>CM022394.1:122775483-125773061 GCA_011833715.1 Carcinoscorpius rotundicauda | reverse complement strand
ATTGCAAATCTACCAGATACATTTTCAGAATATGTATTTCATCTTTACATACAAAGATCAACACAAACATTTTCGTCGAGGAAATTTGTTTAATAACAAATTTTTAGCATGTACACATGCAATTTTACAACTGTTCAACTCTAGCACGTTTTATGTCATAGGGATGAAAAAACAAAAAACTGCAATTTCTAATATTCTAACTCAGTAGAAGCAAAGACTACTTACCCTTCGACATACTGCTCTACAGACAGAATATTTTTTCGTACCAAATCATGAAAAAGTTGACCAACTAAGTGTCGAGCCTGACTAGAACGCTCAAGAACTTGATTCATAGCAGAAGAAACGAAAGAACAAAGAGTAGACTGGGAAAAAACCTCTGAAACACAAAGAACTGCCTCCTGTAAAAAAACAAAAACAAAAATTAAGTTCCAGGAAAATAATACACAATTTAAACTAACACTAAAAATTTTGGCTTATTTAATTGCTAACTGAAATACAGCAGTTCATATCGCTACAAATAAATGTAATAACTGTGAACTACACAGAATCTCACAAACTGACAAATTATATACTCTTGATGAAGGATGAAAGTAAAAATAATTCTGCATGTAACAAAAACTGAAAGATTCACTGCTGAAGCCCATAGCTGTTTTAATTTGTAACTAGAAATCAAAATAACAACCAAATTTACCATGTACATATCTGGCTTTGTGGTAATGTGACAATGGAATAATGCCGATACAAGCCTGCATTTGCAATTTTTATTCTAACCTATAAAACTGTTTTTTTGTTTTGTTTTGGAAAGCTACACAAGAGCTTCCTGTGATAACCATCCCTAATTTAAAAGTGTAAGACTAGAAAGAAGACAGCTTGTCATCACCACCCACCACCAACTCTTGGAATACTTTTACCAATGAATTGTGGGATTGACTATCACATTACAATGCTCCCATGGCCAAAAGAATGAACATTGTTGTGATGGGGATTCAAACCCACGACCTTCAGATCGTGATCTGAGCACTCTAACCACCTAACGTATAAAATTAAATACATCCCAGTGCAAAGCATGTTACAAACTCCTGAAGAGATGACATATCTAACATTAAAATTTTCACTGTTGCAGCTAAACAGTATTTGGTCTACAAATGTAAAATGGTTGTAATTTTTACCAATATTATATCATAGTTAGCAATTTTCAATAATAAAAGTTACTAGGGTAGTTTTTCATTTATTGTAATATGATAATCTTTTAATACCAAAAATAAGTATGCTTTATAAGAAAAGCTTTAGACTAGTAAAACTAAATAACTCGAGATCAGAACACAATTTTCAATACAAATATTGGCAGCTACAACAAGATAAACAGGTTAAATGTTCGTTTGTAAGAACAGTCTTCGTGCATTCTAGACTAAGACAGTGCTCAAATTTTATGTTTTTAAAATAAACTCATTTTCATTCTTCTCTCAGGAAATCCAAACTATCAAATCAGTGTTGTAAGTTGACAAAATATACACCACAAAAACAGTTACATTTTAAACTTTAAGTTCAACTAGCTCAGTCTTAAATGAAATAGCATGATGAGTTTAAAAGATAAATTTAGTATAAATTTAAGTGTTAAAATTCCCTACAGTAATAGTCCTTCTATAAGAAAAAACAACACTACATCACAAGCACACACGTCTATATTTACACTATCAAATACAAGGTACAATAATCCAGATTTTGAAACTAGCCAATGTCAAATAGTGTCATACAAAACAAACCACAGCATTTAAATCTCTCAATAATGGGTTTGTTTCAAAAGCCAAAAATAAATCATAAGTATATAAAATAAAACGTGTTTAATAGGAGAGAGAGAGAGAGAAAAGCCACAACTATTAACACACCTTAAAATCCTGTATGTGCAGGAACTCATCAATCAGTTGTTTGGTCTTGTTATCTATTTCCTCCTCCGTCAAATGTCCACCTTTCACACTGTTATTGGCAGTTGTCAGAGCTACACAAATAAAGTGAGCTGTAAGATGCTGGAGCTACAGACATACAAGTCTCTGATGAGGAATGGGTGAAACTTACCTTTAAATGTTTATGAAAAAAACAACTGAGAAACATGTAAATATTGCACTTTAACATACAAACACACGAGCCTGATGGGATAAAAGCAATGCGTGTTATATACTAGATGTAAAGTTAAAAATTACACTATTACCACTCACAATCATGAAATTATATTAACTGCATTTATATTGGTACTCTGACAAACTGTTTGGTATTATTGGATATCAAAACAAACTATTATGACATTAAGCCTAAAAAACAATTACGACGTACTAATAAGGAATATGTTACAACAGTAACACAGTTTCCTAAAAGAATAAGTTATACGAACCTTTAAATATTCAAAAACTGACACATTTGTTAAAGTTCTTCAAAAAGCCAAATATTTGCATCTTATAAATCATTTGTGTTGCTGCTTTATTTCTGGATTAAAATGTATAAAGTCATCTTTCACTAAATATTTTACTTAGGGATACAAGTTTAACTGGATGGATAAATATCTTGTTTTCATAATATCAATAACATTTTCAAAATGTATAAATTAACAGATCTAATTTAGATAGTTATACTAAGGACAGATCTTTACGTGTTAACAAAGGAAACACATTTACTCAGGCAATAGTCTTATTAACAACTTACAACTACTGGAAATAGAGCACATTTACACAGACCTTGTTCCTTTGTCTTCTTAGGTTCAGGTTTTGGTTTCTCTTTTGTGAAAGACTTGACTGTCTCAATCAACTGTTCCTTCTCTTTAGGCAATGTTTGAGATGGTGTCTTTCTCATGGATGGGGGAGGAAAATGAGTGGCTCTGCCTCTGCTCGATTCTCTACTTGAAGGTGTTGATCTGTTAAATATGAGCCTTTTTAAATTCTGACGGTCGTGGAACAAGTTGAGATTATAAACTAATAACTTGTAAAATGTTTTTAAAAAACTCGTACATTTTATAAAGTGCCAAAGTTGTATTCAAACAACTTGTAATCCCAATAGAAGTAGAGAAATGCCTACAGAAGGCTTTTTCGTCAAACTTAACAATTCATTCAAGATCATTTTACTCTAAACAGGTGCTAAACACTTTGTCTACAGTAACTGTGTTCCAACTACACTTGCTGTATCAGAATTTTAAGATTAAATTGGGTAAAACATTTTAACTTATTACAAAAACACGTCGTTCTTAACTTATATAAAACTTTTTTTTTCTCACCTCTGAGGACCCCTTCTTGATTCATACGTTGGTGTACTTTGCTCTGTTGCTAAAGCTGAGAATCTAGAGAAGTGAAAAGATAAATTTCAATAGTTTTCTTGCAAGCAACCCACATTTCGGTATGAATAGATATACACACAAACACACCATATTATTTGTAGATAAAATATGCAAGATTCAATTTTTTTAGCGAGATTATACACAGAAGTATTTTGGGTAAGAAAAAAAAAACTTAAACAGTGATAAAGAAACATTAACTATTTCAGAATATGAATGATTTCCTTATTTAATATTTTGTAAAATCACCTTTGCAGAAAAATAATATTTTCATGATTTTCACAACATTCACTCCAATGGAAAAGGCATTTATATTCTTCTAATTAATTAGAAGACAAAACAAATCTGGCAGCAAGGTTTCTATATTTGATGTTTTACTATTTTTACCTGCTACACTTATCTTATCCTATACAAAAGGGTTACAAAAGTCACATTTACCTATTTGAAGGCACTGAAACTTTAGGTTCATTGTCAACAGCAGCTGGTTTAGTTCCACCACTACTACCTCGTCCCCAACTTGAGAAGGACCGACCTCCTGGGCCTAACTGGATACTTTCTGTATCTTGTTGGTTCTGGTAAATTTACAGTGAAATACTCAGTGTATAGATTCTAAGAACATTCCAATAAACAAGACTTTCATTCAGAAATAACTGCCTCAGTAACGAGGAATTCCATTATCCTCACCACAATAGTCTGACATGTTGAAATTCATCACAGGCATGCTCGCTTGCTCGAGCACACAAAGTTATCAATCAAAACACAGAACAAGAACTAAATAAATGTACTTAAATCATGACCAAATCACTTGGAAAGTAGACGTACAACAAACAAAGCAGTTACAGTCTTCTTATTACTGTAAGGGTCATTCTTTCAAATAAATAAATGTAACAATCTCCTTTCAGCATACTCATGCAAAATTAAACACGGGCTTCCTCCACTAGCATTTCTTAAACTTGACAATTTATAGAAGAAAACTAGTCCTACACCTAATGGCAATTTTATAACTGTCTAACTAAACACTAAGAACTCTCCGTGAATTCTTACAAGGTACCCACAGAATGTGGAGTGAAAATTTGTACAATACAGCCTCCTACACCAACATCTAGAAATATTAATTAATAGTCTGCACAAAGTCAAACGTACTGCTAAAACAAAAGAAACTAATCTGTTTAGAACTAAGTGATTTGATACAACAAAATATCGTGCCTGGTACTAAGTATATTAAATACACTGCAATGAAAATATTTTTAAAGCTTAATTTACTGCAAAAGTGATTAAAACTGGAAATCACAGATTGAACGTATTATTCACACTTCTCAATGTGCTCAGTGTAACATTTCCAAACTAAAATAAATAACAAATAAGCACTTTCAATGGAGCTCAGGGTATAGGATTTTATTTTGTATCCAGAATTATTGATCTCAGGTTTTACAGACATCAAAAATAAAAACATGTTACACTCAAGAATGATCCTTCAATTTCTAAAAATTATTTTTATTTAATTCTGAATGAAAAACACATTACAATACAAAATGTAATTTTTAACTTCAAAAACCTTTTTAACTAGTTAATTTCAAAATAACAGCATGTACTCTGCTGTCATATTTGTATTTGACTTAGTCAAATGGTTTCAACATTACCTTAGAAAGTTGCTTTATCTTATTAGGATCTATCTGTGTTCTGTGTTTGTTTGAAACTGTGCTCCAGCCATCTTCTGAATACGAGGTGTTACCACGGTCTGTAAAAAAGCCATCATAATTATGTAAATTAGGAAGACTTAATAGAAATACATGCTGTATCTCAGAACAACTGGTTCGGGTATTAGCACTTATTGCTAAGGAGAGAACAACGTTTCAATTTTCCTACATCACCTTCATGTTAAGAAAGTTTACAAGTGACCATTGCAGGACAGATCTTTAAAACAAGAGTATAAATGTGTCCTGCAATGGTCACTTACAAACCGTCTCTTTCTTAACCTAAAGATGACCTAGAAAGTTTAAAATGTTGTTCTCTCCTCATCAATGAGTGTTAATACCCACAACAGCTATTCAGAGATACATTTTTATTTCAAGTGAGTTTCCTGAAATCAAGAGATATATACTGTCATACTGGCTATTAAATTTACCAAATGCACAGCTTTGGTCAATGAAAATGTCTCAGTAAAGCTGAAGTATAAACACTTGAGAGGTATTTATGATAGTATTTGATTCTTTAATTTTCACAGAAAATATATTTTAACAACACAAAATTTGGTACAAACTATATATACATAGTGTCTTATTCCTTCTTAAAAATATATATAACTTACTCTTATGTTTACATTGTTTAAGCTTTGAAATTTCCAAACTTTTATTGGAAGAATTTAATGTAAAAACATTTCCTTTGACCACAGTATGTTTCATTAAATTGACCAGTAACTCCATTTTTAGATATCCAGTCAATTTCAACTTTAGTTTATCCATATGTTGCTTTCTCACACTTACTATGAGGGTTAAACTGCCAGAAATAAGAAATAATTATTTTATTTTGAGAACTAAAATTAAAAAACAAATTATTTGTGTGAGAGACAACAATTCACAATATCTTGATTACATGTTCAAAAAGATAACCAGTAGGCAGGAGTTACTGTGACTATAAACAATGCTACATCAATGATTTCTCACGATTCCAGTAAATATTTAACCAAGTTGGGATTAATCCTTAAAGGCAGCCATCACCAAATGATGCTGCTACCTACAACATTCCTGTTGTTTGGAGGTTAACTAAAGTATTACTATATCAATACCCTTATATTCAAGTTTGCTTAAAAACATAATTTAGCATGCTTCAGTACTATGTGTGAGAGAATTAGAATCCAAAGAAAAATTTGGTGAGTTGTATATTTTGCGACAGGTTTATAGTTCTTTAAACCTGAAGTGATTACAATCTTGTATGTCAAAGTTCTAATACTTATAGTTTTCCATGCCAAATAATCGTTACAGCTTGTTTTAAAATCAACAGAACACATTAAGTTACAAAAATATCTTAAAAACTTTAAAAGTTTTAATTAATTTATGTTGCACACAAACATTGTTCCAGCATTTGTTATGTATGTAGCAGAAATGACAAAATATCCTGTACAAGTTGTTTAACCCTTTATGCACAGCTGGGAAAAGAATACAATCTAAACTTCCAAATTAACTAAATGTATTATGTACAAGTCTGCTGTACACAAAAAATCAGATGAGCTACAAAGTATTCAAGATATTAATCTGACTCGAACTCTGAGAAAGCAGAACGTTCATGTGAAGAATAGGTTTTTGTCTTTCATATAACTTGCCTAACTTTTGGAAGTTCCAAAATTCATGCATACAATTTTTATTGGTATCTCTACAGTCCTCCACCAAAAAATGCAACTAAATTAGCAATGTAGAGTGAAGAGATGGTAACTGACATCCAATACATACTGAAAAATGTCACAAATGTTGTGCACGTTAACTCCCACCCCTTAACATGGGAATAAAATGGTTTCCACAGACCAGTTTAGGTGTTGGAATAAAATTAAAAAAGTTTCGTATTTGTACCTGTCATCTTTAGCTCTTGTTCAGCTTTCAGTCACTAATTTAAAGATTCTTCTGATAACATCTGTTTGACATAAGGATACGAAGATAATGAAGGACTAATACTACAAAGAAATGGTCCCCGATGTGACAATACCTTTTTGAAGTTACTAAAACAAAAATATTAGTAGTGTTACTGGTATAACCATCAAAATGTTTTACTTCATATTTATTTATCTAGTAATACTAACTTACTTTTTCTCCTATCCCTGTCTTCAGGTCTTTTCTGGGGAACAACTTGTTGAAGTAACATCTCCTGTTCTTGAGCTTCCATCTTGGCTTCTTTATGAATCTGATCAATTGTTTTGGGGTTGTTTTCATCCCTCCTTGGCACCCAGTTGTTCTGAAAATTTACAATTCAATTAATAAGTAATAAAACCATTTCTTTCGTAGCGATTTTGAGATCAAAATACCTTTATCGTGCAAAATCTAGGCATAAAGAGCTACGTAAAACATAACCTTGAATTCACTAAGAAACTCAGCAAGCTATTATTAAACATCTGAAAGCATCAGTTACATTCCCACAGAACAGTCCACATCCATTCACACAAAGTAATTAATTACCAATGGAAAGTGTCACGACACTGGAACTTCTCCACAGGTGGCTATTAAAGAAATGATTGTAAAGCACATGTTTAAAGTAAACTGCAGGAAAATTGTATGTTCAACTTCAATACCCGCAGTACTCCATATCAAAGTTACTACATCAACAAAGATTAAGAAAACAAGAGAAGTTACATTGATAAAACAATCAGAGGATTTTCCACATGCAGAGTTAAATATGAACAGAAGTAATCAGTGAACACTTCACTCTGTGCGATAAACTGCAAATAATGTGGCTGACAGCAGTTTTTATCCTGACTAAAAAGGTTAACATATGTATATTCTTATTTACTTCTCAAACAAATAGCTTAGAACTATAATAAAGACAAAAGGATTTGTTGACACAGGAACAAGTTATAGCTTATTGCAAATGCATCGTTTCTTATTTTGTCTCTTGTCTAATAACAACATATATTTTATTGATTTGTTCACAAATGCTTACATGCAAAGAAACCAATAATAATGAAAAATTATGAAAGAAAATCAGATTTCTTTTAATATTACTGAAAGCTCCATTTTATATACTCAGCAAATTTTGAGAGAATTCACCAACCCTAAATACCCTTAACTTACTGATATATTCTCACAAGTATATTCCCATAGTTTTAAGACAGACATAACATACAAAGTGATGCAAAAGCCATGTGACATAGGAATTTTGATTAACATTTTTTTTTATTAAAGCAGATGTTTAAACTGCTGACTATTAACTTTGTAACACTTACCAATTAGAAATCAATGACCAGCAAACTGAACATTTACTTTAATAAGCACAAAACTCTTTACTTTTTACTATTATTTAAAATCCCCAAGGGACACAAATTTGCATAGCACTGTACAATATAAAAATACTATCAACACAAACAATACCAAATCCAAGACTTGTGGGTTGTTAAGCCTTGTATTAGAATCCTTTGTTCTTCACTAAGGGATCTTCTGCAAGATAAACAACAAGTTACGATGTTCTTTACAGTAACATAGAGACAAGAATGTTTTCTATTCAGTCACTTCCGTTACTGCCCAGATCACTTTGAGTTACTGTAAAAGCCTCCAAGTACTTGGCTGTTGAAACAGTCATTAGGAGGAACAGAAAATCAAATGAGAAACAAAAGCTTTTCATATACAAAACAGGAGCCATTACAAATTCATTCAAGCTAGTGAATCAATAGGCTTCACATAAGGAATATTGTACTCAGAGAGAAAATGTCAATCCTTTTTAAAAACAAGTCACTTCATAGATGAAAACCTTGGTTTTCTATTGGTAATAAATATAGCATTAAACCTAAAAAATCCCAAGAGAGAAGATGTAACAAATGGATATGGTAAGGGAGGTCAGACATTCTATTTGATGGCTCTGTAAACTCAACAAGACTGAAGGCTATAAAAATTATACTTTGCCTGAACAATTACGAAATTATAATGAGTAACTTACCTTATATTTCACAATATTTTGGAGAGATGATAAAAGAGGGAAAATAGGATGGATGTCTAGAGAAAGTGTCAATCCTTATTAGTTAAAGAAGTGAAGAGTTTTTTGAAATTATTGCCTTTAAAATTAAGAACTTGAAACTTGTTTGCTATTAAACTACACCATTAGCTGCAATTTCATGCTATTTTACTTAGTATGACAAAACAAAAAAGTTTAAATCTGAGAAGCAAGTCACTAAAAAACTTCATGTGCAGTAAAGAATGCCCATGCAGAGAGAGAGATGAACTTCACTAACCATTGGTTTTCCAATGCTCATCCCATGTTACAAATTTTATCAGTGAAATCATCAAAATGTTTCCAACAATTCTCACCTTACGAAGATCTATAACATCCTGTAACATAAATCTTATCCTAGAGGAAGTAAGTCGTTTTTTCACAATGTTCTCCATATTTTTGAAGTAGCTATCCATCTGGAAAAAAATAAAAACTATAGCAGAAACATTATGAGCAAAGCAAATTAATGAACGTTTTCACATATAATTACTTCTGTAATCTAGTTACATTTGTTTTTAAAGTAGTGTTTGTGTAATTGAGATATACTGACCACTATTTTTTTTTGCCAATTATGCTAACATGTAATACTGGCACAATTTGGCTAGCAGATATACACTAATAATATCAAAAATGTTATATCATATCAAAGGTCACCATAAGTTGAAATACTAACTGCAACATTATAAAAAAATTAACATTTTCAAAACTAATTAATTTTTCCATAAATACAAACATAACCAGAAACTCAAAGAGTGCATTATTTCTAATACTATTTCGCTCTTTCAGAACCTGCATTAGTAGAGAATCTTAACAACAAAAAACAAACAAACCTAACAACTGAACCTTGCTCAGCCACTCAAGTTGTGAATTCACTGACACAGCAAACTAACGGATCGATTATATCTAAAGTGTTAATTTCAAAAAGCTGTGATTTATACAGTTATAACTGGAACAATACATAATGTCAGGGGGAGGGAGTTCAGCTAACCTGTTGACTCCAGACTTTGTTTTCTCCTCTGTCTCCTTCTAGCTCCTTTCCAACAGTAGTCAGTAGTCGACAAAGACATTCTAAAGAATCTTCATCTTTCTGAGATAACAGTTTTTGTATACAACTGTCCATGATCTTGGGTGTTAACATACTTAGCTTGAATAATTCTCCAATAAACCTTACAAGTTTAGATAACAAAAAGAAAGATAAATATAAGCAGTACGATTATTTAATATTACAGAATTTCTACTATAAAAATAAAATAATAAATACTGTTCTAAAGCTTTTTATCTTTTATATAAAAAAACATAAATCACAAGAAACTGGGACAACCTTTTAAAAAAAACAACAAGGTACGGCTTACTGAACTTTCCCATAACACTGAAAAAAAATATAAAACCATTTTTGTTTCAATAGGAATGACTTTTGAAATATTTCCAGTTATATATACACAAGTATTTCTAACAGACACACTGCACTTGTCAATTTGTCATGAGTTTCTTTTCTTGTGATGAAATATTCATTTCCTGTTAAGTAAATTATGTATTGGTTCATTTCAAATTTGAAGTTTGATACAACACCATTACTACCCAAAAACGTACATCAGCTGTGTTACCACTATTAGTATATTAATTCTTCTGTTTAATAATTGTAACAAATTTTATCTAAGTGTAAAGCATGGGTAAGAACTGAATACAACGTCACACTGAACTCTTGATGTGTGCTGACTAATATCAATAAATTTAAGTTTTTAATGAAGATAAATCTAAAATGTCAGCAGTGACCACAGTAAGGTGAAGATTTATATTGGTTATGAAATAGATAACAGTTCAAACATTAAATACACTCAACATATGTTAAAAAACTCCACCCAAAAGCAAAAAATTTCACAAATGAAGACATGAGCATTCTTGTAGTTAAGGGTTGAGTAACCATGTTGACTAATATTATCAGATCTAAAATATGATGTTTCATACGATGTGTATGTTTACAAGGTTTGTAGAATGAGAAATAAAATTAAACCTCAGAGAAAAATAAAGAATATAAAGTGAAAACTATACAACCCACCCATGTCACTGCATCCTGTCTTAAAAACACTTTCTTACATTTGCTGTTATATAATACTTGTAACCAACAGGAAAATAATTTAATTTCTACAAAGTTAGGGTAATCCAGATTACAGGTTAAGTCTTGTTTCCAATCACATTGTGTTCCCATCACAGGAGTGTGGGTCAACGAAATATCTATATAAATTTAACTCATTTATAGCTTAACCAGAAAACCAATTAAATTATAAAACTTTTAAGGACATTCTGCTTAACGGTACTGTGTATTCCAAACTGCATTTCTGAAACAACAATATTACTACTTAAAAAGGTTATCTAGGAACCTCATTCTCAAAAGTACAAAAACATGTAATCACAGACATAAATATCATGTTTCACAAATCTTTATAAATATTTTTGTTAGAAAAAGAACAAGAATTTAAAAATTAGAAACCTGTTTGATTAGACAAGAAAACATAAATGGAAAAAAAAAAAGTACAGAAATTACTGAAGTCTCAAGGCATGATTGTACAGCTTCGAGTACATACATGTTGGTAACTCAACCCTTTGGTTACAAAACAAAGCTGTCCCACTGTGATAAACAGCATTAACCCTACTCTAACAGGATCTAACTCTAAATGCAACTACAGAGCAATAAAACTAAGTGAAAATAGTGTGCATTTGTCTTTTATTATGTGATAATTTTAATATTTCAACAATTCATTTTACAACAGCTTTGTGATTTTGCTACAATTTTAAAGCATTACTGAAAATAAAACTTCTAATATTCTTTAACCTGTTCAGTCCCGAAGACGAGATGACTCATCCAAACCGATCAGTAGCAGTGCCACGGGCAAGTTAATTCGTTCTCACTAATAACTTCAACGCTAGATGTCAGCACCATGCATGCATTTGACCTACTTGCAAATTGTTTCAATTTCGACCCAAAATAGCGTCAATAAAAAGTTACAAAATGAAAAACTCGGCATAGGAGCTGCTGCAGCAGTCGAAATACTTGGCAGTCGACATGTTAAGAAAGTTCTGGAGAATATGCAAATGAAATCACATTTTTATTAACACAATACAGTTTCATGATTATATGATGGTTACGAGGTTGATTAAAAGAATCAGGCCTGTGTACAAAGGGTTAATGTACCTAATATTTCCCAACGATTGCCTCTTTGCTTTTTTCTCAACTTCTTCCAACTCTTCCCGTAATTGCTTTTTCTTTTCCTCCTGCAAAATTTTACATTTAATGTTTGATTTATACACACACAACTTTTAAACACTAATTTCATGTAAAAGCTCCACTCAAATGAAACACTGAAAAACCAAATTAGACAACGATGTAAAACATTACTTTAATAGCAACACTGAAACAATTCCAAACAGGTATCAGGTATATTTAGAGACCAAAGTTCAAAATGTATAATCACTGAACATCTTATTAACACCCCCACAGCTGGAAAAGGAAACATGGTTGGTGTGACGGGGAGTAATTATGAAACAAATACATTAAAATGAAACACAGAAAAAATTATTTTGTTCCGTTTTTGTACATTGAATAGTTAGTCTGTAATGTGTCATCCACAAGTTTCTATCTACTAACAAATTACTACCACTAACAGTTGTTACTTACTGCAGTTGTTTTGTATAATAAATCATGAGATAAACATTCCTGTATTGAAACTAGTGGTCATTAGATTTTCTATTCCATTATTTAAATAAAATACATTCTTGTAAAATTATACACAAAGCTAAATGAGGGCTACCTATCTGCACTACCTGCCCCTAACTTAGCAGTGAAAAACAAGATGGCTAGTCGTCATCACAACAAAACCAACCACAGGACTACTCTCTTTAACCAATAAGTAATGCGATTAACTTGAATACAACCTAAAAAGGTCAAAATGTTGTTCAGTACTTTATTTCAATTAACATTTTAATACCAATACTAGATGTCTTGATAATACATTTTAATTTGCAATGGCTTTCTTGTCATCACAAATTTGTTGACACATTTTCACATGGTTATCAAGCTTGAATTTTAGACAAAATAATGTGATACAGTGTAATATGACAGGTGGAAACTTTGGCCTTCTATTTGTTATAGGTTAGTTGTTACTGAATGACAGAACTATTCACAATTTGCAACAGGCAGTTTGACAAAAAGGCACGATTATTTCTTCCTGCCCAAAAATTAAAATAGGGTTGGAGGCTATAAAAATTATACTTTGCCTGAACAATTACAGTATTAAGGTGAGTTGTCTGTTTTATACACTTTCCCAGGTTAAATACAAATACCAGCACCCTATCACTATACAAGGTGATGGTCATTTGTAATACACATTAAACAATGTCAGTTATAACTTACGGTCTCTGCTTCTTCTATTTTCTTCAGGTATTCAGCCTTGTTGATATCAACATCAATGTCTTTTTCAAACTCATGCTGACACTTGACTAACAAAAGTTTCTTGAACTTCACCTGCTGACCATCAGGAGAGGTCACTTGAAACTAGAAATGTTTTGAAACATTAGAACAGTCACTCTGCTAACGTGTTGCTTGCAACATAAGAAATAATAAAAACAAAATTACAATTTACTATGTGCCATTTATTATTCAAGGAAAATATGTATGTAATAAAAATAAAATCAATAACAAACAGGGAGAAAGTTTAATGAATGTAAAAAATACCAGCAGAAAAAAACAAACTGGTATCAAATACAAACAAGTACTGTACACTTACATTTTACAATGTGTAGTAAAGTAAAAGAATGTGGAATGAGACATGAGCAGTGAATAAAGTTCTTTAAATTATGATTTACTTACCAACACCAGAGTTTTGCACAGGTTAGCATAAGTGACACTAAATGCAGGCTCTTGAATTGCCTTTTGAAAGACTAGATCAATCACTCCCTTCAACCTCTCTTCAGTGTCAATGTCCAGTTGAAGTACTTGGCCAGCCAACATCTGGAACTTCTGAGGTGTCAACTTATTCAATATGCCCCTGACCCGCTTATACAGGTCCTGTAAAATAAAGAAATTAAAAGTACAGGTTGATGAAATGGTATTTTCCATGTCACAAATCTGTAAAAAACAACTGACAGCATCTCATATCAAACATGTTATTCATATACTTGTGAGAAATGATATTGTATAAAACTAAATTTTGAATGTCCCAAAGAATTACTTAATGAAATTAGCTGTAAATCATTGGCGAGAAAATTAAACTCTATCCAGCCTCATAGTTTGGTTTTGTCCACTTATGTTTGGTTATTTGTTGTCAAAAATTAAAACAGTTCAGAAATAGAACTGTGTGTTCACCACGAACACTTCATATATAATAAAAGTTATAATTGTTAATGTTGTAATATGCAAAATAGTTGTGGTAAATTTGGAATCTTAGGAAATAAATAGTGCCACATGATGTAACTGTATACTGTTGGACTAAGCCACTTGTTTGTAACCACTGATGAGTAACCTGGGTTTACACATTAGCTTGGAAACAAAAAATTTAAGTGGAACCGACTTTCTTGTACAGTTTGTTTGTTGTGAATAAACTTGATAAACACAATAATCATTCATAATAATTCTGTAACCAGCACTTTTTAAGCACATATTATTCTGTACAAGTACTAGACTTTGTAATTTAAATTATTATTAATATTTTAATGTATTTAAAGGAAAAAGTTTTGCCAGAAAAATTAGTGTTGCCACAGGATGAAAAAAAAAGAAAAAAATAATCTTTGTTTAATACGGATGGCATCATGTTTGTAATGTTGTGAAAGTAGAAAGCTGTGCTCTGGCCCACCACTGATTCATGTATGTAGAAACAAAGTTCACCAATGAGTGTAAATGGGAAAACATGTTGGTGGAATTGCGAAACTTATTTCAGGTTATAACTAATTTGTTATTGTTAAAAAATACATATTTATTGTATGTTGCTAGTGACAGGATACTGCAACAATGTTAACTGGTAATCGTTTTATGGAAGTAGAAACACACAATGCACGTAAGAGTAAAGGACTGTTTTAAGCTCCGAGTTTCGGTTACACAACGATAAAATGAGAGAATTCTGCACTTTTGTGTCACACAGAAACTTGTGTTAACTGTGGGCTTTCAGCTCTAATAAACTGAAACCCAAATCAAACAGCAAATACAAGTTTAATCATAACAGTTACTGCTACACAACCAAAAACTTGTAAAACAGTGTTCAAATACAAAAAAGCTTAAATAAGCATTTATACCAGCACACTAAAACATCCACATTACAACGGTCCAAATCTAAAGTAAATATAAATGTTCTGTTTTACCTGCGTCTTGGACTCCTCATCACTAATTTCTTTAGAAGATTTGGTTACTGCTTTCCAAGCATTTTCAGCTTCATGAAGTTTAACATCCTTGTTGAGAGACGATGAAATGTTAATATATTTTTTTGGTTTTTCTCTACTAGGTTGGCTAATTCTTCGATTCATGCCACCTGGAGGCTGAGTGAAGGAAGTAATTTTTAGTAAAACAGTAAGTGGTTGAATATCAGTCTTTGAACTTAAACTTGTAAGTGATCAGTAAAGTTTAATCACTACATAACACATCTTTAGTTACACTCGTTTCTTCACTAACTTCAATGATTTTCCATCTACTTTCAAGTACATTAATACTTAGACAACTTCTGAAGGAAAACTGTGATAAAAGTGATACACTTATTTTAAAACAATTTTTTTTTTCATAGTAAAGGGCTTTCCTTCAAGACATCACAAAAAACACAGTATTTTTTTTCACTCTATTTTAAGCTCAAGTCCAATACATCTATACATAGTACACTTATATGTACATATCGATTAACAATATTTATTGAAAGTTATGAATTTATACCCACTGAATTGTACAACATATTCATGATATATACAAATTTGTATATAACACAAACACCATTTTCAGTTTAAAAATAATAGAAATGTTTACAAGACGAGGAGTGCCCATCCGTGCATAAGCTGGTACAAATGGATCTGGATGATCCCTTGCTTGGAGAGGGGGAGGTCGTGACTTCATATCAGTGACTTTGGTTTGAACACCCTAAGGAAATAGAAATGTAGGCATGTTGTACACTGAAAATAAATGGACACAAATAAAATATCAGCCACTCAGTATTTCTTGACAACATAAATATAGAACAAATGAAAAAATTTAGTCTACTTGAGTTCATTTGCTAGCTGCTAGGCAGTTTCACCAGTCTAATAAACAATTATGATAGAAAAATACGTAAAATATTCACTAAATGCCAAACAATGCAGTTTGAACCAGATTATAAAAATTAAATTTTAAAATTCTTAAAAGTATAAATCATCTGGTTTTTAAACAAACTTTTGGACATCCACTATTTAAACAAACAGCATCAGTTTAAGTTAATCTTAATCTGTTAAACAGCTACTATTCAGTGTCACAAATTATGTAAACAGAGACCATCAGTTTTTCAAACAAATCAGTTTCACAAATTATGTACATAAACAGCATTGTTTTCTTAACTCTTAATAATTAAAATGACATATCTAATGAACATATTAACAAGCATTTACAGAAGAAAAACTTCAATTTCCAAAACAAAATATATTGAAGGAATTTTGTATAGCTTTAGAGAAGAGGGAACAAACACCAAAGTCAAACCTTGTCTTTGATAATATCCAAATCAGGTAATCCTTGAGGCTTCTTATAGGGTTGTATCTGAAGTGTAAGTAGAAAGGCACGATCATATTGCTTCTTTCCTTCTTGATTAAGAGGACTCCACTGATCTAATAAACCAAAAGAACAGAATATTTTTCTGTATGCTTGTTAGATCAAAGTCAAATCAATTATGACACAAAACTGTCAGAGAAGTCCTCACTGAAAAACACCCATGCCAAATTTACGGTGTTAGAAGAATTTATACAATCCGAGAAAAATGTTTTTATCCTCACTACTGGAGTTCTAAATAAAAAGCCAGCTACAAGACAAGCATTCACGAACACTAAACCAATGGTCAATTTTTGTTATATTGAACAAAAAAAATTAAAGTAAGAAAAAAGAAAAACTGTTGAGAAGTTCTTATGCCACAGAGGACCAACACGATTAAACTGAGAAGGTTGGTGAGCATCCTTCTGCAACATTACCATCAAACAACTGCAGGTTGAGCTAGAGGCAACAAAAGTGGTACACTATCTCAGGACAACATGATTAAACTGAGAAGGTTGGTGAGCATCCTTCTGCAACATTACCATCAAACAACTGCAGGTTGAGCTAGAGGCAACAAAAGTGGTACACTATCTCAGGACAATATGATTAAACTGAGATTACATTTCACCCAGTTTTTCATGTTAACTGAAAGAAAATATTAAAATAAAGTTCAGGAGAAGATTATCACTATCCCATAACATTTTAAGAAGGTTATTGTGTTTCAACTGGCTTAATGACAAAGAGTACATTGGAATTGACAGAAACTGTCTGTTGGTTGCTTTAACCCTGCTTGTCCTTCTGTAAGAAAATTATCATAAATCACTCATTCAGGGTTCAAGTGGACATTATTGTACGTTAATTTAAGAACACCGAAATAATAATAATAATAATAAACAGTTATTTTGGAAACAAAAACTAACTCAATGTTTTTTTTATTAATCAATAAATGAGCATTAAGTACTAAAACTTGTTTTTTTTCTAAACTTAATGAAACAAGTTAACAAAAATTAGCCAATTACTGAAGCTACTGAGAACAGATTTAAACTTGCTGCCATCTGTCAGCTAGTGTTTACAAAAATCTGGGGTTTCTGAAGACTAGAAAACTAATGCAGAGTTAACCTGTTAGAGCACATAAAAGCCAAATGTGAACCACTTTTTACACACAGCTTTTCTTAATATCACAAACGTCAATGTAGTGTGAGAACACATTAAAATGTCACATTGCTAACCTTCTGGATAGTTGTACTTTAGAGTTATTTGTGGTTTTTGAGGTTCAACTTCAACCACTTCCTTTTCTTCAGTTTCTATTACACCATTAACCGTTACCCTTGAATTCTCTTCATTTTTCTCAACAACCTTTTGTTCCTTCTCAGAGTCCTCAGCCTCATCTTGAGCAGTTGAAACAGATGTTGGGGGTTCTACAGGCTTTACGGAAGACGTTTTATTTGTTACTGGTACCTTACTTTCTGTTACTGGTGTTGTAACTACTGGCTGTAAAAAAGATGAGAAATAGTCTTAACCATTTGGTAATGAAATAAGTTCCCACTTTAAGCTTTATCCAACCCTTTATCAGGCTAGCTAGGGTCTCATAAATCTTGTATAAAAATTATATAACTGAATTAAATCTCTGCATCATTCCTAATGTTGTGAAATGTCAGAATTTTTCGTGAGAAATATTTTTGGAACAAAAAAACAAAAAGCATCTTTCCACTTCAAAAGTTTCTTTTCTTGTTGTAAGTGTCAAATAATTTCAATAAAAACTTATTTTTGTCTGATTTTCTTTAACAGCAGCATAATTTTCTTGCCTATTCATATAATAAAAAATACTACTGGGAAATATAAAATGAAGAAACAAAACTAGAATTTATTATTTTTATGTAAAGCAAAGTTCCATTTCATGTAATCAATAAGTTCTAGATTGTTTCATATTCAAATAGTTGTATCTGTTATTCACCTTCATTTACTGAAGCAGGTAGGAACCACTAACAAGAAACAAAACAGCAACAACCAGGCCTAAAGTCAATATTAGATGCTATACAGATATTCAGCATGTACTGTTTACTTTAGCACAAAAGCAAAAACAAAAATGGACACAAGTGTTCAACAAAATAGTTTGTAATCATTTCTGTTGCATGTTTATCAATACTTAGCTGTCTTCTACAATGTTCCACAGTAAAACAGTTTACTAAAGTCATTTGTTTAGCAATTTCAAATGAGAGAGAACCCTGTATGTTTTAGATATGTATAAAATGAAATAGCCAAACTGCAGTAAAAATTGTATCAAACACTTCAACTGAGCACTGTACACCAGTAACCATGAGTCTATCTGAAGTTTATAAAACTGATACCGTCGGATAAGTGTAAGTTGTATCATTCTTTGAAAGAAAACTAAGAAAACACTTAAAGGTACAAAAAACTGGAAACTTAAAAATTGACACGACCAAGATAAACCGACAGACTGCCAAGAATTAAAGAAAACTAGTAAGAGAATGTCTTAACATATTTCTGCTCAAAGTCCAGTCACATTATCTCATGGAACTGTCAATTTAATTCTATAAAAAATTTTCATGCAAAGGACCAAATCTGATAATGTAAGCTGCTTCTTGTACAATGTTTTCCCCATCCACAAAATCAAAGATCCTTAAGTTTAACAAACTTTAATATAGTTTGATTCTGATGTCATGTAATTAAAGCAGTATAAATTTGTTATTAGTTAAATTTCATCAACTAACTACAAAAAGACATTATCCAGAGCTGGCTTGTCAGGATCCAATTTCTCCTGAAGATCCAGAGGAAATCTACAGTCCTATTATGCATAATCAGTGATCAGAGGTCAACAGAAAGTTACTGAACTTCCCACTGCAATATCACTAACTATCAGAGATCCAGAGAAGGTTGGTGAGCACCAACATTACCAGCAACTACAAGCTGAGCTAGAGACAATGAGAGTAGTATACTATCTCAGATTTCTTTGGTCTGTTTCAACAAGTGGACTTGAGATGCCAACACAAATGAGAAACTCGAGGACCTTCCTCATCTCAACTGATAAAGGCCCAAATCAGAATTAGAAGTTATTTTTTACAACTCAGTTCATCAATATAATTCTCACTGCAAAGTTTCCATGTGACAAAGGAACACTTGTATACATTTCTTTGTTATGCAATATGTATTATATTTAAAAAAAATCGAAATTTGCCAAACATAGATAATAGTATGACAATGTCAAAGAATAATATTACAAGCCTAAAACCTTGAACACCACTTGTACCTAAGTTAAGTATGACAAATTAACATTCTTCCAACTATACTGATATAAATAGTCTCATGTTTACTGAATACTTTTTCATCATAGATATCTTACATTACCATACTAACTCAAAATGTTCTTTCATCATTCTACAGAAGAATGTTCCTACAGAATTGAAATGAAATTATTACAACAGAAAATAACATTAAAATAAACCACAAAAAAAATTAACTTCATATTGGGATCTTTTGTTTACCACTGTATGAGCTCTTGGTATACATTTAAAGAAACCACAAGCCACTGCGACAGTTACCTTCTATTTAACAGCAGTGCTTTTCAACTGAGTGAATGGTTAATCCAGGGGTTAATGGGATCAGAATCACAGAAAGTCAGCATTACAAATTACACAACAAATTAAAGTCACTAATCATTATTTACTTTGGTTGCAAGTCTGATGTATATTTAAGTCAAAATAAAGAATCCTGCATTTTAATTTAGTATTTTCTCTTTTCCTTCCACACTGGGGCAAGTAAGACTGTTGTGAAAACCTTGTAGGGGTAACTGATATCGAAAAAGTTTGAGAGATACCTCAACTCAGACATCAATCATATTGAAATGGTTGAGAGATACCTCAACTCAGACATCAATCATATTGAAATGGTTGAGAGATACCTCAACTCAGACATCAATCATATTGAAATGGTTGAGAGATACCTCAACTCAGACATCAATCATATTGAAATGGTTGAGAGATACCTCAACTCAGACATCAATCATATTGAAATGGTTGAGATGCATCACAACTTAGAGATTAATGTCATACTGCTGTCTTTAGTAGGTATTTCTTCAAAGCTTAGATTTTTTAACAAAAGCTCATACAACATGGTGTGCAATATTGAAAAAGGTTGACTAAAAATTGAAGAAGGGAAAATGACACAAAAAAGACAATGGATGAATAAATTTTTAAAGGACAATAGCTACTGGGCGAATATGTACCTATGCATTGGGTCATGCACTTATTTATAAAAAACGAGTGACAAACATGTCTGTAAACAAGTAAGGTTCCACGAGACTCTGAAGAAATTAAAAATGAAACTTTTCTTCATTATCTTTGTGAAACAATGCATGTAAAAGCTATATAATGTGAAAATATCATTAAAATAATATTAAAAAAATGTTTTCCTAGCAAAAAAAAATAGTAGAGTAGTTTAAACCCAGTTAGCAAAACACTCGTCTAAAGTATGACAAGCCACGCCCATCCCAAAAATTATTACAAGAAAAATTGAAGTTAACTTTCATTCCACAACCTTGAGAAAGACAAACACAGATTCTTCTGTGAATGAGGTTAAATGGGAAATTTTGGGTTGTTAGAAAATATTTTACTAATGATAGCCAGTAAATTAACTTTTTATCCTTTTTTTAAAAAAAAGTATTGAATTTAAAACTGTGAAAAAGAAATAAAAAAACTGATTATCACAGAAAAATCATGGGACTGAAAATTTCAGCAAGCCAGGACTAATTACATAATACTCCAGTTCAATCATGAAGTGCTAATGATGAACCTGTTACAGTTCTGTAACTAACAGTTTATCAAAGTGTTACAACTGTTACAATATTCTCACAATAAAAAAAATTCATAATACACACCTCTTCTTTGTCCACAAAAGCATCCAAATCTCCTCCATCTTTGATTTCTCCTTTTTTATTCAGTTCTCTTAACTTTTTCTTCTTGCCCCAGCCTTTCTTGTTATCTTCAACCAGAAAATAAGTCTTTAAAATTGAAACTAAACTACCAATCAGAACAAGCTGGGTTCTCTTCCTTCTAAAAAAATTAGTGAAACAAACTAAAACACTAAGATTAAGACCAGTAATTTCCTTCAGTGTACTCAGAATAGGAAAGAAAAACAACTAAGTTATGATTGCCTACAATTCAATCTAGGGATGCAGTTTAAGTGACAGGGATTAAGAGCTGTAACAGAATTCGTCACCTTGAAAGGTTTGGAACATGTCACCAAACAAAGTTTGATATTTTTAACTTGCATAATTTACTGATGATTTCACCAATAATTACTAATTTATATTTGACTAAAAATCATTTTCTTTCCCAGATAATCTACACAACTGAAATAAAACCATCCAAATGTAGCTTAAAAATTATTTAAAACAATGACCACATTTTTATATTAAAAACAAAAATTGTTTATGTACACATTTCATGTTAAATGTGATACTCACTTGACTACACATACTAAGACTGTATTGTAAGAACACCCTTTGTTATCAATTCTAAATGAAACAGAATCAACACAAGTCAGTCCTTTTAACATAACACCACTGTTTAATTAAAATTATTATTATTACTAATTACACTTCTCTTACATATACATTCTGTAAACTGTAATAAAATAATGCACCTTCTAAACACACCCTCCCATGTTTTACTATAACAGTACACCAATGAACAGGACCTGTCACAGTTTGCTTTTTTTTTTTTTCAAATTTAATTAATGGGTGTTTTTCAAATCAATCCGTCAGGTTTCCAGTGTGAGTGACATTACTATTCAAACATTGTTCAGCAGTTTCTGTTAACAAGAATAAATACCACCTAAAGAAACTTTTAACCTTTGGAACTACCTTCAAAGGAACTCTTTTAGAAACCATTAAAACCGTGCCTAAAAAAATTAAAAGTCCAATATTAACTAACTGTATGTGCTCCATGCAAGTTATAATCTTATAAAAAGAAATTAAACATCTGAATTTACTTTCACCATGTATTTGACATTACCCACAAATAGAACATTTAGACCTTCAAGGCCATCCTTACACAACCAAGGATACAGTTATTCATGTAAAGTTTAAGATTATCTGAGGTATTAAGAGCATAAAGTCCCCATTTCTTTACAATATGTTCAGGATTACAGTGTGAGAAGACAGAGGTTCAGATTTGACATAAGGCAGGACAAGCCCCAATTAAGAATTTCATTTTTAACAGTGACCATCACACAGAATGTGCATTTACGATGGGAACCAGTGATTACATTTATTACAAAGAAGCTGTGCAAGAACATCCTTGAAGGAACAAAAGGTTCATTCATGCATGTTATACAATTAAAGAAAACTTGGATTAAAGGTAATTTCTTTTATGTTTTCCAAAAATCTGTGAAAATACCTATAAATAATTTCAGGACATATGTATGAAGAAGTAACATATAAACAAGTTTCATTTTCTTTTCTTTCTTTCTTTTTGACAATTAAAAAAACTATCATCATAAAACGTAGGTGTCAGTTTAATCAGGTACCTAAATGAAGGAAACTGTCTAGTGCATCTTTGGTAATCCTCAAATTACTTGTTCCATAGATTTTATAAAATGTGGACAACAAAGGTCTGTTCAGAAACAGTCTGAGACAAACATCAACAAGAAAAATAACTTGAAGCCCACCCTCAACTTCTCAGGAATTCACCAACATACCTCTTAAATTCCTGTTACATCACCGTGGTTGGCACTGCTGAAAACCCATTCCTTAAGTTGTATACCCTTTTAAAAATATAAAGTTATCTTGACTGGAACCTAGCCTCTTATCTCAAACTATTAACCATTCATCCTACTTTTTGTGTATTACAGCATAAAGAAATTAAAAGTCTCTATTGTACAAATTAATAATATTGAGTTATCTATGTTTATTATCAAGTTAGCCCACAAACAATCAAGAAAACCTGGTCAGTTTGTGTTTGGTATCTTAATTATCACCCAAATACACAAGAATGCTCAGAAATACTTCTCTTTCAACATCAGTTTGAAATGAATTATATTTTACCAGACAACCCAGTAAACTAGTTATCAAATTATTTCACCTTTAATATTTATAAAATCAGTAAGTCAACAAACAATAATTCAACAAAAAACAGCTGATACCAGTGTAATCACTAAATATTTTAAGATAATACAAAAATTTTAATTCAGCACAATTGTTAAATATTAGCATTTATTTTACGAGAACTGTTACTTTCAATTTTCTAGTAATAAATTTTTCCAGTTGAGTTTGTTTCCTACAGAAAATAATAAAATTAAACTACTTAAAAACATGTAAAAATGAAGTACATTTTTAACAAAAACACATTCATAAAGTTATTTATCACACAGATACACATGCATTAAGTACTGCTAACGTAAGGATGAGTTACCTATTTCTTCCCATTCTTTTCAATTAATTTATAAACTACTTATAACATTATTCCTAATGCCGATATGAACGCTTATTATCTATACAACAGAAGTTATGCAATCTAGACCTACTCAAGAAACACGTGTATTATATAGTTTAATAAGCTGTAGTTCTCATGGCTGACAACCAATAACTACTGATAAGTAACTCGAAACCAGTGTATCATCAAAATAGCACAATATTCACGCTTCACGAACACCTTTGTTATTAGTAACTCTCCATTCCTTATTATATTTCCTATTATATCATTAAAAAATCTTGTTTTCAACTCAGAATTACACCTATCACTTTTGTACCTAATTTTAACTTAAGAGTCGAGGTTATTCTTAACTTCAAGACTTGCTTTAAGTCTTAGGCCAGGTTATTGCGTAACGATATCCTTACCTCTGTTACGGCGAAAGCCATTACAACTAGGCTTAGCACTTGACATCTTTTCCTATCGTGTATGACATGCAATGTACTAACTTCAACAATTAATAAAACATTAGAACATTCTGTGCATTCCTTGACCGACCGCTATAGCGAAGGAATGCTCCCATCATGGCTGCTGGAAGATTCACTCAGTCCTTCCCAGGAGCACACGAGAATATTAGCCTCAGCCCGCAACCTACAATTTCAGCACACTGAAGCAGCACGGGACGAATCCGCTCGTCACAACTCACGCGAAAATGCACATATCAGTTACTTCTCCGAGTTTCGGCTGAACCAATACCTAATTCTACAACAGCGCCCATATTTAAGAAACATTACAAAACATTATTACACAAAAACTTATACGATGGATCCCAAATGTATTATTATTTTTATGTAAATATAAATAACTAGGGTTTCATTTTAAAATTAAAATAATTTATTATGTGTGTAAATGTGAAATATATACGTAAAATTAATTTCACCAGTTTCTCAAAAGTAACAGGATATTGAAAATTTGAAAACATTAATTACGTAGTATATTTTTCAGCTGAGCAGATAATACACAATCCTAAAACAAGAGTGTTTAATGTTAAATATTTTATTTCTCCGGAAATGCTACGATTTATTTTCTGAATGCAAAAAAAAGGCTTAGTTTGCCATAAAATAATATGAAAGAACATAGTGATATTTTAGTTCATGTACGATTGAATAAAAAGAATATATATTTTAAAATCAAAGGAGTGTTTGATGACTTTTAAATAGTAGCACATCGAAAACCTAGCACACTGTGGCACCGTGAAGCAAAACACTGTGCCATCATGCAAAAACAGTTTGGCGATACCACTAACGACAACGGTAACTTATTGGTTTTTATTTCACTGTCATGGTTTGAATCTAGCCTACATTGACGACAATGCTCAAAGTCACCAATATTTTTGTTTGTCAAACAGAACAAAAACGTCACAACGTGCAGGGCGTGAACAATTTCAGAGAAATGTTTACTGAAGTTACTATTTCAAAATTAAGTGTCATGTCACGTGCTTTTGTGATTCCTGGTCCATAAGTAAAATCGAAGGTCGCTATCCAAAAGGTCAGTTACCACATGTAAGAGAAATATTTTCGTATAACGAAAGTTGTACAAGATAAGAATACTATCTGAAAGCACTTCGGGGAACAATGTTTAAGTGTTCTAAAGTTGATTTTCACTTCGTGGCCTCGAAACTTAAACTCACAAGTTACGCCAATTACGTTACACAGATATTACTGTCTGTATATATTCGTTTAACCTCGACATCAGTTTAATTATAATGACAGTTGTAGGTTATAGGCTGAATAAAAATTAAAATTTCACTTTTCACTCGCGACTGTGATCAGACTAAACCCAAACATTTATTTTCTTCACTAATTTCGAAGTAGTAAGGGACTAAAGTTTAATCGCTTCTGTTTCACCTCACCCTTTTAGACTGCGACCTTTAAGACAGGGGTCAGAACTGTAACTTTGTTGGAAAGTATGTGGATGGGGTCAAAAAAGCTCAGTATCTTACTCAGCTGTATAATGGTGTATGTACACTAACTGTAAAACGTGGTGCGAGGGGTACCTGCTTTTTTTACTCTTAAATGTCAATGAGTAGTAATTTTTAACTATCACGATTGAGAGAAAACTTGTTTTTTGCTATCTACATGTTTATAATCAGTGTTACAGTTCTTCCATCTTACTGATTGTTCATAATCAAAACATGACAAGCAATCCTCTTTGAGAGCTCTCACACTATCAAAGGGTTTTGAGCAAAGAATTAAAACCCAACATTTATGACGTTTGTGTAAATTTCTAGAGACCTGAATACACCATATGACACATGATAATCACAAAGCTGGCAGGAAAGGAAATAATTTCTTTAACTACAATAACACTATGTAACACAAATTTTGTTTCTGGATAGTATGTTATTTCTTAATTGCTTATGTTGTAAACGTACAGAAAATAGCCGTTATTCCCTTCAAACTTTGGTTTTGTGACCTGGACAATGACATTTAGAAATTAACCTATTTTATATGTAAAAACTGGTAAATTTGCACATTTTCATTTACATAAGGTCTGAATAAAACAACATATGAATCAAAATTTACATGTATTTATATTAAAGTTGAACAAAAATGTTTTGAAGTGAGTAGTTTTTGAGATTTGCAACTGTAATGTAAATCACTTTTACGTATCATCCCCCATCATGTCTTTGTTATACGTTCCCAGGTTGCAAAAGCAAAGTTCGAAGAGACAAAAAAGGTCTTTTCCATTTACTTTAGGCATAAGCAATTGGGAAATAACAGAAACAAGAAAAAAGTAATAATTTTATTGCATAGTGCAATCAAATCCTTCTGTACTTAAGACTCCTACGAAAATTGGGGCCTAATAGGCCTCAGAGCAACTTGAAAGGTTTTTAATATTAGGCTAATAATTTTGTATTTAAATGAAATTGCCATTAACTGATCCTATCCCTTTATATTTTAAGGAGAAATAATATTTTGACTTTTCAGACATTTGCAATATAATATTTAAATTTTTTTTTTAAAACATCCACTAAGAGTGTCACTTTGGTGGATGTAAATATTTTTTTCGTAGGAGTGTTAATATAAATGACTAAAATGCCTGTATCGTGGGTGTCTTATTGACAGGTTCATGTACTGAGTGAGGAAATCCTCATTCAAATCTTGATGGCAAACTATTTCACAGGCTGACCACCTTTGAAAAATAAACTGCCTCAGCTGAAGATATTATCATATATTTTGTCAACATTTATATTTGTGTTTCCTAGTCTTACAATTCTCACCATTAAATATTAAAACAAAGATAAAAGAGGCATGAACAATATTAAACATCTTAATCATATCATCTTTCTTTTTAGGAGAAAACATTTCAAAAATCTTATCCTCATACAATGTCAGAAACTACTTTTCAGTAGTATATATAGTAATATAAATGTACAGATGTGTTGGTCTAAGGATGATTCTATGGTAGACGTCTCTTGGTTGACAATAAATTCAAGAATAAATAAACAGAATGCATGTTTTTTTTTTAAAAACATGTACTTGAAACAACTTAAACATATGTACAAACATTCTTTAAACTATGAAGATCACA
Source organism: Carcinoscorpius rotundicauda (assembly GCA_011833715.1). Lineage (NCBI taxonomy): Eukaryota > Metazoa > Arthropoda > Merostomata > Xiphosura > Limulidae > Carcinoscorpius > Carcinoscorpius rotundicauda. The sequence continues at coordinate 125,745,298 of CM022394.1, read as the reverse complement.
GTTAAACACCACACAGTTTTCTTTTTGTCAAAGGTACACATAGGCCAATTCAATTGTTACAGAATTCAGTTGACAAGCCAAACTATTTTTCTCTTTTTATCACAACAGTATATAATTTACTTGTGCTGTCATGTAAGTTACTGTAGTTGTATTCTGAACTTCCCATAACCATCTGTTTTTTGTACTTCTAATAACTTTCTGCCTTTTGTCAAAGTTCACAATTAATTCAGAACACCAATTGCCCAAACAAATTATTTTTATTTCTCTCAAACTGTTAATCTAATTCTTACAATCCTGTTTGGCTGAACTTTATATAAAATAATCATCTGATTTCTATCCATTTAAGTCAACCTATCCCACACATCTACAGATTACATCTTCAACAAGCTTTTTATGTTTCATCTTGTCAAACACTTGTTGAAAATCCAGATACATAAACTTCATATTCATACCCTTACTTACACAACCAGTAACTTATTCCAAAATTTTAAACTTTGTTATAGTACTCTGCAAAGCATGTTATATCATACTCTTAAAAAAAGACTTCTCTAATCACTGATGCAAAATTAACAGGCCTACAGTAACCAGAACACTTTTTATCATCTTCCTTGAAGAGAAGTAACATTTACCAAGTTCCAACTTTTTTAACCTGTTGACTGCCAAGTATTTCAGCTGCTACAATACAACTCTGATGCTTCTTCATTTTGTAACTTTTTTCGTGACGCCATTTTGGATTGAAAGTGAAACAATTTGTAAGTAGGTCAAATGCATGTATGGTGCTGATATCTAGTGTTCAAGTTAGGTATTATTGAGAACGAATTAACTCGTCCTTAGCACAGTGTTACCGTGAACAGGTTAATGAACTAAAATCTCCTCTTAAATAATTTGTATTGAATTGAAACATTTTCATTTATATTTATTAGATTATTATTTTAGTCATTGCAAATAAAGGTTTGAATGATATAAAATATATTCAACATATATCTACACAAACCAAGCAGTGATCATAACCACTCACCAGTAGGTCGTTGGTTATACAGTGGTGATATAATCACTCATTACTAATACGAGATATACTGTAGACAGTTTCTCACCACAAACCCATTGGTAACGAGTGGTAATAAAATCATTCCTCATTCACCCATGTGATGTCCACTGGTCACACAATTACTTGTCACTAACCCATGGTATACATAACTGTCATATAGTCACTGATGTATGGTTATCAAATGTCACACTCATTAACTACTAACCAATGGCTATCCACTGGTCATGGCTATAAATGTACTATTAAGTTGTCATATGGTTAATACTCCATAACCCAAGGGCTATCAAGGGGTCATATAATTACTCATCACTAACCCACAGACTATCTAGTGGTTATGTTATTATTTACCACTAATGTCAGCAAATGGAATCATACAAATTGTCAGCAATAAAAGACAAATATCTGAATTTAAAAAGTTTGAGTTAAATAGAAATTATTCAGAGGGTGTAATTGACAACTGCATATTTTGTACAAAATTATATGAACCAAAAGACATTTCAGAAAAATTTTGCCAGTTGTCACAACCGATGCCCATAATATCAAGGTGTAACAATTTCACCAATTACCTCTATAGCGATAAGTAGCACCAATGTTATTGAAGCTGACAGACATCCACAACAGTTACTTTACTGTAAATATAAAACTGAAAATGTGAAAACAAGAAGGTGCCAATCAGTGTAATAATATAACTTAGATTAGATTTAGTAAGACCAGTATTATAAAAGATAAATAAATCGATTATGTTTAAAATCAAAAGATATGTTTCTCACAACTCTAAGAGCTGTATCCGTGTTAAAATGTATAGTGTTGTGAATGTTACATTGATGAAACTTACAGCTATAAATATAGAATGAATCAACACAAGTGTCCTGTTAAAAACTTATGTCAGTGTTCATTAAGATGTCCATGATATATTACAAGAAGCATTTTTTGTTTGCTTTGCATTTTGGTCTTGTGATGAAGAAACAAAAAATTGTTGTGTGAGAATTATTTTGTAACAAAGGTTGAAACCAATTATAATTTTATGTAAATAACTTAAGAGTTTTTCAAGTCAAGTATTATGCTTTAGTCATGTTTTACTTGCACGTTATTTTAATGGAAATTCAATATAAATTCTAATTTTATTAAAGTATCATGTATTGTATCTAATTATGTTGGATTAAAAGTCATGTAAGCTGTGAAAGTGCTTCCAACCACCTAAAGATGTTAAAAAATAGAGTACTTCAAATCTAGTGGTCCTTTTAAAATTTTTTTATGTATTACACTCCAAAAGGTCACTCCAAATAAATAAACTTTGAACAGACATAACAGTTCTTTGCACTCTGACATTCTGTTCACACAGTATCTAGCCACTCGTGATTCAATTCAAACAAGTGTTTTGTTTTTCAGATCCCATACTGAACTTTCATTACAAGTTCACATAAAATTTCATTTTCATCTTTCATCAATTAAATAAAATACAAATTATCCCAATCAAATGCAAAATATTAAAATTTTATTCTGTACAGAGAGCAAACTCATTGCAGGAGAATGAAAAAAAAATCACTCATATCTCTTTCAATCAATCAAACTTGTTTTTCCTACAGGTTTCTTGATTGATCTGCATGACAAAACAAACGGTTTGCAAGTAAACTGTCAAATTTTCCTGAATTAAAAATGTATTTATGATAAGTACTTCCTTACTCTCACAGGTTATTTTTTCCCCCCATTTTGTGCTGTCTTCTATATGAAAACTTGTATACACACACACATAATGCATTACACAAGCTTTCTGAATCTTCCCTACTGGAATCAAAGATTCCAATATATCTCTCATGTAAATTAAAATGCATCTTCTCTCCACAAACAGGAGAGCACCATCATCACGTGATGCATGCGAGTCCCTCTATGCACCATTACCAAACCACCACTCTGAAGGTGAGCAGAAGGCGAGAGTACCTGAATAAAGTGAAGAAGAGAGAATTACCTGTTGGAAATACATTTTTCACCTTATAAAAAGTATAACTTCTGGTACTGTACTTCCTACCTGTCACAGGATTAACTTGAATCCCACATTGAGAAGGAAGAGGGACCAGTGCAATGGAAGTACAGACATACACTCTGAAAGTGTCTGAAGAATGTCTCTGCATACAAGAGAAAGAGATCAGATGATCTGAGGAGGGGTACTGCACCTCTTCTGGATCTGCTATCCTCTTGCCATGAACAGTTATGAAGGAACATGGCAGAAGAGGAAGGGAGTATGTCTTAGCAGGAAAGGATAAGTCAGGAGAGTAATCCCAATCAAATAAATAATACAATCCCACAGAAGGAAATTGAGTAAAGGAGGATGTAAATCTGTGGTGAAGAATGGTCAGGGCATGGAAGTCATAAGTCAGCTACTCCCAAAATCTTCTTACTGATAACTTCATAAGAGTAGGATGAAGATCCCACTGTCTTCAACTCAAGCCCTAAAATAGAGGATGTGAGGAAATAACTGGTTTCAAGGCATGACATAGGCTTGGCATTGAGCCAGAGATCCAAGAATATGGTATCCAGTATCTGAGGGAAGTTCATCACATTAAATTATCTCTCACAACAGTAAGCCTGGTACAAAATGTCTGAGGGTCATTAATATCCCCAGTGTAAGAGAAAATGTGGGAATGCTGAGGACAGAGATGGTAAAACCTAGAGGGAGAAACGAGGGAGGAAAATGGATAACCCGAAACCAATGTGAGAACTTGTGTTGATTAGCTCACTTGATATTCCAAACTAACTCACGGGTTACTGACATCCATGTGAGGGTAGGATGAGGGCTCTCAAATAAAGGGGTGAACTGCACTGAGAAGCCACACTCCATTGCATGTATCATTATATCCAGAGGACTGTATACTTTCTACACCAGCAGAACATCACTACCTTATTTTGAGCTGAATGATCACAACCATCTGGGTGGAACCCATTCAGTAGGATGCTTTCAGGATCAACCCCCCCAGCAGATTGGAATCCCATACTCAACCAGAAGAATTGAGGGAAGATGTGTTGGAAAGTTCAGAGGGACTGCTACACCCAAAACAGTGCAAATGGATAATCGTCAAACCCTATTTTGAAAAACAGAACATACAAGTCATTCAATCAAAGAATGAGAGGAGTAAGCAGCTATTCCCTTCTGTTTTATGCATAAAGTCCATGGGTATTAGTCTAGAATGGGTCCCTTTATGAAGCATATCGTAAGGTTATTGACCATCTAGTGATCTTGTGAAACACCCCACCTCAATTGATTGATTGATTGATTTAGTGTTTTATGGCCTAAAGCAGCCAGGCTATTTGCACAAAACGTTCTTAAAATAAGGTAAAAATAAATTAAATGTAGTAAATTACAGAAAAGTAAATGAAGGTAAAACATCACTGAAAAACAGAAAAAGCATAAAACCAATATTGACACCTAGTTTACAATGGTAAGAGAGAAAGCAGAATAAAAGAAGTTGTAAAGTACTTACTCTAGCAAAATGGTAATGATCATAACCCACCAGGAAGACTAACAGGTAAGTTCAAGAACCACCGTCAATCACCTGAAGTTGGTTTTTCCAGTTCTGGTTCCGGGTTATGTGTCATAGCAGCCATTATCAAAATGTAAAATAATAGAAGTTTTAAAAGACACATACCAAAATCGCAACAATGAGTAGCCAAATGTCCAGTATAAAGATAAAAGTTAAGTAATTGTAGTAAGATTTGTAAAAATAAATGAAGATAAAAACAAAACAGCAATTAAAAACAGAAAATTGCATAAAACCAATGTTGACTTCCAATCTATAAAGTTGTAAAAAATTTCTGTAGCAGAATGGTAACGATCATAACCCACCAGGAAGAGTAATAGGCAAGTACCAGAACCACTGTAAGTCACCTGAAGTTGGTCTTTCCAGTCCTGGTTCCAGGTTATGTGTCATTATGGCCAGTACCAAAGGGTAAAGTAATAAAAGTTTAAATGACATGCAGCAAAATTAGAATTACAACTTGCCAGAATGACTAACAGGAAGTTCAAACAGGAGCAATAGTCACCTAAAGTTGGCCTTCCCAGTCCTGGTGTCGAGTTATTTAATGTTCTGGCCATTTTTCAAAGTCAAATTGAACAAGAGAGAATGAAACTAAGAAAAGGGAACCACAATTAGAAAGGTGTAATGAATAAATATCCAATACTTAAATGAGATTAAAAAGATTAATGGCCATTAAAAAACTAAAAACTTTATCAAGGTGGACAGAGTCACCATCACCAATAACACTGTCCAATGCTACAGATAAACCCTGGGAAAAAACATGTTTAAAATAGTGCTGTCCTTGAGAATTGTAACAATGGCAAAAAAGTAAAATGTGGCTGACAGTGATTTGAGTGTTACACAAACTTCACACTGGTGCATCAGTTACAGATAAAAGAAAACGATGAGTTTAAACACTGTGACCAATGTGTAGTCTAGTTAGAACTTCCTCCTTTCAAACCTTATGGAAGCCAAAGTCCAATGCAGAGTTTCATTTGAAAAAGCTTGTCGCGTTGCTCACTCCAAGTGGAGTGCCAGCTGGCACTGAGTTGAGCCTTGAATACAAGACCATAGTTCATATACGGAATAGGCACAGTGGTGATAGTGCCAGAGCAGATAGATTTAGCTGCCGTGTCTGCAAGCTCGTTCCCGCAAATACCAACGTGGTCCGGTGTCCAGAAAAACTGGATAGAAGTAGATGTTAAAGAGAAATGGGCCAATCAGTTTTGAATATCAGTGAGAACAGGATGTGAGCCAATGTGTAGCGATTCCAGGGCCAGTAGAGAACTAAGTAAGTCAGTACAAATAGTGCAGTTGGAGTACTGCTCAGCTTCAATATGATCCAGGGCAAGAGATATGGCATACAGTACAGCAGTGAACACAGAAGCTGTGGAGGGAATTCTGCGCACAACCACCAAACTGCAGCAAACCATAGCAGAGCCCCCTGAATTACCTGATTTGGAACCATCTGTATAAATGGGAACAGAATGAGTACTTGAAAGATGTTCATTAAATAAATGATGGTACTTCCAATCTGGAGTATCTGCCTTTTTCAGATGACTGAAAGAAAGGTCACATTTGGGGGTGTAATAAGCCATGGTGGGATGGGCTGACCTGTGGAATCTGCAATGTTATCCAAGGACAGACCCAATTCATCCAATTGCGCCTGAATGAGAAGGCCAAATGGAGAAATGGCAGATAGTCTGTTCTGAAAAAGTACACCCCACTTTGGAAATGAATGAAGTTTCGAAGAATATAGTAAAGACAGCTGCAAACGGCAAAGGTGCAGAAAATGTTCATGAGATTCAACATATAAGCTTTGAACTGGAGAGGTGTGGAAAGCCCCAGTGCAGAGTCAAAGTCCTTGGTGATGAATGGGGTCGAGCATCTTTAAGGCCGAGGGTCTGGCAGAGCCACAGACCATTGATCCATAGTCGAGTTTTGATCGAATAAGAGCATAATATACCTTTAACACTGAACATCGATCTGATCCTCAACTAGCAGGAGAGAGTACATGGAGGATGTTCAGTGCATTTGACCCCTAGCTGCTTTAAGTGTGGTATAAAGGTCAGCTTATGGTAAAAGATAAGCCCCAAGAACTTGGTCTCAGGGACCACAGGCAGCAAAACTTCAAGTTTAGGATCAGGGTGAATACCCTGTTGGCAGAAAAAGTGCATACAAACGGTTTTAGAGAGAGAGAGAAATTAAAGCCGTTCTCCATAGTCCACTGCAGTACATGATTTAGGGCAGTTTGTAGTTGCTGTTCAGTATAGCTCATGTTCGACAACTGACATGAGATGTGAAAGTCATCGATATACAGCCCATTCGTAATAGTGAGAGGGAGTTGTTAAGTGATGGCATTTATCTTTATACTGAAAAGTGTGACACTCAAAACACAGCCCTGAGGGACTCCAAGTTCCTGTACAAACGAATGAGAAAGTGTCGAACCCACATGAACTTGGAATCTCCTGTCCATTAAAAATTTTTTTAATAAACATAAGTAAATGGCCATGTGAGCCATATGTTTGGAGGTCTTGCAAAACACCATACCTCCATGTTGTGTCATAAGCCTTCTCAATGTCAAAGAATATTGATACAAGATGTTTGCATTTGAGAAAGGCTTCTCTGACTGATGTTTCAAGTCGAATTAAAAGGTCTGTGGTGGAGTGCTGTTGTCGGAACCCACACTGGGTGGGCAAGAAGAGGTTGTTTGATTCGAGGAACCAAACAAGACGAGCATTAACCATCCTTTCTAAGGTCTTACAGAAACATCTCATCAAAGCAATTGGACGGTAGTTTGAAGGAATCTAAGGATCTTTCCCTGGCTTAGAGAAAGGAAAATAATAGCCTGGCATCAGGAAAAACATTCTCCTGCCAGATCCAGTTAAAGACAATTAGAAAGACATCAAGAGAAGCAGAAGATAGATGGTGCAGCATGTCATAGTGTACATCATCAGGTCCAACAGATGTACTGCCAGACCGATGAAGGGCCATTTTCAGTACCACAAGGGTAAAGGGAAAATTATAGTCAAAGAAACAGTCAGTTCAAAAGGAAAGAGGTGATAGCTCTGCCCGAGTCTTGATGGCCAAGAAGGTGGAAAAACAAGCAGAAGTGCTAGATACCTGGCAAAAGCTTTCACTCTGAGTATCAGCAATAATCCAGACATCAGCTACCTCCTGACCACCAGAGAGTAAGATCGAGAGGGAGACAGAATTGTAGTGCCCATTGACCTTTCAAATCCTGTCCCATATGATCTTGGAACTGGTGGTAGAAAATATGCTAGTTGTGAACTTAATCCAAGTTTCCTTATGGCTTTGACGTCTTACCCACCTAGCATGTGCACGGGCCCGTTGGAAAGTGAAGCGGTTCAAAAGTGTGGGATATCTACGGAAAGTATCCCAGGCCCATTTTTGAGGCTTCTGTGACAAGTGGCAAGCATAATTCCACCACGGATGAAAATATCGTGGAAAACGATATCATGGTTTTAGGAATACACCGAGCAGCTGCTTGTATAATACAGCCAGTTACCACTGCCACACAGTCATCTATTGATGGCTGATTCATGATAGCAGGATCAAGTTTTGCAAGAGCAGTGAAAGTGGACCAGTCTGCCTGATCCAGCTTCCACTGGGGCACACGGATAGGGTGACATCAACCACGGCCAGTCTCTCCCAAAAGTATAGGAAAATGATCACTGCCGAGTGGATAATTGTCAACCCTCTATGAAAAATGGGAGAATAATGAAGGGGAGCAAACTGAGAAATCAATAACAGTAAAGGACTGACTGGATGCATGAAAATTAGTAGAAGAACTACAATTGAAAAGAGAAAGGTTGTGATCAGAGAGCATATGCTCTACAGATCAACCCCACCTGTCAATATCAGCACTTCCCCAGAGAGAATGATGTCTATTTAAGACCCCCAGGATTAAAAAGGAGATAGCAGTTATTCAATGATAGCATCATGGTCTGATTGATCATATGTCTCTCCACATGACTGGTAGAGAGAACAAACAGTGATGGTATGACCCAAGGAAATACGGCTGGCTACGGCCTCCAAGGATGTGTTGAGTGACAAAGACAGGGTGGGCACATGTTGATCAACCAACAGTGCCACCCCTCCATGCACTCGTCCATCACATAGCCTATCATTTCTGTACAAAGAAAACTGCCAAAAGGTGACTGTATCAGCAGGTTTGAGAAATGTTTCTTGTAAGGAAAGACAAACAGGATGGTAGGAAGCAATCAGTGTTTTGATATCATCCAGATTAGAATGTAAACCTCAAGAGTTCCATTGTGTCAGGTTGGCCATTTTTATTTATGTGTAGGTAAATTGGGTGGAGAACCCTTCTGTTTATGACCATGACTTTTTTCCTTACTGTCCTTAGTCGGAGGAGGTCTATCAACCTCCACGGATCCTGCCCTGGGTCGATTGTTATTGGAAGGGGATCTCAGTAACTGAAAACGAGAACAAACGACTGCTTTGCCTCTTGGGGTGGGAGAAAAAAAAGTATCAGAAGAAATGCCCGTATTTGAAACTGAAGGATGTGGATCTTGATGTTTGTTGGAAGGTATGGGAGGAACAGAGATGGTTGTGGAATTCGATTCATCAATCTTTTTAACCATGGAGGTCAAAAGGATTTTCATTTGCTTTGAAAACGATTCTCTTGGAGGCACAGAGAGATCTGTCTGCACTCCCACTGTAGTTGTGGAACGAAGTGAAGCAGCATATGTCCGAGATGGAGTGGCAGGCAGCAATTTCCAAGCCTCAGGATAACTAATGTTACGAGTCGTTTTCAAATGCTGCACCTCTTTTTTCTCCAGCCATTAAAGCTGATGCAATGTGGGTCCATATCACATTCACAGGCATTGTGGTTCTTGCCACCACAATGAGCATATGTCAGGGAATAACAAAATAGTGTCTTTGAGTTGCCAAACTTCTGACATTGGAAGCATCTGAGAGGGTTTGGAATGTATGGCCGTACCCTGCAAATTAGATAACCTGCCTTGATGGTGGCAGATGCATGTGATGATGTAAATGTCAAAACGAGGGTATTTGTTGGCAGTATAACTCCATCTTTATGAGTGGAGATGTGCCTCACTGCAGAAACTCCTTGAGTGGAGAAACCAACGAGAATCTCTGACCCGGGGATGTTCCCGTCTACAGGAATTCAAGGTCCAAGTGGTGTGTTAGGGTTAGACCCCTAAACCACCAGGATCCTCTCCTCCCCTTCATGGGTCGCCATGCAAGGCAAACATGTGGGTGAATGTATAGATCCCAGAGAAAGTAACTAGACAGAACAGAACCTTCCCTGGGAGGTACCCTCACCACGTACAGGAATCCACACTGAGGGGCCACATCTCAAAGCTGAGCATTCAGGGCCACCAAAAGAGGGCATGAACAAATATGGCATACAGTGCAGATTTGTGCAAAAAGAATACCTGGTTAGGCCCACTCTCCACAGAGTGGGATCCAAGAAATCCAAGAAAAAATGTGCAAGCAACACAGGTAGTGAATATATCCAATTGATGATGCCCATAGGGCAACAAGAGATAGGTGAAATAAAGAATATGAGGAAATGGACTTAATTGGAGGTAAAGTAGGGGAATGGAAATGAAAAGACCAAAGACTCCCTTCTCAAAAAACTATTCAAACATTTCCAGACACTAGCAAGGCACTGAGCCAGGGCTAGATGTGAAAAACATTTCATACCTGCTGATACAGTCATGTGTGAAGGACAAATGCAATGAGCTAAATGAAATGTTCGTCAACACAAGAAACCTAATCTCCTTGCCACAAACTTGACAAAGGAAATCCAGTAGCTAGCCAGTAAGGAGCAAACAGAAGGGCTTCTTTGCATAGAGTGATATGGATGAGAGAGACTACCTGATGGAGTAACAAAATAAGAGGAGAAACGTAAAGGAATTTATTAGATCAATGCTGGTTGAAGACATCAACAACCAGATCTCAAGGATGAGGAACAGAAGACTAAAACAAAGGTAACTGGTGACTGAAGAAAGTGGAAAATGCATCGGTATGCAGAGTATCTCACTAATTGCACAGCCACAGGAAAACAAGGGAATAAAGGGATCACTTCATTGGGTAAATATAGTCTGGTTGGCAAAGACAATTTGCTACAAATGAATGTTATGATTGTGAGCTCAAAAGAAGAGATCCAAGGTGAGAAAACACGAGGATCTTAAAAGGTTGCTCCCTTTATGAGTGATAAGAGCTATCACTGTTGAATCAGATTAGATCATGACCAACTGAACAAAGTACATGCAATGAAAAGATGCTTTAAAAACAGTGAGGAGTTTGAGGATACCAATATGAAGAGAACATTCCTCTGCTGACTAATGACCCAAAGCAGCTTGGTGGTTAGCACATTCAACCCAGCTCTGAGGGAATGCATCCAGAAAGAGATGTAATTCTGGCTGCAGAGGAGGTACTGGGATACCCACCAAAGTATGAGCATTGTCCAACCACCATCTACATTTCTTGTGCTGTGGTGGAGCAGATTAAATAGCCTGTGGTGCAAGGTTTTGTATCACCTTGGAGAAACACTAGCAAAGACACCCAGGAAACAAGCATATTAAATAAGAGTGAAAGAGTAAAACATCTAACAAACAAGTGAAAGGGTAAATCATGAAAAATGAAAGTGGAAATTTTTTTAAAAATAAATGAATGTAAAAACCACTCTGTAGATAAAATGGAACAAAAGAAAGATGTTTGAACTCTAGTGCTGCCCAAATACGAAGTGATGGTTTGGTAATGGCGCATAGGGAGTGTTACGTGTGTTACACAATGGTGGTGCTCTCTTACTGGTGAAGGGATAACGCTTATTGATTTGAATGAGAGACATGTTGGAATCAAAGGGTGGTGTAAAAGGTTTAGTGGCACACATTATAAAAAAAAAAAATCACATTTACAGGGCAGCACAAAATGGGGAAAACTAATATTGTGGGTGGATGTGAGCACTATATCAGAACTTGTACATTCAGTTTGTTTTAAATAAATCTTTAAATGATGAAAAATCATTTTTGTTTTAATGTTTTTACACTACATCCTACTACCTAATCACCTTTGACCATACTTTTATTTTACTTGTTTGTATTGACCAAAAGTTTTGTTTGTTTTTTCTGTCTGTACCACACTACACAACCAATGTAGCTAAGCAAAACAACAAACACCGTCTTTAAATTACACAAAGCTTATGTGGATTAAAAAAAAAAATAATACATACCACTAATTCTCTTTTCTTCTTCAGTGGACATCGTGCTTCCAACATCTTGGAATCCTTGGATTTCATGAGGTTCTACCGAGGAAGAACAGCTGGAATCTAGCAGCTCTTCCTTTTTGTCAATCTTCATCTCTGATTTAGGTTTTGTAGGTGGTTTATCATCAGAAGCACAATGAATATCTTCTGGAATTTTCTGCTGATCTTGTATTTCTATTTCAGTGTAAACTTCCTGTTCAACTAGTGGGACAACTTTATCATTTGAATGTTCCACTCCTACTTGGGATGTAATAGATGGAGCAATAATATCCACTGTCTCACTGACAAAACGTTCACTACAATCTTCAGTATTACTAGAACACGTAGGAGCAGAAATATCAGAAGTACTTTCATTTGGCAGATTGCTCATTGTGGTGTCAAGAATGTCAGTTTTCCCAGAAGAAATACGTTCATCCTCTTCATTAGTAGAATTAAACACAGTTAGTTTCTCAGGAAAAATGTCAAGTTTTGGAACATTAGCAATGGACTTGGAAGGAGCTAACATCTCTAACTCCCCATCCTGAGCTCCCACAGACGTTTCACTTGGCAGTCTACAAGTAACATCATCAATACTGGCTTTATTGGAATCTTCAGCTGCTTCATCTATATCCAAGGAGGTTCCAACAGAGATGTCTTTTTCACTAACGTGATTTGTCTCTGCTTGCAAAGACTGATTGTTTAACACAGTTATATTACTACTAGAAGTGCTGGGACTCGCTATGGATGATGTTGAAACTAACGGGGTGGTGGTCGGTGGTGGAGTTTCTCCTGAATTTGGTTCTTTCTTAGAGGTTATTGAAGTAGCAGCAGCAGCCACTTGGGTAGCAAACTGTGCAATGATCTCCTTTCCTGTATTATCCTAAAAGAAACAAAAACAACTGTAGTAACCGTGTTTGACTGATAAATTTAAAATAGGTACTCAGCTCTTTCAACTTAATATGCTATATTGAAACTAATGCTTCACAAGTCATTTAAGGTCTTAGGTCTGGTTAAAGTTCCACAAATCATGGAAATACAAACAGATCCTATGAAGACCTTGTATCACATTTTTTAAACTGGCAATTCTTTACAAAAAAATTATGGACATTCCAGGAACTTAATTCCATAATTTGACTTCCTGTACCAAGTTTGGTTCTGAACAATCAGTCACACTCCTCTCTACCTGAAGTATTTTTACTTTTATATTGATTTTGACTTATAAAATTCAACAGAAATAATACATATCTTAAATTTGTAGTTTCAAAGTAATGTCTAAATTAGGCTTGAAAATGTGATTATAAATACAATTATTTCTGAATAACAAATTTTATTACACCAATTTCTGTCTATTTTTCTATCAAACATTATTTCCTCCTAGTGACTTCTACAATAAAAAAACATGTTGAAATAGCTAGCTTCAAACAACCACAAACTGAAGTGTAAAGTGAAGATTACATGTGCTTTTTAGCATACAAATTAATTATAACCAGAGACACTTATTCACTTATTTTCATTTGTTTCATGACCACACACACATACACACTTGTGATGGAAAAGGTTGCATTGCAAGCTTATTTAGTGAATATAAGATACACCGCATTTCTTTGTAAGGCAAACAGCACATATATGTACATACATACACACAAATAAAAGTCTATAAATATTCACATTCTTTGTAAACCTCAAGATGACCTAAGAAGGTCAAAATGCTGTTCTCTACTTTAATTAAAATAAAGTTTTAATACTCATACTGGCTGTCTCAAAATGCATTATTCCTTCAAGTGAATCTCTCGTCATCACGAATTCACCCTCCTACCTGTACTTAGCATTCTTAGTACAATTAAATGTAGAAATATTAAATCAAATCCCTTTTCCAAATTGCTATGCTTGATGTATATTATATACAGTAGATCTTATCACGCACATAGCAATTCATTTTTTAATGAAAGCACAGAAATCAGGTCAGAACCTTCTATATGTCACCTTATTTGTTTAGATTTGTGTCAAATCTTGGTTCTTTGTGTAGTTTTATCAATTTAAGTTGACATGGTAAATATATTTAAAATGTCTTCTCAATTTCTGACCAATATTTGCTGCTTTGGCAAACAAGTCTATCAAGTCTGAAACATGAATAACAATTAAAAATTCAATTTCCTGAGTTTAAGTGTGAATTTTAAAGAAATGATGCAAATAATGCCGAACTTATTATTTAGTCATTACTTTTGCTGAAAACAACAAGTTTTACTTCATACAAAACTCATGAGCAACTAATCACTGCAGGCAAATTGTTTGATTTATATATCGCCTGTTAGAACAGAATAGTAAATCAAAGAAAAGAAATTAAAATATTAAGCAAATAACTGGTTAGTCCACTAAATAATAATGAATAATTAATTGTGGTGGCACGTTACATGTTACTAGAATACCTAAAGGATTTTAGGTTGTTAGCAGTAAGTTAAGTGAACACCTAAACAAAATCAACTATGTTTGAAGTTGTACAGGGTGGTCGCTAGAAAAGCAGAAAATTTGAGGGTCAGATGAGATCATGAATAAAATGCGTGCTTACTCATTTCTATTTTGATTTCTTTACATCATGAATAAAATACATGATTTTAATATCATAAAATGCATTTTGAGCATCTATGAGTGTAATATAACATATGCCTTTAAAAAACTTTGTAAAAATAAATAGCTGTTTGACAAATTTTCTGCTTTTCTAGCGACCACCCTGTACAACTCAATACTCCCCTTTTAGGTTGGCCAATTCTTAGCAGAAACACTGATGAAGATTGGATTCCTATTCTCAATTGCACTCTTTACAACACATTAGTGTTAGGTCTATCATTTTTAATACAATGTTCTTTATTAGATTTCTTAGGGTTTATCAATTAGCTGATGTGTGTAACAGTATTCCAACAGTGCCACATTTCTGCCATAGCCACTGTCAACAATTCATCTCTCAGTGACGTCCAGAAAACCCACTTGTAGAGTAAAATATAAAAACAGCTCGATTGGTGATAAATTTTTTTTATGTGGAAAAGCAAATAACGTTTCGACCTTCTTTAGCGATTATCACGTTCACAAAGGAAGAGAAAACTGACCGGAATCTGACCACATGTCTGAAAGGGGTTGTGTAACTGAGTGTTGGAATGTAGAGGGCATGCTTAGATGTTTGAATATATAATTTTATATTATTTATAATACAGGTATAAAGGTGTTCCTTTGTATTGGTTTATTTTGGACTTGAGTTGTTGTTTTAGTAAGGCTTCTTTAATTTTGCATTTGTTTCTTTATTTAGAATTTGGGTGTTTTCTATGGTTATGTTGTGTTTATTTGACTTGCAGTGCTCGAAAACGTGTGAAAATGACTTATGTTCTTTGAATCTGGTTTCCATTTTTCTATTTGTTTCTCCAATATAGAAGTCGTGGCAGTTATCACATTGTATTTTATAAATAATGTTGGTGTGGCGTTTGTCAGCGTAGTTCTTACATAGCATAGACCTCAGTTGCGTGACTGGTTTTTGAATAAATTTGGTTTTAACTGGAATGTTATATTTTGTTACTAGTTTTTGCCAAATGTTGGTTATTTTTCTGCTGATGTCAAGAATATATGGTATACAACAGTATATAGTTTCATGATTTTTTGATTCGTGAGATATATTTACTTTTGTTGGTTGATTTTGCTTTCTGTCTAGGTGTGTGCGTATTATGTTTTCTACGGTTTGTGGAGGAAACTTATTGATGTTGATGAAGTATTGTTTTATTTTGTCTAATTCATTATTAATTTTATCTGGTGAGCATAGTTTTATGGCTGTGTTTATTTGGTTTCTTAGAATGTTGAGTTTTTGTTTTGTTTCATGTGCTGAGTCCCAAGGAATGTATAGTCCAGTATGGGTGATTTTTCGGTGGATTTCTGTTTTGAATTGTGTATCAGTTTTTGCAATGTTGAGGTTAAAAAATGATATTTGATTGTTTTCTTCCTGTTCACATGTGAAGTTAATGTTGGGATGTATAGAGTTAATGTGATTGAAAAAATTAAGTATGTGTTCAGTAGATTTGAATCCCGCAACCGTGTCATTTACATATCTGTACCAGTATAGTGGTGGATGTAATGCTGTGTTAATTGCTTGTGTTTCAACTTGTGTCATAAAAGTATTGGGTAGAACTGGTGACACTGGGTTGCCCATGCTTAAGCCATTTGTTTGAATATAGTTTTAGTTGTAGAACACAAAGTTTGTCTTTATCGTGGTGAATTCTATGAGGGTTGCTAATTGGTTGCTGGGAATGTCTATAGTTGGGTTAGGGTCTCGGATATAGAGTTCTAAAGCTATCTTACAGGCTTCAGTAGTTGGAATTTCTGTAAAGAAAGATATAACATCAAAACTGGCCATTAAGGCTTTATGATTATGTTGATTCGTTTGGACTTGAAATTAAAAGAGTCTTTGATGAATGAGCTGGCTGATGTTATATATTTAGAGAATGCTCATGCTTGGTTATGGTGCGAACACTTTTGGAAGCTGGCATGGTATAGTTATAATTATATTTGTCACAAGATACTGGTGTTAGGTTTATTATATATTTTGTTTTACACTAACATTCTTTATTCAGTCCACTAGGGGTTTTGAAGAATAATAAAAGCATAAAATAGTATTTTAACAACCATGTCACCCAAGTCCAATGCTAATGACATCTGTCCTCAGTAAAGAGGTCATCAGGTAATTTGTGTACTACAATAACCACTGTCTTTATTGCTACATACTTTTAAAATTTTTGATCACTTTAAATGTTTTCAAATTATTCAAACTGTAAGCTAGTAGCAAATCACAGATATCTAAGTAATTTAGCTAATAAATAAAAAAATACAATGAAACCATTCTCAATACAAACTTACATTGGCAGCATTACAACTTGAATCTTTACTATTCAAAACTGTTTCAGTTACATCCTGCCCAGTTTTTGGGTCTTGAACTCTAAGAATCTTCTTTTCCCTTACAAATGTATTGGAGATCACATTCTGAGAAAGCGGAGGCATTGCTGGAGGACCCATCATTGGAGGAACAACTGAATAATAGTCTATAGGAAAACCAAAAACATATCTTAACAAGATGGCAACATAAAACAGGTTTTGTGTGTCTTGAAAATTGTATTTTATTCTTATTTTAATAATAGTTTCATTCAAGTTATTATGGTTTCATTGTAATTAAAAAATACACACATGCATATATTCATTATTTTTTAATTAACTGATTTATCTATACATTTTTTTTTTATCATGAAGATTATTTTGGTTTGCTAACTTAGTATACGTATTTACGAATAATATAAATCTACATATCACACCTAAAAAGTGAATTAATGCATTCTAATCATTATTTGTCTGTTTCATGAGAATGTATATTTCCAGTTAGAATCATATTTTAATTAATTTGTGTCCTTATTAGTTTGGATATCGACATTTCCATTTGTTCAGTCCTCATGATTTTAGATATAGAACAAATGTTCACAATGGAAAAGTAACTCAACAATATATATGCGCACATGTGCACTGCAAATCCAAACAGCTATTTCTTATAATGCTCTTGCATATCCTTTGGCAATGCAATTCAATAACTTTACATAACTCTGACATGAAGTAAAATTAGACCTAAACAGGAAATGAAGTGGAGAAAATGCTGACTGCAAATCACCAGCACCACCTGGTGAATACTGATTAACAACAATATTTATGAGAATGACCTTAACTTGTACTGAGTGCCCTATTCTACATGAAAGGTACAGGAGGAAGAAGAAAACCTAGTTGATGTCAGTTTTGTTCTCAGGTGTGACAAGAGAATTGATCAAAAGGATGCACTCAAATGGGTGTCTAAAGTACCATTGTACCACTTCCCAACTAAACACCATGTGGTACAGTCTGTTGAATAATCAGGTCATTGAAAACTTACTACAACTTTCAGCTGACTAGAAAGAACATAGAATATGCTGAAAATAACTCCATGAAAACTAAGTGCCCATGAGGTATTTACAAAAAATGTGATTTGTCCGATTCCAGTATTACCATGGGAAATATGAAAAACTGATTCAAACAGGCCACTATAATGAGATGTCAGATGTCACCAATGAAATTGCTTATGGAATTCATGTTTTAATCTCAAGTGGTAATGATACTATGTTTGCTAATTAGTGGCTCAACAGAATCATTTGTATCGTATTTCTTCAAGAGAGTAATGACAGTGAACTTGTTAGATGAAATCAGTTATTACAGGTTTCTTCAAGCATGTGTTGACAGTGTATCAGACATCAAAGATGATCTTCCAACCAGCGAAGCCAGTTTCAATAAAACACAATCTGGCCTTAAAGATGTCATCACATGGTTCAAAGAAAACAGCAATTGACACGAAGATGACGACGTAACATTTTACTTTTTTAAAGCTGTTCAGACACTTCAAGAAAAAAAATATATCGGTTCAAAACCAGAGTACGATTACATACTTCTTTGGGAAGTAATCTATTGTACATTGCATATTAAATCAATACTGTCTACTGTGTTATGTATGTAAATTCTTCATAATTTAAATAAATGATATTCTATGTTAAGATAATGAAATGATACTTTAAGTGTGCAATTTATTTTATTTTTAGTGATGTACAGAACAGTAAAATGATAAATGTATTTCACATTTTTTTTGTTTATCAGTAGCATCTGCATCTTCTGCAGTTTAAACCTACATTTATTAATCAATAGTGTGCTATTATTAGTGTCCACTGTGTTTAAAATTATTGATTTAGGAATTCATTGTCTTAATAATCTGGATGAATAATCTGTGACAAATGTGTTCAGATTAATAGTTACTATATTTATTAGTTTCATTGTTAGGTCTGATCTATGGAGGTATCTTGTTTTAATAAGGTGTTACTTTTCATGATCTATTAGTTAACTTCTATGAATGTTATGTTTACATTCTAGCAATTAAAGTACACAAACTTTATATCTACAAAATATTTAATTTGTTAGCATGTATAAAAGTTGTGCATACAAGAAACTAAACTCCAAGCATGAAAAAACGTTGTTATAAGTACAAATAATGCAATTGTTTGACTTGTGAGAATTCACAACATGTACAAACTGTGTCAGCGTTGAGCCCTGAGAATCCTCACACGAAGAAACAGTGTGACATTTAGGGTGTGTGTGAAGAAGTTATGATGTGAAAATAGTTACAGTTAGCATGTAAAAGTATTATCACTGAATGTGCAGATAATTACTTCATAAGAAAGCTATGATTAATAAAAAACAGTTTAAGAGAATGTATCAGACAATCATGATGTAATATAACTTGTAAGCAAGCTTAAGAACATTTTTCATGTGAACACATTTTGTCAGCATTTACCTCATACTTAAAACTTACATTGTTGTTGCACCTGTGGGTTAAAACCATAATGACGGTTTTGTGCTGTCAAAAACATATGTGGATGAGTGGTAGACAAGGAATGCTGCGAACTGGTCCCATATGGTTGAGGCCGATGATACTGAAAGATAAAGATCAAATCATCACATTACAAACGTTTTTATACCCACACAAAGTAGAAATTTAACTTACACCTTCTATAAAATGTTTTGTATTTTAATTTGGTGCAAAGCTACAAGATGGCACTAGTTGTCCCTAATTTAGCAATGAAAGACTAGAGGAAAGGCAGCTGGTCATAACCACCCACCCCTAACTCTTCTGCTACTCTTTCGCCAATGAACAGTGGGACTGACTGTTACATTATAATTCCCCCCATGGCTGAAAGGGGGAACATGTTTGGTGTGACAGGGAATCGAATCTGATACCCTCAGATTACGAGTCAAACATCTTAACCCACCTGGCTATGCCCAGCCCTTTATAAAATGACCTTTAGTTTCTAGACAGTTACATTAAACTAAAAATTTTAATGCTAACATTTTCCTTACCTAAAAATGTATTTCAGATAGATACTGAGAGCTGAGAACAATTATCTTAAAGCACTGTTGAAAAACACATTCTGCATGCATCAAAACTTTGAAAGAAACTCCCAGCCCTGCAGGTAATAAAATGTAATGTGCAAGTCTGTGATGCAGTTGACAGTGGACTAAAGCCCTCCATCAATGGGAGGATAACACATCCTCCGTGTGTAGTTCCTCCTCTTTCTGAATGAGGCAACAAAAAAGACACAAAGTTGGAAGGAAGGATGATGATGATTATATGGAAAAATGAATATTTATCTGAAATAGATTTTCAGCTAGAAATAAGGTTAATTTCAAAAACACTGCTTACCTCTCCATGGAACTGAGAAATGGAATATTACACAAGATGGTGTAGAAAAATAAATTTAAAAATATTAGCTTCTTTATCAAAAATGAGTGAAAGAAAAGGAGAAATCATGATGTTTATCATCCAATGAAGAAAGAAAGAGGGAAACCTATGGAGACATCTCTTGATGAATTATACTGCATCCATCTCCAACAAAGAATTCCATTTGTACAAGTGCTAAAGAATGTTTTTGGTTGATTTTTTTTTAGAATCTCATAGAAAAGTTAGAAAATTAAAGAAGAGCATGTAATGGGTGGTGGAAAAAATGATGATATGGTGTAAGATGTGTCATAAAGGTGTTGGAAACTATACACTTTGTGTCATCACTTCTAGGAGGATGTCAATGGTCCGATTCAAGAATAAGTTTTGATAGGTTTGTTTGGAATTAAGCACAAAGGTACACAATGGGCTATCTGTGCTCTACCCACCACAGGTACAAAAAAAAATCTTTCTTGTGGTATGCTTTAAGGAAGATGACAAAAAACTAAAGGAGTCATTTAAGAAAATTTGGATGAAATGCCAGAGGGCAAATTACAGTTAACAGAACTGACTATCAGAAGACTTGAGATTATAGAAATTAATTTGAACATATTCAGTCTCATGTTGTATTCCAGAAAGAACAGACAAATGTGTGGAGACTTGTTCTTTTACTTTCAAGTCTTTTGGTAATTTATTTCATCATCAGTAATCTTTCACTAAAAAATTTAACTGTTACACACAATATTGGTTTACCTCGTTACTAAGCTGACAGAGCATAATTAAACTGGTTATGGTAAAAGATGATAGTCAAAAAAAAAAAAAAAGGAAGTACACATCAAAATAATATATCAACTGCTTCAGTAGGGGCACTACAAGCGAGAAAAACTGTTCATATGAGAAAAAGTAAATTATATATTTAAAAACAGCTGCTATGGGTAAAAAAGACACTAATAGAGCTGCGAACAACGTTTCGATCTTCTTTGGTCATCGTCAGGTTTCCAAAGAAAGAAAGGGTTACAGACCAATAGCTGATTACGTTTAAAGGTTGTTGTGTAATTGAGTGTAGGAATGTAGAGGGCGTGCTTAGATGTTGGATATATTTATTAATATTAGTGCCTTCTCTACCCATACCAGCTGTTTATAAATATATAATTTTCTCTACAAGTGGGTTTTCTCGTAATCATGGAGAAAAAGCAATTGATCAAGAAATTGAGAGAATATTGAAGAAAACACCTCACCACCCTCACAGGTAACCAGTCTCAGAGAAAAAGAAGTGGTGTGGGAATAACTTTATATTAATCTCTTCCTTGAATAACAAGTTAAGGGGTTTTGTTTCATTTTTTCTGAATTTTGCACAAACCTACATAAAGACTGTACGAGTTAGTTGTTCTGAATTTAGCAGTGTAACACCACCTGTGGCTGACTCGTAAGCTACTTTTTTACCAGGGAATAGTGGAATTGATCATCATGTTGTAATGCTCGTACAGTTGAAAGAGCAATTATGTTTGATGGGGTGGGGATTCAAACCCACAACCCTCAGACGATGAGATAAGCACTTTAACTACCCAGCCCTCAGTCTGTGAGATAGGCACTTTAACCATCCAACTGATCAAACAAAGACACATGACAAAGCAACATCTTTCAAAGAAAGAGAGAGAGAAAAGAAGAAAACATATATTCAGATAAAGGTGGTAACATGAAGTAGGTGGACAAATGTTTGAAATGGAGAATACAGTGAAGATACTAGGGAAAGAGGTCCACTGAGAAGGAAGGCTCAAAACTGGTTTATAAAAACTGGAAAAAGAAAAGGAGGAATGGAGAGAAGGCTGTTAACAAACATACAGAAAGGGATTACACCAATCCTGATTTATAGCATCCACATCAAAAGCCCTCAACTCTGGTGATCAGAAAACTGGAAAAAATATTTATTAGAGGGCTTATAAAAGCTATGAAACAATGAAGAATGTAGAAATCATATTGTGAGAAAGACCTAGTACAGTCAAGACAGCCAGTCTGCCTCTTAGTTTATAAATCCTTGTACATGATAAGCTGACAACTGAATTTGGTGGTCATGTCCGAAACTGAAAGTCAACAGATTGAAAGGAGAGATATCAAAACAAACATATTCCTGTTTGTTGATGCAAGAAAAACAACTATAGAGTTGTCTGACAACAAAAGTCATAAAGAGTTCAAGTGTTCAATATCCACAGTCCACCAGTAAGCATAGTCAAGATGAAGGGGGGGAGTGATACTCAAGGTCATGCTGGGTCAACTGAGACATGCGATAAGAGATGAAAAGATATAGGAAATGACAAAAAATACAATAAAACAAAAACAGTCAATCTCAGGTCTCTGGATATATCCCAGCAATCAGCCAGTCCACACACACATATACAGGTAATTAAAAAAAAAAGGGAGTAAAAAAAGGCAATCTATTTCACAGAGGAAGAGAAGGAAACAGAGCTATAGTAACCTGGGATTTCATAACTCAAAGATGTAAAGAAAGCATAGCCTGTCCAACAAATTAATTTAAGAGAATCCCTTTAAAAATAACGACTTACTGTGACAAAGTAAATTAAATTATTGTTTAACACCAAAACTATACAATGAGCCACTGGCATTTCATTTACTATGGGAAATCATGATCAAGACTGGAAAATTACAAGTCCATAAATTGGTTGTTAATTACTATGTTACATTTCTAAGTGAATCACATACTTGATGGGGTCAAGATGGGTTTAAAAATCTTGAAAAGAGACTCTAACAAGATAATTCCTAAAGTATAAGAAAGGTTCAGACAATACAGAAAAATAGACAAAATAAAGGTATTCTTGACAACAAATGCCTCAGGATCAAATACACTGCACAACAAAGTTTTTGCTTCGTGAACACTCGAGTGTTCCTTAAAGATTTGTGGCTGCTGATCATGAAAATCAAATCCATATTTGCCTATGACGTACCGTTTCATCGAAATCTCCAGTTTTACCAAAACATTGCTACAATGGGAAAACGATATCAGGACAACTGGAATCTGCCAATACTTCCTAACTATTGTTGGACACTGCAACGTGATGCACAGGAAATTGAATACAAACAAAAATCAGGAGCAAAACACTTTTAATTATGTTGAACTTAATGGAGTATTAGAAACAAACACAATTAAATACATTATTGCTGGTAAACAGTTAACTCTCTGTTTCTCAGAGTTCCAACATGTCACAATCAGCAAAAACTTTTCAAAAAAATTATTGTGCAGTGATACCTGTCACTGTGAAAATGGCAAAGAAATGGAAGGAAAACACCACAACATTTATAACCTGGAGATAAAGTATAGCCTCCTCCTCGGGCAATGAAGATGGAATTGAAGGTGTGGAGGTGGAAAGAGAAGATTGACTGTTGAAAGACTGAAAGTCTCTTACAAAATACCTGTGTGAACCAAAGATCAACTGAAAAGGAAGTCCACACAAAGATGCACAGTGTGAAAGAATGGAACTCCCACTGACCTAATGGTGAGGGATGGCTATAGATATAAATGCTCTCTGACCTGTGACACCCAGCCTTCCAAGATGGGGATGGAGGGATATTGTAAAGTATCGAGATGATGAGAGGAGCAGATAAATAAACTATTATGCTTTTGAAAATGTATAATGTGTGCAGATAATGCTGCTTCCAAGATGCCATATAGCTTAAAATTCCAAAGATTAAGAATCTCTACCACAACATCAGGAAGGAAGGGTATGACTGAAGAAGGGAACTCTGGAAAGCAAGACATCTCAACCTAGAAAATCTCAGAAACAGCATCAACAATAAATAAAAGAGTTAAGTGGGATACTGCAAAAGATTTTAGAAACTTAGACCAAAGTGGAGAACAGATTGGTGCAATCTTTCCCAAGGGAACTGGTTGGGGTTGCAATGTAGATCATCTGATGCAAGGTGGAATACAAAGTAAAGAAGTTGAGCAAAAGAAAAGTAAATAAAAATGACTAGAAGGACAAAACCCCAAGCTGGAAGAAAAGATCCATAGAAATGAAGAACAATCATGACCAATTGTTCTCTAAGAAGATTCTTGAACTCTATTGAAACCTAAGTGGTTAAAGTCCATTTAAAAAACAAAGTACTAGCATGAATGCAACAAATGTTAGGGGAGGGGGGGAGTTAGAAGGATACTAATGCAATGAAGTAGCCAAAGGTTCAGTGAGAAACAACGGAATAAAACCAAAATGCTGCATCCCTGAAGAAACAACTTAGTAAAAGGATGAAAACAGGATTCCCTGTACTTGTCAAGAAGAGAAAACCCAGAAGTAAAATCAGGGATTGAAGATTGTAAGAGCAGCAGATGAGACATGTTCTGCTGAAGCAACAGCAGTAATTGGTTAGACATTCTGGACACATGATTAAAATGGTGCACACTGTTGCATCATCACACTTTTTTCAAGAGTTCTTCCAATGACAACTGTAAATAATAACAGACAACACCTGCTCTGGAATATCAGGACTTCAGGAAACATCAGAAATGAGGACATCTGAATTCATATTCAATAAGAATATTATGTATGTTCAAATATACATAAATATTTTTTAAAGTTGTTCTTGTATGTTGGCCTCAGTTATTATTGTTATGATGAAACTGGATATAAATTTCTGAAACTCACACACAAAGCTAATAATGATGAAGAACAGTAGTATTAAAGAACCATTGAATACACTCTGGAAGATCTCAAAATTTTGTAATTTGATGAAAAGAAATCAACTCAATAATTCAGAAGAAGAATCATGAAATTTTTTTTAAAGTTTAAATTAAGTCAAAAAATAAAGATAACAAAGACTATAAATTATAACCAAACATCTTAAAATCATGAACAAAAAAGCTCGCAATTCCTAAGGAAGAAAAATGTCTTAAGCCAAGCAGTACCGAGAAAAGAAATAAGCTTGTGGTAAAACACAACGTGTTTAATGGAACGTGTGCACATGTATGATGTATCAGCCTCCTACTGGTGGCAAGCTAGTCTAGTGATGTCCAACAGGATTTCATAATCAAAATTGTGGAGAACATGTTAACATATTTGTCACATGTTTTCAAATACTTCGTGATAGAATTAATTATATTTAAAAATTAAGTGGTTGAAGTAAAACACTAATTTAGAACAGGTCAACAGCTATTTTGCCATCAGGCAAGTGTTGATTACATTGGACACTGACTGTAATCTAATACTTACTGCATCAGTACACATTAATGTACAAAGGGGTATAAGTTTTATTCAAGACTTGGCATATTTGTAAAAAAATCTTTTTGCCAATCTCACAGGGTAATAGCTCTCAGTTCTTTGAATAACTGACTAACATTTATGAAAAAACAAGTCAATAAGAACCACCAAGGTCAAAATATGGCATGTAAAAGGTTTACTGGTTCAACAACTACTTTAGTTATTTTACTGCAGAAGTATAAAAATGTTTTCCCTACAAAACACTGCCATACAAGTTTAGAATTTTTGACATACCATAAACAACAATTTATCTTTGATTTTCAAAGTTTATTTACAATATTTGTTTAAAAAGTGCCAAAATAAAAATTAATAACATGGGAATAGTAGAATGCTTAGTAATGCTAAATAACTTAAAACTTAATGAATCATACGGAGATTAAGCAAGTTTTTATGGTGTATTTGTTAAAAAGCTAAAACTTTGACCAGTTACTACTTGTTGTTCACTGTAAATAGTTGATAATTCTTTGATGTTAAAAACTTCTGAAGCTTAAAATGATACTAAATGTGCCACTGCGTAAGGACCAAAAAACTTCTGAAGCTTAAAATGATACTAAATGTGCCACCGCTTAAGGACCAAAAACTTCTGAAGCTTAAAATGATACTAAATGTGCCACCGCTTAAGGACCAACTGAAAAATAACAGTATACAGTGAATCCAATATTTAATAATTAAATACTTAGTGATTAACAACAAATAAAAGAACAGGGCCCAAAAACTGGTCAGAAAGCTACCACCACATTCAAATTAGAAGAAAATGCATTAATATGGTTTATAATATTTTCCTAAACTGGGTGGTTATTAAATGAGAAAAAACACACTATAGAGACACTTTTTTTTTTCCCCACTTTTGCCCGTAATCCTAACTAGTTTGTGGTTACCTGGTACTTTTGTAAGCTAATAATTCTTATAGATGAATTGCTGGCATGGGCATATTTCGTGAGAGGAATCAGATGACCTCCCAACCTCCAAAGTGAAAGTCGAGCACCCAAACCATCAGGTCATGCCAGACCCTTATCTTCAAGTAATGAATTTCAAATAATCATGTACGAAGATAACAACATTAGGTATCAACACCAACTTTACCTCTTTATTCAGCTGTCAATACTTACAGAAACAGTTGGAACTGAACCTGGCATCAGCACTGGCTGTGGAGCCATGTGAGCTCCGAACGTACGATTTCCTGGGTATATAACACCCATCTGTGTCTGATACTGGGAGGCATGGTTCAGGGCAGATGGATTTGTATTCATTGAAGACAGGTTCGGTGGGTGCACGTTATGCATACTTTGTGCCGATGGTGGATAGAATGACTGTGAGAAAGTAAAGGATGTTTTTATTAGTTTTAAATTATCCAAATGCTGTCATAATTTGGATTCACTTTTGTAGAAATCACATGAAACACTAAAAATAATTTTGAATCTTATGTCAGATAGCAAAGAACCACCTACACATTATTTTCTTTTAAGTTACAAAAATGTTGCCCATTATAGCTCCACAATTAAAGTTTTCATTTTACAAGCTTTGTCCAAACAGTAACAAT
This sequence comes from Carcinoscorpius rotundicauda, assembly GCA_011833715.1. Taxonomy (NCBI): domain Eukaryota; kingdom Metazoa; phylum Arthropoda; class Merostomata; order Xiphosura; family Limulidae; genus Carcinoscorpius; species Carcinoscorpius rotundicauda. Next base: position 125,718,377 of record CM022394.1, on the reverse strand, counting down.
ACGAGCACATGCATAGGATAAATTTATATTATTCTCACAAGAACTCACTCAACTATATAATTGAATGGTCAAATATGATAACATTAAATAAATTAAAATGTCACATACTAATTAGAATCCTACAGTATTGAACACATAAGTTTAAAGGAAGCCTCTATTTTTACTGTAGTCTGTAATACGTACTTACTACACATTTTAACGACAGATGCATGTGATAAACATATGCATGTTGTATAATATTCAAAGAATTGTATTTTTGTTTAGTCAACTTGCCGTGATTCCGGTCTGAGGTCCAGAAAGCTGTTGGTGAGGTCCAGTCCCAGCTCCACTAACAGTTGGTTTTGGCATGATCGTTTGAGGTTGTTGGGAGTGCTGTAGCCCTGCCATTGACACACTTTGCTGGGGCAGGGGACCAGGTTTACTCATGTCATGAGCACTTGAAAACGATGATGACGTTTATCTGGGAAAAAAACTGTTAAAGTTCACAAGGCTGAATCGAGAAAGAAAAGTACTTACAATTCACAACAGGTGAAACATGAACATAAATACAGTGTTACAAGTCTTTCTACTGCAGTAATGCTATTCACACACACACACATCCAGCAAATATCTAATCAGAAAAACAAGTTAAAGTTGTTCTCTATGAAAAATTTTTTTAGGATTAAAAAAGTGTTGTTTTATTCACATACAAAATTCTTCAAATTATGTTTCAAAAACTGATTCTTAACCAGTAACACACAACTGTTGTATGTTACACATGAGTATTGTTTAAGTTGTATGTTACACGTGAGTATTGTTTAAAGAAATATACAGATATGGGGTCAAACTCGTGAAAACAGTGTGGTGTTAATACTTGTAAGGACATGTACACATTTTATCATTATTATTGTTATACAATATAAAGTAAAATATTTATTGTTGGAATCTGAAAGACCTGCATAGACATGTGAAAATTCCAATTATAAAATAGCAGGAAAATTTACAGGAAAAAATTGATACTTTATTAATGCTCTAAAGTACAATATTTCTACATCTATAACAATAACAGTCTTATTAAACAAAAATCAATGCTGTAAAAAACCTCAAACTGTGGAAAAAAAAGAAAAAATTACAAGTACAACATTTCAAATGTGAATCACAGTAGAGATGATTAACAATTAACACCTGTCAACAAAAAAAACAAACAAACTATAAAGCCACAGCAGTGCCAATAAGCTACAACGAGCATTTCTACTTGAAGAGAATGAAGTTTCAAAGTTAGAAGAGTTTCCAGGTGTGAAGCTGCCCAATATCAAAGTTTTTATTGTATACAAAGTTATTAATAACAACCTTTCAGAAATAAATCTCAAATCCTCAAAATAAAACAATTTATGACTAATTATATATAGATAAATTAAAACCATGGTAGTAATAATATTACTTATTAATATTGAGCTAAGAGCAAACAACAATTAAAAACAGACATCACTTTGCTGTCCCAAACTACAATAAAAATGCTAACAGACTACCAAACTTCTAAACACTGGAGTAAGTGACAGATACATAAAAAAATAATGCAGAGTACAATGGGAAATAATGCAGAGTACAATGTGCTATGGATTCAGTTCAGTAATCAGTTGTTTTACTGTAGATTACCAAGTTCTTTTCATTTTATAAATTTCTGTTTTTGAAATATTATTTCTTAGTCATGCTTTAACTGGAAGAGTTTACATCTTGTTCTGTTATCTTCTACTTGTTTGGATGACTTTTGTGTTACAAACAATTTTCTTCATATGTTTTTCTCATACCCAAGTTCATTCACGATTTACAAAACGAAATACATTCTTCTCTGTAATTATTTTCATCCCACCCAGCAGCCACCTGGGACAAGCATGTTCAGAGATTTAAACTTATTACACCTTCAGATTGTTAGAAGTCACAAAATGTGCGTGCGTTTGGTAATAACTAACTTTCTTCATACGTGCTCTTAAGATTAAACTTCTAACATTGTTTAAATATTCAATTACCTAGAATGAATAACATACAAGCAAAAAGAGACCATCTGGTACAACAAGTTTGTCTACACAACCAGTTCTGAGGAAAAGAAAAACATTAATGTATCTTTGGACAATTTTTATGGCTGTTAACATTGGCCTTCTTAGGTTGAAATGTTGTTTTCTGCTTTATTAGTAAAAGTGTTGATATCCATACCGGGCGTCCAAAGACACACTTAGCCTCTTCTACTGTTTGTTAGAAAAACCATCATAACTGTAGCTTATCCTATCTTTTTCAGACCATGTAAAAGACTTGTAACTTTTTATCTCATTGACCACAATACTTTTGAACAACAAGCAAAACATAAAAGAATGCCAATTATATAGTTAAGAGTAAACTGAAAAAAATATATCAAACTACATCATATAATTTTAGAGTACATGACAAATTTTCAAGCAACATTTTACCTCAAATATGCTACTCGCCACTGTTTAAGTCATGCTATCTTATTACTTTACTCAAACTTTGTTGAAATTTAAAACTTTATAAAAAGACACAGAAACTACATAAGCTTTTATACAGATCAAAATCCATACAAATGGTTGAATTAAAAACATCAACTGTTTGAAACATACGTTTAATACACTAGCTTTTAAGCTGAGGATTTGAAAAGCCATTTTGTTATTGGTAAAATACTGTTTCTCTTTTCAAGTATTTTCTATTAACACAAAAAACCTGTACTTTATATCTTGGCAGCCTACCTTCACCTAAGTGACTTAATAAAGCACACAGAGAAAACTGTGTCAGTGTCATCAGTTAAGTGGTGGTTGATGGGCATGCAAGGTTGCCAAGTATTTCAGGTAAGATAAAAACCTGTATGTGTTTAAACAACAGTATTCAGTACAAACAAGTGGAGAAATATTGTTCATTCTCATTATTACAAAATGTTAAAACTTTAAACAAACTTGAAAAAGGTACATCAATTTGTGAGACTTAACCAAACAAACAGATGGATCTACAATAATTCGATGTTTCTTATGGGCACTATACTTCTTCACTGATATAATGTGGTTCTTAAGAAAACTGAAAAATTACCTTGTCATTCCAGGCAGTAAAAGAACTACAGAAAATCCAATTTTCTTAATATAAACAAGGAAATTCTAAACACTTCAAACTAGCAAACAGTTGAAATAGGAATATTTAGATATTTAGAGAGACAACCCAAAGAGTAACAGAACAACAAATCATTATATAAGATTGTCAAAATTTAACCATGTTAGTGGAATATCAAACTTTAAGGTTCCAGGACTACAGAACTAATAAAGACACCATGAATTTAACAAACCAACTTATATTTTTTGGACATGAAAATTAACATACCATGCATAAATAAGAGAGAGAGAGAGAGAAAGTATGATGATTATTTTTCCATATCCTATGTCTATATTTAATTAAGTTAACTGTGTATTTTAAATTCCCTTTTTTAAAATACAGAAATGTCATCTGATGACACACTTACTGGTTGTTCAATTACAGAGGTATCCTGGCTTTATTCAGCCAGTTACACCTTGTTTTCAATGTATATACAAGTGTCTTTGTAAATACTACAATAGTGAATGTAAATTAATTCATTTGTTAGTCATCACTGAATAATTCTGTCTACAACATACAAGTTTTAAGAAATTTTCTAAAACTGTGTACTTTTGGTAGCTTGTTCTAAGCAGTTCTCCAATACTCAGTTGCAACAATGTCGACCAGAAGTACAAAACCACCAATTTAACCTTACAGTAACCGTATGAACTTACAAACACTCAACTATTTCTCATTTTGAAAATTATTAATAGTTATGTTTGGGTTTATAAATGTGACTTAAGCAACACGTTTGTAAATATTTGTGTAACTTTTCTTTTTATCTTTTGAAAACAAACTTCATTAAGATACGGGCTACAGTGTTCAATACGAGATAAAACCATGAACATGTAATACCAAATTCTAAAAGCAAAACTTATTTTCCAATTTATCTTTCATTTTTTTAAACATCTTCTGTTGTTCATAAACACTTTCACTCATTAAAACTTTAATTCTACTGCCATGTTGTTTTTAATGTCAACATTAGAAACAACCTCGAATTTAAGCACATAAAATACATACACAGAAAGTACTAAACATTTTTTTTCATATTTCTGAGAGCATCGTTAATGTTGTAGATGCATTTGCTCATTTTTCATGTTGTTTAATACAATAAAATACTGCTAACAGTGGGTACGTCCAAAACTGTTTTGTCTAGATGTTAATAAACACTTAAGTTCATTGTTAATCAAATCATTTAGGTTTAACATGTTTTCATATTATTTATATTTAGGAGTTATTTACAACAGCCTCCATTTTGTTATCACGATTAAAAAAAGAAAGAGTACAAAACATTGCATAAAACAAAACGTTTCTGTGACACTTAATTTTTCCAAGATTAACTCTTAAAAATCCGTTTAGCTGGTAGCTTAAGCACTTTTTTTGCATCCCAAAAGTATAGAACGTTTCAGGTTGATCTATCAATATCGTCTAAAACTTGCAAGTTTTCAATTGTACATGACAAACCAATTTATAACACCAATCAAAAACTATCAAATTACTAAAGTAATTGATAACTATACAAAAAACAGAGGGGCGGAACGACCGAATAAATTTCATTAATAACAAATTCTGGAACTTGTATCATATATCACAATATACACGTGATATATCGTACACTGAAATAACAAAATAACATAAACCCTCTCACGATCAAATTTGACCTTTAAAAAAAGATACCAAACAATCGCAACTAACTTTATAAACTATCCCAATTTCGCGCTCTTTTCAAACAGATATTTCTTAGTAAAACAACAAAAAATATGACACCCAAATTCGCAAATTACCAAACGAAACGTTAATTTTCTGTGGCGAAGAGAGACAAGAGCACGTGACACGTAAACACCACTGCCTGCCAGAGGAATCCACTTCCGGTTTTCTTACACAACAAGAGGCTAGTGACGTACAACACAATCATCCACGTGATTGCTTACATAATACAACGTAACATCGCAAGTCGGTATCCTAGGCATTTCGAGATACGACAGATAAAACACTCGAAGTGATCAGAACTTTCAATTACTAATTGTACCTACCAAATAAATAAATGTAAGTACCTTTACTTTTTAATAAGTCCAATAAACTGGATAAAGCTAAATACAGTTTTGTTGAATACATTTGAAGTTACACGCTGAAGGAAAAGCAACTATTAAACACCACTCACCGTAACTATTGGACTATTCTTGTTATATTGAATAATGAGATTTGCCTTGTCTATCAGAACCACTGTCCCAGAATGACACGCGGTAACAGGATATGAAATTTGCAGTCTGAGATTCATAATAGACAGGGGTAACACAACTCGCCCGCAGTCGGGCCTCAAGGATTATCAAAAATAATTACCTCAACTCGGATTTTTTTCGTAATAATTATAAATTTAGCTTAGTTATAATTAATTAATTTCTTAATTTAAATTATGTAACAACAGGGGATGCACATAAAAGTAAAACACACAAAACTTTCGATTAGAAAATCTCAAATTTATAGTTGGTGTGTAGCACGTTGAATTGTGTATTTTTATAATTCGAGTTTTTGTCTTGACTTTTATATGAAGCACTTGAGATAAACTGCTACCAACTTGCTTAACTGGCTTTATATGTAGGTGTGTTTGTGTTGTTGTTGTTTTTACTGCTCTCCTCCGATTGAACATTTGAATTATTTTTGAACAAAATTATTTAAATTTCTTCCAGACAATTTATCGTTCAAGACAGTCTGAAACTGCCATAAGTCCACAGCAATAAACCCACAAAGATCTACAAGATGTAACGAGATCGACACGCACGTTAGTATTGATACTACACGAGCTCACAGGCTATACCGGTCAGGTTAAGAGTCCTCTTGGGTTCGTGATGACGAAAAAACCCACTTGTAGAGAAAAATACACGTGATGATGATCAAAGGTCGCAACTTTGTTCGCTCCTCTACATAGAGCTTTCTCTACCCATACCAGCTGTTTTACATATATATTTTCCTCTTGGGTTCGCTTACAGTCGTCTCTAACTTGACCAATTGACCAGAAGGGTGACAGCCAATCACAACTTTCAACTCACTGACAGGATGGATCATAACTTTTAAAAAGCATGTACAACTGAAAGGGGGCAGCAGTTAGTGAGATCGAGGCACGAACTTTACATATTCTACAACTGTCACGAGGAGTCAATTGTCTCTTTAAAAAAAAAATTGTTATAAAAATTCAAGGCCACCCTTTACATGTTACTACTTCACAACCGAGAGCATCACGTTACTGTAAACATGTCCACTGTGGTTCTCACATACACACTTTCTTACTCATTACTGATGTTTTTCATCAGTCTTCAGGGATTTTTTTTATTTTTTGCTAAACAAACTTGAAAACGTGGTGAATGTGAACGTTAAGCGTTTCAGGTTCACTTAATTTTTATTTTTTAGAATAAAGGTGTTTGTGGGAGACCAACTAATTTTACTGTTTCTGGCTTTTTTTTTATGGTTGGATTTTCTTTTTAAATGTGTGGTTACTTATTTTAAACAACACTAACAAACTCTACAAATCATAAGAACTGACATTAATATACACAGTTGGAATCTTGGTTAAATTAAAATATACTTTCCTACTAAGAATACAGGAAGTACAAAGACCGACAAATACAGTTTATAACAGAGAAGTTTTGTTTTGTTTGTTTTTTAATTTTGTACAAAGCTACTCGAGGGCTATCTGTGATAGCCGTCCCTAATTTTGCAGTATAAGACTAGAGAGAAAGGAGGCTAGTCATCACCATCCACTGCCAACTCTTGGGCTACTCTTTTACCAATGAATAGTAGGATTGACCATCACATTTTTATGCCCCTAGGGATGAAAGGGTGAGCATGTTTGGCACGACGGGGATGTGAACCCGTGACCCTCGGATTATGAGTCACACACCTTAACACACTTGGCCATGCCAGGCCAACAGAGAAGTTAAGGTACCATGAATCTGCTTTATAAATACATAAATTCCAGATGTACAAAAAAAGAAAATTAAGTTGGAAATTAAAAAAAACACTTTAAAAATTCACAAATTAATTTCATTTGATATTCTAACCTGTCCACTTTTCTTCAGAAAACTTTTACTTAACCCTACAGAAAGAAACTAAAAAGCAAATTAGTTGTCACTTCCCAAAACTTTTGTTGGTTGGTTTTCACAGGTTGCTTACTAATTGTACAAAAAACAAAACAAACTTAGATTACCAGTTTGTATTTAGATTGTTCAGTACCAAGAGTCATTTTACAATTACTAAAACACAGAATGCAAAGAAATGACCCAAAACTGGGTGAACCACCCACTCTCATTGTGAATTATATAATATATTCCACTAGCAATTAACAGAATTTATAACAAAATAACACAATTTTGTTTCTTGAATATAAAATGGATAGCTTTATAAAGAAATGCCACAAATTACCTAATTAAAAGTTTGTTTTAACATCTACTGAGGACACCTCAAGATAAGCGCTTTCTAGCCACATGTTCTCAAGAGTTTGAAGTTGACCATTTTCGTGCCAAACGACAATGTTAAACTACAGAAGATGCACTAAAACAATTTATCTAAGATTGTACTTCTTATTGTTTCACACTCTTCATGTGTTTTCTTCATTACTCTTCATTTTCTTCATTAGTTTTTAACTATAATTCTTGAGTGACTCTTATATTATTAGAGTCCCTGTAACCAACATCGTTGTAAATTCAAAAGCAAAGTGGTGCATAGTAGCATAAAAACAAGGAAAACGTCACAAAAATGTTTGAAAGAAATGTTTTCTACCAGTTTTACAACCAGGTCACAACAGATGTCTGACATCAGTTTTCTACCAGCTTTACAACCAGGTCACAACAGATGTCTGACATCAGTTTTCTACCAGCTTTACAACCAGGTCACAACAGATGTATGACATCAGTTTTCCACCAGCTCACAATAGTGATCTGATACCTTTTTTTTTAAAATCAATTTCACTATAAGGACACAACAATGATCCAATACTAGTGTTGTACCAGCTTTACTTCTGGAACACAACAATAGTTTGAAACCAGTTTCACTACCAGGACATAATGGTGTTCTGAAAATTGACAAGTTTTTTAAACTAAAAATGTATTTTTGATAATAGTAACTTCTACTGACACTAGCTATTTCTCCATCTCCAGGTTTTCTCATCAAAGGTTTGGAAATACTTGCTACAGTATTTTATACTGCACTCAGATGCCTTAGGCAAATTCTAATTTGCAATATTCCTCAACTTCAATGCACCCTTTACCTAGGCACTGTACATAAGTACCCCATTCAGATAACATAATCACTCTTTCAAGACATAAGCCACCAGCTGTTAGTGGGAAGATAGGGTACAAGACTGTCAGAGGAAGTGAGTACGATTGGAAATATATTTTCAGTTTAGGAAAATGTTAACCTTAAAAACATTTTTACCTCAGTTGACAATAAAGCTAGAAAACCACATTGAGAAGGTGGAGATGCCAATGCAGGCATCATCCATATGATCTGCATAGAACAGGAGTGTTTCAAGATAAAGATTGTACAAGAATGGAGGAGCCACACTAAAAAAGGGATCATCTTCACCTAGAACTCAGTTACTATATCAAAGGTGGCATAGAATACGAGTAATAAACAGTATAAGCCAGTCTCAACTTAGGGTCAGAATTACAACACCTAGTTGGTCAAACTTTCTACTCCACCTGGAGAAGTCCAAAAGACAATCCATCAAGCTTGGAATGATGGGACCATTTGATGTACAGAACCAAACAAACAGAAATCATCTATCCAGTTTGGAATTATAAACGTTCATCCTTATTCCCCAACCAAGTACACCAGGAATATTTCACTTGTTCATGGAATTATGGAGAGTATGTCGAAACTGTGCTCAATCAAGAACCTTGGACAGGAACATTTCTATTAATGAAGAGATAGTGGACCTCTTTCTATGAACAATATACAAAACTGGCACTGATCAAAGAGAAGGATCATACATCCCCAACCAAACACCTTTGTTTTAAAACTGATCCAGAAATACAACTGCACTCCTACAAAGGCTGTAGTAACTCAAACAGATATCTGGGAAAATCCAAGGACCATAATAAGAGAGCTCCAAATTCACTCTTTTCTATAAAAGTGGAGGAACACTTGAGCACTCTGGAAGAAAAGCCTCTATATGCCACACCAGCAACTGAAAAGTCAGGGTTGTAACGGCTCTCAAGCTCCACTAGTAACATCATGGGGGAATACACACTGGGGAGTCCCGAGGAACAACACTACTCTGGAAACTTTGCAATAGATGAACCAAGTATGCTACATTTTTAAAATAAACTTATCCTAGTTTATTGAACCTAAAGATCACCAGAGATGTAAAGGATCCTCTAGCTTTAGTCATAATAGTCCATAATAAGTAATACCATCCAGCAGGCACCTGTATGGTCTTATGGATCACCTCATTCTGCCACAGCTTGTTACAACCTGCAATAATAATAGCAAAAGTGGTTGATAATGCAAAATTGAAAACCGAAAGCATATTCCACCTGGGCAATATGCACCACAAAGTTGGATCCAGTGAAAAGTAGAGGAATCCTGAAAAAAAAGATTACATGATTGAGGAAAATACCTCTGGTTCAAGTCTAATAGATGTGGTCAAAATAGCTAATGTGGATAGTTAAAAAAAACTCAGAAGAGGAAACAGCTGGATCACGTAAATAATAAGATAGGAAAGTATTAGTTGTTGTCCACACACCAGCTTGTACAATGTCTTCAGAGAAAGAGCAATTAAACCAGGAAGGTAATGACAGAAACACGATAAATCTGGTAAGATGTGATATGTTAAAGAATACTCTTCATTATAGGCTGTTTGAAATCAATTTATGAAACCATTTTGTGAAAGTAATGGGAGATAAATTATGGAAGACAAAGGATTCCAATGAATGAACAATCAGTTCCTAGTACCATGAAATGAGTTAAGTATGAACCACATAACACTTGAGGATTCTGTCAAGATATAAAAATTAATCAGAATTGGAATGATCATAAAGGTGAAATGGATCTTTCTCCTTCCCTGGCTATCATAGTCTTGGGTTTGATTGATTCATTTAGTGTTTCATGGCACAAAGCAGCTAGGCTATCTGTACCAAACATCTGGTAGAAAGGTAAAAATAAAGTAAATGTAGTAACAGACATAAAAGGAAAGGAAGGTAAAACAAAAAAGTATAAAACCAATGTTGACACCTAGTCTAAAACGTTAAGAGAGAAAGCAGAGTATAAGAAGTTGTAAAGTATTTACTCTAGCAAAATGGTAATGATCATAACCTGCCAGGAAGACTAACAGGTAAGTTCAAGAACCACCGTCAGTCACCTGAAGTTGGTCTTTCCAGTCCTGGTTCCGGGTTATGTCATAGCAGCCATTATCAAAATGTAAAAGAACAGAAGTTTTAAAAGACACATAGCAAAATCGAAATAATGAGTAGTCAAATGTCCAGTATAAAGATAAAAGTCAAGTAAATGGAGTAAAATTTGTAAAAGTAAATGAAGGTAAAAACAAAATAGCAATTAAAACAGAAAATGGTGTAAAAAACCAATGTTGACATCCAGCCTACAAAGTTGTAAAGGACTACCTGTAGGAAAATAGTAATGATCATAACCCACCACATGGTCTTGGGAAGAAAGGACCTGTTTGGGTAAAGCAGGAGAAACTTGGAATGATAAAACATCCAACATACATGGATTGCATACAATACTGAACGGCATTCACAAACCAACAAAAAATTCCAATTTATGGGGAAGATGAAATGGAGAACATGAAACTAAGGGCTCAAAAGAAGAAAAAGAACAAAGGATTTAAAATAACTATATTTGGTAATTGAAAAGATTTTAGTAGACTTGACATAACTGAAGATTCAAAACTCTTCTGATGCTTGGAATACTTAAAAATAGTGGACAATAATGCCTTTTATAAAGCTACTATAAATGAAGATGGAGAGAGTTTAACCCTATCACCATCTGCATCCTTCATTGTGCATGACAGTTCTAGTATCTTACATTCATAATTCCATTAACCTTCATTTTGTTAATGTTATATCAATTAGAATATAATAATATACACATAAAGTCACTTTGGAAAGAAACAAAGGTTAATTGAAATTTATTTTTACGTTTTGTGGTTATGAGGTTAGTCAAAATGATTCTGTTTTGAGATAGAGTGGAGAAAATAAAGTTTTCTGAAAAAAAAAACATTTGAAATACATTTGAGAAGTTTTCATGGATTACATGAAAGAAATTTGAGATATTTGATGTAAGGAAAGTAAAATGAAAATTACTTTTCAAAAAGACTAATTTAAACAACTAAGAAAAAACTTTTCAAAAAATCTTTACTTTATCAAAATTACTCAACTAAAAAATGCAATTTTTTTGTATGTAAAAGACTTACTGACTGAGACTGAAACATTTCAAGAGATACATACTACACTGAAAGTTGAAACCATTAAATCTGAAAAGACTTTAAACAAGTACAAAGTCATCACATGGTTGGTCAAATAAGTTGAGCCTGTAATGAAATAGTTTAATTCCTTTTAATATACCATTGAAAGATTTATATTAATTTCTGTTGATAAACAATCATGCTTGACATATGGAGAGATTAGTTACATACAACTAAATCCTAGAAGTTAAACCCTTATTCTGGCAAAAACTGCATAACTTCCAAGCATCAAAATTGAGTTTCCAAAATGTGGTTGGAGAATGTCTGATCAAGACTGTCAGTGTGCAAGAGGCTGAGGTGGACATTCCTGTAAATACTGAAGAAAATCAAACCATGTTTAAGCTGGTCAATATGGTGAAGTTAAAAGAACTCAATAAGGAGTAGAACAAACCATATACAGAACATGGAGCAAAAGCAGAATTAGACAACAGGCATACAGATGTAAACCTGCCCATTTCTGACTGAATGAATTTACCACCAATGCTTGGGGGTAAGGTATCAGAGACCAAACTGCACTTGAGAATTCCAATGAGTCAAAAAGGCATGGATTGTTGGAAACCTAAATAAAGAGCAAATTCACTTAAAATCAATAATGTTTGTCCTGAGTAATGAGACAAAATGATCCATAGGATCGGAATATGTTCCACTGGTCACACAGTGACAGCTGAAGGGACCCATGTGCACATCCTAAACAAACAAGACTTAAGTGATGTTCACATCACCAAGAGAGAGAGAACCATCCACACAGTAAGAGAGAAGGAAACACAAGTAAAAGCCTTACAGCTCTTTGCATGGCTTGAAACCTGACACAGGTTGGGTGAGTCTTGAAAAACACCTCCACATGAACAAAATACTGCATTAGTAACAAAACAGATTTCTCCAGTCTGATAATATAACGATGTGTGTACAAGCCTAATGAATGCAGGTGATGAGAAAAGGCTCAAATACCTCTGCAGAAGAATTAAGGGGCTGATGCAAAACCAAAAGCTCTGAACTACAGTACCTCATCCTTGTGCAAAAACCAGAGAAGTTTCTGGGAAGATTCTGCTTTGGGAATATGGAAATAAGTATCAGTAACATCAAACTTGGTCAGCCAGAGCCCTGGCACAAAGTGACATTGTAGATTGAAAAAGATTCTGTTATAAAGTGAGGAAAGTCTAAAAATTGGTTAAGTCAAGACAGGTTAAAGATTGGATGCCAATCTCTCATCTTCTCAGGTAAAATGAATAAATGGGAATAAAATCCCAAAGAATACAATCAACACTCTTTATTGCTCTTTTGAATAATAACTCTTTTATGGCCTAGTAAGAAAACTATCTGTGATGAATCTGTTGGAGGTGAAACAGCAACAGGTTCAACAGACAATGGTGGAGGTGATGTAATGATAAACCCTACAGCCAGAACTCCTGATGTCTAGCAAGTGATGTAATCATTCTCCCCCACCTACAGAAGCATCATCAAAGTAGTAAAAAGCCAATGAAGATAAAAAATCATGTAAACAAGCTGTATCAATAAGTTTCTAATGTCCCTGGAACTACAACAAATAACACGAGGCAAAAAAAAAGGGGTTTCCCATAACTTCATGGGTAATAAACACTCTTTCTAACAAAGTGTCTCTACTTTCTAACAAAGTGTCTCTACTTTCTAACAAAGTGTCTCTACTTTCTAACAAAGTGTCTCTACTTTCTAACAAAGTGTCTCTACCAAATGAACCTCAACAACAACTCTGCAAGGAAACCAAAGAAAGGAATGAAGACAATTGGACCAAAGTAGATGTCAGCAAAATCCCAAACTCATCCCCAAATTGCTTAGAGTAATATTGATAAACTTCAGACAAGAGTTGGGTTGAAACAAATACCTCAGGTGGTCGTGAGAAGAAGAATGAAAAAAAAAAGAGAGACAGAGAAAACTGATATGTTTAAAATGATCACAGGTTCTAATCTAGACCTCCACAGGTCCAATAGGGGGTCCATCCACAGAGCATCTGAACAGGTCTTCTGGTGGTCAATGTGTTTCTCTACCATGCAAGGTATCATATCATGAACAGCTTTGACTGAAAGTGACCCCTACCTTACTGCTGAATGACATCAGATAACAGAGGTAAAATATGATCTGGTCGACCTCTATAGCTGAAATTTTAACTCAGGAATTTATTATTTTTGGTACTTTTTTTAAAAGTAATTTAGAGATATACAGAGAAAGATAACTATTGAAATGTCAAAGGCTTTCAAAGTCACAACATAAATAGTGAATAACAACAGTATTTCTGCTGATAGAAACCTGCACAGAATGCTTTGTCAAGATAAAAAAAAAAGTGACTGTATCATCTAAAGTTGCTTATATTCAGTTCCTAGACAAAAAAAACATTGAAGATGGTGGAGAATTTGCAAATTAGAATTTGCTTTGGTCATGTGAGTGGGGTATAAAAGACTGGAACAGGGAATTTAACTGCTTAGATTGGAGAGGAGTGAGAACCCTTGAGATTGAGAAATCGTTATACTGCCAGTGAAAATAAGTTGTTTGAAACCAATGTTCTACTAACTTTGCTATCAGGACAAAATAGTTGTCTGATACCAGTTTTCTACCAGCTTTACTACTTGGACACAAGAGTGGTATGACAAGTTTTTTTTACCAATTTTACCATCAGAAATCACATGTTGCGAGATCAGTGTTCTAGTTTTGCTTCCATAACACAACATATTCTGAATCCAACACTCTACAAGATTTATTCACAGGATCTAAGTCCAAAAGATATAGCTTTGTACTCAAAACTTCACAATATGTTCTCAATCAATCCAGCCATACACACCCCTAGTAACAAAACAGATAACATAGAAGACTCATTTCATTAGATCTGAATAGGAGTTATTGATACAGTTGAAGTGTGTTGAAGATGAACTAAAGAGTTATTGATGTAGTTGAAATGTACTAAAGTCGAACTATACATGGAGTTACTGATAAAGTAACAGTTGAACTACATGTGGAGGTATTGACAAACTGTGTTGGATTTGAATGAATGTAGAATTATTGACAAAGTAACAGTTTGTTGGACTTAAATGAATATGGAATTATTGATAAAGTACTAGTGTTGGAAGTGAACTGAATGAGGAGTTGAAATTGAGGTATTATCATACAACACGTATTAATATAATACAAAGAAATAAGCAACAGATGTCACCAAGTAACAGTTTTAAGTCTATTTAATTTTTTAAAATAGACAAAGCTACTACAATTTTTCCAGTATTGAGAATGAAACATCTAGATTTTGTACATGTTCATTTGTAGAAGGGGAACATTAATTACAAAACACCTGTAAGCACAGAACCAAGAGGTTGCTCTCAGAATTGCAAGAAACTCACATCTGTATTGAACAAAAGCTGCAATTAAACAAGCTTGACAAGTCTGTGATGATGAGAAAACCCAATAGTAGAGAAATTATACAGTTAATAATGGCTGGTATGGGTAGAGAAAGCACTAAGAGAGAAGCAAACAACGTTTTGACCTTCTTCGGTCATCGCCAGGTTCACAAAGAAAGAAAGAGGTAACTGACTGGTAGCTGACCACATGTTTGAAGGCAGTTGTGTAATTGAGTGCAGAAATGTAGAGGGTGTGCTTAGATGTTTGATTATATTTATTAATATAGGTATAAAGATGTTCCTTTGTATTGGTTTATTTTGGGTTTAAGTTGGATAAGTAAGGCTTCTCTAATTTTGCATTTGTTTATGTTTGTTTCTATATTTAGTATTTGGGTGTTTTCTATGGTTATGTTGTGTTTATTTGATTTGCAGTGTTCGAAAACATGTGAAAGTGACTTTTTGTGTTTTTTTAATTTGGTTTCCATTTTTCCACTTGTTTCTCCGATATAGAAGTCATGGCAGTTATCACATTGTATTTTATAAATAATGTTGGTGTTGTGTTTGTCAGTGTAGTTTTACATTGTATAGACCTCAGTTTGTGCCTGGGTTTTAAATATGTCTATTAACTGGAATGTCACTTGTTTACTAGTTTTTTCCAAATGTTGGTTATTTTTCTGCTGATGTCAGAATATATGGTATGCAGCTGTATATGGTTTAAATCATGGAATATATTTACTTTTGTTGGTTGATTTTGCTTTTTGTCTAGGTGTGTACATATAATGTTTCCTACGGTTTGTGGAGGAAACTTGTTGATAAAGTATCGTTTTATATTGTCTAATTTTATCTGGTGAGCAAACTTTAATGGCTGTGTTTATTTAGTTTCTTAGCATGTTGAGTTTTCGTTTCATGTGCTAAGTCCCAAGGAATGTATGGTCCAGCATGGGCAATTTTTCGGTGGATTTATGTTTTAAATTATGTATCGGTTCTTGTAATTTGGAGGTTAAGGAATGATATTTGATTGCTTTCTTCCTGTTCACATGTGAAGTTAATGTTGGGATGTATAGAGTTAATGTAATTGAAAAAATTAAGTGTCTGTTCTGTAAATGTGAATCCTGCAACCTTGTCACCAATATATCTGTACCAGTACAGTGGTGGATGTAATGCTGTGTTAATTGCTTGTGTTTCAACTTGTGTCATGAAAATATTGGTTGGAACTGGTGATACTCGACTGCCCATGCTTTGGCCGTTTGTTTGTATATAGTTGTGATCATTGAACATGAAGTTTGTCTTCATTCTGGTGAATTCTATGAGGGTTGCTAATTAGTTGCTGGGAATGTCTATTGATGGGTAAGGGGTTCAGATATAGAGTTTTAAGGCAATCTTGGCAAAAACTAGTAACAAAATATGGCATTCCAGTTTATACCAAATTTATTCAAAACCCAGGCACAAAACTAAAATCTGTACTATGTAAACACTACACTGACAAACACAACACCAACATTAATTATAAAATACAATGTGATAACTGCCATGGCTTCATCATTGGAGAAATAAGTAGAAAATGGAAATTAGGTTCAAAGAACATAAAAAGTCACCTTAACACATTTTCAAACACAACATAACCATAGAAAACACCCAAATATTAAATAAAGAAAAAACATAAACAAATACAAAATTAAAGAAGCCTTATTTATACAACAGCTCAAGCCCAAAATAAACCAATACAAAGGAACACCTTTATACCTAAATTAATAAATATAATCAAACATTTAAGCACTCCCTCTACATTCTGACACTCAGTTATGCAACCTTCTTCAAACATGTGGTCAGCTACTGGTCAGTAACCCTTTCTCTCTTTGTGAACCTGACGATGATCAAAGAATATCTAAACGTATAACAAAAGAGTATGGTACATTACTATTAAATGAGGATAAATCATAAATTCGAAAGGCAAAATATATTCTTTTGTCAAAAACATTTACATTAATATCCTTATAAGTTACTTTAATTTCTAAATCTGAATAATGTATTTCTGTATTAGATATTGAAGTATTTTCAATTTCTAATTCTGCTGGATAAATAGTGTTGATAACATTATTTATACTAATTAAATAATCCATATATCTTTAGGTTAAACATTCTGATTTGTGTAGTTTTTCAATAAATATATTCTCACGATAGTAAAGATATAAATTTGGTAAACTAATAGAATTGTCAGCTCCCATTGGAACCAACTCCCACATCTCACTCTCCTAATTTCTATTTCAATTGCTATTTATTTATTTCTTATGTGAGGCTGATAGATGGTGTATTCCCACTACAACGTGAGTACTACTTTATCAGTCACCTCCAACACCTAGGGTACATTTTATAATCCCATATTATATTTTGTTCCGAAGATATTTTCAATTCATGCAGCATTTTTTGTTTAAAATTTTACTTTTGTTTACAGCTTGTTTTTTAAGTTATAACAAACCAATATAATTAGTCAGAGGTTTGGATTTGCTGTTTTTATATATTATACACACACATACACACCTGTTAAATTGTATTAATAACACTGGTTTACAAAGAAATTGAGGCAAGCACAAAAAATAGCTGTTTTAACCTAATTTGGGGGTGCTGAATTCAGATTTGAAATCCGTTTTTACTCATCACCTCTAGTTTTTTAGATATGCATACTGTACATTTTGTACACATACTGTACATAAAGGCGTATATGCATTCAGGGTTAATTTCTAATATTGTGTGACTTATGTCTTCTTTTTTAGTTATTATGAAATAAATGTAAGTGATAGCATTACATTATATATATATATATATAGCTATATATCAAGACGGATCACCAGTTTCAGGAATCTGAACAAAGACCTTGCTTCATTTTTCGACATGGAAATGAAGTTGTGCTACTGCACAAATGTACCTGGCTTGTTCACTTTCCTTGGTTTGCCACATAATCCTTCAGACTGGCATCTTTTCATAGACTCTTCCAAGCGAAGTCCTAAGGCTTTGCTTCTGCACAAGGGAATAAATATCCCAGCATTCCCACTGCACACTCTGTCCATCTAAAGGAGTCCTATGACAATATGGAGCTTCTTTTAGAAGCTGTTAAGTACAACCAGTACCAGTGGAGTCTGTGTGGGGACCTCAAGGTCATTGGTCTTCTTATGGGAATGCAAACGGGCTTCACAAAGTACTGTTGCTTTCTCTGTCTCTGGGATAGTCGAGCTGTATCCCAGCATTACAAGCAGAAAGACTGGAGGTCTAGAAGCACTTTCGTTCCTGGCGAACACAGCATCAAGGAGAATCCTCTGGTTGACATGAAGAAGGTGCTTCTTCCTCCTCTTCACTTCAAGCTTGGTTTGATGAAGAATTTCGTGAAGGCCATGGACAAAAATGGTGCTGCCTTCCAACACTTGTCTACTGTGTTCCCAGGTCTCAGTGCTGCTAAACTCAAAGAGAGCATCTTTGTCGGACCTCAAATCCGAGAAGTGCTGAAGGATACTGATTTTGAGGAGCTTCTTACCTTAAAGGAACTGAAAGCATGGGAAGCATTCAAGTCAGTCTGTAGTGGCTTCCTTGGTAACACACGCGTACCAAATTACCAAGCCTGTATTGAGAAGTTGCTAAAGACTTATGAGGATATGGGATGCCAAATGTCACTAAAAATTCATTTTCTCCATTCCCACCTCAACTTCTTCCCTCCAAACCTTGGAGCAGTGAGTGATGAGCATGGAGAAAGATTCCACCAAGACATTACGAAGATGGAGAGCAACTACCAAGGCAAGTGGAACCCCAGCATGATGGGAGACTTCTGCTGGATGCTCTTGCGTGACATCCCGGAGGCAAAATACCCCAGATGATCTAAGAAAACACACTACTAACTGTCTGTGGTACTATGAATTGTGTCATCCAAGTATATTTATTCTGTCAATGTTCTTTATCTATACTGTTTTATCTGTAATAAGCTGTTGCAACTGTTGAAATAAGCACGTATATACTCTGTATATACTAAAATGAGACTATTTAAAAGCTAGAAAACTAGAGGTGATAGAGCAAAACTGTTTGTAAATTTGAATTCAGCACACCCAAATTAGTAAAAAACACTTATTCACATTCTTGCCTCAGACAAAAAATATTTTTTTGTAAACCAGTGTAATTTGGCTTATTGTTGTGATAGCAGGTCAAACAATTATAATGTTTGACATTGTTATTGGAATTCCTGTCATTCCTACACAACAAAACATTTTTGCTTGCCAATAAATACATTCCATCCTACAATAATTCTTATTATTGTATTTACATGACGAGAAAGTCCGAAAACCCTGACGTGAAGAGCTGTGTAACAAAAAATTTTGTTCTGAATATTTAGTGTAAACATAAAGCCTAACAATTTGTCTTTCTTCAAGTCCTTTCTAAGTTATCAAATAATCTACACTGGTTATGCTGAGAAAAACATTCTTCTGAAAATGTATTTCTAATTCAAAGAGAACTTGATATCCCAAGTGAGCCGTAACATGAAGAATAAATTTAAATATTCAGAAAAGCATCTGAGCCATTCATTAAAGAGTACTTTAGTATTTACATGTTCTAAAAAAAAAAGTGTTTTTAAGCATAAGACTACACAATGGGCTACCCATGTGCTGCCCACGCAGATATCAAAACCTGACTCTGTGTTGTAAGTATGCAGACGTACCACCGAGCCACGGGGAAGTGAAAAACAACAAATGTTTATTTGTAATGACGAAAGAAACCTTTAAACATATACATGATTTTTTTGCTGTTATAAAGAGAAGACACAAAATTCTTGGTTCTATCTATAAAAATCCAAATTAAAAGAAGGAGACTAATTTGTGATGAAATGTATTCAGATTTGGTTTCATCAAAGAAAAGTTAACTTTGTGAAAGAGTGATAAACTAAAGAAGGTTTAGTCTAAATAAGCATGGTTAGTAGAGGTCTGGAATATTTTCCTTTGCTTACAAAGATGGTCTGTTTCAATATAGAGACTACAATATATTTGTAGTCAGAGTATTAGAAATTAAAAAGTACACATGTAAATTCAATCTATGAACAAAAACTAAACTTTAGTCACATATAAATTTATGGAATGATCACTACTTACAAATGTTGAAAATATAGTTGTGACAAACTTCAAACCACAACTCTGTTTAACCAAAAAAAATGACAGAGAAGTTTACTTTAGGAACAGATTGTCTTCAGATTCAGATCTGGCAAAGAAAGTTTTAGGGAATACTCTACAAATTTGTACATGATAGGGGCTAGCTGCAGGTGTTTTCTTGTTTGTTTTTTCCTTTCTATTACTATAATTATATAATTTTTTTAAACTTTAGCGAGTAAAATAGTATCAGTAATTATGAGGCCTCTGTGTTCTTAAATGTTAAATATATATCGGAAATGAAAAAGAAATCCCCCTTGAAAATACAGTTAGATCACTATATCTTTCATTAGATAACAGAAAAATATGTTTTAAGAATCCACTCAACAATATTAGTTCAAATATTCTCTCAAAACCTAATATTTAACACTGACTTTAATATATACCTAAACTTTTCATGATTTTAATTATACTTTATCATACAAAATGTTTCAAAATTAAAAGTTACTTCCCATATCACTGGTTTGTAAAGTTTGAATTTTTACAAGAAGTAAACCGTATCAGTCAACTCCTGAGGTGCCAGAACTTATCTTTTGTTGTTGTTGTAAGAATAAAATTGTTTCTTGAAGAAATTTTAAGAGGATAATGTTTAACTGTTTCAACAACATGAGAGCCATCTTGTGACAAAAGATCATTCAGGTAAAATCAAGCAATATTGTCCCAAGTCCCACTTTTTACAATTTCAAGTCATATAGTAAACATGCTGTGTTCTAAAAATATGACTTGGAAATAAAAGATCCAATAAATAAACATAAAAGAATTCATAAGCATACAAATTACTTGCTCCTTCAAGTCAACATGTCAAATAATTTACATTCGTGGTTAATAAATTAATATTTATTCATGGCCCTATTGGTATTTTTCATTTCCTCCCCCTCACACACAAACATAGTAATTAATTACATGCAACCAATTTTGACCTGACTTTTAAAAGTACATAAACTCAAACAGTACAATAATATATCCTTAGTATATACAATTTTGATACCAAAATTTCAACCTGTCACAACATTTCACATCTGAACTCAAAAGTACCTTTTAAATGGACAAAAAATATTATGAATGTAAATTATTAGTTAGAAAGCAATGATCACATCCATGAAATTGAACTTTGGCATATGTGTGTATATTTACAAATCAGGTTTGGAGGTTAGACTACAAACTTCTGTAAGAACTGACAAAAATCTAATATTTGTATCGATATTTTTTATTTTTGAAGTTATGCAAATATTTTAAAATAAGTACCACCATTAATTGTCAATGTTTACTTCACATTTTTAATATCATACATTAGTTAAATGCAAAACAGTATGCATAAATATACTAGTTTTTACTGTTTTATATTTTAGCATGAGAAATATTGTTAGGTTTGGAATTTAAAAAATGTCATTGTCTAACAACATATCACCAAATACTAAATTATGATGCAAAATTAAAATACACTTACATTGATTCGTTTTTGAAATAGTCGATAAAAGAATATGAAGTCATTCTGTTGAAATGTTTACACTTTGTCACATAAAATTACCTTTCTATAGACACCCAATAACTTGAAAAGCTAAAGTTTGTACTATACACAGTTGTACTGCTACCCGTACAACAATCACGTTTCTTTAACACCAAGTGTACACCGTAATTAACACTAAGAGCTGTTGAAAACATTCAATAACGTCAGAAATTTAATACTGAAAGTAAAATACGTCAACCAGTTATTTATGGTTATATATTTAATGCAGTAATCACACTAATAACTTTAAACAAGACATTAATTTGGTTGTATATTTTCCGCGTTTACAAACATATGTTTCAGGCCTAGCCACTTTTACGAAATAATAGAAACAAGAAGCATTAACTCAGTATCTGGCGCCACAACTCAAAATCTTTCACTTTGCACTACAAAACTATAAATCCTATAATAATAAAATAAATGTATTTCAGAGTAGATTTCGAGTTACGTATATTTTTTCACGATAACGTATCGTATAAAAATGTTCATACTAAATTTTGCACAAAAAGAGGATACTTACAATTTCTTTTATGCTGTTATTACGATACGTAAAATAAGTACTTTCGATAACCACTACCCCAAAAGACAACGTGAATGAGCGTGGACGAATATATAAAAACACGTGGTAAATACACACACACAATATATTATTTTTAAATGTATATAATAACAAAAAATAAATGAACTTTTTGTTGTTTTAATTTTAAAGCATTAATTTTAAGCATATTTGAGTAAATTATTAAATAATTTATCTTTTTAATGAAATGAATAAATAATTCAGTTACTTTTCAAAAATAGCTCAAAACTTATTTTTTGCTTTATTCTTCCACAATATGGATGAAAGTCGAATAGTGTATATTCTATAAGTTATGAATGATCCAGTATTTAAACAAATGTTTTGTTTTTACGTTTATTTAATAAAAGAGTTAATAAAGTGTTCAAAGAAAAGCAAGCACACCAGTTGTATTATTTTCATGTGCTCTTATTCCTTCTAAGAGAACTTTGAGTGAATTAGCGATAAGTTCATTTATTTGTAACGCTAAAATCCGGGGTTAGATTCACAAAAATATTCTGCAATAGTTAATCTGAATTTCCTGAGTTCGACAAAAAAAATAGACTGCATAAAGAAAAATAACTGATTTTTTTTATCTTTCAAACACAAAACAAGTATTTCTTGATGACGAGAAACTCACTTGAAATAAAAATGTATCTCAGGACGGCTGATATGGGCATTAACACTTTTACTGATAAAGCAGAGAACGTTTTCAAATTTTCTCCTTATTAACCTGAAGATGACTGAAGAAGGTATAAACGCTGTTCTCTGCTCTATTAGTAAAAGTGTTAACACTCAAACCATACGTCCCGAGATACAAAATAACTGTCTTTATGGACCTTTATATAGTGGTTTTACATGCAGAAGTTTGTTTTTTAAATTTCGCATAAAGTTACTCGAGGGCTATCTGTGCTAGCCGTCCCTAATTTCGTAGTGTAAGACTAGAAGGAAGGCAGCTAGTCACCACCATCTACCGCCAACTCTTGGGCTACTCTTTTACCAACGAATAGTGGGATTGACGGTACATTATAACGCCCCACGGCTGAAATGGCTAGCATGTTTGGCGCGACGGAGATGCGAATCCGTGACCATCAGATTACGAGTCGCACGCCTTAACATGCTTGGCCACATGCAGAAGTAAATCTCTCTGCATCTATATGAAGAACTGTTCAAAAATGAGAAAACAGTGTTATTAAAATAAAATAATAACGCCATTTTAAAATCTAAGTTTGAAGCCTGTTCTAACATTCAATTTATCACTTGACAGTTCAGTTAAACTGCTTTCAGGGAATTCTGTATCTGACGAGCAACCCCGAACAAAAGCAAATTAAAAGAATAATACTGAGCTTTTTGTAACATAGTATTTTTAATTGCATTTTACATTCCTCAGTGAACCTATGTCGATACAGAATTTGTAGAATATGTAGAATTCATGCTGCTAATTTATTATTCTTAATTATTTAGCAGAACGACTTACAAGTTATTACCATTATTAAAAACAAATATCAAAACAAATCTATCATTACATTCACAACTTATCACTGAGTTGGGGAAATTCTGCTCATCATCACTAACATTAAATAAAGACAATGTTGCATTTTCTTCAGGTCCTAAATAAATTTAAGTTCACCATATAAATAAACAATTAAAAACAAATATGTAACAGTGACATTCTGTTAGTTGGCGCGTACATTACTCATGTCACTGTTGTTCACTTCCACATTGTATTTGATTCCACGGAAATCTTCCCCATGAAAGAGCGCAAGTCAGTGACACCACAGGTAAATGACCCAATTTAATAGGAAGCTTGAGTGAAAGGAACTTACCAATTTCATTGACCAAAGTTTTATGTCAAAACTACGTACAGTTACATGTACTAATTTTTTTTTGGGTCAGAATGGACGGGGTATAAAACAACTAGTATCCTTGCATACTATACAGAAGAAAAAAAAGTTTTTTATACCCGTCGTTATTACAGCACAGATAGCTCATCGTGAAGCTTTATTCATAAAAACAGACAAAATATATATAAACATCGGGTACAAACTGAGCACATTCAGACTTAAATCAGAATTTCATTATTTTTGCACATAACATACAGACCAAAATGTGCAACCGCTGCAACACATACAACATGAAGAACATAAAACTTGAAGATGAATTACATAGGTGTTACTCAATGTTGTGGAGTATCCTCAACAGGTGTATAAATCATCAGCAAACTTAAAATATTAACTTGATACCAACTACAAAGGACCGGCATGGCTAGGGGGTTAAGGCACCCCACTCATAATCTAAGGGAACCAGAATTCGTAAATTAAAATGGCCCCGCATAATGTGGTTAGGGGGCGCACGACTCGTATCTGAAGGTTGCTGGTTTGAATTCCCGTCGCACTAAGAATGCTCACCCTTTCATCCGTGGAGGCGTTATAATGTAATGGTCAATCCGCTATTCGTTGGTAAAAGAATAGCCAAAGAGTTGGCGGTAGGTGGTGATCACTAGCTGCCTTCCCTCTAGTCACTGCTAAATTGAGAACGGCTAGGGCAAAGAGCCCTCGTGTAGCTTCGCATGGAATTCAAAATAAACTGTGAAGTTTTTGCGAACTATTTTAAGAAAAAGCATGAAACTGCATAATTAATTCAACTGTTTTCATCTCTGTGTGGTTTTTAATTTTGTTGTCGCAAGCAAAGAAGCTCTTTTACACAAATCTTACAAAGTATATTCAAATTTTATGTTTGAATGGCTTCAAAAATATGATAAAACCGAATTAAAAAATACTAAAAACGTCCCTTGGCAACGTTTTTCTAGTATTAACCAATACGAAAATAATCCGTCTAACTGCTGTTTTATTTTATTGTTTAAAAAGAAATCGGACACACAGTAAAACATATATATAATACTTATTTGTATGTAACTGTGTTTGTATCTGTCTGGGATCTTTTCCACTTTGTCCTTTTCCAAATCTACTTTGTTAATAGAATTCTCCATCGGTGTTCTGACTAAAGTGATGAGCATTGATTTATTAACTTGAAACACAGCACTCAGCTCATCCGTGCATGATTTTTATCCAATAGTAAACTTGTTTCACCGTAATATTTAATAACTGCAATAATCGTGGAGTATATTTTTCAGTTTGCTTCATTAATGGTCATTTCTGTACTTTGGTTTTGTATAATCTATTCCTCACCCTTTTGTAAGTACAAATAACTAATATTTATTGCACATGTATCTGGGCTTTCATGCATAGATATTTGTCCCTGGGAATAACTCAAAACAATTTTAACCAAATATTTCTTTTTTTTTAATATGGCCAGAAATGCAAGTAATTTTACTAAGATCAAGGTTTTACAAACAAACAAAAATATGCAAGGTAGTGTTGTGTTAAACTCTCAGGTACGTGGCAACCACAACTTGTTTCAGATGTCTTTTTTCAAATTATATATTATTTAAATAACTATTACTGTAAAATTCACGTATGTGTGTGTGTTTGTGTGGCTGCCTGACATGACTTGGTGGTTACGGGACTTGCGTGGCCCGGCACAGCCAGGTGGGTTAAGACACTCGACTGGTAATATGAGGGTCGCGGGTTCGAATTACCGTCGCACCAAACATGCTCGCTCTTTCAGCCGTGGGGGCATTATAATGTAACGGTGAATCCTACTATTCGTTGGTAAAAGAATAGCCCAAGAGTTGGCGGTAGGTGGTGATAACTAGCTGCCTTTGGAAGAAAGGCACAATCCAGATGGAGGAAAAGACTGGTAGGATGGGAAAGTGTATATGATATGTCAATGGCATACAAATCACACCTTCAACATCCATAGGCAAAGAGGAGAAGGAAATACATTTTAAGGGAAAGGTGAGAAAAAATGCATAAACATGGTAAGGACAGAGGAAGCAAAACTGATAACCCAAGAACAAGGAGACTGAAGACCCATGGCCAAAAAGTCATGCAAGAAACTCAAGCCAGTATGTGGGTCAGTGGGGAATCTCCAAGATGCAGAACAATTGGGGTGGGGAAACCAAAAAGGAATGAGAAAACTGATTGTGTAATAAGGATTCATTGGAAACAGGAATAAAAGACTGTATTGGATATTTCCACAAGGACTATCTGCACTTACTGCCCTTAATTCTGAACTAACAGATGAAAAAAAAATGTCTTGTCAGTCAAAGCCACCCACTATCAACTAATCATGACAATCACTTTCATTATGTATCACAGCCCCAAACTGAAGAAGATTCCTTTTTGTTTTGCAAAAGTAGGGCAGAAGCTATGAATCCTCGTATTCACATCTGAGGATATTAATCATTAGGCCATGCATGATCTGTATTGCAACTGAAAAAAACTAATAAATACAACTACTTGCTGGTTGGTTGGTTGAATTGGTGTTTTATGGCACAAAGCAACTATGCTTGCTGTGGAAAACATCCAGTAAAGAGTTAAAAAGTGAATTTAGTAAAATTCATAAAATGAAATTAAGGTAAAACAAAACAAAGTTTAAAAAAAGATAACATAAATAGCATAAAACCAAAGTTTACATCTAGTCTACAGCAGTAAGAGAAAAACTACAATAATACAAGTTGTAAAGGACTTTCTGTAGCATAATCGTAATTATCTTAGCTCCCCAAGAACTCTAACAGGTAAGTACAAAAACCACAGACAGTCACCTGAAGTTAGCCTTTCTGGTCCTGGTTCCCAGTTATTCGACATTATAGTCATTTTTAAAAAGTAAAAAAAAGTTTTAAAAGACTTGTAACAAAATTTTAATTATAACTCGTTAGGATGACTAACGGGTAGTTCAAACAGCGGCATTTGTCACCTGAAGTTGGCTTTTCCAGTCCTGGTTTCGAGTTATTTAATGTTACGGCTAGTTACTAATTTCAAATGGAACTAGATGAACTGTGGTTTTTAAAATGGAGCCACATCAAAAAGGTGTAAAATATATATTAAAAAACTTAAATGGCATTAAAAAGATTAATGGTCTTCAAAAAACTTAAAACATTTCCAAGGTAAACAGTGTCACCATCACCAATAACACTTTCTAATGTTATGGACAAACCTTGGGACAGAACATCTTTAAAATGGTGCCGTCGTTGAGAGTCATAACAACAGCAAGACAGTAAAATGTGGCTTATTGTGACCTGAGTGTTACACGGACAATACATTGGTGCCAGTCCAAGATAAAAGAAAACAATGAGTTAAAAAACTGACCAATGCATAGTTTAGTTAGAATAATTTCCTCTTTCAGATCCTTATGGAAGCTAGATGGCCAAAGTCCAATAAAGAGTTTTATTTGAAAAAGTTTGTTTTCATGTTGCTCAGTACAAGTCGACTGCCAACTGGCACAGAGTCGAGCTTTCAATACAGGATCACAGTCCATGTATGGAACAGGCACAGTGGTGATGGAGTCAGGCCAGATAGATTTAGCTGCAGTATTAACGAGTTCGTTCCCACAAATGCCAACATGGCCTGGTATCCAGAAAAACTGGATAGAAATAGATGTTAAAGAGGAATAGGTCAATTAGTTTTAAATATTGGGAAGAACAGGGTGTGAACTAATGTGAAGCAATTCCAGGGTCAGTAGAGAACTGAGTGAGTCAATATAAATAGTGCAGTTTGAATACTGCTTAGCTTCTATGTGATCCAAAGCAAGAAAAATGGCATATAGTTCAGCAGTAAACACAGAAGCTGTAGAGGGGATTCTATGCGCGCAACCACCAAACCATGGCAGAGCCCACACAGTCACCTGATTTCAAACCATCTGTATAATAGGAATGGAAAGATGGTTCAAAAGATATTCAGCAAATAACAGTCAGTATTTCCAATCAGGAGTGTCTGCTTTTCTCAGATGACTTAAAGATAAGTTGGGGATTGTCAAAAACCATGGTGGGATGGACTGACCAGTGGATACAACAATGTTATCAAAAGACAAACCCAATTCATCCAACTGCACCTGGATACAAAGGCCAAAAAGAGCAATGGCAGATCATCCGTTCTGAAAAGTATGATCCACTGAGGAAGGAAACACAACCCCAGGTGGGATGCTTTGGTAAGGAATGAAGTTTCATGAGACTCTATGTATAAGCTCTGAACTGGGAAAGTGTGGATAGCCCCAGCGCAGAACCAAAGTCTTTGATGATGAGTGAGGTCCAGCATCTTTAAGGCTGAGGTCCTGGCAGAGCCATAGACCAGTGATCCATAATCTAGTTATAATCAAATAAGAGCACGATATATCTTTAGCATAGAACATCAATCTGTTCCCCAAGTGGTGAAAGAGAGGACATGGAGGATGTTCAGTGATCTTGTACATCTGACTCATAGCTACTTGATGTGTGGTATAAAGGTCAGCTTACAGTCAAAGATAAGTCCCAAGAACTTTGTCTCAGGGACCACAGGAAACACAAATTCACTGATATGACTTCAGGAACAAAATAAATACCCCGTTGGTGGAAAAAGTGCATGCAAATGGTTTTAGAGAGAGAGAAGTTAAATCCCTTTGCTTTGGTCCACATCAATAAATGATTGAGCGCAGTCTGCAGCTTCCACTCAATATCTCGACAACTGATATGAGATGTGAAAGTCGTCAACATAGAGCCCGTTTGCAACAATAAGATGATGTTCAGTAATGGCATTAATCTTTATACTGAAAAGTATGACACTCAAAACACAGCCCTGAGGGACTCCAAGTTCATGTAAAAAAGAACGGGAAAGTGGCGAACCCACATGAAATTGGAATCTCCTGTTCATTCAAAAAATTGTAATAAAAATGGGTAAATGGCCACGTAACCCATGTATGTATGTATATAGGTCTCGAAAAGTGCCAAAGCTTCATGCTGTATCATAAGCCTTCTCAAAGTCAAAGAATATTGATACAAGATGTCGTTTGAGAAAGGATTCTCTGATCGACGTTTCAAGTCAAATCAGGTGGTCCATGGTGAAGTGCTGTCATTGGAAACCACACAAGATGGACAAGAGGAGATTGTTTGATTCGAGGAACGAAACCACAGAAGCAATAACCATCATCTCTAAGGTCTTACAGAGACAGCTTATCAAAGCAATTGGACAGCAGTTTAAAGGAATCTTAGGATCGTTCCCAGGCTTAAAGAAAGGTAAAACAATAGCCTGGTGCCAGGCATTAGGAAAAACATTCTCCAGCCAGATTTGGTTAAAAACAATCAGAAGAATAGCAAGAGAAGGAGGAGATAGATGGTGCAGCATTTCGTAGCATACATCATCAGGTCCAACCGATGAACTACCAGACCAATAAAGGGCCAGTTTGAATTCCACCAGTGTAAAGGGACAATTATAGTCATAGAGATAATCAGCTCGAAAGGAAAGATGTGATTACTCTGCCCAAATCTTGATGGCCAAGAAAGTGAAGGAAGAGGCAGAAGTGCTAGATAGTTGGCAAAAGCTTTCACTTTTGCCATATGGCAGGCAGGATTACACTAAGGACTAGGATATCATGGAAAATGTGTCAAGGTTTTAAAAATATATTGAGCACCTACTTTTATGATACAGTCAGTTAGTTCTGCCACACAGTCATCTATTGATGGCTTACAGAAGATGCAGGATCGAGTTCTGTGAGAGCAGTAAAAGAGGGCCAGTTTGCTCAATCCAGCTTCCACTAGGGTATGCAGGTCAGGTGGCATCGACAATGGCCAGTCTCTCTCAAAATTATAGGAAAATGATCACTGCCTAGTGGATTATTGTCAACCCTACATGAAAAATGGGAGAATAATGAAAGGGAGCAAATTGAGAGATCAATACTAGTAAAGGTCTGACTTTATGCATGAAAATTAGTAGAAGAACTACAATTGAAAAGAGAAAGGTTGTGATCAGAGAGCATATGCTCTACAGATCAACCCCACCTGTCAATATCAGCACTTCCCCAGAGAGAATGATGTCTATTTAAGACCCCCAGGATTAAAAAGGAGATAGCAGTTATTCAATGATAGCATCAAGGTCTGATTGATCATATGTCTCTCCACATGACTGGTAGAGAGAACAAACAGTGATGGTACGACCCAAGGAAACACAGATGGCTACAGCCTCCAAAGGCGAGTCAAGTGGCAAACAGGGTGGGCACATGCTGATCAACCAACAATGCCACTCCTCCATGCACTCGTCTACCACACAGCCTGTCATTTCTGTATAAAAAAAAACTAACAAAAGGTGACTGTATTGGCAGGTTTCAGAAATGTTACCTGTACAGATAGATATATAGGATGGTAGGAAGCAATAAGTATTTTTAATGTCATCCAGATTAGAACGTAAACCTCGACAGTTCCATTGTATCAAGGTGGCCATTTTTATTCACGTGTAGGTGAACAGGCGGACACTGAAAACATCTGAGAGAGTACGGAATGTATCGCCATACCCTGCAATTAAGATAACCTGCCTTGATGGTGGCAGGTGGACGTGATGATGTAAATGTCAGAATGAGGAAATTGGTCTAAATCACAATTCCATCTTTGCAAGTGGAGACACGACTCACTGCAGAAACTCCTTGGGTGGAAAAACCAGTGAGAATCTCCAACTCTGGGATGTTCTTCAAATCCATCTCAACAATAACTCCTCGTGATGAATTCAAAGTAGCATAAGGTGTAACCTCAATAGATGTATCCCCAATTGTCTTTGAATGCAAGAGGAGTTCACTGTGTTGAAAAGTGGATGTTTCCACCAATATGTCACCAGATTGAAGCTTCTTTACTGACTTTGGAGAGCCAGCAAGTTCCTGTAGTCCCTTCTGAATGTAAAAAGGAGACATTTGCCTTGAAGGTTTGCCTGAAAGAGAATGTAGTGTAAGAAAATGAGGTACAACAGGTGTTACAGATGTCAAAGATTACTGCTCAGAATCTTCAACATGTGGTCATTTACCTATGGACTATTTATTGCTATTTTATTCAAATTTTTATTTCGAGAATCCACGATACATAGAGCCCTACAATGGGATGCACTACATTGCCAAATAAAGACACTGCAGCAACGCCATGGTTTCGTGAGCACTAATACCAGCATCAGATACAATGTTCACAACACTTGTTGAGAACACCCAACACTGGTACTTGATTGACGCTAGTCCAAGTGTACCAGCCGATTCACCCTAGGGGGCCACCCCAAGACTGACAATTTACAGGAATTCAAGGCCAAAGTGGTATTCGGTTTGGACCCCTCAACCACCAGGATCCTCTCCTCCCCTTCATGGGTCACCATGAACACCAAACACGTGGGTGAATGTTTAGATCCCAGAGGAGATAAACTGAAAGAGCTGAACCTTCCCCATGGGAGGCTCCCTCATTACGTTCAGGAATCCACACTGAGGGGTACTTGCTGGTAAGCCTTTTCTTTCAAAATTAATTATTTTTCAACTTGCAAGACAGAAAACAAAACTTCAGGTAGTAATTTTTTAAACTGTTATTAAATTAATTTGGCCTCTGTGAAACAAATAAAAAGTTATCCAGTTAAGTTTTATCACCATCATAATCTATGATATATCTTGACAGGAAATCTGATGCAAAATTTTTCTGTACCATTTTCTCCCAATTTCCCACTGCTCACAGCTTGTATACGTCTACATGTGTTGAGACTATAAGGGCTTCTATACTTGCAAAACCAAATTCCAAACTTGAGTTAAAGCCAATGAGCACATGTGAATTTCTATATTGAAAACATAAAAAAAGTTTAGTAAACTCTGTGCTTCCTCTGCACATTAACACAGTGAAGAAACAGAGCAAGCAACGATTTAAAATTAGTGATCAAAGAAATCCTCCACACAAAACAGCATTATCTTACCTTCAATAACACATGGTCTAACTTTAAATTGCACGTTCTTTAATATGTACAATATTGATGTATGTCTGTCCTTTACTTTCTATGTGTTTTAGTCTTAATTAAATTATCCTCAATGTAGAAATATATTTAATGTTATTCTTTATGTTTTTGTTTTAGGTACTAAAGATGAAATCCATACAAAACATTTACCTGAATCACTTTTTGTTATAAGAGAGAATTGTTGTTCCTGTTAAATATCTTTATCCTTTTTATTATGAAATGAAACAATTATGTTTATTATTTGATGTAATACATAATATACAAAGACACTCAACACTATTACATCATCGCTCATAAAGCAGATAAAAATTCACATGACAAATAAATATACATTACCATTCGAATATATAATAGTTTACACTGGTTTCTGTTGAGTCTTACACCTTGTTTCCTATTTATGGAGGTGGGGGGTAGAAGCAAATACATATAAATATATATACATGTAACCTTTTCATCTTCTGTCACCAACTGCTTATAATTCTTCCTTCATCCAGTCAGCAATTGGTTTGAAATTACACTAACTGGTCGTAAGCTATTTATTCCATTGGCCCTAACTCCACAAGATGGACACCTGAACCGTTCTTCAGCCAAAACGTTACTCTAAACATATAATTTGTAAAGTGTATAATAACACAATAAGACCATGAAGGTAACTGACCTTAGAAGAATTGAAGTATTTTGCAAATTTAAGAAAACTTGATAGTAAAGAACAGAAACTTTTCTTTGTTTAAAACTGTTATTCAAAATAAGTCATGTGCAATACTGTTCGTAAAGAAAACAGATGTGAGTGAATGAAAATTTGTAATTTTTATTATTTTAGTTAAAATATCACAGAAATTTGAAGAACTTGGTTAATCTCTATTGTAATTAAATAAACTGGTCTATTATATCTGGACTAGGGATTCTTTATGTGGTATTAATAAGTTTTGCTTTCTTTGGATGAACAGTTTAAGATATGACCACTCTAGACATGTAGCTATCTTCATAACCACCAAATAGCAGTAATATAGCTACTTACAGATATACAGTAATAGCAATAAACATGTTTACATCCAATATCATAAGGTATAATAGGCCATTTCCCACAAACAGCACAACGAGTTGCATCTGAATAAGTCCGAGATTCCACTGATGTAGGAGTTGCTTTCCAGGAAAATACAAGTCGCCACAACATGTTTTTTATGGGATGAACATTGATGAGAGGCAAAACAAAAGTCAAGAATTCCTGAGGAAACAAAGATATTGTTCTGAAGACATATATTTAATGCAAAGACTCGCTTGTTTTTAACAACTGACAAAGAAAGAGATGGTAAACTTTTTTTTTCTTTCAATATACCATAATTATAAACATTAGTTACAAACATAAGAAAACAAAGTCAGACTGATAGAACTTTCCTCACAGAATGAAATAACTAATTTATCCTGCAAATAGCAAGCTTCCTTCAGTATTGAAATAGCTAATTTATCCTGCAAATAGCAAGCCTCCTTCAGTATTGAAATAGCTACTTTATCCTGCAAATAGCAAGCTTCCTTCAGTATTGAAATAGCTAATTTATCCTGCAAATAGCAAGCTTCCTTCAGTATTGAAATAGCTAATTTATCCTGCAAATAGCAAGCCTCCTTCAGTATTGAAATAGCTAATTTATCCTGCAAATAGCAAGCTTCCTTCAGTATTGAAATAGCTAATTTATCCTGCAAATAGCAAGCTTCCTTCAGTATTGAAATAACTAATTTATCCTGCAAATAGCAAGCTTCCTTCAGTATTGAAATAGCTAATTTATCCTGCAAATAGCAAGCTTCCTTCAGTATTGAAATAGCTAATTTATCCTGCAAATAGCAAGCTTCCTTCAGTATTGAAATAACTAATTTATCCTGCAAATAGCAAGCTTCCTTCAGTATTAAAATAACTAATTTATCCAGCAAATAGCAAGCTTCCTTCAGTATTGAAATAGCTAATTTATCCTGCAAATAGCAAGCTTCCTTCAGTATTGAAATAGCTAATTTATCCTGCAAATAGCAAGCTTCCTTCAGTATTGTAATGATAATTACTTGGTGCTTTAATGAAGTTTAATTTCACCATTTTTAACAGCTGACAGACTACATGAAAAAAAAAAGCTTTTCTGGGAATTTCAAATAATCATGTCTAACATGGATGTAAAGTAATACTTACGGCAAAGCTTTTCGGGGAATTTCAAATAATCATCTCTAACATGGATGTAAAGTAGTACTTACGGCAAAGCTTTTCTGGGAATTTCAAATAATCATGTCTAACATGGATGTAAAGTAGTACTTACGG
The DNA here is from genome assembly GCA_011833715.1 of Carcinoscorpius rotundicauda. Classification (NCBI taxonomy): domain Eukaryota; kingdom Metazoa; phylum Arthropoda; class Merostomata; order Xiphosura; family Limulidae; genus Carcinoscorpius; species Carcinoscorpius rotundicauda. The sequence continues at coordinate 125,684,074 of CM022394.1, read as the reverse complement.
CACAGCTTTTCTGGGGATTTCAAATAATCATGTCTAACATGGATGTAAAGTAGTACTTACGGCACAGCTTTTCTGGGGATTTCAAATAATCATGTCTAACATGGATGTAAAGTAGTACTTACGGCACAGCTTTTCTGGGGATTTCAAATAATCATGTCTAACATGGATGTAAAGTAGTACTTACGGCAAAGCTTTTCTGGGGATTTCAAATAATCATGTCTAACATGGATGTAAAGTAGCACTTACGGCAAAGCTTTTCTGGGGATTTCAAATAATCATGTCTAACATGGATGTAAAGTAGCACTTACGGCAAAGCTTTTCTGGGGATTTCAAATAATCATGTCTAACATGGATGTAAAGTAGCACTTACGGCAAAGCTTTTCTGGGGATTTCAAATAATCATGTCTAACATGGATGTAAAGTAGCACTTACGGCAAAGCTTTTCTGGGGATTTCAAATAATCATGTCTAACATGGATGTAAAGTAGCACTTACGGCAAAGCTTTTCTGGGGATTTCAAATAATCATGTCTAACATGGATGTAAAGTAGCACTTACGGCAAAGCTTTTCTGGGGATTTCAAATAATCATGTCTAACATGGATGTAAAGTAGCACTTACGGCAAAGCTTTTCTGGGGATTTCAAATAATCATGTCTAACATGGATGTAAAGTAGCACTTACGGCAAAGCTTTTCTGGGGATTTCAAATAATCATGTCTAACATGGATGTAAAGTAGCACTTACGGCAAAGCTTTTCTGGGAATTTCAAATAATCATGTCTAACATGGATGTAAAGTAATACTTACAGCAAATCCATGCCACAAAAGTTCACGATTCATATATTCATTCTGCACCTAAAACAAAAAATTGATCAACTGTTCACAAAATCATCAATTTTATATGTAAATAAAGAAACTTAATTTAAAAAAAAATAAGTAAGGGTCAGTTACTCACTAAACATTTCTTTTATTAGCTGTTTAGGATTCATGCAATCAAAATGGAGCTCCTTGAGGGTTTTTTTTCGCTAAATGAACAAATTAAACTGTTCAAAAGAAAACTATTGAGAAAATCCCATTAAAATACTTCTAACATCATGTTTCTAACAACAGCCAAACTACAATTCTTAGTGAACTGGTGTACTGATAACCACACAACTGTGTTAGGATTAAATCAAATGAGATAAGCTGAAAATAAATTTAGTTTTTAACTGTAATAGGCTGTTAAAGATAAACTGACTTTAATTTTGAACTAATAGGCTGTTAAAGATAAACTTTAATTATTATGATACTTAATCACAGCATGTTATATATATAAAGAATTTTGTATCCCAAATATAGTCATAAAAGTAAGATCTATATATTATCATACAGATGGAAAGTGCTCAGTTGTCTCCCCTTTCCAAAGATAATTACTCTGATTGAAAGAAAAATACACTAAAGTAATGAATTACCACGTGTCTTGTATAAATCTCAGGAAGTTTGTTGTTTTTGTAAGAAAACATTAACATTTACCTGTCGTAAGGGTTGGACAGTGGAGCTCACGTTACGAACACGAAGAACACGCTCGCTTAGCAAACAGTACTTTCCTTGCTGAAGAAAGATCAGAAAGTTGACCATGTTTCCAATTTTTACAGTTGTTTCCATCCATTCCACTCCATTTCGAACCTAAGTTGTGACAAAATTAAGTACTGATATCACACCTACAGCTTTCATAAACAATTCTTAACAGCACTTGTAACAAAAAAACCTAGCTGAAACCTATGATGTTTTACCAAATTTAAAAAATATCCTCACTGTGTGATCCCACGTTCCAAACATTTGATTAAGGTCACCTGAGTAATAAATGCCAAATTATCTAATTTGATAATAAAATTTACTTCAACAGAACTTTTCATGTCTTGTGACTCAGTAATTGCCTCACTTTGTCTTTCATTAGAACCAGCATATGGATAAACATATCATCCAAAGGAGAGATATTGCAGTTTATGTAGTTTAAAACTGGTTTTATTATTGCAGTTTGTACAGTTTGAAACTGGTTCTGTTATTGTAGTTTGTTCACTTTGAAACTGGTTCTCAAAAAAAACACCACCAAATACTACATGTAATTCACAATAACTGGATTCAAAACACTTGGAAAACTTGTGGGGAAAAAACCAAATAAACAAACTTCCCTCTGAATAATTAACAACAAATGTTTGTTTTTTATAAAAGAGCTACTTGTACCTTTATAACTTCAATCCTTCCTTACCTGATGTACTTATACAAAGTTCTGTTTTGGTGTTTAATTAATTTCATAGCAACTCTCCAAACTGCGAGGTACTTAAAATTACAAAAAGAAATCTAGCTGTTATTCACCTGTTGTAAACTTGTCTGACAATAATTTTAAACTACAAAATTTTGTGATTACTTACAAATTATTTTAGTTCAATTTAAAATTACGTCACTTTTTATTAAATTAGAAAGTTGGAAATAAATTGTTTGTCTACAATAAAATTAATTACTGTTGTATAGTGATAGAAACATCTACCCAAACAAGTTACAGTATGTTACCCCATTATGACTAGTTCCTTTACAGTTGTCACTGTATCATATTACTAAGTTAACCTTTGAATTATTTTTGGATGTTCCAAATCAGATTTTGAAACACATTTTCCTAAACTGTTTGTGCTCCAAATTGGTTGTGAGATCCAGACTTGAAAAACATTCAAGATGGTTAGCCAAAAGGAGGATACTCTTAAGAAGTTCTCTAACAAGCTTGTTTATACAGTATTAGTGGTAGGTACACATCAAAATTAACATAATTAATTATTGGGGTAAAACACTATCCAAATTAGTAAAGTTAAAGTTTGGTAATACATGTAAATTAAATATAAAAAAATTAAAGCTTGTTCGTACCAATAAGTTAAATATCCTTACAGCACTGTATTGACAACAACAGACAAAATACTCATTTACAAGATTTATAAAAACAAAACTGATGAGCTTATATCAATTTTCGTGAAAGTTGTACTCCATTATTTTGAAGAGCAATACAGTCAAGCTGTTTTTTTGTTAACCATATTAAACTGAAACTTTTGTATTATTGTTTTATAACCCAATTAACCTTGCTCATGTGTTCAGCTGTCACAAATGGTCTCACTAAATCTTCAAGTCTGTCTTTTAGCCATGGTAGTCCAACATTGAGAAATGCAAACAAAACAGCTCTTCTAGGTGACAAAGAACAGGCTGAGTCAGCATGTTTATATTCCAAATTTAACAGGTTTTGACCAATAGTGGAGCCATTGGGATACAGAGTCAGCTGTAAGATACATGCATGTTAATATGTTTCTGTTCAATAAGTAACCAGACATCAGTATAATAATCACTTCCTAATGTGGTAACGAAAACAATATTCAGTTGTTAATCAGGATGTTGATTAAAAGTTAAACAAAAAAGTTGAATGTTTTCTTCAAGTCAAAATGAAAACAATGTTATTAGTTACCTTCCAAACCACAAGCTTCAACAAGGCTTGCAGTTCTGGTCTTATTCTGGTAAAAAGTCCAGCCTATAAAAGCAAAAACAATTATCAACAACCTTTTAGCACCAAAACATTGCATTTAAGATGTGTTACATAAAATGAATCACTATTACTTACATTATAAATACAAGGTACACTTAAGGTGCTTGTTGCCTAATCTTAAAAAAACAAAATGTAATCAAAGGACTCATCAGATGTGGTTCTCTAAATAAATTCAGAAGTTCTTTTTCACAGCTTATGTGTAGATCATCACAACTGTAAACATCAACTGGTATTGTGTCCATCCACAAAAATACTGAATTTAGGGTAAAGTGAGAACAGTTTAACTGGTTTGTAGGTAAGGCATTCAATTCAGTTGGCTCAACATCTACCTACCTTAAAATATTTCAAAGCTTCATTTACTCGTCCACATAGTATCGAAAGCAACTGTTCGTCTAATGCTGCAGCATCCAACTGGTGAGAGATCAAAACATTTTAAAATAGTATTGAAAAACAATATCATATTCTAAGAACACTCAAATGATTAACAGTTTACATTAAAATATCTACATAACCATAAACTGCTTGTTTCATCAGTCATGACTAATAAAATGCTTCAAAAATCATGATTTTTAAAAACTTATCAAAAGATGGTTTTAATAGTATAGCACTTTATGGTAAAAAAGAATATAAATGTAAGATTACAGTGATACTGAAGAGTTAGCATTCTGCAGACAAAATCTCAATCGAGGTACAATCTTTCATTTTAATTAGATAACTAGTAAAAGTTGCACATAAAAATAATAACAAAATTTATCAAGTCTTCCATTAAAGTTCCTTAAATCTACTGTAACTGCCACTTCTGAAGACAACTCAATCCAAAGGCCAAGCATCCTATTAGAAAACTAAAACTGTCCTAGCCAAACATAACTTCCAACCTGCCATAACTTGTACTTATTTATTGTTCCTAATATTTTCACCATTAAGTACAAAGCAAAAACAGAAGAGAGAATGCATCCACACTGTGAATGCATAAAAACATGATAAAAACTTTTATCAGATCCTGTCTAACTCTTTATTTTTCAAGAGAAAACAATTCCAGAAATATTAACCTCTCTTTGTATGACAGCCCCTTCATCCTAGACACCATTCTTGTTGCCTTCTTCTGAACCTTTTCTAACAATTCAATGCCCTTCCTAAGTTAAGAGCTCAAGTGTGAACACAATATGACAAATGTGGACTGTACATTGAAACTCTAACTGATCTCATACTTAATTTATATTCAATGCTTGTGTAAATCCAATGTCTCACTTATGACTTGACTTTGAAATTTATTATCTATATGCTTGAAATTAACATCTTGTATAATTATGTCCTTATTAATACATACAATATTTATATCAATAACAAGTTTCTTTATCATTTTCATCACTTTAATTTGGTGATTTGTTACAAACTCAAGTTAAAAGGTTTCTCTCATATGGCATTAAGAGATTCTACCAAACATCTGCTTAATACACAACTGATATCCTTTAGTTCAACAGGATGTTACTCATATTTTAAATATAAAGTCACTCATCTCTATCTATTTAATACTAAATAGTATATCCACAGCAATACTGTACAGCTATATTATAGCTGTCATTATTAAATGAACAATCAAGTACTAAGAAAAACATTTGTTGCTAAATAAGAAAACTATGTGGGACTGTTTACTGAGCTTAAAAAAGGAAACAAACAAGACAGGGATAGAAATGGACATATTCCTTGATCCAACTGATGATCACATAGCAGGCTATATCATAACTTTACACAGAGAATAAAACCTTTACATCACTGACTTTCCTACTTTAAGAGTTTTGTGTTTGAATAGAACCTCAGTTCTAATCATTACACCTTTCCTTTATTTAACTTTAGATTACTACTTTTACAATTATTTTATAACAGAGTAACATTTAACAATTAGAAAATTCTGGTTTTATTTGTTTTTTCCAGTGAGGAAGCCAGTAATATAAACTTGGAACAGATAAAGTGATATGTACACTTCCATCTACCTTGCTTCATTAAAAGAATCGCAGCCAGCCCTACACAGCTTTAATATATACAGAGTTCACTTTCACACACATATTTATTTACTTTTTTTTCACAAAATGGTACATGTAGGTTACCAGATTATAGAGTGTATTCTAAAACATTATAAATTATGCAAAAAATAATATAATAGGTAGTCAAGGATTGTGAAGACTTTTCCACTACTGAATGACGATAAAATGAGTTATTGCTGGAGGTAGATTGATGCTCGGACTATTGAAGAAAAATTATGATGAAGGAAAATACGAAATCTCAGTTGAGAAAACACGTTTTTTTTTTACTTTAAAATGCTCTGGATAACTGAAAAGTAGCATATACACCAAAGATAAACCAACTATGTGAGATAGCTCTTCAAATCTGGTTTCTGATGGGTAGTACTGTTTTATGTTTATTATGAGCATCCATCACCAATGTAGCCTGAAGAGCACTGAACCAATGCTCCTTAATCCCATACAAGTTATTATAACTATTTGTATATAAATAATTATACATAAATATAAGTAATGTAAGATGGCTGCAATGCCATAAAACATAACATCATTAAAAACTAAAAGAAATGAAAACTGCATAATTGACCTAGGAGAAATCAGTTTCCTCCTGATGATGAGGATATATTCACAGGTGTCATCACTCATAGCCCTTCCATTTTAACATAAATAATAATACCAAAAACCACTGAAGAGTTCATCACATGATTTCGACAATTTATTGGAATTTCTGATATAGTTCAATTACACTAAAGGAACAAACTTCATTTTAAGTCGGAATCATTCAGTTCCAAACATGCAAGTTATACAATTTTATTCATTAATTAACTCTATTTGGACAATGACAAATTTGCAATGCTTTAGATACATTCCTATACATGCACTTCAGAAATAAAAATCCAGTCACGTCATGTTCATCAAATTCGGAACATTTCAAAGAGTACTTTCATACTTGCAATCTCTAGCATTAAGTTTATTTGCAAGTTAAAATAACGTATGTTCCAAAATTTCGCGACATCTTATTATTACCTGAGATAAATTTAATGCCCTGAAATACTTCATGCATGTCTTCCGTGTGCTTTAAATTTACTGGAGCTAGGAGTATGACATAATGAAATTTTATGGTTTATGCCACAATCTCGTCTCACAGACTCCATTTAATTTATAAGATACACTATAATGAATTCGTATTATTTTAATACACCACATATCTGATGGCTCCTTTCTTCACTAATATTTCTGTCACCAAACTTCTCCAAGATTAGGTAAATCTACGATAAACTTCAAGACGAATTGCCATTACCTGATTCACCCTACTCTCCTTAACTTCCGCCATACTACCTTCACTGCCATCTTGCGAAGCTTATGCTAAGACACGAGATTTCATTCAAGACCCACAAAACTATTGTAAAATAATGTTTTCGATTAGATACACTAATACATAATATATATATTAAAGGACGTGTATTTTAGAATTTGTACAGGCACTACACTATCATAAATAAAATTTATTAACGAAAAAAATAATTATGTTTTGAAAAAATATTGTAATACAGGGATGTACAAAACCTTCTCCACCTCTTTAATTAAAAACTGAATTTTTCTACATTATGTTGTTTTTTTTAGTACCCTACTGGACACAAAGAAGCGCTCAAGTAGATTACTAGCTTTCATTTTCTTTCCATGGCAAACAAAGTAAGGTGAAATCTGTTTTTTTGGTCATATTAGAGAAACAATAATATTGTGTTTTAATTATTAATGAAATTAGTTACTCTTGTTGGTGGCCCGACATGACCAATGTCGGTTAAGGCGTTTCACTCATAATCTGAGGGTTGCAGATTCGAATCCCCATCATATCAAACATGCTTGCCCATTCAACCGTGGAGGCGTTATAATATGACGCTCAATCCCACTATTCGTTGGTAAAATAGCAGCCCAAGAGTTGGCGGTGGGTAATGATGACTAGCTGCCTTCCCTCTAGTCTTACACTGCTAAATTAGGAACGGCTAGAGCAGATAGCCCTCGTGTAGCTTTGCACGAAATTCAAAAACAAATGATACTATTTTGAAAATATGAGATAATATCTCCCTTATCTTCACCGCATGTTGGCCATCTGTTCTATTAAGAATCAATTACCCCTTTCTTGTATTAAGAGTTTATTTCATATTTTTGTTTCGAATTTTTTAAGGCAAAATTTCACAGTTGTAAGTTTTCCTTTTCCTTTTTTTATTGTTTTAATAGTTGTAAGTCAGTTGGTATTTATCATAAACCTTAATTTCTAACTTATTTTTATACGTTCATTTTAGTTCTTAAAACTCGTGTGAATGGTAAATATACCTCATATCATTATTCTCGTACTTGCCTTGAGCATGTAAGGTTTAAAAAAAACAAGTGTTGTTGTTTGATTTGTTCACAATAACTATGAACAGTTACAATACAGCATTTGGCTGCACTATTTTAAGTTTAAAGTGTTTGTTTAAACTAAATTGGTGAAATACAAGCAAGATGTTCGATTTCACTTAGTGTTTTTACAAATTAACATAATGTGGTATCCAACTCATTGGATTTAGAGCGTGTTTCATTTAGTATTTTATTTTCTTTACTTGGTTTAGTTTATAAGAGGAAATTACAAACATTGACAAAAGCTTCTTGCGTTGTAAAAACCTTCTTCAGCTCTTATGGTTGTGTGTGTTGTAAAATGTTCATGAGAATATACTTTGGCACTGACACATTTGAGGTCACTCATCATCACTGGTTAAGGATTATGCAAACAACCCGGATTTAACTCTGAGGCTAGTTCTCAGTTACCTGTTGGTTAAATATCTAATATATTTGTGGAATCAAATGAGTAACTGGATGAGATAGAAATCATTCACTACCACATATTTACGTAGTATTCCCGTCCAATTAAACAATCACCAAACAGGCTATCTCATCGCACCATCCATCCATACAGTCAGTATTAATATGCAGATGATGTAAAAGGGTATTATACATCCCTCGGAGAGTACCTGGTCATCTGAAGTAGTGATTATCAGAAAACAAAGATGGGTTGTACAAGTTCTTTATTGAGTTTTAATGAATGGATGCAATGATGGATGTTTATGCTTTTCAATTACCACAAACAACTGATTGTTTGGATGCACTGAAGGACTTAAACTTCACTCGGCGCTAGAGGTAGTCTGTTTGAGTTTTAGAACACATTATTTGGCTTGCATAATGTTACAAATCATTTATGAGAGGTTAACAGAGATTACATTTAAGGATATGCAATGGGAGAAATGCTTTGTGTATTTGCATAACCTCTTGATGTCTTATCACACATGTCGGTTTCTGTTTGGAACCTGTCCGGGGTATTACTGTTGATACAAACTCGTAAGTACACGCTCATGCGAGAGAGACCCCATCTTAATGGATCCTCCAAGTACCATAGTGTTTTGAGACTGGTATATACCTGCGACATAGCAATAAATAGGATATTTGTTTTGGCTTTGTTTTATACTATCGATACTTTGTGGTCAGTTTCTCCATGATTGCTACACCATTTTCTGGAGCTGATATGTATTTTAAGTTGACTGAGATATGCAAGCAAACATTTGTGTCCCTGCATATGCTTCAGTGGAAGCTCACACGACAGCCTCTCAATGATAAAACTGTGAGTTATTGTTGGATACTGATGTTAGTAATAGTGGAACTGGAGAAGTGCTCTCCCTGTTGTAGGATGTAATGGAATTAAATATGTGAGTCTCATACCATTTGCCCATAGATGCAGTTAATTGCATGAATGACAAAGAACGGCTTAGATTTGACTTTACTTTCGACATTATTTCTAGAGCAAAGTCTCCCCTTTGAGTGGTTCACGTGAAACTGAAATGCCTAATGAGCTTTAAGAATTCAGAAGCTATTGAAATCATGCTGGACCACAATACTGCACGAGCATTACAGACTCGTTTGGTTTTATCCAGGGACACAACCCTATAATGCAGACAGGCTGTCTTGCCAACAAAGAAAATCCTGTCCATTCACTGATCGTCTTGACCCACGACATTATGCAGAAGTAAAAACCAATATGCCACAGTGACTGGGAGGAATGAAACATGGATACACACAACGTTGTTATGGTGGACCAAGCAATGAAACAGAGCTTGACTATTGTTTAATGAACATGGTTACCTTTAGTGAAAATTTACTGCTTCAACTATTTAATAACAGTTTGTAAACATTTATTGTTTTTCTCACGCTAAACCCTTTTATAAGGGACACAAAATCAAATGTTACAGATAAGTGATTTTAAAATAATTAGAGACATTTAAACAAAAACTGATTCCAAGATGACATCTAAATAACGTAAGTATGACAATATTTGTGATGTTTTAATACAGTTGAACAGATATATAAATGTTATATACTCTCCGAAATCAACAACAAGAGCTACAAATTAATGAAACAAGCACAAATCCGTGAAAAGTGGAGGAATAAATGACAAACCAGACCAAAGGTTTGTTTCTCAGAAAGTTGTACAGCTTATATAGCTAAATAATACACAACAAATAATTATTATGGTATTGTAGCCTTGTCCTTAAATTTTCAATACTTATTTTAATTGTTTGTTTAGAATTAAGCACAAAGCTACACAATGGGCTATCTGTGCTCTGCCCACCACGGGTATCGAAACCCGGTTTTTTTAGTGTGTAAGTTCGCACACATACCACTGTGCCATTGGGAGGCTTCAATACTTATTACGGTTGTTTTTTCTGAATTTCGCACAAAGCTACGCGAGGGCTATCTGCGCTAGTCGTCCCTAATTTAGCAGTGTGAGACTAAAGGAAAGGCAGCTAGTCATCACCACCCACCGCCAACTCTTGATCTGCTCTTTTACCAACAAATAGTGGGATTGACCGTCACATAACAACACCCATCGCTCAAAGGACGAGAATGTTTGGTGCAACGAGGATTCGAACCAGCGGCCCTCAAATTACGAGTCGAACGCCTTAACCCACCTGGCCATGACGGGGCCTCAAATAAAATATTGAATTATAACACAACTAATAAGAGATATACTGGTGCATATTGTTATCTTATTATTTGTTGCTGTTATTAGCTACATAAAACCTTCACTGAAACTATATTCTATAAATATTTTAAAGTACTACTCATAAGAATGAAATGTTGTTCATATTACTTTTAAACTAGCTGATAATAATGTTTGTTTATTTCGTTTCTGGATTTCGCGTAAAGCTATTCGAAGGTTACCATGTTCATAGTTTAACATGGATAAACCAGACAGAAGGTAGTAATTCAACACCATTCACCGCCAACTCTTGGGCCTCTCCTTTACCATCTAATAATGGAATTCACTGTCACGCTATTACAACCACACAAAAAGGCTGAATATCTTCACTGACGGAGATCCGAAATAGTGACGTGCAAATTGGTAATCAAGCCTCATAACAGTTGTTGTTGTTGGCCACATCACAACAGACACGATGAGACTGCTGGTTGTTATTATTTTTCAGTTTGTTTCGTGTATTTCATTTTGTTCTGAATATAAACAATAAGAATCAACGACGAGAATAGCCAAGTGTGTTAAGACGTTCGACTGGTAATCCGAAGGTTGCGGGTTCGAATCCCGTTTGCACCAAACATGCTCGCCCCTTCTATCCATGGGGAGTTATAATGTAACGGTCAATCCCACTATTCGTTGGTAAAATGGTAGCCTAAGAGTTGGCTGTGGGTGATGATGACTAGTTGCCTTCCGTGTAGCCTGACACTGTTAAATTAGGGACGGCTAGCGCAGATAGCCCTCGAGTATCTTTGTGTGGAATTCACAGGTTTGCTATAAAAAAACACACACAAACAGACTTTTCACTTCTAACAAACTGAATTATTTGGGACCAGGTAAAATAATAGCAAGTATCATGACAAAGTTAAGTTTGATCTACTTAATGCTTTATTTGACTCTAAGTAGACGTTTTTCAATTATGAAGGTTAAAATATTCCTGAAAGAATACAAATTTTTAAACATCTTATACATGAACCAAATACAGACTGTGCCATGGCTGCTGGAAATATTACCCTTGTAGTATTGTTTTGTACTCGTCTTTAACAAGACTGACTTGTGTCTGAAAATGGACAAAATGAGCTTGTATATTTGTGTCGAAATCCAGTTTCCAGTGTTTGTAGACATACAGCTACGTCATCGGGAGGCATCATAACGAGAAACAAGATGGTGTCATTTATGACTTTCTGTAGTTAGTAACTCGTGCAGGTATCAGAATTTATATTCTTGTGTTACCCCATTTATCTTCCAGCTGAACCAACGTTCTGTTTTGTATAACTATTCAGCAGTAAGACAGATGAAGTTCGGCTTTTGGACAGTTGTGGACCCTCGTTACAGCAACCTTGGAGAGCATAGGTAAACTGCATTCAAGTTCAATGAATCCTGAGTGGGTCACGATGTCCATGTGTTAAAGATACATTTTAGAGGCTAATAATGAATATACATGAACTTTAATATCATTTGACCACAGCAGTAATCTTAACACCTTTCTCCCTACGGGAATTTCAGGCCAGTGAGTTTGAATATAAATGGACTGTTACAGTTTTAACCCACAGTTTGACCCCCTTTTTTCTTTTTTTTTGAGAAATCGGAGGTCATCTCACATTTCATTTTCAATTCTTACACTTTTTATTTCAGATGGCCTGGCATGGCCAGGTGGTTAAGGCATTCGATTCGTAATCCAAGAGTCGCGGGTTCGAAACCCCGTCGCCCAAACACGCTCGCCCTTTCAGCCGTGGAGCCGTTATAATGTGACGGTCAATCCCACTATTCGTTGGTAAAAGAGTAGCCCAAGAGTTGGCGGTGGGTGATGATGACTAGCTGCCTTCCCTCTAGTCTTACACTGCTAAATTACGGACGGCTAGCACAGATAGTTCTCGTGCTAAATTCAAAACAAAACAACAACTTAAAAATCAAAATTTCCATTATAACAAAGAAATATTTGTTATTGTTTCTCTTTAACACAGCATTTGTAATATCATGACACGTATTTCCAGTAACAGAAGAGTGAAAGAATGAACTGAAATATAAAGGTAAAAGAGTGATGAAGATTGGTAGAGTTTTAAGTTGTTTATTTATAGCCAATAGAATATGGGTTTGGTTTTGGTTTGAATTTCGCGCAAAGCTACGCAAGGGCTATCTGCGCTAGCTGTCCACAATTTTGCAGTGTAAGACTAGACGGAAGGCAGCTAGTCATCACCACCCACCGCGAACTCTTGGGCTACTCTTTTATAAACGAACAGTGGGATTGAACGTCATATTATAACGACTGATAGGGCGAGAATGTTTGGTGTGATGGGGATTCGAACTCGCGACCTTCAGATTACGAGTCGAGTGCTTTTTTCCACCTGGCCATGCCGAGGCCCAGAATATAGGTTCCAACAATAAAATAACGAATCACCAAGGTCAATTACATGTTCATGTTTTCTTGGATTTGTTATTATATAGTTTACTCAAAGATTAGGTTCGAAAGATTATAGGATAATATAGTTCAGTCAAACAAACAAACATGTACCAATACATGAAGTTGAAAGACAATTTCCAAACTACATATTAATAAAAATAAAGATAAAATGATTGTACAAGAACTTAATATTATATTCATATTCTAAATATCTAAATTCGTTAAAACAATAACAACATTCGTTTCATACATGTCCTTCAAATAAGTTTGAACATTTTCAACGATAGAAAACAAAATTTTATAACTGGATAGAGAAGTACAATATCACAAAGGGTGACGCATCACTTGGTCATTATCTCGTATCCATTGCCGAAGTTGCCCCATTTTTTCGTTACGAAGAAGGAGTCACGTTCTTGAAATGCACGACATGCAAGTTTCGTGCTATGGGAAGCCTCGTTTAGCTGGTGTCACGATCTTTACAAATTCTGTACACGAAAAGTCAAAATAATAATCACAAAACTTTCTTTTAATGCACACACACATACACACAGTATTATGTTGTACACTTATGTCACCCCATCAGAAAGTTTGGTTTTGGTTTGAATTTCGCTTAAAGCTACATTTGGGTTATCTATGATTGCAGTCCGTAAGTCAATTGTGAAAAATTAGAGGAAAGACAACTGATCATCTCCATCCGCAGCGGGCCCGGCATGGCCAAGCGTGTCAAGGCGTGCGACTCGTAATCTGAGGGTCGCGGGTTCGCATCCCCGTCGCGCCAAACGTGCTCGCCCTTTCAGCCGTGAGGGCGTTATAATGTGACGGTCAATCCTACTATTCGTTGGTAAAAGAGTAGCCCAAGAGTTGGCGGTGGGTTGTGATGACTAGCTGCCTTCCATCTAGTCTTACACTGCTAAATTAGGGACGGCTGGCGCAGATAGCCCTCGAGTAGCTTTGTGCGAAATTCAAAAACAAACAACAAAAATCCGCAGCCAAGTCTTGAGCTTCTCTTATACCAACGAATAGTGGGATTGACCGTTACATTATAACGTTCCCACGGCTGAAAGAGCGAACATGTTTGGTGGGACGGAGATTGGGAGTCAAGCGCCCTACCACCTGGCCGTGTCGGGCCTCTCGATAAATTAGACTGGTATGTTTGTTTGTCATTACGTTCAAATGAAAGGAATACTGTGGTCACTGGAAATGTTGAATCTATAGGTTTGGATTTGTAAAGTTGTGGAGTTTACTACTGTGTATCTGGAGAAGGAGGGAAGATATACGAAAGTCATTTTTGTGGCGCTATCGACCGTGAAATGTCGAAATTATCAAAGAATCTTCTGAAATTCAATCTATAATAAAAGGTTTGAAGCATTAGAAGAGAAATACTTTGTTAAATTATAGCAGTTTCATAAAATATCACTAAACCCATCGCTAAGCGCTGCATCTATTGGTTACTAAGACACAAAAATTCGCACAGCTAAACAATTAATGTTCTGGTACGGACATACAAAAATTTAAAATCTCTTTAAATTTTTAGCATGAGCATACTATTAAAACTCGTGCACTCAAGTAAGTCACACACACAAAATACTTCAAGAATGTTTTTGATGTTATTGGCGTGTTTGTTTTTAAACCTAAACGTCTGTCCTTAAAATGAGAATTTTCAGTCGGTTTCTCTGCACAGCTGATAATCCGTGAGAGGGCGTTGTTGAAACAAATGACAAATTCGTTTAAAATACTTCATGATTCATTGAATGGTATCCGCTCGTAATGCTGTCAAACTGATTGATTCCTGACACAAACTATACATCCATTTATTTGTTTTTCACTTGATATTTAATACAAATACACACACCTTTCCTTCAAGACTTAAATTCGCCCAACTAAGTGTTAATTTTAATTTTGAATTAGAGGTTTTTCCAGCGACTTCTTATTTTTGGTGTTCTGAGTGATTTGGCACAGAGCATGGAACGTCTGATGTAATGTCAAGTTTTGCTCCAGCGTGTTCGAACGTAGATTACAAATAACTAGCAGGAAGAACTGTTAAGTTAGTTACGGGGAGAGTTGAAACACAGTCACGAGAATAGCAATGAAGGTTACGTCAATATATAGAGCAATTGGCCATTGTGTTAACTGTCACGGTTTATGTTTATCAGTGAGTTGATTTGTTTTTCGTTAGCTAATGCCACTTGAAAGGTAGGCCTACAGCAACTTCTGGCAGTGTGAAAGTGTTTGAATTGTAGAAACGTTGAAGGAGGTTTGTTTGGAGTTAAGCACAGCACGGGTATCGAAACCCGTATTTTACCGTTGTAAGTCTGCAGTCATTCCGGTGTGCCACTTGAGGGCATTGAAGGAGGAAATTATTTATAATCATGACCTGGACAGGATGTTGAATTATTTTTACCAAATTTGGAATAACTCGTCTCCTAGAGAACAAAGTTATAAGACTATATTTATACCATGTGTTTTTCGTATAGCAAAGCCACAAAGGGCTATCTGCTCAGCCCACCGATATTTATACCTGAACACATACTACGTTATTCGATAGTTACAGTTTTAGAAAATATTTATTTGAGGATGAACTTACCTCAATTCGCATTATGTTTCAAGCAGTAATTTCCCTTCTGGTGTTCTACATAACTAATTTAATGGTTTTAGCTGTTTGTAAATAAAGTAATTATGTACTGACCTACAAATGAAAGTGATAAAAGTATATCTAATAAAGTTTGAATTAACAGAGAATGTGTCTACGTGTGTTTTCTTATTGCATAGCCACATTAGGCTGTTTGCTAAGCCCACCAAGAGGAATCGAACCGCTGATCGCACAGTTGTAAATTCGTAGACATACCGCTGTACTAGCGGGGAGCAATAGTGTTCTTGTTTAAAATTTGAGGTGTTGGTGGTTAAGGTACTCAACTCGCAATTCGAAGGTCGCGGGGTCGAATACCCGTCACACCAAACATGCTCGCCCTCTCCGCCGTGGGGGCGTTATAATGTGACGGTCAATCCCACTATTCGTTGGTAAAAGAGTAGCCCAAAAGTTGGCGGTGGGTGGTGATGACTAGCTGCCTTCCCTGTATTCTTACACTGCCAAATTAGGGACGGCTTGCGCAGATAACCCTCGTATGGCTTTGCGCGAAAATTGAAAACCAAACCAACCTTTTTAACACTAAATTTATTTTCACTATATAATTTAAAAACAACCAATAACAAACTTAATATAAAATAATTTTCTTATAAAGCTTACCATCTTTTTTTTTTACGAAATCTTAGTTGAGTTGAAAATAAATTAATTTAAGTTTGACGTGACTTTTAATTTAATGTTAAAATGTTAGTTATATATATATATATTTTATGCATAGCAAATTTAGTGTTACTTTCACTACGTTGTTAGGCTTAGCGTTGCAGAAAGTATAAAAAACTATAAAAACGTTCATTAGCAAATTTTCTTTCTATTATTTAAATCAGGCAATTGAGAAATATAATATGTAAAATATGTTTCACCCACCGTCAAAACTCACTAAACCATCACCATCCAAATCAGCTTCTTTCATCATGTTTTCCAGTTCTTCATCAGTGAGGTTTTCACCAAGATTTATCATCGAATACCTGAGGTCTGAAAAACTGATGTATCCGTCATTATTTCTGTCCAAAACTGTAAAGGCTTCCCGAAGGGCCTCTTCCCTACCCGACTCCTTTATTTTCTTTGTCATCATGAAAAGAAATTCGTGGAACTCGATTGTTCCATTGCCTGTGAAATGAATGTAAAAACAAAAATCTAACACCCTGTAAATCCACACTAAATACACTGGTTACCTACATAAAATGGTGTAGATGTTTTTAAAATGCATTTTTGAGATTTATTTTTATTTTCGTTTTAAGACTGGATCACATTCGGCACTGACTGTTAAAGTTTTGCCTCTAAACGCTGTCATAACGTCGAAACATTTTTTTAAAAACGAATCTAGTCTTCCATGTTATTGTTTATTCTTGAGATATATTTAAAAAAAAATACAAGCCTAGACTATCCTTAACAGATATGCAAGTTATTTTTTTTTCTTTACTAAGACATCTACTTTCAGTGAGGAAAAGAAAAATCCCATAGTGACTAAGGAACTTTATATTAAACCTAACACACTCGCATATAAAATAAAATAAAAAAGTGTTCCTTGTTGATACAGCGGTAAGTTTACAGACTTCCAATATTACAATCTGGAGTTCCATTCCCAGTGGTGGATATAGAAGATGACTTAATGTGGCTTTTCTCTGAAACTAATAAATACTAAAGAAACAGACACACACACAGTATATAGTTGCACACACTGAGCATCAGATTAAATAGTGACCATAAAGTATCAATACATTGTTCTTTCATGATCGAGTTCTTTAAAAAAATTAATGAAAATAACTGAGAGTTCGGCTCGTGGATAACAAAATAATTAACTTACACCTTAATATTTCTTTACACCCTTGTACGTTATATAACTTGTTGTAGGCTTACGTTTAAAGCCGTGCTACTCTGTTACTTGCAAATTTTTAAATGCTCTGTATAAAATCCATAATAAAAAGCAAATATATGCGCCTAGACTAAGACACGACACCAGTAAACGCGTATAAAAATTTACCTGTGGAAAAGCAGTCTTTTGAAATGAAGCATACGTCTAAAACATCGCTCTGAATAAATGTTCATGCCTTAAGATAATTATTTTGTGAATGTGTGCAATAAAATTTAAAATTATATAGAGTGATTTCTTTTACTCCTACGTTTCATACATAGTACGGGTGTTGACTGCCTAAAGATATTTGTTGTATAGTGTACAAAGCATTCAGTGTATAAATGTTAGTTATCTGATGTTCACCTATTTTGGTTCGTAATTCCTGTGTCACCGTGTACTTTAGCCTCATTGAGGAATAATTAAAGCATCGTTCACACTAGAATTATGATGTTTTTAGCTTATGTACAAATACATACTAAATAAATCGACTTTTCAATAGCACTGCGGACTTTGCGATACTTTATTTAGCACTCGATAATATACCAAGCTGTTTTTATCAAGGCTGACAAGAAAATAATAATAATTAGTGGCCCAATTTGAGCGAATTTTGTTTTCCTTGCAAGTCTAACATATGTTGTTTTTTTTTTAAAAATGTTACACGTGTACAGCCTTAGTAGTCAATGGTAACGGTAATAAAGTACAGTTTTAACCGAATCTTTACTGTATTAGGGTTTTTTGCAGTTCCCTGCAATACCTGTTATGAACCCTTATTGTGGTTCGTGATTAAAACAGAAATGCGTGAATGGATAGATTTTTAAAAATTGTGGAACAAAAATTAAAGTTCATCAAATAATTCATCGTGTTTCTTGTGAGAATAAAATTGTTTTCTGAGTCGAGCGCCCTAACTACCTGGTCATACCGGGCCGTTAGGACGTTACCAATAAAGCATGGTTCGATGGTTTCATCTTGTTTCATCCACTTTGATATACAGATTAGAATTGGCTTTATTAATATATGCTATTTTTGTTTTTACTTCTGATATATACCTTTCTCTAACTTTTGATGAAAGTCATTAAAAAATACACTATATATGTAAAAACGGCTCGTTTGGTTTGAGAAAATATTTTACATAGAGGAGCGAACAACGTTTTGACCTTCAGTCATCGTCGGGTTCACAAAGAAAGAAAGGTAACTGACCGGAAGATGACCGCGTGTTTGAAAGGGATTGTGTAACTGAGTGTCGGAATGTAGAGGACGGTGTTAGATGTTTGAATATATAATTTTATATTATTTATTTTATCATATTTAATATAGGTATAAAGGTGTCCCTTTTTATTGGTTAATTTTGGGTTTAAGTTGTTGTATAAGTAAGGTCAGCTTCCGGTCAGTTACCTCTTTCTTTCTTTGTGAACCTGAGACCGAAGAAGGTCGAAACGTTATTCGCTACTTTACGTAAAATATTTTTTTCAAGCCAAACGAGCCGTTTTTACGTATATATTTCTCAACAACTGGGTTTTCTCGACATCACTGATTAACAAATACAATACTTTTTCTCCAACCGATCTTCTTAAAACTTTATGCATTCAACACAATTTTGAATTCAGATGTTTGATAAAATAGAAAAGAAATGGTTTTACCACCACCTACCGTCTAGATCCACCATAAACATCATGTTACGCAACTCTTTCTCTGTTGGCTGTTGGCCTAATGATCTCATCACTATTCTGAGTTCAGCCGCTGTAATAGCGCCATCTGAATCTTTGTCAAATGTCGTAAAGGCTTCTTTAAATTCTTCAAAAAATAAGAAAAAATATTAAATCATTATTGCACGCTTACAATCAGAGCATTACAATAACACGAAACATATTACGTTAGACTGTCTTGTTTAAAATTAAAAGAGTAAACCAGATTTTTATATGCAAGGATTTAACTTATTGCTTCATCGAGGCTTAGTTGTTTATTTTTTTTTTAATGAAATATGTACAGTATCATACCACTGAATCTGAAACATTTCTTTTACTAAAATGCTGAAAATTACTGAGAAGAATATATGTTACTAATGTCACTGACACAAAGCCGTAAATGAAAAATGCGTTGACAACACATTCCACTAGGATGTTTAACGGCATGCTTAATGTAAGACATTGAAAGCAAACAAACGAAAAGAAAAAAAAATTTTCAATGTAAAGTCGAATAGTTAACTTCAATATTTAAAAGAAGCTTTTTTTTCCCTAAATGGTTGACGTCATATTTGCTTACAGTAGACTGCTATTACTAAAGTGTAATAGCGATACAAGACCAGTAAAATATATATTTACTTAATCTATGTATTAAAACAAATCCACTTACACCAACATAACTTATCATGAATTGTCAAATAAAATGTAAAACAAAAAATTGTAAATCAACCATTTTTCTAACACAGGAATCTAAGTCCCGCATTCTTATATTAAGTCTACTGATATTAACGTCTGTAATTACTAACGCGGGTTTCAAACAGTGTTGTTGTTTGTTTGTTTTTTACACTTATATCTCTGAAACTACAGACTCATTCCACGGAAAACATTAGTTTCAATCATTTTTCTTCTAAGACACACCGCAGTGGTTCGACAGTAAATTTACAGGTTTATAAAGCTAGAAATTGGGTTTCGATACCCATTGTAAGCACAGAATATTTAGCACATTGTGTAGCTTTGAGCTTAATAACTGATACACACAGAAATACGAATATATCATTAAAAGAAAAGACCGTTTGCACCATGAAGTTTCCCTGTCACTGAGATCTCAATTTGCACACTTAACGTTCCCTCTCATTAAAGCCTCAAGCTTTAAATCTTCCTGACTGGATTTTTCTACGATATGCAGCAGTTGAACATAATGGACTAATCCAAATAATTCTGTAAGTACAAATACAAAGGACATATTGTAAAAAACTCTAAACATCATCATCATTGTATGATATCTGCTTGAAGATGATTGACTGTCATGGGCGCCATTGTTCTCTTTTTTATGCCGTTCTAACACAGTTACTATATGATGTTCCTACCTATTATTCAGTCACGCATTTCTTGGTCTGTCTTTCCTCTTTTTCCTAACTATTCATGCATGAACGACATAATTTAAGGCCTAAAATAAAAATGTTTGTTACTTGTTAGCCAACGCCAATTCACTTTGTCTCCTTGTTCAGCGGATATAATACGATATGGCTTGAAGACGAAAAAGAAATCTAGGCATTGTCTCTCCAAACCCAATTCCGGTTATAAATAAACCCAAAAGTGCAAGGCATAATAACAAATATCAGAAGTTTGAAAGCACTAAATATATGAAAAGTGAAATTCTGCACGTTTTTAAAATATAAATGAAAATTGTTCATAAGAACTATCAGACATAGTGTGCAAAAATATATAGAAAGGTGATTTTTCAGACTAAGAAAATACTATGTATAGTTTTTAAGTTTAGCTTGTAATAAACTACTCTGGAACATTAGATTTGTTATGTTTCTTTAATTGGACATTCAACATTTCGCTTTACAGCTTCTTTGGTTCAGTGTGATCCTTCCTTCCCATAAATAGCACCAAAAAGTTAAATTATAAAAATAAAATATTACAATTTTAAAATAGAATGAACTCTTAAAAACTTCACTGAAATACATTCTATGTCAACAAGTCTCACAAAAACCAATATTTACAAATCCAATTCAAAACATACAATAAAATCCAAATATATTCTGTTCTACCTGAGAGTGGAGAACCTGGCTTTAAATACCAAAATACAATAATGCCACTTAATACAAGTTGCTCATGACTTTCACCATGTCTAGATCACTTCAAGTCACTCCTCCGACCCAGGATCTTTAGGTGAATCGCGTAAAGAAAAGAAAATTGTATATTTTTATACATCGTCAGTAAAACCACAGTTATATTTTCTTGGAGAGAACATGCGTAATGACCAATTGGTAGATTATTGTCTCTTGCACAAGTAGAGTAAGTAAAACCTGAGTCATTTACTTGAGTTATTCTCTGTGTCTAATCTGAACTGGAGTTAAACAGAAATTTCAAAACTTGTATATTAATTAAGCGTTTGTGTACATAAGGTACAGCTTAAAACCACCAAGGAAGACAGTGTTACATGTTGAAATATTCAGCAAGAAGCAAAAAAGGAAAGTATTGACTTACTATTATAGAAGCTTGGAAAAGTAAAAAGGACAGAACTAAGTTTAAAAGAAAAGACTGAAATGAAAAATATACGCAAATATACACGAATAAAGCACTACAACCACACCAAGTATGAGTGCGTGCATATACATACATCATACCAAGGGTTTAACCAATACTACAGGATATATGAGGAATCTTTGAAAAGAAACACACAAATAATTTAAATTATTTAAGTGAAAATGGGAACTTACAAAAAAAATCTTAAGATAATGGACCTTTTATAATATTAACGACACTCTGCATACACATACAAATACATACGCACTTTGTACACAGAGGAATCACCAGCAGTAACAGTTACTTTAAAACAATATATAAATAAGGAGGCAATGCTTACCTACCTAACCCTAAGAGTGATGAGTGATCAACAGCAAACAGATTTTAAAGTCTATCTCGTCTCGCTTGTTTGTTTATTGGTTTTTGCACAAAGCTACTCGATGACTATCTATAAAAGCTGTCCATAACTTATAAGTGATATACTAGTATCAATAACACCTACTACCAACTCTTGGATTCCTTTTTCACCAATGACTGAAATATCGTAACATCTCCATGGCTGAATAACAGGCAAGTTCAGTGATGGGATTCGTAGACCTTAACTATCAGAACACGCCAGACAAAGTCTTGTCTAACTTGCGAAATGTGTTATATTACATTCTGTTCATAGATTATTTTAAATTATGTTGTAATCAAACTTCAAAAAGTTACTTCATACCATTATGTTGTACAAGATATTAATAAGGTAAAAAATCCTTAAATAAACGTGCATGAATTCAAAATTTCTGATATTTAAAAAAAATTGACTAATGAAAGCCACAAAAGGTGGTGAATTTGATTTTTTGTTTGTTTTGGAATTTCGCACAAAGCTACTCGAGGGCTATCTGTGCTACCCGTCCCTAATTTAGCAGTGTAAGACTAGAGGGAAGGCAGCTAGTCATCACCACCCACCGCCAACTCTTGGGCTACTCTTTTACCAACGAATAGTGGGATTGACCGTCACATTATAACGCACTCACGGCTGGGAGGGCGAGCATGTTGGGCGCGACCCTCAGATTACGAAGCGCACGCCTTAACGCGCTAGGCCGTGCCGGGCCCTTACGAAAAAAACATTGTAAGATACCTTGCTAAAAATTACAGCAGGTGTAAAATGTGTTAAAAATATAAAAGAAGTGATAATTAGCTGTAATTCCGGAGACATACCGCTGCACTAGCGGGGGGTAGGCGAATTTGAATAGAGTGAAAAGTAAATATTATTTTTAAATAAAACGGTATCTTAAACTTTCGTTAACTTCGTTTTCTTTACTTGTGTTTGAGTTTATTTTATTGTTATCTAATAAATGTGCATATACTTATAGTGTTATACAGAACAAATAAATTAGTAAATATAGCAATTAATTTTTATTTATTTATTATAATTAATGATGACAGGTAGCATTTTCGCACTATTGTGGATAAAATTATTTTTAACAAAAACCTGTATTTTTTATCATTATGGTATACGTTAACACAAGAGGAAAAATGGGAAGAGCTTCAACTAAACTTCTGTTAATGTGTAATTTAATTCATATTTATTTATCTAACAACAAGTTTTGTTTAATTAAATGGATTTCATTCTTAGCCTTAGGCCTACTTCTTACCTGCTATTTGTTCCTCTGTAAGCCCGTGCTCTATCTGCTATAAAGAAAAGGTAATTGTTAACTATATATTGTAAAATATGACGTATTTTATTATTACCAATAACTTTGTAATATAGTGACAACACTATTCAAAGATAATCCACAAATTATTGGCACTGTGATTTTTCACCAGTCACCAGTGAAACTTATCACGTGTACAGAATTTTATAATTCTTAAAATATCGCACAAAGCGCTGATTTGTATTTTTCTAATACTTATTGATGCTTCTTAAAATGTTCCTTTTTAGACACTGTTCACACGTGTTTTTTATTATTATCACACAGATTGAATAATTTATATCAATAATTTTTAGCCAGTGTATTATTACAAACACGTGTTATCACACATGGGTTGCGAAGTTTGGCTATTTTATTTTACCGTATACGTAATGACTTTTAAAATAACGGCACTACACAACTTTCATAAGAAATCGATGGTAAAATACTGATTTTAAATTATTTTTTCAAACTTGACTGAGATATATATACATGAACATCTCCAAGACTAAGTAAAAAACAAAACAAAAAATAACAACACGTGAAGTTTTTCTTTAATTTTCCAACATTAAATAAATGCACATTATTCACGTAAATTTAGCAAATTTGACTGTCTTGAAGTACTAATTTTCTATCTTTGGTGATAACAACAGTCACCATATAATAATAACAATAGGGCAGTACCCCTATATTACAAGTGATTAAAAGAAAGAAAAAAAATGACGAACCCAAGAAGCGTTTCCATGTATATGGGCGGTAATTATCCCTTTTCTACTTAGAACATGTTAGTTTTGCGTTTGTTTTCTTTCCAGTTTTCATTAAACAATTAAAAAAGCCATGTTTGTTAGCTGAATTTTGTGCTAACTCACTTTGGGCCTATAGTGTACCAGTCTTTCGTAATTTCAAAAGGGATACACAACGACGAAGGTAACTTGTCAGTATTGCTCACTGTTAACGTCTGGGCTATTCTACTGGACTAGTGAGATTGACCGTGACATTATAACGTCCTCCCGACTAAAAGCGCATGTTTGATAATTGGACTCGAACCTACAGACTGCGAGTCCAGCGCTATAAAGTCCAGGCCAAAAAGATATAGCATAAACAAAAAACATGAGATATTCGAATGTATTCGCTATCTCTTCCAGTTGTCATATGTTTAGACCTTGAACTGTTTGTAAAATTAATATGTATAAAACTGAATCAATGGCTGAGCTAGAAAACAAATAAATGTAACTTTGTCCTCAAATGGTCTTTTTATCTTTTGTTAATAACATCTATGAAAGAAGATGAGGTTTATATAATATCAAAAATGTAATACTGATCAGAAAAAAAAGTGTAGTTAGGACAAACCGCTCGTGACGAAAGAAAAAATAATATTTAAAAAACAACACAAAAAGGCCTACGACGAAAAAGGCAAACAAATGTGAAAACCTGTATCTCAGAACGGCTGAACACGACCTAGTAAGGTCGAAATGTTTTTCTCTCCTTACCAATAAAAGTGTCAATACCCACACCAACTGTTCTGGGATACATTTTTATTTCAAGTGGGTTTCTTGTCATCAAAAAATATATGAAAACCGGTTTTTGTTTTTATCTAGTCTTTAAAAACAAAATGTTTTATTAACTCTTATCAGCTTTCCGAATATTGTGTTTTGTTTCACGTGATAGAACCGAATTCGGAATGTATGTGCAGCCGAAACTCACTGAGACTATATATTTCCCACAGATCTACATTTCTCTCCTAGTGTCTGCATATACATACTTGAGTTTGTCAAATATCCAAAGATACGTAGTAATTCGTTTTTCAGAAATCCTTTTCAATTCCTACATTGTTATAAGAAAGAAAATGAATCCCAAAATGATATTTTAAAGCCACAAGTCTTAAGTAGTTCAACTGTCTTTTTCAAAACTAAGAGGCAACATTACAACATAAAAAATATATATATACATATACTGGTATAATACTTTAAATCACCATTTCCAACCACGAAAAAAATGAATGAACTATTTTGAATTTTATAATCCCATTGACATAGACCAATAGTTCTGCAAAGTTATATCCACTGAAGTAAAGACTAAAACCAGGTTTCGCATCCAGTTTGGTTTCAGTTCTTCAAGTCCCCCGCTGGTACAGCGGCAAGTCTACAGATTTACAACACTAAAATTAGGGGTTCGATTCCCCTCGGTGGACTCAGCAGATATCCCAATGTGTCTCTTTGCTATAAGATAAACAAACAATCAGTTTTTTCAAAAAAGTTTTGAACTTTGCAGAAGTGCACCACACTAAAGATGGTGTGTATTTAAAACTTTGATAATCTAAAAGATTTCTGGTTTATATATTCGCATTTCCCTACGTAAGTATATTTTCTATTCGGAGTGATAAGACTGACATTTATGATGTTTGTATGGTAATACTAGTACAATAGTCAAGTAAGGTGACTTTAAGAATTTTGTCAAATGTAAAGAAAAAACTGCTTCGCTGTAAATAAACGATTTATCAGAGGTAAATAAATGTGTTGCTTACTTCAGTGACCTCATGAGATCTCCATAAACTAATCGAATTCTTAACCAGTTTGTGGTCGCCACGACTTGAACATAAATCAGTTTACAAGTGTCAGTAGTTATATAATCGTTTTTGCATTAATTTTAATTTCCTCAAGTTACTATTGTAAACTAACTAACGCACAACTGTTTCCTGATGTAATAAGAACAGTTACACTGGTGCCTGTGTTATGCGCGTGCAACCTTGGAAGAACATTTTTGCTGTTTCACTTTCATTATTTTTTATTGCACAGGTTCATCTAGTATCTCCGTGACGCGTGAAGAAATTATATTTTAATACAAGGCCAATTAATGATTGTGGCACAACTACGAGTAAACTGACTTGCATGTTTATTACTGCACAAAAAATACACACGTGTAATACCTTATATTTTTCTGTATTGGGTCGTAAACGAAGTAACCATGTAAAGGTTTTGTGTCAGAAACGCTATCCTTATCTTTGACATTTCGGTGGCTTGACGGTAAGTCAGTAAGTTTTATAACTATAAAATTCTGGTTTCTATACTTGCGGCGGGTAAGGTACAAAGAGTTTTTTGTGTGTAGTTTGGTTGTGCTTTATAAAAAACAAACCATACTTTTTATATGGTATTCTATAACGCGCGGGTTGTCCTGTTGAACGAGGGTTATACATACAGTAAATAAATAGTGGACAAGATTTCATTGACTTACCCGCCGTATTACTGCCACCTGGGTCATGAACTGAATCAATTATCTCTTTTATTCCTTTTTTTTGTATCAGGAAACAGTTTCGATGTGTTCTTGTTGGAAATGAGGTGTAGTTTCATAATATTTTTTATCAATTTTGTTTTTAGTAAATAGTACATTTTAGTTAAGTGACATGACGTGTGACTGTTTAAACTGCCTTTTGTTTGCTTGTTTGAAGCACAAAGTAATACAATGGGCTTCTGTTCTCTTTTTTTTTTAATTTCGCGCAAAGCTACACGAGGGCTATCTGCGCCGTCCCTAATTTAGCAGTGTAAGACTAGAGGGAAGACAGCTTGTCATCACACATACCGCCAACTCTTGGGTTACTCTTTTTACCAACGAATAGTGGGATTGACCGTCACATTATAACGCCCCCACGGCTGAATGGGCTAACATCTTTGGTGCGAACGGTATTCGAACCCGCGACCCTCAGATTATGAGTCGAACGTCTTAACCCACCTGGCCATGTCAGGCCTTCTGTGCTCTGATCAACACGGGTATCGAACCCGGATTTGCACACTGAAGTCCGCAGACATACCGCTGTGCCACTGGGGGTGAGGGAAAAATGTTTTGTGTGGTACAAGGTTTGGTTTTTCTTAGCACAGGTCTGTAGTGTTAAACACATACTACCGTCAACGAGTGAACATATACTCCAAACATAATGGAGTTTTATTAAATGGTCAAACATGAATCCACTGATACAAGTTCATTGATATTTGTTGGTTCTGCCTTTTACAATATGCAGATTTTATTTACAAGATTTGAAATCCTTATCTATGGGATTGCACTCCGCTTTTTGTGAAGAGCTTGGATGAAGCTGTTTCTAGAAGTTGTTTATTTGGGACACTTTCTAAAGGAACAGTCATACACTTTTCTACTGGGTTCGTAGTTAACCACGAAGGAGCGGTAATGCTCTGATATTCAAGCCTACGTTCGATTCGTGACTCGGGCATAATTGAGCAGACACCATATCTTGCAAGAAAACACTTCCTTATCTGGTAACCTGGTCATCGGTGTAAACAGCTGAGCCATGAAAACACTTCTTTGTCTGGTAGCCTAGTCACTAATGTAAACAGGTGAGCCATGAAAACACTTCCTTTGTCTGGTAGGCTGGTCATTCGTGCAGAAGGATGAGCTATGAAAACATCTACTGGTCATTTCTCATCCATCTTTTTGACCCGCTGAAAATACAGTTAATTGCTAATGTTGGAGTAACTACAAAATATGCACTCACCGCAGAAAAAGTAATTAGATCCCCAATAGATTTATTACTCTGTAATTGTAGTTATGTGGTTACATTGTAGATCCTCTTTCTGGCTGGGAAACCCCCCGTAATTGCAAGGGATGCTTGGTTTGATTTGTTTTGAATTTTGTGCAAAGTTACACGAGGGCTATCTGCACTAGCCGTCCTTAGTTCAGCAGTGTAAGACTAGAGGGAATGCAGCTAGTCATCACCACCCACCGCCAAATCTTGGGCTACTCTTTTACCAACGAATAGTAGGACTGACCGTCACATTATAACGCCCCTACGATTGAAAGGGCATGTTTGATATGACGGGGATTCGGATCCACGACCTCCACTCGGATTGCGACTCGAGCGCCTTAGTCCACCTGGCTTTGCCAGATCTGAAACAACAATAATTCCCATTGAAGATTACACAAAGTAATCGTATGATTGATGTTCATCTGGTTAAAACTGGAACACTTCAATATTATCTTCTTAGTTTTCCTGGTCGTGAATTATTCTACCATAATCAACAACTAACTTAATATTAATTTCCCATCTGCCACACAGGTATAAAATATATTATCACTAAAGAATAAGGTATTACAATATCTCACAATATATGTAAAGGAAATCTCACGATTATAGTTTAAATGATTGTATAAACATTAAGGAAGTGGGGCGGAATAAATATTATATAATTTTTATAACCACCTGCACACGGTTATTATTGACAAAAATTAGAAAATTGTGTTTGATTGTTAGTACACAGTATTTGTGTGACACGCGACTCTCCAACAACACAAAGCAAGTAAAGAAACTTGAAAACTCATTTTTTGTTTAAATATATCGAGTCATTTTAACATACCACCAACCTCGTTCGATAGGTTTTTCAATAAGTTATGGGGAACTGTATTTATAGATACCAAATCAAATAGCGTATGCTGTTTAAACTTTATAAAATTCTGGTGATAATTATTTGACCCTCGTTTGCAGTATCATGGCTTGTGTTATTCTTACATAATACTCTATTGTGTATTTTTATCTGTTTTTAATGGTACTTCACAACAAAGTTACAAAAAGACCACAAAGTTACGTCTTAAATAAAAACTATGTTCTAATAGGACATGTAAGACATTATCGGATTGTGAAAACAGACGTTAATAAAAACAATCTGTCGATTACAATGTTTTTGAAACTATATATTACAAGGAAAAGCAACAACAATAATTACCGGAAATCATCCAACAGCGAAATTAATCATAAGTATAACCTTTGTTTATGCATAAAAGGCTTACGTAACAATTAATTTTACACGTTACCTTTGAACTAGTTTTGCTTCTAAGACTTAGAATTTTCGGGCACAGTTTATCCAGGGAGAGCTTAACAAATTTCATTGCACTTGCCATACTGGTTAGGCTTAGTGACACTCCAATAAATTTGTAATTGTTATTTTATTTAAGACATCAGGAAATTTAAACAAGTAATTACACACTTGTGCCTCATAACCTCCATTTGAATAAAACTACTTAACGTCCACCGTTACTACCGTTGAAATATGCTACTGAACTTGTTAGTATTAGTCCAGAAGTACAATGATGAACCTGCAAAATATTACAAATAAAACGTATAAACTTATAATAACCTGCTGCGCGAAACTGACGTCATACACATTGCGTGTTTTTTATTGGTTAGCCTTGTACTTCAATTTTATTTACTGTAGAAGGATGTCTTTAACGTGTTTGTACTACAATATTGATTTCATCAAGACTCTATCATAATTATTAATAAAAAACTATTCTGGAAATTCTACTTGGTCAGTTGATAGAACCTAAATTATTTCCACGAACATATAATTATTGTATTTTTATTGAAATAACATTAAAAAGGAAGAGAGAAATTTGCAAGTCATTGTGATTAATTTGATAAACAAGACATAATAAATCAACACTCCAGAGAGAAGGTATAGATCCAGTGTCGTTTAGATTATATCATAAATGAGATTTCTTCCTGTCTTCCAATAGTTAATCCGTAAACGCTAAGAGATAGAACAACCTATCAAAACAGCCAACGTTTTAAAATATTACCGAACTAATTCATACTATATATACACTTTAGGTTTATTTGTTTTTTGAATTTCACGCAAAGCTACACGAGGGCTATCTGCGCTAGCTATCCCGAATTTAGCAGTGTAAGACAGCTAGTTATCACCACCCACCGCCAACTCTTGGAATACTCTTTTACCAATGAATAGTGGGATTGACCGTAACATTATAACGCTCCTACGACTGAAAGGGTGAGTGTGTTTGGTATGACGTGGATTCGAACCCGCGACCCTCAGACTACGAATATCTCAGGGGTTGACGGAGGATAGTGGTGATTAGCTGCATTTTTCTAACCTTCGAATATCTTTGTGCGAAATCCAGCAAAACATGAATGAGAACAAAGATAGAATAATAACTTTTTTTCCAGTATACGTTTTCTAGTTTTCTCTGTGAACTTTAACCTTTAAACGGCGGCCTTCATTGAATGATGCCGTTACCTACGACATCCTCGCTGTTTGAGGGTTAAAAATAATTTCCTCTTCTTGGACCCATGTTTCAAACAAAGCTCGAATGTTGTTGTTTACTGTTCCAAACCATAAAGCAAAGTTTGGTGTCGTAAAAAATATCTAAAAATACAAACACATCTGAGTACACCAAATGATTCTCGCGGTATTGGTACAACAATGAGCGAGCGAATGATTTCGCCGAAAATAGTTCTCATCTGAGTTCCCGTATCAGTTTTTAACGCCAAGGCTTTCTTCTTCCCAACACCCTCTAGTAGCGAGTTTTCTCAACTAGCAACTGCATCAACTTAGAATAAAACCAAGCCACCGGGACGAGTTATTTCCTGAAATATTTTTCTCTGGAACAGAGTTGTTTGTAAGGTTTACTTGTTCGCTTGCTTGAAAGTTGAACAGGAACGTTTGAAATGGTATGCAATGCAATAAATAAACAAAGATATTTTAACATACAGATTGTGTAGTGGATTTAGTTTAATAAAGTGCACTTGTGAACAAATCTATATTTTTATTTTTTCGTCTTTCTAACAGGCCGAAGACTTAACTAAAGAACAAGTCCAAAGTAAGTAAAAAAACATCGTTTGTGTCTGTAGGTTTAACTAAAGAACAAGTCCAAAGTAAGTCAAAAAACATCGTTTGTACCTGTAGGTTTACCAAAAGAACAAGTCTAAAGTAAGTTTAAAAACATCGTTTGTGTCTGTAGGTTTAACTAAAGAACAAGTCAAAAGTAAGTAAAAAAAACATCGTTTGTGTCTGTAGGTTTACCAAAAGAACAAGTCCAAAGTAAGTAAAAAAACATCGTTTGTGTCTATACGTTTAACTAAAGAACAAGTCCAAAGTAAGTCAAAAAACATCGTTTGTATCTGTAGGTTTACCAAAAGAACAAGTCAAAAGTAAGTTTAAAAACATCGTTTGTGTCTGTAGGTTTAACTAAAGAACAAGTCCAAAGTAAGTAAAAAAACATCGTTTGTGTCTATACGTTTAACTAAAGAACAAGTCAAAAGTAAGTAAAAAAAACATCGTTTGTGTCTGTAGGTTTACCAAAAGAACAAGTCAAAAGTAAGTTAAAAAACATCGTTTGTGTCTATACGTTTAACTAAAGAACAAGTCCAAAGTAAGTCAAAAAACATCGTTTGTATCTGTAGGTTTACCAAAAGAACAAGTCTAAAGTAAGTTTAAAAACATCGTTTGTGTCTGTAGGTTTAACTAAAGAACAAGTCCAAAGTAAGTTAAAAAACATCGTTTGTGTCTATACGTTTAACTAAAGAACAAGTCAAAAGTAAGTAAAAAAAACATCGTTTGTGTCTGTAGGTTTACCAAAAGAACAAGTCCAAAGTAAGTTAAAAAACATCGTTTGTGTCTGTAGGTTTACCAAAAGAACAAGTCAAAAGTAAGTTAAAAAACATCGTTTGTGTCTATACGTTTAACTAAAGAACAAGTCCAAAGTAAGTCAAAAAACATCGTTTGTATCTGTAGGTTTACCAAAAGAACAAGTCTAAAGTAAGTTTAAAAACATCGTTTGTGTCTGTAGGTTTAACTAAAGAACAAGTCCAAATTAAGTTAAAAAACATCGTTTGTGTCTGTAGGTTTAACTAAAGAACAAGTCCAAAGTAAGTCAAAAAACATCGTTTGTATCTGTAGGTTTACCAAAAGAACAAGTCCAAAGTAAGTTAAAAAACATCGTTTGTGTCTATACGTTTAACTAAAGAACAAGTCAAAAGTAAGTAAAAAAAACATCGTATGTGTCGATATGTTCAACCGAAGAACAAGTACAAATTAAGTTAAAAAACATCGTTTGTGTTTATAGGCTTAACTGAAGAATAAGTACAAAGTAAGTTAAAAAAACATTATTTGTGTCTATAGTCTTAAAGAACAAGTCCAAAGTAATTTAAGGAAACTTTGTTTGTGTCTATAGATTTAACTAAAGAACAAGCCCAAAGTAATTCAAGGGAACTTCGTTTGTGTCTATATATTTAACTAAAAAACAAGTCCAAAGTGAGTTAAAAACATCGTTTGTGTCTTTTTGTAGCTACTGAAACTTACAACTATATATTTTAGTGTGCGGATGACAATAAGTCTACTGATTTAAAACGCTAAAATATGGAGTTTGATTCTCTACGGTGGACAATTAATAACTTCATATATTCTCTTGTTATGGTGTTGTGTGTTTTAGTCTGAAACTGTCCTAAATCATCAACTCTTCTATAAACTGTCTTTTTTTGTGTTTTCAATCAGAATGCTGCTTGATGTTAAATATCTAGCTAAGCGGCCATGCGACAGACTTCTAAAACTTAGTAATGGTTATCCCTATGTGAAGTTTTATCAGATGGAGTGCGAAATATGAGCAACATCCATCGTCTACACAGTTACTTTTAATCGAGTAGTGGAGTTGAATGCCACGTTTGTAAAGCTAAACGTGAACTACGTTTTCATTATCACGGTTTGAACCTTGGTCTTGTCTGATCCCATAAAGAAAATCTTGCAGAAAATTTGATCACTCAGCTAATATGCATCAGCTGCATCTTAACAGCTTCTTCCTCTCTGTATGTTAATTGCGTTTAAGTTTAACTACAATCTGGCAAGAACTATATATAAGATGTCAGTTCCATTAGTAGAATCCAATAATAACGTTGCTGTATTTTATTTGCTCATGGAGGAGAAAAAACAACGTGAAATTTATAGCATTGACAGTAATGTTCTTTAAGATATCTGTTTTTGATGATTATGATGTTGCATACCCAAACAACGTAGATATGGTCAGTTATCACAATGTCATATCGATCACTCCTCGCTTGTTGTTGTGGTGTAGCGAGCTTAGTGCTGTGGAGTTAATGTTATTTTTATAGCCTCTAGTAATTTTTAACGCATCAGAATGATACAAAATATCGATAACGGGTTTGTCGAAAGGAGTGTAGATAACACTTAGTTTGGTTTGGTTTGTTTGGAATTCGTATAGCATTAAACGAGGGTTATATACGTTACCCGTCTGTAATTCATTTAGTGATAGACAAGTCGAAAGGCAGCTGATTAAATCCGTTCACAACCAACTCTTTGACTGCTTCTTTACCAATAAATTATAGGATGGACCGTCATATTGTAATGCTCCCACAGCTGAAAGGGCGAGCATGTTCGATGACTGGTATTCGAATCCTCAACTCTCAGATTACGAGATATGCGCCTTAACCGGCAACAGTTAACATAAAGTTGTTTTCATGACTTTTTTGTTTATGTTTTTAGAAACATGTTTAAACAATATTATATTTGCTCGTGGAGATCATAGGTGTTTACAAAATGTATAAATATTGTAGTAGGCTATATTTTTATTTAGATCTTTGCCAGATGGCGCATAAAGTTAAAATCAAGTAAGCTTATAAAAGTAATTCTAGAATGCCTAACATGTTAGAGAATGTTAATTATCGAAATACTATGCGAAATATCTGGAAAAAAGTTGCAGTATAAGTAAGAAAATTAGTGAAATATTGAGTTAAGTATTCACTTGGTAGAGTACCAGTCAATATAGATTATTCAAATCCACACACAAATATAATTTATCAAACATCACTCCTTTCAGAGGTTAGGCTTAATAGTGCATTCGTTTCTTTTAGTAGGAAAGTAAGTAGAATAACTATAGGCGATAATCGAAGTTTATTTAGGATTATATTATAGTTAACAATCAACTCTCGCTGTATATAAATATATCTATTCCGTATAACTTCAAGCTGTTCCTTCTCATTATATTCTGATGTTTATGTTTCAGAACATATTGACAATTTCTAGGACTTAAAACAAAATCAAATATAAATATAGCAAAATGTAGATTAGGGCAACAGCGTACATTTGGTGTTTATAAATTTTCAGAAATCACTTGACAACGTGTCATATAAAAACCTTGTACAAAAAATGGAGTTCAGTCATACTAGATTAATGTCACAAGTGGAACACAAATCTAATTAGGTTATAATTTCATTCTATAAGTAACTGGTTAGGCCACATTAGGAGTATTATGTTCTGTCATGGGATTCTTACCATAGGAAAGACATTGGATTGTTGGAACGGGTTCAGAGGAGGGTTACTAGAATAGTATCTGGGATTGAGGGGTTATCGTACGAGGAAAGGTAAAGATATCTTAAATTGTTTTCTTTTGAAAATAAATAGCTAGAGGAGGTCGAACTAAGGTGTTTACGATTGGTGCATAATGAAAATGATAGAATCAGATTCGTATTCAGTATTTCTGTATTTACAACCTAAATCTTTGTTCCCTACTGTTAGAAACAACACACTGCTTAGATGGCTTTAGAAACTGATTGGTTATTACACCAAGGTTTCTTTCTTTCATAACACTGTTAAGGTTATTCCCATCGAATTAAACTTGATATTTAAATATGATAATCCACGTGAATTATCTTACATTTATTGTAGTTTAAACCCATCAGGCATTTATTTGTCCAATTCACTAAACGATCTAAATTCTTTTGTAAATCAGTTGCATCCTTTTCACAGCCAGCAACACCGAAGGTCTTGATGTCATCTATAAATGTAATTAATTTATTGACCATTTTTTCATCTATGTCACTGATGTAAATCGAAAAGAGCAAAGGTCCTCGACTGAACTCTGAGGTACCCCACTTGTGACATTATACCAGTTTGACTGAACTCTGGGGTACCCCATTTGTCACATTATACCAGTTTAACTGAACACTGAGGTACCCCACTTGTGACATTATACCAGTTTGACTGAACTTTGAGGTACCCCACTTGTGACAGTATACCAGTTTAACTGAACTCTGAGGTACCCCACTTGTGACATTATACCAGTTTATCTGAACTCTGAGGTACCCCACTTGTGACATTATACCAGTTTGACTGAACTCTGAGGTACCACACTTGTGACATTATACCAGTTTGACCGAACTTTGAGGTACCCCTCTTGTGACATTATACCAGTTTGACTGAACACTGAGGTACCCCTCTTGTGACATTATACCAGTTTGACTGAACTCTGAGGTACCCCACTTGTGACATTATACCAGTTTGACTGAACACTGAGGTACCCCATTTATCACATTATACCAGTTTAACTGAACTCTGAGGTACCCCATTTGTCACATTATACCAGTTTAACTGAACACTATTGTACCCCACTTGTGACAGTATACCAGTTTAACTGAACTCTAAGGTACCCCATTTGTCACATTATGCCAGTTTAACTGAACACTGAGGTACCCCACTTGTTACAGTATACCAGTTTGACTGAACTCTGAGGTACCCCACTTGTAACATTATACCAGTTTGACTGAACTCTGAGGTACCCCATTTGTCACATTATACCAGTTTAACTGAACACTGAGGTACCCCACTTGTGACATTATACCAGTTTGACTGAACTTTGAGGTACCCCACTTGTGACAGTATACCAGTTTGACTGAACTCTGAGGTACCCCACTTGTGACATTATACCAGTTTGACTGAACTCTGAGGTTCCCCACTTGTGACATTATACCAGTTTGACCGAACTTTGAGGTACCCCTCTTATGACATTATACCAGTTTGACTGAACTTTGAGGTACCCCTCTTGTGACATTATACCAGTTTGACTGAACTCTGAGGTACCCCACTTGTGACATTATACCAGTTTGACTGAACACTGAGGTACCCCATTTATCACATTATACCAGTTTAACTGAACTCTGAAGTACCCCATTTGTCACATTATACCAGTTTAACTGAACACTGAGGTACCCCTCTTGTGACATTATACCAGTTTGACTGAACACTGAGGTACCCCATTTGTCACATTATGCCAGTTTAACTGAACACTGAGGTACCCCATTTATCACATTATACCAGTTTAACTGAACTCTGAGGTACCCCATTTGTCACATTATACCAGTTTGACTGAACACTGAGGTACCCCACTTGTGACAGTATACCAGTTTGACTGAACTCTGAGGTACCCCATTTGTCACATTATACCAGTTTAACTGAACACTATTGTACCCCACTTGTGACAGTATACCAGTTTAACTGAACACTGAGGTACCCCTCTTGTGACATTATACCAGTTTGACTGAACACTGAGGTACCCCATTTGTCACATTATGCCAGTTTAACTGAACACTGAGGTACCCCATTTATCACATTATACCAGTTTAACTGAACTCTGAGGTACCCCATTTGTCACATTATACCAGTTTGACTGAACACTGAGGTACCCCACTTGTGACAGTATACCAGTTTGACTGAACTCTGAGGTACCCCATTTGTCACATTATACCAGTTTAACTGAACACTATTGTACCCCACTTGTGACAGTATACCAGTTTGACTGAACTCTGAGGTACCCCACTTGTGACATTATACCAGTTTGACTGAACTTTGAGGTACCACTCTTGTGACATTATACCAGTTTGACTGTACACTGAGGTACCCCACTTGTGACATTATACCAGCTTGACTGAACTCTGAGGTACCCCACTTGTGACATTATACCAGTTTGACTGAACTTTGAGGTACCCCTCTTGTGACATTATACCAGTTTGACTGAACACTGAGGTGCCCCACTTGTGACATTATACCAGTTTGACTGAACACTGAGGTACCCCATTTGTCACATTATACCAGTTTAACTGAACTCTGAGGTACCCCATTTGTCACATTATACCAGTTTAACTGAACACTGAGGTACCCCATTTTTGACATTATACCAATTTGACTGAACTCTGAGGTACCCCATTTTTGACATTATACCAGTTTGGCTAAACTCTAAGGTACCCCACTTGTAACATTATACCAGTTTGACTGAACTCTGAGGTACCCCACTTGTGATATTATACCAGTTTGACTGAACTCTGAGGTACCCCACTTGTGATATTATACCAGTTTGACTGAACTCTGAGGTACCCCACTTGTGATATTATACCAGTTTGACTGAACTCCGTTTATTACAATATTCTATTTTATTCTATACAGCCATTCATCTGTCCAATTTGCTAACTTATTCCCCAGACTTAGAGGTAATTTTTACAAGCCTTTTATGTGACAAGTTGTCAAATTCTTTCTGAAAATTCAATTACAACAAATGTACACCCTTACTCTCATCTACATGAGCAGAAATCTTTTAAAAAAAACGTTGAAAGATTTGTGAAGAAAGATTTTCCATTAGTGAAACCACGTTTATGATTCAATCACACATTCCAAAACTTTCCTCACGCATAATATAAGACTAATAGGTCTATAATTGTTAGATGATAATATGGTGCAACTGGTGATTATTATAACTACTCTATAAAGTTAATTTAACAATTACATTTTTAAAAATAACTTAACACACTGACTTGAAGGCATACGGATGGGAATTTAACATTTTAAGGACTTTCACCGTATCCAGTCAAAAGCAACGTTTATTTACTCGTCAAAATAAACTGGAATAATATGGCCAGCCGAGCCGAGTTTGTGTACACACCTACGATTTTAGTCCGAACTATAATAGACCTCTTGTGCCCTCTACAAAACGTCTAAGTTAAATCAATGTAAATATAGCTTATGAAAGTATTAATGATCTTAGAATAAAATAACGCTTTAGCTGGTGAAATATGGTATTTTCTAGCAAATATATGCGTGATTTTATATCACAAATAACTGCGGTTCAAAAGAGAACAAAACTCTCGCCGCTATGTATCACTGAGCATGCTCCTCTTTTTAAACCGTGAAGTAAAAGTGTTATAATTGCAACAGTCAGTTCCATTTTTTATTTATAGTAGCTGCGTAAGCATCAGAGTTTTCTTAGTGGTTTTCCTCTTCATGATTAGAAGCTCAAGATTAAGAATGAGTTTGCCTGAACCTTAGGGGATTATGATTGGCTGTTTAGTCCTTGTGTCGCATAAGGTTCAAATTGCCAGTGGTAATAGCATCACGACAAAGATTAATAACCTATTTCACATCAACCTTGGTTGACACAATTGGTCCATATTTAACAAGTGAAGACTGATGAGTTTGAGATCATTAACACTATTCTTGGAGTTTTATGTTACACACGTTACTGCTAAAAATCACTAACACTATTATTGGAGTTTTATATCACACACGTTACTACTAAAAATCATTAACACTATTCTTGGGATGTTGTGTTACACTACTAAAAATCGTTAACACTATTTTTGGGATGTTATGTTACACACGTTACTACTAAAAATCGTTAACTCTATTCTTGGAGTTTTATGTTACACACGTTACTGCTAAAAATCATTAACACTATTCTTGGAGTTTTATGTTACACACGTTACTGCTAAAAATCATTAACACTATTCTTGGAGTTTTATGTTACACACGTTACTGCTAAAAATCATTAACACTATTCTTGGAGTTTTATGTTACACACGTTACTGCTAAAAATCATTAACACTATTCTTGGAGTTTTATGTTACACACGTTACTGCTAAAAATCATTAACACTATTCTTGGAGTTTTATGTTACACACGTTACTGCTAAAAATCATTAACACTATTCTTGGAGTTTTATGTTACACACGTTACTGCTAAAAATCATTAACATTATTCTTGGAGTTTTATGTTACATACGTTACTGCTAAAAATCATTAACACTATTCTTGGAGTTTTATGTTACATACGTTACTGCTAAAAATCATTAACACAATTCTTGGAGTTTTATGTTACACACGTTACTGCTAAAAATCACTAACACTATTATTGGAGTTTTATATCACACACGTTACTACTAAAAATCATTAACACTATTCTTGGGATGTTGTGTTACACTACTAAAAATCGTTAACACTATTTTTGGGATGTTATGTTACACACGTTACTACTAAAAATCGTTAACTCTATTCTTGGGATGTTGTGTTACATACGTTACTACTAAACTCATTAACACTATACTTAGGATGTTATGTTACACACGTTAAAACTAAAAATCATTAACACCATTCTTGGGATGTTATGTTACACACGTTAGTACTAAAAATCATTAACACTATTCTTGGGATGTTGTGTTACACACGTTACTACTAAAATTGAAGATTATAAAGCTAGTTCTCAACCCAAACGTTTACTATAGTGCTAACAATTTTAAAATATACTCTCACATAAAGCTTTAAATATTTAATGAAACATGTATATATGTCCTCACACATACATATATACTAAATATACAACTACTTCTTGACATCCAGCTGACGAAACAGTGTACGTGTGCACGCATAATACAGTTTACTCAATAGATATTTAAAAAAAAAGTGTCTGTGCTTCGCATGGCATCAAACATTACTTCGTGTGACATTGGCTTCACGAGATAAAATTTGAAATAGACACCAAACTTGAACCGTTTGTCCGATTATGTGTCTCTTTAGATACCAAATTTTGGTGGGTCCGTTTGAATTTCTCTGTGAAATGGTGCCACAATTAGCTGAGGCAGTTTCGTAACAACATCTTGTAAAGTTAACACACCAAACAAACACTGCTCCACGTTTACTTGTACAAACACGTCAGTAAAAAATATTAGTGAATTTCAGAAACCTGCAATCTACGAATTTTTACATTAATACTTAAGTATACATTCACGGACCTTGGGTTGGTTGTGTTTTAATTTCGCGCAAAGCTACAGGAGGGCTATCTGCGCTAGCCGTCTTAATTTAGCAATATAAGACTAGAGGGAAGGCAGCTAGTCATCACCACCAACCGCCAACCTTTGGGCTACTCTTTTACCAACGAATAGTGGGATTGACCGTAACATTGTAACGTCCCCATGGCTGAAAGAGCGAGCATGTTTGTACAAACATGTGGCAGACCTTGGGAATGCAATGTTAGGTGGGGACGGGGCCCAAAACCCAAGTATTTGCCCAAAGGAGCACCGGATTCTCAATATATCAAAATGATTTACAGTGTGTACCACGTGACTAGTGACTTTCTTGTATTTTGATCAAGTCATAAGACTAATCTGAAAAAAAATCTCCAATAAGCTTAGTTTGTTTCAACGTTTGTCTCTGTCACAAGAACAATGGGGGGAGCTGGAGAATGAAGACATAATATGTATATTAAACCTTTAGTTTCAAGATGTCCGCTTATCCAAACCTCAGAGCAGTTCTCGTGCTTTCATGTGCCTATTAAATTTTGATTTACAATCTTGAGATTCATAAAACGTAGTGACAACTTTTTAAAATTGTCATTTTATCAAGACGTGTTTTGAACTCCCGATTTTAGCGTTGCTAAGTCCATAAGTTTACCGCTGTTTCACCTGGGAACTCCTATGATGATAATAAACCGCTAGCAACAGTGAACGTGCTGCACTCGTTTTAGTCGCGTTTATTTGAGGAATCGTGCCATTGTTTAAATGACAATGGGTAGTTAAATAAAGCAGTACAAAGCTTGGAAAAGAAGGCACTCGTTCATTTACTGTACCAGTTTTAGACATGAGTTGACACGTTTTCCTGGGACTCTTCACGGATTGAAAAATAAAACTGATGTGGATCAAATGAAATGCGAAATAGGTCACCTCACAGGTTCTGAAATTATCTCATGACACGTGAGCACTTTTTATTATCAACTAATCGTGACTCGACATCTAAAAAAAAGGACTTTATTTGGCACGTGTCCTGCAATAGAGCTCGAAGCTGGTGAATCGGGTTCGATTCCATGCAATGTCGCCAAATATTACTCGCACTTTAAGTGATAGTTGTGTTAAAATTAAATGTGATAGTCAGTCTTTTTAGTGTCGAAAGTGTCACGGGCTGCTTTCCCTTTGGTTAGTAGTTCTAAAATTAGAGATGGCGGAAGATAGTATAAGGATATTTACAAATTATATCAATCTTTGGAAGAAAAAAAATCTTACCCATTAATAAAAGACATTTGTTCAGAAATGTATTTTACTTTATTTTTTAAATGTAGCTGACATTTAATTCAGTACAAGAATCTAGCGGTGAACTGTCGAAACTATGACAAAAAGGAATTCTCAACAGCTGCGGCTGTAATTAAATCTCAATTCGGTCAAGAGATGGCGCTAAAAGCTAAAGTTTGAACTTGAGAAAGAAAAACAAACCAAAATATCAGAACCTTTCCATGAACTGCTGTGCCACGGCTGAAATGAGCACAGTAAATTGAAAGTTTCAGCAGGTGTGACAAATAAACCTTTTTTTACATCTATCTGTTTGGTGCATCTTGCCCAAAATATTCTGTTGTTTGTTACTAAACACAAACTTATACAGAGAGTTATCTGTGCTCTGCCCATCGCGGGTATCGAAATCCGGTTTCCAGTATTGTGAGTTTGTAGACGTACCGTTGTACCACTGGGGAACCCCAAAATATGCTCAAATGTTTGTACGAGCACAGTATAAGTGTACAGTAATGACAGTAAGTGGAATGTAACTTCCTTCTGTGAAAGTTGTGTGCTTTCCCTGAAGCATGTAATAAAAAGTACCTTTCCAATACAACATTTTCAGCTATAAGGCACAAGACCCCCCACCAACAAAACACTATTTAGTGTTTAGTTAGCGAGAAAATTATTTCGGAACATAACTGTATTATGAGCTTGTATTAGCTGTTATGTTGCGTTACATTTATATTTTAACATGTTCATTGAGTCAAAGAATTTCATATTGAAATATATTACTTCCCAATTATTTAATTAATTTGTAGAGTCAGTACGATAACGAAGTGAAAAAAAAACACGTGTCGAACCTTCCAGAGCATACGCGCCATGGTTATAAGAGCTCTTCACCCCTTATTTTGTTTACAGTACTTGTGTTATGTGTTCATAGACGGATAATTTTCTGGTGAAACCGGTTTGGTGAGAAATCGGTATAACGTACGTTATAATTGTTTGTTTCACAGCAAAGCCACATGGGTCAATTTCTGTCGTGGGGAGTCGAACTGTAGATTTTTGTGTCTGTAAACTTACCGCTACACCATGGGGAATATTTATGTTCTACTATGTAACAGTTTAGGAGGGACCGGCATGACCAGATAGTTAGGGCGCTCGACTCGTAATCTGAGGGTCGCGGGTTCAAATCCCCGTCACACTAAGCATGGTCACCTTTTCAGTCGTGGGAGCGTTATAATGTAACAGTCAATCCCACTATTCGTTGGTAAAAGAGTAATCCAATAGTTAGCGGTAGGTGGTAATGATTAATCGCCTTCCCTCTAGTCTTACACTACTAAATTAGGGACGGCTAACGCATATAATCCTCGTGTAGCGTTTCGAGAAATTCAAAAACAAACAAACCAAACAGTTTAGGAACACCATAAATAAACTTATTTGTAAATATAATTACAAATTTCATGACAGACTTTTTAGCCGAAAACACAAAACCCTCAGAAACAACAAATTGCCTTGACATAGCAAGAAACGACAACAACACATCATACCTTATATTCCACAATTATTAACAACACTTACAGGATACCTGCTATCAACTTAAATTAACTGTTTTATATATCAACATCGAAGGTGCACTGGCTTCCAATCGAAGACATAATTAAAAAAAACTAACCCAGAAATTGTTATATTAATTGAAAACTTGCTATACAAAACGAATAGATATAAAATACCATATTACACAACTATAAGGAAAGACCAACTAAATAAACAGGATAAAAACAGAGGAATGTTGCTGCTATATAAAACGAATCTATAAGTTACTGAAATTCAAATCAACAACAACGAACATATTACTACCGATTTCCTGTTAAATTAGCCAGCAGAACTAATGCAACCACATTTCATGGACTTTCACTGTTGTATATCCCAAGATGAGTTAAATGTTGTTTGGCAAATCTTACTTTAGACTTTACGAAACGCATTCTTGTGAATTAACCACAGTGTCCATGCCTGACCTCCAAGGCCAGATTAAAGGTTTTATTGGCCCTAGGCTTTCAACCTATTGAGGCCCCCTAATTAGTGCGAATTTTTGGTCTTCGGCCATGCCTTAATTCAGGGTTGCGCTGATCTCCAACTTCCAAAGAAGGACAGGTATCAAAAAGTAAAATGTGAAACTTCAATGATTTTCCAAATTATGCATCCATCATTACGTAGACGTTGAGTGTCAGAAGCTGAATAAAGTTTGGAAATCAATAGGCCGAATTTGATTTTAATGAAATCTTGTCTTACAGCGAGTGCCCACACCAGAGCAGAACTAATACGGTTTTGAAAGAATAATTTTGTGGAATGAGTAAGCCTGTGTAATATTATTTAACATAACCTTTCATAAGCGTTATTAAGAAATCATTAAATTTTATAATACATATAGAATTAGTTATTCTCCTCTGTGATAGGTTATCATCTGGTGCCAACTTTTCCCAGATAAGTGTCTGAGGCGGGCCAGACAGAATGTTTGGGGACTTTGCTTTCGAGATGCATAGGTGTGCCCAATATGCTGACTGGGGTGGCTAAGGCAAATCTTGAGGTGTTTA
Source organism: Carcinoscorpius rotundicauda (assembly GCA_011833715.1). NCBI lineage: Eukaryota > Metazoa > Arthropoda > Merostomata > Xiphosura > Limulidae > Carcinoscorpius > Carcinoscorpius rotundicauda. Next base: position 125,640,180 of record CM022394.1, on the reverse strand, counting down.
TAGTCCGCATTTAGCATTGCTCCAATCTTACGCAACTCCATAGCTTTTCAAACTCTTGCTACGTTAGCACCTGTGTTATTCATAAAGTCTAATCGTCCATCCCAAATGTATAAAAACAATTAAATGTTCTACACCAGTATATTTGTGAGTTTTTCTATAAATATTTATATTAATACATAATACTCTCCTTTAGGGTGTGGTGGTATACATCCCTTCATTCATTTTAAGTAGTGGTAAGGTGCATACAATCATACCCCTACAGTTTGGTTTGTTGAATTGTTTTATTGGATCACAGGCCTGCAAATTGTGTGTTTGCTCTTGTGATTTTCGTGTTTTTACCAATCGAATAACATAATTAGGCCTAGATGTAGGCTTTTTCAGTCGCCGTAATGTACATTTTTAATATAGGCTTGCTTCTAAGCATTTCGATCAATGCGATAGTTCGTAAGCATCAGTCAGTAGGCCTGAGTATACATAAAAGTATCGTGGCAACAAGATTACTTTGTAACTGCATGTTTACAGCTTTCAGGTTCACGTAATCAGAGACTATCAATTTACAAATTGAACAGTCCACATAAGTGGTTGCAAAAATCTACGCCCCCGATACTCTCTGACCTTTCTCTGAAGAAACATAACATCATGTCTACAAAACCTTTGTATAAAATTACCTTCCGAACAAACTGACATTGAAAAATAATAGCACAAACTGTTTCAACATTCTTTTGTTTTCTAATATCATTAAAACTTTTTCCATGCAGTGCTGAGGAAAGCCTTTGACATGTTTGACAGAGAAAAGAAAGGAGTCATCCACACCAACATGGTGTCCACCATTCTTAGAACCTTGGGCCAAACCTTTGAAGAAAAGGATTTGAAAGATCTGATAAGCGAAATCGATCAAGATGGTTTGTGTTTACAAATAGTTATAATTTTATCGTTTAGGGAAAAATATATATTAAGATGGTTTGATAAAACGCTGATGTAACATAAATAGGATGATTACATACAATGTATTTCAAATGTAATACATAAATAGGATGATTACATACAATGTATTTCAAATGTAATACATAAATAGGATGATTACATACAATGTATTTCAAATGTAATGATATAAATAGTATGATTACATACAATGTATTTCAAATGTAATACATAAATAGGATGATTACATACAATGTATTTCAAATGTAATACATAAATAGGATGATTACATACAATGTATTTCAAATGTAATGATATAAATAGGATGATTACATACAATGTATTTCAAATGTAATACATAAATAGGATGATTACGTACAATGTATTTCAAATGTAATACATAAATAGGATGATTACATACAATGTATTTCAAATGTAATGATATGAATAGGATGATTACGTACAATGTATTTCAAATGTAATGATATAAATAGGATGATTTCGTACAATGTATTTCAAATGTAATACATAAATAGGATGATTACATACAATGTATTTCAAATGTAATGATATAAATAGGATGATTACGTACAATGTATTTCAAATGTAATGATATAAATAGGATGATTACGTACAATGTATTTCAAATGTAATACATAAATAGGATGATTACGTACAATGTATTTCAAATGTAATACATAAATAGGATGATTACATACAATGTATTTCAAATGTAATGATATAAATAGGATGATTACATACAATGTATTTCAAATGTAATACATAAATAGGATGATTACGTACAATGTATTTCAAATGTAATACATAAATAGGATGATTACATACAATGTATTTCAAATGTAATGATATGAATAGGATGATTACGTACAATGTATTTCAAATGTAATACATAAATAGGATGATTACATACAATGTATTTCAAATGTAATGATATAAATAGGATGATTTCGTACAATGTATTTCAAATGTAATACATAAATAGGATGATTACATACAATGTATTTCAAATGTAATGATATAAATAGGATGATTACGTACAATGTATTTCAAATGTAATGATATAAATAGGATGATTACGTACAATGTATTTCAAATGTAATACATAAATAGGATAATTACGTACAATGTATTTCAAATGTAATAACATAAATAGAATGATTACGTACATTGTATTTCAAATGTAATAACATAAATAGGATGACTACATACAATGTATTTCAAATGTAATAACATAAATAGCATGATTACGTACAATGTATTTCAAATGTAATAACATAAATAGTATGATTACGTACAATGTATTTCAAATGTAATAACATAAATAGGAAGACTACATTCAATGTATTTCAAATGTAATAACATAAATAGCATGATTACGTACAATGTATTTCAAATGTAATAACATAAATAGTATGATTACGTACAATGTATTTCAAATGTAATAACATAAATAGGAAGACTACATTCAATGTATTTCAAATGTAATACATAAATAGGATAATTACGTACAATGTATTTCAAATGTAATGATATAAATAGGATGACTACGTACAATGTATTTCAAATGTAATAACATAAATAGGATGACTACGTACAATGTATTTCAAATGTAATACCATAAATAGGATGATTACGTACAATGTATTTCAAATGTAATGATATAAATAGGATGACTACGTACAATGTATTTCAAATGTAATAACATAAATAGGATGACTACGTACAATGTATTTCAAATGTAATACCATAAATAGGATGATTACGTACAATGTATTTCAAATGTAATGATATAAATAGGATGACTACGTACAATGTATTTCAAATGTAATAACATAAATAGGAAGACTACATTCAATGTATTTCAAATGTAATACCATAAATAGGATGATTACGTACAATGTATTTCAAATGTAATGATATAAATAGGATGACTACGTACAATGTATTTCAAATGTAATAACATAAATAGGATGACTACGTACAATGTATTTCAAATGTAATTACACTATTTATTTTCGTTTTTTATTTTTTATAAATACTTTATGATACTCATGATGGCGCTTTCAAACATCTAACACCAGTTTAAACAAAAATTAATGCATCAATCATTCTTCAAGAAACGACAGATTAATTTCGTCGACAACAATCAAATTATGCAAAACAGTTTGCATAACAGCTGCATCAGTTTGTTAAGTTTTTTGAAAACACTGGCATATTGACAGGAACAGCATATTGACAGGAACAGCGTATTGACAGGAACAGCGAACTTAAAAAAATAGTCCTGTGCTTCACTCGTTGATTAGTTCATCTGTTCATATTTGTCACAGTTTCAGCAGAAAAACAACATAATTTATAGAAAACGTTCTTGTAAAATGGTCGTATATTTCTTAGTGTCGCAATAACAACAAATACATTTAAAATGGTATATTTCTTTCTTAGAAAGCTCTCTCTTTCGTGATTAGCCGCCCGACATGTCCAGGTGGGTTTATTCGTTGGACTCTTAATCCGACGATCGCGGGTTCGAATCACCTTCGCACCAAACATGCTCGCCTTTTCAGCCGAGGGGATGTTATAAAGTGACGGTCTATCTCACTATTTGTTGGTAGAAGAGTAGCTCAAAAGTTGGCGGTGGGTGGTGGTGACTAGTTGCCTTCCCTCTAGTCTTACACTGCTAAATTAGGGACGGCTAGCACAGATAGCCCTCGAGTAGCTTTGCGCAAAATTCAAAACAAACAAACAAACAAGATGAATAGCAGTGCCGCTTAAAGAATAAATTCGTTAGTTCAAAATTTGAGTCGACTCTACCCTACCTCGAAAACATTATATATATGTATATATCCGTGTTTGTTTATGTATATCTTGAATAACTTGTGGATAATTTTACAGTTGCAATCACGTTAATATGGATTATTCTCCGTAACAGAAACATTAAATTAATGTTGTTAATTTTTGTAAACGAAATTCAACACTAAGTTTAGATCTGTGTCGTTTCTAAAACCTTTCTTTTCCCTTAGCACTGATATTCGGACTTTTCAAGTGTTAATTTCAGACGCAGTTTTTTTAACGCAAATTAAGAATTATTTTCTGCAATGGAGAGTACTTTAGTTATATTTCGTATTTCAGTAGAAAGATGTTGTGTCAATTACATGAGGTTTTTAACTGTCTTGGATTAGAATAGGTCAAGAATCATCTTTCTCAGTTCATACATTGTATTATTTTTTGGTACAGACATCTGTGAATATAAAGTTTTCCTTTATTTATTAAAATATATTTATCGAGTTAAAATTAAATTATACAATATCCTGGTGGTGAAAGTTTTAACTAGATTTGTATGACGTTCCTACAGGAAGTGGCGAACTTGAATTCGAAGAATTCATGGCGCTGGCAGCTAGATTTTTGGTTGAAGAGGACGCTGAGGCCATGCAAGAGGAACTACGCGAAGCATTTCGGTTGTATGACAAACAAGGTCAAGGTTATATTAATGTGTCTGATTTGCGGGACATCTTGAGGGCCTTGGATGACAAGTTGACAGAAGATGAATTGGACGAAATGATTGCTGAAATTGACACAGATGGAAGCGGTACCGTTGACTTCGACGGTAGGTGTAGCTGTTAGCTTTCACCCAATTAAAGAATTGTAACTTAATTAATCAGAGAATTGCGTTCGTATAGTAAACTTCTATACCCGCAATAATTATCTATCGATACGAAGGGTGTGTGTATTTTCTTATAGCAAAGCCACACCGGGCTGTCTGCTGAGCTCACCGAGGGGAATCGAACCCTTGATTTTAGCGTTGTAAATCCGTAGACTTACCGTTGTACTAGTGGAAGGTAGATACGTCGGAACACCGGAGTTTAACGTCACAAGTCTTTAGACTTACCGTTGTCTCACGTGGAGTTACGTTTATATTTCAGAAACACAGTTGTATTGTATAATTATTAAAGTTTGATATGTACATGTTTCATAATATTAACTATATTTTAAGAACATACAAAATAATGAATTTATTGTAATTTGAATGTCGTCATTCTGTGCATCTCAGAAACGTTGTTGTCTAAAGTGTTTCCATTTTAACTACGTTAACAGTTTCTTAGTGTAAGCCACACACACATTTAGTGTTAACCTCTAATAGATTAAAACGTTTTGTTTCTACCATTTTTTCATGCATAGGCCACCTTCTGTTTTTACTGATTTGTTTCACTTGGCCCAGCATGGCCGGGTGGTTAAGGCACTCGACTCGTAATCCGAGGGTCACGGTTTTAAATCCCCGTTACACCAAACATGCTCGCCCATTCTAGCCGTGGGAGCGTTATAATGTGACGGTCAATTCCACAATTCGTTGGAAAAAGAGTAGCCCAAGAGCTGGTCTTAGGTGGTAGTGACTAGCTGCCTTCCCTCTAGTCCATTACTAAATTGGGGACGGCTAGCATAGATGGCCCTTTTGTAGCTTTGCGTGAAATTCAAAACAAACCAAATCGTCTTTTTTTTCGGGCCTGGCATGGCCGAGCGCGTTAAGGCGTGCACTCGTAATCCGAGGGTCGCGGGTTCGCGCCCGAGTCGCGCCAAACATGCTTGCCCTCCCAGCCGTGGGGGTGTATAATGTGACGATCAATCCCACTATTCGTTGGTAAAAGAGTAGCCCAAGAGTTGGCGGTGGGTGGTGATGACTAGCTGCCTTCCCTCTAGTCTTACACTGCTAAATTAGGGACGGCTAGCACAGATAGCCCTCGAGTAGCTTTGTGCGAAATTCCAAAAAAACAACAAAAAACAACTTTTTTTTCGTCTTAGCGAAAGTCTTGATACACTAAATTATTAAAAATGTTTTTTTTTATTTTCTTTCCTTTCACTAGAGTTTATGGAGATGATGACGGGAGAATAAAACTACACGAAGAAATTTGTCAACGATTGTCAACAAAGTAATCCTCAACGTGTATTGTGGCCATATTACGTATATTTATCCAAGTAATCGGTTGGTCCAACAGACGCCATGTGTTTGATTATGCAGTTGGAAATAAGCAATTATTTTGATTTGTGCCAATATATTATTGTATTCATTACGTAACTTTAGTCAAATAAAAGAAAGTTGAAACAGTTTCTGTTTTATGATTTCAAAAACAAGTCGAATTAATGAAATATTTGCAGTTTTATTGTTGTAGTTGTTTTTGTTTTTCATAGAATTTTAATATTTGAAAACATGCATCTGACCAAAAAGCTACGGTAATTAGGAATAATAAACACTAAGAAAATACACATGAAATACAGACTAAAGAATTATCATTTCTTGGATGACTTTGAGGGTTGTGGGTTCGAATCCCCGTCATACCAAACATGCTTGCCCTTTCAGCTGTGGGGGCGTTATTATTTCACGATCAATCCCTATCTTCGTTAACAAAAGAATAACCCCATAGTTGGTGGCTGGTGGTGATTACTAGTTGCCTTCCCTCTAGTCTTACACCACTAAATTAGGGATGGCTAGCGCAGATAGCTCTCGTGCAGCTTTGCAAGAAATTCAAAACAAACAAATCTTAAGTGACGTAGTAAATTGTGTTCGTGTATGTGGCCTGGCATGGTCAGGTGGATAAGGCACTCGAATCGTAACTCGCAGGTTTGAACCTCCGTCACACAAACATGCTTGCCCTTTCAGCCATGGGGGTGTAATAATGTAACGATCAGTCCCACTATTCGTTGCTAAAGGAGTAACCCAAGAGTTGTTGGTGGATGATGATGACTAACTGCCTTCCCTCTAGTCTTACACTGTTAAATTAGGGACGGCTGGCGCAGATAGTCCTTGTGTAGCTTTGCGCGAAATTCAAAACCAACAGATCATATACGTGGCATAGATAAGTTCATTAAAAGCTGTAAAGGTAAGCAAAACAAACTTATACTTGTTGAAAAGTGTATAGAAAAGACATATATCATCTTGGAAATACTAATATGTACAAAGGTGTTAGAACGAAATTACAAATAGTTCTAATTTTCTCAAAATATAGCTTTTATGATGTCTCATAAATTTTTTCATCTCAATAATTTGACTGAAAATACCGTAACTCTAAATTTATAAACTCAGTGGCTTAGTGGTCAACCTGCAAACTTATGATGCTGAAATTCGGGTTTAGCTACCCATATCGGGCAAAGCACAGATAGCCCACAACTAAACCAAATTTATAAATAGGAAAACTGACATTTCTTTACACTTTTATGACGCAAAACGTATGTGGGCATTAAGGTTAATTTATGAATTTTCTGTGTAGAAAACAGTGTATTTAGGCCGTACTCTCGTGAACGATGGTAAACTTGATGTAATCCTTGCCATTGGCTAACTGTTTCACAAACCAACTGTTGTTTGATGTTTATACTTGTTGACTATGTCTATTTATCGCTTCCCTCTGCGTGTTTTGTTTTGTGTTTTTGTCCAAAGTTATTCAATTGACCACATGCTGACGGTTCACTACAAGGAATCTAACCCCGATTTTGGTGTTGTACGTCTGTAAACACACTGCTTATTCACTAGTGGACAGGGATCAGGGGTGTTTTCATTCCCGACTCTTAGGTTGGTATCGCACAATTTAATGTAAATTGAGGGAGGTTTTTGTTTGTTTGAACGTATACTATTCAAAAGTAACAAGCGTCGGTAATTTAAAATCGTGGAATATTTCGGTTCTTACCATTGTAACGTACAATAATTATTGTATTAACTTTAAGACAATAAAGATTTTTCTTTTTCTGTAACTCTAGAAATCAGAAAAGCTGATCAGTAGTTGATAAACAACTATCATAATAACTGTTGATTCAAGACTGTATAGAGTAACTAGTTTTGTTATCACTTGTAATAATAACTGTTGATATAAGACTGTATGCGGTAACTAGTTTTGTTATCACTTGTAATAATAACTATTGATTTAAGACTGTATGCGGTAACTAGTTTTGTTATCACTTGTAATAATAACTATTGATTTAAGACTGTATAGAGTAACTAGTTTTGTTATCACTTGTAATAATAACTGTTGATTTAAGACTGTATGGAGTAACTAGTTTTGTTATCACTTGTAATAATAACTGTTGATTTAAGACTGTATGCGGTAACTAGTTTTGTTATCACTTGTAATAATAACTATTGATTTAAGACTGTATGCGGTAACTAGTTTTGTTATCACTTGTAATAATAACTATTGATTTAAGACTGTATAGAGTAACTAGTTTTGTTATCACTTGTAATAATAACTGTTGATTTAAGACTGTATGGAGTAACTAGTTTTGTTATCACTTGTAATAATAACTGTTGATTTAAGACTGTATGCGGTAACTAGTTTTGTTATCACTTGTAATAATAACTGTTGATTTAAGACTGTATGCGGTAACTAGTTTTGTTATCACTTGTAATAATAACTATTGATTTAAGACTGTATAGAGTAACTAGTTTTGTTATCACTTGTAATAATAACTGTTGATTTAAGACTGTATGGAGTAACTAGTTTTGTTATCACTTGAAATAATAACTGTTTATTTAAGACTGTATGCGGTAACTAGTTTTGTTATCACTTGTAATAATAACTGTTGATTTAAGACTGTATGGAGTAACTAGTTTTGTTATCACTTGTAATAATAACTGTTGATTTAAGACTGTATGGAGTAACTAGTTTTCTTATCACTTGTAATAATAACTGTTGATTTAAGACTGTATGCGGTAACTAGTTTTGTTATCACTTGTAATAATAACTGTTGATATAAGACTGTATGCGGTAACTAGTTTTGTTATCACTTGTAATAATAACTATTGATTTAAGACTGTATGCGGTAACTAGTTTTGTTATCACTTGTAATAATAACTATTGATTTAAGACTGTATAGAGTAACTAGTTTTGTTATCACTTGTAATAATAACTGTTGATTTAAGACTGTATGGAGTAACTAGTTTTGTTATCACTTGTAATAATAACTGTTGATTTAAGACTGTACGGAGTAACTAGTTTTGTTATCACTTGTAATAATAACTGTTGATTTAAGACTGTACGGAGTAACTAGTTTTCTTATCACTTGTAATAATAACTGTTGATTTAAGACTGTATGCGGTAACTAGTTTTCTTATCACTTGTAATAATAACTATTGATTTAAGACTGCATGGAGTAACTGGTTTTATTATCACTTGTAATAATAACTGTTGATTTAAGACTTATGGAGTAACTAGTTTTGTTGTCCCTTGTAATAATAACTGTTGATTTAAGACTGAATAGAGTAACTAGTTTTGTTATCACTTGAAATAATAACTGTTTATTTAAGACTGTATGGAGTAACTAGTTTTGTTATCACTTGTAATAATAACTGTTGATTTAAGACTGTATGGAGTAACTAGTTTTGTTATCACTTGTAATAATAACTGTTGATTTAAGACTGTACGGAGTAACTAGTTTTGTTATCGCTTGTAATAATAACTGTTGATTTAAGACTTATAGAGTAACTAGTTTTGTTGTCCCTTGTAATAATAACTGTTGATTTGAGACTGTATAGAGTAACTAGTTTTGTTATCACTTGAAATAATAACTGTTTATTTAAGACTGTATAGAGTAACTAGTTTTGTTATCACTTGTAATAATAACTGTTGATTTAAGACTGTATGCGGTAACTAGTTTTGTTATCACTTGTAATAATAACTGTTGATTTAAGACTGTATGGAGTAACTAGTTTTGTTATCACTTGTAATAATAACTATTGATTTAAGAATGTATGGAGTAACTAGTTTTGTTATCACTTGTAATAATAACTGTTGATTTAAGACTGTATAGAGTAACAAGTTTTGTTATCACTTGTAATAATAACTGTTGATTTAAGACTGTATGCGGTAACTAGTTTTGTTATCACTTGTAATAATAACTATTGATTTAAGACTGTACGGAGTAACTAGTTTTGTTATCACTTGTATGCATCTTTCAGGTCCTTTTTTCATTCCTATTTACCCATTTTATTTCTTTGCTAAAAAATAACGGACCATCTGGCTTATTGTAAAGCTTAACCTTGAATATTCAACAACAGTATACGTGAATAACACAACAGTAGTTAACACTGATTCATAGATTACAAATCCAACTTTAAAACAAAGAAACAAAACAAAATGTAAGCCGTCTAAAAGTGTTGTTGTGACATCTCATTTTCATTATTGAAAATCGTTTCCTTGTTCATTGTCAGTCAGTTCTAATTCGCTCTTTTTAAATTGATTACCATTGGTACAATTTCTATTATAAACTATTATCTTGAAGAAACAAACCATTCACAGAAAATATGAATGTCATAATGTGAAAAAACCTTTAAAATGTATTTCAAAAATGTTATTTTTAAATAACTCATAGATCTCAACAAATGTATAGAACTAGTTTCAAGAATAGATTTAAAGTAGCTTTACATATATTTCAACCAAGGAAATGATTTAATCTCAGTGTAGTTTCACTGCAGACCGGAAAGCTCAGTTATGTATTTAAATGACACTTCAAAGTTTTGGCAGTATAGTTTTTAGTATGCACAATGTGGTTTCTTCTAAAAAGAATGCTAGAAACTTGCGTTTGATACCCGTCGTGGACAGAACACAGATAACCCATTTTTCAGCTTTGTGCTTAACTTCAAACAAACTAATTTCACTTTTCACAAGTTAATTTTACGAAGAATTTTTTTGTGACAAAGAACTTATCAGTTTCACAAAATATGGAAGCATTAGTTCGTTTTTCAATCTTTCCATTTCTCTATTCTATTAAGCGAAAAGCCTTTCGATGACAATCTTTACTAGCCATCCTGTAGTCTCCCTGCGGGACAGTAGTAATTCTACTGACTTACAATGCTGACATTTAGGGTTTGATTCATTGCTATGGGCACAACGAATCGTCCAATGTTGTTTTGTTCTAGAACAAACAAAAAACCGTTTGTGATTTTGAAATGATAGACTATAGGAAAGGCAGCTAGTCAATATTAGTCATTAACAACTCTCGAACTACTGTTTGTCACATTATAACGACAGTCGTTTGAAAGAGCAAATATGTTTAGTGACGAGAATACAACCTTCGACATGCAGATAGTGTGTCGAGCGTCTTAACTACCAGGTCATAACCGTTCCTGGAAGTCATGCTGAAAACCTGTTAAAACAAATAACAACAACAGTAGTTTAGGGAAGAGTTGCAAAGTAGAGGAGTTGGTAAGACATGAAGGGTTTACGTTGAGAGTTTGGTGAGACATGAAGGTTTCACAATGAGAGTTTGTTAAGACATGAAGGTTTTACATTGAGAGCTTGGTAAGACATGAAGGTTTTACATTGAGAGCCTGGTAAGACATGAAGGTTTTACTTTGAGAGTTTGAAAGTATAAGTAACTGATTTAGCAGATCCTATGATGCCAAAGTCTCTTCCTTTGGAGTTTTAATTGTACTTTATTGTAAATTTGAAATACTTTATTTAATATTTACCAAAGTTCAATGGCAAACCAAAATGGCATTGTATTTTTAAACCATATCCACAGCTATAAATTATTAGTCGACACAATAAGGCCTGACATGTACAAGGGGTTAGGGCGCTTGATTAGTAATCTGAGGGTCACGGGTTCGAATCCCTGTCGTACCAAGCATGCGTGCCATTTCAGCCATGGGAGCGTTGTAATGTCATGGTCAATCCCACTATTCGTTGGTAAAAGAGTAATCTAAGAGTTGGTAGTGGGTGGGTGGTGATGACTAGCTGCCTTTCCTCTAGTCTTACACTGCTAACTTAGGGACGGCTAGCGCAAATAGCCCTTGTACAGATTTGCTTGAAATTCAAAAATAAACAATTATTGTAAATCTAATCGCCACCTGCTAATACAGCGGTATGTCTTCAGATTTACAACACTAAAATCAGGGGTTCGATTCCCCTCGGTGGGCTGAGCAGATAGCCCGATGTGGTTTTGTTATAAGAAAAACACACACAAAACACGTAAATCTAATTTTGGCGAAGGAAAAGAAACTCTAAAAAAGTCAGAAATTATTAATTATCAAATGATTTAGATTTAATTAAAATAACTTAATGACAGGTACATAGCAAAATTACTTTATCCTTCATTTGTTTTTACATGTTCTAAAAGAAGAAACTGTGCGTATGTTGTTTTCCATTCGAGAAATCGGTTCATGTCAGTTAATAATGTTATCCATGATATGAAAATAAGACAAAGATATTTTTTCTTAAATATAAAGTACAGTGTTAAAACATGAAAACATAGAGTTATGATTCTGATTATTGTTAAGGTATTAATCCAATTAATAATGGTACTGATGCTGTAGATTTAACTGATGATAAACAGGTTTTTAACAATAAATTGTTAAGGTTCATTTTGTTAGCATGTTTGTAGTTAAGCACAAGCTACACAACTGTCTATCTGTACTGCCGATTTTTAGTGTTGTAGGTCTGCAGACATGTCGCTGTATTTCTAGGGATGTTTTAAGAATGATAAAAAAGGCGATGTGGTACTTCAGTTATTGTGTGGCACACTTAAAAAATTAAGAAATGTTTTAAAATGAAAAAAATGTATATAGTTATTACACAGCAGGGGGAACTACTGTTGAAAAATAGCGAAAGGATATGGTTTCATGGCGGTCGGATAACATTTGAAAATTGTAAATGTGAATGTGTTTTAAAAATGTAAGTTACCCTCTTTGTTTTAAAGTAAAAACAGAATAAGCTAAATCCAGATCAATGTTGAAGCAAATTCAGATGGGACTTCGTGCGTTTTTGTTGTTGGCATCGAAGATTTGGAATTTTATTTGCTATGTTTTGCGAAAGCAAATAAGAACGGTAAGCCTTGGGCTAACACTAGTAACAGTTACACTCACTAGAGGAAGTTAAAGTTTTAAAATTTAGTAATCAGCTGTGTGTGTGTTTGTGTGTGTATATGTATGTATATATAATCAGAAACAACTAAATGTATACTTTCGTAGTTTTACTGCTATTATTTTTTTGTATTTTGTACTTTAACAGTTCAGTAACTATAATTTGTTAACCGTAAAGTGTTATACGTATTATGAATAATTTTTTTGGAAAATATTATATTGGTTGGAACATATATATATTAGTGAGAAAAGGAGATGAAAGATATTTAAAAATATTAGTGTTACAACTGTGATAGTTGTGTTGCTGTGGGGAGACCCAAAGGTTAAGTTTATTACTATTAATTCCTTTTATTATGTATTTTCAATTTACATTTTTTTCTAATATGTGGCAGTACTATTATTAGTACAAAAAAGTTAAGAAACTGATTAAGAGCTGTGATTTTGAGTTACGACAGGTTCCTCAACAAACATTAATACTTTAACAATTAAAGTTACTTTTCAACCTTCATTTTACCTTTTTTTTATTTGTAGGAATGACTACAAACCTGAGAAAATTATTATTATATTTACATGGGTGCAATTGGAATATAAGGTGCTTGGATGAGAGAGAGCAAAATGTTGTTATGGAGACCAGTTAAGTTGGACATTTGTTACTAGTGGAGTGCCTAAGGGATCAGTGCTTGAGTTTTTGCTTTTTACACACGTGTGCATATTAAAATTATAACCATATCATTAATTAATGGTAATAAAAAAATGCACTGTATCTTACTTATGTAACATGCAAACACTAGCCATAAGTTTTAAGTGCCATTGTAGATTTAATATTTTCTGAGCAATGTAACATCAATATTACTGTATATAAGCAAAGCTTTACATTGTCCTTTCTGTAAAATGTTTGGGTGACCACTGAAAACTCTTTAAACAGCCATAATAGTGTTCTTTTAGAGAAACATAGCATCTGAAATAAGCCACTATGACAATTTTTACTATTTATGTCACATTAAGTGTGGAGTCAAGTAGCAGTGTATTTCCAATAGTACAGGCAGAAAATAATATTTATAAACATACAAGGTATAAAGTAAGAAATTAAATTAATATCTGAATCATCCAATAATTATATAGAACACTGGTTCTGTAATTTAAATGTATTTAATATGATACTGAGAAAATAAAGTACATTACCTGGATTTAGATATCAGTAACCTGATCTAAGTGATAGACACTTTGAACATTGAAGTTATAAACCTTCTGTTTTCAAATTTGAATATTTCAAGTAAGTTATTTTGTCATGTTTTCTGCTCGCACCTTATTATGTATGCTAGAATGTGTCAAATAATGTTGAACTTCTTGGATAGACCTCATAGACTTTCTCTTATTTTACTCGTACGATGTTTCAACCATTTCTTTTTAAACACACTATTTATTCAATTCTGCAAGACTTTCAACAATGTTCTTGCTATTAATTATACGTTTAGAAATTTTAGAGCATACCAAATTTTTTTAGAAAATTTCAGAGTTACATTTTAATTTGTTAGGGTAATAGTGAACTCTTCAGTATACTGACCATCATCAGTTGTATGGCTTGCTAATTGAAGCTTTATTATGTTTAGTTATCTACATATAACATTTCCACACATGGTATGGCATTATGTCATTTCAAAGTTGAGATACGGCAATCAGCATGCTCAATAAGATAATTGTGATTTATTAGCAGCACAGTTTCTTGGGATGCTTGCACTAAACCAGCTACAGCGTAATAGATGACAGCTGCACACACACACACAAAAGATTTTAAACAAGAAGAGAAACAGAGATTATCATGTAAAAATCATCAACTAGCAGTCATGTATCTTGGGTGCATATTTAACTATTTTTAAAAATGTTTTTTAAATGAACTTCTTTGTACAGAATCTACATAAAAACAGATTAATTCTGTTAGGTTGCCTAACACAATTACTGTTATGTTAACTAACCTTTACCGCTTAACAAAATACATAAACCAGGAAATTGGAAGTAATTAAGTTGAAGTAGTTTAATAATAATAAGATTTGGAAGTGTAAAATCTCTAATGATGTAATGCTATTATGTCATTATGCCAAGGCTTAGATCAACTTGCCATCAGATATAACTAATTTGTTTATAAGAAAATAACGCTATATCTCGGCTGCCACCTGTGAACCCCTGAAAAAATAAATTGATGAAGTACTTATTTTTTGGAAATCACCTGTTGTCCTCTTCAACTCACCCTATTATAAAAATAACACTTAACTAGGATCTAGCCTCTCACTTTCAAATCTTAAATTTGCATCATTTTTTTTGTCCTATTGTTACCAGAATTGAGTACAAAGAAACGAAATTTTTACTGTATGAATTCCTAACTAATATCATGAACCTCGATAAGATCATCTCCTACCCTTCATTTGTTTTTTTCCATCCAATGCACTAAATTTCTGTTAGTTTTATTACTAGAAATGTAACACTTCTTCATTGGCCTGAGTGACATATCTATTACTGTGTTGACTTCCTTTTCTTTGGTCATATCATTCGATGGGTTTCCGTTTATATTAAAGACTTGAAGCAAATTATAATAACGTTTTCACTTGCTCTAATTAAATGTAATTTACTTGATGTTTGTCCAACCTTCAGGTTATTCTGTGGTACTTCGTGATAACTAGAATATATTCAAGAATTAAATGTTATTGACAAACCTCACTAATCATGATGCTATCAACATCATTTATGTTAAAAAAATGTAAAGACTCAAGCACTGATTCTTGCAAGGGTTCAGTGTTAGTGAGCTATTATTAACCAGCTTCTGTCTTCTCATATGCAACTACATTACAACCCACTTGTCTTTTTCCAACCCATATTAATGTGATTTTCTTAGCTCATGTTGTATGCTGCACCTTTTTGAAAAATCTAAGAATACCAAGTCTATACATATTCCATCGGATGACAAGTAGCGACCCCAAAAGCAAGGTTAACAGATTTATTGGACAGGATTTCCTTTTGTGAAAACTGTACTGATTTTCTTTTATGATTTATTTCAAAAAATTATGTCACGTAGCTTCTTTAATCAGTTTTGAGTTTTTTTACAACTACAAAATTAAGACTAACTGGCAACTCTTATCACCTCCTTGAAATCATGAGTGACATTAGCAACCTTCCAGTCCCCAGGTACTTGTTTACAGTCTATTCATTTATTGCTTTCTTATAAATAAAAGCTGGTATAACTGGTGATGACTTTGTCACTAATTATTGTAACATTTGTAAATTATATTTGCGTGAGAGCTAAAAGTCAGAATTATTTTATGTGCAATAGTCAGAAAGATATTTATTAAAATAATTAAAAACCGGAATAGAAATAATTTTTTAAATAACATTTGCATTATTTGAAATAAAAATGTGGTTTAACTGAACATTTTATAACAGTTAAGTAAACTTTGGTGCAATGTTAATTTCTGAATATTTAAATTCTAACAGGAAAAGATTGTTATTAATAATAGTTTATGTTGTAGACTGTTGATTGTATTAACTTAGGATTCTTAATAACATAAACCATTTGCTGGTAAAGAATTTCAAGACAGGGAGAGATGTCTTTTGTGCTTTAAATCATATTCAATCTTACCTATCTGATATTAAGATTTTGTATTTTGACCTGACCCTTGTCTACAACTTTTCATTTGTAACAATTTTAATAGTCTCTTTGTAACACGTGAGTCACTGTGAATACAATGTACTTCTTTGTAATGGTTTTATAGTTTCTTTTTGTGTAAAGACTAAAGGAAAAAAAAAGATGTTTGATCTAATGGTGGTTACAATGTATTTTTTCTTCAGATAATTCAGCATCAGACTGTGAGATATGATATCATACCATTTTCACCTTTATCCAGACATAGACTAAGTAAGTTGTCAGTTATGGATATGAATAGTGTTTTTTGTTTGGCATTATGTGCTGAAATGGTACACTAGTACCTCTTAATGAATGGGCAACAAAGATATTAGACAAAATTAGTTTCTTCTTAGATCAAATGGTTTTATTTATGTAACTTACTCTATTTACAGGACTAATGAAATCGTGTTACTGCTGAGTACTTATAAATAAATTTCACAATTTCCGTAGCTTTTTTATTGTTTCTTTGTTACGTGACGTGTTGTTAAACACAATGAGGGCTCTTAGATTTGGATGGTTGTTAGATGGGATAGTGTAACAAGTGACAGAGGTTGTATAAAATATGGGAGAGTTCTGGAAATGTGCAGTACATAAATAAATCATTTTTATGGACAGATACACATAAGTTGGTTTAAAATCTATTTTGTAGTCCACTTCAGATTGCAAGTAAAATTATAAAATGAAAAGTCCTGGAAAAGGGGTAAATATGTATTTCATTATGGTTATCACTGTCATAACATTGGAATTGTTCCATGGGAGACACTAAACCAATTATTTTATGCTTGTACTAACACATCCTTCATTCAAGCTGTTAGATACACATCCGTATTTTGTAAGCGAGAAATTTCACACAAAACTGTGTTTAAAAAAATGTTCGTGGTTGCTAAGCAGTTCTAATATTTTGATGATGATAGCACTGTAAAGCTAAATGTGTAATCCCATGCTTATGTTTATTTTATCATACATCTGTTACATTATTTTTCCCCTAATTATGTGGATTTATATGTATATATCTATGTATGTATGTATGTATGTATATTCATGCCTTTGTTATTTTTGTAAGCACCAATTTAAGTATGACTATTTGAAAGAAATATATTCTTATCTTTATGAATTAAAATGTAAGCTACATAGGCCTGGAAATTCAGTGATGCAGTAATTTTGAAAATAATATTCCTTGTTTTTCATCATACAAGTTTGTTTTCTTTTACAAATTGAGAAAAAAAATTACTTGGATCAAATTTATGATGTGTATAACAGAATACGTTTGGTTAATTTACACATCTTGTTGCCATAGTGATGAATAAATAATAGTGAAAAGAAAAACATAATGTCATAGTGCACATACTGACAATCCAGAAATGACACATCATGCAGCCTTTAACAGTTTATATCCTAGTGGTATGTCACTTGTGGGTTCTAGAATGATCAGTAAGACCAGTCATGATTAGTCTGAAGAAACCTGTCGCTGGTTGTTGTCAACAATTTAAGCATAACAAAATGTGATTCAGTTTCAAAGAAAATTATTCACTCGTGTGAAAGTACCTGCGACGTTTTGTGAAAAATCTATATGTGATGAAGAAAAATGGATGTCATTTAGGATTGGACATACAGGAATTGCCATAGAACATGTAAAAATTTCAAGAAGATAAAACCATCACAACCCTGTGGAACTACTCTAATGTCTATATTTTTTTCATTACTGAAACATCTTGGTTGGGGAGACATTTTTATTACAAGTGAATAATTTTTGAAAAATTAAAAATAACTGGATGTTAAATTAATAGACACACTTGTGTGTCTTTTCATTTTTATTAATCGATTGCATGTATATTTGTTGCTAGCATCTTTTGTGTGTGTGTGTGTTTGTGTATCAGTAGTATTATAGGATTTATATCTAACTAATTAATTAAAAAAATACATGGAAAGAAAACAATTGGGTGGTTTTGTTTGGCTGCCAAACAAGATCTGTGAAATATCAGAAAACCTCGGTATGAGTGGATATAGTCTCTGTAAAACCTTCCTCCACATGACAAAACAGCATTTTCATCTATTGTTTTATTATTGCAATAAACATAACTATACACCATGGTACATTATTTATGCATTTTGTTCTCAAAGAACAAGTTACAATGAAATTAAAGTAAGTACTGAAAAGCATGTTGTTAGCTAGCATTTAATAACTGCCTGCCCAGGGGTTTTAAAGTGAAGTGTTATGGATACAAGCCTAAATTAATAATTGATGGAATACCATAAACTTAGCAGCTTTTACGGTCAAGCAGGGGTTGACGTTGGTGCTTGTGAACAGTACACCAGGAAGCAGTGAGAAGAATCAGATACTTTATTGAATGACATTATTGAGACATTTTGTCACCCTCTTTGAAGCTAAAATGAACTTTAGGTTATCAATTCTAAGTGAATATAATATCTAACCGTGTTTCAGGTATTCTGTTTCTTTGAGTCACTGCCAAGCAGCTCACAGAATCGACCTAATTTTTATATGGCTAATTACCATTTGTACTATGAATTCTGATTGACGTACGTTTATTTCCAGATGTGAAGTTGAAGATATAAAGAGGTGTTACATTTTTTTCAGAATAAATGGAAAGTATGAGTACATAATGGGTTGAAAGATACTGTGATAATAATTGACAGTAAAATCCACATGACTATTAAAACATTAAAGTTTTCACCAGAATGGTTGTTATGATGCAATACCAAATTTAACAGAAAAACAATTATTAAACCATCTTTCGAGCAGCTGCGTTTTGTCATATTTAATCAGTTTTAGCCTGATGAACGGTGGTTTTTGCTTTTAGTCTAATGCTGTTCATTACACCCTTTTTCTTATTCCTTTCCCTTTACTGTGTTTAAAATCACTGTTTATTTGCATTTGCAGTCATTGTAACAAATATACTTTTGCCTTTGTGGCACTTATTATTGTATCCTTTTTTGTTCTAATGTTTAAACCCATTTTGCAGACCTAGTGAAGAGAAAAATCATGGTTTTAGATTTGGACGAGACATTAATACATTCTCAACACGATGGAGTTATAAGAAATATGGTCAAGCCAGGGACCCCACCTGATTTTGTTTTAAAGGTGGGTTTTTAGTCAAGATTTCTTTCTTTCTGTTAACAGAGGACAAGAAAGATCCTTTGACCTGTCAGGGTTAATGTACTTTTTACAACAGTTCTACTCCAAATTACACAGAGAAATTACATTCCTTGTTAAATCATAGCTAGTAGATAAATAATATCCATCTAATTGATAATGCATTTACTCAACTTAGAACTAAAGCCAGAAAAGCATGGATACCCCTTTTGACAGCACTCATATATGTTTGTGGTTTCGAGTCTTAATGAGAGGAACACCAACAGTGTTCCCTCTAAGCTGTGTGGTCACACAAGAACCAGTCAAATGCTATAAAAACTAATCATCCCAGCCATGTACCTACTCAGTAATGGTGAGGAGTCTCAACATATTGATGGGCTTAATGTTCCTGGGAGTCAATAGGCCTAAAGCCCAAATAACCATCTGGTTGCATTGCAAAACAGCTTGATGATCCAATAGGGTCAGTAGTTTAAAAATAACTCTCACCATCCAAAGCAATTAGAGGACATTGAACCCAAGTCTCTATGTCAAGATTACACAGAATTGAACCAAAACCAAAACCACCACAGAGATCGTTCTTGACAGATGGCAGCAGTTAAGCAGATAGATAAGTACTGGTTTGTGATGTGGTGAAAAATTTAATAACTAATTAGTGATCATATAGGCTACTGACTACAATAATATATATCCAGTGATCAAAACCTTACCAAACTACTCATCTGGTTTATTCTTAAACTCTTCTTAATGTTCTATCTTCTACCACATCTGAAGGCAAACTATTCCATGGCTGACCATTAGAAAAGTAATACTGTCTTTATTGGATTCATGTCTGAGTTTTTCAAATCATAAAATTGTGTACTCTGATATTAATGCCTGCAACTTCACATTGAAAAGAATGACCTTAATGTGATTTTTTTTAAATCCAGTACTGAAATGTAAAGTGTTTTTGAAAACTGATATATCTTTATTTTGGTTGTTTTGTTTTTCAATAAAATGTTTTCAAAAACACACAGCATATTGATGCAAATCTTGACGGTAAACTAGAATATTCAACATTTGAAACTTGTGCTAGTTTGCATAGACAGATGTTTAATTTGAAGAGTGACTGAGTAAAGTTTTAGTTTTGTTTTTTTTATTTCGAAGGGTGGAAAGAGTGAAATGAAACTTCGTGATAAGTGGCCAGACATGAAGGTAGCTGGTGTGTGTGTGTCTGTGTGTATATATATATAAAGGAGACCCTTTTTTTTTAAAGTGTACTTTGTACCGGTATACCAATTGAACACAAGTTCATTTGCGATTTGGATGAAGAAGTCAGAGGCCCTAACTGCTCTCCTCCATTCACTTTGGCAACATTATTAAGAATTGTCTGAAAGTCATTTCTGTGATATGTCCGACACAAGATCCTGTATTCTATTTCATATTGACTTTCATTCACAAATACTTTTTATTCTAGTTAAAGTTTGAGTATGTTTGTTTTCAAATAAAAATATTTACATATAAACAGACTATAATTTATTCCCCTAAAAAGTAAAAAATGTGGAGAAAACCTTTGTAGTTTTGAATTAAGGGATAGTGTTTTCTTGCTTCTTTTTTAAGGTCACGATAGACAGACATCCTGTCCGGTTCTTTGTACACAAGAGACCGCATGTCGATTATTTCCTTGATGTTGTGAGTAATGTTTTTCTTTTAATCAGATATGTAATCATATAGGGCAGTTGAAAATTGTGTGTCCAGAAGTAATAAAAACTTTAACAACAAAAATCACAAGGTGGTGCTAAGAGTATTAAATTTCTTGTCACTGTGTGGGAACATGGCATTCGTGCAGTAGCAGGGAACGTGTGCGACCCTATTTATTGAGTTTTAAAAGTGAAAGTATGCTATATCTTTGACGTGTGTCGCACAGACAGTTTTAATCATCGTGAGTTGTAACCATGTTTGCAGCAACGTGATACTGTTAACTACAAGTAAACAAAGTTTTAACCCCATTGTTACTATACTTTTTGTTTTATGTCTTTTATTTTTTGTTTGAATAATTTTGACACATCATGCTTCATTGAATTTTAAAAGTTAAGGAATATAACTTGTCATTTCTTCTGTGTGTAATATTGTGAAGCATCATGGAGCTGGGATTTATTCAGTAAAAAGGCCTAACCTAATCTTCAATTTTGATTTTATGTAGCATTTAGGAAGTTGCTGTTAATGTCATATGGCACTTGTAGCCCCCTAGGAAGAAAATAATAGTTTTAAACAAATTAGGACTAATTTGTTCTAGTAACTTGAATACAACTTTTATATATATATAGCCAGTCACTGTTTCTCAACAGTGATTATCAGTGGTGTCTTGACTCTGAGAAATGATTAACTACTGATTTCAAAGTAAAGGGTGTTCGGAAAGTCACTGTGTAGTTTTGGATGTTAATAAATACACAAGTGCACGGCGACTTTCCAAACACCCTGTATTATTAAAGCTACATTTCAATGTTGTTGTACTGAACTGATTTAAATATTTCAGCTGAACTACAATGTTAAAATGTAACAGGAAAAGATTTTTAAGCATTATAAAGAAGCCAGAATTGAATATTTTGCACCTGTTCACATCAAGATGTCTTTTGCTGATAAGGCCACAATGTTAAGCCTTGTTTACATTAGGTCAAATTAGTCTAAATCACTTATAGAATGGGTAAAGGAAATTGCTGGAAAGGAATACAGGTGTATTTAAATACAAAATAGGTTTAATGTTACATGAAACCTTCTGATTAACAGTAAAAAAAGCTGTTTTGATTAAAAGTTTAGAATGTTAAAAGTTATTTTTATTGTATGCCAGTGATCATAAGCACAGTAAAAATGTGTGTAGTGTTTTAGGAAATAAAACAAAGATTAAAAAAAAGTATAGAAAATTTTAAACAAAGGTACGAAGATATAAAAAACAGTAATCAAAATATACAACAAAGATAAGGAATTCTAATTCTTTGTTAAAAATTATATAATTGTGAAATAATTTTGAAATTTCAAAGCTATAGATTTAAAGGTTAAAAAAAAGAAGAAAATGTCATTTATGAGGAAAGTATCACACAAAGGAACATTTTTACTTAAATGTGTGACATGGCAATCAGAAATCACTCATATAATCGGTGAGCAATTTAACCTGTTCAGTGCTGTTGATGAGATAACTTGTCTAAGCCGATTGGTAACACAGTTTCATGGACGAGTTAATTCGTTCTCAGTAATACCTAACTTCAACGCTAGATGTCAGCATCATACACGCATTTGACCTACTTTCAAATTGTTTCACTTTTGATACAAAATGGCGCTATGAAAAAGTTAAAAAATGAAGAAGCATTAAAGTTGTATTGTAGCAGCTGAAATACTTGGCAGTCAATAGGTTAAACTTGAATAATTTCAGTGCTTTATGAAAGCAAATAATTGGTATTCTGATTTTATTGTTCACATCATAAATTTTATTTAAAAATGGCTGTTCAGATAAAAAAAAAATGTTATCTTGTCGGACAGCTGTAAATTTGTTGGCTTATAGTGCATATATACAAGGTTTAATTCCCCACGATAGACAGCAGGTAGCCCCTTGTGGCTTTGCTTGATTACCTGTAAACAAACTAATTATCATTGAAATACCAGGGTTTTACCGATGTTTACTTGCAGTCTTTTTGTATTGCATAAGTTTTTTTTTATTTAAATGACTTTCATTTTACGATAATGTTTTTTGTTGTTGTTTTTACTTGCAGTCTTTTTGTATTGCATAAGTTTTTTTTTATTTAAATGACTTTCATTTTACGATAATGTTTTTTGATGTTGTTTTTTTCCTCGAGTGAAGTATTGGATGAAATATTTGTGTTTTCTAGGTTAGCCAGTGGTACGAACTGGTAGTTTTCACGGCCAGCATGGAAATCTATGGAGCAGCAGTAGCAGACAAGCTGGACAACAACAGAGGAATTTTAAGAAAAAGATACTATAGACAAGTATAAAAACATTTCCAGTTTATTTTGAAGAAATAACCAAATTATTTTCACTGTTATTTTCCAGTTATCAGTTATAGTATGATTTTGTGAATTAATGTATTGAATGTCATGGAAAATAAATAACTGTACTGAAAAGTTTATAGTGGTAGATAGTCGTAAGAAGAAAATGAAAAAGTATCTATTTATGAGGTTGATACTGTTTTGTTTTAATTAATTAATTATTTATATAAACAGTTCAGAAGATGCAGATGAGCTTAAATTAATTGTGAACTATTTAGTTTTAGGGAAGTAATGATAACTTTTAGAACTGATTTATTTTTGTTTAATTTAAATGTCTTGGCAGTTTTACCTTATTGACTTTTAAGATCAAATAGTTATTTTTATTCTAATTATAGTATCTCACATTACATGTACATCTGTATTTTAATTTCTTGTTGTTGGCTTGTTATCTTACTGTAAAATTTGTTTATCAGCAGAATTTTAAATATATTTCTGTAAAACTTGAATGAAATCTGATAGACATTTGTAAAGATTTAAATATGTAATATGCAATTCACTTATTAAACTTAACTTGGTTGTTTTTTGATATGTCTCTTATTATTTTGAACTGTATTGTTGTATGATATGTCTCTTATTATTTGGAACTTTGTTGTTGTGTGATATGTCTCTTATTAATTGGATCTTTGTTGTTGTATGGTATGTCTCTTATTATTTGGAACTTTGTTGTTGTGTGATATGTCTGTTATTATTTGGAACTTTGTTGTTGTATGATGATATGTCTGTTATTATTTGGAACTTTGTTGTTCTATGATATGTCTGTTATTATTTGGAACTTTGTTGTTCTATGATATGTCTGTTATTATTTGGAACTTTGTTGTTCTATGATATGTCTGTTATTATTTGGAACTTTGTTGTTGTATGATATGTCTGTTACTATTTGGAACTTTGTTGTTCTATGATATGTTTCTTATTATTTGGAACTTTGTTGTTGTGTGATATGTCTCTTATTAATTGGATCTTTGTTGTTGTATGGTATGTCTCTTATTATTTGGAACTTTGTTGTTGTGTGATATGTCTGTTATTATTTGGAACTTTGTTGTTGTATGATATGTCTGTTATTATTTGGAACTTTGTTGTTCTATGATATGTCTGTTATTATTTGGAACTTTGTTGTTGTATGATATGTCTGTTATTATTTGGAACTTTGTTGGTCTATGATATGTTTCTTATTATTTGGAACTTTGTTGTTGTGTGATATGTCTCTTATTAATTGGATCTTTGTTGTTGTATGGTATGTCTGTTATTATTTGGAACTTTGTTGTTGTGTGACATGTCTCTTATTAATTGGATCTTTGTTGTTGTATGGTATGTCTCTTATTATTTGGAACTTTGTTGTTGTATGATATGTCTCTTATTAATTGGATCTTTGTTGTTGTATGGTATGTCTCTTATTATTTGGAACTTTGTTGTTGTATGGTATGTCTCTTATTATTTGGAACTTTGTTGTTGTATGATATGCCTCTTATTATTTGGAACTTTGTTGTTGTGTAATATGCCTCTTATTATTTGGAACTTTGTTATTGTATAATATGCCTCTTATTATTTGGAACTTTGTTGTTGTATAATATGCCTCTTATTATTTGGAACTTTGTTATTGTATAATATGCCTCTTATTATTTGTAACTTTGTTGTGTCTTATTATTTGGGTATGAGTAATTTAATTGCATATTTTATGTGTGTGCATGCAATAATAAAATATGGTTTTTAACACCTATCTGAATGACTAAGGTATAAAACCATTGACTTGAGTATTAAAATCCTTTAGTCATGGTTATTTCTTTTCTATTTATTTTTACTTGCAGCATTGTACTGTGGAATATGGTAGCTACACGAAAGAGTTGTTAGCGATAACCGAAGATTTATCCAATATTTTTATTTTAGATAATTCTCCTGGAGCATACAGGGCTTATCCAGGTATTCACTTTTTGTTTCTTATATAACTACATTTTTCCTCAACACAGTTTTGTATATATTTACTTTTGTTTTTCACTTCAAAGGGTGGAAATTGTGAAGTAAAACTTCATGAAAAATGGTTACAGAAATGTGATACCAAGTTAGAAAATTTGGTTTAGTTTGAATTTGATGCAAAGCTATACGAGGGTTATCTGTGCTAGCTGTCTTTAATTGTGTAAGACTAGAGGGAAGGCATATAGTCATCACCACTCACTGCCAACTCTTGGGCTACTCTTTTACTAATAAATAGTGGGATTGTCTATCTCTTTATAATGCCCCCATGGCTGAAAGGGCGAGAATGTTTGGTATGATAGGGATTCAAACCCGCAGCCCTCGTATTACAAGTCGAGTGCCTTGGATATGTGGCCATAAGGTAGAAAGTATAAGGAAGATGCTTTTTTTAAGTATTCTACACGTCAGTTTAGCAATTTAACATTTTACTACTATCAAAATCTTTTCTCTGTTACACTTTATGTTGGTAGATTATTATATGTTCTAGCCCAAGGTTTTAGAATTATTTAAGCTCCTATGTTTTCCCTGTTAATTTTCCTTTTATAAGCTACATAATTTTGATTAATAGTCAAACTATCCAAAACTTTTCATTTCACGTTTATGATACTGAAACATTATGTAGAGTAAAAAATTGTTTTTTTTACTTTGAGCAAAGAAATATTTTGAAAAGTAACATGACCCTCGACCTTCTAATTTAAATGAGCATGGGTCCTCGTTGATTCAACTATCTAATTTTAACAATTTCAAATTTTATACAAATTCTAATTCTGATTGACTTATTATAGTGCATGTTTCAACCTTTATTCCACTTAAAAAATAAATTTACTTTTGAGCACCATCTAGGTGAATTTTGTAATTTTTTTAGAAAGTAAACTGTTTTTGTAATTTATACTATTTTATTCAATTTAAATAAATATAAATGTTAGTTATTTATAGTTGGCTAGATTAATATATAACATTTAGATTTTAAGTAGGGATAATTAAGATGACCAAATGTAATAGACATAGAGCAAGAACTCTTTCATGTAATAATTAAGTTTCGACACTTGTTCGTATCACAAACGAGGCTTAACACTGTTAGGTTTTCTTGGATTAAGAATTGCCAGCACTGATGACAAAGGGAGGAGGGTTGTACAAATGTTTGTGTAAAATTGTTTGCAGTTATCATAAAAATAATTGTATAATTCTTGATATGAATATGTAAAACCTTATAATTAAAAGGTTGGTGTTTTTATTTTTAGACTAATGGTTTTAAACTATGTGTCTTTTCTAGTCAACTATCAGTTAACAAATTATTCCTTAAAGAGCTGTTATCAGTGAAAGTTGAAGTTAATTTTGTTGATAAAAAGAAAAAAAAGTTTCTTTATTTAATAAAAATCTTTCTGGGTAATAAAATTTATTGATATGTAAAGTTTTTGTGTTTAAACTTTGTCACATAATGTTTATATTGAGATAAATCATTACTTGTACTGGTCAAATTAAATAAATCAGGCTGAAAAATTCCAGTTCCTAGTTTCGAAACGCTAGACTTGTAGTGTTTATTAACACTGTTTTTATGCCTAACGTGTTGAGTTTCTGCCTACATTTTTGTTACTGTAACATACCTTACAAGACACTGTGTTGACTATTTTTACTGCTGATAATCCAACAACTGAACATTGTAGTAAGTACAACATGGTGATAGAGCAGAATTAGAACTCTTACCAGTCATATAAGTATGTTTATGATGAATTTTTAGCATTTACTTTTTACCTTTTCAATACCAGCAACTGGTTCACCAGACCGCTAAAATGCAAGTAATATTTTTGTTTGTTTTCTTGACCTTCCACAGACTGATTGTGACAGACCTGCACTGTTCTACAGGCCAGTGATTGAATTGAGCAATGCTGGTTTATAACTCTAATATGAATAACTTCCAAATATTAAAAATTACAATCTGGTTTAGCTATCTATACAAGCCCCCTGCTAGTACAGCGGTATGTCTGTGGATTTACAATGCTAAAATCATGGGTTCGATTTGCCTCAGGGGGGGCTCAGCAGATAGCCCCACGTGGCTTTGCAATAAGAAAACACACAGCTATCTATACTATATATTACTGAAACAGTTTTCATATCATTAAAATATAAATACTTCATGAAAAATAAATCATAATTAACCATTTACATTGGCATTACAAGACAAATTTTTGAAGCAACCATTGATTTCAGTAACTTGTGAATTGTTCATTGCAAGTTTCTCCTTTTTTCAGATAATGCCATCCCAATAAGATCCTGGTTTTCTGATCCAACTGATATAGCTCTGCTGAATCTGTTACCTATCCTTGACGCTTTGAGGTTTACCAGTGACGTTCGATCAGTTTTAAGTCGAAACTTACATCTGCACCACATGTGGTAGCCCTCATTGGTCCAGTTCTTAAACAAACATGAGAGTTCTATAGAATGGTACTTGAGATTATGGATACAGAGCAATCATAATATACATGCATGATAGAAGCTTGGGATATTAAATTGAGAAAATGTAAAATAAGATAACCTGTGTTAAGCACTTTTTATGTAATTTAATAATCTGTAGTAAGTACTTTAAAAAGTGTTTTTCTTTTTTAGTTATATTTTCAAGATTTTATGAATTAACGACAAAATACTTAAATATCACTTGGTAATCTGTGATTAGGAGGAAAAAGTTGTATACAAGTACACATTTGAAGATCTAAGATAGCTAATAGTATCGTAGATTCATGGTAGAAAACTTCATTCATTGATCATCCACGATAGATGACACTGAAGTATCCATTCATTAATGGTCTTTGGTAAAGCTTTGTTAAATATGTAATTATAAATGGTCCATTGTAGACAACAATATTAAATATCCATCCACATGATATTGCATTGTAGAAAATAGTAAAATATCTATTTGTTGGTGGTTCTTGGTAGACAACAATTGTTAAATATCAAATTATTGATAATCCATAATGGACAACATTATTAAGTGTTCAATCACTGATGTTCCATAGTAGACAACATTGCTAACTGTTCAGTCACTGATGATTCGTGGTAGACAATATTGTCATGTGTTTAATCACTGATGATCCATGGTAGACAACATTGCTAATTGTTTAATCACTGATGATCCGTGGTGGACAACATTGTCATGTGTTTAATCACTGATGATCCGTGGTAGACAACATTGTCATGTGTTCAATCACTAATGATCCATGGTGGACAACATTGTCATGTGTTTAATCACTGATGATCCGTGGTAGACAACATTGTCATGTGTTTAATCACTGATGATCCATGGTGGACAACATTAAGTATTCGATCACTGAAGATCTGTGGTAGACAACATTGTCACGTGTTTAATCACTGATGATCTGTGGTAGACAACATTGTCATGTGTTTAATCACTGATGATCCATGGTGGACAACATTGTCATGTGTTTAATCACTGATGATCCATGGTGGACAACGTTAAGTATTCGATCACTGAAGATCTGTGGTAGACAACATTGTCATGTGTTCAATCACTAATGATCCATGGTGGACAACATTGTCATGTGTTTAATCACTGATGATCCATGGTGGACAACATTGTCATGTGTTTAATCACTGATGATCCATGGTGGACAACATTAAGTATTCGATCACTGAAGATCTGTGGTAGACAACATTGTCACGTGTTTAATCACTGATGATCTGTGGTAGACAACATTGTCATGTGTTTAATCACTGATGATCCGTGGTAGACAACATTGTCATGTGTTTAATCACTGATGATCCATGGTGGACAACATTAAGTATTCGATCACTGAAGATCTGTGGTAGACAACATTGTCACGTGTTTAATCACTGATGATCTGTGGTAGACAACATTGTCATGTGTTTAATCACTGATGATCCGTGGTAGACAATATTGTCATGTGTTTAATCACTGATGATCCATGGTGGACAACATTAAGTGTTGAATCACTGAAGATCTGTGGTAGACAACATTGTCATGTGCTCAGTCATTGATTATCTATAGTAAACAACATTATTAGGTGTTCAGTCATTGATGATTCACGGTAAACAGTAGTGTAAACGTCTAGTTTTTAGTCTATTGTAAAATGTTAGGTTCAGAATTAGATGAAATGATGCTGCTGTTGAAGTAATTTCTTTTTTTCATGTGTAAGAAGCTGTTGTTCCTTG
The DNA here is from genome assembly GCA_011833715.1 of Carcinoscorpius rotundicauda. NCBI lineage: Eukaryota > Metazoa > Arthropoda > Merostomata > Xiphosura > Limulidae > Carcinoscorpius > Carcinoscorpius rotundicauda. Next base: position 125,610,439 of record CM022394.1, on the reverse strand, counting down.
TATTTTAACCAAGCTATATTCTTGTAGCTGTTGTTACACCAGTTAATAACTGTTAATTTACAACAATTGCAAAAGGGTTGTAATTATATTTAATGTAGATATCATATCTTTTCAAGTCTGAAAAGTTGCACAGAAAATTGTATTCAAGTAAATTTCTTGTGAACTGATGTTTGTAATTATTCTTTCCTTGTAGGCTGAAAACATAGAAACAAAGATCTGAGCTTTGTCATGGATCTTTATACTCAAAATGACTATCCATCCTGTTAGATACAGCGTATCAAAGATGTCAAAAGTTTCCATGTCTAATGTGTACTTACAAAACAGGAAGGTTAGGATGGATCTCCTTTGATACATCAAGACAAGTCTTATTTTGAAATCTTATGAAGAAGCCATTTAATGATGCTAAACAGTGATGAAGAAAGAATAAAACCAAGTTGAAAAGTTTCACCTGATTGATGATGGTCCTCTGGCAAGAACTCACAAACCCGAGCACATAGTTCTAACAAATGATGGAGATGAGTAAAACAAACTCTAAGGTGCAGTTAAAATTCAGTGAACACTTAATAACGTTAACGTGTTGACTTCCAGATATTTCAGCTGCTACAATACAACTCTAATGCTTCTTCATTTTGTAACTTTTTTCGTGATGCCATTTTGGATCGAAAGTGAAACAATTTGTAAGTAGGTCAAATGTATGTATGGTGCTGACATCTAGTGTTGAAGTTAGGTATCATTGAGAACAAATTAACTTATTCGTGGCACTGTGTTACCTATTGGCTTGGACGAGTTATCTCGTCTACAGCAATAAACAGGTTAATGCTGAGATACATGTTTTTAATAGTGACAAAAAAGTCTCACCCAGCTAATAGTTAATAGACTGTGGTTATAAAATAAAATGATAATAGTTGGAAGAGAAGTTCAAAGGGGAGTCGTACCAGTCACGATCACTGTCATACTTCATGTATTGTATATAATATTTTTAGGATTAAATGAGAGGAAGAGTTGGACCACATTTGTCTGTTCTCTATCTTGATTTAGAAACATTTTTAATACTGCAGAGCACAGCTCTCTCAGGCAATTGTACAAAAGTAGCAGTTGTTTTAGTTTGTATATAATGCACATTTTTTAGCAATACAAAAAAATATCATGGCATTCTTGTACCATTTGTGGTGTATATTTGCAGTTTTTATTCTGTTGGATTGTTAAGCTGGCTAAAGTTGCATGTGATGTGTAGGTCTCCAAGTGTTCTGTGTAGTCTACAGTCATTATGTCACAACCTAAAGGTTTAAAACAAGAAAATGTAAACTTCTATAGGAGTAATGATGATTAACGTGTTTTGATGAAGTCAAGACCTACAGAATTTTACTAAATTTAAAAATATAGTTTTTGCATATGGTTGAAAACTTCCACATGAAACTAAAGGTTTATAAGAAAAATAGTAAAAAAGAATTATAGAAATTGTGTTGTTTTATTCAACTTGTGTTAACACTGAACTTCACCAAACCATTCTGAAAAAAGAAATGTACTTGGAGTGTATTTTCATGTGCGACTCTGTAATCAGTCTCATAGTTTTATTTTTATATGCATCATGTAATGACAACAGTTTGAAAACTAATTTTTCTGCAATGAAAAAAGGGAGCAGTAATTCTCCCCCTCTTCCCCTATGTTTATTCTGTTGGTAATTAACCCCCCAATATTCTTCACACCTGTGTATAAAAATATTTAAGATGTTTTGAGAATCAGTTTTCTTTTTTTGCTTTTAGTGAAATGGATTTTGTAACCCAACTGATGTGTTTTGGAAACCATTGAATTTATCTCTAACTTAATAGTGGAATATTTCTTTTAAACTACATGACATATAGAACTAAAATTGTCATCATACATCATTTAATTGATATAACTGACTGCTTATGAGCAGCAGTTATGTCGTTTAATGTCGAATAAATTAATCAGTTAATTGAAATTAATTTGTCCAATTATTACTGTTTCAGGTTATTTCAATGATTTATTAAGCAAAGTTCTAATTATATTTACTGACATGAAAATAACCGATCAAAATTAGTGTTTTTTCGATTATTCCAACAATTTTTAAATGAAATTACAATTAAATTTATTGTTACAAAAATAATTGAGTAACCAAAATCAGGTCTTCTGATTATTACCGTTTTATTTATGTTCAAGTAACCAAAATCAGGTCTTCTGATTATCACTGTTTTATTAATGTCCAGGTAACCAAAATCAGGTCTTCTGATTATCACTGTTTTATTAATGTTCAGGTAACCAAAATCCTGAAACTAAACTCACCTTGTCTTTGTTCTAGAAAACCTAGAAGGGTCGTGTGCTACTGTCACTAGTTTTAAACTGTTTACGAGAGCAAAATTTTTTTTTTTTTTTTTGCATATACATACAATGAATTGAGAAACAACATTCAAATCAAATGTTATTGATTACCAAGGTGATTGGCTAATAAATACCACTTGTAGCCTGGTTGTTAGATAAGACCGAATGATATTCAGCTAATATTTACTACCACATATCAACCAGTTTACATATTAAATTACGAGCAACAGAAATATTTCATAATGATTATTTGTTGTATTGGACAGAATTTTATCACAATATGTTTTGTTGATACACATTGTTAAAAGCTGGTAGCACCACGTTAATAGCAGTTAGCTTTCAATTCTTTTCAGGACTATAATGAACAATGCTTTACACAAATTTGTACTGAGAAGGTGAAGCTAACGATGCTAAGTGCATTTGGAACATCCTTTTCTGGTGCAGCATACGTGGCACCATTGAGACAAAACAACGAAAGCAGAGGGCTAGAAATAAAAATGTAGTAAATAGATTAAAATTTATAGCATGAAATTGACATATAACAATTGTAATTACTCTCAAAGGGGTAAAACAAACAGGAATGTTAAAGAGATGTGAAGATGACAGCCATTATAACATTGATAGTGGTAAAAATAATAAACATCTGAAATAATTTTAAAGTGTTTTTTTGTAGGTCCTGCGTCTAAGTCACAATTTCTGTTGATTCGTTTACACAGCTCACTTTGGAGTTTCTTTGGATACAAGTTGTCTCTTTGAATCTTCTTTTCCAAATATCTCCTCCAGTGGATCATCAGGGTAACTTTTAGTCTTACAATTCTAAATCAGGAGTTAATTTCTTTGCAGTGAACAGAGCAGGTGTATTAATCTGGCAGGTACTGAAGAAGGTTTTGTGAGTTCCTCACATCAAAAATATGGTGAGCATTCCTGGTCACTGATGTAAACTTGATTACAGCGACAAGTGATGTCTGAGTTTATAAGTAATGTTATAATTGGTTGCACGTATAACGTTAACCTTGTTGTTTTTAACATCTTGAAATCTCTCATGGAGTCCTGAAATGTGTATTTTTACACATTGATTAGTTTTTTTAGTAGCAATGTTGTTTTGTTCTACTTATCCATTAAAGTTTGAATCTGGAAGGTAGAGTGTAGTTTCTTTGGTTTGGGATGTAGGTGATCTTGGTCAAATCACAAACTTTACTTTTCTTATCAGACATTTTGAATGCCTGATTTAAGTAATAGTGAGTGTTAGGATCTGTGTACGTAACTTTTTTGTAGACTTTAATAGTAATCATATATTTATGTATCAGTGCATCTAAGATCTTTAATGGTGCCATCTTCTTCAGTGAATTGTATGTTCTGTTTTGAGAGTTAACATAAGAAAAGAAATTAGTCTGGTTTTTATTTGTCAGGTGAGAATTGTGTCGCTGATGTATTGGTTTGTTTGTTTTTGTTCTTTTGAAAGTTTTTATAAAATGAGAAATTATTTGTGTGAACAAATAACTATCATGATTTTCATGTATGGAACTATTAAGAAACTTTTTTTTATGGACCCCCTCAAACAACAACAACAAAAACATTAAGTATGTGAATTAATTTGTTGTTAGCGATGCTTGTAGTTCTCATGTAATTATCATTATCTTAGAAATTACTTAATAATGTGGAGCTCACGATAACATCATCCCTTTTTAATACACACACTGGTGCATGTCGGTAATGTAACCACCTGTATCTTGACAGTAAATATGCAGGTTTTATTTTCTTGTTTAAACTGGATTTCTATCTGTTGTGCACAGAACACTGATAGCCCATTGTGTAGCTCTATGTTCAACAACCAAAACAAATAATTTATATATTATTTGTTGGACACTGCAGTTATCTTGAATTTCTCAGTTTTTACAGTTGACACTAATGTTGATGTCAATAAGGTTTTGGTATGGAACAGTTTTAAAACGTTTTGAGAAAGTTCTGGTTGTGTTTATAGTTTTGTAGTGGTCACAGGTAATGTATGATAGTTATTACAACAATAAGAAAGTGCTCCAATGTTGTGATGATTCAAATAATTTAGAAAACTAAAGTTCTGTTGCCTTTGTTTATTTCAAGTGCTTCCTTGTTAATTACTAATTTTACACGTGGTAAAGAACATTGTATTTTGTAAGCTGTGGACAGACCTTTAAAATGACATCATGTAAATATAAGTAAAATGTAAAGAAATGGATGTTTTGTTTTTATAAATAAAATATTTCTAATTTGTAAACTAAACAGAACACTTGATTAAAATGTGGTTTTCTATGTCAGTAAATGTAATAATATATTTATTTCCTATAGTGATTATGAATGACCAATTAAAACAAATGTCTAGATTGATAGCCAACTCTCTCTCTCTCTGTTTTGGTTTTGTAAGCGAGACTTGAGATGTACAAAATGTACATTCACACCTGAAAACCCTTTAAACTGATTAACAGTTTAGAACTGTTTGATGGTTAACTGGTTTGTTACTTCTGTATCATAAATGTTTGCTGAAAGTAAATACATTTTTGAAATTAGTGTTTTATTCAACAGTGAGATGCTGTAACATTGTCTTGAAATACACTGGTGTTTTCTGAAATTTTTTAAACTATAATTTTAACAAGAAACATTGAAATGAAAAAAATTAGGCACGCAACGTATGAGAACTCAATGGTGAAAGTTACAAATACACTCAACCTAAATATTTTAAAAACATGTATAACATATTACTTCTGGGATTCTTTTTTTTTGTGTGTGCTGCATTTCAGTTTTAATTTGTTTAAATGTTTAGACTTTAACAAATTATAAGGCTGAAATAAAAAGGGCAAAAATAAATAACTTTTTGTTTAACAAGTAGCAGAAACTACTATAAAAATAACCCAGAAGTTTAATCTTTGATTTCTTACCTTTAATATAATCTTTATGGAATTACTACATCATTGGTCATAATGTGTAATATCCTTACTAGTTTGAAGAGTGCGTTTTCCTGCCGATATATGCAAATTATTTAAAAATACAGTAATATGCTACTTTGGATACAGTAAAATGGATATTTTTTCATGCATTATATTAAGAGTGAAATAAAGTCACAGTAGTATGAAAGGTAGTTAAATTTACATTTTTTGTTGAGATTAGAATGCATTGTTTCATCAGATAGATGACCTCACTGTTAATATTTTTGGATATAGGTAATACAGAAATTATATATGTTCTTTGAAAATAATTTTAGAACTTCGTGAGATCATGTTTTGTTTGATGACCATCCATCTTGACTGAAGCTCTGAATTTTGTATTTCCAAACCTTTATGAGGATATCATGTCCAAATAACACTCATTTTTTTTGTTTTCCACATTATATCCAGTGTATAAGGATGATGGATTTGCATCTCTTGGGACAAATCTTTCCCAAATAGAGTGTATTCCAAGTTTAAAAGCTGGTAGATCTTTCTGCAGATGTTTTTGTATCATTTTTAAATGTGGAAAAGTTTGAATAATTCCATTCTTCAAATTTAACATTTCAAGATAAATTAACTATTCAGACTGCTACATCTAGTTTGATTTTATTGACAGAATTATAACGTATAATTGAAATTAATTTTGTTACGAGTCATAAATACCCGGTACAATGATTGTGGAAGGGCCGAGTATTAGTTATCATAGTCGGTAAAGTGTAAACAAATAAAGGACCGGCATGGCCAAGGGTGTTAAGGCATGTGCTTCATAATCAGAGAGTCACGGGTTCGCGCCTGAGCCGTGCAAACATGCTTATCCTCCCAGCCGTGGGGGTGTTATAATGTGATGGTCAATCCCACTATTCGTTGGTAAAAGACTAACCCAAGAGTTGGCAGTAGGTGGTGATGACTAGCTGCATTCCCTTTAGTCTTACACTGTTAAATTAGGACGGTTAGCACAGATAGCCCTCGAGTACCTTTGTGCAAAATTCAAAAAACAAAACAAACCATCTACATGAGGTATGCAAAGGTTTATTGGATATTTAGTGCCATAAACAACTTCTGTTCAAATGGATTGTGTCCAAATTGAGATCTTGATAACACGCAACACCAATTTTATTCCTGGATAGTTTGTGTTATTTCTTAATTGCTTATGTTGTAAAAGTACAGAAAATGGCCATTATTCCTTTTAAACTTTGCTTTTGTGACACGGGTAATGAAATTTTGAAATTAGCCTATTTTCTATGTGAAAACGGGCAAATTTGCAAATTTTCATTTGTATAAGGTCTGAATGAAACATAAATGAAGATTTACATGTATTTATATTAAAGTTATGCAAATATATTTAGAAGTGAGTAACTTTTCGAGATTTGTGGCTGTAATGTAAATCACTTTTACGTATCAGGCCCTAGTTATAGTCTCCCATCATGTTTTTGTTATACGCTTTTTGGTAGCGGCATTCAAAGTCCAGTATATCTTGGTGGAAGCACTTGCCTTGCTCCTCTGAGTATGCTCCTATGTTATCCTTGAACTTATCAAGATGAACGTCAAGGATATGGACTTTCAGGGACATCCTGCAGCTCAATTTGCCATAGTTTTTCACCAGAGCTTCAACCAGTTCCACATAATTTTTGGTCTTGTGATTGCCCAAGAAGCCCCGAACCACTGCAACAAAACTACCCCAAGCTTTTTTTCCCTTCCTACTGAGCTTCTTGGGGAATTTTATGCACTTCAGGATCTTCTTCATGTGTTGTCCAACAGACACCAGCTTTGACCTTTGCCTCAGACAGCTTAGGGAAGAAGTCTCGAAGATAGTTGAAGGCTGCAGACTCCTTATCAAGAGCTGTGACAAATTATTTCATGAGACCCAATTTTATGTGCAATGGTGTGAACAACTCTTTCTGGAGGTCCACTAGTGGCTCACACTAGATATTGTGCCTTCACCTGGAGAACCCGGTCCGTTGTGGCCAGTGCACTGTGGTGTCCCAAAGGCATAGATAACAGGAAAACTTTGTGAGCATCCTTAGAGACCCATCAGGAATGCCACCATTTTGAAGTCTCCAATAACCTCCCAGCCATACTCATCATACTTCAAGGCTTCTTGTAAGGTCTTGACACTGTTGTATTTCTCTTTGAGGTGCACTGAAAGATATTTAAATTTTAAAAGGTCTAAAATTTGTATAATATAAAATAATACTATTTAACAAGTAAAAATCGTCCATCTTACCTTCAAGAATTTTTTGCAGTGCTTGCAGGTAAAATACCCAGGATTTGTCTTGATCCCCAATAGGCATGCCGAAATACGCCTTTCAGGTTTAACACACTCTAGCAGATGCTGTCACAGAGTACTTTTTTGCTCTTGTCTTGATAAATTGACCATATACATAGCAGAATGAGTCTGGAGAATGCTTGCATCTTCTTAATTTCAACCCTGATAAAATCAGATTTGTCTATGTGTTCATTTAAGCAGCTAGAACTAAACTGAAGTGGTGAGACCCTGTATATATATTACTATGGAAAGTTCTAGAAATTTCTAAAAGGTTCTTGAAAATTATCGTAAGTTCTACAACACTCTAGAAAATTCTTGTGAGTTTGAGAAAATTTCCTATCAGCTACTCAACACTGAATTTATTTGGAATGTTCTAGAAAATGGGTAGATTTGAAAATTTCATCACCCTGTCACAAAATCGAAGTTTGAAGAGAAAAATATGTCATTTCCATTCACTTTAGGCATAAGCAGTTGGGAAATAACACTTTCTGCCCAGGAACAAGAAAAAGTCTGTAGAAATAATTTAATGGTCGGTATTACAGGACAGATTCAATTAAAACTAGCTTAGAGGTATTTATACTTTCAGATATACAGTAAGCAAACACACCTAAGTGTAGGGAATACAAAAAGTGATTGATTATTATTACAGTATAACTAAAAGGTAAAAAATCCCAAGTAAATTAAACCTCTTACAATAATAGACACTGGGGCAAATCCGTCTCAGAACATCTGATTGGTGTGATTACAACTGAGAGTTTCGAAAGCCCCCTCCAGTAGCCCGGTGGAAATGTTGCAGCTTTTTACTTCTAGAAACGGGGTTTCGATACCCACGGTGGGCTCAGTACAGAATACCTCGTGTAGCTTTGCGCTTAATAATAAACAAAAACAGTTTCGAAAATCATAAGAAAGCTACAATAAATGATTGCTTGTGAATATTTTTTTAATTAAATGTAAGATTCACGGTTTCTTAAAGTTTGCGAGCAAAGGTGAACAAAAGTTTTATGAATAAAGATTGTTTGTTTGTTTTATATTTCGAGCAAAACTATTTGAGGACTATCTGCACCGGTTGTCCGAAATTTAACAGTGATAGGTAGCTAGTTTAACACCATCCACTTTTAGGGCTACGCTTTTACCAACGAATAATGAAATAGGTATTACCAATACAGAAAAGAGTTAATATGTACATGTACATACATATATATAGCAAATACTGAAAATAATGCAGAATAATTTAAAATATAAATTTCTTCATAAATAGTTGAACAGTTTTTTTATTTAATAATGAACTCATAATATGATTTTTTTTTTTTTAATTTCGCACAAAGCTACTCGAGGGCAATCTGTGATAGCCGTCCCTAATTTAGCAGTGTAAGACTAGAGGGAAGGCAGCTAGTCATCACCACCCACCGCCAACTCTTGGGCTACTCTTTTACCAACGAATAGTGGGATTGACCGTCACATTATACACCCCCACGGCTGGGAGGGCGAGCATGTTTAGCGCGAACCCGCGACCCTCGGATTACGAGTCAAACGCCTTACGCGCTCGGCCATGCCAGGCCCAATGAATAAATTTTGTTTGTTTGTTTTGAATTAAGCACAAAGCTACACAATGGGCTATCTGTGCTCTGCCCACCACGGGTATCGAAACCCGGATTTTAGCGTGTAAGTCCGCAGACATACCGCTGAGCCACTGGGGGGTCATAATATGAAACAAATCACCTGATGAGTAAGAGTTTGTTCGTCATAATTTTACCCCACTGTCAAAATTTAAGACTTTTAAAAGCTATTCTGGTGAATTGTGACTTCGTTAAATACACTGACGTTATAAAAGGGAAGAAATGCCCTAAATATAGACGAGAATGAATATACGTAATTCTGAATGAACTAAGTGTTAAGCAAGCGTTTATTACAAGCAAAGGGTTTATTGCATTATATAATAATAGCTTGTAGTGGTGAGCTGTGTCGCCTTGAAAGCAGGTCTGATAATTATATTTTGGGTTCTTGGTGAATGCATGACCATTAGATAGTTCAGTGATTATATTAAACAATTATGATTGAAAGGTCATGTGGTAATTTTTAACGAAGAAAAATAGTCATACGACAAGATTGTATAATGATCTACAGTCATTGGACATAAAGTTTTGAAATAAAAAATCTTCATCGCACTCAGTGAGAACGAAAACACTTGTACAATAATGCGTTGAAGATGACAATGTGTTGCACAAGTACGCCAAATCCAAAAGAACACTTCAATCCAATCCAAAAGCTTGCGTTGATGATGACAACGTGTTCCAAAACACTTTTAGAATGATGCGTTAAAGATGACAATGTGTTGCACAAGTACACCAAATCCAAAACAAAACTTCTATCCAATTCAAAGGCTAAAATTACAGAAGAGAATTTTCCAATCGAAAAACGTTTACAATGAAGTTGGACTTACTTTTTGATACCTTTAATACGATAAGAATAATTTATCTCTGATATTAAACTCATATAAAGTTACAATCCGAGGGTCGCGCTTGCGTCGTGCAAAACATGTTTGCCCTCCCAGCCGTGGGGCGTTATAATGTTTCTATCAATCCCACTATTCGTTGGTAAAATTGTATCCCAAGAGTTGGCGGTGGGTGGTGATGACTAACTACTTTCCCTCTGGTTTTACAATACTAAATTAAGGACGGCTTGGTGAAGTGGGCTAAGAACCTACTCTTAAATACCTGTTGAAGAATCCACAAGCGGTTGCGGCTCGATGTTCCTTGATGAAATCTAATGATAATAACTAACTAACTAACTAATAACAATTAATAAGATGTTACTGGTCAATAGCTGTTATGAGGGGCAGTTGTTTGCTCGTTCGAAGTTTAGCACAAAGCTGCATAATTGTAAGTGAAGTGTTAAAGCACTTTTTAAAAATAAACATACCACAAAAATTTTACACTACTAAAATTTGGAGTTAAATATTCTAAATTGAACAAAGTGTGGAAAGCAAGCAAAAAACAAAAGTTTATTTACAATCTTATAAAGTAGTAGAAAAATAATATGTCCTTTTTCAATCTGTAGCTGTTAAGTGTTTGTGTATTTTTAGTACACCAGTCAGTGAGGCCTACTAATCCGGTGTGCCTCACCTATAATTTAATATAATTGAAAATCCGGCTTAAATTAATAATGAAACCATCAAGGGAAAATTATAGAAAAAAGCAATAATTATTGTCTGTTAAGCATTACACTCTACAGTGAATTAAACAGAACTTGTCTTTGGTTAAAGTTACTGTTAGCTTTCACCAAGCACATTTAAAGTGACAACCAAGTTTTAAAGACTAAGTTCAAACAAACAAGCAAATAAAAATCAAAACACAGCACTCCACAAGGGAAAATGTTCAAAGTTATTCAATTATGAAATATTCATAATTTTGAAAAGCTTATTTAAAGTTTTATAACTCTTAAAAGTCGTTCTTATCACATAAAATATGGTTTTATATGCAATAACAAAATATGCTGACATAGATGCATTCTCAAGACGATTGGTATTGTAGTCGCACTTTATTTAAAATAAAGTACAGAATATTCTTCGGTCATCTTCAGGTTAACATGGACGAGTTTTACATTCGAGATCTACGACTAATGGAAATTGAACTCTAGATTACATGTACTGCTGACCCTTATACCAGTGGTTCCAAAACTGTGCATTGCTGGATATTTCAAAATTTCGAGGAAAACACAGAGATATCAACATCTGTCTTAGATTCCACTACATTACTTTCAATTACGTTTTCGAATGTATTTGTTTATCTGTACCTTCGGCCACATCAGTAACTTCTCTAACTTTTTAGTTTCTTAGTGTATAAATACTAGTCGATTCTCCGTGTCCGTCAGTCATCGAAATAACTGAAGGATGTTGTGATCAAGTGTCTGCGCAGTTCAGTGAATTATTTTGTTGATTTTTTGTCCTTGTGTATAAAAATGGAAATATTTTTAAACATTAATAAAAAGTGTGGGAGTGAAGAAAAGGATGGCGAACCACAGACAAGTAGCAAACTTGTGAAGAAATGGAAATATGATGATACTTATCTAGATTTTGGTTTTACTTCGGTAGATGTCAATATGAAGAGAGTCTGCAGTGTGTACTACTGTGTCTAAAAGTTTTGACTCCAGAACGGATGCTTCCAAGTAAACTAAAATGCCACTTAGAGACCAATCATTCTAACATGGCTAGTAAATCTCGTGATTATTTTGTCACAAAGTTAAAATAATTGAAAGAACAAAAAAGGTACATTTTTGAAACAAGCATTAATACCAAGCAATGCTTTACTAGCATCCTATAAGGTGGTATATATGATCAGGAAATGTAAAAAAAAAAAACAAAAAAAAAAACTTCACACCATCATCGAAGAACTGATTTTACCGGCTGCGGTAGATATGGTGAACATTATGATTGGTGAATCTGCCTTTATCCAACAATACTATCAATTATAGAATCCAATTCATGGCCAAACACCTCAACAATCAGATAATTGAAAAAAAAGAGAAAAGGGAAGGAATTCGGGTAACAGCTGGATGAGGTGACGGATGGTAATAAGGATGTTCGTTTGATTTGTTACACTCGGTTCGTGGATGGTGACAAAAATGTAGAAGATCTTCTCTTTTGTAAAAGTATCACTGCAGGTACAAAAGCTCAAGACTTGTTTGAGTTCCTTGACACTTTTATGTGTGAAAAAAACTCAGACTGGGCTAAATGCGTTAGCAGACATTCATACGAAGCAAAGCTCTTGATGCACTGTGGATTCACTGCATATTCCACGGGATGTCTTGCGTCAAAGTTTCTGAGTCTTCCATGTGACCTATTCCTGGAAAGTGGTGAACTTTATAAAAACTCGGCCACAGAAGACGAGGTTAAAAAAAACTGTGTGAGGATATGGGATGTGAGCACACATTTTTGTTGTTCTATTGTAGCTCGTGGTAGCTCTCTCGTGAAATTGAACTGTCCCGTGTGTTCGAATCAGGAAGCGGGTTAAAAGTGGTGAGCTTTATAAAAACTCGGCTACAGAAGACGATGTTTCTTGTTTGTTTGTTTTGGAATTTCGCACAAAGCTACTCGAGGGCTATCTGTGCTAGCCGTCACTAATTTACTAGTGTAAGACTGGAGGAAAGACAACTAGTCTTCACCAATCCCCGCCAAATATTGGGCTACTCTTTTACCAACAAATAGGGGGATTGACCGTAACATTATAACACCTCCATCCCCTTGCTGAAAGGGCGCGCATGTTTTATGTGATGAGGATTTGAACCTGTGACCCTCAGGTCAGGAACCAAGTATTTTAACCACCTGGCCATACCAGGCCGTTAGGCAACGTTTATAAATGACGCTAACTACACAACACTATGTAAAAAAATAAACTTACTTGCACAAAGAAACTTAGTATAAGCTGCACTTTATAAATCACAGAGAAAAAAAAAATAAACAATGATTAACTATGTGAGCTAGATAGTAACTCTGTCCTTCAAACATTGCTTCTGTAACTTACTCTGTAATTTATAAGAAAAATTGTCGTCAAATCTGTAGAATTTTCTTGGCTTATATAATTGAATATTTCTGTTGCTCCTTTCCTCAGTGACACAGTGATGGACTTGGCATGGCCTAGCGCGTTAAGGCGTGCGCTTCGTAATCTGAGGGTCGCACCAAACATGCCAGCCGTGGGGGCGCTATAATGTTCGGTCAATCCCACTATTCGTTGGTAAAAGAGTAGCCCAAGAGTTGGCGGTGGGTGGTGATGACTAGCTGCCTTCCCTCTAGTCTTACACTGCAAAATTAGGGATGGCTAGCACAGATAGCCCTCGAGTAGCTTTGTGCGAAATTCCAAAACAAATAGACACAGAGATATGTCTGTGGAGTATTACGCTTGAAACGGGGTTTCGATACCCATGGTTGCACAGCAGAGCTAATCCACTGTATGGCTTTGCGCTTGACTACTAACAAACAAAGCTTAAGACCATCATTTCGTTCTTTTTAATCATCTTGCCAGCAATCAAATTACAATATAATACAATTTTGTATAATGGAAACCTTATGTATTTGTAGTTATTTTATGCTACTATAAACTCGAAAAATTTCTTTACAACTAATTTATTGAGTGAAAAATTTTGTAGTACAAATATTTAATGTGTTTAAAAATGAAAATGAAGTTTAACATCAGAGAATCAACATCCACAATGTATTCCTTTCAAGTATCTAAAATGGCTCACCAAACAATTGGTGATGTTTGAAACAAACTCTTATTTTTAATAAATGAAGCGGTATGAGTCGAGACCATAGACGTAATCCGAGGGTCGCGGGTTCGCGCCCGCGTCGCGCTAAACATGCTCACCCTCCCAGCCGTGGGGGTGTATAATGTGACGGTCAATCCCACTATTCGTTGGTAAAAGAGTAGCCCAAGAGTTGGCGGTGGGTGGTGATGACTAGCTGCCTTCCCTCTAGTCTTACACTGCAAAATTAGGGATGGCTAGCACAGATAGCCCTCGAGTAGCTTTGTGCGAAATTCCAAAAAACAAACAAACAAACGAGACCATAGATAAAAATTTTGTCTTTATGATCTGGACATCCGCCCCCAAGCTTTGTTTTGCCTTTTATAGAATACCGTGTTACTATTTAAGTTTATGACGTTGTTTATTAGAATATTCAATTAACAGAAACATTTCGTATAGATTATGAAGTTAGTAAAAACAAACAAGTAACAACACATAAATCCTATTTTATGAATTATATGTGTAATGTGGAAAGTTTGAAAACGTGTTCCTTGGATGAACTTTGTTACTGTTCGTGATAGATGGCAACAATACGCAGTACCACTATTTGAAGTTGACAGGTGAGTGAATGCTTGATCAATTTAACTAGTAGATTATTTCTTTCGACATAATAAATGACCTGAACATCTTGTGTGCGGACTTATAAGAATAAACACTCATTAAAGCACAATGCGTATCCCGTTGTGTTGTTTTGTGCTTTACGTTGTTGCTGTACGCTGAAACTAGTAAGGATAAAAATGCATTGCAGAGATAGTTGGTGTGCGTATTAAAATTTTTCGTTGTTAACTTGAAGATGATCCGAGGAGGTTGGAACGTTATTTTTGTATTTCACTTTAATTGAAGTTTTTAAAAACCACACTACTCATCTCTCTAACATATTTTTACTTTCAAGTGTGTTACTCGTTATTATGGAATGGAGTAAGTGGAGATAAATATACCCAAATACCTGATAGTAAGGTTATGTTGTTAATTGAAAAACAATGTTATGAAACCAGAAGATATGAATGATCGTGGTGGTTTAACAACTGAAAAGGCTGAGACTACACAGAACATAGTTATTTGCGTAGTACGTGACTGATAGATTAGAAGCTGAACCGTTAGCTACTTATCAGAAGTTCAAATGTGCACATTGGTCAAGTTATTTGTATTGGTATAAATGGTAAGAGTATGACCATAATTTCTGGTACCAAGGAACATACTCTTGAGTCTTATTTGTAAGGTATGTAGCAACAGATGTTGTAGGAAAACTAAACCAGAACAGTGTATTAAAAAGATATTGTTCATACGTGTAAAGATGCAAATAGAAATGTATATCTTTGAAGAATGTTACTTCAAACTAGATAGTGGGAAGAGTGAAGAACCGCTTACCTTAAAAGATTGTCAAGGATATACTTAGATTTCTACAGGTAAGAACACTGATATGATAGTTATGAGGTGCTTTCATTTTAAACGTATTAATTGCAAGCCGTGTGAATTAAAATAATGAGGGAGAGATATATTTGCAATGATTTAGGATAGTATTCATACTAAACTGTCAGAAAGACAAGTATAAGGAAGATGATACTATTTTGGATTTGACATTATTATTGATGCAGGTGTGGTTGCAAAAACTCAAGTACAGGAAGATTAGTATGTTATTAATCATTGGATAACTAGGTTTGACGTTTTGGTGCATGTTGACGTAGAAATTAAAAATTCTAGTAAATAATTTTTATAAACCAATTTTAAGGCTAGGAGGCAAGATCTATTGAATCTGAATAATAAGTTAAAAGTGATGTAGAACAGATATTCATAAATTTCATAATTTTTATGGAACAGAAAGGAACTTGTTAGTTCATCATGGATTTTACTTCCAGCTCCTAATTATACCCACTCCTTAATACTTGTGTATTCATCCAGTTTTTTCTTTAACTCAGTTAAATTTCCTGTTTCCATATCCAGAGCTTTAATTTTTTTAAACAAGTCTTTGGTGAACCCTCTTTGGAATTAAAAAAGAAAAGAAAAAAGATTCTTTTAATTCAATGTATACTTTTTATGAAAGAAGGAAATTATAACATGGTAAATAAAACTCAATTGGTTAATAAAGAATAAAGTTTTGGATAAATGCATAAAGCTCTACAGATTTATGTTTATGTGTAGGTCAGAAGGTTTGCAGGATATGAAACAGGATTAGGCCAGTAATGGAATAAAGACTTCTAACAAACAGAGAGCTAGCCAAGAACATTAACCACAAAAATTCTTTTAAGGATATTATAGATGGATAGAGTGCTAAAATGGATATTGTGACCTGTTAAGGATATTGATGGCAAGATTGTATTCAAGACAGTGAAATGATGTTAACAAACGTGTGGAGTGTGATTATTACAATTATTTCTATTGTCTTTATTTTACAGAGAAAGTTAAACCTTTTAATTAAGAACTACTGAGCACATTTTTCAAAGATAGAGATAATAAAAGTAATGCACTGACTATCCATGGAAGGTAAAATGTCAGATGTGTGTCCCACTTTAAGATGGTTTATTTAGAGTACTTGGGTTGACTGAGAATTAGAGAATTTCTTATACCAGTTTTTGGAGATGCAGGTAATGTTAGAGCTACTCTGTAAATTGTTGGCCAGTTTATCTTCCTTCCATAATGGAAAATTCAATACAGTCTGATATATATTAAGAAAAAACCTTACAAAATTATTCAGTGAAATATGATGCAGGTAATGTTAGAGCTACTCTGTAAATTGTTGGCCAGTTCATCTTCCTTCCATAATGGAAAATTCAATACAGTCTGATATATATTAAGAAAAAAACCTTACAAAATTATTTAGTGAAATATGATGTCGTAACATTAAGAAAGACAGTATGGATTTAACTAATGAAAATTAAAAACTATATAGACACTTAACATTCTTTTCATCAAAGGATTTCTTTAACCACAGTATTGAAAAAAAGTCTTTGTGTATTATTTAAGGTGAGAGACAAATTTAACTCTTCATTTTTGAAGATTATAATGCTTATTTGGGAAATTGTGGTACTTATCTCTATACAAATCAACAGTTAAACTTCACTTGGAATGCTATGCATGGTTTTGGTATACTTATCTGAGGAATGGTGTTGATCTATTGAAGAATGGCTACCAAAGTGGAGTAAGAGGTGATCTTGATACAACATGGGACAGCCTTTATATTCTCGTAATTAAAATATTTTTTAAAAACCCTTATAATTCATATTCTCATGAAGCTTTTTCTTAAACTCACTTTATTTTACTGCCTTTACAACATCTGAAGGCAACCCATTCCAAAGGCTAACCACTCTGTTAGAAAAATAAAACTGTCTTAGCTAAAGGTGATTCCTACCCTGCCAGAAATGGATATTTGAGTTCCCTAGTCCTGATGTTCTCACAGTTAAATATGAACTGAAAATGAAGCATCTACACATTTCTCATTACAGTTTAAAACACCTGATTCAGATCCTCGCTAATGTTTTTCAAGAGAATATTTGAAATTTCAGTCTCTCTATCCCAGGCACCAATCTAGTAACTCTTCTCTGAACCCTTTCCAACAAGCCAGCGTCTTTCCTTAGGTAAGGAGCCCAAAACTAAACACAGTATTCCAAATGTGGCTTAACCAGTGGTGTGTAGAATGAAATTGTAATCTATTTAGCTCAGTATTCAATATTTCTGTAGATGCAACCTTAATTCATAGCATTAGCAATAGCCTTGTTGGATGGCTATTGATCAGCTATTACACCAAGATCCCTTACTTTGTAACACTGTTAAGGTTATTTACATCCAAATTATAATTAAATTGATTATAACACACATGCATTATCTTCCATTAATTGTTATTAAAACCCATTTGTCATTTATTTTTTAAACTCCCAAAATGATCTAAATCCTTTGGTTCATCATCAGTATCCTCTTTACAGCCAGCAACATCCAAGACCTTGATATCATCAGCAAATGTTAAATAATTTATTGACCATTTTTCATCTGTGCCATTGATATAAATGTAAGAGCAAAGGCCTTAAGACTAAGCCATGAGGTACCCTGCTTGTGACATTAATCCAGCTTGACTGAACTCCATTTGTAATAACCTTCTATCATATTCTACCCAGTGTGCATGTTCTTCAAAGAAATTATTTTCTTTATCATTAAGGCAACTCAGTTGTAAAAGTTTGCATAAAGAGGTTTTTTATAAAGTATGGATTAAAGAATGGTGTCTTATGAACATGGACACTGGGAGTAAGAAGGCTAAAGAAATGTTTTTTAATGTACTGAAGTCTAAGTCATTCTAGTTTTGATGGGAAAACAAATTCCATTCTAGTTTTACCCTTAAAATTTTTGGTTGCTTAATTAAAAAAGAATAAAAAAGACATGCTTTGGAATAGATTTTATTGTTGATTAGGTTGTATTATTAAATTTCTTTTGTTTTTCAGGTATACTGTGGAACATAGTACATGTGGAAAATTTTCAAAATGAATGCATCTCAATCCCCAGCAGCCTTTGAAGGCACAGAAATACCAATTCCTAACTGGAATGTGCAGACATTGTCATTCCAGAACTGTGAAGATAGTGTTTCTCAGTCTGTTTACAACTGTGATAATTTTCTCATAGTTCTTCCAGAAAAGAGTCTCTTCCAGTTGTCTTCACAAGCTTCTACAAGACAGCAGAATAAAAACGTTAAATGTGGAAGCTCTTTTGTTACACGGGTATTTTAGTTCTGACTGTTTAATAGATACCTACTCGCTTATGTAGTGAACTAGATGTGAGTTCTTGTTATGTTGGGAGAAAGAGGTACACTTGTTGGTTTTTCAAAACTTTTTAGGAACTATAACAAAGCAAAGACATCTATTTAATTTTGTTTTTTGGGGTGCAAGTTAAGTGAGAAATAAAAGGTTTAAATGAATCATTGTAATAATGCAGACACTAATATTAGTGTACCACAAAAGTATACATACTTATAAGTTTCAGATTTAAAACAAGAAAGAACTAGAACAATGATCTTGTTCTTAAGATACAAGTAAAATATTGTACAAATTGCAGTTCTCTGAGTTAAAGTCAATAGAGACTTTTTAGAGCTTGAAGAATGATACCAGAATTTATTACCATCAGGCTGTTAAGATTGTCTGCCTTTTGTTTCTAATATTAAATAAAATAAATATTCAAGTTTGTTTTTTTATTTTCTCTCTATCTAATGTTGGGAATGTCTAAAGATGTTTGAGAACAGCCTTGGGATAGTGGTAAGTTTACAGATTTACAGAGCTAAAATCAGGGGTTTGATTCCCCTTGCCGAACACAGCAGATAGCCTGATGTGGTTTTGCTTTAAAGAAATGCACAGTCTTGTGTTACATGTGTGAAGATGTAAAATGACAACAGAAAAGTTAAATGGGAAAAAAAAGACAAACTATCACCTATTATTTTTTCAAAAGCTACTTTCACAGTAATTTTAATTACAGTTCCTCCTTTTTGATTGGTCAGTAAAAGAAAGGAAAATTCTTTCTAAATTAGTTTGAGTGGTCTTGAATAACTTCTTGTTGAACTCTGATGAGAAAAGACTTATGTCCAAGAGGGCTGAGATTCTCTACTGAAGTCCTGTCTTTGCTGTACTTTGTGCTTCTACTGTACGTTTTTTATATCTGTGTTTCTCTGAATGTAACCACCCACTTGTTACTGGAAACCTTTTTATTTCTGTTGTTTAAATATGGTTCATTCACCTAAGTTTATTTTTCAGTCCACTTGCAATAGACTACCGCACTCATCCTTCCACATCATAAATCCTTGAAACTCCAGTGTTTGTAGGTTTATTCTTGAATTACTGTTTATTTAAAAATAAGGATAACAGATGATGGTAGGAGTGAAGCAGGCATAACTTGTGTTGCCAAATTTGCTTCTTAACTGTTTAGTTTTGTTAGAAAATGTAAAAAATTTGCATTAATGCTATCTCATCCTGTGTACTTGTAGCAGCATATGAAATGCTAAGAAAATAATTATTGTTGTTATGCTATTTAGACCTAAAACATGAAATTTATATGTTTGTTATTGTAGATTTTTAGTGTTTCTATAGAAGAACAAAAATACCAAGAGATTAGCTGTCATTGTGTTAATGAAAAGAGAAAACTAAAGATTATTTGTGAAGATATCACAAAGAAGACTGGTGTTCGTATTGAGGTTGTTTCTTTAAGCAGCCTTTACATAATTATGGTAGTGATAGGCAAAGGTGATGCTGTATTGAGAGCTCAGCGAAAGTTTGTGAATAAACTGAAATCTCAGGTATGTTTTTAAAACAAAATTATGAGGAAATTAGTGTTTTGATTGATTTCTATCAAACAATGTCTTGTTTACTGGTAACGTTAAAATTATTGTGTATGAGCTGTTACGTTTATTAATGTCTTCTAATTCTTGTACGTTTCTTACTTTGAACAAGAATACTTAATTTCGAAAACTCCAGGCAGATGCATTTTAAGAAAACTGAGTTTTCTCCAATATTATCTTTGATCACAGGGTATTTATTATTGGTGTTGAGAGACATTACTGTGTATTTTTTCAAAATAAAAAGAATTATGGTGGAAGTAATGCTGAACTGAATTTTTATTAGGATGTTGTGAATGTGTCCGTTCCAAAAGAATACCATCGATTCATTTTGGGAAAAAAAGGCAAAAAACTTGTTAAACTTGAACGAGGCACCAATACTAAGATTTCCATTCCTAGACCTGAAAACCTTTGTGACATTATTAAAATCGCTGGGACTAAAGAAGGCATTGAAAAGGCTGCGCGTGAAATTCAAGTTATTATTGATAAAACAGTAAGAAATCTCTTAGGATTGGAAATTTGTGAAACTAGTATTAGTTTTTATATGAAATAATTGAAACCGGAATAGGTTAGTAAAGATAGTTAAATTATAGTTAAAATGGTTTATAATGGACATTTTGACAATTGCTTTCAGGTACAATGTTTTGTCTTGATTGTTAAAAGAACAAATAGTTCTTAAACATTTTAACAGTATTATCTAAATTATTATTGTTTTAAAGTTTAGGTTTTAGGTTATTAAAGTTTTAATAACCAGCAAACCACTGGGCTGATTGTTACCAAACCTCAGAACCACCTGGATGGTGGCGTTCAGGTCTGTCCCTTTCATCTCATATCTAACTCTAAAATCAGGGGTTCGATTCCCCTTGGTGGGCTCAGCAGATAGCCCAATGTGGCTTTGCTGTAAGAAAACACACTTCTTGTGTCATCCCTGAGGGCTTGTTTGTCTTCTCCATGCATTATGTCTATTTACAACTAGTGGATTGCTTGACTGATTACCACCATAACTGACATTTTTGTTTTGAGCTCCCTTGGGTATGACATGGGAAAGTTAGGATTAAGATAATTTATAATGTTCACTAATGAAGAACAAATACAGGAATTGACACTCTGGAAACATAAGGTTTATGGTTTGCTCCAGAACTGGAACTTTGAAACAAACATATTATGTTCACAAAAAGAAACTTAATAATAAATCAATTTAGAGAAATGGAGAAAATAATAGAAGATTAATGTGGCCAGTCTTGTTTATGTGGATTTGTTGTTGAAATAATTATTGTCTCTTTTATGTGGATTTGTTATTGAAGTAATTACTGTCTCGTTTATGTGGATGTGTTGTTGAAGTAATTACTGTCTTGTTTATGTGGATGTGTTGTTGAAGTAATTACTGTCTTGTTTATGTGGATGTGTTGTTGAAGTAATTACTGCCTCGTTTATGTGGATGTGTTGTTGAAGTAATTACTGCCTCGTTTATGTGGATGTGTTGTAGAAGTAATTACTGTCTCGTTTATGTGGATTTGTTGTTGAAGTAATTACTTATTAAAACTTTCTTCGGCTTCCTGTCAATGAAACTGTGACATTTTGATTAAACTTTAACAAAAAGACACGGTATTGGTCAGAACTTGTCGTGTACTATGTTGTGTGACTTAACATTTTCAGTAACTTTATTATGTGTGTTCTAATCTATCGGTCTGTGAAATATATCTTTATTCTTCTGTGTAAAATATTTCCAGTTTCAGCATTAGATTTTGTATTTGTTTTTACTGCTCAGACAGGAAAAAATTCATAAACCTTAGAAAAGACAGTAGCCAAAAGACCAGTAATTCTTATGAGTTCAGTTTTAACTGCTTTGTAAAAATTTGTTTAATTCATAAAATAAATGTAAGAAAGATTTAAATAAGAGGTTTAAAAGTATAATAGATTATGCAGTTAACTGTTTTTCCTCGTGGTGGATAAAATTTATTTCAATGGCATACCTACAGAAGAGTTTTAAACAGTATAGTACTCTCACTAGCAAATTGGAAGCAAGAAAAGTGCAGGACATTAAAAATTGAGTGAACAGGTAATACTGCATTTTATTTTATAAAAAAAATTCCATGAAAGTCAATCTCGATGCTCAGCCTGTTTTTAAAAGGTAAATAGAGAGGATTTATAGTTTTTGATCATGAGCCTTAATTTCTGTAAATTAATCAATGATCTCTTCAAAATTCACCTTCTTTGCGTGTTCAGTTGTAAGTAAAGCCAGATTTGTCAATCTTGTCTGATTCATGGCTGATTTAGAGAACTTAGAAAAGTTCCCGTGTTCAGTGAAATGCATCTCCATTGTTTCACCACAACAGTAGTTTTCAAGTGTAACTCAAATGTGACTTATTGATTTGCTGAGTCGTAACGAGGGAAAATATTAGGCAGTAAAAACATTTCGTGAACATGCTTTGATAAAACTGTGTGTGTATATATTAAAGTGCTGTCTGTTATAAACTTACTGTTACCTTACTAATCTGTTAGGTAACTGACTTTATCAGACGTAGGGGTAGTTGTTTAGTTAAGAATATACCACACCTAAATTGGCACGTGTAACAGAGTTTGGGCTGAGAAATTCGTTTGTGATGTCAGATTGTGTTAATTTGTAATATCATCTGTGTATTTTCTTTGTACAGCAATAATAATTTATATTTTGCACGTACTCTTGATGAAATAATATAAACTTGCATATTAGTTCAGCTGTACAGCTCGAAGTAATCCAGAGAACATGCACTTGCATGCAAAAATATCTTGAACTATCATTCATGCTTGTTCTCAAGAACACTTCATACCGGAGTTTTATGCTAAGATTGAATCTGTCTTAAACAACAATCTGTGAGGGATGAAAATATTTGGTCCTCTATTTTAATGTCAGTTGGAAGTGTTTTTTAGCATCAGAAATTTCTGATCATGTATATTGATGCTAGATAAGCTAAACTATAGGTCTTATCTCAGACAGGTGTGTCACTTGAAGTACCTTCCTTACGAAGTCCGTCTGAAACTACCGTCTGGCGAAGATGTGAGAAATTAGGAGCGACACCATCTCTTTTAATTGAAAAGGTGTGACTGTTTAATAACACTGAGTGTTTGTTACCAGGTTTTAACTGGCAGGATATTTGTAACTTGTTATTGGGTGTAATGTGGTGGTGATATTTGTTTTTTAACCTACTTTTCCAACAGTAAAATTAAGTTTCATACCCAGGTATTTATGGTAGAAATAATACGTGTGCCCTCATGTAGCTTTGCATGAAATTCAAAAACAAAAAAACAAAACTGTTCACTCATGCTGAACTTTTGCTGCAGTGTATATGTATATGTATATGTCAGTATGTATATGTATATGTATATGTCAGTATGTATATGTATATGTCAGTATGTATATGTATATATATATATATGTATATGTCAGTATGTAAGATATCATACCTTTTGAACATATTGATGGAGTGAAACATTCCCATCTGTATTTACAATGAAGATGGGATTTGAAAATAATTACTCATTTTTTATGGGAAGCGTACCATAGCATGTTAAGGTAATTGCACGATAAAATGTGTGTTTTCTGTGAAAATTGTCTCATTATATGCTTTTTTTTTTCTGGAAGGCTGGTCATGTTGAAGTATTGTGTGTATTTTTATAAATGATTGTGTATTATGTTATTTTAAAATAATAACAAGAAATGTTATTTTGTGATTATTTATTTATCAAATTTAAAGTTTGCACTTAATTTTTATCAACAAAATAGTTATTTGTTACTTTCTGAAATATTGATGCTGACACATAAATGGACAATATTTGATGTGTCCTGTAATTTTGCCGATAGGCTACTAAAGTGGTGATGGCTGAAATAAGTGCACCTGGTTGGCTTCATAAACATATCATAGGAAGGAAAGGAGCAAGTGTTAAACACGTGATTCAAGGTTTCCCTATGGTAAGAATCTTATTTTTATTGATCCATAGTAAGGAAAGCCTAAAACGAACAACATTAAATGAGTTCCACGTTGCCGAGTATACCCTTGTTAACCCTAAAATTCCACCATGGGTGACTGTTACCTCTTAACAGCTGGTGTTAATGATTGAAAATGTTATGTTGGCTTTCTAGGGTTAATAGTATATAAGGTTTTACAAAAATGATTTTAAATGGGTTTGCCAGGTAAAATAAAAAAAAGTTTACAGAATTTAAAAAAAAAGTGAAATCTGAACTTTTTTTTATGTTCAACATCTTCTAATTTAGGTCTCACAATTTGAAAATACTAAATATTTTACCTGCTGTTCTACACTTAAAAAATCAAAATATAAAAATCCAGGGTATTTGTAGCTCACACTTCTTTACATCATGCAGTACATCACTAAATTTCTATCATTGTTACTCACCCATTTTGTGTGATGTGAATTGATCAGGGGGTTCAAAATTTAGGTAGCAAGAAACATTCCCTGTAGAACTTTTTTAAAGTTTTGTCTGCTCTCTCTTGAACTTGGAAATTAATGTTAATACAGTCTTGTGCTTCACTCCTTTTATGTCAGACTTTTTAATCTTTCAGTCTAGTTACATTATTTTAAAAACAAAACTGGAACTGATGGTAATGGGGAGTGGAAACAGGGTTAAATTGAATAGTGCATCTCATGTTTAGTATCTGAGGAAATACAATGGTCCTTTTCTGCCAAAATCAAATTAATGAATTTTAATATGTGAAAATAGACGAAGTTACATTGTAATTGTAGCAACTTGGACATCTTGGTTTTTATAAATTTTCTTTTCTGCTAATAGAATTTTATGAGCATAATGTATGACAACGTGTAAATAAAAGAAATAAGTTTAATCACAAAAATAGCAATTTATTTATTTTGTTATGAATTTGTAAAGTTTAAAATTATTTTAAAGCTGGTTTTGAAGCCAATGTTTTTGTTAGTAACAGAAAATATGGAATTTTTTGCAACAATACTTATACTATAGTAACATAATTTGTTATTTTAACTCAAAAACAGGATGAAACAAAAAATGCTGCATCAAATGAAAAGATGTATGATCTGCAGGATATGATCTACAATGTGAGATTGATGCAGTGTTCTTTGATTTATTTTTGTTTTGGGTTGTTTTGAGTTAAATTGTATAATCAGTTAGGTTTGTAGTTGCTGTTTCTAAGAGTCCTTCCTCTTGTGATTTTATTCATTTTATTATTTAACTTTATTAAAATGTAGTTATTTTCACATTAATATATATATAAAAATTCAAATAAATAAACAAAATTTAAACATAGCCAAGGATCTAGATAGTACCTTTTGTATGAGACATTGGTGTTGCTAAAATAAGTTAAATAACATTCAGAAGACTTACTTATGGTAAAGAATCAAAACAAAACAATTGGCCATGAAACAAGTAAACATGTACAAAGCTTTCTGTGTTTTCTCTGTGTTCCCTTTGAACAGTGTTCATGTAAGAGAAATCTCACATTTTGGTGTAAGTGTATCCAAGGGTCAGAAAACCACAGTTGTTTACAGAATTCCATTATTTATTTGCACTTATAACTCCTTAAAAACCAACTTCAGTGATTCACATAGACTGTTTTGTGTTAACTTGCAGTTAACAGTAAGAATACTGAATAATTATCGGAATTGTTATTTACAACCTTCTTTCAGCTGTATTTCTACCTCACTGACAAATATTCAAATAACGTTTGATTATTGTGAAGAGGACCATTTGACTTTCATTACAATTGTAATAGTCACTGTAAGGTGAAAAATAATGAAATAAGCATTGATGTGTATCTATAATTTTATAAAATCTTTGTTTTCCTTAGATTATTGTAGAGTTCAACAATGGGGCAAACAAAATAAAGTTGGAAGGACCCGAAGATACACTTGAGAGAGCTAGTAAGACTTTGGAGAACATGATTACAGACTTGAAGGCATCTTTTTCATGTGAAGAAATTTTCGTGAATCCAAAATACCACACACATGTGGCAGATAAATATAGAGACAATGGTAAAGATTATTACTTTTCATGGCCAGTTTTGTATATAATTGATTTAAAGATGTTAAATGTATAAAACCATCCCAAATGTAGCCAAAGCAAAGATTACAGAATAGGAACAGTGAAATGGGTTCTGGTGCAAAAGCTAATTTTTTAATTATCATACCTCTCCTTACAAAACAGAATTTTCTTGATTAGTACTGCCCTCTATCAACACAAATTTTTTCAACACTCACCAATAGTCTTCTACCTCCAGTTTCTACATATTCACATGTAAATGATTATGCAGCAGGTTTCTCCCAACAGGAGTGTGACACAACCCTTGTTTTAACCAGCACTCTCTTCATGTTACCGTCCATTAACCACATCTAGATTAGCTGTGGTACCGTACAAACATGTTTATTTTTTGCTTACAAATATGTCAGTTTTTCCTTTATATTACAAACTTAGTTTTTCTTTACTATTTAAAAAAGTTTTCTTATTAAGGGGTTTATTAAATATTGTGTGCACAAGATGAGAATATACCATTAATTTGGTTTCCAAGAATCGCATACATTATATTTTAAAATAAGGAACAAATGATTATACTTGGGCCACAACAGTTGTATACAGCTAGTTACTCCTCTTGAATGCCCCCTAGTGGCTCAGCGGTATGTCTGCGGACTTACACGCTAAAATCCAGGTTTTGATACCAGTGGTGGGCAGAACACAGTTAGCCCATTGTGTAGCGTTGTGCTTAATTCAAAACAACTACTCCTTTTGAAAAAAAATGAAACAAAAATAAAGACAATGAGTTAGATATCAAAATGCACCACTAGTGTGTAAGTCAAACATAGTGGTATTTAGTAATTTAAAGATAACTTGAACACACAGCACAGATGTAAAAAGTACTGAAATATGTTAATCAAGTTCCTAAAAAGAATACTTTGTCAAAACGTTGCTTAAGTACAAGTATCCATCCTGAAGTTTACTTAAGTTACAGTAAAAAAATATTTACTGGATAAGTATTAAAGTAATAAAAGTAAAATGTACACTCATCTGGAGTTCTCTCAAACCCTACATGATTTGTCAGTCGTGAAGGCTAAAAAACAAAACCCTGTATGGAAAGGGTCTGTCAAACTGTGTAAATTGCCAGTGATTTAAGACTTATCATTATTTTTTATCTGGAACGTGTTTATTGTATATAAGTGATTGCCACTGAATTCACAACTGCACTTAGGGTTTTGGCCAACTGTGCCTGAACTTATTACAACACCAATGGCAATAATGAATAGTTTTAGAATAAACTATATAAGGAATTTAAAAAAACAAAAAATACGTGTATGAATTTAGCAAGGTACATTATATGCATGATTTCTTATTCAATTTGAGAATCAACTAATTGCCACAGTCAAGCCTTGTGTGCAGAGAGCTAAAAACATGCCCAGCACTGAAGAGATGCTAATAGGCAGCAGAGGTGGAGAGCAGTGTGTTCAGATGTGTGGCTATATCAGGTAGACTGGGGAAAAACGTAAAGCTCGAGGCCTCTCATCTGGCAGCTGTACTGTGGCTGCAGTTATGTTATGCTCGTGCTGTGTGTTTTAACTACCTGCCACAAATTTGAATTTTAAGAATAGTAAAGAAATGTTTAACACGAAAGTGGAGTGAATGTACAAGAAATTCTCCTGAAAACTACTTAAGTTAGAGTAAAGATATTTGAAAATATAAAATACTTTTAAAAAAGTAGAAACTGAGAAAAGTTACTCAAGTAAAATTACTTCATTGCCTCTACACACCTGACATGCAGTTACTTGATATTTGGGACCAGTATAGAACCCAGTACATGGAAAGGAAGGCACAGGGATTTCTGCAGGTAAGATAATGTAAATAAATCTCAGTGCCAAGTTGAAACAAAAAGTAAACAGTTTGTTTATAGAATGAAATGGAATAATGAAACACAAACTGACTGATTGTAATGATAGCAAGACTGTTGGAGTGAAAAAAAATGTTTTATTTGAATATAAGGCAATAAAATATTAAACCAAGTATTGGAAAAGTAGAATCCATCTATGTTTGATAACCACTTTATTAAACATACTGAGAGTAAAAGACTAAACTGTATAGGCAAATCTTGGCTATTTCAAATCATGTAAAATGAATCATGATGGATAGAGAGTAGTGCCATCACTGAAAACCTGTAGATAACATGTAATTAATAAAATCTCACCCTGATAGTTTATGGACTTCAGGAGGAAACTGTAATGTTGCCTCATATTTCCTCTGATACTGAGCAAGGAAGTCTCATCAGGATTGAAGGAAATCTTGCTGATGTGACACGTGTAAAGCAGGAACTTCTTGGACTGGTTCAGGAAATGGTAAAAGTAGAAATATATAGTGAACTTGACAAGTTTCGACATTATTTTGTGATGGATTTATGTGTAGTTTATTCCAGAAATAAAATACGTTTGTAAAGTGTGATGCATTTTACCTATCTTCAAAATTCCTTCTATATCAATTCTTGTAAGTTAAAGTTATTGGTTAAGATTAAGGATGTAGTAAGGCTAAATTTTCCTTACTCGAAAAAAGTATAGAAAAGTGACACAAACAGAAAAACATTTGATTTATTAGTCTCGGCTTTACTTCCAATGTTATACTTTTTAACATTGGCAAGATGTCCTCCACCTGTATCAGCGAGCATCTATTGTAAAAAATAAAATAAAAATGCTTTCAGATTTTTTTTTTTTTACAGAACAAATAAATTACAAAAGAGTGTATAATAGTTTTCCTGATAAAATTTTTAGTTTAACTGGATAATTATTTTCAAATGACAATTATTTTAAGTGTTTTACAGACTTGGTTTAGTTTTCTACTTTATGCATAATTATGGAAAACAGTATAAAGTTAGCATTTTTCTTTCTTTTTTACTTGATAAATAGAATATAGGTAGTGAACTTCATTAATAATTTACAGATTAATACAAATTGATTATGAATATTTTGTTAAGTATGTGGTTAATATTCACTTATTGGATTTTAAGGTTCATTAATTTTTTTCAAATCTAGTTTATGTCAATTTTTACCACATTTTCCCAAAATATCATTTAATTCACCATTAAATTTGCCAGATTCAACAAATTTCATCTACTGTTTACTCAAAAGTGCATTATAAGGGTTTACTTTTTCAAACAGAATTAAATAATTTGATGTACATTATTTAATTCTTGTTAATTAGAAAAGAAAGAACTCACCTGTACAAAAACTATCTCTTTGAATGTTAAAATATTTGTTAATGTACAAATCTTACATTACAAACAAAATAAAGTTTATTTATAAATGCCCTTTTTTTTTAGTTTTTAGGTGAATATCATATTTAATTATCAAGTTATTTTCCTTACAGTATTTATGTATTTTTATGTATCATATGTGTTTACAATTAAGAGTCGAGTTCAAATTTTAAGAGATATACTTTGTTCTTTCTCTTTTCTGTATTTTAAAATTTGTATTTTTTCAAATTCCTCTCAATAAGGTGGATTTAAAAGAAACATTTAATTGAGTGATATTTGTTTTTCTTTACTCTTAGAGTTTTGTTTTTTTCAAGATGTTTTTTATATATAGGGGTTTATATTTTCTTATTAAATTAAGATTTTTCTCACAGATTGAAACTGAAACAGAGACCAAAACTGTACTGTCTACAGAGAATAGTAAAACTAATACTTTAATCATTACTGACAAAAAAGAAAATTGTGGGGCATTGAAAAAAAGTACCACAACTCCTCGGGATGAATTGGTAAACGTATAAAAGTTTGTTTGTTTTTAAACAATACTTTGTTTTTTCCTTATGAAAATATTGGAGATTCTATTATTATAAACACATCTTACAATCCAGAATTTTTCTGTGTATTTTCTAACGTAACTGAAAACCAGTCTAAGTAATTTATCAAAGACATGTTTTTAGTAGTATAATTTTAATATTGATAATTAAAAGTAGCCACATTGAACAAATAGTATCAAAAATTATTTGTTAAATTTTCTAAACGTTTATAACCTAATATGTACTGTCAGCCTATTCATTGCTTCTGAAATTAATTAATGATATTACTGACTGATATTTTAATTCTATCAGTATTGACATAATCTAGAAATTTTGTTTTAGAGCAAGCTTTTATTGCTATTTAACTTTTTCAAAATTTCTCTTAAGATATTTTCACTTAAAATGTATGGTATTGTTATATTGTTATATTTATTGTACAGGATGATGCTCAAGAAGTGGATATTATCATTCCAGCTAAGTTTTGTCAGTTTATTATTGATACCAAAGGCAAACAGATCCGTTCGATTTCAGCTATCCGTAGGAAGGTCAGAATTACAATTCCTCAAAGAGGATCTGCAAATGAGAAAGTCATTCTCAGAGGTCGAAAAGAGGATGTAGATGTAGCTAAACATCAGTTAACTGAGCTTTTACATAAAAAAGTAGGTTCTTTAACAGATAGTAATATCATCTTGTGATGCGTTTCTATTTCTTTGTTATTGTTTTTTACATCTAACATAACCTGTTGACAATAAATCCTACTAATTATTGATGGCATTGTTTGTAAGATATAAATTCGACCCTTCAAAGAAGCAAAAACATTTGCACTGTCCTTAATACACCTTCAATGAGTACAATGAATACATTTGATGGATAGTCTTCGAATGGATTCTCTGCAGTGGGACAGGGTGCAGGTAACTTGCACATTATTTACAAAATTATAAATTTGTTAAATATGTGATCCTGTTTGTTGTTTTCTTTCTCCTCCTACATTAAATAATAAAAACTGGCAATGATAAAAGTTCTTCACAAGATACACTTGCGAGTAGGTCCTACTGTTCAAAATGAGATACATCCTTGGTTATTCAGTGATGTCGAGAAACCCACTTGTTGAGAATTTTATATGCAAAAATTATAAATTTGTTAAATATGTGATCCTGTTTGTTGTTTTCTTTCTCCTCCTACATTAAATAATAAAAACTGGCAATGATAAAAGTTCTTCACAAGATACACTTGCGAGTAGGTCCTACCGTTCAAAATGAGATACATCCTTGGTTATTCAGTGATGTCGAGAAACCCACTTGTTGAGAATTTTATATGCAAAAATTATAAATTTGTTAAATATGTGATCCTGTTTGTTGTTTTCTTTCTCCTCCTACATTAAATAATAAAAACTGGCAATGATAAAAGTTCTTCACAAGATACACTTGCGAGTAGGTCCTACCGTTCAAAATAGTTGAAATATTTTCTCAACCCAAACGAGCCGTTTTTGCATATAAAATACTTGGTTATTGATTTTACAACTTGTGTGGCAGGATTATTAGTGAAACAAAGTTCAAAGGGTAATTAGGAGATATTTAGGATAAACAATTGTAGTTTTCTGTTGCAATCTGCTGTCATTTTAGAAAGGAAAAATGAGTAATTGAGATGTCTTTTTTTTTTTTTCATGATGTTTACCACTTGGTCAGTCAAATTGACTGTGTCCAAAAGATCAAATTTACATGCAAGTTACCTTCATAGTACTATATGGTTTTCCTTCATCTTATTTGTATAGATTTATTGATTTTCTTCTCACACATACACATTTCAACTTGCATTCTTTAGATGTTTTGATATGTCATGAAATACTGAATGGATATGCTGTTAAAATATAGTTTGAACACTAAAAAGTAGATTTACCATTGTCGTGTTTCATAGTAGGCTGGATTTCTTCGCAGTAGGTGTTTATGACTCTTAGTAGTAAATTTCAATAATAAATGGACAGTAGTACACAATTCACTAATTTTAGCATAATATATTCAAAACCAGTCAAATATATGTGCACAACTTTGTTACACTTGGGTTACCAGAATTGTATCCAGAGATTTAAATAATTTTCTCTTTCATTAAAAATCCACATAAGCTGGTTGTTACTTTGGAATCCAATTGATGAGACGAATTTTTCTTCCATATCTCTGTTATTACTATGTAAGCTGTGAAAATCGCTCTAGAAACCAGCTGTTGCATCTAAACTGACAATACTAGTTTAATTTTACTTTTACTTTTATTAACTTAATTGTATTTGCATCATTTATAACATGCAACAGAAAAATCTAGAAATATCTAGTTCTCTGGTAACAACAACATTGGATGTAGCAAGGAAAACTTAGTTTCAAGTGAGATGACATCAACAGTGTGTTACAGAAGCTTAGTACAACAGTCAAAATACATACACAATGTACATCTCATACAGAGTTATGTAACAAAATTTGTTGTGGCTGTCACTTCCAAAAGTAACTAACTAATACTGAAAAAAATATATACTAAATTATGTTCTTGTATTAGAATTAAAACAGCTGTGGATATGTAACAAACATTGTGGTAGACATTGGGAAAAAAATACTTTAATTTTTATTATATTTTATTTTTTGTTTGGTTTCTAAAATAAAACTAAAAAAAATTGTGATAAAATTATAATCTATTTCAAATTCTCTTATATTTGTAGTCAAACATGCAAAAATGACTTATAATTAATCATTTTTGCACACAACAGTACCTTTTCTGGTAAGAATGTCATTAAATTTTTTTTGTGTCTAATGACCAAAATTTACTGTCAAAAAGTTACATTTTTAATATATATTTTCAGAAACCGAATATTAATTGGTTTGATACTAACTTTTGGTCATTAATCTTTCAAGTTTTCTTTTAAGTCTTGAAGATGAAAGGTGGAAGACTTTCAAAAATCATCCTCTACACTTGTGTCTCCACAACAGGCAGTTGCCGTCCATTCTCCAAAGTTTAATCAAAAATAATAGCATCATATGTTAATCCTTTATAACATTTTACGTTTATATAGATGTGATATTCATTAAAATATCATCTCGTTTTTTTATTTTTTTTATTTTAAAGCAGCAGTTTAGATTCACGGTGGAACTGAAAGCTAAGCCTGAGTATCACAAGTTATTAATTGGAGTAAAAGGGGCTAATGTTAGAAAGGTAAGTAAAAGATAAAAAGAATTACATTTTTCATATACCAAAGTTTATATGGTTACTGTTTTGTGTAAATAATCAACTAAGAAAATTTTTATCTTTGTTTCTAACTCTACAGTAGTTTCGTTGTTAAATTAAAGCTTTAAAAACTGTTCAGATGCATTATTTTAATATTTCTTTTATTTACATTTAAAAACACAAGAAATTTTGACTTTGTATAACATGTACATAACTTGTGATAGTTTTAATATTGCAAAGAACTTTATTGCTTTGTGTTAGGTGCAACAAAAGACAGGAGCTCGAATTGTTTTTCCGACAAACAAGGACAAGGATAAAGAGACAATTAGGATTACTGGCCACAAGAATGCAGTGATGGAAGCCAAAAAGATACTTGAAGACATGGTGGAAGATATAGTAGGTACTCTTTTTATAAAGTAGTTCTATGTTTGATGACTAGCAATTCCTTGGAACTATGTTTCTAGTCCTTCACTAACATTCTCAGTACTAACCAGTCTTGTTTTGTATGTACTTTTATTTGAAAGTAATACCAATGTATTTGAAAATATATTGATTAGTTATTACTTTGAACATGAGGTAAAATCCTGAGTTAGTTACAAAAGCTTAACCATCAGTGATGAAGATTGAATCCCTTTTTTATCTGAATGACTTAACCTTTACAATTTGCATTTTTTTATTTCAAGTTCTATGGCAATTTCATTAGTTTCTCATCTTTAAGTCTGATTAGGGTGTACTTGCATATATTTGTTTTCTAATATTTTGTTGTTTTGTCACTTTTATTTTTTTTTAAATCAGATATTTTTGGGTATAATAACTTCATGTATCGTACTTTATAATGTAGGTGTTACGTAGTTTTCAGCTGCACAAGAAATTCAGTGACTATCATTATAGACACATCGTTCATCTGAAAGAATCTGTGATGTCCAGAATCCAACAAACACATAAGGTGCATATCGACATTCGAAAAATTGAAGATCCAGACAACAGAATCCTGACCATTACCGGATATAAGCAGTGTGCTGAAGCTGCCATGGAAGATATTTACAAGATTATTTGCAGACGTGTAGGTGAAAAAATAACTTTAAATATATGCTGTTTTAAACACACAAATTTTCATCACACATGCATAATATAAAATTTGGCGATTTTGGTGAAGTCAGTATTCTCTTTATTTTTCAAACTATATTCTTCAGTGATTTATTTCTAAAAACTTCAGAGTTAATTAAAACAGTTCTTTTCTACCTCAGAACCCATGTATCATTATTTATTGAATTGAGTGTTTGACAGATTACTTACACACTGAAGCAGTTTCTGTAAACAAGAATGTGAAATGAAAAAGAGGTTTTTCTAATTCATGGTAATTTTTATTACATCAAAACACAAAAGAAAGTTTCATTATCAGTACAAAATTGCAAAACAGTGTGTTAAATCTATTAGAATTTGTTTTGGACTTGAGAATTATTGTGCTGCTTAATGTGATATTTTTTTTACAAGTGGTTGTTACGAAAAATTTATATGGATTAAATACTTTCGTTGCAGGAAAAAATTTTTTTTTCATGACTTAATATTTGGATTTTTTTTATGTTTTAATTCAAAATGTTTTGATCTGGATTTGGCTGCTCTTTGTACAAAGAGGGACATGACTCTAACTGTTCATATTTTAGTGTTTTAAGGAATTTTAGTAGATAGTTGTTTTATGCAGTGTTATGTGTTCTGAGAATGTATTAACACTTTTCTAAGATATAAAACTGTTCACGTTGAACCTTTCTGTATGATAACTTTAGCTTATAATAATATTTGTAACGTATTGTATGATAAATGGATTTCTGGTATATTTAGCTAAAATTGTGAGAACTTGAATAAGCTGAAATATGGCGTAATTATGTTGTTGTTTTTTTTATCTTTTTCAAAGTAGAGAATTAATACTAATTTGTATATTTTGTACACCTAGTTTAAGTGAATAGTTCAACTTTATGCAGAGCAACCATGCAAAAATTTAGAAACGAAAAAACATATGAATACATATGTGTGTGTGTGTGTAATTTTAATTTTCTATGCTACACAAGAATGGGTGAAACATAAGGTTATTTAATATGATCAAGTATATGAAGATAATTGTTATTTGTATAGAGTAACTTTCCTCACTGACAGACCAAAACTAAATAAACAAAAATGTGATGTTAATTTTTATTTTGAGTTTTGAAAACCGTGTTCTAACAACACTAGTAAGTTTCTCATGAGGACTTTCTTACATGTTATTTTAAAAGATGATTTAGATATTTCATAAATATTATAACCAGTGTCATTTGAAATTGTGTTTGTCTGTGAAAACACAAAAGTTGTCTAGACTGAAGTGTTGTGTCTTGCCAAGTGATAAAAGTTGATTGTGTTTTACGTTAATTTTGTTGAAGTTGCACTTACAGGCTTTGTGCAAACCACATTGCAAAAAACATTTAAGGACTTGTTGTAATACAGGACTATAACCACCTATTTAAAGTATTATGTTGTGGAATTTAGAGAAATATAGCTTTTCATAAGGATGTTATTTTTTATATTTGCACTTTGCATCCTGGAATGTTAGATTTGCTTGGCCTGATTGTTGTAGTCCTCAGCTTACATTGTATGGGTCTTAGAACCATATCCCATCAAGAAAATACTTGTTCTTCCACCCATTAAGCATTGCAATGTGACTGTCAGTCTTTCTTTTTATTGGTGAAACATAGCCCAAGAGTTGGTGGTATTGAGTAGCCATTTCAACTCTTGTTTATCTCTTAAGAACTAAGGATGGTCTGGCTTTTATATGAAATTAAACAAATGTGGAAAACCCAAGGATGGCTAGCACAGGTGGTCTGGCTTTTATATGAAATTCAGTAAATAAAGAAATGTGGAAAACCCAAGGATGGCTAGCACAGGTGGTCTGGCTTTTATATGAAATTCAGTAAATAAAGAAATGTGGAAAACCCAAGGATGGCTAGCACAGGTGGTCTGGCTTTTATATGAAATTCAATAAATAAAGAAATGTGAAAAACCCAAGGATGGCTAGCACAGGTGGTCTGGCTTTTATATGAAATTCAATAAATAAAGAAATGTGAAAAACCCAAGGATTGCTAGCACAGGTGGTCTGGCTTTTATATGAAATTCAGTAAATAAAGAAATGTGGAAAACCCAAGGATGGCTAGCACAGGTGGTCTGGCTTTTATATGAAATTCAGTAAATAAAGAAATGTGGAAAACCCAAGGATGGCTAGCACAGGTGGTCTGGCTTTTATATGAAATTCAGTAAATAAAGAAATGTGGAAAACCCAAGGATGGCTAGCACAGGTGGTCTGGCTTTTATATGAAATTCAGTAAATAAAGAAATGTGGAAAACCCAAGGATGGCTAGCACAGGTGGTCTGGCTTTTATATGAAATTCAGTAAATAAAGAAATGTGGAAAACCCAAGGATGGCTAGCACAGGTGGTCTGGCTTTTATATGAAATTCAGTAAATAAAGAAATGTGAAAAACCCAAGTTGCACTTTCCTTCACTTATTACTGAGAAAAATGTTTTTAAAATGCATACATAGTTGAAAATTTTAGTGAAAGTTCATATTACATAAATTATAGGTAGCTCTACAAATTGCCTCTAATTCTATCTTTCTTAAGATGTATCTCTACATTAAGTATCTTTAATCACCATTTCATTGTTTTCTGTTAGAAGGAATTACCTTTTGAATAATTCTTGTTCAGAAAGTAGACATTGACAATTTAATCACAGGAAGCCTTTAACTATGCAATTGTATTGAGGAATGGTTAATGTTTCTGATATAGCATGTTAGAGCATAAGTGTTACAACAGCTTCTCTTCATTCAATTTAAAATTATTTTATGTTAGTTTCAATGTGTTTTTAACAAATTTCACTTGTTAAACTAATTTAAAAAAATCTAACCATTAAGCATTGTCCATTAAGCTTGGAGCTAGAGTGTATGTAATTTACCTTTGCTGTGGTGTATGAGTTTAAAGAGATGATTATTTTACAACATGGACAAACAATATTCTATTTCTGTGAGAAACAAAACCTTAAGTTGTTAAACGATGAGTTATAAGTATAATGAACTGGTTCTTTTTGGGAAGACATAGTGATTTGTCAGGTAGTGTGTTCCCTCCAAAATAAACCGTCTTATTATGCTTAAAAACCATCATTTATCAATATACTATTATATTACCATAATGTACTTCCATACACGAGAAAACTTCTTAGTTTGTAGGAAATTTAATATCTTCGAGTGATGAATAAATAAATTTCTCTGATTTCACTCATTTCAAGAGTGATGTCTGAACACTTCAGTGTTAGTACTTTCAGTCATCTTACATTAATTTAAATACATCAAGGAAAACAACATTTTAGAAGTGGAATAGGATTCTTGGGAGATGACAGACTAAGGCTTGTACTGGATGATGATGAGACAGCCAGGTTATTAAATTTTGGATTTTCTTCAATTTTTGTTTATGAAAAATGAAAGACTTTCTATTTCTTGAAACAGTTGGTAGACAGAAATAAGTTGACTGCTTTAATTCTGAGCTTGTGAAGAAACAAAACTGGAAAGTTTTAAGTAGTCATAAAGCTCCTGGGCAACATATTTCCCCAAGGATTTTGAAGGAACTTAAGGATTGGATGTGAGAGCCATCTGCTAGTGTTTTCTTTGAATAGTGGTCACGTGCCAGAGGATTGGAAGTTAATTAATGTTATTCCTCTTTTCATGGGAGGTGAGAAAAATTATCCACGTAATTAGAGGGCCGATAGTCAGTTGTGGGAAAAGTTTATGAAAGTCTGGTAAGATAAGCTTTGCAAAGTTATTTAATGAAGTTTACAACTTTATTAGACTAGAGGAAAATCATGCTTTACAAATCTTTTAATGTTCTTTGAAAAGGTTATTGTTTATGTAAATGATGAATGAAAAGGGTTTACATTTGATGGATTTTCAGAATGAATTTATCAAGGTGTCACATCAAAGGCTTGTAGAAAATTATATATACACATGGGGGATAAGTTAAAAAACTGGATAGAACAATGTTTTGATGGAAGTGAAGAATATTGTTATAAAAGAAGTTCAGTCAAACTGGATTAATGTGTTACAAGTGGTGGGGTACTTCAGGGCTCAGTCTTAGGACCTTTGCACTTTCTGATTTAGACCAATGACATAAGTGGTTAATACATTATTTAAATATGCTTATTAAATTAAGGTTGTGGGCATTGCTGGCTGTGAGGAGGATTCTGATGATAAACAAAAGGATTTAGATCATTTAGTGGGTTGGGTTTTAATTAGAATCAATGTAAGATAATGCATACAGGTTACCATAATTTGAATTATAAATATAATTTGGATGAAAATAATCTTAACAATGTTATGAAATAAAAAGGATTGTTGTGTTATAGTTGATTACTCTCTAAAGTCATCCAAGCAGATTGCTGTATCTCGTGCTATGGCAAATAGGAGTTTAGGTTGTATTTACAGAAGTATTGATTAGAAGTCTAAAGATATTATAATTTTATTGTATAGGTCAATAGTTAGGTCACATTTAGACTATTCTGTTAAGTTTTAGGCTCCTTAATTTGTGAAAGATGTCAAATTGCTGTAAAGGGTTTGGAGAGGGTTACAAGAATGGTGTCCAAGATAGAGGGATTGTTGTATAAGAAGAATTAGAGGAGATCTGATTGAGGTGTAAAGGGAAATGATAGTGTTAAAACACTGTAAGAACAAGAAGACTAGGGGACACAAATATAAATTTTGGCATGGTAGGAGTCATCTTCAGCTAAAACAGTTTTAGTTTTCTAATAGGGTGGTTGGCCTTTAGAATGAATTGCCTACAGATGTTGTAGAGACAGTAAATTCAAGTGAGTTCAACAAAAAGCTTAATATATGCTGAATTCTAAGGGCTGAAAGTTGTTTTTTTTAAATGTATTAATAGTTTAAGTGGGGGCAGCTGATATGAACCAACAAGTCCCATGTTGTCCCAACACATTGCTATCTTTATTATGGTCAGATAATCTTTAAAAAATCTTAAACCTTATAATTTTTCTAAGTATTTTTACTTTAATCGTTGTTTTTGTTATGTTTTCTTCATATTTGTCTCAGAGTGACAAAACTATTGTACATGGTTATGTAATTTAAAGAAAAAAGTAAGTTTTGATTAAACTGTAACTACTAGCCAGTTTACAATTGCCATATTATTTATTCTACACTGGTAGCTGTTTTCATATATTTTTTTTAAGTGTTGAAAATTGTACTCATTAGTTAAGCCTTAACAAATATCTAGGAACCAGGTGTGCCTCACCTAACATTATTACTGTTTGTGCCAGAAAAAGGCACTTTAGTGCCTCTCTCATCTGCACCCTTGTTATCCATGATCCTTTATTATTTGCAGTTTTCTCAAAATAATTTTGCCACTACAATGCTAGACAATAATTTACATGCTTTTGACAAGTTGTTGCTCATAATTTTAGTTGCAACAATCCAGGTGTTGCATGATATCTGTGGATTTTGAGTCCAGGATTTAGTGTGCAATCAAATTTTAAGTTGACTGGTTCAAACCTAGTCTTACCTGCTTTTGAAACAGGAATACAAAGTATACTTATAGATTGGTAAACTTTATTTGATTGGTGATTAAAGACGTATACAAAAACTTGTAAAACAGATGTTAATATTTCTTAAACAATTTAATCAAATTTGGTTTACATTCTCTGCTGCATGACTGATTCCTTTTAACCACAGACGAATGTTCAGGTTGTGTTATGGTGTCACTTAGTTGAATATTGTCCTCTTCCCAACAGGTAACCAGTATCTTCTGTCTGTGTTAACAAATACTTTTGTAATAGTTCTTAAGCACAGATTTGCACTCATTTTTCACAGGTGTTGACATTTTGAGAATGCACTTTTGTGTCTATAGTGGAAAAAAGAGTCAAAATTTAGGAGAAACTTAACAACTATTAGCAATTAACCTTCTAAAACAGAAATTGGCAATCAAAAAATGATATGTCATTGGAGAAAAAAGTGGATTTGGAATTGTATAATTCACCAAAGTTGGTGAAATCGAGTGTAATAATTGACGATTGTCTTTTTTTTTTTATCAAATTGGGACAATCGTCATAATTTTTCATGAAAATGGATTAAATGTCAGTAAAAAAAGATATTTTAAAATAGATAACTTAAATGGACTGAAAAATTTAATTTAAACAGTGGTCTAATTAGTGATGTATATTTGTGCTTCAGTTATCTGCTGTTTCCGTTATCCAAGATTTTTTTGCTTTTCTTGGACAATCGTGGATAACCGAGGAATTAGTGTGTATTTATTTACTTTCACAGCAATGAGTGAATCTTAAATGATTACATGATATCAACAAATGACTTAATAGTAATGAATGAACTAACTGCCTTTGGTTTTGTCTGATTAATTCTAAACATGTGCAGTGATTGGTTAAATTGATAGAAAGAAGATAAACAAAATGGTGTAAAGTTAATGGTACGAAGTGCAATCTCAGTACTTCGTTTTCAAAAAAACACAAATTGTTTAATCCACCATTAAAGAGCGCCAGTACGGCCAGATGGCCAGGGTGATTGACTTGCAATCTGAGGGTTGCAAGTATGGCTCTTCACCTCACTAAACTTGCTTGCCCTTTAAACTTCGGGAGCATTATAATGTGATGGTCAATTACACTATTTTTTGGTAAAAGAGTATCCTAAGAGTTGGCAGTGGGTAGTGATGACTAGCTGCCTTTCCTCTTGTCTTTCACTGCTAAATTAGGAATAACTAGTGCATATAACCCTTGTGTAGTTTTGTGCAAAGTTCAAACAAATCAACATTAGAATCTAAGAAACAATGTTTCATTTAGGTCCTGAAGAACAATAAAATTGTTCTGCACTTAAATTCTATTCAATATGGCCCTATACACGAATAAAATGGGAGCTAATTCTAGATATATAATATTTTAGTTGCCATGGAGATGTGGGTTCTTGGAGTTTTTTCAGGCCTCTGTTAATGTTGATTTCCAGAATAATAATATGTAACAGAGAAAATAGTTGTATCATAAAACTCGTAAATCAGATTCATGAAATAATATTAAGTACATACTTTGAATTTCTTCATTTACCTAATAATATAGATGGGAATTGTACTTAGACAGGCCGAAAGTTTGTATTAATGTTTGATTGAAAATTGCTGTCAAAGAAAATCATTATTGACATTTATTTTAATAACATCAATTCTTTCTCTTGTTAAATTTAATAATGTATGTATTCAATTTTTTTTTAATCTAGGAAGAGATGGCTACAGAGGAAGTAATAATTAACTTTCGCTTTCATTTTCTACTGATTGGCACCAGAAGGTGCATCATGAAGAAAATCATGGGGGAGTTTGATGTTGATCTCGAGTTTGGTAGCACCACTGACTTCAGTCCTAATGTGGTGACGATAATCGGAATGAAAGATAATGTCAAAAACTGTAAGGATTACTTGCTGAACTTCAGACAAAAGCATGTAAGTAACAAAATTTTAAAATTAGGTTTTAGTCTTTAGGGGATCATTTTTTAAAATTCCTCTGATCTTAAATACGTGTAAAACCAATTGTTTCTCAAATTAATATTCAGTATATGTGTTTAAGAGATGCACAAAGGAAGCTAAGTGTCAATCAAGATTGGTAGCAGAGGGAGGATGCTTACTGGGACTGGATCTGCTTCAAAATTATGTTAATCTCAACTATAGCTCCTTCAGCCAACAGAAAATACTGGATGAATTAGTTCACTTCCTAAATTTAGTAGTATTTATTTCTCAGGAGGTAGAGTACTGATACAACCTAGCCCACCCCAGTTTTTTGTTGAGTTCACCTCGGTGTCTCTGAAGTGATAGCAGCAAGTATTTTGTATTATTATACTTTGGAATTATATATAGAGTTTATTATTAAATGAAAATTATGCAGAGTACAACAGGTAGTTTTTATAACTAGTATTTCACTTGTTTAACAACCACATCTGCCTATCATTAAGTAGTGTAATATATATGAGAAGTTTGTGTATTTGTCACAGCAGGAGACTTTTGTTTTAAAAGAAAAGTATTTTTCTTTTCCATGCTTTGGATACCAAGCATTTTAGGATTTAAAAAAACGTAATAATTGGCTGATATTTTAACAGTTGTTTGTCCAGCTATAAAATACAAAATTTGGAGATACTTAAGAAAGTATTTAACTTCTTAAGTTATGAAATATGAAAATCGATGCCAAAATTTCGACCATGTAACACACACTGCATATGTTTCAAAACAAAAGAAAGTGTGTTTATATAAGTGGTCAGACCTCCAGTAAGTAATTTGGTCATGATTGAAAGACAAATCTAAGGATTCGAATGCACAACTTCAAACTC
The DNA here is from genome assembly GCA_011833715.1 of Carcinoscorpius rotundicauda. Lineage (NCBI taxonomy): Eukaryota > Metazoa > Arthropoda > Merostomata > Xiphosura > Limulidae > Carcinoscorpius > Carcinoscorpius rotundicauda. Next base: position 125,567,904 of record CM022394.1, on the reverse strand, counting down.
TTATCAGAACTTAATTGTCATATTATTAATTTCTAACTATTTTCTTCACTTAGTTTGTAATAAAAGTAAGTTACATAAAAATAACCAAAGAAATAATTCAGATGTTTAATACAGTGCTATAACTTGAATATACCATTGTTCAAAAGCAGAAAATGACATGAAGATGATAAAACATTAGTTCATCATTTGGGTTCTCTTGCTCTGAATGCTATTTCTGGGTTTTATCTGGTTGGACAGTGGCAAGTTTGTGAACTTACAATACTAAAATCCAGGGTTTGATGTCTAATATGTCTTTTTGGTGACAATTAATTTTAATTTTTATAAAACATATTTCTTAAGAATATATTAACTTGTTTTGTAACAATAGTAACTGATATAATAAAAAAAGTTGTTTATGTGGTAATTCTGAATACAATGGTAATTTTTATTGTAAGTATAACATCAGGCTTAATCTTATTATAAGAGGATTCTGTTTTATCTTTAATTTATACTTCAAGTATATTATGCAAAAACTGTGAAATTTTACTTTACTAGATTGAGAAATTAAAATTTCTTGCACAATAATATTTCTGGTTTTTGTTATTTTAAACCATAATTACTCATGTAATCTTGACAGATTGTGAAGAGAAGGGGTAACGAGAACATGTTCAATGGTTGCTATCAGTCTTCTTCAGTCCAGTCTCCTCTCACTGTAGTGTTTAACTCCCATTTCGAAACTGTGGAAACAGTGAATGATACAGAACACGTAGAAGATAATTCCATGAATGTAAGAGAACGATTTGTAAGTAACATGAGTTTCTTTTTACTTTTAATTATCAGTAACTACTGAACGGAGCAAAATTTTTAAAAAAATCAATCTGGCTTTGAACTAGTTAAATACGCATTTCGTATGTCCTTGCCAATAAAGAACAGAATGAATTATTACAACAGTTGGAATTGCTGGGTATTAATGACGTTTTCAACGTAAATGTTTTCCAGTGGTTTTAAATAAGTTAAATAATACATGTAGAATACAATTTTGTAAATAAATTGTATTTCATTGTGTAAATAAGTTTTTTTTTATGTGAATATTGTTGCTGGTATTTAATACACACACACACACACACACACACACACACACACAAGTATTTATTTAAAATATTATATGTTCCTTAATAAACTTATTAGTTTTGTGGAAGGTTTCAAAATAAATATATAATTTTTAATATTTAGACAAACTATGAAGGAAAATACACAATATTGTTTAAAGTAACTTGTTGCAATGTTTAGATCCACACTAACAGAACAATGTTAAATTTAAACAGAAACAAGTTTCAACATTTCACACATCTTTTTCTGTTGGATTGATTTTGATGTGTGAAATGTCAGAACTAGTTTCTGTTTAAATTTTGTACTGTTTGTGAACCGTGAAATAATTTATTTAGTGTGATTTTAATATTACCTTGCATGTGAAACTGAAGTTTATTCAAATTGGTTTTGTAATAATACTGATTAGTTTTATGAATGTTCTCAGACCAGTGTTTATCTTACTGTATCGGTTGTTATTGGTAATTTTCTCTTATCTGCTACACATACTTGTTTGGGACAGTTTTTAAAATAGACTTATTTTAATTAATTTAGGTTTATATTCACTAAATTTATCTTCATCTTCAGTGGTCAAACTTTATTTTTTTATTCTTTCATTACATTTTCACAATCAAAAATGTTTTATCAATGCTTCTCATTAAGAAACGACTTTCTTAGTTTAATGGCAAAAAATTCTTCCATTGTAAATCAGAATTCTTCAGGGATTTAGGAGATGATGTGGAGGGAAATGGGAGTGGACTCAATCTCTCTCAATTTGAAGAGTGGCTGGGAACACTACTAGCATTATAGCTTTTAGCTCCACAGCATCACACCAGATTCATGTACCATTAATGAGGTGTTCAAGGAATGTTGTTTGTGTTTAAAATTGGTTTGGTTTGAATTTTGCGCAAAGCTACTCGAAGGCTGTCTGCACTATCCATCCATAATTTAGCAGTGTAAGACTAGAGAGAAGGCAGCTAGTCATCACTACCCACATCCAACTCTTGGGCAACACTTTTACCAATGAATAGTGGGATTAACTGTACCATTATAATGCCCCATGACTGAAAGGGCAAGCATATTTGGTGTGATCCTTGGATTAAGAGTAGAGGGCCTTAACCATCTGGCCATTTAAAATTTAATAGTCCTTTTAGCTAAGATTGTTTTAAGACATTTTAAACTGAACTTCTAGATACAGCTGTTTTGATCTTTCTCGTAATCATGTGTGAAATAATGTTTGAGTAGGATATGATTAAAGTAACAGTTTCCTTTGGAGTAGCAACAGATTCGATAATTAGTTTTTGTGTGGATTGTTCTGTTTAGGAATGATAATTGAAATTAACTTCTTTTGATTGTTGTGCTTTCTGTACTTAAAGGTTTTGATTTCCTGATATTTTGAAGGCTATCTGCAGCAGAGTTTTAAACAGGTTTTCTTTATGGATTGAAGGAGTGGAATGTTAATGAAGTCCAGTGAACGTCAGTTTCTGATATACTTTCGTGGAGAGTAGACCACAATTATTTAGGACAGGAATATTTGAGAAGGATAGCTTGTGATTTTTTTAATCTTAAACTGTAAATTTTGTATTCAGATATTTATCATTTAAAAACTGGATAGATTCATTAACCAAGTCAACACTGTAAAACATGGACTTAAAACAGTCTGAACAGGACTGTAACTAAACTTGTTTTGTAGAACCACAGAAAAAGGTTAGCACACTATGAAGCAAAGCTAGAACATACATTCATTTCATCAGTCTGTTGTTAGATTTTCATGTAAGGCATATAAAATAAGATTTTATCATCAAACAATGTAAAAGTGGTTTAAAAACATATGTGTAGTTTCATTCTCTATAAACGAAAAACTATGGCAGAGATAAATGTTTTCTTCTGCAGTTAAGTTTGTAAACGGTGACTCGATACCTTAACTAACACAAGGAATAGCTAGTGTTGAACTGTTTGTTTTAAGCACTTGACAAATTCAGAATAAGAGGATACTTTTGAATCTGTCTTTTAAGTGTTCAGAGTTTCTAAATAAAACACAAAACCTAACAGTATTGTTACATCTATAGTGAGGATACTGTTTTTTCAAAGAGAATATGATAATCTCTCAGTTTCATGCTCTGGATTCTCCAAACTTTAGATCATTCCTGCATTTTTCTTGTGTAAAATAAGTTATTCAAAGTTGATTGATGCTTATGTTAAGTTGCTCTCTGAGTTCATTTAGTTACCACAAGCTATAAGTTTTTTATAAGTAATGAATACATTTTATATTTTGATTTTAATATCTGCTGTTGTAATTGTATGTTAAGTAATTTGTGTTTAGATCTCTTGAAAAGCTGTGATTCAAGATATTTTATGTAGAACTGAGTATTAATTACCTCCTCTTAATTATATAATTGCTCTTCTGTCAGAAACAAACATATCATTTGTGTTTATATATAATAAATAAATTTGTTTTGATTGTGTAAAGTAAAATTTATTTTCTTTTCTGTAAAATGCAAACTAGTTAGAAATATTTCTTGGGTGGTTATCTCAATTTTTCTCTCATTTATTTTTTTATAGAACATGTTATAAATGTTATGTAAAACACTGCATACATCCTATGTGTGTGTGAAAATAGGCCTAATGCTTTAAAGGTTGTTTGTTTATATATGTTACAGTGAAAGAGATAAAATTGATAATGAGAATTAGTATGACAATATTGTGATAATTAATGAATCCGTGAAATAGAAGTAAGAATGCAGTAAAGTTTGTGTGTTAGAGTTAAGAAATAAACATTTATCTGAAGATTAGCTTGTGTTTTTCTTACAGCAACATTCTAGATGCACAGTAGAACTGAAAGTCAAACCTGAGTACCACAGATTTTTGATTGGAACAAAAGCATCTAATATTAAAAAGGTAAATAAAAAAATTATTATAGCCAATCTTCAATATGCTTCATGCAATTTCCTCATTTATTTATGTCCAGAGAATGTCTTCATTCAGTGTTTTTTTGTTATTTGTGTAACACTATTTTAATCTTAAGTTAGATATTTTAAAAACACATTTTGTATTCACAAGTATATATTTTATAGTTTTGGTTTTTTCTATCTGAGACTTAAAAATTTGGTATTTAAATTAATTACACGTACACACTGACTGACTTATGCATAGATAAACATCAGACCTGGTTTTCAGTGCCTGTCCCACACCTGAAGGTGAATCCCTCTTCTGTTCTGTTTTTCTTAAGACTTGTTTCTTTTTAAACATCTTTTCACAGTTGAGAGTGAGAATACGTTTTTTTCACGTTTGAAAAAAAAAGGAAAAATTAAAATTTGGAAGTATTATGAACAGAATCTATAGACAAACATTTAGCTGCGTTGAAGTAAAAATATGTTGAAACATTTGTAGGCACGTTCTTCAACAAAAGGAAAGTAGGATCAAAGGCTTTTCAAGATTGAGAAGGCACTAAGGTGAATGTTAACCCTTTCATGATGGACTGTCGGTCAAAAGCTGTGTCATTGAGTTTAGTGACTGGCATTCAAAGTTGTATTGAACTGTTATTTTGTTAATTTATTCAATGAGTTTGGAACCACTTTTAGATTATAAATCAAACTTTAATATCATGTATGAGTTCATTTAAAAGAACACATCTAAATATTGTTTGTTTTTTAGTGAGTCAAGTGGTATATTGAATACAGCAATTGTTAGAATTAGATATTTGTGATGTTGAGATAATGGGCCTGTACAAGCTAGATTATAAAGTGCGAACCTTGTATCTTTTTATTTTGTTGAGGTATGACTTGTGTACCGAACCAAACACAATTTCCTCATTCACCTCTTTACATTTTTGTGAATGGTACATTATTTACACTATCTTTAATGAATGAGCATTTGACAGCTTAGAATGTTCCTCTTGGTTTTCTCAGACATTTTAATCTGTGAAAAGGCTACTGTGTTCATGTAAATCAGGACTTCTAGGAGTTAGGTTGTGTCTTAAACCTCCTTAAGGTTTCATATTTATTTTTTTCAGACCTAAATATAGCTTAGTTAGTAAGCTTAATAAATCATACTGGAATTCTATGGTATGTGTTTTGTTATCTATGATTTTTTTTTATTTATTCAACTGCATATGTAAAACTTAAAAAATATTGTTTGATATCCTCCATGTGAAATTTTAAAAGGTTTATCAATCTATGTCCAGGAGCAATCACGTTCAAAGGTTGTACCTAGAATAGATAGTTACCGTAAATCCTTGTGTATAAGCCGCCACCATGTATAGGCCGCATCCCAAACTTTGAAGGTTGTTTTTTGGGTTACAGGTATACAGCGTATATAAGCCGCATCCGCCATGCCACACTAATTTTATCCATCCCCACTTACGTTTTTCCATTCATTTAACACATTTAATTTAAACTAGTCACGTGCGTCATTTGCCAAGTCTATCATCCCTGTCTGTCGTCACACGCACGTGTTGTTTGACAAGGCGGCAATCGACCAATGAGTGTTCTTACCTTTGCGGAGAAAATGTTACACCTTCAGCAAACCACGGTACACATGTAACAAATCAGTACAAGTACTGAATATTTCCTAGTATCTTATTGTTGAATAAATTATTTTTAGCATTTGCACATTCTAAAAGGTACCTTAACCCCGGATGTAGTGAGAAGTTTACAGATATAATTTTTAGACTGCATGTATAAGCCGCACCCCAAACTTTTGAACAAAATTTTAGGTTCACAGGTGCGGCTTATACACGAGGATTTACGGTATTTGGTTTACTTCTTTATCTATTATTCTATATTTTAAAAAAAATAAGTTTAACTTATTTCTGAATAGTAATTACATACATGTATGATGCATAATACTTAGTGTTACTGTGTATTACAAAATATTAGTTCACTTAAACACAGCAAAAACAGGGTTATATTGTAAACACTAAAGTTCAGTTTTATTTTATTGGATACTGTAACATGAGTGCTTGTGCATCAGTGTAAATTATGCAATGTTAGTCGGGCATGACTGGAAGTTGGTATAATAAACAATAATAAATATATAATGTTATGAGACTTAAGCTACTTTTATTAAACATTTGTATTTTCATGTTATAATATGTAGTCATTCTAGAATGGGAAAAATACATAAATTATATTTAATTCCTATTTCTCTATGACGATTACAAGGTTGGTCCATTGACAGGTCCCACATAGTTAGTGTAGAAAATAACATGAAATATAAAATGTTACTGAAAATAAATATTTGAAATATTTCAGGAGGTTTTAAAGATTACACAAATAATAGTTTGTTTTGTCATCATAACATGAAATCACTTCATGCTCAGACTAGTTATAAAACATATTCGATGTTTTAAAAAACAAATCTTCAGTAAAAATATTTCATTAAAAACCTGATATTTTACGCACAAAAACTTGTAATCTTTTACTAAAAGTCTACTAAATTTTGTGCATGTTACACCAAGCCTGTTGCAAAAGAATTAATATCTGTATTATGAAAATTTAGAAGTTTGTCTTAATTGCTTGCTTTTGCTGCCTTTGATGGACATCTAGATATCGAACAGCAATACCACGACACTATTATTGAAAGTAAAAACATAATGTTTCATTATTAATTACACATAAAATGAGAAAGAAAAAGGTACAGGTGCATTATTGAGCATGTTGACCTCCCTGGATGTTGGTTTACTTTTATAAGCATACATTCTAAACATTCATGTTTAAAATAAATAAACAAAATAAAGTCAACACTTGTATCAATGTAAAAATTGTTTGTCAAGTGTAAAAACTGAATCATTTTTTACTCTCTCTATTAAATCAATTCTGGTTTTTCTTATTTTGTTGAGTTTGAAGAAAATGAACATTCTAACTTCGAGACTTTTTGTGATCCTCTGATAAAAATAAACACATTTCTTCTTCTTCACATGTAAAGAGAAACAATGTTTTTTTGTTATAATTTAAATTCAAGCGTGTTTTGTACAGATGAAAACTATATATGTAAGATATGTAATATGTATAAAATTTTTATATAGAAGAGCGAACAATATTTTGACCTTCTTTGGTCATCATAAGGTTCACAAAAAAAGAAAGAGGTAGCTGATCACATGTTTGAGGGGGTTGTGTAACTGAGTGTAAGAATGTAGAGGGTATGGTTAGATGTTTGTGTGTGTGTGTGTGTGTGTGTGTGTGTGTGTATAGGTATAAAGGTGTTCCTTTGTATTAGTTTATTTTGGGTTTGAGTTGTTGTATAAGTAAGGCTTCTTTAATATTAGGTTTGTTTCTTTAGTATTGGGGTGTTTTCTATGGTTATGTTGTGTTTATTTGATTTGCAGTGTTCGAAAAGTGTGAAGGTGACTTTTTGTGTTCTGTGAATCTGGTTTCCATATATATTTTTTTTTCTACAAGTGGGTTTTCTCGTCATCATTGAGATAGAAACTATTACTACATGTTTATATCTTGATGTTCTGTGGGCACTGATGGGAAATCTGAACTCCTGGACAGAGTTTCTGATGGAAATAAGTTGTGAAGAAAAGCTTAATATTCATGCAAGTATATGCAATGTAGGATGTTATGTTTTGTGGTAAATGTTCTATAGTGTGGTGTTTTGTATCAGTAATTTTAGGAATATGGCATCTAAAGTTATGTTTTCTTTTCGTCATTCCTTTTGTCTCATTTGTCTTATCAGGAATTTTTCTTAGGTACAAAGTGGTTTTCTGTTACACATTTAAAAATCAGCACTTAAATTGGATTTGTATTATTTATTATTATTGTTTATTGATTATGGACATGAGAAATTGAAGTTCCTGATAACACATTCATAATGCTATGAATAATGATGCACTACTTGATGGAAGGTGAAGCGAAACACAAGAACTAGGATTGTTTTTCCGACATTTGAGGATGAGGATAAAGAAACAATCAGGATTACTGGAAATGAGGATGCAGTGATGGAAGCCAAAAAGATACTTGAAGATATGGTGGAAAATATGGTAAGTTTTATTTTTGTAACTTAGCTCTACATTTAATAACTAGAAATTACAAGGATCTCCTTCTCTTGTCTTTTGCCACATTCTTAACATTATGCCAGGATCTCTGTTTCTGGTTTATTATCAACATTCTTGATATTACACCAGTCTAGAATCTGTTTCTAGTTTATTACCAACATTCTTAATATTATGGCAGTCTAGGATCTCCAGGACAAACAAGAAATCGAGATCCTAGACCAGTGTGATATGTTGTTTTTAACATAATAATATTAAAGGATAACAAGGGATGATTTGGTTTAGGATACTTTTTCCACTAAATTAAACTAAACCTTTATAAGGAATAAAAAAAACCTGAAAGCCAGCTCTAACCATTCAAATATGTATCAGAGTTCCCTTAAATTAACTGCAACCATTACATCTGAAGGCAACTTGTTCCAGAGGCTGTTAAAAATAGTTATATTACCTGAAGATGACTTAATTTCTGCCAAAACTGATATCTGTATTCCATATTCTAACCATTTTCACCATTAAATTTGAAAACCGAAAAAAGATAATGGATCAAGGCTATCAGTTCCACTTACAATTGTCAACTCTTCAATCAGATCCCCATAATTTTTTCTAGAAGAAAAAAAAACAAGTACAGAGATTTTAATTCATCTTCATATGACAACATTTTCAGGTATCCTCCTAGTAGCCATCCTCTGGACTCTTTCTAGCAATTCAGTATTTTTTTCTGAGGTAAGGAATCCAAAACTGAACACAATACTTCAAAAGTGGCTTAACCAGCAATCTATAAAATTACACTGTAACCTCTTAAGACTTGTATTCAATGTTTCTGTAGATACAATGTAAAATACTATTTGTCCTGCCACTAACCAAGGCAAATTGCTTAGATGATATGAGAGATTGATCAACTATTAGACTGTGATTTTGTTTTATTTTTTTACAACAACAGTGTTGAAATTATTCTTATCAATTATACCCTTAATTCAAATTGTGATGCTTCACATGCATTACTCTTGGATTTATAGAAATTAAAAGCCATCTGCCATTTATTTGTTCAACTCACTAAATTATCTTAATCCTTTTGTAAATCAACAGCATCCTCTTCACAGCCAGCAACACCCAAGACTTTGATATCATCTGCAAGATTTAAGTAACTTATTGACCATTCCTTCATCTATGTCATGTAAATCAAGAAGTGCAAAGGTCCTAAGACTGAGCCCTAAAGTACCTCACTTGTAAAATTAATCTAGATTATTAAACTTCTTTCATAAATCTTCTGCTTTTTTCCACCTAGGAAGGTTTTTATATTCTCCAATGAACCAACCTATCCACCACACATACAATGTTAGTAAGCCTTTTATGGTTTGATTGTCTTATGAAACGAGACTAAAATCTCTAAACTTATTTCCTCTGGACAGAAGAAAGGTGAGAGGGGATGTGATGGAAGTGTTTAAGATTATTAATGGTATTAATAATATAGATCCATTAAACTTTTTGTGTTTAGCAGTGAACACAATAAGACAATAAGTCATACATTTAAATTTTGATAGTAGGAGTTATCTGCAGTTTAGACAGTATTACTTTTCAAACAGGATGGTTGGCTTTTGAAATGAGCTGCTTTTAAGGGTGGTGGAAACAAAAATTTAACTAAATTTGATAGGATATTGAATGAATACATGTGTGGTAAGGTGTGGTTATAGTTGGGAGCTGGAAGAGACATTTCTAATGGGCTAATAAGCTCTTTTTTTTTGTACCTTTACAATTTTATGAAATTTATGTATGGATAAAAAAAAATTATGAAACGGTGAACCCACACTTACTATGGAAGAAAACATTACAATTTAAAAGATTGTAAATGTCTAAAAGCTCTATTTCTAGTCTTTCACTAACATTTTTAATATTACACTGGTTATCTATCACCTCATGGTCCTGAAGATAAAAATTGTACTATGGTTTTAGGAAGAACTGCTGAATTGGAGAAGCATCTAAGGATGTAACCATCAAAAATGGGAAGTGATGTTGATGTATTTTCCCTTTAATCATGACAACAGATTTGTATTGGATGTTCACTTGTAGATGTAGTACAGTGATGAATTCCAAAATGTAAATATTTGGAACCAAGCATCGTAGTACAAAAACAAAAGAAAATCGTAAAAGATTATCCTTCCAGAATGTTCAGTGTGATTTAAGATGCTCCCTGGACCATACCTTAGCACATTTGTGACACATACTATGTAGCATATTAAATAAGAATAATGAACTTGGATAAATTAATTAAAAAAACAATTGGATAAATAAACAGATAGTAACAACACAATATTTTGGATTTCAGATTGTTGTAAATTAATTTCTGGTCATATTTATATTCAAAACTTAATTTATTTGTCACCCCTTTAATGAGATTTTGGTTTTTCATTTAGCTCTGTAAAACATCTGAAAATTAAAAACTGCCTTAAGACTTTATATAACAGATTAACAGAAGTAATCAAATTTATGAATGAAAAAACTTGTAACATCAGAATCGTCTGATAAAGCTTTATTTGTTTTGATATTAGGATAATACTAACAGAAATTTCAGATTTACAGAAAATAAAAAGATTTTATCTAATTATTTGTAATAATTCTAGAATAATTTATTCCACTTAAACATTATTGTTCAAAAAAGCATTTGTTATTGGCTTTCAAAAAGTTCCAAAATTTGGTATATTTTAATGTTCACATGTCTTAAAGAATAATTATTACTTTTTTCCAATTTTTTTAATTCTTTATTCATTTTCTTAAATCTTTGTAGTTTAAATATTTGATTGCATCAAATATAATAACATTTCCATGTTGGATTCTTTCTTGTGTTTGTTTATACTTAAAATAAGGTGTAGAAAACAATTTCTCAAAAAAAAAAATCTTGCTTTTAACAAGAACTTTTTCTAAACTTGCATTGTGAGAAACAGTCCAATTCATAAAAACATTCCATGACTTCTAATCCTGATATCATAGGTTTAAGAATCTCGATACATATATGTTACAACTAGTTTCCAAACTTTAAGAAGTCAACTGATAGTTGGAATATAGATCTTAGTTTGATAAGACAAAAGTAACTTTGGTCTTTAATGAAATTAAAAAGGTTCATCTGATAATCCCTTTACTATAAATACCAAATTGATTCCATTTATAATGAAGTAACAGCAGACTGTTGTAATTAATTTTTCTGCTTTAAAGTGTGTGCAAATAGTTTGTGTGATTTGAGTGGTAACTGTCTTTCTTTTATTTAAAATGGTTTCACTTGTTCAGTGATTTATAAGCATAAAAACTGAAGTCAAGTGTGTGCATCAACTGACAGGAATGTTTTCTTATTTTATATTATTCAGGTTTAACAAATTTCTGCTGTGTAGATAAATAGATAACATTTATCTTAAACTTATTTGTGATACAGGTGATACATAGAATTAATTTGCCCTTCAAAGTTAAGTATAAACACATCATTGGACCTAGAGGATTTGTGATTTCCAGAATCCAACGAAAACGTAAGGTGCTCATACACATTCCAAAAAACGAGGGACAGGACGACAGAGTCATTGTTTCTCGATACGGGCAAGGTGTTGGAGCTGCTGTGCAAGATATTCATAAAATTATTCGCATACATGTAAGTGAGAGAAATTTTAAGTATAGTCTGCATCTTTCTATATTTACACATTTTCATCATAAACATGTCGCATTCATGTGACATAATTAATAAATTTGATAATTTTGACAAAGTTAGTATTTTTTATATTTTTCTGACAAAATTCTTCTCTGAATTATTTTTTACAAGCTTAATAAAATGAATTAAAATGGCTCTACCTGAGAACTTAAGGTATTATGTAATACGCCTTTTATACTAAGGTAGTTTTTATACAATAGATACGTGTGAGGCGAAATATTTTTTCGCCTACTTTTGCAATTTTTTTTTAAGTTAATCAAAAGAGAAAATAAAATTTCATCACCAGTATAATGATATTATAAAATGCATTTGTGAGGCTTATGAATATTACTTCCAACATCAAAAATTTTTCGTTTCACTAGTAGTTGGTTTTTGTTTCAGCAGTCTCGAACATCGTACACACCCTTCATCAATAAGAATGAATGGAAAAAATGTTTCAAAATAAAATTGAAACTGTGAGAAAACAAGGTGCAAATAGTGCAATGAAATTTCTCTAAAACCTTGTAATCAGATTAAATGTGAAGGTTTCTCAAAATGTGTTTACAGGAGAAATGAGTCACAATCTAAGTCATTGACTCAAGGAGCACATCTTCTCTCCTTATATATTATCATCATGTTATAGATAATTTTTGAAATGCCAGTTGGCATTAACAAAATTAATAAATCTCTGCTGATTGGATTTAAAACAAACTTATTTACTAACAATCCAATGTTTTCCCTGAACAGGTTTGTTACTGTTTCTCATATATATGTTGTTGTTGGCTATATTTGCATAATTTTGTTATGTAAATATTTGTGGTTATTATTGGCTTGAGGAGGCTGAGAGAAATTGAACAAACAAGAGACTATTTATTTCAGTATTTGTGAAGTTAAGCCTGTTATGAATATCAGTGAAAGTTAGTAACTTAAAAGCCCATTAACACTAAAATTTAATGAACTTTTGCTACATGATACATTCATGGGGAAGATTGGAGTGAAGGGGAGTCAAATTTGGATCATAGTCTCCTTATGTCATTTCATGGGAGTCCTTTAAGAGGACCTGCAAGTTTTTGTGACAGTCTTTCTAACAATTCATGAAAGTTGGAAGAGGTCATGGTTGTCAAAGTTCAACACACACAAGAAATAAACGAAGTCAGGTTTGAACACCTGTGTCCATGCCCCAGGGCCCCAGAAATACATGACAGATTTGGTGAGAGTTATTCCAGCAGTTTGTTAGTTATAAGTGGACAACAAGTATACTTTTGTTTAGGTTGGAAAATTGTTCATACTTTTTAAAGTATTTTTGCTTATTGTTCAGATTTTGTTACTAGAATGGCTCAGACATTTTATCATTTTTGATGTATTTAAGATCGTAATTACAATCACAACTGTTTGTAAGTTTTCCAGATGAAAACCTGTTTACGTGGAACTTTTTTTCTTTTTTGTATCTCTAACGATAATTTGAGTTTGTATTCATAGATTAGAAGTGTGTTTAATATTGATCTTATATTTGAAATATATTGATTTACCAAAATAGTGAGAACTTTACTTAAATGGATTGAAAAAAATTGTAGCTAGTTTGTGGAATAATGTGAAATATTTATGTTTATTTTTGTTTTCACTGTTTTTTTTTAAGTAACCAAAATAATGTCTTAAAAATTTCCAAACTGGGAAAAAATTAGAACAGTTGAACTTAATGCATTAATTTGTTCTTAATAGATGAGCAGTAGAAGGAAAACAGAGAGAAGGGTTATATACCGGTACTGTGGCAACACCATTGTCTGCCCTAAACTTATGAAAATTTCAAGTTCAGAATACTTGCAATATCTTAAGGATTATTCGTTGAGTTTGGAAAAACCTAAAAATAAAATACAATTTAAAAAACGTGTAAGTAATAAAAATTTAGATTTTGCTTTTATAATATTTATGAATTTTTTATGGTATATCTCGTTGTGTGAAATTTCTCTTTTTTGATAATTGGATAGCATGTACTTGTGTAACGATGCTTTTGTGATGCAAGTTTTATTCAAGTCAAACAATATTTAGATAGTTTTAAAATAAATTACGAGAAACTGTGGTATATATTCTACATGCTTATTCCATTTGTAAAAATAATTAATATTTTAAAAGACTTCAGAGGGAGTAATTGTTGTTTTTAATACTATGTAACTTAAGGAAATTTCACCTTTAAATATTTATATAGTTTTCGATATTTACACTTTAATATTTATTTTTTAAGTAAAAGAAATATATTTATAAAAGTATATGAATCAACTTTATTTTACTTCAGTTATATTTTCAGTTTTAACCACATTAATCACTCTTTTAGACCAGAAGTAGGCTAAATACTGCCATTGGGTGGGATTTTGTCCATCTAACATTTTCTTTCTGCCTGCCATGACTGCTGGCACTTGTGGAAGAAACGTAACAGAGTATTTATACAATTGATGTTAAAGTAATTTAATTAATATTGTAGAAATGTATGCCCCACAAAGACTTACCAAAATATGTGGAGTGGATGCCTGCAAAAATTTTTGCCCACACCTGGTCTAGACAGTTAGATGTTGAAATAAAAGTTTCTGAATCAGATTACTAGTACATGTTTTAGTGATAGTCTCAGTCTCAAAGTAATATTCGTTTTTAATATTTTAACAGAACAACTGGTTTGGTTCATGTAAGTTTTATAGCTTATATAAATCTAAAATAATACATACATTACTTATTTATGAATTTTGGCAAATTTGTAAATATATGTAATCTTCATATATTTTACATTTATACTGAAAAGCACCTGAGTTAATAATTTGTGAACCAGAATTTCTACCTCAGTTTTGTAACTATGAATAATTTAGTTGTAAATCTTTCTTACCTGAATGAATTGGGTGAATGTCTTTATATGAATAATCTTTACGTTATGTATTCTTCATTATTCTTGTCATCACCACTCTCTGGTCTTACTCTAAAGCTACTCTTAGAGTTATGTTAATTAATAGTCCTAACAAACGTATGCTATTTAAATGTAAATTATCCATTTCCAAAACTTTTTTTCCATTGAAATGATCCCACAAATTGAATCAGTCAACCTACTCCTTTCGAATTAACCTTAGTCCATTGTTCATTCTTAGTGACCTACCTATGGTTTCCTTTATACAATAAAGTTTCAGTAGTATCCCTTACAGAATCGAGTTTTTATGGTCCTTTTCTTTGAATGTCATTACCAATCCCTCATACTTATCAATTAGCTTCTTGACCTACCTTTACTCGGTATTCTTCAGAGACAGCGTCATTGCTAGCATTGTCATTTGTCTACTGTATTACTTGATTGTTTTCCAATCTTGCCCTTGGATAGCAAAGCTTAACTCTTTTCTCCCTATTCACTCCACAGAGTAGTTTATTAATACGCTATACTAAAGATTCTTCTATAACTATAACTTTTTTTTTTATTCTTGTCCTTTTTTACCCCTTCTCTCCTGCAGCTCCTCATCTGCACCAGTTTGAAACCTGCTCAGTGTTCATTATGTTTATATCTACTACTTATCTACCTACAAGATCTGTTTCTAGCTTCAAATCCTGCCATTATATCCCCCGTTCTACCTTTTTTTTTACCCTGTTTAAAATAACCTCCAAACTACGAAGTAGTCTTTTCATATTATTAAACGTTGAGAATTTAATCTGTAGCTTGACACGCGTATATAATCTATGTCACAGTTCTTCAAAAGATAAAATGGGACATTTTTACTGTACGATTGTTAATCATTAACTTGGTTGTGATTGTAAAGCAAGTTTAAGGGTGAGAATTGCTCAGTCAGTATTCATTTTACCTACTTTTTACTGGTGGTGATCGTCTTAATGTCTCAGTTGTTGTTATTTTCATTAAAGAATAAAACTTTGAAATAAATTCAGTAACATCTTCACAATTTTATAACTAGAGAGCAGCGAATACAAAGGAGAAAGTAATAGAACTTGGCACCAGGAGACAGAGTATGGAAAGAATTACAAAGTGGTATTCTGTAGATCTTCGAGTTATTCACAGATTGTTTCCAATTACTGGAATGAAAGGAAAGTATAGAAAATTCTGTATCTCATTTGCTGAACTTGAAAAAACTATATGCATCTCAAAGCAGGCTTTCTCTTAAGGTATTCTTGATTCTAAGATTAATAACTTGTAATAAGATTATATTTAGTTATATAAATCAGCTTTATTTTAAACCAAGTCCATTATGAGTATACTAGAACCACAAAGAAAGTAAAAATGTTCTGTATTTAACTACAGCTCTTCTGAATTTTCCACATCTCAGATGCTGTCTAGACACGTATATTAAAGTACTAGCGTTAGTTCCATAACAAATGACAACTTTTGTGACTGACTACTGATTTATAAAGAGTGAAACACATTTGTATATATATGTTTTATTATATAAATTTAAGGTACAATTTCAGTTCTGGTTAACTTAAGAAATGCTTGTTGTTCTTCTGCTATCCTGTCACCAAAATATTTTTTGTTAATTTTCTTTTCCATGACCAGTGATAAAAAAAAAAAAAGAGAGATGATATCTGGTCCTTTATCATAATTTGCGATAATTTCAGTGGGGTGTGTTTTCTTCAAAATTATAGTTCATGGATTATGGTGGATGACCTTTGGCTTGGATCTTTTTTAATTCTTATCTATTGCATTTTATGGTTCTCTTCTTTTTGCTAGAAATTTAATCTGTGGTGATATTAGTGTTGAGTAGGCCACAGAGATTTTCTTATTACGGACTGTGAAACTGTTTGAAAGAGTATCTATTTGGTTTCACATGCATCCGACACAGACAGCCTAGTTGCTTTGTGCCATAAAACACCAAACCAACCAACCACATACATCAGTCATTGGTGATGTTAGTGTTGAATAAACCACAGAGATTTTTTAATTAAAGGCTATGAAACTGTTTGAAGCAAGTTTGGCTTCACATATTTGTTTCTGCACAGTGTCATTTCCCAAGATACTGTCTTCTTTAGTACCAATTCCTCAGACATCATGTTGCATAGAAAAGCTTCCAGAAGTGAGGGCACTTTTCAACATTTCTTTTTGTTGAACTTTAAAGCACTTCATTTCTGGAGACAATTTTAACAATAATGTATCCACAGTTTTTCTCTTACATGTCTTGTTCTTTTTACCCACCTTTTTGTTTTAATTTCTACAAGTTATTCTGTAATTAGGAGTTTTGTATTTGTTGTTTTATATATAGTGCTCCTTTCAGGTTTTTTAAATAACTACCCAATACATCTAAACTTTCACAGTTAATTTATAGATAGATCCATTGTCTAGTCATAATTGTTATGAGGTTTGTTTAACTATTTTTATTGCAGTTTATAAAGCAACAATTAAACTGATACAAAATTAATTTACAGATCTACATCTTTCATTTACAAAGAATATTTAAAGGAGAAATTGCAAAAGCTAAGTTTATTTTTATCAGAGCAGCTAAGATAATAGATGTGTTCCATAAGTCCCAACTGGTAACAGTATTTATTCCCCTCTCTGTTTATAGTAAATTCTATTGTTGAATGGTCCATTTAATTTTACAGTGGTAAAATCTAAATTGTATCTTGGCTTTCTACTACAGTAAAATCAATGTTAGAGCAATATCCAAAATAATCACCTAACCCTATGACAATACTATGTTGATTAGTTGATCCTAAACTTAAAGAGAAATGAATGTGAGCTTTGTTTTTAGCATCTCCTATTGACAGTGAATAAAATAATAAAATTACACTCACTTGAGGGAGAGCTATGGTAAAACTGCGTTTCCTCATTGTTATTTTATTTCATTCGTGTAATATGTTCACTTTCATTGGTCATAAATGAAGGAATATGGGCGTACCCTACATTCCTGATTGGGAGAGCTAACTGGAAAGATCCATTTCATCAAACAAAACAAAATTCCTCGAGAATGTATGAACGTAATATTTTGATCCCTGAATGAAATAATGTTCACTTGATCACTGAGTTCAGTTACTGGATAGTTGTGGTTTTATCTATTCATCATCATGCTTTGTTGCTAAAAGAAAAATATTTGTATTAAAAAATGAGATTCACTGACAGAGTTTGGCAGTTTTTTTGGTGAGAGATCACTGGAATGAGGAACTGTGGTTATAAGTTTTCTTGTTTGTTACCACCATTAAAGTTCAGAAGTAGAAGCAAACGGTAAATAACAGTACAAAAACATCTGAAAATTGAATACAAAAAGAACGATAAACAATACTAGGATTTTAAGAGTTATCCTAATATCATAAGAAGAGTTTTTTTTTAGTTTTTGTAATTTAAGTAGAATGGTGAGTGTACAATGAAATAAGTATCTAGTTTCTCTATGGAAGGAAGAGAGGAAATAAAAGGATTATTGTGAAAGAAAGTTCCTGGAAGTTGATTAAAAGTGCTCTGACAATTGTCGAACCAAATGTACCTACACCTTGGTGCCAGAAATTTCAAAGTGTCGACTCTTGTACCAATTATTTTTCAAATTCAAAAGGGAATTTGTTCTTAATTAGAAGAGACAGTTTAGAGGTAACTCATATTTGTTATAAATACCAGTTTCAATTTTTAATTGGAATAAATAAATAAAAACTATTTCCTTAAGCCTAGTTTGGAGCATAATGTTTATAAAAGAAATAAACAATATTCATGATTTAATTGTAAATCATTCTTCAGATGTTAATTTTGTTTTTCCAGAGCTGTTTTATGCTTTCATTGTTGTTATATTTTGTTATAATTTCATCCAACAACAACAGAAGATTCAGCAAACTTGTGTTGGAAAGAAAGTTTTGTGCATTGTATTCATAAAAATAAATTGATGTTATAAGCTTTGCCAACTCTTCCATTTTCTTATTTGACAGTCAAGGAAATGACTTCTGTGAAGTTTGTTTTTTACTATACTGTATTTTGCTTCTGTAAACATGTTTACAGTTATTTTTACAGTATAATTTTGACAAAGGGCTGAACTAACCTTATTAATTAACCAGAGGTTTATTAATTTAGTTAATGTAATACACGACAGTAGATTAATGTTAATGTAGTAAAGCTATATTCAGCATTTTTTACTGTAGTAACATTTTGTAAAATAATACAGAAATATTAGTCATGGCTGACATATTCTTATATGAATTCTGGTTGTTTCATTTTACATCAGTTTCTATTGCTTAAACATAATAAAAATACAAACACTTTTCCTCTGAGAAATAATAATATTAGTCCATGGTTAAAGTTTCTCTGTAGGCTATAATAGAGAAACTTTTGATAACCTATGGCTTACATTAACAAGAACTTGGAATTGAAGTCGCTACTCTGTTGTTAACACCAACTGATTTAATACTGGTGTGCTGGGGATTAATCTCTTTTTATAGGAATTTATAAGAATTTTTTTTTTTGAGAAAGTATCTGCTGGTTAAGAGGTTTACTCGTTTTTAAAAACCTAATAAAAAGGGAAAATGTAGTTATGAAATAAAAGACCAACTTCTAAAATAGATTTCTCCTGAAAATATTAAGTGGTACTTGTATATGAATAGTAAATTTAACTTTAGAAAAGTTAAGTGGCAGAATGTATAAGATGAGACTTCTGACACCATGAGCGACATGGTTATTGTTTATGTATATATCTATACTGGTCATTCAACATTTAATGTTGCTGCAGATAAACTTATGGCTTGCAGGATGTGTAATGGGCATTTCCTAAGAAGTAATAACAATGCCACCTGTTGTTTGTTATTTTGCAATTGCCCCCCTCTAGTACAGCGGTATGTCTCCGAATTTACAACGCTAAAATCAGGGGTTCGATTCCCCTCGGTGGACTTAGCAAATAGCCCGATGTGGCTTTGCTATAAGAAAACACATTTTACAATTATCAGATATTTGATTAGTAACATTATTTCCTGCATATCTACACAACTTTCAAGTAAAGAACATTTATACAGTAAGACTGTTCAAAACTGTACAACTATAAAAGAACTAAATTTTGGGAAACTTATTTTTCCTTTTCTTCCATGAAGATTGTAAAACTATTGTGGAGAGTGTTTTATTAGGAAATTAACTCTGTAACCATATCCACAGTTAGTGTTACCAATATTCACAAAGAAATCATTGTAACTGTAAACAGGGGATTCAGACAATTGAAGGCATTGTGATGCATTTAGCTTATTTTCTAGTATCTTTAAACAGATAAATTAAGCAGTGTTTGAAGTTGAGAAAGGCTCATAAACTTCCAACCACAGCTCGAACTTGTCTGTTTTCATGAGAAACGTGGCTAAAGGAACAGAGTACAACAATTCATTATATCACATACCTGTCAAGTCCTTTAATTCAGCTGTAGTGAACTTTTGTGGTTTTGGTCTGCTTAAACGTGGATTTTAAAAAGTGTGTGAAACGTTTGTCGAACTGTATGGTATAAGAATGACACGTCACCATGTTTCGTCAAAGCATGTTGCAGTGAAAGTTTTGGCATCGAAAAATAATGAGCACGATAAATAATGAAAGAAATACTTCACAGGACAACGTGGAACCTGAAATACAGTTTAAATTAAGGTAAGGTTAAATGCCCACAGTAGTCAGATATACAAAATGAGTATACCCCATTAGTCACAATTCTTATTAAAAGTAAATACCTCTTATAGCCATGTTCTAATAAAGTGTGAATGTCCCTTCAGCATAGAGTTGGGTTTTATTCTGCGTAAGCTTATGAAACAAGCTGTTTACTTAGTCTTTGCGTTTGTTCTTCCAGTGGTGATTGTGGATATGGTCAAATCTTCTTTCCATATTTGTTCTGTATACAGTTTATGTAGGTTCACTGTTCAGATATGTTTACATTTGTGATTCGAAATTGTTTGGAGTCGGATTTGTTCTGCACCAAGATCATAAAATCAAGTGTGAAAAACATGAAGTACTGATGCTGGAAACGCAGACAGCCCTCGTGTTGCTTTGCGCGAAATTCAAAACAAACTAACTAATACTGGAATTAATTAAACGTATCATTTTTTTGAGAGAAGGTTCTGATTTATGGCAAACTCTTAAATTTAGAACCTGTAACTATATCAATGACTTTGATAATATGGGCGTTAATGAATGAACCAAATATTCATATTTGTATTCTAGTCACTACTGATATATTTATACTTAAAGCGAGAAACAGAACAGGCGATATCATTTGAGTTATAAAAGATTATATAATTAATTAGTTGCACAGTTTTATTTATAGTTACGAAAATATCAACAGCTTCACCACTCGTACTCTTAAATATGTAGTTAATCGTACAATTACAATTTTTAAATGTCCAGACCTGTCACGAGGTCTGCCGAGACGTCTACAGATTTACAATTCTGAATTCAGGGATTCGATTCCTCTCCGTGGACTCTGCAAATAGCCCAGTCTGACTTTGCTGTAAGAAAACACACTATTATAAGTGGCACCGCGATTGGTGTGGAGAATTCATATTTTGAGACTACTAAAATATTTATTTAACAATGAAAAAAACACAAATATTCTGAGTCAAAAGTCTGCATATTTAAAAAAATATATTAGAGACTGTAATTTTTGATTTTCTCAAAAATAATTTATATATAAACTAATATTTTTAGAGGGTATTTAGAGACATATTTTGAGTAATGTAAACTTGAAAAAAATTGTCTGGATTTTACTAGTTGTATTGGCCCAAATCCAGCTTTATGCAACAGTTCCAAATTTAGACTACTATCGCTAACCTTTATTCGGTAAAGATATCTTGGAATTGCAATCAAAGGGTATTAATACTGAATAACTCGGGAAACAGGATAATATCATTTGAAAACGAATTTAATTTTTTAATGTATTTCAAAAATATTTCTAATATGTAAAAATCCATTTATGTGCAATCAATAAATTGCATTTCGAACTTGTATTTTACAGCTAAATTATTAATAGTATGCCATTACAGTCGTGAATCAAAAATTTAAAATCAACGTTAAAATTTGACTCAATATTTTCGTTGGCCACAATTTACCAAGTAGTGACCTCTGCTTTAACGTGTAAGATTATCTAATTAAGAAAATCAAAACTAAGTTCTAAGCCTAAAAGTTTAGTTCGAGTTGCTTGTTGAGCAACGATTAAAAACGTTACGACTTTACAATGATGACTTGTTTCTGCATTTTGAGGCTCAACATTAGATTTACTTTAATAGGTTTATTACATTTATTTTATTTGTAAATATAACAAGCAACAATAAAAATATCAGTTAACGTTATCTATTTTGAATAAGAGGTTCTGCAAAGAAAAGGGAAGCTGTTTTAAAAATATACAAATATTATAATATGAATATGTCAACACGAGGTAACACAAAAATGAAAATTTGATCAATGAAACCATGTGGCTAGCTAGTTATACACAATGTGTTATTTGTGCAATACCAATAGTGGGAGTAGAGTTTCGAAGTCTCGTGTTTTAACCCATAATAATTGATTCAGTTTGTTTATTTGGAATTTTACGCAAATTTTGAGAACTATTTAAACAATCCGTTCCTACGTGAGATGTGAATAATGGGATTGACCATCACATTGTAACAGCGAAAAGGTGGCGATCATGTCAGTTGACAGAGCACGTGGCGGCTAATTGATGTTTTAATCTAACTTGCAGTCTGACATCATGAACGTATAACATTACTTAGCTTCCTATTCGTGGAATAATAAGTTTGATATATTTATAAACAATAATTTAATTATGTTTACCATTATGAATCGTTGACAGATTTATAACAATATGTAACAAAATTTTTACTTCTTTTTTGTTCCTGGGTGGAGAGTGTTATTTCCCTATTACTTATGCCTAAAGTAAATGAAAAAGACCTATTTTTCTCTTCAAATTTTACTTTTGTGACCTGGGAGCGTTTAAGGAAAACATGATGGGAGACTATATTTGGGAGATAATACGTGAAAGTGATTTACATTACAGTCGCAAATCTCGAAAAACTACTACTAAACATTTTTGTATAAATTTAGTATAAATACATGTAAATCTTGATTCGTATGTTATTTTATTCACACCTTATGTAAATGATAATGTGCAAATTTGCCCGTTTTTACATAGAAAATAGGTTAATTTCTAAATTCCATTAACCAGGTCACAAAAGCAAAGTTTGAAGGGAATAATGGCCATTTTCTGTACAACACAAGCAATTAAAAAATAACACATACTATCCAGGAACAAAACTTGTGTTACATAGTGTAATAGAAATGTTACAATTCTTCCATCTGCAGTTTTCGTGATGATGTCTTGTAATTACAACTAACCTTGTTCTTATTATCATTATTCCAATAGTCAATTTAAACTCATTACAATGTCCCGCCCTCTAGTGCCCAAAGCTAGCCAACTTAGATGGCCGTGTAGTGGTGATTAATGTAATTTTTTGATTGGCTCGTTTAGCGAAAGCTGCTACTCTACCATATTAACATTTGGCACGTGCTTTTTGCACAGTTTTAATGAGGTCGGTAAAATGAGCTTTAAACTTTGTAATATTTGTAGCTAAAGGAAAGATCGGTATTTTTGTTTGCGGTAATGAGGCTTAGGAAGTGTTCGAATGATCCATGCGTGGGCTCTCGTCGTTACTTTATAATTAATAAAAAAAGTGCTTGGGTAGAAGTTGGAACAAATGTGGTTAACTTTATTGAGTCTGTAATTCTTCTTGGTGAGACTGAAAGAGAGGACTCTTGAATAATTTATTATTTCTCCAGATTTTAGGAAGAATTGCGAACCCTAAAAATTGTCTTAGAAATGTTCATCATATGTGTTGTTTTGTGTTTTTGTGTGTGAACGTTTTAAGTGGAACAATTCTTTTATGGTTATTGTTCAGCACAAAGTTACACAATGGACTTTTTGTACTGTTCTCATCACTGGTATCGAAGCCCAATCTTTAGGGTCTTAAACCTACGGGCTTACCGCTGAGCAAATAGTAAAAGAACTGTGTACATCAACGTCGGAAACTTACTGAGTGTATGTGTACGTGTTTTTCTTATACCAAAGCCACATCGGGCTATATGCCGAGTCCACTGAAGGGAATCGAACCCCTGATTCGAAAAACTAACTGAGCGGTTAATGAAGGTATTGTGTAATATTCACTTTTTGTTTGTTTGTTTGTTTTTTGCAATTTCGTAATAAAACAATTTGTATTTTAATATGTTGTAGTACGGACCTAACTTGGTTCACTTTATGGTTTGAAGTCTGAAATTGAACAATTTACTTATTGATAATTTACTAACTGTTGTATTTCAATTCAAAACGTTTATTTGTTTTTTCCTACCCCAGAAACTGAGGTGGTGTATGAATTTGTGACATTCGTCACTTTTTTATTTGGGCATCAGTTTTTATTATAAGTGGGAAAAATGCAAATACATTATATATACATGAATACAAAAATAAAACTAATGAGGTATATATATATATATATTAATTATACATAATATTAATGAGATGTAACCAGCAACGTTAACCACGTCTTGCACTAAAAGTAGAACTGGGTAAAGTCCGAAACGCTGGAATATAGAAATAAGGCCGTGCGCGTGCACCGTGATTGTGATATTTAAACGTAAACTTTTCCTTTCGGGATAGAAATAAACGTGGGAATTTGTCGCGTCAACTGGTTTGTTTATTAATGGGCGCATAGTTACACAATGGGCTGTTTCTACTCTGCCTATCACGATTATTGAGACCCTGTTTTCAGTGTTTTTATAAGCCTAGAACTTCTCGCTGAGTTCTCCAGTGACTCAGCAATAGCTCTGAGTGCTTAAGCCGCTAAAAATTAGGTTTGATATTCTTAAGAGAGGCACAGCTCAGATAGTATATTGCGTAGTTTTGTACTTAACAAACACAAACAACTCATTACTGTACGTTCAGCACTGAGGGTTGTGTCATGTTAGCCAGTTTCACCTATTGTTCATCCTTGATGTTATTGATAACAGATTAAAAGTTTTATGTCCAACAACTCGAAAAATGATAACAGCCAAACATTGTCGCTAAAAAACGTAATATTTTTTTAGAAAAGAGGAACCTCCTTTCCATTGGCTCAGGAACGTGATTGGTCGAAAATGACTGTGACATCTCGCTTTTGACCACCAGTGTAAATAATTCATGCACCAACCTACATAACCAGTTTTGTTGGATGACTGCGTTTTGTAACAAGCGACTAACAAACAAACTTTATCACCAGATGAACGTTCGTGTTCGAATGTTTAGACGGAGCTTTAACCAAACGTTTAGTTGTTCACAAATCTACACTGGAAACCGAATATTTTCACAGACAGAATGAAAAGTGATAGCGATAAGAAGACAGAAATGAATATACAAATACTTTATTAAATTATTTGTCTGTGTTAATCAATCATTCAGCTGTATCTTCTCCCACCACACACATCTCGCTTGTTTTATCTAACATTGTGTTTTAAACAAATGCTCTTAATGGTATTGAATGTAACGTGTATTTCCTGTTCCATAGTAAGGTAGACGGATTTATTTATTTTTTTACATCGAATGTCTTGGGTATTTTGTGTTCCCAAGTGAGGTCTCTTGGAGATAACTTCTATTTTGTGTATCTGCACGAGACTAGCCAAGTAATATTTGCACTGACTGTACAGTTGCTCCGACTAAAATTGGTTTCATTGAGAACACAAACATCATACATAAATACAAATACGTCGATTATTTTTAATGTTAAGGAGTCATTTGTAGTCTAAAAAAGTGATTTCACATTTTTATACCTGTAAAATTCTGATACAGGGGAAATATCCCCCCCACAAAGAAGCTAATTTACATTTTCGAGGGAAAAAAAACAGTCATTTCGTACTCACATTAATATTATAATGTTTTAAAGAGTCTACGCATTAAATATATGTAAGCTTAATTATATTATATCTTTAATTGATCGCAAAGTTGTCCAGTTATAAATCTGCTTTGATATATTTTGCACACAAAATGGGTGGTAAAGAGTAGTTCGAGAGTTGGCGGTGGGTAACGTTAACCAGTTGCTTTCTCTCTAGTCTAACATTTCCAAATTAGAAATGATTAGTGCAGATAGCCCTCGAGTAGTTTTACGCGAAATACAATTAATACGTCCTCCTCTGTGATAGCTGTAAATATTCGGATTTACACTTCTAAAATAAGGGAGTCGATTCTCCTCGGAGGACACTTTGCTATGAGAAAAATACAAACTTCAATAAGTAAACAAATAACATACATGACGAAAAATAAAGATGAAACGGACAACAACTGTTTAGTTTAGAGTGAACTTTGTAGTTTAGAACTGATTTAGAGGAGTACCTTGGGTGCAACAGAACGATGTTTGGTTTTGAGGTCAGTTTTAACTGGTCGTTATGCGGTGTCCGGAAGGGCTGAAGTGCCTGGAAGTATTGGTGACTTCCATTCCGTGTTTGAATTCAGTCATTACAATACACAGCAAAGCCTAAAGCTTTATTTGTTACAGCTCTAACTGTATGAATTCTCGAGTTAAAAAATACAAAAAACAAGGGCGTATTTGTTAGAATCACATATTTGTTATTGTACTTTTGAGAATATGAATTTACGTCCGGCAAATAATAAGAGGTGCGTTTATATTTGTTTGTTGTCAAGTTCAAAGCCACACGATAGACTGGCTTAAAAGATGTGTTATGCCCATCACAGTTATCGAAACCCAATTTATTTTTTTAGTGTTATAATCCTGCAGACTTATCGTCGAGTCCCGGGAGAGGGAGCTACACTTTTAATATTGTTAATTTACGCCCTGTGAACGATAAAGTATCAATCTGCTCAGTGTATTTTTATAACAACAATTTTATAAACGGTTTACAGTCTGTTGTGTAACAAATAAACTGACTCTTATTGGTTGAAAAGTAGTCGCTGTATATATGTGCTTCTATAAAGCTTTTTCTCTATCATATTTAAAGAAAGCGTTGTGAAACGTCTTGCGTGTAAAGTTTATAAAATTTTAAGTAAAAAAAAATCTTTGATGATTAAGTTGATAATAAGATAAAGTATTATCTTAAGTCAATATAATATTAAAATCACATAAATGATGAAAACTCTTCGAGTAAATTAGTTATGTCACGAATCAATGAGTCAGTTAACCAATTTATGAATTCATTACCAGTTAGAGTTAATACGTGTGTGGTCAAGTTACTTGGTGTGTTTGTTATTGATCAACTGACGAAGAAATTCTGTAAGTTAGACGTGCAAACGTTTCAGAGTTTTTGTTGTTGCTGTTGAAAAGTTTGTTTGTGACGGTAGGCGTACGAGTGAACTTAACCTGTAGCAAACGTTATTGAAGAAATAAACTATTTTGTTATCATTACGTGGACTGGAGTTGGCATTATTTCGTACTAAATAATCCATCCAACAGTAGAACACGTCACGACAATAGGTTTTTGAAACGAAGTGATAAACACTTTTATCAAGTATCGGGTGGAATATGTCTTCCAGTGTTGTGGAACACGTGTTGTCTGTATATAATTTTGAGGTTTTTAACGATGCTTTTAGTTTAGTAAGTGGAGATAAAATGGTGTTTTGCAACAGCGAATGAGAGAAAAAAAAAAGATTACTAAATCGATATCAGTTTATAACCAGTGAGGATTGGTCTATTTTATTCCGGATCAAGATGTTTGTAAAATTGTGCTCGTAAAGTGGATAAACATTTGGAACCAATTTGAACCCATCAACAACTATAATAAAACTGGTTGTGTCGATAGCCATCTAAACGAAATTGTATTTGTTTAGAAGCCGGTTTTGTTTTTAGTATACACACTTGTTATATATGTATAAAGAAATATGCCTTTTGGTACCGTTCATTACCGGTAGGGGTCCATTCTTAGTACTTTAAGCCCTTTCTAGTAACAACATTTATTGCAGAGAATTCACAAAAAGACTGGGTAAAATTGGTCATTTTGTATTGTAAATTGTAATTTATTTTTTACTACCAAAATGTGGATAAAGTACATCCACAAATGTAAATTGTGTTTTAAAATATTCCTTAAATACTGAACGTTATTTAAACTACCAAAGTATGTTTTATGAGGGTTATTATTATTTGACACTTTCCATTCTTATTGTTTGTTTGCTTGTTTGAGCGAAAAGCTTCGTGATAGGCTATCTGCGCTGTGTCCGTCACGGACAATCGAACCTTGAAATGTAGTGTTGTACGTTCGTCAACGTATCATTCACCCAACGAGGAGCCTCACTTTGTATGAAGAATATATAAATGACACCATAATTTGGATAGTTTAGAATATATGTAGTATCTTTTTTTGCATGTGCATGTTTGTGTCAGTATGATTCTATTTTTAGAGAAACTGACCGAAACATCACTTACAGACTTACGAGCAGTTTAGTACATAAATAATTTGTAAAATATGTAAAGCTGATGGGTTCTGGACACCACCAGTAATTCTAGGGCTAACATTGAATATCGGCCAAATATTAGTAACATACACTTCTACACAATTCTTACTAACAGTTTACTTTTCCCTTGGCCCAGCATGGCCAGGTGGGTTAAGGCGTTCGACTCGTAATCTTAGGGTCGCGGGTTCGATCCCCCGTCGCACCAAACATGCGAACCCTTTCAGCCGTAGTGGCATTATAATGTGACGGTCAATTCGTTGGTAAAAGAATAGCCCAGTGCTGACGGTTGGGAATCTTAAACTGTTAAATGAGGGACGGCTAGTGCAGATAGTCTTCGTGTAGCTTTGCGCAAAATTCAAACAAACAAGTTTCCCCCTAGTGGCTCAACAGTAAATCTAAAGGCTTGTAATACTAAAAACCGTGCTTGAATATCTGAGGGGGGGGCACAGCACATTTGTGCTTAACAAGAAGTCAACTAACTTTGTAAGTACTTTTTATTTTCTGTTGCCGAATGTGAATTGGTTCTGTGATAGAGCTATGGGTTGCAGAACCGTGTGATATCACAAAATATTGCCCGAACTTTACGCAGTGGGTGCGTTATAAGAGTGAAAGTTAATTCCTTATTATGGTTGATTTATTCTGCTTAGTTAATCAGAATTAGGGATGTCGACAAGTGTTTTCGTTATAAATACTAAGTATGAATACTTTGTTTTGAACTGAAAAACATTTTTGGCATGTTTAACCTGTTGACTGCCAAGTATTTCAGCTGCTACAATACAACTCTAATACTTCTGCATTTTGGAACCTTTTCGTGACGCCATTTTGGATCGAAAGTGAAACAATTTGTAAGTCGATCAAATGCATGTATATTGCTGACATTAGCGTTGAAGTTAGGTATTATTGAGAACGAATTAACTCGTCCGTGGCACTATGTTACCGATCGGCTTAGACGAGTTATCTCGTCTACGGCACTGAACAGGTTGAAAGCATGTCAAACAATATCTCGCTTTGAAATTATATGATTACATAACGCATGGTATGTAATATCAAAGTCACCAACTGTCTTCCACGTATACGCTAAATTTGTTCTTGTCTGGAAACTTGGTTTGTTTGGCTTGTTTTGCATTTCGCGCAAAGCTACACGAGGGGTATCTGGGTTAGCTGTCCCTAATTTATCAGTGTAAGGCTAGAGAGAAGGCAGCTAGTCTTCACCACCCACCGCCAACTCTTGGGCTACTCTTTTACTAACGAATAGTAGAATTGACCGTCACATTATAGTACCCCCACGGCTGAAAGGGTAAACATGTTTGGTGTGATGGGGATTCGAACCCGCGATTCTCAGATTACGAGTTGAGCGCCTTAACCACCTGGCCATGCCAAGCTACGTCTGGAAACTCAGTCCATGAATTTACATAAGTATTATAATACACTTTTTAGGATTATAACAAGAAACCTTACTCTGAAACCATTGGCTGGTAGAGACAACAGTAATAATATTCTACTCTCACAATATTATGGCAAACACTGGGAACTGCTGGTCCTCTATGTTATACTTAATAATAAATTAGGGATAATACTACAAAATTAATCACATACCTAAATTAATTTAAATCAGTAAAGCAAGTTACAGTTACTAATAAAACCCCATTAATATTGTAAAACCAGTTGTTTTGTTCCTTATACATTTATATATATACACACACACACCGCTGGCCAAAATCTTAAAGCCAATGAACATAAAGAAAAAATATACATTGTTGGACTCAACCACTTATTTGAGTGCAGCTTCAAAAGATAAAAATAAGAAAAGGGAAAATAAAAATACAAAACCTTATTTTTTTTTGCATTTAATAATGAAAATGTGAACACCATGAAATTAGTCTAAATACTAACTGGTCAAAAGTTTAAGACCATACCAAAAAGAAGTCCTAAACAGGTTGGGAAATGCTCAACAAGAGGTCTCAGTAGTGAGTTGCACAGCCGTCATTGCGAATAACTTCAAACATTCGCTTTGACATGGGCGATATAAGCGTTTACAGAAGACTGGCGGGAATGTTATTCCAAGTGATGAAGATGGCTTCACGAAGATCATGCACTGTTTGGAATTTGTGTCCATTTGTATATACTTCCCTTGCCATCCACTTCAAAACATTTTCAATGGGGTTCAGTTGGGGCGATCACATTGTATGGTCCAAAAGAAACACGTTATTCGCCATAAAAAAAGCCATTTGTCCTGCGGGCATTGTGGATTGCAGCATTGTCCTGCTGAAAGATCCAATCACTTATACACAACGAGGGTCTTAAATCGATAAGGATGTTCTCTCGAACATGCCAATATAGCCAGCCGCTTTTTGATGTTCCATTGTTCCATGGAAGGAGAAAGCACCCCAGATCATGATGGAACCTCCTCCACTGTATCGTATAGAAAATGTCTCCAGTGGGATGTCCTTATCGTGCCAGTAACGTTGGAAACCAACTGGACCATCCAGGTTAATTTTTTTTTTCATCAGAGAACAAAACCTTCGTCCACTTTTCTACGTCCCATGTTTGGTGCTTCTCAGCAAAGTTTAACCGAGCTGTTTCGTGGTGTGGAAGGAGACATGTCCTTTGAAGCCTTTCTCTCGTAGATGCCATCTTATTGTTCTTGAGCTGCATTCTGCGTTTGTAAGGGCCTTATCTGGTTCGACTATCGGCTGGTGTCTTGCCGGGCAACTCATCGAATCCTCCTGCTCAACGCCGGCGAAATCTTCTTGGGCCGACCACTTGAAATTCTCGTTCCGTATCCCTCAGGGTCTTTTAAGAAATTTGCAACAGTAGTTTTACTTCACCCAATCTCACCAGCGATGGCACGTTGAAAGATACCTTTCTTTTGCAGCTCGACAATTCTGCCACGTTCAAACTCTGTCATCTTTTAAGCCTTTGCCATATTTTTACCCAATATAACACAGGAGATGTCAATGGGAGATGTTGACAGCGCTCAGCCTGGCATGGCCAAGCGAGTAAGGCGTGCGACTCGTAATCCGAGGGTCGCGAGTTCGCACCCACCTCGCGCTAAACATGCTCGCCCTCCCAGCCGTGGGGGTGTATAATGTGATGGCCAATCCCACTATTCGTTGGTAAAAGAGTAGCCCAAGAGTTGACGGTGGGTGGTGATGACTAGTTGCCTACCCTCTAGTTGTACACTGCTAAATTATGGAAGGCTAGCATAGAGAGTCCTCGAGTAGCTTTGTGCGAAATTCCAAAACAAACAAACAAACAAAAAACAGAGACAACGCTCATGCTTGAACACAAAAGTCTAAATTTCTTTACGATTTACCGTTTAATGCGTCGTTTCAGTATGGTCTTAAACTTTTGACCAGCTGGTATTTAGGCTAATTTCATCGTGTTCGGATTTTCTCTGGCAAATGCTAAAAACGTTTTCTGTTTTATTTTTCTTCGACACCAGTATCTCCAGGTTTTAATAACCTGCTCGTTGATTTCCATTTCTTTCATAACGTAATTTTCCTTGAAAAATAAATATGTGAACCATAAACTTAATTCTGACCTTGGTGAAGTCAGAAAACAATTTCGTCCGCTTTTTCTACTTGATTTAACGCATACTTTAACATTATATTTGGATTCTGGTAATTTCCATCAAATCCAGGAAAGTTTTTAATTACGTAATTACGAAACTTGAAAAATCGGGCAAATTACCAAGTTGTTACACCCAGTTAATTTATTATCGGAAAATAAACAATGAAAAAAACACATTAGCACCGTCGCGATCCGGCGCCTGTGGGAGTAATATAAAAATAAACAAACAAACAAACCCGACATGCATTTTTATAAACGTTTTTATCAGCAGGTTTGTTTGTTTTGAATTTCGCGCAAAGCTACTCGAGGGCTATCTTCCATGTCATGTTATTCCAGAGTTAGAAAATTAAAGTAAATTATAATTTTGGAACTTGTTGTATTTTATTTCTCTAAAAAAGTAATATTGCATCTTAATTAGGTTTTAGGGATAAAATATGGATTATTTTTCGTTTTGTAATGATTTCCACACAAGTATAGTATTTTATATTCGTCTCATTTCACGAATGAAATATGCAAAAAAATAAAAGGTTGTTCACAAACTTATTTTATTAATGACGTACTCCTAAAGCATAGAGTTTGTTTTAAAAAATATAGATACGATATTTATTAATTGCTTGTTTTTTTAATTATGACGGAATTTTTGCAGCCCAGTATTCTTTTGTATTATCGTATTTTTTGCTCTTGTGGAAGAATAATCAACTATTCGAAAGCTTTTGAAAGCAACAATTGAATTCTTCACAGCTCGAGGCTGCTATCACTGACTTTCTTTATTGTTGCTGGAAAATATTGTGCATTTTAAAATAATTGTTTGCATAAAGTATACAGTGTTGCACAAAGGTTATCTAGCTAAGCCTAACATCTGTATACTTTCGTGAAATTTTTAAACCACGAAGACAAATATTAATGAGAGAAACCGGCTGTGTTACCCAGGCAACAGAACAAGGATCTCGTGCAACTTTCTGAACAATCAGAATGTTGAAATAGTCGCTGAGAAAACTTTGTTTTATACTTGGTATTTTTTAACAAGAAGAGCGGCGTAAATTAGACATGATAACCTTATGATGGTGTCGTTTATAGTAGAAAATATGTTGCAGAGGTATTTTCACGATTGAAGGTCGTCATTAGACAGCGCATGACCGGAAGTAGTAGCATACGCTGTAACGATATAAGACGCCCTAAAATTTTTTTTTAATAGAACATACAACTTTTGTGAATAAAGAAACAAAAAACGTAGTAGTTTATTGATGATATTGTTTATTTTATTTGCTTATCATAACAATTTACTGAAATGCGTAATATTATACAGATATAATAACATAAAAAAATCTCCTTTACGTTGTCAGACTTTTTGCCTTGGAAATCAGGGAAGGTCGAGTTCTCTAAGACATCTTCATCCTGTAACTTCTTGTCTGAACGTTGTTTGTTTTGTAATTTCGCGCATAGCTACACGAGGACTGTCCGTGACAGCCAACCCTAATTTAACAGTGTAAGACTAAAGGGAAAGCAGCTAGTCATTTCATTATCAACCCCCACCAACTCTTGGGCTACTGTTTTGCCAACGAATAGCAAGATTGACCGTTAAATTATAACGTCCTAACGACTGAAAGCATGTGCGGTGCGACGGAGATTCGGAGTCGAGCGCCTCAACCACCTGGCCGTTCGGTCGTTAATTTCTCTGTCTTTATATTTTGTTTCCTCACTTAATCGACTGTTAGAATTTTCTGTATTTATATATCGAGAGTTTCTGTGTTCATTTAATTGATGTACTTTTATCTGTTAAACTATACTTTACATAGTTGTTTGTTTAATAACGTATTAGTTTTGTGTGTGTTGAATTGTTCAGGTTATCAAACATTAGTAACGTTCGTAGGCTTATCAAAACAAAGAAAACTCAATTATTTTGCGCTACTATTGGCTGTTTTTAGCGTGTAAGGAACATTAATCTGAGATTCGGGAATCTCACACACCCACGTAAAATGCGCTTTATATTTTGGGGCCATGGATACGTAAGAAGAGAGATGGCCAAACCGTAATATTCGATCAGAAAATAGTAGCACAGTAGCCTGAGGTTGGCATCATTGGCTCAGGCTTTCCATTTAAAATCAGTTAGCTCAAAGTTAGGGACGGGTTATGCATGCAAAACCCTTGTGAAGCTTCGCGCGAATGTTTTCGTTAAAAATGATTTTAAAGAAAATCTAACTTTCGTAATAGCACTTGCTACTTCTGGGATAAATATTGTTCGTTCTATAATTATTTCAGATAATCAGACAGCATGAGTAATCGTTTCGGAGGCATAGACTGGTTTAGCAGGGTGAGGGTGGGGGAGGTCATTTAAAAAACAAATAATATTTGTTCCCTATGACGAAAATAAGTTGTGAATATTATGTTGCCGCGACCAGTTTGTTTATCATTAGCATTTCGTACTGGCCACACTAATTAGTTAAAAAAAACAACAACAAAAAGATTTGTAGGCATCACTGAAAGTTACACTCACTTGAGATTAAAACAATGAAAACGTTAAGGGTGTTTTATTTGTTATGGAATATCCTTCACACACGTATGTTTTATTTAATACAAACTGTTTTTAATCGGTAATAGAAACCATACACTGTAATTATACCTCTAACTTTGCGAACCCAAGCCAATGTTAAGTTTTTCGGCTTATGGAAAGAAATGATTCTTAAGAGTTGTAACGAGTAAAAATGAGCTACACATTTTGGTCTGAGAAGCAGAAGGAGGGGAGCTTTTCAGCACCCTCAACACCTACCTTACACCCTTGTTAACTATTACTGTACAA
This sequence comes from Carcinoscorpius rotundicauda, assembly GCA_011833715.1. Taxonomy (NCBI): domain Eukaryota; kingdom Metazoa; phylum Arthropoda; class Merostomata; order Xiphosura; family Limulidae; genus Carcinoscorpius; species Carcinoscorpius rotundicauda. The sequence continues at coordinate 125,533,432 of CM022394.1, read as the reverse complement.
GGGAGGACACCACTATACGCTAAACCACACAATTCTGTCTGTTCTACGTTACAAATGTGGTTCTATGAACCATTTTCAAGCACGTGAGTGTAATCTTGTGTTCAACTGTAGTTGTTAGTTTTCCAGAGACATGCTACATGCCGTATTGATACTACTCGTTTGTGTGCATATGCATTAAATAGATAACCATCAAAATAGATGTTTATAAAACTGTTAGCCTTGAAACGAGTTACCCTGGTGAAAACAAGTTTAACCTCCCTGCGTCAGAGCGCTTCGTGGCAAACTGGATACCCACAGAAGTTGTTTGACAGTCAAGAGCTGGGGTGGCGCTGTATACCTTCCAGGTCACGTGGCGAGGCAGTATAACAAGATTGTTTTGAATTTTCTCAGATCGAGTATGCTTGAATTGCCATATATACATATATATGTTGAACTTCAGTTACGTCAGCTTTCATTAGTGAGGGTCGGGTGTGGCCAAATTGGTTTGTGTGCCCGGACTGTGAAGGCGATGACTCCTGGCTTGTATCGTGTGGCTGCAGTAATTTTTTAGCGTTACCAACAAAATTCCAATGACACTACAAGACCCAACAGTAAGTGTGCGAAGTTACAACGCTAAGATGTTCTACACTTTGGGGTCTTGGATGCGTTATAAGAGTGACGGTCAAATTCCACTATTTCATTAGATTGTGCCAAGAACTGGGTCGGGGGATATTGTTGACTAGCTGACTCCTCTTTCGTCGTTATCAGTTCGAAACAAAAAGGGAGTGGTTATGAACAGATAATCCTGGTGTAGCTTCGGGCGAACATTCTGAACTAATAAACCAAACAAATATGCTTTAGTACAGCGAAACCGTACGAACAATTATACAAGTTAAACGAACAAGTTCTGTTTGTTTTTAGACGGTTAACAATCGCGTGTTTCCACTGAATAATAAATTTAAGCTTTAAGCTTTTTCTTGAGTCAAAATTAATTGTCAATATTATTTCGTTCGTTGCCCCCCAGTGGCTCAGCGGTATGTCTGCGGACTTACATGCTAAAATCCGGGTTTCGATACCCGTGGTTGGCAGAGCACAGATAGCTAATTGTGTAGCTTTGTGTTTAATTCAAAATAACAAAATAACTTATTTCGTTCGTTGCGCGGTGGGGGCTGGTGGTTGATGTACAGTAGATAGAAGTCTTGTGTGTAGGTAGAGTGTATAAATTTTGGCGGAGTAATACCTAGTTAGTGCAGTGACTTAACTTTTATGTGTTATACAAATAAGTAAATAGACCGATATTTTTTCGTACACGATCCAACATCAATGCTTAGCAGGCTTTTGAAGTATCGTATATGAAACATACCCGCTCAGGAAACTGCTACTGATTAGGGTAAATACGATAACTTACCTCATTTATCATCTAGTTCTGCTCTTTTCCGGTCGCAGTGACAGTTTGTGGATTATTTATGCTTATCGGCGTAATTCCCAAGAGGATAATTGTGCGTTAAAAGAGTAGTCTGTGTATTGGTCTTCTGTAGTTTTACGATCATGGTTTAGGAGGATTTAACGTTATAGAAACTACTTACAATCGTAGTGTAGATACACAAACTTCTCTGTGAGTCCAGAACGTTCTTCCACTGGTTTCAACATGGATGATTGTTATGATATTGTTAAATGTGTGTAACGGCCTTTTTTTTTCTTCTTGAGTTTTACTTTTGTGTGGTATGTATATATCAAAAAAATTGTAATGTTATTTTAAATCCATTCGTTATCGATTGCTCAAAACTTTTTTTAACCAATAAGTTTTCTGTGATGACGAGAAAACCCACTTGTAGAGAAAAATATGTGTAAAAACAAAGGAACGCCTTTATACCTATATTAATAAATATAATCAAACATCTAAGCCCGCCCTCTACATTCCTACACTCAGTTACACAACCCCCTTCAAATATGTGGTCAACTATCCGTCAGATACCTCTTTCTTTGTGAACCTGACGATGACCGAAGAAGGTCGAAACTTTGTTCGCTCCTCTAAATAAATATTTTTCTCAACCAATACCAGCCGTTTTTACATATATATATTTTTCAATAACAGTTTTTTTTATGATGAGTTAAAGGCTAGAATGGGAACAATATTTGAGTACAAATCAAGGTCAATTTCAAGGTCACGAACAATCGAAACTACCTCAGTTCGAGGTTATAACAGAATTGTAAGATTAGGACGCTCGAAGCATTATTTGAGGGTGGAAGTGGAGATCTAAACTCATCGTAGAAGACTGTTGCCCTTTCAGACGTGGGGAATTTATAATGTTATGGTTTATTCCAATATTCGTTAGTAAAACGTAGTCCAAGAGTGATCTTGATTAGCTGTCTTCCCTCTAGTCCAACGTTTTTCAAACTGAGTTGATCAGTTTCGTATAAAAATATCTTTATAAAAGTTCGTTACAGCCTTTATGTTTAGAATTAAGTTAACACATTATTCAAACGAGGCACAATGACTTCTTTGGACAATTATTGTCCAACCTAAGATATTCAAAATAGGCCTAATACTGATACGAGTCATACGTTGTACTTATAATTGGTTTGGATTTATTTTTTCTTTATTTGCTTTAAGGTTTAAAAATAAATAAAAACAGCAACAAATAATATGCTCTCAAACTGAGAGAAAACAAGAGATCGAATGTTCTGCTGCACGCGTTGTTACTTGAAACAAAATTCTGTTTTGGTTTTGTGATTATTGTTCATGATACATAATTTTGAATATCGATATTTTTCGAATGACCTTCTTGAAGTGCATTAAGCGCACGTAAGCACCCTTGAAAACAACAGGATACGTATGAGCGTATTTATACACGAGATGGAGTTAAAGTGAGCAATACCTAAGTGGTTATTTCCCGTGCCAACTGGGATTCTGTTCAGGGGTTCTAATAAAGTTTATTGGCATATTTGAACAGTAATAAAACGAATATTATTTGTCGAAGAATAGTAATTCTGGGGAGCGTGAATTTATGACCATCATGTGACGTTACATGTTCAGCATGTTTATTATTCTTGGGGATGATTATAACAAACAGACTCAAGGAGCTATCTGCAGTCCAGCACCGCTGTGAACTTTTGGATGGTCCATTTGATTCTTTGGCTAAGTATTTATAAAGTCGGTTGTATAGCACAAACTGTCTGCTATGTTGACCAGTTTCACGGTGGAGGTCAGTTTCTATGTCACTCACTACCTAATGATTGTGCTGTTGTTTTACCAGCATAATCAAAATACGTGTAAGTAGAGTTATTTAGTTCCTGTTAATATGTATAGGTTTTGGTTGTTTTGAATCACTTCGTAAGTACACGTAACTCGTGAGGGTACATGTTCTAATTTCCTTTCATGGGTGATTCTTTTGCTGTATTTTTAAATATCTTATTCACGACTTTTTTGATATTAAAAGGCTGACCATTTAAAATTTGTAACGTTATAAAAAAAATCTCGCTGTTTTCTCGTGACCCAGAGACACAAATATTCTTAAAACACTTCGTGAAGCTAAAATGGATAATGTACTATTAATAAACTTCTCCCGATCTCAGATACGAGATTATCACCCAAAGATTTGCGTTGTATTCACATTGCAAGGGAATATTTGAGGCTATGTCCAGTTAAAGATCGTAGTTAGAATTTTGTCTTCTTTTTTCAGTTGAGGTAATTGATCGACACTGTTAAACATAGCAGCTGTTGATATGTGTGGGTAAACGTGAAAACTTACAACTATAAGTAGTTGTTAGTACATTACTGAAATACGTTATCATAAATCTCTAATTTTGTTTTTGTAATTCGTTGTTTGAGGTGGGGGAGGTAGTGTTGTCAGAGGGAAAGGCTGTTTTTTGTGGGTTTTTTTATTTCAAAGGTGGTAACCCTATTCAAATGAGAACTAATAGTAAATTTAACATCTAGCATAATAATTGAATTTTAATGTCAAATAATTTGTCAAGTAAAGAGACTGCCAAATTAACAAGGTAAGCGATTTGTAAGAAACGTCAACAGAAGCCTATTCTGATTATTGAGTAATTTTCTGTTTAAAACATTTTCCTCTTGGCTCCGCTTCCATCGATCACGTGATTCAGATTGATCTATCTGATTTATCAACTTTCTCCATCAGTTTCTGAAAACTTTAAGCCTTGTGTAACGCTTTTCATTTCTTTTCCTTTTATTCGGTCTCGACATTACAACTAATATATTGACCTTGATTACAAGTTGTTCTGAATATGCGACTGCAAACCGGAGCTCACTAAACCGTATTTATTATTTACATGAAATGGTGATCGTCTGACACTATAAGTTTATTACACTACGTTTCCAATTTTCCTGTATGCGCATAGATACCAGGGAGTATCGGGAGGCATCTGATTTTCTAGTACGACAGATTAGTTTCTTCCCTCGTTCACTGTTTAGATATCATTTCTACTATTTTTTTTTTTCGTAATTTAGTTTTGATTTCTCTTTGGAGTAATAGGATAAAGTTTAAAGCCGCCTCTAGTGCATAGCGAAACTTACGTCATCATCAAAATGGCACCTGATAATGACGTAAGCTTGTTGAAACGTTGTACATTTGTATTAATAAAAATGTTACCATTTTGAGCCGTTTCGAAACTTTATTTTTGTAGTAGAATCACCACATTCAATAGAATTTCATCTGTCACCCCTACATAACCTCTCCACAGTGGCTCAGATGGAAGTAAAGAAGTTTGTAACGTTACGATACGAGTTGCGACAGCTGGAGTGAATACCGAACACACAACCCACTGTGTGGCTTTACGCTTGATAACAAACAAACCGACAAAAAATTCTTGTGTTCTTGACGTACAAACTCCTCTTTTTTCGTTTTTGCATGGATACCAATTTCATGTAAAATTACGCTCAACTGTCGTATATATTTGTATTATAAATAATAAAATTCCATTTAAGATCAAAGAAAAGAAACAACGTTTTGAAGATAAATAAGAGCTCTTAAAACGAGTAGGATGGTTCTGTTCATAAATGAGGAATAACTTTTAACCCTTTTTACAATCGGCAGATTCGCGAGGAAGTGACGTCAGATGACGCAAGTGTGATCCTATTAAGGCCTCGTCTGGTTGTTAGGCTTAATTTGGACATGTCAGTTACTTCCCCTTAGGTGAGAAAAGTTGTCTGTCGACTCGAGCTATTCATTGTTTAATTTCTACTCTAGCACCCCACGTTTCAGTTTCAGAAAGTTTATAATAACTGTGAGCCAATCAATGTTTAATGTAACCCCCCCCAAAAAAAAATCAACGTTTATTTGATTCGAGTTAGGTAAATTTTATAATTTAAGTCATAATAGAAAGTAATTTTGTTGTGTAGGATTTATAACTTTAAGTGGAAAATAATTTTATCTCTTCATTCAAGAACTGTGACACGTAAGACTAAGGTTGTTGTCGGGGGGATCTTGAGGTTAAGGCTTAGCCCTCCCTCATACAGAAAGAACAAATAACCAACAGAACACTTTTTTCCAGAGTTGCTACCCTTACCCATTGTCTGTTACAGTTCTGATACTCCAACAACTGGAAGTGCGATCCGTTTTGGGTTGCATATCGAGTCTCGAATTTTCCAATATGAGTAACTTAACCTGCCAACTGTGCCCAGCCCACGAGTAGCTTTTGAATACGTAAAGAAAATGAACCGTGTTTTCGTTTTTCCTTTTTGTTACGGAAATAAAGTTTCGTGTTATTTTCCATTCGTGTATTAAAAATCGTCTGGGCGTTAATTAAGAAATTTTAACAGAAGTCTTTGTGTATTTTCGAATATTATAATGTAAATATTCGAATACATTGTAGCGTCAACAATTTAGCAACGTATTTTTAGCACACGGTTTACCTGCGTGTGATGTGTCAGCTCTTTATCATTTCGTACTTAATAAAAACGGGGGTGAATTTCTCAAAAGCAAAGTACAATCAATCAGCTGGGTGAAATTCATCTATATTTGAAAAAAAAAAAAAAACAAAAAACGTCTAAACATAAAAAGAAGACAAATCAACTAAAATTAGTTCCGGTGCTTAGTAACGGTGAGAATTAGTAATATTTTGCCCCTGATTACAAGTATCTAAACTATGAAATTAACCAAAACTTTCTGTAAATAAAACAAACTGACAGTGTTTAAACCTTTATAGTGAGGGTTAACATAATATCATGTTGTAAAGCTAACCTTACAAACACCCATCCCTTTTTCAAGGCACTAACTTGATTGAAAACGTTTGTACACGTAACCGCCTCGTTCTTATGGTATGGGTGGAGCAAATATTCGTACTAAAACGTACTTGTTGCTTTCAGGTGTCTCCACGCATGACAACTTTTCACTTGGTTAGTTGTTGGTCTCAACGTACACCAGACGGATAGAAAATATTGGTCCAAATTTTGTTAGTGCAAGAGTTTCATTGTGTGCTGTGCTCGAAATGTTGTTGCTCGTCGACCTGTTGAAGGTACGGATTTAATTATTTTGCATTTAGAACGTCTGATTTGAAGTTTTTTCCTTGAGTTTACACTGACATGTGATTTGTTTTAATTAAAAACATATTTGACATAGTTCTTTTAAAGATGTGATAATGTTGTCACTTCTTTCTTGAGATATTTCTTTGTTTGTTTTTCAGTTTATTTATTATATTATATTTAATAGGTTTACATCTACATTCATGTTTGTTTTTTACTTGACTGGTAAACATTAAAAAAATAGTAGTGTGTCTCAAAATTAACAATTAATTTACGCATTAACTATTAACACTGTATTACCTGTGGGTGCAAAAACAGGACATAATTTGGTTGGCCACCGTTGCTATGGTACAGTAGTTTTAAACAATTGTAAAGTTGTTTAAATGTGTTGAATTACTCTCAGAAGTTCAACCTCGCTGTCCGTTGACACCAGTTTCAATATTGGGGGGGGGGTAAATGTTATATGTAATATGACAATTTTGTATCGTGCTTTAATTCCAACGTTATATAAATTGTATAGGAGCTTGTTTGTGCAATCGTAGCGTGTGTGTATGCTAAGCCTAAAGAGCATAACGAGACTGACAGGTACCGAAGGGAATTTAAAGTGTCTTAAAAAAACAAAACAAAAACGCACACCTTATTTCAGGTAAGTCATCCGTAACGAATTAACCATGTGTAAAATATACTCATTTAAATACGAACGTAGAGAACTAGTTATTATTTTTATTTATTTTATTTTCGCGTTGACAGTTCATTTTAATCCTCTACGTCAAAATGAATCTCGGAAAGTAAAATACTAATAAATGACGGCTGGCATTAGTGAGCAGGACAAACTATTTTGTTTTCAGCTCGGGAGGCGGCGTGAATGTTGAGAAAACCTTCGTACTGTGTAAAATTATAGAAAAATTTAGTTACTTGAAACACCACTTGGCTTTTATCAAGAGTTTCAAATAAGGGACGGTTATGCGGGAGAGGATCTTTGACCCGAATTCTTAGTCCCTTGTGTCGCATGTCATTCGTTTTTAAAGTACCAAGTCTCAGTAGTTAGGTAGTCCCTGACAAGGAGTAAAAACATCGCGAAATAATGAGACTATGTTAGTCACACTTGATATGTCGTATCAAGTGGCAACGAGGCTTTTCGCACACTCGTGGCTAAGACTATTTATATTATCGCAACGCACGAACAATAATTGTGTCAACTAAACTAAGATGGTGTGGTGATATGTAAGTTTTTTTTTGTGAACTTTACTCGTTATTTCCAATTAGAAAGTAAGCATTAATAACATAATATTACTTTATTTTTGACTAATTATTTCACTTTCACTCGAATTACGTTTTTAATAACTCTGAGACTGGTGGTTAACACACGTCAGTCTCAGCTGAACTAAAGTTTGAATAGCAATGAACTTGTGGTACAAACATACGTAAATCTGAGCGAATAGTAAACATTAATTACTCGGTTTTAAAAGCGTACGTTAAATCGTAGTATGAGTTCTAGACGAGTTTCAACATGTTAATATCTCGGTTCTGAACGCGAATGCTCAACATTTGTGATATTTTCTGTGGCCACACACACACACACACAAAACAGTATGGGTACTTTGTATGTACTCTTTTGATACAAATGCGTATGATTTACGTCAAGCTATTTTTAACTGTAGTAAGTTTGCATGTTAAGAGCGTCTGTTGTTTAGATAATAATTTGCTTCATATTCTGTGAAACAGTTTCGTTCCAGTCAAGTTCATTTTGATAAAGTAAAAGACAAACCATAATGGGTATGAAGCTCGTTCAACTATTCACATACATTCTACCAATGGGCCCCGGCCTAGCCAGGTGGTTAAGGGGGTTGGACTCGCAATCTGAGGATCGCGGGTTCGAATCCCCGTCACACCAAACATGCTCACCTTTTCAGCCGTGGGGGCGTTATAATGTTACGGTCAATCCCCCTATTAGTTGGTAAAAGAATAGACCAAGAGTTGGAGGTGGGTGGTGATGACTAGCTGTCTTCCATCTAGTCTAATACTGCTAAATTAGGGACGGTTAGTACAGATAGCCCTCGTGTAGCTTCGTGCAAAATTCGAAAATAAATGGTTCAGGACTATTTGCCGATTAATTTTGAAGACTTTAGTATCACGAGTGCCACGTGTTTATTAATATCTAATATATATTCACCGTAGTGAGTTAAATATTAAAAAAAACAAAACTCATGCTTAAAAATTACCAGTCACTTTATAATTAAAAGTACAATATGAGTTAAACATACTATACCTTTTGTAACGGTTATAACTCCTCGCTATTGGAGGATGTGTCGCAGATAGCCAATTATGCAGCTTTGCCACTAATTATAAAGCAACTATATTATAAACTGCTTCTCGTAGCCTTTGTTCTCAAGAATTAAAGAAAAAATGTATATTTATGAAAGCATATCTGTCTTTTGCGAATTGTTCCAGTGGAGTGACACGCGCACCGTGGTGCATTTGATTTTTGCATATAATGGAAAGCAAGGAAAAACACGCTAATCTCAAATCTGTTTAGCACGAGACATTTCGTGCGCATTTAGTATCACTGCAGTTCGAGTTTAACTGTTCTGATTGTACCCCAGGTGGCTCTTTCCTTTTAATGCCATCCCAAAGGACAAATCATCATAATTTGCCTAAAAGTGAAACAAAAACAGCACGCAACACAAACTCCAATTACGGCAAAATACGACCCTGGAAATTGGTTTGTGTTATGAATCCTGCTCCAGTTTGAATGTTAGTGGCAAACGTATGTTGAATAACAGTTATTAGTTTTCTTCCAGACTATTTCAATTTTTGTAGGAAATTTGTCACAGATTTCATCAGTGGTATTCAGATGAACTGACGTGTTTCAAAGCGGAAGTTTAAAGAAATAATAAAGACCCAAAGTCTTTTGGGAACATTCATGTTGAGGTGTAAAAGAATAAGGGTCATTACGCTGCAACTTTACGACTCTCCATATGATAACTCCAAAGAACATGTGGTTTAGTTACTCGATGTTTCGCTTGGTAGGTTTTTTTCTAAGGGGCGTAAAAGAATAAGGGTCATTACGTTGAAGCTTGATGACTTCATATGATAAGTTCAAAGAACATGTGGTTTAATAACCCGTCGTTTCGCTTTGTAGCTTTTTTCAGTAGTAGCCACACTTGCTGCTTCATTTTGTTTTGTCAAAGCCATAGATCTAGATTTTGTTTTGCCTCTACAGAATAAGAAAAATCACAATACATTTCAAAAACGTATTTTTGTGAAGGGGATTTTTCTATTGAAACTGTTAAGAAATCAGATGTTTTTTTGGCAGAAAAAAACAACCAAAATGTTAAATATAAACCGAATGGAGAAATGGGAGTAACAACGTTTTTTTTTTTGGGGGGGGACTTTATTATAGATACTTCTCACTCGAACCAAATTTCTATCCCCGGGCTCAATTTGTACATCCTTGAATCTGTAAAGCGAACGTAAAATAATTTTAAAAAAATATGGCCCTCGAGGGTTGTAAAGCGACACGTAGTGTCACTTATCGGTTTTTTTTTCAGGGGTATAAACCTGCTAGGGACCTTGTGCTGTAGTTTGACTCCAGGGAACATCTGTTTTTATTACCCAATGTTACGCTTTTACTTTTTTATGTGGTTTGTTTCTTTTACTTAATGTTTGTCATTTTGTGAAATGTTTTGATCTTGGTGAATGCATAATTTTTTTTTTTTAACTTTTCTTCAGTTCTTATCACGGAACGATCAAAATGTTCTTGCAAGGACCTCGGAAACTTTCCCGAGTACATCTTACCGGGCAGCATTGGAGTCTTAAGTTTCTTCTAATACTGTCAGGTAAAGATGTGTATGGGGTTTCTCAAGCAGCGGTTCTGGAAATTATGCCGATTGAAGAAATTTCGCAGGAAGTGACGTCAGAAGGAATATTTTTGGATTGATCGAATTATTAATATTTGTTTAAAAACTGTTCTTTAAACATGTTTTGAGTAAAGAAAGAATTTTTGTGATAACAAAATTAATAAGATAAACAAAAAAACAAATTAGAATACTCGCACATAATTTAGAATGTGAAATGATATGAAATAACTCGTCGTTTTTCCAGTGCGTGAAAGATTGTCTCAAAACTCGACCGTTAGTCGTCTTTCTCTCGCTGTTTGGGTATTTTATGTTCGTACACTGGAGGGTCAGGTTCTCTTTGACCTCCTCCTTATACTTATGGGGTCTTGCAGTATTTGATAGTGATAGTTACTTTATTTTTAGGTCAGAGTGAACTGAATATTACTCCGGTCCTCTTCAAGGCAATGTCCATGTATTGTGGTACATATATAGTTATTATTTTGCCCTATCAGCTGGATGTCAAGTTTGTTGGTGGCCCTTTTTTATTTTTTTAATGTTTAAAATATATATTGACCAGGAAGAGATATTTAGGCCTAGCTTCATCACGTATGAGGTACCTATCTAGTTCACATAGTAATTCGTTTTTCATCCAATTTTTATTAAAGTACATTATTGTACTATGTAGGAGTCTATCTGGTATGGTTGGTATGTTCGAATATTCGTGTATGAATTGAGATGATGTAGTTTTTGGAACTCTGTATGCTGTTGTGAGGAATGTGTGTTGGATTGTTTGTAGTTTGATTTTAATTATTTTGTTGCTTACAGCTATCCATACTGAAGCTGCGTAATCTATTACTGGTCTAATATAGGTTTTATAGAGTTTTAGTATCAGTGTCCGCTCTTTTGTTTGTTTTTGAATTTCGCGCAGAGCTACACCAGAACTATCTACATTAGCCATCTCTAATTTAGCAGTGTAAGACTAGAGAGAAAGCAGCTAGTTATTACCACCCGTCGCCAACTCTTGGGCTTTTCTTTTCACAACAAATAGTGGGATTGACCGTAATATTATAACGTCCCCACGACTTAAAGGAGGAGTAAATTTCGTGCGATTCGAACCCGCGATCCTCAAATTACGAGTCGAGCACCGGGCAGCACGCTGTTTAATAGCTAGCTTTCCTTAGAGAATAAATGAACATGCCACTTTTTATGTTCTGTTGAAAACTAAAGCTGCTGGTATTTGTTATAATGAATACAAATACAGTTTGTTTTTACGTTGACGTTAGGAAACGCCCACAAACCTATTCTGAAAGGCAGTCACTCAAACTAGTGGAAGCAATTTGTTTTAAGCTAAAAGTTGGTTAATTTATTAAGCGCAAAACTACGTGATAACCTGTAGATTTTCAGCTCGCAGCGGGTAACGAAACCAGGTTTTTAACGTTATAAAGCTTTCAGAATGAGACACTAGGGGCTCGAGTTAAATAAATCAATTCATGTATGTATCTGAGTGTATTCGTATAATTATTGTGATAACAGAAGGTGTACAATGCGTTACAGAGCATCAAGCCGTATCTTTGTGCTGTCACTCTCTGTCAATGTATTATTACGAAATATTTTTATATCCAAAAACGGCTCTTCTGGGCCCAGAAAACACTTCAAATAGAAGAGCGAACAACGTTTCGACCTTCTTCGGTCATCGTCAGGTTCACAAAGAAAGGGTTACTGGTCGGAAGCTGACCACATGTTTGGGAGGGGTTGTATAATTGAGTGTTGCAATGTAGAGGGCGCGGTTTGAATATATAATTTTGTCTATAATATTAATATAGGTATAATGGTGTTCCTTTATATTGGTTTATTTTGGGTTTAAGTTGTTGTATAAGTAAGGCTTCTTTAATTTTTCGTTTGTTTATGTTTGTTTCTTTATTTAGTATTTTAGTGTTTTCTATGGTTATGTTGTGTCCATTTGACTTGCAGTGTTCGAAAACGTGTGAAGGTGACTTTTTATGTTCTTTGAATCTGGTTTCCATTTTTCTACTTGTTTCTCCTATATAGAAGTCGTGGCAGTTATCACATTGTATTTTATAAATAATGTTGGTGTGGTGTTTGTCAGTGTAGTTCTTACATAGTATAGACCTTAGTTTTGTGCCTGGTTTTTGAATAAATTTAGTGTTAACTGGAATGTTATATTTTGTTACTAGTTTTTGCCAAATGTTGGTTATTTGTTTGCTGATGTCAGGAATATATGGTATACAGCAGTATATGGTTTCGTGATTTTTTGATTCGTGAGATATATTTACTTTTGTTGGTTGATTTTGCTTTCTGTCTAGGTGTGTGCGTATAATGTTTTCTACGGTTTGTGGAGGAAACTTATTAATGTTGATGAAGTGTTGTTTTATTTTATCTAATTCATCGTTAATTTTATCTGGTGAGCATAGTTTTATGGCTGTGTTTATCTGGTTTCTTAGTATGTTGAGTTTTTGTTTTGTTTCATGTGCTGAGTCCCAAGGAATGTATAGTCCAGTATGGGTGATTTTTCGGTGGATTTCTGTTTTGAATTGTGTGTCGGTTCTTATAATTTTGAGGTTAAGAAATGATATTTGATTGCTTTCTTCCTGTTCACATGTGAAGTTAATGTTGGGATGTATAGAGTTAATGTGAGTGAAAAAGTTAAGTATGTGTTCTGTAGATTCGAATCCCGCAATCGTGTCATCTACATATCTGTACCAGTATAGTGGTGGATGTAATGCTGTATTAATTGCTTGTGTTTCAATTTGTGTCATAAAAATATTGGCTAGAACCGGCGATACTGGGTTGCCCATGCTTAGGCCATTTGTTTGTATATAGTTTTGGTTGTTGAACATGAAGTTTGTCTTTATTGTGGTGAATTCTATGAGGGTTGCTAACTGGTTACTGGGAATGTCTATGATCGGGTTAGGGTCTCGAATATAGAGTTCTAAGGCTATCTTGCAGGCTTCTGTTGTTGGAACTTCTGTGAAGAGGGATATAACATCGAAACTGGCCATTAAGGCTTTATGATTAAGTTGATTTAGATTGGACTTGAAATTAAAAGAGTCTTTGATGAATGAGCTGGCTGATGTTGCATATTTGGAGAATGCCCATGCTATGTATTTACCAAGATTGTAGTTAAACGATTCATATGTTGACATTATTGGTCGTAATGGACAATCTGGTTTATGAGGTTTGGGGATGCCGTATATTTGCGGTGTGCGTGAGTCGGTTTTACGTAGGTAGGAATAAAGTGTTTGTGAAATTGTGTTGGCTTTTTTTATTTGTAGTAGTAATTTGTTTAGTTGCGTCTCATGTGTCTTTGTTGGATTTGTGTGTATTGGTTTAAATTTGTTCGTGTCTGATAGGATGTTATTCATTTTTTGTATGTATTCATTCGTGTTCATTATTACTATAGCGTTACCTTTATCTGCTTTTTACTTCCGACCAGTAACCCTTTCTTTGTGAACCTGACGATGACCGAAGAAGGTCGAAACGTTGTTCGCTCTTCTATTTGAAGTGTTTTCTGGGCCCAGAAGAGCCGTTTTTGCATATAAAAGTTCTCAACAAGTGGGTTTCTCGACATCACTGATTACGAAATATTGTTCCGTGAGTTTTGCTTCCAATCCACGTAAATTGTCTGGTCTTTTTAAAACTTCTCAGCATTACATAACCCAGTACAATTCTAAGAAGGTTCACATCTCGACATGCGGGATAAGCCGTGGTTGTGAGTGTTTCATTTTACCGTTAGAATATCGTTTAGTCGCGCTTCAGGTCATTATCTTGCTGAAACAAAACTATCCGTCAGATAAGTTGTGCTTTTGAGAGATTTGTACTTGGCAGCATTCAAGGTGCCATCAATTTTATATAGACATACAACGTCGTCCCCCAGTGGCTCAGCGGTGTGTCTGCCGATTTGCAACGCCAAAAACCGGGTTTCGATACCCGTAGTGGTCAGAGCACAGATAGCCCATTGTGTACCTTTGTGCTTAATTCAAAACAACATACAACGTCGCTGGCTGAGGTGCAGTTCCGAATTTGTACTGATTCTCAAACATGTTTAATTTTAGGCGCTCGGTTTGATGATTTTCTTCTATTGCTGATTGTTACCAAATAACTTGTAATTCGATTAGTTTTGTAAAAGTGCTCATCTCCAGGCTTGCTCATTTCATTCTTTTGGGTTGATAATTTCTTCATTAGTAGTTTTGCTGCTAGTGTGTACATATTTGTATCAGAACATAACCTGAAAATGTTGAGTGTTCCTGATTATCAGGTTCATCCTCTGGTAACGTGGCAAGGGGTACGTAATTTTTCGATTTATTGTTTTTTTGTCTAAATGTTATAATCATACATTTGTAAGCCATAAACAAAACACATAAACATGAAACAAAATACGCTGCATATTTTTAAAAAGATCGTGAGGTACAAGCTACAACGTGGAATAATAAAATGTATCCTTAGTTTTGGAGGTGACTGATGAAATAGGACTTACATTGCGGTGGAGATGCACCGTCTATCAGCCTTAACCTTCAATTCGCTGGTTTCTCATAAGAAAATTAGAAATCAGGAGAGCGAGATGGGGTACTCAAACCCAAAACGTCCCACATGTATATCACACTTTACTGCCTGCAGACAGTTGTGGAAAGGTGACTGCTCTCCGAAGTTAAAATAAGGAGGTAAATATAAAAAGATGAAAAATAAATAAGTAACTAACTAGATAAATAGATGTATTTATTTAAGTCAACATTTGATTCTCAAAATTCTACGTAATAGTTGAGAATGCATCTGAGAACGTATACAAATTTCAGCTTTGGGCGGGTACCTGGACTTCTCAAATATGGTTCAGCCAATACTACATTGTACAAGTCCAATCACGAAGCTGACAACGCTAAAATCTGCGGTTCGCTGACCTGCGATGGACTGTGTGCATATCTCGTGTTTCTTTGCATCTAAAGATGGTGAGGGCGTAAAAACATGTCTTTTTAGGGCTAGTACCTGTTTTTAATAACTTGTTTATTGTGTAAGTATTTAAAAGTTTCCTTTTAATAGTGCACACAAGTATCCCCTGCAGAATGCTGTTTTTTTAAAATAAAAGTTTAATGTTTAATATCTTTATTTGGATTGTCTGTTTCAGTCTCTGTTCGCTTTCCATATCTATTTCTTTTGGTTTCTCTAATTCTGAGTGTGAAATGTTCCTGGCTTCAGTAGAACACTGCTCTTTTAATCTCTTTTTTAGCCTTTTTCTTTCTTTGGCCTCGTCATAATTGTATAAATTCATCGCAACAAATTGTGTTTTTATACGGGACGAGTCACGCGAATAGTACTGTCATTTTGTATGTCACGAAATCGTAGTTCACCATTAAATCCCTAATAAAATACTTTTCAACTTGCTCTATATTAGTTTTCCAAGTGTTCTAATCAAAAGTACGATAATTGCTTTAATCAGTTAAAAACATTGTCCACATTTCGGACCAGAGTGACTTCATACTTTTATTTGTCACATGCATGACACGGCCAGGTGGTTAAGGCACTAGATTGGCCCTTTAAGCCGTTATAATGTTACGGTCAATCCCACTATACATTAGTTAAGAGTAGACCAAGATTTGGCGGTGGGTGATGCTGGCTAGCTTCTTTCCCTTTAGTCTGTCACTACTAAATTAGGGCCAGGTAGCTCAGATAACCCTCTTTTGGCTCTTCGTTGGATTAAAAATAAGTTAAACAAACCATTATGTTCATTGTGAATCTTAAAGTAGCGTAGATAATTCAATATACATTTTTTAAAAAAATTCTCCAATGATTGCTTCCAACATATAAAAAGATCATTTAAATGCCTCTTCCGTTTTTCTCTTTATGTATTTTGCTAATTTATATTCTAAAACTTTTCTCTATAATATCATATAGTATTTTTTTCAGCTGTAGTTTTTTTTTCTAGTCGGTTAGATTACGAGTTACTACACGTAAGAGTCAATTAACTTGTAATATCGTAAGGAACATAAATTAAATTCAAATGGCTTCATGGTTAAGGTACTTAAAACTCAGTCTGTGGGCCTAGGGTTCGAATTCCAACATTGATCAGTGTTTTAATATGGCGAAGAGGTCCATTTTATGTTGTTTAAAAGAGTAGCTCAAGAGTTGGCGGTGGTTGATGTTGACTATCTGTCTTTCCTCTAGTCTGTCATTCTAAAATTAGGGACGGCTTGAATAGCTTTGCATGAAATTCAACATACAAAATCGTCAGTGAGCTTATTTGTTTATTATCCTCTTCAAATTTCGCAGCACTCCTGTTTCAACCAACTTTTGTTTTTATTTCTGCTTATTCATTTCCTCTCTCGCTCAGGCATTGGCCGGGCAAGAGCCCAACCAAACCACGCAACCGCGGTGAAGCATTTTCAGAATATTTTGTTGTAATGACATAGTAAGAAATCACGTGTTGTGATACCGAATGCAGCGCGAGGCGCATGCTGTAACATACTTTTATTTATAGCAATAAACTACCCGTACTTGGAGAAAGGTTTCCTAAACAAACAGCGTTAACAGAAAGTACACAAACAAACAAACAAACAGCATGGAAAATAATAAATGGTTAAACACAGCATCGTTAGAAAAACTCTATTTACTTACTTAACCTAAATAAATAATTTCTTTTGAAATAGTTATTGAAATTATCGGTGGTATTGCTGCGTCGTGTGGTACATCTGTCTAATCATTTTAAATTCACCATTACCAACCTAATATGTAATCTCCCTGGTGTTTAATATGCGCACACAAGCGGTACACAATGGCTTATTTTCCTTTCCAGGTATCTCTTTTTATTACACTGTGACTTGTGGCAATGAATATAAAAGATCTGTAGTATAATATATCAGCTTAATTTGCATATATAGTATTTAACCCTGTTATTAAACTTGTACAGAAGATGGGAGAGTCCTTACCATTGGGAAGTTGAATCGCAAGATGGCGAAGTTTCATTTAGTCCCAGAGGTTTCTTATGAGCAATTTTATGAAGCCTGGTGGTGGATATGATAATTAAAAAAAACAAACAACAACAAACGAAACAGTGTTTTATTATTTTTTTAACACAATGCAGCAATTTTAAAGTGGATACGCTTGCTTATCGTAAGATTTTGTTGTTGTTTTGAATTAAGCTCAAAGCTACACAATGGGCTATCTGTGCTCTGCCTACCACGGGTATCGAAACCCGGATTTTAGCGTGTAAGTCCGCAGACATACCGCTGAGCCACTGGGGGGGGGCGCTTATCGTAAGAATAACGTCGTGGAATTCGTAGGTACAGTCCCCTCGGTGGTGTGGCTTTGCTATGAGAAAAACATAACTTGGTTACAACATGAGCACATGACAGCCAGGTGTAGTAACCACCGTTACAAAGAAAATTGTTTGCAGATTTATTTGTAAGTTGTAAACCCAACTAACTTAAATGAATAGATTGTTCAACAATGTGATCTTTGTTGACATTGAGGTAAATGATATTTAAACTCTAGCATAGCTAACTGTCCCAGAATGCATTGCCACTACGTCACCTGCTTATTCATATTAAAAATAAATAAATAAATAAAGGTGGGGGAGAGAGTTTTCCAAAATTCTGCACCTTCGTATAATCGATATGGCCAAGAAGTATGTGAGATTAATTAAGCCTAAAGGAGTATCCAAGAAACCAAGACTATAGGAAAACTTATAAATATCGATAGGAAGTGACCTGTGATACTGTTTTAGAGTAAGGGGTTAAGATCCGCTCATTTTAAAGTTTGTTATTTGCACGCTGAATAAAAGCGCGTACATAAATGTAAGTAGTGTGAGGGCAAACAAAATAGTACTTCGTCAGTAAGTGGTTCGCCTTTCAACACAATAAGCAAAGACATGCGTTATTTTTTTCAAAATACAACAAATAAAATATTTCTATGGAGGCGGACAATGTTCCTCTATGTGCAACTATGCACAATTCCAAATATAAATATTTATCACTATCATAAGTTTATTTTTTTTTTAATGTTAAAGTTTTCATAAGTTAGGTGTCGTTACACGCTGGCACACCAAGTTTGCTACCACATTTTATTTGACAGCGTCCCGAATCCCCAGTTGATGCCTTGGAAAATGAAAATTTAGAAGCATGATCAATATCATACTGTGGGCCCCATCTAGTGACTCCCCTGGATAACGTAAATTCAACTACGTGTTTTAAAATTGGGGACATAAAGTTAGCACATCTGTCCTAGCTAAACACTGTTATTAAAGAAACCATTAGTTTGTAGACTACACCGTAAAGCAGCCTTTTTTCAAAGTGTGGGGTGAACCTCCTACTGGTGCACAAATGATCACCTGGAGGTATTTTGCGATTAGGGTTGAGTCAGCAGTGCAATATTGTAAAATTAATTAAGCATTTAAATATATTTTTATTAATGAAAATAATAAATAATTACTATAACACAGCATTTTAATATTATCAGAGGGTTACATTTCGTCACTTGCTTATTTTACTCGTTAAAAAAGTTTACACGAGAAACCATATTTATTAAGGTAGGGGGCGTGAATGACAAAAGTTTGGAAAACGCCACTGTAGAGAATGAGGCAGGTTTTGATATTATTTTTGTGGGAAACTGTAGATTCTGAGGACATTTCGTCAATTTTAGGCTAGTTGTTAAGAGAAAGTGCTAAAATAACAGCATGTAACCTCAAATGACGGCGAAGTAGATACGATTACATTCATTGTTGTTTATATGAGTTGTCCACTCATAAACTCGACAATCAAGTGTTCTGTTTGAATTTGTGTAAATCGAAAGTGCGTATTTTCCCGGCTGAGCAGAGGTAAGTTTAAGGGAATATAACGCTTAAATCCGAAGTTCGACTCCCAGCAGATAGCTGAAATGTGGCTTTGTTCTGAAAAAAACAATCCTGAGTTTAGGTATGCAAACGATAAGTTGTCCTAAGAATACACCCATTCGTCTTTTGTGATCAATATAGGAACCTGGATGTATTTGACTTTGTTAATAGCATAGATACTTCTCGTGTGGCTTTGTGCGAAATTTAAAACAAACTAAACTTCCATGGTGGAAAATCGACAGTGTATTGTGGTTTCAACAGCTGCCTTCTATGCTGGAATCTACTGTCTTAATAATGGTCAACACATGCGCTACAGCTTTTACCATGAGATCACCCAATTCTCACAACCAACGAAATGTAATTTAAAAAAAGATATGATATAAGGAATGACGTAAGCTCAATGTGGGCTATTTAATTACTAAAATATTATAAACTCGAAAAGCCAATATTCGCAAGTGAACGTGATACCTTCACTGTTTACTTTATTCGACAAGACCCTCATATAACGGATTTATTATTATGTATATAAATAGTGTATCGTTGTTTGTTTTAGTTAAATACGTATGTAGAAATGCATGTAATTTATAGTGTTAAAATTGTTTCCAACTGGACTTTCGAGAACCTCGCCTAAAGTTTATAAATCGACGCACCAAGAGACAGTTTTCATAATATTGTTGGTTTCTTACAGTTTGTATACTATAAACCTCGGAGGCTGTAATTGTGATTAACGCTTATTAATTGGGAAACTATAGATATTTAACCAGGAACGGGTATAGATTTCGAACATTACAGACTATTTAACTTCAGAAAATTAATGTCGAACATTAGTATTTTCACGAGTACATTAGACGTTTGCGTCGGAGAAAAGTAGGCTTGTAAACGGCGTGAGGTTAACCATTAAGTGAAGTGTATCAATATCTGCTCAGAATTAGTTCGCTCTTTGTGAACCTTTGATAAAATATTTAGTTTCAGACCAGATAAAGATTCGGTATTGTTTGCACGTTCGTAAAGCTTTTGTATATAAATCATCATTTGTAATAATCGTTATTACAGATTGTATTATTGACTTTATTTTAAAACATATGTGTTAAGAATGATACACAGAATTTTCTATCTTGTTAGCAAATATAATAAATTTAATATATATCGACATTGAATTAACTTCTAAATTAAAATTTCAGTGTATCTGAAATCTTAATACGTAACACATTAACTGGAGACTTTTCTGAGATAAGTTATAATACATAATACACAATATAATGTAGATTTAAAGAAAAAATGGAATGAGAGCGTAGAATACAAAATGTATACCTCACACGGGTAGACACTTAATATAATATCAACTTTTGACTTGTTTGTGAGAAAGATGTATTGGAACGTATTAAATGGTGACCTTTTAATATATATATATACTCCGTTCATGTGTGGGTAGGTTTATCTGGAATACGACCTATTTTTCGACGTATTTGCGCCATTAATAATAGTCATTCGTAACGCTGATATACATACACATGAGCAATGTTTATCCATTTTAGTCTGTGAAGGCTGTCGCAGTATATTGTTGTGCAACGTCTTGCAAAGACTGGTTGAAATGTAAAGGAAGCATTGTCATTATTGGCTCTTTCCAGATCTTAAGTGGTCAGTAGGACAAAAGACTATTGACTGCATTTGGTATTTTGCTCACTCTTTAACCACTTTTCTGTTCAGGTCTGTTCATATCATTCTATACTGTTCTGTGCCAAGTACTTTTCCTTGCAATTGGTTTCCATCCCATGATTGTCTTGATAGTCTAATCTTTGTATATGTAAAAACTGCTGGTATGGTTAGAGAAAACTCTACATACAGGAGCGAACAACGTTTCGACCTTCTTTGGTCACGTGAACCTGACGATGACCGAAGAAGGTCGAAACGTTGTTCGCTCCTCCAAACAGAGTTTTCTCTACCCATACCAACCGTTTTTACATATATATTTTTCACTACAAGTGGGTTTTCTCGTCATCACAGTCTGTGTTCTTCAAAAATGTCTGTAGTATATCCATCTACACAGCTTTAGCTATTCTCTGATTGGTTGCTGTCAAATTCCTACACGACCAAACCATCTGATCTTTATTACCATTTTTACCCAATTACCCTCAAATTTTTCCATGTAGATTTCGTTTCCTCTCATCCTACCCATGCCAGATAACCAGACCAAACTTCTAAACAACATAAGCTTCATAATTAGTGAATAAAACTAAATTATTCCATGTTGTTTTCGATTTTGTAAAAAAATAACAAAACATTCTTATTTTTTTACCAATCTAGTCTTTAATTCCTTGAGTGCTTTTCCGTTCGGAGGCGTCGGAACCGACGGTTGGAATAGTAACCCAACTTTAACATGTGTGACTTGCATAGCAACTGTTAATTATTATAATATATTAATTTTCAAAATTGAAATTTCCTTTATTTTTTACCCAGTACAAAAATGGTTTCGTTTATCAGACGTGTGGAGGCGCAGTTAAGAAAATGTATTTAACCCTAGTACACACACTCAAAATAATTACGTTGCCCACACTGGGGGTCATTTTTTACCCTCACAAAAATATTTAAAAAAATTTATTTTCATATAAGCAAAGTATAAATTTGGACAAAATATTTATTCTATGCAATTTATGCATACACTCTGGGTAACTTTATGGTCATTGCAAGCCATTTTACTACAGTTGATACAGTTTGAAGAAGTTTTTTTCCTTGAATCACGTGCGCATATTTGACACCATTTCCTAACGTTCTCTTCAGCAACTTTTTGTCTTTTTGGAGGGATCACTTAATTTGTATCTTCTTCAGGCAGTAATTCATCAGTAAGCAACTTCAGAAATTCACGTCTTGCTCTTTTTTTGGTACTTTGATGCGAATTCTGGATGGCGCTGGCGATAGAGAAGGTAAGCATTGTATGCGGCAGCATCAAGAATGTTATAAAATAGTGCCATTGGCCACCTTCTGGTCTTTCTTTTTGTGGAAAAGAATCTAACTATTTGGTCTAGTGTATCGACTCCTCCTTTGGTGGAGTTATAGTATGGTATTATTTCAGGTTTTCCTGATTCATCATCGATTGAGGGCTCTCTATGCAACGTAGATAAGAGCACCACATATTTATCCTTTTTTGGGTTATACTTGACCAATGTTGCCTTGTCATTGAACAAAAATTTGCTGTGACCAGGCTGACCTTTAGATGATTGAAATTCTTGGGTTAAAAACCTTTTATTTTTACGCACGGTTCCAACAATTGTCATTTTTTGAGCCAAAACGAGTCTTGCGAGACCAAGAATAGTAAAAAAATTGTCGGTGGTGACGTTCCTACCCGATTAATATAGAGGCTCACAAAGGGTCTTCACTACATTCTCCCCTTGGTTAGATTCTGGTCTGTCATTTTCTTTACCAAGATAGACTTTTGCATTATACAAATATGCATTTTTTGCATCACATAGTGCCCATACTTTCAATCCATAACGCCCTGGTTTACTAGGGATATACATCTTGAACCCACATCTACCAGGAACGCCACTAACTGCTCATCTATCGTGACCTGGTCACTTGGGTCATAATACCTTTTACAGTTATCCACGAACATGTCAAAAATTGACCTTATAGGCGCTAATTTGTCCGACCTAATCCTTGAAACCGCAAACAAGCAGAAATCTTTTCAAATTGTCTAATGGAAAGTGATTTGTATATAGTTGGCTGCCCATACTTTTTTGACCAAAATTCCCTGACATCCATATTCTTACCCTTCATGAGTCCAATAAGGATGCATGCACCAATGAATTTCCAAATGTCCTCTGATGTTATTTTTGATAGGTCAGGTCGATAATTTTCAATGTATGAATTGGTAGATTCTAGAACCAAAGATATCATCTTATCGTCGATAAAGTTCTTTAATGCCCTTAGAGGAGTGTCTGAATTTCTCAATGCTTGAGGTTTGAACCCTTCCCTGAATTTTAGAATGTTTTCAGAGTTGGTTCGCCTTTGATTCAAGTTGGGTTGGTCAAACCATATTTCACCATCCTTTGATTTGAATGATTCTGCATCTGTTTGAATTTCTTCTACGTCTGATTGAATTTCTTAACTGTCAAAATTTGGGTCTTCAATAATCTGATCACTGAGCTCAGAATCATTCTCATCATTCAAAAGGCCAGTTTCATCTCTTCCGAATTCTCCCAGCAGTGCTTCCAACGCTTCGTGTGAATTCTTCTTGATGTTGATGTTGGGAAAAATTCTCTCCATTTATGTAGAAATTTTGTGTTCCAGAATATTCTAGAATCCTCAAGAATATTTATAGAATGTTCTAGAACACAAAATCTCATATCAATATATTATTTTACCAGAAATGTAATTGAGTTTTTTAAACGGGGGTCAAAAATGACCCCCAATGTAGAAAACGTGAATTTTGACATTAGACAAGGGGTGTAATACCCCATTTGCATAAAATACATGTTAGACGTATTAGTATAGATTAAATTAGGTACATTTTTAGGCCCGAAAGTCACACCTTTGATATTTCTGTAACAACTTAAACAGAAGTGGGCCCATTTTTGACCCCCACCGTGTATATGAGGGTTAAACCCGAGGGTTAAAGTTACATAATTGTAACTTGGTCCCGATGTAGCTTAGTATTTAGCGTGCTAGACTGTGGATCCGAGGGCTCGTGGTGCTCCACCGGTCGTCGCAAAAAACAAAGGTCACACTCTTCGTTTTGGAGTAGCATGTGCGTTGCAAAACTCGCCTATTTCCACTATTCTATTAAACTGCCCTGGCATGGCCAGGTGAATAAGGAACTCGACTCGTAATTTGAGGGTCGCGAGTTTGAATCCGCGTTACACCAAACATGCTCGCCCCTTTCAGCCGTGGAGACGTTATAATGTTACAGTCAGTTTTCCTATTCGTTGGTGAAAGAGTAGCTTAAAAGTGAGCGATGGGTGGTGATGACTAGCTGCCTTCCCTCTGACTTTACACTATTAAACTAGGGACGGCTAGCGCAGATAGCCCTAGCGTAGCTTTGCATAAAATTCGAAAAACAAACAAATTATTCGATTAGAATATCCCAAAGCAGGCAGCGGTTTTCTGTTGAGCAGCTGCCATCCGTTTAACCTGTTCGTTCAAATTGTGTGTTTGTATGTTTTCTCATAGCAAAGCCACATTGGGCTATCTGCTGAGTCCAGCGAGGGGAATCGAACCCCTGATTTTAGCGTTGTAAATCCGTAGACATACCGCTGTACTAGCGAGGGACGAATTCAAATTGAAAAGGCTAGTTCATGTAATTCTCGCATAGCTTTTGAGAATGTCCAAAACACACGAGACTAAACTTCTAAGAAAATTATAGAGTTAGTAGAGTTTTTTTGTAGGTCAAATGTATTTACTCCAATTATACGTGTATTAAAGTTGAATTTACTTGCACGTGCTTAAGCCATCAATTAAACACTAATAATAAAAATAAGCTTTTTAAGAATTACATGTTCCGAAACTTTATTACTTGTTTACTTTCTCTAGTTGACAAACTGAAAGTAGTGTTACTTTTATGCGATATTTGTATTTAAAAACTAAACGTTGTCTGTTCCCAGAATACTGTATTATTTGATTTATAATAACAGTTTTATATTATCAAAGTATTTGTATATAGAATTATTTTTTTTCACTGTTTATTTTTTTCCGGGGCCTACTATGATATATCAGGACTTTGACTCTCAATTTGAAGGTCTTGGGTTCGAAACCCACCACCCAACATGCTCGCTCTTTCAGTCGTGGGTGACTATCAGTTCTCATATTTGTAGTAACATAGTGGTCCACTAGTTGGCGGTAAAGGATTTTGAATAGTTGCCTTCTTATAGTCTGTTACTTCTAAATTAGGAACAACTAGCGCAGATAGATAACTCTCGAGTAGGGTTTTTTTTTTTTTTTTTAGCGTTAACACAAGATGGACTATAACTTTGTAAGTACGTTTAGGGTCTTACCTGAGGATAATGTCGAATAAAAACATTTCCACACGTGAGGAGTAAAGCTGAAAAAAATAGTTAAAAATGTACAAAATTGAAAATACTGTTCTTTAAGTTTTGTGTTTGCACAGGACAATTTCCTCTGTACAATCCCTGGATTAAATCCTGTCTAGGGAACATCGTCTTTATAGTCAATAGCCGGAATTCCACTGAGTATAGGAAAACAAAACAAATTTGAACCAAAATGTACTGTATACCGTTATACGGACTTAGAACCGAAAATAAATTGCACTAAAACTGACATTACACAAAACAATATAGGACAACCTTGTTCAACCGACATCCTGTGGTCCGTGACAAAAACTCGTGTTCTTATTTTAGTTAATGTAAGTGTTGACTCATGAAGTTAATACGGCCGCTCTTGTAGGCAACTTTAAGTTACTTTAATGAATTAAATGTAATGTTATATGAATGAAGATTCATCTTGTAATGGAATGAAAAGTAATATACATGATATAACGGAGAATAACGTGCCTGGTAAATGATCTGAGATCGAAGTTTTCTTTTAAGTTTTTACGTTCAAATAGCTATAAATTGATCGTTTTAATTTGAATACTGAATAATGGCTTTATCATTTCACGACAGGAGTAACGGTGTGGTTACAATGCTTGGCTGTGTGAATTGGAAGGCTTAAAGTTCGAGCCGACAATATACTGTAGAACCACATACGCGTTTTCAGCTGTGGATGCGTTATAAGAGTGGCAGTAAGTCACAGTATTCTGTCAAGATGGTTCCTGTTGGCACGGATTGGCCATCGACAACACTGAATTATGAACTGCCACGTCTGACTGAAACTGAAGGTTCTGGGAATTTCGCATCATTGTGGTTAATCTGTTGATTATATTGTGTTTACATAAAGTTTTTAAAAGGAAGTTTCGTGGTGTGCACAAAGAAAGTGTGGTAGAGTTAGAATCCAGGACCTTACGATCGAACTTTGGTGTGTAAGTGTTGTATCGCGAACTACCAAATATAATTTAAATATTAAATAAAGTATCCAGATATTATATCGGTCTTATATTGTACACTTATAGTAGTACTACAAAAGTGTTAAAAGTACTTACAAAGGGTATTTAGTAGGTTAGTCTTTTGCTTTCAGTTTTGCCTGGCACAGCATATTAGTGGTATCATGTTCGAAACCTTGCGAGAAATTTAAAAAAAAAGATCCCCTCCCCCTTCAAGGCTCCAGGATAACGTCCAAGGATAAGCTTGTTTGTGAGAGAGGAAGACTGTGGGTGGAGGGTTTATATTTTAACTCTGTTGACAAAGCTCTTTGAAAGTCCAAATCATTTTAACATATTTTTAGCATTAACACTTAAGATTAAGGGTCTCCTTCGCATCAAACATGTTTACCCTTTCAGCCGTGGGGCCATTATAATGTGACGGTCAATCGCACTATTCGTTGGTAAGAGAAGCCCAAGAGTTGGCGGTGGGTGGTGTTACACTGCTAAATTAGGGACGGCTAGCAAAGATAGCCCTCGTGTAGCTTTGCGTGAAATAGAAAAACAAATTAAAGGTTTTAAAACACCAGTCAAAACTCTTGATTTTGTAACGTTAATCGTATAGCAATATTAATAATGTAATCCCATTTTTATATTTCTCTAAGGTTTTCAACAAACGACTGTTTTATAGGTTCGTCATAAAATAGTTTTGCCTTGGTTAAAAAATATAGGTATTAAACTCTCTTATTACTGTAAGTTTGTTAGTCATGACGATGACTGGATCTTTTACCTAAGTTTGTCTTTTTTTAATAAAAGTTTAAATGAGGTCTCAAATATAAATATTAAAGAACATAGTTTTTCAACTGTCATTTAATTCTGTCCACAGAGACGAACTGTTTTCCTATTGTTTATTCTTTTTCCAAATACTTCTCAGTTGACCACTAATCCCTCATTTCCCTGCGGATTGACTTGAAATTTGGTAGGATTGTACCTCTATTTGTTGTGTTTTGTTTTGGTTACGGTTTAAGTATTTTATTTCAAGAATAATATGTGGCCACAGGTAAAACAATCCAAGAGTGTATATTTTGGGCTTCTGTGCTGTCATAGTTACAGTAATCAAATATAGTAGTACCTCGGTTGTCGAACAATTCGGTTTTCGAGCATATTGTTTGAGAAAAAAAATGTCTCGGTTGTAGAACATAAACTCGGTTCCGAACCAAGCCGTCATGGCCCGAATCCCCGAAATAACTCGACTGATGACCCGAACGACCCTTCGACCATTTTTGGTCCACGCCAAGCTTGTCCAAAACATTTTACCCGCACCTGTCACTGAGTCCACACCCCGATAAAATCTGCAGTGAACGTTTTAGTTTTTCTTTGTTGTTTTTCTAAATATTCTGATTAAATAAGTTACCATGGGGTCAAAGAAGGATAATGAAAGCAGCAAACCAAAAAGATAAGTTACTAGAACCATAATAGAGGTAAAAAAAGATCTCATAGTGAAGTTTGAGAGTGGTGTTCGCGTGTCTGACCTTGCTTCACAATTTGGTCTGGCGAAGTCTACAGTCTGCACCATACTGAAAAATAAAGAGGTCATCAAAGGAGCTGATGTTGCAAAAGGAATAACAGTGCTTACAAAACAAACAATGGAAGAGGTAGACAAACTGTTGTTGATTTGGGCAAACGAAAAACAGTTAGCTGGTGATAGCATTTCTGATACCATCATTTGTGTGAAAGCAAAGCAGTTTCATGCTGACCTCCTGAAAAACACCCCTGAAACGAGTGCTGATACAAGTGATGCCTTTAAGGCTAGTAGGGGGTGGTTTGAAAACTTTAGGAAGAGAAATGCCATACATAGTGCGGTGAGACATTGGGAGGGTGCCAGGCAGAAACAAACCTCATTAGACAAGTTTTTAGTGAGAAATAGGTCCAGTGAGTCTCAAGCAGGTTGTAGCAATACAAAGAGACAGAAAAGAGAAAGAACCCCAGAAGGAGAGTTACCTCACGTTTTTATGGAAGGTAACTCCCCTTCCAAACAATAATAACCCTCCTACTCTCCACGTTCCTCACCACCTTTCACTTACGCCATCAGCTCTCCTCAGCACAGGTAAAGTGCAGTTAAATTTTTTTTTTTTTTTTTTTTATTGTGTTTATATTTTTGTGGTTGACATGTAAGTATTATTATACAGGTATAAATAAGCAATATTTTTACTTAAAATACTTCATAATGCGTAATTTTTGGAGGTCTATAACGGATTAATGTAATTTACAGTATTTCTTATGGGAAAAATTGATTCAGTTTTCGAACGGCCTTCTGGAACGGATTAAGCTCGAGAACTGAGGTACCACTGTTTAAATTTTCACGCGCCTATCACTATGACAAACATTAGTAGGTGAGGTTGCCCATTTTTAGTAATTATGAAAACGGAGGAGTCAAGATTCAATAAACAGCATAATTTGTTTTTGTTTTTGATAATTGCCTCGCTGTATTCAGGCAATTTTACGTGGGGTTTAATGCAAATTTTGGATTTTTTTTTCTTTTGCTCAACTTTACGGCAAGGAAAGCACACTTTGTGTATTTTATGTTGACATTCCTGCGTATGTTAACCAGCTTGCGTGGGATTTGGTATAAATATACCTAAATGCTGGTACCAAGCTGTGATATAGACCCTTTTGATTTTTTTATATGCTTCTTATGATTTGTTAGGGTGTCAATATTGGCTATGTTGGGATTGCATGAGTGAGAAATGTTGCATTTGACCACGAATGCTGGTGTTTTTTATTTTAATATATTTCTTGAATAAAATGATTAATTTAAAAAAGCCTAAAATATTTTTAAATAGACAAAATAAATTATATTTAATGCAAATTATAATACCTATAATTGGATTAAAATCCTAGACATTAAGTATTTTACGCTTTTGTTTATCGATGTTAACAGTTATACACTGTCGTCAAAATTTAAAGATTCACCAAACCATTTTTGTTTTAGATGTATACGTATATGTACATACAATATTTAATATTACCTTTTAAATTGGAATTAATAGGAAGTAATTTTATATTAATGTTAAGCCTTAAATAGCGACCATCATTAAGTGATGCTGCCACCTACAACATTCCCGCTGTTTAAAGGTTAAGAAAAGTGAATGAGTTCGTAACTAACAAAATGTACTTCTAACTTAACTCAGGTGGGAAAAACTTTTCTTGTTTATTAAATTTCAAAATACTTTAAATAAATAAAGTTTTTTGTTTTCTGTGTGTTTTTTTGTTTCACGGACGAATTTGCTCTTTGTTTTTTTCTTCCTTTCTCACGTTTGTTGTTATTTAACGCGTAAAGACACTTTGTTTGGAATTTCATTTTAAGCTACTAAACGTTTCTCAGTTGAAACCATACCAGAAGAATTAAACAAGTGTTGATTACTTTGTGGTAATTATCCGATCGTGTCAATTAAACGTACAGATCATTTGTATTATGAATAAGTGTCTTTTAATTAGAATTTGTTTACGAAAGTTATTTGCTGTTTTACCACGTATCAAGTCTGTGAAAGAAATTCTTGTTGAAGCATGTAACAAGTCAGAGCCATTCGTAAATAAATAAAAGTTAATGCACCTTAGTTGTGTCATTTAGGAGGTCGGGTATTCATGAATTTTAGAGCTACCAAAGTAAAGGTCAAAAACCAAAATACCGCAGTTTGCATATGTTTAAGGGCCTTGGACATTGTTCAAACAACAGCTGATAAAGGCTCGTAAGTTCTCTGTATCTTGCGCAAAAACAAATGGGTACTTCGGCCCTTCGAAACAAGGATTTCAGTGACTGAATTACCTGCGGAGGAAGAATAATTTATTTTGCTTCTATAAAAGAAGTGACTAAAAAAGGTTAATATTTTAGTTTTAGATTCGTGTGGAAAACTTCACGACCTTTGTATCTTAGTTTCTATTATTTGAAATCTTTGTAGTGTTCCGCAGAAAAAAAAATTAATTTGACTGCCAGAAAGCAGGTGAGTTTAAGTCGTATAAGTGATAAAGCTAGTTGATGTTTTGTTTGTGTACAAGTGTCATACGTTTTGGCTTTAAATTTCTGAGCTTGTACTGTGTTAAAATTATTATTTTTTTTTGTAGTATGGCCGTTTCGTCGTGAGCAGATAAAAGTAGTTCCTACTCTTTGGTTTTAAATTTCTAAACTTGTAGTTTTGCTGGTACAAAAATATATAAAATATGAATGTATTATTAAAAAGGCCATTTGATTCGAAATACTGTATTTTATAATATGTTTAATTGGTTGGACTGTTTGTAAATGAGCACAAATAGTTCATTGTGTAACGCTGTGCTTTCCTCACAACAGGTATCGAAACCCGGTTTCTAGCGTTGTAAGTCCGTAGACATGCCACTGTGCCACTAGGGGAGATTGTGAAACACTTACAGCTCTTCAGTTAACATATTCAGATATAATACTTTTTAACAAAATCAGAATGTTTCTGCAATAAATAGGTCTAAGTGAAAATATTTTAATAAACATATACTTGTATTTTATTATTTCAAATCTATATAAATACCTTGATCTTATAAACAAAATGAATAAATAAATAAATATGTATTATTTAATGTCCATAAAATAACGTCTCAAATTTTTGGCCGTTTGCCAGATGTCAAACACTTTGTTCCAGGTTATGCTATTAATACCAATATTATCTAAGGCCTAAATGTCCTCTGTTGGTACAGCGGTAAGTCTACGGATTTACAACTCAAAAATTAGGGGCTCGATTCCTCTCAGTGGATTCAGCAGATAGTCCGATGTGGCTTTGCTACAAGAACACGCACACACACACAAATAAAATGTTGGATTTGGTACCCATTAAGTTAACCTTCACGTGCACGTGCCGGGAGATTTCATACGTTTTAAAACCTAAATCCCATAATTTATATCAATGCTTCTTGAAACATCTTGTTAGCAAAACAAAACAAAGATCTACGTATCTGCAGGGTTAAGATAAAACTTTAAGCTACACAAAAATGACTTTTTTTTTCTTTATTAAAATGTAGGAATCAAATGAAACCTAAAATAGTTTGTGGCACTTGATGTTTGGTTCAGTCAGAAGATTGAACTTGATGTTTGGTTCAGTCAGAAGATTGCTAAAATTTTGGGCATTTCGCAATGACGAGAAACCCACTTGAAGTAAAAATGTATTTTCAAGACGGCTGGTATAGGTATTAAAACTTTAATTAAAATATAGAACATCGTTTTGGTTTTCTTAGGTCATATCTTGGTTAACCTGAAGATGACCTAAGAAGGTCGAAACGTTGTTCTATACTTTATTTTGATTTAAGTGCTGATACCCATACTGGCCGTTTTGAGAAAATATTTTGAGGGTCAGATTCACGACATGGGCACAGTTCGTATTACCCGGCATGCAACTTGGCGTTGAAATAAGAACAATCAATAATACCCTGAAAAAAAAAAGAGGAAAAAATCACGTTGAAGTTTCCTCTACACATTCTCTTAACCAAATTCCACAAATTATGCTACCCAAAGAAAAGCTCGAGTTCCGATGTGGAAATCGCATTCCGTGTGGTTCAGAGTTTACCTCGAGCATCTACCCGTGTTTGTTTATCATTAAACCTGAAGTTACAAAATGATTTAACGTGTGCTGTTTCTTCCGCATTTTTAAGCCTATAGACTTGCTGTTAAACCGCACTTAATAGATGCACGGCTTTACTGATCAGTGGTTGTGATTTCCATACAATTCTGAGCTCATGCTTTGTGTGTGTGTGTTTAAACATAGCAGTACTCCTGAGGAAGAAAATATATATGATCTGTAAAAAGGGAAAAATATGCTTCTCAACATTTACTGAGTGCAGTATGCGTCTTTCTACAGGATGGAACAGAAACTGTTGTACAAATTGATGGATAGCTCCAACACCTCAGTTTTGTAATAATAATTTCATCTAATCTCCCAATCGCAGAAGTACGTGCTCAACACCAGATGTGACCCTGGATCCATAAGGATACATATCAGGCTTAGTGACAATCGGTGAACTAGATATAAGGATACATGTCAGGCTTAGTGACAATCGGTGAACTAGATATAAGGATACATATCAGGCTTAGTGACAATCGGTGAACTAGATATAAGGATACATATCAGGCTTAGTGACAATCGGTGAACTAGATATAAGGATACATATCAGGCTTAGTGACAATCGGTGAACTAGATATAAGGATACATGTCAGGCTTAGTGACAATCGGTGAACTAGATATAAGGATACATATCAGGCTTAGTGACAATCGGTGAACTAGATATAAGGATACATGTCAGGCTTAGTGACAATCGGTGAACTAGATATAAGGATACATGTCAGGCTTAGTGACAATCGGTGAACTAGATATAAGGATACATGTCAGGCTTAGTGACAATCGGTGAACTAGATATAAGGATACATGTCAGGCTTAGTGACAATCGGTGAACTAGATATAAGGATACATATTAGGCTTAGTGACAATCGGTGAACTAGATAGATCGTCAATTATAAGCGGAGACACGGACTCTTTTCAAGTAATAGTTTATATATAACAAAGGACTAACCACCCTTAATGGCACAGTGAAACGTCTGCGGACTCGCACGGTTAGAAACCGGGTTTCGATACCTA
Source organism: Carcinoscorpius rotundicauda (assembly GCA_011833715.1). Lineage (NCBI taxonomy): Eukaryota > Metazoa > Arthropoda > Merostomata > Xiphosura > Limulidae > Carcinoscorpius > Carcinoscorpius rotundicauda. The sequence goes on along the minus strand of CM022394.1, from coordinate 125,500,674 downwards.
TGGTGGGCAGAACACAAATAGACTATTGTGTAGCTTTGTGCTTGATTCCAAATAGACAATATAGTATAAAAACAAGTAGATAATCGACAAGAAACAACAGTTCTGTGTTTATTTTAGAATGTTAATATTGAGTCTTTGGTTCTGTTGTGATTTGTCCTCCGCTGGTTTGTTTGTTTTAGATTTCGCGCAAAGCTACTCGTGCGCTATCTGCAGTAGCCGCCCTTAATTTAGCAATGTAAGACTAGAGGGAAGGCAACTAGTCATCACCACCCACCGTCAACTATTGGACAACTCTTTTACAGACGAATAGTGGGATTGAATGTTACATTATAACGCCTCCACGGCTGAGAGGGCGAGTACGTTTGGTGGGATTGAAACTCGAACCCGTGACTTTCAGATTGGTAATCAAGCACCTTAACTACCTCGCCATGTCGGATCTCGTTTGGTACTCAGTAACACTATTGTTATGTATTATAATTTATCTCCAAATTATTATGTTGCGTAATACAATTTCAAGTAGCCAGAAATTTTAATTTTAACTTGGAAGTTAATTGAATGGCTATGCGTATGAAATTTGTGTTATTTCCCAATAAGATCTACACACGTAAATAAACAATTTATATATAAAAGTTTTTTTTATAAGCTTACAAACAATATTTAGTCTTCTATCTGGTCTGGAACTGAATATTTTATCCACGGTTTACGATGGGCGAATTAATTTGAAGTTTATTGGTACAGCTCACTTAACGGGTAGGCTATCTCTCTTATCACGCGAGTTTTTCACAGATGAAAATACGTAATGTCCTCGTATAAATACTGAAGTCAAACGATTTGTAATGTCTAAATCTATAAATGATCCTGGTTAAGCATCTGTACTTTTCTGGTTAATAAGCGTTAATCGTGATTTATAGTGTACTAAATGTGAGAAACCAACAATATTATGAAAACTGTCTCTTGGTGCATGATTTATAAACTTTAAGCAAGGATTTTTAAAGTTTAGTTGGCAACAATATTTTATTTACTCACGTAAGTACATTGTCATTTCTTAAGTCCAAGAATGTTCTGCAAATTTAGAGAATAGGTAGGAATTTCGCAACACGTATTTAACACTGTAAGTTGCACGCATCTCTAAATATATATTTAAAACTAGCATTGATATTAAAATAAATGCATAATGGTAAATATGTTACACTAGTCATGTCAGGAAAGGATGCTACATTTCACACAAGTTGTAGCAGCGTTGTTTGGATCGGTCACTGGGGCATAGCCTGCAGTTCAAGCTATGAAACTACCCTCAGTTGTTGTTTTTTCTTGTATGTGTGAATAAAAAGTACAAGTTAGAACTAATTTAATTTTTGTTATTGCATTTGCCACAGTTGTATAGGGTACATAAATTCCGGGATTAAATATTCTGTATTTCTTTTTTCACTGCTAAAACCGAATAACTACAAAACTATTATGTCTCTGTATAGTTGGAATGGACGAGCTGCTGATCTGAAGGTCCGGGGTTAGAGACTTGATGTTGTTCTGTAGACTATGAGCACGTTACGAAAGTGAAGACACTTGTTATCTGGTTCAAAGACCAAACATAGCACTTTAGGCAGTAAGTGATTATTGCTGGCCGCCTTTCCTTTGATAATTAGTTCACAGTTCGGAAAGCTTGTACCCGTATGTTCAGGGTCTCTGTCCTGACCGTTTAGCTCATGTGCACTGAAGACTGAAAATTCCAATCCCAGCTATCTTTGGTATGAAGTTTTGTGTTTCTAAAGGGCAATTCTAGATTGATTATACCACAAAATAAATACTCTCTTCCCTTGGATTTTATTATGTGAGTTCGATTGTACCGCTGATTTTACTACTGAGCCAGTGATATTATCAATATACGTGTTTCTTTCTATATGTTATATGAATATCTTCTGAACTTTTGAATACTTATGTCTGGACACAGAACTGCAGCAGACAAATTTTAAAGTTGTTTTATTTTTCTGAATAAGTTTCAAGTTTTCGGTAAAAAACATAATGTCTAGACTTGTATCTTTTTGTTTTGTTTCGGTTCTATTAAGACGATGCTGAAGAGGGCGCTATAAACCACATGGTTTTGTGGAACCATTGTGTGCGGTTACGAGCGTAGTTCAAAACTGAGGTCACGGAGCAAGGTGTTTAGCACGTAACTAATTCTATGTTATTCGTTAAAAAAGAAAAAAAAAAGTCGTATATATCAAAACATGGATGAGTTAAAACAGCTAAATTATTTAACATCACGCTGGCATGCGATTTGCCAAGCCTATGATATCACGGATTGTTTCGAGTCCAAGTTTGTAACTTCTACGGAACTGGTCAGCAAGAAAAGACATAATGGTGAATGGTATATTCAATCAAGGATCATTGTGAGATGCTTCCACTCTGAGGTCATGGACACAGTTTACAATCCCACTGTATGCACTAACTCCTCTGGTCTTCTCCTTTATTTCTTTTCAGAAACGAGAGGGTATGTCTTATTTTGTGCTTGCAGGAGAAATAGTGTTTCCTCACGTGCGCCAACATTTCGCACGATATTCGAAAACGATTAACAATAATTGTTTTTTTATCTGATTTGTCAAAAGTAATATTATCGTGGAAAAAAAATGTCAGACTTCTACAGAAAAATACGTGGTAAGTTGTAATATATTCTGAGAAAAGTAAGTAAATAGAACACTATATATTTATTATTATTTCTTGGAGGATATATAAACTACACATAAAGGTGGCTGTTAGTATTACTAAAGGTATGGGCGAGTTTAAACTGCTTGTGTTACCTACCCTAAAGCAGTTTCGTCTCGTGTTGTACTTACTGTTAAATCGCTTCCTTTTAATGACAGTGTATAGGCTTAGCGTACACTAAAATAACGTTAATATAACTCCTGTATTTTAACGTGGAAGCGCAACTTGGCTATTCTGTTAAATATAACGAATTTGTTGAAAATGTTTGATTTTTTATTATATGGAGAAGTCAAATCAGTATGGTAAGAATACAAAACAACATCTTAAACGATAGCGAAAATGTTGAACTCTACGTTCCATGGAAGACGTTCATCTAACAACTGCCCAATCTGCCATATTTGGTGAACGTAAATAAGGTCGGGGGACTACTTCTCCATGTATTTCATAGCAGAATGAATTATCTAAAACTGTAGGATAAATAATGGTATAATGAGCAATAAAAAATCTGAATTATATAAAATTATATAACGTAATTTATGAGCTATAAAAAATTCCAACAAATTGCGGTTTTGGAACCTTCTGTGATGTTTCTTGCGACTACGGGGGGTCAGTTGCATTACAACCTTGTAGGGCTACGGCAACCTTGAAAGGGTCAGAATACTGTTCCTCGAGATCTCGGGCATTTAGGTGTTTTGGGTATTTCCCTCCATATTTGAGCAAGTTTTAAATATGGAGATGTTATGAACACACACGTGTGTATATGGGAATCCTGAAATACTTTACATATTTATCCCAGTACAGTGCCACCTGGTGAATGCAAGATATATTACTAAATTAAGCATGTATTGAAATACACGTAGCATGAATAACATCAGAAAGAACAGCACCGTGTTACTTCACTCTGGGACACCAATGGCTACGGCAGCTTGTGACAAAATAGAAGTGAAACTTATGAAAATATCCATTTATTATTATTGAATAATTATTAGCAAAAAGTATGGTGATAGTTCAGTAGAAATGTGGGTCACCGTTTTCTGCCTCTGGAGAATAAGCAACTATTCGAAAATGCTTGAACTATAAATAACTTAAGTTGATTTTGAAAAACCAAAAGTTAAAGCCTACTCCCACAGAAAATATTTTATAGTTGTCGGAAAACGCTAATTTGGAATTAATCAATATCACAGTTTTTGTAATCGTTTGTTTGTTTTGGAAATTCGCACAAAGCTACTCGAGGGCTATCTGTGCTAGCCGTCCCTAATTTTGCAGTGTAAGACTAGAGGGAAGGCAGCTAGTCATCACCACCCACCGCCAACTCTTGGGCTACTCTTTTACCAACGAATAGTGGGATTGACCGTAACATTGTACACCCCCACGGCTGGGAGGGCGAGCATGTTTAGCGCGAAGCGGGCGCGAACCCGCGACCCTCGGATTACAAGTGCACGCCTTAACCCGCTCGGCCATGCCAGGCCTTTTGTAATCATTCCACCAAATTGTTTTAATTAATTGTGGCCGCAAGTAATATGACGTAGCTAAGTCTAACATCTAAACACTTTGTAATATTTCTTCAAAGCAGTTTTAATGGATAAAAGTGAATAAGTAAGGACAGTAATATATTCTGTGTGAGCATAGAATCGAGTAATATTTACATGTGCTTAATTACCAAATATGTGCGACTTTTTTTTCTTCAGAAACATCATGAAGACCGAGGAGTGACAAGAGTAATTGAACAAGACAAGGTGTTTCTCTCTATGCCTTGTTTTTTAGACTGCATGATGCGCTAAGAATACCATAAAAGGATAGCTGTAATCTTGTAATATGCATAAGCGTGAAAAGTCATATCACGTGTCGTGGCCGCGTGATCTTCGTCACTCCACTATTTCCTCCCCATCTTTCAAAGCGTTGGACCCAAATCTGCTGATCGACTGAAAGAGTCCTCGTGCTAGGTGGTTCACGGCCGCGCCCTCTTGCGTTATTAGTATACAGAGTGTTCTTCAGTTGGTAGGGTTACCTTATCCGAAGAATACGTTAAGGAAGGCGAATATCTCAACTTGTTCTGTGCACCATTTATGTGCGATTATCAAACTGTTAGATTGAACAGCTGATAGATATGTTTTAAAATTTTGAAGTAGATTTAATGAAGACGAAACATCTGTGAAATGTATATCTTATTAACATTTCATCTCCATCCTACACGATTCTCCATTTTTAAATGTAAACCAGTTGACTATTAAACGACAATAAACTTTTAGATAACCACAATTATTATTTTAAGTTTCTGTACGGCAGGTGAATAGATCTTACGGCACAGTTTTGACTAATGCAAACTAGCACACATTTACGTATTTAAAATGTATTTTATTTCTTACAGATACGGTACAAGTTCTTATTGAGAAATAGACAGGTAGATACAACGTTTTGCTACCTTTATTTAATTATTTTTAAGCATAAAATTACACTGATTTGCGCTGTAACAACTGCAGGTATCGAACCCCTCCCTATTTAGCATTGTAAAGCCACAAGCTTACATCGTGTTTCCGTAGAGTCAATATTGTGCTGTTTACGTTTCAGAAAAAAACCCAACAAACCCCACTACATTATGATGTTTCTTAATAACAATAATGTTCACGAAAATTAACAGGATTATATCGGTTAAATTATATTTGAATTTCTATCTGGTCTTATATGCAACTCCAAAACGTGTGTGTATAATGTTGTGGTATATCACATTGAAATTCTAATTTAAACTTAATTATGCAAAAAAATTTATATAACCGTACAAATCTGTACATCTTTGATACGCTAACATCCTGTGTTTTTATACACCGTTAAAAAATTACAGGAAGATAGTTCTGAAGACTAAAATTTTTCTTTTCTTTGGCTGTTCGAACCTCAATAATAGTCATTTTAAAGCGTATGGATTATAATTAATTCACTACAGCCTATCGTTGGACCTGTACAATAAGGTAATGATAAACTGTGTTGAGATGAAAGATGACCTTAATAAATTTAACCCATCAGCTAGCTATTAGGTGGAAATTATATATTTCACTCACGTATCCGATTGTAATACAATATGCTGTGTCGGGTTGACTTTATCCGGTTGTAATATAATATGCTGTGTAGGGTTAACTTTATCCGGTTGTAATACAATATGCTGTGTAGGGTTAACTTTATATGAAGTGTGTGTTTTTTCGTTCAAGTTAAAATGCAAGAATTTTTTTGTTTACTCAAACATATTAATTTACAGTTAATATTACTGTAAATTACTCCCTGAGTAAAAAACAAAATTACCAGAGAGAGTCAAACACTTACTTGTGTAATTATTACTAAGCTATTAAACATGCATGAAAATTTGTTACCGATCGATTAATATACAATGCTAGAAACTGGGTTTCAATACCGTGGTGGACAGAGCATAGAGATCTCATTGTGTAGCTTTGAGCTTAACTTTTAAACAACCATCTTGTAGTTATTAGTATTTGTGAAGTTTCTGCAGGATTTAGCGCGCCATCTATTGAAAGTATATAAAAACAATTTCCCAAGATCTTATTAAACAGTGGTAAAATAATCGAAATGTTTTCCATAAATTACCCAACTTTCAACCAAAATATACTTTCCTCTGAATTTAGAACATTCGATTTTCATAATATGCTTTGAAACTTTCAGGAAACTTCAAAATTTATCTTACTGTTGAAAACATCTATAATAATAATTGTGTATATTTAACTTCATTATAAATACAATTTAACCACCATACGTCTTGTATTTACATGCAAATATGGTTAAAATGGCCGAACAGTGGAACGTATACTAATTTTACAACTCGGAATAATGGCCCGTAGGTGGTCTAGGTCAGTAAGTGGGTTGTACCTTGTGCTACTCGATCTACACGCCCATTATGTCTCGTCTTGAATCACGCAGTGTTATGAGATATAACGATAACAGTATCTTGTTTGTAGTATTTTTATGGAAAAATTTGACAGGTTTTTAACTTTACTCTGATAAATTACAATTCACTTCTCTCTGTTTACATGGGGTAAATACGTTGTGTAAAATATTTTTGAATGTTAAAATCAGCTCATGATATGAAGTCATTGTAGAACAAAATGTATCAGAACTACATTATTGTTCAGCATTTTTCAGGAATTCGTCTTGCCTCTGAAAATTAACCGCTTTTGAGAAGGATGTACTATGTCCCTTTCAGGCGCAAAATATTAATACTCACAGGTAATAAAGAGGTATTAATATCGGGTCTTGAAATTTTCTGAGGAGGAAGATATTCATTTATGTAGTGATTTTGAAACATAAAAGAATATAGATCAACTTGGGACACCAAAACCATCTAAAGTTATTTTAAGTATTCTTCGTAAGTGTATAGTTTTATTATTAATAGATTTAAATCGCAAAAGTAAATAAAATTATAACAGAAAGTAGGGGTCGTGAAGCTCGTAGAATTGCTGTAAGAAGTATCCAAGACAAACGTTGTAGTAAAATATACAAAAATAAATATTGATATTGTTTGGATATATCATTTGTTCGTGTACGTATTTTTTGTAGAAGTTTATTTTGTTTTGGGTATTTCATATAGCAATCTATAAATAAACGATCTCTACTTTCAGTTAAAAATTATAATTTGTTTTTCTTGTTTATGTTTCATCGTTATATGTCCATGGAATGAATACAATAACCATAAACTTTCAGTTTAGCTATATCCTTGGCCGTAACGTTTACAACAGTTAACATCACGGCCCTGCATGGCCAGGTGGTTAAGGCGTTCCATTCGTAATCTGAGGCTCGCGTGTTCGCATCCCCACCGCACCAAACATGCTCGCCCTTTCAGCCGTCTGGGGCGTTATAATGTGTCGGTCAATCCCACTATTCGTTGGTAAAAAGAGTAGCCCAAGAGTTGGCGGTGGGTGGTGTTGACTAGCTGTCTTCCCTCTCGTCTTACATTGCTTTGCGCGAAATTCAAAAAACAAACAAAGAACATCACAATCACAAATTTGAAAAATGTAATGTTTACTTGGATAAATGTATAAAGCTGCCAAAGTGAGATTTAAATGTTTATAAAATTATTATTGTAGTTTTAATTCTTATATCTTGATTTTAAAATTTTGTATTCTCTTAACACTCTTGTTTGTTTACTTGTAACTTTTATCTGTCAAAGATAACGTATATCTATATATCGATATGTAGTGTTATCTGTTGTTGAATTAGTTTTAAAAAATATTTAAGTACTTGCATGATATCTTTACCTCTTACGAAAGAGATCTGTATATATTTATTGGCATATCAAAAGCAGATAACCGCAGATCAGTCAAATGAGATGTAAACAAATCTTACAGCGATAGTCTGAGCCATCTCGGCGTTAGCCTCGCTGACGTGATCAAGTGCGTAGTGGACGACAATGTTTTTAGAAATATGTGAATTGTCACACCTTTCTAGCGTATTATTAGTAATAGTTGAGGACGTAACCTGGACGGAAGTTATGTAAATTTATGGTTAATGAGAGATTATTTTAGAACATGTAAAGTTGTTTGTTTTATACATAATTAAAAAAAAGAACAAACAATAACACACGTGAAAGCAGCAAAATACAAAATGTTAAACCATAAATTTGAATGTATCTACGTATGGACCCAACAGACCTTCATTTTAAATTTGATGAAGATCCATCAATATGGGGCGAAGTAATGGTAAATAACATAAAAACACTCGTAACAAGCCCTATCATGGCCAGGCGAGTTAAGACGTGCGACTCGTAACCTGAGGGTCACTGGTTCGAATCTCCGTTGCACCAAACATGCTCGTCATTTCAGCCGTGGGGGCTTTATAATGTGACGGTCAATCGCACTATTCGTTGGTAAGAGAAGCCCAAGAGTTGGCGGTGGGTGGTGTTACACTGCTAAATTAGTGACGGCTAGCGTAGATAGCCCTCGTGTAGCTTTGTGCGAAATTCAAAAACAAACATTCATAAAAACTGCAAAATTGAAAATTTGTGTGTATTTCCTCATGGAGCTAATGAAATTCCATTCCAGATTTGGTGGAGATCCGTCCAGTATCTTTCAAGTAAGAGTTTTATTACACTATGATGTGAATGGTTTGGTTTTTCGTGAATTATTTGTAAGCCCTGTCGATCCCTCCTCTTGGCGCAGATAGCTTAATTGCTTTGCACCATAAAATGCCAAACCAAGCTTCTGTTAGGTACTTTAACCTGTTCAGTGCCATAGACGAAATAACTTGTCCAAGCCGATCGGTAACACAGTGCCACGAACGAGTTAATTCGTTCTCAATACTACCAAACTTCAACGCTAGATATCAGCACTGTACATGCATTTGACCTACTTACAAATTGTTTCACTTTCGATCTAAAATGGCGTCACGAAAAAAATTACAAAATAAAGAAGCATTAGGGTTGTATTTTGAACTTGGTTTGGAGTTGCCGTAGCAGCTGAAATATTTGGCAGTCAACAGGTTAATGATATGGCCGAAATATGTTTCCTCGGTTGTAGATTAACATTCTGTCAACAGTTTAACTGAAATTTCTCTGTAAATGTATTTTCATTGCCACTTATTAATTAATAGTATAATTTCAACATTTTTAGCTTGTCACTATTTTCTTGTTCTATATTAATTTAATACTTTATGTGTCCGAAACAAATTAAATGATGTTTGGTCGTAGTCTGGGAATTATGGGCCAGACGAGATCTTATTGTTAGTTTTCCTTCTGGTATCATGGCATACTGCGTTAGGGCGTGCGCTTCGTAATCTGAGGGTCGCGGGTTCGCGCCCGAGTCGCGACAAACATGCTCGCCCTCCCAGTCGTGGGGGTGTAAAATGTGATGGTCAATCCCACTATTCGTTGGTAAAAGAGTAGCCCAAGAGTTGGCGGTGGGTGGTGATGACTAGCTGCCTTCCCTCTAGTCTTACACTGCTTTGCGCGAAATTCAAAAAACAAAGAACATCACAATCACAAATTTGAAAAATGTAATGTTTACTTGGATAAGTGTATAAAGCTGCCAAAGTGAGATTTAAATGTTTATAAAATTATTATTGTAGTTTTAATTCTTATATCATCATTATTATTATTTTTGTTGTACTGTTGGTACTTGATTTTAAAATTTGTATTCTCTTAACACTCTTGTTTGTTTACTTGTAACTTTTATATGTCAAAGATAACGTATATCTATATATCGATATGTAGTGTTATCTGTTGTTGAATTAGTTTTAAAAAATATTTAAGTACTTGCATGATATCTTTACCTCTTACGAAAGAGATCTGTATATATTTATTGGCATATCAAAAGCAGATAACCGCAGATCAGTCAAGTGAGCTGTAAACAAATCTTACAGCGATAGTCTGAGCCATCTCGGCGTTAGCCTCGCTGACGTGATCAAGTGCGTAGTGGACGACAATGTTTTTAGAAATATGTGAATTGTCACACCTTTCTAGCGTATTATTAGTAATAGTTGAGGACGTAACCTGGACGGAAGTTATGTAAATTTATGGTTAATGAGAGATTATTTTTGAACATGTAAAGTTGTTTCTTTTATACATAATTAAAAAAAGAACAAACAATAACACACGTGAAAGCAGCAAAATACAAAATGTGAAACCATAAATTTGAATGTATCTACTTATGGACCCAACAGACCTTCATTTTAAATTTGATGAAGATTCATCAGTATGGGGCGAAGTAATGGTAAATAACATAAAAACACTCGTAAAAGGCCTATCATGGCCAGGCGAGTTAAGGCGTGCGACTCGTAACCTGAGGATCACTGGTTCGAATCTCCGTTGCACCAAACATGCTCGTCATTTCAGCCGTGGGGGCTTTATAATGTGACGGTCAATCGCACTATTCGTTGGTAAGAGAAGCCGAAGAGTTGGCGGTGGGTGGTGTTACACTGCTAAATTAGTGACGGCTAGCGCAGATAGCCCTCGTGTAGCTTTGCGCGAAATTCAAAAACAAACTGCAAAATTGAAAATTTGTGTGTATTTCCTCATGGAGCTAATGAAATTCCATTCCAGATTTGGTGGAGATCCGTCCAGTATCTTTCAAGTAAGAGTTTTATTACACTATGATGTGAATGGTTTGGCTTTTCGTGAATTATTTGTAAGCCCTGTCGGTCCCTCCTCTTGGTGCAGATAGCTTAATTGCTTTGCACCATAAAATGCCAAACCAAGCTTCTGTTAGGTATTTTAACCTATTCAGTGCCATAGACGAAATAACTCGTCCAAGCCGATCGGTAACACAGTGCCACGAACGAGTTAATTCGTTCTCAATACTACCTAACTTCAACGCTAGATATCAGCACTGTACATGCATTTGACCTACTTACAAATTGTTTCACTTTCGATCTAAAATGGCGTCACGAAAAAAATTACAAAATAAAGAAGCATTAGGAACTTGGTTTGGAGTTGCCGTAGCAGCTGAAATATTTGGCAGTCAACAGGTTAATGATATTATGGCCGAAATATGTTTCCTCAGTTGTAGATTAACATTCTGTCAACAGTTTAACTGAAATTTCTCTGTAAATGTATTTTCATTGCCACTTATTAATTAATAGTATAATTTCAACATTTTTAGTTTGTCACTATTTTCTTGTCCTATATTATTTTAATACTTTATGTGTCCGAAACGAATTAAATGATGTTTGGTCGTAGTCTGGGAATTATGGGCCAGACGAGATCTTATTGTTAGTTTTCATTCTGGTATCATGGCCTAGCGCGTTAGGGCGTGCGCTTCGTAATCTGAGGGTCGCGGGTTCGCGCCCGAGTCGCGACAAACATGCTCGCCCTCCCAGTCGTGGGGGTGTAAAATGTGATGGTCAATCCCACTGTTCGTTGGTAAAAGAGTAGCTCAAGAGTTGGCGGTGGGTGGTGATGACTAGCTGCCTTCCCTCTAGTCTTACACTGCTAAATTAGGGACGACTAGCACAGATAGCCCTCGAGTAGCTTTGTGCGAAATTCCAAAACAAACAAACCTTCTGGTATTGTTCGTTTTTCGCGACCGCCACTTCGAAATCGCGGGTGCGTTACAACAGTGACATTACTATTAGAATTGGCGGTGGGTGCTTTGCATGACATAGTTTTAAAAAAGTTAAGATCCTGTAATAAGATAAGGACTTTGTTTGAAGTATAGATTGATAGTGTTATAATTAACTTGTCATAATTTTTCCATGCAGACAGGTGATTATATTTTCATTCACTTAAACATAAATTGTCTAAAGACTATCTCGTTAAAAGATAAATTAAAAAAAAAAACTATTACTTACACTTGCACACATTTAACATTTGGCTTTGGATAAAGCATTTTTATTAGGTGTTGTATGAGAATATCATACTTACAGTGTTTGTAATTTTTGTTTGTAGCCACGTCAACATAAATGAACTGTAAAAAAATCAAAAACTTGATTAACACTACGTTAGTATTTGCATATAATAACATCGTATGACATTTTTGTTTAAAGATTAGAGCAAAATTACCATTAATTATTAGCATACTACTCGCTCAGTGAATGAGTAAAGTCTGAAATACAGTGCTGAAACCTAGTGTTCGAACCGTGCGTAGATAGCCAACTGTAGGTTTGCGCTAGAAAACTAAAATTATTTATGGCTGAGAAACCCAACATTCTTGGACACCTTTTTGCTTTTGAAAACAATTGTACATCATAGTTATTACAAAAGATACTTTTTGTCAATGGTCGTCTGAAAGAGGAGTATGTAAGATAAGAAAGATAAATAAAAAGCCCAAATACTCGATAACACGAGCCTTTTATAAGCTAGACTTTCATAAAGCACTCCAGCTGTTGAATATCTTCTGTTGGTCAAAGGTCATTCGTTTCATGAAAGTGGACAAATTTTATCTTGAAATAATGTAGACGTTAGCTTGTTTTTATTTCGATAGATAAATTTGTCGAGAATTATGTAACCTGTCTTTTTTTCTTCTTTCTTTTACAGAGGACACCTAGAAGTACTACTGTACATAATCATTACAAATATACAGGTGTTGTTATTTTTGTCGTTAAATGACTGTCGCAGTGTATTTATTGTGATTAACTGTTTATCTGTGTTTATACTAAATCTTTCGATTTTATATAATCTTGAAAGAATTATGTATTTATTTTTAAATATTACGCGAATATGAAATTTACAGTAAACATGAACAGATGGCGCTAGTTGAGACTGACAACTGGGATAACACCAAGATAAGTACAATATTATTGTGATTATTGTACTTATCTTGGGATATTGGTATAGTTCGTGAATAATGCTTTAAGATGTTTGAAGCTATATTTCAAATACCTCCTTATTTTCTATATCAGAGACAATATTAATTAACTTAAGCAAAAAATATATTCTTTATAATTGTTGATAAGGCTAACATAGCAACTGCGAGCCGTCCTTTGTAAAGAGGTGATGGGTACAGACGGTAAATGTACACAAGTTACACGTTAAATTAGGTCATTTTGTGCGTGTTATATACTGCTACACTGTTTTTGTTTTCATTTCAGACGCATCATCTGTCCAGGACGAAAACTGAGCAGAATGTGTAACAATTTACGATTCTTTGGTAGGGAATTACTATTTTTTCGTAGCAATATGTAAATATGATAATTGTGATAATCCAGGAAAACTTACGTCTAAGGTCGGGGGTTTGCATGATATTTTGAAGGAGAGACGGTATTTTCAGTTTTTTAATGTTCCTTGGTATATTTTATAACTGAAATATCCATTATATTTTAATAAAGTTATTCTCTGAATATTCAAATTTGACGAACAAGTTTTTATTGGCATTGTTTCCGTTTCTAACTTGTGATCAAATTGTTCATCTTGCCAGTTTATACTCAGAAATTCTAATCTAACATTACTAAAATAAATTCTCTATATTGTTTTATAGTGGAAAAAAATTCTTACCTTTTTACTTAGTATTTTGAAACTCTTGAACAAAATGTTAGTCATTCCAGAAGTTTCAAATATGAACTGGGAAGAAATAGTTGATAAAAAAGTTTGTTTTTCATGGAAACGGTAATAATGTACGATGTGCAAAGAAAATGTAACAAATTAACTGTTCTTAAAAATACTATGCCAGACACAGTAGACATTATCTCTTAAGGTTTGAAAAAAATAGTATTGAAATTCAGCTTATTTAACCCTTTATTGCCTGAATACTATTATATTTTTAAAATACAATTCTCAAAGATTATTTTCATTTATTTGAGTTTTAGTCTATTGTACACTAGAAATTTAGTATTAATTTATTAGCAAAGAAATAATTACTAAATATTCAGAAATTTTCACAAGTGTTTTGCTGGTCTTAACAATATATCATTTGGGGAACTTATGGGGGGGAAAGAAAAGTAAATTTATTAAATAAGATGTATTCAGACATTATTCTTGTTGTATGTGTAAGGCAGTGATCTTAGTGTCAGAGAAATTAGAATTATGATGTGCATGATGTCAAAATCTTGCTTCACGTAGACTAGTAAAGACTATGCTTGCTGTTGTTTTTGTATTTCATTAAGTCTTATTTCACATTTTTGAGTAAGATGATTAAAAAGCTAATAACTTGCACCTTAGATGTACTTATGTTTTATATTTATATAAGTATTTTATTTCCAGATTAAATAAAATTTGTGGTGATACTTGGCCACTTCTAAAATGCAGCAGTCCTCCCTGCTGGTCAGTCTTCCAGAGCCAGTTTTATACCACATTTGTTCTCTTATTATTTCACCTTTCGATCTCTTACACTTTGGATCGACTTGTAAACGATTATGGACCATATCTTCGCCACCAAGTCTCTGGCTTAAACATGTGTTTTCATGGTGTGAAGGTATGTGGCAGTGGATAGAAATACCAGAAGCAAGTCATCCTCGAGATTGGTTGATCGAACTCTTTCGTTCTTGTTGCTCAAAGCACCCTAAAACCTTGCGATCGTGCCATTTAGGATCGGGAGAAGAATGGATACGCAGAGAGTCTAAGCAGTTTCGTTGTATGCTGGGCATGTTACGTTACTCTTATGCTGATAGAGATGAACGATACAATCCCAAGGAAATGTATCGCAGGTGGATTTTTGACATCGGTCTTTATCATCGTACAAAACCTCACATCAACTTCTTTAGTGAAAACTTCACTCTAGACAGTGTTGCAGTGAAGGAACTTGTTGAACTGGGACAGGCCAAGGAACGAGACCTAAGGTTGGAAGAGCCACGATTTTCCAATTTGTGTATAAACTACTACATAAAACGAATCAAATCAAGTTGTGGTGATTGGTGTGAGGAGTTGTTCTCTGCTGGGCCTTGTGGTAGTCTCTGTCCACTATTGTTGTGCCCATCAGAAGTGGGATACTCATCTGAACTGACTGGACCAGCTGGAGTAGCAACTTTGGTGTCAATAGTACTAGCAAAATACTTCTCTCCTCAGTGTCTTAATGGCCAAATCTCTTTACCTCCCATGGTACACATGATCCAGAAAGCATGCTGTAGCCTTAAAGTACACTTGGACCAACTTCTTCCAATTCAACAACAACAGTGGAAATCCCAGCCTTTAGCAAATTCTGTGATGAGTATGGCTTTTCAGGGTCTGCCCTCCTTAGATGCCTGGCAAGTAGATTTAGATAAACTTCACATCAATTTGCACTGGAAGGAGATCATGCTACAGTGTTCTCGGTACTTAGAAGAGAATCACTGGCTCGACAGTATTGTTGACAACATTAGGATCAAATGGCGACATGCACTTTTGGAGGAAATTAGAAAAGTACTCGAAGGAAGTGAAGAAATGCCCCGGGCTGTCACGCGTGTTAATCTGACGGATTGTGATCTGATTGGAGGAGACAATCGTAGACAGCAAATGGCAGCAGCTGCATTCATATCGAACATTGGAGTTTTGGTTACTTGGCAACTGGTGGGAAAAATTAATTTTTGATTGTGAATTAGTTCTGTTGTTGAAGAAGACAAAAGGTTTACGGTATAATTATCAATAATAGATTTATATATGTTACATTTTATTGGTTAATATGAATTTAAACATTACGAGTCTTCAGTTGTCAAAGTTTATAGTTTGTATTATTTGTCCATAAGTACACTCTTTCACAAAATTCTAGCAATTTCTGTTCTCAGACATGTTGTAGTATTCTAGATTTAAAGCCAAAACAGGCTAGACTTGGTTTAGATACATCAGACATGGGTTTTTTTATGGACTTCTACTCAATGTTTAGCATTATCTGTATTCTTCAGAGGCACAATAGTATGTCTGCAGACTTGTACTGCTAGAAGCCATGTTTTGATACCCATGGTCGGCAGAGCACAGACAGCCCTTTGTTTTGTGCTAAACAATAAATGTCCTGATTCATCGCATTACTTCTGATTATCAGACTTGTTTTGTACTCTCTTCTCAGTACTTCTAATTAGTTTGTATCTATTTTGCTTCATTAAACATCATCTGTTTTTTTTAGAGATGGCTACTTGAAACTGATCGAGCTCATACAAGGTCTGTAGCAGGATGTTTGTACTTCTGTTTTATTTCATGAATCTTTTGTTCTCCACTTCTCCCTGAAGCTTTAGTTTTCATCAGGTTGGATACTTTGTTTGCTCAAGCCTGTTTGGAAAAGGGATATTTTTCATCTCGTAACTATAAAGTAGACAGTTGATTGTTTTACCTCATCAGAACCTGGTGCAAACAGTTCACTATGAATTGCAATGTTTAATCTCACCGACTTTGGATTTACTGCCAGAACCACTTTTCAGGAATTTTTAACTTTTTTTTTTTTTTTTCTCTTTTGTATATTGTTTTCTTCAGCCAGTTTTTAACTGTTTTACAATTTCATTACAAGTAACATTTAAAATATATATTCTTTTAAGGTAGTAAGCATAGTACTCATATTTTATTTAATTTTTGCTCTAATAACACCTTGTTTTTTTGTGATTTATGCTAATATTAGCCTTTTAATGGGATAAAATAGTCTCTTTTGTACGATCACTTTTATATCCAACAAATAATCATTTTATGTAAACATATACAGGAGGACCATATTGTATTTTATAAATATTCACACTGTGAATAAATAAAGGAACTTCTTTTTAACAACTTGACCTCATGATGGGAGTGATTCTTTTGAGGCCTTCTGTACTTAGAAGTAACCGTTCTCAAACCTTAAACTAAGAGGGATCATGTGTAGTTTATTTAAGGTGGCTGTTCTGAAACAAAACATTATTGCTTGTAAGTCTCTGCAAGTTTTGTGTTCAGTGTTGAGGGTATTTCTGATAACTTTGAGGTTAGAAAAACATGCAGTTTCAAGAAGTCCTGATAATCGAATAAAAATCCTATAACGTGAGCACTTTTAAAGGGTTGATTCTGGTGACCCCTTTCCTACATTAAGAAAATGCTCATCTTAGATGAAATTATTACTTTTTAGTGGCCTCTTATTAGCAAACTGAGGCGTTTTGGTTTTAATTTGATACATAATAGTTGTAATAACTTCACCTGTGAATGTTCTGTTGAATTAAACACATTTAAAACTTGTGTCTATGTTTGTGTGTTTTGAAGAAGGAAACAAAAGGAACACACACATAGCTGAAGAGCATTGTCTAGTTTTAACTTAATTTATAGTTTTGAGTTATTTCGCTAAATTGTAATTTTTGTGATTTACCTCCTACTAAAGAAAACAAAAGGTTAATGGTGAATTTGAATATCATAAGGATAGAGTTGTTTAAGATGTGAATGCACATACAACTAGTGAGAAACAATTGTTTGTTTTTGAATTTGTTCCAAGGCTACGTGAGGGCTATCTGCACTAGTTATTCATAATTTAACAGTGATGGATTCAAGGGAAGGTAGATAGTCATCACCATCCACTGTTAATTCTGCCATTGTATTCTGAATCAGAAGTGTGAATATAGCAGATACCTCAATGTGGCTTTGCTGTAAGAAAATACACACACACCCCAACGAACGACGCTGATGATAGAGATTCGAACCTGCAATCCTCAGATTGTGAATTGTCTTAACCAATAGTCTCCACAAGTTTACAATTAAAAGATAATAATACGATAAATTATGTCAGCCCTATGTGTTATAAATCTACGAAGTGTATAATAATTAGATTTCACTTGCTTGATCTTATGCACACCAGACAGTAATTTTTTGTGAAGATTGATATATAGGAACACAACCACAATGTCTGTCACATCCCATCTGACCCAAGAAGCACTGTTACTGGGCAAAAGGCCTCGTCGGCACTGAATTTAACAAGTGTAGTGCACTTACTTCTTAATCCTAGGAACTTGTTAAGGAATGTTCTTTGTAAGTTGTGTGGCTACCCTTAATTATAATCTCAACTTTGTTACACATATTTGCCCATCAGTTGTTAGCATGTACCTGGAAAAGCTGTGAAGTGTAAATTGTATGGGGATGTCTTGTACAGCCCTTTTATATATATATTGGGCATCGTGGATCCATTTGATTACCTGTGGCTGCTTATTGCTTTTTTAATAGCCCAAACAAGGCCTTTCACTCGCTGGGAATGTGCTGTCCCAATATGAAAAATAGCTTCAGTCAGTTGTAAAGCCATAATATATTTCACTCTGATTATGTTAAGGCAGTTAAAGTTGTTAAAATCTGAATCAAAATGCAACTGTATCTGTTCTCAGTGTATAAAGTGGAAACAGAAACTGTCCAAGTAACTGATTCTTTAAATAATGTTATATACAGTCAAGAAGGGACATTTATCACTTCAAGGCTGTCCCTCAAGGAACTAATAATTCAGTTCCATCCTTCATGTTTCAGGCAATCGGTGATTCTTCATCCTTAACTATAACTCAGTCACCAGGTTGGAAAATAGAAGTAATAATAACAACAGCAAAAATTATATGCAACGTGCATACCATGTATTATAGACATATCTAACCGTAGCTTCCTGTTCTTAACCATGATGTTGGTAACTGCTACTTCATCTGTCACACATTCAACTTCAATTACAAAAAACAAGAGGGGTAACTTAATTTGCAGACGTGTATTTGTACCTTAAACAGTACAACAGTAATTACTTTAATATTTAGTGAAGAAACAAAAGGTTTTCCTTTTGTCAATACTTACTGTTTAATTAACAGACACAAAGTTCATAGTCTGAAATCCACAAAATAGCTCTGACTGAGGGCAAATGTATGGCTATACAACTTTACAAGGCTTGTTTTTTCAGCTTATGTACAGATAAAAAGTTACCTGAAACTTGAAAAATGACAAATTGTACTGTAAACTGACGTTTGACAGTTTTCTTTTCAATGAGTAATAGTTGAAAGTGGTTACTCGAATTCCATGGTTGAGAAATACGTCACAGAAATGTCAGACAAAAAACGAATTGTGATATAGTAGAGGTGTGTGTGTGTGTGTGCTGAATTGTTTTTGCAAAACTTAAACTGTTCTTAACATTTCTACACTAAATCTAGAACCCAATATGTTAATGTAACTAGAGTTTAATAAGTTCTTAATGCAGATGTTGAATTACATATATATATAAAAACTGGTTCCTCTATTATGGTGCAGAATTACAAGAAACAAACAATAACATGGCATGAAAATTCAGTTAGTGTTTTACCAAAAACAACAGCAACGTAGTTTTGTACCAGATGACTGTCATTTTTATTATTAATGAAACAATGTCACAGAAATGCATCTTACACTAATAATAGTAAATATTTAACCAATACTTACGACAAAAACTCAAGTCGAACATGTTGAGCGTTACACTATATATCTTTTGATAGTTTTAAATAAGGCAACAACAGCACCAAGTCCACACAGAAACTGAAAGTGGGATGAATCGCAGCATTGTACATGCACATGTTTTCATATTATGAGAAAAAGACTTATGCTGTGACTTCTAGTCATTGCTTAATCCCAATTTCACCGGTACCCATGCAATAATGGTTGAAAGAAATATATTTAATATACACGTACGACTACTACTGAAACCATATTCCACATGACATATTTTCTTCTCACACTTCCAAAAAATCCCAACAAAAAATACTTGGCCATACAGTAAACCATATTTGTAACATAGTATGCAAACTAACAGACAGGACCACAAGGAACTAACTTATAGTCTATATTGAATAAAAACGATCTTTCTGTTAACAGTCTAACCTTTGTTTTTTAAATTGTTGTTAAATATTTATTACAGAATGAAACAAAAGAAAATGTAATCACTCAAATTTGGTTCTGTTTAAATCAATCGTATGAAATGTTTCCTGCTTATACAATGTATCCATTTTGAATATATGCCAATACGAAAGATGATTATAATAAATGAAATTTTAATACTAGTCAGTATCAATACCTGTTCACGTTCAGTACTAATTTAAAGGGAGACAAATGCATAAAGGTAAGCTTTTATATGTATGGTCAATAAGGAAAAGGACGACTAAATCATCTAGAGAAGCAACAAGAAATAGAACATTTTAAACTCTTCACATGTACTTAACTGATAAACGACTTGAATGGGTACATACAACTACTTCATAAAACAGGTTTTACAAAATGACCCCCTGTAATTGCTCATGACAAATTAATATCTTGTACAAGACTAAAATGATGGTATGCTTTTTAAAATGGACACTGGGAAGCAGTGAAATAACAGCTGACCTCTGGACTTTCTCAGAGTTACAGAGGAAATGTAATATTTAAGTGCATTCCAGCTTCAAACAAGTACTACTATTACTATAGATGTACCCCCACATTAATTCTTATGCTCTCCATTTATACTCTACCCCCTTACTTATGGTCCCAAATTTGAACTCTTTAAGTTTGTTATGACCTGAATCACAATATTGGGAGGCAGTAGAAATGGATGTGAAAGATTTAAGTTTTCTCTCCTTAAAATATTAACTTGAAAAGTAATTAGCAGATGAGTATATTAGTTTACATCTCCACAGACATGCAGATCTTTTTGGCAAAACTTTCTCATCCAACGGTGGGTCAACAACGTAAGAACAGGAACCAATACTGTGTATTTAAAATAGTTAACACTTGAAAAAAATGCAACATGTCAGGTTTAAAGAAAAAAGTTTCTTTGTGTTATATCCTCCACAAATACCTAAACTCAAATTGTAGTTGTTTGTAACTCCAGACTTATCACCGAGTTGTATGAGGGCAGCTATAAAAATGCATATATAGTAAAGTACAGAAGTAAAATGGTCTAACAACACAAATATACAGTTACATACCTGCTTCGTGTTCTTAGAAGGTCAGTCTTTTCTTAGTCTCTATTCCACTGTTTATTTTCTAATTAAGTAAAAAAAGAAATCTACAAACTTTAAGCTTTTTCAACAAATAAAGAAATTGAATTAAAAAAAAAAACAAATCCAGGAAGTTTTTGTTTCCCATCCCAGTTTTACCAATAAAGTAAACCCACACCTTCACAAATACACAAAACAGTTTATAATATCCTGCCTGTGATGCATGTTGTTTAAGAGGTTTTTCTTCCATTTGGTTGTAATTTAAACTTTCATCTCACTTTAGTACAATGAACATATGGCACGAGTCGTATGTTTTATAAGGGAAGGCCAATCTGAATGGATAGAATTTTTAACTGTTTTTCATTTGCATAAATTAAACACTATTAACATGCACAAACATGTTGCCGTGCTTCAGTTTCTCAGTTTTGTTTGTTTATGGATTCCTGAATATCACCGACTGCTTAACTGGCACATGTAACATCTTTGATGGGTCGAGTACCTGAGAATGATGAGTGCACTTTGTGCACAGAGAAACTTTGAAGAAATAAACATATATAACGCTATTCCTCTGTTTTATATTATTTACATAGAGTGTAAAGAAAACTTTAGTCATTCCTAGTGGGAAAACTTCTGTAGTATGAGATGACAAAGTTATCAGTTTTAATTACATGAAGTTCCTGTCTGCAACATTGAAATTTGAGACACTGATTTATCGGTAAAGAAAAAGGTACACATACAGTTTCTATCCAGCTTCTTGCTTTGAGATAATGTATTTAAAACTTCTGTACAAAAAAATAGCACAACGTAACTCAAGCGAGATATTTTCTCATGGTCCAGATAAAGGTTGTGCTCACTACTGCAAAATATTAACAGAAGCACGTGCTTGTGTGACAAATAATTAGTTCTTATTAAATAAAAATAAGCCCTAATCAAATAACTTTCTGTCTTATTATTTATATTTAACCTTTGACTGGTAACAATGGGTCAGTAAAGATTCATTTACGTTTTACACAAGATTAAACAGTTGCAACTATTATCTAAGAGATTGAGAAAGTTCCAGTTAAAAGTATACTTCTATATAACACCAAAGGTTGTAACCACTTAATTTTGTACATTAGAACAGAATAAAAATGAGATCGTTGTTTGGTTTTTGTTTTAGTGCAAATGCAATCTGTTGTAAACTAATTTAATAAGAGAGATTTCACGAGGAACATTTTTCTGTGTAGTTCTTCTGTTTCTTAAAAAACAAATTCAATTCTAATTTCACGTACCAAGGAAAGCTGGAATAAAAACTTGGTGGTACTTATATATTCAAATGTCCCAATGATAAAGAATGTATGAAAGTTCCAACGTTTTACAGATTCAAACACAAACAGATCTAACACACCTCAGCTGCCAACCTGAAAGGGAAGTGTTTTACAAAAGTCCAGGTTGTTTTTTATATATATAAAGAATGTAATAAACAACAATTATATAAATGATGAAGAGTCGTACTACGTAACAGAGTTAAATGATTTGAAATATTAATTTTGAGCCAATTAATAAGTGGCTAGATGTTTTTACACATTACCCTGTACTATAGGTTTTTATACATTTCACTACTCTGTCGATAAAACGTACGTGGGGAGAGGAAAACAACTAAAAAACTGTGATCAGAGCACCTAATTCAAATCTGCAAATGCAACAAAGCACAAACACCAAATTTTGTTTCCCTTTCTGGCCTAAAACAGAAATAGTAAGGCCATGTTTCTCCCATGTTTATTTGTTTTAATTTTCTTTTTCTTGTTCTCACTAAAGTTTTATTCCCTTTCTGTTGGATTTTCATCCTCTGAATCAAACTCCAAAGTTTGTGGACTTGTCTCTATGGTTCTCTCAATATCTCGGGACTGCTTTGGCACAAAACTCTCTTTCATTTGTGCAACTTCTTGCTGCAATATAAACAATTCCTGCTGTAGAGCTTTGTTCTGAATCGGGAGAGTCGTGTAATTATCTGTCTTATCCTCATTAAAGGAGGTGCCTTCTACATGTGCAGGCTTCGTAAGTAATTTCTTTTCACTGTTCTGTTGATGCTTCAACTTTTTAAGCTCCCTCTGAAGTGCTTTTTTGGAACTATGAGCTTTGTGCAATTTCTCTCTCTTGCTGGTACGGACGTGTTCCAGCTCCTGTATGGTACAAAAATACATATTTGAAATTGTCAATATTTTGAGTTTCAGTCAAACACAATAACCTCACAAGAGATAATGTTCTGGTCTATCCAGTATATTCATTAATATACCAACCCTTGAAACACTGTAGTTACTCTGCCAACAACCTGAAAATCATAGAACAGTTAAAGATGGCACCTAACTGACAGTCTCCACAATAAGAGAACTCACTGCTTTCTGTATCAACACAAGGCCTAGCTATGGGCTTATCCCTTTAATCAGTACTTGGAAATCTTTAGATGGAAAATTTGGAAGATAATGCACACAAAGCAACTGCTCTAAGCCTCGGTGTTTATAACATTGAAACAAATGCTATGGACAGTATTGTATTCGTGAATCATATGAACAGACAAGATCACATTGTGCAAGAGAAGAATGCCATACAATAAATTGGAATAAGACTAAAGTAAGTGGATATGAACAAGTGATAACACAATCAACCGAGCATGTGAGCCAGGGAAGCCTGAATACCCATCTTTAAGACACTCAATTGACTCAAATTCTAACATAAAGAACACACTAGTCTTTCTATGAAAAGGACTGATGACTCAATCCCTGCCATAAAAAAAAAGGTTTTCCCTGGACTTTCTCCAAGACACCAACCAAAACAAAAGAATAAAAACTAGTTAGTAATTAGCAATTGATAATTATATCAAGGCAATCAAAGAATTTACTAACCCTTACAACAAAAGGGTGTATGTTGGTTTCTGCCAGTTCAATTCTATTCAGTAGAGTATAAATAAATTATTAGTTCGTTCAGAGTACTTATCAGAGATTAATCACAACTTGCTGTAAATTCAGCATATTTTAAAAATTACACATAATGCAGAAAGACTACTTATGTATTTAACATTTATATATACATGTATACTATATCTTACAAATGTTACTGGATACTATCTGCCATGTTGGCTGCATTCTGACTGCAAGGAGAAAAGTTATTTATCTGAAGAGATGTTTACAAAGCACATAAATCACAGTGAGTCTTTTTAAACTTAAAATTTAAACAATTCTTGGCAACCTGCACACAACTACAGTGACTAAATGTTGCTAATACAAATTACGAACAATAAATCTGATCACGTTTCTTTGTTCCCATTTTATCTTCCACACTGTCAAAGTGGCCACAGAAGAAACTTAAGTTGATTGTTTAGCATAACCAAGGGTTCACTGTGCCACTTTTCAATTATCCAATGAACAAAGAACATACACAGTACACGTGTTTGTGACACCTGCCATGCACGAGCCACTATCAGGACCTTGAGGCGAATTTAAAAAAAAAAAATGAGAGAGAGAGAGTAATCCTGGAAAGGTTTGGGTCATTTTGACAAGACAAAAATATATGTGGCATTATTTTCAAACTATAGATCACTGGACCAGAGCTGTGAGAGCTAAGACATAAAGTTAACTTGTAACGGTAAAATGAAATAACACTGCAGTGCTTATACTTTATTCAATGGCCTAAATAAAGCAACTGACTTAAACCATGGGTGCAAGTTAGATGAAGGAAGAACTCAGTCAAAGATATCCTAGTTGATGTGGACCCCAAGGGTTTACTGCACTGACAGCAAAATATAAAAATATGGACACAGTGGTAACATTACTTTTCAAAGTGGGGATTACAATCACATGTAAGAAATTCTTCGTTTCAATATCTTGTAAAACCAATGGCACTGTACAATGAGTTAAATATAAGGATGGTATAATGTCCCTATGGTACCATCATAATATAATCCATAAAGATTTCCTCATGTCACATTTTCATTAACAGCTGGTTCTTTCTTCTTTTTTTTTATCATTTTAGCAGTTCTAACAAGTTTCATTCTTTGATATCTAGCAAAATAACCCTAAATCATTTCATCATAATTTCTTGAAAGACCCCCCTTCCTGTTGACCATGAGGCAGGTGTTAAACTCAAAGTTTTCACAAATTGATTTTAAAAGAGAGGACTGACCAAAATGGAAAGTTAATTAATACATATGTTTAGTGCTACCAGTGAAACTAAAACCTCTACTTTTGTGTTAATACTTGGATAAGCATTTGTCACTAAAACCAATTTTGATGTGTCTAAAAGTGTTTGCAATAATATGACAACAGTACAATATATATATGTAAAGAAAAAAAAACCCATAAAAACCTACAACAGTCCCAATCATATAAAAATATTAAACTATATAAGAATCAAACTCTTCATACCTTTTGCAATAATTTGTATTGTTCCAAAGATTCCATTAGTTGCTTCTTGTAATGGAAGAGTAAAGCTTTGACTTCTGTTTTGATTTTGGATGACAGACTCTCATCAACCTCGTGGACTTTCAGCAACTCATCAAGTTTCTCCAAATCTTTATCAAAGGCGAGAATTTCTCCTTTGGAGTCAAGTTTTATGCTTCGAGATTTCTCCGTCAAGTCTGTATCTACTGGAGATGAAAATGTTCAAGTTAATTCACAATATGTACACAGTTTGTAAACTTTAAGTTTTACTCAAAACTCATCACACGAAATATTTTCTTTCTTTGAAATCTAGGGGAAGTTATTACTGTGTAGAATACTCTCAAAGACCAGTTGATGAATCTTTTTCAATTATTATAGGATAAAATTCAGTGTTTGTATCAGCACTTTCTCCTTTCTGTGTTATGCACATTTTTGTGCAAAAAACAGAACTGATAAATTTTTGTGAAATTATAAATCAAAAGGCCCACAATAACAATAAGTTTTGAATTTTGTTCAAAGCTGCACAAGGGCTATCTGTGCTAGCCTTCCCTAATTCAACAGTGTAAGACCAAAAGGAAGGCAATTAGTCATCACCATCCACTGTCAACTCTTGGGCTACTCTTTTACCAGTGAATAATGGGACTGACCGTCACATTATAATGCTCCACAGGTACAAAAGGCAAGCATGTTTGGCAAGACTGTGATTTCAATCTTGCAACCCTCAGATCACAAGTGGACCTCCCTAACCCCCTTACCATGCCAAGCTATTCAAAGAAGTAGCAATTCAGGTGGACCTCCTTAGGTAATGAGATATGCAGTTTGTAACCGACTTCATTTACTGTAAAAGTCAATTTTCATTTTATCGTTATTTTGATAGAAGTTAATTTCCCATTCAAATTTTCTTAGGCTGTGTAAATTAAAAACAACTTATTACGTGATATAATAATAATAAAATACTTGTGCCTTCATTAGTAATAATAGAGCTAATAAAATAATTTTATTATAATACAGAAAAATGACTAAAATGTGATTAAAAATTTGAACAAAGATAGAAAACAACAGGCTAGCTGTTTGCATAAGTAACTCAGCTGGAAACGTAATTTGTTCAACTTTTGTTTTGCAGTTTCTTTACATAAAGAAACTGCGCCATCTGCAGAATGAAGTTAGAACTACAAAAATACATCCCCTAAATGACTGAAGTAAAAATGCACGAGACCGTATATGTTCATACAAAGATTAGAAATTAGGAGAATGATAGTTTTTAAAGTCACAGGAAGTACTTCAAACATTTTCATGACATAGCTTTACTACGTAAAAATAGAGAGTAATTCTTTTGAAGATTATTTATCTTGAGACACTTCATTATGATGTCAAAAACACAGTGTCAAAAAAAATTATAGGCTACTTGGTAAACCTTAGACCTAAGGCCAGAGTGAGAATCTCAAGTTTAGTAACCCTTAAACCTAACAGATGCATGAAATACTTGAAGGCATACTGGGGAACTGGAATTCTTCCAGGGCTACTCATTTTGTTTGTTTAAAATCAAGACTCAAAACAACTTTTTAGAGACACCCAAAGAAACTGTTTTTTTTTTCAAAGCCTGATACAGCTGGTACTTACCGCACACTGTACTGGAACTACAAGTTTCTTCCAGTTCTAAAGACACTGGAGATGATTCCCATCTTTCTGGAGTGCTCTTCTTTGTCCTTGCAATTTTTCTCTTCCTCAAATCTCTCTCACTTATGTCACAACTGTCTGATGTATCACCTTCCTTAACTCTACTGTTAAGATTTTGTAGTTTTTGAACAGGTGTTGTTGGCGAATGACTGTGAACAAAGCAGAAAAGTAAACATACAGAGAGAGAGAGACAAATGCATTTCTTTAAACATGAGTTCTGTAAATGTATCACTGTTTAAAACGATATTTCTGTATTTCCACATCACACATTGGAAAGTAAGAGGGAGGTATCTGTTCACCTTTAGTGTGTTTGTATGTGCACATATTTGCGACTGCTCACTTCAAATCAAAGATAATTAAACTGAAGGTCATTAAACCTTGCTACCACCTGTTCCATTTACCTTTATCTTCACACTTAGATCAATCCATAACCGAATTGATCTCAAGTTAAGAGAAACAAATCCAAATGTTTTTGAAATGAAAACGACTAAATCACAATCTTTTCTATATCAGTTAAATTAGTCGATATATAATATATATTAATAAATCAGTTTTTCAACCACAAATTAATGTTACACAGCAATAAAACCTTTGTAAACAACTTTATGGACCATCGTTGGGCTAGTGACAATAGTGAAGAGGTGTTGTGATTGGTGGCTAGAGGTCAGCAAAGAAGTTTTAAAACAAAAGTTATGAGGTCTGTTTATTTAGATTACAATGAGATAAGTAAGGAAAAAACAGTTTTCGTGTCATCTTCGAACCTGTACAGGCCAAATGTTTTAATGAAATTTGAATCTATCTCAGCACTTTTCTTCTGTGTTTTTACGGGCTGTGGCTCAACCATGAACAAGCCATTGAAAACTAATGCTGTCGATAATAATAATAATAACACCTTACCATTAACTAGCTTTGAATAATTGTTAGTTTAATTCAATTTGGTGTCTATCATGGTACATTTAAATAAAACATTTTGTCTATATTTGAATTTCTTGCAAAGCTACACGAGGACTATCTGCATTAGCCATCCATAATTGAGTAATGTAAGACCAGAGGAAAGGCAGCTAGTCACCATCACCCACTACCAACTCTTGGGCTACTCTTTTTCCCAATGAATAGTAGGATTGACCATCACATTATAATGCCCCTATGGCTGAAAGGGCAAGCATGTTTGGTGTGACAGGAATCTGAACACACGACCCTCGGATTACCCCCTGGATTATAAATCGAGTGCCTTAACCACCTGGCCATATCAGGCCAATGAAACATTCTGTAACTATATATTACCTTTCAGATGTTGGAGTGTGAGAAGTCCTCTCTTGTCTCTGAAACAGGTGAGCTTCTGGGGCTAGCAAAGATGACACACTAGAAATCCAGAAACAAGAAAGTAAATGGGTATTATTTTTTTCAGGTGTTAAGTTTCATCTCTACAAATAGCATTTTTTAAAATGTTTCTGTTGTCCAAACTTTCTATATCCCATTAACTGTTAATGTGCAAAGTCTGTGATTCAACACTTTGCTGTATTTTTAAATTCACTGCTCATCAATGGATTTCCATTAAAGAAAATAAAATGCCATTTTCTTATTTTAACTTCTTTGAAATGGTTTTGCAGATATTATAAATTATATTTTACATACTTAAAAATTTGGTCTTAATTTTACTTACACATATATAAACCTGAAGTGAAATAAGGCTGAGTTTTAGTTAATCAAGTTCTTAGGAAAAAAGTTGATTTTTTTATAATCATTTTTATAATAAAATGTTTCATAATGAATCCTGTAAATAATTATATTAATACACTACTACACATGTACAGTCACTACTCTTACTTCAAATAGCATTTGGTTTGGAATGTAAACAATTTTTCAGCTGTTACTGAAACTTGCTGAGGGAACCCTTTAAAACTACAAAACTTACGTGAAGGACTGTGTTAGACAATGTTTGCCCTCCCTTCTTTGTGGAATATAATAATTGATTTATTTAACTTATTAAATAGTTGTGTCTTTAAATTTAAATCCAACAGTTTATTTAAACGAAAAGTAAAAGTGTGCCCAATTTCAGGGTATTTTTTACCCTGTATGGGCAAAAATCCTAAAACAAAATAACGCATGTATGATGTTGGGCAGTTTACAGTTGCCATATCAAATATTACAGTGACTGGGCCATACAACTCTAAATAACAGATGTGTAATAGATTACCTTCACAGTTAACTAATTGCATATTTCAACTAATGCACGTGTAAAATGACACCTTTGTTATAAAATAATTTCATATTTCACACAATTTTTATTTCATCAACAATATAGGATTTTCTCTCTCATTTGGATGAACCTTAGGACATTTTAACAGAATAGATTCGGCCTATAAATCAACTGAAAATCACTCAAAACAACCAAGTTCTAATTAATATAAGTAAACTCCTTGTACCTAAAGAAAGAAAATATATTTGACATGCTCATAATAAAAAATAAAGCACTACCAGAAAAAAAGCCAATTACACCATTTAAACCATCCCAATAATTAATCAACAAACATCAAACCCAAATGAATATAACACAGACTTGTATTCCCCCTGAGAAAGGACCCACAACACACAGTTATAAAAAATGTACAATATAAAAGGTAAACTTGTACCAACATAGGATATTATGAACTACCATTATCATTGGATGACCACTGCCCCTAAAAAAATTAATAAAGAAATGTCTACTGGTCATCCATGTGACATTTGTACAGGAAAGGCCCAAATTATTTAAAAATTTTATTAATATTAATATTAATTTAAGAAAGCAGGGGGACAAAATACTGACACAAATAAAAAAATTAATAACCAACTGTAGAACGATATCAAAAGAAGAAAGATAAGTCCTAACACCATGAACAACAGATAACCTGAATTGTCGAGCAAACTGTTAAAAAAGTTAATACCAAAATAGTTCTGCCCAAAACTTGCACAATCAGTGAAGAAGGTCACACCACACCTCAAGTTTATTTCAGTAAAATTATTTTCAAGACTTAGTTTTTATTCTGCCTAATTCTGGTGAGCAGTGTAAAAGAGAGAGAGAGAGAGAAATTTCTTCAGATGTGAATTTCATGATTTTATACCTGATTGGTCCATTTCATTGCATAATGTTGTTCATATTTGAGAATTTTCCCTCAAAGCTACTCAGGCATTAATGTGGGCCACAATACCATGACTGTTCTTTATTTTGCAAAGAGCACACTAAAAGGGAGGCAGGTCGTCAACAGCACACACTACAAACTTCTTATCTGGTCACACAGTGCAATCATAGCACCAAAGTGCACAACCCAGTTTTGCAAGAGTGAAACAAAAATCGCAAACCCTCAAATTTGCAATCAAGGCACGTTAATTGCTAAAGGCACTGCCAATTTCCGCATATTTTGCTATTAACTGTACTGTTATGTTAAGCGGCAGAACGACAAAGAACATCTTAGGTCAGTATTTTTTTTCTTATAACAGAAATTTTAAAGTTTTACCCATTTTGCTAACAAGAGAATATGTTTGTAAGATCTGAGTTTACTAGAGAATTAATGGTCCTTTCATGGCAGAAAATAAAGTGCTTCTCATCAACTAAATTTCAGCCCAAATCATTATCAGGAGTTGGTAATCATTGTGACATTCCAAACCATCACTTACCTCCCCTTCACGAACGGTAAGTATGACGACACAGGCAGTGCACCAAACTGGTAGTTTTCACTTCTGTTCACACCAGGCACAGATGCCAATGGTTTGAAAGTAGTCCATGGACCACTTGTAGCATGGTACCAGTAGGCTAAGGCTGGGTCCCATGGCACCGAATGAAATGGGTATGGATAAGGTGGTTCTTCTGTTCGCAGTCTTTTACAGTCTACATCTCTTTGAACCAGCACCTAAATAACAAAGTCTTTTATTTGGGGTAAAGAATAACAAAACATTGCTCAGTGTGTCCCAAGAAACAAGAGTTTAGTCTCATCTTCAGACAGAATACTTTACACCTATTTAATTAATTCTATAATCACATTTTAATATTGGTTGTTTATTTGATGAAATTTGTGCATAGTTTCTTGAGGGCTAGCCATCCTGAATTTAGAAATGACAGATTAGTGGGAATGTAACTAGTTGACACCACCCAATTCCAACTCTTGGGCTACTCTTTTTATCAATGACACATTATAATGCTCCCATGACCTAAATGGTAAGCATGTTCACTGAAGCACTTCAAGCCTGTTACTCACAGATCACCAGTCAAGTCCTCCAACAACCAGACCATTTTAATATTTCAACAAAAGTCAATTTAAATAAATGTATGTAATAATATTTAAAGTGAAATTAGGATTTTAAAACAAAATGGGAGTACATAATGGTTTGAGCTAGATTTTTAAATTTGGGGAAGAATTAAATTGTCTGTGACAAAAGTGGTCAATTTATTTTGGGAAAGTTGTTTTTTTTCAAGCTACTAACTTTATGTTCGTAGTTTTCTTGATGTATTACTTACTATGTTGTTTCTCCACCATAAGACAATTAGTTCATACCTAATATACACGACTTTACAAATTTTGGTAAACCTACACAAAGTTAGTTTCTATTAAATATAAGAGGGTAAAATAAGAAAAACTAGAAATCCAACAAAAATTATGACAATTTTTAATAATTTTACGACTTGAAATATCCAGAAAAGAATCTCTGTAAGGACATACGTATATTCACGAAACCTACCCTTGTACTTACCATCATTAAAACAGTTACTTAATCAGTGATATTTATAAACGAATCCACCGCAATCAAGTACACGAGAATCTAATATAGTTGTTGAACACACTTATATATATATATATAAAAAAAAATTGTGTTCTGAACCGAACAATTATGAAGTGTAAATGTCATATAACATTCACATCCTTAGTGTACGAAGAAAATTTAAATGGTGTGATTTTCTAACAGGAGATGGCAAAGTCGTTATTACGCAACTCTGAGGTAAATAAAGCTTCGTTTCGCAGTGTTATCGAGGTCGAAACTTTGTTCTGTACTTCAACTAAAGTTCTAATACTGAAACCAGTCGTTTCGAGAATGCATACACGAACTTAATACTGAACTTATCCCCACTAACCGAAAATATACTGTCTTTTAAATGTCTCTAAAACGTTTTTATTTTGACTTGACATTTTATAAAACTATAGTTTTAAAGAGACCACCACGCATTATTTTACTGACGAACTAGAAGTAGATTAACAAGACATAAAAAAACATTTTTGGTGGGTTTTTGGTGGGTTGTTATGTCGTAACACACATTTACTCATATTCGACCTCATAGTAAAACTGTCTAAACGTTTTATATATTTAAAAACGGCTGGTATTGGTAGAGAAAGCACTAACAGAAGGTCGAAACGATGTTCGCTCCTCTATATACAGTTTTCTCTACCCATACCAGCCGTTTTTACATGTATAATTTTCTCTACAAGTGGATTTTCTCGTCATCACAAATTGTCTAAACGTTTGAACGTGACCAATGGAGAAATTATTGATCAGTCTTTATCTATTATTTTACTGTGATCAAAAACCAGAAAATAAACTGGTCTCTTCTTACCATCACTATTTATTTATTTCACGTGCCGGAAATAAACTGGTCTCTTCTTACCATCACTGTTTATTTATTTCACGTGCCGGCTTTAGAGATAAGCACAAATTATCTTTTCTTTTCATCAATTAATACAAAAGACGCTCTCTATATGTAATATTACCGCTACAACTAAACGGTTTATTTCCCACGAGCACCTAAACTTCTCAACGTAAACGATTTCATATAAACAATGGGCATGTACACATACATATAACATGTGAAAATGAGTTTCTGTTATAACAATACATCTTTTATTAAATGTTTTTTTTTAAATTATTTGATTTGCTACAAATATTTGCGCAAAACTACGCAAGGGCTCTCGGGATAAGCCGTCTCTAAGAGGGAAAGTAGGAACTTGAGGCCAACCTTTGGGCTAGCACTTATCAAATAGTGGTAACTGACTATCATTCTTATAACACATTCATGCCACCAAAGTGCATAGTGCGATTTTGCGGCAACAAAACTCGAATTAGGAATCCTCGGATCAGCTCAATATAACCACCGTGCCACGTAAAGTCCGATTTTTAAGAAACACGCCAACTAGTTTATGAACTAAATACAGGGTGGCCCGTAAGTCCTTACCCATTCATACATCTTATGTATCCAGTGTATCTGTGTGCTGTCTCTCATTCTCGCTGCATAATATTATGCGACGCCATGCTTTGTGAGACATCTTCAAGTGTAAATGGGCTTAGATCAGCCATAATCCTCTGAGAGAAAAAAAAAGAGACAAATTTATAATACATGCGTAATTGAATATAACATAATTACATATGGATGGGTAGGTACTTACGGACCAAGGTGTATATTGTGTATTAGTTGGCCTGGTATTGACCAAAAGGCTTTGTCGACACTGGGTATGAAAGATGAAGCGAGGGAGACGTAGCACATTCTCTGTTACTTTCATTTTGAGAAGGATCAAACCTCACGCTTTGTTTTGAATTAAGCACAAAGCTACACAATGGGCTAACTGTGCTCTGCCCACCACGGGTATCGAAACCCGGATTTTAGCGTGCAAGTCCGCAGACATACCGCTGAGCCACTGGGGGGCCAAACCTCACGCAATATTTTGCACAATTCCAGGGTGAATTCATAGCACGAGCCCACCTTCCCAGAACGACAAACTAATTGAGGAAAGTAAAATTATAACTCTTAAAACATTTTCGTGGCTGATAATACTTTAAAAAATTTGAGTTGTCTGAAATGTCATGTACAAATCTTATCACTTTATAACTTAACATTCCTCTTTTGCTGTTGTTAAGTGACCTCCTTTATGACAAGTCACACTCAACAGACAAACAAAACAAAATGGCTGAAGAGGATTTACAACAGACCATTTGAAATATCTTTTGGTTTTTGCCAACTAAGGCAACAGTCAAGAGTTCACTTGTAAACAAGACGGAAACAAAACAGTCTACAATTATTCAATGTTACCAATTTGAAACTCGACACACGCACGACTTATTAGAGCGTGACATACGAGGCTTTGGATATAATTAGCCACGTAAATAACATTTAGTCAAACATACATAATCTCGGTTGAATTATCTTCTTATGGTAATAGACTTGTGTGGCATTCTGGGCCCCTTGATTTACCAGGGTATCCATCCTCCCATTACTTGGGGTCTGAAAATAATGCATACAGTTTCATAAATTTTCCATCTGCTTAGGCATATAACTTAGATATAGGTCAACACATTTCCTTCTGGTTACAATCCATGCTAAGTCATAAGTGTTATTCAACCATAACGAAGACTGAGTGTCTGTCTGGGTCAACACTAATCAGTTTCACTTTATAAGATCGTACGTGGAATTGTGCTTCGGATAAACAAGATAAAATGAAAAGTAACGATATACTGCAGTAAACACAACTATTATTTCATGCAGCTAAGCCAACTGGAGATACAAACTGTCAGGTCGCGTTCTTCTTTTATTTTTCCCTTTAAGACACTTTGCTCACATTGACAAAAAATGATAATGATAAACTTGGCTTAAAAACAAACAAACGAAAGACGAAATATTTTTTCTGGCGATTCTCAACCCCCACCTCTTAAAACGTCTCATCCCGCCTCATACAATGAGAACCACTACTCTTCGTCTATGCACCAAGCACAAATGAATGACAACACGAGATAGTTAGGCTTAAACTAAATGGCTGTACGAAACACCAAGTTTATTACTGACATTTGTTGCTAAGGTAAGCAAAGTGTCTTATTAAAGAGAAAATAAAAGCAGAACGCGACCCGACATTTTGAGAAACACTAACGTGGAAAACGTATAAAACAGGTCAGTTTTCAAAATGCAGAACCAATCACACGAAAAGTCAAAAATCAACATGGTAATGCACAGCTCCGATTAAAGCGGGGGGAGGAACAGGAAAAACAAATATTTTTTACAAGGATATGTATCACCACTAGGAGGCAGAAAAGCGAAGGCTGGAACAAAAGGCTTACGTCATCAGGAAAAATGCGCGCATAAAATTACCTCCACTTTCTCTACCAACTGTTATCTCTATAATCATCCACCCCAAAAAAAGGAACAGATGTGTAACAGTTACTGACAGTAAAGAAAAGGCTAACTTTTTCCTTCTCGTGCTTTCTGGTCGATATATGTGTAAAAACAGCTCGTTTGGGTTGGGAAATTTTTTTTACGTAGAGGAGCGAACAACGTTTCGACCTTCTTTCTGGTCGATGCTCCTGAAAGGTCAATGGCAAGATATCCCAACCTACATCGCTCACAGCTGTTAATTAACAAATGATTTAACCCTTACTTGCATGGTGTATTTTGAAACTTACGTTATCCTTTTGTAACAACTTTACCCAGAGGAACATCAAGTTTCATACACCAAGTCAAGTTACTACAGGGCGTTCGGAAAGTCAGTGTGCAGTTTTGTAATCATATTTTATTCAGTCTATTTCAAACCAACAACTGATAGCGGTGTTTAGAAACAAAATAAGAAGGATCCAGGCCTGTATTGATGCAAACGGGGGTCACTTTCAACATTGTTTATAAGTATCTTTCATGTTTACCTCCTGTATTCTGTATTGAAACATGTCTGTTAATGAGTATATAAGTGCACAGTGACTTTCGGAACACCCTGTTGAATAAACTTATAAGAAAGAAAGTGCAAGTAAACATTTAGTGACAGATAACAGAATATTGTTTTTAGCTTTAAAGTTTTCTCTACCGAGAAGAATATACAACCAAAACTGGGGATGGTCTTCAACCTTACAACTGTGTATTCGGGGTTAAATCTGCAGACACAAGTACAGCACAAAAAATCCATTGTCCCTCTTACCACGTGATAAATCCCCTTTTAAACCTGCCACGGTAAAAATCCAGCATAATTAGAAAAATAAATCCCAGGAAAAGCAAAAGAAAGACACAAACTTTAATCTAGAACCCAAAAGCTTCCAAGACGAGCCCAGAACCCACGGTCGTTAATGTAGCGTACATTTTCTCACTTCACTCTGTGAAACACACCGACATCTCTAAATAGTATGCCACGCATTCATGGTAAAAAAAAAATATATATATATATATTTGGTAAATGATTTATGGACGAAAACATGTTTTGTGTAATGGGATTGCATTCATATGAGCAAGCTAGTTAGTTAGACAGCTTATTAGCTTATACCTTACTGTGACGTATTGAAATAATCACGTGTACGCATGTCTTCTCGTTTCCTAGATTCGAAACCAAACAGAATTAATCCATTAAACCAACTGGCAAAGAAGACTGGAGTAAGAGTAGCGTGTACACATCCAAATAAGGTATTAAGAACGATAACTGGAAAAGAAAAGAAACAACTAGAACCATTAGAGGTGGTGGGACAAGAAGGTATTTGTCCAGGGCTCAAATTTATAAACCTGTTATTTTTCTTTCTTTTTGCATATGTCAAGTTTCGCGACCTGTTTTTATGCGTCTTCCAAACAGACCAAAATTTGACACACTCAAGCTTAGAACTGCACATTATGTACTCAAATTATGATTCACTTTTATTTAGGGCTAACGATTGTCGTAGTTTGTTTTCGTGTCACTATATATCTTTTTTTTTTTATAACCTAGGGTCCTCAAAAATAGAGTAGCCCAGACCTCTCTGAACGTCAAAACTTTATTTATCTGTGTGTACATTTGTTGTTTGTGCTTCTTTTTCTTATAGAACACAAACATGACCACTACAGTTAAGTCGTACTTAATTTCAGTGAATACGAATTTTTCTATTTTTTATTACGGAGCCACATACCATTTGAGACCACACACAAGTGGCAGCTAGCAATCACTCGACTCGTGTTGTTTTTACGCAGTGACACCTGGCGATCCTCCTACATTTATATAAATATTTAATTATTTATACAATGGTGGTTAGCAATCACGTGGTTTGAGCTATTTTTAAATCCGCAATACCTTCGATATACCGCTCTGAAATCCCATGGGCTGCTACTCATAAAGTAATAAAAACAGCTGGTATCCAGCGTGTTTACGACTAGAAAAACTTTTAGTATCTGGCTGTAACAGTAAGATTTATGGATTCCTCATGCAACTGTGGAGAATATAGAATTTTACACGTTGGTTCAGATCTTCGATTTCCCATCCAGAATATAAATTACGTGTTTTTACTTTGTTTTTGACAGAACGTGAGGACTGTTGATTTCACTGAATTAAATGAACTGAAAATCTAAATTTGTAAGAGATAAACAAAAGCCATTTAAAACAATACAGAATTCGATTTTTTTTAATTTTTTTTTTTTAGAGTTTGAGCCTCCTTGTGGTGGTCAAAGGAACCTTGGAGCTGTGAAGTAAACACCTTTACATGACAACTGAAGTGCCACTGTGGGGATTCGAACCCCCGGATTTTAGCGTTGTAAAAACGTTAACTGCTTTCCCACCGGAGAACTGGCATGATTCAAAAAACGGATCTGCGCATGTATTTTGTAAAATTTCAACTGCGGTTTGATCGGTTGAAGTTAAGCACAAACCTATCCAATGAGTTACTTGTGCTCTGCCCACCACGAGTATCGAAACCCGGTTTAGAGCGTTGTAAGTCCGCAATACAAATCGCTGTGCCACTGGGGTTCCGAAAGTGACGCTGCATACATTTCCTTTAAAATTTAAAAGAAGTTGTAAAAATCGTTCATGTTAACCACCGTGTTTCTCCAAAAATAAGACAGGGCTTATATTAATTTTC
This sequence comes from Carcinoscorpius rotundicauda, assembly GCA_011833715.1. Taxonomy (NCBI): domain Eukaryota; kingdom Metazoa; phylum Arthropoda; class Merostomata; order Xiphosura; family Limulidae; genus Carcinoscorpius; species Carcinoscorpius rotundicauda. The sequence continues at coordinate 125,462,839 of CM022394.1, read as the reverse complement.
ACTCCAAAATATGACACTCGGGCTTATTTTCGGGGGATGTCTTATTTTGATATATTAAAAAATTATTAAACTATTAAACTAACCATTTAAAATAAACTATTATTAAACTGTTAAACTAACTGATTAATACTTAAACAAACTAATTAACTAACTATTTTTTTTTATTTCTTTCCTCTTCCTGCCACTCTTAACTTGGGCTTATTTTATGGGTAGGTCTTATTATCGGAGAAACACGGTATGTGCCAAAGTCTGTGCTATGATACTGTTTTCCATTAATATCAATGGAGTTCATTCCCAGTATAATAGCAAACACAACCTTTATGTTTGAACTTTTGTTAAGCTGTTGTAACCAATAAACTGACTGGTCTATATATTCTAAAGAATGGAGTATTTCGACACACGTACAAATCAACAAATGAAGCCCTAATATAATATATAATAATAGAATATACATATTATTTCACTGTGTACATGCGAGATTGCGTTATTTTCACGTGAAATAGAAAACATCAACAGACCGCCATGTCAAGTCGTTTCCATTCAAGTTCAATGAACATGGCAAGTTTCTTTCTCCCTAGAAGATTTGTAACATTTCTGTGGCTCACACAGCTGTATTATTACAAACTTTCATTGCCTATATTTCACGTGTATAAGCCGAGCATACGAGTCAAGTAAAACGTTTTCATTTCCAAAGAATTAATTAACTCTGCTCCATCTTTACACACACAACGCTGCCATCTTTCGGTGAATATTAAACGGCTTTATGACAGAGATGGAAATAAAAATGTCTCTGAAATGATATCACTTAAGTATTTTGAACGTTACAAATATACAATGGTCTTCTGACGTAATATTATAAAATACACAATGGTCTTCTGATGTAACATTATAATTTTATTTCGATTTATTTGGTTTAGGTTTCTTTAACCGAAAATAATATTCTTCGCCATCACCAAATTGTTAATGGATGACTTAAGCATATCACAATTACAGTCCTCAGTCATCCTGCATTTTATATCCAATACGAGCTAACGTTTTTATCTATGTGTATACAGAAGCACAAAAATCCGCCGCCTGTTTGTCTGTCCATTATCTATTTAATCCTGGGTCGCTTGACTAATCTTAACCAAACTTTGTGGGGTGATAGCTTGGAACTGAGGGCATATTAATTTGGGGCTCACACCCCCTTCCACTTCATCTCCATTACTGCTGTTATTGAGCATTCATCATTTTTGACTTAGTTAATTAATTAGATCCATAGATAGCGCCACTTCATTTTAAAATTACTGTATTAACTTTTCTATTACACATCATACACACACAGGTGTGAGAGGCGAGCACACAAACGTCTTATATAACCCATGGAGAACATTAGCACTTCACCACTGCAATGCAACATAAACTCGGCTGGAAATTCTACTCGTATAGCCACCATAGGGCTGATAAAAAGAGACTTGTTGTTGTTGTTTTGAATTAAGCACAAAGCTACACAATGGGCTATCTGTGCTCTGCCCACCACGGGTATCGAAACCCGGATTTTAGCGTGCAAGTCCGCAGACATACCGCTGAGCCACTGGGGGGGGGGGCTAAAAAGAGACATTTCTAGATTGACACCAACTTTCTACTTTGATCAATGACATTTGAAAATCGGCCCATAAGAGACTTCTGGGTCTTGAAAACGGGCGACAACAATCACACCTACTGCTACATATACATGCAAAAACGGCTCGTTTGGGTTGAGAAAATATTTTACATAGAACGCAAACGAGACGGTTTTGCATACATATCTCTCTACAAGTGGGTTTTCTCATCACCTAGTGCTACATCATTTTCCGCTACCTCTTCCGACCAAGACACCCTCACTATTTCACAGTGTATATTTTGTGTTTTAAGTATATACATATTGAGTTTTTAACACATAATACTTGGCAATGTAATAATGAATATTGTAATATTATAACTGTGTCAACCATCGTAACACCCTCTACCACTAGCTTGTTTAACGTACATCTTACGTTAAGAGAGCATAAATAGTTTGGTTTTAATTTCGCGCAAGGTTACACGAGAGATATTTCTGCAAGATGTCCCTAATTTAGCAGTGATAGACTAAAGTTGAAGACAACTGTTCAACACCACCCACTACCAACCCTTAAGGTTTTACCAACAAATTGTGTGATTGACTGTCACATTTTAACGCTTCCACGGCTAAAAGGACGAGCATGTTTGCTCACTGGGATTTGAACCTTCGACCCTCGGACTGCAAGTCGAGCGCCCTAACCACTAGGCGACGCCAGGCCCAAGCAGAAATGGTATTTAACACTAGTGCATTAGGTAGACGAGTGTTTTTCTTTTTGCATAGCAAAGCCACAACGGGCTATCTGCTCAGCCCACCGAGGAGAATCGAACCTCTGATTGCATTAGGTAGACATATGAAAATCTTGCTACTGAAGAGAAAATATCTCAATTTATTGTTTTCAAACCTTGAAATAACGAAGGATATCGAGTATTATTGTATCGTTTCTTTATCGTGTATATGTTAGTTCGTCTCTGTCTTCCTATTTCTAAGCGCCATTACAACACTGGAATCACGAACCACCAGGAGATCGACTAACACAGTTAAATGAAGCAACTTGGTCAAGTAACTGATAGACGCATGAATAACTGATTTGGTTTGCAGATATCCTTCGTGTAGGTTTGCGCGAAATTCAAAACAAAACAAACATAACTAATTATTCATGCCTCTACCAGTTACTTGTTGCTTCATTTCACTGTGTAAGTCAATTTCTTCGTGGTTCGTGATTCCAGTGTTGTAGATGGTGTTTAGGAACAGGAAAACAGATGACAAACAAACATATACAAAATAAGGAAGCGATACAATATTACTCAATATCCTTCGTTTTTCCAAGGTTTAAAAACAATGAATGCAGTTTGGGTACGATAAATTCAGATCTTTTCTCTTCAATAGCAGGTGTAAAACTAGAAGGGAAGGCAGCTAGTTATCAACCACCCACCGCCAACACTTGGGCTACTCCTTTATCGACGAATAATGGGATTGACCGTCACTTATAACACCCCCCGGCTGAAAGGGCGAGCATGTTGGGTGCGACCCCTAGATTACGAGTCGAGTGCCTTAACCACTTGGCCATACCGGGCCTAGCATGAACAACAACAAAAAATTATTGTCGCGAGTGTGTTTTAATAGGTATTTGTCTACACTCCTATAATGTTCGTATTTCTTCTACCTACCAGGCTTAACAAGCGTCAATACAATAACATTCATGTGTACCTTCATTATAAAACTAGGGCTTCGGTAAATTAATTCTACGCATGCATGCACACATTCTGTATCCATAAATGGTTTGATTTGAATTTCGTGCAAAGCTACACGAGGGCTATTTGCGCTAGCCGTCCCTAACTGACTAGAGGGAAGGCAGCTAGTCATCACCATCCACCGCCAACTCTTGGGCTACTCTTTTACCAAGGAATAGTGGGATGACCGTCACATTATAACGCCTCCACGGCTGAAAGAGCGAGCATTTTTGGTGCGACGGGAATTCGAACCCGCTATCCTCGGATTACGAGTCGAGTGCCTTAGCCACCTGGCCATGGCGGGGCCGTATCCACAAATGTCCGTTCTTTTACAACCTAACGTTAAAATCTGAAGCTATATATCTGATAATTACACGTAACGTAACTTTCCTGGACACAAACACTTGACAAAGCACCATTTTGTTTTCAGTCGTAGCCGTCAGAATGGATCGATTTTATTGTTGGTTTTTTTTGTGTGTAAAGAAAGTTTAGCTCACAACTCGATAATTTCCGATTGGAAACATAATTGCAGCTTTGGACTCAGATGGTCAACCCACTTCGATTAATGTATTTGACCACGCCCAAGGTCTCGTAGATTAATTTACTCTAATCCTACCTATATTATTTTCAAGTGCCGCAGCTACTGAGGATTCCCTCTTGATTCATCCACCCCAAAAGTGTCACGGTATGTATGTATGTATATATATCCATCATCATCATCATCCATCATGAAAAATATGAATGATGTGAACATATTACTAAATATTCTGAGCAACTTCCAAGGTTGAAGTTCTGTAAACCAATGGGGCATTCTGAATCAGAACCGTGAATAAAAACTCAAAACATGCCCTAAGAATAACACTCACAGCGTAAATGTTTATATGTTATAATGAATTTAACACATTAAAACTACCATGCATCTATTTACCACATTTCACATGATGTGTAAGTTTCGTCCTTCCGGTAATAAATAATGTGACAAGTGAACCTCACTCACTGAAGCCATGTGCACACTTCGCGTTTCGTTGGTCTTTCTGGTGTTGAACATTGTGAGCAAATTAATGATGGTTAATCATGTTGTGTGTACATTTCGTCCTTCATTCCAATCTTGCTGGTACTATAAGTGAATTCTGTTTAATAGAACCACGTCTTTCGTCCTTCATTCCAATCTTGCTGGTACTATAAGTGAATTCTGTTTAATAGAACCACGTCTTTCGTCCTTCATTCCAATCTTGCTGGTACTATAAGTGAATTCTGTTTAATAGAACCATGTCTTTCGTCCTTCATTCCAATCTTGCTGGTACTATAAGTGAATTCTGTTTAATAGAACCACGTCTTTCGTCCTTCATTCCAATCTTGCTGGTATTATAAGTGAATTCTGTTTAATAGAACCACGTCTTTCGTCCTTCATTCCAATCTTGCTGGTATTATAAGTGAATTCTGTTTAATAGAACCACGTCTTTCGTCCTTCATTCCAATCTTGCTGGTATTATAAGTGAATTCTGTTTAATAGAACCACGTCTTTCGTCCTTCATTCCAATCTTGCTGGTATTATAAGTGAATTCTGTTTAATAGAACCACGTCTTTCGTCCTTCATTCCAATCTTGCTGGTATTATAAGTGAATTCTGTTTAATAGAACCACGTCTTTCGTCCTTCATTCCAATCTTGCTGGTATTATAAGTGAATTCTGTTTAATAGAACCACGTCTTTCGTCCTTCATTCCAATCTTGCTGGTATTATAAGTGAATTCTGTTTAATAGAACCACGTCTTTCGTCCTTCATTCCAATCTTGCTGGTATTATAAGTGAATTCTATTTAATAGAACCACGTCTTTCGTCCTTCATTCCAATTTTGCTGGTATTATAAGTGAATTCTGTTTAATAGAACCACGTCTTTCGTCCTTCATTCCAATCTTGCTGGTACTATAAGTGAATTCTATTTAACAGAACAATATCTTTCGTCCTTCAGCATTGGAAAAAAGTTAACATAATACGCTTAAACTATTTGTAAGAAAATAAAGTTTTGCAAACAAAACCTACTTTGGCACAAGTTTAAATATAACATCATGATTTTAGATTTCGTTTTTCGTGTTTTTACGTCTTTTTTCCCTTCCTTTAGAAGTTTAGCTAAAAGATACAATTTCCACCAGAGGGAATCGGACCTCAGATTTTAGCATTTTCAGTATGGAATGTTATCGATAACTAACTACGGGACTCGAGTTTCTAAGTGGTTGTTTTTATTACATCACTGCAATGTTTGTTCGTTTGGTTGAAAACGGGTGTAATACTAAGTGCAAATGATTACTAGATGTAAGGATTTGCCGTATTCCGTCTTTCACACAGACATAGATACATAAATACAAGTATGTACACATACGCCACAGCTACGCCCTCCTACGCACCCGCGAAGACAATTCAAAAAGCTTTTCAATGTTACAAGTTTCCTTAAAGTTTACTACGAATCACGGAAAATAGTTTCGATTTGCTCGAGGCACGCAATGCTCATCGCAAGCTGGCTCCAAGACGTTATAAACAGCTTTTATAATTGACGAGCTACATAAGCACGTGGGCTTGCCGAACCGAGCATCACGCCAGGCAGTCAGACTTAGTTACCCGGGCGACTTCTTGTTGTTTTTTTAATTTCTTCTTAAGCAAGCGGACGTTAACCCTCAGCAAGGCTGTCCAGAGAGAGAAACCAGCTTGGCGTCTCGCTTGGCATCTGCTATCTAGGAAAAATCTACTGATTGGATGAAAAAAACAAAAAAAAAACAACAACAACAAAAGGAGGTCGGCGCCAAGATCTTATATAAAGAAAAGTGAAAGTCGCCGAAAAACGTGTTTTTGACCTTTCTGTTCATGCATTCCAATTACAGTGTTATGCAACGTGTTACATCTACACGTAATTATGCATACATATACACACACGTGTTTCTCGTTATACACTGGGACAAACGATATTTTATTATTTAGGATATCCTAGATGTTATTAGTTTGAGCTGAAAATACTGTAATACAAAACACAAGACGACGTAAAATGCTTCAAATACTGTTTTAGAATAAGCCGATTCGTGTTCCTAAAACGAAAAAAAAAGTACTTTTATGCTAAAAATATAAGACCCAAGGTTTCAAACGCATCTCTCTGTGTGTGTTTATAGCAAAGCCACATATAAGCAATCTGCTGTGTCTACCAAAACAAATCAAACCCTTAATCTTAGCTTTCTAAGCCCGTGGATTTACCGCTGCACCCAAATCTTATGAGCCATATTACCATTAACATGTTACTGTTTCAAAAGTGCACCATCAAAGTTAAAACAAAACTCATGAAGCGTGTGCGTAAAAGGGCACGTGCCCATAAGCACACGAGCCTTTTAATTAAAAGTTTAGCAGTAGTTAGGACGGACTCCTAACTAAACATCCAATCAATATTAAAATGATGTTTCATAATGACGAGAAACCCACGTGAAGTAAAAATTTATTCTAAAAGACGGCTAGTATAGGTTTTAAAAACTTGAATAAAGTGCAGAATAACTTCCCGACTCGAGGAGGTCGAAATGTGGTTCTATGCTTCATATGAATCAAATGTTTAATACCTATACAAGCTGTCTTTATAATATAAAATAGTCGTCACTTTTAACGTAGCCTGTAACATCGTACCACATTATCAAGTGTTAAGAAGGTTTTAAGAATACCATAGTATTCTGTGCTAAATACACTTAAAGTTATAACAGTGACATCTGTATAAATAGGCGTAATACGAGTACGCAGACTTGCCGATTCACAGCGTAAAATGAATAGTAATGAACCCAGAAAAATCCATGTCACGTGTTTACTTATATAGACTCAAAATAAATTAACGAGTTGTTGTTTTGAATTAAGCACAAAGCTACACAATGGGCTATCTGTGCTCTGCCCACCACGGGTATCGAAACCCGGATTTTAGCGTGTAAGTCCGCAGACATACCGCTGAGCCACTGGGGGGCTAACGAGTTGTTTATCGAACTTAAGAAATATTTTAAAGTACTGACGCATTGGTTCTAACACGTTTTTCTGTAGTCAAGCACAAACAATGGGCTATATGTGTTCTGCCCACTACGGGTATCGAAACTCAGTTTTTATCGTTGTAACTCCGCTGAAGAGGGGGATTCATTTTTTTTTCATTACTGAGCATATTTAAAAATACGTTTTTTTCCATACTATAATTATTTTTAATACAATATAACTTCAGAGTAAAATGGAATATTGCGAGTTATAACAAAATAGCTAGATAAACAGTTATACTGACGGATGTATAGATATAAATATCACAGTTTCAGGGACACAGTACCTGAATATTGAGGCACTGTGTTTTACTGGTTATTCTGCTAGTGATGTCTTATCGATTTATTCCTACACGCTATACTAAATGCACGAGTGTTTACTGTTGAAACACTGCAATGCAGTATTAGTGCTTGCAGGCTATAAGGATGAACCGAAAAGCATCAACAAACGAGTCTGACTCTAAATTATTCATATCATTCCACACAAATGTAGTTCCTTATTTTGCCGCTAGGTGCTCACACGGTTACACGCGGGCAGTTAAGATCAATAACAAAAAATGTTTATTAGTAAGTCTTTTTCCGTTTTTAATTTCGCGCAAATCTACATGACGGCCATCTGCGCTAGCCGTCCTTAATTTAGCAGTGTAACACCAGAGAGAAGGTAGCTAAATATCACCACTCACCGTCAGCTCTTGGGATATTCTTTTACCAACGAAGAGTGTGATTGGCCGTAACTTAAAAGACCTCACAGCTAAAAGGGTGAGAATGTTTTGGTACGACGGAGATTCAATCCCGCGATCCCAAGGATTACGAGTCGAGCGCTCTAACCACCTGGTCACGCCAGGCTTTTAATACAGGGTTTTCGGAAAGTCACTGTGCAGTTTTGTCTGTTAATAAATGTACAAGTGCACAGTGACTTTCCGAACACCCTGTATTAAGTGAAATTTTTAGAAATCTTGGAACCATGTTTGTGTGGTACAATTCTTAAAGATAATGAAGAAAAACAACCTGACAGAACGTTCAGAAACCCCTAGGTTTCAGGAAAACAAGTTTCATTTTTGAGTTACTCACTGATCAAAAGGAGGGCAATCAGCACCATACGCTGCCACAAGGTGTCCGTCGGGCTCTTTCAGCCGAATAATGGGATGGATTGTTGCTTCTATAACGCACCCAAAGCTGACAGTATTAAGCGAGTTTAGGGACATCACGTATCGAACCCTGAGTCATCGTTCGTGAATGTTTCATGTTTCAACGATTTTTTTAGTTTCATGAAAACATCAGAAACACTTGACAGGATAAGTTCAGTCGTGTATTGCACAAGGTGATCCACAAAACCAAGACATAAGTTTGAACCAGTTAAAACATCAGTATCACAAAAACAGACATCCCTTAATTAATAAAAATCTAAATTATACAGTGAATATAACCTAGTATAAAGACAGTAGTAAATAACAGCTAAACAGCCGAATTAAAGTTGGTTGAAACACAAGAATTAAGATAAGGCTAAACGTTTCGTTGACGTCAACATCATTAAAACGAACAACGCTGGCGTCAACGAAACGTTTAACCTTGTGTTAATGTGTTTTAATTATTTTTCAGCTGTTTTGATTTGATAACTGATTTTACAGGAACATAACAGGAACTAAAAACAACAATATCAGAACGCCATAACAAAGTTGTATCTAACACGTATCAATAAAATTGTATCTAAATAAAGGTCATATAAAACTGGTTTAGAACAATATATACAATACACATCATTAGAGTAATAAATTAATTGTATAAAGGTCAAAAGAAGGGTCATATAAAAGTGGTTTAGAGCAATATGTACAATACATATCATTAAAGTAATACATTAATTATATAAAGGTCAAAAGAAAGGTCATATAAAACTGGTTTAGAACAATATACACAATACACATCATTAGAGTTATAAATTAATTGTATAAAAGTCAAAAGAAGGGTCATATAAAAGTGGTTTAGAGCAATATGTACAATACATATCATTAAAGTAATAAATTAATTATATAAAGGTCAAAAGAAAGGTCATATAAAAATGGTTTAGAGCAATATATACAATACACATCATAAAATAATAAATTAATTATATAAAGGTAAAAAAAGGGTCATGTAAAAGTGGTTTAGAACGGAATGTTTACACGAAGTGTTCGCTGTATAGTAAATATTCTTACATCCAACAAGTGAGTCTAACAAATGTTTATTGTCGGAAATAAAACTAGTAGGACTGACTTATACATTAGGGAAAACGTTTAATCCCTAAGAATCGTTTTCGTAGTCTTGCATGCTTTATTTATTTATTATTTGTTAAAAGTACGAGGGAAATTATAAATCCTCCTTTCTCGTCCACACACGTCACGCTCTTGAAAGCGCCATTTTCTGACGTAATTCTGGCAGATTTGTTCTTCTGAAAGAGGACATGAACTGTAACATAACCAACTGTACAAAGAACTCGTCGATGTAATAAGAAATGACAAGGATGCACCACCAGATGATTATACTGACTTCAAATTCTAATGACCAGATTTGTTTAGTTGATCCGATTATAATTAATCACAATAGGTTCACTTCTCTGGTGAAATGATTTCTGATTTTTTGTAGGTCTAATTATAGTTAATTATTACAGGTGACGTTTTCTGATGAACTCATTCTTTTTTTTTTGTTTTTGAATTTCGCACAAAGCTACTCGAGGGCTATCTGTGCCAGCCGTCCCTAATTTAGCAGTGTAAGACTAGAGGGAAGGCAGCTAGTCATTAACATCCACCGCCGACTCTTGGGCTACTCTTTTACCAACGAATAGTGGGATTGATCGTAACATCATAACGCCCCCACGGCTGAGAGGGCGAGCATGTTTAGCGCGACGCGGGCGCGTAACGCAGTCACCCACTACCAAAAATTACACGCTCCATCTGTCCCAGTTTGGGATAGTGGCAGAGGTCAACCCAACCAGAGTGCAATGGATGAGCCTCGCTCTGGGGAAGCCACCTGATTTATCATGGCATTCCCAGCGCCAGGTAAGATCATTCAGATTGTTAAGTAGTTCCAATTATAATTTATCAGTATAGTTACAATTAATCATTAAAGGTTTTCTGATGAACAAGTTTCTAATGTTTAGTAGTTTTAATTATAATTAATCATAACATTGAATTTTCTGATGTTTAGTAGTTTAATTATAATTAATCACAATAGGTAAAGTTTTTTGAAGAACTAATTTCTGTTGTTTAGTTGTTTTAATTCGATTATTATTATAAAATTAGTTTCATTAACACGAATTAGTTAGCTTTTTTTTAATCAGAAGTTCTTAATAATGCATACGATAAACAAAATGGTTTATTTCTTACAAGTAACAACTTTATCTTGTTTGCACCCGCAGTTTGTAAGTTATATTTTAACAATCGGCAAATCTTCCGTTCCTTTGTGTATTATGCCCAAAATATTTTTAGAACTACCGCTGAGGGGAATTTCTTGATCATTAAGCACAAAGCTACGCACAATGGGTCATCTGTGTTTTTAACACGAGTCCTCGCGCTTATTGCTCAGTCACCAGGAAACATAAAGAAACGCGTTTTTTTTGTATCGTTCTTGGCGTTGCGTTTGGAGGTGTGATTGTACAAACTTTGCTGTTACATAAAAGCAGACAGAGAAACTTTTAAGACCATAAGGTATTGCCATGTTCACAAACAGAAACAGACTTCTGAAACTTGTGCACCAATATTTTAAAACCACGCGTAAACAAGAGCAACCAGAAAAACTGCAAACTCTCGTCCGTCACTCCTCAAGATTACACTTAGTTAAGTTGGATTTCACCTCATAAAACTCGAATAATCTTTCTCAACGGTTTGGATCATTCTTTGCAGAGTGATGAAGGATCTCACGCTTACTATTCCTATAAATTATGGTGCAAATCCGTTCACATTTGACAGGGTTATTAACCCTAAACCGACAAAATGTTATATCTCCCCCATTATTTAAAAAAAATAAAGCTTCAAAAAGTGACCCAGAATCCAGAGCAGGAATTGTTTCCAGACCAAATTTGGAGAGGACTGTTCCATACTGATCGCCGATCTGGTGTAAAATTTTCTTGTACATTGGTATATTAGTTTTCGAGAGATGTAGGCCCGTCACGGCCAAGCGTATTAAGACGTGCGACTCGTAATCCGAGGGTCGCAGGTTCGCATCCCCGTCGCGGCAAACATGCTCGCCCTTTCAGTCGTAGGGGCGTTATAATGTGACGGTCAATCCCACTATTCGTATGGTAAAAGAGTAGCCCAAGAGTTGGCGGTTGGTGGTGATGACTAGCTGCCTTAAACTGCTAAATTAGGGACGGCTAACACAGATAGCCCTTGAGTAACTTCGTGCAAAATTCAAAAACAAAACAAACAAACAACCGAGAGACGCGCGCGGAAAAACAGACACACACACACAGAACCGTTTGCAATCCCCCCGAGACCCCCCCTTCCCCAACTGAGGGCACAATAAACACAAGGAATCTACGTAATAGAAGATGTCTGACGAAGAATGGAATATCTTTATCTCACCGTGTAAAGCACATCGTGCCATCAAAATGTAAAGTATTCACACTGATACAATATTCTTGACATATTTCCACTGAAGTTATTATGGAAACCACACTTATAGTATTAGCTCCAAGGTAAACTATATGCCCTGTTTCAACGTTCACTGTAGACCCATATTTACGGCGTCGAAGAACAAAATATGAAAAACTTGCGAAGTCTGCTTGTTTTCATTCATTTGGCAACAATTCACATCAGTTAGGCACGTGCACCTGTACAGATGAATATTTCCAACCAAACAAGGTTCAGCGGAGTGATACGAATCATTATACACTAGGCTTGATTTACTGTACGCACAGCTACGGGTCCCTAAAGTATGGTACAACGCTACTGGTGGAAAGATACCAGATGAAAACTGTTAATAAACAAACAGGTTTCTGACATGAAATACCAATGAAATATAAGGTGGTTTTCATCAACTACAAACTCTTATACTATTCCTATCCATTCCTGCGCGATTTTTGGATTCAATGGGCGGTACTTTTACTTTGATATTCAAACCCACAGGCATCATTGCCAGGACTAGCAATAATCTCTACCATCAACATAAAGGCCTTTGTTGACCACTGTAGTTCAAAAGAACTATAACTCACTGAAGTTAGGTTATTACCATGTTAACCATCACAGTTTAAAATAACTTTAATTCACTATAGTTAGATCACTAATATGAGGACCTTTGTTAACCATAACAGTTTAAAATAACTTTAATTCACTATAATTACATCACTAATATGAGGACCTTTGTTAACCATCACAGTTCGGCTGAACTAGAAGTCGCTAAAATTAGATCATCAGCATTGGTTAACCATCAGAGTTCAACAGTTCTAATGGTTATATTTCAGAGTCTTGTACATGCATTTGAGAGAAAATGTAAATACGTTAGATGTTGGATACAATATAGAAAATATCAGTTGAACAATCACAGCAGTAGCTGTTTCAGTGCAAACTTTGCACAATGGGCTATCTGCGCTAAGCTCGTAAATTTACTGCTGACCCCCCCTTAACACTTGCTGAAATTAATGGCTGTCACTAGACGAGAATTTCAGGAGAATGTGAAATGTGTTGCTGCATGTTCGCACTTTGGAACATGTCACGCAAGAGAAAACATGAGCAACGGGCAGTTCAAAATCATATTAAAAATTAATAACTATACTGTTATTACCATAAGTATGTAACAACCAGAATACGAATGTATGTGTGTGTATGATTAACCCTCAACTGATAGGGTGGGTCACAACAGCCTTTGTTAGTTTTTCATGTGGATATTCTAACTCAGCTGGTGCTGTCCTGTTCTGGGTATTTTCTGTACTGAATTCACAGTCAGTTCTTGACTGTTGAGCAGAGGGTATGTGGTGCTGTTGCATTTCTAACTAATGTATTCATCTGTGGGTCACTGATTCCACTGTATTATAAAACTGAGAGTACACTAACAAGTAAGAATGTCTTATCAACAATAATGTAATGACAACAATAAAACAGAGTACACTAACAAGTAAGAATGTCTTATCAACAATAATGTAATGACAACAATAAAACAGAGTACACTAACAAGTAAGAATGTCTTGTCAACAATAATGTAATGACAACAATAAAACAGTACACTAACAAGTAAGAATGTCTTATCAACAATAATGTAATGACAACAATAAAACAGAGTACACTAACAAGTAAGAATGTCTTATCAACAATAATGTAATGACAACAATAAAACAGAGTAAACTGACAAGCAATAAAGTTCATCAACATTAATGTAATAACAACAGTAGAGGTGAGTAAACTAATAAGAAAATCTATCAATAACAATGTAACACAATATAACAATTATAAACACTCAATAGTTAAAACTGCAAGTTTTATTAACTGGTAAATTTCTCATTTTAGAAAAATAATTAGAGAAGAGATTTTAAACAGATATATAAACAGCGTGATCACTGTTTAAGAGGTTTGAGCTTACCTTATCAATCTTCCAGAATTATAATATAAACACATTTAGTTTTAATTGATACTAAAAACTTAAGGAAAATCTTCCACTATTTAGCGAGTTTTGTTACAATATTATTGAAATTTGCATTTACTTTTTTCTGCATTTCATAAATTATTAGAGACCTAAGAAATTCATGGAACGACACATAACATGACCATAAATACCCCTCTCAAAAAAGAATTTAAAAAGCCAATGTAGTTCAAAGACGGGTTAAAAGCAAAACATTATGTTGTAAAAAATCTATAAACCAATAAAGCACGTCTGAATGAAATAACTTGCTACTTTTCAGTACTTTCAATACACATACAGAAAAAAAAGGCAGTAAAAACCCTACCTAGTTTATACACCTGACGTCCAACTCGGAGGAGTCGTGGTTTCTAATGAATTTTGCACAAAGATACATGAGGGGTATCCGTGCTAGCCGTCTATAATTTAGCAGTGTAAGACTAAAGGGAAGGCAGCTAGTTATCAACACGCACTGCTAACTTTTGGGTTACCATTTTACCGACGTCACATTATAAAACCTCCATGTTTGGTGGGACGGGGTTTCGAACCCGCCACCCTCAGATTGTGAGTGGGGCGCCCTATCCACCAGGGCACCAAACAGTAGTCGTTCAGACTCTGTACTTCCGTTATCCAAAAACACCACCATGCTTTTCATGTGTGTTATAGAATTATGTACGAGAAAGATGTGTGAGTAAAATATGTTACAAAACAATGGATGAAATAGCTTTACAGTCTATTCACTGCATACTGTTGCTTTATTTGCTGTTGGAAATTCTGTTTGTATTAAACTATTTCTCATAGTACTTTAAAGTCAGATACATCTTATTTTGAATCAAAAGATATTATTCTATTCAGTGTTATGACCATCAGTCCCATTTTTAATGTTTCTTAATCCTAAAACTATAATAAAAAATATATGTGATGTTTTTAAAAAAACGTTTTTGGTTTGGTTTTGTTTCTTTCAAATTAAGTCAGATATACCAAGGGGCACATCTGCAGATCTTCACTGCTAGAATCCGGATTTCGATACCCATCGTGCACAGAGCACAAAGAGCTCTTTCTTTATGGCTTTGTGCTTAATAACAAGCAAAGATTGGCAACATGCTAAGATATGACTACATTGTAAGAAATATCTGTCTGTAAGAACTCAAACACGTGCTTTATATCTTATTTATCCTTCTTCAAGTTTTGTTATATGTCTCCGCCCTATTTTTTTCTGCTTTCAATAACAAGCCAGACGTATTTTTATGGATAGTGTGTCCATACGACCTGCTGCAACAAAAATGTCTCACTTAGAGACTCTGGTTGCATTATAAGAATGACAGTTATGCACCATTATTCAACCAGACAAATTACAAGAGTAGCCAATGAGTTGACCATTGATGCTATCGACTAGGCCACCTTCCCTCTGGACTGCAAGTTCAAAAGTAGAGTGAAGAAATCCGTTCGGTAGCTTTACAAGAAATTCTTAAACAAAGGTAACAAAAAGTTGCCGTCCTTTTCATGGATTTATTCTTTGGCGATACAATATTATCCACTTCTGCCTGAATCTTATCACAATTCTGGAGTAAAAAATTAAAAAAACGAAATTAATAAGTGTTTGTTTTGGACTTTCGCACAAAGCTACTCGAGGGCTATCTGTGTTAGTCGTCCCTAATTTATTAGTGTAAGACTAGAGGAAAGGAAGCTAGTCATCACCACCCACCGCCAACTCTTAGGCTGCTCTTTTACTAACGAATAGTGGGATTGACCGCAAAATTATAACGCCCCCACGGCTGAAAGGGCGAGCATGTTTGGCGCGGCTGGGATGCGAACCTGCGACCCTCAAATTACGAGTCGCACTCCTTAACACGCTTGGCCATGCCGGGCCTAAAAAGAAATGTAAGCGTGTAGAGGTTTATACACATATATATCTTAGTATTTCTACAAATATATGTTGGATAATGCTGTACTTCACACAGTAGTGAAACCTCTGTAAAATTCTCACTACTGGAGAGGTGGTAAGGTAACATCACATGACACTTGTTAGCCAATAGCTTTACAGCATTATCATCCAATTTTTTAACATTGGATGACTTTACAATTCTTCTGTACAATCACGACGTTTCCCTGACGTAGACATTATTTCCTACTGTAGTTTGACCATCTGCGTCGGGACAGTATTTTCTACAGTTACACCAATCATTAGTCATTTCCTAGTTTGTTGTTGTCGTTTTTAGTTGTTGTTTTTTTATAGTACAAGAATTTCACAAATGGTGTCCACCATCTTAAATCAAGGCTACGGAATATGGCAAGTAAAAGCTTTAGACATTATTTTATACAAACCTAAACAGGCAAACTTTGTTTATGATTTTTTTTAAATATCTCTTCAAAAACAACAACATTTGAGCTTCTTTTCACGTACCTCATTTGTTTCTGCTGTTCTATTCATCATTACGAAGGTAGTTTAAATTACAGGGTTAACCCTGGAGCGCTCAAGGCCGGTTCTAAGAAAGTCATTAGTGAAATTTTGTTCTGGCTCGAAGACTTCCAGGAAGAAAAGCAGGAAACAACAAAACAGGTTTGTCACGCATGGAACCAGTCAGTAGCTACGAATCAAGCGGTCTCATGATCGCGTACTCCAGACTGCATCAAGTGAGATCACCGGGGTGTCATCAACCCCTCTTTGTGTTCTTCTTCCTTTTCTGTCCGAAAGTTAGAAAAACTTGAGTCGTTCTGAAGTGCTTTATCCTCATACGTGCAGGAGGAAGGAAGAAAGAAGCAGGGGGGTTTGGTGAAACAGACATACATTCTTCGGTCTGCAAATAATCCTTTAATGACTCACTGATAAAAGACACCAATGAGGTTATTTACACCAACCCCCTTTTTTCACGTGCGGATAGGGAGTTTAAGGCCCGAATATTTAACATAACAAAAATTCTACGACAGGGTTAGATTTCCATACTGGTATGGGTACAACACCATTTACATGACACAAAACTGTGGATCAAAGGTCAAGATGAACAAACACAGCGGATAGAATCAAGAGTCAGACACCGAAACGAGTTCTCAGAGCTAAGTGTTTCTTTATCAAACTTGAGGTCAAAGCATAGAGAAATGCATTTTGGCCAAGCGAGGTTACTCGTCCAAATGCGATCTCTTCATTGGACATACATACGCATATAATTTGACTGTAGTATATTCAATACGGTCCTAGTCTCTGGAACCTTTTTCATATGATTGCTAATTAGACCTAACCCTTTTCATTACAAACGTGATTGTAGTGTACATCATAACACGCTTTTTCTTTCATTTTACACGTTCCAGTTGATCATTTGGCTCAGTAGCCCTAAAATGTGGCCAATAGTACGGCTTAATATAGTACTGTTGGTATACACATAGTGAAATTAAATAATTATATCTAAATGAGGTTAAATGACCAAACAAAATCACGAGGAAGGACTGCGTTAAAAACGGCAAATCCCAGCTTCTGATTAATTATAACCACAAAATTTCCAAGCCATAAACTAAAACACATTAACATTAATTTTTTTTTTAAATACGCTTCACGTTTTTTTTAAAAAAAACGATCCCATGGTACAAGCTTCAACGTGGAATTATAAAATGTATCTTAGGTTTTGGAGGTGTCTGCAGACACAGGACCCACACTGCGAAGGGGATACACCGTCTATTAGTCTTAACCTCCAAATCGCTAGTCTCACATAAGAAATTTAGAAATTAGGAAAGCGAGATGTGGGTGCTCAAGCCCACAACGTCTCACATCTGTATCACCTTTCACTGTCTGCAGATAGTTGTGGGAAGAAGACTGTTCTCCCAAGTTAGAGTAAGAAAAAGATAAGCAGAAAAATAAGAAATATAATAAATAAAAAATGAAAATAAGGTGCAACCATTTTTCTCCAAAATATATATTTTTATAGTAATATAAATTTACTGCACAAGTTGAATAGCTCGCTCCCATTAGGACTCCTGTCACTTGTTTAAAAAACTTGTTTATTGAAAAATATAAAATTATTATAAATACAGAAACTTAATATATATATTTTATATTTTTTGGAATATAGGATACATTTTATAATCCCACGTTGTAGCTTGTACCCAAAATTCGTTTGTTTTTTTTAAATGTGCAGCGTATTTTCAAAAAACTTCATGTTAACGTGTTTTGGTTTACAGCTTTTAATATTTTTATGGTTATAATAATATATTTATTTAAATATGTTTCATCCTAGTGTTAATCTGACTGGATGGTCTCATTATCTTAAAACGCTCGGGCGTCTTGGTTGCATTTCGAAGCATAAATAACAATGACACAACAGCGCCCTCTCACTAGTCTGGTTTACTATTTATTTCTTCTTCAGGAAACGTCTCATGCACCTCGTTCGTCTCATTATTGCAGATTAAATATTTCGTATGTTATGTATGTAATTCACTTATCTCCTGTAAAAGCCCTGCGGATGTTAAAAAAATACATCCATTTTTCACGTCTCGGTAAAACTTCAGAGCACGCGAGAAAAATTTAGTCGTCCTATTATGTCATCTCCGCTTTTTTTTCCCCCATTTGTCTGTTTCGGCTCTTGGTTATTTCTAAAAGCACTTAATGATGTATAACATTAAAAATTTTAACACAATTTTCAGTAAACGCGTACTTTTCCAGTTAGACGAAAAAAAAACAACAATTCTATCAGACCCGTTTACCTACTATTACACGTTTTATGAAATTTGTCATTTTATTTTCTTCAATACAAATGTGTGACACTTTTTTAAGGTAACAAGTCATTTTTCCCTTCATATTCTTGAACTACTAAAGTTTGTTGGGTTTTAAAAACAAACAAACAACTAAAACAAGGGCAAATGTGCAAAGCTAAAAACAATAACTTGTGACGTAAATCTGTCGTTATGCGCAAAGGTACATGGTGGACTGACTTATCTGTGCTTTGGCTACCGTGGATTTCAAAGCCCGATTTTTAGCGTTACAAGTTCGTAGCCTTGACGATGAGCTTAAAAAAAACCAGAAGGGGGTGTGTGAAAACTTAAGGTACTTCCGGTCATAATTAAAACAGAAGCTGCCACCTAGTGGGCCAGCGGTAAGCTTACGGACATGCAACACCGAAGTTCGAGGTTCGATGCCTCGCGATGAACAGAGGTTCCTGGTGGTGTGAACTAAACCACACCAAAAGAGATGTGTACTGATTTGTTTGTGTGGAAATTGCGCTTGTTCTGTTGCCTGATAAGTACCTGTTCATTCATGTAGTGGTGTCACAAAAATTTGTATCAAATAAAAAAAACGGCACACACACACACATATATTGTTTTATATACTGTTATTGGCATTCTGCCAAAAATCAGTCTGAACACATAAAAGCCTACAACTTCGAGTAACAAAGTATACGATGAAGCCACGCCCTTTGTTAGCTTTGTCGAACCTAAATATTACATCATGAACTGTTTTGTTACTACGCAATATGATTTAGTTGAGATAATTTTTGCAACGTCTATTGAAAAAAATGCATTTTCTGTCCATTACGTCTGTATCAAAACCAAGTTTGTTTTTTCCAGTTGATAAATGAATAATATGCCACATCAAACACAACACATACACAGACAAAAAAAACTATTTATACCTATTCTGGCCTAATTAGTAATAAAGTTATCACACAAGCTCCAAAGTATTTTATTAACTAGCGACCTTACTGAAACAAAATAATGTCAGAGAATTCCAATTTTGGGCCCGGCATGACTAGGTGGGTTAAGGCGTTCGACTCGTAATTTGAGGGTCACGGGTTCGTATCCCGGTCGCACCAAACATGCTCGCCCTTTCAGCCGTGAGGGCGTTATAATGTTAGGGTCAATCCCACTGTTTGTTAGTAAAAGAGTAGCCCAAGAGTTGGCGGTGGGTGGTGATGACAAGCTGTCTACCCTTTAGTCTTACATTGCTAAATTAGGGACGGCAAGCGCAGATAACCCTCGAGTAGCTTTGCGCGAAATTCTAAAACAAACAAAAACTCCAATTTCAGACACTTACTTACGAACCCTTGTAATATCTAAAAATCATGAGACCAATATCACAGCCCTACTAAATATTAGTTAACAAAGTCCTGTATACTATACTGTATTTCCCTGTATACTATTAGATTTTTGTTGTTGTTAACAAAAGTACGAAGGTAAAAACTAGACGTTCCAACTACACACACACACTTCGTTATTTTTCGACCATCAAGCATCTATCTATAACGGTGGGAAATAGCTCACCTAGTGTCGGGACGAGGTCAGGTATTTCCTGTATAACATGTTTCTATTTAAAGCGTCTAGAAAGTATTTCTACTATGTTTAAACCAACCAAGAAGATTTGTTAAGGGAGTTAATAATTATACAGTGGCTCAGCGGCAAGCTGAAAGCTTGTAACGCTAAACACCAGAGTTTAATACCTTTGCTCAGAACGGCAAAGACAGTTCATCGTGCTGGTTTACGCTTATCAACAAAAAAAACAAAAAACAAATAACGAATGGCAATACAAGTACGCACACGTTCGCATATGGGAAGAGTGAGGAATTCGGCCGAACACCCTTATCTTCTGATGTAAAATAATTATACTGGTATAGTTAATAGAGCAAACGTTTATGGTATCTAACATTTTCTGACGAATCATTAGCATTTGTTGGTTTGAAACAGTTGAATACTATGATTTCTGTTGATACTTTGTAATTGAAATCTGAAATCATACTGGTACTGTTAGGTTTTTTTAGGTCAGATTCTTTACAGTAGGTGTCTGTGACTTTCTGGCGATAAATTTTAACAATAAACAACATTAGAGTCCAATTGTTTAAAAATAATATAGTGAAACGATTCTAACTTATGTCATGAGGACGAGAAACCCACTTTAAGTAAAAGTGCATTTCAGGACGACTGGTTTTGGTATTAACCTGAAAATGACCTAAGAAGGTTTTTCGCTGCTTTATTAGTAAAGGTGTTAATTATCCATACGAGTCGTTCTGAGATACAGTTTAAAAAATATACTTCATGCAAAATTGCTTTAATATTTAATCTCACAGCACCTGGTTTTTAAACCTTTTTGGAGAGCATCTCCCCTACCATTAGCACAATATAAACCGGCTATTGATTTCAGAAATTACAACTTCACTTTCAAACATCATGCGTATGGGCTTAAAGTGCGTTCCTATACGCGAAGATACTTAGATGTATACTTTTTCACTCATCAAACGAGTTTTTGTCTTTCAAAACCAACGTGATATTGGCGAGTTGTAATTTTATAGCACGTAACGAACGACTTTTTCTATAGAATCACTTATTCGCCCTGTAATATCTACATTCGTTCACAACCACAGAAACTTCGGTTTTTGAATTTCGCGCAAAAAAAATCGAGGGTTATCAGGGTTAATCGTTTCTGATCCATTAGTAGTGACAGACAAGGAGGAAGGCAAGAAAACACTACCACCCACCGCCAGTTTTTGAGCTATTCTTTATCAACGAGTCGTGGGATTGAGTCGTTGTGATTCTTCAAGACACCAACTGTCAATTGAAGTGCCAGTGTTTGGCTAGGCTTGTGACTGACAGTCTCATTGTAAAGCTCCCGCACCTGAAAGGACGAGCATGTTCAGTGATGGGGATTCGAACCTAGAACTCGCACATTATCAGTTGAACGCCACAGCCACCAGGTTCCAGTGTTGAAACATTTGTTGACATAATACTGACATACAGTTACACAACTTACGGTTCTAGAATAATAAACCATGTCTCCTACATGATATAACTAAACAGATAAAACATAAGGTATTTTTAAAACTTACGCTGTTAAGACAACTGCAACCAGAGAAACGACAGACATAATGACGTAATATTTTGCTGTGACCTGTTCAAAGCTGCTTAAATACATACGACTTGGGACATTAGCCTTTACACACACATACCTCCCATGCAATATAACGGCGATAACATCAAACTACGCAACTGTGAAGGTTGTCTTGGTCAGATTCGTCTTTTACACTTAGCTTCACAATATTCTGTCCATTGGATTTTCTGAACGCAGTCGTTTGAATAGATAAAAATTAAACATCAAGACTACAACGTATAATTGAACTACTTACAATCTTTCAATTACTGTAAAAAAAGCAGAATTTTTATTGTTTATTTGTTCGATTTCGCTCAAAGCTATACCACGGATACACGCACGAGACGTCCCTAATTTTGAGGTGATAAAGGGAAAACAGCTCGTCAACTCAACCCACCGCCAACCTTTCGATTTCTCTTACCATATCGACTAATGAGACAATTCTATAACGCTTTCACGACCACAAGTGAAAAGCACGATTATGTTCTTATATTTTTGCGACAACGAGACGCATACCCTGAACCCTCAGAATCACAGTTTAATACGCTGACCACTGGACCTAACTCGGCCGCAAAATGGAACCAAAATACAGGTAAATATAAAAGAACTTTTTCCAAAGACAAGTAACAAGTACTGTATGAAGGCGACACCTGTCGTCTGTATTCGCTGGAGTTTTAATCAGCTTCAAATGATGTAAGAAATCAGATTAAGAGGGTTCTCACACAAAGTTATCAAACATGCACGTTAAATTCTATATCACAATTTTATTACTACTATCTTTTTTTGAATGACATATTGATTTTATAAGTTCTTATCAGAATGACGCAGCTGTCGGAGAAGCTGGTAACAAATTCCAGACGCATTTGTACCACTTCGCTTCTTCTGTGTGGTATGTTTAATTTTTGAATACCCAGGAGCGTCAGGTGCACAAGACCTCCTCCTCCAACGTTTGTAGCCCCCCAGTGGCTCAGCGGTATGTCTCTGGACTTACACGATAAAATCCGGGTTTCGATACCCGTGGTGGGCAGAGCACAGATAGCCCATTGTGTAGCTGTGTGCTTAATTCAAAACAGCATCAAACGTTTGTAACACCATCAATATGATTAGTTTGTTTTGAATTTCGCGCAAAGCTTCATGAGGGCTATCTGCGCTAGCCGTCCCTAATTTAGTAGTGTAGGACTAGAGGGAAGGCAGCTAGTCATCACCACCCATCGCCAACTAGTGGGCTACTCTTTTACCAACGAATAGTGGGATTGACCGTCACATTACAACGTCCACACGGCTGAAAAGGTTAGCATGTTTGGTGCGACCGGGAATAGAACCCGCAATCCTCGGATTACAAGTCAGGTGCCTTAACCACCAGGCCATGCCGGAGCCTGCATCATAACGAGCCAGTGTAGTAGGAATGGATACATGTACATACAGGCATGGAAGTTAAAAAAAATGCTTAGATACTTTCGAATCGTGGTATTAAAATTTGCTCCTATAGAAACCATCAGAAAACTACTTGCAAAGAAATAATCGATTTGTTCAAACCATACAATCACCTCGTTTTATTAATATATCACCAACATACAATCTAATAATAATAACGTGTCGTCTAAATAAATTTAATTACAACCGTCGTTTTGATAATAAACTAATATTAACCTTTATTCCCATTTCTTAAATAAAAGTACTTCAAACAACGCCTTAAAAATAATCGAAAAAAAACCGAAATATTTTCGAAGTTGTCACTTATTAATATAATCCGTTACCTTCACTAACACAGATATCATATAAATCTAATTCATTATGAGTGTCATTTCCAAAAGGTGGTGTTTGTTACTGACGGCCCCCCGCTTGTACAGCGGTATGTCTTCGGATTTACAACGCAAAATCAGGGGTTCGATTCCCCTCGGTGGGCTCAGCGGATAGCCCGACGTGGGTTTGCTATAAGAAAACACAAATTTGTTACTAACGAGCGCAAAAAGCAATACAGATGCTGTATATTCTATTAGTCCCTCAATTTGAACTGATGGACTACAACAACACTTTTTTGACTGAAGAGTAGGATTTGACTTTCACTCTTATAACTCACTGTGGCCTCAAAGTGAGACGTGCTATCGATTTTCTGGTTACGGGATGCGAACCACTAGGCTGTGCTTAGATCATACATTTGTTTAGACCGAAAAAGGTTACAAAATAATGATGTATTCCACTGCTACTACTAATAATAATACATCGTTGTTTCGTCACTTTAATATTGATAATAAATGAAACTTGATCACGAGATTTCTTCATTATGTGGTAAATTTGAGGTGGTGCTCACAACATCGTTTTCCCACATTTTAAAACCTCAACACACGTTACCACAAGTTATAAGGTCCCCCTAGCGGGAGAAAGCTAAGTTTACAGACTCACAAAAATCACCGCGGTGCGGACAGCAGCAACAAACTTATCAACTTTGTTCCAAAATACTCGTAAATTTTTCATTAACAAACGGAACATCACATGATGTTGCCATTAGCAACACCACGTATACGTGTACTTCATGCACAATGCTTTTATATCTAACGTACAAAAAAAATGTATGATAAACGATAAAAACACCACAGACTCATTTCTCACATCAGTCTAACATGAAAAATAAATTCCTCTTATCAGGGTCTGTCAAACAACCATAACATAGTAAAGTGAATTTGATAATAATATATATATATATTTGTTCAAACTTGTACCTGTTTTGTTAGAAAGTTAGAGAAGGCAACCCCTTCGCATAGCTTATTTCACTCCCTTAAGACCTCAAGCGTCCGGGAGGGGGGGTGCAGAGCCAGTGAAATTGTACTAACCTACTTTGAAAATAGGCCAAACTGTATGTTTTTCAGTTCACGTCCTCGAATTTCAATTATGGTCAAAATAAGTAAGCAGGTTAAAGCCTTTATCACAGATCAATATTCTCTAAATTATCACACAAACTGTTAGTGAGCCAGTTCGTTTGTGTGGTTCCTGAAATAACACTTTAATATTTGTTGTTGTTGTGGCCAATCAGAAGTCTTGTTACTTTAGTATAGTGAAACGTTCCTCTCGTATTCCGAACCAATGATAACGAGATTAGACAATAGTTAATTTTCTTTCAAAATAAAGGGTTGTTTTTTAACCAAACGTTTGTTTTTCCTTATATTCTTTAACGCGATGCGCCCAGCTAAATGTATACAATATTATATGCAGCTACACAATACCGACAAATTTATAAATTATTTATCGCAATATAAAATCTCGTCTCTGGAAATTTCAAGCTTCTAACTTGAAAATTAATACATCTATTAAAAACTTGCTCGTTTCAAGTAACCGCATTCAAAAAGTGTTAATTTGCACTTAGATTACGTTTTTTTTCACCTTTCCTGAGTTTTCGAAACTATCTCAGGTCTGAAAGAAAATGGAGAGAGAGACAGAGAAAAAAATAAAATAAAAACAGTCGTGTTTCGTGTTCTTGACGCTCAGTCTGTACAAGTATAGTTTACCCTGACGTTTCGTTAGGAATTCGTCCAGCGAATTCATTACAGTCAGGTTTGGTTTCGTTTTGAATTTCATGCAAAGCTACACGAATGTGTTTTCTTTTGACAAAGCTACATCGGGCTATCTGTTGAGTCCACCGAGGCGAATCGAACCCCTGATTTTAGCGTTGTAAATCCGAAGACATACCACTGTATTAGCGGGGGACAAAGCTACACGAGGGCTATTTGCGCTAGCCGTCCTTAATTTAGCACTGTAGGACCAGAGGGAAGGCAGCTAGTCGTCACCAACCACCGCCAACTCTTGGGCTACTCTTTTACCAACGAATAGTGGGATTGACCGTCACATTATAACGCCTCCACGGCTGAAAGGGCGAGCACGTTTGAGCAGATGGAAGGCATCCAGATAGTAGCACCTTCCGCCGTCAAATTTTACGCTCTTCTGGCAAACGTTAAAAGTTTGTTCTTCTTAATTTTGAAAACCAGGAGAGTTAATAGAAAGAAATATTGGACCAATCTGTCAACAAGAACATGTTTACCCCAAATCTATCAGTAATCATTTGTTAACTACTGAATCACTTTCATTAAAAAGAATTAAAATGAAGAAATCTGAATAATATGAAACCTAATAATCGTGTCTCGTAATTTTAAAAACAGACTGTGTGGTTTTAGTGACTGCTACCATAGATCAAGGTTTTTCAAACTGGGCTCCGCGAGGTAATTTTAAAATGTTAATATTTTTTCCTAAAACTATGAAATTGAATCAGAATACGCTGTATAAAAAAGTAAAATATATATTTAATGTAACACGTTTTTCACATATTTGGCTTCTTAATATTTGTTTCTGAGTAACACCAGACTATTTTATTTAGCTGAGAGGAAGTTCCCGCGGTGAAAGCGTTAATACTATCACAATTAACTCCGACAGTGGCGCCACTGGTTTCTAGTAAATTTTGCACCATTAAGAGCGCATGCGTCACTAGAAATACAAGTTAGCCTAGTAATTTTCGTACGAAACATCGGTCAAACCTGGGTGTTGATACATCTTTTAAAAGCCATATCTGGACTAGCGACTAAAGAAACTTGTCCAAATTTGAAACATTGTAATGCAATTAGATGCAGTATCAAGTGTTTCAATTTCAAAGTATATTTATAAGTATAATTATATTTATGACAATTGTAATTGGCAATTGTTAGGTTCAGTTAGATTCGTTGTATTTTAATTAGATAAACTCGGTACCAATGAGCTTTGTGACGTCATGTTTTATTTTGTTTCATTTCGTTCGCGATTTAGATGTACGTCAGATCTGGCTTAATATTTTGTTATTTGGCTTTAAAATTTATGTTAAAAATGCAAAAGGTTAACCTTTTTCTTTATAAAAATGTATTATTCTAACGGCCCAGTCTTTTTTCCACAAATCTTTACTTTTGACTTCGTTATGACAACACTGATCTCAGGTCAACATGTCATTGTATGATAATAAAACTCGTGCTTAAACGAATTTTCATTAAAAAGCTATTTTACGTCTGTGAAAATAATTTTGAAGTGTCTAAGATATAAGAATACGTTTTTAGACAAATTAATAGTTAATTGTCACCCTTATTATGGATAATTGGCTGAATATCAGTAATAAATATGATACGAGTAAATATCTTCCTAGGCCTAATACGAATTCATCGGCGTTGTCGTCGTGTGCAAGTACTTCAATGCAAGATGATGCAAGTCGTAAAACAACGAAGAAAATAAAGTGTGATGAAAGTTTTATTTAATATGGTTTTACATGGACAGGTAATAAAGATGGACCTAGTGTGCTGTGTATTTTATATGCAAAAAACTGCTCGTTTGGGTTCAGAAAATATTTTAAATAGAAGAGCGAACAACGTGTCGACCTACTTCGGTCATCGTCAGGTTCACAAAGAAAGAGGTAACTGACCGGAAGCTGACCACATGTTTGGAAGGGGTTGTGTAACTGAACCTGACGATGACCGAAGAAGGTCGAAACGTTGTTCGCTCTTCTATTTAAAATATTTTCTGAACTCAAACGAGCCGTTTTTTGCACATAAAATTCTCAACAAGTGAGTTTCTCGACATCACTGAGTGTGCTGTGTGTTGAACGTGGAACAGTGATGAGTAACAGTAGTTTATATCCAGCAAGGGTAAAAAAATCTAGAAACCAAACACTCCCAATTAAAAAAGTCCAATTTCCGAGCATTTCAAAAGAAAGTGTTTGCAATTAAATACAAGGAAAGCTACATTTTGTTCGTTTGTTCATCAGGACAACAAAGATGTTCTTATTGACTCACACCGTGTTCGTAACCGTATTGCAAAAGCCGATGAAGTTCATTCAATTGCAGAAGAGTTGATAAAACTATGTGCAAAATATCTGGTGGAGTACACAACTGATGAGAAATTTATTACAAACATTAACTCTGTGCTCCTTTCTGACAACTCGGTTAAAAATATATTAGCAAATCACTTAACGGAGTAAATAAGCGAGTCCAACTTTTTCGCTTCAGATGGACGAATCAGCAGATGTCGCAGGTTATGCGATGTTGCTTGTGTTTGTTCGCTATATTCTAAAAGCTAATTTTGAAGAAGACAGGCTAATTTGGAAACCTTTGCCTACTCAAACAACAAGCGAAGAAATAATTAAACTGATCGATTTATTTATGGAAGAACATGAGAGCCAATGGTAACGTTTCTCAAGTATTTCCACTGATGGGGCTGCAGCTATGACTGGAAATTTTCAGGCAGGGTGGCACGCATAAAAAAGAAAAAAAAAACCCGGGCATCGAGAGTATCCACTGCTGTCGTCATCGTGAAGAACGTGCAGATGAAAGAACTTGATTGCTTCGAAAGTCTCAGTGGTTTTTTTACTTGCAAATGAAATATCTAAGTAAATATTGCAAAGGTTTCAGTCTTGCACAACATGTCTAATTTGTGCACAGCTACTGGAGAAGTACTTCCCTCCTCATTTAAAAACATTACTGTGGATTCAAACCCCCTTTGTTGACTCTGCAAATTCCAACGATTTTCCTTTGAAAGAGAAAGAACAGCTTATAGTAATTCCAACTGATTACACCCTAAAATCAACATTTCAGCAGGAAGACATTACAGTTTTGGATTCAAGTGGCCATTGAATACCGTGACGTAAGACCTTTGAACATTTCGATATGTTTTCCAACAAACATTTTCACTGCATACAGCTACAAAGACCGAGTTTAGAAACAGGCTAAATATTGAAGATGACTTACGTTCACAGGTAACAACCACAACTCCAAATACTGAACCACTTTGTGAACAGAGGTAACCCGATCCGAGCCACTAACAAATAAGTAAACACACTAAACTTTTACTAATACAAATTTTGCAAGCAGAAAATTTTGAACAAGTAAAAATATTTGTTTAAATATTGATACTTTTAATAAATGTTTATTCTAAAAGCTTGAGGTAAACTTTATCTGGTGCTAATGGCTGATTGTTTTTATTTCGAGTGTATCCTTTCGATTAAGGTTTCAGAATGTTTTTTATTATGTGAAGCTATGAGAGTCTAAACTTTTTGGGAACCCCTGTAATAGATTACACATGTGATTTTAATAACCAGTACTATGGATTACACACGTGATGTTACAAACTGGTACTGTGGATTATACATGTGATGTTCCTAACTGGTATTATGGATTACACGTGATTTTAATAACTGGGATCACTTAAGTAAATTTACCCAGTACCACACATTACTAACGTGCTCTAACTGGGTATCATAGATTACTTACATGATTCATAGCAATGTTCAACTAGCAGAATACGACAGCAACAAAATATTAAAACAGTATATCGTGTAACCTCTCATATTTCTATTTACAAACTAAAAGAAAAAGATAATTTAAAGAAATTTATGAGATCATTGACGAGTATTAACATTATTACGATCTACAAATCACACACACTGGAGGAGGTTAACAAGTCCCGAGAACTACAAACCATACACCAAGGAGGCTTGCAACTACAAAAATATACACGGGTGAGGGTTAATAGTCCTGAGCAATATTTTCTAACACGTCGCAGGGAACTTTAATCCAAACCTACAACTGAGAACACGGCTCTTGCTGATTGTACGTATAGATCTCTTCATATCCATGCTGCACCCAACAATAAAAGTAGCCCGTGAAAACAGCTTCAGGGATTTTACTCGGTACAGGGTGTATATGAACCCATTACACCCAGCGCTGCATCCAACAACATAAGCATCTTGTGGAAAGATCTTCAACGGTTTCCCCGTTAAGGAGGTCGAAGGCCGCCAGGTGTTACGTGTTTTACCTACTCAAACTCTATACAGCAGTGTGATGTCTGTCAGTCAATTCACAGACACCAAAACGAAGTCACATAACGAACGCTAATCATTAAAATTTGTGTTATCGTTATGTCAGTAAAACGTGCACATGCCATGAATCGTGAGAAGAATTATGCATTCTATTTGACAACAGAGCGCGACACACGAACATGGAAAGAACAAAATGAGACATTTGTTCCTTCTTGAGTTTGGCTTTATTCATTTTTGAAACAGAACACTTTCGGAGGCTCTAAGGAAGTACATTCAGTTGTATTTTATACATTACATTTTGTGGAAAGTAATTACTTGTAATAAATTCATACGAAAATGAGCTTCATAAAACGAACTACGAAGTACAGAAAAATTACATTAACCGTAATCAGAAATATAATTTGCTATAACTAAAGCCCCCAGTGACTCAGCGGTATGCCTGCGGACTTGCACGCTAAAATCCGGTGGGCAGAGCACAGATAGCCCATTTTGTATCTTTGTGCTCAATTCAAAACACCACCTATAACTAAATACAATGACGTCTTTTTTTCTTCTTTTTTTTGTTACCAACAGAAAAATACAGAATCCCAAATAAACATTATAAACTGGTAACACAAGTATAGTAATACACGGTCCAAAGAACATGGTCATCTCCAAGTAAAAAAAAAAAATCACCAGGCGTGCGCAGGGAAACAAGCAGCAGTGCGCGTATAATTAATTAGTTTTAAATTAAACATTCCTGACGCATATTTAAAGGGTTGGTTCATTCTTGTTATAACATTTAATAACCTTCGAAATGAAGGACGTACAATAGCTTCAAACTATACGTGTTCGTTATAACATTTAATAACCTTCACAATGAAGGACGTACAATAGCTTCAAACTATACGTGTTCGTTATAACATTTAATAACCTTCACAATGAAAGACGTACAATAGCTTCAAACTATACGTGTTCGTTATAACATTTAATAACCTTCACAATGAAAGACGTACAATAGCTTCAAACTATACGTGTTCGTCATAACATTTAATAACCTTCACAATGAAGGACGTACAATAGCTTCAAACTATACGTGTTCGTTATAACATTTAATAACCTTCACAATGAAGGACGTACAATAGCTTCAAACTATACGTGTTCGTTATAACATTTAATAACCTTCACAATGAAGGACGTACAATAGCTTCAAACTATACGTGTTCGTTATAACATTTAATAACCTTCACAATGAAGGACGTACAATAGCTTCAAACTATACGTGTTCGTTATAACATTTAATAACCTTCACAATGAAGGACGTACAATAGCTTCAAACTATACGTGTACTTTTCATTGTAGGTTTTAACACGTCACAATAATTCCTTCATTAGGCACGGTAATAGGCTTATGCAGCTAATATTGTAATTTTGAAATCAGATGTGAGTACTGAACTTACCTCTTTTATTAAAACCTCTGCGAAAGGACAACATAAACAAACACAACAAAGATTTCCACAGAAAATATCACTAATTTTCCAGAGATTGAAAGTCACTCCATGTTTTCTCCCATAAATAGAATTAGTCTGCTTTTCATTCTATGTCCAAAAAAGCCACATAGTGGGCTATCTGGACTGTGACAATCGCAATAAATTGAACACCAAACTTTATTGTTATAAACCATCAAAACTTACCCCTGAGCTACCACAGAACAGAATGTATATCCTGAAACTTAAGTTTTCTGTTATAAGTTCGATAAGTTATGCTGAGTTTTCTTCCATAGACTGTGTAGTAATTCATGTCGACAACTTTATTTATGCTACCATGAAGTCAAAGTTTGGTTTCAGTTTCGCGCAAAAACTACTTGAGAGATTGATTATACACACTAGCCGACCCTAATTTATCAATGTTCATCACCACCCAACGCCAATTCTTGAGGAACTCCATCAACAAACAGTGGGATTCACCGTTTCATTATAACGCCCCCACGCCTGAATTGGCAAGCATGTTTGGTGGGACGATGATTCGAATTCGTGCCCTAACCAAACGGCTACGCCAGGCCCACGAATAGTGAGGACTGACCATCACAAAAGGTCGTACATGTTCGGTGACAGGGCTTCGAGCCCGGAAACCTCAGATTAAGAGTCGAACGACCCACTAACCACCAACTCTAGAAATAACTCAAACACGAACATTCGAACTTGATGGTAAACAATAAAACGTTCCATTTGTTTATAAACGTATATTTTAATACAAACATTATCACCGGGTAGTTTTTAATATGTACAGCAACTAATCGTTAAAATAGGCGAGTAAATGACACCGCCAAGACGCGTGGTTTATAAGTTTTAAGACAAAACAGAACAATTTTCTTGACTTCACGTTTTGACTTCATTTCCTTCAATTTGTCCTAACTTTTCTACAAATACACTGATGTTTTATATATAACTTTTAAGTTTACACACTTTCTAAGTTCATCTTCATCCAGATACAATCTCCAACTAAATCATGAACCTAGGTTATAAATACTGGACTAGCAAATATGGCTGAATAAGCTTACAGCGAAACGTCGAAAACACAAAAATTTTTACTTCGAAGAGTGGATCCATCCATGTATTTACGTTTTCGTATCTATATTAAATAACGCGCATATTGAATTACCTCGTGTAAGTTAATTTTTACGTTAGCGTAGTGCAGCTCGCGAGACTTTAAACCCGGGCTTACAACTACTTGCAAAATGTACAAGCCTGTAAGGTAACCTTAGCAAAATCAAACCAATCTGTTATTGTTAAATGGACTGGACGTCGAATTGTATGAACCAGATAAGTTACAGTAGCTCAGAAACAACACAAGGGACTGTCTGTGTTTTTCCAACTACGACTACTGAACCCTTGTTTTAACGTCGAAAGAATTCACATTTAATACTGAGCGACTGAGTGTTATTAGAAAAATACTCTTACTTGACCTTCCAATGATAAAAATGTTTAGTAACATTTTTTACCCTTAAATACTTATTACTAGGGGCACGTAATTTCTTTAAAATGTTTTAAAAGTGCAAGATAAACGTTTAATTTAAATGTTAAAGAAAAAAATACAGACATCTGAGCACGTGAGTCCGAATGTGGAGACCATTTGGTGACAGACAGCATGGCGACTTCTATAAAAACAAATACAATTCATTTCTTCGCTCTCAACAACACAAGCTAACTACGTCATGAAGGTACAACATACTGTAGCGCGGTTTAACCCTAACATTAACCTTTACCCAATAGATGATGAAAAAACAGGAAATTCTTTCCCAGATTTTGTTGACGCTTATAAACAAATTTGAACGTATTCTTTTAATGTAATTCTACAGAGGAAAAAAACAGTTCAGCTAACATCCGAGACTTTTCAAATAAATAAAAGGTTTGGTAAAGTGTTCATACACAAGTCTTAATTGTTTAAGCAAAACATGTCTCTAGTCTTGTGGAATTCCCTACAGTTACGGAATAAAACCTCACGTGATGGTTCTCACAACATTTCAAGACGAACAATTCTTAATATGTGAATAGACGTTCTTTAAAACCACTAGGCTTAGAACTAAAATAGGATATTGATGTCCGAGTGAAATTTCATGAAATTATTTAATGGAAAAGAAAACGACTTTCGACATAGTTTACCTGTTCTTTTGTGTACGCTTGTGAAATGCCAAATCTTCTTTTTATATCTTCAAGGTTTTCTTCAAGATGTTCGATTCCGTCTTGATCTTCACTCAGCAAAAGATAAACCCGCCAGTTGGCTGAATCGAACCCCCAGTGACACGTGCGATTCTCTCTAAAGCGATGTACGTGTCTCACGAATTTCTGTGGACTCAGCAGTCCGTGACACTCCACACACTCGATACATTTAGCGTATGGTGAAGTATATAAATCGGGGGTTAAAATTCCACTACACTTTCCGAAGCATTCGTGATAAACTTTGAAACTAAATAAACGTTTATCGCACAGCTTCGTTTCTGCTATCGGAACAGTTCCGACGGTTTGACCGTGGAAGAGCACGGCGCAAAGCCTTTCGGCGTCACTCTTAGTAATCAGGCCGCAACTTGGAGCAGTTAAGGGCAACACTCCTCCCGCTTTCAGGATTTCAAGTTGTTCTTGTGTACAACTGGAAAAGTGAATGTTTAGCTCAGCAAAGACACTGTATATCTGTGGTAAACTAAAATCCCGAAGTACGGGGTTCAAAACTTGAGGAAAGCACAGACGTTCTTCCCCCCCTACGATAAAGCACGAAATGACCTCACCTTCTAAAATTGTTTCAGATCTTTCGCAGCGACCCCTGTCTGGCGGCGTGAAAATTGGGGGCTGCTGAATTGGAAAAGGCGGAGGCGCGAGAAAAGGGTCATAGTCAATTCGTTGACCGGTTGGCGTGGCTGTTTTTTCCGCCTTGGTTGCAGCTGACCACGACAAGTCTTTGCTCGTCACTGCCGCAATTCCCATCTTATCCGTCGGTGACGACACTTCTAACGTTGCAGCCATTAAAGTGTTCGGTCCCTGTAAACTTGTCGCCGCCGCAGCCTGGTATCTCTTTAAGACCTTCTTCAGGTGTGGAGTACACACTTCAGACGACGGTTGTTCCATCACGTTTAACTACGGCGACGTGGTAACAGAAGAATCGGACAAAACGCAGTCATGTCGTCTGCAGTCCGCTTCTCTCTGATCGCTCGTGCCTTGTCTCTACCCAGCGGACGGGACAAACAGCGCTTAGACTATAGGCTGTTCTAGAATTGTACTCACTCCCCGGTTGATCATAAAAATCTAATAAAATAAAACTGGTTTGGTTGAAATAGCTAAAAAAAAAAAAAGTTCATAGTTTAATTTTCTAAAATAAACAAACACAATTTGAACATGAATTATACTTTTATGTCATTAAATACAAATATTTTAAAAACACAGACAGACGTTCTACTTGTACACGTCATTTTGTCTGTTCGCTGTTCCAAATCTTTCAATGCCCCTGTCCTTACCGTTTCAGGTACACTTCCCAGTCACGTGAGATAGACAAGTGAAATTAACACCAAAAAATGCCATTGGTTTTATTATTATGAAAACATGTTGCACGAAAAGGTATTTTTTTCCTTTCAGACTTAATACAGTTTTACATTTGTAACTGTGATCCACAAAGTTTAATCATGGCCACATTATCTCATCGACTACTGATAAAACTTTGATGTTTTCTCATTTCGCGTACATCGTTTTCAGATTTACGACAGAAGTGCGCGCTATACTATTTGATAAGAGTATAGATAATGGCAAAGTGGCTGCCCATGTGGAAAAGAATACGCCAGTCTCTGTTACATTTTCTCAGAAAATGACGCTCTCTACTCGTTCGTTGTTTGGTCGTAAAATTTTTTACGATCGTGGGTTTATTGTATAGGAAATACATACGCCAGCATACACCAAGGGGACTTAATACTTAACAGAATCCAGCTACTTAGGAGATCCCCACGTGAGCCAATCAAAGAAAGAAAAAAAGAACAGTATATTGTAACGGTGAACCCGTTGATCTTAGGCTAGTCCCATGTGGATGACCTGGTTGTCTCTCTTATTGGACCCAAACCTGTACGAACCATGAAGCTCGCCTGGCTTATTTTGGTTGTAGCACACAATGCTCAATTCACAGCCAAGATTCAATCGTGCACAGTAAAGTGGAATAGGGTGATTTATAGTTCCACTTTGAAACACCTTTTTTTTTCAGATTATTTTTCTCTCTGTACTTAATTCACGTATATCGATTCAGAATAATACCGCAAAGAATGCAGTAAGCCACCATTTCAAATGCATAAACTACGTATGACAGATTTATCTTACTAAGCCTACTCTAACCATGGTTATGATTATGGATATTGCCTTGATTAAATCCATGACTTCACAACTTAATCATCTCTTAAAATAATGCACGGGCACTAAATAAGGAATTAACTGGGGAATCCACGCATATAATTATTGCAGGAAATATAATTTCTATGAAATTAAACTCGAGTGAATTGCTACAACAAGGTTAAGCCTATACATTCATAGGTACAAGTTTTGAATTCAGCCCAAACAGGGTTGAATTTTGAAGTAAAATTTTACTTCTTGTTATTTTATTGTTATTTAATTTATTGCGTAACTAT
The DNA here is from genome assembly GCA_011833715.1 of Carcinoscorpius rotundicauda. Taxonomy (NCBI): domain Eukaryota; kingdom Metazoa; phylum Arthropoda; class Merostomata; order Xiphosura; family Limulidae; genus Carcinoscorpius; species Carcinoscorpius rotundicauda. Next base: position 125,427,117 of record CM022394.1, on the reverse strand, counting down.
GTTTGTAGTAAAAAAACAAACAATTCCACATGCTTCGGTATCTGTATCTAGCAGACTTAACAAAAGCTACACAGAACTTCATTTTCTGTTATAATACTACGAACATTTTTAGAAACTTTCCCCAATGCTGTATATTCCAATGAACAGATAAAAATGACCGTGTTTTGTTGTTGTTTTTTTTGTATAGCGAGAAGATGCACTTTAGCATATGGTTGTAAAAGTCTTAAGGAACGTGTTGGCCATTTGGTGGAGCTTTGAATTTCGGAGCTGGCGAGCAGGGTTCGAATTGGAACGTTACCACAAAATGATGAAAGGAAGTTCCAGAATGATCCTGACTCGTTGTCTTCTATTCTATAGTTCAAAATTAGGTGCGTTTATAACATTTCATCACACTCACTTTTGCCATGAATGCTAAATATAACCAACAACTTGTGCTTCTTAATGACATCCCTTGGTGCGTTCGCATGTTCCATTGCAAGGCCACTTCACACTATCTACTGTGTCCGCCAAAAGGAATCGAACCCCTGAATTGTAGTGTTACAAAGCCGAAGACTTACCGCAGTCTCACTGAGTTACCGTGATTTGGTTCTAGTTTAACCTGCAGCTAATGTGACACGTGGGATGAACAGTCAATTCTGAGGCCTCAAAATTTACACCACTTTTCCTACTTCAGAAGTGCTAATCAGAAGGAAAGTGGACAACCAGTAAGTAGCACCCACTACCTACACGGAGTTCACTTTTCAAATGGACCCGCAATATGTGGAACGTGCTTGTAAATTCGAACCATGTACCCTACGGTACTCAGCCCGACACATTAGCTGCTGTGTACGTGCAGACAATATACAACTGTTACGTTCACCAGTCACAAAACATTGTTCAATGTGTTTGAAGTAAACCCGGTTTCTCGCAGATCCGCAGATTTACCATATTGCTCTGCCACTAGGGGAGATATCACTAAAATAAATTACATCATTATGCATTACAAGACGCATGCTATACGTCTACAGTGGTGACCAATCGCGGTGGTAAAACGAAAGATTGTGTTGTGAAGCTACAGGGTGGTCGCTAGAAAAGCGGAAAATTTGAGGGTCAGATGAGATCATGAATAAAATGCGTGCTTACTCATTTCTATTTTTATTTCTTTACATCATGAATAAAATGCATGATTTTAATAATTTTGAGCATCTATGAGTGTAATATAACATATGCCTTTAAAAAACTTTGTAAAAGTTATTCTTTGTATAAATAAATAGCTGTTTGACAAATTTTCCGCTTTTCTAGCGACCACCCTGTACATATATGCGATAGAAAAAAATCTTTTGTTTTTCTTTTTTCGAGAAAATTCAATTAAATCCAGTTTTTGCATCAATATTTGTTTGTGAAATCCAACGTTATATTGCGGCTGGATAATCCACAGGGCTCCCCGTATCCTGTCCTAAACCGACAAATCTAAGAACGCGAGTACTATTTCACGCCTTGACCTCACCAAGAAATTACAATTTATACAGTTATCATGATGTAATTAAGATTCATAACTTCATTAAATTTGCATCATTCTATGATAAATCGTTTTACCCTGTTATGAAAACGATTGTTTTGAATTTCGCGAAAAGCTACACTACAGCTATCTGTGCTAGCCGTCCCTAATTTAGCAGCGTAAGACTAGAGGGAAGGTAGTCATCACCACCCACCGCCAACTCTTGCGCTACTCTTTTACCAACGAATAGTAGGATCGAACGTGACATTATAAAGCCCCAACGGCGGAGAGGGCGAGCATGTTTGGTGTGATGGGATTTGAACTCGCAACCCTCGGATTACGATTCGAGTGCCGTAACCACATGGCCTTTTTTTAATGACAAATTTAATCGAGTTTCTTCACGCTTAGGTGGAGAGATAAAGACAATATTTAGCGTTATAACATATTTCAATATATTTTGTTATGAAGCTAAGTCACTTTTTTCCTTCAGGCTTAGAGGTCTATGGTTTGTCAGTCTTATACTTTTGTACGTACAAATAACCGCGTGTGTGTATAAAGATAATGTATTTCTGCGCGCAGCGAAATAGTTCAAAAATAATTTTATCATTTCGTATTTGAGTTCCGTATGTTTTTCGCACATGCTTAAAGACCCAAAACGAAAAGTTCACTTTCATGTTGTTGTTGTTTTGTTTTTTTAAATTTTCATAAACAATATTCATTGCTCTCTTTTAGCTGCATTTCCTCAAACATTTACAGCGCTAAAATGAGTGGTTTGATTTCCCTCGGTGGACAGAGCAGATAGCCCGATGCAGCTTTGCTAAAAAAAAACAAAAAACACACAAACATCATTTTTATCCTGTCCATATCAAGATCCATATTTATCTGAAGCTTCAGTAAACGACGTTTCCCTTCCAAAAGTACCAAGACAAAGTCGGTTGAATCGTAAATAACAGTGCAAATCACGTTCCTACACCAACGAAACACGACCCTCGATGTGTGTATGGTTGGTGTGATATAACATTACAGTGAGACTGACAACAGCTTCAAATACGTCTTTTGTTGTTGCCTTTACGGAGATTTACCAAAGATTTCAACAACAATGTGTAGCATGTTTTTCGTGTTAGAAAATACACATAAAAAGAGGGATATTTACGCTATCTGTGCAGTAGTGTTTTTATTTGTTTTTAAACTTCGCACAAAGCGTTAGTCGTCCCTAATTTTAACACTTTAAGACTAGAGGGAAGGCAGCGAGTTACCACCATCCACCGTCAACTATTGAATTATTCTTTCACCGACGAATAGTGGAATTGACCCTAACATTATAACGGCCTCGTGGTTGAAATGGGCGAGCATGTTTGGTATGATGAGGATTCGAACCCGCGACTCTCGGATTACGAGTCGAGTGCCTTAACCACGTGGTCATGCCAAACCCTACGTAAAGGGAAACCTATCGTTCATGGGTCGGACGAGAGTTGAATATTGCTGTTTTTGTTTTGTTTTTAATTTCGAGCAAAGCTTCACCAGGGCTATCTGTGTAAAACTAGTGGGAAGATAACTGTCTTCACCATCACCACCCATCGCCAACCATTGGGCTATCCTTTTACGAACGAATAGTAGGGTTGGCAGTCACGTAAAACGTCCCCATGGCTGAAAAGGCGAGCAGCATGTTTGGTGCGACGGGGATTCCAACCTGCAACCCTCAGATTATGGGTCGACCGCCCTAACCACTTGGCCATGTTAGGGCCTAGGAAAGTTGACGATAAATCATGCAGTTAAGCGAAACAGAGCCTAGAGAAAGAGACCTAGATAAGCATGACAGAGCTAGTGCAGACAACAGTGACAGGGTTTATTACACGTGATTTTAATTACTTGTAACAGACACTGAACTGCGTCTTTTAACGGTTAAAAAAAGGCCTTGAAGTATAACCAACGTTAAGCAGAATCTTTACGAACAGAGGATGTTGGTGGCACCTCAGGAGTTGTAATTCTGAAGAGGAGATATGTGCATGTTATAATTATGCATATTTTAATCTGTTTTATTTATTAAATAATAAGATTTACCGATTAAAAAAAACTTTATTAAAAATTTAAATGTATTCAACGATACATTAACGTAGCTTCTAAAATCTCGAATTCATTTGTTACGTTGACGAATCTTTAACCTTCAAGGTTTAAGCCTATTTTTTTCAACATCGTTTTTGTTTGATTTAAACTAAAAAAAATATTTTTTTGTGACACAATAAATTTTACTTAAGATGCATAATTTTAATTTTAAACAAGAACAAAACAATAAGCTTTAGTTATTTGTTTTTTCTTGCCAAAATTAAAAAAGGGCATAATATGAACATTTTTTACATAATTTAATTAAATACGATTCGATATAATATGAATACTTCATACCTCATTCCAGTGTTTTTGCCGTTTCTATTCACACACACTAACTTCTGTGCACCTTATCAGCAAAGTGGTTATTGAACGTATGAAGAAGACAAGTATGTAACCATATCAAGTATTTACTTAATATATTGAGGCTTAGCTTTAAAATATTTTAATGGAATTACTGTTATAATTATAATCCACATTTTTATTTGCCATTTTGTAGACTCTGTTAACAGGAAATGAACTCGAGCGAAAACGTCCTCCAATTTGTTTCGCTAATGTTAAAAAAAAAAAAAAAGCTTCACAACACAATCTTTCGTTTTACCACCGTGATTGGTCACTACTGTAGACAACGGAAGTGATGTCACAAGTATGTAGTCTTCCTGATTGCTCAATGCAGTAACTTGTGAAAGTGGCTTCATACATACAAACCTAAAGTTCTACTTAATGAAAAGCAAAAAATTACATCAGTAAAAAAGGAAATGTGAAAAGAATATATACACTGTAGAAATGCCACGCATGCGTAAACATATATTAAAAAAACTTAAAAATCAGCAAATTGATCTTGGCTTTTCCTTATAACTACAATTACAAATGTAATATATATCCTTATAAAAATGACGCATAATTGTACATTTTAATTTTTATTAAATACATAAAGAATATTATCTGCTCAAAGGTGCTTCTAAATGCTTGAAGCAGTCACACTTTAAAACACATAAAATAACATTAACACTAACTTTTGTGCAGAAATTTCCATCTCTAAAGAAAGTGGATATCAGAAAAAGTGGATTATTTTTAGTTTTCTGTTGTTGTTCTTTCATTGTCACGTAAGAGTTTTTATTTCTTTAATTGAAAACTATAGCCCTACTACTTCACCTGATGCCTACCATAAGATTCACGATTTCCTGCTGAACTGTTTAATATGCTAACTAGAAAAATAATTAAAAACATTCCAAAATACAGATTTTCATCAAGTCTAAACATTTTAGAATATTTGCAAGATACAAATAAGAAAGTTATTGGTCTATGATCACTTACACAGGATTAGGTCCTCTAGAGACAGGTATTAAAACAAAAATAAACCCAACGAGTTGTGTTGGCAACAGAAGATAAACAAAAACAGGACATTCACACTTCAAGGAACCAGTTTTATAAAGGAGGATGTACGAAAGAAATAGCAGAAAGAAACCATCTAAAATGGTTCCTGGACAAATGGTTAATGTGGAGACAGAAGACAATAAGTTTACTTGGAGCAGAAGTTATGAATTTGTTGAATTACTTGGAGATTCTATGAGTATTATTGTAAGTATGTAAATCACAACAACAATAGAATTCACCATGGAATGGTGAATAAAAATGCACACAGCTGAATATTTTTAAAATGATATTAATGATAAATCAAAAGTCAAAACTAAATCATAACTGATTTCTCTAGTTATGATTATTAAATGTTTCTTTTTTATATATTTTTCGAGCCTTTTATAAGACTTATTATTTTCCAACAACCTATTTATGACTGTCTCTGACTTATGTATGAAGGAATATTATGCTAATACAGTAATACATTGACAAATAACAATTTATTACCATGATGTAATGATTTTTATTTTGGGGAACATACCACATTAAACTGTTATTATCTTCAAATCTTTTTCTCTCGAAGTAAAACAAAGTTACTTTATTCTATTTATATTTCAAATTTCAGTGCTATATTTTCATTTGTTACTGTTGTCTTCTACAGGTGATTCATTCTATATTCTTCATAAGTAACATGATAAAGTTAGATTCTGTGGTTGGTCATAAGTAAATGTTTCTAAACAATATTTTCCAATATTAGTCACAGAAACAATTAGTTTATTTTAGTATGATACTTCATAAATGAAAACATTAGCCTGGAATACAAGTTACAGTTTCATGTGACATAAATGTATATAATATACACAAATTGAATGTATTATAACTGTTTCCAAAACAGCTGTTGCCAACAAAACCTTTTACTTTTCATCTTGTGGCTTCACTTCCAGACAACAATTGTTTATTATAACCCACTAACTACAGAAACTATAAAGATTCCATGAGACCTTCTACATACTATCTAAGTCTTATAAGCTTAAAAACATATATAATTAACAGTCTTCAAATTTATTCAAATTTTAAATTTTTAACCACAATGACAAAATTTCAGCTTATTCACAATTTTAAAACAGGTTTATTCTGGCAAGAGTTTTAAGACACATCCTGACATGGGTGGCATCCAGCCAAGGAAATACGTTATACAATAAAAATTGGAGACAAGTTTCTTGTGGAATACATGAGAAAGAAAAAAATATACACTAAGAAAATGTGAATGTTTGCCAAGAAAATCTCACTGTTGTACAAGTTACCATTGTTATTAAAACCAACTGAATGTTTTATTACTTACTGTAACTTAACATCTCGTGATAACCAAGAAACAAAACTATACTACTATATCATAACTCAAAATTATCAAACAGGTGTTGCTGACACACGACATGACATGTTGCCAAGTGAAAGTCCATGTTTAAATTCGATGGACTTGTTTACAAAAGGCAATTTATACAAAATTCTATTGTGACACCTTTTAAAAATAAATGTTAATATATAGTTGACCAAACTGATTAACAGGTGTTCTAGTTTGGCTTGTATTCCAAAGAAAAAAAATAGAAAAATATAAATCTGTAAGAAAAAGTGGTTAGGTGGTAATACATGTCGGTCAAAACACTTAAACACAATTAGACTCTGAAGTGAAAAGGCTTAGACAGAACACTATATTAGACTCTACAGTGTAAAGGCTAAACAAAACACTATATTAGACTCTACAGTGTAAAGGCTAAACAAAACACTATATTAGACTCTACAGTGTAAAGGCTAAACAAAACACTATATCAGACTCTACAGTGTAAAGGCTAAACAAAACACTATATTAGACTCTACAGTGTAAAGGCTAAACAAAACACTATATCAGACTCTACAATAAAGAGGCTAAACAAAACACTATATCAGACTCTACAATAAAGAGGCCAGACAAAGCACTATTTCAGACTCTACAATAAAGAGGCCAGACAAAGCACTATTTCAGACTCTACAATAAAGAGGCCAGACAAAGCACTATTTCAGACTCTACAATAAAGAGGCCAGACAAAGCACTATTTCAGACTCTACAATAAAGAGGCCAGACAAAGCACTATTTCAGACTCTACAATAAAGAGGCCAGACAAAGCACTGTATCAGACTCTACAATAAAGAGGCCAGACAAAGCACTGTATCAGACTCTACAATAAAGAGGCCAGACAAAGCACTATTTCAGACTCTACAATAAAGAGGCCAGACAAAGCACTATTTCAGACTCTACAATAAAGAGGCCAGACAAAGCACTATTTCAGACTCTACAATAAAGAGGCCAGACAAAGCACTATTTCAGACTCTACAATAAAGAGGCCAGACAAAGCACTGTATCAGACTCTACAATAAAGAGGCCAGACAAAGCACTGTATCAGACTCTACAATAAAGAGGCCAGACAAAGCACTATATCAGACTCTACAATAAAGAGGCCAGACAAAGCACTATTTCAGACTCTACAATAAAGAGGCCAGACAAAGCACTGTATCAGACTCTACAATAAAGAGGCCAGACAAAGCACTGTATCAGACTCTACAATAAAGAGGCCAGACAAAGCACTATTTCAGACTCTACAATAAAGAGGCCAGACAAAGCACTATTTCAGACTCTACAATAAAGAGGCCAGACAAAGCACTATTTCAGACTCTACAATAAAGAGGCCAGACAAAGCACTGTATCAGACTCTACAATAAAGAGGCCAGACAAAGCACTATTTCAGACTCTACAATAAAGAGGCCAGACAAAGCACTATTTCAGACTCTACAATAAAGAGGCCAGACAAAGCACTGTATCAGACTCTACAATAAAGAGGCCAGACAAAGCACTGTATCAGACTCTACAATAAAGAGGCCAGACAAAGCACTATTTCAGACTCTACAATAAAGAGGCCAGACAAAGCACTATTTCAGACTCTACAATAAAGAGGCCAGACAAAGCACTATTTCAGACTCTACAATAAAGAGGCCAGACAAAGCACTATTTCAGACTCTACAATAAAGAGGCCAGACAAAGCACTGTATCAGACTCTACAATAAAGAGGCCAGACAAAGCACTGTATCAGACTCTACAATAAAGAGGCCAGACAAAGCACTATATCAGACTCTACAATAAAGAGGCCAGACAAAGCACTATATCAGACTCTACAATGAAGAGGCCAGACAAAGCACTATATCAGACTCTACAATGAAGAGGCCAGACAAAACAGTATACAAGACTCTACAATGAAGAGGCCAGACAAAACAGTATATTAGCCTACAATGAAGAAGCCAGACTAAACTGTATATTACATTCAAGAGTGAAAATGCCAGAGAAAAACTGTATTAGACCCTGCAGTAAAAACCTAGAGAGAACAGTGTATCGAATTTTACACTCAAAAGGTGAGACAAACCTTATATTATGATCACTGTTCAATAATTTATTGTTTGAAAATTTCAATGACCCTCAACTGCTTGTTGCAATAAATAGCAACAATGTTTTGGCTTCTATACTAAAGCCTTCATCAGAACCTGAAACTAAAACATTGTCAGCTTCTATACTAAAGCCTACATCAGAACCTGAAACTAAAACATTGTCTCCTTTTCTTTCAACATGCAGCTACACTTCATTAAAATTTTCCAAACCCACAACATATACTCCGCCTAATGTTCCACTAGAACAGCATCTTGGAGTTAAACAACGTATCATCACACTCTGGGGTTAAACAATGTACCAGTACACTGTCACATTCAAGAGTTAAACAACGTACCAGTACACCGTCACACTCGAGAGCTAAACAACGTACCAGTATACCATCACATTCAAGAGTTAAACAACGTACCAGTACACTATCACACTCTAGAGTTAAACAACGTACCAGTACACTATCACACTCTAGAGTTAAACAACGTACCAGTACACTATCACACTCTAGAGTTAAACAATGTATCAGTACACTGTCACATTCAAGAGTTAAACAACGTACCAGTACACTATCACATTCTAGAGTTAAACAATGTACCAATACACCATCACACTTTAGAGTTAAACAATAAAGAACATTACACTACGTAGAAGATTAAGCAATTAAACTGAAAAAGTTTTGGTTTATAAAACTCTACAAAACATTGTGTTATACTTTAGGTTAAAATAGACAGAAATAACACTAGGCTTAATAATATTAAATGACTTACCTGAAACATGAACTTCAATGTTTATATGTAGTACATTAATGTAACATGTAAGCTAAAATGCATTATGTTTTTCAAGTTAATATTTTTTACACAACTCAAGACAAAGCAGTATAATACAATACATATTCAGAACTGTACAATACATATTTGACGATGAAACAATCATACAGAATACTGTGTAAGACTATATAGTGAAACAGGAGAAAAGAAAAACATACAAGAGATTAAGACACGTTTCTTGTAGAACATTACAGGGTTAAACAGCTAAACAATATGATCAGCTCTAGTTTTAAATGACAGAATATAGTTACAATCTAGGGTTAATCAGCTGTGCAGAAAAGAAACATTAAACAATAAGAGTGAATACTGTTTTACATACTAGGTTAAAAATTTTGATAAAACACCAATATGCATTCAGTGTTTAAACAACTGGGCAAATACTATATTACACACCAAGTTAAACCCGTTGATAAAACACAAATATGTATTCAGTGTTTAAATAACTATATTATATTCAAGAATTAAACAGTTAGGCAAAGCATTTTTTTAACATGAAACAAATTTCGAGGCAGCTTTGTTGTTTTATACAGTTAAACAACCAGACATAATATTATATTACATTACACTAATGGATTAAACAATTAATCAGACAGAAGAACACATCACATTCAAAGAAAGATCAGTAAACTGAAAAGTAGACAGTAACACCATTAAGAAAACAGCTAGGCAGAACATTACATTGCAACAGTGGATTAAACAACTAATCAGACAGAGCACTACATTACAATAATGGATTAACAACTAATCAGACAGAACACTACATTACAATAATGGATTAAACAACTAATCAGATAGAACACTACATTACAATAATGGATTAAACAACTAATCAGACAGAACACTACATTACAATAATGGATTAAACAACTAATCAGACAGAACACTACATTACAATAATGGATTAAACAACTAATCAGACAGAACACAAAATTACAATAATGGATTAAGCAACTAATCAGACAGAACTCCACACTGATGGATTAAACAACTAGTCAGACAGAACTCCACACTGATGGATTAAACAACCACTTAGACAGAACTCCACACTGATGGATTAAACAACCACTTAGACAGAACTCCACACTGATGGATTAAACAACCACTTAGACAGAACTCCACACTGATGGATTACACAACTAATCAGACAAAACTCCACACTGATGGATTACACAACTAATCAGACAGAACTCCACACTGATGGATTACACAACTAATCAGACAGAACTCCACACTGATGGATTACACAACTAATGAGACAGAACTCCACACTGAAGGATTAAACAACTAATGAGACAGAACTCCACACTGATGGATTAAACGACTAATCAGACAGAACACTAGATTACTTTTATGGATTAAACAAGCAATCAGGCCCTTATCTCAGAAAGACTAGTATGGAAACTAACAGTTTTGTTAACCTGAATATGATCTCAGAAGGTCAAAACATTGTCCTCTGTTAATCAATAAAAGTGTTAGTACCAACACCAACTTTCCTGAGATACATTTTTATTTCAAGTGGGTTTCTCGTCATCAAGATTAATCAGACAGAACTCTATATTGAACTCACAGAGTAAACCACTAATCAGACATAGCTATACTTTACTTTCATGGATTAACCCTTTCGCAATGAGTCAAAGGTGAAAAGCCATGTCATCACATTTGTTGAATTGAATTTAAATATTAAAAGAACACACCTAGATACAGATTTTAGTGAGTTGTGTAATATATCTAATACAGCACATTTTAAAATTAGATGTGTGTGATGTTGAAATACTAAATTTATAATTTCATAAAAATTAGGAACTCAAATTACCAATATTAACAAGTTAGAATATAAAATAATCTCATATCTCCTCATTTTACTGAGGTTTAGTTTGTCTCGAATTTTGTGCAAAGCTACACTAGGGCTATCTGTACTAGCCATCCCTAATTCAGCAGTGTAAGACAAGAGGGAAGGCAACTAGTCATCACCACCCACTGCCAATTCTTGGGCTACTCTTTAACCAAAGAATAGTGAGATTGACCATACCATTATAATGTCCCACAGTTGAAAGGAAGAGCATGTTTGGAGTGGTGGGGATTTGAACTCATGACTTTTGAATCATGAGTTGAGTGCCTTAACCACCTGGCTATGCTGGGCCTTTATTTTGCTCAGACATGGCTTATATACTGAATCAAACACAGTGGTACTATTCACCTCTTTCTATTTTTGAAAACGGTCCTTTATACACACATACTTCAATATATAAAATGTGTGTAACAAATAAACAACTTAGAATGTCCCCCTCATGGTTTTCTCAACCATTTTAATCTGTGAAAAGGCTATTATGTTCTTTTGAACCAAGATTTTAAGAAGGTTGGTTCTGTCTTTGTTTGCTCAAAGTTTCATATTTTTTTAAACCTAAATATATCTTACTTACTAAACTTAAAAGTTATAGTAGAATTTTATAAACTTAAAAGTTATAGTAGAATTTTATGGCATCAGTGTAGTTATTTATGACTTTTGGTTATTCAACTGTATATACATGCAAAATTTTAAAAGGCTTAGCAACCTGTGTAGAGCAGAAACAGAATTCAAAGATCATAGCTAGAAGAGATAACTGTTTTCTTTCGTTATTTACGAAAAATAAGTTTAATATTTTATTTCTAAATAGTAATAATCTATATAGATATACAATGTATAATAATTGAAATGTGACTGTATATTACAAAATACTAGTCCACTAAAAATCCAGCTGAGACAGAGAAGACTAAAGGTCTGTTATATATTACTGGAAACTTAACACAAACGTACATGCACCATGTTAGAGCAAGGTATGTAATGTTAACTAGGCATGAATGGAAGGCCAATACAATAAAAAATAATAAATATATATCATAATGAGACTTAAGCTACTTCGATTAAACATTTGCATTTTCATATTATAAAACGTAGTCATTCTAGCATAAAAGAGTATAATTTACATTAATTTTCCAATTTTTTTATGATAGTTATAAGACTGACTGGTCAACTGACAGCCTTAACATAGTTTGAGTATAGAAAATAATACAAAATGTAGGGTTTTACTGAAAACAGAAGTTGTCAATTTTGAAATGTTTTTAGAGATTACATGAAGAATATTTGAACTTTTGAGGCTGAAGAGAAGATTTTTAATCATAACATGGAAGTCACTTTGCACTTATACTAGTGACAAAACAGAGTCAATGTCTTGACAAACAAATCTTTAAAAACATAGTACATTAAAAAAATCTGATTTTTTGTGTACAGAATAATTGTAATCTTCACTAACAGTCCACCACATTTTGTGAAAATACACATGCTGTATCAAAAGTTATAGTAATTAACATGTGTAAATGTGTAGATGAACCTGTGTATATTATACCAAGCCCATTACAAAAGGATTAAACTAATAAGACAGAACATTACATTACACTCGCAGATTAAACAACCAATGAAACAGAACATTACATTACACTCACAGATTAAACAACTCATAAGACAGAACATTACATTTCACTCACAGATTAAACAACTTATCAAACAGAAAATTATACTAATGAATTAAACAACTGATTAGACAGAAAGACTACAATACAATCAATGTTAAACAACTAGTGAAAATATAATTACAACCAATGGAAATGGAAGGTCAGTCAGTACATTTATGTGTTTGATAGGAAAACAGAACACAGTCACACTGAAGAGTTAAATAACTTTATAGAACACTATAATATACTTAATATGGAGAACCAGTAAAACTAATAGACTTCTGGATTAAAGAGTTAGAACACTGAATTACGTATGAAGATTAAATAGCGAAATGAAAAACCAATAAACATTAAGTTTAAATAATTAGATAGAACGCTAGTTAGCCAAGCCTTCATTTACAAAGGGGTAAAACATGAATGTCTGCCAAAAGTAAACAGAATATTGAACCTATCTGATAAGATATGTTTCTTCAACTCAATATTTAGGAAACCCACCTGATTTTCCCTACCAAATTTGATGAAATTTGTTCATTCAGTTTCTCACAACAGCTTAGGACACCAGAAAGACAGACAATTCTAACTTAAATATTTCTATAAATGCAATCATAACAAGTTACATAAATAGTGATTTCAGTGTTTGTTTATTAAACTATTTTTTGTTGAATGTACAAAAGAGCAAGTTATCCTTGTTACAAACTAAACTTATGTTAAACTCAATGTTATATACACAAAATAGAATCGAAATAAAAAGATTTTGGTGCAAACAGTTTTAAAATCAGGGTTGCCTGGACAGTGCATTATCAAATTTGCTCATATTACAATTTGTAATATCACTACAGGAAATAGTTTTGTTCTTTATACTAAAATAGGACTGTTCAATCAGCAGAGAGAAAAACATGACTATAATTAAAAAAAAACAACAATTCTATTACCTAAAATAGCAAGTGAGGGGTTATTCTAAAAATGCTTTTGGACAGAGTTTTTCTTTACCATCCAAAAGTTAATTTTCAAAATGACATTCTTCAAATTCATTTACACCATTATGTACCAAAATTGCACAAAATATGAATAACATACCCATGGTCATGAGACGGTGACATTCACTTTGAAAAGTGTTCCAAGCTCCTGCCTGTCTCTAACTTGTTTCTCTGTGGAAATGTGACTTCACAACTTTCAGCCATGAACAAATGATCGTTTTTGTGTTGAGATGAAGGTGAGATGCTTTCTTCTGAAAGGAAACTTTCAAACAGATGAAGCTGAAAGACTTATTTTTACAAAACAAACTTTGAATATCCTTAATAACAAAGTGGACATACATGCAATTGCCTATTCAAAAGCTTGTTGATTAATTGGTTTTAAATTCTAAGGTCTTCGTGGGAGAAGCTGTCTGATTATTGGTTGTTTATTTTAGAAACTTCATTCCAAATTTAAAATTATAGGCAAATTAATAAAATCTAAATGGTGTGGCACACTTCAAATAATAAAACTGAAGATTCAGTAAGAACTCTTAACATTTTGTAATTTCTTCCCTTTTTTGATTACATTACTTCAAGAGTATAACCAACTTGTACTGTGACAGCTATATTCTAGTGATACAACTAAAGGGCACATCACTTAGACTGCTTTCAACGATACACAGTTTCAGAGCTAAGTTTCTGATAGTTTTATGAGAAATTCTTTTACACTCTTCAGTTTACACATCTAATATGATGCTTCACACTAAACTCTGTGTTTTATATTTCCAATTAATCAGGAAAAAGATAATGACATATTTAAAATTAGGGACTTAACTTTATGTCCACTTTACAGCAGTTGTAAATAATTAAAATTCAGAAATACCTAAATATATCTAAATGTGTAACACAATACCATGGAGAGATAACTAAATAACATACAATTTCTAGGGTTAAGCCTTATACACTGAATTGCATGGATGAACAGGTCAGTAGTTTTACAGTCATGCATCAGTTACAACAGTGTACTGACGTTTCCATACTATAACTTTGTAGTGATGTCTCATTTACTGCAGTGTACTCATTGTCCATAGTGTAGTAATGCATCAGTTACTACAGTGTACTCATTGTCCGTAGTGTAGTAATGCATCAGTTACTAGTGTACTCACTGGCAGTAGTGTAGTAATGCATCAGTTACTACAGTCTACTCACTATCAGTAGTGTAGTAATGCATCAGTTACTAGTGCACTCACTGTCAGTAGTGTAGTAATGCATCAGTTACTAGTGTACTCACTGTCAGTAGTGTAGTAATGCATCAGTTACTAGTGTACTCACTGTCAGTAGTGTAGTAATGCATAAGTTACTACAGTGTACTTACCTGCTTGCCTGTTAGTCTTCTATTTAAACAACACATGATATTAAGATTCTGCCTTGAATAAAAAATATTTTAAAAAGAAACAACTTCTGAAACTCTAAGATTCATATAATCCCTAAAAATTATTTAAACTGAAAGCATTTATATCCTCTGAGGATTTATATAATACATACATATACACTCTGGAAATATGGTACAGAAAAAATAAAAAATAGAAGATGGCAACATTTCTAGATCCTTATATAAAAGCTAAAAAGTCTGCTATCATTTAAATGACACAATAATGACTTGCAACTTCTATATTAAAACAAATACTTCAAAACACCACCAGATTCACTATTCTAACTGTATATCCTATCAGATGGGGGCTGCCAACACCTGGGAAATGCTCACCTTGGCTCAGAGTCTCCTACATTCAAGCAGTTGTTTTAGTTACCTGCATTAATTTCTTTTACAATCATTCAAATTAATGAACTTTTTATGACATTCAGGAAATTGTCCAAAAGATAATAATAGAAGACTTTTCTATGGTTTTTAAATGAAATTTAATATTTACCTCATGTCTATTCTGATGTACTGAAGTCAGTTGTAATAACAAAAGTTCTTCCAAGGTTTATAGATGAATTTTAAATGTTTTACCTTATGTCCATTCTGATGTACAGAGGTCAGTTGTAATAACAAAGGAATTTTCTAGGGTTTATAGATGAATTCTAATGTTTACCTTATGTCCATTCTGAAGTACAGAGGTCAACTGTAATAACAAAGGAATTTTCTAGGGTTTATAGATGAGTTCTAATGTTTACCTTATGTCCATTCTGAAGTACAGAGGTCAATTGTAATAAGAAAAGGTTTTTCTGCAGTTTCTAGACAAGTTTTAGGTATCTAATTTATGTCCATTCTGATGCAAGAACTACACTGACAAACACCACACCAACATTATTTATAAAATACAATAACTGTTATGACTTCTATACTGGAGAAACAAGTAGAAAAATGGAAACCAGATTCAAAGAACATAAAAAGTCACCTTCACACGTTTTCAAACACTGCAAGTCAAATAACCACCACATAACCATAGAAAACACTCAAATACTAAATAAAGAAACAAACATAAACAAACACAAAATTAAAGAAGTCTTACTTATGCAACAATTTAAACCCAAAATAAACCAATATAAAGGAACGCCATTATGCCTATATTAATATCAAAGATAAAATTATATATTCAAACATCTAACCCCGCCCTCTACATTGCGACACTCAGTTACACAACCCCTTCCAAACATGTGGTCAGCTTCCGGTCAGTTACCTCTTAATTTGTGAACCTGACGATGACCAAAGAAGGTCGAAACGTTGTTCGCTCTTCTATGTAAAATATTTTCTCAACCCAAACGAGCCGTTTTTGGATATAAAAGTTTCTACTGACTTGTATCAAAATGTGAAAACTTGTAAATAAAACAGTAAAGTGTCTTGAAAGCTAGGCTAGAAATAACCAGAAAATTTTACACAACCTTTTCCTTCATTAAATACTACAAAATTGAAATGAATCAGCTAGTTAACATACATAGGGCCAATTTATAGTAAAATCAAAGAAAAACTAGGTCACATATGCCTATTTTAATCAACTGGAAACAATAAATGTAATACACATATGAGAAATGTTAACAAACAACGGTTTCATAATTCTTCAAAAAAACAACTGTCAAATGCAAATTAGGTTAAAAACAAACCCAGTCACTGTGACGTGAAGAGTTGTCTTCCCCAATCTATGCTGCTTACTCAGCAACCTGCTAACAAAAAGAAACCATAGATATTTTGCCAGAGAAACTCCTGAATAAAGAGCTATCTGTTACCTGAAAAATATTTACAACTGGGTTTTTTTATCATACCCGGAAAATGTTTCTAATTTTCATCATTTTATAGATACCTTATATAGGTTTTTTATGAACATAAAATGTTCCAAATAATTATGCTTGAATGTTTACAACGGTTAGTTCAACATTACGAGATTTCCTGAACACAGCTCATCAACACACTCTAATTTTCCAAAAAAAGAGAGTTCTATATTTTAAATACCAGATTTATTCCATCTTTTAATAAACATAATTTTTTTGGTTACTAATTATAACTACTTCTTAAACACCTTGCTCTATGTTAACAATGAATGCTGGCAACTACGTTGGTTTAAACACCCATAAATTTAATTTCTCTTTATTGTTAATACAAACTGTGTAAGTTTCTGAAATATTGTAACTGCTATGGCATCACATCATTGTAACAATTACACAAGTTTCTATTAAATATTGTAACTGTTACATTATCAGTTAGTGTATTATGCTTTTCAGGGGACTAGAGAACAACTAAAGTTCTGCTACAATGTAGTACACAGGATTCATGTACAAAGAGACCACATTATAAAGAGGTCCTTTCAGAAGTACCAAGTCAGTTGCACAACTACAGACAAACTTATAAAAATGGCTTTGTGAACAAGAGATGTTTAAATGAAAATTTTATGATACAAAACAGACCCACATTATGAGTTCATTGGTAAAGTGTACCAAGTTATAGCAGGGCTCTTGTGTACTTATTACAGGTATTGTAGGTTGTATTATTTCTTAATTATTAATTTTC
Organism: Carcinoscorpius rotundicauda; assembly: GCA_011833715.1. Lineage (NCBI taxonomy): Eukaryota > Metazoa > Arthropoda > Merostomata > Xiphosura > Limulidae > Carcinoscorpius > Carcinoscorpius rotundicauda. The sequence goes on along the minus strand of CM022394.1, from coordinate 125,409,440 downwards.
TTCAAATTAATTATTAAACTGTGAAATATATGTGATTTAATTATGACTCCAATATTACTATTGTTATAATCATTATTATTAATCTTTTAATTTAGTTTTTGGTTTTAGAACTAGCCTAAAACTTCTTAGTTAACACGTCCATTTGAAAAAATAAAGCTTTAGTTAAAGAACGTTTTAAAATGAACACTTTAAAGACTTATAAATGCTTACAGAATGAATTTATCTAATTATGTTAATGTTTTGTGTTCCATGGATAATATATACTTATTATTATTTCTGTTAATTTATTTGTAGTTAATATTACTGGTTGTAATGTATGTATATGTTCATTTTTGTTTTGATTAGTTTTGTCGCTATAAACATTGTTAGCTCAGTATGTATACTTAGAAGTAATCTAAATTTCCGAATGTGACTTAACCTCATGATATATTATTGGGGATAGAGCTAAACATATCACTGACAGTTTAGATACCATACAGAAGTAACACTTAAAACAAATAAAATTAGAATGAATCTCACCTTCCACATCATCTCTTTCCATTCAGAATGAACATCTTCTTCCTGGTAAGGTTGCAACTGTTTTCCATTTTCTTTTTTTGTTACACAGAACATCTCAAGATGTTTGTGGCTGTGTGTGAATAATCATCTCTTGGAACTAGATTGAAATATTACATTTTTTATTTTCGGAGATTTTTTTTTTTTATAAGGCATTATTTCAAATTTAATTTCAATGTATCAAATATTTTATGATCTAATTTAACATGAGAATTATGGTAACAAAGAACAGATGATTATTTCAGGATAAAAATATTCTTCAGTTATTTTCGAGTCGTATGTTTTATTTCAAATAACCTTAAAAAAATTCACTTCAAAACATTCTATCGTGAAGTTCAGGTGTGTTGCTTTTGTCATTGAAACATTTATGTTACCTATCAATAAATTTTATTTATATGGCTTAACTACCACGATACGTTTTTAGAAACATTAAGCGGTAAATAATTCATATGAATTTGTGAAATTAAAACAATATACAGGTAACTTACTGTCACATATTTCATTTACAATAAAAAGTCCAGTGGTGTAGTTACGAGTATTCAGTGGGAACACAGTCAAACTGCATTAACCCATTTCTTGTTTAATGGCAATCATGCCATTTCTTGGCCGAGCTAAACCACACCCATGAAAAATATTAGTTTTTCCAAGTTATTTTTTACCACTACAATGATGGAGAAGCTCGTTTTTGTTTAACAAAATTAACTTCAACCAATCCACGTGAATGACAAAAAATTATTGCCAGACCACTGCAAGAAACTTCATTTTCAAACGATTCACAAACATATTTAAATTAATAATAAGTATATGCTATTTTATCGAACAGTAAAAATCTCCAATATTATTTTAAAAGTTCTTCTTATACATGTAAATTAAATTTTCTAACAATGATATAATTAAATGTTAGAAGTTATTCGTACTATAATTAGTTATGACAGTCATATTACGAGTAAAAAACTAAACCCGTATCATTAAACTGACAGTAACTAATAGAATAAAGCATATATTACTGTCACTTCCATAAAGTTTAGCAAACTAAAAATTAAGAACAATTATAATTTGAAAAAACTATTTACTAATTACTAAAGATACATTAATGCATGTAACCTTTAAAATACATAAAACATGTTGAAAAATTATAATGATGAGACCGAAGATACAGGCCTATGCGATAGGTTACGGTATACATAATTTGTAAATAATAAAGTTAAATTTCATACATTGCATTGATAGACAGTGTTTTTACCACATAACATGAACTAATCATTGCAGAAAAAGTGGTTGGCATGTCATTATACAGAACTCTCTTTTTCTTTTTTAATTTCACTCAAAATTTCTTACAAATAATTATAAATGTACTCTTTTCAACATATTCATGGTGCCGTCTACTGCACCAATCTGAAATCAAGAATAATACTACCGATGCACCGTCCTAGTTCGTTATTTTTAGGGAATAACGAGAATGGTAATTCCTTAAAATAATCATTAATAACACATAGTACTATTTTTTATGTTTTGTGACGCAAATTAAACTGATTAAAAATTACTTATCACCAACTCAATCAATTTTACACCGTAAAGCTGATGTTAAGCAATTTACTACACCTAACTAGCCTCTCACTACTCCCGAAGAAGAAAAGTCCATCTTTCGAAAGCGTTCGGGTTATAATATAACGGTTTCTATTTCAGTTTTAACCAGCGTCTCACATGTTACAACGTCCGTCGTACACAACAAAGTTTCCAGTCGGCGTGAAGGGCCCTAGTATTTAATAAGAGGATGCTTTGAAATTAGACTTATTGATTATCTTAATTACTTTTAATCAGATAATTTATTTGTTTATTAATGGCAAAGTTATAGAAAGTTAGCTGCTACTATCTCTAGCTCTGGACTCCTGACCATAAAGCACCAATCAACACCTACTTGGAAAGTTCTTAATATTATTTTGATCGTCACAGTACAACGCCACACTGATAGGCAGTCTTTGGGAGGAAGGGCCCTCCAAAATGAGCCAAAGCCCCTCCCAACCCCCAATATTGTTACCTACATATATTCATAAAATATGGAAAACACAATCGTCGTTGTTGCTAAACAATTAATATCAAAGAGACATAGATCTGTAGAACTCAACGTCTGCATTAAGATGAAAGATAGTTAGTCTGAGAGTGACCTTACTTTTCTTCAGAGTGTGTTAACTTCTCAGAGTATAATTCGTTTCTGCAATGTAAACTGTGTCTTCATGTTATATTTCTTTTAATCTCTCGCTTTATTCTTAATGGTATATTAAATTTTCAGTCTGAGCTAACCTTGAGTTTCTTTATTATTATGTATTACCTTGGGTGGAATTTAGGTGAGCTTCCTATTTTACATATACGCATATTTTCATAAACAGATTATTTCTAATTTGTAGTAATGAATTATTAATCAGAATATGAGTTTCCAATGAAAAACTGCATTGAAAACGCATATCTTTTTAAAATGTATCTTGGTATTTACATTATTATAATTTACCATCTATGCTTCATATTGATTGTACTTTGGGAACCCCTTTCACAGTTTGCCTCAGCCCCCCCCTTCAACGAAAATATCCTGGCGCCACCGCTACTTGCCTTTTCGGCAGTCTGGACAATTGACTGGAGCCTCAAACAATATGATGTTAGCTGTTTCAATCATTGGCTATGATATACGTACATGAATGCTCTACTGAAATAACATATTAACGTATTCCATTCTTCTGGAGCACTTTTCCGTAAATAATTTACGGTTTCAGTGTTGACAACAGTATCGTAATGATTACGTATTACAACTAGAGCATTTGGTCTTTATTTGGAGCATGGCACGGTCAGATGGTTAAGGCACTTGATTCATAATGCGGGGGTTGCGGATTCAAATCCCCGTCGCAACAAATAGGCTAGCCATTTAACCCGTGTGGTCAATCCCACTATTCTTTGATAAAATAGTAGCTCAAGAGTTGGCGGTGGGTGGTAATGACTATTTGCCTTCTCTCTAGTCTTACACTACTAAATTAGGGACGTCCAGCGCAAACAGTCCTCGTATAGCTTTGCGCGAAATTCAAAACAAACCAAGCCAAGTCTTTCTTCGTTTTGTATTTACCTCAGATAATTAATTAAATGACAGACAGCAAATCCTGAACATTCACATCAAATTTAATTTATGACAGTGCGACAATAAAGTTTTAGTATTAAAAAGATGTGTGGCTTGCTGAAGTAGGCAGTCACCCAGGATCTAAGTCCTGTCCTCGGGAGGTATAGAAAGCCATTTTGTTTTCCACTGATGAAGTTTTTCATCAAAAATTGCCAAATTTCCTCTGTAAGAGTCTATAGCCTGTTTAATATCAGAGACAGAAAACTTTGGGTGAGTTTTGATGGCATAACTTTCTGAACTGACGCTTCTTGCAGTTACATTAAATTTTGTTTGTTTGTTTGTTTTTGAATTTCGCACAAAGATACTCGAGGGCTATCTGTGCTAGCCGTCCCTAATTTAGCAGTGTAAGACTAGAGAAAAGGCAGCTAGTCATCACCACCCACCGCCAACTGTTGGGCTACTCTTTTACCAACGAATAGTGGGAGTAACCTTCACATTATAACGCTCCCACGGTTGAAAAGGCGAACATGTTTGGTGCGACCGAGATTCGAACCCGTAACCCTCGGATTACGAGTCGAACGCCTTAACGCGCTTGGCCATGCCGGGCCCATTAAATTTTGAAGAATGATTATCGATAACGTAGTCAAGGAAAGAAATGATTACTGTTTTCTTTCAGTAATCTTCCACGAAACAGAATTTTGTATTTTCACATTGAGCTTGTCGTTGGCTAATTAGTGGGATGCTGACATTAATATTACATTTGTTTTCACTGTTACTGTTGTGTTTGAAGGTATGATGTGAATAACATCTACGTTCATTCTAAGTGAAATCAATTATTTACAGAATTATTTCATTAGGGTAACACGAGAAGCTTCTTTCAAACATTAGAGGGAGGGTTGAATAGCTCTGAACAAAAAATTGAGTTTCAAAACTTGTGGTAGGCATAGCACAGAGAGTCCGTTGTGTAGCAACCAACCAATCTGTCATACGACGTTAGTACTAATACTACAATATTTTCTAACACCACATTTATTTTTTATCTAGTCCCTCAAAAGAGTGTAAAATAATAGTATTTCCACTTTTTCACACGGTATTGATAAATTATATGTACGTCCGTCATTGTGATTAAATTTATTTCATGGAAGAATTTGAATGATATAGGGTGCAAAATGTATTATAAAAACTGTAGTAACTAAATGAAGTAAGTTACAACTAATTATTTTTCTAGTCACAGGCGTGCGAGAAATGTTTCGGAAGAAGGGCTGAATAGCTTTTACCTGAATAAAATTAAGAATAAGAAAGATAAACTTGAGAGAGCAAGTATCCAATACGAGGGATAACACCCAGAAAACCGTTTAAATTGACCACAATAAAATATACCTGTTTCCATAGGTACCAAATAAGCTAACACATCGTCTGCTACAAAATATATTTTTTAAATTATGATATCTCATATCAAAAGCCATACCTTACAGACACGAGATAACTGTTTGTTTGTCTGTTTTGGAATTTCGCACAAAGCTACTGGAGGGCTATCTGTGCTAGCCGTCCCTAATTTAGCAGTGTAAGACAAGAGGGAAGGCAGCTAGTCATCACCACCCACCGCTAACTCTTGAGCTACTCTTTTACCAACGAAAAGTGGGATTGACCGTACCATTATAACGTCCCACGGCTGGGAGGGCGAGCATGTTTGGCGCGACTCGGGCGCGAACCCACGACCCTCAGATTACGAGCGCATGCCTTAACGCACTCGGGCATGCCAGGCCAACGAGATAACTACCAAAGTACACTTATTTATGTAAGTTTTCATCAGGAAAAGTTTTTCTTTTTGCTTTACATTATGACTTTTTTTTTAGGGGGAGGGAGTTGATTTATTGTCTGTTTGTTGGTTTTGAAAATACACATAAAGCTACTCGAGGGATATCTGTGCTAGGCGTCCTTAATTTAGCAGTGTAAGATTAGAAGGAAGGCAGATAGTCATCACCACCCACCGCCAACTCTTAGGCTGCTCTTTTACCAACAAATAGTGGGATTGACTGAAACATTATAACGCCCCCACGATTGAAAGGGCGAGCATGTTTGGCGCGACCGGGATTCAAACCTTTGACCCTCGGATTACGAGTCGAGCGCATTAACACACTTAGCCATGCCGGCCCTTGATTTATGGATAGCTAGTTTTCATAATGGCTAATTACCATAAAGCTCAGCATGGTTTCCAAATTACTTGTCTTCTGTTTGTAGCAATAATTTAAAGACGGCCATTACAGGACAGAATCAATTAAAAGTAGCTTAGAGGTCTTTATTCTTTCAGTTTTTACATCTTTCACATGTACAGTAAGCATACACACCCAAGTGTAGCATAAAGAAAAAGTGATTGATTTTTGTTACAATATAACTAAAAATTAAAAACACCCAGATAAAATTAAACCTGTTACAATAATAGACTTTGTGTGTTTGTTTTTGAATTTCGCACAAATTAGCCGTCCCTAATTTAGCAGTGTAAGACTAGAAGGGAAGGCAGCTAGTCACCACCATCCACCGCCAACTCTTGGGCTACTCATTTACCAACGAATAGTGGGATTGATCGTCACATCATAACGCCCCCACGGCTGGGAGGGCGAGCATATTTAGCGCGACTCTGATGCGAACCCGCGACCCTCAGATCACGAGCGCATGCCTTAACGTGCTCGGCCATGCCAGGCCCCTACAATAATAGATACTGGACCAAATCCGTCTCAGAACTACATTTGATTTGTGTGATTACAACTGAGAGTTTCGAAAGCCCCCTCCAGTAGCCGTTGGAAATGTTGCAGCTTTTTACTTCTAGAAACGGGGTTTCGATAGCCACAGTGGGCTCAGTACAGAATACCTTATGTGTAGGTTTGCGCTTAATAATAAAGAAAAACAGTTTCGAAAATCATAAGAAAGCTACAATAAATGATTGCTTGTGAATATTTTTTAATTAAATGTAAGATTCACGGTTTCTTAAAGTTTGAGAGCAAAGGTGAACAAAAGTTTAATGAATAAATATTGTTTGTTTGTTTTAAATTTCGAGCAAAACTACTTGAAGGCTATCTGCACCGGTTATCCCTAATTTAACAGTGATAGATAGCTAGTTTAACACCATCCACTTTTAGGGCTACGCTTTTACCAACGAATAATGAAACAGGTATTACCAATACAGAAAAGAGTTAATATATACATGTACATACGTATATATAGCAAATACTGAAAATAATGCAGAATAATTTAAAATATAAATTTCTAAATTAAGCACAAGTTCTTTATAAATACTTGAACAGTTTTTTTATTTAATAATGAACTCATAATATGAAACAAATTACCTGATGCGTATGAGTTTGTACGTCATAATTTTACCTCACTGTCAAAATTCAAGACTTTTAAAAGCTATTCTGGTGAATTGTGACTTCGTTAAATACACTGACGTCATAACAGGGAAAAAATGCCCTAAAATATAGACGAGAATGAATATACGTAATTCTGAATGAACTAAGTGTTAAGCAAGCGTTTATTACAAGGAAAGGGTTTATTGCATTATATAATAATAGCTTGTAGTGGTTAGTTGTGTCGCCTTGAAAGCAGGTCTGATAATTATATTTTGGGTTCTTGGCGAGTGCACGACCATTAGATAGCTCAGTAATAAGCTAATTTGAAGTTTTATAACTCTTAAAAGTCGTTCTTATCACATAAAATATGGCTTTATATGTAATAACAACATATGCTGGCAAGAATGCATTCCCAAGACAGTTCATAAGGGTAGTGGCACTTTATTTAAATTAAAGTACAGAATATTCTGTGCATTGCTGGCTATTTCAAATTTTCGAGGGAAACACAGCGATATCGACATCTGTTTTAGATTACGCTTTATTACTTTCGATGACATTCTCGAATGTTTTTGTTTACCTGTACCTTCGGCCACACCAGTAACTTCTCTAACTTTTTAGTTTCTTAGTGTATAAATACTTGTCGATTCTCCTTGTCCGTCAGTCATCGAAATAACTGAAGGATGTTGTGATCAAGTGTCTGCGCAGTTCAGTGAATTATTTTGTTGGTTTTTTGTCCTTGTGTATAAAAATGGAAAGATTTTTAAACATTAATAAAAAGTGTGGGAGTGAAGAAAAGGATGGCGAACCACAGACAAGTAGCAAACTTGTGAAGAAATGGAAATATGATGATACTTATCTAGATTTTGGTTTTACTTCGGTAGATGTCAATATGAAGAGAGTCTGCAGTGTGTACTACTGTGTCTAAAAGTTTTGACTCCAGAACGCATGCATCCAAGTAAACTAAAATGCCACTTAGAGACCAATCATTCTAACATGGCTAGTAAATCTCGTGATTATTTTGTCACAAAGTTAAAATAATTGAAAGAACAAAAAAGGTACATTTTTGAAACAAGCATTAACACCAAGCAATGCTTTAATAGCATTCTATAAGGTGGTATATATGATCGGGAAATGTAAAAAAAACCAACAAACAAACTTCACACCATCATAGAAGAACTGATTTTACCGGCTGCAGTGGATATGATGAACATTATGATTGGTGAATCTGCCTTTATCCAACAATACTATCAGTTACAGAATCCAATTCATGGCGAAACACCTCAACAATAAGATAATTGAAAAAATAAAATAAAAGGGAAGGAATTCGAGTAACAGCTGGATGAGGTAACGGATGGTAATAAGGATGTTCGTTTGATTTGTTACACTCGGTTCGTGGATGGTGACAAAAATGTAGAAGATATTCTCTTTTGTAAAAGTATCACTGCAGGTACAAAGGCTCAAGACTTGTTTGAGTTCCTTGACACTTTTATGTGTGAAAACAACTCAGACTGGGCTAAATACGTTAGCAGACATTCATACGAAGCAAAGCTCTTGATGCACTGTGGATTCACTGCATATTCCACAGGGATGTCTTGCGTCAAAGTTCCTGAGTCTTCCATGTAACCTATTCCTGGAAAGTGGTGAACTTTGTAAAAACTCAGCCACAGAAGACGAGGTTTAAAAAAAACAAAAACTGTGTGAGGATATGGGATTTGAGCACACATTTTTGTTGTTCTATTGTAGCTCGTGGTAGCTCTCTTGTGGAATTGTACTGTCCCGTGTGTTCGAATTACGACAGGAACTCTACTCTTATCTGAAAGAAAAAGAACACGAATGTGCTAAAACTTCTTGGATACTGATTTTTTCTTGTCAAAATTAGCATACATGTGCGATTTCTTCGAAAAACTGAATGCGTGAAATCTCTCTCTGCAGAGAAGCAACACGCACATTCTAATACTCGCAGGAAAAATGAATGAAGATGGTGGCAAAAAGTGTTTCCTTCTGTTGCAGTAGCTTGTTACATCCAATGAAGCTGATATGACCCACGAACTAAAATCTGTTTTTCAGAAGCACCTAACCCAGTGACTGGTTTGAAAATTACTCTCCAAAAGATAAAAGAAGTTTGCATGGGTCCAAGACTCGTTCATGGCAAAGGCCCCATCTGAATTTATCTCTGCAGAAAAACGTGTGTGTGTCTGTTTTCTTATAGCAAAATCTCATTGGGTTATCTGCTGGGTCTACAGAGGGGAATCGAACCTCTAATTTTTAGCGTTGTAAATTCGTTGACTTATCGCTGTACCAGTGGAGATTTGCTGAAGAAGGAAACCTTGTTAATCTGTCTTGTGACAAGACTTTAAAAACAAAAGATGAATTTTCGCTGCTAAGTGCTAAAGCTCAGCGTATCCTAATTCCACTTGCAACGTTGTTGTTGTTGTTTTGAATCAAGCACAAAGCTACACAATGGGCTATCTGTGCTCTGCCCACCACGAGTATCAAACCCGGATTTTAGAGTGTAAGTCCGCAGACATACCGCTGAGCCACTGGGGGGCTGCAAACAGGAAAAAAATAGTTTTCAATTTCTTAGTATTACGTACTATTTTCCTTGCAACAAAGTTTATTACTTGCCAATTAACAAACACATCTTGCATACTCTTGAATGAGGAAAAGTTATAGCGTTACATGTACATACGGCTTGGCATGGCCGAGCGCGTTAAGGCATGCGCTTGTAATCTGAGAGTCGCGGGTTCCCGCCCGAGTCGCGCTAAACATGCTCGCCCTCCGAGCCATGGGGGCGTTATACTGTGACGGTCAATCCCACTATTCGTTGGTAAAGAGTATCCCAAGAGTTGGCGGTGGGTGGTGATGACTAGCTGCCTTCCCTCTAGTCTTACACTGCCAAATTAGGGACGGCTAACACAGATAGCCCTCGATTAGCTTTGTGCGAAATTCCAAAAAACAAACAAACAATACATGTACATACATACACAGTATTCTTTCTATGTCTCATTTATTAGTTGTAATGTTTAATTTATGCATGCGTATATATACGTATGTATATTTAAAGTTATTTGCACTTATTAAAATTGTTTTGCATTATTTGAGTACCTTGTGGGTTTAGAACTTTATAAGTATTCTAAGCTGTTGGAGCTCATGCTATGTTATAAAGATAATCAGATTACAAGCGAAAACATCAACAATAGAACAATACCCAACTGATTCATCAATTGTAATGTTTTATTTTGCTTTCCTGTGAATTGTTTCATGACATTTTCTTAGTACGATACATAACATAACATAACATTTTTACAGTTTTTGTTGCACATATGAGAGAAACTGCTGAAGCTCGACAGAGAGACTAGTGTCCAAGTCCTCTGGATGAGCATCAATTAGCTTTTGGGAACACAGAGTAATATTCAGTTTCAGAAGATGAAGAGACATCATTTGGCACATCACTCAGGAAAGAAAATCTATTTGTTATTTCTTTGTACACCTCTCCTCTTCATATCATCTGGGTTCCCAGTCTATCAAATATGTGTAGAAAGTGGTGATATGAAATTTATCTCTGGCATTCAGATCTACTTCTTGTGTATCTCTGTCAATACCTTCTTTCTAACACGTTTGCAAGTTTGAGCTGCATTGTAATTAACACCTGGTAGTATTTCCTTCACAACTGTTTCAAATATTTCAAAGTCATCCCTTAAAGTGCATAGCTGGTCAGCGAATGACCCGTACAAATTTGCACGTTTTTACATTCACATCCTAATTTTGCAGACCCTGATTTAACTTATGAAACTTTTTCAAAATGTTATCCCACATGATTAACATAAAAACAGATTCTAGCAACTTATTTGCAATATTGTCTGCTTCTTTTCTAATGTCTCCCTTTTATGACTGGCCTTCAACTGGACATTCTGAAGGTTTCAAAATCTTAAAGTAATACTTCAAAATTGCTGTTGTTGCCATATGTTATGTAAATGTGTAAATATTTTGTAAACGACAACATGTCGTGTTGTGTTTGGATTTTCATTTCTATTATCTATGTTTCCATATTTATATTATTGTTTCGAAGTTTAAACTAATATGTTGTTATTCATTTAGGGTAACATTTAGAATTCTCTTGAATTAAGTAGACCAATCATATGTTTGTAAATGAAGTGCTGGTGACTTCGTGTCTAGACGTGTAGTCTCGTGCAAGAACGGACAAGCGCGGATTGCTCTGGAGATCTGTAGAAAGTTCGCGGTTATTCGAGGGGTATAGGCCTACAATATATAAACAGACGAAGATGCGAGAGACAAGAGAGAGATTCAGTCATTTTTTTATTTGAAATAAAAAGAGAGATTCAGACATCAGTTATTATTCGAAGAAAAGAGGAGAGTCAGACATTAGTTTTATTTCAAAAGAAGAGAGTCACTTATTTGAGAAAGATTAAGTGTTTGCTGTGATTATTCAACTTGGATTTGTGACTAAAGTTAGATCTACGGAAGCTGTGATTTTATTTCGTCAATCTCTACGATTCATCTGAATTACTGCTTGTGCTGAGAGTCGGCGAATTTATTGAACTGTGAACTGTTTCTGAACTTCTTCATTTAAGCTTCGGAATTTCTTCGTGGGACCAAATTCACACCCTAGACTGGAATTTGAGACTTTCATTTTAGATCATTATATTAGATACAGGCCAGTACCATTTTGTATTGTGATTAATTTTGAAGTTTGAAACTAGTATTATTTTGTTTTGTAATTAATTTCGAATGTTGTAACTTAATATTTGTCACTGTTATTATATAATTTATGTTATATCTGTTAATAGTTTAGTGTAATAAATTATACAAGCTGTTATCTGTGTTTTTCTGTTGCGTTTAGTCTACGAAGAACATAAAACATAAAAAATACGTAACATCATAGTATGTGCCTCCCATATGATATTAGAGAGGTATTTTAACACACTTTCACATCCAAAACAAGCTTTAAGAATTTTCCATTGGTTGAATAAAATGTACAGAACAAATTTACTGTGGAAAAAAATTAACTGGCACTTGACAGCAGTCAAAAGCAATTTGATCTACCAGATTTAGTGAATGGGTTACACAGGATACATATATGGCAAACTTATTTTCTTCTAAAATCTTTTGCTGCATACCCTTATAACGCCCAGACATGTTAGCAACATTGTCGTAAGACTGACCCCTACATTTTGAAAAAATAAGTTTACAAACTTCGCATGAGTACTGCAATACCTGGTTTGCCATCTCCCCACCTGTATGGCTTTTCAGTTCCAGAAAGGTTAAAAAGTGTTCAATAAGCTGCCGGTGTTTTAAGTATCAAAATTCAACACTTAACTGATAAGTGATGGATCTGGCATCAAGTCAACTGACAAGCTAAAATAACCACAATTTACTTCATCAACAAGGAACATGTGAACCTTTTGAGCTATTGGTTCAATAATTTCTTCACAAGTAAGAAGGATTTTCTTTTCCAGAATTTCCTTATTTTGAAATGTGCCCTGCTAAAAATGGATCAAACAGACTGACGAGCTCAAGCAGCCCTAAAAATTCCCATTCTGCAGTGAAAAAGTTTTCATATGTTCCTTGAAAAGCCAGGCCACATTCAGCTAACGTACGAATAACAGCTATTAAATGACTTGTTGTCAGCAATTGCTCTCTTCTTTAATTTGTTTTTCCAACTTTTGTCGCAAGCCTAAACCTTGTCTGTGAGTTAAGTATGTTAGTATAGTCTCAGTGAATAGTGCTTCTTTCATGATGATCAATTTGAATTGTATTTTGCCAGTCACTGAACCCTTCTCTTTCAACAAAACACAAGGAAAATGTAGGGACAAAAAGTTCACAAACAAGCAGTAAACTGCCCATGTTGATGGTGAATATAACAACTACTTTCTCTTGTATTTCTCACCATTGGCTTTTACCCAAAAGACAAGTTTTTGTGAATAGTATCTAATTGATTTGCCACTATTGAAAGTCCGACAAGATTTTCAAAATGGTCCATTGTGGTGGTGATAGTCAGTGGGTCCACAAGCAATCCAATAAACCACGTCATCAGTCGAGAAACTGAGCCACAACCCTGGATCTTTTGTTTTGGTTTCTTCATCTTTTGTAGACTGAAGCATTTTACCATAGTCTAGTAGATTTTTGTTTTCAGCAATTATTTCAACTTCAGACAATCCTGCAGAACAACTTGTATCAACATTAACACTAAAGATATCAGGAGAAATAAAAGTCAAAGTGAGATCAGTTGTGAGACTTGTGTCAGTTGAGCCAGCCTGTGACACTCAACATCGTCACGATGTTCTGAACCTAAAGTGGACAACATCATCATGATGTTCTGAATCTAAAGTGGACAAAGTGGTACTTGTAGGTGTGGAGCTTGGTTCAACTTCAATCTTGTCAGAGTCAGATACAGTACAAGTGACTTCTGATGGTGGAGATGGGTTTTGATTTGGAAGATCTTGTTGTGTAAGTTGAGCAAAAATTCAGCCAGCTTTCCAGTCTTGACCACTGAATCCAAAGCCTTTTGTTGGTTCATTTTTTTCAGTTTTCTCTTTTGTGCATCACTTAACTGAATATGTTTCATCTTGCAGTCTGAAAAATACAGAAATAAAACTAAAAAGAACACATAAGAATATTGATCACATATGGTTATAATGATTAGAAAAACACCGAAATTCATAAACCAAAATGATGGTAAGAGTCAAACATACTAAACTCTAGGTTTACATTTAGACAAAGACTGTCAGAAAGTTATTCTGACGAGATTCACCGAGTGTGTGTGTTTTTTTTATAGCAAAGCCATATCGGGGTATCTGCTGAGTCCACCAAGAAGAATCGAACCCCTAATTTTAGCATTGTAAATCCATCGACTTACTGCTGTATCAACTGGGAATGCTTCAGTGAGAAACACACTTATAAAATATTACAAAACACACATGAATAATGTAATACTAACACCAATAAAACTAAAACAAATGAAACAATAACCCAAATGTAGGCCCGGCATGGCCAGGTGGTTAAGGAACTCGACTCGTAATCAGAGGATCGCGGGTTCGAAACTCCTCCATACCAAACATGCTCGCTCTTTCAGCCGTGGGGGTGTTAAAACGGTATGGTCAAACCCACTATTCGTTGGTAAAAGAGTACCCCAAGAGTTGGCGGTGGGTGGTGATGACTAGCTGCATTCCCTCTAGTCTTACACTGCTAAATTAGGAACGGCTAGCGCAGATAGCCCTCGTGTAGCTTTGCGCGAAATTCAAAACAAACCAAACTAAATACATCGTACGAAAACAGAAATGTAAAAAAACGTAAAACTAGCCACGTCTCTGTACACATCTGTCACCATTTCGTTCGACTTGTGTTTCTGCGGTATTATTCTCCTTTTTTTTGATGTGACTGAATAAAGTAGTGAAAAATAAACAAAACATTTCCACTGCCTAAAATTTCTTATAAATAGCCACAACAAAAGTAATGATTGAGAAAAAAAAATTTCATCTTCAAGGTCAGACATCATAACATACGATCATCTTTTACCTGAAGTTTTATCAATATTTTATTCTCTTCTTTACAGTAATCTTTCGCAAATCAATGACTTCTTACTTCAGGTACATAGTTTGGTAGTTTCTCGAAACTTTAGTCACTCACCTTTCGGAAGAAAATGTTTATTTAACAATGCAGAGTAAAGTCGAACGCGGCAGATAAGGACAATTACAAAAATACAGATTAAAGTTCATTATGGCAGTGAAAAAGTTAAGGGTATGATAACTGGGTGAAAAACTCTGAGGTGCTTCCTTCCCTTGGTGCCCTAAGCACGTAGTTATTTTGCTTAATGGCTAATCAAGGGCTGCCATAAACGCATACAATATCAAAAAAGGAACGGTGGTGAGAAGTATGCAATTCTCTGATTGTTTTTGTTTGTTTGTTGTTAAACACTAAGCGCTGTATAATAGGCTATCTGTGCTTTGCCAACCACTGGTATTGAAACCCTATATTTCGTTTAATAAAACGTTAGACTTGTTATGAACAATGGTGAACGGAATGATAGGTTTATTTTTATTAACGACTGACTGGACTCTAAAATTATACCGGTTAAAAAGTTAGAAGGGCACACGAAATTTTCTTATGAGTAATAAAACTTTGTACATATAACAACTGTGTGAGTTCGCAGACATAGACCTGAGAGAGGCATTTTAAAATATTAGTCATACGTAGTTCTTTACGGTCAACAGTTGTGTAAACACGGTGTGCCATTCACAAGCTACGATATCCAACCTTAAATAGAAATATTATCAAATAAATGTGTTTCGATTCACATAATTGTTGGTAGAATCAACAGACAGGTTAAATCAAGTGTTAATAAAATGGAAATAAATAAATAACTAATTTTCTGTAATATTAGAATATTAATATGTCTCTTCCATACACTACCAAACGAACTTTTCTCGAAGTAAAGTCAGCTCCTGTTACTACTAGTATTTTTTACAAATTATAACTTACATTCTCACTGTAGTCGTACCACTGGATAATGTTATTAAACAGGTTATTCGTTATCGTAGATGCTGGATCAGGATGATAATAGTATTCCTCATAATATTGAAGGAAATTTTTCTGATAATTTAAGTTTCAGAAATTAACTCTTTCTGTTAATCACGTAATGATAGTATGAGAAATAGATCTCTCCCCTTATGACAACCATTCCATTCTCAGTATTATTTCAGTAGCCCTCTATTGAATCATTTCTAATAATTCAATGTTGTTCCTAAGGTAAGGCACCTGAGACTGGAAACAGCACTTGAAACGTTCCATAACCAGTAACCAGTACAATGAAATTATAACCTTTTTTTGATTTTTATTCAGTAGTTTTGTAGATAAACCTGAAATATTGTTTTCCGTACTATTAGAAACAGAACACTGCTTGGATGGCTTTAGAGACCAACTATTACATCAACATTGTTTTCTTACATGACATTATAAAGGTTATTCCCATCCAAATTATACTTATAATTCAAATTATTATAAATTACATGCATTATCTTGCATTTATTATAATTGAAATCAATCTGCCGTTCATTTGCCCAACTCACTAGATGATCTAAATCCTTTTGTAAATCAGCAGCAAATTTAAATTCTGTATCGACTCTTCCTTCATCAATGTCATTGATGTAAACCAAAAAGAGAAAAGGTCCTAAGACTGATCCCTGAGGTGCCCCATCCTTCCATCCATCTGTCAGTCACTAACTTCTCTCACAAGCCTTTTTATAGATTCTTGTTAAATATTTTCTGAAAATTCCAAAACACAGTATCTGCATCTCTACTTTCTTCTGTATACATTGTATAACCTTTTCACAGAAGTCATAAGATTTGTAAGACAAGGTTTTCACTTGATAAAACCATGTTGACTATCCAGTAAAATTCTAAACTTTGTTAAATGATTTCACAAAACATCTTTTATAAGATTTTATAGACTATACAGTGTGTTGATTCTTGTTACAACTATTAAATACAAAATATTTTGTATTATTCCAATGTTTATATCATTAATAAATGTAACAAAATATTGTTTTTAAAGCTAAATTATTTCACTTAAATTGAATGGTTAAGTCATAGTTTGAAATTGAGCTTCAGTATCAAATCAAATTTTAGATTTAAAACAATTATTGAAAGTAAATATACAGAAGTTTATTATGTTATATTATGACAATTTTTAAAGCTACATCACTGCATTAAAGTTTAAGTCATCATACTCTCTTTGATGACCATGCATCTTTATGACATCCCTGCAGCATACTTTCAATTACTACAGGTTTCAGTTTAAGACTGTTATGTCAAAAGCACACTTATCTTTCTGTATGCTTACTGTACTCCTATTATTGCTTAAGGATGATAATTTCCCTGTGATCATTTTAACAGTCTAATTACACAGTTATTTATAGAAGCTGCTTCCATGACTTGACAAGTATGTCCTCATATGGAATATCATGGATAGATATACTTTTCTAGATATGATTTATGTTGTATTTCCAGATGAAGATCCTTCTTTATTATGTTGTGGGCTGGTGCATTTGAAAAAGCTGCACTTTGCATACCACAGCTGGGATATGACTAGGGTAAGCCTCTGTCTGCTGTATGGTCCTGGTACCCCAAGTTAATCCATTATCTACAAGGGATTTTCCCACATTGAAAATTGGAAATCGTTGATTTGAAAACATCCATATGGTCTGAATGAAAAAATATTTTGTGTCCTAAAGGGCTGTTACATATTTTCTCTGAAAGGTGTTCAGCTTTTAACTGCATGACACAACCTGTCTAAATGTAGTTATGTGATGTTCTTGTGACTTTATGCTAGTTTTAGTTGTCATGAAATTTGCTAACCTGAATTGTTTTTAATAGAATGCACTCAACCTAATAGTTACAATAATCAATTTTTAAAATGAAATCTACATATGTAGATACTGCATATGTATAACATTGAGATTAAGTGACAGTAGTTACATAGCAGCATAACTACTCCATATACTAATGTTTAACATGTATATTTTTACATGAAATCTCTCTGTAAAGAAACTGCATGTTTGTTTAGAGCTACATAATAGTGTTACACTTTAGCATGATTTACCAACCACTCAGTGTACTAATATTTAAAATATTTTGTTTAAAGCCTCCAGATGTCTCCTCTTCAGATGTGTCCTTCACATCTAATATCACCAAAATCTGGTGCCATTCAGTTAATGTTACTTTTTTACTGCCAATATGTCCTGGAAGTAGGACAGGAATCTAAGCTTGAGTATGACTTTCTCGATTAGAGAGACATTGTGGATCACTGGATCAAAGGTCAGCCTATTATTAAAAGAACTGAAGTAAGTCAGTTTTTTTTAAAGTATTTTGTTGAATACTATATTATATTTTGAAGGCCGGTAGTATTTCAATCTGCCATTCTTCATATAATGGGAGTAGACTGTTTAAACCAACAATATGGAACAAGGAGTAACAGCAACTTAATAATTGGTTATTTTCCCTCACTCATCACCAGTATTGGTGCTAAGTAATAGTGGGAAAATTGGAATTATATAGTGGAACACCTTCAAAAGAATTAACTAGATCTGGAGAATAATGTTCAGACTAAAGTGATAAAATACATCTAAATTGTCTGTGGTAGACCAGACATAAACTAAACAGTTCAAGCTAAATACAGTGCAAGTGAAACGAGGATTGGTGTCAGTCAGGTGATAAGCACAATACTGAAACAAAAGGTCTTTACCAAATGTGTAAAAACCATAATTTAGACCAATGAAGTAATCTTATAGTTAAGATGGTGATAACTGGATGGTACTGAAATGTTAATTCATGGTAGGCACCACATTTTCTTGTATTTTGATGTAATTTTGTGTAGTTATAACATTGCAATAAATTTATGAAATGCATTATGAAGAGCTGATAAAAAGTCTTTTTTTTTCTTTCAGATACCTCACCTGTTGTTTCAGTCAGAGAACAGCTGAAGAAAAAGATACCACAGGTAAGTGTATACATCTTACTTGTCTGTTGGAATCCACTAAAGCCAAGTAGAAAGTAAGTGTTTCATCTTTTAGGTCCACATAAGTATGAAGTGTGTTAATGTATAACATTAGTTAATAAATAATCGTGTTTGGTGTGAAGAAGGTAAATTGAGTATCAACTCATGTTATTGTTCTCAACTACTCCTGCATTTAATCTTACAGGAAATGTAGGTTTATATTTGAGTTAAGTGGTGAGACCACATATCTGTAAACTCTTTTATTATTAAATCATAACAACAGTAAAGCATTTATTACATTGAAAAAATGAATTACAAAGTTACTTCTTCTGTTTCCACCAATGTAGTTCACATTTTGCATTCCTTTAATTAAATAGACGTGTAGTTATAAATTCAGGTTTGTTGCTTCAAAATGTCAGTTGGTTACATGGCTATAAAACATAAATTTTTATGTTAGATGGAAAAAGTCGCATTACAAATTTTAGTTTATTTATTTCCCTGATGAAATATCCACATCTAGTTTCTTTATCAGTTGTTATTCAGTATTACTAATGGCAAACAAATTATTGTTTTTACAGATACTTCTAGGTTGATTATTCTGTTTTATAAACAAGCAAAATTAAAACCTAAATTGTTCTGATAATTTTTAACTACCTATTCTGTGTTCCTTTTTGCAGTTTCTTAATAACCTGTAACTTTGGGTATGTGAACAGTTAAGGAATTTGTTTATCTTGAACGTTTGTATTTCCGGCAAATGTAGAGAGTAAAGGTGTTTGTAAGTTGGTTTGTAGTAGCATAAATTTTACACTGCAAACAGATGTGGACCTCTTTTGTAATGTCATGACTTTAACAGTATAAAAACAGGCTGTTGGATGTACGAGACTGTTTGGTGCGTTATTATTTGTTTTATTTTAGTGATTTTAATGCTTAACAGTTATTTATTTCTTATATCAAGAGAGGTAAAAGTAATTATTTTAAAGGTGGTAGTTATGAGAAGTTTTATCATGTAACCCTTGCAAGTCATATGTTGTGTTACATTGTTGAATAAGTTTCACCAGTGTTGTTAATGTCACATTGTTTCAAGACCTCATTGAACAAGGTATATGTATGTATATATTCATATATATATGTGGGTCAGGAGTGTAAGTTAAGAATCAGGGTAAAGTAAAGAGCACTTCAGTAACAAAATTACTTATTGCAAGAAAACATCCAGTCAGCAAGTGTCCGAGTGATTGGCCTTAATGGATTATTTCTATAGGGTGTTTAACAGCTGTATTGTAACAAGAGAGATAGGAAAAATAATTTGTCTTGTCATTTGGGTTCTGAAGTAACTGAGGCAACCTGTGTAGACTTTTGATGAAAAAAACAAGAGAGACAATTATTTAAAGCTCTGGATATAACCGTGGTAACCAACAAAAAAGTAAAAAAACATGTTAGTGAAATTGATGTTAGTTTATCTATAATGGACAATGTTTCAAGTTAAGCTTCAGTTTAATAGATAAGGAGGATAATTTGTCAATTGATGTTCTAAAGTAATTGAACCAGTCTGTATGAAAAGGACACAATTATTTGAAATTCAAGATAACTGTGGTAGTTAAGTGATTTATCTACTGATACTATTGTGATAAGAGTAGAAAAAATAATTCATCTTATGAATTGGGTGAAAGGTATATTTCCTTGTTTAAGTATGGTTTATGTTTTAGACCAAATTATGTATCTGGAAATAACGTTAATACTTTTTATTGCTGGTTGTCTTACACAGTAACTGTATACCTTGTTGTAAAAATGACTTTAGGTGAAGGATCATTTTACGATTTAGATCAAACCTTTTATTAAACTTAAGAGTTAGTTATGTTTTGATCCCTATTTTTGGTGATTAACCTAGAACTTAAGTGAATAGTTTGTAAACTCCAGTAAAGTATAAAGCTATGCAGTAATCTTCATTTTACCATTCTTGATTCATTAGCTTATGGACAACTTACTCTTCTGGACATTATTTTTGTTAGGGTTTTGAAATATTTTCTACATGTTTTTAAAAGTTAAAACAATAACTTCATAGTTGTAGGTATAGCAATAAATTATTCATTTTTTTCACTATTAATATTCACTCATGATAATTTTAGTATTTAATACAGTTTCAGTAGTTCATTAATGATTTCAGATATTTTTAAATTTACTTAATTAGAAATTTAGCTCCATTTCTCAAAAAGTGTATTTCAAAACGTGCAGTTCTGTGATATTATTTATACTGTGCACAGTTTCGTTATATTTTAACTATGTAAAAAGAACATACCTTTTTTTTAATGTTTCTATGACATATATTTTTTGTTGTAAGGAGGAAATCATTTAGTTAAATTTGTTGAACTCTGATTTGTTTGATCTAGACACCCTTGCCATTGACTATCCATAAACATTTAGTTGGTGACCTCTTGGCCTTAACTTGGCAGACGTTTGTGATGTCCTGGACCTATTGGAGATAGCTGTGAAATTTCTGTCTGCTACTGGAGGAAATGCCGAAATTTCTTTAGAGAGACACTTGTTTGATGACTTACATTACCAAAGGAAGATTAGTCAGAAGGTCTGTATGTACGTTTCTCAGACTCCCTCAAATTTTGAAAGGTGGAAGCTTCCATTGGTAGTAACTGAGAAACTTCAGTGTCATTCTAGTTCAATGTTAATCTAGATTACTGTGTTATAATTAGTGATTCTTTTTTTAATGAGATCTTAGTTTGTATGTATGTATTTAATATGTCATAGAGTATACACGTTATTGTTAATTCATTTTAAGTTACTGTGAAGAGAGCATTTGTTAGGACTAGATTTTCTTTGACGTTGTACAACCTTAGGTTATTCTTGGAAGCTTCAGGCTTTCAACCTTATACTTCAGATTTTTAAGAATACTATACTTGTGACATTGTATAGAACATAAAAATCTAAACCATACTGCAGAATTTTTGAAGTGTTTCGTGTTAATGTTTTTCTTATGAAATATTTCACACACCAAGAGCTAAGCAACCTGCTTAAACAGCTGCAATTATATTCTCTTAAAAACAAAGTTGTTGTTTTCTGTGAGCTCAGTAATGTTATCCAAGAACTTTTATCCTCAAGATTTTACAGTTTGTCCAATAATAAAATGAAAACCAGACACTTTTACCCAGGTAGCTAAACCTGGATGTGTGATAGAAGTGGCCCAAAGTTAGTGTAAGACAGTCTTGTAAAAGGTTATAGGTTTTTTGTTGTTGTGAAAGAGATGATTGTCTGAAAAAAAAATCTATCAATTGAGATTAAATATGGTGTCAAAACGTTCTTTACTAAAAGATGAGTGTAAAACAGTTTTATAGCAAAAGGAATTTAAGTGTAGGTGTAGAATGAATGGTGTTAAAGTGTAGGTTTTAAGTAACACCTTAAATGTGAGAGAAATTAGAGATGGCTGCAAAGTGCAGTTGTTCAACAAGATTTATCTTTCTTTGTCAACTTATCACAGTTTTTTGATCTGATTTAAAAATCAGTTGCTTACAGAATTTTTCTACTCAACCATTCGGATTAAAAATTGTTTTCGTCATGACTTCTTCACAGAGGTGTAGCTAGGGTTTTCAGTGCCTGGGGACAAAATCAGTTGTTGCACCCCTCATTACACAATTTTCCTAATTATGTAACATCAATTTGGCACCCAGGGACAGATGACCCCCTACTACACCACTGCTTCTTCAAATGATAATTGATATTCTTTTACAAATACATTATTAATATAATATTAATTCTTGTAATACATAGTCAACCTATAACATTTCTCAGTTTTGTTTTGCTTCTTAATGACATTGCCAGTTATTATAGTGGTTCAGTAAATTGTATTAAAACAATTATCAAATCTCATCGTGTCATTTCATCCACATGGATATTTCCATGCCTCATTTAACACCTGAGCATCTTGAAAATAACTCTGTAGCATATTTTTAATTGCAAAAGAACTTATATTTCTCTGTCATTTCCAAAGCACATCCTTTTTTTCTGCAGACTTGCATAAGGCATTTAGTGTATGGAAATGTTGGTTTCTCAATGCTTGTTTTAAGAGTTCAATCATACAAAGCCACACTTTGCTTACTGTGTACGACTCTTTCTTGTAGGTCCTGGTTTCCTAAAATCATGAATTGTCCTTTGCTTTCCAATTTCATTAAATGCAAGAAATGTTCCATTAGTTGCAGTCTTTCATCTGAACACATCTTTATTTCCTCAGGTTGAGTATTTTGAATCAGAAGGGGCTTTTACACACCCTATTCAAAAAAGGATAAACTTTTGGCAAAATCAATTTTGTACAAAGTCAAATTGTAGTTGTTGTTTTTATATAAACATAATTTTGACACATTCTATTCCATTATAATATTACTTGACTATGGTTTACAAGACAATCAACAAATGGATTGAGAATGTCATATCTCAGTTTGCTATGAATAATTTTATAACTAAATTTTTTGATTCATTTTCAGGAATGTTAATTAGTCCCTTTTAAGGGTGATGATATTTACAACTATTTTAACAACTGGTGGTTATTTTTATAACGAAGTTTACGACTCTGTCTTTCACTTTTGAAAGAGTATCAACAAGCAGATAAAGTCAGGTTAATATTTTTTTATGACAATAAGTGAGTTATATATCCTTTTGTTTAAATTATAAATATGTTAATTGACGTGAAAAAGAATCAGTAGAGGAAATACAATTGCCAGCATGGTTGTTTATGACAAGTCATAATAACTCCCACAAATAGAATATGACCAAACAATGTCGTGAGATAAATAGTATACTATTTAACACACTGAAAAAGATTTTTCAAATCTGGTTAAACTCTAGGTTTCATCACCAAAGAATTGAAAGTGTAAATTTAAGGATGCATATTCATGTTGAAGTTACATTAATACAACCACATGAGATGATTCAAACCTATGTGCAATTTTATTCACAAGTTATTTAGTTCTAGGTTCATGAATTGTATACAGATATTTTTTATAAATTTGAAATGGCTTTTGTCAGTATGTATATATATATTTATACAGAATATTTTAATATTTTCAATAACTTGTATTATAGGTTAATTGCAACTGTCTCTCATATTAATCACAGAAACCAACAATTTTGTTTTTGTCACTGTAGAAGAGATAGCCTGATTTAAGAAATGACTCACAATGAATGTTTTTTAAACTGTCAACGTCTTGTTTCATCAAGAAACATTGGGGGTTCATTAAGAGTTCCTGTAGAATATTTAGTTATTTTGTAAAATGTTTTCTCAATTCTTGTGATAAAATTCATATGCCCCCCTTTTTGTTTTGCTACGAGGCCAACATAATGCACTTGTTATACAGACTTTAGTGTTTTTGATGTGAGCTATCTTATAAGTAAATACATAAAATTTTAACGTGTCCTTCAAGGGCTAAGGAATGTCTTTAATATTCAATAAACTGTAGGGTCAAAGTAAGTTCAATCCAGAGGCTGGTTTTTGGATGAATCTTTGAGACAAGTTTTAATTTGTCAAATGATAAACAGTTATGTGAAATACAACATCCTCAAGTCTCCATATTCGCTGGTACTAAGTTCATTGTATAACAACAAAGCTACATTGTCAGCATCAGTAATTAACCAACTGCCAATCTATTTTGTTTTTTAACTTTCAGTTGAAACAGAAATGATTTCACTTGCAATTTGATAGGAAGGGTCAAACCATCACATAATCAGTTGTGAGATAAGCAAACAGGAACACTTTGAAAATAGCTACAGGCAGAATACTGTGCTTGGCTTGCTACACAGTATCTGTCAAGGTGATTCTTAACAGTTCCCAAATACCTCTGGTGTCATTTGGAGACAGATGCTTCAAAAATTCAATTACAAATCTAACTTGAGTTAAAATAATTATACCTAATAAACTCACATGTACATTCTTGCTTCAATAATGTATGTAAATCACCAGAAACTGCTTAAAACTCACAAGTTTACATGTTAAACATTTCTGTCGAGCACTCGCTCCTAAAGAGTTAAAAGCATTTATCTGTTAATAAAAATAGAAAATTATTATTATTATTTGTGGATACAATGATGGCACTTCACATCTTTGATATTTTCATTTAACAACTAACACTGGCAGTTTACTGAGCTTTAGATTAATTGAGTGAAACTATTAACATTTATCTTGGACAACATTTTACTCTATCTCAGTTATATAAAGACATCATTTCATCTTATCTACTTTGTACAATAAAACCTTTTATTTACTCTTTTTTCCACTATTCCTGGAGATGAACTGTTTACCTGTCAACAAATAAAACTTAAACAAGTTCTTTCAGCAGTATTTTAATAAAGCCATCAAATTATGAAACAATCAAGTAAAAGGTACATAAACTATGTGACAAAATATATTAATGTTGTTATGTAGGCCAGTTAACTAGTATGTACATATTTAGAATGTTTATAATACATATGCACTGTACATGTAATTACTTGGTACATTTCCCTACTTTATAATTACTGCTAAGTTACTTGCCAATTATACATAGAGTTGCTACAAACATAGCTGTTTATGGCAGTGTTTACAATATAAAAATATGCAACTATATGAGTCACTGCTTCTGTATTTCCATAGGAGACTCTGTACGTGATGTTAGTTGTATAATAAACGTGCACGTACGAGCAGTACATAAATTAATGTACCCAAGAAAAGGTACATAACTTTTGTGCATAGAGAAATATTTCACTAATATGTTACTGCTTGCTAGAGTGTTTGATGCAATCACTGTACCTCAAACAGTCTATAAACAAAGTTCTATCACAGGAGACGATAGCTAGAAAGTTACATTAATCTGTTACAGTTTTGTTGAAACCTTTCTTGTTTTCATTTTGTCAGAAAAAAAAATAACTTCTTATAGTTATGTAAGAAGTTAAGATGACAAGAGAGGTTTTGTAAAATCTCTTATTTCATTACTGCTACCCAACTTTCACATCTGTGACGTTTCCAACATAAGCTGTACCCACATCTCCTAATAAATACTCAAAAGTGAGACGAACTTTTGTTAGAAAGTGGAAAAATAAATTCTTACAATATCACTTGCTGTTGGGTGGTTAGTGAAAAACTGGGTGATCTGTCACATTCAACTAAATACACTCATGAGTCCAAAAACTGGGTGATCTGTTACATTCAACTAAATACACTCATGAGTCCAAAAACTGGGTGATCTGTTACATTCAACTAAATACACTCATGAGTCCAAAAACTGGGTGATCTGTTACATTCAACAAAATACACTCATGAGTCCAAAAACTGGGTGATCTGTTACATTCAACTAAATACACTCATGAGTCCAAAAACTGGGTGATCTGTTACATTCAACTAAATACACTCATGAGTCCAAAAACTGGGTGATCTGTTACATTCAACTAAATACACTCATGAGTCCAAAAACTGGGTGATCTGTTACATTCAACTAAATACACTCATGAGTCCAAAAACTGGGTGATCTGTTACATTCAACTAAATACACTCATGAGTCCAAAAACTGGGTGATCTGTTACATTCAACTAAATACACTCATGAGTCCAAAAACTGGGTGATCTGTTACATTCAACTAAATACACTCATGAGTTCATGGAAAACTGGAATAAATATTTGAGTGAAAGGAAATCAAAACACTAATTTTGATTATTCTCACAAGTCCTAACACTAACCACTTAAGCTGAATAAGTTTGAATTAATCAAAATTAATAATAGTAATATTTCAAGTAATCAGACACTTATTTTTGATTGACCAATTATTTTTATGGTATAAAATGTTACACAATTTTATCAAATGTAATTAAGTTAATACCAGCTGAAATCAAATTGCTTATTTGGGGCACAACTATTTACAAGTAACAAAATTACCCTGAATGCAATAACAGTGCCAGATGACTGGTCAATAACTGTCTAATAGTGAGGTCACCATGGAATGAAGTAACATTCATCGTTCTTTTCTTATAAACAGTTTGAGGTTTGGTATTCTTTGTCACAACCAAACACTTGCAACAATATAATTCATTACTGACTAGTAGCACGTGCAAATTGTATATCTTAACATAAATGTACAAATATCACTGTTGTAGACTGCTGAGCACGTGTAATTCTAAAAGACACACCACTACTAAAACACTTTACTACAACAGCCACAACGACTACTGTGACTACGATAAATATTTACATTCTATTGCCACATTTATCACTTGTAACCAACGTAGTAGGCGTTGTGCTGACCATTACAGACGTGGACCCGAATATCATGGCACAGACTTGCTTGACTTTTCTGTAAAGGTGGTTTAAATAATGCTTAGTAAGGACTAGGTCCTGGCTAATGTTTCAGCACCTAATGCCTGTAATCTGAGAAGTTCCTTTCTGATCGTTGAAAGTTCTGTGGTCAGTCGCACCTCTGACTCATTCAGCTTTTTCACATCGCGTTGACTGGACTAAAAACAATAGAAATAACTTTATTTACATCAAACAAAATTCTTTAAAGTTTAAAACTAGAAACAGCCTTCAGTTATTGGCCTGCTAGCTTACTGCTATACTGGAACACTTGGTGTGATAACCAACACCTTAAAAAAACAATAAAAAACTAGCCAATATATAAAAAAAAAGAAACAAAACTGACTCTTAAAAATTACTTTTTAAACATTTCCACTGACTCCTAGACTTTTGAAAAGAGGTTTTACTAGCCATGCAGAGAATTTCATAAAATTTTCCATGTACAAATGTATGAATTTAAAACATGTTTTAGTAGGGTCACAGGCTTTTCTAGTCAACATGCAGGTTTCTAAA
The DNA here is from genome assembly GCA_011833715.1 of Carcinoscorpius rotundicauda. Taxonomy (NCBI): domain Eukaryota; kingdom Metazoa; phylum Arthropoda; class Merostomata; order Xiphosura; family Limulidae; genus Carcinoscorpius; species Carcinoscorpius rotundicauda. The sequence goes on along the minus strand of CM022394.1, from coordinate 125,382,099 downwards.
ACATGATACATGTTATTAAACACTAGGTGTGAACTAAAATAGCAAGAACACCTTGCAACCATAGAAAGTTAGAGATTTATATGTTTCAGAATGGTAAAGCCATAAATATTTTGACAGTATAACACAACTAGGGATTGAGGTATGAACAAGTTACTATAGAAAGGAAATACAGTTTGGATATTAAAAATAAAATAGTTTTTATTATAAAACAAATTATAAAAAAAAAAGGCTATATGTTTTTTTTTTCCATAATTGGAGCTTCAAAAACTGGAAACACTCACCATTTTTTGTTTTAAAAGTTCGAGCCTTTCCGTTTTAAGTTTTAGAACTTCGAGTCTAAGGTTGTCGATCTGCCTTTGAACAGCTGGAAATAAAACGATTTTATTTGACTGTGAAAAAATAATTGTAATACAATAACTAGAAAGTAAAGTGAACTTTTATGTACAAAAACTTAAATATTACAAATTCTACAAGTAAAAGAAACTGATTAGAGATTTTGAATGTGGAAATAATGTTAATAAAATTATAATGGCAGGCTAATTTTACATTTAGTATTTACAACAGAACATGAGTACATTTATAAGATATGTAGCAGGCCAAATCAATATCGAATATCTATTCAAACAGGGTTGTAAATTGATTCATGAAATACTTCTTAAATAAACTTAAGTTGATGAAACAGTTGAAAATTTAAAGTAAAATAGAAGTAGTGGTCTTTCTGCAGACATCCTGCTATTCACAAGTTAATGTAGAAGTAGTGGTCTTTCTGCAGACATCCTGCTATTCACAAGTTAATATAGAAGTACTGGTCTTTCTGTAGACATCCTGCTATTCACAAGTTAATATAGAAGTACTGGTCTTTCTGTAGACATCCTGCTATTCACAAGTTAATATAGAAGTAGTGGTCTTTCTGCAGACATCCTGCTATTCACAAGTTAATATAGAAGTACTGGTCTTTCTGTAGACATCCTGCTATTCACAAGTTAATATAGAAGTACTGGTCTTTCTGCAGACATCCTGCTATTCACAAGTTAATATAGAAGTAGTGGTCTTTCTGTAGACATCCTGCTATTCACAAGTTAATATAGAAGTAGTGGTCTTTCTGCAGACATCCTGCTATTCACAAGTTAATATAGAAGTAGTGGTCTTTCTGTAGACATCCTGCTATTCACAAGTTAATATAGAAGTAGTGGTCTTTCTGCAGACATCCTGCTATTCACAAGTTAATATAGAAGTACTGGTCTTTCTGTAGACATCCTGCTATTCACAAGTTAATATAGAAGTACTGGTCTTTCTGCAGACATCCTGCTATTCACAAGTTAATATAGAAGTAGTGGTCTTTCTGTAGACATCCTGCTATTCACAAGTTAATATAGAAGTAGTGGTCTTTCTGTAGACATCCTGCTATTCACAAGTTATTTCTTTCTCAACAGTTTAAACACCTTGCCTTTGAGTAAAGTAAGCACTTTTCCTTGGTTTGTTTCTCAAAGATTGTTTTTTTTTAAATAGAGATTTGAACTCACCAACCAATGTCATCGTCACGTTGTCACCTGATGATGATCGCAGAAGGTTGAAACATTGTTCACTCCTCTACGTAAAACATTTTCTCAACCCAAATGAGCAGTTTTTACATACATATTTTTCTTAACATCACTGAACTCACCCTAGTCTTCAGGCTATGAAGGAGTAAAACCCACACCACAATTCAACATCTCAACACAATGCATTACACAATGAGATTCCTCAGTTCTATAAAGCTGATTTGTAAATATGGATGGCTGAGAAATATATGCACCATCAATGTGTGCAAAGCAGCACTGTGGGACATCCAACCATCTTTGTCTTTGTTGTGGTTGTTTCTACTCAGAATCTTAGATGAAATTGTCACGATGTTGACTGCAGGAATTAGTCTGGAGTGCTACAAACAAGACAGTAACTGTAACAGAGAAGAAGAAGTGGCACCAGAGGAACATTAATAAACACCTTCTGTCTGATTGGCTGTGGTAAACCAACAGGAATACTTTTAATATTTTGTGCAAGAGGAACAGTCCAATCAACCCCTTTAACTCTATAGTTACACATAAATGAGAGTTCTTTTGGCAGTACAGTTTTTCATTATTGTTTTTTAGGTTAACACATCAATTCTTTTATTAAAAGAACTTTTTTTTCGGTGTAACTTGAATACCAGAAGCAGTGACACCCCTCTGTAACCCACCCAGTCCCCTGAAATTGGTTTCATTCACTCAAAGACTGGGTGTTAAATGAGTAAAGTATAGTTAGAATAGTGCATTCAACAAAACTGCATACAGATAAGGAAATTGACCACATACAGTTCACTGATACTTCAACATGCACAGGGAACATAAATCCTAATCACATATTACCTACTCAGGGTTATAATTATCCTGAAAGAGAATAAAGTCATAACACTTTTGATGAGAACAATATTTCTAATAATCTTTTGCTGAAATGTGCCAGAAAATTCCAAACCTAATGTACTCTATTTGCAAAATAGTTAATACGCCAGGTAACTGAAACGTATAACAGGTTCAGGTTTCAACACACGCGTGTTTATAAAAACACTCAAATCTTTTGTCTTCAAGTTTTCCGATTATTGTATTTTAATGCTAATTTCCATGAAACATTGACTTCGATATCCAATTATAAAACTTCAGACTAAAGAAATTCAAGAACTTAGTTTTTGAATAGATTAGAACATAATAAATGTCTTTTTTTTTTCTTCTTGCAAGTTCTTATAAAGTTTCTAATTTTTGTTGGTTTGATAACATTTAATGACCATCATCAATATGTTTACGGTGAAGAGTTAAAAATGTATCATTAAACAACGTTATTGGATTTTATCAAACCTTTGTATTTTGATTGAAATTCTTAAAATTTCATCCAAACAAGTGCTACGGCTAGAAACGAACCTGAATTTTTGAGTACAAATGAAGAGAAATACTTTTATTTCCAGCAACATACAATTTACAGTTAAAGACTAATATATAATGTAATATATACACATCTATCTTGAAAAAGTGTTTTTATAGTCAAAACCTTTAGAAATGTATATGTACATACCATCACAATTAGGCCTATGTAACCTACAGCTCTCTGTGCATAACGAGCAAGGCTGGATGTTGTTTAGGCTTCCACTATTACAACATTTACCAAAGTCCTCTGAAGCCATTGTGGTACGTTCCAATTCCAAGCTGTTTACGCTCGAGGTATCTGATTCATAAGCAACGTGTTTCATCATTGGTGGGGTTTCTGGGCTGGAAATTGGTGTATTAGGTCCACTAACTGAATATTCAAGAAACCCTCCACCTAAGCTGTCATTGTTTCGACTTCAAATAATTTGCAGAGAAAAACAAAACATCACACTTACTTATGATATATGCCTGTCTTAAACAGATCTAAATGTTCATTTAAAGGTATTGGAAGTAAATATGGAAATACAAAAGCGATACAAGCCACAAACAATGAGTAAGCATTTCAAGTAGATGGTCAATTTATTATTAGTATACATCGCCAAACACATTCCATTTAGGTACCATCATGTTGTATTTCTGACATGGGAGTAATGGATTCACTGACCACATTAATGACAGAAATAACATACAGATGCATATCTGCAAATAACAAATCCAGATATATTTAAAAATAAAAAAAGGAATTTCCAAGTTTAGAAATACAGGTTTATGACACTGAATATCATCTAAAAAACGTATTACATTTGTCTGAAAGTAAATGCCGATTTATATATATATATATATATTGGTATGAACAGATAAGAAAATGTTGACATAACACTACATAAAATATGAAAATTTATTTCCTACCTGTGAGTGGATCCCTGAGAAGGTGACCTCTGATACAAATGTTTTACCGAATTTTTTGTACTCTGCAAAAATTCAAAGACATTCCAAATTACTACGGTTCATAAAGAGTTTTCAATATAGAAGGTTCCAAATAATCTTCACTGTTAATGTTATATATCAGTATTAATACAAAAATATTTCGGTTTAATACTAGGTTTGTCTAATTTTAATCACACCACGTTCAACTTCAGTGACATAAAAGTTTCACTAAATTTATAGAAGCAATCCGTGGTCCACTGGTGCACGTCTTATATCTATTTAATCAATTATTCTACCAGTAACTTTATCAAGACTTTGGCATATCATAATTATTTATATAGATTGTATTAATTTAAAAAAAAAATTATAAGAGAAAGTAGAAGGTTCTTCTTTTGTTGTTGTTGTTGTTTTGAATTAAGCACAAAGCTACACAATGGGCTATCTGTGCTCTGCCCACCACGGGTATCGAAACCTGGATTTTAGCGTGTAAGTCCGCAGACATACCGCTGAGCCACTGGGGGCGAAGGTTCTTCTGTATATGGAAACACTACTAGAAATTAATATTGTACGTAGAATTTGGTTAAACTTTATAACATAGCAATTCCAGCTGACCCTTAAGTTTAGTTTACAAAATTAAAATTAAAAATTAGTTTAAATCAGTTGCATTTGATTAAAGACATTATATGAGCTTGAACAAATTACAAATTAATTTTAACAAACTTAAAAGCTCCCCTACACCATTTGTTTATATCTTGAAAGAATCCAAAAAACATAAACAATCAGTTAAAGTATATTTATTTAAGCCCAAGATCAGATAAAAATCAAACTCCTTACAGTTGGTGTGGAATCTCCCATGGTTATTACATTGACACCACTACTACTAGTGCTAGCTGCAGACCGTTTCTGAGAGATGTTGGACAAGTTAGACTCTATGGATTGACTGCGATTTCTACCTGTCAACGCTCTCCGAACAGAGTCTAAAAAACGGGAACTTGTGTCGTTCACTTCTGTCCTGCTATTTTCGTAACACAGCCCTGCACCACAGAAATCCTGTGTTTTTTGCACAAGGCCATCATGGAGGGAATGGAGTAAAGAAGCTCGTGTACGTTCCTAGAAAAGCACAGGTCTCGTTCATTAGGAACCTTACACTGCACTCATAAAATCATATTTAAAATTACTATTATTATTATTATATTGTGTAGCTTGAACTCAAAATTGAACTGGAAAATTCTGTAATCTACGTTTTACCTGTACTCTCGTATTGCTTCTTTACTAACATAGTAAAAAATTCAAATAGTACAGAATTAACAGTTATAAAACTATGTTAAACAAGAGAGAAAAAAAAATAGGGCCAGGTAATAATATTACTAACTGAAGTTGTAATTCTTTTTGTAACAGCAAATCTCATCAATTGATTTATTTTTGTAAGTATGAGTGTAATTTTCCAGAAAGTAATTAGGGTAGAACACAAGTGAAATTCATATCAGTATATTGTACGTTACATTAAATGTTTGAAATCCAATATAAAAACACAAACCTCACCTTCAACTTTGCAAATTTTTCTGCTTTATAACAAGAATGTTCAGCATTGATGAGCTTGGCTAGGAGAAATTCTCGGAACTTATTTCCTTTGGCAAATATAGCCGGTTGTGGTAAGGGCGGGCCAAAGTGTGGAACATCATCCCTTGCTGTAACTGAAATTTTGTACCTGGAAATAATACAAAGACTGAGCAAGTCACGTAGCACCTCCCAAATCTATTTATTTATGTTTTTATCTATTAGTGGAGTCTCATATTGTATGATGAATAATTTTGTTTCTTCACAGTTAGAACAGTCACTGTGGAAGACAGGACAAAAAATTTAGATTGGAATTGCTCATATGGTATGTTGGGTTTAATTGTAATATGAATAATATTTTGGTATGGCATATAATAGAATAGTGTAAAATGGTAGTGAATAAATATCTTAGAAAAATGTTTCACAATCTGATGAGCTGGACTCCACCGTTAGTTTTAAGATTTAATGATTTTCTCTGGTGTTTAAAATTTGGCTTGAGCTTTTATTCGTATTTTTCACATTGTATGATCACTTGCCACTATATAGACTAGTAATCAATGGTCACATTTTCTATTGAAGCTAACAGAATTATAGTACCAGCAGATGACAATGTGGCAATTTAAAAGATGCCCCTATTTGTTTCTTGCTCAACATTTCAGCTTTAATATCTTAACTGTAAATCCAATGATTCACATAATATATGTATGCTGCAACTTAACATCAGTAAAGCTTGGAAGAATCTGTAAATAAAGTTATTCAAATGTAGGCCACATCACCCATCAATATCACCTCAGTTCTTCAGTGAGTACAAAGAGCTAAGAGAACTAATAAAAAAAAAATCCACGTTTGTTTTTTTTTCACTTCTTGTAATACCTTAAACTCTTTAGGAAATAATGGAAATTGAGTGATTTTTTTGTAATACTAAGTAAGCATTTACGTATAAAATCCCATATGGCCTAAAACGGAAAGCTCTGAATTTAAAGTCATTTCAGAGCATATATTTTATACATTTTGATAAGACATGCTACTAACTGGATGTTATCACAAATATTACTTGACTGTCCCTGAAATGTAACTGTCAAGCACAACACACAAATTACAAAGACTTGAGAGCTGTCATCATACAATGGCAATGCTACATGTTCAGTGTCAGGCACCTAGTACAGACTTTTGAATACAAAGAACAGATACATTTGTAAACAAACAGTGACCAAAGTAGCTTGGGAATCTTAATATATCTAAATATAAAGTTACTTATAAAATCATCCATTTCTAATCTGGAGGAACCATAGGCTCGTGAAGTCAGTGCAATCTCTTTTCACAATCATGGTAATGCTGAGAGGACTTTTTCAAAAAATCTCACCACGTCCTTTGAATAGTATTGTTGATGAAGTTCAGAGGGTAACTTTTTTTTTTTTTTGCAGGATATATGGAATGTCTTAGACTTCTTCTCAAGTAAAGACGAATTGTTGGCAAGGTAAGATGTTAATACATAAGTTAAGTCATAACCTCACACATATGAATGTGTTGCTTCTGTCCACAAAACGTTTTTACCTGAATGAAACTTATGTATGATAGAGTTCTTTGTAATCAACATATATTATATAAATATATATACAGCCTAGTTACAAAAATACAGAGTTACTTCTGTTGTATTTTACTAAAACTAAATTCTTCTGAATCTAAAGCATTTCCAATGTAGCCAAGAGATTTTCATTTAACAACAAAAGCACACACACAAATACATTCACTATAACCTCTTCAGAATGTCATGATGTTATTTTTTGTAATGTAAAACTAAAATACAACTCATAAATAAAAAAAAATAATGATAGTAAATTGGAATTACATGTTGGAAAGATGTAGTCCTGTTTGAGAAATTTAGATAAATCAATGACGTATTTCTACAATGCAAGTCGTCCAATTTAAAATGTTTACATCTGGCTAAATTTCCATACAAGTAAATACATGCTGTTGTTGTACATGTTTACATGATACAGTCTAAACCTAACAGTTTGTCATTGTATAGATCTTCTGAAAGTAACAAAGATACTTTTACAATGGAATAATAAGAAAATATAACAAAAATTCATCAATATGCAGGATATACATAATGTAGAATGCACCAACCTTGTTTCAGGTGTCTGAGGGTTAACAACTTCAACAATAATATAAGCATGAATGAAATTGGATGTTATTATTGTAGGAGAGAAAGGTGTGTTGCCTTCTTGGAACACAACGGCTACAATGTCGTTTCCTATGTGACGTTTCCGTTGAAGCTGAGAAAATAAAAGCGATTATCAGGTTAACATTAAATGGTTATGAGCAAGAATGAACTTACAAATCATGAAAATAACCTCTAATCATTATCTGTGCACCACGAAAAAAAACCAAACTGTTTTTGATTACTCAAGACTGTCATTACAAAAACATTTTGTTCTTTAACTTCTTAATAGTTTAAAGAACTGAAGATCTTAAAATACATAAGGTTTTGGAAATGTTTTGACCATTTTTTAACATTTAACAGATTATAATAATGTTTTTTTTTCTAATAAACTGGAAAATAAATGAAAATTTACTTCAGTACGTAAATAAATAACTGATAATTGGGAAAAAAAGGAATCAATTTCAGAAAATAAATTAAAAAAAAAACAACAACATAATTATGCTTCACTGAAGTTTCCGTTAAGTCAAATATTCCACATTTTTAACTACAACACCACCCTGCATAGTTTTTGCCAACTTGAAAGTAACTGTTGTTTATAGAGGAAAAAAGTACACTAAATCTGAAAATGACTTTAGTTTTCAAGTGTCAGGTCAGGTATTCCCACAAAAGCCAGAAAACAAAATTACAAATTTATTATTTATAATTAATTATAATACATTGATACTTTCAATTTGTTAAATATATTCTTAATATTAATTATACTTTTAGTAATAACTAATTTGTTCTGGTTTTTTTTTCAGATTGAGTTTTGAAACTTAACTGCAATAAGTATACTGGTATAATGGATCACAGAAAGTCCAAGTGTAGTTCATATATATTCTGCTATATCTGTGGCAGTTTTGCAAATGAAGTGCAAACAAAATTAATGACTGTGAAAAGCACTGACTAAACGTATTTTGGAATTAAATTTCGCAATCAAGACAAGTATTGGGCTCCCATATTGTTTGCCATTCTTGTGTTGAAAATTTGAGACATTGGACAAAAGGTTAAAGAAAAAAAACCAAGTTTTGGAATCCTTATGATCTGGAGAGAACCCCAAAATCATATCAATGATTACTACTTTTGTATGGTCAATATAAGTGGAGTCAAAGGCAAACCAAAATCCTTAAGTGAGTACCAAACATACGTTAGCCATAAGACCTGTTCCTCATTCAGAATCAATACCACTTCTTGAATTTAAAGGCTTACATGCACCCTGACTCTGATCCAGACGATTCAGGAAAGGATCCTGACTTCTGCACCAGATGTTTCAACTGAAAGGATCCTGATTGCTGCACCAGATGTTTCAACTGAAAGGATCCTGACTTCTGCACCAGATGTTCCAACTGAAAGGATCCTGACTTCTGCACCAGATGTTCCAACTGAAAGGATCCTGACTTCTGCACCAGATGTTCCAACTGAAAGGATCCTGACTTCTGCACCAGATGTTTCAACTGAAAGGATCCTGACTTCTGCACCAGATGTTTCAACTGAAAGGATCCTGACTTCTGCACCAGATGTTTCAACTGAAAGGATCCTGACTTCTGCACCAGATGTTTCAACTGAAAGGATCCTGACTTCTGCACCAGATGTTTCAACTGATCCCAAGTTATTCACACAAGTAGAACTGAAGGATCTTGTTTATGACTTAGGCTTATCAAAGGTATCTGCAGAATTTCTGGGATCTAGACTAACTGAAAAACAGTTACTGGGTCCAGGTACAAGTTTTTTGTTTTACAGGTGCAGAGAATGTTCTTTGTTGAAATACTCTGAAATGCACGACGGGTTCGTATTTTGCACATACCTCCTGGGCTTGATTAAGCATATGGGTTGTACATAGAAGCAAAATGCGACTATTTATTGATACCTCAAGAACCAGTTTGAAATGCATTTTGCTTCATAATAGTAACAAACTAGACTTATTCTCATTGAACATTCTGTTCATCTACACTAAGGTTACGAAAATCTAAAAATGATTCTAAATAAAATAAGCTATACAGAAGGTACGTGAACAAGATGTGGCAATTTAAAAGGTTATTTCTATGCTGCTGGGTCAACAGCCTGGATACACCAAATTCCCATGTTTCTTGTGCTTATAGGACAGTCAGGCCAGGAGTGTACATTGGACAAGAGAAAACTGGCCAGTAAGAGAGAAATTTGTTATTGAAAAAAGAAATGTCACAAACAAACCACTAATACAATATAATACTATTGCTTCTGCCACTTCACATAATGTTAGGTTTGATGAAGCAGTATGCGAAAGGCTCATCTACAGACAGCGCATACTCTCAATGAGTCTGCAGTAAAAGTTCCGAGACTGAGCAACGAGAAACTTAAAGCTGGTATATTTGACTGTCCTCAAATAAGAAAGCTTTTTAAGGATGAAAAATTTATTGAATCAATGAATCTTATTCAAAAGAGCATGGTTAGCATTTGTTAATGTCACGAAGAACCTTTCAGGAAACGTCAAATCTGACAACTATAGAGATCTAGTTAAGGAATTACATGACACTTTTAAGCAACTAGGCTGCAACACAAGTGTTTAAAGCTCATTTTCTGCATAGTCATATGAAATACTTTCCAGAAACTCTCTGTGCCTTCTCAGAGAAACAGGGTGAAAGATTCCATCAAGACATAAAAATGATGGAGAAGTTATACCAAGGGCAGTGGAACATCGTGATGGCAGATTACTGCTGGTGTCTACAAAGAATTAATCCAAAAGTATTTCTTACATGTATATTTAAGAGAAGAAGATTCACATCCTGATTATCTCAGTGTCATCTATGAACCAAATAACATAATTTTTGTTATTAATATGAAATTCAACTTTAGTTTTCTTGAAAATTTTCAGTATTTCAAAAGTTCTTTTTATTTTATCACAACATTTTTAAAATTGTCAATATGTTTCTTTGTACATGATTTCATTTAGAAATATGTACCTTTATTTCTTATCCTCTAATCATATATTCTAACCAGTTTGTAGCAGAGGTAATCAGTCATCAGGTATTCAGTTATAACAGAAATTTAATACACTAGTAGATTTTTTAAACGTAATTTGTGAAATACTCAGCCCTGATAGAGAAACAAAGAGGTCATTTCCAAAGTCATTGCCATGGAATTAACTATAATTGGGTCTTAAAACTCAATCAGCAGGAAAAAAGGTTTCAGATGCAGGTTAGTGTAATTTTTAATAACTCGCAAGTGTTGTATGTCATTGTTAGTCAATTGAAGTCATTTAAGTTACACCTTTATTACTTCCATTTTTCAAGTAATTAGAAGTCAACACATTTTCAAACCAAGGTCCTTACTTGTTAATTATATGTAAATTATTTTTCTGTATTAAAAAACCTAGTACAAAATTATTAAGTTAATTTTGAATTTGGATGCATTGAAGCGACGAGAAAACAAACCACCAACCTGCTGAGGATCTCCATTAGTATATGGAAGGAGTGTAGAAACATGAAACATGACTTCACACCCTCTGAACTGAGTGTACACAGACTCATCACCTGTCTGGCCATAGTGAGTGTCTAGACCACCTCGAAATCTGTAATATGAAAAATAAAACAACTGCAGTTACATGAGCTGTTGATTAGTAAAACCCAATTTAAAAAACGTAAATGTGTTTTTTGCTTTTTGTAAAAAAACGATAAAAATCCAAAACCTTCAGAATTAAGTCTAGCTTTTGAAGGATGGCAAAAAAGTGAACTATTTTCTCACACATCAAGAATAGTTATGATGGTACTTACTACACTTCACCAAAAGTTGTAAACAAATTATGATTAACAGCTGTAACAATTTTTTTCTATCTTATGGCAAGTTACATTCTTTAATATTAAGCATTTATTTTTAGAATTTGCAATTCCATTAAAGAAGTACTTTGTGCAAATTCATTAAAAAACAGTAATAATTTGTAAGTACATTAATGGAGAGAAGTTAAAAAAATTACTCACCAGTGCAAAACAAAACAGGGTGTACCTGTATGTTTTTCATACATTAAAAAACAAGAGATGTGCAAAATTTAAAAAGTAATTCCAAGTTGGTGCTCAACCAATCCAGGAAGGAAGCTTGGTTTAAAAAAACTGGTTCCACATGTTAAGGTGACATAAAATTAGTGTAAAAATATACTATGAACTTTCAAATTAGCTAAGTTTTTTTTTTGTTTTTTGAATTAAGCACAAAGCTACACAATGGGCTATCTGTGCTCTGCCCACCATGGGTATCGAAACCCGGATTTTAGCGTATAAGTCCGCAGACATACCGCTGAACCACTGGGGGGCCAAATTAGCTAAGAAAATATCTAAACTCAACATATTACAAAAATACTTCTCCCACTACCTTAATTATAAATATATAATGTTTGAATTTCAATATTACACAAGGTTTCTTAATATGTTGTGACAATTGTGTGCAGCTATTAATATTAATGACTATACTTGCATAAGGGAAAGTCCTGCAATGCAAAAACAGGTATGAATATTTGAAATTTAACATTCTCTGCACTTTTATAAAGAAAGGTTAAAAAACAAACTTCAAGTGTTATCCTTCAGCTTTACAGAAAAAGTGAAAAAAACCTGTTAACTGGTAAACATTTTAAAACTCATCAATTCAACTTAAGATGTTATATAACGAACATAACTAGGTTTTAACAAGCAAAGAAGTTTTTAAATTTTGAATAATTACAAAAATAACTTTTCAACAACAAGAAAACACTGCTCAGACAATCAAAACTTCACAAATTTTATCTTACCCTCTAAAGTCCTTTAGCTTGATCTTCTGACCTATCACTTCTAGAAACTCTTCCATTGCACTACTGTGAGTTATGTTCCCAAACAATTCTTCCTCTGTTGTCTAAATAAACGTAAAAATGTTGCTTTTAGATGTTAATGCAGTTAAATATTACTTTGTCTTCAAGAAGTTAAAAACAAAGCAAATTATACAAGAGTCATGTCACTTGAACTTGTTTTAGGTAGGATTAAAGCTAATGAAACGATAAGTCCTCTCCCCAAATCTTCTATTAGATATATGTTTATGCACCAGCAATACCGAGCGTGGGATGTGCATATACCAAATTCCATTTTACAGCTCATTAAGATCACTATCAACGTACCCTCAAATTGAAATTCGTCCTGGCAGAATTAGAGTAAATTAAGCTACAAGACCTTGGGAGTGGGTCAAATACATCAATCAAAAGGGTATGACCTTCCAAATCGAAAACTGTAATTAGATCTCAAACTGGTCAGAAGATAAGAACTATAAGGTAACAGTTTGTACTTGAAAAGAAAACAGTTCAGAGCCATTCTTGTTAGTTACAATGATGTGGGTGAAAAACAAATGCTGCTAAACAAAACCTCATTCATATATATAACCATCTTGCATATCACGTTACTTTCATGCTATCAAGTTGTTTTAATTCTTCGCATGAATTTTATGAAACATAAACTATATACATTAATTTTTAGGCTCTCACTGTGCATCTCTTCATTGCCTTTTATTAAATTTTACATGCAGGTAAATATATAATAATACAGGCCTGAAAATTTAAACTTCATTAAAGTTATTTTAGTTTTAATAACAGATTTTAAAAATAATTAGTTTGTTTTCAATTGTGTAAAGTTGTTTTTTTTATACATATTAGGAAGGAAAAAATTTACTTTAACCAAATTATTATTTTATTCGATACAATGAACTTTTTTTGATTATTACGTTTGGGCTCTAGAAGAATCGATAACACTCATGTTGTTACTGGTCAAGAGAAATCTATAACCAGTGGTTCTCAACATTTAAGGGTAACAAAATGCGACTAAATTTCAATGATTCACTTGTGTAAATGTACATACAATATTTTGTGAAATATCTGTATACTTTGGAGAAAAACGGATATGATTTTCAGATATTGTGTACAGGAAATACTGCAGAATATGTAAAAATTTCAAGACATTAAAACCATCTGTGCAATTGATTAAGACATTTCTCCAATGGCATTTATAAAGAAAAAAATGCACTTTCGAATTGATACAAAAATTTTAATTTACAAGTATCTTTTATAATTAATATATTTATGATTAGACTGTATAAAATTTTGGCACAAAATATTTCACAAATATATTTTTAGAAATGGGTCAAATCCTTTAGCATGTAATTTCATTAGTTAAAAAAATCTTCAGTAAATTTACTTGTGTTTGTATGGAGGCTTTTTATTCTATCTGTCGTAGTTTTCTAAACGTTTTAAATGTATCATCTATAACTAAATAAATATTCTGTTCAAAAAATACTGTACTTTCTTTTACTACAGATAAATGATAAATAAAATATGAATAATTATCATAATACTTCTAATTAATAAGAAAAACTACCTTGTTTTTAAAGATTCGGTTAACAAAACAAAGGCCAACCCAAAATTTATTATATATTCTAAGATGGTTAATAATTTGCTAAAATCTTTATTAAAAAAAAAAAAGAAGAGAGTTCTCAAAACTACCACGCTAACAAAAAATATTGAATGAATATACACTAACCTGAGCAACTCTTTGATATATAATACCAAACTTGTATGTGTTGACTAGAACATGCTCGTCATAAGCAAGTAACATTTCAGAGGCCTAAAAGACATTTCATAATGTGATATTAATAATAGTACACAATATCACATCCAGTAATTTGTGGAAGACTATAATCAGTTACATTTTATTTATTTCTTTGTTTCAAAGAAAAACTATGCTGGGTTATCTGTTATGTCAACTGTAAGGAATCAAACCCCAGATTTTAGCATTGTTAAGTCCTTTAAGTTACTGCTACTCCACAAATGGACACCACAATTAAATTGAAGATGATGCACATGTGTGTCAAAACAAGGTCCACTAACTTTCAACAGTTCATTCTGTATATTGTAGTTTTCACTTATATGCAACATCTTGTTGAGTGAGCATTCAAACCCTAGAAATACTAAAGTCACTAATGAAATAAACACAAACGTACACATTCAATAAATGTTACTAATTCAGAACATTTTTTTCTTTCTACAGTATCCAAAAAATCTAGAACCACAAGCAGTCTGCAGATTTTCTTAATTGCAGATATGTGAATGATTACGACTCTGTTCAAATTAATTCTGCACTTCATTCAAACCTGTTTTGATGTTTTCAAATCATAAGAACAGCAAGCTGAATATGCCATGTAAAAGTTACTGAAGTGTCAATGGTTTGAGACTTCTCAGACATCCTGCATATTTGAGTTCAGGGACAAACATGATATGGAAATATTTTTCTCCAAACTAAATAAAAGTTGTATTTAAATTGCAATCTATATTCCACTTAGTTATTATACAAAGACATATTTTGATGCAAACAAACAACAACACAGAAGTTGTTTATGGTTGACCATACACATATAAAAACACATCCACTTGAAGAAAAGGTTTAGTTCCTCGACACTTGCTGTATCTTATAATATAGAGTTTGCACATAGACACATGTTCTCGGAAGTTCTATCAATAGACCCCAGATTGTATTTATACACTGAACAGGATAAATTAGAAAGACTGGAATAACTTGAGGAATAAAAAGAGGTTAGGGAAATTTTAATACAATTCTTGCATAGTTTGACAATATTATTAAATAACTAACACTTCTCCCCTCAAGCCACATCAATAACACTGCTACGTTATTGTCAACACTTCCCCCTTGAGACCATATCAGTGACACTACTCCATCAGCTGATAAATATAGCCACAAATTTACACTTATAGTTAGAAAAATAATTACAAAATAACAAAAACTGCCCATGTAACACAATATTACTTATAGTACTATGCTAATTTTAAAGAAAGTAGGCACAACTAGTAGAACCAAATTTCGTTTTTACTGTTTTAACATCGATCTCCTGGTAGTTATGGTCTACACAAACATAATTAAGAAATAATCAAATGCTTTTAGTTAGCAGTAGCATTAAATAATCATAGTTAAATATATTTAATATGAAACCTGTGAAAGTCTCTTAAGTTTTTAAAATAAAATAGAATTTTTTAATCTAATTACATACCTTTGGAAAAACCACTGGTTGAAAGGTTTCTGTTATTATTTGATCACACAAAATCTGAAATTAAAGAAAGTTAAATATTTTTAGTTGTGATATTTTTACTATAACTTGTATTTTTAAATTCACAACATTAAACACATTTTGTCATGTAAATCAAGTAACTTTCAAACACAAATTGTTTGTATGCTTTAAAAAAAAAAATTGAACAGTACAAACATTAGAAGAGTAATATAATACCCTGAAGAAATAATTAGAAGATCACTGATTAGTTTCAACTCCTCACCATTAACACTCAGTTATGGTTTGGTAAACTGTTACGAAATCTCTTTTTTTTTAATTAATAGTTTAAGTTACATAACTAGTCCAAATATTAACAGTAGAACAGCTGCCTTTCCTCTAATCTTAATAGTTCAAAATAGGGACGTCCATGTAACCCTCACTTTGTTCAAAACCCAACAGACAAAAAGACCTTGATTCAAAATTTGCTGTCTCTGATGAACAACAGAAAAAGGCATGTTGTTACATGAATATTACTGAGATGTGTGTTATATTGTAAGTAACAAATTTAAAAAACTATACATATATCTGCAAGGTTGGGAGCTTTTCAAGCACACTTCATACCGAGACACTGAAGAACAATTTCAAGTATCAGCCAGTCATAATGAAATGTATTAATCAGTTCTTTACTTAAATAAAAGTATTTTCCATTATGGCAGTGTGATTACATACATCAAGCTGTGTCAATATTTGTACCAGTGCATCTAAACCTTCATAAAACATAGTGCATTTTATACTGAATTTAGAATTTGAACATTGCGCACACACACACACATCTTCAGAATTTTTATTTAAATGTTTACTGTATTAAAATAAGTTAACATCAGTGCACTTTTCACATTAACTTTGCTTCATGTTACAACCATAAGAAAACACTAAAGATGTTCATCAGAG
Source organism: Carcinoscorpius rotundicauda (assembly GCA_011833715.1). Taxonomy (NCBI): domain Eukaryota; kingdom Metazoa; phylum Arthropoda; class Merostomata; order Xiphosura; family Limulidae; genus Carcinoscorpius; species Carcinoscorpius rotundicauda. Next base: position 125,365,488 of record CM022394.1, on the reverse strand, counting down.
AAAGTAGTATTCATTCAGAACACTAAAGATGTTCATCAGAGAAAGTAGTATTCATTCAGAACACTAAAGATGTTCATCAGAGAAAGTAGTATTCATTCAGAACACTAAAGATGTTCATCAGAGAAAGTAGTATTCATTCAGAACACTAAAGATGTTCATCAGAGAAAGTAGTATTCATTCAAAACACTAAAGATGTTTATCAGAGAGAGTAGTATTCATTCAGAACACTAAAGATGTTCATCAGAGAAAGTAGTATTCATTCAGAACACTAAAGATGTTCATCAGAGAGAGTAGTATTCATTCAGAACACTAAAGATGTTCATCAGAGAGAGTAGTATTCATTCAGAACACTAAAGATGTTCATCAGAGAGAGTAGTATTCATTCAGAACACTAAAGATGTTCATCAGAGAAAGTAGTATTCATTCAGAACACTAAAGATGTTCATCAGAGAAAGTAGTATTCATTCAAAACACTAAAGATGTTCATCAGAGAAAGTAGTATTCATTCAGAACACTAAAGATGTTCATCAGAGAAAGTAGTATTCATTCAGAACACTAAAGATGTTCATCAGAGAGAGTAGTATTCATTCAGAACACTAAAGATGTTCATCAGAGAGAGTAGTATTCATTCAGAACACTAAAGATGTTCATCAGAGAAAGTAGTATTCATTCAGAACACTAAAGATGTTCATCAGAGAAAGTAGTATTCATTCACAAGTAATTTTCAGGAAGAAACACAATGTCATGGAATTTAACTTTAAATTATGACCAAACCTGTACTTATGTTCAAGAAAAATTTAGTTTTCAGATAAAACAAATGATGAAAACAATAAAACTTTGTTTGATGCTTAAGATCCAACTATAAGTAACTTTGCATGGCCTAATCACATTTTATGACTTGAATATATATAAATGGTTCTTGAGAAATACAACAGGCTTTATCCACTTTTGTTTGTGACTAAATGAAACATCTGAAGGTATCACAAACTGCATTAGGCTTAACAATGACCTGTACTAAACAAGTACATCTTAACTCTAAAAAACAAAACAGACAGATGAAGCCTCTTAATTACATCTTCCATAACAATCATATGACATGTAATTAAGGACATTTTTAAAACAAATTGTGAGCAATTACCTTGGCAAGTTGGCTAATACTGAAGTTTTCTCCTAACAAACCGTACAACAAAACATCATGTAGTAAACATTTACTTGTCCTAAGAAATAAAATAAAAAGTTAAAGTTCAGTTACAAATAAAACAGTTTTCATTTCCCTACAAATTTAAGAACCATATATCAATACCTACAAAACAAAACTCATTTTTCTTTACTGTGTAGTTTATGTACTAAAGGTTGATTACACTTTTCAAAGCATTCCTGTGCTGTCCACAAAACTACTTCTTCATTGTCAAAGAGAGCTAAGACTAAAGGCTTTGATTACGCAAGGTTAATAATCCTAAACCACAAATCCTTGTCTATGTAAATATATTAGCTTTGAAGATCACATTCTAAGTAGAACCAAAGTAAAAAGTTTATGAGATTCAACTTCAGGGAACTCGACAAGTACGAGATCAAATCTAATTACCATGATTCCAGGTTTCTTGGCTATCCTTTTAATATAAAAACAGATGTTGATTTTGACATGTGAAAAGAAGCATTCAACAGCTGATCACCCTTGCTTACTAGCTTGTTACTAATATTAGGAGATACTCTCCGCTACATCACAACAACTTCAAGCATTGGAAGTTTCTCCATCTTCAGAAAAAATATTAAAGGATCTATTATTTACAATGTTGTGTTATACAGCTATGCATCATTTAACAACCTCGCCGTAAAACCAATCTTCCCAAAGAGAGGTGAAACATCTCCATCTTGCCATAAAATAATCTGGTGCCATTACATTGTCAAGTATACAAGAATTTGCCATGAAGCAAACAATGGGTGTTGAGCATGTCACAGTTCACACCTATGATACCACATTATAACACGTGTAAATCATTCTTATAAAGTGAGATTATTTCCCTGTAGAGTAACTACTAATTCCACTTTGTAACAAAATTATTATATTTTTACACAAAATTGTCAAGTACCAGGATGTATCAAAACATTTGTAACACTGTGATGGTTAATACACTTTCAAATATGGTGCAGCACATGTTACTGATTTTGCATATTTTATATGACAATAAAGAGTATCTAACTTGTTATTTTTTTGTAAACTGGATATATTAGATGAAAAAGATCTGTGACATAAGTCAAGGAACTTAATCAACTTTCAATAACAGTTAAAATTACAAAAAGGCTTACGGACATTTTAATGCTAAATCTTAAAACAATTGAAAGCTTTTCCTTCTTAATGGGTATCAATACCAGAACTGTAACTTAATTTTAAATTTATGTTTCATAGTAACACATGAGACAAATCTCTCACAATCTGTAACAGTGTGTTTTCTTTATAAATTGGCAATACAAAATTGAAGAAAAAAAAGTCATTGATAAAATGATAGAGAAAGTTAAGGAAATATATATACATATGTATACTAGTTAATAATTCCATTTTAGGTTTAATTTAAGTGATCATTTATGAAAATCATACACTTGAATTAAAATTTATCCACTTGTACAAAACTGTTTAGATGTAAAAATAATAAAATCAACAATCCAAGCAATTATAGGCATGTTTAGGGTTAGGATTCGTGTGGACCATTGTATGTTTTACATTTTTACCCTCTAAAGAAACCATTTAAAATTTGTCTCGTATTATTTTTAATTTCTCAGACCCCTACTATTACCATCAGCATCTCGAAGTTTGTCCCCTGAAAAAAGAAAGGTCCACCTTCAGAAAATACTTGGGCTATATATATTTATTGTTTCATAGTCTGTATGATAAGTACTTACCTCAGGAGAATCCACACCCAATCATGGTCAGCAGCATTTTCTATTTTAACAGACATCACTAGGTGACCTGCATTAGGATCAACAGCAGTGAAATTGAAGTGATCCTGATGTGAGAAATGAAACAGTAGATATTCAAGGAGGGTTTTTCTTTAGTTACGTTATAAATATCAAAATCTTGTAATAAATTATCCTATTGATGCAACTGGATTTAACAGTTCCATCAAAATGTTCTCACATGCTGTGAGGATTTGAAAAACCAGTGTGTATCAAATGTAATTACTAATTAAGAAATTTTGGAGAAACTTTCAATCAATAGTTGTACAATTATCATCCTACACACTTGTAGTTAATGTTTTATTTATCACCCTACACACTTGTAGTTAATGTTTTATTTATCACCCTACACACTTGTAGTTAACGTTTTATTTATCACCCTACACACTTGTAGTTAACGTTTTATTTATCACCCAACACACTTGTAGTTAACGTTTTATTTATCACCCTACACACTTGTAGTTAACGTTCTATTTGTCACCCTACACACTTGTAGTTAACATTCTATTTGTCACCCTACACACTTGTAGTTAATGTTTTATTTATCATCCTACACACTTGTAGTTAATGTTTTATTTATCATCCTACACACTTGTAGTTAACGTTTTATTTATCACCCTACACACTTGTAGTTAACGTTTTATTTATCACCCTACACACTTGTAGTTAACGTTTTATTTATCACCCTACACACTTGTAGTTAACGTTTTATTTATCACCCTACACACTTGTAGTTAACGTTTTATTTATCACCCAACACACTTGTAGTTAACGTTTTATTTATCATCCTACACACTTGTAGTGAACATTTTATTTGTCACCATACACACTTGTAGTTAACGTTTTATTTATCACCGTACACACTTGTAGTTAATGTTTTATTTATCACCCTACACACTTGTAGTTAACGTTTTATTTATCACCCTACACACTTGTAGTTAACGTTTTATTTATCACCCTACACACTTGTAGTTAATGTTTTATTTATCACCCTACACACTTGTAGTTAACGTTCTATTTGTCACCCTACACACTTGTAGTTAACATTCTATTTGTCACCCTACACACTTGTAGTTAATGTTTTATTTATCATCCTACACACTTGTAGTTAATGTTTTATTTATCATCCTACACACTTGTAGTTAACGTTTTATTTATCACCCTACACACTTGTAGTTAACGTTTTATTTATCACCCTACACACTTGTAGTTAACGTTTTATTTATCACCCTACACACTTGTAGTTAACGTTTTATTTATCACCCAACACACTTGTAGTTAACGTTTTATTTATCATCCTACACACTTGTAGTGAACATTTTATTTGTCACCCTACACACTTGTAGTTAACGTTTTATTTATCATCCTACACACTTTGAGTTAACGTTTTATTTCAAAAACGTTTGAATCATGTACTTACATACAGTTTTGAATGATTTGTCTTTTGGTTTCAATAAAGATTGTCTATGAACAAACTAATCCTGAAACACATAAAATTCTGCCACTCACCGAGCCCACAAAAATTTTACGATAGAGAGTTGGGGTGTCATCAAGCTCAAGTTGAATGAGTGACGTGTACTCTGGCACATCAGAGTTTCCTTCTAAGTCCAACCTGTATTCGTGGTCTGTTCCATCAACCCAGTAACCACCAGATGGAGGAATCACTATCATGGGATATGGCTGGAGTTGATGAAGTACCTACAACACAACTGAAAATCATGCAACTATTCACAAACAGAAATAGACAAGCATATAAAGATTGAATAAGAAAATTACAAAACACAAAATCCTTGTAACACTTTCACCTTTATTTTCCTGGAACACTATTAAGCTTTAATTTAATAACATTCTATTCATTTTTATGATATAAAAACAATTTAATGTTACTATCTATTATGTATTTTTAATTTAAGTGTGTGAGCTCTCTGTAAAATATACTGAAATAACTGTACCTCTTTCAACATGTTTTGATCTTTTTTCCTTCTTTGCGAGGATCTATTCTGAAAAAAAGTAAAGGCAAGAAGATACAAAATAGAAAGATTTTCACACTAGTGTCTTCAAATGTTCGTACAGATTAAAAAAAAATCTTACCATCTATTGAGCTAAAAACTATTTCATTACATTATTTCACCACATTTCTTCAAATTTTTATTCATTTTCTGCTGATGGCTTGTATGATCCACCTTACATTTGGTAACATTTGTATTAAATCTAATTTATCCATTAAATTGATTAAAAACTTGTTTTCATGCTAGCACTACTAGTGGTAGTAACATATTATATTAAGCTGAGTCAGTTTACCATTCCACCTATTACCACACCACGTACTGAAACAATTATATAACAACACCGACACAAAACATCTACTTTCTAAATAAAATATTTAAACATTTAGGCAGTTATTAGTAAAAATTAATTACAATTTAATGGTATTTTTGTTATTATGGACCCATTAACAATTTGGTGAGCTTTTTGCATTTTAAAAGGTAATGAAGTTCAATTCTGTTGGAAAATCTAAAAAGGTAATGAAAGAACAACGAACATACTTGATATAAATACTACTTTAAGAAAACGTGGTAACACACACACACATTCAGTCATTTGAATGGTTTTAAGCTTATTATTAAGCAATTAATTCATATAAGTGAATTTTTTCCTACAAACAGTTATGTAATACACTTAATGCATGGATACTTAAAAATACTTCATGACAGTAACCAGATGAAAGAGAAAACAAATGCTACCTAGCACGATCTCAATGAAAAAAAATTCAAAAAATTATGAAAGCATGACTGAAAAAATGCAAGTCTGACTTGTACAACAGTCAGTCTTAACTCAAATATAAATAGGACTGAATACTTAGAACGTTCATAAGACAGATATCGTAAGATCATGCAGGTTGTAGATACACAATACATACACATACCTGTTACTTCAGCCAGCACGAAAAATGAAAAGACATGTATAAATATGATTAGCCACTGAATGAAAATGAATGGTGACACTGTGAAGAGATAAACAGAACAACAGCTAAGTATTTCACAGAGGGATATCTTGTTTTGTTTGTGTGTTTTCCACAATCAGAAACTTTTAGGCAGTTTGTAAGACAAACATAATTCAATTATCTTCCTGCCACACTAAGAGACAAACAAGAAAAAGTTGTTTTGACATTTTATTACTTATCTGAAACTGGCAATTCTGAAAATAAGCTTCATTCATGGTGATATAAAATTAGATACACTAACATTATTACTTAAGTTTAAAACAAAGGTTATATAGAGCAACCATATATGTGTCCATGGCAGTGCTCTAAGGACAGAGTGTTTGTGCATAGTAATGACAGTTAATGAAATGCAAGCAAAGCTAAAGTTCCATCAATTATTATACATTTAATATTGTTTTCTACTGTGTACTTTTAAAGCATTTTTGCCTGAAACACAAAATCCTATTCGCTGGAACTCACAACAAACTCATAACTACAATTGGACAAAATTTTGTTTCCAGTTTGCCAATGTGTGTAGTAAGCTCAGAACTATTTACTGGAACCAGTAGAAACAATTGGGCAAAGTGATATCAACAATATGTCAATAGGAATAATTACATTCATAATTCTACTTACTGGAGCAGGTGGCAAAACACATCTCTGGTCGTCCAGCCGGCTAGTCGACAGTTTCTCAAGAAGTTCAAAAAGATCTTGTGGTCCCTGTTTCAGAGAGCATATTTGTCATATTTAGTTTCTTGTCTCTGATACCATAAGAAAAACATAGTAAAAACAGATATTCTAGAGTTGGAAAGATTTTAGACCTATCAAGTTTCATTAACATAAACAATAATAAAACAGTGAAAGCTTTGAATTTTCTTTCATGATCACAGTTAATATTACATAGCAAGTATAATTCTCTTTATTTACATAAAGATCTTAGGAAACCAGTAATAGTTAAAAGACAGTTTGTTAGCTTTTTTGAATTTCATGTGGAGCTAAGTAGCGGCTATCTGTACTAGCTATCCCTAATTTAGCAGTGTAAGACTAGAGGGAAGGTAGCTAGTCATCACCACCCACTGCCAATTATTGGGGAATTCTTTTACTAACAAATACTGGGATTGACCATAACAATATAATACCCCAAAGGCTGAAGGAGTGAACATGTTCAAAAGAAAAATCAAGTGGGATAAAAAAAAAAAAGTCCTAAGGTTTCAGTAAGACTCTATATTTTATTTTATGTAATAATTATTCTGTAATTACTACTTATAAAAATAAAGTAAAATAATCTTATGAAACTAAAAATTATCTTACAATACATTTCAGTAGCTCGCTTTCAACTAACAAAAACAAAACCACCAAATAAACAAACACAATATCAAAATTAACTGATCTGTATGTAGCTACCTTTAATATATCTACAAAAGTAAATATTTATTGGTGTATTTTAAATCAAGAGCAATCTTGGTAGTTTTAATATAAAATAGGAACACCTTTCAAAAACAACTCATTTCAAAGTTTTGTACTTTAAATTAATAAGTGGCTGAAACAAAGGTATTCATGTTCATATGAATGATGAATAATAAGGTACATTGTTTCTATGTTATAGAAGTACACATGAAAATAACTATCTTCAGCTTGCGTATTATAAGTTCAATTTAAAATCAAACTTACATGAAAACCAGCATGTGTCACACTTGATTTCTCGATATAGGAGTAGTAATGAAAACCAGATAAATTAGTTTAGTTACCATCTGCCTCGCATGATTTTAGTGAGAAAGATACGAATGGACCACGAGGAAGTGGTCACAGTGCATGAATCCTTACGAGTCTAGTGGGTGTTGGTATAATAAGCCTATAGTGAACACACAGTATGGGATCACCTAGCCTAAAGCCTAATACATAAAATCTAACACAAAAGTAAAAATATAAAACAATTTAAATGTAGATCATTTCAGAGTTAAGATATTTTCTATTATATCACCAACATTTTAATAAAAAATAATGAACCTCATTTAGTCAATGGACTAAATTAGGAAATGAACAAATAAATACTTTTCCTCTTTTGTTGTTTGTACAATTCATTTTACACTGTCAGTACACAGATTAACAATAATATGAGATTATACTTTTGTTACTAAGCAACATGACATAAAAGCCATTTAAGAATGTAGATTCTGTTAGTCTAACTCATCTTTACCAGTGAGTATTCTATGAATGTCATGAATTACTTTAATTTTGGTTAATTCACAAAGGAACTTGCAGGGGCATCTGACTGCACTTTTCTGCCTCTTCTGAAATATTAGGTTAGGGTATATTATTGGTAGGATTTGCCCTGTCAGTTTTAATAGACTATGCACTAATTACAAATATAATGAAAAATAAACTATTTTTAAAAATTAGCTACTGTTACCTATCTTTAAAAGAAACAAAAAACACTATTTTCACATTACATTATAGCCGTATTTCTCTAGATAAAATAATTTCTTACACATTAAATATACCTGTATTTCAACTACTTTGTCTTAGTTCTGTTTTGTTACATTATATTTTGATCATAAGTGTCCATTTTAACGTGATTTTGTACAACTTGCATTTATTAATTTTTAAGTGTTTAATCATTGAGACAACAGTTAAAGTAAACTGGTCTATTTAATTTTGGAAGAGCTAGCACACAACAAACATGAAAATTACTCAAAATTGTCTTATTGTTGTGTGTTCATCAATAACAAAATTAATTAATAATACGGATAAATTATTTTCAGTACGTTTTTGTTTGTTTTTTTAATTTCGTGCAAAGCTACTTGGGGGGGGGGCGATCTGTGCTAATTTTCAGCGTAAGAAAGAACCTAATTCTAGTGCTTAAACTACATACAACTTTGAGTATTAACAGGAGGTGATAATTTAAAAATAATAAAGTTTAGCATCTTCTTTATCAGAGATACCTAAGTGGGTTCTGACAAGCGATAGTGTTTATCAAATTACCAGTATATTTGTCCAAAGCTGATGAGAAACCAAAGCCTACAAAACGTGAATTGTCCAGTTTGCATTTGCAACTCTGCTATCCATAAACAGATGTAAAAAATATAATTGGATTTCCAGCTATGAGAAACCAAGTCCTATCACAAGCAACTTTTCCTTTACATAAAAAATCTCTTCCCTTCCCAGCATGCACTGAACACTTTTATTGTAAATATTCCACCATTATTAATAAATTTCTCTTCATAACAAACAGTGAATTCACTTCATTCTGTGTTAAATAAATCCTTGGTATAAATACTCTCTCATTGATAAGCTTGATAGTAGGAAAAGCATAAAAAATGGAGATATTTAAACCTTTATAAGCAATTGAAATCCACTAAAATGGGAACAGGCAATCAAAGAAGGAAGTATTATGGGGGGGAAACTGGAATTGGACTCGTGTAACTTCTGAAATTCAGAGAAACTGAGGATGACTATCTAACTAATTGGACCAACAACTGATTTTTATATTTATAATCATACACCTCACAACTCATTTGCCGAAAGATACTGACTGCTTTGTTTATAACACATTGAGTACATTCTTGTTTGAAAAAGCCTTGAACTTTAACAAGATTATCACAACGTTTTAAAGTGTTTTTCCTGGTGTATAACCATCTCTCTCAATCTCTGAAGCATTACAAATATAGTCATTTTAATTGTCTTCATGAGTACCAACCATGTAGTAAGTTTTCTCCCACCATGTAAAGTGAAAATAAAACAACTGATACACTTTTATTAAAAACTGGTGCTGATGTAAGCTGGCTTAATGAGCCCTGGTACTAAGCAAAAGGATTCTTCAGCACTGACAGATATAGTGTGGTTGACAAATTATTATACACTAGCTGAACAGAAGTTATCTAAATTTATGATCATTAAAAGGTTATACTAGGACATGAAAAGTTGTTTCCTTTATATATAAATTAAAAAAGAAACCAAAATGGCCATAAAAAAAGCAAAACCCAGAACGTGAAACTGTAAATTTGCATACGTCTTCTCGTAGACCCAACATACCTTCATGCCAAATTTAATAAAGATCCACCAACAGGGGCAAAGTGGTGGTAAAAACCCCACAAAAACACTTGTATTTACAGGGGCATGCAACATATAATTCTATTATGTTTATACAAATAGCGCCACTGCATTACATCTGCATGAGACTTTCTCATGACGTTATATCTGCACCCTGAGAATGTAGAAAAATAAAATTCTCCTTGACGAAAAACTAAGGCGATGCAGGAAGCGGGAAAATCGTGGCCCGTATTGCAAATCCACGTATACACAGGAATAACAATTTCTAAATTTGTGGTTGTACATCATGTAATAAAAAGGTTTTTCCAATATCATGTAAGCAAGAGTTCCATTACATTATGATTTCTCTACTTTTACTCAAACTTTTAAAAACACGTATTAAACTGAATTACTTTTCTGTAATATAAAATAGTGGAACGACCATTATAAGAATGTTTATTTTTGTTGTTTCTAATATTAAAATGCAAACACTCGGTAACAAATACCAAATTCTGAACCAGAACGACCATTGTCACAAAATTTATTTTCGTTGTTTCTAACACTAAATAAGTCCACAATAAAAGAAACGAAAGTTTATTTCTTCCACTACTGCTATTACTATTAGAAGATGAACCTGTCTTCCTTGATTAATTGTTCACAATACCTGGCACAGTTACTAATATTATATTTGATTTAAAACACCACCGATTGCGAACGGAACTTTGATCAAAACGAAAATGGACTGTAATGGTTTTTAATTTTTTGTTGATTTTTGAACGGCTCTCTTAACCCTCAAATACACACACCTCAGTATTCCATGACGTATCACTGTTCTTGTCAGGCTGGGATTCCTGCCAACGCTGGTCCATGGCGTTCTCTCTGAAAAACAAAACAAGACAACAACACATAAACCCCGACTTTTATTTTTGTTGCACTAAATAATAAAACATTCACAGGTAAAACATGAAACTTTGTTTTTAAATTTCGCGCAAAGCTACTCGAGGGCTATCTGCGCTAGGCGTCCCTAAGTTAGCAGTGTAAGACTAGAGGGAGGGCAGCTAGTCATCACCACCCACCGTCAACTCTTGGGCTACTCTTCTACCAACGAATAGTGGGATTGACAGTAACATTATAATGCCCACACGACTGAAAGGGCGAGCATATCTCGTGTGACTGGGATTCGAACCCGCGATCCTCGGATTACGAGTCGAGTGCCTTAACCACCTGAGTATACAAGTTCACAGATGAAACTGACAAATAACTTCAAAGTAATCGTGTTTATTTCTCCTTTAACACAAAGTTATCCACATGAATGAAATACACAAGAAAAAAGCTGAACCAAATCTGTCAAAAATAAACAAAACTATTAAGAATTCACTGTTCTGTCTAAACCATGTCGCTCTTGTACATTATTACAAAAGGATATTGGCAGAAAATGGCTAAACTAATGGATTCTTACATTACAAATGTGAAAAAGTACAAATATATATCCGCGCCTGACGTCTTAGAACGTTACGAGAGGATAACCCACAGAAGTGCATGTCAAAACCAATTAGAATACCCTAATAAACACACCACATTGATTTTCCCTCACTTATGCCTTACACACGGTAATGCGACAGGAAAAACATCCATTGAAACGACATAAAATGTTTTGGGTATTCCAGAAAACAAATGGCGTTAATATTGCGTTCGTTTGTATTTAGATATACAGGTTTTATTATCTACAGAAAATGGATCGCGGAGACTCAGTTTATTATTTAATATGCTAAAGATTTCGCTACGGTTTGTCTTGGATATTCGTGTAAAGATACCTAAAAGCTATCTTCGCTAGCAGTCTTCGATTTTGAACTGATAGAACGGATGGAAGGCAGTTATTCCAAAGAGCGAAGATCTTACAGTCCACACGCTAAGCACTGGACCAAGAAACCTTTATGTCAAGTGCAGTAAAGTTTCAACTAGAAGGCTCCGAGACAGACATCCGATTTAGTTATTCGCGGATCTATGTTATACATTTTTCTTTCCTTTGATGTTCTCAGAAATAACACGAGTAATTTATTAGTTATACTGAATAGAAATCCAGATATGAATATATAAATCACAAATAAATACAAATAAAACAGTAGGTAAGGGTTTTTCACGGTCAGGAATCTTATACAAGGCCCCACCCAGTTCCTATAGGTGTGTTACGTCACACAACTCAGAAAACAAAATCACATTTTCTTTATAACCCAAGTTCATGAGTAAACTGCCATCGAGTTCGGGTGCATTGTGTTGTCTGTAGATAAAGCGTATCACATTTCACACACGGTGTATTTCTGCAGCCAATGAGAAGCATTCATTAGTCGTAAAGTTGGCCAGCAGTTGTATGTACAACTGTCAAAAGCACGTGGTAGTATGTTTAGGATTTCTGACCATGAGACACTTCTCGAAGTTTACATAGGTAACAGGCAGAGCCATCTTTCGTTAAATTTATAATAACATTAAATAAACAACTTATTACCTCCAGAATGCAATTAAAATAATTGTTCATGTTAAAAACAAAGCTAAGCAATGGGTTATATTTATTATCCATCGCGGGAATCGAGCCTCAAGTTCGAGAATTTAAGCTCTAAAGCTTGCTGCTGAGCTAAGAGTAAGGACTAATTTATTATTTAAATCTGTTTCAAAATGAACCTTATAAAAGAAATTTAAGTTAAAAATCAGATATTAAAGATAGTTAAACTGATTAAATATTTTAAATGGTTAATATATATAAACTTAAGGATAAATAGTTGATGTCTTAGAAATACATGAAAAGATCGGATCGGCATCTAATAGTCGACACACGTGGATGTATGGGTCGGTTAAATACGTTATATAACGATTTTGTCGCCTCACCACTTTGTTACAGTCCATTTGTTCACGTCCGTCACACTCCATCTCATAGCATGGCATCTTTTCAATAACTTTCAGCATAGTTTTCGCTATGAAGGATACGACTTGTTACAGGTCTCTTCCTGGACGGTCCTGGGTACCCCAGTTTATACACATACCTTTGTTTTTCAATGTCATTTAGGTATAAGAAATGTCTCCATCTTGTACATTTTAAATTCTCGATCTGAATACATCTATATCTTGCGTAGAGAAAGCTATTAAATGCTCTGCATGAAAGCGAGTCATTTACGGTGGCATCAGGCGACCTATCACGTACTTTCACACTGTAGTTATGATATACACTCATTCACGATGGACTGTATCATAACTACAATGTGCCATTACTCGCTGCGCGCGTATTCGTCATTAAGAACTTTGTAAATATTCCTCCACATCGTTATGAGATCAATAAAAGCCGGCTTTGCAGTCGCTAAGTGCGATTCGTTTGTTCAAATGGCAATCATATGTGGACTACACGTTGAAAAGACAAACGGACGAAACGTAATAAGTAGAAATACAGATATGTAATGAAACAAATATAAAAACAGTGTACTCGATATACACGAAATAAAACAGTATTTCTTTCAGAATAGACCTAGAATAAATTACATACAAAATGGCAAACCTTTGAATTTCTGATCACGTAAAATACCCAACATGTTGCCAGACAAGGGACTTAGGTAAAGCTGAACAATTAGGAAAATGTGGGCTGGTGTATGGATACGATTATATTATAACGTCGTATTGGCAGACGACACACGTTGAGCATAACAGTTTCGCCACTGTATTCTTATTTAGTAATTACTTGTTTTTATGTTTGTTGTGACATAAAACAGATTGAGAAAAAGTAAGTTAACGAAAAATACCTTTTCCTCTTCCTCAGAGAACAGGTACAAAACAAACTGAACTAAGTCATTCATCGACGATTATCTAAAGAGAAACTATATGGTTAATTAATTAAAAGTATTGGGCTGAATCGATTATCAGTTATTCGCTGAAGAATTCCTGAGGAAAAAAAAATCACTTTAATCCAATGTGATCCTATGTCTATTTAACTTAACACTAGAAACGAAATATATAAACAGGGCGACTATTGAAACAGCCAGGATAATAAACACCAATCACTAACGAGAACAATGTAGTTTATTTGTTTTTTTAAACGATAACAGACATAATTCTTTCTAGAGAGTGACGTTTGTAAATTATATTGATAGAAGACACAAACGTTTAACCCTTAAACAGCGAGAAGGTTGTAGGTAGAAGCATCAGTTCATGATGGTCACTGTCTCAGGGTCAAGCGACAAACATATGCATGCACACACATTAACAACGTTATGATATTTCATAATTATACAGACATACTTGTTTTGTATTAAAGGGTTGGTTTGTTTGGAGTTTCGCGCAAAGCTACAAGAGAGCTATTTGCGCTAGCAGTCCTTAATTTAGCAGTGTGAGATTAGAGGGAAGGCAGTTAGTCATCACCACCCACTGCCAACTCTTGGGCTACTCTTTTAGCAACGAACAGTGGGATTGACCGTAACATTATAAACACCCCCACGTCTGAAAGGGCGAGCATGATTGGTGTGATGGGGATTCGAACCCGCGACCTTGGAATTACGAGTCGAGTGCCTTAACCACCTGGCCATACCCGCCCTCTTTTCGTATTAGAGTTAATTAAATCTCTTACCAATATATTATATATTAGATGAATACACACACACTTGAGCCATCTAACACACCTAGCTTCTACTATTAGCTAGTGATATTAAACAATGCACTGGTGCACATTACAAGTACAGCTATATAACGCATAAATACAGTTTGTAATTTAAATGTTCCTCAACTGGAAGCAAACAACTAATTACTTTTTACACGTATGAAAACCACGAAGCCCTTACAATAACATTCACACGTTTCTCTCGTTTATAGAATTGAATTCAGAATTTTTCATGAGCTCAGGCGAGAAATTCATCAACTGAACAAAAGAAATAACCAGCTATTAAATGTTGCTGATTTTAACAGCACAAACTACCACACTTTTCTTTTACAGACAAGAACTGTCCACTGGACTTGTCTTAGGGCTGTGCGATGACCAATACATCGGAGTCAGTTTTCTTGAGATAATTTCAATTTTCTTATCTCACGCATGCAGGATTCGAACAAGAGGCCGCTCACGAGTGTTCTACTAATTGAAGTTGACAGTTAACCCCTTAACAATTCCCAGTAAAGTATTATTTACATAATTGAAAGTTCCACAACTAACGAAACTTGTTTGCTATGAAACGTTGAATAACAGTGTGAAAGCAGCAAACTGGTAGAGAGGGTAAATAGATCCAAATAAATCGTGATAATACTACACACTGTAACCACAACATCCGTCTTGGTCTAGCATGTAGCTAACATTCGTTAAGCTACTTAAGGTTATACATTGCGTAACTGATAAATAGCGTATCCCGCTAGCTATGCCGAGGTTATTAAAAAGAGACCAAAGTTTTATGAAACGTACCATACGTGATGCTACGTGAACGTGTGTTGACGAGTTCTCGTTTAGAACAGCCAAACAACGCTGAAATCTGCAATTTGGTGGAAGTATATTGCACACCTAGTAATAGTATTTACAACGAAATTGCTGGAAAACGGATAGTGAGAATTAAACCCCCAAAACACGTCATCTTATTGAATAAGCGACAGATAGTGTGTCACGTGGAAGTTTCACTGCTTCCTCTGTAACGTCCAGTACACGTACAAGATAAGGAAGTAACGCAACACAAGGGTTATTATAAACACACACATGTAAAACAACGTTCCGACATGACTTTAAAAGGAAGCCACGTAGAAATGGAAACGTATTACTATAACTTCTTTAAACCTTTACAATATGTATTTAACAGCAAATGTCTCCATTAGCGAACGGATTGGGCTTACAAAAGAAAGGAAACCGAATATAATAAAATATAAGCTGTATTGGTAGTCTCACATCTACTGCGATTTTAATTATTTCACGTGTCAGTCACTAATTATACTAAAATTAAAATCTCACAGTAGCTTTGCATAAATGAAACGTTCAAACAAAACTGAAACCAACTCTACCGATGGTTTCTGTGTATAATACTGGCGCGAGGAGAACCAACATGACTGCAAGATTAACACGTGTCTACATTACAACTGAACAGATACGAAACACGGTGTCATGTTACCTGTACAAAATTCTGCCATTAGAGAAGTGAGGAATACTCGCACACTGTATTATATACACAGCCAAAGCAGGCTACCTTGTTATACCGTAAACTATATATTCCACAGCCAAGACAAGTATATCATTGCAAGTATGTAGAGAAAGAATGTTATGCTCATATAATAAAAAGAAAAGGGAATCCTCAATAGCCGCGGCTAAATACCGTACTTTTAAAGATTAAGTGGCACACAGCCAGTAATCTGTAAATATTCAGTTATTTACCTTACAACGTTATTTATAAATATCTCTTCAAGTACATGAACGCCAATCTGAAAACTGTATAAAGAACATCAACATTACCCACCCCCTATCCACCCAAACAAAAAGAGGATGGAAGGATTTGGGGCATAGCAATATATGCCTGACGTGTTTATAATTTGCCTTCACAGAACTTTGATAACTGTCCTCATAATAATACATAATGCATCAATTTACGACTAACTTGTATTTCGTAGCTATATCAACTAAGCGGAGAATTAACCGGTTTACCACAGAAAATAATTATACATGACAGTGGTTTCCAACCTTTTTTATGCCCCGCACCCCCTAAAAATTTTAATATGTTCTCGCACCCCTTACAGTAATTATTTATTTAAAAATAAAGGTGAAGGTGGCCAAAACAAATGTTATCTCGCACCCCTGGTTGAGAACCATTGATCTATCATGTTCGTTAAACGAAATTTATATGCAATAATATAATCGTAGTTTCAGTTTTGTTTTGCTTTTAAATTTTCTTAATATAAAGCACATCTAGTTAACACGTTATTACACAACTTGCTTTTAGGCACAAAGCTACACAATGGATTACTTGCTCTGTGATTACCAGTGGGACCGAGACCTGAATTTCAGCGTTATAAGCCTCTCAAAGCTTACCGCTACGCCATGAGAAGAAAGCACGCTTAAGTGTCTTCATTGACTCGTAAGTCACTTTAAAGTTCTGATTTGTATTTAAGTCTGCAGTAAGTCTATTTTTAATTGAAGTTTACAACTGCTGCCTCGTTGTTTGAAAACATAAACGCACCTATGCTTAACTCAAGAAACGTAATAAAAAACAAAGATAAGCTGAAGCCGAAGTAATCTACGATACTTGACTTTAATAGCAACGAAAATGATTTGCTGTTTACTTAACTTCATCAGCATTAATTTTGTCTAATATATATTAAATGTATGCGATTTGTTGCTGACTGCCACACTTTTCCATTACATTTTCCAATCTATCAAGTTGCATGTAATTGCATTATAAGAAACTAATACACACACCGTTTTGAAAAATGTTACAACTAAGTTTCATGTTCCAGCAATTCTCAACTGCATTTTTTACAGTTACTGAGAATTTATACTAATACTAAAATATATAAAATCCAACACCAGACATAGCAAACATAAAAACTAACAACGAAAAATTATCCCATTTTAAATTTGTCTTCCATCTTACAGTTTTACCGTTTTCCGATGGCCCTTCAATTCGTATTGTCACCAAACCTTTCTATAAAACATGCCTTAAGAAAGTTGTGAAAATCCGCATTACATGAATAACAATAGATCTGTAATACCTGCTATAATACAAGTCAGCATAAACTGTGAAGGCTCCTTTTCTCTTCGTATGTGCCATCATTACTCGGCAGAACCAGAGCAGAGACTACTTTAAGACGTTGCTAACACGTGTAACACAGATGTTCACACTAGTTGCCGTTCTGCAGTAAATATCTTCGCACCAGCCACAAACTATGTAAACTTATGTTACAGATAATATTAGCTTACGTTTAGAAGTCGTGTACGATTGAACCATAGCGGAATGAATTGATAATAAACAACCTTTGGGACAGTCACATGGTAAAACTCGCACACTGTTATCGTATACATCCCCAATATAAAAATGAATTCACACAAATACCACACAGAGAAGATAATTATCCTCTATGAACCAGAGATACATAATAACAAAAAATCATCAAACGTCTTTGACACAAGTCCTCGTATATATCTTAAATCCACACTACCAGAACAAAGCCGTGATGGACTACAGCTAATCGCCATCAGCTGCTAACTCTCGAGCTACTCCTTTACTAATGAATAGTGGGATTGACTGGACATGCAACACCCCAACAGCTTAAAGTGCGAGCGTATTCGGTGACGGTGATTCGACGAATTCGTAACTTTTGTCTTAGATTGAAAGTCAATTGCCCACTAACTACCTGGTTATGCCAGGTCTCGTCAATATGAATTTTAACGTTATCCCATATTACTTTACATAAAATATATTTGCACAAAATATTTTAGTTAATCAAAAACAATTTCCGAGAATATTGCGTCAGCTTTTGTCATATATTTTGATACATTACTTACAGAAACATTAAGCAAGTGAAACTTACTTGTCGTATACAGACTTTTTTAATATGTCTAATCAAACCTTACAGACGATATCCTCTCCTAGCGTCAATTTTTCTAATCAACTTCTTTTGGCTTGAGTACACTTTCCGAGTTGCTTATGCTTTACGTGTACAAGTTGCAGGTCTGTGGAGCCATATTACAGACTTTATTTTGTAGATGCAAACTAGAACGACTCGTTAAAAAGAAAAGAAAGAAAGGAAATTGAACGAAACAACGTACTACTTAAGCCTGAATCACACCAGAACGACACGTCCGTCTTGTTTCTCTGCTTTGGCAAATTACGTAGTGGAGAATCTGGACAAATTGTTGCCGAACACGTTGTTCCATTTCCTGTGTGCAGTATTTATACTAAGCAGATAAATAAGTGTGCAATGTCCGCCTTTAAAGTAAATAATTTATATAGTTATATCTCTGTACATGCTATGCCTAGTTAAACGCACGATTTCTGGGCGATACACAACTGTAGAACGTAAGGAAAATCAACGTTATAATAAAGGAAACAGAATGATAATAAGATTATACAAGGACATTCATATAACTTAACTACCTACAGAATCTAATGACTTTGAAAGTTAGATATCAACTCAAATATATTTTCTAAATCACTCTGTCTCACAAGAGGCCTATATGCCGTTTTTGGAAAGTTTTGATTATTCAATTTCAGAACAAAAGACGTCTAACCTTTGTACTGTCACGGTTCTAACCTTTCTCAACGTGGCCGGTCCTCTTTCGGCAGTGTTTTCTTATTTCAGTGAAACCGTGTAGGCCAGACAAAGATAATAGACATAATATACATACACAGAGGATTACAAAAGTACAGAACGTAGCCGCGAAATTCATTCTGTTCTCTAAAGTTTTTGTTTTCTTCTAATTTATTTAAACATAATCTCAGTTAATCCGGTTTATAAAATTAGTTCCAGTTTCGAGTAACTGGTTATATCAAATAAACCTCACTACACTAAGCCTAATAATCGCTCATTTTCTAATCTTAACCCTATATACACGAAACATTTGACGTCACTATTTACCTTTACACCAGCAAACACAAGTACACCCTCTAAACTTCATTCTTTAAATGACTACTTAATATCACTTTTAAATTTATTTTTAAATCTATTTTGTTTATTTGCGGGTCATTCTCATATTACAATGAATTTAGAGAATTTACACTGTTATTGTCTGGGTGTTTTACGAGTCGGTTATGACACACTAACAGAACGCTTTACGGAATACTGTAAATTACATTTTGTATATTCTCAGTGTAAACTTTCTCTTGGGTTAAAAGATCAAATTACACTTAATTAACAAGAAGCTTTAAGACAACGGACTCTCGCTACGGTGGATCTGCAAATGCACTTAAGCGATCCTTCAGCATAAAGCTACAAACCCTTAAACACACACACACACACACACACACAGTTTACCCGTTAACAAACGTAACCACATCGTGTTTTTTTAAACAATTTTCGTCACTAAAGAAGTGGTTCCATCTAACCATGACGTGTCAAAATGTAGTGTGTACAACTGATTTATTTTTAATGATCGACGCACGTAGTTCTATGTAAGTAAATGTCTAAATATAAATATCTGTATATTTAGCTTGCCTTAAAATTCCAGAAAGTGTGATTACCAGACTCGTGTTTTAACACGTGAAATGTTTTCTTATACAAAGTTATTAAGTCAAAGAGTGGGTTTGTTAGAATGAATATTGTTTTTAACTACCATATTTTTATTTCAACATTATTTTACTGTTGAATACTAGGATAAGCCCCATAGTTTGTATCTTCTCCAGTTCCACAAAGGATAAAAACAAACAAACCAGCATTTATTTCATTTTTAACCACAAATGCACGTGAATGTTATAACCAACTAGCCGAAAGTTACAAACTTGTTTTTAGGGTTAATGTATTCGCTACCATAATAATATTCAAAGTAAAACAGAGTGTCGGTCATAACATAAGATGCTGGACGAGCGTTCCATAAATTACAAAGACTGGACTGAACTTAGAGAGTACACGAGTCTGATTAGGTTGAGAAAATTGCTTCCAGCTGGCATCTGCAGCCCACAACAGTGGAAGAAAGAATTCGTTATTAATAAGTGGAGTAATAACTTGTTTGACTTGTGCACCAATACGCCATTAATGATCTTTTCTGATACTTAATCTGTGAAGAACAGAAGTGCCGGCTTCTTAGGTGCAATTTTACCTTGAAGATCTTGTATGGACGGATGTTGCTAGTGCCTCTTCAATGTTTGTTTTGTTTTCTTTTCACTAAAACCTTGAAGCTACTTAGACACTTTTCAAAGCCTCTCGTTTCGCTCTCTAACAGCTCTCATGTTTATCGTTTCAGCTACAGTTGTAGCTACATTAAAATCTTAGATCAGATGCTATTAACATAAACTCGGTTATATAAAAATAACCAGATTCAAATAAAAGTTAAACTTTGAAATGTTTCCTATTCTTAAAACCTTCATCTCGGATAAAAATCAAACATTTCACTGGAAATTTAAAAGGAAATATACAAACCAAAGATGGAACAGATAAATACAATAAAATCTCAAAATACACTCTGGTCTATTAACCATTTCATTACAAATTGGAGTACTCTATCTCAGAGAGGTCCTTCCATTATTTAAATAGAATCTAAAGCAATGATTCATCAAATATTTTTCTTTCTTCGGTTCTTAAACCTCGATTCCTTCCCAAATTTTGCTTCTCAAAATACCTTTCAGCTACACAAGCCACCCACTTCAGTGAGAAAAAGCTGTTGGCTTTGTCACATTATTCAGAATATGTGGGCGTCAGTAATAAGAGAAAAAAGAATGTCGGTTACTGACCCCTCATCTCTGTATACATGAGAAACTAGGATAATAAGACAAATACGAAAAAACAAGTGATTATAAATAATTACATGTATTCCCAAAATAATGCTTGCACATATATTCTCAGCCGTACACTGATAAAAACGTGCAATTTTCTTTTCACTTCAGTTGTGGGAGGCTGTCACTTTTCGAATTAACACGCACGATCACAACTGTTAACATTGTATAGCATCGATTGAGCGTGATTATCACAGTTTTTTTTATAACACCTTTTGCGATGTTAAAAAAAAACATTCTTAATATATCAAGTAGAAAAATAAAAGGATTTCTTTAAAACGAACGTTCATGTGAACCATCATAGTCAAATTATCATGAAATGTTCTTTCAAAAGAAAAAAAAAAGTTGCTCTCTAAGAATAAAATAATAAAATATCACGTGATTTTATTAACCACATCCGCGAAAATCACACTTTTTCTCTCTTTCTCTTATAAAAAAGCAACCTTGTAATTTTTCATTTCACTAAAATATATCATTTTAGTAGAGAAGAGAAAGAAACCGTTAATGACGTACAGGCCTAATCTATTTTTGATTCGCCACTCCCTCTACCGCACGAGATTATATCAAACCCCGAAGCAGCATAGTTAGCACAAAGCCTTTTTTTAATATTATTATCTCATCCATTTTACTAATTATATCTCTCGTAAGATAACCCAGAAAGTTTACTCAAATACCCTATTTTTATCATGACATTTATGTTACAGTTTCTCGATGTCAACAGGAATTTTAAACTAACTTTTCACTTAAACAAATATGGAAGTCATTTAGATATAACGACCGAATATCGAAGGACTTGTCTAATAAATGGCGCATTGAAATCAATGACTAGATAACTGAGTCTTATTGTAGAATTTTATTCGAACAATTGTTTTAACAATATCAAAAAATAAAGAGATGTACGACTTCTATACCCAGTGTTAAAAGATATTATACCTCTAGCGTTGTCTTAAACGAACCCATACAAAATTAAAAACAAATGCAAGTAACATTTACTATCACGCCACCTAGCGGCAGTTATTGCGTGTGTTTTTTTTTGTTTAAATGAGATATTTCCGTTCCAAAGCATATTATATACTGTGTTTCCACTATTTCACCATTATTATTAGTTCTTTCCATATCTCTAGTGGTCGGTAAGTTACATATGAAATCTTTCTACTAGGTTCACTCTTCTGTCTACCTTTCAACCTCTTTTCTGTTCAGATATTTATTTTAATATCCTTCTTTACTGTTCTTTGCTAAGTATTTTTCGGCCTTCGTCTGTCACGGTTGTTTCGGCAGTCTAATCTACATTCTAAGAACATGTCCAAAGTATCTCCATTTACAGAACTTGAGCTGTTCTACGATTGTTGTTGTCCACTTCTGTCTCTCTCAACGACTCTTCACTAACATGAACGCGATCAAACCACCTGATCTTTATTACCATACTTACACAGTTATTCTCAGGAGTTATCAACCCAGATTAAATTACCTCTTATCCTATCCATGCTACAAGACTAGGTCTAAAGGGCCAAACTTTTGAAAAACACGAGTTTCCTTAATAAATAAACAAATTATTCTAAATCATATTCAAGTTCCGAAATACAACTTTTGTTGTGCCTTTTTTTCCACCAATCGTGTTTTTTTTATTTCCAACGTTAACTATATTACTAAGATATGTAAATTTCAACAACCATAATTCTCCCTCCATCGGTATTATTATTTAGATTAAATAAACTTGGGTCTTACAAGAAAGAAGTATCAACGTAAAAACAACAAAAACTTTTTTAGGTCGATCGTGTCATATAAGATTAACTACCGTCTCTGTGTACACGTAGAGGGTGGCCAACCCTTTTTTTTATCAATACTTATGCCAAAGTTCTAAATTTTGAGCAACTAATCCGGAAACTCACTTAAAACTACAGTCCATATCAAACTAAGGTTGGAATAAATCAGTTAAATCAACAGATATTAGAAACTCAGTATAAAAACTAACATTACATGTACTTTCGTAGAATTCCACACGTTTGTCAAAATTCCAAACGATTTTCAATGCCACATACAATATCTGCCTCGTGTGTCGCGAAATAGTTGTTTGTTATTAAGCACAAAAACTACACAAAAGGTCTATCTGTGCTCTTCCCACCACAGGTATCGAAACCAGATTTTTAGCACTACAAGTCCGCAGACATGCCACTGGGGCGCGTTGCGGATTGGTCACAACTGGACGATACGCTACGATTGCGGATTCGGATCCCTATCACACCAAACATGCTCGCCATTTCAGCAATGGGGGCGTCATAATACTCAGTCAATCCCACTCTTCGTTGGTAAAAGAGTAGTGATGACCAGCTGTCTTTCCTCTAATCTTACACTTCTAAATTAGGTACTGCTAACGCAGATAGCCCTCGTGTAGCTTTGAGCGAAATTCAAAACAAAAGAAACTGTACATTACGAATGGCAATTATTAATTAATATTTATAAATAATGTCATAGAATAATGTAAAAGAAGATATAAAGGTAATACAACGTTTCAGAAGTAATTTAAAACAAAATAGTAATAATGTTATCACATTCAAACGCTATTTTTGACGTCATACTCATCTCGTATAAAAAGACACGTCAGATCCATTATCAATTAATACACCAGCCATGCATTCTGGTTGGTTTTACTTCATTATTTAGATTACTTGTTTCGGTTGTTGTTTTTTTTACAAGCTTTGTGTGTTTATAAAAAGCAATAACTTCTCCCAGTGGCTCAGTGTAAAGTCTAAAGACTTATGACGCTACAGATTGGGTTCCGATACTGGCGGTGGGCACAGCACAAATAGCCCATTGCGTAGCTTAATGCTTAAAATGCATGCAAACAACAACAACAGAACTTCATGTATTGTATGTCAACATAGTTTTTCAGTTAACAGTGATTTTTGAAAGCAGTCTCAGTGTAACACGGATATATATTTAACTTTACCAAAAAGTCCCCATTGCGGACACACAACTACTGAATTCACGCCCCACGTAAACCGTGATTTTCTTCAGATGAACTTCAAGGTATATAAAGATGAATATTGTTGTCTCACTAACATGCTACGTCCCGTATGATAACCCAAATAGGCAAGAGAATCACCTTTTGAGACGTGCTTCATTATGTGGTCACGCCCTATCAACTCTGGAAGACTAATTAGGAGGCACATAAAATACCAAACTGTAGAACACTCCTTAAGGCTCCTGAGTCACGCACGGAGTCAATGATAGCTACTTAAAAAATGCGGTATGAGAACGTAATCCGATCAAAGTTTCGTGAGAATTACAAACACATATTTAATTGTTGAATGGCAATAAATATCTTTAACTGTTGAACGACATTGAACGTTGCACAAGGGTATTATTATATCGTCATCCATTTGCAATGAACATTCATTTGGTCTTCACTGAGTACAGTGACCTGAAGTTGCAAAACATACGAGGCCAGTTCGAAACAATGAACAATAAAATTTGTGTACACCATCCATACACAGCTTAGCAGATTGTTGAATTAAACAATCATCGAATGATTAAATATGGTTAACTATTGAATCTGGGCCGTGTAATTGTTATGACATTTGACATATTAGTGTTGGATTTGGTTGGGGAAGCAAGAACTTCAAATAATTGTTTGTGTGTGTGTGTGTGCATGTTTTAAACATACTTTCAAGGAAGACTTCTAAATGTGTACAGATAAAGACACCAACCTATTATAACATTTAAAAGGAGTTATAGGTGTTACACACAGAATACCAGTTATTCATTAAAATATTGTTTTTTTTTTCTAGTTTGGACAATAGAGAGGCACTTATAAAATAAATGTTATTTCCAATTTAAAATTAATGTTTTTTGCTTAATTCGAATCACAAAGTTGCTGACGATAAAAACCAACTCAATAGCGTAACCGAAGAAAAGGATATTGGCAAAGTAGCGGTTAGGTTGCTGAAACTTTGAAATGGTGCTCGGTTTCCTGTTACAACTGAACTTTAGGCGGTATATCCAGATGCATTGATTACAAGTCAAAAGATACAGTTATCTTTAAATCAATATCACGAAGGCTTGACTTACAATAATACGTACTAGTTTGGTCTCCTTAAGAGACGATACTGACTTGTAAATGGTTCAGAAACGGGCTACTAGAATTATCCAAGTGATAGAAGGAGTATCTTTCACAGATATGTTGAGACCTCATTTCATCTCGGAACAAAAACAATGAATAAAAAGTGGTTAATTAACACGTCTGTCCAAGGGATCGACTAAAACAATACTTCTGATTTCTTTGTGTTACGTTCTGAGAACAACATAAGAAAATATAGGTTTAAGATTCCGGAAAGAGAGACTAGTTTTTTTTCCTAACAGGGTGATGTTAACTGATGGAATCAATAGAAGACATCAATTTACAGGAGATTAAAGAAGCAATAGAGAATTTCCTGACAAGTAAAGGATGAGCTTAGATCGTTACCAAGAACGAGTGTACAAGGAAAGTCTTCAAGGATTTAATGGTTTTCTCTCTCTTTCTTGTTGTAAAAAATGGTTATGTTTTATTAATAAGGTATGAAATTTAACGGCATTGGTTATTTATATGACAATTTAACCAATGTACTCATTTTTTTAGATACAATACTGGACCAAAACTTAAAACACAACAACATAAAAACTGTTAGACATTATAATAACAGAAAATTACTAGACTAATACACGGCGTTAAATACACTTCCACCTTTCTGAACACACTTTAGACTACTATTACCAAAGAGGAAATTACTAGATGCACTCCTGCAGGGTCTCAAAAAGTGTTTTGTTCCCATGGTAAATAAAGAGTGACAGATTGTTTTTACTTCTTGGTTTTGAAGTTCAAATGTCGTGTTGCGTTGTAACCTACAGAATGCATCATTCTTCTCGTGATTCATGGCATACACATTTTACTCACGCCACGACACTCTTAATTGCAACGATGATCATCCCCTTGTGACGTCATTTCATTGTTTACTGCCTGATTGACAGATTAACGTATGGCAGTGCAAGTGTTAAAACAGATGCCTCCCCCCCAGCAGCCCTTGGTCTTCTTTTGGAGAAATTACGTTCTCCTAAGTTATGACGGGTTTTCTAGCATTATAATGGTTTAATTCTCGCGAACTGACCGGTGGACGTCCATGATTCCGCTTCTTGTTGCGAGGGAACCTTTGTTGTAAAAATCACTAAAATTACACAGTAAGAGCAGAGATTATCATTGGTGAGAGAGGTTACGAAAACCGTTAACTAAATGTCCTTGGTTATCTTATAATTAGTTCTTTTAGGGCATCGAATCGAAAACCTTATCCTGCAAACATAAATTCGTGGTTTCATTCGGTCATTAAAGCCGATTGTACAAAAACATTACAGTACACACGTTTCTACTTCGTTTCGCGTATCTCACACAGCTAGTCGCCACGTTAGTCTTCTGTATGTGTACAATAATGTTAATAATAATAATAACAAATAGGCTTACGTTGGTCGTAAAATAATCTAACTTTCCATTCGAATTTCACGATAATGAAATGAAAAATAACTTGGGACGGATTAGATTCGTGGAACGTCAGTCGTTTGCCGTCGTTCAACAGTTTAATTATTAACATGTTAACACAAGCATGCATGTACACACTCGAGTAAGGGATAACTTTCTACTCCGCCTCCAATTTCCAATCTCGAAGTAGCCTCGCTCCCAGTGGATTAAACTTCTGCAACCTTGCACGTCCAAAAACTGGACGTCGCATGGCAACTCTCGTCTCCGCTAACCGCCGCAAACGGCTTCTACTATGTAATTACGTAAATAGCGTCTGGCAAAGTCGTATTCGAATAGCACGTGACAATACGTATTCCACCTTTCATGCAGCTATTATTTGGAAAGCGGTGTACATTCACATGTAATGTGGCGAAACTGGACTTTACTTATACATTGCCAGATTTCTAACCAACTTTCCGTATCAGTAAGATGCTTAGAAAGAATAAAAAACTTTCATTCAACGTGGGCTGATAATGAAATATATCGACTTTAACTTAAGTGTTGTGAATAAGGTTTTTATTATAATCAAGATTTAGCAGCATTCGTTTAAGAAATATCTTTCAGCACACGTAATAACAAGCTAGATTTTTATTATTATATTATAAGCACAATTATTATCATATTAGCATAATGTGCTTCCATACTCTAGCAAAGGCATTCATGTGCAGGGTGGCCCGTAAGTCCCGTATGTTATTAAGTTATATTCAATAATACTAATGATGAGTTGAAGGCATCTGTTACCGCGGTATTTGGAACAATAACCCGTGCTATGCTGAGGAAAATGTCTCACAGAACAAGGCGTCGCATAATATTATGCAGCGAGAATGAGGGACAGCACACAGATACACTGGTAACATAAGATATATGGATGGGTAGGGACTTATGGGCCACCCTGTATATTAAATAATTACTGGTTGTTTTTGTTGTTTAGAATGAAGCACAAAGCTACACAATGGGCTATCTGTGCTCTGCCCACCACGGGTATCGAAACCCGGATTTTAGCGTGTAAGTCCGCAGACATACCGCTGAGCCACTGGGGGGCTTACTGGTTGCAGCGATATAAGAGACAGCTCCCCCCACATGCATAACATCAGCAAGTAGGAATATTTTTTACTGTGCTTAAACATTGCATTCATGTAAATGTTATTTGCACCGGCGGATCTAACGGGTTGTCCCTCCGTAAAGATATAATTTGTTTGTAAAGCAACTTCGATTCATATGAAAATCACGAAACAAAATTACACAGATTTACTTTCGTCTTATATTAGTTTTAAATAATTAGTAATCCTGTTTCTAAAAATGTTGTATTGAAGCCATTGAGCGGTTGTTATTGTCATTATTATACAAACAATTTTAGCTACCCTCTCCCACTTTTATAGAGTCCTTGGTTCGGGCCACGTTACAGATATCCTAATAAAACATTGTTAAATCTTATGAAAGACTGAAATTTAACTTGATTTTAACTTAAGTGGGAAGTATCCCAATATTTTATACATTTGACAAAGACGGAAAAATGACAACTGAACGAAGTCTCCAACTCGGGTTTCCACCAAGATTCGTAACTTTATAAATTGGTCATGCACAAGTGACTCGTAAATATATATTCTGTACCACTTACTACTGCTTTGAGAATAAACGAGCTACACAGGTTTACCTTAGATGTTTAAGGTTGAAGAGTTTAAACCTGAATATATACACTGTTTAGATACAGGACTTAAGTTACTCTATCACGCTACCTAATTACACGAGACACAAACATGTATCTTTATGGGATATTTCTTAACTTCGTTAAACAGTCAAATTACATAACATACATTTTTTGTATTTCATGGATTAATAGAAAATTAACGCTAATTTGCCCGTAATAAAATCAATCATATATAATTGTATATTTGATTTACTTACATTTTGCGACATTAACTCAACACACGTAACTGAGGTCGTGATGGCGTACAAGACAAACAAACGTAACAGAAGTCGTGATAGAATATCAGATACGTAACGCAATACACAAGACGTATGACACTGCTCCTTATAATGATATATCAGGTATTAAAATTCCAACTATGCCTAGCATAGAAGTAAGGAACGTCAGCTGTGGAAAACAAAAACACACCAAAAAACATGACTCATTGAAACTTTCCAGATTGTAATTACATAATGTATGTACACACACAGTATTACGTTTTTTTGATGCGACAATCTCTAAATAGGGACTGTGTTCAGAAACCTGTTACTGGAATAAGGAAAATAAACCAGATGGATATTTCATATGTAATTATAAATATATAGTAAAAGATAGGAAACGAAGTCCTAATTACGGAACAGAATATCTGATACAATACGTATAATTACACAACCATTAACATTTTTTGTTTGTCTCTTAATAATACTACGTGCTGACATTAAGAAAAAGGTTACGTAGAAACCTCTTCTTAACTGTCTCTAAATAATTACCATGAAAAAATATACGTTCTATAGCGAAGAGAAATTCCACGAAGGTAACCAGAAACCTTATATGTATCTGTGATGAATCATGGTAGAAGTCTCGAATTTATCACGTGAACCGTGATATATATATCTAGCAATATGTCGTTCGGATGGCTTGGACACACTGAGTAAAATAAAATATCCGTTGTTTTTAGGTGTTCGTGTATCCGTCCACATTCTACTGCGACTGTTAATATGTTGTGAATCTATACAAGATGCTATGCCACACCATTAATATGTTGTGAATCTATATAAGATGCTATGTCACACCATTAATATGTTGTGAATCTATATAAGATGCTAGTCACACCATCACTCCTTTTTCAGCATTAAAAGAAAAAAAAAACAGCTGACGCTCAGACTCAGTGTTTAATTTGGCATTTGATGACATACAGCATATAATCCTCGCATCTGAACGCGCGCGCGTGTTAGAAAAGGCGAGTATCTTAGATTTAAATAAGTAATTTTCGTTATATCATGTGACGCACGTGATGAATCAAATGCACAAATAAACACGTGTTTCAGTTTCACAGTATATTAAAAACACTAAAACTACACTGAAGTGACTTATGTCAAAGATGTAAGAATTCCGGATGGAGTGTGGGTAGTTTATAAACACTTTTCATTGGATAATTTGATTTAAACTTAGTGATACTAACTTAATTACCAGTTTCCAGTATTAACTTCCAGGTTGTGTCACGTCGCTCTTTAAAGTCAACTCCAAAACAAAAATATAATATTAATTAAAACTAGGTAATATTACTTAAGTTAATTATCACTTATCTGTTCTGTCTTACACGATGTGTCCTACTTTAGCCGTTTAAACTTCAGGATAAAAATCCAACTCGGGTCAAGGTAAACGTGTTTTTTTGTTGTTGTTTTTGTTAAGCACAGAGCTTTACAATGGGCTAATTTCGCGATGTCGAGAAGAAACCCAATTGAAGTAAAAATGTATCTCAGGACAGGTGTTATGGGTATTAATGAAGCAGAAAACAATATTAACACCCAAAACAGCCATCCTGAGATACAATGGCCTGTTTGTGGTATGCCCTCCCCGGGTATCGAAACTCGGTTTTAAGTATCAAATATATTTAGACTTGCCGCTGGGTCACCGAGGGGTGACAATGATTATTATTTATGTTTCTTTTTTTTCTTTTTAATCTCGTTATTAATTAATTAACTCTAATATTTCTCAAAATGAACAATTACAGGTCACTTAGGGCTTGACCTAAATTCTATGTCAATAACATACATTAAAAAACTACGCGTTAAAGCAAATATTCACCTACAAATTAGTAAGCAGAAACAGTTCAGGTTTATCTTAAAATTCACGCAGCGCTACACGGGGGTCAGTTGGGCTGGTCTTGCCAATTTATGTACCGATAGACCAGATGGAGGGCAGTCATGCCAACGCATTCCATCCAACACCACCCATTCTTGGGCTAGTTTTTGCCAACGAATAGCGAGATTCACTGCAGTGTAACGGCTGAAGGGCCAAGCGTATCAGTGCGATGAAGACGCGAACCCGCGACTCAGAAATTGAGAATTTAGCGCCCTGATCACCAGTCCAGAAGTTTGCTCGGTGATAGAGCGGACAAAACGATTCTTTCACGCACGTTGTTCGAGACAGAGCACGGTTGATCTGCAAGTTTGTATAACCTCTAGTTAATTCGTTTAGTCCTCAAGTCGCGTATAAAGGACTTCGAAATAAACATTCAAGTCCAACAGTTCTGCGAGATTTTGTTTTACGATGAAACAGTGCCGATACAATTAGACGCAAAATGACAAGTGTGTGAATAGTAAATACACCTCCGTTAGTTACAAATTAATAACTTCGGTCTTAAACACGAGCAAGACAAGCGACTACGGGAGTGTGGAGTTCTTTACCGACGAAATGAAAATTACATTTAAAAACATTATATCACAATCTTTAGTAACTGTAAAACAACAACAACCAAAAAACACTAATGTTTAATACTAATTGTAGATTAGGCACTTATCATGTACTTGGATTAAAGGATGTGAATATAGGGGGAAAAGAAGGAAGTAGTCCCCTGAAATTCTCTGTCATGTCACAACCTATTACTGGACAACGTCACTAAGAAAAACAACAAAAAACTGTCGCTCTGATGAGATATTGCGCATTCCAGCCAGTAATTCAGAGACGATGACGGGCTTGTGACGCTAAAAATCTGATTTCGATTTCCCTTGGTGGACATAGCCCGTCGCGTAACCTTGCGTTTAACAACAAACAAACACGTTCCCTGGAGTCACGCTTAGACGTATTCCTGGCTCACTGAACACTCCTTTGTTATGAAACTGTGTGATCTGATTGTCCCATAAAAAGTCCATTGATAACTACAAGTGAAATACGTGAGAACTAATGCAAGGGGAATGTGGAAAAATAACGTGAATCAGAGTGTGTGTATTACATGAAACTAGTCCGCAACAGTCTTGAAGCATCTTTAAAAAAAACAATTCAAATAAAACATCAGTTATCTAAGCATTCGACGGAAAATAAAGACAACTATGAAAGTTGCTTTTAAAGTCTTGTTTTATCTATTTCGCTTGACCTGATCATGACCCTAAAACAGAGGCGAAGTTTTAACCACGGAGAAAATTTACTGCACACAACGTTAGTAGTGTTGCTTGCACAAAATATTAACTCAATCACTTGTCTCCACTAGACGACGCGACAATCACCGCGAAGCTCGTTCATACTCGAAAGAGGAATCGAGGTTGTCAAATACAGCAAATATTCTAGACGCTGTAACGAATATAATTCACCAGCCAATACATCAATAGCCAGCATAATATAATAGGTGAATACGGTATTAGGTTTTTACTACAAATACAATATTTCCAAAGTAATATTTAACCCGTATTTATAACGTTTCTGTATTTAATATGAGGAACTACTGGGTAAAGAATTTTTTTTTTTATTAGTCTAATAATATTCAAACACAAAGTGACACTTCGATTTGAAATAACTACAATTTTATCTTATCATGGCAACGATAAATAATTCATGGCTTAAAACATTTAATTTGGGACTCAAATATTCTGGCAATTTGTGTTTGAAGTTAACGAGTTTATTATCTTGAACTCATAAGTTGGTCCCCCAGTGGCTCAGCGGTATGTCTGCGGACTTACACGCTAAAATCCGGGTTTCGATACCCGTGGTGGGCAGAGCACAGATAGCCTATTGTGTAGCTTTGTGCTTAATTCTAAACAATCAAACAACAACTCATAAGTTGCGTGTACGCGCGTGCGCGATTGAAAATGTATAATAATGTATATAGTAAAAGAAAATTAACGCTGAATTCGAAAAAGATATCCAATTTTTTTCTATCACGTACAGATGTTTCACAAAACGTAATAATGCAATACATAAAAGAAAGTTCACAACACATTGTTCTTAGGATGAACTACAATGTATATTGGTTAACACTAAAGTTTTTCCATTTTCTTCAGTTTGTATTTTTGTTGACAAACGTAACAAAAAAAGGGTTTAATATGTTAAAATAATTTCATCTAAGTAAGCTTTTATTCATAATTTTTAAGAAAAATATAAACATAAATTAATACTATTTTCGAATTCTGTGTAACAGAATCATGGAAATTCCGTTATTAAAAATCTAAGCAACTTTTACAAAGTTTAAATTCTCAGATCTGTGTGATCCAACTGAAAATACAAATATTCTTCAGTATTTAACTATCGAGAAACTTTAGGTGCAGTAAAAACTATTTCACAAAGATATGCGGTTTTTCAAGACAGACAAGATTAAACAAATACATAAATGAAACCTGATAATGAGGTACACACTTTCTGGAAAATAAAAAATTAGAGAGGGCTTGACTTTTTTCATAAACGTACGACGTCACGGCAATATTTTGTCAAATAACTTCCACCAGATCTTATGAATAAGAACTTAAACAGAAAGCAAATAAACTAGAATGTTATAGACAAATGTTAAAAACATTATTAACCTGAACTATGAAGGCTGTATGCTGTATTTGTATTACTGTTTGTAGTATACAGAGCTACACACAAGGCTATTTGTGCTCTGCCCACCAGTAGTGTTGAAACTAATAAGGTTGGCTGCCTGCTTCCGTTCTTAATTTTGAACTACTGACCAGAGAAACAAACCAGTCGAGCACCCTACAAACAGTTAATTTCTAACTGTCGGTGTTCAGGTCCTTTGGCTGACCTGGGAGTGTCAGGTACAATCTCGACTTCTTTCTCCCGGATTTATGGCATTTAATTAACTAATTATTGATTAATAATTATGTTTGGGGCAATCGTTAAATGTTGAACACAACACAAAGTAGAGTATTGCTTTCACAAATGATCATTGATATGAATTAAAAACCCCGATCAGGACCACGTCCGTCCATGTTCAACCGTTCACCATGCACACTGGGACACGCTCGCTGTATAAAATAGTCCATGTATCTCAATGCTTTTCATGTTGTTGGCTTATATTTTGTGTATTTGCTCAATTATCCTTTTAATACACTATATGATAAACAATAAAGTAATGATATGTAGGTCTAGCTACAGATGGCATATTAATAAACTCACACTACGTACTTAAAGGTGAGAAGTACCTAGGATCATTTTAAATCATGTATGATATAGTGATCTGAAAGCGATCTTAGAGTACGTGAATGATTTGTTTAGAAGTCTGTCAGAGTGTATTTATGTATGAATTTAAGAGTATTTAGAGTGGGGAACTTTGTAGGTGCTAGTGAGTATTGCATTTACCAACTGCTAATCGCTGAGGGCTATCTGTACTAGCCGTCCCTAATTTAGCAGTGTAAAACTAGAGGGAAGGCAGTCAGTTATCACCACCAAATGCCAATTCTTGGGCTATTCTTTTTACAAACGAATGGCGGGATTGACCATTACATTATAAGCACACCCACGGGTGAAAGGGCGTGCAAGTTTGGTGAGACGGGGATTCAAATCCGCGACTTTCAGATTTCGAGTCGAGCGTCCTAACCACCTTCTTACCCATGGCGAACCAAATCCCAAGGAATAGACTAACTCTTTATAACGTAACGCACCCACAACTTAAAGTGTGGGGAATATTTTGTAGTATTGAACCAATATGTAGATCTCTTCAATACAAAAATCTATTATTGGACCAACCAGCGCCCGTGTTGCAAATAATAACAAAACGAAATTGTCACAAACGTGACGCAAGAAGACCTGTCACGGTTTAAACGTAGTCGCCGATTTCCGGCATGGGAGTTGGTAAGTGTTGGAGTGACAACAGGCAAACAAAAGCAATTAGAGTATATATTACTATACAACAAATTATTTATCATGCTAAGTAGAAAACACAAGTCGTATATAATGTTTCAAATCTCCACGAATAAAGTCTAGTATTGTCCAATCCGATATCTACAGAAAAAATGGTGACCCACTGAGTGGAATAAATTTTGTGATGAAACAAAAGAAGTACAAACCATTTTACCGAACAGTTGGTCATGAAAAAAAACACACATCAGAAAACCACGATAAAATAGATTTAACCGAATAAATAAATAAATATTTTTAAATACGTTATAAAAAGTGAATAACTAAACAAGTTTTTGTTTTAGTTTTTTAGGTAAGTGTTAGGATGTATCCAGAAAGTTAGGTTAAAGCTACCTACTTGACAGACGTGCCTTTGGAGACCGCTAATTTGTAACTTGCTCTGCGACTCGATAAAAACATAATTACAAGATTTTATAAACGTTGTCTAAACAGTCTGCGTTTCTCTGATCCATTTAGTCACCAGTTTCTAGATCGCGGGTCGTCTGGTTGTGAACAAATATAAGTAACAACGGTGGGTTTGCCGATTTCTCTTCTTCGCAATCACTCCTACCCTCCGGAAATAAAAAATGACGTCATCGCTAAGAGACTGTGCAAAGCACGAGCACCGAATTGACAGCCATTACTGGGTGAATCAACACTGTGGAGTCTTAAAGAGTTTTCTAACGTTCAACGCAAACATTTACACAGAATGATAACTTATCTACTTTTACCACTTCACTAAAATAATTCAATGTACAGGGTTTACAATGATACAAAATGAAGGCGTGTGCCTTTGATACATCTGCGCTTATGAACATGTATATTTTATATATGGTTTCGTTTGCTTTGAATTTCGCGCAAAATTTCACGAGGGCTATCTGAGCTAGACGTCCCTAATTTAGCAATATAAGACTAGAGGGAAAGCAGCTAGTCTTCACCACCCACCGCCAACTTTTGGGCTACTCTTTTACTAAAGAACAGTGGGATTGACCCTCAGATTATAACGCTCCCACGGCTGAAAGGGCGAACATGTTTGGTGTGACAGGGATTCGAACCTGCGACCCCCGCGTTACAAGTCGAGTATCTTAATCACTTGTCCATGCCGGCCTTTTTCATAGATGTACAAGGTACGTGTGTTTAAAGCAGTGGTTCTCAACCTTTTTTATGCCCCGCACCCCTAAAAAAAATTAATATGTTCTCTCACCCTTCACAATAAGTATTTATTTAAGAATAATAAAAGGTGAAGGTGGCCAAAACAAATTTTTGTAATGTTATCTCGCACCCCTGGTGAGGAACTTGTCAAACACGGGTGTCAACAGTGATACCTCGACTGTATTTCTTTAGGCGCATTTAAACATGGGGCCATTAGAAGTACTTCTGAATGGTAAACGTGATGGACTAGTGCATAAAAAGTAGAGGACAGATTACTCCTACCCATCGCTGTCATAATTTCAATAAAATATGTGTACGTTGTATATTGCAGTTCATCAACCCACGCTACGACATACAAACCAGTTTGTGATGTCATGTACACAGACAGCGTCACGTGTAAATATTTTTTTTTAAACAGACGACCACCATAGTTTAGAAATAAACAGTAATTAGTATAGCCAATTTTATCACGAGCATACACAAAGTGATTATAATCAGCGGGGTACCCTAGCTGTTCACCATATTTACCCTCGCAATCCCGAAATTCAATCGGCGAAGCTTTATATCAATCCAATATCCGGAAAGCTAATCCTGGTAACGTTAATAATAACATACAACAAAATAATATTATACACGTCCTGTGCGATGCCTAATTTAGAGAATTACTTTAGATGACCAGTGACAGAAGTGTAAACGTGTTGCTGCAATTGTGTAGAGGTTTGTTTGTTTTTGGAATTTCGCACAAAGCTACTCGAGGGCTATCTGCGCTAGCCGTCCCTAATTTAGCAGTGTAAGACTAGAGGGAAGGCAGCTAGTCATCACCACCCACCGCCAACTCTTGGGCTACTCTTTTACCAACGAAAAGTGGGATTGACCGTCACATTATACACCCCCACGGCTGGGAGGGCGAGCATGTTTGGCGCGACTCGGGCGCGAACCCGCGACCCTCAGATTACGAAGCGCACGCCTTAACGCGCTAGGTCATGCCGGGTTGTGTAGAGGAGCCCGATATTTTAAAAACTGGACATTCCACATTTATCCCCCTGTCAGCAATTTTCATGTGGAGGTAGAGCACGTTTTGTGGTTAAAACACAGGTTAGAGGTTTTGTCATTTATTCCTATGCGTATATTAATACGGGTGTTTGATCTTTATGGCCCTTGAACTTTTGACACCAGTGTCATATAAATAATTCCCTCATTAACCTTGGAGATATTAAGGCTTCTTTAAAACAAAACAAAACCAAACAAACAAACAACAGTGAATGTTTTTAAAATTAAGTTGGGAAGAGTTTTGGTTTCTTGATTACAGGATTTCATCTGAAGTATAAACATGACGTTTCAGGTGAGACTGTGAGGAAATTACTGACATTCAAAACATTTTTATCTAGCCTTTAGAAGAGAACTGAAATCACTGCTGATATATGCGATGGTGGAACAGATCACAGTGTATCCCAGCACATACACGCTAAAATCCGGGTTTCGATACCCGTGGTGGGCAGAGCACAGATAGCCCATTGTGTAGCTTTGTGCTTAATTCAAAACAACAACAACAAGTATTACAGCGATGTTGTTACAGACGGCTGGCGTCACCAGCGACTTATCAAGAGTTACGCGAGGTCATCATACAACTAGGAAATACCTTCAAACCTCGAACTCCTTAGCACCGAATTAAAGGAAATAAGAAAACTGGCTATCAAAGGCCTAATAAAATAATTTGC
This sequence comes from Carcinoscorpius rotundicauda, assembly GCA_011833715.1. Classification (NCBI taxonomy): domain Eukaryota; kingdom Metazoa; phylum Arthropoda; class Merostomata; order Xiphosura; family Limulidae; genus Carcinoscorpius; species Carcinoscorpius rotundicauda. The sequence continues at coordinate 125,327,897 of CM022394.1, read as the reverse complement.
CTCAAGACAGGTTGAAGTAAACTGTGTACTTGTGTGGAATGCGTTTGTGTCACATCTGCTTTGTTCTGAATATTATTTCACTTCCTACACAGAATAAAATGTACATTTTTGTTCTTTATTTCTGTCCTAAAGAGGCCACAAAGGAACCTATTATACCGGAATCCCAAAATTGTTACTTTTATGGTATATAGTCAACGTTCCATTAAGTTTTTTTTAATGACAATGGTGCCTAACCTACGTATTGAATGCAATAAACCTTCACAAGGTTATAAAAAAGTCAAGAGCACTCAAAGCAACCATTTACAGACTTTTCAAATTGTGGATTGTGAACCATAAGAATGTAAAAGATCAAGGTAAGCGAAGTCAAAGAATTCTCTTAATGGTCTCAAAGCTTTTTTTCTGAGCTGGCGAAGCATGAATTATGATAAGATAGTATTAATATTACGCCTACAGTATTCTTTATGTGGTTCCTTTCGTGGTTCTCTCAAGAAAAAAAATGTGCAACGGAATTTCAGCAACACTATGTTTTTCTGTTTCTCAGTCGGCTGGATGAGTTCTATATTGAGCGAAACGTTTGTTGTGCAATGGTATAGTGGTACAGATAAATTTTGATAACAACATCCCTGCGTTTGGATGAGATGTGCAGATGTAAGCTGCGATAGTGGTATTTAATATGCTTATAATTAATAGATATGTTTGCATAACCAACGGACTCATCTGATTTATAAAAATACAACTGGTATATTGGATGTAGTTTTCACATTGTATATCTACATAAATATGCAAGATTATAGCTCACCAGTCAAAGAAAATAAAACAAGAAAAAGGATTGGATTACAAACAGCAAATTAAAACTTCTGACTTATAGTATCTTCTAATAAAACAGAAACAAGACCTAGAAACAAGAAACAAGGTATGAAGTGCACCCTAGCTTTTGTATTTAACTTTAAAAGCAGGACCCACAATGCGGTGGGTATGCACCATCTATTAGTCTTAACCGCCGTTCGCTAATTCCTTATGAATAAAATCGTAAAAGTAAATAATGAAATAAATCAAAAGAAATAGAGAAAAAACACGAAGGCACTACCACTTGGGGGGTAGTAAAGATAAACTTACCAGCTGATGTTGGCATGACAGCCCCCATTATAATGGAAAAGCGCTAATAAGCAGCATAAAATCCATTGTAACTACGTGGATTGCTAACAACAGTTGGTAAGTTTATCTTAATTACTTACCCCCAAGTGGTAGTACCTTCCCACAACTATCTGCAGGCACTGAAGAGGGAGATACAGAAGAAGGCTTAGCACCCTCCCATCTCGCACTCCTAATTTTTATTTCTTTTTATTATTATTATTTATTTTTTATAAAATTTCTTCACACAAGACTGGCGAACGGAGGGTAAGACTGATAGAAGGTATATCCTCACCGCGATGTGGGTTCTGCTCCAATATTCAACTCCAAAACCTAGGGTACACTTTATATCTCACAATATAGCATGTACCCCGGGTATCCTTTTAATTTACGAATCGTTTCTGGTTTCTTGTTTGGGCTTGTTTTTGTTTATATTATTCTTCTACATTTGTGAAAACATTATTTTAAAAATGCATTGATTTTAATACTTTAAAAATACAGCATCTGTATTATACAAGTTTAAAACAAAAACCATCTGTATCAAAACTTTAGGCTTAATCTGTAATTGCACAAGCTTATTTTAAACTAAACGGAATATATATATAGAAGCGGCGTTGCAGTCTCCTCTGGCCACATTACACATTGGTGATGGATATGATGCGACACGATTGGTTGAAAAATCCTAAAAAAAATGGTTTGTTTTCAATTCAACGCAAAACTACACGAGGATTACCTGCGCAAGCTCTCCCTAATTTAGTGTCGAATGATTAGATGGAAGGTAGCTAGTCATTATTACTCAACGCCAACTCTTAAGCTACTCTTTTTGCCAAGGATTAATGGGATTGACCATCATATTATAACGCACCTACGGCCGAAAGAGCGAGCGCAATTGGCGAGATGAGGATTTGCAATCTGCGGGTCACGGGTCCAAGCGCCCTAACCATCCGACCACGCAGGGCCAAACCCTAAAGGAATTAGTGAAGAATATAGGTGTTAAACATACAGCGGAATTAACACTAATGTCTTGTTACAAGTACGACTGATTTCATTTTTGTTTCGAATATTCGTGCCAAGCCACACGAGGGCTATCCGTGCTCACTCAGCTGCTAGAATGAAGGAAGATATTTAACAGCACTCACCACCAATAGTTGAATTAAATAGTTTTATGATTCACAAACGGCCCAAAATTTTTGGAGTCTTTTTTAAAGCAATGTTAGGTGAGCCACTGACACACAGATCCGCAGTCCAACATATTCACCACTGACACACAGATCCGCAGTCCAACATATTCACCACTGACACACAGATCCGCAGTCCAACATATTCACCACTGACACACAGATCCGCAGTCCAACATATTCACCACTGAGCTACACACAAACCATCCTATTTTTAATAGCTATTAAAAACGTTACTAACCGTCAACTATGAAACCGAATAACACGCAGACACACGACATTTGAAGCTCACATACAGAAATGGATTCCAATGACTTTAAAACTTTAAAATTTGTATTTAAAAATGTAGTTTTCTTTCATATAAAAGGTTGCCATATAAAACACGTAAATAATACAAATAAAAAGATTACAGTGTAAAGAGATATGAAAGATCAATGTTGATTACGTGCATGAGGTTCGTGATCACGAGAAACCCACTCGAAGTCGAAATGTTTCTCAGGACGGCTGGTATGGGTAGTAATACTTTTACCTTGTCTCGGATTACAATCCTTACACGTTTTATCTTAAAAAGAGGAGAGAGAAATTGATTGCGAAGTGTTTAAGATTGTAAAAGGAGTTGATAGTGTTAATGGATCAATATTTTTCATACTTAACAGCGAGGATCAGGGAACGCAAATATACATCGAAAACACGATAAACAGAGCCTTCTGCTAAGATAATTTTACTTCTCAAATAGAGTGGTTGGACTATGGAATGGATTACCTTTGGATGTTGTGATAACGATAAACTTGAGAGAATTTTAAGGAAAGCTTGATATATATACAGCATGTTCCGAAAGTATGTTTGTTTGTTTGTTTCTTTTTGGATTTCGCACAAAGCTACTCGAGGGCTATCTGTGCTGGCCGTCTCTAATTTAGCAGTATAAGATAAGAGGGAAGGCAGCTGGTCATCACCACCCACTGCCAACTATTGGGGTACTCTTTTACCAACGAATACTGGGATTGACCGTCACATTTTAACGCCCCCACGGCTGGGAGGGCGAGCATGTTTGGCGCGAAGGGGATGCGAACCCGCGACCCTCAGATTACGAGTCACACGCCTTAACACGCTTGGCCATGCCGGGCCGGTTCGGAAAGCCACTGTGCACTTATATATTTATTAACAGACATCCTTCAATACAGAATACAGGAGGTAAATATGAATGACAATTATAAACAATGTTGAAAGTGACCCCTCTTTACATCAATTACATCAATACAGGCCTGGATCCTTCTTATTTTGTTTTTAAACACCGCTATCAGTTGCTGGCTTGAAATAGACTCAATGAATGCTGTTATCATTGCTTTCAAAACTGCACAGTGACATTTTAAACACCCTGTATATATATATATATATATTCGTAAAGCTATGCATAAATGTTGCATGTGCCATCGGTCCTAATTTTGAACATACTAACTAAAGGGAAGACAGCTAGTCAAAAGCTTGTTTGTTTTTTTGGAATTTCGCACAAAGCTACTCGAGGGCTATCTGTGCTAGCCGTCCCTAATTTAGCAGTGTAAGACTAGAGGGTAGGCAGTTAGTCATCACCACCCACCGCCAACTCTTGGGCTACTCTTTTACCAACAAAAAGTGGGATTGACTTCACATTATAACGCCCCTACGGCTGGGAGGGCGAGCATGTTTGGCGCGACTCGGGCGCGAACCCGCGACCCTAATATTACGAAGCGCACGCCTTAACGCGCTAGACCATGTCAGGCCAAGTCAAAAGCACCCACCGTAAAATCTTGAGTTACTCCAATCGCATAATGTAATTGACCATCACTGTCATCAGCTCTCACTTCAAAAGTTAGAGTTGCGAACGGTATGTAAACACAGGTTCTCGGATGCATAGACTGCTAGGCTAACAAATTGGCCACGCCTGGTCTTGTTGGTCACCGTGCCTAACTTAAATGAATATCACGTGTAATCCGAGATCTTGAATGAACTTCATCAATTTACAAATAATCTACGGTCAAAATCATAATTCGAGATTAAACGTGTTTCGGACGGTCAGAGTTTGTTTTTGAATTTCGCGCAAAGTTACACGAGGGCTATCTGCGCTCACACAGTCATTCTCCAATATTCTACGTGATTTAAATTACAAATACACCAACTTACCTTCTTCGCCTTACCAGTTGATGTGAAAGAACTGAAAAAAATCTGACACGAGCAACAGTCGTCTTAATAAAGGCATTTACTATTTGATTTCAAATGTTTCGTTTTTTCCTCATTTAATTTACCGAGGTTGACTACACGACAGAACAATCAAGTATCTGAAAGAAAGAAACAGGAACGGGTGTAGAAAAAAATACTGGAAAAGGAGAAACAGCAAGGGGCGGGCAAACTAACCTGTTTACTGCCAACTGTTTCAGCTGCTACAATACAACTCTAATGCTTCTCCATTTTGTAACTTTTACGTGACGCCATTTTGAATAGAAAGTGAAACAATTTGTGAGTAGGTCAAATGCATATATGGTGCTGACATCTAGCGTTGAAATTAAGTATTATTGAGAACGAATTAACTCGTCCGTGGCACTGTGTTACCGATCGGCTTGGACGAGTTATCTCGTCTATGGGAATGAACAGGTTAAATCTGTAATGAGCGCTTTCACACTTCGACGCCAAGAAACCGGAATGTGAAACAAGACTGCTAATATACGAAAGCTCACGTATACACTCTTTGTGAAAGAGTGGTCAGAGGATAGTAATGACCAGGTTCCTCTATTCTTTCACTGCTAAATTCCAGACGACCAGCGTAGATAGCCCTCGTGCAGTTTTAAGCCAAATGTAAAACAAAACAATAACATTTTCAGACAAATCTGATAATCTATCGACTTTTGAACATTTTGGTGTGGTTCTTTTAAGTGGATAAACTTTCGAATCACCCGTCGAAGAATTCATTCTGAAAGAAAACAAATTGACGATTAAAAGTATAACTATATTGAAGATGAGGAAATAGATTCATACAACAGAAGTGAACAGAGATAAAGTTTTCAATATTTTACAGATTCCGTCTTCAGTATTTAAGGCAAAATAAAACAAAAATTGTTGATGACAAAATATCCACTTGAAATAAAAGTGTATATCAGAATGGCTTGTTTGGGTACTAACATTTTTATTGAGAAGAAGAGAAATACGTTTCGACCTTCATACGTCATCTGCAGGTTAAGAAACAGAGTTTATTAGTGACCGTTGCCGGACACATGTCTAAGGGACATAGAAAACACGGATACGGGAGAAACAGGAACGGAAAGTTATTGAACCATTGGTGAAATAAAACATGGTTATTTTACTGTCTAAACAAGGGTAAACTGCTATCTGTAGTGTCTTGTATAGAAACAACATAAACCACGATAAGGTCTTCCCCAGTTTTAGTTAAAGTAGCTAGCAGAAAAGCCTAATTTACACCCTGAACTGCCCTCGCCGGCAGACTGAAATTTTTACTCGGGGCACTCGACCCTGTGATTTAGTATCGGGAATGTATTGCTTGTGCTTACAAGACACTGCTGGACAGATCACAGCCCGAAGGATCTTGCTTGATCGATGTTCACAGGTGTCCGCGACACACGCTTCAAAACCACAGTCGTAATATTTGTCTGTTCATTCTGTCATTGTTAATTTGTTATGTTACTTAATAGCATAGCATACAAAGTATGTTTTACTTTTCAAATAACATGTTTATCAAACAAATGAAGACAACATGAACTACTCAATGTTCCTCTTTATTGAATCACTAAATGTCAACACAAATATTTATTATGTACACTGAAAGTTTGCCAAATTTCATACAGATACACAAGTCGTATCAATACAGTCCACTCGAGTTCTTCATGGTAAGTATTCGTATGTTACTCTTTTACCAACACATTTTTAATGTTTAGTGTTTGAATTAATTAAATACAGAAACAGACAAGGAAAGTTATTCAACCATTGATGAAACAAAACATGTTTATTGTACTGTCAAAACAAGGGCAAACTGCTGTCTGCAGTGTATGGAAGCGTCATTAACCACGAGAAGGTCTCCGTCCCTGGTACATCTGTAAAACATACATGTCTGATTGACTACTTTACTGATACCACCCGACAACATACATGTCTGATTAACTACTTTACTGATACCACCCAACAACGTACATGTCTGATTGACTACTTTACTGATACCACCCAACAACGTACATGTCTGATTGACTACTTTACTGATACCACCCAACAACGTACATGTCTGATTGACTACTTTACTGATACCACCCAACAACATACATGTCTGATTGACTACTTTACTGATACCGCCCAACAACATACATGTCTGATTGACTACTTTACTGATACCACCCAACAACATGCATGTCTGATTGACTACTTTACTGATACCACCCAACAACATACATGTCTGATTGACTACTTTACTGATACCACCCAACAACGTACATGCCTTGTTCACTAAATTACCCTGTACAACTGAACAACACAGATATCTGGTTCACTAAATTACCCTGTACAACTGAACAACACAGATACCTGGTTCACTAAATTACCCTGTACAACTGAACAACACAGATATCTGGTTCAGTAAATTACCCTCTACAACTGAACAACACAGATACCTGGTTCACTAAATTACCCTCTACAACTGAACAACACAGATACCTGGTTCGGTAAATTACCCTGTACAACTGAACAACACAGATACCTGGTTCACTAAATTACCCTGTACAACTGAACAACACAGATACCTGGTTCACTAAATTACCCTGTACAACTGAACAACATAGATACCTGGTTCAGTAAATTACCCTGTACAACTGAACAACACAGATACCTGGTTCACTAAATTACCCTGTACAATTAAACAACACCGATATCTGCTTCACAAAATTACCCTGCACAACTGAACAACACAGATACCTGGTTCACTAAATTACCCTGTACAACTGAACAACACAGATACCTGGTTCACTAAATTACCCTGTACAACTGAACAACACAGATACCTGGTTCACTAAATTACCCTGTACAACTGAACAACACAGATACCTGGTTCACTAAATTACCCTGTACAACTGAACAACACAGATACCTGGTTCACTAAATTACCCTGTACGACTGAACAACACAGATACCTGGTTCACTAAATTACCCTCTACAACTGAACAACATAGATACCTGGTTCACTAAATTACCCTGTACAACTGAACAACACAGATACCTGGTTCACTAAATTACCCTGTACAACTGAACAACACAGATACCTGGTTCACTAAATTACCCTGTACAACTGAACAACACAGATACCTGGTTCACTAAATTACCCTGTACAACTGAACAACATAGATACCTGGTTCACTAAATTACCCTGTACAACTGAACAACACAGATACCTGGTTCACTAAATTACCCTGTACAACTGAACAACACAGATATCTGGTTCACTAAATTACCCTGTACAACTGAACAACATTCATGCCCAGTTGACTACTTCACTGGAACATCTGTACAACATATAACTTTAAATAATAATTATAAATCTGTACGAACAGTTTTACTCAGATATACTTTAGACTTTATAATTTTGTAAGATTTATTGAGTGTAAGTCACAAAGATGTGAGAAACCAATCGAGACTTTGATGTTTGTTTATGTGTAAAGTCTGACGAGATTCTTCAGTATACAGTTTACCTATTGTTTTTAACCCTTAATCTCAGAGCCTTAAGACGTGTTTTAACAATAGACAATTTATTTACTGTTTTTGTAACTTCTAATCCCAAATCCTATTATTGTATTTGTTATCTAATTCTCATTTCTTAACATAGTAAATACTCAAGCCTCGTTTTTCGTACAATTTTTTTAGTGGTTTACTTTTTACAGTCTGTTTATCTCGCCCTTTTATGATGTTACAGAATGCGATCTAAACACCAATCAATGAAGACTGACTTTGAAAGCAGCTGGGGACAATATCTGAATGTGATTGGACAGATAACATTATGCACTACTTGTTTTATATACACTGTGAACAGTGGTGTCTGTCCATTAGTTCATCTGTCTCCTGTTTATAACGGCTTCACTTTTCATGTTGAGTGTGAAAAGCTACGGATGAAGTCAAAGTACAACATTAACATTCTAAACAACAGTAGAACAGGTATGAATAATGTTAACAACAAACAGGATATTCTACATTAACTTTCAGTGATGTCGAGAAACCCACTTGTTGAGAACTTTTATATGCAAAAACGGCTCTTCTGGGCCCAGAAAACACTTCAAATAGAAGAGCGAACAACGTTTCGACCTTCTTCGGTCATCGTCAGGTTCACAAAGAAAGGGTTACTGGTCGGAAGCTGACCACATGTTTGGGAGGGGTTGTATAATTGAGTGTTGCAATGTAGAGGGCGCGGTTTGAATATATAATTTGTCTATAATATTAATATAGGTATAATGGTGTTCCTTTATATTGGTTTATTTTGGGTTTAAGTTGTTGTATAAGTAAGGCTTCTTTAATTTTTCGTTTGTTTATGTTTGTTTCTTTATTTAGTATTTTAGTGTTTTCTATGGTTATGTTGTGTCCATTTGACTTGCAGTGTTCGAAAACGTGTGAAGGTGACTTTTTATGTTCTTTGAATCTGGTTTCCATTTTTCTACTTGTTTCTCCTATATAGAAGTCGTGGCAGTTATCACATTGTATTTTATAAATAATGTTGGTGTGGTGTTTGTCAGTGTAGTTCTTACGTAGTATAGACCTTAGTTTTGTGCCTGGTTTTTGAATAAATTTAGTGTTAACTGGAATGTTATATTTTGTTACTAGTTTTTGCCAAATGTTGGTTATTTGTTTGCTGATGTCAGGAATATATGGTATACAGCAGTATATGGTTTCGTGATTTTTTGATTCGTGAGATATATTTACTTTTGTTGGTTGATTTTGCTTTCTGTCTAGGTGTGTGCGTATAATGTTTTCTACGGTTTGTGGGACTCAGCACATGAAACAAAACAAAAACTCAACATACTAAGAAACCACATAAACACAGCCATAAAACTATGCTCACCAGATAAAATTAACGATGAATTAGATAAAATAAAACAACACTTCATCAACAATAATAAGTTTCCTCCACATGGTTCTTAACATGACTGAAATACTCAATCAGTACTTCTTGTAGTTGCTGGTATAAGGAATATAGGTTCAGAAAGTTTGATTAATAACAATAAAATATACCAATCATTCAAATTAATATAGAATTTTGTATGATGAACATTTAATTTCATGTTTCAGGACATTAATGTCATTTGTTGAAACACGACACACAAAGAGATAAAGATAACTTTAAAACGGATTGTTTGAAAAATTCTGTTTCGTATTCTATCTGAGATGTTTACGACTTTAGGTTCCAGTTACGTTCGCATTTAATCAAAGCATTTGGTTACCATTATATATCAAGTATTATGCTTTATATATTTTAATGTAATTCATTCCCCATTTGGTTCAGCACTTATTGTACAGAGTTACAACGTTAAAATCAGGGTTTAAATTATTCTCAGTTAACACAACAGATCGCTGGATATGGCTTTATTACAGAAATAACACACACATAATATAATTTAATTTTATTTGATGTTATACTTGGAAAAATGTTTATTTTACAATATATTTTTCAACAAATTATTTACTGATATTTTTATTCTGATATTCTGCACTCGATATAAAGTTAGTAGTCGTGATTTTATTTAAATATTGATTTAAATAAAGCTGGCAGCTGGCTTCCTATTTACTGTAGAACACAGTCTTCAAAGTTGACAGAAAAGAAGTACCATAAGTGTGAGGATAGTAAAGTATCAATGGGGAATATATTTTCAATGTAAGAAAACATCAACTTTGATTCGATATCTTACCTAAAAATGACAGGAATCACATTGAGAAGCTCACATTGACTTGGTGGAGGAACCTAGATGAGCATTCCTCGAAAAGTGTCCACAAGATGCCCCCGGAGGGTGACTTCTCTTCTTGGAGGAACGCACTTGTGGGATGACGCGTAAATAACTAGGTACACTCTTTTTCCCATTTGAAAGTTCGGGTCACGACGCTGGGTGTAAAATGACATTTTTAACTGCAGATATCCTGGTTGGTCCACCTTCTTTCCCATGATTGGGTGGGGGGGCATCCTAGCCAAACGGGTCCACCTCCTTTCCCATGATTAGGTGAGGGGCATCCTAACCAAACGGGTCCACCTCCTTTCCCATGATTGGGTGGGGGGCATCCTAGCCAAATGTGTCCACTTCCTTTCCTATGATTGGGTGGGGGGATCCTAGCCAAATGTGTCCACTTCCTTTCCCATGATTGGGTGGGGGGCATCCTAGCCAAACGGGTCTACATCCTTTCCCATGATTAGGTGAGGGGCATCCTAAAAAAACGGGTCCACCTCCTTTCCCATGATTGGGTGGGGGGCATCCTAGCCAAACGGGTCCACCTCCTTTCCCATGATTGGGTGGGAACATCCTAGCCAACACAATACATCTAAATTAGTCCACCTCCTTTCATACCAGATCTCCAAAGAACCAGCCTGCAGGAGATGGTATGTATGAAGTTTCTCGGCCGACTGGTATGTTCTTTGGCTGCTAGAGCTCCTTCTCAAACAAGATAAACCTTTTAACACAGTTAGGATGTCTTCTCTGTTCGTTTTTCTTGGAGATTTTTCTCTTTAGACAATTGCCATCTTGGCTCATGAGATTTCTCATAATTTAGCATATGTCTTCCAACAATCTCAGAAACACTAACTTACTAACTTCCTATTTTCTAGCTCTCTCTGTGGTATTTAAAAATTGTTTTGTAGATTTACTAGTTTTTAATAACAGAGATCTGCTTTGTTTCTCGAATTACACTTTTGTTCTATTTATTAACGTAGAAGTCCATATTACTATTTCTCCATCCTTTGTGAGAAAAAAAAAATTCTTCATATAAGTGAAATTTCAACAGTGGCGAAGAGGTGAAAGTCACGTGTTGATGACGTGACAGCCACTTTTCACATGTTAGTGAACACCATTATGTAGCCTGCAACTTTGGTCACATATATTTGACTCTCTTTCATCCCTTCGACTTCAATATGAAATTTAACAGGAGGTTAGCTTGTTTGTTACGTTCATCTACTTCTAAGGTTATGTGAACTTTCCACTCAGGACAGTATACAACCATCCTCTCATTATGTGGGCTTAATTTCTCATATATATTCCATTCCAGGTCTTTTTCCCTCTTTCACAATCCCGGTTGTATAAATCTAATCCTGATGTATAACTTGTTTTTCATCAGTTACTTTCATTTGCATACATACTGATTTTTTTCAGACCAACTAATTTCCAGGACGATATGTCTGGTTCTAGTGGTCTTACTATTCTTGTATTAAGAATTATAGATATTTTTACATGCACTGTCTGGATTCACAAACTGTGCTATAAATTTTGAATTTTGAGAAAGCTGACCAATTTAGTTCAGTTCACCTATCCAGTACAAAATTACCCCGTCTTTTTCTGAACCTTCTTTGTTTGCCTTTTCGCACTTTACGTCTTCATTTCATGTCAAAAGTACTTCATAGAGATGCTGTTCACTTTGGAATGATTCTTGTTCCATCCTATTTTCTGCTGTGGCTTGTTCCATACAATGTTTCTTCCTCTGATCCCACATGTCAAATAACGGATGGATTACAACCATTCTTACACATAGGATTTCTCTCCACTTCTTTTCTCTCTAACGATCAGTTCTAAACCTGTTCAATTTCATTCACTTTGAAATCTATTCTGTTTTCTTTAGGTGTGAAGAAATTTACCAATTATCTTACAAGGTTTTACTTGATGTCCTTAAAAAGACACGGAGGGGATTTAGTTATTAATCTGTCCAACGTTTTCATTTAGAAGAGTTCTCTTCACTTCATTGGACCATTACTCACATTCAGGTGTATATCAAACACCTTTCTTCCTATTCCCATTGAAGAGTTCTCTAGATGCTTCCTTTTCTTCATCCACTGATGATATATTTTATTGTTTCAAACACTATATTGTCTACTATAATTTCAGTCAGGTGGTCAGATCATTTGCTCTACATCTCCGTTGACTTTGTCTGTGGTTTCGTTATTACATGCAAGATAGCCTTCTGTTTTCATACTTATGGAAAGAGTTTTCCAGTCATGTCTTTGATGGTGGAAACCCGTTTTGAATGAATTCACAAGATGTTCAAATCCTTACTTACTCCAACCCAATACTTTATATTCTTGACCCAACCATTTTCTTTGTTTCCTAGTGTGATCGAGAAACTCGTTGTGACTAGATAATCTATTACCACTGTTTTGGTTCCTTCACTTTGAATTGTACCAAACCCACACCTCTTCAGAAATGTTAATGTTTACTGGTTTGGATACATCATTGAACAACAAACTCATCTTAAACATACGCATAAGTAAATCCGCCACATCAGTGTTTCCGACCTCTGTTCTGTTCATTGGACATGTTTGTATTCCTTACCACTGCTAGTGAATTGTTTGATTATGATCCATTCTGATAAATTCGTGGTGATTTTTTTACATCAATCATAAAGCAGATATCCGATCTTTAATTCTTTTTTAAAACACTCGACCGTCATGATACGGCATCCATCCAATGGATTTGCTGTATAGATTTTCATGTATTTGAAGCGATTAATTTGAAAACAGATCATTTGTATCATGATCTGCCTGTCAAATAACCGCTTCACTCACAAGTTTTCTGATGCGTATGTGTTCATTTGGGTAATTACGACTTATATTCTCTTTAATAATGAAATTTCATGAGTGGAGCAGTATAGAGGGAGCTATTAAACAATAACATCATTATCCATTAATAAGAATCACGTGAGTTCAGATTGAAGTTGCCTAAAACTTAGTGTCATGCAGATATTCAAGGCAGATGCTCACAGAAGATATAATCTCTGTGTGAAATGGTAAGTGTCTAATGGAAACACATTTTCATGTAAGAAAATGTTAATTTTTCCAAAACCAGATGTCTTCGGAACTGACCAGTTGGAGATAATAAAATGGGGTTTCCATTCTTCTTCTTTACATTTAACACAATAGTTTTATGATGTGTTTTATGATTTTTCCTTCTTGTTTTTATTTTAACGTTTTTCATGCTGTTTATTACTTTTTACTTTGTACAGTTGTTGAGTAACTAGTTTCAAAATTCACTCCATTTAAACACGAATCTTAAATTTCGTGTTACTGTTCATACACTTTTCACTTGGGATATTTTTCAACACATTTCTCAATCGGTCCGAATTTTCTTTCTTTTCGTTCAGGATGATGCAGTCTTTATCTGTCTTCTAGTAAAGTAATTTCTTTTCTTGGGGTGATAGCAGTAATGGAAGTCCTTATACCTTTGAGTCACACTCACTTTCACATCTGTTACTGAGTATAACAGAATCAATGGAACCTTCTATCCATTACTCAATACCTATAAGATCCTTTGTACAGTGTGTTCTTTCAATACCAAGTGTTCTGATAGTTATCTAATCAGTGAAATACTCAAACTCTGTTCACATTTACAACCCATCTCAGAAAGAACAGTCATAACTTTTTGGTCCCCAGTACCACATCGTTTTACTTAAATGGTAAATTAATTCTATTAAGTCAGACCAAGTTACCTGTATATGTTACCTTCTCAAGGTTTCATACGTCACTCAGTCCACACCTGCATCTGTCCTTTCGATAACACATTTATGACCAGCTCAAACTTAATTTCCAGTCCTTATCCTTCTTCATAAAATACCCCCTCTTAGTACTTCCCCTCAGATATCACTCATTCATCAGACTCAGTGTCAAATTATCATCCAACTACCATTAAGCAAAATACGCACGTGATTAGGGCACCAATGGAAGGGAGAATCACAGAGATTTCCCCTTACCTCTCTTCATACCTTTTTCACTTCCACACTCAACTTTGGTTTATTATTTTTGTAATTGCTCTTACCTACCGTGCTTGACTTTACTCTGCATTGTTAAGAAGGTTTTATTTGGTTCGGTTAGTGACTGAAGTTTCGAAAATCGACTAAACTATGTATCTGAAGTAAGAAGTAATTGATTTGCGAAAGATTACTGTAAAGAGCGGAACAAAATGTTGATAAAACTTCAGGTAAAAGATGATCACATGTTGTGATGTCTAACCTTGCAGATGAAATATTTTTCTCAATCATTACTTCTGTTGTGGCTATTTATAAGAAATTATAGACAGTGGAACTGTTTTGTTTTATTTTTACTGCTTTATTCAGTCATATCTACAGAAACAAAAGAGAATAATATCACAGAAATATAAGTTAAACGAAATGGTAACAGATGTGTACAGAGACTTGGCTCGTTTAATGTTTTTTCCGCTTTGTTTTCTTGCCTTATATTTGGGTTATTGTCTTGTTTATTCTAGTTTTATTTGCGTTAGTTTTGCTTTATTTGTGTGTTTTGTAATATTTTTATAAGTGAGATTTTCACTGAAGTTTTCTTAGCTGTAAGTTTTTTGGTTTCAAATAACTTGCTGTTAAAAATAACTTTATTTGTGACTACATGTTTTTGTGTTGTCCCTCATTCTCGCTGCATAATATCATGCGACGCCATGTTCTGTGAGACATTTTAAAAAATAAATGGGCTTACATCGGCCATATATCTCTGAAAAAAGAGACGAATATATAATACATGCGTAATTAAATGTAACATAATAACATATGGATAGGAAGGGACTTACGGGCCAACCTGTATTAGCATTAGACCTAACGTTAACGTTATCTTGAATTGAGTGACATTAACGTAAGGCCTAAATACTGTAACTAGTTTAGTGTAAGTACACTGGAAACGCTACTGTAGCCTGGAATAATGAAGTGGACTATTCCCAGTGTAAGGCTGTCGTTTTGAATTTGCCTTCGCATCCAGACATGTAAGTAAAGTTTCAGACATCTTTCTATTTCGTGGATGTATGGCTTGCTGGCTCATCTAAAGACCCAGGTCAAATCTGAGCTCAAAAGAAAAGTTAAGGTTCCAACTCATTTATCAGATATTAGGATTAAGGTACTCTAGCGTAGGCCTAACCCAGTATTTAATAATTCAATGTGCAATACAGTTTACAACTGATTATATCTTACATATGTGTACTATTATAGAATGATTACTGTGTATATAGGCTACTACAACAGGATGTGTTGTGGATCACAAATTGTTTTGGAATACTGTTTGGCTCACAATGGATTTACATATTACCATTGACATTGCTTCTAGCAATCAGTTACCATAACAACAACCTTCATGAAACTTTTGCAATGACTGAACAGTAATTTTTCCAAAATGGATTGAGGCCAGTCATGAATGGTTTTCAACATATCAGAATACAGCAAGTCAATAAAAGTATTTATGAATTCATGTTTATGCGCTGATGGATCTGGACCCCAGGATAACTTTTTGACAGTCTTTGTCTAAATGTAAACCTAGAGTTTAGTATGTTTGACTGTCTTACGAATGTTTTTATTTATAAATTTCAGTGTTTTTTCTTTTCATTATTACTATATGATCCGTATTATTTTGTTGTTTTTTTTCTGTATTTTTCAGATTGCAAGATGAAACATGTGGTGCACAAAAGAAAAAACTGGCAAAAGAGAACCAATAAAACGCTTTGGATTTAGTGGCCAAGACTAGATAGCAGACTTATTTTTTCACTGAACTCACACAACAAGATATTTCAAATCAAAACTCATCTCTGCCATCAGTAGTCACTTGTACTGTATCTGACTGACATGATTAAAGTTGCACCAAGCTCCACACTTACAAGTACCGCTTTGTCCACTTGAAGACCAGAACATTATGATGACGTTGAGGTGTCACAGGCTTGCTCAACTGGAACAACTTTTACAACTGGTCTCACTTTGCCTGTAAATTCTGCAGATATCTCTAGTGTTAATGTTGATGCAAGTTTCTCTCCAAGAGGGTTTAAAGTTGAAATAATTTCTGAAAATGAAAATTGCTGAGCTATGGTGAAATGCTTCAGTCTACAAAAGGTGAAGAAACTAAAGCAAATGATTCAGGGTTGTGGCTCGATTTCTCTGCTGCTGATGTGACTTATTGGATTGCTTGTGGACCCACTGACTGTTGACACCACAATTGGTCATTTGTTAAATCTTGCGGAACTTTCAATAGTAGCAAACCAATGAAATAATGTTTGCAAAAACTTTTCTTTGGGGTAAAAGCCAATGATGAGTAATACAAGAGAGACAGGTTATTGTATTCACTGTCGACTTTTTGTCCCTAAATTTTCCTCGTGTTTTGTTGAAAGAGAAGGGTTAAGTGACTGGCGAGATACAATTGTAATTGATCATTATGAAAAAAGCACTACTCACCGAGACTCTATGCTAACTTGTTTTTACTTACAGATAAGGTTTAAGCTTGCAACAAGAGTTGAAAAAACAAATTAAAAAAGAGTGCAATTACTTGGAGCATGCAATAGCTGTTATTTGTACGTTAGCTGGACGTAGCCTGGCTTTTCGCTGAACAGATGAAATTTGATTTCCTGCAGAATGGGAATTTTTTAGGACTACTTGAGCTCATAAGTCAGTTTGATCCATTTTTAGCAGGGCACATTTATAAAAATGGAAATTCTGGAAAAGGAAATCCTTTGAAGAACTCATTTAACCAACGGTTCAGAAGGTCCACACATTTGTTGCTGATGAAGTAAATTCTTCTGGTTATTTTAGCTTGTCAGTTGACTCGATGCAAGATCTATCACATATGGATCAGTTGAGAATTTTACTTAATATTTAAAGAATGGGCAGCCTATTGAATGCTTTTTAACCTTTCTAGAACTAAAAAGCCATATGACTGATGATTTGTTTTAGAATTTCGCACAAAGCTACTCGAGGGCTATCTGTGCTAGCCGTCCCTAATTTAGCAGTGTAAGGCTAGAGGGAAGGAAGCTAGTTATCACCACCCACCGCCAACTCTTGGGCTACCTTTAACCTACGAAAAATGGGATTGACCGTCACTTATAACGCCCCCACGACTGGGAGGGCGAGCATGTTTGGCGCGACTCGACGCGAACCTGTGACCCTCAGATTACGAAGCACACGCCTTAACGCGCTAGGCCATGGCAGGCCGTATGGCTGATGAAATGGCAAACCAGTATTGCAGTACTTACGTGGAGTTTGCAAACTTAATTTTTCAAAATATAGGGGTCAGTCTTATGACAATGCTGCTGACATGTGTGGGCGTTATCAGGATATGCAGCAAAAGATTTTAGAAGAAAATAAGTTTGCCATATATGTGCTTTATGCAGCCCATTCATTAAATCTGGTAGACCGAGGTTCTTTCTACTGCTGTCAAATGGCAATTAACTTTTCTCTACATTGTATTTGCTCTATACATTTTTTTCAGCCTCAACCAGCCAGTGGAAAAAAATTTAAAGCTTGCGCAATTAGGCAGAACGCGCTTCCATATTGATCTCATGTTACTCTCGCTTCGTTGATACTCTCGATACCACTTCTGATGATGTAATTTTTCCAGAATTTAGTCGAAGATAGTGCAGCTTCTGTAGTTGTAGCCTTTATTGCTTGAGAAAAAGTTCGCTTCAAAAAATAAGCTTTGAACGTCACAATGACACCGTGATTCATTAATTCCAGTAGAGATGTTGTATTGAGTGGAAGAAGATGAATTTTGACATTTCCATTAAAGTCACAAAGTCCCGTTGGATGGCTTGAAAGTCCAAGTTGTTTTATTTTGCAGTAATGTTTAACTTTAGGACAAAAATAATTTTTTTTAACCAGTCTTCAAACAAAGGTTTTGTCACCCATGTTTTTTATTTGATCGCCAAACAACTGGAAGAATCTTCTTTGCACAGCTGATAAGTATTTGGGGGGTTTCCGCACGATATATAAGAATAGGTTTTAATTTAAAATCGCCAAATCCATTTCTGCGTAACAAGTGTCAAACGGTCTTTTAACGCCTAACGTGGCAGAGTGTTTTTCATCTTCTGACAGGAAAGTTCTAGAAGGCATATTTTTCCCAAAATAAACCCGTTTTATCAACATTAATATTTGGTTATTTTCCTACCGAACTTTTTAATAATTTCTATAAATTCATTAGGAAATTTTTCAGCAGCATCTTTGTCTACACTTGAACTTTCGCCTGCAATACGAACATTATGAAAACCAGAGTGTTTTATAAAACGAAAGAACCAATCACGGCTTGCCGAAAATATTTCATTAGTTCCCCATTCACCATCGTTTTCTTTAAAGACGTTTGAAAGACTCGTAGCTTTCGTTTGAATTTCCATTTGACTTAAAGGAATTCGCTTCTGATTGCAATCTATATTGATAGCAGATATTCCATATTCACCATTAGAGAGCTCCTTTTCTTTACGATTGTTTTCGAGGCAAAAAGTTGGTAGCCATTCAATACTGTTTTTACTGGTTCTTTCATTTAACAGTCTTACAGTCATTTAATAGTCTTATTCCTTTGTCTCGTGTGAGTTAGGTTTCTTTGGCTCGGTATCAACACACATTCTTTTCTCACGCAGGATCTCTTGGGCTTCTCTTTTATCAACGAATAGTGGGATTGAACGTCACATTATAACGGGGATTTAAACCCACGACTTTCGGATGATGAGTCGAGTTCCTTAACCACCTGGCCATGCTGGGTCTGAGGGGAAAGTAGTATTTGCAATTTACTTAATTTTTATTATAAATCTTAGGCCTATTTGATTCAGGGTATTAACTTTATTGCAACAGCACAACAAAACTGTGGTAGTATTTTACCTGGCAACCATGAACAGCGTAATAAACATATTACCGTTTTTAGGACGAAAGATCGGTTGAAATCTTGGCCCGGCGTGGCCAAGTGTGAGAAAATGTTCTAATCGAAATCCGAGGGTCGCGGGTTCGAATCCTGGTCGCACCAAACATACTTGCCTCCCAGCCATGGGGGCGTTATAATGTGATGGTCAATCCCACCATTCGTTGATAAAAGAGAAGCCCAAGAGTTGACTGTGGATGGTGATGACTATCTGCCTTCCATTTAGTCTTACACTGTTAAATTAGGGACGACTAGCACAAATAACCTTCGAGTAGCTTTGTGCGAAATTCAAAAAACAAACTATTGAAATCATACTTGTTTTGAATAACAAAATATTTGGTATAGCTAATTAGTCATTTATCCCTATATAACACCGTGGAATGCAGTATTTGTCACATAAATTATATATGTGAAGATTCTTTATCTGTAAAAAGATAACTGATTTTTAATTTAAATATTGTTACAGTGTTTGTACATTTATAACTACTCAATTATAATATATATGTATCATGAGTCATCTGTTCGCTGTCTAATTATGGTTGGTATCAGAAATACCGACTAAGACTTGTATTGTCAAAAAAAATTGCGAGGCGACATTTTGTGTAAATTTTATTTGCTTTTACCAAAGTTTCAAGTTGAAATCTTTGGCAAGTGTTGTTATTATTCATTAAATCTAAATTATGCAAAACATAAAGATGATTATTATTTCTCAGTTCAAGGAAAGCAATGAACTTTTCAATCGTTTTTGTCAGTAAAACGTTTTTCCACCGAACAATGTCACGTCAGTTCATGACGTCATTCAAACCGGACTACTTTATGCGCATAGCAACACTGATATTTCACTTAGAAACTTGTTATTTTGTTTGTTTGTTTTGGAAATTCGCACAAAGCTACTCGAGGGCTATCTGTGCTAGCCGTCCCTAATTTAGCAGTGTAAGGCTAGAGGGAAGGAAGCTAGTTATCACCACCCACCGCCAACTCTTGGGCTACCTTTAACCTACGAAAAATGGGATTGACCGTCACTTATAACGCCCCCACGACTGGGAGGGCGAGCATGTTTGGCGCGACTCGACGCGAACCTGTGACCCTCAGATTACGAAGCACACGCCTTAACGCGCTAGGCCATGGCAGGCCGTATGGCTGATGAAATGGCAAACCAGGTATTGCAGTACTTACGTGGAGTTTGCAAACTTAATTTTTCAAAATATAGGGGTCAGTCTTATGACAATGCTGCTGACATGTGTGGGCGTTATAAGGATATGCAGCAAAAGATTTTAGAAGGAAATAAGTTTGCCATATATGTGCCTTGTGCAGCCCATTCATTAAATCTCGTAGACCGAAGTTCTTTCTACTGCTGTCAAATGGCAGTTAACTTTTCTCTACAATGTATTTGCTCTATACATTTTTTTCAGCCTCAACCAGCCAGTGGAAAAATTTTTAAAGCTTGCGCAATTAGGCAGAACGTGCTTCCATATTGATCTCATGCTACTCTCGCTTCGTTGATACTCTCGATAACACTTCTGATGATGTAATTTTTCCAGAATTTAGTCGAAGATAGTGCAGCGTCTGTAGTTGTAGCCTTTATTGCTTGAGAAAAAGTTCGCTTCAAAAAATAAGCTTTGAACGTCACAATGACACCGTGATTCATTAATTCCAGTAGAGATGTTGTATTGAGTGGAAGAAGATGAATTTTGACATTTCCATTAAAGTCACAAAGTCCCGTTGGATGGCTTGAAAGTCCAAGTTGTTTTATTTTGCAGTAATGTTTAACTTTAGGACAAAAATAATTTTTTTTAACCAGTCTTCAAACAAAGGTTTTGTCACCCATGTTTTTTATTTGATCGCCAAACAACTGGGAGAATCTTCTTTGCACAGCTGATAAGTATTCGGGGGGTTTCCGCACGATATATAAGAATAGGTTTTAATTTAAAATCGCCAGATCCATTTCTGCGTAACAAGTGTCAAACGGTCTTTTAACGCCTAACGTGGCAGAGTGTTTTTCATCTTCTGACAGGAAAGTTCTAGAAGGCATATTTTTCCCAAAATAAACCCGTTTTATCAACATTAATATTTGGTTATTTTCCTACCGAACTTTTTAATAATTTCTATAAATTCATTAGGAAATTTTTCAGCAGCATCTTTGTCTACACTTGAACTTTCGCCTGCAATACGAACATTATGAAAACCAGAGTGTTTTATAAAACGAAAGAACCAATCACGGCTTGCCGAAAATATTTCATTAGTTCCCCATTCACCATCGTTTTCTTTAAAGACGTTTGAAAGACTCGTAGCTTTCGTTTGAATTTCCATTTGACTTAAAGGAATTCGCTTCTGATTGCAATCTATATTGATAGCAGATATTCCATATTCACCATTAGAGAGCTCCTTTTCTTTACGATTGTTTTCGAGGCAAAAAGTTGGTAGCCATTCAATACTGTTTTTACTGGTTCTTTCATTTAACAGTCTTACAGTCATTTAATAGTCTTATTCCTTTGTCTCGTGTGAGTTAGGTTTCTTTGGCTCGGTATCAACACACATTCTTTTCTCACGCAGGATCTCTTGGGCTTCTCTTTTATCAACGAATAGTGGGATTGAACGTCACATTATAACGGGGATTTAAACCCACGACTTTCGGATGATGAGTCGAGTTCCTTAACCACCTGGCCATGCTGGGTCTGAGGGGAAAGTAGTATTTGCAATTTACTTAATTTTTATTATAAATCTTAGGCCTATTTGATTCAGGGTATTAACTTTATTGCAACAGCACAACAAAACTGTGGTAGTATTTTACCTGGCAACCATGAACAGCGTAATAAACATATTACCGTTTTTAGGACGAAAGATCGGTTGAAATCTTGGCCCGGCGTGGCCAAGTGTGAGAAAATGTTCTAATCGAAATCCGAGGGTCGCGGGTTCGAATCCTGGTCGCACC
Source organism: Carcinoscorpius rotundicauda (assembly GCA_011833715.1). Classification (NCBI taxonomy): domain Eukaryota; kingdom Metazoa; phylum Arthropoda; class Merostomata; order Xiphosura; family Limulidae; genus Carcinoscorpius; species Carcinoscorpius rotundicauda. The sequence goes on along the minus strand of CM022394.1, from coordinate 125,305,798 downwards.
AAACATACTTGCCTCCCAGCCATGGGGGCGTTATAATGTGATGGTCAATCCCACCATTCGTTGATAAAAGAGAAGCCCAAGAGTTGACTGTGGATGGTGATGACTATCTGCCTTCCATTTAGTCTTACACTGTTAAATTAGGGACGACTAGCACAAATAACCTTCGAGTAGCTTTGTGCGAAATTCAAAAAACAAACTATTGAAATCGTACTTGTTTTGAAAAACAAAATATTTGGTAGAGCCAATTATAGTCATTTATCCCTATATAACACCGTGGAATGCAGTATTTGTCACATAAATTATATATGTGAAGATTCTTTATCTGTAAAAAGATAACTGATTTTTAATTTAAATATTGTTACAGTGTTTGTACATTTATAACTATTCAATTATAATATATATGTATCATGAGTCATCTGTTCGCTGTCTAATTATGGTTGGTATCAGAAATACCGACTAAGACTTGTATTGTCAAAAAAAATTGCGAGGCGACATTTTGTGTAAATTTTATTTGCTTTTACCAAAGTTTCAAGTTGAAATCTTTGACAAGTGTTGTTATTATTCATTAAATCTAAATTATGCAAAACATAAAGATGATTATTATTTCTCAGTTCAAGGAAAGCAATGAACTTTTCAATCGTTTTTGTCAGTAAAACGTTTTTCCACCGAACAATGTTACGTCAGTTCATGACGTCATTCAAACCGGACTACTTTATGCGCATAGCAACACTGATATTTCACTTAGAAACTTGTTATTTTGTTTGTTTGTTTTGGAAATTCGCACAAAGCTACTCGAGGGCTATCTGTGCTAGCCGTCCCTAATTTTGCAGTGTAAGACTAGAGGGAAGGCAGCTAGTCATCACCACCCACCGCCAACTCTTGGGCTACTCTTTTACCAACGAATATTTGGATTGACCGTCACATTATATACCCCCACGCCTAGGAAGGCGAGTATGTTTAGCGCGACGCGGGCGCGAACCCGCGACCCTTGGATTACGAGTGCACGTCTTAACGCGCTCGGCCATGGTCGAGGAGAATCGAAACCCTTATTTTAGTTTTGTAAATCCGAAGACTTACTGCTGTTCTAGCTGGAGATTATTGTTAAATTTCCGAATAAAAGATTCTTCGAATGTTTGTTTTTTCCCAAAAGTGTTTTGTATAAACAAATATTCAAAGAGCAATAAACACTTTAAAGAACCTACATTAGGATATCCTACACAAGCGATTTATATTAATTCATTCTATTTTCTTAAAAAATGTATATTTTGAACATATTAGAAGATCGAAGGTTCGAGCTACGATATGTTGCTGAAAACGATTTGTATCTTCAGCTGTGGTGGTAATTTTAGAGTGGAATCAATCCTCTTATTTGATTTAGAGTAGATAGGTGAAGACTGATTTCATTCCTTTTGGTCAGCAGCACTAAATTAGCTGTGAATATATCTGAACCTTTATTGCCTCTGACACCAGGATCATCAAGGAAGATATACGTAAGAAGGATCTTCAAAGAAAACCGTGACACAAATAAAATGCTTATTCACTTCATTTAAAGTTGGAACAACATGTTTTGGCGTGAACTACCGTGTATTTGAGTATGGTTTATATTTCGTTTTAATGATTTTATTACATAAATCACGGGTAAAGGGAAACAGTATTTAAACATTTCGAAACTTACAACTTTTCTTATCCTCTCATCACTGACTGACCATTCAGAAAAGACTTTGAGAAAAAATTATCGTAATCTAGAATATTTGTCAAAATAAGTAAAGTTAACAACGCTAAAATCAGGACTTCGATTCCCCTCGGTGGGCTCAGCAGATAGCCCCATGTAGCTTTGCAATAAGGAAACACACACAAGTAAAGATAAATTACCTCTGATGAGCAAACAGTCTGCTTTAGCGGAAAGTTTACTGTGAGATCTCATGTGGTGTTCTTTAAATATCAAATTACCAAGCTTCTTATGTATATTATTCACAACAGATGAGACCTATATATTTGAACTTATTAAATATTTCCTATTTTTGTCTGTTATACCAGAAATGTAGGATAAAATGACTCATTTTCTGGTGTTAAATGCTTAAAAAATTGAAGCAACAATTAGTGGGTGTAATTTCAACAGTTACATATGTGTATATTACTTCTTGTATCTTGTGTGCTTTGGACCGTATAATCATTGAATTGATGATTCAGAAAAAAATGGTTAGATATATTACTTTAAAAAGCAAATATGGACTTTACCGGAACATCTATGGATTATAAGAAGAAAACATTGGTATTATGAATGACTTAAAATATTAATGAAATAAAAATTCATATTCTTTTCACGAATTACGTCGAGATAATAGTAGCAAGTAGAAATTTACGGAAATGGTTTACCTTCCTTGAGACGAATACTCTGAACGACGTTTGGTTTCATTTCTGTGTATTTTCATCAGATTGGAATATATTGTTATTTACCGTTGACATCCTTGATTGGTAGTTTAATGTGGCTTTTAAGGATGAAACCGCAACATTAGAATATCGTTCTTAATCAGAATATTTAGAAAAACAAAAGCGTTCACAAAAGGTTTTAGTGGGGGTGTGGACTGAGCGACAGGTGTGGGTAAAATGTTCTGGGCAAACTCGACATGGGCCGAAAATGGTCGAAGGGTCGTTCAGCTCATCAGTCGGGTTATTTCAGGGGTTCAGGCCACAACAGCTTTGTTCGGGAACCGAGTTTATGTTCGACAACCGAGACATTTTTTTCTCAAACAATATGTTCGAAAACCGAATAGTTCAGGAATGGAGTCATTCAAGAACCGAGACACCACTGTATTTGACTTCATTTTATATGTCATTATTCCATATTTTGAGTAAGTTATGGATTCCACGAGAACAAAATTCCTTGAATTTGGATTCAAAAAGCAATCTTAAGTCAGTTTTGAGTTCCTCGTTTTTACAAACTTTTCTTCATCTTAGTAATGCCGTGAGGATCTTAAAATATGATAATCAGATGGACCAGTATCTAGTGAACAGGATCGATGAGACACAACTTCCCATTTTAAGGCCTGAAGTTTTTCTTGGGTCATTTATGAAGTGTGTAGGATTCAAAACACAATCTTAAGTCGTGTAAAAACATTAGTCTTCTATATTGATTAATGCAGTTCTTTTCCTTATCAGTGCTTGGTGTTAGCACTCCAACTGATGACAATATCATTCAGCTATGATTTGGATAAAAAAATTTGTGATAAAATGCACTTCCCAGATCCCACCAAACACAAGACAAAACTTTTTTTTTATATAAGCCATTCTTCGGTGTTGGTACAGGTGTGTAACAGATATTCAACAATTGTCTCTTACGTTGAGTATACTCATAAAAAAACACTTCTCGTTGCCACTAACAATTCTTTCCAGAATTGGTTCATGAGCATCGCTTGTTCTAAAATATTAACAAATAGTGACTCTCTCAACATGTTAATTATCCGATAACTAGTGTCTAAGTTTTGAAACTTTTCCAATTTCCTAGATTTAGGTAATGATTGTTACATGGAGCTGTTGAGCCATTTCTGATTTTGTCAACTTTGGATTGTTTCAATATTAAAATATTGACATTGAGAAAAGGCATAAATTTGCAAGTTCTTTTCCTCAAACCGATTGACAGCTTTTTGCATAAAAACGTAATTTACTTTCCTACCTAATATTCTCTGTGATAATTCTTTGTATCATTAAAGTTTTGTGCTCTGGTAGTCATCACTATGGTCACAATTTTCGTGTGCACGGTATCCCTAATGTGTTTCTTTAAGTATTTGTCATACACGCACTCACGTATATAATTGATTGGAAAAAATGACATTTCATATTCTGTATTTTATTCCATGCAAGAACTTTATTTCTTTAATTTAATTTTTACTGCACTTCTTATTCTCACCCCTCAGTGTGGACTCCTGTTCGTGGTGAGGGGAACTCCCAGGGAAGGTTCTGTTCTTTCAGATTACTTCTTCTGGGTTCTTGAATTCCTATAGACAGGCAGCCTTGGGGTGGCCCCTCTTGGATCAATCAGCTGGTTCACTTGGGCTATAGTCAACCAGTTACCAGTGTTGAAAGTTCTCAACAGGTGTTGTGGACTTTGTGTCTGATGCAAGTGTTTCGGTGCAGTCCTCACGAAACCCTGTCGTTGCTGCAGTGCCGTTGCTTGACACTGTAGTACGTCTCCTCATAGGGCTCTATGGTGGGTGGGGTCAGAGGGCACCAAAATTTTCTTTCTCTAACGGATCATCCAAACAAAAAATTTAAATAAAATAGTGAAAAAACAGTCAATAGGAAAACAATCACGTCTTGAAGATTCTGATCAGCAATCTTCAACATCTGTACAACCAGTTGTTCCTTATTTTCTTATCCTACAAGATAAGAGGGCAAATGTCCTCCTTTTTTATTCAGAAGGGACTGTAGGGACTTGATAGCTCTCCAAAGTCAGAAAAGAAACTTTGATTTGGAGACATATCAGTGGAAACATCCAACAGTTATTGTTGAGAGGGATTTAAAGAACATTCCCGAGTCAGAGATTTTAGCTGGGTTCTCCACTCGAGTTCGCAGTGAGGCGTATCTCCACTCACAAAGATGGAGTTACATTTCCGAATAACATCCCCATTCTGACATTTACATCACCATGTGCATGATTACACCATCAAAGCAGGTTATCTTAATTGCAGGGAACAGCCGAACATTCCAAACCCTCTCTGATGTTTCCAGTGTCAGAGGTTCAGTCACTTAAAGACGTCACGTCATAGTTGCCCGACATACGCCACTCGACACACCCTTCAAGGCCGTTGCCATCTGTGTTTCCTTGGGTCGTACTATCACTGTTTGTTTTCTCTACCTGTTGCCTGTGTCCATCGAATCAAACGACCTCTTCTCGCCCACCCAGTGTGGGTTCCGACAACAGAGCTCCACCATGGACCACCTGATTTTACTTGAAACGTCAATCAGAGAAGCTTTTCTCAAACGACATCTTGTATCAATACTCTTTGACATTGAAAAGGCTCATGATACAACATGGAGGTATGACATTTTGTGAGACCTCCATATATATGGGTGATGTGGTCATTTGCCCATTTTTGTTAGACCTTTTTTAATAGACAGGAGATTCCAAGTTTCTGTGGGTTCAAAACTTTCCTGTTCGTTTCTACAGGAACTTGGAGTCCCTCCGAGCTGTGTTTTGAGTGTCACACTTTTCAGTGTAAAGATTAATGCCATCACTGAACAACTCCCTCTAACTGTCAGGCTCAATGTCGATGACTTTCATGTCAGTCATCAAACGTAAGGTATACTGAGCGGGAGCTAGACTGTTATAAAAACAAAGTAAGTTTTCATATTTTACTTGGGTGCTTCACACGCTTCTTTGTTTGTATTCCCCCTCACTCTAGAGTATGTAGGACAATTTTTTGGTCTGCATTTTAAGTTTATCCCACTGCAAATATTAAAATATTTAATGAAGATCACAACACTTTATTAAATTCTATGTCAAATATCAAAATAAGATTACATTTGTGAAATTGCCTACTTTTAAGTAGAGGAAATTGATAAAGACAATGAATTTCATGGTATCATTAGTTTTAAAATGTATATAATTGTTTACAAGTAACTTCTCTTAGGAATTTAAACCAACAATCCTGTCACACACGTAAATGGAAAAATTCAATAAAAGTATTTACAATAAAAAGAGTATTTTAAATGTGTGTTCTATTTATCCTGTAAATTTTCATACATGCCCACTAAAAATGTTTAGTACCTTCATTATTTTGTGCCATTTACATTTTTGACAAGTAAGTACATCTGCATACCTACTCTTTTATAACAGAAAAACATGTTTCAAGGGACATAATACTTTAGGTATAAACATTTCAAATGTAAAATATTTTTTTGAAAACAAATATCAGTATCATGAGAAAGAGTAAGAAAAAGAAAAAATAATTTGTCTTAGGAATCTTACAAACAACAATATGCACACTATATTTCATCAGGAACACAATTTAACATAAGTATAAAAGGAATGAAATTTCTGATTTTTAGAAACTTAAATAAGGTTCATGTTGAAGGAACTTCAAACAAACCTTCTAATTCACAGATGTTCCACAACCAATAGCAATTCAAATTGGCTTGAAATAAAAGTTTCCACTTATATACTTGGGCCTGGCATGGCCTATCGCGTTAAGACGTTCGCTTCGTAATCTGAGGGTCGCGGGTTCGCGCCCGAGTCGCGCCAAACATGCTCGCCCTCCCAGCCGTGGGGGCGTTATAGTGTGACGGTCAATCCCACTATTCGTTGGTAAAAGAGTAGCCCACGAGTTGGCGGTGGGTGGTGATAACTAGCTGTCTTACACTGCTAAATTAGGGACGGCTAGCACAGATAGCCCTCGAGTAGCTTTGTGTGAAATTCAAAAAACAAACTTGTATACTTGTATAGTTATAGTGAATATAATTATTTTGATACTGTAAGTCCTAAAACGAAATCAAATTCCTTAAACAAGAATTGTTGAACCCTTTACAAGTGAAATATATTTATCTGTAATCACATTCAAAATTTATTTTCCTTAAACTTTTGTCCAGAGTAAAACTTAGTTTGCACAAACTATAATGACAAGAAATGTTATCATATTTTAAACTCATTCTGGGATAGTCAAGAGACAGGGTTAAAATCTTCCTCATGTAAAAATGTTTTTCATTCAGCTACTTACCTCTGCACCACTAAGAGCTATTCACTTACATACAACTACCACATGCCATCAACCTTGAACAAGCTCCCATGTGCATTATAACAGCTTATGACAATCACACTGCTGTAGCCCTCTACCAATGGGAAGGTCACACAATCTCTGTATAAGCACAAGTTTTCTCTTGACAAGGCAAAGAAAATTAACTGGAAGTCAGAAAGATCAGGAAAGAATTGTCTGTTTTATTTGTTTTGTTTTTATAAGAGTTCAAAATTGGCTATGTCAATTATATTCCCAGAAAACTTTCATTTCAACACTGGCCTCTTAGAAGGAGGAGATGGGTTTAATATTTTCCATTCTCCTCTGTTCAAAACAGATTTTTGTTAAGTAATACCTGTGAGGTAAAGACAGAAACTTGGTAGTATCCCGTGGCACCAGGCATGAGAAGTGTAAGATGTTGTTCTTCATGTAACATTGTATCAGATGACTATCACCTTCTTCCATTCATTTTATTTTTTCTTGTCAATGAGGAATTTTCAATCTGTTGAAATCTGTACATTAATCAAGGTACCATAATACGTGTATAAACCACATGAAAATGACTGGAAAATAAAACAAACAAAAGTCATCACACTATATCTTTTGGGTATACAGGAGAATAAAAATTGGTAGGAGGCGTAATCCAGAGAAAAAGGAAACTGCATAATTATGTAAGTTATGGAAGACAAATGTGTTACTTTTAGTTCACATTCCAGTCTGTGAGATCGCCAAAGACAAACAACGAAAAGAGGCTGTGCTGTGTTGAAACTGGCAGGAGATGCGAACATTCTATGGTCTGACTCACCCAAAGAAGGATATATAAGATGGATCAGTTGATGATCCTAAACAGTTAAAGCAGAAAAGGATACATATAGAAATTCAGAGATGATAAAGAAATGACAGGATAAGAATTGATTGATTGATTAAATGTTTTATGGCACAAAGCAGCTAGGCTATCTGCGCCAAACATCCAGTAAAAAAGTAATAAAAATTAAATGTAATAAAATACATAAAAGGAAATGATGGTGAAACAAAACATCATTGGAAAACAGAAAAAAGCATAAAATCAATTTTGACACCTAGTCAATAATGTTAAGAGAGAAAGCAGAGTAAACGAAGTTGTAAAGGACTTTCTCTAGCAAAATGGTAATGATCATAACCTGCCAGGCAGACCAACAGATAAGTTCAAGAGCCACCGTCAGTCACCTGAAGTTAGCCTTTCCAGTCCTGGTTCCGGGTTATGTGTCAAAGCAGTCATTATCAAAATGTAAAATAATAGAAGTTTTAAACAACATAAAGCAAAATCAAATTAATGCCAAATATCCAGTAAAAAGGTAAAAGGAAAGTAAATGGAGTAAAATTTGTAAAAGGAAACAAAGGTAAAATCAAAACAGCAGTTGAAAAGAGATTCTTGCATAAAACCAATGCAGCACAATGGTAATGATCATAACCCGCCAGGAAGACTAACAGGCAAGTATAAGAACCACCACCTGTCACCTGAAGTTGATCTTTCCAGTCCTGGTTCTGGGTTATGTGTCATTAAGGCCAGTACTAAAAGGTAAAGTAATAAAAGTGTTAAATTACATGCAGCAAAAGTGTAATAACAAATCGCCAGGACGACTAACGGGTTGTTCACACGTATAGTTCAAACAGCAGCGTTAGTCACCTGTAGTTGGCCTTTCCAGTCCTGGTGTAGAGTTATATAATGTTCTGGCCATTTTACAATGTCAAATGGAACTAGAAAGAATGAAACTGTAAAAAGGGAACTAGAATTAAAAAGGTGAAATGAATAAATATTCAACACTTAAATGAGATTAAAAAGATTAATGGCCATTAAAAAACTTAAAACTTTATCAAGGTGGTCAGTGTCACCATCACCAATAACTCTGTCCAATGTCATAGATAAACCCTGGGAAAAAATATGTTTAAAATAGTGCCGTCGTTGAAAATCGTAACAGCAGCTGCTGTATAATACAGCCAGTTACTGCTGCCACACAGTCGTCTATTGATGGCTGATTTACGATGGCAGGAACAAGTTCTGTGAGGACAGTGAAAGTGGACCAGTCTGCTTGATCCAGCTTCCACCGGGGCATGTGGGTAAGATGGCATCGACCACGGCCAGTCTCTCACTAAAGTATTGGAAAATGGTCACTGCCTATTGGATTATTGTCAACCCTCCATGAAAAATTGGAGAATAATGAAAGGGAGCAAACTGAGAGATCAATAGCGGTAAAGGACTGATAAGGTGCAAGAAAATAAGTGGAAGAACCAGTATTGAAAAGAAAAAGATTGTGATCAGAGAGCATACGCTCTACAGAACGACCCCTCCGATCAATAACAGCACTTCCCCAAAGGGGATGATGTTCATTAAAGTCCCCCAGGATTAGAAATGGAGACGGCAACTGTTCAACAAAAGCACAAATTCTGATTGATCATATGTTTCTCCAGGAGAAGGTACAAAGAACAAACAATGATGGTATGACCCAAGGAAACACGGATGGCTACGGCCTCCAAGGGTGTGTTGAATGACAAAGACAGAGTAAGCAGATGCTGATCAACCAATAGTGCCACCCCTCCATGCAATCGTCCATCACACAGCCTACCATTTTTGTACAAAGAAAACTGCCGAATGGTGACTGTATCAGCAGGTTTGAGAAATGTTTCTTGTAAGGAAAGACAAACAGGATGGTAGGAAGAAATTAGTGTTTTGATAACATCCAGATTAGAACGTAAACCTCGACAGTTTTATTGTATTAAGGTGACCATTTTTAATTATAGGTAGATGAAGTGGCTGGAGAACCTTTCTGTTTAAGACCACGTCTTTTTTTCCTTACTGTCCTCAGTCAGAGGAGGTCTATCAACCTCTGTGGATCCTGCCCTGGGTCAAGTGGGCAGATCTTTGTTAATGGAAGGGAATTACAGTGACTGAGGACGCAAATGAATGATTGTTTTGCCTCTTGGGGTGGGAGAAAAAGATGTATCAGAAGAAATGCCTATATTTGAAACTGAAGGATGTGGATCTTTAGGTTTGTTGAAATGTATGGGAGGAACAGAGATGGGAGTGGAAATCGATTCATCAACCTATTTAACCATGGAGGTCAAAAGGATTTTCATTTGTTTTGAAAACGATTCTCTTGGAGGCACAGAGAGATCTTTCTGCACTCCCACTTAGTCTTAAATACATTGTTCCCAAACTTCTAATCCGTAACAGTTGGGAAATGTGAGTAATAAAATAATCCAGATATTGGTTTCAGGATTACATTAAAATTTAACATTAATCCTTCTCTCCGAATATTCCACTTCAATAAATACACTATAAAACTGAAAACGCGCGTTTCGAACCCAAGAACTTTCATTTTGAGATCAGGTACAAGGTCAGAGGTGAATCGCTGCACTGCACTTTTCTGATAACTTATATACAGCTGTTGTGTACTTGGTATGATCTTTTGTTTAAGGCGCTCAACTCTGAATGTAAGGGTCATTGATTCGAATCTCCGTCACCAAAAATACTTGCCCTTTCATCCATAGGGCATTATATGTGACGGTCAGTCCCATTATTTGCTAGTGAAAGCATAGTCCAAGGGCTGGTGGTGGATGGTGTTTAGCTATCTCTCCTCTAGTTTATGGTTGCTAAATTATTAAAAGTAAGTAGAAATAGCCCTTGTCCTGCTTTTCGCAAAATTCTGTGGATATCTGTGGTGGGCAGAGTACGGATAGCTCATTGTGCAGTTTTGTGCTTAACTTCAACCATTTCAAACTACATTTTATGTGTGTCCTATGCTCCGCTAGGGGTGATTTGTTTTTGAATTTCGCGCAAAGCTACTTGGAATTACTTGAGCGCTATCTGCGTTAGCCATCCCCAATTTAGCAGTGTAAGATTAGAGAAAGGGCAGCTAATCATCACCACCCACCGCCAACTCTTTGGCTAGTCTTTTATCAACAAATATTAGGATTGACCGTTACATTATAACTCCCCAGGGCAAAAAGGGCGAGCATGTTTGGTGCGACGGTGTTTCGGTTCCGCGACCCTCAGATTACGAGTCAAACACCTCAACCCACTTGGCCATGTCTGCCCACGCATAGATGAAGGAACAATAAACTCATGCTATAAGAAGGCTTATTTCTTTTCGAAACATGTACCCTCTAGAGTAAAAGACAAAAGAAAATATGTAACATAATTTCTTAGACTGTTTATACAGAGTGTTAGTGCTGAATCTAAGTCAAATGGACGACAACTATTGTAGAAACAAAAGTGTAGAGGAAGACGTTTTGATATAAAATTTCACCGTCCATTCAACTTAGTTTTAAAATATAGAATAATTTGTGGGTTGAGCTTGACCGAGTGATTTACATTCGGGCAATGCATCTAAGGATTCATAGTTCACGTTTCACCTAAATAAAAGCGCGCCAATAGTTTTAATGGTGGCACTGAGATTGAAGAATTCGAACAGAGCAATTCCAGAGTTGATAGTAAATGCTGCTTGTATCTGTTTATCAGTTCAAAATTAGGGAAAGCTAGCACAGAGACCTCTTGCGTACTTATGTTCAAATATCCAAGTAAAACAAAATTTCGTTTTGTCGCGTCAATAATAGTTCAGCGGCTTTGACACTAAAGTCAGGAATTCGATTTCTCGCTGTAGACAGAAAGTATAAAGTAAAATATGAAGCTTTGTGCTAACCTAACAAACAAACAATCGTTTTGTTACATTTCACTGTTGACACCGCACTGTTAAAGATAATTTTAAACCATGTTCCTAAAACAGTGTTATTAGTTACTTTCTTGAAAATAATGACAGTAGATGGCTCTGTTCACATACAGCAACAGATGAAATCATAGTAAACAAGACCCGAACCGTCACAAACTCACTTCGATTTAGATTTATTACTAAATTATTGATGATCTGATAGATACCGCACCCTGCGATATTTTTATCTGATATAGATGTGGAACGTTATGGACTCGAACACCCACATCTCGCTCTCCTGATTTCAATTGATTTTGATCATTTTATTGCTCTTGAATTTCTTCATGTGAGACTGACGAGTGGAGGTTAAACCTGACAGTCAGTGTTTCCAACCGCAATGTGGTTTCTACGTCATCAGTCAGTGTTTCCAACCACAATGTGGTTATTACGTCATCAGTCAGTGTTTCCAACCGCAATGTAGGTTCTACGTCATCAGTCATCTTCAAAATCTGAAGTACAATTTACATATAACATTATAGCCTGTATCTTGGGGATCCTTTTAATCAGTGCAGCGTCTTTGATTTTTGTTCGGATTTATTTTTGTGTTTATTACAAATATATGTTATACAGTATATTAATTATAGAAATGTAAACTAATTTGTTATCGATAAGTGCGAGACTTATGAAACGTTATAAATGCAAAACTATGCCATGCAAATTAAATGTAGATCTGTTTGTTTATTTTTGTTTAAAGTTAGCTATACAAATACTCAATGGGCTATCTGTGGCTGTCCATCATGCTTACCTTAACTTATTTTCTAGCACCATAAGTCCACAGAAATATAGAAGTGAAAGCCATTGAGTCATTGTTTAAGTAACGTACATTAACATATACCTGAATAAAGCCTCCCAGTGGCTCAGCGGTATGTCTGTGGACTTACACGCTAAACTCCGGGTTTCGATACCCGTGGTGGGCAGAGCACAGATAGCCCATTGTGTAGCTTTGTGCTTAATTCAAAACAACAACAACAACAACAACCTGAATAAAACATAATGGAATTTTATATAAGTAAAAAAAATAACGTGTTTAAAAATGTAAAATATGCCATATATTTGAAGTCTTATTTTACAACAGAGTAAAACTACATTCACTAAAATCATAGTGTGTTGTTGTTTTCAATCAGAAGATACTTTTAAAGTGACTCTAAAAGCGAAAACTGTAAATCTAGTGTTATAATATGTAAAGATCAATGGTGACACTTCGTCTTGTGGTGATGGCATCACTTCTGGCAGCACGCCCTCTGACATTAGTGACATGATCATGTTATGCTGCCTGATAACAACCTCGTTTTTATAAAAACATGGGTTTTCATATTAAGTATTTGAAAAAAAATTGATATTAAATTTGGTTATTATTCCAACTTGTATATTAATTAATTTTATTTTGCATATCACACACATATCCATTATCTAATTAATTCATTAATATTTAATTAAATAAAGTATTACTTAGATATTGTTTTAATAATTTGCACTTTACCATATATTAATTACATTATTAATTAATCTTTAATCAATAAATCTCCCCCCAGTAACACCTTAACCACCCTCCCTCCTGGTATTGTCCTTTGGCAGATAGTACATGGCCAGTAAGATCTGCTCACATCTCTGATGATTCCTGGGCAATTGATATAACTGGTGGATCTATCTGCTATCTTCTTTGCTCTCAGATGTTCTTGCACAGTCAACTCGTGAATTTGTTTCATCACTTGAGTCCTGTATTCTGTTGTTATGATTTGCTACCCGTCCTCAGTATAATTTCTCTGTTTGATTTGGTACAGCAATTCCTTCTAATACTCTGCTCTATAAGTGCTTTACTCCTTTGTCTTCTGCTTGATTTTTTTTCATATATTGTCACAAAGATTGTGCAGTGAAAAGTGTTTCTTTTACGCTTCCTTCAATTCCTGCAAACCTACATTCGTGATATCACCTTTTGACCTTTGTAAGATCTTCGTGTTCTATTTGTGACTGCCAATGTTTCTTCGTTTATATATATATATGTTTTTCAAACATATAGTTTTTGATAGGTCTGATATAGCACTCCCTATTCTGTTGGTACCATCTCCTTTGTCATCTGTTAAATTTTTCCCCATGTATTGTCCCAAAGTTTCTGCAATGGAGGGACTTTCTTTCATGATTCCTTCAGTTCCTACAAACCTACATTCGGGATGTCCCTTTTTGACAAGCGTGTTAAGGCGTGCGACTCGTAATCTGAGGGTCGCGGGTTCGCATCCCCGTTGCGCCAAACATGCTCACCCTTTCATCCGTGGGGCGTTATTATGTGACGATCAATCCCACTATTCGTTGGTAAAAGAGTAGCCCAAGAGTTGGCGGAGGGTGGTGATGACTAGCCGCCTTCCCTCTCGTCTTACACTACTAAATTAGGGACGGCTAGTACAAAGCTACTCGAGGGCTATCAACGTGGTAAGTTTGTTTGTCTGTCACGTCATACAACCAAACTTAAATCATCACTTTCAACACTCTTGCTATGATTTTTTTAAATCATTAAATATTAACTCATCAAATAAACTAAATAATAACTCTTAAACTAAACAGTTTTGTATATCCAAAAAGATATTAATTACCGATTTGAAATCATTCTTTCCCCAACTTGTGTGTCAACAGTGAAGTTATAATTTATAAAGCTTCTGTAATAAATAATCATTTTCTTTGAAACAAACATGGATTTTTAAAGAGATAAAACAGACAATTTTTAAATATTCTATAGCTTTTTATTTTCTATTTACATAGATTTGATTTTATTTTTTTATCGAGGTGAAGTGTTTTGAAAATTCGGGACAAGAAAACATAAATTGAGTTCCACTGTCTCTTATTAGTGAAGAAAATCGTCCGATTATAGAAGTTTTTCTATTGTTGTCTTGCATCTGGCTTTCTAATTCGGTTAAACACCAGTTAAAATATTCTTGTGGATCTTACGTTTCTCAATTTTTCTATCTACTCTGGTCCTCAGAACCCTCTGACTCTGATGATTTCCTTTCGTGAAACAAATCTCGCAGTTCTTTGAAGTAAAGAAGTCTCATTGATTTATATTTCGTAAATATTTTGTCACGTCTACAATGTGAAGGTTCCTTCTTCCTTTCAGTTAACAGAGTTTCTGATGTATATGAGATTATTGGTTGATATTTATGAGGCTGTGTTGTTATAAAATATTTGGCATGTGATCCTTCAAGACTCGTGATAATGTTTGTTATTTTACTTGAGGCATTACTATTTTGAATGTCCTTCCTATTGGTAAAAATATTCGCCTTTGTTTCTTTCTAAAAATAACAAGAATCAGGACAGGTTGATATTAGTTATCATTACATAGAAATTACCTCTTGGAAATTAATATAATGAAACTACCGATAACTGGGCTATATCAGTTTAGTGGACATCAATTAAAATACGTTTTCGAACACTTTTATTGAAATATCCAAATTTTGAGCAAACTGATTGACTCTATAAATTGATTTCTAATAAGTGAAAAGGGAAGGTAATGTTTATCTTATACATATCGAAATATTTAAAAATTTACTTCGGGGAAAACTCTGTAGAAAGTATGATATGTCTCCAGTACTAAACAGAACAAAATGCAAACAATTACTAACAAGCGTTATTAGAAATTTGAGAATTTCAAAAATAATCAAACTAAAAAAGAAATTGAAATAAAAAACCTTGGTACTAGCAACTACACTTTTGAGAATGATAAATTGCGTGATGTATATTTTAATTTAGTTGCTGCAACTATCGAGAATTTCACTCTACGTTGTTTTTGTCGGTTTTTATCAGAAAATATCAAAACGGATCGTCTGTGTCTGCTCACTAAACATTTTTTTAAACTTAAAACTAAAACCAAGCACCTTTATACACTTAAAACTCAAACCAAACACCTTTTTACACTTAAAACTATAACAAAACAACTTTTTACAGGTAAAACTACAACCAAACAACTTTTTACACTTAAAACTATAAAAAAAAACTTTTTATACTTAAAACTAAAACCTAACACATTTTTACAGTTAAAACACAATAAAACATCTTTTTATACCTGAAACTAAAACTAAACACCTTTTTACACGAAAACCTACAGCAAAACAACTTTTTATACTTGAAACTATAACAAACAATTTTTACAATTAAAACTAAAACTAAACAATGTTTTAAACTTAAAACTAAAACCAAACACCTTTTGCACTTAAAACTAAAACAAAACATCTCTTTGCACTTAAAAGTACAACAAAACATCTTTTTACACTTTAAAAAAACCCAAAACCTTTTTACACCTAAAACTCAAACCAAACACCTTTTTACAGTTAAAATTTAAACCTTTATACACTTTAATACCAGACTTTTAGAGTTTTCGTATTACTGGGCTCCACCAATGTCCTTAATCTATGGGTGCCTTTGTATTTAAAATTCGAATATTTTAATATTTATTTGGAAGTAGTTTAACATCGAGATGACGCTGCGAAATTCACTAATGTCGATTTGAACTAAAGCGCAAAAAGAATACAAACACGACAATAATGATGCTTCAAAAAAGTAAAATAAAATACATTTTTAACTCTATGTGGTGCGTAAACGAGTCCAGTGTTTTTAATTAGAAAGTTTCTAGCTGGCATGAATGTAAACTTGTTAGATAATTTCTGCTGTTTAAAATTTTGACATGACAAAAGGGGCGTTTGAACATCAGGTAAGACACATCAAAGTTCTTCAGTTATCCAAGCAAAGAAAATTTGACTAATGCCTGTTTGTTAAACAGCAAATGAAAATAAGCAAATATAAATGTTCCGGCATGGCCAGGTGGTTAAGGCGCTCGGCTCATAATTCGAAGGACGTGGGTTCGAATCCCCGTCACACCGAACAGACTCGCCCTTTTAGCCGTGAGAGCATTATTATGTGATGGTCAAGAATAGCTCAAGAGTTGGTGGTGGGTGGTGATGACTAGCTGCCTTTCCTCTTGTCTTAAACAACTAAATTATCAGTTGTAGTATATGAAGGATGGAAGTCCTCACATTACACATCATACATATATATGTCTCTCTACTACTAAATGGAATGAGTGAGAGCCAACTTTACGAGGTAATGACTCATAAACAGAATCATGCAGTAAAAATATAAAGAATAAACAGTTATTAATGGTTTGGAGATGGATTGAATGGTAATGAAGGAAATATTATTATATACGAGTGAAAGTACCAGTCCCCTGGACGGAATTTACGTAAATTCATAATTAATGAAAAGTTATCTAACGACATGAAGAATTGTCTCCCTTATATGTGACCAGATCATGAAAACCATGAGATAAAATACTGATAAAACGCCTTCCTTTCCCAATAGCGGGCTTAGAACTATAATTTGAAACAGCTTCTATCCAAGTGGAACCGTTTTAAAATGGTCATATTAGAAGCATCTTTCATATATCTTCCCAAATGTTAATACAGTAGAAAATATGTAATTTTTACAATTTTGTTCTTCATACATTTCACTTTATACTTTGAGTACACAGATTAACAAGAATATCAAGTTACACTTTTGTTGCCAAGCGACATGTCACAAAGTTGTTGTTGTATACCAAGTTAAGATTCATCCGTAATAACTGTGAAAACACGTGACTCATAAACAGAGTCAACAGAGTACAAAAATTTCGAAAATGTTTTCAGATGACTGCAATGATAAATAAGAAACCTGTATAAAATGTATATATCTACACACAACGTCTCTAGAAGCTTGTTATCAAGTATCTATTTAATACGACTACAATTTCCTTCTAAAAATCGATACCATTAAATTGAAACGTTTCTTATAAGGTGAATGATCATAGTGTAAAGTTTATAGCCTTAATACATTATATTTATAACGGTGTCTAAACTTCACGCAGAACACCAGCATAAAAATGTATAGAAAGTAAGTAAATATATGTAATAAGGTATATTACATTCTTGTTATGTTCGTCAGTTCGTGCTCTACCCACCACTGCCATCGATAGCCGGTTTCTAGCATTGTAAGTCCCAGACACTTGGTATGAAAAAGTGAAATATGATGACATTTCCCGTTATCACAATACTTACTTCAGGAAGATGAAAATTCTGAACTTTTTTGACCCTCTTCTCTTTTACACTTTTACATTTTCTCTTCTGGTCTATATGTACAGACTGATGTTTGTCTTTTTGTGGTACAAACGAATATTTAATTTTTTTCCTGTCATCTTTATTTGTATGGTCTTCTCTGTTCACTGATTGTACCGTTTTACACCCACAACAATTGCACTTCCAAATAATGACACTACAAAAGAAAAGCGCTAATAAGTAACATAGATGATTTAATTTGACACTTATTTGTACATCAGTGTTATAGCAATTAAAAATAAAATATAATTATAATCTAGAAATAATAATATTTAACAACGACAGCCACAGAGACGTTCTCTCCCAGTGGAGCGTCAGTAAGTATATGAACATATAACACTAAAATAGACGGGTTCAGTTTTCCACGGTGGACATGGCAAGTAGACTCCTGTTACATCTCTTCAGAATAAAGTTAACAAATGTAAACAGGAATAAAATGTAATAGCTTAAGAGGGATGATTGAATAATTATTAAACTCGCTGATAAGTTTCAATTTCAAGATCATATTGAAATAAATCCTAGCGTCTCAGTTGACTCCAGAAAAACCAAAATTCTTCACCGAGGAGGCATGTTACTGCAGGTTTCAACACTCCAGGACCATACACATGTATGTAAACCATGGAAAGTAGATATCAAAGTTCAATGCTTTCCTACCTAAAGTTCACGTTCCCTGTATTCGATATTTATTATGAACGTTCATTTGTCTTAACTCCTGCTGGAATTCGACATTCTCTGGAAACCACAACTTTCACGTAACTCCATGCTGCTCATAGAATTCATTCCAAGATCACAGCATTGCCAACTAATTTTGTTAAAGTTGTGACCGAAGACAAACAGGCAGCTGATTCTATGTTTCACTACGGATGTACCCTACAGTATTTTTATTTTAGTGCCGAACGCCCCCAACATCGATCGACTAATCTTCAAAATGTCAAGTCTGTCAATCAGAGAACTTCTATTCCAGTAAGCTTCTCATCTTCGTGTATGCCAATTATCTCTGATGCAAGCAGGAATACTTTAATTAACGCTAAGAAGAAAGACAAGAATACTCCGACCTACGTAGACGTTACCTTTCAGCAGCGACTCAAACCAAAGAAGACAGCATCCTGCCAAACTCAACCTACGCTCGTTAAGACAACAGACGTATCAACCGCTACAAATATCAACATCACGTTCACAAAGAAGGCACAAACTTATGCATCAACTTATCGTCTGAAATAAATGTTAAACATATTATATTTTAATACTATATCTAGTCCCATGAAAACTTTCAACAATTAGTATAATGTATAACAATAATATTCAAACCACTTCAATTTCGACATGTCTGTTGCATACGACACTTTTCATTCATCAATAAAGTACATTTGTTAAAAGATATGCCTAATGGCAGCCCCCCAGTGGCTCAGCGGTATGTCTGCGGACTTACACGCTAAAATCCGGGTTTCGATACCCGTGGTGGGCAGAGCACAGATAGCCCATTGTGTAGCTTTGTGCTTAATTCAAAACAAACAAACAAACAAAAGCCTAATGGTAGTATATGGTCAAATTAAGGATATTAGTGTGAAGATAAAATTCAGTTTGGTTGTTATTAGTGGATTTAAAAGAAAGGCCTTTAAGTGGGAATTTCTTAAAAACCGCAATAGTACTGATGAAATAAGTGAGAATCTTTACAATCAGATTAAGATTTCAGCTCTTACTGAAACCATGATGGAACATACATATTGGGTAATATTAAAGTCAAACCATGAGGGAGAAATGGAAACTGTTGAGTTTTATAAGGAATTAGTCAAGGAACCTATTGAAATAATGTCATGTTAAATGTATTCTTAACTTCAAATACAGAAATGATTATGGAAATTGGAGAACGTATGGATGCGTATGAAAGTGCTCTATCAGGTGAAGTGTTCTGTTGCAAACAGAGATAAATAACAACGATATTTGGGTCATAATTTAAAATAAAAATTGAAAGGATGCAACAAAAATAATCTGTTCTGAATTGGTCAACTGAGTTATTTAGTGACACTGATCACATGTATAAAAATTTAAAGGTAAATTCTTCAATATTCAAGGTAAACAATATTCCTTATAGAATGAAAAGGGTAGCGACAAGGAAGCAATAAACAGGTTGACTCACACACAGTTTAAGATATAAGATTTGTTAAAATCATCATAAAGTTAAAAAATTTGAATTGACTAGTATGAAACGAGATTCATAAGATCAAAAAGTTGTTGAAACAAAAAATGAAAATATGAGAAAGGATTGACTGTAAATTCAAAAATTAAGAGTACGGACTTTTTTAAAGCACAATAAAAGAAAAGAAAATATTGTTTTGTCACACGTAGAGATACTGATACATAATCGTTTTTGTTTTTTTTCATATTTGCCAACAAAAATAGTAGAACTAGGGAACACAGGTATAACTTATGGACTGGTAGGAATCATCTTCGACTAAGGCAGTTTTAATTATTTAAAAGTTTAGTTGGCCTTTGAAATGGGTTATCTTCAGACGTTGAAGAAGCAGTACATAAGACTTTAGGTAAAAAGCTTGAAAAGTGTATGAATGATAACAATTGGCTTTAATTATTTTTAAATTATTCTAATTTGGTTTAGAAGATGATACAACCGAGATTGACTAATGTTTTTCGAAAATGCTATGTGAATAGAGTGTCATTGTGGGTCATACTGCACAATCTACGTTGTGAGAAAATTAATAAATTGTTAAAAAGAAATATGCCCAGATTATTTTATTGTAATCATGTTACCGAAAACCATTACTGAGTTAATTTAATATTTAAGAGTTCGTTTTAATCATTCTACAGTATCATCCTTTTTTAGGATGATTTAATTGAATGGTAAGGAAAGTCAATTAACTGGTAAATTACTGATTTAAACTGATTGTATTAATAAAAAATTGATTATATTGAGTGAAGCTTTGTTCATAAAATTATATCTCTTTCTGGATTGATTTCTCTGTAGCAAGTCTGTCTTGAATTCTGTTGGTGTTATTTCATCATTTGAACAATAAAATCCAATACAACATTTTGCAATACATTTAATACAATAAATAATACAATTCAAACTTCTCTTAATTTATTATTTTACAATTTTAAACAAGAAACATGACATATATAAATACACAAATTATTATTTACAATGAGAAACCCATTTCATCTTCTTTGCATGTATTCATTTCTCTTTCCAAATTCAAAAGAGACAGGGTTGTGAAGAGTATTTTCTTGGTGTTTATTATCATATTTTGGATATCTATGATGTGTTTTTGGCTAACACTAACGCCATCTATTTCTAAAATTTCGTCACCGGGATCACGTATCTATATGTTTCGTAATTTCTTATACGGGTGACGAAAACTCCTAAAACTATAAAAACAATATATATATATTTTTTTCTAGTAGTTTTTGCTATTTATTCTATCTTTTTTACTGAAATTCGTACATAAACTGCTAACTTGCTTTGTTCAGCAATGTTAGTGAGGTAAGACACGAATACAAAATAGCTTGAAAACATATTGTCCGTAAAAGGAAAGAAAATGTTTGAATATTTAGATCGCGTTAACAAGTTAAATTCCTTCCTCTTCTCTTTTCACAACAAAAACATTCCTTAAAGTAACAACAAATCAAAGAAAGACACGTGGAATAGCGACTTACAACTATGTAGACATGATAACGCATTTTTTTCTAGACTCTGTTATATGACTGTTGGTAATACAACGTGCTCTGAGCAAATTGGTTCTCATTGACTGTGCTCAATTCGTAAATTTATTAGATTACTTATCCCTCAAATTATGGACTTGTTCTTGACTGTTAACTTCAGGACGGAAGACAACATATCAGGGCATATCGAATAATTGTTTTTACCCATTGAAACTGTTAAATGGGCAGGATGTTCCTCTGGAGTAGGCTGAAAAGGACAATTGTCTTATTGAGTAATTAACTTATATCTTATTTATAAGTTTAAATTAATTATGCATTAATTATGCGCAATTATTCCACAGGTGGCTTTGAGTGAAGAATATGCTGAGCCATACAATAATCAATCTGTTACGACAATTCGGAGTGAATCTGTATGCGTGCGCGTTTAATCTTAACAAAGGTCTATCTGCACTATGGTCACCCTAACTATTTTACAAACTTTATTTTTTAAACCATATTAAGCGCAAAGTGTAAAACCAATAAAGTTTGTTTGTTTTTGAAATTCGCACAAAGCTTCACAAAGGCTATCTATGCTAGGCGTTCCAAATTTAGAGTGTAATACAACAAAGAAGGCAGCGAGTCATCACCGCCCATAGCCAACTCTTGAGCTACTCTTTTACCAACGAATAGTGGGATTGACCGTCAGTTATAACAGCACCACGGCTGAAAGAGCGAGTATATTTGCTGTGACAGGGATTCAAACTCGCAACCCTCGGATTACGATTTGAATGTATTAACCACCGGGCCAAGTCGAGCTCAAAACTATTGAAGCGAAATTTTAAAACGTTAAGATAAAACTGTTTCAGTTACGATGCAAAACCTGCAAGAGTAAATAATTAAATTCAAAATACAATAACAACAACTTCTACACTAGGTAAATCCTGACTTTAATAACTACATCATATCGACCTTTAATACAACATCATCATCATCAGGTCAAAACTGTTGTTATTGTAATTTTAAATTTACCCTCACGTTATTTTCTGCCGAATTATGCCATGATAATTTTGTTTCCCCTATAATTAATTAATTAATTAAAAATAATAAATTGAACACATAATCCTATCATCTTTCTTTAGATTTGCACTCCGCCCGGCAGGGCCAAGCGTGTTAAGGCGTGCGACTCGGAATCTGAGGGTCGCGGGTTCGCATCCCCGTCGCGCTAAACATTCTCGCCCTTTCAGCCGTGGGGGCGTTATAATGTGACGGTCAATCCCACTATTCGTTGGTAAAAGAGTAGCCCAAGAGTTGGGGGTGGGTGGTGATGACTAGCTGTCTTCCGTCTAGTCTTACACTGCTAAATTAGGGACGGCTAGCACAGATAGCCCTCGAGTAGCTTTGTGCGAAATTCAACAGCAAACAAACAAACTAGATTTGCCCTCACGACATATATTAATCGTTTTGATGTTTGGTGAAGGGACCTCTGGCGTGTTTTGTATCAAGAGCAGATAAAATCAAAATGAATAGTAACAAATATTTTTATTTCTCGCTGTTCAAGTTCATACTTCATGCTGTGTTGTATCCTACAGATTGTATTATTATTCTCGTGATTCGTGGCATGTGCACGATTCACTAACGTCACGGCAGTACAAATTACAATGTTAAGCGTTTCTTAAGTGACAACATTTTAGTGTCCAGTATCTAAGTTATAGACAGACAACACACTACCATAAAGTGGTGTAAATGATTAAAATGGGTGATCTCTCCAGGTCATCTTTTACTGTAATAATAATAATAAAAGAAACGCTATTCTGATACAAACAAGAGACTGCTTACCATTACTGTTCTTTGACATCTTTTTAGCAAGACAAAATCAGTAAGGTTTATTCTTAGATTTT
This sequence comes from Carcinoscorpius rotundicauda, assembly GCA_011833715.1. NCBI lineage: Eukaryota > Metazoa > Arthropoda > Merostomata > Xiphosura > Limulidae > Carcinoscorpius > Carcinoscorpius rotundicauda. The sequence continues at coordinate 125,282,645 of CM022394.1, read as the reverse complement.
ACCGTCTCTACAACACGTTTTCCATTCTCTAGAAATTGAATAACACGACCAGTCATGTAATCCACAATGGGTGAGCTATCCATATCCACAATGGGTGAGCTATACATTTCCACAATGGGCGAGCTATACATTTCGCTCTATTCGTTATTATTGCTACTAGAGTGTGTTTTGGAGAGATAAACATTGTTAAAGCACAGATTGTTGTTTTCCTTTTATACAAGCATAGATTAAAAATGTGAGACATCCAATTACTGTCATGCCACGCGGATGATAGTAAGAAATAAACAAAAAACAATCTACGATATGGTTGTTCAAAGAAGTCCAACGAAGCTGTATGATATACAAAGTCAATACAAGTTAAAGTTTAATATAAACCGTATTTCAAATTAGAAATCGTCGATTACCCAAAGGACATGTTAAAATCTGTTACATTTTTCACATCACTCTTCCTTCAAACAGTTCCTTTCAGAGATTAAAAGATAACATAAATTTATGTTTATTATATTCTACTTGGACGGGCCAGCAGTAGCTGATATTCGGTATGCAGGGTTACGTTTCTCAGCGTCTAATATTCGAGCCACAATGCAGCTAAATAAAGACCGTAATTTCGGTTGTGCTCGGGTTATAGTGATGATAGTCAGTCCCAATCTTTCGGGTCTAACAGATGGCTAAAGTTTCTTATGGCAATGAGTAGTTGGTCAGTTGTTTAGAATTAGGAAGGCTAAGTGATTCTGACTTCCTATTTAGCCCTTGTGAACATAGAATATCATCAATTGAAAATATCGATATCAAGCTACTGAGAGACTTTCCGGGAGAGTTGGAAAATTAAGAACTCTCAGTTTTCAACCAGAGAATATTCGTGTTGAAATGTACGAGAGTCTCATACAGAAACAAAAAGAAAACGCCTGCTAAATGTCGATTGGATGTTCAAGTTATTCACCCTCTAGACATTTAGTCTCAGGTAAAATAGAGTTAAATAGTCAGTATAGCTTTCACTCGGATGAGAAGAAATACACAAAAGGCACACAACGTTGTCCACAAAGCCACTTATCGCAAAAGCTTCAGTGTTTATCCTTCGGCTAAACTGTACACTGTGAAAAACGATTACATGGATATGTGTAGTAAGAAATGTATGTTTCTGAGAGGGTCGTAAGAAGCAATAAGTTCAGTCAGACTTTATTCGTAAAGCTATACATTACGTTGAGTATATGTAGTGTGAAATACGGTATCCTAGTTAATTCATAAAAACCTGGAACTTACGAGTCGTGACACCAGGACTGGTCCAGAGGATATGTTATTCCTCTTATTCTTTCCTGCTTGTATTGATGCTTACAACAAAACACACTTTTAAGGCCGTTCTGAATTATTTTCTTAAGTGATATTTTCTTCAGGGCAAAGTCACTGGAATAGAAGCAATACTTACAAATAATTAATTTGTCATAATATATTTACACAAAATTGAATTGAAGGAGAGAATATCAATATTTATTTAAATGAATTGTGTTATATTGATAAATCAGTACCTTAATGTTTATGGTTAACAACTGAGATAAAATTGGTAAATATCACGATCCACACTAAAACAATTATTGTTCAGACAGTATAACAGTATGAACAGCATTTCGATAACTACTAGATCTGTCGTGTATCAGTCAAACTGTGGAGTCCTGGTATTATACAGAGGTGCTCGATAACAGTGGATATAGCAGATGTTATGGAGTTGACATATTCTTCTCTACTCTCATTCACAAGTTACTATAATACCAACACTAAAGTTACTGAGAATGAAAAATGGTTGCAATTGTGTATAGAGAAAAACAGCAGTTAAGGTTCGTCAAATGATTATTAAACGTACTTGAATATTTATATAGTGAAATAGATAACGAATTGTGGTTATTTCAGGGTCACATAAAACATGTGTTACCAAATTTGTCTGCTTGAATCAAAAATACAAGAATTAAGGTCCGAAAACAAATTACAAGTGAAAACGACTCTACAAGATGTTGACGGCAAAGATGATATGACAGGTGGCGTTTAACTAGTTTTAGCCAAGCAGCAAAGGTGCAAAGTACTTGAAGAAATACACAGATTATGTAAGTAACTATGGAACCTAATTATATCACTGGATTACATACTTTACATTGAATTTTAAGGTAAGAGATTATCTGCCTGATTTCAGATTATAATCATCAATAGTACACATTCTTATCAAAACATAAGTTCGCTATGGTGAGATAAAAACAACTAAGAACAACAATATGTAATATAATGAACTGTTACATATTTACTGAGAAACTATTTTAAAATATTTTTATAATTTAAAATCTTTTTCGATACTTAGTCTGTTTGATTTGGTTTTATTTAAATTTTGCGCGAAACAATACGTGGGCTAAATACACCAACCAAATTTTCAGCAATTGTAGTCTAAAGGAAAGACACCTAGTCAGCACCAAACACTGTCAACTATTGGGTTACTCTTAGATCAACTAATAATGAAATTGACCGTCATATTTTAATTTTCCCTTACGGCTAAATAGGTTGAATGTATTTGGTGTGACAGGAGCTCAAAACAGCTTTCCAAGTATTGTGAGCAGAGCGTCCTGACAACCACTTGGCTAAAAGTCAGGATTTACTTGAGAATACATACCTTTTGGGTATGAAAATCTTGGAAGTAACTTGAGAATACATACCTTTTGGGTATGAAAATCTTGGAAGGAACTTGAGAATACATACCTTTTGGTTATGAAAATCTTGGAAGAAACTTGAGAATACATACCTTTTGGTTATGAAAATCTTGGAAGGAACTTGAGAATACATACCTTTTGGGTATGAAAATCTTGAAAGGAACTTGAGAATACATACCTATTGGGTATGAAAATCTTGGAAGTGACTGAGGAACGTGGATCAGCAAGGTATACCAGAACCATCCAGAAAGAGTTCTGCAACAAGTCGTGCTCTGCCGTAGCAAGAAACGTGAAGTGTTTTGTAATTTGTGATAATCCACAAACCTCAGGCAACATTACACTACATAATTTATAATGGAAGCATAAATTGACCGAGAAAGTTCACTTACTGAATTTTGATAAGCAGAAAATAGATTTTTCTCAGAAGAAAATGAAGGCAGCTTCATCTATTGAAAGATAGTGAAAACCCTAAAATTCAAAATTTTACCGAATGTAGGTTAATATTTTTGTATTTGCAACAATTATTTCTAATGAGTGAAACAGATATTATGTTATAATTATATTTTGAGATTAATGGCACAAGCCAGTGAAAATGGAATTGTTCCTCCTGAAGGTTACAAGTACCCTAAAGCGGTAAATACACAACTTGAATGCTTGGCCTCAAAAAAGATATGAAGGAAAGAGAGCATTTAATTTTAGTCAAAGCTGGTGGGCTACACCCACTCTGAAGAGGTGGTGTGATTCTGAAGGAATAGCAAAACATGATACGAAATCAAATCAGAACAGTTGAACTTACATTAGTAAGTAAACACACAATACCTCTGTAGGAAAACAAAGTGACAATAGTAAGTAAACACACAATACCTCTGTAGGAAAAAAAGTGACAATAGTAAGTAAACACACAATACTTCTGTAGGAAAACAAAGTGACAATAGTAAGTAAACACACAATACCTCTGTAGGAAAACAAAGTGACATGACTAAGTAAACACACAATACCTCTGTAGGAAAAAAGTGACAATAGTAAGTAAACACACAATACTTCTGTAGGAAAACAAAGTGACAATAGTAAGTAAACACACAATACCTCTGTAGGAAAACAAAGTGACATGACTAAGTAAACACACAATACCTCTGTAGGAAAACAAAGTGACATGACTAAGTAAACACACAATACCTCTGTAGGAAAAAAAGTGACAATAGTAAGTAAACACACAATACTTCTGTAGGAAAACAAAGTGACAATAGTAAGTAAACACACAATACCTCTGTAGGAAAACAAAGTGACAATAGTAAGTAAACACACAATACTTCTGTAGGAAAACAGAGTGACATGACTAAGTAAACACACAATACCTCTGTAGGAAAACAAAGTGACAATAGTAAGTAAACACACAATACCTCTGTAGGAAAAAAAGTGACAATAGTAAGTAAACACACAATACTTCTGTAGGAAAACAAAGTGACAATAGTAAGTAAACACACAATACCTCTGTAGGAAAACAAAGTGACATGACTAAGTAAACACACAATACCTCTGTAGGAAAAAAAGTGACAATAGTAAGTAAACACACAATACTTCTGTAGGAAAACAAAGTGACAATAGTAAGTAAACACACAATACCTCTGTAGGAAAACAAAGTGACATGACTAAGTAAACACACAATACGTCTGCAGGAAAACAAAGGGACATGAGTAAGTAAATACACATTGGTTCTACAGTAAAACAAAGGGACATGAGTAAGTAAATACACATTGGTTCTGCAGGAAAACAAAGGGACATGAGTAAGTAAATACACATTGGTTCTGCAGGAAAACAAAGGGACATGAGTAAGTAAATACACATTGGTTCTGCAGGAAAACAAAGGGACATGAGTAAGTAAATACACATTGGTTCTGCAGGAAAACAAAGGGACATGAGTAAGTAAATACACATTGGTTCTGCAGGAAAACAAGAAACCTTAAATATAACATGTCTCCTATACATAAGTTCCAAAGAAGTTGTGGTACTAATAATGATGACTGTTACATCTATGGATTATAACTTGCATTACTGATATTGACGAATGTTACATTTCTGGCTCATAACTTCTGTTACTTGTATGAATGATCTTTCATTTATGGATTATAACTCGTACTTATATTGATGACTCTTACATGCGTGGTTTGTAACTTGTGGTGTAATTTTTTTACTGTTATATCTCTTGTTCATACCTTGTGTTACTTATTTTGATGATTGTTACTTTTTTGAATCATAACTTTTAGTGTAACAATTTTCACAGTTACGTCTCATTATTGTAATTTGTGTTACTAATATTGATGGCTGACACATATCTGATTTATACCTTGTATTGCTAGTATTGACGACTGTTAAATCTTTGGATCATAAGTTGTGTTACAAATATTGATGACTGTTACATATTTGTTTGATGACTTGTGTTACTAATACCAATGGAGACATTTAATGACATATTCATATTTGATTCTTTTAACATGAGGAAAACATATTCAATAATACAGTTTATTTTAGCGATTGAAGCCCGGCACGGCCAAGCGTGTTAAGGCGTTCGACTCGTAATCCGAGGGTCGCGGGTTTGAATTCCAGTCGCACCAAACATGCTCGCCCTTTCAGCCGTGGGGGAGTTATATGAGACCGTCAATCCAACTATTCGTTGGTAAAAGAGTAGCCCAAGAGTTTGCTGTGGGTGGTGATGACTAGCTGCCTTCCCTCTAGTCTTACACTGCTGACTTAGGGACGGCTAGCGCAGATAGCCCTCGAGTAGCTCAGCGCGAAATTAAAAAAAAAATCCTTTTTAGCGCCTTCTGTTGGTAAAGATTAGTAAGTCAAATTAAAATACACTTTGATAATTATGTGAAATAAAACCAATGAGCCATTGTTCATAGAAATGAATATACCTGAATTCCAAGTTATTCATAAAGATAACAAAGTTTAATAACTGGTGTGGTTTGTGATATGTGATTAGTTTATCACATGTTAGTTAAATCACTGGTCTATGAGGCTAGTTTGTAACTGATGATGAAGGTGTTTTATTCCAGGATAGAACGATGTTCGTCTTTCTAGTCTGACGATCAATCTCATGGTTCGCTGGTGAACAATAGTAGCTAACATTTGGTGCTAGGTGGTGTTAACTTGTTTTGCTTTTAAATACAGAACCACTTGAAAGTTAGGGACACTGTTAATCTTCGTGTGAAGTTAAACTAACATAAACTGTATAGCACGTGACTAAAATGTTAGTTCTAGTTGCACTGATTATTATAAACTTTTTTGTATGTTTGAGAAAAAATGTACATTTGGTTCTCCACTGTGTCCACTACGGGGAATCGAACCCTGGATTTTAACATTGTATTCACCCATCCCATTGAGGGACATAAAAGTACATCAGACAAATAACAATAGAACACTTACTTCGAAGCATACATAATAAATCAACTCAGTATTCCCACCAAGCTTATGTTCGGAATATATAACATAAAGAAACAGTAATATTGTTTAGGCCTAAAAAGTTTAACTATATGCCAGTAAATTAAAACACAAACTTCAAGCATTAATAAAATACTGTTCATACGACTGTGAGTAAATGGAAAACGTACTCGCAATGGTTAAAGAATTAACCTGTTCAGTGCCGTAATGTTTGTTTTAAAGTAATCCTGAATGATTTAGATATTGTATATTATTCATTATGAACTAAATAACATTTTTCATGATTTATCAGGTCATCTCATAAGTGATGTCCGAAATTTCAATATAGAAAGTTCATCGTTATTTCTGTCTTTGTAGAGGGCGTTAATGACTCAAATATGTACCAGGACGTGAATAAAAATGCTCAGACAAATAAAAGAAACTGTCCAAACTCCACTTTTTCAGATCATTTATCAAATAAACCCTCATGTAGACGGATGTGTCTGAGGAGCACATTAGACATATTTATTTATTTATTTTAGACTTGACAGTAATTTTGGTTTTAAAGACCTTAGGGAGACCCCTAAGGCAAACCAGGGGCGCTCAGAAGCTTTTGTTTCTCTTCAGCCCGACATTAGACATATAATGCTTTATGAGTTTAAAAAAGGCAATAGTGCAGCAGAAACCACAAAACAACATTCAAGGTGTTTATGGTTCGGATTCTCTCAATGAAAGTAAACGTCCAACGTGGTTTCAGAAGTTTATATCAGGTGACTACAGTTTAATGATGATTGGCTGCTGGCTGCACTTGATGAAGACTGTGCTGTAACATTGAAGAACTAGCACAGAAGCTTAATTCAACAGTTCACCGTCATCTGCAACAACTTGGAAATGTATCAAAACTTGAAAAATGGGTCGCTATCAGTTGACAGACGCCAACCTGAGAGCAAGAATGGACATTTGCACCTCTCTGCACTCGTGTGAACGTAACTCACCTTTTTTGGACAGGTTAGTGACTGGAGATGAAAAATGGATATATTATAAAAATGTTAAGAGCCGCACACAATGACTCAGTTCGAGTAAACACACCTATAGTTTTGATTTAATCTTATTGTAAAAATATATATTCATGATTTCAATTATTCGTATCAATAAATAATCTGAACATGTGGATATAGTCTCTTTAAATCTCTTCTGAATAACATGTTTCAACAATATCCTTACCATAATTGATGTTTTGGACTTCATGGAATCAGATATTACTGTTATATCATTTAAATGTGTCATTATATCTGTGATCTGTCTTTACAGGTTAAATATACTGATGAGTTATGACGGTAAGTATTTTGCATTAAGAAAACCAAATAATTCTACTTTTGAACTTACAAACAGAAGGACCAATAAATACGTTTATTTATAGTTATTTATATATACACTAGATTATACACATAAAATTTGAATACAGTTTTGGTAATGTCAAGTTTCAGCTTTACTTTACATCTGTAGAGTCTATATTTTTATAGAAAAGTATTGTACGTTGATTGTGAACTTATGAAAACTTAATATTTCTTATACACCGTAAATATATTTCCGATAGATGTCACTTCTCATAAGATGGCTTTACTGTTCAGTTTCTGCCGACACTAGCTCCACCTACCCAAGGTTTCAACAGGAACGTGACTACTTCTACTGTCGCAGCCGCTTCCCAGAAAAGAAGTACCAGAAGTGTGAGTCGATATTACGATATCTTACCTGAACTCACACTGATTTGGTTGGGGAATCAATGATGAGCACCCCTCGGAAAGTGTCCAAAGGCATCTCTATTGGAGGGCGATATCCCAACCCAGAGAAAAAACACATGTGAGACAACACTCGTAACCAGACACAGTTTTCCCCAATGTTGACAGTACGTTTCACTAAACTGGGTGTCAAAAAGAGAATGACATCCATAATTGTAGATATGGTGGTTGGTCCACCTTCCCCATGGTAATGTGTGATATCCTCGCCAACACAGTGCATCTAGACTAGTCTATCTCCTTCCTGTACCAGACCACCTGGGAATCAACCTTTTGAAGAAGATATGACAGGGGTTTCTTAACCAACTAATACTATTTGGTTGGTCCAGTATTTTTCTCTAACCAGTAGGAGATTGTACCCGTCAGTTATAACATTCTCTAGTATAGTATAGTATAGGAAAAATGATATATAGAAATGAAAAGTAAATAAGCTACATGTACAGTTAATCCAAAAGCCACGTTTCAAACCGGAGAGTGGTGATAGTTGGATGATAATCTGACACTGAGTCTGATGAATGAGTGATATCTAAGGAGAAGTATTAAGAGAGGGTATTTTATGAAGAAGGATAAGGACTGGAAATTAAGTTTGAGCTGGCTATAAATGTGTTATCGAAAGGACAGATGCAGGTGTGGACTGAGTGACGTATAAAACCTTTAGAAGGTAACATATACAGGTAACTTGGTCTAACTTAATAGAATTAATTTACCATTTAAGTAAAACGATGTGGTACAGGGGACCAAAAAGTTATGACTGTTCTTTCTGCGATGGGTTGTAAATGTGAACAGAGGTTGAGTATTTCACTGATTAGATAACTATCAGAACACTTGGTATTGAAAGAACACACTGTACAAAGGATCTTATAGGTATTGAGTAATGGATACAAGGTTCCATTGATTCTGTTATACTCAGTAACAGATGTGAAAGTGAGTGTGACTCAAAGGTATAAGGACTTCCATTACTGCTATCACCCCAAGAAAAGAAATTACTTCACTAGTAGACAGATAAAGACTGCATCAACCTGAACGAAAAGAAAGAAAATTCGTACCGATTGAGAAATGTGTTGAAAAATATCCCAGGTGAAAAGTGTGTGAACAGTAACACGAAATTTAAGATTCGTGTTTAAATGGAGTGAATTTTGAAACTAGTTACTCAATAACTGTACAAAATGAAAAGTAATAAACAGCATGAAAAACGTTAAAGTAAAAACAAGAAGGAAAAATCATAAAACACATCATAAAACTATTGTGTTAAATGTAAAGAAGAAGAATGGAACCCCCATTTTATTATCTCCAACTGGTTAGTTCAGAAGACATTTGGAAAAAGTTAACATTTTCTTACATGAAAATGTGTTTCCATTAGACACTTATCATTTCACACAGAGATTATATCTTCTGTGAACATCTGCCTTGAATATCTGCATGACACTAATTTTAGGCAACTTCAATCTGAACTCACGTGATTCTTACTTAATGGATAATGATGTTATTGTTTAATAGCTCCCTCTATACTGCTCCACTCATGAAATTTCATTATTAAAGAGAAATAAGTCGTAATTACCCAAATGAACACATACGCATCAGAAAACTTGTGAGTGAAGCGGTTATTTCATAGGCAGATCATGATACAAATGATCTGTTTTCAAATTAATCGCTTCAAATACATGAAAATCTATACAGCAAATCCATTGGATGGATGCCGTATCATGACGGTCGAGTGTTTTAAAAAAGAATTAAAGATCGGATATCTGCTCTATGATTGATGTAAAAAATCACCAAGAAATTATCAGAATGGATCATAATCAAACAATTCACTAGCAGTGGTAAGGAATACAAACATGTCCAATGAACAGAACAGAGGTCGGAAACACTGATGTGGAGGAATTACTTATGCGTATGTTTAAGATAAGATTGTTGTTCAATGATGTATCCAAACCAGTAAACATTAACATTTCTGAAGAGGTGTGGGTTTGGTACAATTCAAAGTGAAGGAACCAAAACAGTGGTAATAGATTATCTAGTCACAACAAGTTTCTCGAGCACACCAGGAAACAGGGAAAATGGTTGGGTCAAGAGGATAAAGTATTGGGTTGGAGTGAGTAAGGATTTGAACATCTTGTGAATTCATTCAAAACGGGTTTCCACCATCAATGACATGACTGGAAAACTCTTTCCATAAGTATGAAAACAGAAGGCTATCTTGCATGTAATAACGAAACCACAGACAAAGTCAACGGAGATGTAGAGCAAATGATCTGACCACCTGACTGAAATTATAGTAGACAATATAGTGTTTGAAACAATAAAATATATCATCAGTGGATGAAGAAAAGGAAGCATCTAGAGAACTCTTCAATGGGAATAGGAAGAAAGGTGTTTGATATACACCTGAATATGGAGTAATGGTCCAATGAAGTGAAGAGAACTCTTCTAAATGAAAACGTTGGACAGATTAATAACTAAATCCCCTCCGTGTCTTTTTAAGGACATCAAGTAAAACCTTGTAAGATAATTGGTAAATTTCTTCACACCTAAAGAAAACATAACAGATTTCAAAGTGAATGAAACTGAAAAGGTTTAGAACTGATCGTTAGAGAGAAAAGAAGTAGAGAGAAATTCTATGTGTAAGAATGGTTGTAATCCATCCGTTATTTGACATGTGGGATCAGAGGAAGAAACATTGTATGGAACAATCCACAGCAGAAAATAGGATGGAACAAGAATCATTCCGAAGGGAACAGCATCTCTATGAAGTACTTCTGACATGAAATGAAGACGTAAAGTGCGAAAAGGCAAACAAAGAAGGTTCAGAAAAAGACGGGGTAATTTTGTACTGGATAGGTGAACTGAACTGAATTGGTCAGCTTTCCCAAAATTTGTAGCACAGTTTGTGAATCTAGATAGTGCATGTAAAAATATCTATAATTCTTAATACAAGAATAGTAAGACCACTAGAACCAGACATATGGTCCTTGAAATTAGTTGGTCTGAAAAGAAATCAGTATGAATGCAAATAAAAGTAACTGATGAAAAACAAGTAAAACATCAGGATTAGATTTATACAACCGGGATTGTGAAAGAGGGAAAAAGACCTGGAATGGAATATACATGAGAAATTAAGCCCACATAATGAGAGGATGGTTGGTCCTCACTTCTGGTACTTCTTTTCTGTCAACTTTGAAGACTGTGTTCTACAGTAAATAGGAAGCCAGCTGCCAGCTTTGACAGTAGAGTATGTTTCAGTGAAGCGTTGTGCTTGCTTATTTACATGTTACAACGCAGATGAGCCAAGTTGAAACGGGCGGTAGATGAGAGTTTCAAGGTTGGTGGGACCAAAAATATTTTCGTATATTGAAGACTACACTGAACAATAATAGCTGTTATGTGAGAACAGAAAGATATTCTATCGAAAATAGTATGAAACTAGATATTTTAGACTACGTACAATAATCTGGTATAATCTTCTATGAGTGTATATTTTTAAATATTTTTCAAAACAATGCCTAACAAAACATTTTGCGAATCTTATTACATTGTCCTTCCAAAATAATGTTTGTGTCTGTCAAGCATACATTTCTAATACTCTGAATTCATCCAGTTAATGTGGCAGACAAACAGAAATCTCTTTTCTCCTTCGTCTCTTCTTATAGTTTCTATTAACACTTGAATCAGTAATTTCAAGTTATCTCAGATAATTATACTGCAGTATATTTGGTAGAATTCTGTAAATCAAAACAAACCATTAACTATGAATACAACTATGTACACAAAACTCAACATTTTACATGACTAATAATGATGTAATAATATCTGAAATCTATATTAAAATAAAATCACGACTAGTAACTTTATATCGAGTGCAAAATATCTGAATAAAAATATTAGTATTTCAGTCATGTTAAGAACCACTCAACAATAACAAACCGTTACGTCACATGTTGATGTGTGAATCAGTGTTATTAATTCATAACAAGTTGGTGTAGATTTTCACTCTCAACATAAACAGGACACAGATGAACGGATGGACAGACACCACGGTTCACAGTATGTTGTATCAAATGTGGTAGATAACGTTCTCTGTCCAATCTGGATTGGATTTCCTTTTTTCTTTGTGACTTAACACTGAATGGATGTCACAAAATTATAAATTACAAAGTATTTCTGAGTAAAACTGTTCATACAGACTTAGAATTATTTCTTGCTTACAGTTCAATATTTAATATAAAGGTGTGCACTCTTCATCTGAAAGTTACTCACAAGTCGTGGTCGTTGTTCAGGTCAAATTCTGTAACATCATAAAAAGGTAAGATAAAAAGATTGCAGTAAGTAAACCACTAAGAAAACTGTACGAAAAACAAGACATGAGTAATTATTATGTGTAGAAATGATACTTAGTTAACAACTACAATCATAGGATTTGAAGTCAAAAATCAATTGGTAGATTGTCTACTGGAGAAACTCGTCAGAGTTCACATTTAAACAAACATGAAAGTCTGGATGGGTTTTAATTCTTGACATATACTGAATGAATGATTAATAATTATAATGTTTAAAGTATTTATGATTAAAACTGTTTGTATACATTTATAATTATGTTTTATTGAAAGTTTAAAATATGATATGTGGGTGTGGACTCAACACGTGAAAGGTGCTTACAAGTTGGTGTTGGACAAAAAAAACAGTTAAGATAAAAATAGGATAAAAAGTACAGATCAACATGGTGATAAGTAACCGGTTTTTATAACTCACAAATTATGTTTTAGTTCCAGATTAAGTTTAACCCTATATCATACAGAAGGGAATTCTTCTGACTGAAGACATCCAAATTTATCTTTTTATATGTAACATAATTTACATTACATATTAACAATTGCAGAATTATATAACATTCAGGGTATATACTTTAGGTAAATCCAATATAAACAATTAATTGAGTTATATTTTCTAATTTCACAATTACATAAACGACATGACGTGCATATCTGTGTTTATTTGACTGAAATAATAAATACAGTGTATCACTATTTATCAAATGTCTCTATAAAGAAAAATCTATAAAAAATTCCACCTTTATCTTTCTAAATTCGGATAACTTTAAAAGTAACTACGATACGAACAACAAGCGTTTGTTTTCCATACAAATGAATATTAAGTACTCTTTGTATAACAAGAGCCCGACTTTCACTAGGACTAAACCTGAAGATTTGATTATATCTTTTTTATTGATATAATTTATAGATACAGTTTTAAGAAATGGAGTTTAATAGTTATTTTTTCAATAAACGGTACTATATTTAACAGATAATAAAATATAGTATATATTAGAACAGTCCGTAAACCTTTCCCATACAGTACTTGTCGTAAAAAGATTATCTCTTTATTTACAGAAAATGTTCAATTTTTCTAAACTTTTCAACACGACGTTATTGAAAACAGACAAATATTTGCTTACATTAATTTCCAGACTTCTCACTGTAAAGTGAATACTACTTACTAATTGTCTAACTTTTATTTCTTATTTCAAGAATTTAATTCAGATGTATAAAATGTTTCCATGGTAATATACAATTAAAATATTTATAGAAAACTTTATATCTACAAATTGTGTTGTACGAAGTACCATAAACAGCAGTGTAAGAAATTTTCTTACATCCATTTTTTTTCTTCACTCAGTTCGGTTCTCATTTTAATATCTTGTCTCCTTAGTTACTATACGTGGCCGCTCTTTCAGCCGTTGAGGTGTCATTATGTGACCTTCAATAACACTATTCGTTAGTAAAGGAGTAGCCCAAGATTTGGCGATGGTTGGTAATGACCAGTTTAAATGTTACACTGAGTTAGTTTGTCGGTAAATAATTTGACTTAAGTTCCAGTACTGATAATTCCCCACTGTTGTTCTTTTAGTTAGTTCAAGAGGCTTAAGAATTATAGCCTGATAGTTGTGGTTACACATACATTGACATATTAGAAAAATGATTAATAAATATTCTGTCAGACAGTTTTCGATCTGTCCACCCCCTCGCTGGTACAGCGGTAAGTCTAGGATTTACAACGTTAAATTCAGGGATTCGATTCCCCTCAGCGGGCTCAGCAGATCCCCCGATGTGGCTTTGCTACAAGAAAACACACACACAAACTTACGAACTTTTATATGCAAAAACGGCTCTTCTGGGCCCAGAAAACACTTCAAATAGAAGAGCGAACAACGTTTCGACCTTCTTCGGTCATCGTCAGGTTCACAAAGAAAGGGTTACTGGTCGGAAGCTGACCACATGTTTGGAAGGGGTTGTATAACTGAGTGTTGCAATGTAGAGGGCGCGGTTTGAATATATAATTTTATCTATAATATTAATATAGGTATAATGGTGTTCCTTTATATTGGTTTATTTTGGGTTTAAGTTGTTGTATAAGTAAGGCTTCTTTAATTTTTCGTTTGTTTATGTTTGTTTCTTTATTTAGTATTTTAGTGTTTTCTATGGTTATGTTGTGTCCATTTGACTTGCAGTGTTCGAAAACGTGTGAAGGTGACTTTTTATGTTCTTTGAATCTGGTTTCCATTTTTCTACTTGTTTCTCCTATATAGAAGTCGTGGCAGTTATCACATTGTATTTTATAAATAATGTTGGTGTGGTGTTTGTCAGTGTAGTTCTTACATAGTATAGACCTTAGTTTTGTGCCTGGTTTTTGAATAAATTTAGTGTTAACTGGAATGTTATATTTTGTTACTAGTTTTTGCCAAATGTTGGTTATTTGTTTGCTGATGTCAGGAATATATGGTATACAGCAGTATATGGTTTCGTGATTTTTGATTCGTGAGATATATTTACTTTTGTTGGTTGATTTTGCTTTCTGTCTAGGTTGTGCGAAACCATATACTGCTGTATACCATATATTCCTGACATCAGCAAACAAATAACCAACATTTGGCAAAAACTAGTAACAAAATATAACATTCCAGTTAACACTAAATTTATTCAAAAACCAGGCACAAAACTAAGGTCTATACTATGTAAGAACTACACTGACAAACACCACACCAACATTATTTATAAAATACAATGTGATAACTGCCACGACTTCTATATAGGAGAAACAAGTAGAAAAATGGAAACCAGATTCAAAGAACATAAAAAGTCACCTTCACACGTTTTCGAACACTGCAAGTCAAATGGACACAACATAACCATAGAAAACACTAAAATACTAAATAAAGAAACAAACATAACAAACGAAAAATTAAAGAAGCCTTACTTATACAACAACTCAAACCCAAAATAAACCAATATAAAGGAACACCATTATACCTATATTAATATTATAGACAAAATTATATATTCAAACCGCGCCCTCTACATTGCAACACTCAATTATACAACCCCTCCCAAACACGTGGTCAGCTTCCGACCAGTAACCCTTTCTTTGTGAACCTGACGATGACCGAAGAAGGTCGAAACGTTGTTCGCTCTTCTATTTGAAGTGTTTTCTGGGCCCAGAAGAGCCGTTTTTGCATATAAAAATTCTCAACAAGTGGGTTTCTCGACATCACTGATTGTTATTTCATCACGGCAATTGTTCGAGAAGTGTAAGTTTTTTGTGTTTTTCTCAGTGTATTTGTACTTACCTGTTTCCATTATGTCTGAACAAGCATACAGTACACCACCATTAACAGTACACGCTCACACGATTGTTAAGAAACTAAGAAATTTAAACCTACGTATCATTAATAGAAGAAATGACATCAACTTTATTCAACAATGTAGAAAGGAACAACTAACCCCTAATTTTGTAAAGGTAAAACTTTCAAAAGATTTTAATAAATACACAAACATTATCCAAAATTTACAGAAAAAACTTCTTAAAGCCATGTTGAACACAAAATACAAAGAACTACATGACTTACAAAAACAAAAAATGAACCTAGACTATCAACTAGCATGCTGCATTAAACCAGAGATTTACGGACTAATACAACGAAACATAAACCAAATCAATACTAAAAACGATAGAGACAAAAAGATCCGCCACAACAAAAAACTTGAAAAACTAAGATGTAAGCAACAGAAAAGACATCAACATGACAAACCGTTGACCAACCTCATAATTAACAGATCTGACCGACAATTAAACACAGACGAGATACATCTACTTAACAAAGGACTCAACTTCGCAATAGCACCAAGGTACATTCCAACCATAGAAATCAAAACATGTTTAGAAGACCTAGCCAGGAGACTTGTGATACTTTCTACAGAAAACAAAAACAACAAACAGATAGAAGACAACTTAGATAACTTTATTGACATCCAACAGCCAAACTTCCCAGGTAAAATTACAAATTTATATTTTCCAGAACCACCAAAAAACATTATCTTAAACGATTTTTTCAAAGAATTTTCTTACAAAACTATCAACATAATTTCACAAAACAGAAAACTAAAAAACAACCTTACAAAAAGAGACATTAATTCCATTAGAAACCTAAAACAAGACAGAAACATAAAAATTCTAAAAGCTGATAAAGGTAACGCTATAGTAATAATGAACACGAATGAATACATACAAAAAATGAATAACATCCTATCAGACACGAACAAATTTAAACCAATACACACAAATCCAACAAAGACACATGAGACGCAACTAAACAAATTACTACTACAAATAAAAAAAGCCAACACAATTTCACAAACACTTTATTCCTACCTACGTAAAACCGACTCACGTACACCGCAAATATACGGCATCCCCAAACCTCATAAACCAGATTGTCCATTACGACCAATAATGTCAACATATGAATCGTTTAACTACAATCTTGGTAAATACATAGCATGGGCATTCTCCAAATATGCAACATCAGCCAGCTCATTCATCAAAGACTCTTTTAATTTCAAGTCCAACCTAAATCAACTTAATCATAAAGCCTTAATGGCCAGTTTCGATGTTATATCCCTCTTCACAGAAGTTCCAACAACAGAAGCCTGCAAGATAGCCTTAGAACTCTATATTCGAGACCCTAACCCGATTATAGACATTCCCAGTAACCAGTTAGCAACCCTCATAGAATTCACCACAATAAAGACAAACTTCATGTTCAACAACCAAAACTATATACAAACAAATGGCCTAAGCATGGGCAACCCAGTATCGCCAGTTCTAGCCAATATTTTTATGACACAAATTGAAACACAAGCAATTAATACAGCATTACATCCACCACTATACTGGTACAGATATGTAGATGACACGGTTGCGGGATTCGAATCTACAGAACACATACTTAACTTTTTCACTCACATTAACTCTATACATCCCAACATTAACTTCACATGTGAACAGGAAGAAAGCAATCAAATATCATTTCTTAACCTCAAAATTATAAGAACCGACACACAATTCAAAATAGAAATCCACCGAAAAATCACCCATACTGGACTATACATTCCTTGGGACTCAGCACATGAAACAAAACAAAAACTCAACATACTAAGAAACCAGATAAACACAGCCATAAAACTATGCTCACCAGATAAAATTAACGATGAATTAGATAAAATAAAACAACACTTCATCAACATTAATAAGTTTCCTCCACAAACCGTAGAAAACATTATACGCACACACCTAGACAGAAAGCAAAATCAACCAACAAAAGTAAATATATCTCACGAATCAAAAATCACGAAACCATATACTGCTGTATACCATATATTCCTGACATCAGCAAACAAATAACCAACATTTGGCAAAAACTAGTAACAAAATATAACATTCCAGTTAACACTAAATTTATTCAAAAACCAGGCACAAAACTAAGGTCTATACTATGTAAGAACTACACTGACAAACACCACACCAACATTATTTATAAAATACAATGTGATAACTGCCACGACTTCTATATAGGAGAAACAAGTAGAAAAATGGAAACCAGATTCAAAGAACATAAAAAGTCACCTTCACACGTTTTCGAACACTGCAAGTCAAATGGACACAACATAACCATAGAAAACACTAAAATACTAAATAAAGAAACAAACATAAACAAACGAAAAATTAAAGAAGCCTTACTTATACAACAACTTAAACCCAAAATAAACCAATATAAAGGAACACCATTATACCTATATTAATATTATAGATAAAATTATATATTCAAACCACGCCCTCTACATTGCAACACTCAGTTATACAACCCCTTCCAAACATGTGGTCAGCTTCCGACCAGTAACCCTTTCTTTGTGAACCTGACGATGACCGAAGAAGGTCGAAACGTTGTTCGCTCTTCTATTTGAAGTGTTTTCTGGGCCCAGAAGAGCCGTTTTTGCATATAAAAATTCTCAACAAGTGGGTTTCTCGACATCACTGATTGAAACTTACGAACTGTGTAAGATACAGAAATGATAGTAACTGGACGGACCGTAAGGTTTAATATCCAGCACTGTCAAGGATTTGGAAGCGATGTGAAAATAACAGATTTATAGCCAGTAAGAACCACACCCACATTTTTCTGCTTTCCACGTTCACATAAAATCAGACTTGAAATACTTACTTGGAGCACCACAAGAAGGCGGTAGTTATCATGTGCTCCCTCTGCAGGTGAGTATCGTCATGAGGACTGATGCAGAAGATAAGTGATTCTGAGTAAACGGAAAAGAAGCGCAGTCGCTTTGATGACTTTCCTATAAAAACAGTTATTTATTATCTTCTGACATTCATTTTCTTATGGAAAGCTGTTTACATTTCTTTCCAATAAAATCCCTAATACGTTTCGTGGATTTTTGTTTCTAGTGATTCTGAGGCTACGACTAATTTTTATTTTATAGATTTTGAAAACTCCGGTAAATCCTTTAAGCTCTTTCTATTTATTTTAATATTTAATCTTGTATAACAGTCACAGCCTGATATAAATTTTATCGTTATGAGTTAATGTGTTTTTTTAAGAATACACAGTTCTATAAATCACTCAAAATCTGGGAATTCTTATGTATAGAAGTACATTAAAAGGTTAAGCTATTGGTTAAAAGAAAACAAAACAAACATGAAACTGTTTACAGTTTTATCATCAATGTTCAGATGTGAAAAATGTTGAGAAGTGGTAATTGAAGTAATCAATAGAAATCTAAACAATTCCAAACAGGACAAACACCAGAACATTTTTGAATTTCTATGTTACTACTTTCAAAAAGATAGAATTAATTATAAAGTAAAAAATACAACAAATACTTCACTAAATATACTGATATTTTCCCATGGTTTTTTGGATACTCATATGTTTATTTTTCTTCAAATTTTAAAATAGTTTTTACCATCGCTGAGTTTGTGATTAAATCAGACAACCAGTAATATCTACCTGACATGCGCAGTTTCTAAGGAATTGTCCACACGTAGCTTCGTCATCAACATTCGTACAACGTTGACCAAGAAGACAGTGTTACCCTAAAAAAACAATAACATCTATATAAATTCCCGTCCGTCTACATCTATGTACATACTATATATGTGTATATATAAATACAGTTATCATAGTAAATGGATGAGAAAGTGTATGAGAACCAACGTAAATTATTTATATATACATCAACTTGTAGTGATTTGAGTCGAGGAACATAATGGTGATCTATGTTTGTATATGATGAGATATACACTAACAAACGGTACAAAAGTCCGGTGTATTTCTCCACGCCACACCAGACACGATCGACCTTTCAGCCGTGTGGACATTATAATATGATAGTCAATCCCACTATTCGTTGATAAAATAGTAGACCAAGACTTGGCGGTTGGTCGCGATGTCTGGTCTTTCTGCTACATTATGGCCGACCAGCGCAAATAGACCTCGTGTAGCAGTGACTAAAGACAAATTGTAAGATTGTGTGATACTCTAGAGTAAGTGTGTAACATGAGTTTTGGTTTTCTGTGTTTGTATAGCAAGTGTTCTGATAAGAACAATTTAACAATAACAAACCGTTATGTCACATTTTACATTCTGATACATAGTGTTATTAATTAATAACAAGTTAGTGTAGAATATCCTGTTTGTTGTTAACATTATTCATACCTGTTCTGTTGTTATTTAGAAAGTACTTTGACTTCATCCATAGCTTTTCACACTCAACATGAAAAGTGAAGCCGTTATAGACAGGAGACAGATGAACTAATGGACAGACACAACTGTTCACAGTGTATATAAAACAAGTAGTGCATAATGTTCTCTATCCAATCACATTCAGATATTGTCCCCAGCTGCTTTCAAAGTCAATTTTCATTGATTGGTGTTTAGATCGCATTCTGTAACATCATAAAAGGGTGAGATAAAAAGACTGTAAAAAGTAAACCACTAAAAAAATTGTACGTAAAACGAGGCTTGAGTATTTACTATGTTAAGAAATGAGAATTAGATAACAAATACAATAATAGGATTTGGGATTAGAAGTTAAAAAACAGTAAATAAATTGTCTATTGCTAAAACACGTCTATAGGCTCTAAGATTAAGGGTTAAAAACAACAGGTAAATTGTATACTGTAGAATCTCGTCAGACTTTACACATAAACAAGCATGAAAGTCTCGATTGGTTTCTCACATCTTTGTGACTTACACTCAATAAATCTTACAAAATAATAAAGTCTAAAGAATATCTGAGTAAAACTGTTCGTACAGATTTATAATTATTATTTAAAGTTATATGTTGTACAGATGTTCCGGTGAAGTAGTCAACTGGGCATGTGTTTTGTTCAGTTGTACAGGGTAATTTACTGAACCAGGTATCTGTGTTGTTCAGTTGTACAGGGTAATTTAGTGAACCAGGTATCTGTGTTGTTCAGTTGTACAGGGTAATTTAGTGAACCAGGTATCTGTGTTGTTCAGTTGTACAGGGTAATTCAGTGAACCAGATATCTATGTTGTTCAGTTGTACAGGGTAATTTACCGAACCAGGTATCTGTGTTGTTCAGTTGTACAGGGTAATTTACTGGACCAGGAAACCATTATGTTCAGTTGTACAGGGTAATTTAGTGAACCAGGTATCTGTGTTGTTCAGTTGTACAGGGTAATTTAGTGAACCAGGTATCTGTGTTGTTCAGTTGTACAGGGTAATTTACCGAACCAGGTATCTGTGTTGTTCAGTTGTAGAGGGTAATTTAGTGAACCAGGTATCTGTGCTGTTCAGTTGTAGAGGGTAATTTACTGAACCATGTATCTGTGTTGTTCAGTTGTACAGGGTAATTTACTGAACCAGATATCTATGTTGTTCAGTTGTACAGGGTAATTTAGTGAACCAGGTATCTGTGTTGTTCAGTTGTACAGGGTAATTTAGTGAACCAGGTGTCTGTGTTGTTCAGTTGTACAGGGTAATTTAGTGAACCAGGTATCTGTGTTGTTCAGTTGTACAGGGTAATTTAGTGAACCAGATATCTGTGTTGTTCAGTTGTACAGGGTAATTTAGTGAACCAGACATGTATGTCGTTGGGTGGTATCAGTAAAGTTGTCAATCAGACATGTATGTTGTTGGGTGGTATCAGTAAAGTAGTCAATCAGACATGTATGTTGTTGGGTGGTATCAGTAAAGTAGTCAATCAGACATGTATGTTGTTGGGTGGTATCAGTAAAGTAGTTAATCAGACATGTATGTTGTTGGGTGGTATCAGTAAAGTAGTCAATCAGACATGTATGTTTTACAGATGTACCAGGGACGGAGACCTTCTCGTGGTTAATGACGCTTCCATACACTGCAGACAGCAGTTTGCCCTTGTTTTGACAGTACAATAAACATGTTTTGTTTCATCAATGGTTGAATAACTTTCCTTGTCTGTTTCTGTATTTAATTAATTCAAACACTAAATATTAAAAATGTGTTGGTAAAAGAGTAACATGCGAGTACTTACCATGAAGAACTCGAGTTGACTGTATTGATACGACTTGTGTATCTGTATGAAATTTGGCAAACTTTCAGTGTACATAATATATATTTGTGTTGACATTTAGTGATTCAATAAAGAGGAACATTGAGTAGTTCATGTTGTCTTCATTTGTTTGATAACAATGTTACCTGCAAAGTAAAACATACTTTGTATGTTATGCTATTAAGTAACATAACAAATTAACAATGACAGAATGAGCAGATAAATATTACGACTGTGGTTTTGAAGCGTGTGTCGCGGACACCTGTGAACATCGATCAAGCAAGATCCTTCGGGCTGTGATCTGTCCAGCAGTGTCTTGTAAGCACAAGCAATACATTCCCGATACTAAATCACTGGGTCGAGTGCCCCAAGTAAAAATTTCAGTCTGCCGGCGAGGGCAGTTCAGGGTGTAAATTAGGCTTTTCTGCTAGCTACTTTAACTAAAACTGGGGAAGACCTTATCGTGGTTTGTGTTGTTTCTATACACGACACTGCAGATAGCAGTTTACCCTTGTTTAGACAGTAAAATAACCATGTTTTATTACACCAATGGTTCAATAACTTTCCGTTCCTGTTTCTCCCGTATCCGTGTTTTCTCCCGTTCCTTAGACATGTGTCCGGCAACGGTCACTTATAAACTCTCTTTCTTAACCTGCAGATGACGTATGAAGGTCGAAACGTATTTCTCTCCTTCTCAATAAAAGTGTTAGTACCCAAACAAGCCATTCTGATATACACTTTTATTTCAAGTGGATTTTTTGTCATCAACAATTTTTGTTTTATTTTGCCTTAAATACTTTATCTCTGTTCACTTCTGTTGTATGAATCTATTTCCTCATCTTCAATATAGTTATACTATTAATCGTCAATTTGTTTTCTTTCAGAATGAATTCTTCGACGGGTGATTCGAAAGTTTATCCACTTAAAAGAACCACACCGAAATGTTCAAAAGTCGATAGATTATCAGATTTGTCTGAAGATACTATTGTTTTGTTTTACATT
This sequence comes from Carcinoscorpius rotundicauda, assembly GCA_011833715.1. Classification (NCBI taxonomy): domain Eukaryota; kingdom Metazoa; phylum Arthropoda; class Merostomata; order Xiphosura; family Limulidae; genus Carcinoscorpius; species Carcinoscorpius rotundicauda. The sequence goes on along the minus strand of CM022394.1, from coordinate 125,259,844 downwards.
TGGCTTAAAACTGCACGAGGGCTATCTACGCTGGTCGTCTGGAATTTAGCAGTGAAAGAATAGAGGTACCTGGCCATTACCATCCTCTAACCACTCTTTCACAAACGAATAGTGAGACTGACCCTAACAATATTCTTCCCCACACACACATCATAAAGGGTGATAATGTTTAGTGGATGAAAGTTGGATCAAGAATTTCAAACAAAATATCAACAGAACATAAATTTTACTGGAAAATTCAAAGTGTATTGTACTAACCTTAGATTCGTTGATACCACAGTTGATTACACCATTGTGCTAAACAAGTGGAACCAAAGACAAATTGTTCAGTGGGAACATGTCCAACATTTGAGGATAAATTGACTGATTAACAGCATTCATTCCTAGTTTCATCCTGACGACCAGATTGTTAACCTAGGTAATTATAATATAAATAATCAGTGTAAATCAGTGTCAGCTAAAGGTCTTCTCTCTTTCACCACGTAAACTCTATGTACCTAATTTAGTTTTGTTATGTATAAAGCGTTTAGAATGCCATCTTGTTGTTTATATTATTGTTTCAAATTTCAAACCAATAAAATATGTTGTTATTCATGTAGAAATTTCTAAAATTAGGGAGATCGATCATTTGACTGTAAATTGACTGTATGGCGACCTGTTGTCTAGACGACGAGTCTCGTGCAAAAACAGACATGCGCAGATTACTCTGGAATTCTGTGGAAGTTACGCGATTGTTGGAGAACACAGTAAGCATACTAGTATAAAAACACCGGCGACGCGAGGAGAAAAGAAGAGTCAGTCATTCGTTTTTATTTGACTCAAGAAATAGTGTCTTCGTTTGAGAAAGTTTAAACGTTTGCTGTGTGTTTATTCAACTTGAATTTGTGACTGCAGTCACAAAAGCTGTGATTTTGTTTCGTCTATCTTTACGATTCATTCGAAATATTGGTTATACTGAAGGTCAACACGTATAAAACTGTTTAAGGGAGAACGGAAAAATTTGGAAAACGACAAGTTGAGACATTCATCGAAAACATCGTAAAAAGAACTTCGTCAAATTTATTGAACTGTGAATTGTTTCTGAACTTCTCCATTCAAACTTCGGAATTTCTTCGTGGGACCAAATTTACCTCCTGGACTGGAATTTTGGATTTCTGATCTGAACTTTTGGACTTTCATTCTAGATCGTTATATCGGACACAGGCCAGTACCATTTTATATTGTAATTAACTTTGAAGGTTGAAACCAGTACTATTTTATATTGTAATTAATTTTGAATGTTGAAACTGAATATCTGTCATTGTTATTATATAATTTATGTTATACCTGTCACATATATAACAGTTTATTGTAATAAATTAAACAAGCTGATATCTGTGTCTTTCTGTTGCGTTCAGTCTACATAAAACATAAAAAACGTGACAGTTTACACTTTCAAATCACAATACAGACACTAAAAGGACCTTGTTATGAAAGATAAAATAACTCTTTATCGACTCAGTAACTTTTTCATGACGAAAATAAAGAAATCTGCCTTTTTTTACTTTTTATCAGCTGATGTCTTATGTTCGTCCTTACTGTTTAAACCCTGAATAAATCTTTTAAAAGAAGTACTATTAAATACAAATATTTTTGTTACATCGTCCGTCAGTTATTTACTAAAATAAATACTTGATCAAAATGGTGGTTATTCTTGACAACTCTAACACATTTATAATCCTTATCAATGCCTATTCATTGTTATCCAACGTAAAAAAAAAACATTCCAAAGATACCTGAGGGAACTTAAAAAGAAAATTGCCGTAGACATTTGACTGATGATGAGACGACACCAGGTGAACCATCACAGTATATTAATTTGTTATTGTGAGTTATAAAGGTATAATTATCCCAAATTTTCTAAAATCACGAAGTAAAAGAACAGTTAATTAACAATACAGCAACATAATATAGGCTATCAATAAGAATTGCAGCATTATATTATGTTGAAAATAAATATTTTAGTAAATCGAATACAAAGAATTACGTTATATTTTCTAATGTTACTATTATCTAAAGGACATGACGTGCAATTTGTGTTTATGTGTCCGAAATAATAAATACATCATGTCACTATTTATTAAATGGCACCACACAAAAAAATCTGTAAAAAACTCCCACTTTGGTATTCTAAATTCAAACAATTATGAAAATAACTACGATACGTACAAGCGTTTGTTTATGAAAGAACAGAATTTTAAAGTACTGTCCTCGTCACAAAAACCCGACTTTCACTAGGACTAAATCTGAAGGTTTGATTATATCTTTGTTGATGAAATTTATAAATATAGTTTTAAGGAGCGGAGTTAAAAGAAACTGTTAGTTTTTAAATAAACGATAACAAACTTAATACGCTAAAAAATAATGTTTGCTTTGCACAATGAGAACTGTTTTCCACTGCATTAATTTTTCAGTTTTATGTCATCTAAAACAGCCCAGTATTTGCTAACCCTAATTGCTAAGCCTCTCGGAGTTTGCAGAATAAGGTGAATGATACTTGTCTGACTTTTGTTTCTTATTTCAAGGATTTTATTTTAATGTCTGATCTCCATAGTTACTATATGCAAATATTCAGTAATATTGTGGTTTAACATTATTGTTGTTTTTCTTCACAGTTTGTACTGGTTTCTAGTGTAATGATACTCTTGAATCAATTGTTGTAACGAAATGACGTAAGCAAAAGAGGAGGAAAATGACAGAAAAATAAAACTGATAAGTTAAGTGATGAAAACGAAATTTTATCCTTCAAATCTAGCAAACAAATTGTACCCAGATTATAAATAAAGGGTTGTTTCTCGCGCTCACGTGCATGACAATTTGTCAGTATTGATCTCAGAGCAACAAGTTTTAAATGTGACAAGTTTTTTATCGTCTGTAGATTTATTCTCTACATACGACTTTAACCTTTTATATTTATATATACTATATGTATGTATTATATGAAATATAAAAATAAAGAGAACCACAAATATTTTAAGATTAGATTAAAGCAAACAAATAGATGCTACTAAGAAACAAATATTTAAAGTTGAAGGGTATACAGATTTACTTACAGTGATCATAAGAAACTGTAAGATTGTGAGATACTCGTGGTTTTTAAACTATACTTCATGGAGACCTTGAAATTAATGTATTTCTCATTTACTTTCTATGTTTTAAGAAATATAACTAAAATAAAATGTAAACATTATGAATATATAGTAATATGCATGTGTACATTATACAGTAACGTACGGTAGCCGAAGTTGTTTAGTTTTGTGGGCAAATACGTAGTTAGGCCTACTGCATTTGTGTTATTGTCTTAAATAAAGGTAAATTTAACACCACATCATACCACATTCAAAACTTGACAACTTTAAAACAAGAGAACAGAAATTTTATCAGCAAATGCACAAATAACACCTTCATACAAACATGCTGCGAAATTCGACAGACAAAATAGATGAGCACTGAAACACCTGCGACCTCAGATCTTACAGCATTTACTAAACCGGCGAAACTTTGAACCATATAATAAATATTTTCATACATTTTAAGTACAATTTTATTACCCTCGGAATTTTGGTTGGAAGTGTTGCAGTAAACATAAGCCGTTTAGTCCAATATTCGACCTTTCACTGGGACTGAACCAGAAAATATGATTATATCTTTAATGGTGTAATTTATATAGTTTTAAGGAATGGAGTTTAAAAAATATTTTTTTCAACAAATTATACCACATTTAATAGATAAAAACACAGTTTATATCAGTACAATCCGAACACTTTTCTCCTGTAGTACTTGCTGTAAAATAGAATATTTTGTCTCATAAAATATTCACTTTTACTAAAGTTTTCAGTGTGACGCTATCTGAATCAGCCCAATGTTTGCTAACCCTAATTAGTTGGCCTCACTAAAGGTTGTAAAATAACGTAAATGCTACTTATTAGTTATCTAACTTTTGTTTCTTACTTGAGGAATTTTACCGAACGTATGTGGATATATAATTAAAATATTTATACAAAACTTTATACCTACAAATTGTACTGATCGAACTGCCCACGGAATGCAAGTTGAGAAACTTTTGACTATAAAATTTAGTTCTTTCTTCGCACAGTTCGATTCTTACTTTAAGATTTCGTTTCCTTAGTTACTATATGCAAATATTCAATAATATTATGCTTCCATTTTATTGTTGTCACTCTCAGTTTGTATTGGTCAGAAATCAAGCTGTACCTGTCAATCAATTGTTATAAAGATGTGACGTAAGCGAAAGAAAACGAACTAAAGACATATATAAAACAGATAAGTGTGAGGTAGCAGTGGGAAAAGATAGATGTTGAAAGTTGAGTTGTGAAAAAGACAATTTCGCCTTTAGAGGTGGTTAACAAATTGTACCTGGGCTGCAAATAAAGGGTTGTTCCTCGCGATCACGTGTGTAACGGCTTATTGGTATAGATTTCAAAACAAGTTTTATTTGTCGTCTTTAATATATACATATATATATATAATATGTTTGTGTTATATGCAATAAAAATATAGAGAGAACCACAAAATATTTTATGATTAAATTAAAGTACACAAATAGATGGTAATAAGAAACAAAGATTTAAAGTTGAAAGGACGTACAATTTACTAGCAGTGATAAAAACAAATTATAAAATTCTGTGTGATACTCTAGAGCAGGGACGGTTAAACTTGCTTAATGTAAGAGCCACAAGCGATAAACTTCAGATGTTTGAGAACATGAAGAAGTATTACACATACATTGTGTCATGTAAATATTAATAAATACATGTATGTAATGATATTTATTAATGTGTATAGTTTTCAAACTGTTAATTTGTATCAGTTTCAATAACCACAAAGTTTGTTTGTTTTTTGAATTTCGCGCAAAGCTACTCGAGGGCTATCTGCGCTAGCCGTCCCTAATTAAACAGTGTAATACCAAAGGTAATGCTAGTCATCATCACCCACCGCCAACACTTGAACTACTCTTTTACCAACGAATAGTGAGGTTGACCGTCACATAATAACCCCCCCACGGCTGAAAGGGCGAGCATGTTTAATGCGACTGGGATTCGAACCCGTGACCCTCAGATTACGAGTCGAACACGCTTGCACAAACCCGGCCAACCACAAAGTATACACACACACATACAAATATATACCAAATGTTTTCAAAATCCTGGCTGATTATTACTTCAACTATATTGAGCGTACTTAATACCGAAACATCTAAGAAAAATATCCAAATTTTCAATAAGAGATATTTTAATGAGATACCACCTTACAAAATTTTAGTCTTGTCATAATATTTTTCTGGCACAGACATTCGCATTACAATCAGGCTATTCACTGCTTGAAGATGTCTTGTGAATCGTTGAAATTCTGGTTGATATGTTGTCAAAGCTGTACGAATTAGCTCTGGCAGGTGTTAATTTGTAAGTATTGCACGATGCTTCAACTTCATAAACTTCATTACCGAGTACAGTATTTCACATGCGTATGTTCTGCTGAAAATTGAGATGAGTCGCACACTGGCTTTCTTCAGGTCAGAATATTTTATTTCTGGAATTTGCTTCAGAACTCAACTGTAGAAAGGGATTTATGGATCATATTTAGACCCAGGTCCTCCAGTAGTTCTATTAGTTCCATTTTCACAACAGATGATTCTGTAACTAGTTCGAGAATTGGATAACCATCATTAATCACATCAATTATGAATGAAGGTACAAGAAAGGCAAAGCAGGGCTTCAACTTCTGCAAGTCCTCAAACCTGTGTAGGATATTATCAAACAGTCCTTGTAATTTATCTTTAAATTCTTCCAATTTCTGTTTTTTTATTTCAAAATCAAAGAATGTATTTAGTCTCCTTTTGAGATTAAGAAAGTGAATTTTCCAGAACTCTCTTAGGGTTAACTCTGTATCAGAGATCACTTCAAAGCACCTTTGAAACAGTGCTGTGGTGTAGAGTTTCTTAAAGTTCGATATGACCTTCTGGTCCATGGGCTGTCGTATCCTGAGTAGTCCAAGATTCGAAGATTGGGTGGGGATGACTAGCTGGCTTCTTTATAATCTTACACTTAGGGAAGGCTAGCGTAAACAGTTCTCATGCAGCTTTTTACGAAATTCAGAAATCAAATAAACAAACTTATGGGTGGCTATGCATAGAAACTTATTTTATTATGGATATGTGTGCAGATCCCCAGTGGCGCAATTGGTTAGCGCACGGTACTTATAAGACAGTACTTGGGAGATATGCCGGGGTTGTGAGTTCGAGCCTCACCTGGGGAATGTATCTTTTGCCCCCAAGGGCTCAGCGGGGTGTCTGCGGACCAACCACACTAAAAACCGGGTTTCTGGTAGGCACAGCACAAACACCCCATTGTGAAACTTTTTGCTTTATTCAAAACAACAACAGCTTTGCGTGAAACCTTCTGAAACAAACGAAATTTTAAATTTTGTGTGTGTACGTTCATGTATCACAGTTTGAAAATGAAAAACAATTCTGTAATTGTTAATTGTTTTCAAATCACATAGTTGTTACAGATAGGTTTATTCAAAAGAAACACATTTATTAATTTGTTTTTGATGCTTCTTTAAAGTGTAGTCTATGTATTAGCAAACTTAGATGAAAAACTCAATCATTTAACCCAACAACAAAATCAAGAGTTGAAAGGTTTGATTTTAGAGTTTGCTCATTTGTTCCCTGATGTTCCTGGTAGAACCAATGTCATAGAACATGATGTTGTTATTGAGAACACTCGACCAATAAAACAACATCCATATCGGGCCAATCCTATGAAATTGTCAAAAATTAGGTCAAAGGTACAATACATGCTTGAAAATGATTTTATTGAGTTGTCAAATAGTAATTGGAGTTCACCTTGTATCTTGATACCAAAGTCTGATGGTTCATTTAGGTTCTGTACAGATTTCAGAAGGGTTAATGATGTGACCAAGACTGATTCATATCCTATTCCTCGGATGGATGATTGTATTGACCGTGTAGGTCACTCAAAGTGCCTTACCAAGTTTGACCTACTCAAAGGTTATTGGCAAGTACCTTTAACTCCTCAAGCAAGAGAAATTTCAGCTTTTATAACACCCGATGGTTTGTACCAATACAAAGTTATGCCATTTGGCATGAAAAACTCTGGTGCAACATTTCAAAGGTTGATGAATCATGTCATCGCAGGATTAGAAAATGTGTATGCTTACATTGATGATGTACTGGTAGTAAGCAGTGACTGGTCTGGGCATTTAAGCCACATTCGTGCATTTTTTGAGAGGTGTTCCGAGGCTCAGTTGACTATCAACCTGTTAAAAAGCGAATTCGGTAAAGCAACAGTTGTGTACTTAGGCCATGAAATTGGTCGGGGTAAAGTGAAGCCTATCCAAGCTAAGGTACAGGCAATAGCGGAGTATCCAGAGCCGACGAATAAAAGAGGTATTATGAGATTCTTGGGCATGGCAGGATATTATAGGAAATTTTGTCCAAATTTTTCTGATGTGGCTGCACCTTTAACAGCCTTACTAAAAAAGAATGTAAAATTTTCCTGGAATCAAAATTGCCAGACTGCCTTTGAAAGGATAAAGATCATGCTAATGAATGCTCCAATCCTCAAAGCTCCCGATTTTGACAAACCATTTAAGCTTGCTGTAGATGCGAGTGACGTTGGTGTTGGTGCTGTGTTGTTGCAAGAGCAAAATGGTGTTGACCACCCTGTGTGTTATTTTTCAAGAAAACTTGATAAGCACCAAAGAAATTATTCAACAATTGAGAAAGAAGCACTTGCATTGTTGTTAGCCTTACAACATTTTGATGTTTATTTGTGTTCTTCACCATGGATTGTTAATGTTTACACCGACCATAATCCACTCGTGTTCGTGAACAAAATGAAAACAAAAATCAAAGGTTACTCAGGTGGAGTATTATTTTGCAGCAATACAATGTGTCCATTAATCATATCCGTGGTTCGGACAATGTCATTGCGGATACATTGTCACGGTAATTAAGTGGTTCAGTGTTTCGTTATAATTAACGGTTGACTAAAATTTGTTTTTTTAGTTCAATGTTATGTATAATAAGTTAAACAAAAAAAAGTTTTCACAAGTTCAAACTTTTTTTTTTACTTTTAAGGGGGAGAGTGTTATGTATATGTGTAAATATTTTGTAAACGACAACATGTCGTGTTGTGTTTGAATTTTCATTTGTATTATTCATTTTTCCATATTGATATTATTGTTTCGAAGTTTAAACTAAAATATGTTATTTATTTAGGGTAACATTTTAGAACTTTCTCGAATTAAGTAGACCAATCACATGTTTGTAAATGAGTGCTGGTGACTTCCTGTCTAGACGTGTAGTCTCGTGCAAGAACGGATATGCGTGGATAGCTCTGGAGTTGTATAGAAATTGCAAGATTGTTCGAGAAATAGGCCTATCGGTATAAAAGACGGTGACAAGATAGAGATTCAGTCATCAGTTTTATTCGAGGGAGAGAGATTCAGTCATCAGTTTTATTCGAGGGAGAGAGATTCAGTCATTAGTTTTATTCGAAGACAAAGAGTGAGAATCAGACACCAGTTTCATTTCAAAAGAAGAGAGTTAGTTATTTGAGAAAGATTAAGTGTTTGCTGTGAATATTCAACTTGGATTTGTGATTTTATTTCGTCAATCTCTACGATACATCTGAATTACTGCTTGAGCTGAGAGACGGCGATTTCATTGAACTGTGAACTGTTTCGGAATTTCTTCGTGGGACCAAATTCACACCCTAGACTGGAATTTGAGACTGTAATTTTAGATCATTACATTAGATACAGGCCAGTACCGTTTTGTGTTGTGATTTATTTTGAAGTTTGAAACTAATATTATTTTGTTTTGTAATTAATTTCGAATGTTGTAACTTAATATCTGTCACTATTATTATATAATTCATGTTATATCTGTTATATTTGTTAATAGTTTAGTGTAATAAATTATACAAGCTGTTATCTGCGTTTTTCTGTTGCGTTTAGTCTACGAAGAACTTAAAACATAAAAAATACGTAACACTTCACAAAAGCTACTTGACTGTCATTGGCCAAACTGATTCAAAGGTGAAAGTTGTGAAAATCAGGCGGCATGCTTGAGTTAGGATGTTGTTTTGAATTAAGCACAAAGCTACACAATGGGCTATCTGTGCGAAGGAAGTTGTAACAATGTGATAAAAATGTAGTAATAAATAAGAGTTTGTTTGTTTTGAATTTCGCGCCAGGCTACTCGAGGGCTATGCTTTCGTCGCCCCTACTGTAGCAGTGTGAGACTAGAGGGAAGGCAATTTGTGATCACCACCCACCGCCAACTCTTAGGCTTATCTTTTACCAACGAATAATGAGATTTACCGTCACATTATAACGCCCCCACGGCTGAAAGGGCGAGCATGTTCGGTGCGACGGGGGTTCAAACCCGCGACCCTCAGATTAAGAGTCGAAGGCCTTAGCACACCTGGCTATGCCAAGGCACTAAGTGAGAGTAAGACTAAAGACAATTTGAATTAGGTTGGTTAAGAATCCCCCCAGTGGTAGTGACACTACTTTAACAATAATCTGAGTAAATGAATAACATGTATTATCTATGATACTTACATGGCCATTTTCCTATCGTTTTTTTATTTGAATTTTGTTAGTTTAGTAATTGTAATTAATCCATGAATTATTATGTTCTTGCTTCATGCTTGAGGTCTAACAAATAACTTAATATTTAGTATTAAATATTTATACTGACAGCACAATAATGTTTGTTACTTAGAAGTTTTTACAAAGTTAATAAAATGTTTATTTTCTTTCTAACTTACTAACGTGGCATCCAGATCTTTAATTTTTCACCTACCTTTTAACTGTTTCACATACATACCTTCATTCCCTTACTTAATGTTTGAGATCCAAATCTCTATCCATACCTTTTTAAAAGTATTTATTCCACAAATCTCCATTTTTCATCATCTTTCTAATCTCTGATCACAGTGAAATCTCTATTCTTGCCATTCAATACACCTAACACTCAAATCTTTATTCTACGTTGTAATACCCACCACTTCCCATCGTCATCTCTATTCTTCTTCGTCTTGCTATTTGAAATTCATGTCTCTATTCTTCATATTTTATAAAAAATCTGGCATCAAGATCTCTATTTTTCACCTTCCTTTCAACTGTTTCACATCCATATCTCTATTCTTCATCGTCTTGCTATGTATTTGACATCTTAATCTCTATTCTTACCTTTTTTCTAAGCATTTATTCTTCAGATATCTATTTTGCATTATCTTACTTACGGCATGATATACAGGTTTCTATTTTTCTCCTTGCAATTTGATATTCATATGTCTATTACTCATAATTATAACTATCTGGCTTCCATATCTTTATTCTTCAACTCTTTTCTAACTATTAATTCTTTAGATCTCCATTTTGCATTATCTTAACGATTGTTTGACATCGTCTTGCTATTTGAACGTGACAAATTTACGCATCATAATTTTATAACTATCTGACATACAAATTTTTAATTACTTCATCTGCAGATAAGTTGTTGTTAGTAATGATGACGCGACACCAGGTGAACCATCACAGTATATTAGGTTGTTGTCAGTAATGATGATACGACACCAGGGGAACCATCACAGTATTTTAAGTTGTTGTTAGTAATGATAATACGACACCACGTGAACCATCACAGTGTATTAAGTTGTTGTTAGTAATGATGATACGACACCAGGTGAACAAATCACAGTGTATTAAGTTGTTGTTAGCAATGATAATACGACACCAGGTGAACAAATCACAGTGTATTAAGTTGTTGTTAGCAATGATAATACGACACCAGGTGAACCATCAGTGAATTAAGTTGTTGTTAGTAATGATAATACGACACCAGGTGAACCATCACAGTATATTTAATTGTTAGTAATGATGATATGGCACTATGTGAACCATCACAGTATATTAAGTTGTGGTTAGTAATGATAATACGACACCAGGGGAACCATCACAGCATATAAGTTGTTGTAAGTAATGATGATACACCAGGTGAACCATCACAGTGTATTAAGTTGTTGTAAGTAATGATAATACGACACTAGGTGAACCATCACAGTGTATTAAGTTGTTAGTAATGATAATACGATACAAGGTGAATCATCACAGTGTATTAAGTTGTTAGTAATGATAATACGACACCAGGTGAACCATCACAGTGTATTAAGTTGTTGTTAGTAATGATGATACACCAGGTGAACCATCACAGTGTATTAAGTTGTTGTTAGTAATGATAATACGACACCAGGTGAACCATCACAGTGTATTAAGTTGTTGTTAGTAATGATAATACGACACCAGGTGAACCATCACCCTGTATTAAGTTGTTGTTCGTAATGATGATACGACACCAGGTGAACCATCACAGTGTATTAAGTTGTTGTTAGTAATGATAATACGACACCAGGTGAACCATCACAGTGTATTAAGTTGTTGTTAGTAATGATAATACGACACCAGGTGAACCATCACCCTGTATTAAGTTGTTGTTAGTAATGATAATACGACACAAGGTGAACCATCACAGTGTATTAAGTTGTTGTTAGTAATGATAATACGACACCAGGTGAACCATCACAGTGTATTAAGTTGTTGTTAGTAATAATGATACGACACCAGGTGAACCATCACAGTGTATTAAGTTGTTGTAAGTAATGATAATACGACACCAGGTGAACCATCACACTGTATTAAGTTATTGTTCGTAATGATAATTCGACACCAGGTGATGCATCACAGTGTGTTAAGTTGTTGTAAGTAATGATGATACACCAGGTGAACCATCACAGTGTATTGAGTTGTGGTTAGTAATGATAATACGACACCAGGTGAACCATCACAGTGTATTAAGTTGTTGTTAGTAATGATAATACGACACCAGGTGAACCATCACCCTGTATTAAGTTGTTGTTCGTAATGATGATACGACACCAGGTGAACCATCACAGTGTATTAAGTTGTTGTTAGTAATGATAATACGACACAAGGTGAACCATCACAGTGTATTAAGTTGTTGTTAGTAATGATAATACGACACCAGGTGAACCATCACAGTGTATTAAGTTGTTGTTCGTAATGATGATACGACACCAGGTGAACCATCACAGTGTATTAAGTTGTTGTTAGTAATGATAATACGACACAAGGTGAACCATCACAGTGTATTAAGTTGTTGTAAGTAATGATAATACGACACCAGGTGAACCATCACACTGTATTAAGTTATTGTTCGTAATGATAATACGACACCAGGTGATGCATCACAGTGTGTTAAGTTGTTGTAAGTAATGATAATACGACACTAGGTGAACCATCACAGTGTATCAAGTTGTTGCTAGTAATGATAATACGACACTAGGTGAACCATCACCGTATATTGAGTTGTTGTGGGTTATATAATTATCAAACTTTACTAAAATCACTAACAAAAAGTAAAGTTAATTAATAATACAACAACATAGTATAGGCTGTATATTAACAACTGTTGCATGCTACAATGTCGAATAAAAATATTTTGGTAAATTTAACATATAGAATTACGTCATATTTTTTAATCTTACTATAAGATGGTGTTTATATCTGTATCTATCTACAGAAACAATAAATACGTCGTAGCATATCTATCAAATGTCACCACAAATCTAAATCTATTTGAAAATTCCCACATTTACTATTCTAGATTCATACAGTTACAAAACTAAATACGACACGTATAACATTCCTTTGTTTAAGATCGGTAGAATGTTGAGTACCCTCCTTGTGAGAAGAACCCAGCTTTCAGTTGGACTAAACCTGAAAGTTTGATTTTATCTTTATTGATGTAACTTATAGTTATAAGAAATGGTGTGTGCTTTCTTACAGTGAAGCCAAGGGGAATGCAACCCTTAATTTAAGCGTTGTAAATCCGGATACATACCGCTGTACAAGCGGGGTGCTTTAAGAAACGCAGTTTAAAAAATAAAACAAACTTGTTTTTATCAATAAACAGTAGCAAGTTTAACAGATAGAAAATGACCGTTTCTATCAACACATCCCAACAATTTTAATATTGTCATTCTCAGTTTGTATTGATCAATACTTGTCAATCAATTGTTGTATATATATATATGACGTAAGGAAAATGAAGACAGAAATATAAAACAGATAAGTGAGGGATAGCAGTTGGAAAAGACAGAAGAAGTTCAAAGTTGAGTTTTAAAAAACAATTTCTCCTTTAATTGTACCAAGAGTATGAATAAAAGGTCGCCCTTCGTGATTACGTGAATAACCGTTTGTTGGTGTACATCTCAGAGGAAAAAGTTTGAGATGTAACAAGTCATGCATGTCGTCTGCAAATTTATATATATGTATTATCCAGTCGTATTATGTGAAAAATAAAAATAGAAAGAACCACAAAATGTTTCATGATTAGATTAAAATACATAAATTGATGCTACAAAGAAACATATAAAGTTGAAAGGATACACAAGTTACTACCAGTGACAAAAACAAATTGAGTTATTTTGTGATACTCTAGAAAATTGTTAGGGGTGCGGAGCATAAAAAAGGTTGGGAACCACTGCTCTAGAGTAAGGGTGTCAAAAGGGTGTCAGTTTTCCATGTTTTATGTTCCAAGTTTGTATAGGAAGTGTTCTGTTAAAGCCACTCAACAATAACACACCGTTACGTCACATTTTAACATGTGAATGACAGTGTAATTATTTCCTTACAAGTTAGTGAAGAATATTCTGTTTGTTGTCAACATTATTCATACCTGTTATTTCGTTATTTAAAAAATGTTGAGCTCTGTCTTCGTCCGCAGGTTTTCAAACTTAGCGCGAGAAAAAGATACCATAAACAGAAGACAAAGATAAATTGTTGAAAAGACACTGCGGTTCACGATATATATACATATAAAATAGTAGTGTATAATGTCCAATCATATTCAGATGTTGACGACAGCTACTTTCAAAGTCAATCTTCATTGGTTGTTGTTCAGATCGAAGTCTGTAATATCATAGAATGGTAAAATAAAAAGTTTGTAGCAAATAAACCACAAAGAAAACTGTACGAAAAACAAGACATGAGTAATTAGTATGTTAAGTAATAAACATTTATTAACAAATACAATCATAGGATTTGGGATTATGATTTAAAAATTAGTAAGTAAATAGTCTACTGGAGAAACACGTAATAGTTTAGATATTAAACAGTTCCCCACAAGTACAGCATCAAGTCTATGGACTTACAACGCTAAAATCAGGCGTTTGATTCCCCTCGGTGGACTCAGCAGATAGCCCAATGTGGCTTTGTTCTAAGAAAATACACATTCGTACATGTTAACAAATATGAAAGTGTGGATTGGTTTCTTACTTCTTTGTCACTTACACTCACTAAATGTTACAAAATTGTAAAGTTTGTCTGAGTAAAACTGTTCATACAGATTTATAATTATTTTTTTACTTAAAGTTTAAAATATGATACATTGGTGTGCACTCAAAACCTGGAAGATGCTCACAAGTTGTGGAAGGATAAAAATCAGGTGTAGTAAAAGATCAAAAGGTTAAAAAAGATACATTGCAGTAGATTATTAATAATGGTTATTTTATAACCCACAAATTACGTTTTAGTTCCAGATTAGTTTTAACCCCATATCATACACACAAGATTTCTTCTGACTAAAGTCATCCGAATTTCTCTTAACTCGAAACTTGTATATATTTTATACGTATGAAGACCGTATGGTCTGTTACACTGACGAAACCAAAGGGGTTCTACCAGTAAGAGCTATTAACCATTTGGAACTTTCCAAAAAAATAGTTGTGTAACCCCTATTCTTTCTTTGCAGAAAATTCTACTTTTTATAAATTTATGTTTAGATTCATCCTAATCTTCTGAGTCCTAAAGAAATATTTTTAAAGAACTATCACTGAATAAAAATATTCAGGCTGTATCATCCAATAGTACCATTGTTATTCTTACCTGAAATGACCACTTAACCAAAAAGTGGTTATTCTTGACCACTCTACCAAATTTAATATCCTTATCAATGATCCTTAAATGATTACTTGAGGAAACATTGCAAAGATGACCAGATGATTAAGGCGCTTGATTCGTAATCTGAGGATCACAGGTACGAATCCCATCAAACCAACCATGCTCGTCCTTTTTCCGTGGGTTCGTGATAATGTTACGGTCAATCCTATTATTTGTTGGTAAAAGAGTAACCGAAGAATTGGTAGTGGGTGGTGATGACTGGTTGCTTTCTCTCTCGTCTAACACTGCCAAATTGAGGACGGCTATCGCATATAACCTTCATGTATCTTTGTGTGAAATTTCAAAATCAACAAAGATGCTTGAGAAAACTTAGCAACAAAAATGTTGTAGACATTTGTCTGATGGTGAGAAGACACCGGGTAAACCATCACAGTATATTAAGCTGTTAGTAATAATGAGAAGACACCGGGTAAACCATCACAGTGTATTAAGTTGTTAGTAATGATGAGAAGACACCGGGTAAACTATCACAGTATATTAAGTTGTTAGTAATGATAAGAAGACATCGGGTAAACTATCACAGTATATTAAGTTGTTAGTAATGATGAGAAGACACCGGGTAAACTATCACAGTATATTAAGTTGTTAGTAATGATGAGAAGACACCGGGTAAACTATCACAGTATATTAAGTTGTTAGTAATGATGATAAGACATCGGGTAAACTATCACAGTATATTAAGTTGTTAGTAATGATGAGAAGACATCGGGTAAACTATCACAGTATATTAAATTGTTAGTAATGATAAGAAGACACCGGTAAACCATCACAGTATATTAAGTTGTTAGTAATGATAAGAAGACACCGGTAAACCATCACAGTATATTAAGTTGTTAGTAATGATGAGAAGACACCGGGTAAACCATCACAGTATATTAAGTTGTTAGTAATGATGAGAAGACACCGGGTAAACCATCACAATATATTAAGTTGTTAGTAATGATGAGAAGACACCGGGTAAACTATCACAGTATATTAAGTTGTTAGTAATGATGAGAAGACACCGGGTAAACCATCACAGTATATTAAGTGTTAGTAATGATGAGAAGACACCGGGTAAACTATCACAGTATATTAAGTTGTTAGTAATGATGAGAAGACACCGGGTAAACCATCACAGTATATTAAGTTGTTAGTAATGATGATAAGACATCGGGTAAACTATCACAGTATATTAAATTGTTAGTAATGATAAGAAGACACCGGTAAACCATCACAGTATATTAAGTTGTTAGTAATGATGAGAAGACACCGCGGTAAACCATCACAGTATATAAGTTGTTAGTAATGATGAGAAGACACCGGGTAAACCATCACAATATATTAAGTTGTTAGTAATGATGAGAAGACACCGGGTAAACTATCACAGTATATTAAGTTGTTAGTAATGATGAGAAGACACCGGGTAAACCATCACAGTATATTAAGTTGTTAGTAATGATGAGAAGACACCGGGTAAACTATCACAGTATATTAAGTTGTTAGTAATGATGAGAAGACACCGGGTAAACCATCACAGTATATTAAGTTGTTAGTAATGATGAGAAGACACCGGGTAAACTATCACAGTATATTAAGTTGTTAGTAATGATGAGAAGACACCGGGTAAACCATCACAGTATATTAAGTTGTTAGTAATGATGAGAAGACACCGGGTAAACTATCACAGTATATTAAGTTGTTAGTAATGATAAGAAGACACCGGGTAAACTATCACAGTATATTAAGTTGTTAGTAATGATGAGAAGACACCGGGTAAACTATCACAGTATATTAAGTTGTTAGTAATGATGAGAAGACATCGGGTAAACTATCACAGTATATTAAGCTGTTAGTAATAATGAGAAGACACCGGGTAACCATCACAGTATATTAAGTTGTTAGTAATGATGAGAAGACATCGGTAAACTATCACAGTATATTAAGTTGTTAGTAATGATGAGAAGACACCGGGTAAACTATCACAGTATATTAAGTTGTTAGTAATGATGAGAAGACACCGGGTAAACCATCACAGTATATTAAGTTGTTAGTAATGATGATAAGACATCGGGTAAACTATCACAGTATATTAAGTGTTAGTAATGATGAGAAGACACCGGGTAAACTATCACAGTATATTAAGTTGTTAGTAATGATAAGAAGACACCGGGTAAACTATCACAGTATATTAAGTTGTTAGTAATGATGAGAAGACACCGGGTAAACTATCACAGTATATTAAGTTGTTAGTAATGATGAGGAAGACATCGGGTAAACTATCACAGTATATTAAGCTGTTAGTAATAATGAGAAGACACCGGGTAAACCATCACAGTATATTAAGTTGTTAGTAATGATGAGAAGACATCGGGTAAACTATCACAGTATATTAAGTTGTTAGTAATGATGAGAAGACACCGGGTAAACTATCACAGTATATTAAGTTGTAGTAATGATGAGAAGACACCGGGTAAACCATCCAGTATATTAAGTTGTTAGTAATGATAAGAAGACACCGGGTAAACTATCACAGTATATTAAGTTGTTAGTAATGATGAGAAGACACCGGGTAAACTATCACAGTATATTAAGTTGTTAGTAATGATGAGAAGACATCGGGTAAACTATCACAGTATATTAAGCTGTTAGTAATAATGAGAAGACACCGGGTAAACCATCACAGTATATTAAGTTGTTAGTAATGATGAGAAGACATCGGGTAAACTATCACAGTATATTAAGTTGTTAGTAATGATGAGAAGACACCGGGTAAACTATCACAGTATATTAAGTTGTTAGTAATGATGAGAAGACACCGGGTAAACCATCACAGTATATTAAGTTGTTAGTAATGATGATAAGACATCGGGTAAACTATCACAGTATATTAAGTTGTTAGTAATGATGAGAAGACACCGGGTAAACTATCACAGTATATTAAGTTGTTAGTAATGATAAGAAGACACCGGGTAAACTATCACAGTATATTAAGTTGTTAGTAATGATGAGAAGACACCGGGTAAACTATCACAGTATATTAAGTTGTTAGTAATGATGATAAGACACCGGGTAAACTATCACAGTATATTAAGTTGTTAGTAATGATGAGAAGACACCGGGTAAACCATCACAGTATATTAAGTTGTTAGTAATGATGAGAAGACACCGGGTAAACCATCACAGTATATTAAGTTGTTAGTAATGATGAGAAGACACCGGGTAAACCATCACATTATTAAGTTGTTAGCGTAATTGTTATAAAAATAATTATTATAAATTTACTAAAATCACGAAGGAAAAGCAAAGTTAATTAATAATACAACAACATAGTATCGGCTATGTATTACTAATTGGAGCATTATATAGTGTTGAAGGTATACATGTTTGGTAACTCCAATATAAAAAATCAATAACGTCACAATTTCTAATCTTACTATAACATGGCATGTATATCTGTATCTATCAGTGTATGTGACCGAAACAATAAATAAGCTATGGCATATCTATCAAATGGCACCACAAACAAAAATATATTTAAAATTCCCACTTTTGGTATTCTAGATTTAGACAATTACCAAAATAAGTATGATACGTGTAACATTCCTTTGTTTGTCACAGATATAATTTTAAGTACTCTCCTTGTAACAAGAACCTGGCTTTCACTAGGACTGAACCTGAAGGTTTTATTATATCTTTAATGATGTAATTTATAAATATAGTTTTAAGAAAAGAAAAACTGGTGGGTTTTCTTTAACAAAGTGCAGCACATTTAAGAGATACAAAATGTCTGTTTGAATCAGCACAACCTGAACACTTTTCACCTGCTGTAAACTGAATCTTTTTTCTCACTTTTTCAAAATTTTCCAGTAAGACGTGATGTAAAACAGCCCAGTAATTGCTAACCTTCTCATAGGTTGTAGAGTAAAGTGAATGTTACCAGTTGTCTAACTTTTGTTTCTCATTTCAAGAATTTAATTCACATTTAAAATATTTATACTAAACATTATACCTACAAACTGTAATGGCCGAAGAACACGGGGAATACGAGGTGAGCAACCTTTGACCATAAAGGTTTTGTTCTTTCTTCGCACAGTTCGGTTTATATTTTAATATTTCGTCTCCATAGTTACTACATACAGATATTTAATAGTATTGTGGTTCAGCTTTATTGTTTTGTCTCACAATTTCTATTGGTTAGAAGTGAAACAATACTGCTCAATCAATTGTTATAAATTACGTAATGAAAGAAAGGGAAAATGAAAAGAGAAATATAAAACTGAAAAGTGAAGATTTTAAAAGTAGAGTTATACAAAAGACAGTTTCTCTTAAACTCAGTTAACAATTTGTACCAATAGTATAAATAAAAGGGTCGTTCTTCACGATCACGAATGTAACGACATGTTGGTGTAAATCACAGAGAAACAAGTTTGAGATGTTTCTGCAGATTTATTCTGCATATACAAGTTTAAACGTACATATATTATATGTTTGTATTACATGAAATATAAAAATAAAGAGAACCACGACTGTTTTCTGATCAGTTTGTTTTTAGCAGCATCTATTTCTGTGTTTTAAAGTTGAAAGGATACACAATTTTCTAGTTGTGATAAAAACAAAATGTAATATTGTGTAATACTTTACAGTAAGTGTTAAAGTAAAAGGTATACTATCAAATGTATTGTTATTGTGTGTTGTTTTTATGTTTTTGAATATCGGTTTAATTACATGTACCGTCCATTGTATCTGTTTATTTTTGTATTTATTTCGTTAACGGGTATAGCTTCCATTGTATTTATCTTTTTTAAGATAAGTGTAACATTAAATACTACGTACATGTCATTAGTCAGTCTTTGAAAGTGAATTAACCTTTTAACGACTCAATGTATTCCAAATTAAAACGGGCCCGGCATGGCCAGGTGCATAAGGGTAATCTGAGGATCGTGAGTTCGGATCCCCGTCACACCAAACATGCTCGCCCTTTCAGCCGTGGGGGCATTATAAAGTTACAGTCAATCCCACTATTCTTTGGTAAAAGAGTAGTCAAAGAGTTGGCGGTGAGTGGTGATGACAAGCTGCCTTCCCTCTAGTCTTACACTACTAAATTAGGGACAGCTAGCGCAGATAGCCCTCGAGTAGCTTTGTGCGAAATTCAAAACAAACAAACCAAACCAAGTCAAACACACGTGCGCGAATGTCATTAAATGATGTCTTTCATGATATAAAACACTTCATTACACAAACAGTCTCTGACACTGACATTAAATACAAAATAAATCTCTTTAGTTATTCTTTGGAACAACTTGAAATTATTAATGACTCGTTTTGGTACAAATCAAAACACACATTTAGAGGGGATTACCTTTAACAGCGTTATGAAGATCATGGTGTAGAAGTGTTTATGATTGTTTAATCTTTCCAAGGATTAACATGTTGCTAGTGATACTTCTGTTGATTGACAACGTGAACTATTTCAAACGATGTGCTTCTGTGTCATCAGTGTAAGTTATAAACAACATAAAAACGTTAGTTTTGTACTTCTGCATAATTTGTCATTGAAAGAAACTAAACAAAATAAAGTAAAACAAAAAATATAATCTATAATACGGTGACATTATGTCGAGTAATCTACATTCTATTTGAGAACGGCTTTTATTGATAAGGAGAGAACAACGTTTCGACCTTCCTAGGTCATCTTCAGGTTAAGAAAGAGAGTTTGCAAGTGACCGTTGCTGGACACAAGTCTTCAGGACGAGAGTTTCAACACGTGTGACAGTTATTAATTAGTATTGGTATAAAGATGTTCCTTTATATTGGTTTAATTTTGGTTTTAGTTTCTGTAAAAGTAGGGCGTCTTTCATTTTACGTTTGTTTATATTTGTTTCCATGCTTAGTATCTGGGTGTTTTCTTTGGTAATGTTGTGTTTATTTGATTTGCAGTGTTCGAAAACGTGTGAAGGCGTTTTTTGTTGTTGTGCTTTGAATCTAGTTTTCGTTTTCCCGCTTGTTTTTCTGATATACTAATCATGGCAATTATTGCATTGTATTTTATAAATGATGTTGGTGTTGTGTTTGTAAGTGTAGTTTTTACTCATAATATACTTCAGTTTTGTACCTGGTTTTTGAATAAATTTGGTGTTTACTGGAATGTTGTGTTTTGTTATGAGGTTTTTCCAAATGCTGGTTATTTTTTTTTTGCTAATGTTGGGAACATTTGGCATTAGCAGCATGAGGTTTTGTTGTTTCTCGGGGTTTATTGTTGTTTGTTTAGGTGTGTGCGTATAATTTTTTCCACCTTTTTCGGTATGCATCAATACTGTCAATCACTGATTATTATACACGTCATACATTGTTGATTCGTGCTCCACCAATCAATATACTATTTTTTCCCGCGCTTTGCGATTGCTTTTATCCCTCATGGAGCTTCTAGAAAGTTCAGTAGACAACAATACTGTCAATCACTGATTATTATACACGTCATACATTGTTGATTCTTATGCTCGAAAATCTTTAACATATTTAGAAACAGGTGGGACATGCGCAATACATATTTACAAATATACGTTACGTTCATTAAACATAAATAAATGTATAATAGTAAATCCGTTACTTGGTGGATAAATTTCAATGTGAGAGAAGAGGAGAGCTGGTGAGTAAAAGTGGCTCACAGAACTGTTATTGTCTTTGGGTTTATTATAGTGTTAATCCTGTCCATGTTTTGCACAGTAGTAAATGAATCCAACGTTGTTTTCAATCTTAGATTTCATTAGTTGATTATTTACAGATTAACTCTATTGAAATAAATACAAATTTATTAAAAAAGCACTTGAACTAAAATTAAAGAAGCCGAAATTTTATAAACAGAACAAAATAAAGCAGCTTTTCGTTACATCTTCATCACCGAGTTACACTGAAGAAAACGCTTTGTAATTAGTTAGGAACCAAAATGATGCAATGTGAGTGATGTAAAATCGCTTTAATTTGCTATGTTTATGAGTAATTACCTACTGTTTGAAATAAAAATATTTTGTTTTTTTCCTTCACTGAAGCGTTTTTATTTGTATCGATTGCATACAGTTTTGTTACGTTAACTCTATTATCATTAGTGTTTAACTAAACTTTAAAGAAAAACCATTAATACAGGAATGTAACATGAAAATCATGATATTACTAATATTAAACAAAGAATAGAATTAAAAACATGTTGCCTGTATGTGGTTATTTATGAGAAAGAAGTGAAAAATTTAAGTTTGAACTCAGCTATACGACTTAGTCTCTGGGAACAACAGTGACGTGATGAAGTAGTGAGAATTTGTTTTTATTAATTGATAAGTATTTAGTTATCACTGAAGAGAATTATGTAACTGTCTCGTCTGAGCAGATACAGTTTTAACCCTCTGCTCCATGCTTCTAAAGAGAAAATTAGTTTGTTTTGTTTTAATTTTGCGCAATGCTACTCGAGGGCTATCTGTGCTAGCCGTCCCTAATTTAGCAGTGTAACACTAGAGGGAAGGAAGCTAGTCATCATCACCTACCGCCAACTCTCGGGCTACTCTTACCTACGAATAGTAGGATTGACTGTCATATAATAGCGCCTCCACGACCGAAAGGGCGAAAATGTTTGGTGAGACGGGGATTCGAATCCGCGCCCCCCAGATTACGAATCAGACGCCTTAACCCGCCTGTCCGTGCCAGGCCATGAGTATTGTAACATTTGTGAAAGATGAGGTAAAAATCCGCTGGTATGAAAGACAAACAAACTGAGAATAGAAAGAAACTAGGCACAGAATGGCCTGGTGGTTAAGGCACTCATCTCTTAATCTGATGGTCACTGATTTGAATCCCTGTCACACCAAACATGCCATTGGGGTGTTATAACATGATGGTAAATCCTAGTATTCTTTGATAAAAGAATAACCCTAGAGTTGGTGGGTGGTGATAACTAGCTGCCTTCTCTCTAGTCTTGCATTGCTAAATTAAGAACGGCTAACGCAAATAGCCCTGGTGTAGCTTTGCGCAAAATTCAAAAACAAACAAAGCAAATCACGCGAAGTTACTGTTTTCTGCTAAACAAGGGTTCAGAATAATGTAATAGACCAATAAATTTTACAGTACTGCCATTGTAGTTACTGAATACCTTCAGATTCACCGCAATTTATAACAAATAATTTGTCCAAGTTTCCATCAATGTCTGTGCTTTTTTTAAATTAATTTGTAAATAACTTTGATTAAAAGACACTTTAAGTTGCTCTTAAATTTTTCAACAAGTAATCAAACGTATAGTTCAGGTTTCTTGTATTTAGGCGACTTACTGATATCTTCTTACATTAGTTGGCAGGACGATATTTCATGAACCTCTCAGAAGCTAACGTTGACTTTACCTCATTACAGGAACAATGCTAAAACCCTATGAGTCAATTACTTCTTAGAAGTTCCCGGATGTCCTAAGTGTTGGTATTGGACAGGAGTTTAATTTATAAATATTTGAAACTAGAGTCTGAAAGGGTGATTTATTAAATGTTTGCTTTTGGTGGGCACTTACACATAAACTGCTACACCAAAACTCTCGGCCTGGTATAGCCAAGTGGTTAGGGCGCTCGGTTCGCTGGTTTGAAACTTTGTCCCACCACACATGTTCGCCTATTTACCGTGAAGGAGTTATAATGTGATGGTCAATCATACTATCCGTCGGTAAAAGAGAATCCCAAGAGTTGAAGGTGGACGGTGATGACTCGCTGCCTTCTCTAGTCTTTCACTGCTAAATCACAAATGGCAAGCTATGATACCCCTGTGAAGCTTTTCGCGAAATTCAAACAAAACTATGTATTAATCGTGAATTTTTCCTTTAATAGAAAATGACCGTGCAAAATATTTTGTAGGAGGCAATAAAATTTATCTTGCCACATTTATTCCACAATTCTTTTATTTCCATTCATTCGATCACGTTCTACCCTTATTTTCGAGTCGCAGTGCAACATCTCTGTGTAACGATCATGGGTTCTAACTAATCATTTTGTTATCAGTGGACTTATGTTTAAATCTGTTTTTATATTGTCTTCCTTAAGTAATACTTTAATCATATTTTATGATTTCTTCGTTAAAACGATAATCTAATGCTGCGGTTGCATCCTTAAAAGCAACATTAAACTACCAATCAAGGATGTCAACGGCAAATAACAATGTATCTCAACCTGATGAAAATACACAGAAATGGAACCAAACGTCGTTCAAAGTATTCGGCTCAAGGAAGGTAAACCATTCCTGTAAATTTCCACTTGCTACTATTATCTCGACGCATTTTGTGGAAAGGATATGAATTTTTATTTCATTAATATTTTAAGCGAATCTGAATACCAGTGTTTTCTTTTTTTTAATCCATAGATGTACCGGTGAAGTCCATATTGGTTTCTTAAAGTAATACATCCACCAATGTACATCTTAATCCATCACTTCGCTGGTCCTTAATAACACACAAGTCACAAGATGTAATATATATATATGTAAGTGTTGAAATTAAACCCACTCATTATTACTTCAATTTTCCAAGTATTTGACACAAGACAATCACTTATTTTATCCTACATTTCTGGTGTAACAGACAAAAACAGGAAACATTATATAAATTGAAATATAAAGGTATCATTTGTTGTGAATAACATACAAAAGAAGCTTGGTAATTTGACGTTTAAAGGACACCACATGAGATCTAACAGCAAACATTCTGCTTAAGCAGACTGTGTTTTCTCATTGGAGGTGATTTATCTTCACCTTTTTTGACAATTATTCTAGGGTACAATAAATTGTACATTGTCATACATTTTCTCAGTTTTTTCTGAATGGTCAGTCAGGGATGATAAGATAATGAAAAATTGTAAAATTTCAAATGTTTAAATACTGTTTCCCTTTACCGGTGATTTGTGTAGCATAATCATCAAAACGAAATAAAACCATACTAAAATACATGCCAAATCATGTTGTTCCAACTCTAAATGAAGTAGATAAGCCTTATGTTTGTGTCACGATTCTCTTCGAAGATCCTTCTTACGTGTATTTTCCTTGATGATCCTGGTGTCCCTTGATAATCCATATCTTTCCTTTACCAATACCTATTTTCAGCCTAGAAGGTACCTAATGTGGTTTATAGGTTTCACGGCCACGCCAAAGACCATTAAGGTTCAGATATATTCACATCTAATTTAGAGCTGCTGACCAAAAGGAATGAAATCAGTCTTCACCTGTTTACTATTAATCAAATAAGAGGATTGATTCAACTGTTATATCACCCCATAGCTGAAAGTACAAATCTTGTTCAGCGACATATCGTGGCTCGAACCTTCGATCTTCTAATGTGTATAAAATATACAATTTTTTAAAATTAGAATGAATTAATATAAATCGCTTGTGTAAGATATTCTAATGTAGGTTCTTTAACATTTGAATATTTGTTTACACATAATACTTTTGGGAAAACATCTTTTATTCGCAAATTTAACAGTAATCCCCAGCTAGGACAGCAGTAAGTCTACGAATTTACAACACTAAAATAAGGGGATCGATTCCCCTCGATGGACACAGCGGATAGCCCGGCTTTGCTATAAGAAAAAACGCAGACCTTTAAAAGTAAATTTAATTATTTGTCATTAATATAGATTGTTTTATATCATTACATTATTAATACAGATTATATTTTATAATTTTTACTTTCTCATTGAAGATTCTTCGGATTTCACACATATGTTTCAAGAAATCATTCTTTTCTTTGAGGTCGATTCTTGACAGTGTTTCGAACTCTTTGGCTGACATGTTGTACATAACTAGTTTTTCTTCGTGGTCAATGTGGAGCCCAAGATGTGGGAAATGGCTTGTGTCCATAAAAACTTTAAACACGAAAAAATACAATAATACTACGAAATATTTAACAACTATAGTTACCTAATAAACGGTAAGATTAATCTTTCACTGAATATCAAAATCAATAGTCATGAATAAACTAACTTTATTTAAACAAAACTATTTGACCCCCCCCAGTGGCTCAGCGGTATGTCTGCGGACTTGCACGCTAAAATCCTGGTTTTGATACCCGTGGTGGGCAGAGCACAGATAGCCCATTGTGTAGCTTTGTGCTTAATTCAAAACAACACCAACAAAACTATTTCTTAAATAATTTTGTCCCGACGAAAGTTCCGAAATTATTAAACTGACACTTAGGTGTAACGTTGAAAATATGCTACTTTTTAGAGTAAATTGGTAGACATCACGAAAAACCACGAGATTTTAAAAGTATCGTTGTAAAAAAGGGTTTCATATGCTCAATAATTACAATGGTCAACACATATTGATGTTCTTTGTCACATAATTCATTTGATTGACGTACAACAACGTTCTCCATTTTTAAACTGTTTTGACCACTTTTGTATTTACATGTTTGAACTCTCTGGTGTAGTATTTATCTATTATTTACAGATGAAAATGTTGTTCTAAATGTCTGTTCATAGATCCTACACAGTCTCCTGTGTATATATGTTTCTACTTAACAACAAACAAATCAACTAACTAGTCACAGGACCAATGGTTAACAATTTTGTTGGAAGAAAGTCTTCTTTTATGAGTTAGAAACATCAAACAGGACCAGCACCAATAAAAATAGGCATAACAGATGAAAGATAAAGACCACTGCTAGAACCCTGGATTCGATACCTGTGGTGAGCAGAGCACACATATAGATCTTTATACTTAAATATAAAACAAAAGATAAAAGTGAAACGCAATTGAATCCATTCTTGGAAATTTTGCTTACATTAAACGGTCAACGTACCAACAAAGCTTTGAATTCCTCAAAATCTATTATAAATAGGTAACCAGGAACAGGGCTCATAAACCGTGGAAGATAACGATATTTACTTTCTGATCTTACATTTCTAAGACAGCTCATAATCTAAAACTCTCAACTATTTTACATCAACATAGAATGAGGAATAGCAGGATAACATTTACGTAACTTTCAAAATAATAATGTAATTACATTTTTAAAAGTAAATGTTTCTGTGAATATAAACCTAAAATTTGTGTTATAAAGAATTGACCTCAAAAATAGTTATTGTTTATTTAAATACGAGGATTTTATTTCTATAGCATGCTTCGACTTTGGAAGCAGTATTTATAACATAAGAAAACAGAGTACCTGCCAACATTTCATGGCTTTAATGTTTCACTTAACTAAAACTAGAATCTCCAATCATCTCTTAAATAACACTTTGACTTTATATTTGATGTGGCTGTTGAGTAGGCATTATATGTGCTATGCTGATAAAAAGCAAATAATGTGTACATTCGAGACGACAGAAAAGTAATTTCTAACGCCAAGAATAACTAAGAAATAATTTAAATAAACGTACCCACTAAACTGTGGTGTTTCCATGTAAGATCGTTACTATTACTATTTGTAAGGCGATACTGTAGATCAAATGAAAAGAAATAATCTGTGTAAGTTTCAATGTGTATTATTGTACTTATTATAAACCATACTATCACAATCTAAAACTGAATCATCTATTAAAACATACCTTTTCAGTTCGTCACTATATTACTGAAAAAGACAAGTGTTCGATTCGCCTGGGTGGGCTTAGCAGATAGCCCGATGTGGCTTTACTATAAGAAACACACACACACACGTGTGTCTTTTCAAAAGAATCTTTATTTGAGCTACAAATACAAAAAAAAGACATTAAATAAACATAGAATGAGGAATAGCAGAATTACGTAACTGTTTCTTTATTTAAATTTTACATAATTTTGTTTTTAAAACGTTTATTCAGGTAGTAATTTTAACATCAATATCAATTTTCCACATAGAGCTGTGAACTTCAAGGAAGCAGTCATGGAGATCGTACTGTTCTCAAATAACCTCAGGAAAAACTATAAATTCGGTCAACATTAGTACACGTAGAGTTGAAAGTAGTAACTACTAAGTTTAATTCAAATTAAAAATAGACTTCTTATGTTTTCTAAAATTTCAGTCTCTGAACTGCATTTTTAATTGTAGTCATGTTTGGCCTTGGTTGTTCTTCCCGGATGATGCGTTGTCTGTGAAGTAACCTTGGGTAGTGAGATTTTCAGTTGATTTATTGTGCCACTCAGAAAAACACGTGATGGTGTATCCTAGTTTTGACACAGATTGAAACAGAAGGCAATTATATATTGTCTTTACAAACTTATAATACTTTTTAAAACACATGGACACCTTCCATCCAAGATGTTTAAATTGTTTGTCAGCATTTGGTTTCACTTTTGGTAAAGTTTCCATCAAATTTTTCTTTGAGCTGTGAATCGTCATTAAATATCCGCGATCAGGAAATTCCGTTTGAAAGACTAAAGTTTCGTCATTACAGCCGATGAAATCATCTTCACGCTCTTTTTGATCTTGAAGAAGTTTTGGTGAAACAAGAACTTCTGCTGGTTTAGTTTCATTGTATTTAATTCCTTGAAGGAATGTGTTTATATTCCCATCGTCTCCAGGAACAATGAAATGTTTTGTCTTTATATAATGAATGAAGAAAGGGAATATGGTCCCACATCCTTGAAACTGATATTTCTTACCTTCAGGAAGATACCAATGTCGTTCACGTGCTGGAGTGGTAAGTGAACTGCCTGGTTTACATTTGGAGAGCGTTTCAACTGGAATCCTTTGTCTGATTCCACCAATACTCAAACGTTTAGTTTCTATTCCTTCAGGAAACATGGAAAAATATCAAGCCTTAGCAACTTATTTTACCCGATATTTTTATTTCCCAAATTCCTATTATTTTATTTGCTTTAGTTCATTAACTTATCATGTAGTAACTATATTTCATAAATGTGTATATATTTTCATATCTAAGCATTACTTTTTAATTATTGCTACATAATACATTGTTTTATCAATAAACGAAAATAACTATCATTGAATAACTTTTCCTTCCACGTTACCTCATTTCGTGACCAATCAACAAACACTTGACAGTGACGTACGATGACTTGAGGGGTGAGTTGGAACCTTCATCTTCTATTTAAATAAACGTCACTATACGTGTGCATCTGTTCATTAAACGTTTCCACATTTATTGATAAAAGAGCACCAAACTTGACATAGTGATTCAGTAAGACGTGGGCATCTCTTTTACCAACGAACAGTGAGATTGACTGTAACCTTATAACGCCCCCACGGCTGAAAGGGCCAGCATGTTTGGTGCGACGGGGACTCGATACCGCAACCCTCAGATTACGAGTCGAAATGCCTAAACCGACCTGGCCATGCCAGGCCACCAAGTAAAAGTAA
This sequence comes from Carcinoscorpius rotundicauda, assembly GCA_011833715.1. NCBI lineage: Eukaryota > Metazoa > Arthropoda > Merostomata > Xiphosura > Limulidae > Carcinoscorpius > Carcinoscorpius rotundicauda. Next base: position 125,230,413 of record CM022394.1, on the reverse strand, counting down.
GACTTAAGATAATTTAAATTAGGTTGGTGAAGAATCCCAGTGGTAGTGATAATATATTAACAATAATATGAGTAAATGAATAACGTTAATACGTAATATTAATAGTAATACAGTGGCATGGTGATTTGACGAGCTGTGAAGTGTGATAGATACAAATACAATTAATTGGATACTTTATCATGATGGTAGTTTCATACTCTTGACTTAGAAGTTCCAAACGTACAAAAGGCAATTGTGCAAAGTCAAGTAACAAAATATTTCATTATAACACCCAATTAATGTTGTGGAATTGTTTGGTATCCTAATAACTTTAAGTTCCAAGCGAAGTAGTTTAACTGTATAGTACTCATAATAGTGTCTCACAAATAATCAGTTAATATTAGATTCACTCAAAACAATTTATGGAATAAATATACCCACCAAGACGAACATATATATTGTCTATATTATTTACAGGGTCATTTTTCTGTAGTTTAATGATTTGAATTTTGTTAGTTTAGTACTTGTAATTAAGCCATGAATTATTATGTTCTTGCTTCATGCCTGAGGTCTAACAAATAGCCTAATATTTAGTATTAAATATTTATACTGTTGATATTCACCATTTTGATATTTTTGTATCATTCTGCATAAAACTTAATTATTGTATTTGTTGGAAGAGTTTCAGAAGTGAATAAAAATTTAATTTAGTAAGAAGAGTATGGTATAAAGTGTACATTATTTGATTAGAATAACCATAATAATTTAAGTTTATCAGTGTCTTATTTTGGGACCTATGATATTTATATGTATCAAAAGCTTGTTTATATACTTCAGGGGAACTGTATGGGTTTAAATAGGGAAACCTTGACACTTTTGCAAGTTATACCATTTTCTTTCACTAACGATGCATAAGTAAAGGCAGAAATGGAATATCAGTAATCATAGAAATGACGCATGGGTTAGTTTGTTATAACTTGAAAACAAATTAAATAAAAAATGCTGCATTGACTGAAAATGTGGGATGTGTTTTCGTTCCTCAGTGGGCCATACTTTTTTGGAGCACATGATCTGCCATTGCTGCATTTGGCCTTCGCATCCAGGCACAATTGGATGAATTGGGTCTATCCTTGGATAACATTACAGAATCCATTGGTCAGCCCATCCTACCGTGGCTTATTACAGTCCTCAAATGTGACCTTTCTTTAAGTCATCTGAAAAAGGCAGATACTCCCAATTGGAAGTACCGGCTTTTATTTACTGAACATCTTCAGAACAATCTTTCCATTCCAATTTATACAGATGTCTTTTAACACTTTCATTACTTTACCTTTTGGTACTGGCCATAACGACACATAACTCAGAACCAGGACTGGACAGACCAACTTCAGGTGACTAGTGGCAGTTCTTGTACTTACCTGTTGGTCTTCCTGGTGGGTTATGATCATTAGCATTATGCTAAAGAAAGTCTTTTACAACTTTGTAGACTGGATGTCAACATTGGTTTTTGGCATTTTATGTTTTTAATTGCTGTTTTGGATTTACCTTCATTTCATTTTATGTATTTTACTTCATTTACTTTATGTTTACCTTTTTACTAGACATTTGGCTAATTATTATTACGATTTTGCTACATGTCTTTTAAAACTTTTATTTTACTTTACCTTTTGATAATAGCTCTTATGACACATAACCCGGAACCAGGACTGGAAAGGCCAACTTCAGGTGACTGATGGTGGTTCTTGTACTTACCTATTAGTCTTCCTGGTGGGTTATGATTATTAATATTATGCTAAAGAAAGTTCTTTACAACTTCTCTTACTCTGCTTTCTCTCTTAACATTGTAAACTAGGTGTCAACATTGGTTTTATGCTTTTTCTGATTTTCAATACCTTCATTTCCTTTTATGTATTTTACTACATTTATTTTTACCTTTTTACTGGACATTTGGTGCAGATAGCCTAGCTGCTTTGTGCCATAAAACATTAAATCAATCAACGAACCAACCAACCATCTTGGACCACCTGATTGGACTTGAAACAATGACGATCACAGAAGACTTCAACAATGAGAGAACACCTTGTTTCTGTCTTCTATGGTCTTGAGCTCCCTCTTGGTGATGTTGTTCTTCCCATGGTCCTTAAGGCAAAATTCTTGGGGTTTATTTTTCACCATAAGCTTTCTTTCATTCATCACATCAAACAGCTATGTGTCAAGTGTACAAGGGCACTAAACATCTTTCGTGTCCTCTCTTCCACCTCTAAGCAAGTGGATCAATGTTCTGTGCTCAAGGTGCTTGCCTTTGATCCAAATTGGCCTATAGGTTTATGATTCTGCCAGGGCTTCACCTATGAAGATGCTGTACCCCATTCACCATCTGGGGCTTTGGCTCTGCATGGGGGTTTTCTCACTTCTTCAGTCCAAAGCTTGTACACCAAATCCTACAAACCTTTTCTTAACCTCCACCATTTGCTCTTTCTGTCATTTTTCCTTTAGGCTTTTATATGTCAAAGCTCATTGAAATTCTTTTGGAAAGCTTACAAAATTTTACTTTAAAAATATTTTGAAGAACTAATATACATTTATCACATAACAATAATTGTTTATTAACTACTACTGAAGTTAAAATCTTATTGATAAATATCAATAAAAAAGATTTTCATAAAATTATGTTAATTTTCTACTCATTTGAAACTAGCAAATGTTGAACACAAATTAAATGCAAGGACACTCATTCATCTTTAAAGCTAGAAATACACACCATAATAAAAAAAAATATTCCATAACACTACAAGTAGTAATTACATAAAAGTTGGATTTGTTTCTCAGAAATCCCAGACCATTAAAACTGTTTCTGAGCACCAATTTTGTAGCAATGTTTTATACAGGACCACCAGTTTCACAAAGGAATAACAAAATGTAAATAGCTTTGGCAATTCTTGAGAAAACAATAATTGTCCAAGATCATGTTACAGCTCCTAATTAAGGCAATTAACTATCATTCTTACAAAGTTTCTTTTTACAGATTGTCAGTATATCCCACAATGCTATATCATGTAGACCAATGCTATGGTTCCAGAATAACTTAGAAACATGCAATTTTTCTGTACATCAAACACCATTAAAGAATTTTGCAACAATTAATATTTCAGTAAATCTGTGGTCAGTCCAAGCTTAAATAAACTTAAAAACCCGTTTTAAAAATTAAATTTGTGGACTGTTGTCATCCATTTAATAGGTATATTCATATAAAAACAATGATCTCTATTGTGACAATTATTAATAAGAAAAAAAATACACACATGTATATACACACAAAAAAATTGTAACACATGTATATACACACAAAAAAATTGTAGTCATTGATATCTATTAAACTCAACAAATCTACAAAACACTATTAGAAATCCAAAGAACTTAATCAAGAAAACAAAATATATATGTCTAATCAAATTATAGATCCATTCGATATTTAAACCAAAGCATTTGTACTGTTTCCAAAAGCTAACACTTTTTAGTAAAAATTTTTAATTTATTTCTCTAAACTAATAATTTATGTTTACTTCACAGGCTTCATTTGACTGTTGTTAGTTTTATATTGGCAATTACTAGTCTCAAGAAAACTAATGTCTTCATCATTTAGTCCTAACCAATACAGTGTAATTAAAGTAAAAAATACAATGAATTTTTAATTAAAAAGTGTCAGAAACTACTACTACATGTTATCAATAATGTCTAAATAAATGTTTCTTAGTTAGTACAAAACTACAACTCAAACAGAAACTACTACTACATGTTATCAATAATGTCTAAATAAATGTTTCTTAGTTAGTACAAAACTACAACTCAAACTACACATATACTAAAACTTCTGAGTCATTACAAGGAATAATTTTCAACCATTAATATAAAACACAAGTACAAAAGTACATTAACTTGGAATTAATAATTATGGTTTTGATAGTTAATCATAAAAATTTACAAATAATAACCACCAAATGATCTTTTATTTTAAAATGTCACATGTATATAATATTTCTCCACACTAGTAAGTACACCTTTTTTATGGTATAAAGTGAAAAAAAATTCAGGTTTCGTGATTCAAAACTTTTCAAACAATTCCCAACTTTCCTACGACTGCCATAAATCTTGGAGTTTAGTTACAGCAAAAACATGAAAAACAGTAGTTAACATCAGTTCACTGTATTACTGTGAAACCATCACACCAGTGAAGGAACACAAACAGTTCTCAATACATGATACAACATTTAATAACATTAATGGGAAAATCACAGCAAGAATAAGTGTTAGTGTACAGAACTAACACACAATGACAGGTCCTTCATTTTTTAATACAATGATTGTCTTAAATGCTTGAAACCCAGATACTGATGGGTACCTGAAGCTCCCTTAAGTTAACTCTCATATTTTAGCAGTCTCACTAACCATAACCTTAAAAATTATAAGAATAACAAATTATACGTAAATATAAGAAAAGCAGACACACAGTGCCTGCTTTACATATAGATTCAACAGAATGCAAACTGAAACCCATCCTTCTGTGGCTGGAATATAGGGTGTGCTGCACAGCTGACAGAGAGAAGAACTTATCTGTCAGCTTTCCTAGATCTCGATATTTTGTATCAGATCTTGCATTTCTTTCACAATCTCAAGAATTATTGGGAATTGCATTATCATGAGGCCGATTCATCTCTTCAACTGACCCTGATGTTCCTTGTTCTGGTGGTGACATCAGTGAAGGGGCATCCTTCCTTGGTGGAATTCTTTCATTTATCTTATCTAAGCCTTTAGCTTCCTCAAAAGAAGAAATTTTATGCTGTGGTGAGATCCTTCCTGAAGCAAGGACTGAAGAAAATCATTAAGTTAGATATCTACCTCTAATTTTATAAAACTCTTTACTAAATTAACCAATTATGATTAATATTAAACCGTGCCTTCTTTGTGATAAAAACTACACACCTGCAGTGACCCACACACAAATATAAATGAAGGTGTGTGAGTGTATGCACAAGTGTGCAAGTTACATGGGTGCTTAAAGCATTGCATCATGACAGGGAAACAATTTACTCTAATTACATTACAAACCATGGTGTTTGTCTTTCCATATGTTTGTTTGTCTCCCATTTGAAAGCTGTTCACAAAGACAAAGCTCAACATTCACTTTGAAAGTGACAGAAGAATAGGTGTGAATAATGTTGATGTCAAATTTTATTTAATGAGCAGAATATTCTATAATAAAGTGTTAATTAATCTGAGTATTCCAGAAAAATGTAGATCCACCATACGTTATTGTTGATGGCTCTTAGCAAGAATGACATACTGAATCCACCATATGTTATTGTTGATGGCTCTTAGCATGAATGACATACTGAATCCACCATACGTTATTGTTGATGGCTCTTAGCATGAATGACATACTGAATCCACCATACGTTATTGTTGATGGCTCTTAGCATGAATGACATATTGAATCCACCATACGTTATTGATGATGGCTCTTAACATGAATGACATATTGAATCCACCATACGTTATTGTTGATGGCTCTTAGCATGAATGACATACTGAATCCACCATACGTTATTGTTGATGGCTCTTAGCATGAATGACATACTGAATCCACCATACGTTATTGTTGATGGCTCTTAGCATGAATGACATACTGAATCCACCATACGTTATTGTTGATGGCTCTTAGCATGAATGACATACTGAATCCACCATACATTATTGTTGATGGCTCTTAGCATGAATGACATACTGAATCCACCATACATTATTGTTGATGGCTCTTAGCATGAATGACATACTGAATCCACCATACATTATTGTTGATGGCTCTTAGCATGAATGACATACTGAATCCACCATACATTATTGTTGATGGCTCTTAGCATGAATGACATACTGAATCCACCATACATTATTGTTGATGGCTCTTAGCATGAATGACATACTGAATCCACCATACATTATTGTTGATGGCTCTTAGCATGAATGACATACTGAATCCACCATACATTATTGTTGATGGCTCTTAGCATGAATGACATACTGAATCCACCATACGTTATTGTTGATGGCTCTAGGTATGAATGAAATATTGAACAATTACTTTTCTTACTGGCTGGTGTAATAGCTCAGATCTTTGCTTCAATTAAGAAACCAAGAGTGCAAAACTATTAACTTTTTAAAGTCCATGAAATAAATTTAAATTGATAGAATAACTTAAACTTTTCCAATCACTGGGGATGGGTACTTTTGTTTCTGTTACAAATATTTGTATCATGCTAATCGAGATACCAATTTTATCAAAACTATAAAAAAGATGAAACTACACCATACTATTATATTCAAAAAGATTTATTTTAATTTTTTCATTGCTTTTCTACAAATTGTCACATATCTTACTCCCTCTTCTACATACAGTTTTATATTTAGTAATCTCTCTCACATAAGAAATAGTTAATCTTATTTTATGATCTTTGGCTACCATCCTTTCTATTTGCTTCACAAATTTTCACAACTAATTAAACATCTATCACTAAACTAGCTAACACATTTAAAATTATTATGTACTGTGTAACATCAAACAAACAGTACCCGTAAGTAGATTAGTTGGTGTGTTGTGTGTATCTGTCTGTGAGATCGAGTTTCAAATAAAAAGGACAATTATACCAATAACTATCACAAAAGTTCTACAATGAAGTGTTGGTGCCTGTTCCATACTTGTAGAATTGATGGTGTTATAGCAAATGAGTATGTGTTGATGATGTGTTAGAGCAGCTGAAGTGTGTGTTGATGATGTGTTAGAGCAGCTGAAGTGTGTGTTGATGATGTGTTAGATCAGCTGAAGTGTGTGTTGATGATGTGTTAGAGCAGCTGAAGTGTGTGTTGATGATGTGTTAGAGCAGCTGAAGTGTGTGTTGATGATGTGTTAGAGCAGCTGAAGTGTGTGTTGATGATGTGTTAGATCAGCTGAAGTGTGTGTTGATGATGTGTTAGATCAGCTGAAGTGTGTGTTGATGATGTGTTAGATCAGCTGAAGTGTGTGTTGATGATGTGTTAGATCAGCTGAAGTGTGTGTTGATGATGTGTTAGATCAGCTGAAGTGTGTGTTGATGATGTGTTAGATCAGCTGAAGTGTGTGTTGATGATGTGTTAGAGCAGCTGAAGTGTGTGTTGATGATGTGTTAGATCAGCTGAAGTGTGTGTTGATGATGTGTTAGAGCAGCTGAAGTGTGTGTTGATGATGTGTTAGATCAGCTGAAGTGTGTGTTGATGATGTGTTAGATCAGCTGAAGTGTGTGTTGATGATGTGTTAGATCAGCTGAAGTGTGTGTTGATGATGTGTTAGATCAGCTGAAGTGTGTGTTGATGATGTGTTAGAGCAGCTGAAGTGTGTGTTGATGATGTGTTAGATCAGCTGAAGTGTGTGTTGATGATGTGTTAGATCAGCTGAAGTGTGTGTTGATGATGTGTTAGATCAGCTGAAGTGTGTGTTGATGATGTGTTAGAGCAGCTGAAGTGTGTGTTGATGATGTGTTAGAGCAGCTGAAGTGTGTGTTGATGATGTGTTAGAGCAGCTGAAGTGTGTGTTGATGATGTGTTAGATCAGCTGAAGTGTGTGTTGATGATGTGTTAGAGCAGCTGAAGTGTGTGTTGATGATGTGTTAGAGCAGCTGAAGTGTGTGTTGATGATGTGTTAGAGCAGCTGAAGTGTGTGTTGATGATGTGTTAGATCAGCTGAAGTGTGTGTTGATGATGTGTTAGATCAGCTGAAGTGTGTGTTGATGATGTGTTAGATCAGCTGAAGTGTGTGTTGATGTGTTAGAGCAGCTGAAGTGTGTGTTGATGATGCGTTAGATCAGCTGAAGTGTGTGTTGATGATGCGTTAGATCAGCTGAAGTGTGTGTTGATGGTGTGTTAGAACAACTGAAGTGTGTCTTGATGATGTGTTAGATCAGCTGAACTATGTGGTGATGATGTGTTAGATCAGCTGAAGTATGTGCTGATGTGTTAGAACAGCTGAAGTATGTGTTGATGATGTGTTAGAGTAGCTGAAGTGTGTGTTGATGATTTCACTATTGTTAGTAAAACTTATAAAAATGGGAAATGAAATGTTAGAGTTGATAATGATGTACACTACGATGTGAACTATGATGTATGCCATGTATAATATGATGTACGTTATGTATACTATGATGTGCACTACAATGTATACTATGATGTGCACTACAATGTATACTATGATGAACGCTATGTATACTATGATGTACGCCATGTGTACTATGATGTACGCCATGTATACTATAATGTATGCTATGTATACCATGATGTATACATTCACGTTGTGAGACAGTTTTATGTATCTTGTTATTTAGCATGAAGTAGAAATTAACTGTATTTTCTCATCATTCCTTACACCTGTTTTTCCGGCAGAAAGGATGCCCAGAGGTAGATTCCCACTAGGTGTTAAGCCCTTTAGCTGGAGAACACTTTCATTCTCTTCTCTGCAAAATTTAACAAACAATTAAAGCAGTGTTTCACAACCTTTTTCCTCAGCAGACCTAAAACAAGCAGTGAGCACTCATGTTCCCTTTTAATAAATGTTTATACAAGTACCGAAAGTGGCACCAAAAGAGAGATAAGTAAAGAATGGATGAGAAGTGAGGGTGTGATCATTAGTTGCCACTTACATCCACATATGATGATTACTGATGAAACGTGTTGAAAGAAAAAAAACACTATTTCTTATGATTTAATTTTAACCACTATAACTTCCAAACACCCCAAAACTTACCTGTTTTCTCAAAGTTTACTGCCAGAGGACAGTGTCAGCAAGGTTATAAAACACTAATATAAAGTGAAATGTATACACTGAAGAGTTTAATATATTTGCCTTAGAAATTTAAACAGAAAAAAATCCACCACATGGTTGAAATAAGTCACAACATTTTCAAGATACTCAATGCGTTATACAAAAATGTTATATCTTCTAATTGAATTTTCTTCATCAGTAAACATTCTTTACAACAATTCACATCAACAAAACAGATTTTATGACAAATACCTTCAAAAGTATGTATTTTCAAGAGTTTCAAGGAAAAAGAATTAACTTTCTGAGCTTACGCTAGTTCATCAAGACTGATGTAATGGCTTGTTTCAGTCAGATTTACCCAACAAATTTAACTGTTACATCAAAAAAACACCAAAAGACAAGAAAATATTGATAACACATTAGTTACAATTATTTTACTGAATAAACTTCTATAAATTCTAATTCTACAAGTTACCTCGATACAGAAAACACACGAGCCATTTCTCCGATTGCTCTGATTTGATTTCAAATGACTTCTTTTCTTGCCCCTGCTGCGCCACCTACATAAAATTGAAAATATTTTAAAATAGTTCAACATAAGCTATGGTTTTCCTGCATACTAACAGCACAAAGCAATTGCTTTAAACCTTAAACCTTCATATGGATCAAAATAAGTTTGTCATTCAGCTAGATTGTTAGAAGAAAATGAACAAATACTTCCAAAAAGTATTTTGTAATCCAACCAAAGGGATCAAGATCCAAAAAAGTTTAATCTCCAAATTACACAAACACTATAAATAAATTAAGATTTCTCTACTTTTCAAAATAATCATAATGCCAAAGAAACTTGCTTTCCAATATATTTGTGTTACCGTAATCACCCAAGTATAATGCTCCCATTTTCGTCCCAAATTTCAACATCAAAAGTTGGGGGGAGCATTATACTTGAGTATGTGAGAAATCCCAGTTTGCAAAGTCAAATTCTGTGTAAGAGGAGATCAAATTATGTAATAAATTTTATTGGTACGTTTGTGGTATTTTATCAATCAGTATAATACAAAGAGGGAAGTTGCAGGACTTGAAAAATCCGCTTAATTGAGCATCCAAGTCGGAACGCCCCTATCACTTGGTTTCTCTCAGCTACCGAATAATGCTTCATCTTATCGAGTAAAAGTTCACAGTGAACAACTTGTGTAGGCGTCATTCATTTCATTCTTAATGGACAATAGAGGCGCCAGACAGTCGACGCCCACGGATAAAGCCAAGTCTTCGGGTGACAACCAATCATAATCAAGGATTGCCTCGGTGAGACAAACCTTTACGCTTTTCAAACAATAGAGTCGACCTCCAAGGTGGATACGGAGGTCATGCACTGATTGGCCTGTGTAAGTAAAGAAGTTACAGTGAGAATGAACACATGAACTTCTGTGCATCGAAGGTTGTTAATTTACCTTTCAACAATTTTTTGAACGACAATCATTCTGTATCCCCCAAACAGGCATGACTGACACTTCAGGATTGAAAAGAAAGAGGTCTTCTTATGAGGCTTCCTTCAAGCTGAAAGTCATCAACTTTGCAGAAGCACATGGCAACTGGGCTGCTTCTAGAGAATTCACAATTCCGCAGGCAAATGTCAGGCTGTGGAGAAAGCAGAAAGAACTTCTGGTTGAGCTGCCAAAAACTAAAAGAGCATGCAGGGGCCTTCCAGCCAAGTACCTGGACTTGGAAAAGGAGCTTGTGGAGTGGGTGACTGACCAAAGATGTAGTGGCTACATTGTCACGATGCTTCACATCCAGCTAGAGACTTTCAGAAGGAAGAAAGATCCAGGTTTCAAGGCTTCTCTGAATTGGGTCCACAGATTCATGAAGAGAAATGGCTTAAGCCTGAGACAGAAGACAAAAATTGCTCAAAAACTACCTTCAGAACCGTCTCAGATGGTTGTCAAGGGTTTCCTGAAGACTGGAATCTCAAACAATTTGGATGGCACAGAAGATGATGAACTCTGGAAAGAAGACACAGAAGAAGAAGAAAATAAAGAAGATGAAGACCATGCTGACCCCAACTGGGATACAGATGAAAGACTGACTCCGGAAGAATTTCATGAACTTTTTGGTGACAATGATGATGACTTTGATGAATTCTGATTGAAATGCAGAAAATGTAAATTTTTGTGAGAAATAAATTTTTTTTCATGAAAAATCTGAAAACTTAGGGGGAGCGTTATACTTGGGTATGTTGAAAAAGACCAGTTTTCCGATTCAAAAGTGGGGGGAGCATTATACTTGGGTGATTACGGTAAGCAACATGAAGTTTACATAAATTTAAAATCTCATACTTTAGTACAAAGTCAAAAAGAAGTTGAATACTAAAAACAGTTACTTTAATTACTATAATCAATAAATGAAAGTGAAGTTTCTAACAAACACTTTTGTAGGTAAAAAATCAAGAAGTGAAAAGAAATCCCAGGATCTGCAACTGGCAGAGCCAATGCTCTAAAACAGCTTTCCAACAACACAAACCATTCCTGCTTTGTTTAACCATTAAGGCTTTCTAAGCATGCGTATGAACCTCATACTTACTGTATTCTGTAGTTGTTGCAAGACAATTAAAGGGTTGACTGCATTAGACGTATCAGCCAAGGGTTCCATGTTCCTGGCTGAGTCCCAGAATTTCTTTACGGTTATTAGTTTTCTTACATAAAATAATGTTTATCAGAAAGTTTGCTTTCATTAAATTATGATATGAATTAAATAATAATAATAAAAAATATATGTGAGTTGAGTTGAGTGGTGGGAAAAACAATTCATCAACTTCCCGACCAAAACAACACAACGTAGTATGACATTCACACCAATGTATAAAAGGCCTCAATGGAGGAATGTGTTGTGGCTGGCTTGTACTCTTTGCAACCTTAGTTAATAATGCATCAGTCCTGTCAGCCAAAGAGTTAATGTTCGCTCTTAGAGTTTTTCACTTATTAGCTTCACTAATTTATAACTACTTTCTAAGATATTTTGACAAGACATGACACTCAAGTTTCAGCTCATGTACATTTACACAAAAAACTTTTTGTAAAATAAGCGATTATAAAAATTTATCCTCCCATTCCAGAAAACTACCAGCTTTGTCAGTTCAGCTTAACCACAACGCCACACCTGCCAGCCAACCTTGTTATACATTAATTAAGATAATAAACACAAGATTATTTCAAACAAATACACATTTTAAAATTTGTCTCTGTGATATTTTATCACCTCTATTAAAATATCTGCATGGTTCAACATTTAATTATTCACACTGTTAACCACAATTACTGGTATGTGTTAGGTAGTTAAAAGCTTGGGTTTTTGTAAAATTATTGTTTTCATAGAATCCCTTAAAACTGAATAACAACTTGATTCATTGCTGTTATTATTTGAAAGCTATTATGACTGACTTATGATATGCCATATAGTATATACTTTGTACAAGTGTGCTTTCTTAGTATGTACTTGGCAAGCTTGACACAAGATGCAAAGAAGCGATACCTCTTATAGAATGAAAACAAGTTACAAATAGACTTTATGATCCTTCAAGCGAGCACCAAACTTCTATAAGACAATGATACTTGTCCACCTCAACATTGTTCCCAAACACTTATAAAGTTATTATTATAGAATTTTATATGAAGAACATTTATTTTTTATTTTATTAAAGAAGTCATTTCATATTTTTAAATGAACAATATAAAATGTTTACACTATCTGCATCACCAAAAACATACATATTATTGAATAAGTTACACCAATCTTAAAGTGATCTCAAATTACAAAATTTTTGCTAAGAAATCTTCAAAACAAGTGAAGAACACATATTGCTATATTATTAATTACAAAGAATCTTTAGAATCAGAATGAAAATTAAGTACAACTGTAAGTTAACTTCTACTCATTGACGTTCAGTAAATTTCTGTTTAATACAAGATTTTTAAAAATATGATCTTAACTGAAACATCTCAAACAGTTTTTCACACCATTCTACGTATTTAGTCACCATGATGACCTCAACTACCAATGTTTGAATATATTTAATAGTCACCATATTGACCTCAACTACCAATGTTTAAATATATTTATTAGTCACTATATTGACCTCAACTACCAATGTTTTAATATATTTATTAGTCACCATATTGACCTCAACTACCAATGTTTGAATATAATTAATAGTCACCATATTGACCTCAACTGCCAATGTTTGAAGATATTTAAGTCACTATATTGACCTCAACTGCCAATGTTTGAATATATTTATTAGTCACTATATTGACCTCAACTGCCAATGTTTGAATATAATTAATAGTCACCATATTGACCTCAACTGCCAATGTTTGAAGATATTTAAGTCACTATATTGACCTCAACTGCCAATGTTTGAATATATTTATTAGTCACTATATTGACCTCAACTGCCAATGTTTGAATATATTTATTAGTCACTATATTGACCTCAACTGCCAATGTTTTAATATATTTATTTGTCACCATATTGACCTCAACTACCAATGTTTGAATACATTTATTAGTCACCATATTGACCTCAACTACCAATGTTTTAATATATTTAATAGTCACCATATTGACCTCAACTACCAATGTTTGAATATATTTAATAGTCACCATATTGACCTCAACTACCAATGTTTGAATATATTTAATAGTCACCATATTGACCTCAACTAACAATGTTTGAATATATTTAATAGTCACCATATTGACCTCAACTAACAATGTTTGAATATATTTAATAGTCACCATATTGACCTCAACTAACAATGTTTGAATATATTTCATAGTCACCATATTGACCTCAACTACCAATGTTTGAATATATTTAATAGTCACCATATTGACTTCAACTACCAATGTTTGAATATATTTCATAGTCACCTTATTGACCTCAACTACCAATGTTTGAATATATTTAATAGTCACCATATTGACCTCAACTACCAATGTTTGAATACATTTATTAGTCACCATAGTGACCTCAACTACCAATGTTTGAATATATTTAATAGTCACCATATTGACCTCAACTACCAATGTACTTTAAGCTGAAAGCTATTTAAAGAAAAGAACTATTTTATTGTAGCACCATCACCAACCAAACGTTTATCATGTTAAATTGTTGTTTAATATAACAGTTCAACCAATACCAACTTCGGTTTACAGTTTCCACTAGAAATAACATAAAATGCCATAATGAAAGAAGGATTAGTAAATCAAGCAATATAAGTCATACCTGCTGACTCACCAGCAAGTTTTAAACATGAATTGTAATTTTAGAATAAATACAAATTTCATTCATTTAAGAAACACAGACAGTAAAAAGTAAGAATCTTAACTTTATCAAAAGAACTGAATCCTTATATTTTTTAAATGCACAAGCAAAACTAACAGATCTATCACAAATAAACTTTACTGTGTTGCATACATTGCACATAACAACCAATATTATCTTTGTGTGTTACTCAAGGAGAAACAAACATGAGATTAATTAACATACTTTGAATAGGAAAATTCTGTAAATCAAAATAATTGCTTTTTAAGACACTTAGCTTAATATAAAAACACTTCCATTTACTACATTTGAAATACTTCTCAGTGAATGGCAAAAGCCATACTTAATTCATGCTACAAGTAAAGTAGAAAATCTAGAAAAAATAATAAACTATAAAACTAGAAACATGTACTAGAGTTTGATAAACACGGGTTTCACCACAAAACACTTTTCAAAAACACTTTCTTTCCACCTTAGAGCTGAAACCAAAACTTTAGTACTGCCCGAGGAAGAAAACAAGGCATAATTTATATTGCTGTTACTTTCAATGTAAGTGATAAAAACCAAGTTCCAGTGATGTGGATAGATTAGAAATTATGTTTTAAACACTGCATAGAATATTTATTATCTTCAAATTTGCACAAAAAGTTCTTGGCCAAAGGACAACTCAACCCTTTTTCGCCTGGATGCAGTATAGTCATTTTTAAAATTACATTGTTACAAATGCCTAATTAATAAAAACAAATCACCATATCTAAAACACAAAACACTTAAAACACAAAGCAGGATAATTATCCAATGTTTTCCAGCCCAAATTAGATATCACTAAAGACTATATTTATGAATAATAACACAATAAAAACTACCATGTGAACAGTTACACATTGTGCAATTATGCTTACAAACACTGACCTAAAAGCCACGCTTAATGCTCTACAGACCACACAAGATTCATCAGCTTTCCTTTTCTTATTCTTTTCACAAAATAAGTGACTGTCCCATAAAGGGAAGTATGCCTTCATAATAAAAGTTGTAATGTAAGTTTACGTCAGACAGTTGGCCAGAAGCAATTAATTTTCTACTCAAAATCACATCATAAGGATCAAAATATTTTTTCATACAACAGTTACTTATTTACCAGGAATTTATTATACGTTTTTATTTACCTTCAAAAATAAAACTCTAAACAAAAATACTTTTAAATTGTGGATTCAAAGTGGTTGAAAAAATATAGATTTCATAGGGAATTTTCACACACAAAAAAGACCATTTTTAAGATATAGGTGTTATAGGAATACTAAAAGGCCCTCAACTTTATACACAGCATTGCTATTTGTGCTATATGTATCTCATTTCCAACAAACATGTTTTTAATAGTAACAAATGGAGGCTAATTACACTATATGCTAACCAACCCTGTCAAAAGTTTCTAATGTCATATATACCATTGAAACTACTGTAAATAGTTAGCATTTAATAAATCTTATCAGAAAAGAAATGTCCATTTATAAAAGATTGAATCCCTGCTAATCTTTCATCTCATACCAAGAAGTGTTGTGTCTACCTTAACAGTCTATCTTTCAACTCATACCAAGGAGTCTTGTGTCTACCTTAACAGTCTATCTTTCAACTCATACCAAGGAGTCTTGTGTCTACCTTAACAGTCTTTATCTTTCACCTCATACCAAGGAGTGTTGTGCCTACCTTAACACTTTTTATCTTTCAACTCATGCCAAGGAGTGTTGTGCCTACCTTAACACTTTTTATCTTTCAACTCATGCCAAGGAGTGTTGTGTTTACCTTAACACTCTTTTCAAATAATGAGTGGGAGTTTTTCCAAATAAAGCAAATATGACAACAATTACTTTAACAAAACAGAGAAAAATGTAATAAATAATTAAATAACTGCTTTATTTTCTTTTTACAAACAAGAAATGACACAACCTTAAAATTTCATTATTTCCAAACCTATTGAACTAAAATCAAAGTGAAAACATCTTTTAAAGCTTAAAGCAGAAATGTATTGATGTCAATACATTTTTATCTACATGAACAAAAAATTAAAATATAACAGCTGAAGAACATAAGATCAACATTACTTTAAGCAGTTAGGATATTCATTTTCACAACTTTATCTACAAAATATATCACTCTTAGAATTATTTTGAGACAGGAGAATAAACAGAATTCTTTGAAAATTAAAGATGTTATGTACTTTTATAAATAATACAATATTAACTGGCCATCAGGTCTTCAACCTGATGAAAGTCATAAATTGGGTGGTCTGGTTAACATCCACTGCTGATACCAACAACCTTGTATGTTGGTCTGCTCCTCTGGCCTGGTCTGTGTAAAGGAGAAGTCCTGAAGTATGGGTTATAGCCTCTGGTCTGCTGGCCAGATCCAAGGTTTCTGAGCTGTTGTGAAATGTGTGTATGATGGGGTCTGGACTACTGCCCAGGTTTGAAGTCTATGTGATAAACCTGGTCTACCTGTGAGGAAGCACAATGCTTCATCTCCAAAGTTAAATTTCAAGTGGACACAGAGATCACAATTGGGCAGTTTTTCAGTAACATATGGTTGTAGTCTTACCTCTATCCAAAAATCTGAGTGAATATTAGTGTAGGTTGTAGTTGTTTGGCTACAGCATCAACCATATTGCATCATTGTTTCAATGTGGGTTTTAGCTTCTCTGATGGATGACAATTAGTCAGTATTTCAGATTCAAATCTTTGGCCAGTTAGTCTGCTGTCTCATTCCTCAATGAAACAGAATCCAATGTAAGATAATTCTGGAGACTATCTTGCAGATCTCTTATGGCTGCATCAGTGTTCTTAGATCTCAAGGTTTGTTAGGTGGACAAAGTCTGTCAGAATAATTTTTTTTAATTCTTCTTGGATGCTCCGAGGTCATAAACTGTGGGAGTAGTAGCTGGTCTTTAGCTTCACAACTGGTGCTGGAATTGACATGTAAGTGATGTCACTGTCTGCATACCTAACATCCTAAACTGAGTTTATGAACAAAAACATCACCAACAGTGATTTTTATAAGGAAGGTTGGAACATTACATTTAATTCATTACTGGGTTGATTTTTAGTTTTGATCAAAGCTTCTTTAATTAAAAGATATTAATACAACAGTTCTATATGGCACTTTGTGTTCATACACCAAACTACCTTTATATTTTATCTCTGTGTGCTTTTCACAATATTTCATTCCAAATGTATAAATGGCACAATAACAAAACAAGGAACTTTATAATTACTGTAATTACACAGACCTTCAAATGTATCATCGCCTTCAGACATCAGTTCATCATCAGAACAGATCTTCAAAAGATTGACGAGCATTTCAGTTACTATAACAATAAAAACACAGAGATCCTTTAAATGTACACAAAGACATTAACTACTTGAATGAGTTTTAACATAAGCTAACTATTAAACTGTATTATTTTGGCTAATAAAAAGCATACACTTACACTAATTTACTTTTAGTTACTTTTACGAAAAACTTCTGGATTTGGTAAATTATATTTTAAAGATTTATGGACAACTGGTTTTCCCTATTCTAACCAAAACAACTTTGCTTTAAATTGCATAATTTTCTTTCATACTTTTCACTAACTGTTTGTAATTATTTTATTTAAACTACTAAACATATTTAATTTTGTTAATTAACGGGCTTCTTACCTTTCTCTCCAACAAATGGTAATGACCAAGTGAATACATCCATAAAGTTTGGCAGCCAAAAGGGATGTGCAGAACAGTTAAACTGCCTAATGTTCATCACATTGTTCTCATATTTTAGGACAGCAGCTGAAATTCATGAGTATACATCTTAATGATGTTCTTTAAAAAACTCAAGAAACACAAATTCAACATTTTCTTCACGTATTCATCCACTCAACATGTTCTACAATGTTGTAATTTAAAGTGACTAAACACGATCATATCAAATACATTTAGTCATTAATGAAGTCACTCTCACAGAGAAATTTTAGGTTTTTACAGTAATTCAGCTTACCTTTATTATTGTATACATCTAAGTAGTTAGGTGCAGAGAAAATAGTGATAAGAGATGGAAAACCAGTTGTTTGACTTTTTCTATACATACAATACCTAAAATAATAATACAAGTATTCTTTCAACAGCAACATCCCTGTCACAGTAACAGTGATAACTAACATAAAAAGTTTAAAGACCACTTAAGAGAGAAATTATTATCTGAAATTGAACTTATAATAAATTTAATGAGAAGAGCGCACTAATCACCTATTCATGCCGGGTCAATAGATTAGATCGAAGGCAGTTAATCAATAGTATACCAATGTCACGTTTTTTAATTTGTGTTGTTTTTCGAAAAGTAATGTGTTTTGATTGAAATTAGATACGAAACTGCGTGGGGATCGGAAATTCGACGGCTCCTTCTCATGACCTTTCTCATGTCTTACTGAATCACTATGTCAAGTTTGGTGATCTTTTATCAATAAATGTGGAAACGTTTAATGAACAGATGCACACATATAGTGACGTTTATTTAAACAGAAGATGAAGGTTCCAACTCACCCTTCATGACTTTCTTCAAGTCATCGTACGTCACTGGGTCAAGCTTTCTGTTTATTGATCAAGAAATGGAAAAACGTGGAAGGAAAAGTTGAGAGTCATTGTTTCACTCGACAATAGTATTTGTAAATACTTGGCTGCTGTCGTTTATTGATAAAACAATGGTTTAAACATTGTATTACGTAACAATAATTAATAAGTAATGCTTTTTCTAACAGTATCTGTGAAAATCTTGTGAAGGAAGTTGACGTCATCAAATTGTAAGAAGTAAAAGTATGAAGATGAAAACAGAAATTTTAATCCAGAGTACAAAGAAATTTTTTACATTCACTGTTAAATGAGGTAAATCTTTGTACATTATCTGCAATATGTTACTCAGACATCACAAAGCCAGTAACTTGAAACAACACCATGAAACTAATCACAAAAACATTTCATCTGATTATCCACTTAAATCATAATTACAGAAAAAAGAAGTTAACTGTGTTAAAATCATCATGTAATAGCCAGCACTCACTGTTTACAATGTTCAGTAAGGAAGTTGATACAACGACTAAAGCTAGTTCTGTTATATCATGGAATATTGCTCGTACTAAACGCCAATAATTTGATGTTGAATTTGTTAATAAGAATATCGCTGAAGTTGCTGCAGTGTCACACCCAAATAACACAAAACTTCAGTGATTAATGGCATAACCAGTAGCTTCATGCCACACTACAGAGAGACGTATCTCCCAGATCAGTAATGAAGTTGCACTCAAAATGCAAAATTATTTAAAGAATTCTCTTGCATTCAGCTTAGCCCTTGACAAACCGACAGACATACAAGACAACTCACAACTGGCGGTATTTATTCGTTATGTTTCCTCTGATGTAACTGTGAAAGAAGAGATGTTGGACTTACTGGCAATTACAAAACAAATCGTGGTGTTGATATTAAATATGCGTTTGACAGCCTTAACAAATACTGATATTCTACTGGGTAAACTCATCAGTGTTGCAACAGATAAAACACCTGCAATGGTGGGGATAAATGCAGGATTAATTGCACTTGTAAAAAGTGATCCCAGCATTCCAGAGTTTCTCCCTGTTCATTGATATTACGTCGTGAACACCTGGCAGCCAGATACTTCAAGTATGAAGATGTTATAAAACTTGTTTGTAAAATTGTCAATTCCATACACTTAAATGGGAAGATCCACCGGGAGTTCAAAAATTTTATTGAAGAACTGGAACTTGAAGATAAACTCAGTGATGTCTCTTTCTTTTACATTGTGAAGATGGTTGTCAACCAGCAATGCCTTGCATAGGTTTGTGGATCTGATGGAGCCTATTTTTACTTTTCTTTAAGAAAAGAAAAGATTCCATTCTCAACTGGAAAATTATAAATGGATGCAAAATCTAATGTTCCTTACCGATATAATGAATCATCTGAAACTCTCAACTTGACACTACAGGTAATGATAATATTCTTTCTAATCTTATTTAGACAATTTTCAACTTTCAGAATAAAATAAGAATTTTTTTTGAAGAGACATATTGTGAAGAAACTTCAATTATTATCCCAATCTCAAAAGGAGACTAAATACATTTCTTGATAGTAAAATAAAAAAAGATAAATTACAAGGACTGCTTGATAATATCCTACACAGGTTTGAGGACTTGCAGAAGTTGAAGCCTTGCTTCTCCTTTCTTGTACCTTCATTCATAGTTGATGTGATTAATGATGGTTATCCAATTCTTGAACTAGTTACAGAATCATCTGTTGTGGAAATGGAACTAATAGAACTACTGGAGGACCTGGGTCTAAATATGATCCATAAATCCCTTTCTGCAATTGAGTTCTGAAGCAAATTCCAGAAATAAAATATTCTGACCTGAAGAAAGCCAGTGTGCGACTCATCTCAATTTTCAGCAAAACATACGCATGTGAAATACTGTACTCGGTAATGAAGTTGAAGCATCGTGCAATACTTACAAATTAACACCTGCCAGAGCTAATTCGTACAGCTTTCACAACATATCAGCCGGAATTTCAACGATTCACAAGACTTCTTCAAGCAGTGAATAGCCTGATTATAATGCGAATGTCTGTGCCAGAAAAATATTATGACAAGACTAAAATTTTGTAAGGTGGTATCTCATTAAAATATCTCTTATTGAAAATTTGGATATTTTTTTCAGATGTTTCCATATTAAGTACACTCAATATAGTTGAAGTATTAATCTGCCAGGATTTACATTTGGTACATGTGTGTGGGTGTGTACTTTGTGGTTATTGAAACTGATACAAATTAGCAGTTTGAAAACTATACACATTAATAAATATCATTACATACATGTATTTCAATCAGTGATGTCGAGAAACCCACTTGTTGAGAATTTTTATATGCAAAAACGGCTTTTCCGGGCCCAGAAAACACTTCAAATAGAAGAGCGAACAACGTTTCGACCTTCTTCGGTCATCGTCAGGTTCACAAAGAAAGGGTTACTGGCCGGAAGCTGACCACATGTTTGGAAGGGGTTGTATAACTGAGTGTTGCAATGTAGAGGGCGCGGTTTGAATATATAATTTTATCTATAATATTAATATAGGTATAATGGTGTTCCTTTATATTGGTTTATTTTGGGTTTAAGTTGTTGTATAAGTAAGGCTTCTTTAATTTTTCGTTTGTTTATGTTTGTTTCTTTATTTAGTATTTTAGTGTTTTCTATGGTTATGTTGTGTCCATTTGACTTGCAGTGTTCGAAAACGTGTGAAGGTGACTTTTTATGTTCTTTGAATCTGGTTTCCATTTTTCTACTTGTTTCTCCTATATGTATTTATTAATATTTACATGACACAATGTGTGTGTAATATTTCTTCATGTTCTCAAACATCTGAAGTTTATCCCATGTGGCTCTTACATCAAGCAAGTTTAACCGTCCCTCCTCTAGAGTATCACACACAATCTTACTATTTGTTTTTGTCACTGCTAGTAAATTATACGTCCTTTCAACTTTAAATCTTTGTTTCTTATTGTTACGTTTTTTTATGTTTTATGTAGACTGAACGCAACAGAAAGACACAGATAACAGCTTGTATAATTTATTACAATAAACTATTATATATGTGACAGATATAACAATGACAGATATTCAGTTTCAGCCTTCAAAATTAATTACAATACAAAAATGGTACTGGCCTGTGTCCAATATAATGATCTTGAATGAAAGTTCAAAAGTCCAGATCAGAAATCCAAAATTCCAGTCTAGGGTGTGAATTTAGTCCCATGAAGAAATTCCGAAGTTTGAATGAAGAAATCCAGAAACAATTCACAGTCCAATAAATTTGACGAAGTTCTTTTTACGATGTTTTCGATGAACATTTCATCTTGTCGTTTTCCAAATTTTTCCGTTCTCCCTTAAACAGTTTTATACGTGTTGACCTTCAACATAACAAGTAATTCGAATGAATCGTAAAGATTGACGAAATAAAATCACAGCTTCTGTAGATCTAACTCTAGTCACAAATTCAAGTTGAATAAACACACAGCAAACGTTGAAAAATTTTCGAACAAAAACAATATCTCTTTAATCGAAATAAAAACAAATGACTGACTCTTCTTCTCTTCTCCTCGCGTCACCGTCTGTTTTTATACTAGTAGGCTTACTGTGTCCTCGAACGATCGCGTAACTTCCACAGAGTTCCAGAGTAATCTGCGCATGTCTGTCTTTTTGCACGAGACTCGACGTCTAGACACCAGGCCGACATATGATTAATCTACCTAATTCTAGAAATTTCTGAATGATTAATTTTAAATGTTATTTTAAATGAATAACAACATATTTTATTGGTTTAAATTTCAAAACAATAATATAAATATGGAAATATAAATAATAAATATGAAAATCCAAACACAAAACGACATGGTTGTCGTTTACATGACATTTACATAACACTTATTACCATCTATTTGTGTACTTTAATTTAATCATAAAACATGGTGTGGTTATCTCCATATTTTTATTTCATATAATTCAAACATATAATTTAAATCAGGTTAAAGACGACAAATAAAACTTGTCACATCTAAACCTTGTTGTTTTGAAATCTACACTAACAAGCCGTTATACGTGTGATCGCGAAGAACAACCCTTTATTTATAACCTAGGTACAATTTGTTAACTACCTTTAAAGGGAAAATTGTCTTTTTTGAAAATTCAACTTTGAACATCCTCTGTCTTTTCTCAGTGCTACCTCACGCTTATCTGTTTTATACGTCTTTAGTTTCGTTTTCTTTCACTTACGTCATATCTTTATAACAATTGATTGAAAAGTATTGCTTGATTTCTAACCAACACAAACTGAGAAAGACAACAATAAAATGATTGTTTTTTTGTTTTGAATTTTACACAAAGCTCCTCAAGGGCTATCTGTGCTAGCCGTCCCTAATTTAGCGGTGTAAGACGAGAGGGAAGGCAGCTAGTCATCACCACTCACCGCCAACTCACCAACGAATAGTGGAATTGACCGTCACGTTATAACGCCCCCACGGCTGAAAGGGCGAGCATATTTAGTGCGACGGGGATGCGAACTTAGTGATGTCGAGAAACCCACTTGTTGAGAATTTTATATGCAAAAACGGCTCGTTTGGGTTCAGGTTCACGATGACCGAATAAGGTCGAAACGTTGTTCGCTCTTCTATTTAAAATATTTTCTGAACTCAAACGAGCCGTTTTTGCATATAAGATGCAAACTTACAACCCTCATATTACCAGTCGCACGCCTAAACACACTTGACCACACCGGGCCGCAATAAAATGAAAGCATAATATTACTGAATATTTGCATTACATGACTTAGGAGACGAAATCTTAAAGTAAGAATAGAACTGCGCGAAGAACTAAATTTTATCTTCATAAATTTCTCACTTTGTATTTCATGGGTACTTCAGCCAGTACAATTTGTAGGCATAACGTTTGATATAAATATTTTAATTGTATATTCTCATGAGTTCGTTGTATAAATCTGAATTAAATTCTTGAAGTAAGAAACAAAAGTTAGACAACTAGTAAGTAACAGTTACGTCACTTTATAACCTGTGTGAAGCTAAGTAATTACGGTTAACAAACACTGGGCTGGTTTAGATAGCGTCATACTGAAAACTATTGAAAGTGAATATTTTATAAGAAAAAAAGATTCTATTTTACAGCAAAGACTAGAGGCGAGAAAAGTTCGGATTGTACTGATATACACTGTATTTTTTATCTATTAAATCCGGAATCATTTGTTGAAAAAATAATAAAAAAAACTCCATTCCTTAAAACTATATAAATTACACCATTAAAGATATAACCACATTTTTAGATTCAGTTCCAGTGAATAGTCGAATATTGAACTAAGCGGCTTATGTTTTTTACAACACTAACAAACGAAATTTCCAATGATAATAAAATTGTAATTAAAATGTGTGAAAATATTTATTATATAGTTCAAAGTTTCGCCGGTTTAGTAAAAACTGTAGGAAAGTGGTTCCCAACCAGAGATAACATATTTTTGTAGGCCATGTAGGGTTTATGTAACCTCTAGTTTGTTGTGATATTTCTTTTCCAAATGTTTCGTTTTTGTTTACATATTATTAAAAACTAATTTGAGAAGAAAGAACAGAATTTTATTGCAAAAAATTACCCACCTTACATTCCACGCACATTTCGACCAGCACAATTTGTAGGTATAAAGGTTTGTATAAATATTTTAATTGTATATTCACATCAATTGATTCTATAACTTTCAATTAAATTCTTGAAATAAGAAACAAAAGTCTTTGTTTGTTTGTTTTGGGAATTCGCACAAAGCTACTCGAGGGCTATCTGTGCTAGCCGTCCCTAATTTTGCAGTGTAAGACTAGAGGGAAGGCAGCTAGTCATCACCACCCACCACCAACTCTTGGGCTACTCTTTTACCAACGAATAGTGGGATTGACCGTCACATTATACACCCCCACGGCTGGGAGGGCGAGCATGTTTAGCGCGACGCAGGCGCGAACCCGTGACCCTCGGATTACGAGTGCACGCCTTAACGCGCTCGGCCATGCCAGGCCTTAAACAAAAGTCAGACAACTAGTAACATTCACTTTATTCTGCAAACTCCGAGAGGCTTAGCATTTACGGTTAGCAAATACTGGGCTGTTTTAGATAATATCGAACTGAAAAATTAATTCAGTGGAAAACTGTTCTCATTGTGCAAAGCAAACATTTTTTAGTGTATTAAGTTTGTTATCGTTTATTTAAAAACTTACAGTTTTTTTAACTCCGCTCCTTAAAACTATATTTATAAATTTCATCAACAAAGATATAATCAAACCTTCAGATTTAGTCCTAGTGAAAGTCGGGTTTTTGTGACGAGGACAGTACTTTAAAATTCTGTTCTTTCATAAACAAACGCTTGTACGTATCGTAGTTATTTTCATAATTCTTTGAATTTAGAATACCAAAGTGGGAGTTTTTTATAGATTTTTGTGTGTGGTGCCATTTAATAAATAGTGACATGATGTATTTATTATTTCGGACACAAACACAAATTGCACGTCATGTCCTTTAGATAATAGTAACATTAGAAAATATAACGTAATTCTTTGTGTTCGATTTACTAAAATATTTATTTTCAACATAATATAATGCTGCAATTCTTATTGATAGGCTATATTATGTTGCTGTATTGTAAATTAACTGTTCTTTTATTTCGTGATTTTAGAAAATTTGGGATAATTATACCTTTATAACTCACAATAACAAATTAATATACTATGATGGTTCATCTGGTGTCGTCTCATCATCAGTCAAATGTCTACGGCAATTTTCTTATTGAGTTCCCTCAGGTATCTTTGGAATGTTTTTTTACGTTTGATAACAATGAATAGTCATTGATAAGAATTTTAAATGTGTTAGAGTTCTCAAGAATAACCACCATTTTGAACAAGTAATTATTTTAGTAAATAACTGACGGACGATGTAACACAAATATTCTTATTTAATAGTAGTTATTTTAAAAGATTTATTCAGGGCTTAAATAGTAAGGACGAACATAAGACATAAACTTATAAGAAGTAAAAATGGCAGATTTCTTTATTTTCTTCATGAAAAAGTTACCGAGTCGATAAAGAGTTACTTTATCTTTCATAAGAAGGTCCCATTAGTGTCTTTATTGTGATTTAAAAGTGTAAACTAAATTAGGTACATAGAGTTTACATGGTGGAAAAGAGAACTGAAGACCTTTAGCTAACAGTGATTTACACTGATTATTTGTGTTATAATTACATAGGTGTTACGTATTTTTTGATGTTTTAAGTTCTTCGTAGACTAAACGCAACAGAAAAACGCAGATAACAGCTTGTATAATTTATTACACTAAACTACTAACAAATATAACAGATATAACAAATTATATGATAACAGTGACAGATATTAAGTTACAACATTCGAAATTAATTACAAAACAAAATAATATTAGTTTCAAACTTCAAAATAAATCACAATACAAAACGGTACTGGCCTGTATCTAATGTAATGATCTAAAATTAAAGTCTCAAATTCCAGTCTAGGGTGTGAATTTGGTCCCACGAAGAGATTCCGAAACAGTTCACAGTTCAATGAAATCGCCGTCTCTCAGCACAAGCGGTAATTCAGAAGTATCGTAGAGATTGACGAAATAAAATCACGGCTTCAGTAGATCTAATTTCAATCACAAATACAAGTTGAATATTCACAGCAAACACTTAATCTTTCTCAAATAACTAACTTTCTTCTTTTGAAATGAAACTGGTGTTTGAATCTCTCTCTCTTTTTTCGAATAAAAACTGATGACTGATGACTGAATCTATCTCTCGTCACCGTCTTTTATAACGATAGGCCTATTTCTCGAACAATCTCGCAATTTCCATACAACTCCAGAGCTATCCACGCATATCCGTTCTTGCACGAGACTACACGTCTAGACAGGAAGTCACCAGCACTCATTTACAAACATGTGATTGGTCTACTTAATTCGAGAAAGTTCTAAAATGTTACCCGAAATGAATAACAAAATATTAGTTTAAACTTCTAAACAATAATATCGATATGGAAAAATGGATAATACAAATGAAAATTCAAACACAATACGACATGTTGTCGTTTACAAAATATTTACACATATACATAACATAGGTTAACAATCTGGTCGTCAGGATGAAACAAGGAATGAATGCTGTTAATCAGTCAATTCATCCTCAAGTGTTGGACATGTTCCCACAGAACAATTTGTCTTCGTTCCACTGGCTCCACTTGTTTAGCACAATAAGGCTTAGACGTTTTATTTACAAGTTATGTAAAATACAATGAAAGTCTTTTAAAAGACGAACAAGAAGCGGATTATAGACTTCAATTATCTAATGATAACCATTCCGAAAAAGACGCGTGCGTACGTGTACATTGACAGATAAGATATCGAACTATGGTCACACCAGATGGTAATGCAACTCTCACAATTTACTGTTCTCCTAAAAAAAAACGACGAGTTAACATAAAGTGCATATACGTGAAGCCTCTCGCCGTCGTCAGGGTTAATGAAACTAAACAACAATAAGAGATTTCGTTTAAAGAAACGAAATAAAATATCAAATTTTCGTTTCTTGTTAAGCATAAAATTACATAATGGGCTATCTGTGCAATGCCCATCATGGGTGTCGAAATCTGATTTTCGCGCGTTTTTTTTGGAGGGAAAGGGGGCTAAAAACGTGAAATATAGAAATTATATTAATATATCACTGATGAATTTCTCGTAGCTAGAACAACTCGAGGCTTATGTGCGCTAACAAACAGTAATTAGAATGAAGTTTAGGGAATATTTTGTGGCATTGCATAGATTCGAACTCTGCTCGTCAGCTTCGAAGTCCAGAACTCTATCATGAAATCAATCCGCACTTTCATAGCATATTCACAAACACATGCATATATACCTTTGTCAATTTGTCTTTTCAAATGCTACTTAGCAATTAAGCTATTTTCTGAATGCTTACGACTGCATTAAAACACTTTTACATAATTTCAATTTTAACCAAATGTGAGAACGATAAGCGAGCAATTTCGAGTAAAATAAACATTACCTTTTCCCAAACAAAGCCATTTGCTCTTTGTGAAAATGTCTGAGACTGGCGAGTTTCCATTTTTAGTCATTCTTTAAGCGTCTAGAATACTGTACTCACGAGCTTTGTTTCCAACAACCTTATCCTACGGTTTTCAACATGTTCGTTTGTTTGTTACTAAGTGTAAAAGCTGCACAACGGGCCTTTCAGTGATGTGTTCGCCACATGGATCGAACCAAACATTTTAGCGTTACAAGCTCTCAAATTTATTATTAAGCCACCGTGGAACTACAATGTACAAGGTTTGCCTAATATAAAGTAGAATAATTGCGATCGTTTTACTATTTCTTTGGACTTTTTAGAATATATATTATGACAAGTTATTTGAACTTTGAACGACTGTTATCTTGTTACATACATTCATCTGAAACGTTATTTCAAGTGTTAAAATTTTTTGTCTTAAATTTTGACTTTCAACTGTGCTTTCTAAAAACGATCCTTCCTTTTTATTCTTGTCACTAAAAATACATAATACTTTATTAGTGTTTCGAAATACAACCGTCAAACAAGAGTTCACACTTGTCACACAAACACTTATCAAACGTTGTCTCCATCACCAGTAACGTAATGTGTTTACATTGAGTGGTTAATATTTTTACAACACACATCAAACAGGAAAAATTATTTCAAGATGACGCAATAATAATAATGATAAATAGCTAGCAGTAGAGAATAAAGACCGAGTTTGTTTCACCATTTTGCAAAACTCGTTATAATAACGGTATTATATTATTGTAGTGCGAGACCAGTGAGCGATTGTTTGTTTTAGCTTCGCGCGAAAGATTTGCTTTTCAATGTGATTTATCAATCAATTATTTTCGCTAGGATGTAGTGTATCATCGATAACTTTACGCATGTATAACATAAATTCATTGTTCGACTTCCCTCCTTGAATAACATGTTGATAACCCATTGAAAACCAAATCTTCCGATATGCTGAATTACAATAGTACCATTTAACATTAAGATGTTAGGCCTAAAGGAGAATAATACCTCGTCAACTTTCACTATTAACATAGTGACTTTGAAATTATTGTATTGTTTACCCATAGAAAGCTTCAAGTAGCTCTTCCTTTCTATTGTCCTTGCGGTGTTGACAAAAGCCTATTGTGCAAGGATTTATGTGAAAGAATATTAATGTGCAAAACGCTACTTTCACACGTCTTAATTTGAAATTAGTAACGTACAAATTAAGATGAATGTGATAGGAAAACAAAATACATACACAGTTTAACTTATCAGAGATATTAGGTTGCTTGGATACATTTCCTTTGTTTATAACTGAATATTGTTTGTCATATACTTTCAGATTTAACGTTTACTGTTATAGCTACACTTGTTTATGTGTATTTTATTTTTGCCTGTGACGTACATTATTGTTTGTCTAATCCGCAAATCTCGCCTGTCAACGAAATTCGTAGGAGGTTCTTGAAAGTAAAAATCAACAATGTACTAGATTTGTATGTAATACAGGCGATAGGCAGTATCGTTACCAAGTGAACTTTCGAGAAACTCGCGTGATCTGTTTAAAAACAATGCGCCAAAAACAGCAGTCAAAACCGGAAAATTACAAAATTTGACCAGAAACATTTATGAATTTCGAACATTATAAACCGTTTAACATCAGCGAATTACTTTGAGCGTTAGAATTTCTACGAGGACATAAAATATCTTCACCGGTAAAAATTAGCAATGTGAGGCCAACCAAGGTAGCTTAAGTAAGGTGCAGCATTAACAACACACAATTTGTACCTCGAGAACTTGTATCGTTCATAAAATAATCAGTCCTAAACCTGATATAACACTCAGTATAGGCTGTAAGTTTGTAAAACTCCTGTGTATAAACCATCATTTGCAATAAATATTAGCAATAACCGTTATTATAAATTGTATTGTTTCTTTATGTTTGTAAATTAAAAAAACTGTGTTAAAAAAGGAAATTGCGTGTACCAAATCTTGCAGGCAAAAAAACAAAAAGAAATTGATACATAATAACAGATAATTAATTACCAAATTTAAATTTAAATTTCCGAATATTTGAAACAGTAATACGTTAACATACGTAATATAATAACTCGGAGATTCATCCCAAGTACAATATAACGACACTCTATAAAGAGTGCTTCTGAAACAATACATCAAACAAGACCGTCAGTTTCGTCACAAAATGTTGTATTCTCGACTGACAAATAAATCTATTAAAATAGGCTTACAGAAGTCATCTGATAGCTGCTCGTATATTTAACGAGAAATATCTATGGCAGTTCAATAAATTACACCACTGAAGCGCCTTCTTTATTGCTGCAAGAGATGGCAAGGATTTTGACGGTCCCAAGTCGCGTTACGTAAGCGTTCTAACGACACCTACACCTTAAGCCTGCGAACAATTTTAATCATCTGTCTTTGTTCACTGCATAATTACCGATATTCATTTGGCGATGACGTAAAGGTGGTGGGCATGGAAACCAATCCTTCCACAAATGTGATGTGAATGGCATCACAATATATTTTTTTCTTTTTTCCAAAAGCAATTAAAAAACAGTAGTAATAAAGCATATTAAATCTCTATTTTACAGCATAGGTTTATTTCCATAAATATAATTGCAACCAGTAAAAAAATAATAATCTACACAAGAAAGTAACAAAAACAAAAGTAGAATTATATATACGCCTCACACACACGTGATTAGATACTTTTTGAATATGACAGCTCAATTTAAGCCTAAAAGCCAAGGCCACTTTAAGTTATCACTTTTAATCAAATAGTACAGAACATGCAACAGGGTGTTTCACGAAACTGTATTTACTTCGTAAAGAACTGTTTATTTGTATTTAAGCACAAGGCTACACAATGTGCAATTTGTGCTTTAAGAAACCCAGATTTTTGTGTTGTAAGTCCCCAGACATACCACTGCTCGTGTTAATCAGATATCCGGTGAAAATGGTTCCCACAATAGTAGTACGAAAAACACTGACATGTGGCAGGAAATGTTTTAATTACGTAGAAATCATAAATTCGCACTTTTGACGCAATTCTTTTCAGCGGAGGTGGTGCGAACTCAAAGTGTGTTTGTCTTCTCTTTGTATTGATTTTGTTACCAACTTCCCCAGTATTCAGCCAAAGCACTGTAACAGGTAATTCTTATATGTTAAAGCAGTGTTACCGCAAGTGTTTTGTGGCGCCCCCTATTGTAAGTATATGTTTCGCTGCGCAGACTTACGTGTTAGTTTCCATGTTAGTTGCTGTCATTATATAATTCATAGCAGTCATATTTGTGAGGTAGTTTCAAAGCGTTTATACAGTTAAATTTGCACATTCAGATACAAACAAGTACTTTTGTAGTTATAGTTGCGCACTCCCCTCTCTGAGGGGGCGTACCCCACAGTCTGCGCACCAAAATAGCAAGACTCGAAGACAGAATTTAAAAATTCGAAAACATGACATTGAAAACAAAATGAACGTCTGATGTGTATGTTGTGTTTGGTTGAGATTACATGTGTTTTTATACGCCGTAATGAAACTACGTGGCTGTTAGGGGAAAAATATTGTGTAGTTAAAAAAGCGAGCACTAATTACAAAATTAATTGAACGCATGCTCATTACATTTTCCAAACAGTGCGTTCTTCCCAAGGTGTCTACCCAGAATCGTTTATTACGTTAGTCAGTTTTAAGATGTTAGCACTGTCCATGGCAAATATTACTGACTGTACCGAATGTACTTCTGTAGGGTCCCCCAAAGTGTTTATATGTCATGATGTGTTGTAGTCTACAGAGTGCACTATTATTCTCGTGATTCATGGCATACGCACGTTTTTACCCAAATCACGACAGCACGTTAACCGTCCCTTGTACGACGTCATTTCAGTGTCTACTAATCGGCTGACAGACAACACACTACAGTACAGGAGTTCGAGTGGTTAAAACAGAGACCCCTCCAGGTGGCATTTCGGGAAAACAATCTACAAAATATCTCCAAATATTTGCATGGCAAATCTGTGATCGTGCAATCATGACATGGGTAGAATTATTTAATATTGAAAATATAAAATAAAATTACCTTTGTCTACACCAAC
The DNA here is from genome assembly GCA_011833715.1 of Carcinoscorpius rotundicauda. NCBI lineage: Eukaryota > Metazoa > Arthropoda > Merostomata > Xiphosura > Limulidae > Carcinoscorpius > Carcinoscorpius rotundicauda. Next base: position 125,198,466 of record CM022394.1, on the reverse strand, counting down.
TGTAAAATCACGTCTACAGAATGTAACAACGTTCCTGATGTTGTCGCCTATCACACTGCACCATGATCAGTACGCTGGTCAAGCAGCTACGACGTAAAGTTAAATTGATGGATAAATATTACGTCAGTAAACCAAAAAAAAAAAAACTACTGTCGCTGAACCTGCATTGTGAACGAACACAAAAAACACCGTTCATTTCAATTAATTATGAACAGCAGACGGAAATAAGTTTGCGATACTGTAATATGTTCCCGAGAAACTTCATTAAGTCGAGAATCAACAAACAAGAGCGACAAACGTTACACGTTACGTAGATAATCACAAGTTAGCAATTATAGTTTCTCATGTTTTTCAAAACGCTCGTAGCGAGTTCACGTTTTTAAGCAAAAGCTGCAGTATTTCAATTTTAATAGAGTGAGAAAAACTTATTATTAAATACATCGTAAGCTGTTTTAAGTGCAGGAAATGTTATATAGTAAATTATTTTGTTACTTTAAAACATTATTAAAACAATTAAAAACGCTGTTAGTTAGGGTAACAGACACTAACTTGTGCTTTCGCTATTCCCACGAATCAGTTAGACAGTATAAAAACTGATGAATTGCAGGACAAAAATACAACATAATTATATGTTTACACAAACAATTGCAGTACAGTTTATTTCTCAGTTCACTTTCTCAGTTACTTTATAACCATTGTGCTATTTTGGTTTCGGTTTTCTTTTATTCTGTTCCACGCACCGCTTTCTAGCAAAGAAAACAAATGCTGAATGTCGTTTCTGAAATACAAATTAAAATGCGAACAATCGATTCTTAAAAGGTGAAAAAGTGGGAAAATAGTTTTAAAACACTTGAAATGTGATTTGGAGACACAACAAGCGACATTGTGGAAGCAATCGCAACGTGATTGACTCGTATCTCTGCGAGTTTGTTTGGCGTTGTTGTCATGGAAATAATTCTCTTGAAGCAAGTACTTGTGATAATTTTAAATTTTTACATTGACGTTCTTACACTGTCACTGGTGTTTTGTATATACTTTTAAAATATATACGTATGTATGTGATGCTAAAAGTACCTCCCCTGTTTCATAAGCAAAATAAAAAAATATTAAAAATCGTTCATTTCATTTCTCCAATTTTTAATTTAAATTTGTGAAAATAAGCATAAAAAGCGCAATAAAAAATCCATTTTCTTTTCTATTTTAACGCGGTGAACGAAACGGAAAAGGCCCTCAGTTTCATTTATTGTCTATTAAAATTTTGTTAAACACGAAATATCAAAAACATAAGAGGCCTTACGTACTCGAATTTATTAATAAAATGTAGCTCGTCTTCTATTTTTGTGCGTATTTTTAAAGCAAAGACGAAATACAAAGGCCAATAAAAAATCCAATTACGTTTCTCGTTTTAAAAATAAACGTAACTGTCTCGTTAAACAAAGTAGGCTATGTCGTATAATAACTATGCTGCTTTATAAAAGCATCAGGCACCTCGTTATTTTCACTCGGAGTGGCACAATCACGGCGAAAATGCCTTTCTGCTCATAACAACCCTCCATTAAAACCTAACACTTATTTCCGACATGATATTGATAGTGTATGGAAAAGAAATGAAGCAAAACACCGTGCGACAACGTGATTTAACTTTGGCTCTAAATCTCATCCCATTTGTACATGACGTAGCGATTTTAAAAGTTCAAATTACACCACCACCAATGCTATTACACTGAAGTAACCCCCCCCCAAAAAAAAAAAAAACCCAACAACAAACAAACTTTAAAATAATCGTAAGTGTGGTCAAAGTTAACAACACTTGAGCTTTTAACAAAAATGAGCTTCACTTCTTGGTACAGATGCTCTTGGGAAGAAATGAAAATCCGTTTTGTTAAAAAGAAAAACAGATTATTATTTAGATATATATATAAACCACAAAGGATAATCGGTAATATGTATATTTAGTTTCGCACGTCGGTTTTGAATAATATTATTCTGTCATAGTCTCATGCTATCATCAGCGCCTTTCGTGGCGAGCTAGTACAACTCAGATGAATAGTTAACTGGTCTGATGCAGAAGAAAGTATATTCAAAGTTCAAGGTAAATATTAATTCTAAAATATATTTAAAACTATTAACAGTAGAAAATTTATTAATTAAAATCATGATTTTTGAATTAAATTACAAAATCCTTCCGTTTTTCTCCACTTTGCGCGAAATTCCAAACTGAAACCGATGTTATTATGTTTCAAAATTATAATTTCGTCAAACGTTCACCAATGTAGTCAATAAGTGGGTTGATAATTCATTTGCTTTCCTGAAAGCAGTTCTTAAAATTACGTGTTTTTATTATTATACAACCATTAACTTGTTTGTATGTTTGAAACAGATCAAATAAGTTAGAGTTTTAAGACATTAAAAACAAAGAGTATTTTAAAGAAAATGCCCTCACGTACATCAAATTGGCGGTTCCACCTATACGCAGCGTTAAACCAATATACCCTTATTTAAGTCAAAAGGTTTGAAATACTTAAGTTGCGAATAAATATTAATTATTAAATATTCCAATAGAAGAAAATGAAATAATACAAGGTTTAGTTAACTTTACACATCATTTTCCAAATGCTGTCCCAAAGAATGAAATGAATCTAGAAACTGAAGGCAACTGTTATCTTCACTGTCGATGCTACGTATAAAAATCATGAAACAAAAATATGGTTTTTAACTGGAATAAAATTGTTAGTTGGTGTACAGAAACCTTTACGGGATTTTCGTAACATCCATCATATTTGACCGCCTATACACTGGTGTACCGAATTTGTCCCAGTGTAATGTATATTCAATTTTAAAAGATTAGAGAAAATTTGATGATTTTTATCCCACGTTAATTGTATAAAATGTATTGAATAGTTTCTGAATACAGTAAATAACTGTCGATGTATTAAACATTTTTGAAAATCATTCATTATTTTTTGTGCGTCATTATTCGTGTTAATGTACTAAATTAATCATTCAATTTCACACAAACTTTCACTCTCACTAGAATGGTCACTATCTTCGTATTAACTTCTTTGAACCACTGCTTCATCCTTTCTGATTCTTACATCATAACATCATCCGTCACATCCATTGTACTGGATAGACAACTCTTTTTTTTTTTGAAAACTTCACCTGTGGTTTAATGACCTTCAGTAGTAGCTTCTAGTAAAATGATTAACAAAACTGAAAGTGCGCTAATATAATGCGCAGTTAATTTCCCGGAGGCATTGGAAGAATATAAATGGTGCATTACATTCGCGGAAACATGGTATTTGTAAAGGAATGTGTGTGCATACAATACTGGAGTCACGAACATTTATCTTATATACAGAAAATGAACAAATTCTGTTTTACAGCTGTACACAATTAACATCTAACCCCGCCCTCTACATTGCGACACTCAGTTACACAACCCCTTCCAAACATGTGGTCAGCTTCCGGTCAGTTACCTCTTTCTTTGTGAACCTGACGATGACCGAAGAAGGTCGAAACGTTGTTCGCTCTTCTATTTAAAATATTTTCTGAACCCAAACGAGCCGTTTTTGCATATAAAATGTACACAATTATGATTAACAGAAACAGAGAAAACAGTATCAGTAGAAGTAAACACCAACAGTTGCACGTGCTTAAGTGGAAATAAGCCTTACCAATGTGACAAGACCAGGGGAAAACTACGATAAGCACTGACAAACAATATAGAAAGTTATATACTAATTAAATGATTTGAATTGCGTGCCAAGCTACGAGGCCTATCTGCGCTAGTCAACCCTAATTTAACAGTGAAAGACTGAAGGGAAACAGCGACTCATCATTATACACTACCAATTATTTTAAGATGGAATAGTGGAATTGACCACCACATTATAACCCTTCAACAAAAAAGCCGAGCATGTTTAGTGACCTGGAGGATTCAAATCTGCGACCTTCAGAATGCGAGCCAAGATATACCAGTTAAAAATCCAAATCCTGGGTGACTATACACATCTACGTTCCCTTCACCTTATGAGATAAATAAGAATGTCTTAGTAGTTGCTATTTTTAACAGTCATCATGCAATACCATGAATCATACAGCATATGCTTAGTAAAGGTATTGGTTACTTTACAAGATACACGAGTAGTTCACCTGGGAATACAACATTCTGGTGCAAATTACATGTTAAGTATTGTTATGTAAATGTCGTGTAAATATTTTGTAAGCGACAACATGTCGTGTTGTGTTTAAATTTTCATTTCTATTATTCATTTTTCCATATTTATATTATTGTTTCGAAGTTTAAACTAATATTTTGTTATTCATTTAGGGTAACATTTAGAATTTTCTTGAATTAAGTAGACCAATCATATGTTTGTAAATGAAGTGCTGGTGACTTCGTGTCTAGACGTGTAGTCTCGTACAAGAACGGACATGCGCGGATTGCTCTGGAGATCTGTAGAAAGTTCGCGGTTATTCGAGGGGTCTAGGTCTACAATATATAAACAGACGAAGATGCGAGAGACAAGAGAGAGATTCAGACATCAGTTATTATTCGAAGAAAAGAGGAGAGTCAGACATTAGTTTTATTTCAAAAGAAGAGAGTCAGTTATTTGAGAAAGATTAAGTGTTTGCTGTGATTATTCAACTTGGATTTGTGACGAAAGTTAGATCTACGGAAGCTGTGATTTTATTTCGTCAATCTCTACGATTCATCTGAATTACTGCTTGTGCTGAGAGTCGGCGAATTTATTGAACTGTGAACTGTTTCTGAACTTCTTCATTTAAGCTTCGGAATTTCTTCGTGGGACCAAATTCACACCCTAGACTGGAATTTGAGACTTTCATTTTAGATCATTATATTAGAGTGTGAAAGTTTGACCTTGTGATTATCTTTTAGCTATGTTAATAAAAAATTTACATTTCAAGTCAAATACATTATTAAATGTACCTGTGTCAATAAGAGTAGGGCAGTGTGTTACCAAACCCTATGTTTGTAACCACATTTGTTTGTTCTAATTTGTAAGCAGCAACGCTCAGGAATTGTGTTGTATTTAAAACACGCACGTCTTTACTCAGAAACATGCTCCGCACTCAGTGGTTAAATACGTACCTTATTCAAATCATAGTGGCTGCTAAATTAAAAACTGTCGTACACACAAATACATTTATAACTATCAAAAATTCAAAACTAAAATAAAATCCACGTTAAATAAACTACACAAACAATATAAGTTCATAAAGGATTTAAAAACAGTGCTATCTGGATAAACAAAAATAAAGTTAGTTTATTAAAAATTCTCTTTTCTCACGTTAAGCAGCTCTTGCCTGCTGTTAGAAGTGGATAAAATATATATATATATTACTTAGGTGTCACAATGTACAAATATGAACATTGTGCATATTTTTTAAGTACAACAGTATTATGGTTATTCATATAAATACTGCAAGTTGACATTTATCATATATTATTTTTCTCTTTAATTTGATGCTTTCGAAACAGTCGCGAGCAAGAAATAGCGAACAGAAAGACTTGTATCTAGATGGTTTCATTTGGAATAGCATATCTGACCATACCTTTCCATAACTCCTCAAATGTCTCTCTTAAAATAATACACACAAAAAATTTGAAAATTACCATTACTTAGCTTAATAGACATATGTAGAACATTATGTTGTCATACATGAGCCACAGTTTTAATTATAGAATAAATGGCAGACTTTTAAGAACATTTGTAACAATATGTATTTACTTAAAATTAGTGGTTTATTGTTAACAGTGCATTTGAAAAAAATATGTTTTTAAAGAAACTAAAAATATTAATATTCAATAGGACATAATAAATTTATCAAAATGGCACAAAGTTACTTAAACAACAATAAATGTTTGGACAGTGTTCCACACCACCATCTTAAAGAGATAATGTCAAACCACATAGAATTATCCAATAATTTAATAACTTTTTCCACAAGTTTTAACAATGGTGCTTTCAGTTTAATTTATACACAATTGTTGTATTTTACCCTATTTAATAAGGTTTCAAAGTTTTATATTATACTATATAAAAGGGAAAAAAAACTATCACAAAATTATACTCAATTTGAAATGGTTACTGTTTAAATTCTTCTAACATTAAGAAACAATACGTGCCAACATCAATGGAGGTTAAGTGTTGTATATAATATTAAGTTTATTTGTTTTGTTTTTAATTCAAGAAACAGAAACTAAGACTAAATTGAAGTTACTCATGATGATGAGAAACCTACTTGGAGTAAGAAATGTATTCTTAAGATGGCTGGTATGGGTATTAGAACTTTAATTAAAATAAAGTATAGAACAATGTTTCAACCTTCATACATCGTTTTCAGGAAGATGACCAAAGGTCAAAACATTTTTATATGCAAAAACGGCTCGTTTGGGTTGAGAAAATATTTTAAATAGAAGAGCGAACAACGTTTCGACCTTCTTTGGTCATCGTCAGGTTCACAAAGGGTCAAAACATTGTTCTGTACTTTATTTTATTTAGAGTACTGATACCCATACGAGCAATCTCGAGAATACATATACTGAACTCTTTCTTACTCACTGGGTAGGTGTTGTTATATCAGTTATCAGATTCTAAATGATACAGATCCACAGATTTGGCATGGTCAAGAAAGAAACTGACACGGTTATTAGATTATACCTTTATTTTGGATTTAAATACATCCTCATATTTACTGAGGTTGTTCAAGGATAAACTGGGTCTGAAGCATGAAAAGTTCTGAGCTGGTTATTGTGTTATCTGCAAGGGTGTTTAAATTCTGTCAAAAATACTTTTTAAAGCTACAAATACATTCACAACATTTACTGTGTTTATTCTGTCAAGGTTAAGTTTTAAACCAAAATAAATATGTGATGTGCAATGTAACTGAATACCTTACTGGTACTCCTGCTTATGATAACTGTCTAGCAAACGCAGGCACTCAGGTACTAAAAACAAAGTGAAAATCATAAACATGTAAATTTTACTAAAATGTATGAAAACTCAAATACCATCACTTAATATTTCACATGTAATTGACAAATAATGTGGTCCCAAACTGAGAAATTTTCCATACAACTTCAGTTAAACATAATTACCGATACTTCTGAGATACTGAAGTTCCTTTAACTAACCTAGAAAGTTATAAGTTCCACATGCGTTTTTCATTAAGACTGAAACTCAGTATCACACTGTTACGTATTTTTTATGTTTTATGTTCTTCGTAGACTAAACGCAACAGAAAAACACAGATAACAGCTTGTATAATTTATTACACTAAACTATTAACAAATATAACAGATATAACATAAATTATATGATAACAGTGACAGATATTAAGTTACAACATTCTAAATTAATTACAAAACCAAATAATATTAGTTTCAAACTTCAAAATTAATCACAATACAAAACGGTACTGGCCTGTATCTAATACAATGATCTAAAATGAAAGTCTCAAATTCCAGTCTAGGGTGTGAATTTGGTCCCACGAAGAGATTCCGAAACAGTTCACAGTTCAATAAATTCGCCGACTCTCAGCACAAGCAGTAATTCAGATGTATCGTAGAGATTGACGAAATAAAATCACAGCTTCCGTAGATCTAATTTCAGTCACAAATCCAAGTTTAATATTCACAGCAAACACTTAATCTTTCTCAAATAACTAAAACTGATGCCTGAATCTCACTCTTATTCTTCGAATAAAACTAATGACTGAATCTCTCTCTTTTTCTTCGAATAAAACTGATGACTGAATCTCTTTTTTTTTCTTCGAATAAAAACTGATGACTGAATCTATCTCGCGTCACCGTCTTTTATACCGATAGGCCTACTTCTCGAACAATCTTGCAATTTCCATACAACTCTAGAGCAATCCGCGCGTGTCCGTTCTTGCACGAGACTACACGTCGAGACACGAAGTCGCCAGCACTCATTAACAAACATATGATTGGTCTACTTGATTCAAGAAAATTCTAAAATGTTACCCTAAATGAATAACAAAATATTAGTTTAAACTTCGAAACAATAATATCAATATGGAAAAATGAATAATAGAAATGAAAATTTAAACACAACACGACATGTTGTCGTTAACAAAATATTTACACATATACATAACACTCTCCCCCTTAAAAGTAAAAAAAAAAAGTTTGAACTTGTGAAAACTTTTTTTTTTTGCTTATTTGTCTTTTTAAACCAACTTAAAAGGGTTAAATCCAGTAGATTCTGAAATAACCTCATGAACTTCAAACAATAACAAGGGAACACCCTCAATCTAGTTCTTTGAGTGTTTGTGGCAGTAATTTGGTAGAAAAGATCAAAAATACCTTGTGACTCAGGATGGTATGCACTGGATGAAATTTGGTGGACCCTTAATTCATGTATGGCTTGTTCAAATAGTTTGGACATAAAATTTGTGTCTTGATCTGATTGCACATCTTTTGGAATTCCGAACATGGTAAAGGATTTGACAAGAGCCTTGACGATGTTGGGAGCAGTGATTTTTCTCAAAGGGATTGCCTCAGGGAAACGTGTAGAAGCACACATGATCGTCGAGAGGTATTCATTTCCTGCTTTGCTTTTTGGCATTGGGCCAACACAGTCGATAATGACCCTTGAGAACGGTTCTTCAAAGGCAGGAATAGGCTGCAGTGGTGCTTTGGGAATCCCTTGATTTGGTTTTCCAGTGATTTGGCAAGAATGACATGCCTTACAAAAGCTAACAACATCTTGGCACATCTTTGGCCAATAGAAATGTTGTTGGATACGATCTAAGGTCTTTCTTACACCTAAGTGTCCCGACAATACATGATCATGAGCAAGACTAAGAATATCATTCCGATAGCATTTTGGAATGACGATTTGATGAATAACATTCCACTCTTCATCAGCAGCAACGTCAGGAGGTCTGTATTTTCTCATTAACACACCTGACTTCTGGTAGTAACAAATAGGGACAGTTCCTATTTCATTTTCATCAACAGCCAGTTGTAGAAGAGAACGAGTTTCAGGATCATTGTCCTGTTCCTCAATAAGTTTGTTTCGATGAAGAGAGTCGAAAAATGTCTTAGTGTCATCAGTAGAACTTAAAGTTGAGTCAGAAATCTCATCGATGTGAGACATGAACGTATCAGATGAAGAGAAATCCTCTTTGGATTCCTGAGAACGTGTCTGAGAACGAGTAACAGCACAGGCGGGAAAAACATCAGGAAACTCTTCAACGAGTTGCTCTGTACTGGGGCTAATAACAGGTGCTTCAATAACACGAACCTCTGGTACCACCTTACTACCAGCCAAATCATTCCCCAAAAGCATAGAAACACCTTCAACAGGCAATGAGGCTTTAATACCCACAGTCACTGGGCCTGAGACTAAGTCCGAATGTAAATCTAATCTATGAAGAGAAATAGAAACGACGCCACCTTCTACACCAGAAATGAGCACATTGGCCCCAACGGATGACTTTTCAGAAAACGGAAGTACACTTTCCAAAATCAAACTCTGAAAAGCTCCAGTATCCCGCAGGATTTTAATTGGTTGTAGACGTGAATCGCCAACAAAATAAACAAAACCTTCAGTGATGAAAGGCTTAAATTTGTCCTCAACAAGATTTTCAGGTACATCAATAATATTGGGCTTAGAATCCACAGTGGACTGGACAGGGTCAAAATCATTGGGAACCAATGATGTATCCAACGAGGGCGAAATGAAACTATGGGGTGATGGCTTTGGGTAGATGACGAGCTTTGAGAATAAGATGGAGTCTTTGTTTGAGAATTAAAAGTTTGCTCTTTTTTGTTTCTGTCGACATTTGCATAATATTTGAATGAGGCATTGGGTTTCTTTGCTGTGTGATTTGTTTTGTTTTTATAGCACTCAGAAATCAGATGGCCAGGTTTCTTACAATAAGCACATGTTTTGGATGAGAATGACACGTTTTGGGTAGATGACGAGCTTTGAGAATAAGATGGAGTCTTTGTTTGAGAATTAAAAGTTTGCTCTTTTTTGTTTCTGTCGACATTTGCATAATATTTGAATGAGGCATTGGGTTTCTTTGCTGTGTGATTTGTTTTGTTTTTATATGAGAAATTTTTGTGAGTCAAAGCATACTCGTCTGCCAAGACAGCAGCATCATGAATTTTGGAAGCTTTTTGTTCATTAATATAAGTTTTTAGCTCTACGGAAATACATCTTTTAAATTCTTCAACTAACATGAGTTCTCTGAGTTTTGTATAATCCTCTTTAATTTCTCTGGAATCACACCACCTTTCGAACAGAGTTTCTTTTTCACGAGCAAATTCGACATAAGTTTGGCTGTCAACTTTTTGTAACCACGAAATTTTTGTCTATATGCCTCTGGCACCAATTCATAAGCATTCAAAATGCATTTTTTGACGTGCTCGTAATCATAACTTTGCTCGGCTGTGAGTTTGGAAAATACTTCCTGGGCTTTACCCTTGAGAACACTCTGAAGTAATACTGTCCAATATTCGGTAGGCCATTTTAGCCTAAGGGCCAATTTTTCAAATTGTTGAAAATATGTATCTACAGCTTTTTCATTGAATGGAGGTACTAAACGAATTTGTTTGGAAGCATCAAAATTATCCAACTGCATTCGGACAACCTTTTCTTCTGTCTGTGCCTTTCTCATACTGATTTCTTTATCAGCTTTAATGCGTTCTATTTGTATTTCGGCATCAAGAACAAGGCATTTGTTTTCTTGTTCTGCTTCAATACGTTTTTGTTCTGCCTCAATACGTTTGCTTTCAATTTCTAAACGAAATTTCATTTCCATTTCCATTTTTTTTAATTCGAAATCTGGGTCAAAATGAGCGACAGGCAATTGTTGTGCAACTGTTTGAGGTAATACCTTTTGGCTGACCAAATGTTCAACAATAATTTGTTTAATATCTGCTTTCTTCATTGATTGCTTCACTTCTAAATTAAAATGTTTACCGACATCAATCAATTCAGATTTTTTTAATTCACTGATTAATTCGAAAGAGGGATTCCGATTAAATTCGTTTATAAAATCTTCAAGTTCGAATGCCATTTTGAATATACAAGCTGTCTATCTGTATAGAATATAAATCTTATTTTATAATAAAATTAAATTGTTTGTTCGATATCCCGGACGGGCCCCCAATTTTCTGTTTCGTATTTTTTATGTTTTATGTTCTTCGCAGACTAAACGCAACAGAAAAACACAGATAACAGCTTGTATAATTTATTACACTAAACTATTAACAAATATAACAGATATAACATAAATTATATGATAACAGTGACAGATATTAAGTTACAACATTCTAAATTAATTACAAAACCAAATAATATTAGTTTCAAACTTCAAAATTAATCACAATACAAAACGGTACTGGCCTGTATCTAATACAATGATCTAAAATGAAAGTCTCAAATTCCAGTCTAGGGTGTGAATTTGGTCCCACGAAGAGATTCCGAAACAGTTCACAGTTCAATAAATTCGCCGACTCTCAGCACAAGCAGTAATTCAGATGTATCGTAGAGATTGACGAAATAAAATCACAGCTTCCGTAGATCTAACTTCAGTCACAAATCCAAGTTTAATATTCACAGCAAACACTTAATCTTTCTCAAATAACTAAAACTGATGCCTGAATCTCACTCTTATTCTTCGAATAAAACTAATGACTGAATCTCTCTCTTTTTCTTCGAATCAAACTGATGACTGAATCTCTTTTTTTTTTCTTCGAATAAAAACTGATGACTGAATCTATCTCGCGTCACCGTCTTTTATACCGATAGGCCTACTTCTCGAACAATCTTGCAATTTCCATACAACTCTAGAGCAATACGCGCGTGTCCGTTCTTGCACGAGACTACACGTCGAGACACGAAGTCGCCAGCACTCATTAACAAACATATGATTGGTCTACTTAATTCAAGAAAATTCTAAAATGTTATCCTAAATGAATAACAAAATATTAGTTTAAACTTCGAAACAATAATATCAATATGGAAAAATGAATAATAGAAATGAAAATTTAAACACAACACGACATGTTGTCGTTAACAAAATATTTACACATATACATAACACACACTTTTTACATATGGAGAAAACAACAGGTCATAATCAGATTTGTGAGATAAAAACAAACAAACTGTATCATTATTTATTGTCTCAAATAAATTAGGAATTCTATTAGAAATATCATTATTGTTTCTACTTTCTTAATGATAAAAAAAAGTTTCATTCGTCTCTAACTTCCATATATCTTGTCACGACGGAGTTAACACTGTAATCCTTACTGAAAATTAACGATTTTTCAAGCTAACTTGACATGAACTTGGATTCTCTAGATTAAGAGTAACTAAAACAGAAAACAATTTTACCTACAACTGTTTAGAAGTCTCACTCATAGCCTACTTGAATGTATCCAATGCAAAATGAATAATTCCAAGCTAAACCTTGCTTAAGGTTGATTTTTCCCATAAATTATTTCAAACTATAAATTTCAGAATATATCATAAAAAGCTGTAAAGTATAACGTAATATTTTCCTTGGTTTAATTATAAATAATGATCATTATACCATATACAAAATGTTTAACTGGACTACTGGAATAACTTAAACTATACTGTGATTTTGGTTGGAAGCATATTTATTAATAACTATTTGCAAGTTATAACCCCCCCCCCCAAACTCTAACACATATTTATATTTTCTTGAAATTCCACAACTCATGGACAGTGATATTAATGCAAAAGCTTATAAGTTTTTCATTTCCTACGAGTTTATTTCAAATAAGAAGTTTTGAATTGAACAGAAAATGGTAATATGTTCATACTTATGAACACCTAAAAGAATTAGTAATTATCTAAACTGAGCCAACATTAACGTAATAACTACTTAATATGTTTTAACCATGCTATACGTATTATTTATTCATTACAGATTTGGGCACATCGCTTTTGCAATTATTAGGACTTCAATCTCGAATACAATGAAAGATTAGGGTTACAGGTTTACATAAACTAATGATAAAAATTTAAATAATCAAAACTTCCCTGTAAATGATATTATTACTTACAAGTTGTAATTGTATAATATTATTACATTCAAATATCATCTAAATACACATTTTAAAATTCTACTAACTTATTAATTCAACAACATCGAAAAACACGAACTAATTTACGTTCTAACAACAGTATTAAACTTCAAGGGACAAATTTATATATAAAAAAATTAGAACTGTAAATTATAGCATATTGTCATAAGTGCAATTTAAAAGTTTGTAGTAGCCAGTCATACTGGTTCTTATTTACTTCAGTTTTATATATCGTTTTGTTTTCAAATTTCACCCAACTAGGTTAAAGACACTACTAGTAAAAATTTTACTGTTTTCAGTTTTCTTTTTATTTGCTGATTTACCAAGTCTGAAGAAAAAAATCCCATAAAATTAAAACGATAAAGAGATAAAAAAAACAAGTTACACAAAAAGTAATCGTTATAATACACATTATTTAAATAAATAAATTTGTTCAGCTTTTTATAACAAAATGAAACAAATAATGTAAACAGATTTCTAACTTACCAGGCCATCGTGAAATAACATCGTCGTCTACACAAAATCAGTGTTAAATTTACAAACATATGTTTGAATAATTAAATAACGAAAACAAACATGTACCATACGATCGTAACACCAGAGATCAAATGACATTTTGTTTAAGAACGCCCTCTTTTAAAAGAAAAATACAATATGTTTTTTCACTGAAACTAAATTTTGAAAAAGATTTATAAAATAGTGAATGCTTAAATAGCAGGGATACTGTATTTAAAATAAATCCTATCAAAATTAAAATTAACTAAAAGTCAGTGACAAAAGCTCAAAATCTTATTGTATTTTGAAGAATTTAAAATAATAGAAAACTCAATAAAGAGGCATGCTTAAATTGGTTCTGTTTGTTTGTTTTTTGAATTTCACGAAAAGCTACACGAGAGCTATCTGCGCTAGCCTTCTCTAATTTAGCAGTGTAAGACTAGAGGGAAGGCAGTTAGTCATCATCACCCATGGGCAACTCTTGAGATACTCTTTTACCAACGAATAGTGGGATTGACCGTCACTTTTATAACTACCCCATGGCTGAAAGGGCGATCATGTTTGATGCGACGGGAATTCGAACCAGCAACCCTCAGATTATGAGTTGAACGCCTTAATCCATCTGGCCATGCCGGGCCATTGGTAATGCACATTGTATGTAACATTGCTTTATATATCTATTAATTTCCTAAAAAGAAAATTGAATCTATAATATTAAAATAATAACGTGTACGCGCATGGGAAACTTTGAATACGTTATTAAATTTTTCAAAAATAAAATTAATAGTGGTAAAATAAGAACAAAGTCACCATAGGCCTAGTTTGTTTGTTTGTTTTTAAATTTCGCACAAAGCTACTCGAGGGCTATCTGTGCTAGCCTTCCCTTATTTAGCAGTGTAAGACTAGAAGGAAGGCTGCTAGTCATCACCACCCTCCGCCAACTCTTGGGCTACTCTTTTGCCAGAGAACAGTGAGATTGACCCTCACATTATAACTCCCCACGGCTGAAAGGGCGAGCATGTTTGGCGCGATGGGGATGCGAACCCGCGACCCTCAGATTACGAGTCGCATGCTTTAACACGCTTGGCCATGCCAGGCCTACACCATAGACCTAATACGATGGAAACTCTGGTGTAGGTAGAACTGTTCATTACAAAGGGAAAGGTATTTGAGAAATAAATCTTTTGAGTTAAGGTTTTGCATGCAATTTTCTTCCATTGTTTGTAGACATTTAGAGTACTGATACGGCAACCCTGTTGAGTCTTAATACTTGTCCTCGATATCCAGGTTTGTAAAGCATCGTTTGATCTGATGTCTCTTACAAGGTAAATCGATCGGTCTGCCTTTTTTTTTTTTAATCAGACTACTCGATCCAAAGTGTCTTTCGAATTAGAGATGTTTAGTTGGTATCAGTGTTGTGGAATAGGCTTAATCCGCAATCATTGAGACACTTCACACGAACATCTACGCACTCACTTTCTGACATGAATAGTATACGCTGTTTTAATTACTTTAAATACATAAAATACATTTACGTTTTATGTGCTGTGTGCGTGCAGATAACAAATATCACAGCTAAAAAAATGTTTCATACACGCAACAGAAATGTTTACCATAATTTGCCCTTGTCTAAATTATGTAGAACAATATGTGTATGTACGAGAGATTTTTAATAAACATAGAAAATAGGATTGTAAAAAAATCTGAAAGGTAAGTGTGGAAACTGATAAATAATTTTAGTACTTGTGGCCGAATAACAATTTCACTTTAAAATAAAATATCAATCTTCGGATAGATTTTAAGGAAATTATCACTATCTCTACCTGGATATTTAACTCAGTTGAATTTACAAATAATGTGTTTTTAATTACTTGGTATGAAATATTAAAAATTGAAGTAAGTGAAATATTGGATCGAGAAATTTATACTATTTTTTGATGAGAAATTAATAAATGAAAACGCTTTTCAGAAACGAACATTATTCATACAGAGATTCAGTTCAACTCTCTAATAAACTTACTACACCTCGCTTGGACAAATGAATATAGTTCAAAGATTAACAAGAGAGAATCATCAATAGCCGCGGTATTTGAAATTCTTGTGAGCAGAATTAAAGTAAACTAATGTATGAGACTTTGGGCGTAGTCAGTTTCAGCAATCGAGAGAGTTTGACTTTCTGAGTCCAATATTGTAATTAGATCTAAAATCAGTCCAGGGATGATGGAACTACGAGCTGAAAGATTATACTTGAAAAAAACTAAACAATAACCTCAAAGCCATTTTATGAGCCGCTGTGTCGCGGCTAAAAACATTTAAAGCAAATAGAATCTTCAGTGATGTCGAGAAAACCCATTTGTAGAGAAATATTTATGCAGAAACGGCTCGTTTGGGTTGAGAAATATTTTACATAGAAGAGCGAACCACGTTTCGACCTTCTTCGGTTATCGTCAGGTTCACAAAGAAAGAGGTAACTGACCGGAAGCTGACCACATGTTTGAAAGGGGTTGTGTAACTGAGTGTCAGAATGTAGAGGGCGGTGTTAGATGTTTACATATATAATTTTATTTATTTTCTTTTATTAATATTGGTATAAAGGCGTTCCTTTATATTGGTTTATTTTGGGTTTAAGTTGTTGTATAAGTAAGGCTTCTTTAATTTTGCGTTTGTTTATGTTTGTTTCTTTATTTAGTATTTGAGTGTTTTCTATGGTTATATTGTGTTTGTTTGACTTGCAGTGTTCGATAACGTGTGAAGGTGACTCTTTATGTTCTTTGAATCTGGTTTCCATTTTTTTACTTGTTTCTCCAATATAGAAGTCATGGCAGTTATCACATTGTATTTTATAAATAATGTTGGTGTGGTGTTTGTCTGTGTAGTTCTTACATAGTACAGACCTCAGTTTTGTGCCTGTTTTTTTAATAAATTTAGAATTAACTGGAATGTCATATTTTGTTACTAGTTTTTGCCAAATGTTGGGCCCCCCAGTGGCTCAGCAGTATGTTTGCGGACTTATAACGCTAAAATCCGGGTTTCGATACCCGTGGTGGGCAGAGCACAGATAGCCCATTATGTAGCTTTGTGCTTAATTCAAAAAAACAAAAAAACAGCCAAATGTTGGTAATTTGTTTGCTGATGTCGAGAATATATGGTATAAAACAGTATATGGATTTGTGAATTTTTGATTCGTGAGATGTATTTACTTTAGTTGGTTGATTTTGCTTTCTGTCTAGGTGTGTAGGTATAATGTTTTCTACGGTTTGTGGAGGAAACTTATTGATGTTGATGAAGTATTGTTTAATTTTATCTGGTGAGCATAGTTTTATGGCTGTGTTTATCTGGTTTCTTAGTATGTTGAGTTTTTGTTTTGTTTCATGTGCTGAGTCCCAAGGAATGTATAGTCCAGTATGGGTGATTTTTCGGTGGATTTCTGTTTTGAATTGTGTGTCGGTTCTTGTAATTTTGAGGTTAAGAAATGATATTTGATTGCTTCACATTTGAAGTTAATGTTGGGATGTACAGAGTTAATGTTATTGAAAAAATTAAGTATGTGTTCTGTAGATTTGAATCCCGCAACCGTATCATCTACATATCTGTACCAGTATAGTGGTGGATGTAATGCTGTGTTAATTGCTTGTGTTTCAATTTGTGTCATAAAAATATTGGCTAGCTAGAACTGGTAATATTGGGTTGCCCATGCTTAGCCCATTTGTTTGTATATAGTTGTGGTTGTTGAACGTGAAGTTTGTCTTTATCGTAGTGAATTCTATAAGGGTTGCTAACTGGTTGCTGGGAATGTCTATAATTGGGTTAGGGTCTCGGATATAGAGTTCTTAGGCTATCTTGCAGGCTTCAGTAGTTGGAACTTCTGTAAAGAGGGATATAACATTGAAACTGGCCATTAAGGCTTTATGATTAAGTTGATTTAGATTAGACTTGAAATTAAAAGAATCTTTGATGAATGAGCTGGCTGATGTTACATATTTGGAGAATGCCCATGGTATGTATTTACCATGTTCGCTCTTCTATGTGAAATATTTTCTCAACCTAAACGATGCGTTTTTGCATTTTTAAATAGAATCTTGGCTATTTATAATTTTCTGATCCATTAAAGTTTATTATTAGTACTTCAGCCGTAATGATTGTGTTTCTCTGGATATTTCATGGAATAAAATTTAAGTTACTTTATTTACTAAATACTACAAATATGAAAACGGAATATTGGAATTATACTATATGTGAAGCCCCCTAGTGCCACAACGTCAAGTCTGTGGATTTGTAACACTAAAAACCAGGTTTCGATACTTGTGGTGGATACAACATAGATAGCCCATTGTGCAGCTTAAAACTTAACCACAAGCAAACGACCCATGTTCGGACCATCAGCTTTTGATGGTCCTCCAGGATAAGAGTTGTTTTTAATTTTTGTTTTTTCGTTATGGTTCTTTTAGGTTCCTCTCATGCTTGATTTTAATGTATCGATTTAATTTGTGCTCATAACTAAGAAATTGAAATGGAGAATCATCAGAATATTTCTTCAGAAGTTGCTTATTTATTAAATATCGTGAACTTACCTTGCATTTTATAACTTAGTATTTGATAATAAGGAAACATGTTATTAAAACCTGTGAAGTTTCGGTGTATTTATATAAGTATAGTTTTAAACGAGGCACAAAAGCTACTAGTGTTTTATTGTCTTATCTTCGATTTTTATACGTTACTAGGCACTTTTGAGAAAGCCTCGATAAGCCCGGCATATCCAGGTGGGTTAAGGCGGTCGACTCGTAATCTTACGGTCGCAGGTTTGAATCCCCGTCGCACCAAACATGTTTGCCCTTTCAGCCATGAGGGCGTTATAATGTTACGGGCAATCCAACTATTCGTTGGTAAAAGAGTAGCCTAAGAGTTGGCGGTGGATGGTGATGACTAGTTGCCTTTTCTCTAGTCTTACACTGCTAAATTGTGTCGCTTTGCGCGAAACTCTAAACAAACAAACACATAAGCCTGGCTAAAATATTCTAGTCTCAGAGACAAAGTGACGAGACAATTTTACAAATCATAGCAGTGATAACATATGCGTTTTTAAATAAAATATTTGGATAAAAACTTGTGCTGAAGTGAAATTTTATATTGTAGTTGATATTTTACATTTTATAAGGTCATATATCATAATCGCTCACCAGATGGCAATAAAATAGCTTTTTCAAATATTTCCATCAGAATTTTTGAACATAATTCGTTACATAAAATTGCAAAGAAGAAATTATTAAAAGAAAAAGGTAAAACGTCAAAAGGTATATATTATGCATATCTCGCAAGCGCACAATGTAGATTGCGTGTAGAGTAATGCGACTTTTTGTTAGTCACAGAAATAAACCTACAACGTCTTCCATTCCGTTATATAATATTAAGAAAACAAAAGGTAAATTAGTTTGTAAAAGGCATTAAAGTAAACACCACTTAATTTACTATATCTAAAATGCTTAATATCATAATTTTTTATTTGACCAAGATCGTAACTGATTAATTAATTGTTGGAGAAAAAAACACACGAAGTGTTATTGAGGTTTTTTAGTGAAATTTAGTTTAAAATAAACCGTTTTTCTGAAGTGATGTGAATTATTTGTAATTAAGCTCAAAGCTACACAACGAGGTACAGATACTCTACCCAACACAAGTATCTAAACCTGGTTTCTAGGGTAGTAATTCCGCAGACATACCGCTGTGCTACTGGGGGGCTTCTCTGTAATGTCGATGTAAAGGTGAGTCACCCACCTGCAAAATCAGTTTTGGTTGTTTAACGTGCAAAAGATTAAGATATAATTTATATCATATATTAGCTTATGAAAACGTACTTTTGGTCCACTCAACTGTCACAGTTTTTAGAAACTTGGCGATCATCTCTTAATGCATGTTAATTTTCAGACAGGGTTCAGCTCTCTCACAACTGAAAATATTCCTAAAATAACAACATACACCGATGAATATACTGTTGGAAAATCATTCGTGTGTTAGAATTTTTAGGTAACTTATCGCTAGACTAAATCTGAAATGTACCTTAAAATAGTTTAGCTGTTTCGTTGTTACATTTTAGCACAAAGCTGTGCAAGGGCTATCTGCTAATAGCTGTCCGTAATTATTAACTGATAGAATAGATGGAAGGCAACTGGTAAACGTCACCCACCGTCAGCACTTGCATCACTATTGTCTAAACGAACAGTGAGATTTAATCTCACAGTTTTAGCGCACCCATCGTTCCGAAGTGCGGAGCGTGCATTTGAGGCAATAGGAAAGCGAGTGGTGAACCCCCGACTTCACAATCCGGACACGATAAACACTAGGGTACGCCTAGCACACGTTATTTGACAAATTAATTATTCTGTGGACAGAAAGTGCTTTGTTCTATACACGTGATTTGATCTTTAAGTTACTGCATTATAATATAATGATCACTCATTAATGAGGAGTTCCGTTAACGACATAAGTAAACGACCGTTTAATGTCATTATTATACCAGGAACATTTAATAATACTAAAGCATGAGCTTCTTCTCAAAGTTTTTAAAAAAATAATTTAGATAATCTAATTGGTCATTACGTAAGTAAGGAAACTCTGGTTTGCTGTTTCGCGTTTGTCCTTCCCTTGTTACTTTTAATCCCATCTCTTCGCCCACTCTCTTCTTCTCTCTTGTTACAAACTTCTTACTTATTCCATGGAGGATAATGTCAGATGAGACTATGAATTAAATATATTTTCTTCCCTTAAGCATGACACATTAACTCTAAAACGTGACCAGAAAGTTCGTGTTTTTATAATAACATATATCAGTTTCTTTGAAGATAAGTACGAGGCTGCACAATAGGCTGTATTCTGTCCACTTCAGGTATCGAAGCCCGGTTTTTAGCGATGTTCGCAGACATACCGCTGTGTTAGTCAGGGATCAATATATTATTAATCTAGGCCGGCATGGCCAGGTGGGTTAAGGCGTTCGACTCGTAATCCTAGGATCCCGGGTTCGAATCACGGTCGTAACAAACATGCTTTTCCTTTCAACGGTCAATTCCACTGTTTGTTGGTAAAAGAGCAGCCCAAGGGCTGGCAGTGGGTGGTGATGACTTGGTACCTTCCCTTTAGTCTTACACTGCTAAATTAGGGACGGCTGGCGCAGATAGTCCTCGTGTAGCTTTATGCGAAATTCATAAAACAAAGTAACATCACTAATTTTCCAGCAAAAAGCTACCTTCTGTTCAGCTTATGCTGTTTTGTTATTCTTTAGAGCTCAGACAAGAGGCAGTTTTATACGTTGGGCTTAGCGATGGTTCAAAGTTCAGGATTTGTTTTAAATAAACTTTTAATTTTCCTGTTTGGTAATCATATTAGACATCTGTGTTAGTATTAACTCTGTATCTCATACCCTCACGAAATGTCTGTGTTAATATTCACTTTGAATCTGATACCCTCAAGACATGTCTGTGTCAGTATTTACTTTGTATCTGATACCCCCACGAGAAGTCTATGTTAATATTGACTCTGTATCTGATACAATCACGAGATGTTGTATGTGTTACTATTAAATTTCTATCTGATGCCTTCACGACATGTGTGTTCGTATTAACTTTCTATATGGTACCTTCAAGACGTGTGTGTGTGTTAATATTGAGTTTGTATCTAATATCCTCACGAAATGTTATGTGTTAATATTAACTTTGTATCTAATACCTGAATGCACCTTTTAAATACATGGCCTAAACGAACTAGTAAAATAAACATCCAGCAGTACTTCCTGTTACAGGATCCTTGTCCGGACTGTTGAAATGAATAAGAAGACTGACTGTCATTTCTATAATGCGCTAACAGTCAAGAGTGCGGGTCATGTTTAGAGGTATCATTCTTAAACCCTGGACCTTTTGATACGTTAATCACTAAGCTACATCCGACCTCAACATTATTTATAGAGGGCCGTCACTAGGTCTAATCGAACGAAGTGTTACAAATTTCACAAAAGCTTATTGGATTAAGTGTTTCCATATTTCACAACATTTTACGGGATCACGTGTTTACAGCTTTCGCAGCACGTAACTGGATGAAGTGTGTGTGTTTTTCTTATAGTAAAGCCACATCGGGCTATCTGTTGAGCCCACCGAGGAGAATCGAACCCCTGATTTTAGCGTTGAAAATCCGTAGACTTACCGCTGTACTAGCGGGGGTCTAATCAAGTGTTTCCTCGTAATTATTCAAGTAAAGCTTCTATGTTTTATGTAAACTTTATGTAAACCTATCCCTGCTAACTTATACAATATCTCTGCCGCTGTTTCATAATTATATATTATGTGTTTTAAAGGGATTTTACGCGAAGAAGGAAGTAAATAGATAAAATATAAACGAACACTGAATTGGTCTTAAAACCATCTAACCGTTTCGCAAAGATTAAAACACTTAAAATCTAACCTTTCCACAAAGATTAAAACTCTTTTAAAACCTAACCGTTTCGCAAAGATTAAAATACTTCTGAAATCTAACCGTTTCGCAAATATTAAGATGCTTTTAAAATCTAACCGTTTCACAAAGATTAAAACGCTTTTAAATAATTGCCCCCCCAGTGGCTCAGCGGTATGTCTGCTGACTTACACGCTAAAATCCGGGTTTCGATACCCGTGGTGGGCAGAGCACAGATAGCCCATTGTGTAGCTTTGTGCTTAATTCAAAACAACAACAACAATTTTAAATAATTACTCACTTAAGTTTTCTTTCTAATCTGTTGCACCCCCACTAGTACAGCGGTAAGTCTCCGGATTTACAACGCTAAAATGAGAGGTTCGATTCCCCTCGGTGGGCTCAGCAGATAGCCCTATGTGGCTTTGCTATAAGAAAATACACACACTGATTTGTTGATACTTGAGACATAACAACTTGACAGGATACGTCGCGAACCAATAAGTGTTTTTCTCCACAATGTTTTGTAGCTATAAATAATCACATCAAATCGTCTAAATTCGGTTTATATAACACTTGATAAAAAGAAGAAAGTATGTGTTTAAGGAACGTTTAATATCAGATGAAGAGGTTAAGTTAAGAAATCTAAACCTATAAGAGTAAGCATTACTCTTGAAAAGTGTCTGGAGTCGTTTATTAAGAAAATAAACTGCACAGAATTTTCAATTATTTTGCTTAGAAGGTGCGCAACGAGTGATGTTAGTAATTACGACTTAAAAATGTATCTCATAACGGTTGGTATGGGTACTAACATTTTTACTTGGCCCGGCATGGCCAGGAGGTTAAGACACTCGACTCGCAATTCAAGGGTCACGGGTTCGACTCCCCGTCACACCAAATATGCTCGCCCTTTCAACTGTGGGGACGTTATAATGTGAGGTCAATCTCACTATTCGTTGGTAAAAGAGTTGGCGGTGGAGGTGATAAAGTGACTAGATACCTTCCTTCTAGTCTGACACTGATAAATAAGGGACGGCTAGCAAAGATAGCCCTCGAGTTACTTTGTGCGAAATTCCAAAACAAATAAACAAATCGACCTTTCTAGGTCATCCTCAGGTTAACAAAAAAGAGCTAAGGACCTGAGAATGCAAAATAAACTACAATCTAATTAACGCGTGCGTGTTCGACAAAACATCGATTTGTTTATGTCGGTTCAGGTCGCCCCTGATAAAACTGATTTATAGCATAATTGGCGACACGAATTAAATTGTCTCGTTACAAATATACTTAGCATGCCTCGCTGACGTCAAAAACCCAATTTAAGATTAATAAAGTTAAGAGACGGTTTGAATGGGTAAGGAAAAAAAGTGTATTTCTAATTTAATACAGTAGCGAATGTACAAGTCTCCAAACACAACATATTTACACAATAAAATGAAATGGAAAATTTATTTTTAATTCAAATGAGATGTAATATATAATAAAAACGCAAAACTATATTTCAACATTGAGAATTAACCGAATAACAGTTAGAACAAAACAGTTGTTGTTGTTTTGAATTAAGCACAAAGCTACACAATGGGCTATCTGTGCTCTGCCCACCACGGGTATCGAAACCCGGATTTTAGCGTGCAAGTCCGCAGACATACCGCTGAGCCACTGGGGGACTAGAACAAAACAGCCACTGTAGTGTAAATACATGTTAAATATTTATCAAAGAAACTTTGAAGCTGAAATATAAAAAAAGTTAAGGTTGTTACTATCAGTTGGAAATGTTGTTTTGAAGAAATAAATGTATTGGAAACATGAAGTGATATGAATGCTCACTGATCCGCTGGATAGGGCGTGTCTCGAGAGTTAACGTGTTGGAACCCTGAATCCGAGGGTCATGAACCGTGCCATTATTAAGTTAGATAAGAGTTACCTAACCTGTAGTCTTTCGTTTCAAATTCAGAGACGGCTATGCGCATGTGGAGTTCTCAGGTTCACTTAGTTCCAAACGGATAATTGAAAAGGAGTGTGTGTGTGTGTGTGATTTCTTATAGAAGAGTCCAATTGGGCTATTTGTTGAGTCCACCGAGGGCAGTCGAGCCTCTGATTTTAGCTTTGTAAATCAGTAGACAATTGGGTAGGAACCAAAGAACAATGGGAGGCTTGCCAGACACTATACTGTGAGGTAAAAATCTGAATTCTCTTAACTTTGGCCGAGTTAGACGCATCTTATCATAGACTAAGAAAACCTGGTATTATATACTAAAAACAACAATACCGTTTCTCTCAGAGCGCAGGGGCTATCTATGTGGCTAATTACAACCCTTTCTTGTAATAAGGAATTTTGTATCCTTTGGGCATCACTTGACTTTTTAGCGGGAAAATACCGTTGTCTATTGTTATTAGTTAATGCGCAGTATGCTCTAAATTACAGAAAGCTTTCCCACTAGAAAATTCACGTGACACACTAACTCAGTGACCTAGTTCATTGAGCAATTTGGATGAGAGAAACGTAAGTTGCTCGCTTGACCAAATTAAAAATAAAATTAAATAAATTAAATTAAAAGTATTAAAAATAAACGTTCAATCTGTGGGGAAGTCTTAAATAAATTTATACAGTTACTGAGAGGTAGGTAACTTAAGGTATGTCTGAATACCAGTGCAAAGAAACTGTTAACATAGCTTCGCAGAAAACAAAAGAATCTCCCCACTAAACAGCTGGTGATGTTAACATATTATTGTTTTTTTATATGTGTGTTTATTATTCTTGTTTCCAAAAGTTCCTGGTACAGTTTTTGCTGAGTAAAATTCCATCTGTTATACATTGTTTGAACTGGGTGATTCTTAGATGCATTTGTTATGAGAAAAGTCCAAGTAGATAAGAATGGATGAATTCTGGTTGAATTGATCTTAATGAGGCTTATTTGGAGTAACATTTCGTCTAGTTATTCGAACTGGGCATTTCCGTAGAAGAAAAATATGAAATACTGTTATCATCAAGTTTTTTTATTTATTCCAATCGTGCATTCAATTATTTTTAATATCAGCTGAAAAAATAGTTCTAATACTAGAAATATTATTTATGTTTCGTTTGGGAATTTTAGAGCAAATCCACACTGGAATATTTGCTTTATCTACGGCGGAGAATCGAACGTCAAATTTTAGTATTGTAAGGCGGAAAACGTCCCGCTCTCCCACCGGGGGGACCATTCTCTGTGTCTGGAAATTTTATTTTGTCATAGATTCCTAATGAGACACTAATTCTTCTTTCATGATGGTATAAGTTACTTATTTAGACTTAGAACATGGCGTAATAAATTACCCCCAGTGGCAAGGCGGCATGTCTGCAGACTCACACCGCTGAAATACGGATTTCGATACCTGTTGTGGGCAGAGAACAGATAGCCCATTGTATAGCTTTCTGCTTAATTTCAAATAAACAAATGAAAAGTATAATAAATAAATATTAAATTAAAATAATGATTAGTTTTAAAAAAAGCGTAATTGGGTTGTAGGTTGTGAAAAAGATGCGTTGTTATCACATATCAGTTAATATCTTAATATTATAAAACTTCCGCAAACTGTGCATTCATATGAGAAATGTGTATTCTACGAGCTAAAACTGAGAACTATATTGTGATTTTTTTTTCATTTTTAGTCCTAATCACAATCTGAAGCATTATGGTTCGAGTACCATTACCATCAAAATCGTGATAAGCACTTTAAGCCCAGCATGACCAGGTGAATACAGTGCTTGACTCGCAATCCGTGGGTTCGAATCCTCGTCCCAACAAACTTGCTCTCCCTTTCAGCTGTGGGGGCATTATAACGTTCCACTCAATTCCACTATTCGTTGGTACAAGAGTTGGTGGGTATGTGGTGCTGGCTAGTTGTTTTCCCTCTAGCTTTCCACTGTTAAGTTAGGGACAGCTTGTTCAGATGACCTTCATGTAGCTTTACGCGAAATTCAAACCAAATCCTACCCTGCACTGTTATAAAGGAAAATGACCTAGTTTCTCTTTACTGTTAACTCTAATTATTAGGGTTTTAAAAACACTGAAGTCTTGTTCGCTGTAAATCCTAAACAAAACCGTTTTAAAGGAAAATAAGCAATTTCTCTGATCGGCACTGTTTCAAAGTAAAAGGTTAGTTCTAATCAATACTCTATATTTATTTTTTTAATTTCGTTCAAAGCTACACGGGGGATATCTATACTAGCCGGCCTTAGTTTAGCATTGTAAGACTAGAGGGAATATAGCTAGTCATCACAACCCATCGTTAACTCTTGGGCTACTCTCTTAACAACGAATAGTGGGATTGAGCGACACATATAACGCCCCCGCGGCTGAAAGGGCGAGCATGTTTAGTGTGGCAAGTATTCGAATCCGCGACCCTCGGATTACGAGTTGAGTGCCTTAACCGCCTGACCATGAAGGGCCCGGGCCTCTTTAAAAAGGGTTTAGGGTTTTAGTTTTTATCCTTTCCTTGGCTAACTGAGCAGTAATAGATGGTTGAATACAGCTTTTGTTACTATAAGAATTCTTTGTTTTTATAGCAGTTGAAAGTTTCTAATATTTTGTCGTTGTAAAGACAGGTTACACATTTCTTCAACGCATACTGCCTTTAATTAAACGGCTATACAACAGTTTAGAAAAAATAACAGTTGAAGAAAGAAAGGAACAGAAAGATATAGGTGAATAAAACTATTACTGTTTTTGTGAGAGGTGATGCTTATACGAAGTTAAGGAATTGTAATGGCCTAGTGGCTGATAGACCCGAACAGTGAATTCAAGGATTTGTGGTTCGAGTGACAGGTAAATCTTAATGTTCGATTCAATTATTTCAAGAGTTGGCGGTGGCTGTTGTTAGTTAGTTGCCTGCCTTCTTCTTCATTGGTGCAAACTTAAAGACGGCTTTTTACTGACTGCCCTCGAGGAGTTTCACGCCAAAATTCTAAGAAACAAATAAAGCAAGAAGCTTAGATGTTCTTTTTTGTCATTCACTTGTGTGAAGAAGTGAAAACATCTTTACACATTTATTTTGGCTTAACACAATTCAGACAGTGAGGTTTGAACTTTGTTTCTTCAATTATCATAAATAAGCACATCATAATATTGGATAACAACTGTGACATTAAATTAAAAACAACTAAGTAATGCAAGCAGTGGTCCCCAATAGGCGACTCCGAAGCACGTCGAACCCTCCAAAGCCTGAATCATGGTTCACGATGTAATGAGATATCTTACCCTTCAATAATTTTCAGTCATTATAATATTACGAGTACACAAAACTGTACTTAAGTTATGTTTTCCTCAGTGACGTCAGTCGCTGTGATCACTTGAAGTGGACCAGCGTGCAAAAAAATTTGGAGACCACATTATCTATAAAAAAAATAGTTATTGTTAATAAATACCAGATGTTGCTGGAACTCCTACACAATGAATAAAGTTGTTTTTCAGTTCTAAACTTTACCACGTTAAAAGTTTAAAAGATGTCTGTGATACTTGTTTATTAAACTATAACCATAATTTTAACCATCACGGTTTATTAATGGAAACGGCTAAAATAAATGTTTATTGGACAAACAGAGATTACGTGTTGAGGGTAAAAAAAAACGAGAAATCAATTTCACGGTCATTCTATCTTAGTAAATAGGGCTATACCAATAATAGTTTCCTTAAGTATGACGGTGGGGTCACGTTCTTTATCTTGTACTGTGGTGCAGCTTGTTATGTGGAAACAGAAAACGTAAAACTTCCGTTGACTCCAACATCGACAGAAATACAATTTCTTCTCATTTCACCAATTCCTCACGTGAGCCAATATATTAGGAAAGATCACGTACCATATAGATTTTATTTGTGTTGCTTAGAATTGCGCTAAAAAAAAACACAGAGCTCTATCCATGAAACACGATGTTCTATTGAATTTTTATGGTTCGATATGGAAAGATTTTGCCCAAATGAGAAACAGATCGCTTCTTTTGTCTTCTTTGTTTTTACTTTCCTTCTCTTCTTCCTCTTCCTTTGTTTTAAAAATAAAAACAAAAAAACTTGCTCTAATTTTCTAAATCTCTGGTTTATTCCAATTTTCTGCAGGAAAAATACTATATAACTCATGGAATACTTTTTGTGACGTATTTTTGTTTTCTACCATCAGTGTCATTTGTGTTTATAAATGATCCTAGTGGCATCCTAGTTTGTTTTTAATTTCGTGCAAAGCTACTCGAGGGCTATCTGCGCTAGCCGTTCGTAATTTAGCAGTGTAAGACTAGAGGGAAGGCAGCTAATCATCACCACCCACCGCCAACTCTTGGGCTACTCTTTTATCAACGAATAGTGGGATTGACCCTCACATTATAACTCCCCCACGGCTGAAAGGGCAAGCATGTTTGGCGCGATCGTGATTCGAACCCGCAACCCTCGGATTACCTGTCGAATGCCTTAACCCAGTTGGCCATCCTGGGCCAACGATAAGTCTGAAGCCTTGTAATGCTAAAAATAAGGTTTCAATACTCATAGTAGGCACAGTACAGAGAGTTCATTTTGTTGCCTTGTGTGTAACAGCAAACAAACAAAAGAATTTTTAAAGACGACATCCTTCTACAAATAATTACACCAGTATAAATAATTTTTATTTTCTTAAAGTTATTTTATTGTTATACATCATTTTGTCCACATAAGAGGCGAAACGTTGTATGAAAACAATAACAACATAGAATAGGTAGATTCTCTGCTCTTTCTTTTTGTGGCCTTTCCCAAAACATTGTAAAATAATGATATTTAACAAATAAAATATTTATAGAGTAAAAGATCAGAGCGTTATTAACAATTTATCCAAAACGAATGTATATATTTTATTCGAATTAGTTGAAATGTTATTTAGATCTTCGATGTGTGATATTTCTCAAAGCTATGCTTGTAAATTTTATCTGAAATGATTTGTTTTATTAAAGCTTGCTTCAATTTTTATTGTCACTTTCCAAAATTAATGTATTGTAAAGAAGTTTTATTTCAGAATTGCAGTTTGCTATTATTAATGTTGAGTTGTAAAGGGCAAAAGTTAAAAGAAACTTTTGTTTAACGAATTGTTAAATTTGTGTAAATGTTTGGATACTAAGCTCTTTGCAGCATAGAAGTAATCACGGTTAGAACGGTTGGAAGCTTACGTCCCCAGTGGCACAGCGGTAAGTCTGCGTCCTCACATTGGATTTCGATGCCCGTTGTAGGCAGAGCACAGATAGCTCATTAGTAGCTTTATGCTTAATTTCAAACAAGCAAATCGTAAGTTTAGATAAACAGTATATTGTTATGATTTCAATTATAAAAAATTCATGACCTTATACATATGCTCTGGTTTTCTGTAATGGTTGTATATGAGTAACTATAGTTACAACTGTAGGGAACTTATTGCACGGATTATTTTTGGTATCATTTCAATTTTCAAAAATTCACGGCGGAATATATTTGCTTTAGCAACAATTACTGCGTTGTCACGAGAGCACATGAATTTACCTCTTGGTGATGTTAAACCTCCAATGGAGAGAAGTGGTATAAGACTACGACACATAAAACGATACAATGTTTCAGGCTAAGTGAAAGTAATTTATTTCAAACTTATGAAGCAAAAGTTCACGACTTGATGGTTGACATCACATTATTGAATTACGCAAAATATTTGCATCTAATTTCACTGCTGCTTTTGAGAAGTTAACCAGCAAATGCATCTCGACAGGTGGCATCAATCAATAGGAGTACCGAGAGAGATCATCTAATTCACTAATGCATACAACTGATCGCGGTAGTCAGGTCATGGAAACCTAATTGTTCAGTTAATCTCTATGGTCACATTAATTCTGTTCAAATTTCAGTGTCAGTTTTGATGAAAAACTCATTAACAAACAACATTTGCGTGGGATAAAAAGATGGGTTAGTTTATATGGTTTTCAAACATGTAATTTTCACTAATCTAATACTGAATCATTATTACTAAACACCCAAACAACAACGCCCTCTAAAGAGCACTACGCCGAATGTTTCTAAAATCAACAACAAATAAGAAAAAACTGTCAGCGTTGATCGTTTAGATTTTAGAGAAGAAATAAACCCGACTCGATAAGGTGTTTTAAAGAAACGAAACGTAAACAGCAAAACACTCGTTGCATGAAGAAGTTATAAGAATAATCCTATAAAGACGTTATTACGTTTTAATTGCGATTAGGTATAACCCATTAAACTGATTAACGTCATATACAGATAGTCGTGTCTGTAACGGCCTTCACTCGTGTTTGACAGTATGCCCAAGTGGCAAAAATCGAGTTTTGATACCCAAGATGGACACAGCGTGGATAACCCATTGTTTGGCTTTGTGTTTAGTAACAAACTAATTTCGGAACCTCAGTGGCACAGTCAACGGACTGACACCGCTAGAAACCGGGTTTCGATACTCGTAGTGGGGAGAGCACGGATAGCTCATCGTGTAACTTTGTGCTCAATTCTGAACAAGCGAAAACAAATTAATTTCAACAATCTATATATGTTGGATATACATGATTGTTTATTTCAAGTTTAATAACAAAATATTATTTGGTTTATACTATGCGAAGATTAAAAATGTTTTTAGATGTAACTGTTACGGAAATCTCACTTAGGTAAATGTTTATAAATCACTTGTCATGCAGCTCAATTGTTTTGAACTGACATCATGTTACTCATGTAAAAGAAATGAGGTTGTTTGCGAGTTTAGCCGTAACAGAAATTTCTAAAGTGAGCATCACAGCCTTGTATTATAATAACAGAGAAGAGAAGAATTATTTCTCTTGTAAAAGGGTGTTGTAAAGTAATTGAACCTTCCATTATGGTTTTTAATGGAAAAGAGACAATTATTTCATGTTCCAGATACTACCGTGATAATGAATTTTATAACGAATAGTTGCATGTTTTGACTTGTTTTAAATATATTATTTTGAAACAAGTCGATTGTGTGCTGTTAGTTTACTGTTGAAATTTATCGCCAACAAGCCACAGATACCTACTATGAAGAGTCGCGGCCCTATAAAACCAGTCAATTTATTTTGGTTTGTTTGTTTTGAATTTCGCGCAAAGCTAGCCGTCCTTAATTTTACAGTGTAAGACTAGAGGGAAAACAGCTAATCATCACCACCCACCACTAATTCATGGGCTACTCTTTTACCAACGAATAGTGACATTGACCGTAACATTATAACGCTCCCACAGTTGAAAGGACGAGTATGTTAGTTTCACTCTAACATATTAAACGTTAGGCCTATCAATTCTTAGGCAATTAACTTCGCGTCGAACTTCTTAGCTGTAAATTTACTTTCTCTGCTATTGTCTTTGCTTGCCTACTGTTTCCCGCTCATCTCACGCTATTTATATGTTTATTAGCAAATCGTCTGCTCTCTATATTCTGGACACTAAAAAGTTACAAACATAACTTCCAATGATCGTCTGCTTTTAACCTTTATACTAAAAATATCAAACAATCATAAAATATTCATTCACAAAATACATTAAACAGTATTTTACATCATGACTCTGTCAACCCAACTATTCATTGGTAAAAGAATAGCCTAAGAATTAGCGATGGTAATGACTAATTCCTTCACTCTAGTCTTTCACTACTAAATTAGGGACGACTAGCCAGATAGCCCTTGTGTAGCTTTGTGCAAAATTAAAAACAAAAGCCTTTCCTCTAGTTTATAAATACAAAATAATAAACTACAATGCCCAGCTAGTCCTTTATGGAACGGCAATAATCGGATATCTCTTTGTGCCTCCTTGTGGTAAAATTCAGAAACGAATATATAAACATTATTGAATAAACTCTCACATTTCTATTTCATCTGTACGTCTGTGTCTCAGACTTACTCAAGACATTAAATGTATTTCCTAACAATACGAAGTGCTCATTGAATTTATTTCACTCAAAGTTTCGGTTTTACAACTTCTTCAGAAGTGAATAACTTTCTACTAGCTGAATTGTAAAGACGATAAGGTTCATGTTTTAGTGAAAAGCACTTAATGAAGATGTGCAACTTAACGTTGAGTGTCAAATTAAGTAACAAAGAATAGGCACTCACACACTTACAAGTAAAACTGTTGTTATAAAGTCGTTTATTTTAGAAATAAGACGCTTTCTATGCTTCATTACGCACTGAAGAAATTGAATAATCCGTGCAACTTTGCCATCTTGAGACTACACCCTGAAACTCGCAACAACAGCTACTCTGGGTGTTGTTTTTGTGTGATGAAATCTCGTCGTTATATGACTATGTGTATATGATTTCTTACAGCAAAGCCACATCTGGCTATCTGCTGACCCCACCGAGGGGAATCGAACCCCTGATTTTAACGTTTAAATCCGTAGACTTACTGCTGTACTAGCGGGGAGCTTATGAGACTGTTCCCAAAATTATTCGAAACTAACTTGGTTAGCATATTGTATTAAAAACTACTCTAAATCACAGTTTGGTTTGGTTTGAATATCGCCCATCGTTACATGAGAGCTATCTGCGATAGCTTTCCCTAATTTAGCAGTGTAAAGCCAAAGGGAGGGAAGCTAATCGTCACCACCCATCGCCAACTCTTCGACTATTCTTTTATCAATGAATAGTGGGATTTGCCCTGACTTTATAATGCTTCTACGGTTGAAAGGGCTAGCATATTTAGTGTGACGGGGATTCGAACCCGCAACCTTAAGATTTGCGGGTTCTCGAAATCACAGAAGAGGTTGGTTATAGTTTTTGTCTTCTGTTACGAAGGAATTAATAACAGTGTTATTCATTTAACAATACCTGGTTCGTTGGTTTTGGGCCTGGCATGGCCAGGTGGTTAAGGAACTCGACTCGTAATCTGAGGGTCGCGGGTTCGAATCCCTGTCATACCAAACATGCTCGCCCTTTCAGCTGTGGGGGCGTTATAATGTGACGGTCAATCTCACTGTTCGTTGGTAAAAGAGTAGCTCAAGAGTTGGCAGTGGGTGGTGATGACTAGCTATCTTCCCTTTCGTCTAACACTGCTAAATTAGGGACGGCTAGCGCAGATAGCCCTCGTGTAGCTTTGTGCGAAATCAAAAACAAAAGACAAACAATCGTTCGCTTTGAAAGAAACCGCGTATCTTCTGTGTCCACCGAGGGGAATCCAATCCTGGGTTTTAGCGTTCTAAGTCCGCAGACTTACAGCTGTCCCAGTAGTGGACTATTTTACATAGAAGAAAAGCCTTCAAGAGTAACTCAACAAAACAGAATAATTTCAATACCCCTCAGGACAAATTCCCAAATTTCTTCATCTGACTAACAAACATTAAGTCGAACAATTCATGTAAAGAAATAATGCTTAAGACTTAAAAACATGTGTTGAACGAAACAACAAATTAAAGTCTTTAATCCCAAATGTAAATAAAGACAAGAAATAAAAATAAAAGCCTGTATAAAATGACCTGGTGATGCCTTCTTCTTCGAAATAGCTAGCAAAAGAACTATGGGCTTGTGGTAACAACCAAACATTTCAACTGTTTTACCCTGCATAAGCCTTTTATTATATTACTGGAATAATTTCTATGAAAATAGAGAGGGCTCGGCATGGATCGACTCGCAGTCTGAGGGTCGCGGGTTCGAATCCCCGTCCTACCAAAATATGCTCACCCTTTCAGCCGTGGGGAAGTCCTAATGTTACAGCCAATTCCACTATTCGTTTTTAAAAGAGGAGTTGGCTGAAGGTGGTGAAGACCAGCTACTTTCCTTCTAGTCTTACACTGCTAAATGAGATACGTCTATCGCCAATAGTACTCATGTAGGTTTGCGCGAAATGCAAACCAGTCATATCCTTATCAGCACTGTTGTAAAGGAAGAGAACATAGTTCTAATCAACGCTGAGTTAAACGGACTTTCTGGACTTTCTCATTCCTTGCTTAAACAAAAGCATTCAGACTATAGAACTATAGTCTCGAGCCTTTAATCAGATTTCTGGACGTTCTTAACTCTACAGATACCAACACTCAATTTACTCTAGTCACTTGGATGGCAAAAATAACTATTTAAAAATAGATTTTCCTGACGTTATCTTAGTGATCAATTATTGTAAAAATGTAAAATAGTAACATCCGATCCATAAGCTTCCATAAAAAGTGCAGTTATCGGAAAATTAAAACAAAAAACCCCAATGACAATCACAGTAATGCAATAGGAGAAACAGACGAAAAACTACACATTGTGAACAAAAAAAATATATTCTTTTTGAGTGACAAGTACTCTTTGAACAAAATTGTAAGGACTATGATCAAAATATTTACCACCAATAAGGAAGAATGCAGTTTCCCAAGGGTGACAAAAGGAATTTACTTTTACAGTATCCTTAATTGTCGAAGTTATTTCCAAGAAAATAAGTAACCAGTGGAACAGCGGTAAATTTATGGACTTACAATGTTAAAATCCAGCGTTCGACTCCCCGCATTTGACATGATAGGTAGCCCAACTTGATTTATCTCTGAAAAGAAAATACAATAAAAAAATCTGAACAATCTATTAAAGTTACAGAACAATTTTATTCAGTCGCTAAGAGCCAACTTCCGAAATTTCAATATATTACCCTTCAGTGTAGCAAAACAAAATGTTTTACATGAATACTAGTTAATAATATAAAGATGGATGTCTTGGTTCCGTTACTGTTTACCAACTTACTTGTAACATCTGACATCACACGTATGTTGATGAAACCAGAATAACCCTACATATAAGGATGAAGAACCAACTGATATTCTTCACAAACTACAAGATGAAATAAGCGCAGATGCAAATAATGTCTAACCAGTCGTAGCCAAGTTTATCCCGATTTGACTACCATTTCCTCCACTAACACTTACCAAAGCCACCAAACACCAACCGAAAAAAATGCTCTTCTCATCTAATAGCAATATTGGATGGTACTTACACATTTTCTAACTTGGAGTTCAATATCAGTAAAGTTTATTTGTATTTGAGATAAAAAAATCATTAGTTATATCTGCTACGTTCTTTTACGTAGCTGTTCGAAATCGCATTAATTCCTGATATAACAGTGCCCTCTCTTGGGTGGGTTCTTTTAAATTATCTGGTAAAAAATAATTCAACGTTAAGTTCACGTAACAATCACAAATTAATTTCCTCTTTAAACATTTATTTAAACATTTGAACAATTGTAATTACCGTAAGTTGTTGTAGGCCTACGTTACAAATGATGTTCAGGCCTTTGTAACAATATTAGAAGTAACGAAAACTAATATAACTAACTAATATAAAGTAACACAATAAATAACACTGACTGATCCAACTCTGTTTCTAGAAATAATTCGAGACAATATCTTCTTGACTATCTTTCGGCTGTACACGCCAGATGTTTTGGGCGCTCCACTCGAAATCTGAGGTTCGTGGACTCAATTCCCCGTCGCACCAAGCATGCTCGCTCTTTCAGCCGTGAGGGCGTTATAATGTGACGGTAAATTCCACTATTCATTGGTAAAAGAATAGCTCAAAACTTGGTGGTGGGTGTTGATGAATAGCTGCCTTCTCTCTAGTCTTACACTGCTAAATTATGGACGGCTAGCACAGATAGCCCTCAAGTAGCTTTGTGCGAAATTAAAAGCAAACCAAATAAGTAGTTTAATCGTATTTGATGTTAATATCATACATCTAAGATATAAATAGCATTTAACTAATTGAAGTGAAAAATATATGTATATATCTTCGTGTTAGATAAAATGCTAATAACGCTCTAATGTTTTTCTCTATAGTTTTTTTATTTGTTAATTATCATTATTTTGCAATGTTTCGGCATATGCCACAATAAGTAAGAGCAGAGAATCTACCTGTTCTATGTTATTATTATTTTCATGCAACATTTCGCCGTTTATGTGGAGAAATGTTTTTTTTTTTAGTTTCGCGCAAAGCTACATGAAGGCTAACTGCGCTAGTCGTCTCTAATGTAGTAGTGTAAGACTAGAGAGAAGGCAGCTAGTCGTCACCACTCACAGCCAGTTCTTGAGCTACTCTTTTACCAACATTTAGGGGGATTGACCCTCACATAAGAATGCCCCCACGGGTGAAATATCGAGTAAGTTTGGAGTGACTGGGATTCGAACCCTCGACCTTCCGTTTGCGAGTCGAGTGCTTTAACTGTATGGCCGTGTCGGGCCTACACCGGTGTATTTATTTATTTGTAGAAGGATGCCATCTTCACTAAATTATTTTGCTTGTTTGCTGTTACACACAAGGCAACAAAATGAATTCTCTATACTGTGCCTGCCATGAGTATTGAAACCTTATGTTTAGCATTACAAGTCTTCAGACTTATCGCTGTGCCACTTGGGGCATTAATAAACACAAACGACACTGATGGTAGGAAATAAAAATACGTCACAAAAATTATTCCATGAGTTATATAAGGTATTTTTTTTCCTGGAGAAAATTGGAATAAATGAAAGATTTAGAAAATTCGGACACTTTGTTTTTTTATATTTTTATATTGAGACATTTTTTTTTTTCAATAGAACATCGTAAATGATACGGGAGAGAAAAAAACGTCATTGTTTGCAGGAGTCGCTTTTTTTACAGGTGAGACATGAGACAGGAGCCACTTTGATAACAGGAAACAATTTCACCTCAGTTTGTTTTCTCACTTTGTCTTCGTTGTATATTCGCTATTATTAACAACTATGTGAGACCAACAAAATGAGCAAGCACACGAAGAAATATTTGCAATTGGAAGAAGCTAAGTAATAAACATTTTGACATTTTAAACCGTTGTCTATGCTTCCCTTCAGTTTATAATGGGCTCTTAACTGTTGTCTAAAGTCAAGCAAATTTCTACTCTTTCTAATAACGTTTGACATCCTACTTGTCACAGTAAAGCAGTGTGTTTTAATATTAGCTTCATACTCAACATACAGTATATTAAAATGCTAAATAGTTAGTGTCAAGTACCTCCTTCCCAGGAGTTGCATGGAATGTTAGACGAACACAGACGTTGAACTTGACATCAGAATGCCTCCTAAGCCTAATTTCACTTAATTCTTATTAGTATTAATATAAATCTATTTACATGTTGGCTTAATCAAACTGTTTAATATTTGGCTAAAAAAAAGAATAAAATATTATAAAATAAATATTTTTCTCAGCATTAACCTCAAGTTCTTTACGAAATATTAAGAGTTTAATGACATGGTTTAGAAGTTTTAATTATCCTTTCACCAAAATACCGAACAAACGTATATGTCTAGCATTGGTATATTGTGTACTTTAGGCCTACGATAGTTTTATTGTCTTAAAAAGTTTATATTTCTACAGTAATTATTTACTCTGAATCCGAAATTGATATCCATTTTTCTCTATCACGTACGAATTTTTCACAAAATGTCACATTCACTTTTACAAAAGTGAATCATTTTCATTGAAATCGGGTCACGTTTTTTATAAAACTGCGGAGAAAATTACGCGTAGTGGTTGTTAAAAGAGATAAAAGGAAATTTTGAATGTAAAACCAGCAAGGAGTAAACTACGGATAAATACATTATATATATATATATATATATATTTGTAGTTACCTTCTTGGTAGATTTATCTTCAAGATTTTATTTTATCACATTTGTTATGATTAACATTTTGACAATCGCTGGCCAGAGATTCCTCCAGACCAATCGCGATTTGACAGTCTCATCTATTGCTTTGGAACCAAACATAATAATTTGATCCAAGTTAGATTTTTCTTCCCGATTTGTGGAAACCTTTTATATGATAGTATAAAAATAAATATTACTTTCAAAATCTGCGTAGTTGAACAATGGAAAAATCCATTATTAAAACCCAAACCACTTCAATGAAGTTTAAGTTCGCAGGCCTGTTTAATTTGTGTTACAGATGACGAAACAAATTCTTATGTTGTGGTGGGCGGTACACGTATATCACAGAATAAACTAAAATACTCATGTTGTATTAAAATAGGCTGTTGTTTTCTACTGACCTTGTACATCTTCACAGATTCGGCTTTTAAAGACCTTATAAAAAGAAATTTTTCCACATCCAGAACCGTCATTATCAGCAACGTCACACTAGTCCTACGACTGAAAGTTTGTCTTCATGGGTTTATATTTCACAAGTAGAGGTAGAGAATTCTTAAAATAATGAATTTAGAACTTAATTTGTATATTTGATTAACTGAAAGGATTTTTTTCTTTAGAATTCTATGTTAAATGCTCTCGAATTCCAATCAACGTGATGCGTTGGAGAAAACGGAAACAAAATAAAATAAAAGATAATTTTTTCTCACAATAAGTGCCATTTATTTAATGTTTTTAAAGGAGACACTTTTAGCTAAGCGCGTCAAAGAGGCAGTACAAGTGAAAGAGAGTTTCTTTTAGTGTTTAAGACCTGATTGGTAACGCTAAGCGAAAGCAATTTTGAGAGTGAAGTATTGCACACCTATCTATCCAAGGTGTGATCAAAACCTTGAATAAACTTCTTGACGTCAGGAAAGCACTTAATTCACTTAAAATTATTTTAGAATCTTAAGAAAAATTCCTTTGGATACGACGAAATTGTGCAACATAACTGACGTCACAAAATTTATTCAACGTGTCGAGCGCTCCAATGGGCGGATCGGTAAGTCTAGAAACCGGGTCTCAATAACCGTGATGGGCAGAGCACATGTAGCCCGTTGTATAGGTTGTGCTTATCTACAAACGAACAAGCAAACCACGTGATAACAAAAAATCATATTTCTTGCTGTTGTTAAAAATTTACTTTCCAAGTTGACCACCAGGGGCACAGAGATATAAACAGAGCTCAATGAAACGAGGACAATCAGTGATAATACATGAACCAAGAACTAGTTTTTTATGTAATTTGTAAACTAAAGTTTATTACATCCATAATGTTAACAACAGTTAAATTGTTAATGTGTGTACATATATATATATATATATATATACACGATAAACCTGTTTTTATTGTTCTTCTATTATTTCTAATCTATGTGTTTGATTATTTTGCAATGTTAGCGTATACACAGAATTAATTAACATACAGGTGTCAAAGAATGGTATCGTTTCGTATTTATGGAAAGAAAAACCGAGTTACAAAAAAATGACCGAGGTTTACGCTTTGAGAAAGAGTGTGTTACCTATTACCTATGTAGGAGTAATACATTTGCCCCTCTAGTGATGAGGTTACATGAGTTTCATTCAACGGATGCTCTTTGCAGCCTATTTTTGTATAAATGTTTTATGTTTCTCTCATATATTTTAGGGCACAATAAAGAAATAGATCTACAAGCATTGTGGTGCAAAAATATTGCAATTAACCACACATTAGTTTGTTTGTTTTCAATTTTGCGCAAAGCTACTCGAGGGCTATCTGTGCTAGCCGTCCCTAATTTAGCAGTGTAAGACTAGAGGAAAGGCAGCTAGTCATCACTACTCACCGCCAACTCTTGGGCTACTCTTTTACCAACGAATAGTGGGATTAACCGTAACATTATAACGCCCCCACGGCTAAAAGGGCGAGCATGTTTGGTGCGACGGGAATTCGAACCCTCAGATGACGAGTCGAACGTCCCTCAACCCCCCTGGTTATGCTGGGCCACCACATATTAGTGCTGACGTTCCCTGTAAATTCGCATATTATTTACTGCTACATATCAATTAGTGCTAAAGTTTCGTATATGTCATATATTAAGTAGCACTCATATCTCCTACATATCACATCAATTGTTGCTAATGTCTGTTTGATTTCTAAGTTTATCCGTGCTAGCCGTCCTTACTTTAGCAGGGAAAGTAATTAGTCATCACCACCTCCTGCCACCTTCACCAAAAAGTGGTTGGGTTGACCATAACATTATAACGTTCAAGTATGTTTGGTGTGAGTAGGATTCGAACCCGCGACCTTCGGATAAGGAGTCGAGTACCTTAGCCACCTGGTGAGCTGTTTTAATATCACAACTACTGAACTTAATACAGAGCCTGCGCTTGGATGAACACAGTGCAAAATTTTCTGTTACGATAATTTATGAAAATATTGTCGAAGAAGTAAGTAATTTGTTTTTGCCGTATACTAGAGGAAGGTGTCAAGTTTATCTTAGTATCAAAATGTCTTACCTTGAGATTTATAGGTGACTTTTATTTAAAAATCCTGAGATCACAATCCTGGTTTTCACCATACAATAAATATTTCACACTTTTGAAGCTCACAGTAGAAACGCAAAGAATGATATATTCATAATAAATATTCATACAACTTCTTTACTGTATTTTCGCGACTGTTGGGATGGTTCTAAAACTATGGTCATGTGACAGACAGGAATGTAACGAGCTCATGAAACTAATATTCGTTTTTAATCATTAATTGCTTTGGAATTAAGTTCGAAGCTACACAAAGGGCTATCTGCACTCAGCCCACCACAGGTATCGAAACCCGGTTTCTAGAAGTGTAAATCCGCAGCCATACAGTTATGTCGCCGGTGAACTCTTCCAATCAACGTAAGCTATTTAGTTAGGGCAATATTAAAAGTCAACCCGGTAATCGATACAGATAATTAGATATATATTTTTCTTACGTTCGTGTTTATAAATATTACAACACATTGATTCAGCAGTTGAGTACCCTCGCTGTTAACAATATTTTCGTTCGTAAACCCGATAATATTTCAGCAGGTTCCAGCAAGATTAGGAGATTTAGGCTAGTAATAAATCCATGCACTAAGCTTGCAATGCAAAACAAACCATGCAATTAAAGTTTCACTTTAATCAATGTATTTCTGCACAATGTCGTACTAGATAGAGCCTCGCAGTTTTAACTTTTTCAGAAATGCACGCCTTTACAATGCCGTATCACGACCCGTCGATGACGTAATCAAGATTAATACACCCTGAACATTGTTATTCTTTCTGCAAAAGAAATGGATCTTGAATGTTGCTTGGAAGCTGGAACACAGACTAGCATTGCAAACAAGAAAACTTGTTGCAAAATAACAGAAAATGCTCTTTGTTTTGCTCTTCTTGATTTAACAACTGGAAACCAGAGCTTTCACAAAGCAGGCACGAAACTGTCGAGCTTCTGTAGGGAAGCGAGGGTGTATCTAATTTACAGATCAAAGTTTTACCGACAGTTTCTATCATTAAAAGTAATTTCTCCCTGGATCTGAGCTCGACAAATTATTTCTAGCCAGCAATTTTTCTCGATTGAATCAGCAAAGTAACTTAGTACTGACCCGTCTTCATCTTCTGTATTACCTAAATTTTGGCACATTTTTGTCTTTTAGAAAAGTTACGAAAGTAGACATTTTTGTACTGTTCGTAAGAGGGGGCCTCAAAATAGGTACACAGTTACATATGGACTTTTTTTTTCCTCTGAAGAGTGCTCACGGACAAAGTGCACGATAGGAAATTGTGAAGTATTGACAAAATGAAAAGGTACGTCACAGACACATTTACGAAACTTGATGGACAGACGGACTCGTGCTGTCAGGAAGTCTACACAAGTGTAGCAGGCAGACTCCAGGACTGTATAAACAGCGACGATTTTAAGTTGAATACTTGCTGGATTAAATTTCTCACGATTCCATGTCTCGTTTAAAGTGGCATTAAATAAATCATCTAGTGTATATTTTAGTTTGAATTTAATTACTTTAAATACATTATTTATCATCAACGAAATACGACTATATAAAACTACATCAACTATATAAAAAAAAGCAAAAAAACACAACAAAAATGACAGACGGTGTATCCCCACCGGAATGTGTTTACTACTTTCGTTGTCACCTCCAAAACCTAGGATACATTTTATAATCCCGCATTGTAGCTTGTACCCAAGGATCCTTTTTAGAAAATATGCAGCGTATTTTGTTTCATGTTAATGTATTTTATTTACGGCTTAAAAATTATGTTTATATATATATATATTTCTTTTGCTGATTATATTTATTATTATATTACATCCCAGTAATACTAAGTTTATTTCTAAAACAGATGGATATCGTTAAATGTTATTTTTTATTGCGAATGATATTAATGACGTGTGAAAAATATTCTACAACGTATTATTTTATTAATGACATGTGGAAAGTATTCTTCAAAGCCTTATTTTATATCACTTACCAATTTCAAATATTTTCATAAATATTATATGAATTTAACACTAGTCAATGTAATATGTTGAGACGAATAGCATCGAGCTATTATTTGATGTGCTATTAACTAGTCCTTGGATGTGTGACTAGCTGTTTACTTGATGTGTTATTAACTATTCCTTGTATGTGATTAGCTATTCACTTGGTGTGTGACAAACGTCTCTTTGGATGTGTTATTAACTAGTCCTTGTATGTGTGACTAACTCGTCTTCGGATGTGTTATTTACCAGTCTTTCTATGTGTGACTAAATTGTCTTCGGATGTGTTATTTACTGATCTTTTTATGCGTGACTAACCAGTCTTTGGATGTGCTATTAACTATTCCTTGTGGGTGTGACTAACTGGTTCCCGGATGTGCGACCAATGATGTGAGTCCTTCATCATATACAGTTTAAATTACACAGTTTCTGGTGGATGCACTGTTTGTTTAACCTTTGTTTTAATGATGTGAATCTTACCTGTGAACATCCACCACTGGACGTTTAACAAAATCTCTTATTTTGTAAGGCAAAGTTTTTATACACATTTTATTGTTTTTCAGTCTTGAAACTGAAAGACTCATTTCTGGTTACTTTTCCATCATAAGAATTACACATATTTTTTTCCCACAACTACATAAATCTACCTCGAATTGATTGGGACGCCTTTTAATTGGTTTGATTTGTTTTGAATTTCGCTCAAAGTTACATGAGGGCTATAACGCCCCCATTACTGAAAGGGCGAGCATGTTTGGTGTAATGAGGATTCGAGCCCGCGACTCTCAAATTGCGAGTTGAGTGCCTGAATCACCTGGCCATGCCGGGCCGGTAACCATGCTGATGTTTTCCTTAACAATTATTGTCGACGTCTTTTTTTTCGTTTGTTTGTTTGGGAGGTTGGAAATTATTTTGCTAAAACTATTGTTTTTACACATAATTAGGGTTACCAACACCGTCACGTGTAAGTTAGTCAAGTCTCTGTATGTGTATGTGTGTGTGATTTTTGTCGTGGCTAATTTTTTTCACAATAAAAATCCCCCTCCGGCGATTCAGCGGTAAGCCTGTTAGATTCTAACGCTAACATTTCGGTTTCGATACATACTTTGTTCAACAAAAAACACGCTAGACAAAAACACATTCGAAACCCCTAAAGCTACAACAGTATGATACTTTTAATCTTATGGTTTTCTGTTTACCTTGCCTCAACCCTAGCATCAGAAATGCTCATTTCGACAATGGGTGCGTTATAAAAGTAACAGTTCATCTCTGTATTTTGTGAAAGAGACGGCGAATCCTATTCGCTAGTCCGAAATTTGTGACAGTTATGATGTCACAACTCAAGATACATACCAGATAAACTACACATTCACTTTTAAAGTTTGGTTGTTTTAGCTTCAAGCTACGCAGTAAGCTGTGTACGGGAGCATAGTTTGTTTATTCCAAACTTTAGTGTTCATCCGCTTTTTATAGCTTTTGTAGATGGGAAACGTAGTTGCAGTGTCGGGTTACCTGAGAAATTTGAGATCAGGAAAAAAAGATATATTTAGTATAAAAGTTGTGAAAACTTCATTACTTATTTAAAAACAACAACATAAACACACAGATTTATGTTCGTAATCTCTTTATATGCGTAAATATTTTTAGATGCGATGCTCGCACCTACAGTGGATGGGAGTGTTTGTGTTTTTCTTATAGCAAAGCCACATCGGGCTATCTGCTCAGCCCACCGAGGGGAATCGAACCCCTGAGTTTAGCGTTGTATTCCGAAGACATACTGCTGTACTAGCAGGGGGCCCTACAGTGGAAAGTCCAAAGATTTATAACGCTAAAAATCAGGTTTCGATACCAGTTTAAGCATAAGTAGCCCATCGTGCAACGTTTTTGTACCTAATATCAAAGAACCGTGTCTTCTGGTGAGGCAGTGGTCAATTCTGTAACTGACAACGCTCAAATCTGAGGTTCGATTTCATGTGGTGGACACAGGAGATGACCTAATGAAATTTTCCTTTAAAAAAATCAAAGAAATAAAAACACGCGGATTAATAATTATTACTTTCTCACCTCTGTTGTCTCGTGTTTTATACATGAGTAGAGTAGCGCGTGACGCGTGGTTGTTCGTGACAGAACCACCAAAATATAGTTGAATTTTATTCGGTCTTGTGGAACTTGTCTGAAAGACTTCTTGTACAGAGGAGGTATGCGCAGAGAGCAAATAATTGTTGATGTCATTTAAGACTAATCTTTGAAGGTCTTGAATTAAAACGCCCTTCTTCTGTGTAATTAATTAATTAACCATTAAAAAAGACATGTCTGACAAAATGATTAAGAGACAAATAATGTAACCTTGGCAAACGGTGAAAGGATTGCAAATTAATTTATCAAGACGTAATTGTGAGAAGATTTAGTCTTGAAATTTTTGTGGTTATAATCCACACTGATTAATAACCAGTAGGTTACAGGTAGGTGGCACCTGTAACGTCAATCATCCACACTTAT
This sequence comes from Carcinoscorpius rotundicauda, assembly GCA_011833715.1. Classification (NCBI taxonomy): domain Eukaryota; kingdom Metazoa; phylum Arthropoda; class Merostomata; order Xiphosura; family Limulidae; genus Carcinoscorpius; species Carcinoscorpius rotundicauda. The sequence goes on along the minus strand of CM022394.1, from coordinate 125,153,773 downwards.
ACATTATCTAACGTGTATTTTCAGCAGTTCTTTTAATCGCATTAGATGGCTAGGGGGCGCTCTACTCATAATCTGAGGGTCGCAGGTTTTAATGCCCATGCCAACAAACATGCTCGCCCTTTCAGCCGTGAGGGCGTTATAATGTGATGGTAAATCCCACTATACGTTGGTTTTGTTTGTTTTGCTTTTTGAATTTCGCACAAAGCTACACGAGATCTATTTGCGCTAGACGTCCCTAACTGAACAGTGTAAGAATAGAAGATAGTAACTAGTCACCACCATCTACAGGCAACTCTTGAACTACTTTTGTACGAATAGTGGGATTGAACGTAACATTATAACACAGCCTACAGCTGAAAGGGCGAGCATATTTGGTCTGATGGAGATTCGAACCCGCGATACTCAGATTACAGGTCGAGCATCCTAACCACTTAGCCTGGCTTGGCCCTCTTCGTAAAAGACTAGCTAAGAATTAGCAGTGGGTGGTGTTGACTTGCTGCCGTCTTTCACTGCTAAAGTAGGGACGGCTAGAACAGATATAATCCCGAGCTCTGCGCGAAATTAAACTAATTCTGCCTATTTGCTGGCTACTTTGACATCAGCATCTGGATCTTGTCTGAAAGAAAGAATATTCCAAAGGAGTTTCGTTGCTATGGCCACATTGATTATCAGTTATGACTTATATGACAACGAGGGCTAGTAATGGAAGAATAATTTTGATTTTTCAGTCTGTTTATAATGTTTTTATTTTATTTTGTTTTCATTATAGTTTTGTAGTGTTGATTTAGTTAATGTATTTAATAGCGTAGGAATTATTAATACACACATATTTCCATTTTGGAGCGTGGGTTATTTATTTAGAAAAATGTATCATAATCTCGTGTTACTTTTTCATTTTCAAAACAATTAAGAAGAAACGGAGATATCTGGCAACTGGCGTCGCTTTTGATCGTCTGCCTGCTGCACAAGTTTCTAAAAGTACAAGATCATTAGATACTAGTGAAAATTACACTCGATTTTGTTGAGTATGTTTTAAAAATTCACACCACGTAGGCGAGATTAAAAGCAGTCAGACCTTTGGAACGAGGTTAAAAGCATTACACATGACCTGGTAGGCGAGAATATTAGAAGTTAGGCTTAGTGAGCGAGGCTCTTTTTTCAAAAAGAACGTAAAATTCATTCAACATTACACCAGCCAACAATTTTCAGCGGACGTAAGTAATTGAATATTCGATCTCACAATTGGTTTTGTTACATTCGATATTTTAAAACGCACTTTTAAGTTAGGAAACCGAAGAAAATGACAGACATTTCCTTAAATACTCGTTCTATTTTAATTATCCATTTTGTAATCCAACCTTTTTGTGAAATTAAAGATGGTGCATAAGCTAAAAACGTAACCATGACTACTTAATAAAATTTATTTTTAGTAGTTACCAGGAAATAACAAAAAAAAAAAAATAGTTGTATCTATACAACATATGTTGTGACATTAGAGCTGGTACACAAACTAAAAATGTAACCATGCTTGTTCAATAAAATATATTTTTGGTAGTTACCATGGGAACAAAACAAAACATACCTTTAACAACACGATAGCGTTTAATAATTTTAAATTTGTCCGCGTTTCCTACTTGTTTTAAAAACAAATAAATTTCAATTTTTGTAGTATATAAAAATCATAAATTATTATTATTTGTTGTCATTGGTAACATATAGGGGTAAGCACAAAAAATACTTTAATTCTGTTTGGAATCCGAAATTCCGAAAGTATAATTCAGTAGAAAAGTTTTCTATATGTTATTGAGTAATCAATCCACAGTTCGCAGCCGATTAAGCTGGAATTTCTGTTGCTTCATTCGGGCCTAATGCGACCTAATGATTAACGTGCTGAGATATTCAGTGGAAGGCGCAAGGCTCGAGAACCGGATATAAAGCTGAATATGCTTCGCAATTTTAACTCTGGTTGCGGAAGACTTTCGAAACGTCGTCCTCTACACTTGTGTCTCCACAACAAGTAGTTGCCGTCCATTCTACAGAGTTTCATCGTGAATACTCTGCCTGAATAATCTATCAAAGAATATAGGTGTGTTATAAATGTAACAGTTAATCCCGATATGAAAACTGCTGCTACAAATGATTTCCACTGGCTAATAGTTCTAAATTAGAAATGTATACTATTGAACTTTAAAAGACTCTTTCCTAGACGTTTAGTCCATGTGTACCACAAGATGTCGTTTAGGTTAAAAGTACCTTACTTTCTGTCTTTCGTTTTAAAATCTAAATTTGAAAGGAAAATAAAAGCGAATTATATGTGTATACATATACAACGATATGCTTCAATATAACGTTCCGGAAAGGGGGGCTGAAGACTGCCGGGAGGGGCACTTGTTTAAACAACTCATTATACAGTAGTGTGTACTTCGCACAAGGGACACTTGACGTGCAAGTTGACTTATCTGGTCGTCACTAAAACGTGCGCACGTTTTGAATCACGTGAGAAATTGTGCACTTTGTAAGCTACAACACAGTGTGACGTAGGAAATTCAAAATAAATAAAGGGAAATATTTTTACTTTAAATATTTGTTTTATTTCCCCTTGAAGACAAGAACTCCGTGGAATCTGTGTAAGCACATGTGGTATGGATCATTAAAATGCACATGTGGTATGGATCATTAAAATTTATGCCTATCTTTTTTAAGCCTTTAATAAAACCTCACCGTGCATGATGGAAGTCCATTGGACCTATACACTCATGGGACAACTTTAATTTTACGGGCTTAAAACGCTTAAATATTGTTTTTTTTGGTTTATGTTAAAGCAAAGTCACATTAAACTATTTACTCTGTCCACTGAGAGAAATCGAAACCCTGATTTTTGCTTTGTAAGTCTGAAGACTTACCGCTGCTCCACGAGGTGGACCAAACTTTGTGATTCGATTATTTATTTCTGTGGCAAGCTTTAATCCAGTAAATTCTGGAAGGAATCCATTACATCTATTCCCCTCTGTGGGACAGCGATAAATTTACGGACGTACAAAACTAAAATCTGGGGCTCGATTCTCATCGAGTGAACACAACTCATAACACAATCTAGCTTTGTTCTAAAACAGTCACACAAACAATTGGATCGCTGGTGGTGTTTTATATAGAGATATGAGGGAATACGAAATGTACCAACATGTTTCTCAAGTTATGTTAGTTTTATTACGAGAGAAAAAAGAATCATCTCTTTTCCATCTTTTTTTTTTTTTTTTTTTTTTTTTTTTTTTTTTTTTACAAAGTTTCGGACATTCCAGCTCACGCAATCTTAAGTTTACAAACTGCATCACTGCTGTAAAATTGCTTATACAATGTTAAGCAGTTGTCACTCCTATTTTTCTCCAAACTAACTGATATTTTTAAGTGGTTCTACGATAAGAAAATAAGAAACAAGGGTGTTAACTTATTGAAAGGCTTAACCAGAAATTATCAGAGAACGTTTCATCCGTTTTTGTTAGTGGAAAAGGTTGGTTAATCATAACAGCTTAACAATGGGGGATCTTTTCTCCAACCTAAATAGTACATAAGGTTTATTCAGGGCAACACGTGTGTTATTTGTCGGCGTTAACGGGGTTATACACATTTTATATACAAGCGTATAATAAGCGTGTTGTCTTATACATTTTCTGTTTAATCAATAAATTCTGCTGGTATTACTGACCTTAGAAACTTAGATGACGACACTTTCTCAAGCTCGTGCAATATCCTGAAACCTATTGAGTCAAATACAAAGAAATAAATTACAGACAGACAAAAAAAAAAACGTCTTTCTCATAAATATACTGAAAACAAAATTAAACAAAAGAAAGCGAACTTTAACACTTGACTTTACCTTGTAACTCGAACACTGTGCTACAAGTCATTGTTGTCTGAATTTCCCGGGAACAGAGATACTGATAGTTAGCAATGGCTTATCCCCGTATCAGTTTCCCTCCTCCATTGGCACAGCTGTAAGTCTGCGGACTCATACCACTAGAAACCAGGTTTCGATACTCGTGGTGAGCAGAGAACAGATAGCCCGTCACGTAGCTTTGTGATTAACTAGAAACAAACAAACAAGTTTCAGCGAAAGATTAACCAGTCACGACGATAAATCAAGTTTGTTTCTCCAAAAAATCATTTGTACTTTGTTTATGTTTATGTTTATGCACATTGGCAACTGAACTGTCAGCTTTACACCATATATCGAATGTACACAATGATCATAAGCTGTACTGTCAGCTTTACACCATATATCGAATGTACACAATTATAATAAGCTGTACTGTCAGCTTTACACTATATATCGAATGTACACAATGATCATAAGCTGAACTGTCAGCTTTACACTATATATCGAATGTACACAATGATCATAAGCTGAACTGTCAGCTTTACACTATATATCGAATGTACACAATTATAATAAGCTGTACTGTCAGCTTTACACTATATATCGAATGTACACAATGATCATAAGCTGAACTGTCAGCTTTACACTATATATCGAATGTACACAATGATCATAAGCTGAACTGTCAGCTTTACACTATATATCGAATGTACACAATTATAATAAACTGTACTGTCAGCTTTACACTATATATCGAATGTACATAATTATAATAAACTGTACTGTCAGAGTTACACTATATATCGAATGTACACAATGATCATAAGCTGTACTGTCAGCTTTACACTATATATCGAATGTACATAATTATAATAAGCTGTACTGTCAGTTTTACACTATATATCGAATGTACACAATTATAATAAGCTGTACTGTCAGCTTTACACTATATCGAATGTACATAATTATAATAAACTGTACTGTCAGCTTTACACTATATATCGAATGTACATAATTATAATAAACTGTACTGTCAGAGTTACACTATATATCGAATGTACACAATGATCATAAGCTGTACTGTCAGCTTTACACTATATATCGAATGTACATAATTATAATAAGCTGTACTGTCAGTTTTACACTATATATCGAATGTACACAATTATAATAAGCTGTACTGTCAGCTTTACACTATATATCGAATGTACATAATTATAATAAACTGTACTGTCAGCTTTACACTATATATCGAATGTACATAATTATAATAAACTGTACTGTCAGAGTTACACTATATATCGAATGTACACAATGATCATAAGCTGTACTGTCAGCTTTACACTATATATCGAATGTACATAATTATAATAAGCTGTACTGTCAGTTTTACACTATATATCGAATGTACACAATTATAATAAGCTGTACTGTCAGCTTTACACTATATATCAAATGTACACAATTATAATAAACTGTACTGTCACCTTTACACTATATATCGAATATACATAATTATAATAAACTGTATTGTCAGCTTTACACTATATATCGAATGTACATAATTATAATAAACTGTACTGTCAGAGTTACACTATATATCGAATGTACACAATTATAATAAACTGTACTGTCAGAGTTACACTATATATCGAATGTACATAATTATAATAAACTGTACTGTCAGAGTTACACTATATATCGATTATACACAACTATCATAAACTGTACTGTCAGAACTACACTATATATCGAATGTACACAATGATCATAAACTTTACTGTCAGCTTTATATAACTAGCCCTTCAGTGGCTCAGCAGTATGTCTACAGACTTACAACGCTAAAAACCGGGTTTCAATACCCGTGGTGGGCAGAGCACAGATAGCCCATTGTGTAGCTTTGTGCTTAATTGCAAACAACAACGTTATATCACTTGCTGAATGTACACAATGATCATAAATTGTACTGTCAACTTTACCCGTCTAATCGTATGTACACAGTGATTACACAGCCACAGGTATGACCAAATTTCTAAAACGCTAAAATACATCAAATGTGATCATTTTATTCCTTGGGTGGGCGGGACATTTTGAGACGATTTTAGACATATAATTAGGAACCCTCCAATCAGAAAACGTAATATATTTATATGATAGGTGAAACTACTTTTCACTATTTTTTACTTGTCAGTACATTATTCTCTGCAAGAATTACAACAGCTGTTTTTGGCGAATTCGAAAAAACAAGTTATTTCCTTCTTCTTGCTGTCGTATTTGGTAGGTTTAACGGATATTTATTTCAAAGAACATTCTTCTATATTGAATTCAGAAGAGTCAGAAATATTTGATGTTGTTTATAATAATTAGGTTTCTAAAAATCCCGTTTTCTTCACAATTACAATGAACGCTACAGTGAACTAAGTAAGAATATGAAACAACAAATGTGTTCTGTTTGTTTTTAAGCACAGAAATACACACTGTACTGTTTTCACAAGGGTATCGATTCACGATTTTAGTGAGAAGTTAATACTTAACTAAGCACTTTATAATTGTTTGTCACTTCAAGGAAACGTTTCAAAGAGGCGAATTTTGACTTTACTTTTATTATGGTTTAAGTTTACTGTTATAACAGGAAAGCTATTTGTTCAAAAACACAAGGTTTTAGAGAAAAATGAATTATTTATATAAAAGAAAAGTACGAGGAAAACGTATTATGGAAATTTCTCTTTTAAAATTCTTACACGTTTCCACACACCTCTTGAACGATTTGGTTTGAACCGAATCCTGGTGTTCGGAATAGTAAACAAATCAGCAAAGTCCCAACTAACATACAGTATGTATAGAGCTTTGTAATTACTTGTGGTATAAATATATTTTGTTATGTATTCGTGAAAATGAATATGTTCCGTGTTTTATCAGCAAATCGTTAGAAGATTTATAGGCTTAAGAGAAATATAAAGTTATATACCAGATGTATTTCCGCAAGGTCCCTAAAAGTTTTCTTCTTCTGTGGTAAATAATACTAAAATTAAGAGTAATAATTTCTTACTTTTGAAGTTCATATGTTATGCTGTGTTGTACCGCGTACTTAAAAAAATCGAGTGCTAATTACAAAATTCACTAAACTCATGTTCATTTCATTTTCCAAATAGTGTGTTCTGCCCATGGTGTCTGTCTACCTAGAATTGTTAGTTACATCAGTCAATTTTAAGATGTCATCGCTGCCCATGACAAATAGCGTTAGTTTACTACTGTACCATCAAGGGGCGTTTAACTGCAGCATAGCTGTTCACCTATGTAGTGTGACGTCATAGATAGTAGCGCGTCATACCAGACAACAACCACGTAAAACGTCATTTTTACATAGTAACGAGAAATACTGTGACTCCGTCAAATTGTTTGTTTTTTTTTCATTTCATATAGACACAACGCGTGCTTTTTAATAACCATTCTTACCAAAGGCTTTAGATTATTTGTAAAACGTAAGAACTAAAACACAAAACTGAGAGATTATAGAAAGTAAAAACATAAATGACTCATAATCGAACATTTTTAATGATCGTGAGTTTCTCAAGTTTCTTTGAATTTCATTTTCAGATTTTAGTCCTTAAGATGTGAATGAGGTTATTTCTCATTTCAAAGCTCATCCAAACCTGTCGTGTATATGTTTTATCGCGGTCCTAAGTGTCTGGACACCCCTCTAATAAATCATGGTAACACTATCTGATTAATTGGTAGCGTGTTGTACTGTAGATGTCCATGGTTTGAGTCTCGTCATATCACTCTCCTAAAAGCGCTCCGCATTTCATACGAGTGTCAAAAAAATTTCGGTATTTGGTAAAACTAACCCAAAAGTTGACAGTGGGTGCTGGTGATTAGTTGTCTTTTGTGTGATATTTTAATTCAAAATTAGGGATGGCTATTGCATATATGTCTTGTTTATCTTTGCGTGAATAACAGAAACAAGTAGTGAATATTACAAGTTGAGCTACTTAATGACCGCATACCTAGGATATTCACTTGTTAACCCTAAACAGAAGAACTGCCTTAAATAAAGCCCCCAGTGGCTCAGCGGTATGTCTGCGGACTTGCACGCTAAAATCCGGGTTTCGATACCCGTGGTGGGCAGAGCACAGATAGCCCACTGTGTAGTTTGGTGCTTAATTCAAAACAACAACAACAGCCTTAAATAAAAAGTAAATTTATAGACTTTTTTCAGAGTAGGTACAAAGGTTTCTACGTCCATAACCGTCTCTGATTTTTAACGGATAGATTAGATGAGAAACCTATTAAGCATCACCCACCGCCAACTCTTGGTCTACTGTTTTCTAACTAGGAGGCAGTGGGATTTCATCAGCACTCCTATAGTACACTTACATTTCCAAAGTGCAAATTAGTCATCGACCATGAATTACGAGGATGGAATATTGACCAATAAGATGTTCCTGACCCAATGAACTAATTAATACCTGGTTCCTAAACTTTGATACTAGCAACTTGTTCATTTTAAACAGAAAATAACGAACTGAGCTGGATAGTTTATCATCTTAATAGTCGCTCACCAGAACTCGGAACTAGTTAATGCTCATAATGCTAAAAACTAGGTTTCGATACCCGCAGCGAGTGAAAAACAAATACCCTATTGTCTAGCTTTGTGTTTAACAACAAACAAACATAATTAAAAATTATAAAATTATTTGGATTTAATGAAAGGAAAATCCTGTTGCGAAGCTCAGAAAAGGAAATTTAAATGAAAAAAATAAGTTTTAAGAAAAATAGGTTTTAAAACTAGGAAATATTTAATATGATAATTCTGCAATCAACAATCAGTTATTTTTATAAGTTGTTTTTCTGGTTCAGGCTTAGCATGACCTCGTAATTAGGGCATGTTTGCACTTTTAGTCATGAGGGCGTTGTAATATGATAGTTAATCCCACGTTTTGTTAGTAATAGGGTAACCCAATAGTTATAGGTGTGTGTGTGGTGTTGACAAGCTGTCTTCCCTCTAGTCTATCATTTCTAAATTGAGGACAAATGGTGCAGATGGCCCTCGTGACTTTGAACGAAATTAAAATCACGTTTTCTGATTCAAATGTAATTATAGATTTCTGTTGAAAAGTCTACTTCTTATGAATAATGTATTACAAATTAATGAGTCTATCGTAAAGATTTTATTTTTTTGTTTGATTGTTGTTGTCATTTTTTAATTTCGCACGAAGCTACTCGAGGGATATCTGTGCTAGCCGTCCCTAATTTAGCAGTGTAAGACTAGAGGGAAGGCCGCTAGTCATCACAACCCACCGCCGACTGTTGGGCTACTCTTTTACCAACGAATAGTGGGATTGACCATCACATTATAACGTCCCCACGGCTGATAGGGCGAGCATGTTTGGATGCGATGGTGATGCGAACCCTGCGACCTTCAGATTAGGAGTTTCACGTCTTAACACGCTTTGCCATGCCGGGCCCGGAGACACATGAGGTTATGTGACGTATTTTCTTTGATACCTCCTCTATGAGGGTGGATTAATAAACAACAACAAAATGTCGACTTGAACGTTCAACGCCAGGTTTCAATTCTGATGGTGAACCAAGCACATAAATTCAGCTAAAAATATTAAGACTTAAATTCGTTTAAGGTTTGTTTTGTTTGCTTACGAATATCACACAAAGCTACACGAGGACTATCTGCGTTAGCCGTCTCTAATTTAGCAGCGTAAGACTGAAGAAAAGGCAGCTAGTCATCACCACCCACCGCCGACTCTTGAATTACTCTTTTACCAACGAATAGTGGGATTGACTGTCAGGATATAAACGCCCCCACGGCTGAAAGGGCAAGCATATTTGGTATGACAGGGATGCGAACCCGCGACCCTCAGATTTGTTCAAGAAACAAGGATATAAAATACACCATGAAATAAGATATTAAAATGTAAATTAATAAATACGTGTACAATAAGGAATTGTGTTTGTGTGTGTTTTCTTATAGCAAACCCACATCGAGCTATCTGATGAGTCCGCCAAGAGGAATCGAACCTCTAATTTTAGTGTTGTAAATCCATAGACTTATCGCTGTACAAACCGTTACGCACTCAGTTTTATAACTCTATACTTAAAATTATGTGTATTTAATACTTAGCTACGTATAACAGCTACATAGTTAATGTCTTCAGGTAAGACGTATAATATTTGTTATTCTTGACATGATTTATAATCGAGTAAATATTGTAGACCATAATGTATATTCTAAAGTATTTTAATTTTTTAAATGAAAGTTTTCAGTCCACGGATAGCCCTTAAGTGCTTGTAGGTAACAGATTCGACACGTTGTACATGTATTACTATGTTAAACGTATAATAAAGTTTTCTTCGTGACGAAAGCTATGCCCGAATTCAATTAGCCCTTGAGTTAGTTTTGCGCAAGAAAGGTGCAGATTCGTGGTGAGAGTAAACATTTATCGTTTGATTGTTCATTTTACCTAAACCACATCTGAACGAACGTTTGAGTTCAATCAACGAAACCATAACGCAGGCAGAGCACAGCAGGAAAACCGACGAATAAATCCGTTTGGAGAAACTCAAACAGAATATTTAAAACAAATACGTTCACTCGTGTAGGTGTCACCAGTGTCGAAACTACAACTAATGTGTTACGAAGTAACGGTTGAGAAATAACTGTTTTTGTTTTGAATTTCGCGCAAAGCTACTCGAGGGCTATCTGTGCTACCGTCCCTAATTTAGCAGTGTAAGACTAGAAGTTAGGCACCCACCGCCAACTCTTGGGCTGCTCTTTCAGCAACGAATAGTGGCATTGACCCTCACATTATAATGTCCCCACGCCCGAAAGGACGAGCGTGTTTGATGCGACGGGAATTCGAACCCCCAACCCTCGGATTATGAGTCGACTGCCTTAACCACTTGGTCACGTCGGGTCACCTTTGTCTTTCCTTTGTAATTATGCGATTCTTTCTCAACAAACACACAAACAAACAAAAATTCTACAGCAGTAAAACACGCTTTTTAAGTTGAGCCCAAGTTATTAAACTCTTTTTTTTTTCTAGAGGTCTTTGACCTGGCCTTTTACCCCATGCGCGAGTAAGGTGCCGATAGGGTTAAAAAGTTCCGATAATGCTTCCTCTCTGCGTCTGAAAATTGAGACAAGACCAGTTTTATATGAATCACACAACTTCGGTTCTTGTTAAATACAAAGCTACACATTCTTTACTTTAGTTAGAGTTTTAACCATACGGTCTCTCTGCCGAGCCGCTGGGGAAAGATAGGGGCGGGTAAACTAGAAACGAAAATCTTGCTTAATTTAATGTGAACCTGTGTTCAAGGCTGAAGAGAGACAGTTTGTTTCTCTTGAAAGGAAGCCAAGTACGTTGTTTGATTTTGGTCGTTATTAAGTACAAACCTACTTAGTAGACTGTATGCGCTTTATCAACCACGGGTATCGAAACCGGATTTTTAGAGTCGTAAGCGTAAAGCCACTGGAGGGCGCAAAGTAGATGCTCCCCTCGACTTCCAATTGCATTACTTTCCTTAAAAACACTGCTACAGTGTTATTTCTACTGACTTACACGCTAGAAACCGGGGTTCGATACCCGTTTTAGGTTGAGCACAGACAGTCCATTGTGTAGCTTTATGCATAAGTACAAACAAAGCCTTAAAAAGTGGTGACATTTTATTTTTTCAAATTTTGAGTTTTGTGACTCTTCACAAGTGCATACAAATTTCAGTCTACGAGAAATTACAGTTTTGATTTATTATGTATTCCATTATTATCAATAGAAATCAAATTATCAAAACATTGGATGTTGTTGTTGTTTTAATTGTAGATCTTTTAAAGATAAATAAAATAATTTTTTTCAAACGTCGCATCGTGACTCACTTCCTGTCATACAAGTTTGTTAGTTTGAATTTCATGCAGAGCTACTCAAGGGCTATCTGCGTTAGCTGTCCCTACTTTAGCAGTGTATCACTAGAGGGAAGACAGCTAGTCATCACAACCCACCGCCAACTCTTGGAATACTCCTTTACCAACGAATAGTGGGATTGTTCGCACATTATAACGTCCCCATGGCTGAAAGGGCGAGCATGTTTGGTGTAACGTAGAATCGAACCCGCGACCATCAGGTTATGAGTCGAGTGCCATAACCACCTGGCCATGCCTGGCCTCACAAAGGCTATCTGTGCATAGCAGTTCCGAACTGCTGATAAACTGTATAGGGAAGGAAGTCAGCCAACAGCATCCACCGCCAACTCTGAGGCTACTCTCTGACCGAACAATAGGCTTCTGTCACTACTCTTATAGTGAATTCACGTCCGCAAAGTTCGTAGTGCGTTCTTTAGGCAAAGAGACTCGAACCGAGAAAGTTTGGGTTCACAGTCCACGCTTAGTCTGAGCTTCACACACTTTCTTAATGGGTTGGCAGACAAGGTGCAGCTTTCTTCAGTGTATTATAAACACGCTGCAAGGACAGGTCGTAACTGTAAAGAGATAAATAAACATTGTAATCTGCCACATGTCGAATCCTATCACTGAAGCCGCCATTTTGTTCGATCGTCACGTAATCGCAATGTCCCTCCGTCACAACACCGTTCTCTAAATGGCTGAGGGATGAGTACCAGCTTACTGTTAGTTAGAAAGTGGGGGAACTTGTTGAGAGATGTCAATTCTTCATCTGGTCTCCAGTATGGCTGTACATTATCTTATACGTGTAACTAAAGCATTAAGTTCAGATCAATCTCTTGACGAACGTAAGCCTAATACGTGAATAACTGAATCATTAAGTTCAAACGCGTATATATCCTAAAATTATCTTGTAATTGATATAATACATCCTACCTCCCACAAAATATAAAATAAAGATTAATGTTGAATTTATTTTAATAGATTAACGCCTCGAACTTATTTTAAAGAACAAAATTATTTTGATTTTATATCTTCAGTTTTCAAAACCTTGGTCTTGTTTCAACGTGACAAGTGGTAAAATATTTTGCACTTAACAGCACAGTTACATTTGATGTATGTAACAAACAACCGTCTTTCTATTGAATAGTTAGGTTTCCGTTGTTAGCCGGACGTGAAGCGGGAATTATATGTACCAAAGGATCGGTTTCTAGTATTACTTATCGTGTAGACACTATCGAAATTTCTATATAACTTTCTTTTTCTAAGTAATCCAGACAGTTTAATAGATGCCATGTTACAGACTAAAGAGGATAAAGGCAGCTGGATAGTCAGTCTGAGGTAAGGTGGGGAACGGAAAGTTTCCGGAAGTCCAGAAAATCGAATGGCTTGAGAGGAAAATAAGCACTTATCGAGGTACACGCACAACTAAAGTCATAAGTGCCTTGTCACTTCATTCTCTATTATCCGGTTAGTTAGTTGCTGGGTTTTTTTTTCAGAAATACTTTTCTATGGTTACTGTTCTTTTGTCTTATGTTGTTTTCTGAAGAGAATTATTTTAGAAAAATAATTTTACCTCTTCCTTTCATAAATAAAATAAATCAAAAATAAAAGTTTTTCTAAGTCTAGTTTTGTTCTAAGTTTATCTATAATAAGAGAATATTGTGTTTTAAACGCGGAGACTGCATGTGTGAAGAAGTGTTTCTTCTTCCAGATATGTTACTGTTTGTATATGATAGCAGCACTGCGAGAGAAAGAAAAATCCTGTACATACATTCGTGCAGGACTTGTATACTGAACTACGTGTTTAGTACTCCTACAGGACTATTAGAAAATTAGGAAATAAAAATCCAGTAGATATACTCCTACAAAACTTATACAGAAGTGTTAGTTTAAAATACTGTTTATGTACTTTTACTGGACTTATACAGAAGTGTTAGTTTGAAATACTGTTTATGTACTCCTACAGGACTTATACAGAAGTGTTAGTTTAACATACTGTTTATGTACTCCTACAGGACTTATACAGAAGTGTTAGTTTAAAATACTGTTTATGTACTTCTACGGGACTTATACAGAAGTGTTAGTTTAAAATACTGTTTATGTACTTCTACAGGACTTATACAGAAGTGTTAGTTTAAAATATTGTTTATGTACTCCTATAGGACTTATACAGAAGTGTTAGTTTGAAATACTGTTTATGTACTCCTTCAGGACTTATACAGAAGTGTTAGTTTAAAATACTGTTTATGTACTCCTACAGGACTTATACAGAAGTGTTAGTTTAAAATATTGTTTATGTAATCTTACAGGACTTATACAGAAGTGTTTGTTTAAAATACTGTTTATGTACTTCTACAGTCCTTATACAGAAGTGTTAGTTTAACATACTGTTTATGTACTCCTTCAGGACTTATACAGAAGTGTTAGTTTAAAATACTGTTTATGTACTTCTACAGGACTTATACAGAAGTGTTAGGTTAAAATACTGTTTATGTACTTCTACAGGACTTATACAGAAGTGTTAGTTTAAAATATTGTTTATGTAATCTTACAGGACTTATACAGAAGTGTTTGTTTAAAATACTGTTTATGTACTTCTACAGGACTTATACAGAAGTTTTAGTTTAAAATACTGTTTATGTAATCTTACAGGACTTATACAGAAGTGTTTGTTTAAAATACTGTTTATGTACTTCTACAGGACTTATACAGAAGTGTTAGTTTAACATACTGTTTATGTACTCCTACAGGACTTATACAGAAGTGTTAGTTTAAAATATTGTTTATGTAATCTTACAGGACTTATACAGAAGTGTTTGTTTAAAATATTGTTTATGTAATCTTACAGGACTTATACAGAAGTGTTTGTTTAAAATACTGTTTATGTACTTCTACAGGACTTATACAGAAGTTTTAGTTTAAAATACTGTTTATGTAATCTTACAAAACTTATACAGAAGTGTTTGTTTAAAATACTGTTTATGTACTTCTACAGTCTTTATACAGAAGTGTTAGTTTAACATACTGTTTATGTACTCCTTCAGGACTTATACAGAAGTGTTAGTTTAAAATACTGTTTATGTACTTCTACAGGACTTATACAGAAGTGTTAGGTTAAAATACTGTTTATGTACTCCTACAGGACTTATACAGAAGTGTTAGTTTAAAATATTGTTTATGTAATCTTACAGGACTTATACAGAAGTGTTTGTTTAAAATACTGTTTATGTACTTCTACAGGACTTATACAGAAGTGTTAGTTTAACATACTGTTTATGTACTCCTTCAGGACTTATACAGAAGTGTTAGTTTAAAATACTGTTTATGTACTTCTACAGGTTTTATACAGAAGTGTTTGTTTAAAATACTCTTTATGTACTCCTACAGGACTTATACAGAAGTGTTAGTTTAAAATACTGTTTATGTACTCCTACAGGACTTATACAGAAGTGTTAGTTTAAAATATTGTTTATGTAATCTTACAGGACTTATACAGAAGTATTTGTTTAAAATACTGTTTATGTACTTCTACAGGACTTATACAGAAGTGTTAGTTTAAAATACTGTTTATGTACTTCTACAGGACTTATACAGAAGTGTTAGTTTAAAATATTGTTTATGTACTCCTACAGGACTTGTACAGAAGTGTTAGTTTAACATACTGTTTATGTACTCCTACAGGACTTATACAGAAGTGTTAGTTTAACATACTGTTTATGTAATCTTACAGGACTTATACAGAAGTGTTTGTTTAAAATACTGTTTATGTACTTCTACAGTCCTTATACAGAAGTGTTAGTTTAACATACTGTTTATGTACTCCTTCAGGACTTATACAGAAGTGTTAGTTTAAAATACTGTTTATGTACTTCTACAGGTTTTATACAGAAGTGTTTGTTTAAAATACTCGTTATGTACTCCTACAGGACTTATACAGAAGTGTTAGTTTAAAATACTGTTTATGTACTCCTACAGGACTTATACAGAAGTGTTAGTTTAACATACTGTTTATGTACTCCTACAGGACTTATACAGAAGTGTTAGTTTAACATACTGTTTATGTAATCTTACAGGACTTATACAGAAGTGTTTGTTTAAAATACTGTTTATGTACTTCTACAGTCCTTATACAGAAGTGTTAGTTTAACATACTGTTTATGTACTCCTTCAGGACTTATACAGAAGTGTTAGTTTAAAATACTGTTTATGTACTTCTACAGGTTTTATACAGAAGTGTTTGTTTAAAATACTCTTTATGTACTCCTACAGGACTTATACAGAAGTGTTAGTTTAAAATACTGTTTATGTACTCCTACAGGACTTATACAGAAGTGTTAGTTTAAAATATTGTTTATGTAATCTTACAGGACTTATACAGAAGTATTTGTTTAAAATACTGTTTATGTACTTCTACAGGACTTATACAGAAGTTTTAGTTTAAAATACTGTTTATGTACTTCTACAGGACTTATACAGAAGTATTTGTTTAAAATACTGTTTATGTACTTCTACAGGACTTATACAGAAGTTTTAGTTTAAAATACTGTTTATGTACTCCTACAGGACTTATACAGAAGTGTTAGTTTAAAATATTGTTTATGTAATCTTACAGGACTTATACAGAAGTATTTGTTTAAAATACTGTTTATGTACTCCTACAGGACTTGTACAGAAGTGTTAGTTTAACATACTGTTTATGTACTCCTACAGGACTTATACAGAAGTGTTAGTTTAAAATATTGTTTATGTAATCTTACAGGACTTATACAGAAGTGTTTGTTTAAAATACTGTTTATGCACTTCTACAGCCCTTATACAGAAGTGTTAGTTTAAAATACTGTTTATGTACTCCTATAGGACTTATACAGAAGTTTTAGTTTAAAATACTGTTTATGTAATCTTACAGGACTTATACAGAAGTGTTAGTTTAACATACTGTTTATGTACTCCTACAGGACTTATACAGAAGTGTTAGTTTAACATACTGTTTATGTAATCTTACATGACTTATACAGAAGTGTTAGTTTAACATACTGTTTATGTACTCCTACAGGACTTATACAGAAGTGTTAGTTTAACATACTGTTTATGTAATCTTACAGGACTTATACAGAAGTGTTTGTTTAAAATACTGTTTATGTACTTCTACAGGACTTATACAGAAGTGTTAGTTTAACATACTGTTTATGTACTCCTTCAGGACTTATACAGAAGTGTTAGTTTAAAATACTGTTTATGTACTTCTACAGGTTTTATACAGAAGTGTTTGTTTAAAATACTCTTTATGTACTCCTACAGGACTTATACAGAAGTGTTAGTTTAAAATATTGTTTATGTAATCTTACAGGACTTATACAGAAGTATTTGTTTAAAATACTGTTTATGTACTTCTACAGGACTTATACAGAAGTTTTAGTTTAAAATACTGTTTATGTACTCCTACAGGACTTATACAGAAGTGTTAGTTTAAAATATTGTTTATGTAATCTTACAGGACTTATACAGAAGTATTTGTTTAAAATACTGTTTATGTACTCCTACAGGACTTGTACAGAAGTGTTAGTTTAACATACTGTTTATGTACTCCTACAGGACTTATACAGAAGTGTTAGTTTAAAATATTGTTTATGTAATCTTACAGGACTTATACAGAAGTGTTTGTTTAAAATACTGTTTATGCACTTCTACAGCCCTTATACAGAAGTGTTAGTTTAAAATACTGTTTATGTACTCCTATAGGACTTATACAGAAGTTTTAGTTTAAAATACTGTTTATGTAATCTTACAGGACTTATACAGAAGTGTTAGTTTAAAATATTGTTTATGTAATCTTACAGGACTTATACAGAAGTGTTAGTTTAACATACTGTTTATGTACTCCTACAGGACTTATACAGAAGTGTTAGTTTAACATACTGTTTATGTAATCTTACAGGACTTATACAGAAGTGTTAGTTTAACATACTGTTTATGTACTCCTACAGGACTTATACAGAAGTGTTAGTTTAACATACTGTTTATGTAATCTTACAGGACTTATACAGAAGTGTTTGTTTAAAATACTGTTTATGTACTTCTACAGTCCTTATACAGAAGTGTTAGTTTAACATACTGTTTATGTACTCCTTCAGGACTTATACAGAAGTGTTAGTTTAAAATACTGTTTATGTACTTCTACAGGTTTTATACAGAAGTGTTTGTTTAAAATACTCTTTATGTACTCCTACAGGACTTATACAGAAGTGTTAGTTTAAAATACTGTTTATGTACTCCTACAGGACTTATACAGAAGTGTTAGTTTAAAATATTGTTTATGTAATCTTACAGGACTTATACAGAAGTATTTGTTTAAAATACTGTTTATGTACTTCTACAGGACTTATACAGAAGTTTTAGTTTAAAATACTGTTTATGTACTCCTACAGGACTTATACAGAAGTGTTAGTTTAAAATATTGTTTATGTAATCTTACAGGACTTATACAGAAGTATTTGTTTAAAATACTGTTTATGTACTCCTACAGGACTTGTACAGAAGTGTTAGTTTAACATACTGTTTATGTACTCCTACAGGACTTATACAGAAGTGTTAGTTTAAAATATTGTTTATGTAATCTTACAGGACTTATACAGAAGTGTTTGTTTAAAATACTGTTTATGCACTTCTACAGCCCTTATACAGAAGTGTTAGTTTAAAATACTCTTTATGTACTCCTATAGGACTTATACAGAAGTTTTAGTTTAAAATACTGTAATCTTACAGGACTTATACAGAAGTGTTAGTTTAAAATATTGTTTATGTAATCTTACAGGACTTATACAGAAGTGTTAGTTTAACATACTGTTTATGTACTCCTACAGGACTTATACAGAAGTGTTAGTTTAACATACTGTTTATGTAATCTTACAGGACTTATACAGAAGTGTTAGTTTAACATACTGTTTATGTACTTCTACAGGACTTATACAGAAGTGTTAGTTTAACATACTGTTTATGTAATCTTACAGGACTTATACAGAAGTGTTTGTTTAAAATACTGTTTATGTACTTCTACAGGACTTATACAGAAGTGTTAGTTTAACATACTGTTTATGTACTCCTACAGGACTTATACAGAAGTGTTAGTTTAAAATATTGTTTATGTAATCTTACAGGACTTATACAGAAGTGTTTGTTTAAAATATTGTTTATGTAATCTTACAGGACTTATACAGAAGTGTTTGTTTAAAATACTGTTTATGTACTTCTACAGGACTTATACAGAAGTTTTAGTTTAAAATACTGTTTATGTAATCTTACAGGACTTATACAGAAGTGTTTGTTTAAAATACTGTTTATGTACTTCTACAGTCTTTATACAGAAGTGTTAGTTTAACATACTGTTTATGTACTCCTTCAGGACTTATACAGAAGTGTTAGTTTAAAATACTGTTTATGTACTTCTACAGGACTTATACAGAAGTGTTAGGTTAAAATACTGTTTATGTACTCCTACAGGACTTATACAGAAGTGTTAGTTTAAAATATTGTTTATGTAATCTTACAGGACTTATACAGAAGTGTTTGTTTAAAATACTGTTTATGTACTTCTACAGGACTTATACAGAAGTGTTAGTTTAACATACTGTTTATGTACTCCTACAGGACTTATACAGAAGTGTTAGTTTAACATACTGTTTATGTAATCTTACAGGACTTATACAGAAGTGTTTGTTTAAAATACTGTTTATGTACTTCTACAGTCCTTATACAGAAGTGTTAGTTTAACATACTGTTTATGTACTCCTTCAGGACTTATACAGAAGTGTTAGTTTAAAATACTGTTTATGTACTTCTACAGGTTTTATACAGAAGTGTTTGTTTAAAATACTCTTTATGTACTCCTACAGGACTTATACAGAAGTGTTAGTTTAAAATACTGTTTATGTACTCCTACAGGACTTATACAGAAGTGTTAGTTTAAAATATTGTTTATGTAATCTTACAGGACTTATACAGAAGTATTTGTTTAAAATACTGTTTATGTACTTCTACAGGACTTATACAGAAGTGTTAGTTTAAAATACTGTTTATGTACTTCTACAGGACTTATACAGAAGTGTTAGTTTAAAATATTGTTTATGTACTCCTACAGGACTTGTACAGAAGTGTTAGTTTAAAATATTGTTTATGTACTCCTACAGGACTTATACAGAAGTGTTAGTTTAAAATATTGTTTATGTAATCTTACAGGACTTATACAGAAGTGTTTGTTTAAAATACTGTTTATGTACTTCTACAGGACTTATACAGAAGTTTTAGTTTAAAATACTGTTTATGTACTTCTACAGGACTTATACAGAAGTTTTAGTTTAAAATATTGTTTATGTACTCCTACAGGACTTGTACAGAAGTGTTAGTTTAACATACTGTTTATGTACTCCTACAGGACTTATACAGAAGTGTTAGTTTAAAATATTGTTTATGTAATCTTACAGGACTTATACAGAAGTGTTTGTTTAAAATACTGTTTATGCACTTCTACAGCCCTTATACATTAGTGTTAGTTTAAAATACTGTTTATGTACTCCTATAGGACTTATACAGAAGTTTTAGTTTAAAATACTGTTTATGTAATCTTACAGGACTTATACAGAAGTGTTAGTTTAAAATATTGTTTATGTAATCTTACAGGACTTATACAGAAGTGTTAGTTTAACATACTGTTTATGTACTTCTACAGGACTTATACAGAAGTGTTAGGTTAAAATACTGTTTATGTACTTCTACAGGACTTATACAGAAGTGTTAGTTTAAAATATTGTTTATGTACTCCTACAGGACTTGTACAGAAGTGTTAGTTTAAAATATTGTTTATGTACTCCTACAGGACTTATACAGAAGTTTTAGTTTAAAATACTGTTTATGTAATCTTACAGGACTTATACAGAAGTGTTAGTTTAAAATATTGTTTATGTAATCTTACAGGACTTACACAGAAGTTTTAGTTTAACATACTGTTTATGTACTCCTACAGGACTTATACAGAAGTGTTAGTTTAAAATACTGTTTATGTACTTCTACAGCACTTATACAGAAGTGTTAGTTTAAAAGCCTGTTCATGCATTCCGAAAGGACGGTTACAGAAATAAGATGTGAAAACTTGAATCTACGTAATTTTGATGTTGTTATGTAACTGTTGGTTTAAACTGTTTTCAATTACTTCACATAGTATTGTGTATTCTCTACTGTAACTTAAAAAGTATTTCAGGTTAGCTCCTCATCTCCTGTTGGCTAAGGGCTAAATATGAGGGTTTATAATATAAAAATTCGGATTTCGACACCCGTGGTGAAACACAGCACATGTCTTATTGTGTAGTCTTGTGTTTATCCATAAAAAGAATTGTGAGATATAAATATATCCCATATGATGGGAGCAGCCTGATTCCGTTCAAACTCATTTAATGGTCCTCTATATAATTAACATTTTTAAACGGTGGGGTAACCCGGGTCCCTCGAAACCTTCTTGTGTTTCAAAGAAAGAGATAGATAAAAGTTGATCGTGGTGCTCGTCTGCAGTGATAGAAAACTAACGTTTTATAGTGTAAGAAAGGCTATCCGCTCACCATTTGCACAGATATGCTCTTGTAACGTGTGCTACAGAAGAGAGCAAATAACTCCATTTTCACTCCCTCCCCCACTGAGAAGACAATTATTTACCCTTTCTACTCTTGAACAGAGATGATCACAAAACACACATTTTAAAGTTACCTTTTCAAACCACATGGTGGGTCATTTATTTTACCCCTTTTTTGTTTTTAAGTGTTACGTTTCGCAGAGGATTTCTAACAGTTTGTTGAAACCGTGATAGCTCGTTTACGATTTCGCCATAGTTAACTTAAACAGTTGTTTTCCATAGTTATACAAGGAAGTTTGATGGCTAGTATGTTTCCAAATTACCTCTCCGTTAGAGATAAGTTCCGGCTTAGTTTTATATCCACAAACGTTTTGTTCTTTTACGACAGGTGTGACTATGTGGTTCGAATGTCCCGGATGTGAATTTGATGATTCAAGGCCCGCATCCCGTTGGTGCGAAAAACAACACCAAACAAACCGCGTATTACACTTTAAGGCTTAACTTTTCTAGAAAATTCTTAACATTAGTTTTTCCTTTTGTAATATGAATGAAAACTAAAAAACAAAAAAATGATATCAACACCATAAGAAATCTTCAGAAGGTTTGATCCAATATTTTGTTTAGATAAGAATATAAAATATTGGACCCGATTATTCGATAACAGACAGGATTGACGGCCTTTTATCTGTTACGAAGATGTGTTTTACTTCTTTATTATACATGCTGTACGCAGTGTCAACAGTTCCACCAATGTATCCATTTAAGTTTCACTGTCTTTCAAGGTTTTTGTTTTTTTTTATTTGCTTCAAAGTATATGCACTATGAGCTACGTGTGTTTTGTAACGAACATACACGTTACAATTTCACTTTTGAGGAATTCTACACAGCTCGAGCTCTCGGTTACGTGGAATATTTTTCTAATGTTCACCTATTTTTATAATAAGTTTACGTACGTCATAAACTCGATATCAATTCCTTATAATACTTATAATGTGGACACTTAGAATGAGTTTATGTACCTTATAATATTTACAATGTGAACTTTTAGAATGAGTTTATGTACCTTATAATACTTATAATGTGGATATTTAGAATAAGTTTATGTAGCTTATGAACTAAGTAACAGTTTATTATAATATATACTAAGTGAACTTTTAGAAATTAGTGTGGGGATCCGGAACCAGGGGGCTACGGATTAAGGTTTGTTTGTTTGGAATTAAGCACAAAGCTACACAACAGACTACGTGTAGTCTACTCACAACAGATAGTGAAATCCGGTTTATAATACATCGACATTTCCAATGTGCGGAATGCAATTCTGCGCTAAAAGGACGCGAACCATGAATTCAGAGTCCTGGCACATTATCCACTAGGCCACATCCAGCTCCTCTTTTTAGTAATTTTTTTATTCCACGTATATATGAAAAGTAACAACATAAACCTAACACTCCATCACTTAACTCAATGTCTTCCAACCATATTTGACAGGAACTACTTTTTAGTGAGCAAGGTTATGTATTGTTCACATTCAGTTTCAAGGTCTCAAGAGCATCACGTTCCTTTGCTATTAGTCCGACCTACGAATAACTTTCATGAAAGGTGACTCCCTACTATTAAAAAGGGAGGCAGAGGTTACGCTGTCTTACGTCATATCATATATACGTAACTGCCATTCGTGAATCAGATGGCCCTGACGTTCACTAATTTTGAGGCTTACGCAAATCCTGGAGACTGTGTTTAACCTCTTAGCCTGCTTTGTTTGTTTTTTTCTGTTTTACTCTACGTAAACCATACAACGAATATTTTTATTACGCAAGCTAGTTAAAATAAACGTTATGCACGATTTCGAAATGCTCCCACGCCTACAACAGTTTTCTCTCCTCTAGTCGTAAAATGTAAAATGGCGATCTGGTGCCTCACTCCACATCGGCTGCCGTGTTACATCAACGTACAGCGAGAGTTAAAGTGTAAAATATAATAACCACCTCAATAAAAAAAGACAAAACAATAATTAAATAGATTAATAATTTTTACTTTATTAAGCTGTATTTACGTAACCAATGTACCAGTCTCGTATTACAAGCGATCAAAGTAAGCTTAACAAACACAACGAAAATTCCTTCTAAAAAAGTGGAATAAAATAATATTTATATAGAGGGTGCTAATCACTGTTTCTCAGCAACATTCTAGTTTCAGGTAAAATGGATCAATGATGACTGAATTATACTAGATTGGAATTTAAAATCGAATTAAAACAAAGGGAATTTCAACAAACAATTTTCTTGGTAGTATATAAAAGACCGAAATAAATACAGATATCAAATACATTACATTAAAACGAATTTAAGGCCTCATCACATCGTTACAGTATACGTCACCACGTCATGTCGTACTCTATCTGACGCTCGTGTTACTTGGCAATAGCCCAGTAGCGTAGTTTCAAAAGACTTCGGTTATAAGGCTTCTCATATTCAAAACACACCACTCTTCCCTACATACCTTCCATAAATCATCTTAGAATGCAAGGACAACGATTTCCTAACGTTTATTTTTATGGTCCTATCATTCAGAAACCCATAAACTCTGGGCCTTGAACACCACAACTTTGTTTCGAATAGCGTGGATACCCTTTTCATTCTCCAGGTTCTTGAGGCATGCAACGATTGATCGGCCAGTTACACCAAACATGCTCACCCTTTCATTTGTTGGGGTTGTAATAATGTGACGATCAATTCGTTGGTAAAAGAGTAGCCCAAGAGTTGGCGGTGGGTGGTGATGACTAGCTGTTTTCCCTCTAGTCTTGCATTACTAAATTAGGGATGGCAAGCACAGAGAGCCCTCGTGGAGCTTAGCGCGAAATTAAAAACAAACAAACAAACAACACGGTTCATCGGATATGTCGTAGAAGCATCACGTATCGCTTTTCCACAAAGAGGGCCTTCTTAATTGTGTTGCATACTGCCTGGGTCATGCAGTCGACGGTTTTTGCCTTTGAAATTCCGAATATTCGCTCCGAATACGTCTTTAAGGTCTGAGTTTATGGACGTTTTTCTTACCCTTTTTGCATTCTGTGGAACGCTAAACTGTTTCAAACTGTAGTTCTTATACATTCGGTCCCTCCGCGACATTATATTGACTGTGGCTTGATAATTTCTGTATTCGAAATCATTTTAATGTAGCATACACAACTTTCTGTATGTTAACTGGTGAAACCCCGTTTGTTATTACATGAAAACTTAAATATTGTCATTAACAACAATAAAACTGAGTTTGTCATAATTTGATTCGATTTGAAAACACATTGTTTACATACTAAAAATCGTATGAATAATATGAAATGAATGTAATACTAAGTTGGCTAAGATTTTATATTAGCCTAGCGGCTAACGTGTTTCACTCTAAATCTGAGAATTCAAGACTTGTGGCAACAATTTAAGGTCGTGGATGCGCTGTAATTAAAATTGTAGTTATGTCTCACTGTTCCGCCACATGCTTGTAACCTAAGATTTGGTGTTGGTGCTATTGACTGAGCTATCTTCAAGAGTAGGAGTTCAAAATAAGAGTAATCTATCCTCTCAAGCCACTTACACGTCTCGTTTGTTACACGGCATGGTTGAATCTGCTCTCTGGTTGGTGGAATTTTTTTTACTACAAAGCGTTCCTATTTGTTGACTGAATTACCACTTCCGCCCGTGTACGAACGTAATTGGACGCCTGCGTACGTGGAGTTCTCGTGTTTTGGAGACACCCGGCACAGTGCACGAATAAAAAAACAACAAACAAACAAAATGTCCATGGATCTGAATAAAACTCAGGATATAAGCAGCGAAGTTGTAGAGCAAAATTCAGAATCATTCAGATCAAATCGTGCTTAAATTAGCACCTAGAAAGAAGTGGAACTATGACAAACCAGGCCTTAAAGTTAGCTCTTATGTGGTGTTTGGTGGTCACTCTGATATCTGGACAACCCTTTGAGGTGAGGAAAACTCTAGTTATTTTTACTAAATAAATCTACGAATTTTATAATAACTGAATTTAGTATGCCTTACAGAACGTTTAGATGAAAGATACCGAATTAGAATATGGACTTATTAAACTACTTTTTTACATTGGAAGGCAATGAAAATATTAGCAACACTCGAGAACAGAAACAGAAAGGATTATGACATTGGTGATGAACAAAGTTGTTTATTTTAAATGCAAAAACGGCTCGTTGGGTTGAGAAAATATTTTACATAGAAGAGCGAGCAACGTTTCGACCTTCTTCGGTCATCAGAAGGTCGAAACGTTGTTCGCTCTTCTATGTAAAATATTTTCTCAACCCAACGAGCCATTTTTCCATATAAAATTCTCAACAAGTGGGTTTCTCGACATCACTGAAGGTTGTTTATTGATAACTATAGAATTCCGAAACGTTTATCCTATGATATAAATAAGCAATGTTCTTTATCCTAGGTCACGTTGTACGTTTTATTGTAATGAGGCCTTACTGAATAACATGGTTCGTCTTCAACAGTCTAAAGGTACATTGAATTGATGTAAAATGAATGAAAAGGAGAACAATATTACTTAACATCTTTCTTACTGGTCTTTATGGGCAACTGTTGGAAAACACATTGCGCAAACTCGAAATTTTGGGTTTTACAGCCCATTTTGGAATGTTAAGTATTAACTTTTGTTGTTAAACCTTTAAACATTTATAATAATTTTAGTTTACTCTCCAGTATTTTGGATTAGAGGAAGTAAACTTTTCCTATAATAATATTAATAAACGTTGTTATAAAGAAACTGCGCAAAATACGCGAAATGTTTAGCCTCAACTATCCAGCAGATCTGTTCATATGTCTTAGAATTGATAGCTCAGCATGTCTAACAATTCAGCGAATTTTAAACATGATAAATATGGTTTTTGGATTGGAAGAATTAGCGATGGCTTGGTTTGTTTTTAATTTCGCGCGAAGCTACTCAAGGGCTATCTGCGCTAGCCGTCTCTAATTTAGCAGTGCAAGACTAGAGGGAAGGCAGCTAGTCATCACCACCCATTGCCAACTCTTGGGCTGCTCTTTCACTAACGAACAGTGGGATTGACCGTAGCGTGGTCACCCTCCCACGGCTAATTCGAACCCGCGACCCTCATATTACGAGTCGAACACCTTAACCCACGTGGCCTCTTCAAGAAACAAATTATTTTCATGTATGTGAATAGTTCAAGCGTTGTTATGTCAAAAACGACATTCGTAAGTTCCAATTTACAGAAACAAACAACAGTAACAAAACAATGTACATACTCATACACATTTATTTTTATTCTGACTCAATTTGAAATTTCATAATTCAAATGTTATCTATTGCTATTCATCAGGTTTTGCAAATTTGGATTACAGTTTAGATGGCGAACATCTTCTTTAGATTAGTTTGTCTTTGTTCTAACCAATATCATTTGTCTCACATGTAACTTTTTTATCATTAAATGGTTCTTTCCTTTATTCTATAAACCTTTAGAGAGAGTTTATCGTCCACTTTTACACGATTCTCTTACTTAAGTTAGCTACCAGTCAAAACATTATTGGGTGTGAATAAAGTACATTTGTAGTTATCTGTCTAGGGTTAAAATATTATTAGATGCGAATAAAGTACATTTGCTGTTACATAACTAGAGTACAAACCTTCATAAGCTCTGAAAAACTACACTCGCAGTTATTCAGCTGGAGTTTGGAGTTGTTATTTTTAGTTATCCACCTGCCCCCCCCAGTAGCTCAGCGGTATGTCTGCGGACTTACACGCTAAAATCCGGGTTTCGATACCCGTGGTGGGCAGAGCACAGATAGCCCATTGTGTAGCTTTGTGCTTAATTTAAAACAACAACAACAACAGTTATCCACCTATAGTTTACCCTTGTTAACTCTGGTTATTCATCCACAGTTTCCCTGTTATTTTTTAATTTCCCATACATACAGTTTTATCTTGTTATTTTTGAGTTTCTAGTTACAGTTTTCCTTTGTTATTTTTAATTATCCAGATATAGTTTTTCCTTGTTAATCTCTGGCATCCAGTTTTCTCTTGATATTTTCCATTCAACTGTTACAATACATTCATTTTCACAAAGGAAGAAAGCACTTATGTAACCTACTGTGGGTTCAACCGTATTTTATTAAGACTCGTCACCAAACGTCAGTAGTAGCAACATTTATAATAAAATAACATATGGGTAGTGTGGGTGGTGATGTGACTTCTCCATTCTTTCTGTGGATACACAACTCGTAAGCTTCTGTCGATGTTAAAGAAATATGAAGGGCTTCTTTGTCGTTCCTTGTAGCCCATTTCTGTAATACCGATCTACAGGTCAACTTTCATGACTGACACGTTAGGGTCGAGTGTCTGTTTTTTGTTCGATGATGCATTGCTACAACAATACTTAGAACATAAAATTGTTAACCGAAAGCTGTTAAAGTACTTCGACGTCAAAAACATTTCTTCTTATACAGCCGTAATAATGTCATGTTAATATGTAATGCATGACAGAAAAATGATAACCAACATTTTCGATGTGGATCAGATGATCGAAACCTTTGCAGAGACACACAGCTCTCGTATTATAATAATAATTTGAGTCGTAACGGCGTTACAACACAGGCACGTGATAGTTTTAACGTCTTGCAATTTGTTAATATTCTACCGGGATTCCTGTACGCTAAATCTGAAAACGATATCCATCTTTTTCTATCACGTACACATTTTTCACAAAATGTAATATGTACTTTTACATAAAGTGTAACTATTTCATTAAAATCGGGTCACAATGTTGACAACAACTGACTATAGATTTCTCTAGATCAATCGGGATGCAAGACTCATAGATCGTTATAGAACTCGAACGTAACAAATACCATAATAATGATCTAAATACGAGTTTTTGTTCCTGATTTGTAAAACGTCCATGTATGATAGAAAAAAAACAATATTATTTTCGAATTCTACGTTGTTCAGTTGTGGGAAATGTGTTATTAAAACCAAACAGCTTTAAGTTTGCAGGCCTGTATTATTGTCTCAAATTTTAAATTTAAACATTGGTTATCGTTACAACGATTCGAGAGAAATAACGAAAACATAATAAAGCACTTTAAAGCTATATTTTAAGAGCAAATTCAGACAACTAGCTACTTACGCTATGCCCTCTGCAGATATCAACCCTCGAGTTCTAACTTTATGAGCCCTCAATCTATTTTTGAGCCACTAGGATTATGTTTGTGTTACAACAGTTTGTTGTATCCTAGGAAACTGCAAAGTTTCTGATTTTTAATTTGCGTTAACTTTTTTGAATGTGCATCGCAATCCTTCAGGCAATAGCATAATGTCTGAATTAGGAAGTCACAGAAACTAGGGTTAACACTGCATCTCGTGTTATTTTATGACCTCGACTGCTTTTTATCAATGGTAAATTTGGCGTTTATGTTTCTATTAGTCGAATTAATGTGTGTCAACTTAAATTAGGAACAAATTAAATATTAGTACAATATTTAAGACCTTATATTAACTTGTGTGAACTTAGATTAGACAGGATTTAAATGCAGGATCATCAGAGTAACAAAAAAGAATCATAATCGCTGACACTAAATATTTTAAATCTACTGGTCTTAGGCCTAACACTAGTTACTTTTTCATTAAGTACTTCCTGTACTCGGTAAAAGAGACAAACTAATACTGTAATACCACTTAATGTTATTAACGAATAAACTTATAATATCATTCTACGACCTGGTATTATTGCTTATTAAAAATTTCGATAAGCTTTTAATGTGTTATTGTACAAAATATCCACTAAAGTATATTTACCTCTGCTTTTTTTATCCGTTGAAATGCGCGCATGAGTTTTCAGAACAAAAACTTAGAACTATTATAAAACACTTATTAGATTAATGTAGGCCTCTGTGCGATCTATTTTGTGCAGGGTTATAATTATGCCTTTTCTGTTACAGGACAGGAAATATTCGCACAAAATTCACCACAGAAACAAACAAGATTCGAACAATCCGTACGAGAAGAAACGAATGTCTAGAGAGTCCTCAATTAAACAAAATTTTGATGAGATTTACAGTGCCGGTTTTGGAGGATTTGGGAAAAGAAATTTTGACGAAATCGATGGAGCTGGATTTAACAGCTTTGGTAAACGAAACTTTGACGAAATCGATGGGACTGGATTTAACACTTTTGGTAAACGAAACTTTGACGAAATCGATGGAGCTGGATTTAACACTTTTGGTAAACGAAACTTTGACGAAATCGATGGAGCTGGATTTAACACTTTTGGTAAACGAAACTTTGACGAAATCGATCGGGCTGGATTTAATGATTTTGGTAAACGAAACTTTGACGAAATCGATCGGGCCGGATTTAATGATTTTGGTAAACGTTTATTAGTCCTTTATACACCTTCCAAACATTTTTTCCACAGAGCTGGAAATCACCGATT
Source organism: Carcinoscorpius rotundicauda (assembly GCA_011833715.1). Classification (NCBI taxonomy): domain Eukaryota; kingdom Metazoa; phylum Arthropoda; class Merostomata; order Xiphosura; family Limulidae; genus Carcinoscorpius; species Carcinoscorpius rotundicauda. The sequence continues at coordinate 125,123,898 of CM022394.1, read as the reverse complement.
GACAAAACGCAGCTTTGATGAGATTGACCGAGCTGGCTTTGGAGGTCTCAAGAAATATTACATTCCCCAGAAATATAACTTTTAAACGAAATAATAACAACAACAAAAACGTCGAACAAAGGAAGTATTCAGAAAACATCTTTGATTACAGTTGGTCATTCTTATTTAACGTGATATCATTCAAATATCTGGATTTATGCCAAAACTTAACAAGAAAATCTATACATTTGTTGCCTTGATCCCAATGCTGATGAATTTGTTATTAATTTATTATTAGTTATTTCAGAAAAATGAAATAATTCCAGTATTTAGATAACTTAGGTTATCAGCTTTATATTTTATATTAAAAAAAAAAGATTTAGCAATATTATGATTTTTGCATTCAGTTTCGTTTGAATTAAGTTTTGTGATAAAAGAAATTTATATTACCGTATACGAATTTGCATTTATTTATTTATTTAATAATATAACGATTTATTTTTATAAATATACTTTTCTTCCTTCATGGTTTTACGTTAAATACGCTTTTACTTCCATGTAAAAAAAAAAAAATTATATGTTTATTTATAATTGCTTATACATGTTTCAATGAGATTATTTTCGATCTTTGCGTGGAGTGAAATGTTTATGGTGCGTATATGCCAGTGGCAGGAATTTTCCTTTTGTAAATCATCAACTTATATTATTATTTTGTTTATAAAATCTTCTTGTTTTTTGTTTATTTATTTATGACGTGTAAGTTCTAGTGCTCATATAGTTTGAAAAGTACTGAAACTTAAACAGCTCAAAGACTAACAAACTATTCTGCAATTTCAAGGTTTTTGAAGTTGAATTAATAAAGCACTCTAACGCCCTCTATAAAACTAAAGTAAACAATATTATTAAAGCTTAGTATTTTGCTAACACCCAAAGATGCATTCTTAAAAAAAAAGATGAGATTAAATTATTATTTATTTGCGTATTTTTAGTGTATCTAATTATAAAAATAAAAAAATATTGAGAAAAATCAGTCTGGTCACTTGAAACATTACATTTGAAATTCACTTCTCTCAATATTTTAATGGAAAATTTAATATTATTCTCTTTCATATAAATTCTTGAAAGTTACCTGATCAAATCTTTTAAAAAACACTTTTCGATGTTTAATGTTATAGATGAAAAAAGCAAATCGACATAATACAAAATTAATATTTTGTTTTCATTTAGACAACAATATTAATAATGACAAATTGTACTGCTTTTATTTAGTTTTTTACACAAAGTGCAGTTAGAACCTATTGTAAGAAAATATACACTATAGTCTCTTATATTCGTTGCCAGCGACGCATTTCGTTCAGGTCAGAACTCATCTGACTGGCAGGAACACATTAAACACAGTTGTGTCCAAACATTATTGGTATAAGCTATTTATTACAATATTAGCGCGCCCGGCATGTGTTAAGGCGTGCGCTTCGTAATCTGAGGGTCGCGGTTTCGCGCCCGAGTCGCGCCAAACAAGCTCGCCCTCCCAGCCGTGGGGGCGTTATAAGTGACGGTCAATCCCACTTTTCGTTGGTAAAAGAGTAGCCCAAGAGTTGGCGGTAGGTGGTGATGACTAGCTGCCTTCCCTCTAGTCTTACACTGCTAAATTAGGGACGGCTAGCACAGATAGCCCTCGAGTAGCTTTGTGCGAAATTCAAAAACAAACAAACAAATACAGTATTATCTGCCGCGGTGGGAACACTTTTTTTTTTCCAAACTGGTGAAGCATGCATATAATTAATTATACTAGTTATAAGACAAGAATATTAGGCCTATTATATATTTTAAACTCTAAGTTATTTACCTTGTCGTTCAGAAATTTTCACGAATTAGGAGTGATGGTAACGATATTATTTCAACCACGCCATGCTCGCCAGATTCATTGCCAACAACGCATTTCGCTCAATCCAGAGGTCATCAGGTTGGTTGGAACACAGTGTTGGTCTGCAAATGATAAATAGTAGTTACTGTCACATCTAATATTGGTGTTATTATTAAGCACACCGATTCAAATTCTCTTTTCTGTTTGATTTTTGAAACTCCTGAGGTAATATTACATAAATAAAAAATATTTCGAAACAGTTTGTAATTTTATAGCATTTTCTTAATGGTAGAAAAACGAAAGTGAAACAAAACGTTGGAACTGGTTTTTGTATGCCTACGCCATCTACTGATACCTTATAAAACACTTCAAACAAATGGAAACATTAGAGGGTTAATCGTTATAATATACATATAATTCCCACATATTTTTATAATAATCAAGAACAAAAGCCTTCAGATAAATTCAACAGGTCATCTACCATCACTACAGTGTTAGTCTGGGTCCTATATTTAAGATTCATTCAGTAAGTAATTGACAAGGCGTGAGATCAGTGATGGGTGATGGCTGGTCGTATGGTGTAGTTCTGGATTTCAGAATTGACGTGTTCTGCTCGAATCCATGTAATACCATATAATATATATTTTTTCTATTTTAAACTTCGTGTGTTTCATAGGACTGATTGCTAATTCCTTACTGAAAGCTGTAGTCATGCAGTAGTCCAAATTTACCGAAAGGCAACCTTGTACCAGTGACATCTATGATATTACAATGGAACTTTTAATAACTTTAAAAACATTTTTCTTCACTTGCGTTTCAACAACTTAATCCAATTTACACCTTAACAGTTCTTTCTAAAAAAAATTGCTAATGTATTTAGCATCTCAACTTATACCATGTTTGTCTTATTTCAGTCGGCTTGATTAGTTCAGGTAGTGTAAGAAAAGACCCATTCGGTACTAAATAAACAAAGTAATGTGGGTGACACATTATTATACACACTTTTCTGTATTTCAATTCCAAAGTTCCTATTAATAATAAAACTTTTAACGGTCTTCTGCACACCCTAATTCCTGTGCTTTCTGGTTAAGTTTGTTTCGCATTTCGCGCAAAGCTACACGAGGGCTATCTGCACTAACCGTCCCTAATTTTACAGTCTAAGTCTCGAGTGAAGGCAGGTAGTTATCACCACACACCGCCAACTCTTGAGCTTCTCTTTTACCAGCGAATAGTGGAACTGATCGTCACATTATAGCGCCTTCACGGCGGAAAAGACAAGCATGTTTGGTCTGACGAAGATACGAACCCGTGACCTTTAGATGACGAGTCGAGTGCCTTTACAACTTGATCATGTCGGCAATGCCTTTTCTGACCCGATAAATTCAAGCAATTTGCGAAAGACCTCTTCGGCATTAGCGTGTATCATAAAAGGTGTGCAATCAAGATGTAATTTTTTTTCTTATTCGATGACATTTTATGAATTTATATTTGTTTAACTTTACTCTAATTCCTACGGTAATGTCACATCAAATGCTATTCCGTATAGATCCCATTTTCCATTATGAAGTGTTATATATTACAATTAATTAACAATGGTCGAAAAGATATAAGAATGTATAGTTTTTGTCTGATAATCTTTTAAGGTAAAGTATTTTGAAATAAGACCAAGTTTATTCCCTGTTCTTGTATTGCCCTTCAGTTTTCTTGGACAAGACATTATTATTTTTAACTCCTTTTTGTGTTATAGTTTATATAGTTACCACTAGATGGCAAAGTAAGCTGCCAATACAATGTCACATTAATGCGTACAGAACTGTGAGTTTTCTTGGAGCTAAGCCTCATCAGGCTATCTGCTGAGCACACCGAACGGAATCGAATCCCTATTTTTAGCGTTGTAAACACGTAGACTTACCGCTGTACTAGCGAGGGACACGTACAGAACTGTTAGGTATAATTTTGAAATTATGTGTTAAAACCATTTAAAATTATCATACGAGGGTGCTTCTTGATTGCAACATGATTATTTAAAGGCAAAGTAAAAACGTCATTAAAGTAGCCAATGAACCCTAGCTTGTTTGATTTAACGAAATTATATTCGATGAACGAAGCTTTCCATGCTATCGTATGTGAATGGTTTAGTGCATTGTAGATACTTTATTTATTAGTGGTGGTTCTTCGTTTGTATAATGCAAGTTGTCTGATGTGATGGCTATAAATGACAACTCTTTTTGGCCTTGTCATAATAACGTGGTATTTGGTCTGTCTTGATGCAGAAGGTTTGACCTGTCCACTGCTTAAGCTGAAACGTTTCAGTACCATGTTTTACGTTTTTGTATTTGTATATATTTTTTCAAATTCCAGCAGAAAGGGTTTTAAATTGTTAAGTGATAAATAATTTAATTTTTATTTACAACTGACTAAAATATAAATCTATGTACAGCTACTCACAGTTAGTGATTGCGAATATTCTTGAAATAATGTTTGATGTTGTTTAAGAAATATGTGCACGAGATACTCACGTAACTAAGTTTGAGTTTGTGATATAATTAAACTGTATTATTTCACAAAATTTGCAAGGCACAAACCTGAAGACAAAATGTCGAGTTATAACAGAAGTTGTGAGGAAAGACATCGTGTTAGATTGTTTTTTTTTAATTTCGCACAAAGCTACACTAAGGCTATCTACGTTAGCCGTCTCTAACTTAATCGTGTACAGGGACGTAATTTTTTTTACACCCGATGGTAGGGGCTGATTTTTGTAACCACTTATATGGGCTTACCTGAAAGCTGTAAACATGCAGTCACAGAGAAATCTTGTTGCCACTATACTTGCATGTATACTTAGGCCTACTGACTGATACTTACGAACTATCGCTTAGATCGAAAAGCTTAGAAGCAAGCCTATATTAAAGATGTACATTTCGGCTACTGAAAAAGCTTACATCTAGGCCTAATTATGTAATTTGATTGTTAAGAACACGAGAATCACAAGAACAAACACACAATTTGTTGGCCTGTGATGCAATAAAACAATTCAACAGACCAAAGTGTAGGGGGGGATGATTGTATGCACCATACCCCCCACCTAAAATTAAGGGAGATCTATACCACTCGTCCTTCTCAGGATCTACGACCCTGTACTACAGACTAGAAAAAAGGTAGTTAATCATCACCACCCACCGCCAACTACTGAGTTACTCTTTTACCAAAGAATAGTGGGATTGACCGTCACATGACAACGTCTCACGGCTAAAAGAGCGAGTGTGATTGGAGGGACGAGGATTCAAATTTACGAGTCGAGTGCCTCCTAACTACCTGATCGTGCTTGCCATTTTAAAGCGTGTTTTAGTACAGCACAAAATCAACTAATGACCTCTCCAAATTACTTTTGTCTTTTTTATTTTATTATTGAGGGGAAGGTAATTCAGCTGTTTCATTAGTTAAACATTGGTGTAATCAAAAACTTGATTAAAAAAAAGTCGAAATTTCACTAAACAATCATCACGGATATTCAGATTATGACAGATGGCCTGGCATGGCCAAGCGCGTAAGACGTGCGACTCGTAATCCGAGGGTCGCGGATTCGCGCCCGCGTCGAGCTATACATGCTCGCTCTCCCAGCCTTGGGGACGTTATAATGTTTCGGTCAATCGCACTATTCGTTGGTACAAGAGTAGCCCAGGAGTTGGCGGTGGGTGGTGATGACTAGCTGCCTTCCCTCTAGTCTTATACTGCAAAATTAGAGACGGCTAGCACAGATAACTCTCGTGTAGCTTTGCGTGAAATCTAAAACAAACCAAACTCAATGGACGACAGACATCCCCTTCCTGTGAGTTAGCAGATGTCTGAAGACTTATAATGATAAAGCCGTGTTGGGCAAGGGACAGATAACCCATTATATGGCTTTATGCTTGCCAACAAACAAACAAGCAACAATGAATTAAGACATGGCCTTGCCGGGCTGAAGCTCAGGGCCTCATACTAATTAGAGGGCCACAAGTTATGATTTTGCAGAGGTTCTGTCTCGTGGGGGCCTCTTTAAGTTGAAAAGCCCAAGGCTAATAAAACCCTTACTCTGGTCTTGGAGGTCAGTTCTTCATATTCTTTCGTCTCGCGTTGACCAGGTGGTTAAGGGGCTCAATTCGCAATTTGATGGTCGCGGGTTCAAATCTCCGTCATACCAAACACTTTTCAGCCTTGGAGGCGTTATGATTGACCGTCAATCCCACTATTCGTTGGTAAATGAGTAGCCCAAGCGTTGGCGGTGGGTGGCGATGACTAGTTGTTTTCACTCGAGTCTTACACTGCAAAATTAGGGACGACTAACGCAGATAGCTCTCGTGTAGCTTTGCGGAAAATAAAAAAAAACAGACAAGCTCATTCTCTCAGCCTATGCTGCCAGCCTGATATGACAAGGTGGTTGGATTCGCGATGTGAACATGCTTTCACCAATGGAGATGTTACAATATGTAATCAATTCCACAATTCGTTCGTAAAAGTGTCGCCCGAGAGCTGGCAATGTGTGGTAATGATTAGCTGCCTTCCCTTTATCCTATTAGTTAAATTAGGGACGGTTAAACCTCGAGTAGTTTTACGCAAAATTCAAACCCAAACTATGTTCCTGGTGTCTACGTGCACAACCTAGGCAAGTTTCTGACCTAGGGTTTCTACACTTATGTCATTTTCGTTTTTTTTATCCCTTGTATATATGAAGATTAAACATAATTCATCCAAAATGTTTAACATTTTGACTAAAATGCAAATATATGTTCAGTTAGGGCGCCAATTCTCTTTTCCCAGTGAAGTCCGAGTTGTTGAATTGACAGTTGGCCATCTATGTGATCATTTAGTTGAAGAAAGACAGGATACACACTATGATCAGATAGGTGGTGTAACCAAGGGTAATTCATTTGTTTCCGTCCTTTATAATTTATTCAGGATTTCCATTGTATAACATACACTGCATTCTTTCTTCACAGAATACAATATGTTGATGACGTTTACACAGTCTCCTCAAATGATCTAATAAAAGACCAGATTTTTCCAAAAAAAAATAATAATCGATGTTTTTTATAAAGAAAATCAGCATGGAACAAGAAAAACATAAAACTTTATCGGTTTTTTTTACTAACATTATACATAGATCAGTGTTTACAGGAAGGCTACCCACATTGTCCTCTACATACCTTGGAATTAAAAGAATCCCTCCTGTAAATAAAAAAAACATTTAAAAATAATTTTTAATGCTGTAATTTTCCGAAATTTCCAAAACGATTTAAACTAAAAAATCCAGCGTCTAAAAACCTTGTTTCATTCACAACCTAAAATTACGGTTGAAAACACATTTAGTCCCACGTAATTTCAAGTTTAAGCAAAGACGTAAAAGAGCAGAGGCACCTACCGTATATTACCGATATTTCTCATGCTCGGTAAATATTACGATCTAGTCTTGGTAAAAAAGACGACACTGATGCAAATGTTAAATTTAGCTTGACTCCTGGCACAAATCTAGGCAGTTGTTAGTCAAATAAATTCCAAAATAGCCGTGCAAGTGACATTTTTAACGAATACAAATGTCACTACTGTGTATATCAAGCTAATTGGACCAAACCGCAGTGGGTGAAACCGGAAGTAAACACAGTATCTACATAAACGAATACAATCTCTTACTTAAACGAGACTTTGGTCAAAATATCTATCATTCTCTTTGCGTAATTACTAAAGGAACAACAAATGCAAAATAAAAATCAAGGAAGTCCTAGATTTTTGGTTTTCAACCCATATTTATATATCGGTTGTTCTTCAACCGTTTTATGAATGATCCACTTAAAGTGATATATTTTCAGACATAATTTTTAACCCTCGTACACTATACATTACGGTGACAAGAAAAACCTGTAGAAGCGTTCTAATTTATATTTTTATTGTTTTTCATCTTTTCGTGCAACGCCCTCCAGTGGCGTAGTAGTATGTCTGCGGACTTACACCCTAAAAACCGGGTTTCAATACTAGTGGTGGGTAGAGCACAGATAGCCCATTGAGTAGCTTTGTGCTTAATTCTAGAGAAAAAAAATTCTGTGCAACTCTTTTATAAGTTTATTTAAACTAATAACTGTTTTTTTCCTGGTTTTGTAATTTTATACCATGCATTTTTTTGCAAACTACCAACGTATGTTTCGGTTAACAGTGTGATAAAACATCGCGATATATCAACCACGTATGTTGACTGCTTGGGATACGGCATGGCCAGGTGGTTTAGACACTCGCCTCGTAATCTGAGGGTCAGGGGTTCGAATTTCCGTCACACAAAACATGCTCGCTCTTTCAATCGTGGGGAGTTATAAAGTTACGATCAATCCCATTATTCGTTGGTAAAAGTATAGCCCAATAGTTGGCGGTGGGTGGTGATGACTAGCGCCCATCCTTCTAGTCTTACACTGCAAAATTAGGGGCTGCTAGCACAGATAAACACCGTGTAACTTTGCGCAAAATTCAAACCACACGCGAATATTTGATTTTTATCGCCGGAACTGACATGTTGCACCAATCATCAAATATACAAAATTAATTATTAACATATTTAATGTGACGCAACATTGAGCATTAAACATAGTTCATGTAAAATAACTTTAATTTGAATTTGATAAGTTAGAAGAGAGAGGGATGAAAAAAACCCAACAAAAACAATGTTTTGCATGAATACACCAGATGTCGCCTTTCCATTATATTTCATTGTTGAACTGAAATCTCACTCACTTAATTTAGTTTTCATCGTTTAAAGTTACTGAACTGCATTGTAATCTTCTAAAGTATATTTTCGACAGAACACTTTGAAACACCTCTTTGTGTTTTTTAAAGTACAGTCAGATATTTTAATTTGTAATGCAGGCCTTCGTCAATATATTTACAGATAATGTTTTGAATTTAATAATGAGGTATTCAACAAGACGTGTAGATACTATTTCGACACAATGTTCCAAGATGCTAAAGCAATTTTTCTGGTGATTAGAGTGTTCGACTCCCACGCTATGGGGTGCGGGCTCGAATCCCTGTGATGAAGGTGCTATTATATGACGATCGATCCAACTATTTGTTGGTATAAGGGTAGCTCAGGAGTACTCAGTGAGTGGCTCAGAGATTTTCAGACTATGGTACACGGTACAATTAACATAAATAAAATTAGAATGAGCTTCATCATAGCTTCTATGTACATAATACTGTACTCACTTATAGACTCATCTTCCAGTTACACAGACTCACGAGTATTTACTTATTTTAAAATTGACAAAAATGGTGTTTCATTTTCTTCAATGGTGTCAGAAAAACCAATACTCTTTCATTTTAATGGGTAAGTGTTAAAATGTGAATTTTTAACTAAATTTTTAAAGTTAGGCCCGGGCTTGTAATTTAAAAGAAATTTAAATACAAAATGATACGAAGCCTGAAACGTTAGAGAACCACTTCCCTAGCTTATTACTGTTGAATTAGCAACGGTTAGCGCAAATAACTTTTAGGGTAGCTTTGAACAAAATTCAGAACTAACTAACAAAAAGAGGTTTTTTTATTTTGTTTGTTAATACATAGAGACAAAGCATTGATTTACTAATACAGGTCTTCATAGGGTTGGTTGTTTTGGAATTTCACACAAAGCTACTCGAGGGCTATCTGTGCTAGCCGTCCATAATTTAGCAGTGGGAAGACAGCTAGTCATCACCACCCACCGCCAATTCTTGGGCTACTCTTTTACCAACGAATAGTGGGATTGACCGTCACATTATAAAGCTCCCACGGCTGGGAGGGCGAGCATGTTTGGCTTGACTCGGGCGCTAACCCGCGACCCTCAGATTACGAAGCGCACGCCTTAACGAGCTAAGGCCATGCCAGGCCAGTCTTCATAGGGACATTTGCAGACAATGTTTGGATTTGCTTAAGTGAGTTTCATTATAAACAGTATAAACAGTTTCCATTATGTTCACGTTATTTTATTCTGTTTAGTTTGTTTATAAAAATGTATTAATTTATTTTTTACTCGAATCATCTCATTCTCTTGTAATCACGTGACGTAAAGTCAGCCGAATTTATAAAACCATCAATAGTTTCAATTTTAGTATGTTATTTTGTTTTTGAATTTCGCGCGAAGCTATACGAGGGCTACCTGCGCTATCCGTTCCTAATTTTGGAGTGTAAAACTAGAGGGAAGGCAAGCTATTCATCACCACTCACTGCCAACTTTTGGGCTACTCTATTACCAACGAATAGTGGGATAGAACGTAATATTATGACGCCCCAACGCTTGAAAGGACGAGTATGTGTGGTGTGACAGGGATTAGAGTTCACGACTATTCGGTTACGAGTCGAGTGCCTTAACCACTTCGCCATGCCGGGCCCTCCATTTTTGCTTTTCAGCATTGTTGTTTTCTTTGACTGTAATAACTTGCTTACAGAATCTGTTTTGCTAATCTACTTATTGATTGCTTTGTAAACTGGAGGTCTGTAGTTCGTATAGTGTAGCAATAATATAGACACACGTTAAAATTAAATATGATATCAATTTCTTCAACTTTCTTTATCGTCCAATTTTTTGCGAGTTTTGTAGGCCTAGTACTACTAAACAGTGCTTTTTATGAATGGGTGTTCGTATTTATCGAGCAAGATATTGTTTTTCGTAGTGACTTCTGAGTATACGTATTTTTTAAAGCATAGATAAAAGATATGGATTGCTTTATAGTTCTACATACTTTTAATGAGATCAACAGGTGGTGTAACCACAACTAGATATGACGTCACAGCTACTTTAATCAATATTTTAAACAATCTAAACGAAATTGCTGTTTCCAAGAGAAATTAACACCTCCCCCAAAAACGAACCCACAAAAAACACGTCACGAATCATAACGTGGGCTCAATAAATTGTTAAATACTGGAATGTTAAAATTTTATTATAAAACATTTAAGCCTAACCTTCGAAGGACAACTGTTTACTGAATTATGGAGGTAAGTTTTTTTAATAGAATATTCAAGTACAATTACTAGTAGCCAAGGGTTGTAATGTATCTCTACTGATGTTAAAATAAAATATCTAAATAATGATTCACGTTTATATAGCCCAGCTGATATACCATAGTATTACATTGTAAAAGTGTAGTGTAAGACTGACCCTTTGAAAGGTTGTCAAAATATTTAACATGCGTTATAACAACTTTCTTTATGACTCAAACATTTACTGCGAACTACATTTATTTTAAATATAGAAGTTATTTTTGAACCACTAAGTGAAATCGTCTTTAAAAGAACAAAATGTCTGCTTAAGATAATGATGTTTTTATTCTTATACTTAAATGTATACATTATTGTTTGTTTGTTTTGAATTTCGCGCAAATATATACGAGAGCTATCTGCGCTAGCCGTCCTAATTTAGCAGTGTAAGACCAGCTAGTCACCACCACCCACCGCTAACTCTTAGGCTACTCTTTTACCAAAGAACAGTGGGATTGACCCTCACGGCTGAAAAGGCGAGCATGTTTAATGTGACGGAGATTCGAACCCGTGACCCTCGAATTACGAGTCGAGTGCCTCATCCACCTGGTGGTAAATATATATTAACGTTGTTTATTTTGTTGAATTTCCCACAAATCAACTACAGTGTTAACTGCGTTTGCTTCCCTAATTTAGAACCTCTTTCCCAGTGGCACAGAAGCATGTCTTGTACTATACAACGCTAGAAACCGCGTTTGGATACCCGTGGTGGGGAGAGAAAGGATGGTCCTAATTTAGCAGTGATAGACAAGAGGGAAAGCAGCTAGTAAACATCACAAATTATTGAACTTTTCGTACCGAATAATGGGATTCACCATCACATTGTAATGACCAGATTAGACGTGTAAAGTTTAAAGCTTTAATTTTACGTCGTGCCCAGTACTAATATTATGATTGTTTGAAGATGGGCCGGATGTGGCCCAGTGGTAATCGTACCCCGATCGTTTATGGTTCGTTGTCCATGTTAACAAAAACTCATTCCACAATTTAGAGCAATGTTGGCGTTATAAGAGAGACAATCAAATCTTCTATTCAATCAGACAAGAGTAACCCTAAAGCTGGTCTTGAAAAGTGTGTACTACTCGCCTTCTTCTATGGCGCAACAAAAGGAATCACTCGTAATTAAAGACAGGTGTGTGTGTTTTCTTATAGCAAAACCACAGCATCTTACCTGCTGAGTCCATCGAGGGGAATCGAACTCCTGATTTTAGCGTTGTAAATCCGTAGACTTACCGTTGAATCAGCGGGGGACATTAAAGATAGAAAATAAAAAGTAGTAATATGGAAGAGGCTCAGTTTTTGACAACGTGGTGATTTATGTAAGGATTCAAAGAGTTTTTTTATGTAGAATTTCCGTGGACTGAGAAGATTCAGCAATTATCACTCCTACTTACAGATATTAGTTATGGTCAATCGTTTGCACCGTGTTATCACAAATTTCTTTTAGAACAAATAAAATAAAATTTTGTTCCGTAGAAAACTGCGAACAAAATATTGTTCAAAAAAGACTTTTTCGTCACCACTTTCTGAAAATCGACTGTCAAAAATTATATTTTCAACAAGTGTTTTTTTGTCCTGCCATCAAACAACAAAATTGTCAGTGAAAACCAAAATATTTATTTTAAACAGAAAAGAAAATATACATTTGGAATACATTATTTGGTTTTAGTGAATTTGGAAAGGCTATGGTATACAAGTGCTAATATTACATTTTATTTATTTTTTTAGCGATAAATTTTTGTAGTGCATTATATCACGTCTGTTTGCTATAAAGGTATCCTTCCGCATGAAGAAAAAAATTCCAAAAACCAGGTAGCGGCACTTTCTGAAAATTCCATTTTTTAAAATCTGTAAACAAAAGCAATAATTAAATTTCGTAATATGTGTGCATATATATATATATATATGAACTGAAGTCATATAACCACCTTAATAAAGCATAAACTAACATTATGTACCAATATTCCATCTATAAAAAAATTTCATTTATCACTAATATCTTCCGAAATTTATGTTACATGGAAGTGTTTTCTGTTGTTGATGGATTGTCCTTTTGTTGATTACGTTACAGCTTTGTTTCAAATGTTAACTTTCGAAATGCCTAGTAATACTAAATCATGTCCAAGATGAACTTGTATAGAGGTTGAGTACTTTATGTTAAAAGATTCTTGAAGCCTCATTACGTTGTTACAGGCTGTTTGTGTCATGCTTTAACTGACGATTGTGAGTCCTGGTAATATCTTTACGCTGTTAGTTAGGCCTACTTAAGGCATTTTGCTCCTCTCTGTCTGCTATACATAATACTTTAAGTGTATAAGGACTGTGGTTTCCCAATAGCGTTTTTACAGTTTGGTTTCAGAGAAATCTTTAGCGTTTATTTGTCCATCTGCTCGACCTTTATGTATTTTAATAGAGTAGCTTGAATACCTGTTTCATTTTCAAGCTGTTTGAAGAGATATGTCATGGAGGAAATTGGGTTACAGTTGGCTTGTTTAAGATTTTTCTTGATAAAAGGACGCATTTTAGTTTAAGACAGATGGGCGGGTTTCGCCACTGACGTGTGTCTTCGTGGATTCTTAACTGTTACAGACGCCTACAACAGCTGGAATACGACTTGACGCAGAACTCTCTTTAGATGGTCCTGATCACTCAAGTTGATTCATATTCTTTTACTTTTCATCGCCTTTAAGCACAAGGTGTATCCTCGTCTTTAATATTCCGAATCCTCGATCTGAACACATCTTTATGATCTAAGTGCGTGAATATTTTGCGTCGGACATGGCTGTTCTAAACCATTTCCAATCGCGATAAATTAGTTAAATTTAGCGTACACAACACTCTGTAAAAATCAACTCTTATCCATTGTTGATAAAGGTTCTGTATCAACACGAAAAGAAGTAACCTGCTGCGAATGGTCACAGTATGCAGTATTGCTTATAAATTCAGAAACATCTTTTACTTCAAACGTTTTAACGCATATTTCTTTTATCCACGTCACGCGGCAACGGTCACAAAACAACAAAGTGTTATTCACAATAACATTACAAAAAACTATCATTAGTGACGGTTTCGATTAAAAATGATTGACAATTTGTGGAAGTTTTGATTTTTCATGAATATTTTATTATAAACCTGGATATCTCGATAATTATGTGTATTAACAGTTTAGTTTTATTCTAAGAGTAAAATACTTATGAAAGAAAGTAAAAAAAACTGAGCACTTGAAGATAATGCAATAATATATCCTTACCATACAACATATATATAAATTGCTCGGTGTAAACTATATTTTCTCATAGTCTTTCTCTAGTATAAGTTACTGAACCATATGATGTTAGTACAGCCACATTTATTGTTTCGTGTTACATAAGAGATAAAGAAGCATAAGCTATTGTTTGTATAATATAAGCTATTTTTAGCGTAAGTAAAACACTTACCATGACTAATTATGTTGGCTGTGGAAGAGTCATTCAACATTCCCAGAGTTATCATATCTTTCGTGGTTATAATGATGTTTTTTGGGAGCATAATAATGTTGGACTTTAGGTGATCTAACAACAGTGTCTCCACCTAGGGGATCTAGTGACCTAACCACGGTGCCTCCGCCTAAAGGATCCAATGATCTAACAACAGTGCCTCCACCTAGAGGATCTAATGACCTAACCACGGTGCCTCCGCCTAAAGGATCCAATGATCTAACAACAGTGCCTCCACCTAGAGGATCTAATGACCTAACAACTGTGCCTCCATTTAAGGAATCTAAGGATCTGACAACGGGTCCTCCACTTATTGGATCCAGAGAGCTAGAAAATTTGCTATCTCCTAAGGCAGCTAAGGATCTTACAACAGTGCCTCCGCCTAGGGGATCCAGTGATCTAACAACAGTGCCTCCGCCTAGGGGATCCAGTGATCTAACAACAGTGCCTCCGACTAGAGGATCCAGTGATCTAACAACAGTGCCTCCGCCTATGGGATCCAGTGATCTAACAACAGTGCCTCCGACTAGAGGATCTAGTGATCTAACAACAGTGCCTCCGCCTAGGGGATCCAGTGATCTAACAACAGTGCCTCCGACTAGAGGATCTAATGACCTCACAACAGTACCTACATCTAGGGGATCTAGAGATCGAAGTACAGTTCCTCCATTAAGTGGATCTAAAGACCTTAAACTCGGGCTGTTCGATTTGTGAAACAGTTTGAAGATAGCGTTGTTCAATGGTTTGTTGCGGTGATTCTCGTTTTCCTGAGGAAGAAAAAAGAAAATATTAAATTTAGGTTTTTTTAACGATTACACAAACGATTTAAGCAAAAAACGAAATTCTGTTAAATTTTAGAGGTAGTTTTGAATCTATTTGGTCTGATTTTTTATCATATAAATCCGTAGTTCTTGATCCTATAAGGTAATTTCCCCCTGAGGCAGCCTGTTTTACCCGCTTCCACCAGTATACAGTAGTGTATTGTATGTCAGTGAGTCAGTCGACACTAAACTGACGTCACATAAAGGGCGTTTATCGTTACGATTTGACTTGACGGGTCGTCAGTAAAACGTCCGCATGCTATTGATCGCGAGAAGAGTTGTTCACTCTGTAGGCTACAACACAGCATGACATGTAAACACCAAAAGCAAGAAATAAAAATATTTGTTACTCTTTTGAAGAGGACTATCTTCGTTAACTGTCCCTAATCTAGCAGTATAAGACTTGAAGGAAGGCAGCTAGTCATCACCACTCACCACCATTTCTTGAACTACTCTTTTACCAAGGAATAGTGGGATTGACCATCACACTATATCACCCCAACGGTTGAAAGGGCGAGCATATTTGGTGTGAGAGGGATTCGAACCCGCGACTCTCGGATTACCGGTCGATGGCTCTTACCACGTAACCATGCTGGTCCAAACGGTTATTCAAATTTCTGATTAATGAAGGTTTATCGCAGGATATGAGAGGTTGCTTCCATAATATGTAACTGTAAAAAACGTCCATAAAAACTGCAAAATATAAAATGCTAAACCGGAATTTTGCAAGTTTCTTTTCATGAAGTCAAATAATCTTCATACCATATTTGGTGAAGATTCATCTAGAGGGGACAAGATAGCGCCTCCACAGCTGAAAGGACGAGCATGTCTGGCGTGACGGGGATTCGAGGTCGCGACCCTCAGGTTAAAAGTTCAGCGCCACCTAACCACCCTACCATGATGCCAAGATAAAGTTAGACAGGAGTACATAATAAATATTTTTTTTTTGCTTCTCTGTAAATGATGGAGTAAAAAATGATGTAGTTGTTACTAATTCGTTTCGAACTTGCCTATCTTGTTCATTTTTCACTTCGTTAATCTCTAGAAACATTCACGGCAAACAAGCATGGGACAGCTCTCACCTACGTCCGCGCTTTAACGGTACGGGTTTTTCTCAGAAATATGTCGATAAATACGTCATCGACACTAATCCGTTTATCCCATCTGTGTGTGTGAGTGTGTATTTTAGTATTTGCACGGTAAAAATAAAAAGTAAACGTGAATCAATATAGAAAGGGGTTTGTAGCTAGCCTAGATATATTACGTTTCGCTAGTCCATAACATGCGTGTGTTTTGTTTATAAACAAAAACAGTTTTTTCTCTTTGTCAACCTGAGATGATCTGGGAAGGTTGAAACGTTGTTCCTTTCTTATCAATAAAAGTGTTAATACTCAAACCAGCTGTTCTGAAATACATTTCATTTTCTTCTATTTACTTATATTAGAAATTTGAACTTTAGGAGTTTCGTGAAGGTACCTATTCATGAGAAATCCACGCTTCGAAACATTTTGTGTCTGCCCGTAAAGAACATTTTGTAACTCTCGGCCTATGCTCGTCAATAAACTTTCAGGAGTTGTTAGGTACACCCTAAAGGAAAACTAAAAACCTGACGAAACAACTGCCTCTTGGCATGGCCAGGTGGTTAGGGCGTTTGACTAGCTATTTGAGGGTCGCGGGTTCGAATCCCCGTCAAAACAAATATGATCGCCCTTTCAGCAATGAGGGCATTATTTTTTTTTTACGTTCAATCTCAGTATTCATTGGTAAAAAGGGTAGCCCAAGAGGTGTCGGTAGGTAGTGATGACTAGCTGCCTTTCCTTCAGTTTTACAGTGCTAAATTAGGGACGGCTAGTGCAGATAGCCCTTGTGTTGCTTTGCGCGAAGTTCTAATTCAAGCAAAGTCTTATTTCTTTGCTAGTTTTCTCAAACTGTGTTTTTAATGATCTCTTTGCAGTAAACGTTTCATGAGTAAGGTTTTAAAAACATTTAATTCACATATCTTGGAAGCCAGTGTCCCCACAGTGGCACAGCAAATATGAAGGCTAATTACTCTAAAAAACGGGTTTAGATACCTGTGGTGGGCACATTGTAGCACTGTGTAGCTTTGTGCCTTACTACAAAAAAAAACACATCTCGGTTACAATCATTATTTATACAAATTGAACTTTTGTTAAGCAAAATGAAATAAAAATATCTAATTTGTTCGTTTCTCCAAGTTGCACTGCGGGCTATCTGCCCTACACGGGTCGATCCCTGAATGTTAGTATTATAAATCCTCAAACTTACTGCTGAGTCAACGGGAGGATAATATTTAACCCTGTTAAATTACTTCGTAAATATAAAAAAAAGGATATATTAAACCCAAACGGTTTCGGATAGAGGTAATGTTTGGTCATCTTTTGCAGATGTGACCTTGATCCATTAGAGATCTCTAAGACTCAAGTTTATCCGTTCCTTTATCTGAAACTCTAAAACTAGGGATGAACACCATTTATTTTTAGAAACCCCTGAACTAAACAATGGGATTGACTGCCATTTTTATAACGCACTCAACTCTCGAAACGCAGACTAGTGTGTTCACAGCTTGACACGGTGACCATAATGTCACGCTCACATCAGTGGATGCAAAAAATTCGCCTGATGTTCTTTATAGAAACAATCCATATGGTTATTTTTGTCCTCGACTTTCTTTGAGTCAACGCGATTGCCCCTTCTTTTTATAATTTATTTAATTTTTATGCGTCATGAATAATTTAAGAATTAGGTAAAATGTCATTATTTTCTGCATTTAACTACGTAATGTTACTGACTGAAAAAAAAATTGCATGAAATTTGAAATATTTTGTCGTTCAGTCGTTCCTTCTTCTCTCGAGGTGGCGCATTGATAAATTTTTGCTCGTTTGTTTAGAATTAAAAACAAAGCTACACAATGGGCTACCTGTGTTCTGTTCAATACGGGTATTGAAACCTTGTGACTAGCAATGTGAGTTCACAAACATCCCACTGTGCCACTGGGATGGGATGCAATGGTAAGTATCACAAATTACCACGTTAAAATTGGGGTTTCGATTCCTGTAGTGGGCAGAACGCAGATAAACAAACAACTCCTGTTATCTATCCCAGCGTCGTGATTGTAATTTGTGGTTTGACGCCTTTCTTCTAAATCGAACAACAAAAATTCTTATAACCTTAAAAATGGTAGATTGTTCATGAAATTGTTTGTTAGAGATATTTCTTTGGGGAAAATGTTAATGTTTTAAAGTGGGATTTATAAAACAGTTCATTATATGTATCTATAAACTGCTTATTCTATCTGATTAAGCTTCTACGAATGTGCATCTCCCACTGGAACAGCGGTAAGCCTACAAATTTACAACGCTAAAAATCAGTGGTTCGATTCCCCTCGATGGTCACAACTGACAGCCCGATGTGGCTTTGCTATAAGAAAAACACGCTATTTATGGCCCAGCATGGCCAGGTGGTTAGGGCCCTCGAATCGTAAACATAGGGTCGCAGGTTCGAATTCCAGTCACACTAAAACATGCCTGCCCTTTCAGACGTGAGGCGTTATAATGTAACGGTCAATTTCGCTATTTGTTGGTAAAAGAGTCGTTAAATAGTTGGCGGAGGGTGATGATTGCCTTCTCTTTAGTCTTGCACTGCTAAATTAGGGATGGCTAGCGCAGATAGCTCTCGTGTAGCTTTGCGCGAAATTCAAACAAACAACATACTAATGTTCTTCCCATTCATTTCTGTGTACTTTATATATATATATATAAAACTGGAGTTGGCGTGGCCTAGTTCTTAGCATGCCGTACGTTGATTCTGAGGATTCTGGGTTTGTGACCAGTTTGTATCAAAACGCGCTGCACAATCTGGGGCATGCCATAAAAACAATGGTCACATCACGCTAGTGAAACAGAAAAGAGTAGCCCAACAGTTGAAAGTTGGTGTTTAGTCTGTTGTTTGTTTGTTTGTTTTTGAATTTCGCGCAAAGCTACTCGAGAGCTATCTGTTCTAGCCGTCCCTAATTTATTCATGGAAGACTTGAGGGAAGGCAGCTAGTCATCACCACCCATCGCCAACTTTTGGGCTACTCTTTTACCAACGAATAGTGAGATTGACCGTAACATAATAACACTCCCACGGCTGAAAGGGCGAACATGTTTGGTACGACCAGGATTCGAACCCACGATTCTCGGATTACGAGTCGAACGCCTTAATACACTTGGCCATGCCGGGCCTAGTTTGTTGTTAAAAACTACGACCGCCTGTGTGCAGAAAATTTTTGAGCAACTATGTGTAAAATTCGTGAAATTTATTTCGTAGTAATAACTATCTGTGCGAAGTAGAAAGTCTTACTTCGGCATTTTAATCGTGAATTTCGACCCAAATTATATGTAAAAAGAGAATGAATTATAACTCGATAACTCAGACGGTGTTTTAGGGTTAAACGAGCTAATGAATTATTATTCAAAACTACATTTTTGATGACTGAAATCCGTTAAATTTAAAAACATATGTACAGAAAGGGGGAGATGGATGACTGGATAGATACGTTGTGTCTGTTATCATGCTAGTTCATTGGAACAATGAATTGGATAAAAGTTCACATTCGACATTTTGAAACAGTGATTCATTTACTATTGAGGATGAAGCGAAACAAAGAGCTGTACATGTTGTGCCCGTCACGGGTATCGAAACCTGGTTTTTAACGTTAAAATTCTTAATAGTTATTGATGAACCACGGGAGGCAGCAACAAATGGGTAAAATTATCGATTTTGAGAAATTAATTGAATTTCTAACAACCCGTTGTTCAAAGTTACTCACCTGGGTTGGTCTACAACAGACCAGTTGGACTGTCAAGCTCATTGACAGAACGATGATTCGAAAGTTGGTTCCCATCGTGGATCAAAGTTTCAGAGATGGTGGTATGAAATCCTTTAAAACTGTGGCTGGTCTAGCTCTAGGATCTTCGTCGGGGATAAGTGGAATACTGTATTCCAGGAACATCGAGTCGTCCTTTTATCTCAAAACATTACTGGTGCATTCGAAGCGTGACATTAGTCGGCGACCAATCACAGTTCAGGATGGATATGTGTTTGGGGATTTTCTTTAACCTGCACGTCCAATCCTGTTGCCACGAAATGTATGACGTTATCGATGACGTTGTTTTGATAGCTCCTGCAGTACTTATCACAAAGCCCTACCCCCTCCTAAAAAAAACTTCGGTGATATTAAGTATTGATATACTGACAAGATAGTAGCGAAGAGCCGAGGGTCATAAATTTCGAGGGTTTTGAAACATGTTCGTTTGTTGACACATCTGTTGTGTTACTTTATTTCTCTCAGGGTAATCAATGGTTCGTGAACAGACTCAGTATTGACGTTCTATTAACACCTTTTTAACTTTAGATAAAGAAGAGGTTGCTGACGGTAAGTAGATTATTTCATTTTTTTCCCCCAAAACAATAAATGAAAGCACACTGGGTTAAGAATACACTAGCTTTAAAGACTCTCGATGTACACTTACTAACTGTTGTGCTCTTCAAGGAGACGTTTTTCGTCTTTTACTGTCCGATAGGTTGTTGTTTTGAATTAAGCACAAAGCTGCACAATGGGCTATCTGTGCTCTGCCCACCACGGGTATCGAAACCCGGATTTTAGCGTGTAAGTCCTCAGACATACCGCTGAGCCACTGAGGTCTTGTCCGATAGGTGACTTCAAAACATGATTGGGGTTATAATTTGTTATTAGGAAAAATTATTTTAAACATTTATCTTCACGGAACAACTATATATACATATTGTTGAATTAAAATGGAAAGCAAATATATATATATATATATTCATGTTGTTAGATAAGAAGACGTATTGTTCAATTAAAATAGAAAACAAATATATATATACACACATATTGTTACATAAGAATAAATATTATAGAATTAAAATAGAAAACAAATGATTTATAGTTTTGAGCAATGTATTCTGCGAACTGATTTTAAGGCTAAAGAGAGAATGTTAAGCTATGATATAAGACGTGAACTACTCTAATCTAAATGTTTGAAAAATTGTCAAAGAGATTGTTTAATAGACCCTCCTTCCTTCTTAGTAAGCACATCGAGACTACCCATAAATAAAGCTACGTATTCTAATTATCGTCTGCTCTGAACAGTATAGATTCATTCTTACAATGACATGCTCAGTAACACACATTTGTTTAAAATTACCAGTCTCCTGTTACTGAAAAATAAGAGAAATAAAAATAATGTTAATTTACAAGAAAATTAATTTAGAAATGCAGAATAATTTGGTTTCGAAACAAATTTTACCATGTCTGGATTTTCTTGACTGAAACTTACGATCGTTAATGTGCCTCGCATGAAATTTGGTTCTAATCGGGTGGCTAATTTTAAGATGTTTTAATTTTAGTCAGTTTTTATTTATAAATTTATTTATTTAAAAGAGTATATCGTAAGCGTTAATTTTATCACAAAAATGTGACACTCTTCTGCTTTTAATTTTGTGTCAAGGTTAAATATGTTCAGCATTCTGATTAGAGCTAAGGGTTAAGCCTAAATACTCTCACCTTAAACCTTAATTATCAACTTGTTTTTAAGCCTTTCGCTATCAACACGGTCCACAAATTGTATCAAATTTACCTAGTATTGGTTTACTTCCAGTCAGAATAAACTACCAAATTAGATTGAAACTATAAATCAACCCAGTAACGAGTAAATCTAATAAAATATATTTCTTTCGTTCTAATTTATAAAGATTAGAATTTATTTCTACACCAGCTGAGTAACTTCGTTATTAACGGTATTTTCGGCCGTAAACGTAATAATATCTGACGATGCTCAACCAACTCAGAAGATTTAAGCTAGTCCTAAATTCATATAGTCAGCTAGCAATGCGAAACAATATCTATGATAAAATTGTGATAATAAAAAATATTAAAATTATATATACCAAACATCTTACTACTCAATAGTGTTAATGAAACTAACCATAAAATAACAGCATGGAGTATAGATATTTTCAGTTATTTATTTATTTTAAGTGTGGCTACTATTAAAAAGTTAAAATTATGTAACATGATATAATGAACGATTTAAAAACAAAATAAGTTTTCAAGATTTAACCTTTTGATTGATAAAATGTTAAAAATCTAAATATATTCTCTTTCTTTTATAACCATTCTTATATTTTATTATTATTCTGACTTATAAACAGATACATAACTGTTATAATCGTTTCGTACATCATTTGCTTTAAGGTAAGCACAAAGTTGTTGTTGTTTTGAATTAAGCACAAAGCTACACAATGGGCTATCTGTGCTCTGCCCACCACGGGTATCGAAATCCGGATTTTAGTGTGTAAGTCCGCAGACATACCGCTGAGCCACTGGGGGCTAAGCACAAAGTTAAACAGTTGTCTATATGTGCTCTGCCTACAACCGTTCACATCAAAATCCGCAAATATACTGCTGTGCCACTAGAGGGCTTCCTAGATAGAAAAAAACAAAAACAAAACGTAAAATCATTGTTATTGAATATCGTATTTCTACGTATGTATTGTGCATTTTGGATTTGTGATAAGTATTTCTACGTAAGTATTGTATATTTTAGATTTGTGTTCCAGATTGAAATTAAACTGCAAATATTTTACGCCAGACACTGAAAAGTTTTCAGGATTGTTAGTACAACATAGTTTACAAGTATCTTTAGAACACACAAGGTAAACTTTACTTCATAGATATGTGTTTGATATACAATATTGTGCCCACAAATAGCTCCGTAAACAATGAAGACAACGAAAAACCTTTATTCTATCTTGATATGTTTTATAATTACATTCTCAGGCTAAAGTCGCCGATTTTCGACATCACATTTTTATCAGCGAAATATGTTAACGTACTTATTTCTTGTTTCACTTCATTTTGAAGTTTAGAAGAGCATAGTTTTTACCATTTTATTAAATCTTTGGATAGATATATTTCTCTTCGTTTCCTATTCATGGTACAAAAACATTTGGGACATTTTTGTTTTTTTGCTGAATCTTCTACGTTCACATATTAGAATTCCTAGTGTATTTAACCTTTACAGATATGGGAAAAATAGACCTACCTGTAACACATTTCATAAGAAGATAAAATGACATATTCTTATATTATGAATTAGAATTAACAGCTTTAAGTCATTAATCCATGTGGTTTTATCGGTTTCAATAAACCTCGTTGATGGTAAAAGTGCAACAGCAGATAATACGTCTGGTAAAACCTTGAATGTGGATCGAATATATCAAGGTTATATCCTCTTTTAACTCTTTCCAACAGTTTAATCTCTTTCCTAACCTAATGCATCCAAACTGGCAAACAATACTTCAAATGTGATCTGACCAATGACCTATAACAATGAAGTTACCACCTCTTTAGACTTGTACACAACGTTTCTGGAGACATAACCTGACATTCCCTTTCTCATGCTACTATCAACAGCACGCTGATTGGATAGTTCAAGAGACTCGCGAACTAGAACACCAATATCCTTTTCTTCCATGTCATCCTTGAAGCTATTCCCGTCGAAAATTATACTCATAATTGAAGTTGTCACAGTCCACGTGCGTTACGTAGTATTTACTACAATTAAAATCCAACCACCAATGATCCGTATCCTTGCAATCCACAACGTCTAACACTTCAATGTCATACCAACTGCTTAGTTACGTGATGGATTGAGGTTTCCATCTCCTATTAAAATAAACTGTTAACAGTTTTTGGACGCAAGATATTCTACTTACTGGTAAAGATCTTTAACCCTTTTTTATTTAAAGCGCTCCAGTGGCAAATTGGTATATCTGCAGACTCACATTGCTAGAAACTGGGATTCGATACCTGTGGTGGGCAGACCACAGATAGCCAGTTGTGTAACCAATCAATCAATCTGTTAACCAACTCGTTTTAAAAATAAACAGAAGTAAAAAGAAAAAAACAATTAACGTTGAAATGCAAAATAAAAAGTTAATTTGAACGACGGTCAAAATTAAAGAACTCAATAATTTTTGGTAGTTTTACGCTATCCTTACAGGAGTCCTGAAAGGTGCAGTCTTCTAATTTTGACCCTCGTCCAAATTCAGTGTTTACTGTTCATTGAAACGTCAATCATTTTTATAATTATGAAGTTTATTGCACTAATTGTCTTGCTTCAAACTTTTTCAGCAGAAGTGGTTTTCTTTCTTTTTTATATTAAAGCAGAAGACCTGATGGTTACGGTTCGAATAATGTTATTGCAACAAGTTAGACGTTTCAGCTGTTGGTGTTTCATAGTGTGTTGGTCAATCCGTTGGTAAAGAGTATGCTTAGTGATGGTGATAGGTGGTGTTGTCTAGTTGGCTTTCTTATCACTTCATAATTTAGGACGGATGATGCAGAAAACCACTGAGTAGCTTTGAACAAAATTCATATTTTGACAAAACCACGAATTTTTGGAGTAAAAAATACTACAATATCCCCTTCTATTGATAGAGTGACATATAATTAATGTGTGTATATATATTTTAATGGTGGAATTATTTGTTGTGTTTGAAATAAGAAGCACTTGTAAGGTAAATAGTAATAACAACTGTATTATAAAGTTTATTTTTTACGTAATCGCAATTTCTTTTACGTGATACACATCGGAGAACACATAATAATGGAAAAGTATTTGAATTTGTTAGATTCAACATATTTCTAACACATATGTCATTGAAAAACTTTCCCCTGTTGGAGCCAAGCCATCAGACGATTTTTTTGTTTTGTTTTTGAATTTCGCGCAAAGCTACACGAGGGCTATCTGCGCTAGCCGTCCCTAATTTAGCAGTGTGAGACCAGAGGGAAGGTAGCTAGTCATCACCACTCACTGCCAACTCTTGGGCTACTTTTTTTTACTAACGACTAGTGAGACTGACCCTCACATTATAACGTCCCCACGTCTGAAAGGGCGAACATGTTTGGACGGGGATTCTAACCTGCCATCCTCAGATTACGAGTCGATTGACGAAACCACCTGACCATGTCGAGCATTTTTAGACTGAGAGCACAAGAAGCAATGCTTAATGTCAAGGGTCTAAGTATTTCTTCTTCAGAAGTACTTCGGAAACAACAAGGTGAGTTTAGTCTTAGAACAGAATAACAGGTGTTGTAATTTTATTCGACAAAAATTACTTGGGAGTGGAAATTAGATAAATTAGGTTTTGTTTCGCTTAACGTTCTTTAAAACACAAATGAAACTGGTGTGTTTAACAATTATATTAGCATTATTTTACGATATATATATAACAGTTCAATCTAAATATGATAATACTTAAATCACAAATTTTCATGCACACAGACGATCGTTTCCAGACTTGAGCTCACTCCACATATTCCCGACACGATCGCGATTTTAAATAAAGTATATCTAAGTGGTTTTGAGGATGTTTTATTTCTATTTTTCTCGCTACGTGGTAGCACTTTGTTGATTTCCAGGAGGACATTGTTTCGGATATACACATTTATAAGCTATTCTGTCTCCATCTATACATCTTTTAAAAACTGCTGGTGAGTTTATATCGTTAAACCTAACTCCGTGAATGTAGCACGATATACTTTTAGTTTATAGAATGTCACGCAGTGACTGGAAGGAAGTCCACTTTTTTTGCTTTGCAGCAAAGCTTCCTGAACCCTCAAATATTTATAACCGCAGACGATAGACCTCGACGAGCACAAAGCTGATACTAAGCTTTGCCGAACCCAAAGGAGATTTCGTTTAATGTTTTCCTTGGCATTTCTCTTATGGTTCGAATCAAAACATTTTGTTTTCGTTGACTTGTCTTGTTTAAACAGTGGCTGTTAATTGTGAGCTTACAAAACCTTCTAACAGAAACGTGTCTGAAATGAAAAGGTTTGAAGACAACGCGTGTTCCAGTTTGGAGTGAACTAATTCCAGTAAATCTATTTCTGTTATAGCTGGTCGGGGAGGGGGTGCACGAGCAGTCTGGGCTATGATATTTTATATCATGTTGATATGTGTTGTGTATTGCTCGTAACTGTGTGTGCGGTACGAAGAAAGAACAAAGTGTAGACTTAAAATTTGGTTCTGAATTGGATTCTGCGTCAGGGTTCAGGTTAAATTTTTTAAGGGGCGAGGCTCGAGAACTGTATTTCTCAAATACGATTTAACACTGTTTTGGGAAATACACAAGTAAAAGCGATAGATAATCTGCAGAATAATACTAATACTAATATTTGTAATAAATACAAAGTATTTCGATTAATATTTATGAAACATACTGGAAATTCAACTGAGTAAAAAGTGGCAGAAATGAAAAATTCATATTACTCTGTTTTACTTCATATTACTCTCAGTCTTACTTCATATTACTCTCAGTCTTACTTCATATTACTCTCAGTCTTATTTCATATTAATCTCAGTCTTACTTCATATTACTCTCAGTCTTACTTCATATTACTCTCAGTCTTATTTCATATTAATCTCAGTCTTACTTCATATTACTCTCAGTCTTACTTCATGTTACTCTCGGTCTTACTTCATATTACTCTCAGCCTTATTCCATATTACTCTCGGTCTTACTTCATATTACTCTCAGCCTTATTTCATATTAATCTCAGTCTTACTTCATATTACTCTCAGTCTTACTTCATGTTACTCTCAACCTTATTCCATATTACTCTCGGTCTTACTTCATATTACTCTCAGCCTTATTTCATATTAATCTCAGTCTTACTTCATATTACTCTCAGTCTTACTTCATATTACTCTCAGTCTTACTTCATGTTACTCTCGGTCTTACTTCATATTACTCTCGGTCTTACTTCATATTACTCTCAGCCTTATTCCATATTACTCTCGGTCTTACTTCATATTACTCTCAGCCTTATTTCATATTAATCTCAGTCTTACTTCATATTACTCTCAGTCTTACTTCATATTACTCTCAGTCTTACTTCATGTTACTCTCGGTCTTACTTCATATTACTCTCGGTCTTACTTCATATTACTCTCAGCCTTATTCCATATTACTCTCGGTCTTACTTCATATTACTCTCAGTCTTACTTCATATTACTCTCAGTCTTACTTCATGTTACTCTCAGTCTTACTTCATGTTACTCTCAGTCTTACTTCATATTACTCTCAGCCTTATTCCATATTACTCTCGGTCTTACTTCATATTACTCTCAGCCTTATTTCATATTAATCTCAGTCTTACTTCATATTACTCTCAGTCTTACTTCATATTACTCTCAGTCTTACTTCATGTTACTCTCGGTCTTACTTCATATTACTCTCAGTCTTACTTCATATTACTCTCAGCCTTATTTCATATTACTCTCGGTCTTACTTCATATTACTCTCAGTCTTATTTCATATTACTCTCAGTCTTACTTCATGTTACTCTCAGTCTTACTTCATATTACTCTCAGTCTTACTTCATATTACTCTCAGCCTTATTCCATATTACTCTCGGTCTTACTTCATATTACTCTCAGCCTTATTTCATATTAATCTCAGTCTTACTTCATATTACTCTCAGTCTTACTTCATATTACTCTCGGTCTTACTTCATGTTACTCTCGGCCTTATTCCATATTACTCTCGGTCTTACTTAATATTACTCTCAGCCTTATTCCATATTACTCTCGGTCTTACTTCATATTACTCTCAGCCTTATTTCATATTAATCTCAGTCTTACTTCATATTACTCTCAGTCTTACTTCATATTACTCTCAGTCTTACTTCATGTTACTCTCGGTCTTACTTCATATTACTCTCAGTCTTACTTCATATTACTCTCAGCCTTATTTCATATTACTCTCGGTCTTACTTCATATTACTCTCAGTCTTATTTCATATTACTCTCAGTCTTACTTCATATTACTCTCAGCCTTATTTCATATTACTCTCGGTCTTACTTCATATTACTCTCAGCCTTATTCCATATTACTCTCGGTCTTACTTCATATTACTCTCAGCCTTATTTCATATTAATCTCAGTCTTACTTCATATTACTCTCAGTCTTACTTCATGTTACTCTCGGTCTTACTTCATATTACTCTCAGTCTTACTTCATGTTACTCTCGGTCTTACTTCATATTACTCTCAGTCTTACTTCATATTACTCTCAGCCTTATTTCATATTACTCTCAGCCTTATTTCATATTACTCTCATATTGATCGTAACATAATAACACTTCCAAGGCTGAAAGAGCGAGTATGTTTGATGGGACAGGGATTCGAAGCCGCAACCTTCAGACGAGTCATCGCCCCCTAACCACCTAGCCATGGTAGGTCAAAATGTATTGAAGCAACTGAAACAGAGTACGATTCGATTCAGCATTCGATACGTTTGCACATGGCTCCAATAATATCATATGTCAACAGAAATATCCTAAGAGTAGAAGAAGGCAAGACTTCCATTTGGATTACGATTCTTCAAGTATTTACAGAGCTAAGAAAAAAACGATCTCTATTCAAAAGCCTTAGGTTTCAAGTGTGGATCGACATACTACGTTGAAAGATGTCTTACGTGACAAGACTTCTTTCGAAATAGACGTGATTCGTTTGTTCACACTAAAAGTTATTCTAAGGAATTATTTCACTTTGGTCAAGATTCCTGTCACGCGTTTGTTGTTTGTTGGGCTCAGAAATTTGCGAATTGTTTGTTTCTTGAGGAAAATTGCAAATTTTTTGTTGTTGTTAGGAAAATTGCAAATTATATATTTATTTAGGAAAATGGTAAATTTTTGGTTCCAGAAATGTGCTAATTATTTGCTTCATTGTTTAGGAAAACTGTAAATTGTTTGTTGGTTTATTTTAGAAAATTACGAGTTATTTGTTTTCAGATTTCTGCGTAAAGCTACGCAAGGACTATTTGCGCATAGCAGTCCGTAATTTTAAACTGATTAACTGTTTTGAAATAAGATGCTAAACGCACGTACTTACAACTTGTGGTAAGTAAGCATTTTTGTGGCCAAATAGTTGTAGTTGATAGTCACTCTTGCCCTGACTTCAAAGTGTAGAGTACCGATTTGCGAAAACGAAACGCGAAACACGAATCGTTGGATTCACAGTCTCGACCTTTTGAATGGAAATGCGAAAAGAACGTTGTTCCTCGAACGAAAGACATTCCTAATCTCAAGCTCTAACCTATTGAACTACTGTGTGAAAAACTGATGATTTATAGTTTAACTCTCTTTCTTTTTGAAGTTTAATTTGGTGATTTCAAAAATATGTTTCAGTAACTTGTTTGTCTTGAATTTTGCGCAAAGCTACTCAAGGGCTATCTGCGTTAGCCGTCCCTAATTTAGCAGTGTAAGAGTAGAAGGAAAGCAGCTAGTTATCACCACCCACAGCCAACTTTTAGGCTACTCTTTTACCAACGAAAAGTGGGATTGACCGTCACATTATAACGTCCCCACAGCTGAAAGGGCGAGCATGTTTGGTGCGACTGGGATTCAAACCAGGGACTCTCAGATTACGAGTCGAGCGCCTTAACACACTTGACCATGCTAAGCCTACGTTTCATTAACTCGAATGCTACTTTTTTTCTCTAATCATAGAGTTTAATTTATTTTTCTATAAGTTTATGGACTAATGATAATAAAATTGAGAAATTATATTAAAAATTACGTTCATCACATAACAACGGCTTGTAAATAGGAGCACGGAGTGAAAGGAATGTATGTCAGGACTCAGAGGTTACCGGAACCGGTCAACACATGCCAGAACAGTCTTACGTACATATGTGAGATAAACTTATTCAGTTTGAAATACCCTCTAGTGGCACAGCGATAAGTCGGAAAACTTTTAACGTTAAAAATCTGATTTCGATAACCATGGTAGGCACAAAAAAACATGGTAAATATGAGGAACAACCAGCGGTGGCCATACTTAGCCGTGCGCCCTGTGAGAGGGGGACATTTAGGGCCACCATTTTGTACTTTCTCTGCACGAATGTAGAATGATAAATGGTAGATTACTGATGCATGTTTGGATTATGGCTTGGAGGGACGGTGTGCACTGCACAGTCTAAATACCTTTATGGTTGCCACTGGGAACGACCGCACCAATTCTCTTTTCAGAAAATCATAACTGATCTGATATGAGTAAATCAAGTAGCCATAAGATATTTCTAAAGGAAAGAAGAAAGAATTTAACCGGAAATTTTATTTTAAGTCTATATGTAGTCATTATTATCCATACCTATCTATACGCTTGTTTGTTTCCACACGACCCACCGGTGAGTCTATTTTTTTTTCTTTTTAAAGGGCCATTTATTGGCTGGGGCACAACGGATACATACACAATCTTCCTAAAAAAGTAATTATAAAATGACCAGTGGTACCCTGGAAAGTATCAGCAAAATAGGCTTTGGAACCAACGTGTTAAAAGCAAAACCACAGAGGGCATCTACTCTCTCTACCGTGGAGAATCGAACTCTGGATTTTAGAGTGTAAGTCCGTAAAGCTGCCGCTGATCCTTCCAAGGTTTTATTAATAGGTTGAATTTTGTTTGAAGCAAAACTCTCTCGTATTAAACGAATCCAACGTTAAGCCTGCTTTTTGAGGTGGAAAGTGTTTTCATGTTTTTTAAAAACTTTCTTCACATTTTTCTGTTTTACCTCTGTGTTAACATTAATGTGTGTCGCTAATACATAATAGTTTTGCCCATCACAGGTATCCAAACTCGATTTTTAGTATTATAAGCAAAATACTAATCAGTGGGGCTATTTACTTACTAACATATTAAAGAAATAATTATATATGTCAGCGGTGTAGTTGTTCTACTTTAAATTTTGTATCTTAATTTATTAGCGACATCTATTTTCAGCAATTCGAATTACATAGAATGAAGATTTATTACTTACAAGTCACTATCAGTGATGTCGAGAAACCCACTTGTTGAGAATTTTATATGCAAAAACGGCTCGTTTTGGTTTAGAAAATATTTTAAATAGAAGATCGAACAACGTTTCGACCTTCTTCGGTCATTGTCAGGTTCATGACCGAAGAAGGTCGAAACGTTGTTCGCTCTTCTATTTAAAATATTTTCTAAACCCAAACGAGCCGTTTTTGCATATAAAATTTACAAGTCACTATCTTTCAGAATATGGTGACAAAACCTCATGAAAACAAAACCTAAATTCTGCCATTAATATTATATCGTGTCTTAACTATAGTACCTTCTCCCAGCAAAAAGTTAAGCCTATATAATTTATGTCATGAGATCTACGTTAACTTTAACTGTGGTAGCTTTTTATAAATGTTAATTTGAATAGTTTTTAAAGTACGTTGTAAAGGAGTATTTTTAATAGGGGCAACATTCAGCTACCAACTCAGCTTCTGATCAAGTAACTATGTACATTTATTGTGATAACACGTAGACTTACATTTTATCTTCATGGTTGTTATTGTTTTATTAGAGACCATTTTGAAACTTTGTTTACCAATCTAATAAAATCCAGATGAGCAGTTGCTTGAAACAACGTGACAATATAATGAAAAGTTGACACTTTTCTCGAGTTAATCAGTCAATATTGTGCTAGGTTTAGAAAAGCCACTTATAACTAAAACAAAACTGTAACCTTGGAAGCACTGTTTTCACATCTCTTTAGTCTGCGTGTTTGGAGAATATAAAAATCTAATTTCGATAGTAACCAAAGTCTAAAAAGTCACAACAATAACAAAATAACAGCAGTTGACGACGATATTTAATGATTTTGGTTTTAGTATTTCAATAAGGTGTTAGAAACCGTTTTGAAACATAATTAATATATTGAATAGATAATAATGAAAATCGAAGTGTTCCCTTGAAAATTCACAGCTTGAAGGTCGGGGGGTGAAACAAATTTGTCCACTGTTTAAGTTTAGTATGAACAAGGTTTCTGTTTATGTTTTTTTTCATGAATGTTTTTGTTGTTTAAAACATTTTAAAAATTAGATCTGTATATTTTTGTGCATGAGTTTTGTTTTTGGTTCTAAGTGTAAGAAACTCCATTTATTACACACGAGTTAAAACATGCTCCAAATCTGACCTGATTACTTTTAGCAATCACATAAATTTTGTTTTAAGATTTGGCCAGATCTTAGAATAACTTTTGTAGATAGTCTATTTAGTGTCTGGATACATTTCAAATTGTGTAGTTATGTGTTAAGTTATACATGATGAAAGCTTTTTAGTACACGAGTTTATTTTATCTCTCATAGTGAATATTTCTTTTCACATTTCTCTTTATAACGTATTGTCTTCGAAATATCCAATCAAACTCTGGTGATGTCTCCGGAATATCCAATCAAAACCTGGTGATGTCTCCGAAATTTTCAATCAACACCTGGAGATGTCTTCGGAATATCCAATCAAAACCTGGTGATGTCTTCGGAATATCCAATCAAAACCTGGTGATGTCTCCGAAATATCCAACATTATCTTGAAATGTGGATATTGTGTTGTCTCTGGCATATTCAATCATAATCTAGGAAGGTGGATATCGTATCGACTCTGGAATATCTAATCATTATTTTGCAAGGTAGACAAGGTGTTGTATCTGGCATATCCAGTTATAATCAGGGAAATTGTACGTAACATCTATGAGTTTAATCTATACTCTATATTTTTTTTTAATTTCGCGCAAAGCTACACAAGGGCTATCTACGTTAGCTGTCCCTAATTTTGTAGTTTAAGACTAGAGAGAAGGCAGTTTAGTTTAGAATTAAGCACAAAGCTACACAATGGGCTATCTGTGCTCTGCCCATCACGGGTATCGAAACTCGGATTTTAGCGTGTAAGTCCGCAGACATACCGCTGAGCCACTGGGGGGGCAGAGAAGGCAGCTAGTCATCACCACTTGAACTACTCTTTTACCAACGAATAGTGGGATTGACACACATCGAAAAACACATAATAATGGAAGTGTTTCCGTTTGTTAGATTTGACATATTTTTATACATATATCATTGAAAAAACTTCCCCAGGTGAAGCCCACCTGTCAGACGAGACTTTTAGAGCGAGTTTGATTTATTTTGAATTTCGCACAAAGCTACACGAGCATGTTTGGTACGACAGAAATCCGAACTCGCGACCCTCAGATTACGAGACGAACGTAATTATTTTCACCAAAATAATCCTGCTTCTCATATAAGTACTGTAATGATTTCTATCGTTTGGTGTGTCTTTTTAGATTATTTGGTTAAAAAATGCAAAGTTCATTTAATGATAACTGCAAATATTTATTTTTTCGCTTATTAGGTATACGTTACGTTCGTTAATAGGCTTATTAGGTATACGTTACGTTCGTTAATAGGCTTATTAGGTATACGTTGCGTTCGTTAATAGACTCATAAATTAATCTTAACAACTACTTATTAAATTTCCACTCATACCTATGGTACAAATTCAACGAAAATATACAGCTTATTAGATATACGTTACGTTCGTTAATAGGCTTATTAGGTATACGTTACGTTCGTTAATAGACTCACAAATTAATCTTAACAACTACTTATTAAATTTCCACTCATACCTATGGTACAAATTCAACGAAAATATACAGCACGTGTGACGAATTTACAGTTCTATATTTATTTTAGTGCCCACGTTCGTTTCTGTATAGTTTTCTTTTTTCTTGTTTGCTCGTGACGCATAATCTTGGCTGTGTATTGCGCTAGCCCTAACTGATTACGGAATTAGCAGAAAATTCGTGAAAGTGACAATCAGTGTTTCTTTTTTTTGAAGCAAAGTCACATCGGGCTCTCTGCTTCGTCTACCGAGGGAAATCGAACCACTGATGTTAACATTGTAAATCCGTAGACTTATCACTGTCCCAGCGGAAAACAGTGAGCATTAACAATATTTGTTTACGAAAATCCATTACAATATTGTGGTCGCGAACTTTGGAGTATCTTGTAGAATATCGCGTGATTTCTATAAAAAAAACAGTTGGTCGAGAGACCAAAAGAGAATATTATTGGACAGCTACAGTTAGTGTACTATAGGCCTAGGAAGCTACAATTGTGTTTAATGTCTATTTATCGGAAAGTAACAGAATTGGACCAGGAATATTTATAGATTTCAAACACTACAAACAGTTCAACTTCAGTGAATTACTTTGGACGTTATTATTCTTACGAGCCCCCCCAGTGGCTCAGCGGTATGTCTGCGGACTTACACGCTAAAATCCGGGTTTCGATACCCGTGGTGGGCAGAGCACAGATAGCCCATTGTGTAGCTTTGTGCTTAATTCAAAACAACAACAACAACAATATTCTTACGAGGACATTAAATATCTTCGTCGGAAAAAGTGAACTTGTAAGGGTAAGAAGCTAGCCGAGAAAGACGTTGTTAGCTTAAACGGGGTGCAACACTGTCAACAAAGAATTTATGTGCTTGTCGTGGACTTGAATCGTCGATAAAACAATCAGTTCTAGACCGGATATAACACTCAGTATTGTCTGTAAGTTTATAAAACTGTTGTATATAAACCATTATTTGTGACAAATATCAGTAACAACCATAACACAGTTTTGTAATGCATAAATTTGTTACAAATTACATAGTCTTTATGTTTGTTCATTAAAAAATATTTTGTTAAAAAATCAATCGTATTTATCAATCTTGTTGTCAAATAAAGTAAAGTTAATAGATATTAACATTAAACGAACTACTAATTTCAAATTAAAATTCCAGTTACTTGAATTAGTGATATTCAACGTACATATCGTGATAAGACTCTTCCGAAATAATATAATAATGCATGACACGCGGTTTGTTTGTTTGTTTGTTTGTTTTGGAATTTCGCACAAAGCTACTCGAGGGCTATCTGTGCTAGCCGTCCCTAATTTAGCAGTGTAAGACTAGAGGGAAGGCAGCTAGTCATCACCACCCACCGCCAACTATTGGGCTACTCTTTTACTACGAATAGTGGGATTGACCGTCACATTATACACCCCCACGGCTGGGAGGGTGAGCATGTTTAGCGCGACGCGGGCGCGAACCCGCGACCCTCGGATTACGAGTGCACGCCTTAACGCGCTCGGCCATGCCAGGCCTGCATGACACGCGGAACTAGTTAACTCACTGATTGGTTATCTCTAACTGATTAGCTAATTATCCAAGAATGATATAATGATATAATTGTTCCACCACTTCTCCCTTATTACGGCACGTTAATTAGCACGTTAATGTGCTAATGTTGCATTAATGGGCAGAATTAATTTTATGAAAAATGTGCATTTCTTTCAAGTTTTAAATATTTGGATTATAACCTTCTATGATGACACGGGATCTACTGGGCCGTCTTGGCTCACAATTTAGATGGCGTTCGATGTACGGCTACAAGTAAGTTGAGGCAAATTATGTTGATATTGAAATAGTGAAAAAGCTGAAGCTTTAAGGCAAATAAATTTAAGATTAAAGGTTATTGCCCGAGGTTTTGCTATTTAACGTCTTAATTATCTTGTTTCTTCATGATTAAAAACTCAATGTGGTTTTTAAGAAATATTTTTATTTATAAGCGCTGCATGTAGTGTGACCTAAAACGCGCGCTGAAGGGTAGGCTTGATTTTAACATTTTAAACTGTCAGTGTCATACGCGCAGGGCCTGGCATGGCCGAGCGCGTTAAGGCGTGCACTCGTAATCCGAGGGTCGCGCTAAAACATGCTCGCCCTCTCAGCCGTGGGGGTGTATAATGTGACGGTCAATCCCACTATTCGTTGGTAAAAGAGTAGCCCAAGAGTTGGCGGTGGGTGGTGATGACTAGCTGCCTTCCCTCTAGTCTTACACTGCAAAATTAGGGACGGCTAGCACAGATAGCCCTCGAGTAGCTTTGTGCGAATTTCCAAAAACAAACGTCATAGTGCAAAATCAAGTAAGTGAAGAAAAATGTTATTTGATCTGTATTTTAAATAGTTATATAGCAGTTATTTAGGCAAACTTGCGGGACGCTGTAATTTATGTTGTTAAAATGAGGAGGCATTTTAATAAATATTTTGATAATATTCCCAAATAATATTTAGAAGAGTTAAGAAACAAGTCATTAATAAAAAAACAACATTGTTTTGTTCTTTTTTATATTTTAACTTATTTCTACCAGTTATAACAATCGACTGTATCGATAAAATATAAACAGGTTTGAAGTAACAAGCTTAATCACGTATTTTCATGAACTAAAGAAACTTGTTTACATTTTAAAGTTGTTTTGTTTTTTAAGCGAAACTGGACCCACAAATACTTTGCAAGTTATTAATATGAATTTAAATATCAAATAATAAAATCTACCTCTATAATATATTAGACCGTAAGTTTCAACCACAAACGTATAATCTTATTTTATTTAGATGTAGACATTTCTTCTGTAACGTTTCAGTTAGTGAAAGCACTTATTTTATTTTGATATTTGTGAGAAAGTAGAATTTAGGTAAGTTTACATGGACAGTAGGCGGTATACATTGTTGTTATTTATATTTTGTACGTTTAACTTGTCAAGGGGTGGTTCGTGTCTATGAAGTAGGCTTACACGAATATTAATATAATTTAAAAACTATTAGATGTTTTAAATTTTATTTGCAACTCCTAAGTTAATTCATAAAACAAGTTTCGATAACGATCAAAAGGCGAAGTATGTGAGAAAGTAAATGGTGTTTAGGCTAGTATGTAGCTAAAGTTGAGATGTTATAGTTAATTTAAGAAAACTGTGTTTTTTCTCTAAATTTCACATGAAATGAAAATTCTAGCACTTAATCTACGAAATCGTCAGAAATGAATTTGCCAAATAATAATAAATAAGTACGCATATACCAGAAACTTGAGTTTTTAAACATGCAATACTCGTTTGGGGCCGAATGTTTTATGATTTCCATGTTTAGCAACTTGTTAACTTTGTGGATTTGAGTCTATATTGATTATACTCTTGCGTTTTAGGGTTATGTTGTCTGATTTATTTGTCATGTTTATGGTGTAATTTTCACTAAACTGAAAAAAATAAAAAGCCGAGAAGAAAGTGATAAAATATAAAGACAAACATCAACAATGTTTTTTGTTTTTTTTTAAATCTAGAACAATTCTTAAGCCTAGTCAGCTGAGGTGTGTATTCTTGGAGTCATGATGGGTGTAAAAACAAACTATAATTAGAAGTTATATCAAAACTTGTTTACATAAGGTAGAGGAAATACTGATATTTGGAGGTGATCTTTGAAATGTGTGCGTGTTTTAAACAAGATTTTTTAGTGGATAACGATGAAGCGTGGTCTGAGAACACCTCGGTGGTCATTGTGCCACCATCTCCACATAATGGAACAGTGGGTTTGTTATAAGATTTACGGTTAAGCTTGTCACCTTAAAATTTGCAGTGGCTAACACAGATGGCTCTCGATTAGCTTTGTCTAAAATTCAACAAACAAACAAATATAGAAACTCTCATTAGAACCGTAGAACGCCACGAGTTTGTTTTTTTTAATATTTCGAATTGTGTGTGGTCGGTAGTATAATAAGTAAAAACTGGATAGATGGCACTAGCAGTACTATTTTTAAATTTGTTGCTTCCTTGTGTCTTGCAAGGTGACAAACAGCTTGGATTTTTGTGAATTCGTTTGAAACCTTGTTGATACTACCTGGGCGGGAAAGATAAACCTATAAGCGATAGATTCAAACAGGTACTGTAATCGAACTATTATTATTTTTTTCAATTTATCTATTAAGAAACTTTTTTTTCAGTGGTAACCCAATTAATGCTGTAGCCTTTATTATTGTTTGGGTATGTTAGATTAAATGTTCTTAAATACGCAGTTCAGACAGTTTTCCATTTATTGTTGAGGGATAGTTTTAAATTACACAGCTTATAATGGAAAACAAACCAGTTAGTGTGATGTGAAAAGCCTCGAAAAATAGTCTTTGAATAGGTATGTATTACTTTAGATTCACTGTATGTCGAGTTGGATATCGGTTATTAACGCTAGTGAATAATTAAGGATTGTTATACCGACTCGAGAATCTGTTTGAAAATATAAACATTTGATATTTTCAACTTCAATGGCACTACATGTCATGCGTGGGCTTAGACGTAGGGCCATCAACTCAGCAGGGCTGCTTTTAATCAAATAGCGATATTAAATATTATGATCATCACGCTCTAACAGCTGAAAGTGGAGACCATGTTCGACTCGAACCTTGAACTTTCGAGCCACAGCCCGCTACATTAACCACTATGACGCTCTATTCACACACACACACAAAAAGTATGACATTAGAACATTTGAAGTTTGTGTAACTTGAGATTACGTTAGAAAACATCCATTTTCATGATTAAATTGTGTCTTCCATGTGTGTTTGGCGTGTTCTGGTGGTTGAGACTCTCGATTCGGAATCTAAGTTCCGTCAACCGAACATGCTCGCCCCTCTTAACCGTAGCGGTGTTATAATATGAAAGTCAATCCCACTATTTGATTAGAGTAGCCTAAGAGTTGGCGGTGGGTGATTTTGAATCAGGAATTTGCCCGAAATTCAACAAAACAATCACGTGCGTTTTATTAGCAAAATCAAAGACACTGTTGATGTAA
Organism: Carcinoscorpius rotundicauda; assembly: GCA_011833715.1. Taxonomy (NCBI): domain Eukaryota; kingdom Metazoa; phylum Arthropoda; class Merostomata; order Xiphosura; family Limulidae; genus Carcinoscorpius; species Carcinoscorpius rotundicauda. The sequence goes on along the minus strand of CM022394.1, from coordinate 125,085,128 downwards.
AGTACTATTTATTGTTACAGAAGATTAAATGTACCACTCTTTATATCGTGCAAGTAATTTTTTTTTCTTCTGAGTCTCTAAAGACTTAATGTATTGTTAATTTTACCTTAGGTGTCATCGCTATATGTTTTATGTATTCAATTTTCGTCCCAAATTCAACGTTTAAAGAAACCGTTGAAACCAATATGATCTGTTTTGTGAATATTGCGTTTCGTACGTCCATTTACGTCACCATAACGTTTTATAAATCCCCGAAATCCAGTGTTGTCGATTTCGTCCATGTTGCGTTTTGCGAATCCATTGAAACCAACGTTATCTATTTCATCAAAATTTCTCTTGCTTTTGCCAAAGGCGCCGCCGCTAATTGTCTCGAATCGCTTGGAATAACCAAACGATCCTCCGCTCAAGGAATCCAGATTTCTAGTGGAATAAGGTGATTTCTGAACAGAAGAGTGACGGATAGACAGCAGTGCCCTCATTACGTCATTTCCGTCTATGTTGTCAAAATACCATAGGATTCGTCCTTTGCTGAGCTCGTCCAAAACTTGCAAGATGTCGCTGCTTCTGAATATATCCAACACGTGATTCTTTATCAGAAATCGCAAGATGTCGCCACCTGTCAGAGTACGCATATTGTTGTAAACTTCATTGGTATGGAGTGTGCCGACCTTTAGTGTGGGAGAAGAAAAAAAGAAAATAAATAATTTTATTTTAAAAAATATTATAAAATAATAAAACGGAAACAAAAGAAACTTTTAAACTTATTTCAACTCTTATTATATAATATCCTTATTTTATTACTGTGAAGCAGGTAATTGTGGTCCGACCTTGCTTTAGACAATTTTATCAAATCTTGTAGTTACAAGTTTTTTGTTTAATGAACTGGTATTCAGTTGATATTTCCAAAAAGTTAAAAAATCTGGTGTCGTTAATATCTGGCATATCCTGGTGCTAAGAACGTTCTGATCATAATCTGTGGACCCGAGGTCGAAACCCGTTTCCGAACATACTCACCCTTTAAGCCGTTACAACGTGTCGATATATACCAACTATTCGTTGGTAAAGAAGAGCTCAAGAGTTGGCGGTGGGTTGTGTTGACCAGTATCTTTCTCTTTAGTCTATAACTCCAAAATTACAGATGGTCAGCGGAGATAGCTCTCAGTTAGCTTTACATGAAAATTACACAACGACAACAAACAAACAAACAATTTATTAATCGTACTTGGTTCTGTTAATTTCAGTTATTAGTGAAGTTATAAATAATAAATGATTGAGTTATGTTGGTGTAGTGGTTTTCGTTTCTTCAGATGAACCCGTCAAATTAAGGATTTCTTACGAAGAAAGTTATTCCATAAATATTTTATTATCATTGATTGGAAATGTGTTTTGACATACGACAGCATTGGTCAAGGTAATAACTACTGTGGTGATACGTGTAGCACTTTAAGAATTTCATTTAGTAGACAAAAGTAATATATACTCTTCAAAACAAGAAGCGCAAAAGGGATATTTTTTTTATTTTAAAGAGAAATGTATGTAATAACGTTACAAGCTCAGAGTATGTGATGTTACACGTGTTAAGGCGCTGATTGTCAGACCTAAATGACAATAAAAGTTGTGCACTTTGGAAACGGAGGAAAACATCGGATTTTTCGCCAAAACGCATTTGTGTCCAATAAATTTGAGAGATCTGCAAGTGCAACATGTGCAAAATCCCTATAAAATTGACGGGTTCTGGGTTTTCATAGCTCAGTGTTAAGCAACCGATACGCAATACAGTTACGCCAAGACTGACTGAAGCACAACGCAACAACGCCATTGGTCGCTTTGAGGCAGGCGAATCTAGATTAGATGTTGTCAGAGCTGTGAATGTCCACCCAAGCACCATCACAAGGCTATGGAATCGTCACCAACAACATGGATCAACTCGTCACCATCCACGATCTGACAGACCTCGTGTGACCACGCCCGCACAAGATCGCTACATCCGGTTACGTCACCTTCGGGATAGAACCGCCTCAACCATACCAGGACCGCGTAGGATTTCCGATCAGACCGTACGCAACCGTATACGAGATGCAGGAATCCGACCTTGACGTCCAGTCAGAGGCGTCATCCTCACCCAGCAACATCGTCAAGCACGGCTGCAGTGGATTCGGGCACATCGGGTATGGCCTCATTGACGATGGAGGCATGTTTGGTTAGCGATGAATCACGTTTTATGCTTCTTAGGCAGGATGGAAGGACCCGTGTTTACCGAGGTGAACGTTTTGCAGCAAACTGTGTGCAGGAAGTTGACAGATTTGGTGGTAGAAGCGTCATGATGTGGGCTGCCATCGCCTACAATGCCAGAACAGACCTTTTGCACATTCTAGGGAATCTTACGGCTCAACGATACGTCGACGAGATTTTTAGGTCTCATGTGCAACCCATCATGGTGAACGTAAACAACGTTTTTCAACATGACAACGCCCGTCCTCACACAGCCCGACTCTCCACTGTCTTTTTGAAACACCACAACATCAACGTTCTTTCCTAACCCTCCAGATCTCCAGATTTAAACATCATCGACACATCGAACATCTTTGGGACGAGTTGGACCGACATCTGCGACGGCGACAACCTCAACCGCAGACTCTACCTCATCTTGCTGCAGCTTTGCAGGCTGAGTGGACAGCCATTCCACAGGATGTGATTCGTCATCTCATCGCTTCCATGGGCAGGAGATGCCAAGCAGTTATTGATGCTCACGGGGGGCATACTCGTTATTGACGTTGAGTGACGTTAAACTTCAACTAGTGAGCATGGACTTCGCCTTTGCAGACTTTGGATGTTCAGCAGTGAATGTGCAAAGTTTCACACATGTCATTCAGAACTACCCGGAATAAACTTGTTGACAATTTGTCTCAAATTTTGCCTTTTGCGTTTCTTTTTTTGAAGAGTATATATATGTTTCTGTATGTTTAGGTTCGTCTTTTACTCACCGCATAGAACCTGTATTTAAACAAAATTTTGAAGAGTTTTGAACTGTTACCACTGTGAACCTGAATTTAAACAGGATTTGGAAGTGTTATTCAATACTAAATATTCAAATATTAAAATTAATTGCGAAACCAATTCTATCGTTCAGTACGCTACTCGTTATAACGGTTTGGGGGAATTACTTCCTTGTCTTAAAATTAAGTCGCACAAATTCAGTTGTAATGGGGATTTAAGATTTTAAAACTGGAATGTTCGGTAAATAAGTACACAAGAAACCTGAAGGAACAATACGACATTTGTTACAGTTTGTTTTATGTGTATGACGCTTCAAGCTGTTTACTCTTCACAGATTTGTACAGGGTTTGTAATAGTTGCTAATTTACTCTTTTGAATTGTTTTATTATGTGAATCCCAATCTATCGTTTAATTTACCACTTATTATCGAGTTTTACCGGTTAGAAAAAAAATGGCTCACAGAAATTTATAGCTGTCTTAATATAAAAAATTAAGTCAAAGTAATCGAGTCATAACTTGGCAGACGATTTATTCCCATTTTAAATACGTTTTAACACAGAACTGCATGCGGAAATAAAGCGTTACTAATGTCGTAAATCATGATTTCCTTAAAAATATCCATTTTTTTTTTAATAATCAATATTATTTATGTTAATGTGTTCGTTTATCCTCACGAGATGGCGATATTTTCGAAGAATTTCTCCAAACGATTAAGAGAGAACACGATCCCGTTTAGAGCACGTATTACATTGCACATGACAGGCCTAATAACTTCGTGTGTTACAATTGCGATGAAGGATTAGTGTGAAGACATTTCAGGTTTTCTTTCTATATTATCTCCCTCCCTCAGGATCTTTTAACCTTTGAATATAGATAATTTACATATTATTCAGTGAGTGAAATAAAACCAACTCGCATAAGTGTAAACTCACTCTTTGTAAAGATGTGCCAACTTTTACAATGTTTAGGTTTATATTGTTACAACACGTTCAGAAAGTGTTTTCTTAAGTTCGAAATTTGAAACAATTTGTTCACAAGATGCAACGTGGTAATATACTTTGTCACGGATATCTTAAAATTTTCTAACGAAAAACGATCTTTACTGTCCCTATAATAAAAGATAAATTGATACATTGTAGACCCTCGTCCTGCTGCTGCTTGTAAAGATTGCCCGAGTAAAATGTCTCCTTTGAAAAATCAGAAAATCCATCTCAGATTCAGATTGATTAGCGATCAGGGTTTTTGGTGTGTTTTTTTTCTGTAGTTTCTTAAAGAATCTCAACCTTAATGCATCCATGAAATTTGGTAAAAATCCAATCATCACACTTTACAGAGTTATTAACCCAAAGTCGCTAAGATATTCTGTCTCCCCCATTATAAAAGCTTCAAAGCGATTTAGGATCTGGACCAAATTTGAGGAGGACTTTTCCATATCGATTTCCAATCTTGTTTAAAATTTTCATGGCTAGCGATACATTATTTTTCGAGAGACGCGTGCGGGAACACCAAACGGACAGATACACAGACCCGATTACAATACGTTTTGCCCTTTTCGAAGGGCGAATGTAATAAGAATAAGCTTTCTAATTCAGCCGACTTTTCGCCATCATGTCTTCACCAGGGCTATTAATAGAAGGAAATCTTACCATGCTAATCCTAATAATACCACAATGGCAAAACGCTGGATGAAACATTTATTACTATGTGGAGAATAAGAGTCGTTTTTATTTCTAATTTTATTCTTAAAATGTTTTAAATCACGAACTGTCAGAAACGTAGTTTTCGTATGAGCTCAATACGGATTGACTTTAATAAAAATCGTATTTTTTAGTGTTAACCGTATGTTACCTGCCTTGATTTTTTTTTTTTTTTTGGTAAACTGTTCTGCTAATTATAACGTAAAGGCTGTTGTACATATTTATAGGAGACGAATTATTATTTTGAAAAAATCCAATCTAACATTTTGAAATACTTCATTGCTTTTTGACGTTTCGTAATGTCCTAAAACTCAAAAGTTCTTAATCAAAATTACAGGATGTTTGGAAAGTCATTGTGCAGTTTTGTACGTTGATAAATATATAAGGGCACAGTGACTTTCCGAACACCATGTAGTTCGTTTTTAAAAACTTGTCTCTACGTTGAATGCAATTGCATTACAGTTTGGACAATAATACCGATACCGAATGATCGTCTATGAAAAAGTAATTTAACAGGAAAATGTCAAACATCTCGTGTTTCAGTGGTTAAGCAACAAGTTTATTGACTTGTAATTCAAAAATCTGTATTCTAGACATTTGGTGGTAGTAATATTGGCTTCGTGTTGCTTGTATTTATACTTTTAAAAAATAAACTATTTCTCAAAGTTTAAACGACAGAAATTTGGACAAACTTTTTTTTAAGGCCCGGCATTTCCAGGTGGTTAAGGCGCTATACTCGTAATCCGTTGGTCGCGGGTTCGAATTCCCGTCACGAACATGCTCGCCCTTTCAGCCGTGGGAGTGTCATAAAGTTTCAGTCAATACCACTATTCGTTGTTAAAAGAGTAGCTGGTGGGTCCGGTGGGTAGTGATGACTAGCTGCCTTCCCTCTAGTCTTGCACTGCTAAATTAGGGACGGCTAGCGCGAAATTCAAAAACAGACGAATAATGACGTGTTTGCATTTGTTTGTTTTTTTGCTTGTAGGAGAACGACAGTATTGAACTTTGTGATGCTTGCACGTGTATATTTTGAAATTATGAATCGTACTGTGATTTTATCCTGTGTCAGTGTGTGCATGTATATTTGCAATAGGGGTCACGATTTTTCTGTTTCGCCTTCGTTTTCGGTAACGGATACCTTTCTCCATTCTAAGGAGGCACATATGACGTCATGCACACGTCACACGCAGATCTAATGTACTAGCACCACCTATATAAATATAATATTACAGTCTGTTATATGTTCATGTAAATACTTCGCTGGGTGAGGATGGATCTTCACCAAAATTAGTATGTAGTTTCGTTAAGTCCTAATACCTATTTTCAGTTTTACATTTTTCATTTTCACGAGTGTTTTGTGGGGTTTATCTTACCACTACTACTCGCCTCAGTTGATGGATCTTCTAATGCAGTACCCTTTAACAAGCCCTTACTTCAAGTGAATCAGCGTTTACTCTGATGGCTTATAACGCTTAAAGCCGGATTTTGATAGTCAGTGGGCACATCACAGACAGCCTATTATGTAGCTTTAGGCTAAACGAAAAACAAACGCATCTTGCTGTCCGAGAATTAATTTGTACACTTCAACATTGCCTTGTATATATTATTGTTGTTCGTGGAGTACTAATTGTAAATCCAAGAAGAATCAATTTTTATTTTGGAATGGGAAGCTACTACTAAATGTAAATTTATTTATAAATTAAGAACTCACAAGGGTCTCGCATATGATTCCATCAAGGGACATTCCGCTCGCGTGTGTAGCGAGCACTGAGTCATATCTGGTAAGATAAAATGCCTCTCGCAGAACGCATATGTACGAAATTGGTTTGTACCTACTTCTATGTGGGTCCAGCAGTAGCTACACCCTACTTCACGTCAATGATTACGTAGTTTAATTGATATTGATTGGGTAAATGTAGCTGGCAAATAAACGAAAATGCAAACACGATATTTTGTTCGCCTCGTTAGTGTTAGGCATATATTAGGCCCAACGATTTAACTAACTCTCACGAGCTGCTGTAACCAAACTTTAATATTCGACGTATGTAGGTTAGCGTTTGTAAGTCACGGTTTATTTTGTGACGTGTTTGTTTGTCTGGCTACTAAGTATAAAATACAAAATATTACATTTTACTAACTTAACATCTATAGTGTTTAGACAGTCACGTAGTTAACTAATGGAAATTTACTGGAAAACACCTAAATTTTGAAATTGTTTTTGATGCCACTGAATAGATGGCACGATGTTGTATATATAATTTCGGTCACATACATAGATACAGTTATAAATGCTACTCCCATAATAATAATAATGTATTATTTGTTACTACACTCTTTTATGAACGTTCAAGAATTTGGCAAGTGTATAATAATAATAGTAATAATAGTATTCCCCTCACTGGTGCGTTTACGGGCTCACGCCGCTAAAAACAAGATTTCGATATTTGTGGTGAGCACAGTAGTACAAGTCCCCCAGAAATTAGTAAGAGGGAAACCTACATATTTGCAACAGTAAAATCCATGGATCGATTCCCTGCAGTGAAGTCGGCATATAGTCCAAAGTGCCTTAGCTCAAGAACAAATGAATAATTAAGCCAGCCATATTAAGTTTGCTATATCCATAATCGACGACGCGTTTCGCTAAATCCAGAGCGCATTAGTTTGGCTGGGACACATTGAGCACAGTTTGATTATAATTGATTATACTTGTCATAAGAGGTCGAAATATGATCTATTTTTTTTCACCTCAATTTCTTTAAAATCTATTCCGTTAGGGATTTTCGTACATCAAGTGATATAAAATACCCGAGACCTCAGTTAAATACCCGAGGACATGTGAAATATTTTTTACAACTTAAAAAGAAACTATATCACACTTTATAGTTTCGCGTTTGCTTATAATAATGTTTCTTCTAGTCAATCAGTTGTCAAACTGTGCACGTGTTTTTTCGTTTCAGTAAATTGTCTCCACATACCCATCTCTTGTTAAAGTAACCCATTGTTACCTCCTGGACTTCTATTCCTGATCAAATACTATAATTTTGATCGCTGCTATAAGAGCACGCACTCGTCCTTACAGTGTGGACCATGCTTTTGAGGGAAGGGTCGCGAACGTTGAATTCTAGGGTTTAAAGTATTTATTAAGCACTTTCAAGACTCTTACCCATAAAGGAGACAAGCTCACCCACCTGTCGTATTTTCACCGTTTTTTTCTTCTCTTAACATCATTAACTGTTTACCTTGATTTCCCAATACTTGTTGTTGACACAACACACCGCTAGCTCTCACATCTTCACATTTAAACGTACACCAACAATCGAGTACGTCTATATTGTACATTATGTACGAGTTCGACGTAAGCCTGGTGAGATGTGTACCGTAAAGAAGTAGAGAATGTTCTAGATTGTGCAACATTTACTTTGCGTAAGATACTATGAATATTACATTAAATACACTTTTCACTTTATTTACTTTAACCAAATGTATGACTGTTTTGTTTTTTAACTTGTACTAGCATATTTTCGTTTTTTTTCTTTGTTTTGTTTTTCGAAACAGGTCAAGTTATTTTTCATAAAACGTATTCAGGTTTTGGATAAAGAAATAGAAATGTCCATACGTATTTTGCCTTTTAGAAACGAACGTGCTTCCTCGGCTTTTAGTTATAATAAGCTTGTTTGGTGTTGGTGATAGAAAAGCCCCAGTGTGCGAAAACAAAAAATAACGTTTAGACTGATAGGGTGCTGCTTACCGAGTTAAAATATTTGCGCGCGGAGTTTAATTAGAACATTACTTTAGTGTTATAAAGTTACTACTTCATATCAATTAGCACATAAGTGTAGTTTTTAAAATTAGCACTCCGTATTTTTTACACTAACACACTAATTTCTTTTCTTACAAGTAGTACAGTGTTTAGTTTAAAAACTGCCATATCCAGAGTGAAACGTAGCCCTAAATATCTTGTCGATTGCATTTTGGACTCGGGCCTGAACATTCTGTTTCGCGCAAAACTACAAGAGGGTTATTTGCGCTAGCTGTCCCTAATTTAGCAGTGTAAGACTAGAGGAAGGCAACTAGTCATCACCACCTACCTTCAACTCTTGGGCTTTCTTTTACCAACGAATAGTGGGAATGACCGTCACATTATAACGCCCCTAAGGCTGAAAGGGTGAGCGTGTTTGGTGAGACGGACCGACCAACCGTTGCATGTCTCAAGAACCTGGAGAATAAAAAGGGTATCCACGTTATTCTATACAAATGTGGTGTTCAAGACCCAAAGTTTATGGGTTTCTGAAAAATAACCCGCAAAAAAACAATTGCTAGGAAGTCGTCGTCCTCGCCCTTTAGGTTATTTATGGAAAGTATGTAGGGAAGAGTGGTGTGTTTTGAATATGACCGAAATTGTTTGAAATCACGCTACTGGGTTATTGTCAAGATAGATAGAACGTTAGGTAGATACGATGAGGCCTTAAATTCGTTTTAATGTAATGTATTTGATACTCGTATTTATTTCTGTCTTTTATATACTCCCAAGAAAACGTTGAAATTCCCTTTGTTTTAATTCGATTTTCAATTCCAATCTAGTATAATTCAGTCATCATTGATCCATTTTACCTGAAACTAGAATGTTGCTGAGAAACAGTGATTAGCACCCTCTATATAAATTGACCGTAACATTGTAACGCTCTCACAGCTGAAAAGGTGAGCATGTTTGGGGCAACGGGGACTCAAACCCGCGACCTTTAGATTACGCGTCGACTGCCTTAGCGACCTGGCCATGATGGGCTTCTCTGTTTTATGAAGGGATTTTACATTAAATATCATGGGATAAATTTCTCCAACGAGTGTTTATTTTAACGCCTTTGTTTTAAAAACCAAAACTGTTAATCTTACGTGGGGACTCGCCCTACAGAAAGTTAAATTATAAGCTTAGAAAGCTTAACCTTATGAATATATTTCTTTTAAATCGATTTGGTTATGGTAAGAACTCGGTGAGTGATTACGTGTGTGTATATTACTGTTTAGATACACTAGTGGCTGACGTATCAGGATTTAAATATATTGTTTTCAGAAATAGACGTATTGGAAATGGTCATAAGACACCATCATTGTTGTAGTCTATTTAAATTGTTTGTTCCAGCCCAACAAAAGAATTGCCACACGTTCACTTCTGTTAATTAACTTACCAGCCATATGGTGTTTTATGATAAATTACCTTCTTAACGATGCGATTTTCGCTCGGGGGTCACCCGGTGTTTCTCACATTCGGGTTATTTCAGTGTTGATGCTGAATTTCCTGTGTTGCAAGTGTTAACAATAAACGCGCGAATATTTGCGATAAACCCGACACACAATATTGTTTACATTTCACCAACAATCCAACTTTCATTGAAAAATATTCTGTTATTGTTCAGAATTTATAATGCCTTATAAGGGATTTAGATATTTTGACAGGGGAGTTACAAAGAAACGATTCTTTCTCTCCAATCTTTATTTTGATCGACATGGCGATTTATTAGGGTCAATAAAGTAGTTTTATTTTTCCAGCTTTATTGTTTTGATAAATAACAAAAGGTTAGAATAAACGTCCTTTAAACTCTAGATAATTAGAAAATAACTTTAACCAACACTTCCCGGCTTCATTAGGGTTAGTACCTAAACCTCTTTCACACCTTTACATACAAAGAGAAGAAAATTCTGTTGAAAAACAGATGGAGATAGAAATGAAAGAAACCGGTGTCATTTTGATGTTTGTAAAATTATATTGACTATCAGCGAAAGGACTGAAGATGTACAAAATCTACCCTGTGAACGTATCAACTTTGGTCGCGGGTTCGCATCCGAGTCGCGCTAAACGTGCTCGCTCTCCCAGCTGTGGGGGCGTTAGAATGTGACGGTCAATCCCACTATTCGTTGGTACAACAGTAGCCCAAGAGTTGGCGGTGGGTGGTGATGACTAGCTGCCTTCCCTCTAGTCTTACACTGCTAAATTAGGGACGTACTAGCACAGACAGCCCTCGAGTAGCTTTGTGCGAAATTCCAAAAAACAAACTTTGTATTTGTAGGTATACGTAAATCTTTTCTTCTCGCGTAGAGAAAGTAGGGGAACGTTGTATATTATATCTTTCTTATTTATCATGTGTCAAAATATATAAATTTTATTTTTTTTATCTTGTCTTTACTTACTGGATATTTTCATCTGAGGGTTGCGGGTTCGAATTCCCATTACACCAAACGTGCTCGTTCTTTCAGCCGTGGAGGCATTATAATGTTACGGTCAATCCCACTATTCGTTGGTAAAAAGAGTACCTCAAGAGTTGGCAGTGGATGGTGATGACTAGCTGTCTTCCCTCTTGTCTTACATTGCTAAATTAGGGACGGCTAGGGCAGATAGCCTTCGCGTAACATAGACGAAAATTGTTTGGTTGGTTTCGAATTTCGCGCAGTTTTTATCTTATTTTGGTCGTGTATTTTAATCTGTTATCTATGTATGTATGTATGTACGTGTCTATATATACATACACCAAGGGTACATTTTATAACCCCACATTGTTCCTTGTACCCTGGGTTTTTTTCAGTTGACGCAGGTTTTTGATTTGACTTCGTATTTTAGCTTGTCATAGTTTTATTGTGAAACACAGAATAGGGTAAATCGTTGGTAATAATAATAATATCCTTTATTGTTTTTTACCACATTACATTTTATTGTAATTGCGCCAGAGGGCTCACAATCCTTATCTGACTCTGTCTCACTTATATGTGTTCTTGATGTGGTCTTTTTTGTTCTAATAACTTCGTGTGACTTAGGGTTAAATTCTCTTGTCTGGAACAAACACTCGGACATCCTGCATATTTTCAATTGTTAAGATTTGATAAAAACAATATTTTATTTGTTGTTAGATTTATAATGAATACTGAACATTAAAAGTGACACAATTCAAAACAAGCCCTAAATTAATTTTTTTTCTCAGTAAGTATATTTGATAACCACTGAGAGTTAGCGTTAGGTACACGAACTTACACTGATAAAATTCGGGGCTCGAATAGCCATGATAAACGAAGAATAGATAGCCCATTCTGTAGTTTTATAGTGAGACGACAAAAATACATTAGAATAGTGACTATTGTTAACAAGTGCATTAGAACAGCGAGAACGGTTTTGCGAACATATATAAGTTGTTTCTTATAGTTAACGAAGGATATTTTTCTAATACGAACTTAGCAATAAGGTTTACCTTTACAGCTGAACCAATGGTAGAAACAGCCCCTACTAAGAATAAGACAACAACTGGATGCATCATGGTTAAATGAACCCTGAAGGAGATGCTCGTTTCAGCTATTTTTTACCTGGTCTGGTACAAGTTGGTGCGAAGAACGTGCGTCTTAAAAGACCAGTACCACGCCTTCGTAGGTACATACGTAGCCAATGGAACGAAGCTTATTACACGGAACGAGCAATCCAGTAAGTCACGTGCTTACAGTTACCATCGGAGAAGAAGAAAAAACAAACAACAAAAAGGAACACTTCAGACAATTTTCAGAATCCACTTGACATAAGAAGTGGTATAATGCAGCCAAAAGAGCGTTTGACTGCTACCATCACAGTGTTTTACGAACGTGCAATTCGAAAGCAAACGTCCCACACGTGAGCCGAGTTATGGAAGTTATGTTGAAGTGTCGAAGGACATATCGAAATATGAAATGTCGCCTTGGATTTAGGTTGATGACTGTAACAGTATTCAACCTTTCCATGCCATCGTGTGTTTAAGAATATATATGTGACAAGGAAAACTTAAAACGCAGACGAGAAAAAATAATTGTTGCTTTTAAACAAAAATATAAGCTCGCGATATCTTTTTAGGCCTAGCATGGCCAGATGGTTTGTGGAGAGGAGCATTATTATAATGTTACATTCAATCACACTATTCACCTGATAAGAGTGGTTCACGAGTTGGCGGCTGGTGGTGATAACTAGCTGCCTTCTTTCTTGTTCTTCACTGCTAAATTAGGGACTGATAGCGTAGATGGTCCTCGTATAGCTTTGCTCAAAAAATTGAAACAAACCAATATGTTTTATAAGTATTTGATTTTAACATCAGGTCTTCATACGATTTCTGGACTCTTAATCTGAGGATACAGGTTCGAATACCCATCACACCAAACATGCTCGCCCTTTCAACCGTGGGGGCGTTAAAATGTAACGGTCAATCCCACTATTTGTTGGTAAAAGAGCAGCCCAAGAGTTGGTGGTGTGCAGTAATGACTAGCCACCTTTCTTGTAGTCTTACGCTGCTAAATTATGGACGGCTAGCGCAGATAGCTCTCGTGCAGCTTGACGCGAAATTCAACGAATAGTGGGATTGACCGTCACATTATACGCCCCCACGGCTGGGAGGGCGAGCATGTTTAGCGCGACTCGGGCGCGAACCCGCGACCCTCGGATTACGAGCGCACGCCTTAATGCGCTCGGCCATGCCAGGCCCTCCGATCATGTTGAATGTGTCTACAATGCTATAACGCTTTCAGTCTTTGTTAGCGTTGTTTTCATCCTGCATAGAACTCCATTAAAATATAATTTTTTTCATGAAGATGAAAAAACCACCAAATCGTATGAAAGTAAAGAACAAAATTTATGATCGTAACACTTGTGTAAATATGAATTATTGGTGGATAAACAATGTTGAAACCAGTTGGACAAGTTATTGATGTCATTTTTCTCTGTGTTCACCTCCTGCACGAGGTACCTGGATAAAGTTTCCAGCCTATATTGAAGTATCACGTACATGAGCACCACCAAAAGCAAATTAATTTTATTAGTAGTGTAGGTGAGGAATGCATTGCAGTTCGTTCTTACGTCACACTCTGATTTATCTACCTCTCAACTTTTTCTGCATGACAAAACTGCTTTGTTTTAACTTAATTATCACGTGTAGTTTGATAGAACGCGCTAACTGCGTTGTTATATGCGATACGAATATCGGGTCTAGTTAGCGTATGAAAGGAAAGCCAAGCCTATTTCGTGTGAGATAATATTGTTTTCGTGACTTATTCAGATGGACATCTTTCTTAAAACTAGCGATACTATCCATCCATTTACTGGATTGTAAATGTTGTTACAGTTGGAAAGAGAAATGATATCCAGAAATTGCGCGCCCACGCACACTGGCATATATAACGTGAATGGAAATATAATACAAAGTGGCACAAAGTGTGCACACTCAAAGAAAACCTATTTTTTATTTGATCGAATAGAGATTATAGAATGCAAAAGTAAAAATGCGGTAACTGCTGTAAGAGAGAAAAGTTCTTTAACAGACAGTTAAAATAACGTATAATCTTCGCTAAGACTAAAAGCAAATAGAAAAATAGACTGTTTGAAACAAAATGAGGTGGTTTTGTTAAAACGCCTTCAGAAACACGTTTCAAATGTTTTATTATACTTGAAATATTTCGGCTTAATCAAGAATACTTCAACAAACAGATGGTACCAATTGATAAGGTGTGTAAACAAACACATTTCAATCTAAGAATGATCATGTTGAACACAAATGTATAACATTGACCATGTTGGAACTAAATACATTATCACCAACCACGTAGATACGATATTAATTGTAAACATTGAGCTCTGTGAGATAATCGGGATTATTTTGTTCTAGGTATTGAAATATTTGGTCGTTTTAATAACCTGTCAGCACTATCAGTTCTGATCTCATTTTCTCCGTGTTTAATAACCTATCAGGACAGTCAGTCCCGATCTCCTTTCCTCTCTGTTTAGTAACCTCTCAGTACTATCAGTCCTGATCTCCTTTCCTCTCTGTTTAGTAACCTCTCAGTACTATCAGTCCTGATTTTCTTTTCTCTGTGTTTAGTAACCTCTCAGTACTATCAGTCCTGATTTTCTTTTCTCTGTGTTTAGTAACCTCTCAGTACTATCAGTCCTGATTTCTTTTCTCTGTGTTTAGTAACCTCTCAGTACTATCAGTCCTGATTTTCTTTTCTCTGTGTTTAGTAACCTCTCAGTACTATCAGTCCTGATTTTCTTTTCTCTGTGTTTAGTAACCTCTCAGTACTATCAGTCCTGATTTTCTTTTCTCTGTGTTTAGTAACCTCTCAGTACTATCAGTCCTGATTTTCTTTTCTCTGTGTTTAGTAACCTCTCAGTACTATCAGTCCTGATTTTCTTTTCTCTGTGTTTAGTAACCTGTCAGCACTATCAATCCTGATCTCCTTTTTTCTCCGTGTTTAGTAACCTCTCAGTACTATCAGTCCTGATTTTCTTTTCTCTGTGTTTAGTAACCTCTCAGTACTATCAGTCCTGATTTTCTTTTCTCTGTGTTTAGTAACCTGTCAGCACTATCAATCCTGATCTCCTTTTTTCTCCGTGTTTAGTCACCTGTCAGTACTATCAGTCCTGATTTTCTTTTCTCTGTGTTTAGTAACCTCTCAGTACTATCAGTCCTGATTTTCTTTTCTCTGTGTTTAGTAACCTGTCATCACTATCAATCCTGATCTCCTTTTTTCTCCGTGTTTAGTCACCTGTCAGCACTATCAGTCCTGATCTCCTTTTCTCTGTGTTTAGTAACTTCTCAGCAATATCAATCCCGTTTTCCTTTTCTCTGTGTTTAGTAACCTCTCAGTACTATCAGTCCTGATCTCATTTTCTCTGTGTTTATTAACTTGTCAGCACTATCAGTCCTGATCTCCTTTTCTCCGTGTTTAGTAACCTGTCAGCACTATCAGTCCTGATCTCCTTTTCTCCGTGTTTATTAACTTGTCAGCACTATCAGTCCTGATCTCCTTTTCTCCGTGTTTAGTAACCTGTCAGCACTATCAGTCCTGATCTCCTTTTCTCTGTATTTATTAACTTGTGAGCACTATCAGTCCTGATCTCCTTTTCTCCGTGTTTAGTAACCTGTCAGCACTGTCAGTCCTGATTTACTTTTCTTCGTGTTTAGTAACCTGTCAGCACTGTCAGTCCTGATTTACTTTTCTTCGTGTTTAGTAATATGTCAGTAGTATCAGTCATAATGTGACGGTCAATCCCACCATTCGTTTGTAAAAGAGTAGTCCAAGAGTTGGCGGTGGGTGGTGATGACTAGATACCTTCCCTGGTTCTTATACTGGTACATTAGGGACGACTAGCGTAGATTGCCTTCGTGTAGCTTTGCGCGAAATTCAAACTACAGAACAGAACATTTCTTAATATTTTATATGCACGGAGTAAGTCTAAAGGAACCTAATGTTTTACCCGCCTCTTGGTGTTTAAATTTTTCAAATTATTTTTTAAACCTGTTTTAAGTTTTGTGTTTCAGAAAGAATTGAAAATCGAGTGAAAGGTTTTAAATCTGTAGAATATTTCACCAAAGTTTATGGTTTATTTATTATAAAACTTTCCTTTTTCATAAATTAGACCAATTTGAGGTGAAGCTAAGATGTGACTATTCGTTTGTTTCTTAAATATTCTCCCACAAGTTCAGTGTTTTGCTTAAAATTCATCTTTCCGTAATACGAATATACTTGGCAAAATTCGCACGTATATTGTGGGTTTTGTTGATGTACATCACAGACACTTCTAAAACACTTTAAAAACGTTTGAAACAAATTCTAATTTATTTTTAGCCTTTAATGTAGTAGGTTGCAAAGAGAGAACTTTGTCTGGTTGGAAGTTATAGTGGTCTGCTCGTAGCTAGTTTCTTTGACTCGCAGTGTTATATAGAGTCCTGGGTTCGAATCTTTATCCCACTACCAAACTTGCTCTCTTTTTCAGCCGTTGGGACGTTATAAAATTACGGTAAATTTCACTATTCGTTGTGACCCAAAATTATACTCGAATAATGAATTGTGACCCAGGAGTATACTTGGGTAAGAAATTGTTACCTGAAGTTTAAATAGAATACGAAACTGCAACTTAAATATACTAGCAAAAGTAATTGCAACTTGAAAGTATTCCAAAATATGAAATCGTGACTTGGAAATATTCTAGAATAAGGAATTAATTAGGGTTATAAAATGGTTGAATGGAATGAAAGTGTTAACTGAAAAACACTAGAAAAACAAATTGTCCAGTTAACTAAGTCCGTAACGACTGGAAGTCCATCAAAGGCCCCCTAATTTTTCAAGAACCAATATAGTTATAACAAAAACGTTTATCATTGAATACTATTTTTTTTCAGACCAGAGTAATGATCCGAGTTGGTTTATATTACATCAAGGTAATGTTTCCCCAGTGATTTCTGAGTGCACGTGCTGGAAATGTGATGCATTTGTAAAAGTAAGGCCTAAAGAATTTTCGATTTAAAATATGAAAGATATAACGGACCGGAATTTCTAAGATGCAAGTCACAGTATTTGTTTGCGTTTTGAGTTCAAGTGTTAAATTATATCGTAAACGGTAAAATTTCGGAAATAATATGTAAATTCTCTTCGAATTCGTAGGATTTTGTTATTTACGTGTAAGTGAATGTTTAAATGTGCGTGCTGACGAGTTTTGTTTTTACTGTTCTCTACATTTCTACCTAATACCTTCACTCGGTACACTAAAAAGTAATGCATTCTTTTCGAAGTTGTGGAGAGCGTCCATTAATTCGTATTAAGACTGCGATTGTCGAATGATGAAGAAACGCGGTAAATGCCATCAACCCACGTGGCATGTGCTACTGTAGGCAACACAACCAATAACTGTAATTCGTTTTCTGAATAACTCAAGGAATTATTCGCAGCGATTGTTTTTGTTTTGTAATACTGTTGTATATACTATAGGAGCAGTGCAAAGAATTCATTTTCCACTTCTCGTAATACGGCTATCCTTCGGTGTAGCAATGAGAAGGCCCGGCATGACCAGGTGGGTTGAGGCGTTCGAATCCCCGTTGCACCAGACATGCTCGCCCTTTTCATCCGTGGGGGCGTTATAATGTGACGATCAATCTCACTATTCGTTGGTAAAAGAGTAATCCAAGAGTTGGCGGTGGGTGGTGATGACTAGTTGTTTTCCCTCTAATTTTACACTGCTAAATTCGGGCAGATAGCCCTCGTGTAGCTTTGCACGAAATTCCGAAAAACAAAAAAAACAAACAAACAATGTGTGTGTGTGTGTGTGTGTTTTCTTAGAGCAAACCCACATCAGGCTATCTGCTGAGCCCACCGAGGGGAATCGAACCCCTGATTTTAGCAGAGGGGCACAACAATAATAATAAGGCAAGGAATTGGTTATGCCACTTTTAAATAGTGATACACGCGTTACAAGAGTAAGGCAACAAGAGATCGGTTTGTGCTGCTTGTTTCCACTTTGTCCAAAGACGTGAAATAGAGGAAGTGAATCAACAGTGTGTGTTTTTCTGTTTAAGTGGGTATTGGATTGAGTCTCTCCTGAAACTACAAGGTTGTAATGTAATACCAGACTTGTTTCAACTTTCATTTTTTTCACTTGATACTCATACGTATCATACGTCTGGAGGACGTATGAATTAAGTTTTAATGAAAGTGACGTATGGCGAATTATTTTTTTTAAAACTATGTAATAACTAGTGGTAAGAAACCAGGAGAAGGGGCTTCCTGAAAACAACTGAAGTTTGACAAGAACATGTTAATGGTAACAAACCAGGAGAAGGGGCTTCCTGAAAACAACTGAAGTGTGACAAGAACATACTAATGGTAACAAACCAGGAGAAGGGGCTTCCTAAAAACGACTGAAGTTTGACAAGAACATGCTAATGGTAACAAACCAGGAGAAGGGGCTTTCTGAAACCAACTGAAGTTTGACAAAAACATACTAGTGGTAACAAACCAGGAGAAGGGGCTTCCTGAAAACAACTGAAGTTTGATATGAAAACCAGAGTCTGTAGGGAATTATAATAGTTCTTCCACTCGAATTATTTTGATCCCAGGTGGCGTGTTTAAAGAATGATGATAAATATCAATATGCAGTAACCGATAAATCAATACACCCGACTTATTCACAACGGGATTCGTACAGAGGAAACTGAGCGGGGAAGGTGTTGCGACTTGTTGTTTGGATGTTAACTCAACGTTCCTCTGAAAGTTCGTGGACTGGTTTTAGCTAAATTTTGTGTGAAGAAACTGTTACATACTGTAAAACCTGATACATGTCTGTCTGTAGATGTACCTCTGCTTGTCTATCTGTGTGTATACGTTTTATTTGTATCTGTCTTTCTAGCGTGGTATGTATGTACGTGTATTACTATGTATCTGTTTAACTATATCTGTAAATTTCTGTTTAGCTAGGTATGTTCATATGAGTTTCTGTTTATATATCTGGTTGTGTCAGTTTACCTTTTTCTTTCTAGCTGTATCTGTATTTCTGTACGTCAAGCTGATTTTGTATCTATCAGTGTATGTCTGTATTTATATATGACTACTTGTGTCTGCCTTTATGTATCCATCTGGGTGTGCGTGCATACCTGTATCCCTTAAGTTGTGTTTTGTTTGTATTTCTATCAGTACACACAACTTAATAACGTGGTAGTTGATTTAATAGCTTCTGTCACATTCGGATTTAAGTCAAAGGAAGCAAGTTTCAAACCACCTACCTAGGAACAATCATAAATATTAGTTCGTAACCACGAATCTTCAAAACCCGAATAAACAAACAAACCTACGTTTGGGCTGTTAATAAACGTACAGCAAGAATTTGTCGTTACTTTTTGTATCACCGAATAAAACGAGGGGTCTCTCACTTTGTATCTCCCCCAAGGACCGGCGTGCTTTCGTTAAAGCTGGATCTGATTTGTGACTTTGAAACGTCACGTTGTCTTGGGAGTTTTCACCAATCACGCGACGTGTTTAGAAACTTGATACTCGACCCTCACCTTTTCGGGGAGCTTTTATCCACGTGGGGAATAGAAAGGATGAACAGAAAGATTTAAAAGTCTGAGAAGACGAGCAGCAGTTTTTTATTCACAAACACCATCATCAGAATCATGAATAATATATATTTCACTCCCTTATTGTGAAGGGCTTCCATGACAAAGTTGGCAGTGTCGTCCAAGTAGTCTTTACATCGTTCGAAGAATAAAGCAATAATAATACAAAGTTTTCACGCCCAGACTGTTGAGAAATATGGTTGTTTCCCATGGTTACTCTAAACTTTAGTAACTGTAGAAAGCGTTTGGTTTTCGGAAAATACCACAATATTTTTTTGTCATTCCGAAAGAAAATGTTTGATATCCAATCCGTTGAGTGTTAATAGGTTAACTGGAACTTAGCTTATTTCGATTTCGTGGGAAAATGAAACACCCATTACTTTATTTCTAAAGCTGTATAAGTAGCAAATTGTGAAGCTTTACGATTAACAACAAATAAACAAATTCATGAGATATTTTTATAATGGTTTGAGAAGGTTTTAAGGTGTATCTACTACTACTCAAGATAAAAGCGAAAGATAAATGAGATCTTCCCTGTTGAGTTGGCGGTGGGTGATGTTGACTAGCTGTCTGACTTCTAGTCTGTATGTTCTGAATTGACACGAAAAATTGAGTAAGTAGCCATCGGAATAGAGGTTTTATTAAATAAAAAAGCTTCATTTTGTGTCATAATCTTTCTATGGATAAAAAAACGAAATGTAAACAAGATGTTGGCGGGGGGTGATGTTGACTAGTTTCCTTCCCTCTGGTCTATCAATTCATAATGAAAGACGGGAAGCACACATGACCGTAGCCTAGCTTTTCACGAAGTTTGTCCAATGAAGAAATAGACGTTTGACATGTCGAAATGACAGCCGTAAATTATGTGTAATAAGCATCAGAGAAAGGCTGAGGTAATTGGAATAAATAAAACGTTATATTTTTATGTTCTTATGTTATGTAAATATTCACAACCGTGATAGTGCACACGTTATGCAAATATAAAGTAAATGTGAAATTGGAATTCTCCGTGGAATTTCATTATTTTCTACATCGAACAAAAGCTTCGAAACGTTATGTTTATGCATGTGTATAGAAAACGCATTAAAACCTTTTAGTTTTATTTACTATTCACGTGGAACCTACTCGATTTCATTCGTTCGTTACCTATAGCGTAGCTTTTGTCGAGTGTAACTTAATACACTTAACATTTCTCTCTGGCACGCGTACATTAGGACCACGTGTTACGTCCAATATCAAGTTTGTTTCATATTGTTCCCATGAAACTTTCATGGGTTTGTTTGTTTGGCAGTAGAAAATGGTTTAAACACACCGTATCATCAAATTATTCATTATATCCTATCGTGGCTACCATAATTTTCTAATGATAACGCTGCCAACCAGGGATCATTACGCTGCAATAACGATGTATAGTAGTAATTATTAGTACAGTAGTATATCTAGATAATGTGACTGACTCCTACGGGGTTCCCCTCTTTTTGTTATGGTGTTTATAGGATAGCGCGGTCGTATTAGAAAACTTTGTAAAATGATTGGTTGGAATGGAAAAGTGTTCACGTGGATAAAGTTTAATTCGGCTCGTTTTAATGACTAGTTCACGTTTCCATCTAACAGAATAAATTTGTATTATTAATACGATTGGAACAATTTGTTTTGGAATAATATTTTAGTTTATAATAATTAAAAATGTTTTAATTAAATATTATTGTTGGATAGGTACATCGGAAATAAAAATAACTGTCGTTAGAAGTAGATAAAGGATAAATGAGTTAAGGTTTGTAGGGTGTTAGAAGTGGGTTATGTGTAAAAAAATTGCCGAAGAAAATTAATAACGGAATTCTTTTCGAAATTTTAGGCTCTAAGTTGTATAATAGTAACAGACTTTTTGAAATAAAGAGAAAGAAAGGTTGTAACAGGGATGAAGTTAGGACTAAACACATAAGATACTGAATTACAGTCAGAGCCATAACATTTTCAATTGATATTTGCCATAGGTCATCTGATGATTCAGATGAGGTTAAACGAGAAATTGCATAATATGAGAAGGATTGTTAATAATAATAATGCTGATACAGTAGACATGACAGGCTGGAAATGTAACCATCTTGGATTTGATTCTATGGAGTCAAATTATCATGAGATTTCCTGAAGTTGTTTACGGTGGTTTTTGATATTAAATGGTCACAGATCCAACTAGGAAAGTAGTCATTTCAGTGATATTATTAACCTATAATGAGTGTATAATTGCAAGAACTTAATTTGTTTTCAATTTCGCGCAAAGCTACTCGAGGGCTATCTGCACTAGCAGCCCCTAATTTAGCAGTTTAAGACTAGAGGGAAGGCAGCTAGTCATCACCATTCATCGCAAACTTTTGGGCTACTCTTTTACAAACGAAGAGTAGGATTGACTATCACATTATAACGTCCCCACGGCTGAAAGGGCGAGCATGTTCGGTGCGAAGGAGATTCGAACCAGCGACCCTCGTATTACGAGTCGAACGCCTTAATACACTTGGCCATGCCGGGCCTAGTTTGTTGTTAAAAACACCTGATCTTACGGGGGCTATCTGCAAGAATTTAGTGGGTGTTGGGGGTGGGGGCGTTTGGAAAAGAATGATTATTACACGATTATTTTGATATTTTGTCACATGTTAATATAAAAATAAAATTTATTGTCCTCATTCCCAGAAAGATAATTTTGAAGTTTTTTGAGGTCGTGAGACAAAATGTTTCAATAGTGAGTTAGAATAATTATTTGAAAGGTTATGCGAGACAAATCTGTGTAAAACCATGTTATGGGTGTGTTAGAACTGACATGAATCATGCAGATATTAGTCTCTTGTTGGTAAATAGAATGGTTAAGAGAAGATATTGTCGATCATCTTTGGCAATGGCAATTATTAACAGATTAATATATACAAATCACTGGGTCTTCCTCAGGGTTCTTAAAAAGGTTAAAGTTAAAATATATGCTAATTTTTCTCTTTAATATTTGATAGATTAGTATACAGTGAACAGGAGTTTAAAAACAGGAGTGTTACGTATTTTACTTCTGTTTTGAAGGAGGAGATAAAAGATGCCGCAGTATTTATAGATCAGCTGGTTTTATTTCCAGAGTGAGAACAATTCTCGAAGGTCTGATCAAAGAAAATTTACAAAACTGCTTAGTGAAACCATGGTAAATGGAAGCTAACATGGATAAGTCGAACGGAAATTGTGTTTCTGAACTGTTGTACTCTTTTTTAAGAAGCTACCTGTTATCTGGCTGAGGGAAGTGTGTAGATTTGATGTACTTAGATCTTCATAAAGCTTTTGGTAAAGCAATTCGTTAAAAATTAGCCCAGAAAAGCATGGGTCCGGTATCGCCAGGTGGTTCGACTCGTAATCCGAGGGTCGTGGGTTCGAATCTCCGTCGCACCAAACAATATCGCTTTGTCAGCAGTAGAGACGTTATAATGTGACGATCAATCCCACTATTCGTTGGTAAAAAGTAGCCAAGAGTTGGCGGTGGGTGGTGATGACTAGCTGCCTTCCCTCTAGTATTACACTGCTAAATTAGGGACGGCTGGAGCAGATAGCCCTCGTGTAGCTTTGTGCGAAATTCAAAACAAACCAATTCAGAAAAGCACATTGGTCTGGAAGAGGAAGAGACCAGTTAATTGTATTATAGGTTGGTTGGGTGGAAGAAAGACTAGGAGTTCTTATAAGTAGTTAAATTAAACTGGAAAGTTGGGGAAATATTTGTAGTTCTAGTGAGTGCAAGGTAATGCAGTTTGTGTTATCCTGTGGATCACACGTTTGATGCAGATGAGAATCCGTCAGAAGGAAAGGATCTTGGCGTAGCGTCGGATATGTCATTAAATCAATCGAAGGAGTGTTCTGTAACTGTTAGTAAAATTAATAGGCGTTTAGGGTGTATTTATGGACACTATTGTCAGAAGGGATAATGTACTAGTCACTAGTTAGGCCTCACGTCGAAACTTGCGCAGTTCTGTTTTCCTTGTACAAATTAGGGACATCAACTGATTGGAAAGAGTTCAGATTGAATTTTCAGTCAGAACAGTTTTATTTTTCTAACATGGTGACTTCCTTGTGGAATTAATTGCTGTCAGCAATGGTGGAAGCCAGAACTGTCATTTAAAAGGGGAGTCACTTACTTCTTCAAGAAGTAAAGGGAGAGTTTAAATGTTTACTTTCCTTATTGATGGGTGTACAAGAACGGTGTGTTCTTGTCTTTATGATAAGATGTCTCACGATATCTTTCATAATATGGAATAAAATACCCTGTTTCAAAAATCAATGAATAAACTTACATTTATTTTTGTGTTACCACAATTGGTCCTTGTTTGTTTTTTCATTCAATTTCCGATAAAAATCAACATATGATTTTGAAAATTATCAACTGGTGGGCCGAGTGCACCCAGTGGTTAGCATGTCGAATCATAGACCCGCAGGTCCAGTGCTTGGATCCCGTTATTGCAATCTGGGACCATTGGTGTGCTTCAGGGTGTTGGTAAAATCGTATTATTCTGTCAGACAGTGGTAGTCAAAAAACGTTGGTGATAAATACAGTTGATAGAACCATTTCCTCCTTGTTTATTGGTTCTAAATTAGGGACAACTAGTACAAATAGCCCACTCGTAGCTTTGTACAAAATCCAACAAAAGTCGCAAATTAAACAAACCCAAATTATTCTTCGTTGGGATTAAAGGTTTTTTCTGCCCGCTACGGGTATCGAAACCCGGTTTGTAACATTTTAAGTTCGTAGTTATAATGCCATAACACTGGAGAGTTTAAAGGAACGGAAATTACTTAAGAAACTTGGGGATCGTAGTTTGATTTTCCCAAAAAAATAAACTACAACAACAAACGAATGACCTGTGAGTATTTATAACTAAATGGTGTTTAATTAGTTGGTTTATAAGCATTTAAATGATACAGAGATTTGCTCAAAATCTTGGAGGTTGAATTAAATGTGATGCGAAAATTTATTCGAGGATAATTACTAAATTGTCGAATAATCTAAAGGGGAGTGATTGGTTATTTTTATTTGGTTCCAAAGATTTTTAAATCAAGAGAGATTAATGAAATATTAATCACAACTCTGTGTGTGTGTGATAATGGAGATTAAAAGTACACGAACTAGTCTGTTTGTTGAGTAAAATAATTAGTTATTTGTAAGTTTAAGTTGTCTTCAATTTGAATCAAAAAGTGATTTAGCACGTGATTCTTAACAAGATTTATTTATGGTTAGAAACACAGCTTACCACCAAAAGAATGGCTTATTCATCATTCCTCTTGTGTTACGGTTTCATAACAGAAGTGGTTTGTTTACCAACATCGTAATGCGTTTTTCAGAGGCTAGTCAGGTGGCTACGACAATCAAACGAGATCGAAATCCCTCGTGATCACAGTAGTTGGTTTTTCAAGAGGGGTTATAACGTGCATTGCAGCAATAAACGCATAAAACTAAATGAACACTTAGATACCAGCCTGACAACCCAGTGCCACGGGTCCTCACGTGTGATATATTAAAACAACATTGATAAGGTAGATTGTACGAACACGTAATGAGAGGGGGCGTAAGTTTTGAGTATTTAAAGAAGTCGGATAAAGAGTTGCTGTGGTAATCAAGATATTTTAAACTTTAACCTCTTCCCTCCCACCTCCACCCATCTGCGTGTAGAGTAAATGAACAAGATAAACACCAGGTTGGCAGAATCGAAATATTTGGGTCAATGATC
This sequence comes from Carcinoscorpius rotundicauda, assembly GCA_011833715.1. Classification (NCBI taxonomy): domain Eukaryota; kingdom Metazoa; phylum Arthropoda; class Merostomata; order Xiphosura; family Limulidae; genus Carcinoscorpius; species Carcinoscorpius rotundicauda. Next base: position 125,059,811 of record CM022394.1, on the reverse strand, counting down.
TAAACTATAAAAAAAATATATTGATAAATATGTTATTGTCCTGGTCTGTTGACCCCACGTCTTACTTTACGTTCGTGGTCACAGTAAAATGATACTAAAATTCTCAAGTAATTTCTAAGCTGTTATGCCTAACGCGAAGGTCATCTATCTTGATGTGTGTTTTCCCTGCCATGTTTTATTACTTTACTGTGGTCACGCATGAAGGTTGCATGTTCTTTGTCAAAGGTTACTCGCATTTACAGTCTGTTTCAAGTTTTACAAAATTTGCACGTTTTGGTTTCATTTTAGAGAGATCTGTTTTTACTTCCAGCACAAATACTGTCACACGAAACAAACCCTGAACATCAATAAAAACGGTGTTTCTGAGAGGGTCAATTTGACCGAATATACTGTAAGCAAAACAAATGTTAAGCGTGTACATCCAAATTTAGTGTGTTGCTACTGCTGTTTTCCCTACCAACAATTTATCAATATCAAAGAATTCTTTTTGCGTAGTTGACTATAGTGTTTAATGAGGTCAGATTTAAATCGTTCTAGTATATATAAGTGAAATCCCTGTTTACCATTTTATCATGTACACAGTATTAGCTTCGAGTAGATTCCGTTATTCGATTCAAATCCTAACAGTGTTCTTTCTAGTGACGTCAGTTGCTTCTGTTCGAAACTGTGGATGGCTACACCTAAACCTCAGGGGTCTGTGACCAGACCGCTTACGTATTTACTTAACGTGCCATTTAGGTTAAAAATATGTTATTTGCAATGTTCTCGGAAATGTTGCTATTTCATCTAGCTAACTTGTATGTTACGGAAATTAATTTGGATAAATTGTTATTATTTCATGAAGAGAAGAAAAGGAGTTTCGAACCTGTTAACTGAAAGATATGGGAAAACTAATGTTCTAGACTGTTATTATGTATAACAGACGTGAAAATCTAATACAGCGACATCTACCTGAGGATGGTCACCGCTCAAAATATCTTTAGAAATATTTATACACTGAAACTTTATAAAAACTATTGAAAACTGAAAGAATAAGGTACAAGACACTTGAATAATCTAACAAAACACAGTGTAACAAAAACGTAAATAGTTTTGTTATTTGTCGTAATTGTGATATCTTATTTCTTATCGTAGTTTCAACATTAAAATAACTAAATTATATTTTAATCTGAATGCAGTGAAGTCATTTAAGTATAGAGTTATAATATTTTTCTCTTGGCAGTGAGAATCGCAGAACAGGACACTCACGAGGCAGTGGTTCATGAAAACATAACATTGTTTCAGAGGATGTAAAGTAGGCTTAATTATGACAAAACAGAAATATAATTGTAATGTAGAAACACGTCTAGTTTTTAGTAATCAATATTATAGTTAGTTCATCTTAACATTTGGAGCTTGAAGTCTTCCGTATACCTGAAAAGGTATATTTAAATTTTAACAGTAGAGGGCGTCACATCGTTTTGATGAGGTAGTTAGAAGACGAGCGTAAGAAATATGTTTTTATGTTTTGATTATATAGGAGAATTTCAGTCAAGCCAGATGGTGACGAACCATATTTCTTTTCTTACAAAACTTCGCGGGTAAAAGTTGCCCTTTATCAAATTTTTGGGATTACAGCAGTGTAAGTAAAAAGGCTTAACGTGATATCCTCGTGTTAACAAGTTGGCAGATGTTCGTACAACGAATATGTCGCTGAACACTGAACGTTTAGTTGTGAGGGGCTGTAACTGAGACATTCGACCCCTCTATTCTGTTTAACTGAGACAGTCGATCCCTCTATTCTGTTAATCGTGTTGTATAGACGTTGGGTGTTAATGACAAATTGCTTTCTGTCTGAGTAAAAACCTCTAGAATACGAAAGGTCATGCCTGAACGTCGATGTACTTCGGATATCTGGCCTGGCCGTTTGCTGCCATACGTCATAAATGTCATAAATGGCGCCATTCAAGTTGCGAATACCAATAATTTCTAGCTTATAAGCATGCATCTTAATCTGTTCTGTCAGCTTCAACTAATAAGTACTTGCATGTTTCTTTCAGTATTATATGGAAACATTCTATAATTAAGAATATTAAGAAATCGCTTCAAGATGACAAAGAAGTTTTTGTTTTCAAACCTGCTTTCTTGACAGTGTAAACAGTTTTGCAGGGGGCTGGTTTGCCTCTGATATGTGTACTTTTATTGTTTGCTTTCTTCACTTAATTCATGACAAAAACTTCATTGTCACAGCAACAAATTAAAATATGTATTTAAAACGTAATGAAAATATTTTAGTTCTTATGAATTGGTACCTAAATGAGCCATACGTGGCCCAGTGGGTTAGTGTACCTATCTATGGAGTTGATGTTCCTAATCCTAAAAAAATGTGGCCAGTTTTGAATTTACGTCCAACCAAACATGCTCGCTCGTTTAGACGTAGGATATTATAATGTGACGGTCAATCTCACTATTCATTAGTAAAAGAGAAGCCCAAGAGTTGAAAATTGGTGGTGATCACTAGCTGCCTTCCCTCTAATTTTTCATTGCTAAATTAAGGACAGCTAGCGCAAATAGATCCCATGTAGCTTTGCGCGAAACTCAAACTCAAACCTGAAAAAGGTTCGGGTTTGTACAGTATGACTAAAATGTTGAATCCAGTGTTTTAACGTTAACTAATGAATGGAGTAATGTTCATATGTCAGTATTTCAGTAATCAGAGTAAAATTCGAATGGTTTTTATTTGGTTTCGGAAAATATTTTTAGTACAAGAGGAAAGCTTCGTGTTTCTGATGCCAGTGTCTAATGCAGCGATATCTAACTCAAGACAGACACTAATCAACAGAAAGAAATTCTTTTCATTGAAACTTTTAAAACACCTGATAAAAACTGAAAGAGTAATTAATGCATAAGACACTTGATTAATTTAATATAATTAACAGAATATAAGGAAACAGTAAATTTTGTTATTTAATGTAATTATAAAATCTTAACTTGTGACAGTTTAAAAATCCTCATAACTGAATTACAAGATAATCTTACAGATTTGTTGTTTTAGATCTGCAGTTCGCCCTAAAATCAGGAAAATGAGATGTTATTGAAGTTTCATATTGTAAGTATAATATTGTTTGTAATAATTCTATGGTAGAATTTTTTTTTCAAAGTATTAATGATTCACACATCAACGTTAATGAAAACAAAACAGTGTAAAAGTTTGAAACGGAAAATATAACGTTTATTTTAGGTATACTTGAAAAAGATTATGTCATGTAAAAATAATGATAAATAATAATAACAACTCGTCTTTTGTGTTTGATTTGTTTTAAATTCCGTGCGAAGCTACTCGAGCATTATCGGTGCTAACTATCCCTAATTTAGCGGTGATTAGACTAGAAGGAAGACGGCTACCCAATACCACTGATAGCCAGCTCTTGGACAACAATTTTACCAATTAATAGTTTAGATTTTCGCCGCGATGTGGCAGTTTGCTCATTGAAAGATACCTCAGACATCCTGTGTTAACCTAAAGATGACTAAATAAGGTCAAAACGTTTTCTGTTTTATCAGTAAAAGTGTTAATACCCATACTAACCACGCTAAGATGCATCCCTCAGACCTGTTTCACCACTAGGTAAACCAGATTTCAAGATTCAGCCTTAAAATTATTTTGTTACAGTCTACCATTGTTTAAATAGCTACTCGGTTATTTGGTTACAACTAATCGTTATTTGAGTGCTATTTCAAGAATCAAAATTTATTATTATTATTATTTTGTGAGGACTCGTCACTGTTCAAATATTTAACTTCAAATTATAAATTATCAACCTTGAGATCACTTGGTTACAATTAATGCAATTAAGTGTATGACTACGGAATGTGACATGTATGCACGTAAAAAGTCGATATGATAAATTATTTCAATTTTTACACTTTCTCTAGATTTGCGAGTATTTGTTATAGAAACGTGATATTTAAACGTGATTATTATTTGTATTATGCGAAATAACATGTTCGTTTTGCTTCTTTCTAGCTGCTCTAATTAAATAACTTCTTTTTTACATCATTTAGTATTTTTTATTTGAAGACTCCGCTTTCTTAAGATGAACTACACTCATTAAAATGTAAAGCCATTGTAATGAAGTACTAAGGTGTACATGGTAATTAAATTTAATTAGTTAGGTTTAAGTCTGACATACGAAAATACCGTTAAGCTTACATGTCACTTCATTAGTCTTAACTGAGCTTAATATGTTATTTAATTAGTTTTTTCTATTCTGTTTTGTTCCGGCATTTTCTTCAACATTTGCAACATAAATTTTGTAGAGTATACACCTTTCAATGCTCTTACTAAATGTTTCGTAAAAAAAGTTATTTTATTCATTCTATCATGTGTTTGGAATTCATTAACGTAACTACTATTATAACACTGTTTTTTGTTCCTTGATTTACAAGTTTTCCACTGTAACTTTGTTTTTTCTCACGTAGTAACAAAGTTGTGATTGGTCGGTGTATTATTGGCACCTGTAATCTCTACGATTGTGTTTTGTTTTCAAAACGTGAAAGGTGCGGAACTCTCAAAGATTTCTTATCACCGTTGGGAGATTCAAGTAGTCGATGAAGGCACGGAGTCAAATATTTCCCAAGATTCTGTTCGCAAGACTGTCCAATGTAACGTGCTTTCCAACAGGTTCCTGTGGTGTTGGGTTATTTTAACCTTTAACTTAACCCTTGTGACTTTTCTCATGTGGTTAGTTAGAAGTCAAACCCAGCTATACTGGATACACATAACTCGGGAAGTGTATGAAATTCTCGAGGACACGATCACTCCATGAGGTTGTGCGCAATTCCATTTCTCGGTTGTTATTTGGGAAAGGAATGATTGGTTTGTTTTGGAATTTCGCACAAAGCTACTCGAGGGCTATCTGTGCTAGCCGTCCCTAATTTAGCAGTGTAAGACTAGAGGAAAAGCAGCTAGTCATAACCGCCAACTCTTGGGCTACTCTTTTACCAACGAATAGTGGGATTGACCGTCACATTATACACCTCCACGGCTGGGAGGGCGAGCATGTTTAGCGCGACGCGGGCGCGAACCCGCGACCCTCGAATTACGAGTCGCACGTCTTACGCGCTCGGCCGTGCCAGGCCTTAGGAATGATTGGTTATACTGTGATTGCTTGTTTGCGTTCGATAAAATCTGCACGTTTCTACACTGCAAGCAGAGAATTTTTTTTTTTACACATGCAGCCCTCTATATGTCTACTGTCATCCGTAAATTGTTGGGTACGAGAGTGGCCACGTTCAGGCCTAATTGTGCGCAATTATTGGTCTTTGTGTGTGTGTGTTTTTAATTTAGCCTAAAGCTACTCGAAGGCTATCTGCACTTGCCGTTTTTAATTTTGAAGTGACTCATTAGAAGGAGGGCAGCTAGTCAATACTATATATATTTTTTTACATTTTATACTTGTCAATTAACTTCAGTTTTGTTTACTTTTAAAACAAGAGGGAGCCATCAGAAACCGCGACGCTTGAAATCATTTTAGGCAGTATTGGAGTAAACTGAGGTCCCTCAGTGGCACAGCGGTATGTTTGCAGACTCACCCCACTAGAAACCGGGTTTCGATACCCGTGTGGCAGAGCACAAATAGCCTATTGTGTAGTTTTGCGTTTAATTCCAACCAATCAAAAAATTTAGAACGTTTTTTTTTCTTTTTTTTATTATACTTTTGGGCCCCAGGAATGTCAAGCGGGGGGTGCGTATTAACTCGATTCAATTTTTTTTTTACTCATCAGAATCTCAACCAGCCAGTTCTCAAATTGAAATTATTTTAGGCAGGACTTTTTCAAATATATCAGTAGAAACGGTTTTAATCCTCTTGAGTCCGAAACTGTAATTAGTCTTAAATTGGTCAAGAGATAACAGAGCTGTGATCTAAAAGTTTGTACTTTAAAAAGTAACAAGGAACAAAAACGTAGAGCCATTCTATCAGCCGTTATGCCGCGACTAAAAAAAGTTACAAATTTGAACAAAACGTATTCAAACACATGGTTCATTGTTGTTGATTTTTAATTTCGCGCGCGCTAACCAAATGGTACAAAATCAGAAATTACTCTCATAAAAATATTTTTTGAGAAGCAGCAAAGGATTAGTGTTATATTCTGATGAAAATAATATTTATTGCAATATTATAATAAAGTATTTTGCACACGTTATTAAAATGAATAAAACTATCAGACATTTCCCATAAATTAATCATTTTGTTTAACTACTTCCATCAATAAATCATGTAGCAGTTTTACCGATAAATCATTTCTAAGAGACTAATTTATTTTCAAACTTGGTATCAAAAACTTGGCTGATTGTTAAGTTTAAAGCAGTACTCCATTCTCTCTGTTGGACAGATAGCCCTCGAGTAGCTTTGTGTGAAATTCCAAAACAAAATTCTCTCTGCCTATCTTTTGCGCACAGGCACAAACGTGTATGTATGTATGTATGTGTGTGTGTGTATACATATACTGTTCCTCACTATTAGTATTCTTTTAAAGATTTGTAAATAAATCACTAAGCCTATAATTTAGCTTATCTAATTTAAAATTATTCGTTTCACCTCAGGACTTTAATTTTTTTATTATAGCGCCATCTGCAAACGAAATCTTTAATTTATATAAAATAACATATCTGATATTAACATATTGTAAAAAGTGGTCTGAAAACGTCTCTTGCCTTTGCTAGTTCGTGAGAATATTTTTAATCAGTACCAGTGTTTTGAGTTTCTGCTTTTTTAAATATCTATACGACCAATTATACATTATACCTGTTATAATGTTGCTTAACAATAACTTACATAATTTATACAATCCAATGTTTTCCATAAATATAAAATCACTGTTATCACAAATTAATTTTTTTTCCATATTATCGATAATAATTTCACATACATTTTAAACACGTGGTTTTGTATATCTTTATTATTCAGATAGTAATTTGAATTTATTAACAAAATCCCAAAGTTTATTGGGAACTGATTTGTTAAATATCTTTGAAAACATAGTAATACAATGATTGGTAGGCCTGGCATAGACAAGCGTATTAAGGCGTACGACTCCTAATCCGAAGGTCGCGGGTTCGAATCCGGGTCGCACCAAACATGCTCGCTCTTTCAGCCGTGGGGGCTTTATAATGTAACGGTCAATCCTACTATTCGTTGGTAAAAGAATAGCCCAAGAGTTGGCAGTGGGTGGTGATGACTAGCTGCCTTCTCTATAGTCTTACACTGCTAAATTAGGGACGGCTAGCACAGATAGCCCTCGACTAGCTTTGTGCGAAATTCAACAAACAAACAAACAAACCTATATAAATTAATAGCCTAACATCCACCTGCAGCGCCCCCTATAATCTCGTACCCGTTTATACTCTCGTCTCTAAGACTTGTGCCCGGCACTGGTTAATTACAAATTCTCTCCCTGCTAACATGCAGATGACTTAGGAAGGTCGAAACGTTTTTTCCTGCTTGTCAATAAAAGTGTTAATACCCATACCAGCAGCTCCAAGATACATTTTTATTTCAAGTTAATTTTTCGTCATTAAGATATACGACTGTTTCGTACGTTAGGTGTCTCTGATCTTTTCGTTGTACAAACCTTCATTAAAGTCAACACGAATCTACTACTAAACCCACCAATCTTCTTTACCAACAACAAATTTAACTTTACCTTTTTGATAGCCCTATAATTGGTCATGTATGTGAAATTAAGAAACACTGCCCGTCGTCCATGGTTTCAGACTTTTCGGGTACCCTCTATTTACAAACCTCACAGCAACACTAATATCAGGGAGTTTGTATTACCCAAGAGTAAAGGGTTTCACGTGATGTAAGTGAAAGTTGATTCTTATGACCCTTATACACACGAAGAAATAAAATTAATGCCTTTTTTTTACTTTAAGGCACTCGACTTGTAATCTGAGGGTCGCGGGTTCGAATCCCCGTCACACGAAACATGCTCGCCCTTTCAGCTGCGAAGGTGTTATAATGTGAGGGTCAATCCAACTATTCGTTGAGAAAAGAGTACAAGAGTTAGCGGTGGGTGGTGATGACTAGCTGCTTTCACTCTTATCTTATACTGCTACATTAGGCATGGCTAGTGCAGATAACCCTCGTATAGCTTCGCGCAAAATTCAAAACAAACCAAATCTTCTACTTTATATCTCGGGGTTTTTTAGGTTTCTCGGGCCAAGTCGAGGGACACGAAAACCATTAACGTTTGTATAGTTGTTCATTTTGTAGAGGTAAAAGTATGTTGTTGTTGTTTTTTTTAAATTGAAATGTCTTTAGCGACATCTGGTGAAAGTTTACCAACGTACAAGAAAAACGTGGAAACTTCGTGATTTCTCAAAAAAAAATATGTAAGTGAAAAGTAAAGTGCATATCGGATAACTCAGATAAGAACATAATTTAACGTATAATGTCACAAGACTGTTGAAAAAAATTGTGTGATAAGTTACAATAAAATATCACCAGAGCGCTCTATTAAATAAAAAATGCCCCGAGGGCCCTTCGGAAATTGTAAGCAATTCCAGCCGAACCATTATTAGGTGTCTTCCAATTTCTTTGTAGTATTAGCAAGTTTATCGACTTATATGATAGCGCCCTTTGGCAAGGCAACTTTTATAACTACTTATCCAAAACACACACATACTATATGCTTATCTCAGTGACCTGTGGCGTATATCGATTTTTTTTAAACGTATTTTAAGGATTACGACCATGGATGACTGCAAGAAGGGGCAAGAGGTAACATTTCACAAATAAAAATTGCGCGCATTATGATGTAAAATTAACATTGTAGTTAAACTAAATGTTTGCAGTAATTTTTATTAAAACTGTGAATTTGAGTTTGTTTTTAAACGCACAAAACGCTCACACCTGTTATTTTAGTCTATTCACTTACAATGTTAAAGAACTGTCCTCTGTATACACGTTTTGCTCCCCCTTGAAAATATTTCTGTGGGCATCCACGATTACGTATTACTGTGGTATGTATTATTTTCTTGGGTTAATGTTAGGTTATGAATCTGTCCAGGCCTGGCATGGCCGAGCGCGTTAAGGCGTGCACTCGTAATCCTAGGGTCGCGGGTTCGCGCCCGCGTCGCGCTAAACATGCTCACCCTCCCAGCCGTGGGGGTGTATAATGTGACGGTCAATCCCACTATTCGTTGGTAAAAGAGCAGCCCAATAGTTGGCGGTGGGTGGTGATGACTAGCTGCCTTCCCTCTAGTCTTGCACTGCTAAATTAGGGACGGCTACCACAGATAGCCCTCGAGTAGCTTTGTGCGAAATTCCAAAACAAACAAACAAACAAATAAATCTGTCAATTACGATAAAATATCGACTTGTTACGTTTACTATTAGTTTATTCAAATCTTAAATAAAATTCTTTTTAATTAATCAGTTTCAAATACCTCCTCCCTCCCCCATGGCTCAGCGGTAAGTGTCGAGGCTTATGACGCACAAAATATCGTTTAGATACCCGTAGTGGCACAGATAGGCCATGAGGTAGTTTTGCGCTTGCCAACAAATTTGTTTTAAGCCTAATTCTGTTTTTAAACTTTGTCGTTTTAGTCTCGATGTGCTGTAACTTAATTTATTTTAATACGTCATATATTTTCTTTTTTAATTCCTTGCGTCATTAAAACTCTTTTCTGTTCTTATTATTGGCTGTTTAGCTTTGCTCGTGACGCTATCTACATTAAGATGCGTAAACTATGATGGTAAGAAACATAAATATAAGTATTATATATTTTAGTGAAAATAATTGTATTTTAATGGAGCTAAATAAAAATAAGAAATAAGAAAGAAGGACTGCGTTAAAAACAACCAATCCAAACCTCTAACTAATTATATAACTCATTTTAAATATCAAATAAAATAAATTATATAATTAGTTAGAGGTTTGGATTGGCTGTTTATTAACGCAGTCCTTCTTAACGATTTTTATTTAATTCCATTAAAATGTAATTATTTTCCCAAATACGTTCAGTGTATATGATTTGTTTCTGACTGTGTCGCAGGGTCCATTACGTTGTTCAATTTTTATGAAGTTAAAATAAATTATATATGAGTGTGTGTAGTTTTGGTAGATTCATTTTCCATACACACACACACTCACATTATTGAAGTTGAATAACTTATTATTCGAGATAAAGATTGAATATATAGAAGTAGTAGGCTTGTAAGTCTCAGGTTTAATATTTAATCGACTTCTATGCGACATCTGTCGTTTGCTACAATTAATGTAATTCTGAGAAAACATTTTCCAACATAGCAGAATGGATGAGTAAAATGGTATGATGAACTCGACGATTCAAGTTTAGGCTTGGCTTCTAATAGTGAAGTGCTTTGAGAGATAGTATTTAGAATAATATTAGTAACAGTGTGGTAAATAACGCTTTTTTTTACGATCATAGGGCTTGCAAAGTGCTTCTAAACATATGCAAAAAATAGTACTAAATTGAACGTGTTTATTTATAATTTGCTAAATTTGTTTGTTACGCAGTCATTAAACTGCCTTTCTAACATATGCCTACGAACTATATAACCATGGATTTAGGGTTAATAAATATATCACGAGTTGACATTAATTCAATAAACGTTCGTTCTGAATTGGTCCCCCACCCCAATCATATATTTAGTCGCGAAGATATAGATGTTTTTATGCTTGTCGTCTGCTCGCATCATTAGTTTTTAATGCAGTATTCATACAGCATCACTTTTACCAGTTAAATAACAATCAAACTACATACGACACTAATTTGTGTTGACGGTGGTGCCATCTGCAGAACATTAACAATATTATTTTTAAAGTGTATAAAGTTATTATTTTACGAAGTTGCTATTAGGTAATTCTTATAAAAGTATCACTCCTGTAATGTATTTCTTAAGGGTTGATGTCATCCATTAGTTAGAACTATTAATACTTACACTTCAGTACAAGGACCGTATTAGTCTTGGAATGATGGAAGAAATATTCTGCACTATTTTGTGTGGTATTTCCTTATTAAGCTTAAGTAAACTTGTACCAAAACCTTGTGTGTCTTTTCAAGTTCAAACTTAAGGTTCGTCTACATTGAGTAACGACAGAAGAATAGACCTTAACTGCTAACGTAATGCAAGTATCCCCAAAATAGTTTCTATGCAGAAGTGAAATAATGCGACTAGAATATTTCACACCCTTTACAAATGTTCAGAATAAAAACAGTTTTTGCAGTTGTTTTTTCTTGGGTGATTGTAGCCCGATGTTTAATGTGTGTGTGTTGTTTGTCCATCAGAAGTGTTTAATATAATATTAATAGAATTTTGTAAGTTAGGGTCCTAAGTGCGTGTTGAGTGTAAAAAGAGAGTTAGGAGGGGCGGGCCTTATTGTTAATAGAATATCTTCTCTGTAGTCAGTCAGTAAAGGGAGTGGTCAGATTAGTTTTTGAATTTCGTCCAAAGTCGCTAACCGTTATTTTTTTACTAGTAACATTGACCATCACAGTATAACACCCCCACGGCTGAAAGGGCAAGCATATTTGTCGGGAAAGGGATTCGAACCCGCGAGTCAAGCGCCCTAACCACCTGGGTTAGAACGGTTAGAGTAAATCAGAACTAATAAAACAAATACCGGTAAACTGCCCACTTCCAAACAATAAATACTGTATATTATATTTTAGGGATGATTTCACTAAACCAACTTTTTACAGTAAGAGAATTAATAATGTGTGTTTTAACTGTATAATTATTGTGTATAAACTTGTTTCTAGATATTTTGTTAAAGATAAAATACCAGAAACCTGGACAAATTTTCCGACAGAATATTCTAGTCGGCACAGATCAGGTCTGAATCTTATTTTATTAAACTATCTAGTAGTTATTTAGACCATCTACTCAAAAATAAATATTTCTTTTTATAAAATGTGATTATGGATGAGAGAGAGTTGCCTATATTTACATTCATTCGGGTCCCTTCATTGCTTCATCTAAACACTGCTCGATACGTATCAAAGAAAGCACGACACATAACTCTCTTGTCAGTTCTCCTTAAGGATGAAGAGGTTATATCAAGACAATAATTAATACAGTATCAAGTAGTCCTCGTCAAATCCTTGTTTCACAAAATAAATAAAATTGAGTAAAAAGCACAATTCTCATTGTAATAATTGTTGGATCAGATTGCTCAAAAGGTAAACATATCGTCACACAGATATGTTATATACAGCATTCACTAGCTTTGGATGTGTTGTTTAAGGTTCATATAAACCAGTCGCAAACCTTTTATCTTAAAATTTAACCCACAAACTAGAATCCAGTCCATAATGTAAAAACGTTTTAATCACGGATATTCACATATTTAAAGAATGGTTATATAGTATTTACAGATGACTTTGTCCATATATGCAAGTGTCGAGTACATTTCTAGTAATTCTGGATTTTACAGTACAGATTCCTTAGAGGAATATTTGTTTTGTATAAATTACACACTTCAGGTGCACTAATAATTAATGTGCAATGCACTCTAAAAATTGCACTTGGTGTCAGTTAAAACACCGTTTTGTTTTTCTGCCAGATGTGTAATAACATCATTTCTACCTCTCTACCTTTCAGGGTAAAGTAACAAATCATTCCACAAATTGTAAGAAAGAAACAATTTAAGAATTCTAGAAAACACCAACACCATAAAAATTTAAATAAAATCGTTAATAAATATGTACAGACTTTGTAAGTCACATTTTTCTTATGAAAATATGCACAGTGCATTACCATTGTCACCTCTTAGATCATCTGACGATTCTTATAATCCACCCTTGATCCCAGAGTTTTTTATTGTTTTTTTTTTGGCAACAGATCATAACACACAAACCCTTTGAACTTAGTTCTTAATATTAATTACTAGCTTATACCCAACCCTGAATTGGTCTGGTAAAAGTTTTATTTTAACAGGCTAGTTTTAAAATATTTCACAAAATCTCTCCTCTATAAAACAATTCTAAATCGTAGTATTTTTTATTAGCACAGCTGTGTTTACATCGATTAAAAGTGGTCATCTTGGGTCAACGTGACACCAGTAGCATAACTTGATTTTTAGTTCTTGGTTCTCATGTCCATCAATCTAACAGAATTCTTCTCCAACGTAACTTTCATCAAGGTATATCTTATTATTATATGGATATATCTCAGATTAAATTAGTAGTTCAGCTAAAAAACAATACACACAGAAAGTGATACTATTATACCTGAAAGTTTATTCTATCAAATAAATTTTGAACTATTTGTATTCATTCATCATAGACAATATTAACTCATAATCCAAGTAAAGTTAGAATAAAGGGATCATACTTTGGAATTTGTAGCTTACTTGGTATAGCAATAAACGTGACAACAAAGTCAGTGACCAGAACTATACAGAAGTACAAAAACTACAGTGAGTGGTTCCTGGAGAAGCTGGAAAAAAGTATTTTTAGATCACGTTTGGATGTGTGAACTTTCAACACATTGTTTGGTCAAGATTAACTAAATATTCTATTTAATATTGAAGTATTTTGAAACCTTAAGTTATGATTAAAGGAAATGTTGTGAATGATATATGCATGTATCCACTCACATAGATAGAATATTTCTTCAAGTTGAGAAGTAAAGACTAAACAGATGGTCAAGAGACTTGTGATGATGGTCATTCCTCCAAGCCCCACTAGATGTAGAGTACAACAACTGGCTTTTTCTACTAGAATCACAGAATGGTCATAAACTCGTTAATACCTCCCATACCCCTGATATCTGACAACAGATGTCTGTTTGTTTAGTCCATCACATTCAAAGATTTTTGTGAAGAAAATTACCTGTTGATGAGACAGTTAATTATTTTGTCATCTCCGGTATATGACCGCATATTAAAGTTGTTTTCCATTACGATGATCAATTTCATGAATATATATTTTTATACGACTTGACGTTAGCTTTTTGTTGCTTTTTTTCTAAAATAATACAGCTCATATAATACACCCGACAAAATTTCGGGTGTGTCCTGATTGGTATCAGAATAACATTAATTATTATTATGAAGAGTCCATATTACGCAGAATATTCCACAATTCAAATGTTGCACGTGCTTAGAAATACTGATTGATTGGCAAGTTGCAATTATAATACCATGTTAAATTGATATAATTATTCAATTTCAGGGTATTGAGAACAGAATCCCTACATTAGCATTCTTTCAGAGCTTCCTAAACGAGGCATACAGAACGTGGTATCACGTATTTCATGCACACTTATTATATGTTATACCAGTCACTGAAATAACGATTCTTTTATATACATTCACCATTAAAATTATCTTAGAACCGAAAAGTCTGAGTCGTTCTGTTTAACTAAACACAATTAAAACTTGTAAAATCATTAATAAATCAGTTGGAAGTGGAGTGTTGTAATATAAACAGTATCTGAAAACCTAACACGTTTTTGAATACCATTTGGAAATTAGAAATACAGCAGTAATTCAACCAACTGTAAACAGAACTTAATTTATAAAAGTTATACAAACCACGTTTTAATTCATATCTAAATATATCGGGTAAGAAATGAGAAGAACAACTTGCAACATTTATACCCAATAGCTGTCGTGATTACATTACTGTGACAGAAGTAATCACTGTTATAGGAAAACTATGATTGGTCTACAGCTCGTGTTAGTCTCGAGTGAAAATTACATCAGAAATCACTATTTTGGAAGAAAAAAATGTTTAAATACAATAAGAAAATATTTTTATATAATTTAGAAAGACACTTGAGAAGAATTCAAGTTTTTTCTCAAAATGTATTAAGTTGTATAAATTTTCTCCAGTTAGAAATAAAATACGACTTATTACTCCAGAAAACAAATATTTTGTATTTAAGTCAACTTTGTGCCTTCATTAGAGCAACCTTAAACATGTGCTAACTGGTTTTAGGCTTGTAGAAAAGTTCAAATCAGTGTAACAAGGCAAACTTCATGAGAACGTATTTAATACATTTCTCTCAGAGATGCCAACTATTTCAAATTACTGAGCGTTATGACTGTAGACAGACCCCGTACAGATATCGTACAACCACTGGATAGTTTTGAGTCATCCATGTCTGTGGATCCACCTGTGACTGAACTGTGAACACTGTTAGTAAGTATGCTTGTTTTGTCATCTTCACAACCCAACATTTGTACAATGGCTGTAGTTATGGTTCTAACACAGCTATATTTTTTCGCTATATCAGAGTCTGGGAACATTTTTCTGCATGGATGTCCTGCATGATTGGCTACAGCTAAATTATGAGCAATGACGAATTGCGTGAACATCACTTCTGAATTTATGGTTTCATATTCAGAATTCTCACTCATAAATGTCGTTATCTGCATCATTTTTGTCTTCGCCTCAGCCTTTTGTTGGTGAGATGCCGATTTTGTATGTCTGGAACAAACGTTTATCCCGCCATGCGCCACAGAAAAATCGATATGACAAACTGCACAAAACGCATCACTGTCACTGACTTTTGATGCCATGACCGGATATTTTGCACTATACTCTTTCCTAAATTTTTGATTCACAGTTTTAGTCCTTTTAGACTTGCCAGAAACAAGACAACTCGTGAACGATCGCATTAGTGTTTCTGTGCCGCTTAGAAAACGATAAATACCCATCTACGCGAGCCCTGATTGGCTGACAAGCACTAATGACGTAACTGTGGATTCCCACACGTACCCAGTAGGAGAAGCATCTCACTCAAACTATTGGTAGACGTCTGAGATACAAATATTTTTTTTTATTATTTCAAGCACGAACATGATTATCGCAAATAGCCAATCGGACTGTGTCTTTTAATTATCATCAAAATTTATTTGTATCTTGCTAGAGATTTTCTTTTCACCCCTTTCAAGCCCTGTAGGAACAATTTATCACTTTATTGTATAGGCCTATATAATATATAATAATTTGGGAGTTGCAAAAAGTCGTAATATTTGTCTGTATGAGCGTATAGTCGTAATGATTACACTCAAATCATAAGGGTTGCCAGGTCTGTACTCTATGTATAACTCATGTAAGAGGATGAAGCCAAAGATTGTGAAATTGTAAGAACCTTAAAACAAACTACACTATTTAAAGTACACACAACAGTTTACAAGTTTTATTAAACATTAAATACATCTATTAGTGAGAGTTACAATCGTAGTTTAGCTATTTTGTGGGCCAAACATGTTAAGGTGTGCGACTCGTAATCTGAGGGTCGCTGGTTCGCATCTCCGTCGTGCCAAACATGCTTGCACTCCCAGCCGTGGGGACGTTATAATGTTACGGTCAATCCCAGTATTCGTTGGTAAAAGAGTAGCCCAAGAGTTTGGCGGTGGGTGGTGATGACTAGCTGCCTTTCCTCTAGTCTTACACTGTTAAATTAGGAACAGCTAGCGCAGATAGCCCTCGAGTTGCTTTGTGTGAAATTAAAAAACAAAGAAACTCTTGTGATACATAATTATTTGAGACAAGAGCAGAATAGTTTTTTCATTACGTATACATTTTTATGCTGCTATCAGTATTAGAAGTTTTTTCTTGAGTTATTATAGTGAACCACGCAGCATAAAAGTCAGTAGGTTGGTCCAGAGTGCTAAAAACGAGTTATCACTTCAACTTTAAATTACTATTGAAGTTTTAAACACTTACAACAACCTCCCACCCCTATGCAAAGAAGATGAAGCCTGTCTCAGTAAATATGGTTACCAAATTACCAAATTGATTTCATCGACTTCCTCGTGCATCTCACCTGTTCCTCACACACAAAAGAACTAAGTAGATAAGAGACCCAGATGTTAGTAGTCTATCATTTTTCCTGATAGAGACACCTGTTGACAGTAAAGGACATTACGTTCCCACCTCGTTCATATTTTACCATAACTTGCGCATAATTAACTTACTATGACACATCCTTTGTGTGTATTAGTCTTAACATCACAGCCACCTGTGGATATTATCTGTAACTTTCTCATCATTGCTACATTGACGAAACGTAAAGAGGTACAAATAGTTGGTTGTCTGACACCTCCTTCACATTGGCTAACATGTTAATAGTTTACTGCACATTTATTAAAAAATATCGATCACAAATGATTGGCTTTATTATTTTTCATTAACAAACAATTTTAAACACTGATACAAAGCCATAATAAACGTGCAGTTCATTGTGTAAGCAAAC
The DNA here is from genome assembly GCA_011833715.1 of Carcinoscorpius rotundicauda. NCBI lineage: Eukaryota > Metazoa > Arthropoda > Merostomata > Xiphosura > Limulidae > Carcinoscorpius > Carcinoscorpius rotundicauda. Next base: position 125,042,589 of record CM022394.1, on the reverse strand, counting down.
AATTTTTTTAAATAACACCCGTTTTAAAAAACATAAAGGACTTTGATGCGATTTAATGCGAACTTTACCTTTTCATTACGAAACGTAAATAATTTATTTTATGTAAATTACTTGTTATAAAAATAGTAATATAGCCCTCTGGTGGTTAACAGATAAAACTATTCTGAGTTTTGCTCTGCGAATGGTTCAGTAATTACCTTCCTACATTATAAGCTACTGTTAAAAAAAAAAGAATGTTTGTAGCTCAAAACAACAACGGCCATAGTTTATCTACACCCAACACGTGGGGAATCCCTGAAACATGAGGCCAGAATTAAAAAGGTTATAACAAGTTGATAGATAGTTCCCACAGCACTACAGAGATGTACGAGGAATATTTCGGTCAAATACATGGATGCTATATCTGCATCCAGTCCTGTATTAAAAATAAAGGAATAATAGGAAGTAATCTTATACTTCCTGTCAGTAGGAAGTCATCTAATACATACTTCCTGTCAATTTATGATTGACTGTTTTAATAGTTTATAGCAACAGACCAATAACGAGGCAGAGTGAATGTGTTGATTTACTTTGAATCTTACCAGTCATGGAACGCTTTTTATTTGTAAAATATCTTCTGAAACTTTACAAAAATAACCGTTTTTAAACTGTGTTTTTTTCTCCCATCTTGGTCATTATTAAACGTAATATTAAATCGTGATCTCTATTGTAACGGGTAAAATGAAAAACTATTGAAAGAAAACCAACAGTAAAACAGATTAAAACAAGTTTAAGGTTTTCTAACAAATAAGACAATTTTTATTCAAAATATTCCGGCCTCCCAGTGGCTCAGCGGTACGTGTGCAGACTTACACGCTAAAAAGCGGGTTTCGATACCCGTGGTGGGCAGAGCACAGGTAGCCCATTGTGTAGCTTTCTGTTTAATTCAAGACAACGACAAAAATATTACGTTGAGGAAGCAAAAAAACGATTTTTTTCCGATTATACATGTGCTGGATGAAACGCGAAAATTATATGTTAAGCCTAAAATCTTGCACACATTTTGAAACAAACGTTTTAGGGAAAATCGTTTTGTTGCGTTCTGACTACACATCTGTGGCGGACCTGATTTTAGGTGTTTAACTATGAAGTATCCGTGTAGTTCATCTTACTCACAGGAACAAGAATTGGGTGCTCACGTGGCAGTTTTCTAGTCTTACGGAAATGCATAACTCCCTCTTCTGTCGAATACACGAAGTTGTTTCGTATTGCATATACTTCTACACAACAAATCTACCCAAGCGGTGTACCTCTGGATATCTACTAAATATCTGTGTGTAGCACGGTCAATGCGTCATGTATTGAGTTGTATGAGCCAATACGTTTTGAACACCTATGTTTACACGTAGTAAGGAGGGTCAATTTCTTAACAAAATATTTTCAAACTTTTTTAATACGAATTTTATTTATACACAAAGAGATGCTAATGTGCGTAATTGTCTGGTAAGACCTTTTAAACACCCCATGCTTTATTTGAAGCTTTTAATTCAAGAATATTGATGGAAGGAACAAACTTACTACTTATTTTGGTTTTGTTTGTTTGTTTTGGAATTTCGCACAAAGCTACTCGAGGGCTATCTGTGCTAGCCGTCCCTAATTTAGCAGTGTAAGACAAGAGAGAAGCCAGGTAGTCATCACCACCCACCGCCAACTCTTGGGCTACTCATTTACCAACGAATAGTGGGATTGACCGTCACATTTTATACCCCCACCACTGGGAGGGCGAGCATGTTTAGCGCGACCCTCGGATTACGAGTCGCACGCCTTACGCGCTTGGCCATGCCAGGCCAGTTATTTTGGTTTAAAATACTTTGCCCCCCAGTGGCTCAGCGGTATGTCTGCGGACTTACACGCTAAAATCCGGGTTTCGATACCCGTGGTGGGCAGAGCACAGATAGCCCATTGTGTGGCTTTGTGCTTAATTCAAAACAACAACAAAAATATTTCAGATCTGAAAGATATGAAAGACAATCAAGGGCACTTAGAAACTCAAAAGTTTATCTTCGTCCCCAAACGAGAGTTTGATAATTAAGTGTTAGGATGATAGATGTAGCATATTGTAATTAGGGATGTTAAATAACTGATAGGTTTATCTGAGAAGTTGTTTGCGGGAGGCGGTTAGTGGGTTAATAATCTAAGCTGGATGGGTGAGCGGGCTTGGTTATGTCGCCTCAGGGCGGTCTTGAAAGCTGCAAACAAGCTGCGTAAATATTATATATGTAAAAACGGCTCGTTTGGGTTGAGAAAATGTTTTACGTAGAAGAGTGAACAGTGTTTTGACCTTCTTCGGTCATCGTCAGGTTCACCGAAAAAGGTCGAAACGTTGTTCACTCCTCTGCATAAAATATTTTCTCAACCCAAACGAGCCGTTTTTACATATATATATTTCTCTACAAGTGGGTTTCCTTGACATCCCTGCGTAAATATTGTTATCCAAACCAGTACGTTAAAACCGGATCGCCCCTGTAAAGGTGTCGTACCCTTGGTAACAGTTTCATCATACGAAAGCCCACAACTTTTTGTATTAAGATTTTGATTATATCGATGTATTTTGAAGCTCTTCTGCTAACTACGAGATATCTTTACCTTGCTTATGTTTTATTAACTTCATAGCCGAACGTAAGAGTGTAATAACTAAAGAATTGTCACGACTACAAGTTACAACAAAATATCTGAAGTGATAACGGAGTCTCAGAGCTCACACGTAAACAGAAACCAACTGTTGAATGAGTTTGGGCAGCCCAATTTTGATGCTTCTAGTCTGTTCCTAATCCTTTTGGCCCGGCATGGCCAAGTGTGTTAAGGCGTTCGACTCGTAATCTGAGGGTCGCGGGTTCGCATCCCTATCGCGCCAAACATGTTCGCCCTTTCAGCCGTGGGGGCGTTATAATTTGACGGTAAATCCCACTATTCGTTGGTAAAAGAGTAGCTAAAGAGTTGGCGGTGGGTGGTGATGACTAGCTGCCTTCCCACTAGGCTTATACTACTAAATTAGAGACGGCTAGCGCAGATAGCCCTCGAGTAGCTTTGCGCGAAATTCAAAACAAACAAACAATCCTAATCCTTCGTTTCTGGCCAATACCACACTTTTAAGATGAATCGATACGCGAAACCATTCCAAATTTAGCATAGCCCATGCGCTGGCTTGTGATGAAACGGATTCCATACCACTCTGATCCAATCAACAACACCAATACTTTAGTTTCTAACTGTCAACAGGCTCGCGGTGGTTAGTGCATATTAGATTATGGTAAAGCACAGAGATCAATAGGTCATCTGTGCTCTGCCTACTACGAGTATCGAAATCCGATTTTAGTAGACGTACCGCTTTGCCACTGGGAGTTAATGCAAGTTACTCCAATTCTAAAACGGCACGAATAAACGCGACAGTGGCTTTTGGAAGCAAGAGAGATGGGCTAGATTTGACATTTAAGATAATAAAATCATTTTTTTGAAATAAAATCAACTGCATTTTTAAATACGACGTTAAGACTATTTCTTAATTTCATTCGATAGTAAAATTATGAAATATTTTTCAGTTTCAAGTGCTATATTTCCATCTGATGTTTTTCTTTATAAGAATTTTCCAACGTTTGACCCTTCTTTAGTTTTTGATTATAACTACCTTAGCTTTCGAGAACTCATCAAGACTTGTCCAACTACACCTGACAACTGGAACATTAGTGTCAAACTTTGTTCACAAACGTTTATGGAACATTAAATAAATGCATTTATACACTAATGTAGGCTTATAACAACAAGAGTAGTATACATGAAAATTATGATTCACTCTCTTCCACGTTTTTTTGTTTTTCTGATAACATACACGGAATATTAAGTTTAACTTACGTTAATAGTTACTCCATAACTCGTAGTGTATCTGTGGTGAAGAAGGGGAAAGGATAGAGATGTTCTAGGCCTAAACATAAAAATATTTATTTTGGAATTTCGCGCAAAGCTATCTGCACTAGCCGTCCCTAAATTTGCAGTGTAAGACTAGAATGAAGGCACTAGTCATCACAACCCACCGCCACCTCTTGAGTTACTCTTTTACCAATGAATAGTGGGATTGACGTCACATATAACGCCCCAAGGCTGAAAGGACGAGCATGTTTGGTGCAACAGAGATTCGAACCCGCGGCCCTCAGATTATGAGTCGAACGCCTTAAACCACCTGGCCATGCCGGGCCGAAAACATACACTTCTAAAATGTTTTTATAACATAAAGTTAGCAAAAATAGGAAAACAACAGCGAAGTGTAGGTAGCGCTCCAGTTGGTCTCTCCGACTTCGATACTTGTTGCCTTCTTCACGCCGTGGGTTTGTGGGGTGATATTGAGCGTATTTTAAACTTTAGTGTCCTAGAAAAGACGACAAAAATGAGAACAAATTGTCTGCCAGTTGGGACTTCAAACTTGGCCTCTGGATCTGAACTTTTATCCAGAATAACTTTCGTCTTAATATTTTTTCCAATATTTATAAAAACAGCGACAACAAAGTATAGCGTAATAAACAAACAAAAATAAAATCCTGACTTATTCTGCACTTACTTATGTAAAGAATTCTTATCTTGAACATTTTTATCAGTAGTTATATTCAGGCCATTCATCTGTGATGCTGATACACTTCATCATAAGATATTATATTCTAAAACATCACTAAATATCAGATAGTCAACTTTGAAAATTTGAAATCTTAAATTGAAAGCATAATATGCATATTATGCACTAGATGGCAGCATAATAAAACAGTCTATTTTCTTAAATGGATATAATTAGAGAAGTATTAAATGTTTCACATAGAAAATTCGAAAACTTAGATTTAAAAGCATTATTTATGTTATGCACTTGATAGCAGCATATTAAACAAATTATCTGCAAAATTGGAAAGCTTCTGGAAGGGTTATTAGATTTGTTACATAAAAATATCAAAAACTTAGAATATAAAGTAATATTAATATATACCACTAGATAGCAGCAGAGTAGAAGTAATTTTTCTAAAACTAAACTTGGAAGAGACGCTGTTATCATCTGTGTACACATACACACACAAAGTCAAGTCAAATTTAAGTATTTTTTGTTGTTGTATTCTTGGTGTTGTCTGCGCTTCGTCCACCACGAGAAATCGAACCCGAATATTAAGTTCGAAGTCCGCAAGCTTACCACTAATCCATCAAGTGTCAACTTGATTTTATACTCTAACGCTGCTAAATGTCCTGAACATCTTAACAGCTGTAGTAAAAATCTTCGATTTACAAGTTTCTCGGCCCGGCATGGCCAAGCGTGTTAAGGCGCTCGACTCGTAATCCGAGGGTCGTGGGATTGAATCCCGGTCGCACCAAACATGGCCGCCCTTTCAGCCGTGGGGGAGTTATAATGTGACGGTCAATTCTACTGCTCGTTGATAAAAGAGTAGCCCAAGAGTTGGCAGTGGGTGGTGATGATTAGCTGCCTTCCCTCTAGTTTCACACTTCTAAATTTTGATGGCTAGCGCAGATAGCCCTCGAGTAGTTTTGCGCGAAATTTAAAAAACAAACAAACACACAAGTTTCCTACGTAATCATATCTATAAAACCGTGGAGTGATTTGTCTACATGTTCCAATGAAAACTGCACTAATCATTACTTTGATTTAGACCAATAATTTTCTGTACATGATCTAAATGTTCTTACTAAACAATTTTAGATCGCGCTTAGTAAATTAATGGTCTAAATGTATCAATACGAACTATGTTTAAACTGTCCCTCAGCAGTAACTCTATGAACTCGCATCCTAATATCAGGAGTTTCCTCGCAGTAGTCCTGTATAATCCTGCATTTCAACAAACTAAGTTAGGCAGATCCGATGGTCAGAAATATTTTGTATTTTAAATAAAACACGACTTTGTGTCAGCTGATCAGTTCATGAATCATTCGTTTCCAAGTTGTAATGGCACGTGTCCCGCAGTGTTGTAGTAGTTCGGATAAATTCGTTGCATAACTATGCTGTTTCGCTCTATGGGTCAAACACTTGATAAAATAACTTTCGAGATTTTATTCAAGTTCACAGAGATTATTTTTAAAACCAATTCTATGTTTAAAGAGATATTTTTTTCGTGTACAAGAAATCGTGAAATATTTCTCTTTATTATAACTTATGGAAGAAATGTCTTTCATTTGTTTTATAACAGATAGTAACGTCTGTTCAACTGAAGAAACTAAAGTTTACTATGAGTTAAATAAAGACATTTTTTACTTATTTTTTAGTAAGTACTCGAACTATCATATCTATCTGACACGAAAGTTATAATAATGTTTAATACAAACAAATTCTGCAGTGTGTATCTACTGACAGGACCTGGACCGGCATGGCCAGGTGGTGAAGACTCGTAATCTGAGAGTCGCAGGTTCGAATCCCCGTCACACCAAACATGCTCGCTCTTTCAGCCTTGGGGGCGTTATAATGTTCGGTCAATCCCACTATTCGTTGGTAAAATGAGTAGCCCAAGAGTTGGTGGTGGGTGGTGCTGACTACCTGCTTTCCCTCTAGTCTTACACTGCTAAATTAGGGACGGATAGTGCAAATAGCCCTCGAGTAGCTTTGCGCGAGTTTAAAAACAAACAAATCAAACTGACAAAACATCGTTTGATATCAGAATGTGTGTTAATGAGTTAAACATTACATTCACGATACATGAAGTTTAGTGACGAACTGAAGTTCCCAAAATATATCATAAAAATGAGCTAAATATGTCTTCAGAATGTTAACATCAGGAACTTTGATTCATCTACTGGTGGTAGGTAATGTATCTGTTTTTCTATATGATTTGCTGGTGGTAGGTAACGTATCTGTTCTATATGATCTGCTGGTGGTAGGTAACGTATCTGTTCTATATGATCTGCTGGTGGTAGGTAATGTATCTGTTCTATATTATCTGCTGGTGGTAGGTAATGTATCTGTTTTTCTATATGATTTGCTGGTGGTAGGTAACGTATCTGTTCTATATGATCTGCTGGTGGTAGGTAACGTATCTGTTCTATATGATTTGCTGGTGGTAGGTAACGTATCTGTTCTATATGATCTTCTGGTGGTAGGTAATGTATCTGTTCTATATGATCTGCTGGTGTTAGGTAATGTATCTGTTCTATATGATCTGCTGGTGGTAGGTAACGTATCTGTTCTATATGATCTGCTGGTGGTAGGTAATGTATCTGTTCTATATGATCTGCTGGTGGTAGGTAACGTATCTGTTCTATATGATCTGCTGGTGATTGGTAATGTATCTGTTCTATATGATCTGCTGGTGGTAGGTAATGTATCTGTTCTATATGATCTGCTGGTGGTAGGTAATGTATCTGTTCTATATGATCTGCTGGTGGTAGGTAATGTATCTGTTCTATATGATCTGCTGGTGGTAGGTAATGTATCTGTTCTATATGATTTGCTGGTGGTAGGTAACGTATCTGTTCTATATGATCTTCTGGTGGTAGGTAATGTATCTGTTCTATATGATCTGCTGGTGTTAGGTAATGTATCTGTTCTATATGATCTGCTGGTGGTAGGTAACGTATCTGTTCTATATGATCTGCTGGTGGTAGGTAACGTATCTGTTCCATATGATCTGCTGGTTTACTAGCATATCTCTTGCTCTGTGGTATTTCCTAGCAGATTAATGACAAGTTGAAGGAGTTACAGCTTTAGAAGTCGTGGTGAGTAGAGCGCTAACAAACACACCCTATGTGGAACCTGCTACAGGTATATGAAATTCTACTGTGGTAATGTATCTTATGTTCCTTTCGTGATCCTCCAATGAAGTAATGAATGTGTGCTTCTATGTGATGTGGTTTATGCCTCGTATTAACAGGTATGGTATATTTAAAACAAAAATAACTCTCCATTTAAACACAGACATAGATATTTACAAACACACACGTGTATATATATACATTTAACAAAGTACAGGATGGCTTCTGTTACGCTGAACCGATATATTATATCCCAATATGCGGTACATTTATTTCCATGGCTTGGCTTAGCTTGATCTTCAAATTCAAAGTGTGAAAACTGGATTTGTTTGGATATGATACACACGATCACAGCGCATGATAAACTGATACGTGCGTTTTAACTTGTGTAACGTACTTCAATCGCCTTTACTTGACAGTCAGAACTGATCACAAACAGCGACTGTATCCATCTAACGAGGGAATACAGTTCTAATCATCATAAGCTAGACCAAAATATTAACCAGCCTCATTAGCTGCGCATGGATAATTTTGAGATATGATTTATGATCTGTATCAAAATATACGTATACTATCTCTACATCTATTTCTTATATCTATCGATCTATAAAGAACTCCACGCTACTTGTTAACGTTTCGACCAGACTCTTACCTGAGCTATTACTTACTTCTCGTAACACACACCAGTGGTTAAATAACAACTCTCTCTTCCCTAGTTTAATTCTATTGTATTCGTTCTGTTGATCTGTCAGATGCCACAAATAAAGCTTCATTCGTCATTTAACAGTTTTATAACAGCCACACAGGTCTTCAACCTTAGCTTACAATTAAGAAAATAAGCATCTATTGGTTAAATGAGGAGTGAAAACAGTCTTTGATACGCGTAAGCCTAACGAAGCTCTTAAAAAAAAGCTTGTTTTGTTTTCTTATTGACTCAATAAATGAAGGAAGAACAGCCTTTGATAGAAACGTACAATGGATTCCAGCTGTTCTGTTCTGAAAAAAAGACTGGCAGGTTATTATATATAAAAATGAATCGCAGGAGTTGATCATCAATAGGGTTAATTCGATAGCAAATAGTTGTGGGATCTCTTACTAGAGGTCTCTTGGTAAGTTTAACCATTGTGCAGCTTTCAACTAAGAAGCCATCAGGTTTCACCGGAATAAATATGTTGAGGCCTTTCTTTGAAAAAAAACAATTGATATTTCATGCTTGTTAACCTGTTCAGTGTCGTAGAGTAGATAACTCGTCCAAGCCGATAGGTAACTCAGTGCCACGGACGAGTTAATTCGTTCTCAATAATACCTAACTTCAACGCTAGATTTCAGGACCATACAAGCATTTGACCTACTTACAAATTGTTTCACTTTCGATCCAAAAGGGAGTTACGAAAAGAAAGTTACAAAGTGAAGAAGCATTAAAGTTGTATTGTAGCAGCTGAAATACTTGGCAGTCAACAGGTTAAAAGAGGTTGTTTGTTGTTCAGTGCAGAGCTACAGAAAGGACTATTTAACCAACGTGGAGGATCGAACTCCTGGTTTTAGCATTGTAAGATCTTAACCCTACTTCTGAACTAGTGGAGGCGAACAACGATAAAACGTTTATCTGCTATGTTTATCAGTTGATTGAGCATTATTGTTGTTATTTAGTAACACTGAGTTTAAATTTTGTAACAATTAATAAACTGAAACTGAACGTCGTTTCGTTTCTTGAAAATTAAACTCATCAGGTTTCTTGGTCTTTTGATTGGATTATTAAAGTGAATCATAAAAAGAAAATCTAGTTTTTTCAGAACCCCAGTTTGACGAAACAATGCGTACGTACATATGTTCTAAAGTGTCTTTACAAAATAGCATTATAGTTGAATAAAAAAGGTGTTACACTTAAGCCTTACAAATGTTCAGTGGCGGATTTAAGGTTGTGTGGGCCCACGGGCTAATAATTTTTATGGGCCCTACATCACATGAAAATTTTACATAGAATAAAATTATCAATGGGCCCTCATTAAGAACATGCACCCTGGGGCTGAAGCCCCCTCTAGTCCCTACCTAAACACGCCACTGCATATGCTCAAAAAAAAGAAAATTTACTTAATAACGTACTGAAAAAAAGTTGAGAAAACTTATATTGTCGTCTAACTTCTGGTGACTTTACTTACACAGATTACAAATTATGTTTCTATTTATTTTTTTAATTCCTTGAAACTACACCAGGGGTATCCTGCAGTAGCCAACCCTAATTTGAAGGTGAAACACTAGAGGGAAGGCAGCTAGTCATCACACCCCACCGCCAAGTGTTGGGGCTACTTACTCTTTTACCAGCGAATGATGGGGTTGAGAGAACATAATAATTTCCCCACGGCTGTAAAGGTAAGTATGTTTTACGAGACGAGGATTTAACCCCGCGACCCTCAAATGGCGAGTTAAACGCCTTAACCATGTGGCCATGCTGGGCATTTCGTTTCGCTTGCTTATCTTGTGCCCCCCGCTAGTACATCGGTAAGTCTACAGAGTTACAACGCTAAAATCAGGGGTTCGATTCCCCTCGGTGGGCTCAGCAGATGGCACGATGTGGCTTTGCTATAAAAATACACACATGCTTATTTTGTTTTAGAGCAATACCTCAGTGGGCTATCTGCTGTGTTCAAGAGGTGAATCGAGCCTTGGACTTTGTTGTTGTAAGACTTTGAATTTACCTCTGTTCCACCAGGGTGAACGATGATCATTAATTATACTTGGAAAGAGGAATTTTAACACACGTTCGGTTGCAGGTATTTTAAAGAAATTCTTTGCAGTTTTAATGTTGCATAGGTACTTGAATTAAATGGTGGGAAAATATTTTACTCTTCTAAAGAGCGCATCCACTTTAAGAGTTTTACTCAAACTTTGTTAGCAAGCCTTTATTTATCTAAAGCGTGACTGTTTAAATCAGGAAACAGCTTTGTTATTAGAGTAGCGTAATTAAATGTTGGCAAACTTGGTATGTGAGGAATTTTAAGTAGAACGAGACATTAAATTAGATAAAAATACTGGAATGCACCCGTCAGTAAAACAATTTCGAAAACATTCACTTTAAACCAACCAGCCCCTGGTGGTCAACAACACACGTTTTTTTTTTTTATATGTATGAGAGTTTTTCTTTGTTTGTAGTTTAGCACAAAGCTACACTGTGGGCTGGTATCTTTGCTTTGTCCTCCAAAAGTACTGTAATCAGGTTTCCGGAGTTGTGCCACTAGAGGGAGATTGTTTTGTTTTTTTTAATTTCGAGCAAAGCTACACGAGGGCTATTTACGCTAGCCGTCCCTAATTTACCAATATAAAACTAGAGGGAAGGCAAATAGTCATCACCACTCACCACCAACTCTTGGGCTACTCTTTTACCAAATAATAGTGTGATTAACTGTAACTTATAACGCCTCAACAGTTGAAAGGGTGAGTATGTTCGGTGTGACGGGGATACGAGTCAAGCGCCCTAACCTGGCCTTGCCGGGCACTTGTACGAAAGAAGGAAAAGTAAGATAACGCATCTGAACTCGAACCTCGGGTCTCCTTTATAGAAGGAATGTGATAAGCGTATAGCTTCAAACAAACAAACAAATGATAATATGAAATATTTTATCTACAGTAGGATATTTCTAAACAGAAAGTAAAACATTCTCACTTACAACCTCGAAAATTAGTGTAATATTACTGTTACCTTTATAGGATCATTATCACATCTTATTTCAATATTTCTTGGACACACGACCCTAAATGAACCTGCCCCCCCCCAGTGGCTCAGCGGAATGTCTGCGGATTTACAACGCTAAAAACCGGGTTTCGATACCCGTGGTGGGCAGAGCACCGCAAGCTCGTTATGTAGTTTTGTGCTAATTCAAAAACAAAAAAATAAAAAATAAATGAACTTACTAGCAAGTAGTAGCTCTGAAGACGTGTTTCAGTCAACAACGTTGCTTGATAATTTACCATACACACAACTGCTATTCAAATTAATGCCAACTGCCACGTGAGTGGGGCTAGCCTCTTCCAGATGAGAGAGCTAACGTGGGTTCGACAAACTAATGAAGGGGGCTTCTTTCTGTAAACTGTAATATTTACGAAACTAACCAGCTTTAAGAGTAAAAGTTTGTTTTTGAATTAAGCACAAAGCTACACAATGGGCTATCTGTGCTCTGCCCACCACGGGTATCGAAACCAGGATTTTAGCGTGTAAGTCCGCAGACATACCGCTGAGCCACTGGGGGGCTTAAAAGTAAAACCTTTCCGTTGAGTGCAGCGGCTATCGTTGAGGCGAGGGGCACACTAGGAGATAGATTCAGTTAGAGCAACCCCTCTCTCCACACACACACACACATTCCTGAAAATACAGTTTAAGGTGGAGTATTGTGAAATTTTAAAACTATGTTAAAACCAAACGATAAGTTAGTAAAATCATCAGTGTTCCTGTTAATTGATGTACTACAGTGTCCCAGAATGCATCTGTCTAAAAGAAAGTTCACTTACGTTTCTATTATTTGAGATAAAACTCAAATCAATATATTTTCTGAATCCTTATAACTTTTGCTTTATTTAATTAATGAACTTCTATACGTCACTAACTACAATCAACCTAAACTCTGACAACACTTTTTTTTAATACAGCTCTCGGGATGGATAAAATATAACACAAAGTTTCAGTTACTGAAGTTTCTTTTGTTTTGATTTGTCTTGAATTTCGCGCAGAGCTACTCGAGAGCTATCTGCGCTGGCTGTCTCACATTGAGAAGTGTAAGACTACAGGGAAGGCAGCTAATCATCACCACCCACCGCCAACTCTTGGGCTAATCTTTTACCAACGAATAGTGGAATTGATCGTACCATTATAACGCCCCCAAGGCTGAAGGGGAGAGCATATTTGGTATAACGGGGATTCGAACCCACGAACCTTCATTTACAAGTCGATGTTTTAACCACCCGGCCGTGCCACGCCTGTTTATTTTGAATTAAGCACAAAGCTACACAATAGACTATCTATGCTCTGCCCATCACTGGTATCGAAACCCGGTTTCTAGCGGTGTGAGCCCGCAGACATTCCGCTGTGCCACTAGGGGGCCCTTTGTTGTAAATTTTTTTTTAATCCTTCAAAAATAAAACAAGAGAAACTCTTCAGAAGTTGTCAATTTACTCAAAAATAGGATCAGTCCTCAAATTTACAATAAATCAAGTTTATTTATTATTTATATTATTATTATTTATAAATAATAATATTATTATTTATTATTTATAAATAATAATAATAAATAATGTAAGTAACGGAGATAATAATTAACTAAAATACAACTTAAAGGTCTTTCGAAAATGTTTGAATTTCGTTGTGATCTCAAATAATAAAGTATTTATTCAACTTTCTTTCTGGGATGCTCATTTTGGGACACCCTGTACTATAGCCCCACATGGGCACTGAGAGGTATCTTTTTTTCACTTAATTAAGTTTGCATTTTAATCGCCAAAAGTTTATTCTTAAACAGAGGCTCGGTAGTTAGGGCACTCGTATAGCAACCTGCGGATAGCTAGTTCGAATCTCGTTCCTAGACTTGCTTGTCCTTTCAGTGTTGGATGTTGTGAAGCAACGGTAAATCCCACTATTCGTTGATAAAGAGCAGCACAAACGTTTGCTTTGGATGGTGTTGACTAGTTACCTTAGCCCTCATCTGTCACTTCAAAGTTAGGAAGGGCCAGCGCAGACAGCCCTCCAGGGTTTGTGCACGAGATTCAAAACAAACAAACAAATTATTAAATGATCTTACGACTAGCGAATAACTAATTATCCTTTAAAAACAGTCACTACCACTTCCGGTATCTTGAAGGGGTTCTGAACAGCTAAATTAAAAACAGTAAAAGTGAATTTATAAATGCGAAAAATAACAAATGACTTTAAAATCTAAGTTATTTGATGACAGTTCAGTGTATAATTCTACACAGTAAATGTGCTTATCACTTTGAGAGACATAAACAAATATGCAATAAATTCTGAATCAGTGAAATAATTACCTGTAATCTGAAGGGCAAGACGCCCTCTAGTGTTTGTCCTCGTTGTTGTTGTTTTTTAGTTTTTAAAATTATTTATGTTTCTGTAGTTCAGGCCCTTTACAACACGATTCTCCTCAGTAGAGACAGAAAGTGAAGTTGAAATTAATAATTACGTCTCCACTATACGCAGACAGCGACACAGTAGAATTAGCTCTTAATAACGTAAAGCTACTAGCGTAATTTCGAACAGTCGTTACATTTCTTTCCGGTTCGTAGACCTAGCAGAGATGGATGTTTCATTTGTGGGGAAAAGTCCGGTTAATTAAACTGTATTTGTTGTTTTCTCCATCAGCTGAAAACTTCACGAATGATTAAATTTTGTGGTTAATATTTTTTCTTCTTATCCTCCCATTTCCGTTTCTCCTTTTGTTTATTTTTTATATTTCGGAATCACGCATTTTCTATTTTCTTTTGTCTTGTGGGCGGCATCACGGTTGGGTAATAAACAGTCTGTACTATTCACTCACCAGATGTACCCAGAAAGACCTGGAACACCATAAGTTAGGCCTAACGGTAACAGATTTTTGTTATCTGCACTTCCGGTTTGTTTTAACGATGTTGTCTACGCAATATCCTCTTATTTGAACTTTTTTTTTTAATCTCGAAACTAGTATATGTATCGGTCACGTGATATGAAGGCCACCATTATAAAGTTCACGCCGTTGTTAGAAAAAACATTTACACAAAACATTAACAAAACAAAGTCATCTTTATTCAGTATCTCAGCCGGTCAACGTTAAGGTAATGGTTTGGAACGCTAACATTTTAGTTCGGTTCCCTGTAGTTGTGCTAAGTGCAGATAGCCTGTTGTGTAGCTTTGCACCAGTAACGTAACATCATTCCGATGTTCAGGTTAATGTATTATATATAGATCCAATGAAAGTGTATATTAAGACATATAACATAACACTGATACTTTTGTGTATCACCAAGTGAATATTGTGTTGATAAATAATATGAAAATATGTATGTAATGAATTGTCATTTGTATGAAGAAAAAAAGGACATTTAACATAAGTATGACAAACAATATCTGTGTTACAAAGGACAGTTAAAATAAGTACGACAAACAATACCTGTGTTATAAAGGACAGTTAAAATAAGTAGGACAAACAATATCTGTGTTATAAAGGACAGTTAAAATAAGTACGACAAACAATATATGTATTACAAAGGACATTTAAAATAAGCATGACAAACAATATCTGTGTTATAAAGGACATTTAAAATAAGCATGACAAACAATATCTGTGTTATAAAAGACAGTTCAAATAAGTATAATAAACAATATGTGTTATGTATTACTCATCATTCTTTAGTGGCGATTCTAAACACCAACTTTTATAGTCTGGGACAGAACCGTTGCGAACGTATGAAATTGATGTTAACTTTCTCTTTAGCGTTTAAAAACAAACAGACAAAAAGTATTTTAATGTAACGGGTGTGTGTGCTGAGGGTTAATGTAATGGAGGGAAAAGCACCTTTATATTGATGTTTGTGTGTGTGCACGGAAGAGACAACACTTCTAACTTATTTAGCTACTATTGTGAACCTAAATCTTATCAAGCTAATTTGCTTAAAATTAATAAATATTTACGTATCTGATGCACAAGATCTGATGTGTTACGTCTAGTGTTAAGTGTTTTTGATATTTTTTTTGTTCTTGATGACACTTGACGTACTGGTTCTAACTTTCATTTGTTGACATTCAACACTTATCTTACAGTTCAACGTTTAGGACAAAGACCTCGGGACGTTAAATGGTGCTGGTTGACTGCCTTTTGTCTGTGATCTGTTTAGGCATAAAATATTAGAACAATAACACGATACTTGTTAAATATCGGGAGTCAATAACTTTAAGTTTTTTTTTGTTCGATTTGTACGAAAACCTGATACAAAAAGTGTCACCTCGTGGATTCGTACTGGTGTGGTTGCTTAAACTTTCATTTAATCATTGGAACGTTATGACACGAGAGGTTGACTACGTGATATTTAAAGTAGTTTTATTGAGTTCGGTTTACTTTGAGTTTCACGCAAAGCTACACGAGAGCTATCTGCAACAGCAGTCCCAAATTTAGCGTAAATAGACTAGAGGGAAGGCGGTTAGTCAACACCACCCAACGCCTGATCTTTAATCAATGAATGGTAGAATTAATCTCATACTATAAAGCCTCCACGACTGAAAAGGCGAGCTTGTTAGGTGACAGGGATTCGAACGAGCAACCCTTAGATTGGGATTTGAACATCCTAATTCCAGACCTACAAATATTTGGACCACCTTATGTTTACCTTCACAAATTAACGCTGGAATAGTTTTTAAAGGCAGGGAATATGGCTTCAGTGGACGTTCTCACCTCCCCTTTAGATCTGAATCTAGATATGGCTTCAGTTGACGTTCTCACCTCCCCTTTTGCACCTGAATCTAAATATGGCTTCAGTTGACGTTCTCACCTCCCCCTTTGCACCTGAATCTAAATATGGCTTCAGTTGACGTTGTCACCTCCCCTTTTAGATCTGAATCTAAATATGGCTTCAGTTGACGTTGTCACCTCCCCCTTTGGATCTGAATCTAAATATGGCTTCAGTTGACGTTGTCACCTCCCCCTTTGCATCTAAATATGGCTTCAGTTGACGTTGTCACCTCCCCTTTTAGATCTGAATCTAAACATGGCTTCAGTTGACGCTGTCACCTCCCCTTTTAGATCTGAATCTAAATATGGCTTCAGTTGACGTTGTCACCTCTCCTTTACACCTAAATCTAAACTTTATTGCAGATATCCACATCTTACGTACTTTCTAGTTACATTGTTTATAAATGAGTCATGTCTCATTAAGTTTTCTTTCTCACGAACTAAGATCCCTCGACTCTTTTCCTAATAATGACTTTCTGGTTCCAATTTCAATAAATAATGAGATGCTACAGGAAACGCATTTATCAATCGGATCTGTAATCTTCTGACCAAATCTCATCTGCCTGAATCTACGTTTCTGACGCATATTACTACAGGGTTCTATACAAACACGACAACGAGATACAGCTTTCACAAATCACGTAACAGTTTTCCTGTTGGCCAACCTGGTTTGAAAACAACACACACGCAAACTTTAACGTCACTACATAAACGGGCCTATTAATGAATTCTGGAATATGAAGGTCAGAGTATAATAGTAAAAACCAATCTAGTGTATGACTCAGGAGCCTAAAGAAATACCTCTCAGTACAGGTCACATAGTCACTCTTGAAAACAATAGCTGAGAATTGCCGTTCTTGGACTGTTATATCAGCGGAACTTGTACATACCCAGTTCCTAGACGGAAAAACTAGTTTTAATCTTTATCTCGAAAACAATGCCAGATCCCAAATTGTTATTTGAAAAAAGTAAAAAATCGATAGCAGTATTTGAGCTGTTAATTGTACATGTGCAATAAACATGGCCTGGTGGCTATTATGTCAGTTTACGTGATGAAACGGTCTAAGATTCGAGCCCCCTTCGTCGCGCCAAACATGCTCGCCCTTTCAGCCGTGGGGGCGTCATATGTAACGATCAATCCCACTATTCGTTAGTAAAAGAGTAGTCCAAGAGTTGGCGGTGGGTGGTGTTGACTAGCTGCCTTCCCTCTACTCTTACACTGATAAATTAGGGACGGCTAGTACAGATAGCCTTTGTGTAGCTTTGCGCGAAAATCAAAAACAAACAAACAAACAAGATTCGAGCCGTTATGACGTTGGACATTCTCTGTGTAAAAATAACACATACTGTTGTTATTTGGTTTAAAGAGTTGGAAAGAGCTTTCGTGGAGGCGCGTGCTGTTGACTGAACACTATTTAAGGACGGTTGTATTATGCATGACCTCTGGCCTGGCCGTTTAGCCAAATCAGTGCTTTGTAATAAAAGTAATATGAGCGAACGTTTTTTTTATTATGACTGTTGTTCCAAAATATATTATAGGACTAAACGTTTCGCAACGTAACGTTAGAAAAGAACTACTAGAGTGTAGAGTTGAATATTAAGGTAAGAAACAGATTGGTCTTCATAATACAGCAATGTGCGCTTTATTTACTGGAGGTCACACTGACAGTAGTGTGAGGCCAAGTTACGCTTTTATTGTCATGAAAGTTTCGGAAAGTTAAAATGTTCACGTGTTCGTTTTTAAAACTTAATTTTCATGTGTAAGTTTCACAAAATTTTCAAGATCGGTTTGACAAAATATATTGTCCAAGAATCGTTGTATATTGTCCATTATTTCGCTATATAAACTTTAAAATAAAGAAGACGATAAACAGATAATTTTTTTTTTTATAAAACAAAAGTTACCGTTGCAAGCCTTTACATAAAACCAAAATTCAAACTTTCACCAACTGTTTACGCTTAAAAAACGTTAATAGTACGTTTTTACTTTGTTTCGGTTAATTTCGCAAACAGTTTTGTTTTGTTCATGCCCTCGTGGTTTTCTCTATAGTCCGTCAGCATTCCTACATCATGACTGTTTCATGATGCCTGTTTAAAACTGGAAACAGGGTCCACGAGCACTAATTGATAGACTTAGTTAGGGAGGGAAATTAGAAAAGTTGCCAGAAAAATTGCCATATCGTACAAACGCGAGGCACAGGTAAGAATCACGTGACAGGAATGCGAGCTCCGGGCAGCACAGATGGGCGATCAACCATCTCTGGGAAAGCAGACGACGCCGTACGGTAGGATAAGCATTCACATACACACGCACACGTACAACGTTTTGTACGTCGTTTACAAACACCTGGCACGTTTTACCTTGGGGCTAATTCGTGAACGCGCGTCCTCAAGTCCGCCAGAGTACAAGTTTTCTTCAGAGAGGGAAGTTTCGAACCAGAAGCACTACTTATATGCGCGCGTATATTTACGTCAGGAATAACGAAACCCTTAAAAGTGACGTAAACATCTACAAGTCGGTTTTTCTTCTCTTTAATTATTTTTTTTTTCATTGAAGAAAAAGAAAACATAGTGTAAAAGATAGTAAACGCGCTGGCTTTAAACGGACGACGCGCGGTTTACACATACTGAGCCGCGTAGGCCGTTTAACTTGTGCGTTAGGGACTCGTCGTTGTAACAAAGTTGTCACTACGTTTGAAACCGAGCACCTGTTTGAGTCTACTTTTAAACCTTTCATAACGGAAAAATTTAGTTGAAGCCTGATTTCATTCGGATCACGAGGTAAGACGAAAATCTGTACCAGTAACTGTGAAGTTAGGCACGTGAAATTTAGCAAATATTACCAACACGAAACTCTGTTGTTCTATATATTAAATTGTTTCTACTGTACGTGTATTATTCTGACAAAAAAAATGTTATGTCGTACACGAAGTTCTATGATTATAATGACGAAATTGTTTCATGTTGAATATGTTGTTCTGAGCACGTGATACTGTAACACACTGAACACGAAACTGTGTTTTACTACCCCACCTAAAATTTGTTTTATTATAGGAGAACTAATCAGGCGGGAGATTTTATTTACGTTATTAGTGATAACTTATGCTGTGCTAATATTACACGAATCGAGTATATTTGTTCTTGTTTAAACTTAAAGTTTTTGAAAGAACACAGAGAACGTGATGGCCTAGTTGACATTGTTGTTTTTCACTGTACCCGAAGAAAACAACAATATATCAAACTGGTCGGTGTCATGGAAACAATCTCCGTTATTCAGTCATTAGCTTACGTCCAAACAGTTCGTATGTTTCTTTATTAAAACCATGTTTACTTAGTCACGAATATATTTGTCTCATAATCGCTACCTTCTCAACCCTTGGAACTTTTGGTGGTATTTCTGCGGACTCACAACGCTTATAGTTAGTCAGAATACTTGTGTTATCTTTACATCATTTGAAGTTGTCAAATACGTAGTGCACTCTTCCCTTAAAAGTAGTCAGAATACTTGTGTTATCTTTACATCATTTGAAGTTATCAAATATGTAGTGCACTCTTCCCTTAAAATTAGTCAGAATACTTGTGTTACCTTTACATTATTTGAAGTTGTCAAATACATAGTGCACTCTTCCCTTAAAATTAGTCAGAATACTTGTGTTACCTTTACATTATTTGAAGTTGTCAAATACGTAGTGCACTCTTCCCTTAAAATTAGTCAGAATACTTGTGTTACCTTTACATTATTTGAAGTTGTCAAATACGCAGAGCACTCTTCCCGCACTCTTCAGTGCGTCATTTTTCATCACGGTTCTCATTTTGCGTCTAATTAGATTTAATTTAAAATTTTTGTTTTCTAGTTAACTTGAACTAAACACATTTGCTGCCTTAACTTTCTGTCTGTATACATATGTATGTACATGCGTTCTGAAGCAAGCTTTCAAAGCTGTAAAATATTGATCAATTTTAAACGACCATGGAAAATAATCGAATTACTTTACAGGCTTCTCAATGTTTGTTGCCAAGCAGAAACCTGCACAGTGCCCATCGCGGGGATTAATCCCCCCCAACTCTAAGCTCAAACGTTTATAAACCTTCGAATTCAATGCTGAATAACTAAAGAAAGGTTTGGTTTAACGGATTAATTTTGAATTTCTTGCAAGCAAAACATTTAATTCGTTTTTTTAACTGTTTCACTGCCTTTGACACATCCCTGGAATACATTACATAAACAATCTTCGTTTTAACTTTTAAAATGTGGCATTACTTCAATGGGACATCATGAAGACATAACATTACACTTCATAATCAGTGATGTCGAGAAAACCCACTTGTAGAGAAATGTATATGCAAAAACGACTCGTTTGGGTAGAGAAAATATTTTACATAGATGATCGAACAATGTTTCGACCTTCTTTGGTCATCGTCAGGTTCACAAAGAAAGAGGTAACTGACCGGAAGCCGACCACATGTTTGGAAAGGATATAAAATATTTTCTCAACCCAAACGAGCCGTTTTTGCATATATATTACACTTCATACTTCCGTAAGTTAAAAGCCCCGGCATGGCCAGGTGGTTAAGGTACTTGACTCGTAATCTGAGGGTCGCGGGCTCGAATTATCTTCGCATAAAACATGCTCATTCTTATAAGCCATTGGTGGCTTTATAATGTAACAGTCAATCTCACTATTCTTTGGTGAAAGAGTAATCCAAGAGTTGATGATGGGTGGTGATGCCTTCCCTCTAGTCTTACACTGCTAAATTAGGGACGGCTATCGCAAATAGCCCTCTCATGTAGCTTTGCGCGAAATTCAAATGAAATCAAATCTTAAGTTACAAAGTTGACCAGTTTCAAATTTTTTTACAGATAATTAAATATTAAAATGTGATATTGGCTGCTTTTTTAAATGTTTTATGTTATCTGAGAATAAATCTAGTATTTGGAAAGCTATTTATCCATAAACGAACGAGTTAAAGTGCTCAAAACTGTCAAAGATACAAAACTTATAAAATAAGTGATCAGCTTTTCTGGCCTATTTTCATATATATATGCGTATGTGTGTGCAATGCAATGAACTAAATTTGGCCTATATTTTAAAGAAAAAAACTCGTGTTTTATAAAAATAAATCAAACACCTGACATCTAGATCTTAACAGCATTCAGAGCATGCAATCACCATTTTAAGCAAAAATTTTGTAAACTATAATTCAAAAACTCGCATCTATCTATCTATATAAAAAGATCTGAAATTAAATCTACGTAGCATCAAAACCTTTAAAAAAAATGACCTAAATATATCTGGATCGAGTAGAACCTGATTAGCCGCCAGAGGGAAGTTTGCCCTACACGACTGCAAACACAACACGAATGGAATAATTATTAGGGTATTAGGCTTAAGCCAAAATTAGGCCTAATGTTGTATTCTTGCTGGTATTTATCAATTCATTTGTCACTTGGTTACTACCTAATCTGTATCTTTATGTTTTGATAAGCTTTTGGGGTACTTTAATTAATAACTATCAAACTTAACGCCATTATATAATTCTGTTTATAAAAATAGAGAGCTTTTGTTGCAAAAATATGTAAACAAGCAAGGAAGTCAAAGGCTCAGAGTCAATTATAAAAGTACACTCGCGAGGGAAAATAGCAAGGTTAACAAATTACGTCAAATATAAATTTCCTGCTGGCGTTTTGCATGTCGCTAGTTATTAACAATGTCTTATATTCATAAGTACGTTAACATTGTCGTTAAAACTTAAATCAATTGCAAGATCAAACGTATTAATTTTGGAATCTGTTAATTACAACAGTACAGTTTGAATAACTGAAATTTAAAATAAAATGATGCTTATATTATAGCCAAAAGATGGCTTCAGATAAACTAACAGAACAAACTAACTGTACACAACACGAAACTCAGTGTAAAAACTTTGAATTTGTTGATAAGCTTGTAATTAAAATCTGTTTTCAAACTTTAGTTGAAATAGAACTTTCGTCTCTGCTTTACAAAATTTATTAATTGAAACACGTGAAATTTCTAGCTTTGAAATAAGTTTTCGAAAACATAGAATATATTGCAGGTATGAACCACCTAGTTAAATGTAAACCTTGACTTTACGATTGAGTTGGTTTTGTACATTAAACTTGGAAAATTCTATTTGTTGAGTGAATTTCACGCAAAGCTGTTCGAGGGTTATTTGCCCCACACGCCCCCAGACTGGAAGTGATAGACTAAATGGAATACAACAGTCAGTACCAACCCATCACCAACTCTTTGGCTAATTTTGTCAAATCGAATAGTGAGGTTTGTCTGTCGCCCTTGTAAGGCACCCACGGAGACAGAGGGGGCAGCGCCGTTTCCTTGTGTGTGTGTGTGTATAAATGTGTTGCGAGCCACAGAACCTCAGATATACTGCTTGGCCCACGTACACTTTTCTTACTTGGTAATGTTATTTTCTTATTATCAGTATTTTCCAGATAAATTTGGATCCCGGTGTGCCCCCCGCTAGTACAGCGGTATGTCTCCGGATTTACAACGCTAAAATCAGGGGTTCGAGTTCCCTTGGTGGGCTGAGCAGGTAGTCCTTTGTGGCTTTGCTATACGAAAAACACACATACTAAGGATCCTGGTGTAATTATTCCGAATTTAGAACGTCTAATTAGAGGGTGGACAACCACTCAGCAGCACCCGAAGGACACTTTCAGTGGCATTTCATGGTTCGAACCTGCCCCCGAGTGGCACAGTGATATGTCTGCGGACTTACACACTAAAAACCGGGTTTCGATACCCGTGGTGGGCAGAGCACAGATAGCCCATTGAGTAGCTTTGTGCTTAATTCTAAACAAACAAAAAGGTTCGAACCTTCGGCCTCCGATCCTCAGCCAGCCACGAGTTTTCAATGTTTGTAACAAAACCAAAGTCCTCGTTAACCTCAATTTGTTTTGAATTTTGCGCAAAGCTACTTGAGGGATATCTGCGATAGTCGTCCCTAATTTAGCAGTGTAAGACTAGAGGGGGAAGGCAGCTAGTCATCACCACTCACCGCCAACTCTTGGGCTACTCTTTTACCAACGAATAGTGGGATTGACTGTAACATTATAACGCCTCCACGGCTGAAAGGGCGAGCAGGTTTGGTGCGACCGGAATTCGAACCCGCAACCCTCGGATTACGAGTCGAACGCCTTAACACTCTTCGCCATGTCGGACCTAACCTCAACTTGTAATTTATATCAAAGATAAAATATTGAGTGGCCCTCTCCGTCCTAGAAACAGCGATTGAGATAGAACAAACACAAGTATCATTGACGTCTGTTGTCACTGGTGTAGGTTTACAAGACTAGATAGGAAATATATCCACCCACGCAATATTTTAATATTAATTCCAGTTCACAATCACGTAATAAAAAACGCTTTCATGATCTCATTATTTTTTCTGAAGAAAAACAATTAGACGAGCTGTGAATCCGAGGGTTCAAGGTTCGTACCCCACTGTTGCAAAAACATGCTTCGCACTTTGGGTCCACGTGTTCAGAATAAGAGTAACTGATTCCACCGTTTGATCAAGCAAGAATAACTGTCAACGTTTACTATTAGGTTAGCCAAGAATTGACCAAAAGATGACCAGCTTTCTTCCGTTTAACCTGGACATGTCCGTCTGTCACGTTACTTTGACTAATAACTAAACAAATAATAAAGAGCAGATGGTCTTGGGGTAGCTTTGAGTGAAGTTTAAAACAAACTCGAGCTTTTGGATAATAAAAAGCTGAAGTATTTAAAAACACACCTGGTGGCCTATAGTTAAAGTTCTTGAACTCTTTACTGAGTGGCTTATCAAAAATACCACGCATAACTTCAACACGGAAGAAAACAACATGTTTATAAAGTTGGATATACTTCGCTAAATCCATAGCCAGTAACTTTGTTTTCCTTCTCTTTGATTATTCTGTAAGATTGTTTTTTATTAGCTGAAGTACCTACTTTCCAAGCAGTCAAAGATGATTTCTTTTTACAGTTGTTGTTTAATTTCGAATTTTCGCGAAGCCAAACGGTGCGTTTCCTTACGAACAGACAAACACACAGATAGTTCTTAACATACACGCCGGCATTAATCACTAATCTGGATTTAAATCACCGATACAAAACATTTCTTTTTAAACTGAAATGTGTAAATATTTCAATCAATGAACATATGTTAATTATTTTTCGTATTTACCAAATACGCTCTGGGATCCAGGATAACCCCTTCCATACGTGTCAAGAGTAAAAGACCATATAATCATGTTTGTTGACTCCCATTCAAAATTTTATTAAATTACTATCTTATGAATGTACGTTATTAGGTTTGGGTATGGAACTATAGATTATAATTTTAATGTACATATTATATATTATTTAATTTCTTAATTTAAAAGTAAAGATAAATAACACATACTTAAACGTGGTATACTGAATACAGCACTAGTTTAAATTAAATGCTTGTCATGTGAAAAGACAAAGTCTACGGCTTTTTACGCACCGACTCAAAGTACCGACACTGGAAAGTTAGGATTAAAAAAAAAGATTATTCTGTGTTTTTCTATTTGTTGAGATATCGTTTATGTACTGAATGAAATCCAGTGGTCTGGCTCACCTCTTTCCATTTTTGTAAAAAGTCTCTTATATACACTTACTTCTATATATGACATTGAATAACCAATCGAAAGTTCATAATGTCTCTCAAGTGATTTTTTAGCCATTTTCAAAGCTAACGACGTCGTTTCTTACCTTCGAGACAAACCTTTGTTCTCATAAGTTGAGTCTTTAGCCTGTTAAAAATTTCATATTTTGGACCCAAACAACAGCTTAGTTACTAAACTTGATAAATTATAATGAAATTCTATGGTATCAGTATAGTAATTTGCGATTTTTGGTTATTTAAATCTATATAGAAAACTTAAAAGATATAAAAACTTACATTTCGTTTCACATTCTCCACCTGCGACATTTTTAAGGCTTGACAAGCATTAATACATTATGTAATGCATTATAACTGAAGTGTGACTATATTTTATAAAATAATAGTCCATTAAAACACAGCTAAAGAAGGTCACTTTGTAAAGGTCAGCTTTATATCATTGTATACAATTACAATAATGAACGTACGCCGCGCCATTATAACTTCTTTGATGTTAGCCAGCAATTACTGAAAGGTCAATATAATAAGCCCCAGTAGCTCAGCGGTATGTCTGCGGACTTACACGCTAAAATCTGGGTTTCGATACCCGTGATGGGCAGAGCACAGATAGCCCATTGTGTAGCTTTGTGCTTAATTCAAAACAACAACAACAATAACAACATCAATATAATAAATATGTATATAAATGTATAATGTTATATTCTTTGAGCTATTATAATAAACATTTATGTTTTCGATTTATAACTTCTACTCACTTTAAAAAAATTATATTTAGTTCTTATTTTCTACGTTGGTTACGAGATCGGTCAAATCTACCAAACACATTCAGAGATTCCGTTTAGATAGTGAAAAAATAACAAATAAAATAGAAAGCTGTTCTTCTTAAAACGTTTGTTAATTATCTAGAAGTTATAACCATTTCACATGTGAAATTTGAAAATTTTATTGTATATGAAGCTATTTTTAATCTTAAAATGGAAATTACTCTCCATGTTGAACAGTCAACATTCTCAAAGAAAACATTTTGCGAGAAAATCTTTGTTTAAAAATCTTAATTCAAAAACTTGATAATTGATATAAGAAAGCCTTATAATGTTTACCAATAACCTGCAAAATTTTGCAAATACATGCATACGTTATCAACAGTTATAGTATAATTATCCCATGGATAATTTTGTTGTTATTAGTCAAAATTACCTCCGTGAGAGTGCTAACCGAGTTACATATTCGTATGTGTTTTTATCAAAATTAGCTTGTTTGGTGAGCAACTTATACACGTAAGTACTCTCGTCAAAATTAGATCTGTATGTGTGCTAACCGAGTTATATTCGTATGTGATCTACTCAAAATTAAAATTTTATGTGTATTTGTCAAAATTAAATCTGTATTTGTTCTGTAATCTGATTTACATCTATTTGTGTGCTTGTCACTCTATATGTTAGGGTTTTTATCTATTCATTTATGTAAATCTGTTTCAAAGAGTTTTTCTGTTCGACTTTAATCAGCAGAATATCTAACATCTTATTATAATTTATTTTTATAAGTGTCATCTCGGAGTTCTTCTGCATGGTTTTGTGCTAGTTACTGGACACATTAGCATCATTTTACCAACCGAAACAATAAAATTCGATCCGCGATCAAATTACTCGGCACGCTTTTGCCACGTGCTCAGTCAAGTAGCACTTGTCTGATAAGCATGTAGAATATTTGATTACTTTGAAATATGTCCCGGAATGCTATCTTGACAAGAGATATTTTTCTTTTAAATGTGTTTAGGTCGTGTGTTTAACAGATAGAAATAATTTTCTATGAATTTCTCATGTCATTTTTATTTATTTTGAGACTGCGTTTCTAACTTGTTTATAATCAACTAGTGGAGACACTTGTTGTTATAGTGGTTACTTTATGCAGTGTAATGGTTACTTTATATAAGTGCAGCTAGTTGTTATGATGGCAACTGTCACTGAAAACCCTCCGAGTTCTTCTTTTGTTTTAATTGAGGATTATTGTATCATAATATCTAATAGTGCGTGTAACATACTAGACCCTGTTACGATGTAAATACGTGTCGAAAATTTAGTTAAAAAGTTAGGTCTAAACTAAGTGATCGTGAATTTAGTCATAAAGAGCGTGTAGTGGTGATTTTTAAAGTGAACTTATCACAGAGTGTATTTTTATAACTGATTAGGAAAGAAAAAAATAACTTGTCAATTGTGTTCCAAAGTAATTGAACCAGCTTGTATGAACTTTTATGAGAAAATGACAATTATTTAAATCTCGAGATACAACTATAATAGCCAACAATGTAACGAGCACGTGAACATAGATGTTGACTTGTTTTAATACATTATTTTAGAACAAGTAGACTGTGTTGTTTGTTTATTGTTTAAATTTATCGCCAACAAGTCACAGACACCTACTATAAAGAATCCGGCCTACAAAACCTCACAACTACTTTATGTAAGTGTAGCTAGTTGTCATAATGGTTACTTTAAAATAATTTCTAAATAAAAGGATCAAACAATCTCAATATATACACATTTACCGCAGACAAATCTAACGATTACAGTACAGCCCCATTGTGTCAGTCAGCTTCAAAATTCATTTGCCCACCTTGGAACCTACCCTTTACATTGCATCTAGTTCAAGAAGTGTTAGTATTATAAATCATTGAAAACCACTGTTCAACAAAGGTTTCGAAACCTTCAATGTGTCCTTACTTTTTAAAGGGAAGGGTTAGCACTAAATGACAACATGAACTGTACATCGTGACATACGCTTCTAACCATAATAACCCTGCACGAGGTGACATTTAAAAATGCAGTTTAGACTATCGGTCCGCTGACCCTTACAGATCTGTGAATATTCTTAAGAGGGTTTCGCGACAGTAGATACTGAATTTAAAGCATAGTTGAAAAAAGAAAAGGAAAAAAAAAGAGTGTATTTGGTTCGTGACAAAGTTCATAAGGAAAGAGAGGTTGAGAATATGGGGAACCTCAAAATTGTCTTCGGTTCGTAACAGGATTCATGAAGAAAGAGAGGTTGAGAATGTGGGGAACCTCAAAATTGTCTTCGGTTCGTGAAGAAAGAAACGTCAAGAATATGGGTGTCGTGAGATTGGCTTTGGTTCGTAATGGGGTTTCAAGGGGAAAGATGTTGAGAACTGTTGGTGTATGTTTGTAGTAAAGCACAAAATACACAATGGGCTCTCTGTGCTGTGCCCACTATGGGTATTTAAATCAGAATTTCACCGTTATAAGCCTGGTGTTCCCTGGTTGCCTCTGAATTTATAATACAGTAGCTCGTCGACGCCGACATTCTTCCGACAAAGTTCTGATAAAAAAAACAACAGATTTTATACGAAACATTTTTGTTAGATTCTGTAATAAGTCTTATTAATTTAAAAAATAACTGGTTTTGGTCAAGCATTTACAGGCCTGTAGTTTCTTTAAGTTTTAGTTTTTATAAGTATAATTAATTGTGATGTAAAATCTAATACAATCACGTGTTGTGTTTGTGTGTGCGTGTGCAGCATATAATAAAATAAAAGGAAGACAAATAAGGCCCGGCATGGCCGAGCGTGTTAAGGCGTGCGACTCATAATCTGATGGTCGCGGATCCGCATCCCCGTCGCGCCAAACATGCTTGCCCTTTCAGCCGTAAAAGCGTTGTATAGTGACGGTCAATCCCACTATTCGTTGGTAAAAGAGTAACTCAAGAGTTGGCGGTGATGACAAGCTGCCTTCCCTCTAGTCTTGCACTGCTAAACTAGGGACGGCTAGCACAGATAGCCCTCGAGTAGCTTCGTGTGAAATTCAATACAAATATTTTAAACCTTTCGTTTGCGACTTGTGCAAATCTGCCCACCATCCCGTGCGTAAAGATTCACGATTTTTTTTTTATTTTATTGTGCGGTGGGCCATTCAAAATGTTGCGTGCAAATGATGATATCATGTGATGTCAGCCAGTCACCTAGACTAACATTGTACGATGTCAATCGCAGTTGGAGGGTGTTTTACACCAAATATATCCTCTGGTTGAAGAACCTTTCCCATATATGCAGGCGCCTAAGCCCCAGAAAGCTGGCTTTCTACTGTGACAAACAGAGCGATGTGTTTTAAAGTCGTTTAGGTTTGTATTTGTCAGTATTGTGTCATTTTAGTTATAATTATGAGTATATTAGTTATGTAAATCAATACCGAAAATTTTCGTTATATACATTAAAAAAATAAAGGAAGACATTAATGCTGGCTTGATTGGTTTGTTTTTAATTTTCATGCAAAGCTACTCGAGGGCTATCTGCGCTAGCCGTCCCTAATTTAGCAGTGTAAGACTAGAGGGAAGGCAGCTAGTCATCACCACCCACCGCCAACTCTTAGGCTACTCTTTTACCAACGAATAGTGGGATTGACCGTCACATTATTCCCCACGGCTGAAAAGGGTGAGCATGTTTGGTGTGACGGGGATTCGAAACCGCGACCCTCGGATTACGCCTTAACACACTTGGCCATGCCCGGCCAATGCTAGCTTGAATGCTAGCTACCATGGTTACACAACACTTATCTGTTAATGGAGAAACGTTGACGTTTCACACGAAATGAAAATTTTAGCTACAAAAGGATGTTCTCGTATTCTGGATCTGCCCATTTAATATTTATAAGGTATTCTGATTTTTTTTTTTTTTTCTGTTTTGTCAGTTGAATAAATATTTTCTCTGCAAATTAACAGTTTATTCTTCTGACGTTTTCGACCAGAAGGGCACATGCGCAGAACTATTGTAACGAGTTTACAAACTTCACTAGTTCAACACAGTTCTCTAGCAGTTAGAAATGATTAAAGAAATTCGTATTTTTATGAAGACGTTGAGCAGAAACATTTGTTTAAAACGTATTTGCTTTCTGATTGTGGCAAACTTCTCCACAGACCGGACTGGTGACGGCGTGATGACGAAATATCACATTGTGAAGCAGTGAGTTACAACGCCTGTCTCCCCCGTCAGGTTAATATGGCACGCGTGCGCGGTGAGATAAAATGCTTTGCTAAAGTTTCATGAGGTCAGAAAGAGTTCTCGGAGGAAAATGTGGAAATTAGGAAGCGGTTACTAATTCTAAGAACACGTGAAGCTTAGGAGAATATGTAACAGCATACCAACAACACTTGCATGCGCCACGCCAGTGACCATTTGAGTAATATTGGGATTCGTTATATATGTACACAAATACATCACTTTGTTATAACTTAAAAAACATGTCGAAACAAATATAAATCAAACAAAAAACGCTGCATTAACTGAAAAGATCCCTGGGTACAAACTGTAATGTGGGGTTATAAAATGTACCCCAGGTGACTACGGAAGTAGGACCCACGTGGTAGTAACGTATTTTCTTGTTCAGGCCTGGCATGGCTAGGTGGTAAAA
Organism: Carcinoscorpius rotundicauda; assembly: GCA_011833715.1. Taxonomy (NCBI): domain Eukaryota; kingdom Metazoa; phylum Arthropoda; class Merostomata; order Xiphosura; family Limulidae; genus Carcinoscorpius; species Carcinoscorpius rotundicauda. The sequence goes on along the minus strand of CM022394.1, from coordinate 125,012,261 downwards.
GTACTCGATTCGTAATCCGAGGGTCGCGGGTTTGACTCCCCGTCACAATAAACATGCTCGTCCTTTCAGCCGTAAGGGCGTTATAATGGGACGGTCAATCCCACTGTTCATTGATAAAAGAGTAGCCCAAGAGTTGGCCATGGGTGGTGATGACTAGCTGCTTCCCTCTAGTCTTACACTACTAAGCCCGGGACGGTTGGCGCAGATAACCTTCATGTAGCTTTGCGCGAAATTTTAAAAGAACAACAAAATAGACATTGTCTTATTTTTATTCCACTTAAGCTTTCTTCTTCACTTTGGAGAACAATCATCTTCCCACAACTGTCTGCAGACAATGAAGGGTGATATAAATGTGGGACGTTGCGGGCTTGAGCACCCACATATCGCTCTCCTAATTTCTATTTCTATATCTGTTGCTACTCTTTTATTTCTTATGTGAGACTGGCGAATAGAGGTTAAGAGTGATAGTTGGTGTATCCCCACTGCAATGTGGATCCTACTTTCGGTCACCTCCAAAACCTGGGGTACATTATAGTTTGTACCTTGGGATCTTTTTAATTAGTCCAGCGTTTCTCGTTTCGGTCTGGTTTTTAAGTTGTAACTAATATAATTAGTCAGGGGTTTGGATTTGCTGTTTTCCACGCAGTCCTTCCTTGTGGATTTGTTAACTTTATTAATTTTCCCTGATATATATATGTATATGTATATATACACACACCATCAACACTTTGTATAATAAATTAATAATTGTTATCACTTGTCTGTTTGTTTGTTTTTAATTTCGCGCAGAGCTACTTCGAGGGCTATCTGCGATAGCCGTCCCTAATTTAGCAGTGTAAGACTGGAGGGAAGGCAGCTAGTCATTACCACCCACCGCCAACTCTTGGGCTACTCTTTTACCAACGAATAGTGGGATTGACCGTGACATTATAACGCCCCCACGGCTGAAAGGGCGTGGATATTTGGTGCGACCGGGATTCGAACCCACGATTCTCAGATTACGAGTCGAACGCCTTAACCCACCTGGCCATGCCCGGCTGTTATTAGTTGTATTTTAGTGACATACCAGACCAGATTTTAAGGTAAGAATTAATAACATGACTTTATTTGTTTTATGTTATTGCTGACTGAACGATTTATTATTATTATTATTATTCGACTTAACTTTTATGATGACTCACACGAGGTGACAAATCAACAAGCTTGTTTTTTGTGTGTAATTTAGTAATTAAACAGAAGTTTGACCTAAGCCTTTTACTTTGATCTTACTTTCGAATTTTTTACGTTCTTGCTATGGAAATTTAAAAAAGTGAACATCATGCCACGTGCTGCTAATCGAAGATAACACTACCGACCAACACTTTATCATTTGCAGAATGTCTTGTTATCTCGTTAAAGTTTTCAAGAACAAAGTAGAGGGCTCGAAGCAAAGTATTAATCTGGAACAATTTTTGCTTTCTTCTACACCTACGTGTTTGTTTTTAATAATTGACTCATATTATTCTTGATATGTGCTAACATCTATTCTGAGTTTTTTATCATGGCGTCCATCCGAATATTTACTTGGGTGGGGAAGAAACAAACGAACAATCATATATATCCCGTAATTTTCAACGATAAAAAAGGTTGGTGGGAGACAGGGGAGGGGAAGTAGGTGCCCACAAACTTTTAGAAATACCTTTACACAATGTGATAAGAAAAAACCCGAGCACGATTTGAGAATTATACCTGGTAATATGGGTGTGACTAATCGCTTTGATGTCAAGCAGAAGATGCTCTCTTGTATCGATATAACACATCGTTATGAAAAAAAAAGGCTTAAGCAAAATTTAAATGATATTCTGTTGAACATAGCCCAACTAAATAGAAAACTCTAACTTAATATTTGGACATAGGTAAATATCAAGTTATTATGTATTGGAGAAAATGTTTGTTTGTTTGTTTGTTTTGAATTTTCGCACAAAGCTACTCGAGGGCTGTCTGTGCTAGCCGTCCCTAATTTAGCAGTGTAAGACTAGAGGGAAGGCAGCTAGTCATCACCACCCACCGCCAACTCTTGGGCTACTCTTTTACCAACGAAAAGTGGGATTGACCGTTACATTATAACGCCCCCACGGCTGGGAGGGCGAGTCGGATGCGAACCCGCGACCCTCAGATTACGAGCGCATGCCTTAACGCGCTCGGCCATGCCGGGCTTGGAGAGAATGAAGTTTTAATCGTTACTTTCTGGCTCTACTGACTTTGTTTGTTTGTTTTTTAATTTCGCGCAGAGCTACACGAGGGCTATCTGCGCTAGTCGTCCCTAATTTAGCAGTGTAAGACTAGAGGTAAGGCATTTAATTATCACCGCCCACCGCCAACTCTTGGGCTACTCGTTTACCAACGAATAGTAGGATTTACGATCACATTATAACGCCCCTTCAGCTGATAGGACGAGCGTGTTTAGTGTCAAGGAGATTCGAACTCGCGACTCTCGGGTTACGAGTCGAACACCTTAACCTCCTGGCCATGTCGACCCTTGTGACTTAGTGAAAATGTCCTTTATGATGGCAGTACACTTTATTATAATTCAGTTGAATCTTTCTTTCCAGTTCGCAAGTTTTATTTGGTAAGATAACCCAACAGTTTATCCTGGGAGAGATAAACTGGCAACATCTCCTGGGCTAAATAAACTTACAGCATCTCTTAGACTATATATACTAAAAACATCTTTTAGATAAGATAAAATGGTAACATCTCTTGGACTGAATAAACTGGCAACATCTTTTGGAGTAGATAAACTGACAATATCTCTTGGATAAAATAACGTGGCAAGTTCTATTTGACTATCTATACTGGGAATATCCCTAAAGTGTATAAACTGGCAACATCTTTTGGGATTACATAAACTGGGAACATTTTCTGGACTAGATATGTAAATTGGCAACTTCTCTTGGACTAGATAAACAGGAAACATCTCTTGGACCAAACGAACTGACTGGAACACTTGAATTTAGAATTATTATCCGATAAGTACGAATGTGACTCATTTCTAGTACATGTTTCTTTGACTTGGGTTTCATGGTCAACATCTAGATGTATCTTTTAATAACTAGAAAGTAAAGATTCATTTGTAAAGATTCTAGCACAATCGCCGTAATGTTGTGTAATTGCTGAAATGATGAAACAGCCATCCTTCCAATTTGACTGTTTCAGAGAAGAAATTCTTTGATAAAAAGAACTTTACACTGAATTCCATTACTGATTCACCCGAAGTGTAGTAACTGTCCTGATGCAAACTTCCAGGAACACGTTGTTATGAATGCAGATTTCACAATTCGTTCCACCTCAAATCTGAATCATTATTTGGTTTCAATTATCACTAAACGCTGCATGTAATGAGAAGGACAGGGGGAACATATCCCCTTATTGAACTCCCTTTATCTTCCCCGTTCGTTGAACGTGCACGCGCCAGTAATAAGTAGTTCCCAAGTGAACACGAAATGAAGGGGGGGGGGAGGAATTCGTGTTTTATCCCCTCGAAGAGGGGACCAATTTGTCTTCCCCGTACATTGAAAGTATATGACATCAGCTCGTAGTTCCTAAGTGAAAATGAAATGGATTCGTGAAATCCTGCCCAATGACATCAGCAGGCGTAGCTGTTCCACCCGTGCACGTGCAGATACTTCTAATCACGTGGATTCCTTTGTCGGCCGCTGCCGTAAACTCAGTTTCTTCCTGCTTACTTTAATGGCTGTCTCTTGTGTAACTTGTTCAAAAACTCGTCGGCCTTGCCTTGAAACTGCTTCGTGCCCTTTTAAATCTTAAGAGTAAGAACTCCTAGAATTAAAGGGAAGAGGTAAACGTGGGGAGGGGCCTAAACATCTGTACGTTTCATACTTTAGGACAGTGAGAGTGACCTTGTGGTCCGAGTGACTTCCGAGTTGAATAAAATCAACTTGTAGTTTGTGACTGTATATTAAGCGAGTGGGTGACCTTGGGCACTCGTTTATGTTAGCATTTTCACGAAAACAGACAATAATGGAAGTGAGACAAGGTTAGTTTACGCATAAGAAAGGATAAACAAAAAAAATGCATGAAAACGACTCTAATTTACCATGCGCGTGAACACAAAGGGTACTGCCACTACCCCTCCAATTAATTACACGGGGAAATATGTATGAAATATATCTCAAAGCTGTAAACACGATCTCGTATACCATCAAAATGTATCATTTCATACGTACATTACAAGTGCTTTACGAAGGGGTCGTTCCCCTTGACCTTCGACATGACCCCAGAAGCTAACAAATTAATGGAAATTTAACACTGATTGTTCTAATTAATCATTAACACTATAATCCAGAATGTTTATTAAAGATGTTTGAAAATCCTCAATACTATAACCCTGAATGTTTATCAACGATGTTTGTCTGAAAACCCTCAACACTATAATCCCAAATGACTACTAATCCTCATTGATAAGCGATAGATAAATGAACTTTACTCTGTTTGTTTTCAACACACATTTCTATATACGATCCCAGATTGAAGTACATGCCAGCGTGCCAGAATTCAGTTTTAACTGTCACATCTATCACTACAAGCGAAACACAGGAGAGATATCGAACCGATATTTCCTCCCTCTCTCTGCTCAATTTGTTTTAAATCAGGGTTGTTGTATAACAGCCATATATCTTGTTACATCGCTTACATTTAATTCACGCAACACTTCCAACTTGTATTTAAGGTGTTTGTGTCCAGTTTATTACATGGAATGCTGCACCTAACAACGGACGTTGTGGGAAAGGTTATATGAAATTAATATGCCACAACACAACGGAAGTTATCTGTAGTTACTGGGGTTGTGGGAAAGGATATCTGGAATAAACATACCACTACACAACGGAAGTTATCTGTAGCTACTGGGGTTGTGGGAAAGGATATCTGGAATAAACATACCACTACACAACGGAAGTTATCTGTAGTTACTGGGGTTGTGGCAAAGGATATCTGGAATAAACATACCACTACACAACGGAAGTTATCTGTAGCTACTGGGGCTGTGGGAAAGGACATCTAGAATAAACATACCACTACACAACGGAAGTTATCTGTAGTTACTGGGGTTGTGGCAAAGGATATCTGGAATAAACATACCACTACACAACGGAAGTTATCTGTAGTTACTGGGGTTGTTGGAAAGGATATCTGGAATAAACATACCACTACACAACGGAAGTTATCTGTAGTTACTGGGGCTGTGAGAAAGGACATCTAGAATAAACATACCACTACACAACGGAAGTTATCTGTAGTTACTGGGGTTGTGGCAAAGGATATCTGGAATAAACATACCACTACACAACGGAAGTTATCTGTAGTTACTGGGGCTGTGGGAAAGGACATCTAGAATAAACATACCACTACACAACGGAAGTTATCTGTAGTTACTGGGGTTGTGGCAAAGGATATCTGGAATAAACATACCACTACACAACGGAAGTTATCTGTAGTTACTGGGGTTGTTGGAAAGGATATCTGGAATAAACATACCACTACACAACGGAAGTTATCTGTAGTTACTGGGGCTGTGAGAAAGGACATCTAGAATAAACATACCACTACACAACGGAAGTTATCTGTAGTTACTGGGGTTGTGGCAAAGGATATCTGGAATAAACATACCACTACACAACGGAAGTTATCTGTAGTTACTGGGGTTGTTGGAAAGGATATCTGGAATAAATATACCACTACACAACGGAAGTTATCTGTAGTTACTGGGGTTGTGGGAAAGGATATCTGGAATAAACATACCACTACACAACGGAAGTTATCTGCAGTTACTGGGGTTTTGGGAAAGGATATCTGAAATAAATATGCTACCACGCAAAGCATTTTTCTTGTATATACTGGAACTGTGGCGAGAGATTTCTGGGATCAATATACCACGTAATAGATACAAGGGTTGTGGAAACGATGCAGGGAATACAGAACCATACACAAATTCCCTGTGAGTTGTGACATAGGCTTTACGATTTAAATAAATATTTTAACACCCTAAAGTCAGAATAAAATATTAACAGTTTTTCTAATGAAGTGAAAAGTACGAACAATCGGGATGGGTCTTTATTTAGGTCAACTGGTTAAAGTGTTTTTATCCGCCATAACCAAAGCGACCTTTGATACCATCGGAAGATCTGACTTTTTAAAAAACTCTGTCAGAAGAGAAAGTAACATTTGTAATGACTTAGTAATTCTATCATTGAAGGTTTACATATTAAGAGAACTTCAGTTATTAACACAGTTCCGTTTTACATTTAACCATGGCTTGGCCAGGTGGTTAAGGCGCTCGAGTCGTAATCTAGTGGTCGCGGGTTCGAATCCCCGTCACACCAAACATGCTCGCCTTTTCAGACCTGGTAGGCGTTAAAAGTGACGGTTAATCCCACTATTCGTTAGTAAACGAGTAGCCCAAGAGTTGGCGGTGGGTGGTGATGACTAGCTGCCTTTCCTGTAGTCTTACACTGCTAAATTAGGGACGGCTAGCGCAGATAGACCTCGTATAGCTTTGCGCGAAATTCGAAAACAAACAAACAAATAAACCTTGGCTTACCAAAACTATAGAAATACAAAATGTTTGTGTGGTGAAGTATTTTATTTAGTCTTTATTTATGCATGAAGTATTTTAAAGCTGTTATTTAGGTTATCCTACTTGCAAATAAACATTCCTTGCTTAAGTTGCTGGCACAAAGCCAAATACTCAACCTTCTTACCTGTTTTTCCCCTTGGCAATATGCCAACAATTCCGCTATGAGGGTTACTAACACCTTGAAGTGTTCTGTTGTGATAAATGCGAATATTTGTATTGCTTAAAATGTCTTTCAATTCCACTTGTAAATGGTCCATCTTACAGATATATCGATGACATCATTATGTCCTAAAAAAACTAGATATTATTGTTGCGTTTTTGCAATTTTCAGTAAATAACATTCTGAAAATATACATATTTTGATAAATAGGCCCAGTATGGGCAGGTGGTTAGGGCTATCGGGTCGCAATTTGAGAGTCGCCAATCCCCGTTACACCAAATAGGCTTGCCCTTTCAGCCGTGGGGGCGTTATAATGTTCTAACAATCCAACTATTTGTTGATAAAAGAGTAGCCCAAGAGTTGGCGGTGGGTGGTGATGACTAGCTGCCTTCCTTTTAATCTTTTACTGATAAATTAGGGACGGCTAGCGCAGATCGATCAATCCCACTATTCGTTGGTAAAAGAATATCCCAAAAGTTGAAGGTGGGTGGTGATGACTAATAGTCTTTCTCTGGTGTTACACTGCTGAATTAGGAACGACCAGCATAGATAACTCTCGTGTTGCTTTTTGCGAGATTCATAAAACAAAGTTTTTGATAAATAATTAAAATTAGTTTGTGGACGTGTTACGTTTGTAAATAACTCGATGTGTAGTCAGTAGAACGTGCCGTTATTGTTGCTATTTTCAACTTTTGTCTGTAGCGTGTTTGGAAAAAAATTACCACGTTGAATTTGAAATACACTGATAATTTTGAACAACTTTTACGCTAATGGTTGACGTCGGCTGCGTGCACGTGTTTCCTTCATTTTCGGATCAACTCTTTCAAGCATAAAATATGTAAATTGTACAACGCTCGAATGCGCTACGCTTTATTTTCATTTGCTTTTCCTAACAAATTATAGAGGAGTGAATACATTATATTAAAAAGATTTTAAAGTGTTATCACGAACTTCCAATCCACACTAACACACCCGGTCAAGGTCTAACTGACGACAACAGTATTGTAGTATAGTTTTTATTGCAATGGGCTTAGGCATGAGGCTGTCATGTCCGAAGCACAGAATTCTTTCATGGTGCTTTCCATAATCCGTTCATTTTGCGAGGACGACGATTTTTCCAAGGCCCATTTCGACAGCTCGATCACACAAATATTCCAACACAATGCATTCGACGACTTGACCAGTATGAGGTATGAGACAATTGAATGGGAAGTATGACCGTAACGTTACCTTCATTGTCTCTTAACCTCATTTCCGAACAACGACAACATTTCTTTGTGTTAAAAGGTCCGAAAGACCTGCCTGGCAGTACGAGCTAACCTTGTCTTTTGTTTCTACTTTTCTGAACCTCAACTTGTCCCTGGTGCAGTATCTAGCAACGAACACGACTCCCTTTCAGAAGCTTCGCAACATATCATGTACCGCGCTTTTGAAATTTATTTTCACGTAACTGATGTCCTATCGAGTACCGTCAGAACTGATATCCTACAAAACTAGCGTTAAAACAAATATCCTATCTAGTACCGTCAGAACCGATATCCTACAAATCTAGCGTTAAAACAAATATCCTTCCTCGTACCGTAAGAACTTGACAATTAAAGGTACAAATATGTGGCTTTACACTGCACCTATTAAAGGTGATGTATCATATTCACTTCACGTTTTTATTTTTTCTTTCAAAAGCAATTTGTTGATGAAATGGTATTTATCTAACATTTAGGAAGAAAGACTGTTTCAATTTGTTTAGATAAGACAAAATGCACCCACTTTGAAATTCAGAGAAAGTATATATTTCTGTTGACATTTAATGGAACTGCTTATCGTGTAATTCGTATCCTTGATGTAGTGAGCTATTTAAAAAAACACCACACGTAGTTTCGCTTATCTCATCACTTGAATTACAGAATACCACAGAAGCAATAGAGATTCTGATAACTTGTAACAAGGGAAATAAATGTTAAGTTGTACAGCGCCATCTAATTTCAATACCACGAAACCACATAAGCTATATTTTTATAGAATATTCATACAGAATGTTTATACTGAAAAGATATGCAGTCAGTGCACTAAAAAGTTTAAACAAATAAAAAAAATTAAAACTGTTAGTTTACGATTTATCTGTTTCTTTCATTAATTCCGTCAGTGAAACAGCGATATGTCTGTGGACTTTTACCGCTAGAAACCTGGTTTCGATACCACTGTTGGATAAAGCAGATATAGTCCATCGTATAGCTTTGTGTTCAAAAAAAGAGAAAGAATCTAGAATAAATTTTTGTTCATGAAATATAATAAAATTTTGATTTACTCGAATTATAAATAAAATAGATAATTCAATCAGTTTCTATAAATTTAAATAAATTTAATTTTCTATTCGCATGTCATGCAATAAAGTTTCTCGCAAATTAATAAATGTATCACAATTATTAATGGGTTGGTAATTTCGTGAAAAAATGTGAAATTTTCAATATATTTTTATGATTTTTAGGAAGTGGTTACGTATAAAATATGATAAAATACAGTTACACCGACACATTACAAAACACAAAACTATGTTTCATAAAATATTCGTTACAGTTATGATCTCGTGAACGTTACCGTCCTGGGTGAGCACTGTCTGTTGGTGACGTTCTAATTGCCCTGGTGGTTAGAGCACCAAGACCTCGAGCAGAAATCCCTCACTCTAAAAAAACACCCAGTGCAATGGGGATTTTTTTATATTCGTGTTTTTAATAAAGGATCTTATTGAGAGCAAGTTATTTCAATACCATTATGGATGAAATCGGTGTTTCAAATATCGGTTAACATTCAAATTAAAAGATGGCAGCTTCGCATGTTCAGTTCTTAAATTAAATACAACTATCACCGTCTATGAAATGGATTACAAACTACAGTTTTGAATAAAAGAAAACAGTTCAGAAAAAGCGCAGGAAAGAAAATCTTATTTAGCAAACAAAACAAAAAAACAGTAGATGACACGAAAAATCGGGAAAACTTAGGATAAGTGATGCATCGGGTAAAACAACTAACACGGTCAAATAAAACACTTTAGGAAACAAAACGAAGAAGACATACTGGTGTTGAAAGACATCCAAACAGGGTGTTCTATTTCACCCTCCATGTTTTCCACGTGCGTTTAACGAGTACATCTGCTAGTCTAACATAATCTGCATAGATCAAAATCTACTTGTTTGTTTGCTTGATTTTCAGCATAAAGATACCCAATAGGAGATCTGCGATTGGTCCTCCGCGGAGAATCGAACCTCGGATTTAACATTGTAATTTTGTGAATCTATCGCTAATCCACCAGGAGATCTTTATTCTGCAAAACTACATTTCCCACGTTCGTGTACCGGTTTATTTGCTTTTATTTTATTGGCGTCGCTTCTTATTTGTAGCCCACTTGCCGAAAAAAAGATCGAACTGAGAATATTTTTGAAGGTGAGAAGACGCTTCCTCCCCTTTTTGTTTAACTTTTTGTAGCTGGTTAAAGCTGACTGAATGTTTGTGCAGTTTTTGAAAATATATAAATAATTACACTATGTATCAACATTTTTACTTTTTCTTGTTCCTGGGCAGAAAGTGTTATTTTCCAATTGCTTATGCCTAAAGTAAATGGAAAAAAAGACATATTTTTCTCTTCAAACTTTGCTTTTCTGATCTGAGTAATTGAATTTTCAAATTTACCTATTTTCCAGAACATTCCAGGTAGATTCAGTGTTGAGTAGCTAATAGAGAATTTTCTCGAACTTTCTAGAATGTTGTAGAAGTCTCAAAGCTGTGCTGCTCCATAACGGGAATAAGTATCCATCTCTTCCTCTGGATCATTCGGTGCGCCTCAAAGAGGAACACAACAGCGTTAAGACCTTGCCAGAAGCCTTGAAGTATGATGAGTATGGCTGGGATGTTATTGGAGACTTGAAAATGATGGCATTCCTGATGGGTCTCCAAGGAGGCTTTACCAGGTTTATTTGTCATCTTTGCTTTTGGGACAGCAGGGGCACCGCATCACACTACATCAGGAAGCACTGGTCACAACAAATCTCTGTGGGGAAGCACAATATCAAGTGTGAGTCACCAGTGGACCTTCAGAAAGTGTTACTCTCACCATTGCACATAAAATTAGGTATAACGAAACAATTTGTCATAGCTCTTGATAAGAAGTCTTTCTCAAGCTGTTTGAGGCAAAGGTCAAAACTGGTGTCTTCGTTGGACCACAAATAAAGAAGATCCTAGACGTTCAGTGGGAAGGAAAAAAAACTTGGGACAGCTTTGTTACAGTGGTTCGGGGCTTCTTGGGCAATCACAAGGTCGAAAATTATGTGAAACTGGTTGAGGCTCTGGTGAAGAACTACGGCAAAATGGGCTGCAGGATGTCCCTGAAAGTTCATATCCTTGACGCTCATCTTGATAAATTCAAGGATAACATGGGAGCATACTCAGAGGAGCAAGAGGAAAGCTTCCATCAAGATATACTTGACTTTAAGCGCCGCTACCAAGGAGCGTATAATGAAAGCATGATGGGAGACTACGAGACTATATTTGAGAGTTGATACGTGAAAGTGATTTACATTAGAGTCGCAAATACGTGAATAACTACTTACTTCTAAACATTTGTGTTCATTTTTTATAAATTGAGTGTAAATACATGTGAATCTTGATTCATATGTTGTTTTATTCAGACCTTATATAAATGAAAATGTGCAAATTTGCCCGTTTTTACATAGAAAATAGGTTAATTTCTAAATTTAACCATCCAGGTTGCAAAAGCAAAGTTTGAAGGGAATAATGGCCATTTTCTGTACTTTTCAAACATTAGCAATTAAGAAATAACACATACTATTTAGGAACACAATTTGTATTACACAGTTTTAAATATTTCCGTATACGCACACAAATAGGTTGTTTTTATTGGTTTTGTTATGTTTTGAATTTCGCGCAAAGCATCTCGAGGGCTATCTGAGCAAGCCGTCCCTAATTTAGTGGTATAAAACTAGAAATAAGGCAACTAGTCATCACCACCCACCATCAATTTTTGGGCTACTGTTTTACCAACGAATAGTGTGGGATTGATCGTAACTTTATAACGCCCCCACAACTGAAGAGAGCAAGCATGCTTGGCGTGACGGGAATTAGAGCCCACGAGTTTTTATTGGTCCTGAGCTTTATTCAAATCACCAAACGATACTTATAAACCAAAAGACAAAAACTCGAGAACAAAGTAATAACACAGCCATAACAAGTAACACAACACTACAGATTACAGTGACGGATTCTTTATTTTATCAAGCGGATGGGGCGAATCAAAACGATTTGTTTTAGAATATCATGGGAAGCCGCAGTCGAGAAAGGTAGTAGGCATTCCCATTTCATCTAATAAGTCTGGGGCTGAAACCCAACTCCCAACGCAGTTTCAACATTCCTTAACAAATGAGAGGAAACGACAATATTTGACTAATTTAAAGTTAAAACAAATGCGAGTTATTTATCAGCCACATAAAATCACTTTACTCGAAAAATACACTACGCCCTCTATCTCCCATAAGCACACAAAATGAAGTAAACACTCTTCCCTCAACCAGCACTACCCCATCCTACTTATTAAATCAAATTAGGCTAGTTTTATCACGCCCATCCAATTGGCAGTTTGTTTTGTTACAATTTGGAATACCGGAAACGTGCGACAGGAAGTGACTTGCCTATAGTTTACGTATGGATTTTAATTAAAGCTCAAAACGTTATTTTTACCATCAGAATATATTTATATATATGTCTGCAGACATCGTTCATTTTGTTAATGTTTGCTTATTTTTAATTTTTATAAAATAATATGACGCAGTAAGTTCTCAGAAGGGGGCAGTTCAGCAGACCTTTCCATTCTAATTTGTGTCCACCATTGTTTGTTTTAGAGCAAAGCCACATTGGGCTGTCTGCCGATTACACCGAGGAATTTATTCAAGTTAAGCTTACGCCATGATTCAACGTTTGATTGACTCTTTAATGACGGTTCAGGGTTTAATTTATCTTACTATAACTGACAAATAACTCTAGCATGTATAAATTGTCAACAGCTTCGAATGAAATATGAACTTAATGTTAAATTTTCTCCATGCTTGCTATGAAAACATCAATTATGAATTATATCTTTAGCTAGTTATATTCGCTTCGTTTGCTCTGTCGGTTTAAAATTGTCATGTTATGGGCCTAGCCTTCACGTTCGTAGAAGAGGCGCACATTTTCTGGTAATAAAAAACAAATATGCTCGGTCACAGGTATGATTCAACAGGTAATTTATTCATTATATGAGTTCTTTCTTTCATTCCACGGTACGGTTGTTCTAGTGGCACGGGAACGAGGGTAAACGTGAAAAGAACCCTGGGAACTTATGTTATAATGGTTTCCCGCTCGTTCATTGAACAGTGCGAGATATGTTAGGGTTAGCATAAACATTTTAGCGTTATAAACCCTAAAGCTTATTGTTGAGTCATCGGAGGGCCAATATTATGATTGTGTACGTTTTTAACCCTAGAATACGAGAGTTAATTTTTCTATTATCAACACCTGGTGGAATGTGTTGTTGAGATCCCACTTTGGTGTTCTAGGGTTAAGCACAATGTTTTACCTGCGCTGTGCTCACAGGAAAGGATCTAACCCTAACTTTAACGTTATAAGGCCTCGAGTTTATTCCCAATATTACAGTTAACCCCAATAATCACTGTTGGTGCAATCAATACGTGAACACCATTGATGAAAAATAGTGTGAAAATCAGTCGTTAATTTGAGGGTAAAAATCTCGATTTCTTCAATACTGTTCATGATTCACGAACCTCCAGGCCACACGAACAATCAAGTTTAATATTTCAGTTCATTATTAAAGCATATTCGGCTAGCTTGAGCGCTGCTTTAAGACAATGACTTTATCTGCCACGAAACGTATATCAGACATATATTAGGAGTCAACTGTGGTCAACATTTTACTGGGCTGTTGAGTCGAACTACGAAATAGAACGCAACAATTTGCCAAGTATTTTCATTCAGTCTAACAAGATTAAAGTGGGTTCGCCATCTAGCGGATTACTCTCACAAATCCATTCTTTTCCCGCGTTTTTTTTAAGTTTTCTTCTGTCAAATATCTCTTTCCGTTTTTAAAAAAAACCTCTGTTAAAGATAAAATGTTCGTTGTAAAGAACAAAAGCAACAAGTTTCACCTGCGTTAAATATGATTATACAACCCAACAATTAGACAGTTGAATGCGCTCTTGGTTGAAAACAAGTGAGGCTCTGAAGACACAATTGTGCGCGACTAAACTCGTGAACGCAATACATTGTTACGCGAATACCACTAAATAAATATGTGTGAATACTGTGCTGGAAAGTTTATACGTATATAGACGATTTTTTTTGTTTCGCTGAAACCAAAAGACACCTTCATTTATCTCGCAAATTCTTATCAAAACGCCCATCGTGAAGTTGTACATCAGAGCAATTACTATAACTTAGCGCCCTCTATACGTATTATAATAAACTGTATTTCTTTTCGATGCGGAGAAGCTTAAACAAATTGTCTTTCGGTTGGTAAAGTGGTTTAACTTTCAATGCCAAAAAACATATTATAGGAACTGGAAAGCCGACTTCAGTAGATTAAATTATTATCAGTAGTTGTGTGTTTTTAGTATCTATTTTAAAATAGCAGTTTTCTTCGGGAGGGCTATTTAAAAATGTATTATTCGATAGATTATTTAAGCAGAGTATTCATGATGAAACTTTGTAGAATGGACGGCAACTCCTTGTGTCTCTACAACAGGCAGTTGCCGTCCATTCTACAAAGTTTCAACAATTTATAAATGTATTTTGGGTTAAAGTTATTTTTTCTCACACAGGTTTGATTACAGTAAGGTATATTATTAAGTTGCACCAGAAAAAAATAATTAGGCTTACCTATTTATCTGTTTAATTTCACCAAATAACCCTGACATGTCTGTCCTTTTACTCCACTAAGTACCCCGAGTTGATTCACAACGCCTTTAAGTACCCTTACATGACTCCTAATCCCACGACACAATATAGTTTCTTTTTTCCAAATCTTACTAAGTAATATCGTTTTTCAGACCCATTGACACTGGGTCTAACTGGTTCAAAACGGGCCTTGAAAAAAGCAGAGGGAAATTGATTTAGAGAGGGGGATCTCATTATATTTCCTACTCAAACCAAGGAGTTGCCCTGTGTCTCCTAAACCCACTAAGTAATTCCGTTCTATGTGCCTCCCGCTAGTACAGCGGTATGCCTTCGGATTTACAACTCACAATCAGCGGTTTGATTCCCCTCGGTGGGCTCAGCAGATAACCCGATGTAGCTTTTTATAAGAAAACAAACACCCTGCGTTGTATGTTTGATATTTCTACCAATTAATCCAGTTTTGTCTCCTTATCTCACTAAGTAATTCCGCAGTGTTTCATACAAGTAATCCAGTTATGTTTCTTAATCTTAAAAAGTAATCTGATTTTTCCAAGTATTTCTAGATGTTCGCCTGCGTGTGTGTTTTCTGCAGAATGCAATAAATGAAACTCTTCTCTGTCTATTTTCTAGTTCAGATACAGTAAACGAGGTTATAGTGTGTACCTGTTTAGTGTGGTGTACTAATTAATTTAAGACGTTTTCTCAGCCTCCATTGAAGGACGGAAACATGAAACATAAAACCACAAATGTATTATTGTTACACACGTGTGTGTAATCTTTCGTTGTGTTTATTACATTAAAAAATTGTCTAGTCTGTGACACAATCAGAAATATGAAAATCATGTTGAAAACACGGCGTGACAGTTTAAAAGAGGAAGTAAAGACTTAGTTACGTAAGCCTGCAGACATAGCACTAGAGGGCAAATAACTTTTTGAATAGCATTTTGTTTTATTGTACTTTATTAAATGTTTTTTTTTTCTTCAAAAATCTCCCCGATGAATCAACGGTAGATTTATGAACTTACAATACCAATGTCCAGATGACTTGGCATTGCCAAGCGTGTTAAGGTGTGCGACTCGTAATCTGAGGGTCGTGGGTTTGCATCCCTATCGCGCCAAACATGCTCGCCCTTTCAGCCGTGGGGGCGTTATAATGTGACGGTCAATCCCACTATTCGTTGGTAAAATAGTAGCCCAAGAGTTGGCGGTGGGTGGTGAGGATTAGCTTCCTTCCCTCTAGTCTTACACTGCTAAATTAGGGACGGTTAGTACAGATAGCCCTTGAGTAGCTTTGTGCGAAATTCAAACACAAACAAATAAACCAATGTCCAAGGTTCTATTCCTCGGCGTAGACTGTGTTCATATAGCTAATTATGTGGTTTTGCGCTAAATTAAACAAACTTGAATTCCAAACAGCAGATTTATTGATGGCATAAAACTTTGCATCTAGAAACAAATATGTTTATGAGCACACAATTTCACTCGTCCATTGTACTTCTTGATACTTTACTAAAGAAGGGTTTTCGATAAACTACAGTCCGGCATAGCCAAGTGGTTAAGACACTCGATTCGTAATCAGAGGGTTGTAAGTTCGAATTCTAGTTACACTAACCATGCTTGCCTTTTCAGTGATGAGGGCGTTATAATGTGACTCGTTAGTAAAAGAGTAGCCCAAGAGTTGGCGGTGGGTGGTGATGACTAGTTGCCTTCCCTCTAGTCCTACACAGCTAAATTAAGGACGGCTAACGTAGATTGCTCTCGTGTAGCTTTGTGCGAAAATCAAACCCTAAAATAATGTTATAAAAAAAAATTAAAACTGACATCGGTTGATGTTAAATAACATTTGGCAAATAGCGTTCTATTTATTTATAAAAAAAAATATTGCGGTACAGACAGACATTCTTTACGTCTGCTCTGTACATGTTGTGCCATCCCCATGCGGCAAGCATCCAAATAAAACTTTCCGTCCGTCTGTGCACTCATCTTCTCATAAACGAATCAACCGACTGAGATCAAACTTAGCATGCTAATTTAGTGGTCCAAAAGCAAATTAAATTCATTTTAAACTTTTGATATATTAAAAAATTATGGAATAACATAACATCATTCATGTAGTAGTTATTGAAAATGGTTGAGTTTGAACAAAAATTATACCACAACAAAATTTTACTAGTCGGAAACTGTGATTAAAATTTTCGTCATTTTAGCTTGTTTCTCACAATAACTTAAATATACAGTAATAAAATATTCAGCTATGACGTGGAAGATAAAGATATTGCTGCTATTTCCTTGGCTTCCTTATCTCTCCTCATTCATACCGTTTAACTTTATATTTATACAAGGGTTAGAATAAGCGCTTAAGCCTGAAGTAGAGAAATATTTCATAACTGAAACACTTTTTATGATATGTTTAATTCTTGATTTACAATATGGTTCTTCTTAAAAGCATAATTTGTAACTATTATTGAATTTCATGCATTAAATGTAACATATACTGACAGTAGAAATCTTGACCACATCTCTTCTGTAAAAGTGGCTTCTGTGAACGAATGTTGCAACTGTTTTGCCATTTTCGCCTAGTTTCTTGACTCGATAGTTACACTTTATCTGTATTACAACAATTGTCTTTGAGAATGAGCGCTACTGAAAATCCTTGTGAAGAATTTGCTCATTTTTAGCAAATCTGCTCATGTTTCTCTCGTTTTCAAGAGAAATAAAGGCGGAGTAGTGTAATCTCTTAAAAGTAATTTGCAAACCTTTTAAGGAAAGACATTTAAAATGAACTAACTACAAGAGTTTCGAAACGAAAACCCATTGTAAACTGGAAGTTTACTTTTACTTGTAGACGTGACAGATCTGTCGGACTTTCACCAAGAGCAGAGTTGGGTATGCAATTTACAGCTCAAACAAATCAAATACACTCTACTTACACAAGATATTGTTGGTTATCCCATGCTACTGACATAAAGTATTGTTATTCAGTCAGTGTTACTGACATAAAGTATTGTTTACTCAGTGCTACTGACATAAAGTATTGTTTACTCAGTGCTACTGACATAAGATATTGTTGTTTACAGAAAAAAACGAGTTAAAAGATTTCATTTGGAGTTCCTTTACACACTCAACATTTCTGTCAACTATTCTAGACATTAATAAGTTTTTAAAAACTACTTTTATGTGTTACTGATAAATAAGTAACTAGATTAATAAATTGTACTTGTGATAAGCACGTGAGAAAGACAACAAAAACCTACATAGATCTATGTACTTTGAACTTGTGTCTCCATCAGACGACATCTCTGTTTGATCAATTGTGAAATTGTTTACGAAAGACTTTATTAAACCAGTGCATGTTTACTGTTAGAAATTAATAAAGTAAAGTTCGACTTCTTTCAGATAACGTTATTATATAAATAAATATTGTAATAAATGTTAAAGGTACATGTAATAAATCGTTTAGCGCAGTTAAACGTTAAAGAGGTTGTACGCACCGCCCTAACACTTTGTTAATTTTAAGTAACTGCATTGTTATCACGAAGGCAGAATTAAGGGTCTTATTAGCCCTAGGCTTTCCAACTTACAGAGGTACCCTCGAGACAGAACCTGTATGTGAAATACATTTACAGTCAAAGCTTGAGGCCCCCTAATTACTGTGAAGTCCTGGGTAAGTCCATGCCTCAATCCTGGCTTGGTTATCGCATTCACTTGCTCGGGGCTACATTGGAACATGGAATTAAAATTCACTATTGCTCGTTCATGAAAATCACTGAGTAATTAACTGAAAGCCAGTCAACATTGTTGACGACTGAGCGCGGCTTATTCATTCACGTGCCTGGCTGGGGTTCTCGCCCCAGTCCGCTGAAACTGTAGCGGACTGAAGAAATCAACCCAGTTGCAACACCTGTACTCAACTTCGTGTTAATTGTTTCTTTTATAGAAGATCTCTGGTAAGAAACTCTTTTAATTTGAAAATTAAAAAAAAAATTCTTCGGAAAATACGTAAGCCTGTTAAACGACGAGTGTTTGGATTTCTGTACACTGGAGCCAAGGTCTTTCGCTTAGTGCTGTGACTTTTAGTCGCGGCATATTGGCTGATAGAGTGGCTCTGAATGATTCAAGTACAAACCTTCAGTTCATATCTTCACCATCTCTTGTTTCTTTTCTTTTGACTGATTTGAGATGTAATTGCAGGTTTGGGGTCAGGAAGTCAAATCCCTTACATCGATTACACTTGTTTATTTTTGAATTAAACACAAAGTTACGCAATGGGCTATCTGTGCTATGCCCACCACCAGTATCGAAATCCGGTTTTTAGCGTTGTAAGTCCGCAAACATGCCTCTGAGCCACTGGGGAGCATCGATTACACTATGTTACACAAATTTTGTTTCTGGATGGTACGTGTTATTTTTTATTTGCTTATGTTGTAAAAGTACAGAAAGTGGACATTATTCCCTTCAAACTTTGCTTTTGTGACCTGGATAATGAAATTTAGAAACCAACCTATTTCCTATGTAAAAACAGGCAAATTCGCATATTTTCATTTACATAAGGTCTGAATAAAACAACATATGAACGAAGATTTACACGTATTTATATTAAAGTTATACAAAAATGTTTAGAAGTTAATAGTTTTTTGGTTTTTTTTTAGATTTACGACTGTAACGTAAATCACTTTCACGTATCAGCCCCCGAATACAGCCTCCCATCATGCTTTCTTTATACGCTCCCAGATCACAAAAGCAAAGTTTGAAGGGTTTGTTTGTTTGGAATTTCGCACAAAGTTACTCGAGGGCTATCTGTGCTAGCCGTCCCTAATTTAGCAGTGTAAGACTAGAGGGAAGGCAGCTAGTCATCATCACCCACTGCCAACTCTAGGGCTACTCTTTTACCAACAAATAATGGAATTGACCGTCGCATTATACGCCCCCACGGCTGGGAGGACGAGCATGTTTAGCACGACGTGGGCGCGAACCCGCTACCCTCGGATTACGAGTCGCACGCCTTACGCGCTTGGCCATGCCAGGCCTAGTTTGAAGAGAAAAATAGTTTGTTTTTTTTCCATTTACTTTAGGTATAAGTAATTGAGAAATAACATTTTCTGCCACGAAAAGTAAAATGTGTGTTACGTAGTGTTATCTGACCATGTCTAAAGAATTTCAGTAGTGGAGACTGTGTCCTTGTTACGAGACTTTAGCTGCTGGCAAACACTAATGTTTCATTTATTTGTCCATTTAGTACCCCCAGTAGAGGAAAAATAATTAAGTCGCAAGCGTATCTATAGTAAAGCGATTAAACTGGCTGTTTGGGCACGTGATTGAAAGTATAGGGCGATCAGATTTCATGTCAAAAGGGCGTGTTTAGTTCTATCACGTGACACGCTATTATACCATAGTGAAAAATCAGGATATCACATTCTGATCTTCTGGTTGTTGCTTGTGTTTACGTAATATTCTATTAATGTATACAAGACACTGAAAATAAAGTTGTTGATTTACGTCTGTTCTTTACGTTCTTTCGTGGTATAAGGACGTAGTTGATACGTTCGCTATACTCGTCCGGTCAGTCAGCTGCAACTTTAGGTCCTTAAAAGTTAAAATCCGGAGTTTGATTCTTCGCAATGGACAAAACCCAGGAAGTCCGTTAAAGGCTTCGTGTTGAAAAACAAACAAAAAGACGCTCGTGTCTTCTATTACCAGGAGCCTCGTGGACGATACATTGATAAGGAATTTTATTTCTCAATTCAATGAAATAGTGTTTAGTTGTTTTGAAATATCGAGCAAAGCTACACGAGAGATATTCGCGTTACCCGTTACTAATTTAGTAGTGATAGACCAGAGGAAATGTAGCTAGTCATCACCACCCACAGCCAACTCTGGGGTTACTTTTTTACCAACGAACAGTGGGATCGATCGTTTCATTATAACGCTCTCAATGCCATACTGGGCCTGTAGGGTTTGCCACTTCTTTAAGTAAAATATGTACCTCAAATGGATCAGAATCAATGTATCACAAACGGAAATCTCCCAATTTCTCATCTTTCATGAGAACACATACAGAGTTAAAACGTGCATTATAGCGTATTTTCAAATCGCGAGCAAAAACTAACACAAAGTGGAAAAGACAAGAGGAAGTAGGGGAGAAGCAGATGAGGGAAGATAAAAATAGAATAAACGCGCCTTTTCCTATCATCAATTTCAAGTCAAAAGTTGCGACCGGCAAGCTTGGGTTTCGAAGCAAGAATCTTTTCAGTTGCTTAGACGTCTGAATCGTTTGTTGTTGTTTTTCAATTTCGCGCAAAGCCATACGAGGGCTATCTTCGCTAACTGTCTCTAATTTAGTAGTTAAGACTAGACGGAGGGCACCTAGTTATCACCACCTACTGCTATCTCTTGAACTTCTCTTTTATCAACGAATAGTGGGATTGACTGTGCCATTATAACGCCCCCACGGCTGAAAGGGCGAGCATGTTTGGTATGACGGGAATTCGAATCTGCGACTCTCGGATTACGAGTCGAGAGCCCTAACCACCTGGCCATGCTGGGCCTCGACTAGATGGTCAGACTAAATAATTTAATAAAGATTGTTTGTTTGTTTTTGTTTTTTTTATTTTGCGCAAAGCCATATGAGGGCTATCTTTGATAACCTTCCCTAATTTGGTAGTGTAAGACTAGAGGGAAGACAACTAGTCATCACTGCCCACCGCCAGCTCTTGGGCTACTCTTTTACCAACGAATAGTGGGATTGACCGTAAACTTATAACGCCCCTACGGCTGAAAGGGCGAGCATGTTTTTGGTGCGATCCTCGTATTACGATGTTACGAATCGAACGCCTTAACACGCTTGGCCGTGACGGATCATTTAATAAAGAAGGACACAAACTGGCTCAGTTAACCAGTTTGTTCCCAATCCAATTGTGATATTTAGAACAATATCAGGTGTTAAACACGTATAACAGATTAAATTTACCAAAATTACGCATTAGTGACCTGTAATTTAAACTTTTCTTCACTGCGGCAGCATGTGACATATCCCAGATAAATCTGTTTTTCTGGTACATTAAAGGACCTGCGTAGGAGAACCCTGGAAGTGGTGTTATTCTTAATTTATTTCGTAATATTTTACTGTGATTCTTTTATAATGTTTCGGTTTTTAGCTGCACGGTTTTAAAACTACAAACGAAAAAGGTTGCTTATAACTTCATGCAAATTGTTTTGGAATTTCGCACTTCATGCAAAAATTCTTTGTTTTATAACGTCGCATTCATTCACCCTTAGTAACTCCCAAGATAGAAGTCGTTGTTTTGTAACGTCGTAAGGCCCAGCATGGCCAAGCGCGTTAAGGTGTGCGACTCGTAATCTGAGGGTCACCGGTTCACATCCACATCGCGCTAAACGTGCTCGCCCTTTCAGCGGTGGGGGCGTTATAATGTTATGGTCAATTCCACTATTCGTTGGTAAAAGAGTAGCCCAAGAGTTAGCGGTGGGTGGTGATAACTAGCTGCCTTTCCTCTAGTCTTACACTGCTAAATTAGGGACGGCTAGCACAGATAGCCCTCGAGTAGCTTTGTGCTAAATTTAAAAAACAAAAACAAACTTGTAACGCTGTATTCATTCACCTTGTAGTAACAGTAAAGTTTTTGTTTTGTAACTCTCAGACAGCCTATTGCGGAGGTTTGACAAGATCACAACGTGTAACATCACGAAGTAGCCAAAATCTGATACTAGTTTTCTGGTCTCACTGTTACTTCTATGATTTTTCTCGCCTTATCCGTGACGTTTTGGTAGGTTAATAAGGATTTGAGTTTGTCACTCAGAAGATCTCTAGGTCACCTTTCCAAAGAGACACCATTTTTTTGCATTGTTTAGGTACTTTAATGGATCAAAATTTATCATCCAGCAGAATAGATTTAAAGGGCAACTCGCGGGTCAAGGCTACGCCTATTAAAAAGTTGGTAGAAAATTAAAACATACGGCTAAACACTTTCGCGTTGTTGTTTGTTTCCTGGGCTCTCGCCTTAAGCTTATCCATAATTAATGTGACTTGCGTAATAAAATCCTTCGGGTGGCCTTGATCTAAAAGGCATCAGGCTTATCGCGTGCAAATACAGTTGAAATTTAAAAGTATTGGCGTCTGTTATATCACGTTCGTATCAGATCTGGTAATTTGTTATTTCTGCCAACGAGTCCAATCTCCTCGTGCCCGCCATCTAAACGTCATCAACCATTGGAGATCAAGTTACATAAGTCTGCTGCTTATTACTTACTTGATTCTGAGAAAGGTTTTGAGCGCGTCATGGGCTACTGACCACCACCGTTCACTTCCAACACACGAACGTTAAGTTATAAAATTTGTTGGCTATCTCCTCATCTGGGATTACGTCCAACGTGGCTAGTTTAGAAGCAACAACATCATAAGGTGGATTTTATCAAGTAAACCTATTTGAAGTTCTGTTTATGTTTCGTACCAGATAATATATTATATTCTTTTCGCGTATATTTTAGTGTCGCAAATTTCTGCCTTAATCTGTCCAGATTTGGAAAAATAATTTCGGAATTGTTAAGTATTTTTTTAATCTAAAGGTGGAAACGCTGTATAATTAATTTTTGATCGTCTCAGTTGGGTTGAGGATTGTTGGTCAACCATGTGACTTCCCCATTCTCTTTCCAAACGTAACTCTTTTGTAACTGTTTTGAATTTCGCGCAAAACTGAACGAGAGTCATCTACGCTAGTCACTCTAAATTTAACAGGGAAGGCAGCTAGTCATCACCACCAACCGTCAGCTTTTGCGTCACTTCTTTTACTAACGAATAGTGGGATTGACCCTTATATTACAAACCCCCAATGAATGGAAGGGCGAGCATATTTGGTGAGGCGAGGATTGAAACCTTCGAACCTAAAATTACGCCTCGACCATCCTAATCACTTGGCCATGCCGGACCGGCAATAATGGAATAAATAATGTTTAAAGTGTTATGTTTCAAAAGTAATTCAAAATCCGCCAGGGATCTGTCAGTTGGGAGAGGAACTGGAATATCTCCCCCTATAAATTAACTTACTTTAACTGATTAATTTTTATATAAGGATATTTATATTGATCAACCATGGCGGTGATAACATTATTCTTTTGTCATCAGGATGGAAATAATGTTCTTGTTACTCTGTTCGCTGTGGGACCCGGCATGGCCAGGTGGTTATGACGTTCGACTCTTAATCCGAGGGTCGCTATTTCGAATCCCCATCACACCAAACATGCTCACCCTTTCAGCCGTTTGGGCGTTTGTTATAATGTTACTGTCAATCACACTATTCGTTGGTAAAAGAGTAGCCCAAGAGTTGGCGGTGGGTGGTGATGACTAGCTGCTTTCCTTCTAATCTTACACTACTAAATTAGGGACGGCTAGTGCAGATAGCCCTTGTGTAGCTTTGCGGGAAATTAAAAACAAACAAACAAACTGTCCGCTGTTTCTAATTGTCGGTATTGAGGTCCTTTGGCTGACCTGGGAATGTCAGGTACAATCTTGGCTTCTTTCTCACGGATTTATGGTGTTATTAATAATTTTATTCTTTGGGCAGTTGTTAAGTGTTGATATGAATAAAAACCTCGATCAGGGCCATGTTCGTCCATGTTCAACCGTTCACTATGTACACTGGGACACGCTCGCTGTATAAATAGTCCATGTATCTCAATATTTTTCATGTTGTTGGCTTATATTTTGTGTATTTACTTAATTATCTTTTTAATACACTATATGATAAACAATAAAGTAATGAGATATGTA
Source organism: Carcinoscorpius rotundicauda (assembly GCA_011833715.1). Classification (NCBI taxonomy): domain Eukaryota; kingdom Metazoa; phylum Arthropoda; class Merostomata; order Xiphosura; family Limulidae; genus Carcinoscorpius; species Carcinoscorpius rotundicauda. The sequence continues at coordinate 124,987,733 of CM022394.1, read as the reverse complement.
GGTCTAGCTACAGATGGCATATTAATAAACTCAAAGTGCGTACTTAAAGGTGAGAAGTACCTAGGATCATTTTTAATCATGTATGATATAGTGATCTGAAACCGATCTTAGAGTACGTGAATGATTTGTTTAGAAGTCTGTCATAGAGTGGTTAGATGTTTGATATGAATTTCGCGCAAAGTTACACGCGAGCTATCTGCCCCGGTCATTCTTAATTTTGAAATACAATCGAATTACTAGAGGCAAGGACCAACGACATATTTTGTTAACTTTTGAGTTACACTTATCAGAACTAACTATTTGACTTCACTGTCATTCTTATAACGCACGCACGGCACCAAGACACGGAGAGCGACTTTAGATTTTGGTGGTAACGAAGCGAAATCACGAAACATCGAATAAATTCGGCACACTGATTACTGGACTGTGCTCTGTCCCTCAGAAATGGACTTGCCACAGAGGGATATTCCCCGACGGGCTCAATCTAAGCGAAGTCTGAAATTCGTAAAATTGTAAATTAATAGTTAAGTCTGAACGGTAAACCTTTGTGATCAGGGCCGATTTCAGCGAGGGGAAGGTGTGCTGGTAGCTTGCAGGTAACACTAAGGAGGAGTCAGCGATATCTTAGTTCCCTGCCCCCCAGTGGCACAGCGATACGTCTGCGGACTTGCACACTAAAAACTGGGTTTCGATACCCGTGGTAGGCAGAGCACAGATAGCCCATTAAGTAGCTTTGTGCTTAATTCTAAACAAACAAACAAAATCTTAGTTCCCCACTGCCATGGCCTGGTGGTTAAGGTGTTATTTTCGTAATCCGAGGGTCGCGGATTCGAATCCCCGTCACATCAAACATGGCTCCTTTTAGCCATTGGGACGTTATAATGTGACGGTCAATCCTACTCTTCATTGATAAAAGAGTAGTATAAGAGCTGGCAGTGGGTGGTGATGACTAACTGCCTTCCCTCTTGTGTTACACTGCTAAATTAAGGACGGCTAGCGCAGATAGTCCTCGTGTAGCTTTGCGCGAAATTTCGAAACAAACCAAAGCAATAACAGGTACTTATTTCAGGTGTCTTGATTTATTTATACGTAAAATTGTGTCATTGGTTTTCCATAGCTGCAGATACTGGAAACGTTGTTGTGTCAAATAAGACGTAACTAATGTTGAACTATGAAACTCCAAAATAACTTCCAAACCAAGGCAAGTCGTCACAGTTTTCAAATATGCCATAGTATATCATTTAAGAAAACTTATTTCTCATTCTCTGTATCCTTAAACGTACCGACTAATCGTAAAAATTACCAAATCTGTATCAAATCTTGATCACAGAAGCCTCTGGATTTGTTAATATGATTATGCAGTGTACTCTTTTTAAAATCTCGATTTTGAGTGGCTACGTTGTCTGTGTGGTCGGCCATTTCCGCCACAGCAAGAGAAGGGTATAAAAAGATATGCCGAGAGGCACAGCCGTTCTGAACCTCACGCTGGGAAACTTTGTCCCTATGAAATCATAGAATAGGGAAATAAAGTTTTATTATAAAAGTATGCAGTAATAATACGGGTATAATAAATATTTTGTGTGTTAAAAGTCTCTGATAAAGTATCAATATTTTTTTTTATTCCGCTGACGAAGAGATACGATGTCCTCGAATCAAAAGCAACTTGGAAAATTATACCATTAACCCTGTCAGGACTGTAGCCCACTAATACATTTCAAATTTTAATGAAAATAATTGTTTAAACTCTATTTCAACAATGTGTAACTCAAAACTCTTTTGAGAGTTGATATCGTATAATGACGTTTGTCGATCATGATTCGTAAAAGGACGAGAGAGTAAATGTCGAACTTTTCAACGGCAGCTTCAGACGAGTCTCGTCCGTAAACATTGTACTTAACGACATTTTTAGAAATTTTCTGCCCATCCTAAGGCATAGAATGATATTTGTCTAATTGTTATCACTCCTTGATAACATAATTATCTTTGTTTTGGTCTTGTTTCGCACGTGAGGTTAAAATTGTTTATTTATTTGTTTTTAATTTCCCACAAAGCTACACGAGGGTTATCTGCGCCAGCCGTCCTTAATTTAGCAGTGTAAGACTAGAGAGAAGGCAGCTAGTCATCACCACCCACCGCCAGCTCTTGAGCTACTCTTTTAACAACGAATAGTGAGATTGACCGTCACTTTATAACGCACCCACGGGTGAAAGGGCGAGTACGTTTGGAGAAGGTTAAAACAAAATGGTTGGGTGAGGTTGCTACTAGAAGTATGTTATTATTGACAGCACTATCTTACTCAGAACGTCAAAACTTCACAAGCTGAATCTTTCTTTAGACTGAGAGATCATTTTATTCAAATGAAATGCAAATATTTATAGGTTGCAAGTGTATTTTCGGATTCTTTAAGCCTAATATAGTGGCGAACTTTCAGAATATGCCGCATTTGGTGAGACAGTTTTTACTGCTAAAATCCAATAATGCTATACACGTATATAATATTTAGCACTAAACTAGCTTTCAAATTAAGACCGCTTGCACTACGGCATCTAAATAAACATAGAGTAATAAGTACAGACTTGGCACATATTTTTTTCTATTTTCCTTTTTTGTAAATCAACACTTCTCGAGTTTAAGAGCCCACCAACTTCACAGTAATCTGGCTCTAAGCTTGGTCGTGATTTTTATCGAGACTCACGTGACCTCGGGTGAGAGTTAGTTACTGTTGCATTTATTAATGCTTCGCATGTGATGTATTTCATAATACATCAGTGTGAATACTTAACTGCAACACGTCATATACGTATGGATAAACACAATATCTAGCGGTATCAGCTTTCATTACACGTCTCGTCTAACGACGTCAAGAGGGCAGCACGTGCGTTTGAGTGTGCCTTGTAAACATTTGGTTGTGGACGTATGCACAATTAACATATGAAACCACGTGGCTGTGACTGTCTTTCAGATGTTTACCTTGCTGTTTATTTAATCGAGTAACGGTTGTGTTTCTCCCCCTCTGTAGCTGTGTGGCTTTCCTCACCCCCCCCCCCCCATCATTGTAAGTTATCGTATGAAACCTATGTTTGACTTTCGTAGAATAATGACAATAGTAACGGCAAATTGCGTTTATCAAATAATGTCCAAGCAGTCAATGTGGTCTGTTAGGTTGTTTTAAAATTTCTACACGGTTAACTATTCCTAATTTAGTAGTGGGAGACAAGAGGAGGGGGTTACCAAAGAATGGTATGTTTTACTGTCATATCCCCCCAACGGCAGAAATGGCAAGCATGTTCGGTGTGGCTGGGATTCAAACCCGTGACCCTCAGATTTTGGGTCGAGCGCCACCTGCTTGCTTATTTATTGCTACACAAGCTTGATTACAGTTACACACACACATGTAGGTTCATCATTAGTTTTCTTTAACACATAACATCTGATACTTTGTGAAAGTAGGTTAATTATAACTGCAATAGGTCATTTTTGAGGTCACATATGATTTAATTTAAAGTTGCGAAACTTGGCACGTGGCTCTTTCTTTACGTACCTTTACTTTGCCTAGCTTAGGGTTTACAATTCATGAGCAAATTCAAAGGCAGTACTTCGAAACTACATTCCCAAGCGTGGCCATGCGCTCGACTCGCAATCTGAAAGTCGTGGATTCGAATCTCCGTCACACCGCATACATTTGCCCTTTCAGGTGTGTGGGCGTTATAATGTGACGGTAAATCCTACTATGCGTTGGTAAAAGAGTAGTCCAAGAGTTAGAGAGGGGTGGTGTTGACTACCTACCTTTCCTCTAACCTTACGCTGCTAAATTAGGGGGACGACTAGCGCAGATAGCCGTCGTGTAGCTTTGAGCGAAATTCAGTGAACAAACACACGATATTCCCAAGTGAATCGCGGGTTTCAAATGTAATTTGTCAATAAAGAAGACATGCACTCTACCCTTGTAGTTACTTTTATGGACACTAGAGATAGTTTACAATTAAATGAGTTATCGCTTGTAATTATCTATGTAGATCAACAATTAGAAACTTAGCCCTTTGTGGCTTTGCTATACGAAACACACACATTGTTTTCTCAAAGACACTTTCGAGTTTAAGTGAATTATCAAGTCTCTGCGAAATTTCATTAGCCTAGTGTTAAGGGTGGTTGTGAACTCTTTCGAGGGTCACGTGACCTCTAAAAGTTCAAATTTCACTATTCGATTCGAATAACCCCATGGAATTAGTGGTGGCTGGTGGCAAGTATTTGATGTTTACAAATATGTTACAGAGTTTTGAACTTCGATCATTAATAACCATATTTATAGAGTTGTAGCCATGTAGTGGGCAGAACGAGGGTGGGCGGCAAGATATGTCGCGCCGGCCTTGGCTGGTTTTCATAATAGTCTGTCTCGTCAAAATCACGGGATGCTAGTGTTTGTTTGTTTTTGGAATTTCGCACAAAGCTTAGGGAGCGCTACCTGTGCTAGCCGTCCCTAATTTAGCAGTGTAAAACTAGAGGGAAGGCAGCTAGTCATCACCACCCACCGCCAACTCCTGTACCAACGAATAGTGGGATTGATCGTCACATTATAACGCCCACACAGCTGGAAGCTAGTGCAGACCATCGTCGAGAGACTCTACAAACATGTATCGATTAGTTACTGTAGCGTTTACTATTATTTAACAATATATTTATGTTGTCGGGAGTCACTGACATATCTCTTGACCCCCTGCGGTGTTGGACCTTACCTAAAATTTTCTAGCGGGAATCATCTGTGGCGAGTCTGACGCGGGGATCGAACTGCTAATTCTAGTGTTATAAACCATCATACTTCTAAGTGAGCTGAAAACACTAAGTGTTCAACTAGATATTCCACGACACCGCGTTAAACGTATTTAGCACCGAACGCTCTCTTTAACGATGGATAGATTATGTTGTTTTTAATAATTCAATATAATCATAAATACAGTACTTCAATTCGTCGCGGGTCGGATCGTGTGCTTCCAACAATGGAAGATTGCGGTTAATTTTTTTAAAAAATCAACTGATTGTTTGTTTGTGTGTAATATTGCATTTTACACACACACATATAAATATACATATATATAGTGAAATTAAATAATTTATATATAAATGAAGTTAAATGAAAAAAGTCATGAGAAAGTTACTTTAAGAGATAGGTTTTATCTTATCCCCAAATGGTAGTATCTTATTTTTATTTATTTATTTTCTCTTTGTTTCCATATTTTTATGTTTATCTTTTTTCTTATTCTAGCTTGGGAGAGCAGTTACCTTCCCACAACTGTCTGCAGGCAAAGAAGGGTGATATACGGTAGGGACGTTGTGGGCTTGAACACCCACATCTCGTTCTCCTAATTTCTAAATTTCTCATGTGGAACTAGCAAATTGGAAGTTAAGGCAGTGTATCCCCACAGCAACGTGGGTCCTTTTTCTACAGCCACCTCCTAAACCTAGGATACATTTTATAATCCCACGTTATAGCTCGTACCCAATGATCCCCTTTTTAAAAAAAAAGTGCAGCGTATTTTTACAAAAATATTTTAAAAAATTCATGTTAATGTGTTTTGGTTTATCACTTGAATATTTTATGGTTATAGCATATATATATATATAAACACGAAATATTGTCACTTATGTTTAAATTTTTTTGTTTTTGTTTATCTATATTTTATGGATGATTTGAATGTTGTTAATTAAACGAGATGATGGTTTTTTACGTATTAAAGAAGTAAAATTATAAAATGAATGTAATACTATAGATTACCCCTAGATGACGCCACTAATTATCGGAATTACTAGTGTAATATCACATTGGTCGTTGTTGTTTTAGCTTTTGTAACTCTAATTAGAATATTTTCGTTATATTTCAGGGAAATTCGACGTGGCTCAAAACATTTACTGATGATGAGTCAAGACTGTGCGACTCAATTCACGATAAAATAAAATCAACCGAACGACAGCTTTTTGATCTAGTCGTATAACTTCCAGTTAGGTTCTTTCAAGAAAACAAACGAATCAAAGTCACCGAGAAGTTTCTGTTATCACACGAAGGATTCATTGTAAGACACATGAAGAGACGTTCAAATCCCATACTCAGCTTTTTTCACACAAGTAATGTCGTTTGTGATCTTCGAAATACCGAATTACAATGTTGAATTATATAAATTAACAACGCCACCATCGGTAAGAAGAAAATTTCTTTACGCTTCTGGTTATTTTGGAGAAAATTTAAAATAAAAACATTCTGTTGCAGCACAACAACAACAACAACAGCAACAACAACAAACAAAAACAACAACAAGAACAATAACAACAACAAACAAAAACAACAACAACAACAACAACAACAATAACAACAACAAACAAAAACAACAACAATAACAAGAACAACAACAAAAACAAACAAAAACAACAACAACAACAAGAACAACAACAAACAAACAAAAACAACAACAAACAAAAACAACAACAACAACAACAAAAAGGGACAAATTATGCCTTTTCTTTAGTATGTGTTAATTTTAATGTCGTTTTGAGATTCGTCACTGAGATTCTGGTCTCATTTTTTTACATTTTCAGATGCACAAACGCTGTCGATGTTTTGTTTGATTTAAATATTTTGAATATTGTTTTCTTCAGGTAAAACTGAACTTCGCCCAAACGTGAAAAAAAAGACAGGTTCAACTTGCACGTTAGTTAAAACAACAATTATGTCATTTCCGTCGTGAGTTTTATCAAGAATGAAACGGCAACCCGAAACTGAGGTGGAACTATGCTTGAGATATAATATAGTACTGCCAGAATTCTACGCCTGCGAAACGCACGTGAAAGGGGAATCCAGCATCATTACTGGACCAACGTTTTCGAATGGTGAAATAGGTGGGGGCGGCCAAAAATCAATGACGTTTACATCATCCGAAGCCAACCAGCTCACTGCTGACGACAGCCAACAGTCTCCACCGAGCAGCCAGTCGCGACAGAAGGGAAACAGTTGTAGGTTAGGGTTAGCGCCACTCAAGGTAACAGCTACTGCTAATAGGCTTCCAGAGGACATTCTGGCGTTGGCGAAACGCGAGTCTGGACTCTCGCAGGAGTCAGATAAGGAAGAACGGGAAATAGGAAGCCCACAGTCTAATCACGTGGACGAGAACGTCAGAGTTTCACAAGCTGAACTTGTCGTTGACGCGCACGAAAAATGTGACCGACTTCAGGTTAACTATGTGGAAAGTGACGTAAACGTCCCTCAAAATAAGAAAGTTTATGAATACAGTAGTGATAACATCGAAGAAACTGCAGAACGAACAAAAGCTAATCGAAACGTAATAGCAACGAATACAAACGTTCAGGAACTTCACGCCATCATTATCGAAAACGATGTCCAGCTATCGTCGTCGCACGTGAGTTCAAAATGTGCCGAAGCGACACCGTCAGACCACGAAAATGTTGGGATGGCTTTTCCTCGTAACGAGGAAGAAAGTTTGGGTCAGCTGGACACCACTGGCTCAGCTGATCTTCAAATGAACAGTGAGGAAAAGACCAGTGAAGACGAAGTTCAACGTGAATCCCACAAATCTTCTGTAGCTCGTGACGTAGAGCATCGCGATGAAAGTAAATGTGAAGGATATAACCACGATTATATTCAAAGTTTGAAACCTTTTAAATCGTCGTTGAAGAGAAGCTACACCCGGTCTAAAAGCAGAACTCTGCGAGTTACATTTAGTGAAACCATGACCGTATTTTCAGAAGAATTCTCCAGACCACAGGTGGTCGCTGTAAGGCCGACAGATTTGACCCTCAGCGAGGTATGTTCCATGTACGAGCCCCCGTCTCAGTATCAAGACTTGTTAGATCTCAACCCCCCAACTGAATATCAAGATACAACTGATGACGTCACTTTTCCTCTGGAACGAGAGTTTGGCACGGTAACTATAGAGACGGCCACAGAGGAACGAGGTATTACTGAAGCAGTCGATGACATCTATAACGTCAAAGTGAGGTTAAATAAAGGTAACACAGCTGTGGACGCTTGTGTTGCTGCTAATACGTTATCAAGTGTCGACAAGGACAAATCTGTATGCGTGGAAATAGAACCACTTTGTATCATTAAACCAGGCGAAGACACCCAAAGAGGACTTGAGTGTGAGACCTATCATGTAGAAGAAAAGGGAACTTGTGGAAACTGGAACAGTTCAAATAACACTGCTGTTTTAACACTGGATAACGTGAGTTCTGGCGACGGTGTGAGCGTCTCGTTGGACACTACAACTGGAGAATGCGTGCCAGACGTATTGTCTGGAGCTATGGAGCTTGATGCTAAAATCCCCACTCTGGAGAAGCAATCTTCTAGCCTCTCACCCCCACTGAAACAGTTCAGTGTGGACCTGTACCATTCCGGGAAGGAAGACGAGGACTGGAAGGCAGAGCTTAGTCCACGTGTCTCTGTCCATGAGGCAGACAGTGACTCTAGCACATCCTCTCAAGAAACTATCATCATGATGACGTCAGAAGAGAGGAAACGCAACGAAGAACACATTCTGGAAAGTCTACGAAGGTACGAGAAGCTTCGTAGACGGATTTTAGGAGACCACGTAAGAGTAAACCTGAAAGAAAAATCAACTTATAATTCAGAAGTCAGCGAATATGATAGATTAACCGACTCTTCCCCATTTCTTTGCGATGAAGAACGAAATGGAAGGTTGAAAGAGCACTCTGAATTTCGACTGAATGGTGTCCTTAGGACTAATTCTCAAATCCGAGAAACGATTGAAAGGAATGCTTTGCGCCGCAGTTTACAAAAGAAAACTAAAGCTCAAAAGAAATATGCGCCATCAGGTGGAGAAATAAATAAAGAGAAACCGAAGTCGTCTCCCAAGTCAGATACCACATTGGTCGAGAAACTAAAATGGCTGACAAGTGAAATATCAGAGCAAGAAGGTGAACTAGGGACTGACACAAAAAGTTTACAAAAAGATTCTTGTAATATCGTTGAAAAATGTGATCATGAAACTATTAGCTTGAAAAGCGCTTTACCCGAGGAACCGGAAAACGGGAAGATGCGATGTGACCAATATTTGGGGCGATCAATTCCTGTCATACTTCGAAAGAAACGCCAGATTCACGGACAAGGGAATTTGGAGAAAAGACCATCATCGCTCGGGAGTGATTGGGAAGATCTTTGTAGTAGAGAAGAAAGATTAGCCACCATGATGATCCCCAGTGACCTACGAGATTGGAAGATTGATAATCAACCCCTAAAGAGTGGTTCCAGTACCCCTTATGGTAACGGAAATTCTCGACCTTTTACTTATGGAGGAGTGACTGATGATATCCGCAGCTTACATGCACCCTCTTCACATGGGGGCCAAAGGGGTGTCCTCACTAGCAGTACGTCAGATGAGTTGGAACGATTTGTGAAAGAGGACTTAATGAGGATTGAAAGGATTCGTAAACGATATAGTTTATCTGAAGATGACGCGGGTCTCACATTCGGGTTTTCTCGCAGACCATCGGTTAGGGGTATTCGGCCCCGATTCGGCTCAACAACCGAAATAATGAAACAGATGCAACTTCAACTTCGGCCGCCTACATTAATAAATACTAGGAACCACGTGACCTGGCCTCATGGGAACGTTACCAACGGATCTCGTTCACAACAACGAAGTAAAAGTCGCAAACCAGCGCTGGTATTACCAGGAGTCACAGAAGAGAAAGGAGGAGTTAATGGACCAGACTTAATTCCCGAAATGCACCGGAGAAAGGTCTTACCAAAGCGTAGCAATACCAGTGACATTTTATCCCATTTGCAGGCTCGAAACATGCAAGGTAGCAGCCTCGTTTATTTCAACAAAAGTGGTCTTGTGTCGCACAACAGAACAAATAAGCGTGCAGAAGAAAGAGCTGTATATCATAGAAATGAACGCGGTGTCCCAGAGGGGGCAAGTTCCTCACCAAGGGCACCTTCAGATTCAATGTTTTACAGAGAGTCCTCTAACGGTAAATCAGAACCCATCAAAGACACTGGGGTGATATATTACGCTATGAATGTGTGAACGGAAACAAATAAACTCCAGTTGATCGTTACGAGAAAAACTGTGATATAAAGAGGCATTACAATACTCACCACATTCATTCATCATAAAACTTCAGTATTGGAAGTATTCGTTGGCTTCATTATTTCTAAAGTTGAGGCATTGGAACATCTACCAGTGTAATTCATCCCTAAAACATCAGGCGTTGAAACATCTACCAGTGTAATTCATCCCTAAAACATCAGGCGTTGAAACATCTACCAGTGTAATTCATCCCTAAAACATCAGGCGTTGAAACATCTACCAGTGTAATTCATCCCTAAAAAATCCGACGTTGAAACATCTACCAGTGTAATTCATCCCTAAAACATCAGGCGTTGAAACATCTACCAGTGTAATTCATCCCTAAAAAATCCGACGTTGAAACATCTACCAGTGTAATTCATCCCTAAAAAATCCGACGTTGAAACATCTACCAGTGTAATTCATCCCTAAAACATCAGGCGTTGAAACATCTACCAGTGTAATTCATCCCTAAAATATCAGGCGTTGAAACATTTTCCAGTGTAATTCGTCCATGAAAATTCGGAGCTAGAATATGTATTTTAGAGCTGAAATGGATAACAGAAATCGAACACTGTGCATATAAAGTGTTATATATACACACTCACACAGACAGACAGAGAGCGATGGATAGACGTGTACAGAGATAATATTATATGTCGGTTGTACAAATACGGCTTTTTTAAATTTTAGTACCTATGTGTAGCACATACATTATGATTTACTGGTTTTATAACTTTAAAGGCTGTATTATAATTACGTATCAGTTTTAGTAAGTAAACTTCAGAGATAAAATACACAGAAAATTATCAACAGTAGGCCACGTGCGATGCGACTTAAAACGTGTACACGATTTATTATTTGCGTTTAAAAATATTTTTCACAGAAATCTCTTGAAAGCTGTTCTGTAATTTCTACATGATGTTAAACCAATCAGATAATGCTCACTAAAAATTAGAGATGTTATTTTGAAAAAAGTTTAAAGTTTTAGAAAAAATCTCCAATCTTAACGACATCAAGGAAGTTCGAAATTCATTTTAAGGTGTTATGCATCTGATAATATATATATATACGCATACTGAAGTGTATTTTTTGTGATGTGTCTGACTGAATGAGTAATAGGAATGGTGGTGAAATATAGTTTCAGTTTGTTTGTTTATTAGTTTCGCTCAAAGCTACACGAGAGCTATCTGCGTTAGCCGTCCCAAATTTAGCAGTGTAATAATAGAGGGAAGGCAGCTAGTCATCACCACCCATCGCCAAATATTTAGCTACTCTTTTACCAACGAATAGTGGGATTGACCGTCACATTATAACGCCCCACGTCTAAAAGAGCGAGTATGTTTTTGGTGCAACGGGGATTCGAACCCGCGACCCTCAGATTACGAGTCGAACGCCTTAACCCACCTGGCCATGCCGGGCCGCCTGTTTCATTTACAATGACGTTGTGACGACCTCGTGGGCAATCGTGAGCTTCCCACGGAAAATGATATTTTACATTCATATTTTGCCTAATTTGGTGACTTTGTCGGTCATGATTTTGTTCCAGGAAGGTCCTTCTTTGAGAAATTGGACTTATTACGCTAAATTCCGGGACTCAACTCCTTTCTGTGGACACAGAAAATAGTCCAATGTGACTTTGCTTTAAAAAAACAAATTTTTTTTTCGCCCTCGGTGGAACAGCGGTAAGTCTAAGGACTTACTACGCTAAAATCCCGGGTTCGAATCTTTGCTCTAAAAACCTTCCAGGAACGTTAATGCAAAATCGGACAATCTTTCCCAAAATGGGTCCCATCTGGTCACCTAAATAGCTCAGTGACGAAACTAAATATCTGTTAGTTAAGCCTAATTAGTTAACATTAAACTTTCAGCTACGTTAGATAAATCACGTTAGGCTTAAGTAGAAATTAGGAGAGATTTTACGGCGATATGTATTTTCCGTTAACTTTAATAGCGAATAAATATGTATTTTATAATATTTAACTAGTTTGCCGCACGAAGAAATACACATGATCTATAACGTCACGCAAGAGGGAATTTTTTTATTTTAGTTAACGAATTATTTTGTTGTAGTGTTTTGAATTTTCTGATCAGCTTATAAGTGTATATAATCAGTATCGAAATATATATATATATATATTTCTGTGTTTATTTTGCTGGAAAATAAATTATATTTTTCAACTGTGGAACAATTTCACGTAATTATTACACAAATATTTGTCTATACAAATAAGCCCACGGTGGCTCAGAAATAAATGTAATGGCTCATATCCCTAAAGATCGTCTTTAGATAACTGACAGTAGGCAGAAGACAACTAGATCATTACGTTGCTTTATCGTAGCAACAGTCAAATAAGCAAATTCAGCAAACTACAGTAAATGTCCATTAATTGTTGTCTAAAGTGGAAGATTTATTCTGATTATTTATGTGAGATGAGATTTCCCGTTGGGACAGTGGTAAGTTGATGGACTTACAATGCGCTAAAATCCGTGGTTTAATTCTCCGTGTTTGACACAGCAGATAGCCTAACGTTGGTTTGCTCCAAAACAAACGGACCGAGATGAAAAATTCGATAGGAATTTCTATGTCGTATTTCCAACAAGTCAGAGTGGTGATGCTTATAAACAGTCGACTGGGCTGAACCCGGTTTTATTTATTGTAATGACATGAGGAAAGGATTGGTTTCATCAAAGAGTTTGAGATAACCTTTCAAGATCTGTCGTTAGATTTCAACGTGCTTGATCCACGTATACGTGAACGATTGGACACTCTCTTTATCTTTAATACTGAAATGTGGATCAGAGGTTTGATCCACGTGAACGTGAACGATTGGACACTCTCTTTATCTTTAATACTGAAATGTGAATCAGAGGTTTGATCCACGTGTACGTGAACGATTGGACACTCTCTTTATCTTTAATACTGAAATGTGAATCAGAGGTTTGATCCACGTGTACGTGAACGATTGGACACTCTCTTTATCTTTAATACTGAAATGTGAATCAAAGGTTTGATCCACGTGTACGTGAACGATTGGACACTCTCTTTATCTTTAATACTGAAATGTGAATCAGAGGTTTGATCCACGTGTACGTGAACGATTGGACACTCTCTTTATCTTTAATACTGAAATGTGGATCAGAGGTTTGATCCACGTGTACGTGAACGATTGGACACTCTCTTTATCTTTAATACTGAAATGTGAATCAGAGGTTTGATCCACGTGTACGTGAACGATTGGACACTCTCTTTATCTTTAATACTGAAATGTGGATCAGAGGTTTGATCCACGTGTACGTGAACGATTGGACACTCTCTTTATCTTTAATACTGAAATGTGAATCAGAGGTTTGATCCACGTGTACGTGAACGATTGGACACTCTCTTTATCTTTAATACTGAAATGTGGATCAGAGGTTTGATCCACGTGTACGTGAACGATTGGACACTCTCTTTATCTTTAATACTGAAATGTGGATCAGAGGTTTGATCCACGTGTACGTGAACGATTGGACACTCTCTTTATCTTTAATACTGAAATGTGAATCAGAGGTTTGATCCACGTGTACGTGAACGATTGGACACTCTCTTTATCTTTAATACTGAAATGTGAATCAAAGGTTTGATCCACGTGTACGTGAACGATTGGACACTCTCTTTATCTTTAATACTGAAATGTGGATCAGAGGTTTGATCCACGTGAACGTGAACGATTGGACACTCTCTTTATCTTTGATACTGAAATGTTAATAAGAGGTTCGCACTCTTTCATAGAAGAGAAAATACCCCACTCTGCACTTTAAAGCTGTAGATGCTTTATAAATGTGACAGTCAGATCCTGACAAGGTTAATCCAAACGTAGGCAGGTGGCGTTATTGTCTAGCGACCTCTCTCTTTAGTTAATATGTTTAATATTTGAAATAACTAAGTGTGGGAAGTATTTGGATAAGCTTGAGAGAAAAACAAAATTATTTATTTCTTTATTAAGGAGACAGATTAGTTTTCATGTTTTAATTTTGTCCTAAATTCTGTAACAGTAACGAAAATTAGTAATTACACGAAATGACTCGTGATGACGAGAAACTCACTTGAAGTAAAAATATATCTCCGGACGGCTGGTATGGGTATTAACACTTTTATTAATAAAGCAGAGAACAACGTTTCGGTTTTCTTAGGCCATCTTCAGGTTATTATCTGTTTTATTAGTAAAGTGTGAACACCCATACCAGCCGCACTGACATATTTATGCAAATGACTGACCCATCAAAATCGTTTACAGAACGGGTGATAATAAGCACTGTATTGTGTATTACATTAAATTATATGAAATATAAAAATGACTTTGACAAACACAACTTTATAGCTCATTATATATAAATATATCTTTATCTTATCTTACTAATTAAATACAAAATACTAAAAACGCGAGTTTCTTGATTAATAAGTGACGCCTGTAAAAGTGTTTTTCCCGACATACACGTCGTATGTTCTCACTTATTACCTTTTGTGGATGTTTCAACTTCTTTACTTTCGCCATTTGGAAACTCTCTAAACAGAGGAATAAGGCTAAAAAACAACGTTTTAAATAACATGGATACTGGATAATATAACTACAAAGGGTTCAGCACTCGGAAGCATAAGAGAACTTTGGATGAGTCTTCTTTGTAGGACGTTTTATTCGTTTTGCTGTCGTTTTTTTATGAAAGTAAATGCCAGGCAATAATACAAAGAGTGATAAAATAAACACCATTAATAATAGAGTCTGCACAAGTTCCGAGTTCAGACGTAGTTGGAAAAAGTGACTCCACATTATTGTTTTGTTGTTCCCGTTGTCAACCCCCTCGGGCGTTTTATATTAGATAAATCTGTTGCAATGAGATTTCTTTAAGTACCTTCCTTAGCGTAAAACACAACTGTTTTGTGGATTATATTAAGGAAGTGTTTTCAATATATCCTTATGTACGTGTGTGTGTTTTCTCTTTTTATACTTTTCGGGCTATTCTTGATGGACAAACAAATGGATTAGTCTCTTTAGAAATAGACACAAGGCTACACGAGGGCTATCTGTGCCAGCTAACTTTAATTTAGCAATGGAAGGTTAGAGGGAACGCCGCTAGTCAGCAACATCCATTGCCAACTTTTGGGTTACTCTTTTATCAAGGAACGGTGAGACTGACCGTCATATATAATGCTCCTCCCCCACGACAATAAAAGGCGAACATGTTTAATAGCACGGGGTTTCGAGCCTGCTATCCTCAGATTACGAGTCAAGCGTCCCCTAACCACCAGGCAATGCAATAATCTTCTGAAAACTAGAAGAATCTCTAGCGAAATGTTGCTTCACGTTTTATATATTTTTAGTACTAATGCCTGACATGGCCTGATGGTTGGAGCACTCGTAAACTACGGGTTCGAATCTCGTCACCGAATATGCTCGCCATTTCAGCCGTGTTGACGTCATAATATTACGGTCAATCCCACTATTCGTTGGAAAAAGCCCAAAAGCAGGCGGTGTTTGGTTTCAACTCGCTGCTTTCCCTCCTGTCCACCACCTCCAAATTGTGCATATTTAGCACAGATAACTCTAGAGTAGCCTCGAGCAAATAAAGAAACAAACTTTAACAGTACACATTTTAAATATGTACATATTTGTTTAGACAACGAAATATTTTCTTCTTTATATTTTACTCCGTATGTGACACTTTTGTTCAGGAGACGAGATAAACGTCCGATTTTCATTTTACCCTATATATGATACTTCTATTTAGACAACAAAATGATTTTCGGTTTACAAGTTGCCCTGTAGAATAAGCTTCTGTTCAGAAAACGAAATGATTTTCGGTTCACGTGTTATCCTGCACGTGTAAATACCCTGGTGTTTAGTGTTGTGAACCTTTAAATTTATCGCTGTGCCACTGGAAGGTCTTAGTAAAGAAAGAATAAAGCACTTGTCCCAGTTTTAGACTCGGGAAAGAGATATATTAATCCCACACCTCGCGCTCTTCTTCGATGGGACCAAGTTGATTTTCTAAACACATTTCTATCAAAACCCTGACGACAAGAACATTTCAGTCGTTACCACTAAATGTTTCAACCAGTTCTTTTTATCTTCGTTTTAACTTTCTTTTGTTGTTGTTTTTTTCCATTAGGCTTCCCATATCCATTACTTCTGAATCTTTTTTTCCTTTCTTGATTTATTGATTTATAATTTCGAGTCACTCGTGCGTGAATACGATTGATTGATTGACTGTAAATGGTGGAAAAGAATGTGGTAAACACAGCCAGTCTAGTTTCTTTAATATCCATCTGTGTAAGTCTAGAGAGAGATGAAGTTGCGTTTTTCTTTTATCACGAGATAAAGTGGGATGTTTCTCATTTAGAATTTAGCTAAATCAGTAGTTTGTTTTCTTTCGAATTTCGCGTAACGCTACTCGAGGGCTATTTGCACTAGACGTTTCTCACGTAGCAGCGTAAGACTAGAGGGCTGCCCTTTTACCAACGAATAGTGGGATTGACCGTAACATTGTAACACTCCCGCAGTTTAAATGGCGAGCACGTGCGAACTTGCGATTCTCGGATTGCGAGTGCAAATTAACAGAAACCTCATACTGATACTATATTATCAAAAATCATCATAGACTACCATAAAAAATTACTCTATAATATTTTACTGGGTTATTCAAAAGGACCTTTAACAGCTGAGACAAGTAACCTATAGTAACGTGCAAACAGAATTTCAATAATCTTTAAGATCAGAGCTTTCACCCAGAAAGGGATGGTATAATTGTTTGTTCGAATTTCGCGCAAAGCTACTCGAGGGCTATCTGCGCTAGCCGTCCCTAATTTAGCAGTGTAAGACTAGAGGAAAGGCAGCTAGTCATCCCTTCCCACCGCCAACTCTTAAGCTACTCTTTTACCAACGAATAGTGGGATTGAGCGTCAAATTATAACGCCCCCGCGGATGAAAAGGCGAGCATGTTTGGGGTGATGGAGATTCTAACCCACGACCCTCGGATTCCGAGTCAAGTGCCTTAACTACCTGGCCATGCCGGAACCACATACACTTTGACACGAATTATATTTCGAAAAGTTATTTCTTCAGAGAAACTAGTACACAAAAAATATTGAAAAACAAAACGATTTTAAAACTAATATGTTATAAATGATAACAATCATCACAAGTTAAATAGATTGTTGAATTACAACAAAAAATATGAGGGAAAAATGTAAAAACAACCAATTAAAAAAACGTGACTAGTGTAACTACTGATATTTTTAAATAGGCGTAAATTCAATAATGTCGTGTCCGTTTTCTCTTTATTTAAAAGTGCAAAAAAATGCAAATGATCTTTAAAGATCGTGAATTTAAAGAGATGTAAACATTTCTAATTAAATAATAATTAAAAAAAACTCCAAGTAAATTGAAAAGAACAGAACTGAAATTATAAAATTAACAAATTTCTATAACTTTATTTCATTTATGCAACATTAATTTATCAATTATGACTAATATCATTATACATCTGTATTTCTAATTAATTAATTTCCCTCAAGATTAATGTTATTACACTTCTGTATTTCTAATTAATTAAATTCCCTCATTATGACTAACGTCATTATGCTTATGTATTTTTAATTAATTAATTTCCCTCATTATGACTAACGTCATTATGCTTATGTATTTTTAATTAATTAATTTCCCTCACTATGAATAATGTCATTATGCTTATGTATTTCTAATTAATTAATTTCCCTCATTATGACTAATGTCATTTTACTTCTGTATTTCTAATTAATTAATTTCCCTCATTATGACCTAACATTATTATACTCTTGTATTTTTAAATAATCAATATTTCTTATTATGGCTAATGCCATCATAAACCTGCAATTTTAATTAATCAATTTCCCCATTATGACTGATGTCATCACAGCCATACGGTTTTAGTTAATCAATGTACATCGACTATGACTAATCTTACCTATTATTTGACAATTTGGGCCGATTGTCATCAAACTTGATTTGTTTCTATAGAGGAGATCAGCTGCCATATCTTCCCCTTATGCCTTCCACGTGCGTCCTGAAACTACTGGTATAATTCTTCACGTTTAGTTACCAATGTAGCAATTTTATATCATTCACTTTAAGAGTGTGGCGTTTCATTGTACTTGAAATGACACGGTACAAAATGCTATGTATTTAAAAATACTCAAAATTGTATAACTCAACCTGGATGAAGTTTGAACAACTTTCACCAAAGAAAAGTTCCACAAACGTACACAGAGTAACGTTTTTGAAAGACAACATTTTTAATGTACGAAATCAAAACAACTGAACAATTTACTTGAGGATACATTTACGAACTTTGCTTCCAACGTAGAGAACGAGGCGTCAATTCATAGCTTGAAATATGCAAATTAATGTGTTCAAAATTTTAAAATTATCAACTGATCAAAGACTTTTGCATTATAAAAATATTTATTACAAGTGATATGATGGTGAAGCTCAAATCAATTTCCTTAGTGTTTCGAACAAAACATTCCAGATTCAAATTAGAGAGAGAAACAAACGTAAAAATTCTACTTCAGGAAAGTGGTTGGCTAGCCACCCTCTTTTTATATGGTTAAAAATTATTTGTCACATTTCCATAATTTTTAAACAGTTTAAAAATCGAAGTGGCTAGCCGCCTCTTCCCTAAATCCGCCACTGGGAAGTTGTATGTAGATTTTGAAATACGGTTTGTGTGTTTTCTTACAGCAAAGCCACATCGGGCTATCTGCTCAGCCCACCGAGGGACATCGAACCCCTGATTTTAGCGTTGTAAATCAGTAGACATATCGCTGTGCCCCCCGCTAGTACAGCGGCATGTCTCCGGATTTACAACGCTAAAATCAGGGGTTCGATGTCCCTCGGTGGGCTGAGCAGATAGCCCTTTGTGGCTTTGCTACACGAAAAACACACATAGCGCTGTACTAGCAGGGGGCTTGAAATACGGATAAGAAATTTTATGGAAGCTTTAGATCTGTCGTTAGCAAAAGAGTGGAGAACTTATATAATGCAAGACACCACAATTAGAAAACATATTCTTTAAGTAAAAATATACCACATTTTATATTGTTTTTCTCTTATCGTTTAAGAAAATATGGAAATATTTTTTTTACGAATATTTCAATAGCGAACAAACAGTTGGGATCAAAATATAAAGATTTAATTCATCTCGTAATTAGTGACCAAATATTTAAAAGTTATCTGATGAACCATTTTTGTTGTTGTTGTTTACGAACTTGACGGACGTCGAAATATTAAAACTCTGGTCTGATCTTCATCTCGGAACTCTTCAGGTGAAAATGAGAAGTGTTTCTGAAGTGGTACCAAACTATTCCTGCATAGCTTTCGTTCGAGACTTTGCCACCAGGTTGGTAAATGCCATTTAAGTTGCTATTTAAACAGCTTTTAAACCACCAACCACCCTTATACTTTTCGGCACAGTTATGAGAATGCCGCTGGTCATTGTCCTTGTCTACTGTGGAGAAGAAAAACCCACTGTGGTAGGAAAGAGAGTCTCCTAAAAACGCATGAAAACAACATTATATTAATATTTATTCATCGCCAAGTAAGGAACATTGCCGAAAAATGTTTTACTCTAGTGCTTCGATAGCCATTGAAGTTTTAACGGCGATGGAATAAAAAACAATACAAATAATTCCATTCTTAATGAATCTACGTTGTCATCTTACTGTCAGTTGAAGTGAAATTTTTTATAATTCAGAAATAGTTGATTACACCTCGGGTCATGTATGGCTTGATTTGTTTTGAATTTTGTGCAAATTACACAACAGAAATCTCGGATAGCTGTCCCTAATTTAGCAGTGAAAGACTAGATGGAAATCATCACCACCCACCGCCAACTCTCGGAATACTCAGCGAATGATGGGATTCACCGTTACTTATAACGCCCCCACGCTTGTAAAGGGGATTTGGAACGAGGATTGAAACCTGTGACTTGTAGATTGAGAGTGGAGCACCCTACTCACCAGTCCATGGCCTGGACTTTACTCACTAGTCCATGACTGGTTACAAACAAGCTTTCTTTTGTCCATCATCTGCTCTTGCTGAGATCTTAAAGCAACTAACACAAAAATGCCGTAAGAGAACGTGATGAACAGCTCTGGGGTTATTCTCACCTGATGGAATAGAAGAATATGACAGTCACACCTATAGCGCACCAAAGGCCTCAAAATACGGTACTATATCTTATGAAATATCATACAGCAGTTGTATCACGCATGCTCAAGATACATACCAACACAATGCGAAGAGTGAAATGTAGTGTATAAAAAAACTTAGAGTAAAACATGTTACCTTACAGATCCTCATTTATCAAATTTTAATTTCACATTGAATGGACAAAGTAAACTCGTATATTTCTCAGAAAGTTAGTAAACATATTTAATCAAGTGTTAAATTTTCATTTTGCAATTCTGATGCCAGTTCGAAAACATTCCAATACATTTATTCCGCAAACAGCAAAACCTGGGTAATTGTGTTACAGTAAAAATTTCATTCGAATTAAAGAAAGAAATATTCCTTATTTTTAAGAAGAGAAAAGAAATAAATATACAAAGAAAGAATATTGTTGACGTGACAAACAGTGGTATCCAGAGTATCACTGAAAACTCGTGCGGACAGTGGTTGTTTGAAATATACGGGCTCTAAAGGTACATTAAGTTACAGCACTACATTGCCGTCTACGAATCCATTGGTATCGATTATGGGCGGTTTTATTTTATTTTAGGGAGGGCAGTACTGCCATTATTATCAAAAGTCCTTTTCTATAGGAGAACCGAATAAAAATACGTCCACGATACACTTGCAAGTTAATTACGTTTTATCTGGTAATAAGTTATTTTGTTGCGTACGTAATTCACCACTGCATTGTTGCACATGTAATCCGCCCGTTTTTGTTGTTGTTGTTGTTGTTTTTAATTTCGCGCAAAGATGAGCGAGAGCTATCTGCGTTAGCCGTTCCTGATTGGTAGTTTAAGGTCGGAGGGAAGGCAGCTAGTCATCACCACCGCCGACTCTTGGGCGACTCTCTTACTAATGAATAGTGGGATTGACCGTCACGTTATCACGCCCCACGACTGAAAGGGTGAGTATGTTTGGTCTAACGGAGATTCGAATCTGCAGCCCTCAGATTACAACGCCCTAGCAACTTGGCCATGCTGGGCGTAATCCACCACTATTGTAGTACATTCGCATTGGTAAAATGAGAAAAACGTCATAACAAGCGGGGAAAACAAACGTTACCCATGTTGGCTACAGTGTCCTCAAGAGTTACACATGGTAATTCTACGAAGAGTAGGAGGGGATACGGCCACCACAAAGTATGGTATTTATAGATGTCAAGTAGATAAATTCCTAGAATATATAGTCATGTACACTGAAGTGGTCCTTAAACTATTAACCGGTTGTAATCTTCTCCGTAAGGAGTAGACCCGAGGGGGGACAACCCCCTGCTTACTACGCATATGATGAACCTCTTACCAGCAGTTCCATCGTACGACCCAACAGTCATGTTGTAAAGATCCCTCTCGCTTCGGACGAGAAAGTTCTGGAACCTGGCATGCTTTTTTTCACCGTTAAAAGCTTCCATATCTATTCGTAAAATCACGTTCTCTTTACTGGTTAAAACAAATATAAGTTCGTTACCTGTAACAGAAAAAGTAGGCATCAGTTAAGCTGTTATTAAAGCTAAGATCAGTAGGCTATACATTCAAATGTGTTATTTTAGGCTACTGAACATTACGATGAGTAAAAATACAACCCAAAACGTCACGATTTAAACATATATTTCACATATAGCACACTTCCTGAATTATTACTTGTTCGTTGTTAGGGGAAAGCTGCGACCATCGCAGGGATCGTCCCACGAGTTTAAGGTCATATGCCCTCAAGCTTATCAATGAGCAATTGGAAAGAAGTGCATTTATTGTATATGTACCTATGAAACAAACCACTGAATACTTATGGTGACAAGCTTCGTTAAATCTTCAATTTGGTAATGTTGATATTGATAACGTTCTTGGACGTAAACCCAGTAACACTGCAACAGATTAGGCCTAATTATCAGATCTATAGCGTGTCCCGTAAGTGCCTACCCATTCATATATATTATGTATCTAGTGTATCTGTGTGCTGTCCCTCATTCTCGCTGCATAATATTATACCACGCCATGTTCTGTGAGACATGTTCCTGAACATGAGATTACATCGGCCATATATCTCTAAAGAAAAAGAAACAAATTTATAATCCATGCGTAATTGAATATAACATAATAACATGTGGATGGGTAGGAACTTACGGGCCACCCTGTATATGTAAATATAAGTAAACACATAATCACAAATATATGTAATCTGTTGGTGCGAAAATATATAATGTTTTTACACTTCCCAACTTAGTAGTAGTAGTAATATTTTACCTCTAAATATTTCTGAGGTAATAATGTAAGAGTATTTTACATGTTTTCTGGTAATCTCAAAGTTACAAGGGTTTCGAACCATGTCTACTTGATATTTTAAGAAATAAAGTTAGAATTATTCCAGTTTCACATTACCTTTATTAACCAGAGAATTAAGTTCGTGATCGTTTCAAACCTGGTTAGCTTCATTTTAGATAAATATCTCTAAGGAAGCATCATAGAAGTTCAAGTCTTATCACTTGTGTCGTTTTGAATTTTACGCAAAGCTACACGAGGGCTATCTGTGCGAGTCGTCCCTAATTTAGCAGTATAAAACTAGAGGGAAGGCAGCCAGTCACCACTTCTCACCGTCAACTCTTGGGCTACTCTTTATCACTAATGAAAGGTAGGGTTCACCATCACATTATATTGCTTCAAGGGTTGAAATGATATGTTTGATGTAGTGGAGATTCAAACCCGCGACCCTCAGATTGCGAGTAAAGAGTCCTAACCTTTTGGCTATGCCAGAACGCTAGATCTCTGATGGACCATCTTTTTTCTTAAAGGTTTCTCGTTTATCAATTCTTCCAAACTTCGTAAACATCTTACACATTGCACTACTGATATTTGTATTTAGGATTCTGTTTCTGACATGAAATAACCATCTGGACCAATAGCTGACACATACTTATCATGTGGTGTTAGTTCCTAAAGAACAGGCCTGGCATGGCCGAGCGCGTTAAGGCGTGCACTCGTAATCCGAGGGTCGCGGGTTCGCGCCCGCGTCGCGCTGAACATGCTCGCCCTCTCAGCCGTGGGGGTGTATAATGTGACGGTCAATCCCACTTTTCGTTGGTAAAAGAGTAGCCCAAGAGTTGGCGGTGGGTGGTGATGACTAGCTGCCTTCCCTCTAGTCTTACACTGCAAAATTAGGGACGGCTAGCACAGATAGCCCTCGAGTAGCTTTGTGCGAAATTCCAAAACAAACAAACAATCCTAAAGAAGACGCATCTTTACCATAAACAATGGAAAAGTGTCATTGATGGACAAGCTTATATAGCGAGCTAGCTGACGTGGCTCTTAATGATTGGATGAATGACAACCATTAACAAAGCATAGCATCAAGGAAGCTGATCTCTTACATTGTCAGTAACTATATTGTTCGTGGGGTGGCAGGCATAGTTTGGGCAGATTTCTGTGTGTAGTTACTTATTTCCACAACTATCATTCTTATGTCGATATTGTAAAACATAAATCAAATAAATCGACAACCGACAAACTTTCTGATTAGCTATATACACTTATCGAATTCAGTTAAATTCAAATACTTAGAAACTATCTATGTATTTTTAGATGAGAATTTTCAGAAAAACGAAAGGGGGAACATCCATGAAATATTTAAAGTAGACTGCAAAATAAAATGTGAAACACGTTTCTAACAGTGTATAGTTCATTCTTTAAAAAGAAGATATTCACAGTGTCCCCTAACTTAACAATTGAAATATTCTTGAAAATGCAGTACGTTTGATAAAGTTAACCAGTGTAACATTATCCTACCTAACCAAAACTCTCCTGTAAGATTTCCAAAACCGCGTTTGTATTGTTCCCAAGGTTGGTAGAAATCTTGTCTGGGTTCAATGTCATCTCTCCTCTGGATTACCTGGGAGAAAATGTGAAAGTAAAAACTTTCAATCTGCAGTTCCACTTTTTGTTACTAGTGGTTTGTTTTGTATGATGTTACCCTTCAACACAACAGTTGTTTTATTTCATGGTGAATACTTAATATTACTTTCCGATCAAACTAAACTAAGCACTTGATAAAATCTGAAAATAAGTCTGGTTAACAAGTGTAGTTACTTAAAGATACTATATGATAATGTTGTTACTTATGAAAATCAGACTACGTTGTTACATTAGGTGGGTACCTTTACTATAACGAGATTTTCGGCCATAAACCTAATAATTTTTTACGAAGATCGGCCCGCTTAGTGGTGGTTTTGTTTTTAAGTTACACAAAGCTATTAGAGGGCTTTCTGCGCTCGCCGTTCATAATTTAGCAGTAATAAACTACAAGAAATGCAGCTCGTCTACATCACCCACTCCCAACTATTGGGCTACTCTTTTATCAAAGAATAGTGAGATTAATAGTAATATTATAATTCCAACATGGTTTAAAGAGCAAACGCATTCAGTGTGATGGGGATTCGAACCTGCGAGCCGCAGATGCGATTCAGAAGGCCTAACTACCAGTTCACATAAAGTTTTAAGTTGGTCCTATATTTATATACCAATAAAAATGTGAAACAATCTCTGTGATAAAAACAACTATAATAATAACAAATAAAACTATATATTTTAAACTTTTAATCATTACTTTTTATTAACATAAATGAGATTAGAGTACAAACTCTATCCTCTAACACATTTTTTTCTTATTTAGCGAGTACATTCAATTAGTTAACCTCTTTAAACATAAAAGCCAGTCTTAAAACAAAGGATAATATAAGGAAACTTGACCTATAGGGTGGGTTTGTTTGTTTTGGAATTTCGCACAAAGCTACTCAAGGGCTGTCTGCGCCAGCCGTCCCTAATTTAGCAGTGTAAGACTAGAGGGAAGGCAGCTAGTCATCACCACCCACCGCCAACTCTTGGGCTACTGTTTTACCAACGAATAGTGGGATTGACCGCACATTATAACGTCCCCCACGGCTGGAAGGCGAGCATGTTTAGCGAGACTCGGATACGAACCCGCGACCCTCAGATTACGAGGGCATGCCTTAACGCGCTCGGCAATGTCAGGCCCATCTAGGGTGGAAAGTCGTAGCTAAAGTACTGTGACTAAAGATGTAGCAACACAGCGGTATATTACGAGTATCATATCCTGTAACCATGATACGATTATATCGATACATCATTTGATACGATTTATGTATCTTCATGAAATTTGTCAAGCTTTCAGCAAATATAGTAAATATTTTGTATAGAAAACATCATAATTTCTAATAAAGTGCTTTGCCCATAAAGTAATCTTTGAGTGCACGAAGTCTTGTTTGTTTTGGAATTTCGCACAAAGCTACTCGAGGGCTATCTGTGCTAGCCGTCCCTAATTTTGCAGTGTAAGACTAGATGGAAGGCAGCTAGTCATCACCACCCACCGCCAACTCTTGGGCTACTCTTTAACCAACGAATAGTGGGATTGACCGTTACATTATACACCCCCACGGCTGGGAGGGCGAGCATGTTTAGCGCGACCCTCGGATTACGAGTGCACGCTTAACGCGCTCGGCCATGCCAGGCCATAAAAAGTTGTTGTTGTTGTTTTTGAATTAAGCACAAAGCTACACAATGAGCTATCTGTGCTCTGCCCACCACGGGTATCGAAACCCGGATTTTAGCGTGTAAGTCCACAGACATACCGCTGAGCCACTGGGGGCTGCACGAAGTCAGCGTAGTTACTACTCTGAGTGTAAAGCGATTTTCATGTTAATATTACATTTTTTTCTCTATCTGCACAATTAACATATTTCTTTTGTATAATCTCTAAAACTCCTAACATAAGTTTCCAGCTTTTTTTTCAATAAACCTTCACATTTATAATCTTAATTTAATGTGAAGTCGGTCAGTCTGACCAGCCCCGTAACCGCCATAAAATATAAAATAAACCAAAATCATCCTTTCTAGAATTAATTCAAATCATAGCAGAAAACTACATTTCATTACACAAAATAATTTGAAACTTTTAATATTACACATCTGTTTCTAATTAAATTTTTATTGTCAAAACTGTCAAACTTTGTAACAAACCCATGGCAAGCCTTTGGTATCTATACATGTGTCGTATCGGCCCTAACTGTGACAAAATCATGAAATTCATTTATGATACCTAAGTTACAATCGGCATTAATTTTTGGAACTAAAATAGTTCAAGTTACCTAAAAAGTAACAGAATGTTGAATTAGTTCTTTATCTTTTTCTGAACGTTAGAACGATTGTAATTCAGAGAATTGTATAGACTAAAACGTTATGTCATCTTGCAATAAATATTCCGTGTTTTCAACCAACTCGAGTATGAACTGTTTATTTTTATGTTAGTCATTTTCGAAAGAAACGACTCCCTTTTCTGTCCTATTCTATGAAATATTTTTAAATGGCAAGAGACAATGAGAAACATTCATACAATGGATCATTACGACTACGGTCTCTTACCGTCCACCCCCCTCCGTCCGTTGTCATGTCACAAAAAACTTTGACAGGTTTGTTGTAGTAACGGGGCCAAATCCAATAAACCCCGCTTTCATAGAACCCCTGCTGTCTTAAATCATTACAATCTTCAGGCTTGCAGTTGACACTTGGGTGGTCCAGAGAGAAACCAACCGTGTCCATATAACTGGCAAACAGTCCTTCGTAAACAACAAATAACAGTAGTATCATTATTATCGAGTCTGAAGTGTTATACTTGACATTCGTTCATTTGTCGCAGCATTAGGCATTGCTGGGAATTTATAACTTGCCCATATCTCTCTGAAATAGGTTAACAGCTTATGAAGTGGTTTACTAACACGATGTTTATTCTGCTATCTTAAAATCGCCGTTAGTTCAAAGTATAAGTAGGTTATGAAACGTACGAAGTGAAAAAAGGTTAGCACTAAATACTTTACATCAGTAGGATCCCATAAAAATTATTTGTGTCAGGTAAAGAAATATAATAAGTCTTAACCATTTCAAATATGTAATTTTCACTTTAGCGTTTAAATCTGCGGGTGTTCAACAGAGGGCGCTGTTAGCTACTGTAAAGATTCCGAGATCGAGCCTCGAAAAATTGTTACCAAAATAAGTAAGACATAATTGGATTGTTAATATATTGTAATTTACGCATGATTTTAAAACAGATTTGGGCCACAGGCTTCATGGACAACAGCGATCCTGGTATCCAATAAACACACACTGGTGGAATTCACGTAACTTGGGGCACGTGCCAACATCAAACATTTCCCTAATTTTCAAAAGTATGTGATACAAAATGGTTAATACTGTACGAACCAAAGAGATGAAATGGAGTGCAATATGCAACGTGAAACTAATTTAATATTAACAGTTATTTGGCAGACAAATTATCTGGGTTAATGTATTTTGTTTGTGCCACTTCTATCTAAACATACAACTGGTTATTATGTAACGTAAACTCTAACTTACTCTCATATACTACAAAATAAAAAATACTTTAAATTATTATTTTCAATTTCTTACAAATTTTACCAGAACCAAAAACAGGTTACCTCAAAATATCAAGTTATCTATCAAATTCTTTTCTACACCTTCTTTGATTGGTTTGGCTATCTGCATTAGACAATCATAATTTAGTCGCGAAAGGCAAAAAGGAAAACAGCTAGTCACCACCACCAACTTTTGGGCTACGCTTTTGCCAAAGAACAGTGGGTTTTATTTGTTTTGAATTTCGCGCAAAACCCCCTGGTCATGCCGGGCCTACTACTATGGTGTGGATCTATGATGCTGTCGGACTCCTCCTCAGTATAAACTGCGAGCCGCCTCACTGAGATCGCCCCTGTTCACAATTAATTACTGGGTAAACAATGGAATTAATCGTAAAATCATGACGTTCTCAAAGTGAAAAGCTGAGCGTATTTGGCGGTACGAGTATTCGAACCTGCGACCCTCGGATTGGGAGTCGAGCGTCCTACCCACGTGGCCATGCCGGATACTATCTTTGAATACACGAATACGGGAGAGTAGAAATCATTGACAGAACGTTGACACCTCTAGTTTGTAAACACTCAAACGGCCATGAAGATTATTTTCGAGTGAGTACTGATAACCTCTGAGACAGGAAGGGCAAACTCTAACTGCCTCATTTATTTAAGACAATTGTCGTCACACCAAAGACGATAAAGTTTGGCATTTGATATCAATCGTTTTAAAACGCAAACACTTAAGCATTCAAAATACACTACGTTTCATCATAAACTACTTCCATCCTGGCAGCCATAAAATATAGCGTTTTCCTCACTTGATTGGCTAGCAAGTGTTTATGGGAAACGCTTTTACAAGAGCTCTCCAGGACAATCGTCTTCGGTTTCTAATGTATTTTTAAAATTTCATTCAGAGCGCGAGAAGCTTCGCTGACCAGTCTCTCTCACTCTGTAACTTTGGGTAAAACTCAAACACAACATTCCAGTAAACACCAAACTTATTCAAAAACCAGGTACAAAACTACACTGACAAACACACCAACATTATCCATAAAATACAATGCAACAACTTCTGTATTGGAGAAATAAGCAGAAAAATGTAAACTAGATTCAAAGAACAAAAAACACCTTCATACGATTTTTGAAAACTGCAAATCAAATAAACACAACATAACCATAGAAAACATCCAAATACTAAGTGGGGAAACAAATACAAACAAACGCAAAATCAAAGAAGCCCTACTTATACAACAAGTAAAAAAAACATTAAACCAATAAACTTGTACTAATTTTAACCTAACATCTAACTGCATCGCCCCCTACATCGCCCCCGTTTACACTCTCGTCCTTAAGACATGTACCCGGCACCGGTCAGTTGCAAACTTTCTTTAAGCTGAAAATGGCCTAAGACGGTCAAAACTTTGTTAGTACAAGTGTTCATAGCATTACAATCCGTCCTGAGATATATTACAGTTTATAGTTTATTTGTTTTCGATACTCTGGAACAGCTACATTAGGCATTCTTAACTTTGAACTGTCAATAAAGAGAAAATAGCTAGCCAATAGAGTTCACCGTAAAACCATTTGCACTCCGTGTTGTTCAGCTATTTCAGAGATTAAACATAATATTCTTAAGAGGGTAAAAGGATGTTGTTCAAGATAGTGATGCCATCTATAGACAACAACTGGTACTAACCAGATATAACACATTCTAGACGTGTTTAATATTATATTAGAATGATGATTGTTGAGATTGTGAGAAGTGGCAGCAACATGAATGAAAATTCTGCTTAAAGTTTCGTCAAAATTATTAAGGCAATAAGAGCGAATTAAATTTAACACATTACTACTAATAAATTCAAGGTAATGCATGTGGGTTATCATAATTTGGATAGTAATAACAGTGTTATTGCAGAAAACGATCTTCGTGTAATGGTCAATCAGTCTCTTAAGCCATCCAAGCAATGTGGTGTTACTTGTGGCAAGACAAAGAGGATTTTAGATTGTATCTAAAAAAGTACAGAATACAAGTCTAAATAGGTTATACTTTCATTGTATTGATCACTAGTTAGACTATATTTGGAGAATTTTCTTCAATCTTGGACATCTTACCAATACAAAAGTTGTTTTCTTGAGAAAAAGAAGAGTTAAAACGGATTCCGTTTAGGTGTTTAAGATTGTTAAGGGAGTGTAAGTGTTGGTGCACCATTTTTTGGTTTTTAATACCTAACAGTGAGAACGTTAAGACTAGGGTGCACAATTACAAATTTTGGCAAGATTTTGTTTTGAATTAAGCACAAAGCTACACAATGGGCTGTCTGTGTTCTGCCCACCACGGGTATCGAAACCCGGATTTTAGCGTGTAAGTCCGCAGACATACCGCTGAGCCACTGGGGGCCTTTGGCAAAGTAAGAGTCATCTTCAGCCAAGGCAGTCTAATTTTTCTAACAAGTTGCCTTTAGATGTTGTAGAGTTTGTAAATTTAAATGAGTTTAAAGAGAATGCTTGATAATTACACGAATAATGGAATGAATCTTGTAATTTTGAGGTTGTCGTTTTTTTTTTAAATAGGTTTAGTTTAGTGGATGCCGTAACCTAGGTGAGCCATTGTTATCCCTAAATATTACCTTATCTTATGATAAACTTTATTTTATCTTGTCTTGCAGTTTCATTTCAGTATACTTGTGACATAAAACTACTGCATATATTACTATTACCAGTGGATAACAGTCATAAATGCTTTTGTAAATATGCCAGTAAATTATAGAAAAATAAAAAATATTTTCAGTACCACTTCAATGTAAGAGGGGGGGAAACATCCCCTGCATATATTATTCCTGTGACAGTGAACAGTTTTATATTTCTCATGATGTCGGTGACAAATTACTTCAAAACATTTGTAAAATTAAACATATTTAAGTTGCCATGATAAGTTAGTTTGTTTTAATGATCGCATATAAATTAACAAATATTACAAACTGAAAGTGGAT
The DNA here is from genome assembly GCA_011833715.1 of Carcinoscorpius rotundicauda. Classification (NCBI taxonomy): domain Eukaryota; kingdom Metazoa; phylum Arthropoda; class Merostomata; order Xiphosura; family Limulidae; genus Carcinoscorpius; species Carcinoscorpius rotundicauda. The sequence goes on along the minus strand of CM022394.1, from coordinate 124,956,973 downwards.
TAACAATATCCTAAAACAGTAAACAAACTACAATATTTTGATAATATACAAATGTTTCTTTAAATATACATTTTTACATTACTTTTCAAAACAGAGTTATTTTTCGATCGTTTACAATATTTATATTTTCTATACTTTGCTCTAACGTGGAACACTTCCAAGTACACGTGCCATGGAGAAGTGATACATGCTATGGTGTTATATAGTTTACAAGTTCAGAAACACTTTGCTTCACTAATTAATTAAATGAAGAACTGACATTGGAAAGTTTTTTTTGTTTTTCTAATGCAGGATATTTCATACATTTGGGAATATGACTTTCTCCTGCACCATAATTAGTTCATAGTTAAAATAAAAAAAAATGTTATCACACAAACCTGAAAATATTTTAAAAGAAATTTGTAAGTTTATTAAATGGTACTGTTATTTTACAAAGTTTAGATGAACATTAATTCTTATATGTATATACATTTTTATTCTTTTTTCTTTACTTTGAACAGCATTTATGTGTATATACATTTTTATTCTTTTTTTCTTTGCTTTGAACAGCAGTCACCTTCCCACAACCTTCTGCAAGCAGAGAATTGTGATATAAATATGAAGCATTGTGGGCTTGACCACCCACATCGTGCTCTCCTAATTTCTATTTCTTTGATTATTTTATTATTTAATTATTTTTCATGTGAGACTGGCAAATGGAGGTTAATATAGATAAATGGTGTATCCCCACTGCAATGTTGGTCCTACCTCTTTAGCCACCTCCAAAACCTAGGGTACATTTTATATCCTACATTACACCTTATACCCAGGTGATCCTTTCAACTGACACAACGTTTTTTACTTCTGTTTAGGATTCAAGATAAAAAAAAAAGTTTCTTTGCTGTTAACATCTTTTACAAACCAACAACAAAAACATGGAATAACTTTCAAAGAAAACAATTACCTGGTGTTTTAAACCTGTATGGCACCTTATGTGACACCAACTTAAGTGACCAATGGAGAGCAACCACTCAGCAGCACTTGGAACATCCATGACTACTCACATTCAAATAGTGGTACTGACTGTCACTTTTAAAATATACAACAGCTCAAAGTGAGAAGTGTGTTCAACTGTAAATCACATGCTCAAACCTTGGGCCTTCAACTTGCTTCTACTCTGTATGCTAATCACTAGGTCACATACTTCACATAGTTCTCGGTCCTATGAAACAAACATCAGTTTTTTCTTTACTTTACAGTCTTCAAATGAAATTTACAAAAAAAGTTCAAAGATTTTCTCTGTAGAGCCAACGTGAAATAACGTAGTGTTACATTCGTTCAAAACACAGGCAGTTTTATTAATCCCACAACACTGTACACAGTGATTTACATTAAACTGAAATCTAACATTTTTTTTTGTTTCACACAAATTCAAGCAGTCATGCAGAGATATTTAAGATTTATCAGCTTTTGACATCATGGTAATTGTTATAGAGGTGTTTGTGAAATACACAGAATATCATAAAATGGTATTAAAGTGTGTAGATATTATCAGCTCATACATATTTAGTTCTGAAATGACAGTGTTGAAAAATGTTTTATACGAAACCAGAAATCTATTGTTCACTTTACATTAAGTAAACAATAATTTTAAACATAGTATATTCAAAAATGCACACAAGTCACGACTAATCTTCAATCAAAAGACCATTTATTGATTTTATTTTACAATATATATATATATATTAGGTCTATATCAAATGATGTTTCTTCTTAGAAACCTTCTCTGTCAACACAACATATCCAGATGCTGCAATAAACTTGAAACATGTGTAAACTTAAAATTTTAATTCAGATCTCACACACTTTGAAAAATATTGTCATGTAAACAACAAAAAGACATCTTTGAGGTTAAATGTTAGATGCAAGAAAGCTTTAGTGAAAGTAAAATGACTTTTGAAGTCTAAAGATCTTTCAAATACAGAATCTTAATGTTTCCTTGTTAGTGTTCAATCAGCACTAATCCAGTCACATTGGAAATGTGCAAAAATGTATGATCACATAAATTAATTATTTTTAATTATTTCAAAAATAACTGTTGTATATTTGTTCAAATCCCAAGAAATTCAAGGTGATTGTACAGAATATATTTCAAATGAGAATTAGGGAGTGTGATATGGAGATGGCGTGATATCTGGACTGTTTTCATGGACTGGACTTCCTGTATCAACAGCTGTTTTGGGCACACTTTGTTGACCAGTGTAGTCAATATTGTCATAGATTCCTCTAGAGCCTAAAGAACAAAATAATAAAAGATGTTCTGTAATTATATCTGATTAATTTTCCTCAAAACATAATATTACAAAATTAAAAACAGCTGTATAATAAAAATTAATGTCATACACAAATGCATGTTCTGTAACCACTTCACATTGTAGTAAACCTGTTAAATGTGATACATGTACAACGTTTTTATGATAACATACTTTCTGAAGGCAACATCGTGGGTTTAAGTTTACATTACAACAATCAGCTAAATGCAACATAATTGCAGGTGCTAATAATGGTGTACACAAGGATAATACTATTAACTACACGTTTGAAACTGAAAGTGTCTAGTCAAAAAAGCTTAACCTCTAAAATAATTAAATTAAAAATTCTTAATATTTCTTGACAAGAGCAGACATTACATAAAAATGGAGAAAGTGGCTAATATCTTTACAGTTAACATTTACCTTCTGATTTAAAATCTAACATGAATTAGTTATCCAGCCCACATTTAAAATTCTTAAATTTGTGAGAAGAGCAAATAATTTGTAATGATGTCAAGAAAACCCACTTGTAGAGAAAAATATACATGTAGAAACAGCTCGTTTGGGTTGAGAAATTGTTTTTCAAAAGAAGAAATGACATTATTTCATTCAACAATGCACTAACCCCGATTTTGTAAAGGTAGAACTTTCAAAACACTTTAACAAATACACAAACACTATCCAAAATTTACAGAAAAAACGACTTAAAGCCATGTTGAACATGAAATACAAAGAACAAAAACAAAAAATGAGCCAAGACCATCATGCTGTATAAAATCAGAGATTTACGGACTAAAACAACGAAACATAAACCAAATCAACACTAGCAATGACAAAGACAAAAAGATCTGCCACAACAAAACACTACAAAAACAGAGATACAAATGACATAAAAGACACCAACACGACAAACTGTTTACTAGCCTCATAATTACCAGATCCGACCGACAATTAAACACAGACGAGATACATCTACTTAACAAAGGACTCAACTTTGCAATAGTGCCAAGGTACATTCCAACCATAGAAATCAAAACATGTTTAGAAGACCTAGCCAGGAGACTTGCGATACTTTCCAAAGTAAACAAAAACAAGAAAACAACCAACAAAGAGAAGATAAGTCAGATAATTTTATTGACATCCAACAGCCAAACTTCCCAGGTAAAATTACAAATTTATATTTTCCAGAAACAACTAAAAACAACATCTCAAACGAATTTTTTCAAAGAATTTTCTCACAAAACAGAATGCTAAAAAAAACAAAAAAAGACAAAAACATAAAAATTCTAAAAGCAAATAAAGGAAACGCTATAGTCAAAATGAACATGAATGAATACATACAAAAAATCAAGAACATTCTATCAGACACAAATAAATTTAAACCAATACACACAAATCTAACAGACACATGAAATGCAACTAAACAAAATACTACTAAAAATGAAAGAAGCCAACACAATTTCACAAACACTTTATTCCTACCTATGCAAGATCACCTTACGCACACCACAAATATACGGCATCCCCAAACCTCATAAACCAGATTGTCCATTATGATCAATAATGTCCACATATGAATCGTTTAATTACAATCTCGGTAAATACATAGCATGGGCATTCTCCAAATACGCTACATCAGCCAGCTCATTCATCAAAGACTCTTTTAATTTCAAGTCTAATCTAAATCAACTTAATCATAAAGCCTTAATGGCCAGTTTCGATGTTATATCCCTCTTTACAGAAGTTCCAACAACAGAAGCCTGCAAAATAGCCTTCGAACTCTATATCTGAGACCCTAACCCAACTATAGACATTCCCAGTAACCAGTTAGCAACCCTCATAGAATTCACCACAATAAAGACAAACTTCATGTTCAACAACCAAAACTATATACAAACAAATGGCCTAAGCATGGGCAACCCAGTATTACCAGTTCTAGCCAATATTTTTATGACACAAGTTGAAACACAAGCAATTAACACAGCATTACATCCACCACTATACTGGTACAGATATGTAGATAACACCGTTGCAGGATTCAAATCTGCAAAACACATTCTTAATTTTTTTAATCACATTAACTCTATACATTCCAACATTAACTTCACATGTGAACATGAAGAAAGCAATCAAATATCATTTCTTAACCTTAAAATTACAAGAACCAACACACAATTCAAAACAGAAATCCACCGAAAAATCACCCACACTGGACTATACATTCCTTGGGACTCAGCACATGAAACAAAACAAAAACTCAACATTCTAAGAAACCAAATAAACACAGCCATAAAACTATGCTCACCAGATAAATCAGTGATGTCGAGACGCCCACTAGTTGAGAAGTTTATACGCAAATACGGCTCATTTGGGTTGATAACATATTTTACATAGAAGAGTGAACAACGTTTCGACCTTCTTCGGTCATCGTCAGGTTCACAAAGAAAGAGGTAACTGACCGGAAGCTGACCACATGTTTGAAAGGGATTGTGTAACTGAGTGTTGCAATGTAGAGGGCGGGGTTAGATGTTTGAATATATAATTTTATCTTTAATATTAATATAGGTATAATGGAGTTCCTTTATATTGGTTTATTTTGGGTTTAAGTTGTTGTATAAGTAAAGCTTCTTTAATTTTGCATTTGTTTATGTTTGTTTCTTTATTTAGTATTTTAGTGTTTTCTAAGGTTATGTTGTATTTATTCGACTTGCAGTGTTCGAAAAAGTGTGAAGGTGACTCTTTATGTTCTTTGAATCTGGATCCATTTTTCTACTTGTTTCCCCAATATAGAAGTCGTAGCAGTTATCACATTGTATTTTGTAAATAATGTTGGTGTGGTGATTGTCAGTGTAGTTCTTACACAGTATAGACCTCAGTTTTGTGCTTGGTTTTTGAATAAATTTAGTATTAACTGAAATGTCATATTTTGTTACTAGTTTTTGCCAAATGTTGGTTATTTGTTTGCTGATGTCAGGAATATAAGGTGTACAGCAGTATATGGTTTTGTGAGGTATATTTACTTTTGTTGGTTAATTTTGCTTTCTGTCTAGGTGTGTGCATATAATGTTTTCTACGGTTTGTGGAGGAAACTTATTGATGTTGATGAAGTATTGTTTTATTTTGTCTAATTCATCGTTAATTTTATCTGGTGAGCATAGTTTTATGGCTGTGTTTATCTGGTTTCTTAGTATGTTGAGTTTTTGTTTTGTTTCATGTGCTGAGTCCCAAGGAATGTATAGTCCAGTATGGGTGATTTTTTGGTGGATTTCTGTTTTGAATTGTGTGTCGGTTCTTATAATTTTGAGGTTAAGAAATGATATTTGATTGCTTTCTTCCTGTTCACATGTGAAGTTAATGTTGGGATGTATAGAGTTAATGTGATTGAAAAAATTAAGAATGTGTTCTGTAGATTTGAATCCTGCAACCGTGTTATCTACATATCTGTACCAGTATAGTGGTGGATGTAATGTTGTGTTAATTGCTTGTGTTTCAACTTGTGTCATAAAAATATTGGCTAGAACTGGTAATACTGGGTTGCCCATGCTTAGGCCATTTGTTTGTATATAGTTTTGGTTGTTGAACACAAAGTTTGTCTTTATCGTGGTGAATTCTATGAGGGTTGCTAACTGGTTACTGGGAATGTCTATATTTGGGTTAGGGTCTTGGATATAGAGTTCTAAGGCTATCTTGCAGGCTTCAATGGTTGGAACTTCTGTAAAGAGGGATATAACATCGAAACTGGCCATTAAGGCTTTATGATTAAGTTGATTTAGATTAGACTTGAAATTAAAAGAGTTTTTGATGAATGAGCTGGCTGATGTTACATATTTGGAGAATGCCCATGCTATGTATTTACCAAGATTGTAATTAAATGATTCATATGTGAACATTATTGGTCGCAACGGACAATCTGGTTTATGAGGTTTGGGGATGCCGTATATTTGCGGTGTGTGTGAGTCAGTTTTACGTAGGTAGGAATAAAGTGTTTGTGAAATTGTGTTGGCTTTTTTCATTTTGAGTAGTATTTTGTTCAGTTGCATCTCGTGTGTCTTTGTTAGATTTGTGTGTATTGGTTTAAATTTGTTCGTGTCTGACAGGATGTTATTCATTTTTTGTATGTATTCATTCGTGTTCATTATTACTATAGCGTTACCTTTATCTGCTTTTAGAATTTTTATGTTTCTGTCTTGTTTTAGGTTTTTAATGGAATTAATGTCTATTTTTGTAAGGTTGTTTTTTAGTTTTCTATTTTGTGAAATTATGTTGATGGTTTTGTTAGAAAATTCTTTGAAAAAATCGTTTAAGATGTTGTTTTTAGGTGTTTCTGGAAAATATAAATTTGTAATTTCACCTGGGAAGTTTGGCTGTTGGATGTCAATAAAATTATCTGAGTTGTCTTCTTTCTGTTGGTTGTTTTCGGTTTTCTGTAGAAAGTATCACAAGTCTCCTGCTAGGTTTTCTAAACATGTTTTGATTTCTATGGTTGGAATGTACCTTGGTGCTATTGCGAAGTTGAGTCCTTTGTTAAGTAGATGTATCTCGTCTGTGTTTAATTGTTGGTCGGATCTGTTACTTATGAGGTTCGTCAATGGTTTGTCATGTTGATGTCTTTTCTGTTGTTTGCATCTTAGTTTTTCTAGTTTTTTGTTGTGGCAGATCTTTTTGTCTCTGTCGTTCTTAGTATTGATTTGGTTTATGTTTCGTTGTATAAATCTGTAAATCTCTGGTTTAATGCAGCATGCTAGTTGATGGTCTAGGTTCATTTTTTTGTTTTTGTAAGTCATGTAGTTCTTTATATTTTATGTTAAACATGGCATTAAGTAGTTTTTTTCTGTAAATTTTGGATAATGTTTGTGTATTTATTGAAATTTTTTGGAAGTTTTACCTTTACAAAATTAGGGGTTAGTTGTTCCTTTCTACATTGTTGAATAAAATAGATGTCATTTCTTCTATTAATAATTTGTTCGTTTAAATTTCTTAGTTTCTTAACAATCGTGTGAGCGTGTACTGTTAATAGTGGTGTATTGTATGCCTGTTCAGACATAATGGAAACAGGTAAGTACAAATACACTGAGAAAAACACAAACACTTACACTTCTCATACAAAAACAGAAATCCACCGAAAAATCACCCATACATTCCTTGGGACTCAGCACATGAAACAAAACAAAAACTCAACATACTAAAAAACCAGATAAACACAGCCATAAAACTATGCTTACCAGATAAAATTAACGATGAATTAGACAAAATAAAACAATACTTCATCAACATCAATAAGATTCCTCCACAAACTGCAGAAAACATTATACACACACACCTAGACCGAAAGCAAAATTAACCAACAAAAGTAAATATACCTCACGAAACCATATACTGCTGTATACCTTATATTCCTGACATCAGCAAACAAATAACCAACATTTGGCAAAAACTAGTAACAAAATATGGCATTCCAGTTAATACCAAATTTATTCAAAAACCAGGCACAAAACTGAGGTCTATACTGTGTAAAAACTACACTGACAAACACCACACCAACATTATTTATAAAATACAATGTGATAACTGCCCCAACTTTTATATTGGAGAAACAAGTAGAAAAATGGAACCAGATTCAAAGAACATAAAGAGTCACCTTCACACATTTTCGAACACTGCAAGTCAAATAAACTCAACATAACCATAGAAAACACTCAAATACCAAATAAAGAAACAAACATAAACAAATGCAAAATTAAAGAAGCCTTACTTACACAACAACTTAAACCCAATATAAACCAATATAAAGGAACTCCATTATACCTATATTAATATTATAGATAAAATTATATATTCAAACATCTAACCCCGCCCTCTACATTGCAACACTCAGTTACACAATCCCTTCCAAACATGTGGTCAGCTTCCAGTCAGTTGCCTCTTTCTTTGTGAACCTGATGATGACTGAAGAAGGTTGAAATGTTGTTCGCTCTTCTATGTAAAATATTTTCTCAACCCAAACAAGCCATTTTTGCAAATAAAAGAAAATCACCAGATAAAATTAATGATGAATTAAACAAAATAAAACAATACTTCATCAACATCAATAAGTTTCCTCCACAAACCGTAGAAAACATTATAGGCAGACACCTAGAGAGAAAGCAAATTCAACCAACAAAAGTAAATATAGCTCACGAACCAAAAAATCACAAAACCATATACTGTTGTATACCATATATTCCTGACATCAGCAGACAAATAACCAACATTTGGCAAAAACTAGTAACAAAATATGACATTCCAGTTAATACCAAATTTATTCAAAAACCAGGCACAAAACTGAGGTCTATACTGTGTAAAAACTACACTAACAAACACAACACCAACATTATTTATAAAATACAATGTGATAACTGCCATGACTTCTATTTTGGAGAAACAAGTAGAAAAATAGAAACCAGATTCAATGAACACAAAAAAATATCTTCATACATTTTCAAACACTGCAAATCAAATAAACAGAACTTAACCATAAAAAACACTCACATACTAAATAAATAAAGAAACAAACAAACTCAATATTAAAGAAGCCTTACTAATGCAACTCAAGACCAAACTAAATCAATACAAAGGAACACCTTTGTACCTATATTAAAAATAATATATTCAAACACCTAAGGATGCCCTCTACATTCTGACACTCAGTTACACAACCCCTTTCAAACATGTGGTCAGCTTCTGGTCAGTTACTTCTTCCTTTCTTTGTAAACCTGACGATGACCGAAAAAGGTCAAAACGTTGTTCGCTCCTCAATGTAAAAAATTTTCTCAACCCAAACAAGCCATTTTTACATATATAGTAAATAATTTCATTAGTCATTTTCTTATAGTCATCTAATTTTGATAATCAATACAACACAATGTGAATTAGGCCTAACTATTGATCATGTCTTACTCAGGGTACACGGACAGGAATTAATGGATAACTTTTTTTTTCTTTACAGAATAGTATTTCTTTCAACAGACAATCCCATATGAATATAATAAAAAACTGTGGTTATGGATCACTCGATGCATATCAAAACAAGTTTACTAACCTGAAGGTACCCCTAGAATGTCAAGATCATTATAACGGCCTCCCCTTTGCTGGAAGACCCTGAAGAGGATAAATACTGATACTACTCTGAGGATAAGATTCAAAATACACATTCTACAAATACAGTTAAGGAGATTTCCAAACATATAATAAATAAAAAATACTTTATAGTTTGTCACAATGTAGATGTTACAGCTTATAACATTTTGCTCTATTCAAATGTTAAGAACTAATCACTTCAAAGCAGTTTATCATAAACCAAGTTTTAATATTTAGTTTTATCTTAAGAAAAAAAAAAAGAAGGAATAATAAAAACAGGGGTACCTGATTTGAGTTCCAAACTCCCGATCAACATGCACGAAGATTTCCCGATCAGACTAACTCTCTCCCCTAAAATTTGTTCATAACTTACAAACATTGGAGCTGTTAATTAACAAGTTATAACGCTTCAACTTCAGTATGTAAAATGAAATAAACTGAAAACCTTTAAAAGCAAAGGCGAAGAACAGATCACTTGAGTTTGGATAGTAACAGCCTATTTAGAAGCATTTATAGTGTACACAAATATTTAACTCAAGTCATGGAATCAAATGCACTGTTTCTTTGATAACAAAGTCTGTGTGTGTGTGTGTATACACATTATTACTGGCTTAACACTAAGCCTCAGGTTGAAAAAAGAACTGAAATTATTTCATTCAGAAGTTCCAGGAATTGGAAGAGCAATGGTCAGGAAAACTCTCGGAAGCCAGGGTTTGGGTCATGGCTAAGTATCTGGTTTACACTCGCCTGAAACCAAAGTCGTTACAAAAGAAAAAGTTAAAATGTCATGTGGTTTCATTGAAGAGGATTTTATATCCAAACAAAGTTATGGCAATTGATTCTAACTTTCAAGTGGTAGCCATACATTGACATCATATACATATTCAATCTAGTACGCGACTGTGCACTGGGTTTGCAATTACATCAGAGAGATGTTAAATTTAACACACTAGGTTTGAGAGATCGTACATACCAAATCCAACTGATTTAATGTTAGTGTGCTAGGTTTCCAGATATCCAATTTGGCATCACTACACTAGCTTTATTTTGCACTCACATTGTACATGTGATCAACTTAATCTGCATACAATCTCAGCTTAACTTGTGTAAAATGGAACCTATTTAAAGTACAGTGCATGTGAATTTACAGCTTTGGCAATCTCAGGTAGTTAAACATTACATTTTTGGACAACATGAGACCTAATGGTCCATTTAATAAACTACTAATATATCCTAAATTCAACCCTTACCATTTATGTATTTATCAAGCTTTCTCTTAAACTCACTTAGACTTATTGCCTCCACAACATCCAAAGGCCAATCACCCTGTTAGAAAAATAAAACTGTCTTAGCTGAAGATGACTCCTACTCAACCAGTAGTTATGCCATGTTTCCTGTTCCTATTATCCTCACTGTTAAATTAGAAAAAAATGATGATATATCATTATCATTTCCCTTTACAATCTTAAATATCTGAGTTAGATTCCTCCCCAAACTTTCTTTTTTTCAACAGAGAAAAATTTTAAAGATTTCAACCACTTCTGTGTGACAACAACTCTATCCCAGACATAATTCTAGTAATCTATCTCTGAACCCTTTCCAGCAATTCAACGTCTTTTCTAAGGTTTGGGACTCAAAATTTAATACAATATTCCAAATAATGATCAAACTCTAGTGACTTTCAATGAAATTATAATCTCTTTAGACTTATATTCAATATTTCTGTGGATACAACCAAAAATTTAATTTATCCTATCACTAGTAACAACACACTGCTTGGATGGAATTAGAGAATAATTGAATATTACACCAAAATTACTTTCCTTCACAACACTGTCTCTGAAAATATGAAACCTATAATAGCAAACAGAATCTGCTACTTGTGGTCATGAAAGATCACGGATGAAAAAAGTAAAAAGGATACCCAGCACTGAATTTGATTCCAAGCAGCTTGTAATCTAGTAAAAAAGACAAAATGTAATGCTGTAAACAACAGAACATTTATAAAACAAACAGAATTTAAAACTTGTTTATTTTTGACAGGCATATAGAGTACGGCATTTATGGTGATATCACTTCACTAGGTTCACACGAATGAAATGATGTTTTGTTTGTTCGAAATTTAGGAAAACGCCATGCAATAAGCTATCTGTGGCCCGCCCACCATAGGTATCAAAATCCAGTTTCTAGCAGGCATACCTCTGACAACAAACACATTTCATGTTTTATGTAAAAGTGAAAATTGTTAACAACTGCTTTACACATGACAGAACGTTAATGAAAGGTTTTAAATAAATAAAGAGTTGAAACCTTAAGAGTCATTCTGGTAACATCATATAATGAAACTGTTCCAACATCCGTACTGAAAAGTATCTATAATCCTACTTTCAGGTAAGGAATTAATTTGGAATATTAGGTTTTGACATAATGCAAACATATGTACAGTAGTTATAGAAAACAACAACCAAACTGTTGTTTAAACAATAAAATTAAAATATTTAACATTTAAAAAGTATTAAAAATCCAAGATTTTGATCAGATTTTGTAAAATTGTATAACAAAATACTTCTGTTTAACTCTCTTTTTGTACAAACAACATGCAATATGTTCATAGACCTGACGTATATCAGTATGTACTAACTTGGTAAATTCCTCAAAAAGGAGCTTTGTAGAGAAAGACCAATGAAAATTAAAAGCCACACACCATGAGTAGCACGAAGGTAAAAGCAAGAATATTTGTCATTAATATTCACAACACGTGTTTCATAACTTATGATAAAAATCATTACTGATGTGTCCATTTTATCGATGGTGATTATAAAAAGATATGATATTCAGAAGAAAAAGTTAAAATACTGAAAATAAATTTCAGTTAGGAAGCAGTGAGAAAAAGGTATTTGTTGGCCAAGATTAAAGTATTGGAACACAGAGAGTGGATATTTGCACTTTAGACTGTGAAAGAACAATTTCTGGTTCACAAATACATAATTAAATATAATTTAAAACACTTGAAATTTTCTTAAGATCAAAATAACTAGTGCTTCAATGGAGAAAGCTCATTTAGTCAAGAAATGTTTAAATGAAACAACGTTAAATCTGAGATATACAGTATTCACATGTAACCTTGATAACAATACCTGGGTACTTAACTTTACATGTACCTTCAATCTCATAACACCCTCTTCAAGAAACTAACACAATGTTAACCACTAAGTACCCATAAAGCTTAGTTAATTCTGTTGAAATAACAAGGTAAAGAAACAGATCTCAACTATTTATCATTTTATACAGTAACACCAAATCATACAGAGGGATGCATGTTATATCAAAATGATTTTGAAAACGTTAATCATGCAACAACCATGGCTGATATAAAAAAAGGATGCAACAGCATGTATCAGAACTACATGTTGACATTATTTCGTGGGTATTCTAATACCAATGAAAACTGATTGCTTTTAGGGTAGGATATGTTACATCTCTTTCAAAGATTAGGTATTCATATCCTCAGTCCCATGGGATGCAATATTTAGAATTTCCAGGATAGGAGTATCCCTGGTACTTAATGACATAGGAATATATATCAGCTTGGGAAACCTGGTCCATCTAGAAGGATACTTGCAACATACTGTTGCCCTGCTATGGTGAAAAAAAAGTGCAGCAACTTGTAAGAGGTAAAAATTTAAAAGCTCAAAGGTCAATGACAAAAGCCATGCACACTTCAAGTAAAGATGTGAAACAATCAACAAGATCTCTTTCTGGAAACAAAATGGTACATGTTCAATCATACATCACATACCTCAAGCAGCATGAAAGTGGCCATTACATAGATAAAACACACACTTGTCAAGTCATAACACACGGCAACCACAGAATGCTGGGCTACTAAGCTACAGAAACAGCCAATCTCATGAAGGGATGAATATAGTGACTGAGACAGACATGGCAGCCTTCTTGAAATGGGAATCCAGCTCTGAGATTATTAAAATAGACATTCATCAGACAGAGCAAGACCATATGTGGTAATATGAACTGTGACCAGGTTGTTATGATTCAAAACCATTTTGATACATTATCAACCTCTCTGCTCAGTTCTGAATCAAGACAGAAATTAACCGCAGTATTTCCATTAAAATAATGTTGTAATCACAAATATACAAATGGATAAACAAAGTTTGCACCTACTATGTGTGTTTTTATAATATAATGAAATGGTGATGACATCTAGTAGAATAGAAATTGCATCTATCACTAAGGCCTGAAATAGAGGAAGATAACAGATTATAATAAACTTATAGTTCAAATAAGCAAATGGCATGAAAACTATATTTTGGAGAATGACAGAATAGATATAAACATATTACACAGTTAAAATTTTGTACCTAATAAGAAAGAAAAAGGTTGTAACTTAAAATCAAACACCAAAATACCAGCACAAACAAAAGAAAGAGGGAAAGTCTTGTTCGTTTCAATAGTTTTTGGATAATTTAGAGTTTCCCAGAAATTAATTTTCAATTTTGTTCATCCGTCGAGGAAAAATGACCATTTCTATCATCAACAAAGTGTGTGTTTGTAAAACTGTTCAGATTATAACATTAGGAATTCTCTATTGGTAAATTAAATACTTTTGACACTATCACATGTATGTGAAATTAACATTTAAATCTAGCAATAATTTTTTTTTATTTTACCACACTATAAAAATAGATTTGAAAGCTCAAGTTTGTAATCTAAAGGTTCTTAACTGTATTAAAACCAAGGTAATCGATACAAGAACTCACCATAAAGACTGGTTCATCAGAATCTTTCCATTGAATACTCCATAACAAACATCCCAGAAAAATTAAGTTATAGTATAGGTATGAATAGGGAAGCCAAGGACTTTGAAGAGCCCTTAATGTAAATATAAAAAGAATACTCATTATATAAAATATTTCTTCAGATTATCTTAATTCTGTGTCTACGTGCAGAATTATCTAATATTTTCCATTAAATTTTAACTCTGTTATATCTGGTTTAATTACTTATTTACATTTATAATTCATGGAAAGATTCCTACAAATGGTTAAACTGCTCCACTGAATCCATTGTGAGCTCTTTCCACAGACAACATCATATGCTATTGTTTAAAAACGTTTTACACAACTAGAACGAGAAACTCCCAGTACTTACTAAAATATACCAATATATATAGTTTAAACAACATTTGCAGAAAATATTCAAGCAAGATTTCGTGCCTGATGTTAAGAATTTTATCAGGAAAACATGTAGATGCTTGTAATGTGAAAGATACAATAGACTTCTGAAGTATCACATAAAGTCCTCAATGATACAGCAGTACCCTTTACTTTGTTTTTCAGAGCTAGCAGGGTATATGTTTGTACAATTTCCTTAGTTAATAGTTCATAGCTCCCATTGACAATAAACACAAACAAGTTTTATATACAAACAAATACAGTTAAAATTGCATAACTGCAATTCTTTTAATATGCATTTGAAAAGATGTAACATATATTTCACACATTTTTTTCACTTTTATCTTTACCTAAGCTACCCAAACCAATTTTTTTTAAAGATTTTGTTTCTTTATAATTAAGCACAAAAAACACACAAAAGGTTATCTGTGGAGGATGATATTTTGATATTTTAATTACCTATCCTCATATTTTACCAAAAAACTCACACAATTGACATATTTTATTTCAGTGATCTAAGCTGTTCCATTTTAATAATTTTATAGATTTCTCATAATATCATACACAACAACCTTTTTTTTTCCACTTTGTGTATAACTATACAACACGTGTTATATTTTCAGATATTTGTTTAAAGGTTTTGTGCATCAGAAATACCTTCAAATGTCCTTTTTAATAGTTATTGTTTCACCTGGTGCTCAGTTAATGTACACTACCCCGGGTCATACATAAGCCATTGGTTTTGAATAGCAGAACGTAAGAAGCGACTGTCCTTTGCATTAATTTGGTAACCTAATTCCTTCAGCTGTATACAAACGTATGCCAATGTAACCCTCACACCTTCTCGCAAGTGGTCATCCTTTCGTGCCGTGTCATTCCTCTCCTCTGTGAATCAACTCTTTATACATCACTAGCTTAAAGAGTCAAATGTGCTCTTAAATAATAAGATCCATGAAATTTTATTTAATGAAAAATTACAAAGTAATTGTATATCATGAAATAAAAACTTAGTTGAATTACATATACTTATTTTAAAATCAGTGTGTAACATACTCACCACAGTGACAGGATAAAGTGGATAAAGAAGACACCCTATTCAGAAAAAGAAAGTACACATTAAATAACAAGAATGATTAAAACAATCTTATTTCATAAACCTTTTCAGAAAACTTCAACTGGCTATTTCTAATAAAAAAAATGTTTCATTAAAAATCAGCACATCCAGTCACGTGTAGCAGACCTTTGTGATAAAAGCAACTAACCATTACCAGATACTGTCAGCACATCCAGTCACGTGTAGCAGACCTTTGTGATAAAAGCAA
Source organism: Carcinoscorpius rotundicauda (assembly GCA_011833715.1). NCBI lineage: Eukaryota > Metazoa > Arthropoda > Merostomata > Xiphosura > Limulidae > Carcinoscorpius > Carcinoscorpius rotundicauda. Next base: position 124,941,049 of record CM022394.1, on the reverse strand, counting down.
CTAACCATTACCAGATACTGTCAGCACATCCAGTCACTTGTAGCAGACCTTTGTGATAAAAGCAACTAACCATTACCAGATACTGTCAGCACATCCAGTCACGTGTAGCAGACCTTTGTGATAAAAGCAACTAACCATTACCAGATACTGTCAGCACATCCAGTCACTTGTAGCAGACCTTTGTGATAAAAGCAACTAACCATTACCAGATACTGTCAGCACATCCAGTCACTTGTAGCAGACCTTTGTGATAAAAGCAACTAACCATTACCAGATACTGTCAGCACATCCAGTCACGTGTAGCAGACCTTTGTGATAAAAGCAACTAACCATTACCAGATACTGTCCTGCTACCTAGCCTGCTTAAGTGGAAACCATCTCTTAACACACAGTTCACCTTTATCCTGAAACCTTTCTCATAGGTTCAACACCAGGGTCCATCTGTTGCTCCAAGCATATCTCTAACAATCTTTCATTTCATTAAAACCTTGGAACCAACAAAATAATTAATTTCCACATTTAGCACGATGGAACTGTCCCAAAACAGCCACACATCTATTTCTGTACCCTCGCTTCTAAAGCAGCTCTTCAGACACTTTACACAGCTCTTTTAAATTTACTTTTTCCAGCAATCTTTGCTCCTACGTCCACTATAAAAACCAAAAATTCACAGGTTTAAACAACCACACTGTCAAAAGCACTTTGCTTCCTCCATTTTAGCACCAGATCTCGTCTCAACTTGTGATCTGAGGGTTGAGTTTGAAACCCTAACTGTCAAACATGCCCATTTTATATAGTTACTGACTGAGTGGGCCACCTTGGTGTAAAACTTTAGTTTATAGAATTACTGGTCTACAAAGGTAAAAAACAAAACACGAACTTCACCCTCAAGCAAACAAACTCTAGTACCACCATTTCTGGGCTTTCTACTAAAATAAACCATTTGAATACATTGTTTGTCGCTGTAAGCACTGATTAGCAAAAGGCTCATATATACTAAAGACTAGTGCACCTGAGTGCCATATGAATTATCCTCTACAGCCCTGGCATTTTTTTTATTAATGTACATTCTTGGAAACACAGTAGCTATTATCCTGTGTTTAAGGGTGTCGCACATTTCAGAAGATTTACAGAGTTTACCAAAACTGTAAATTGGTATTTTTTCTATGTTTATTACAATGTAAGATACTGAGGTAAGTTAACATCTGGATACAATGTATTTACAGTCAACAATTAGACAATCAATTAGTAAACTACAAGAAGAACCATTAATCTGAAGTTTCATATATATATATATTTCATTTAATATTTCAAAGTTTAAAGTACTGATTTCAAACTTACCTTCAGTGAAGCATTTGGAATATTCATTTTGCAAATGTCAATTAATGCGAGGCCGTTTAACAAACAGGACTAGAAGTCCAATAAAACATCCAAATGTAACTCAAAGACTTCAATGAGGCACAAATGCTAAAACAAAATTAAAATAGGATGTTGGAACACTGTATATATAATGGTAATTATAGTGATATTTTACTAGAACTAATATTACTAGTGGGCTTTCTTGTAAATTATAATACCAGTGTTATACTATCAACCTAGCACTAATGTAATAACATCTCAGACCAGTTAGCTCCACACACAGTTAACCGAACTGCTTAAAAAATCATTTGAAATTTACCAATTTCCATATTCACTGGCTATACATGAATATACCCTCTCAAACCATAACGTAATAGTAAACATTTTTATATTAACTATATATATAATTACAAACAAAATAATTATTTCCTCACCTCTTGCTACAAGTATACTTAGAATCACTTAATACTATGTGTGGTTTAAGTTTTTAATTTAAAATTACAAAAGCTATCTGTATTGTATTTAACTATTGGTACTGGTAAAGGACAGTATTCGTAGAACATATAAAATAGTTAATAGTGCAAAAATAACAATCTCCTAACTTTTTTAAGTTCTACTTCTAACATTGACACTGAATAAACTGGGCATAAGAGGTGATTTTACCTTATTCAGAATGGTCTACCAAAGTAACAACCAATTTTAAACCAAAGTGCAAGCTACAACAGTACAACTCAAACTTAAAAAGATAACTATGTAATATTTCACTGTTTCAAGTGCTTGCCTTTATCGATACAGCAGTTACTTCGAAAGTTAAAATGAGTGAAAAACTGAAATATTCAGTTGAACAAGATATTTTATATTTTCATGTTTAAAGTTCAGAAAAAGAAGAGTTGATTTAAAACTTTACTGTACAATTCAATATATAACTTACATTTTACACTTTCAACCCACACCGTCTAACTTACTGTTTATAGCTAATAGAGGGCGTTAAGAAAATAAACCCTAATACATAAAGCTCTATTAATAGTTATCGTTTAGAGCCCGAAGTTTGATGAAAACGTGAAATGTTATATTTATAACACAAATAAAGAACAGTTAAAGGGATACAATTGAGGTGTTAAAAACATTAAAGGAAATTGATTGTGTAAGTGCATCATCTTTTATCATACTTAACAATGAGAAAAGTAATTTTATGGAAACAAGTATTTTATTTTTTTTAGCTTGGATGTTGACGTTTGGAATGAGTTAAAATAAAGTCTGTGGACAGCAAAGAATCTATTAGTCCATCTCAGCTCTACACCAAACAATAAAAAATTATTAAAGCTACCTTTTATGATTCATATATCTACCAAGCTTTCTTTCAAACTCGCGCAAATTTTCTGTAACCACAGTATCCGAAGGCCAATCTCAGTATGTCAGTGGTCCCCAAAATGTGCACCGCGGCAAATTCACAAGGCCACCGCGGGATATTTCAAATTTTCGAAGGAAACCCTCCTTCGAGGGAATCAAATAAAATCATAGCTAAAGACCAACTGAACTACAAAAAAGCTAATTGGCCAGTTTTTAATATTTATTAAATGAAATCTTACCTCCCGAAGTACTGCATATTGCCGCGGACGCATCAGATACAGATGCATACTGTCATATCATCTCTGAGTGTCTAAAACATGCAGCAAACAGTTCGATACTGAAACAAAAACACTTCACAACAACTCATTCATGGCAACCGCATAAAGACATAATACACTTAATTAAAAACAGACTTATACTCCGCAGACAGTACATTCAAAATCGCAACCCACACTCAAAACTCAGATAAACACAATAAGGAATAAAATACGAAACTTGATCAGACAACAAAAACAAGAAAACTGGGATAACTTCTGTTCCGAACTAAATCACAAAACTGATCCTAAACAATTCTGGAGACACTTGAAAAGATTTACAAATACAGGAACAACAAACACAGTATATCCACCACTGGAACTGGATGGAGAAACAACATACACTAACACAGAAAAGGCCGAGTTATTTAAAAACACCTGGTCAACACGTTCAAGACACATCACGAACCACACATGAACAGGTATTTTTATAATACAGTTACAAACTTTATTGATCAAAACAGAAGCATTTTTACACCTGTATTTCCAGTCAACACAATTACACACCAAGAAAAAGCAAAAGACTGGAGCACTCAACAATTGATAAAACACATCACTGCAACAGAAGTCGTAACAGCTATTAACAACAAAAAACAAAGTCTGGAGAGGATGGTATTCAAGCTATCTTCCTAAAACAGTTGTTGTTGTTTTTTGTTTTTGAATTAAGCACAAAGCTACACAATGGGCTATCTGTGCTCTGCCCACCACGGGTATCGAAACCCGGATTTTAGCGTGTAAGTCCGCAGACATACCACTGAGCCACTGGGGCCCTCCTAAAACAACGCACTCAGAGATTATATGAACACCTAACAGTGTTATTTAATCTCTCACTATCAGCTTGATATATCCCCGTTTCTTGGAAGGAAGCAACAATATTAATGTTCCAGAAAGAAGAAAAGCCAGCGAATAAACCAAACAACTACCGCCCAGTTAGCTTAACCAGTTGTATTGTCAAAGTATTAGAGAGGATAATTAGTAATCGTCTGTCAGTTTACTTAGAAGAAAATTCAAATTACCAGAAATACAAAACGGATTTCGAAAATTCCGTCAAACGACAGACCACCTGATTCGACTTACAGAATCAATTACCGACAGCTTCAACAAAAACGAATGCACTGTAGCTTGCTTTCTCGACATTGAGAAAGCATTTGACACAGTGTGGCATAACGGCTTACGACATAGACTACTAGAAATGGAATTACCCCAGGAAACTATTCGCTGGTTATCCAACTTCCTGGACAATAGAATGTGTAAAGTAAATGTAAATGGGGCCCACTCAGGGTCCTTTTCACCCGAAGCAGGAGTTCCGCAGGGTGGGGTTGTTAGCCCTATATTATTTATCATGTATGTGAGTAATATGCCCCTGTCGGACCTAAACTTAGGTTTTGCATCACAGTTCGCTGACGATGTAGCAGTCTGGAAAAGTGCCCCCACTCCATCGATAGCAGCAACGAACCTACAGCCAGTCCTAAATAGCATTGAAGAATACTGCCAGAAATACAGAATCAAAATCAATATCCCAAAAACCCAAGTCATATAATTCAGCAGACTGAATAAGCTGAAAAAAGATCCACCAAAACTATATATGAATGGATCACTCTTACTGACTGCTACTTCTGCTAAATTTGTAGGTCTAACCTATGATTCAAAATTAACGTGGATACCACACATCAAAAATGTACTGACACGAATCTGGAAAAGAGCAAATTATGTAAGAAGTCTTTCAGGTAAAAACCAAGGAACATCACCAGCAAACATACTTAAAATCTACAAAACGTACGTTAGACCAACAATAGAATATGCATCACCTGCATGGATTAACATAACACCTACACACATACAGAAACTTCAACGTATACAAAATTCAGTTCCAACTTCAGCTTATAAAGTATCACGTAGCACCTCAACCACATTCATGCACAAGTATGCAAACATAGACACAATATCTGAAAGACTCTTGCATAACACTCTAAAATATTTCAATAAGAATTGGTATAAAAATGAATTAATGTGTGATCTCGACAGATATCACGTACATGATGAAAATAGTCCTAAATACCTCTCCCCTTTTAACTTATATTTAAGTAAAGTAACTCAAGCTGGACATTATGCACTAGACTCTTAGTCCTTGATTATTTATTATTCAATTATTGAATAATAATTATTAATATACTTACTTTTATTTGTGTGTGTGTGCGTGCTACTACAAGTAGTAGTAGTAGCATTCTTTCTATGAGAAAAAATAAAATAATAATAAAAAAATTCTTGTTCGTCCATGCATGGTCTGAGCCCTGAAAGGGGCCTGAGCATGAAGTTATACTTTTACTCTGGCCCAAAGCTATAAAAAAAAACAAAAAAACTTAAGATAGACGCTATAAACGTACGGGAAGGAGGAAGAGGTCAAATGTACCTGACCCTCCTGGGTATTTAACATCAATACCCAAATACCGACTCATTGGATTGGAACGAGGGAATCGGCATCTATCGAACACTGCGCGCACTACAAACTTAAGGTAAGTTCACAGTTTCAAAAATAGATTGCGCTACATTCTTTTCGATGACGTTCTCGAATGTTTGATGCAACTTTTTGTTTTCTTGCACTTTCGGCTACGCCAGAAACTTCTCGAACTTTTCGGCCTGGCATGGCCAAGTGTGTTAAGGTGTTTGACTCGTAATCCGAAAGTCGCGGGTTCGAATCCCATGCGCACCAAATATGCTCACGCCTTCAGCCGTGGGGGCGTTATAATGTAACAGTCAATACCACTATTCGTTGGTAAAAGAGTAACCCAAGAGTTGGCGGTGGGTGGTGATGACTCGCTGCCTTCCCTCTATTCTTACACTTCTAAATTAGAGATGGCTAGCGCAGATAGTCCTCGAGTAGCTTTGTGCGAAATTTAAAACAAACCAAACAAACAATCTCGAACGTTTTCGTTTCTTAGGAGCGAAGCATGGCCAGATAGGTTAAGGCGTCTGACTCGTAATTTGAGGATTGCAGGTTCGAATCTCAGTCGCACCATGCATGCTCGCCCTTTCAGATGTAGGGGTATTATAATGTGACAGGTCAATCCCAATATTCGATGCTAAAAAGGTAGCCTAAGAGTTGGTGGTGGTGACTAGATGCCTTCTAACATTGCAAAATTAGGGACGGCTAGCGCATGTAGTTTTCGTGTAGCTTTGCGCAAACTTCAAGGCCCCCCAGTGGCTCAGCGGCATGACTGCGGACTTACACGCTAAAATCCGGGTTTCGATACCCGTGGTGAGAAGAGCACAGATAGCCCATTGTGTAGCTTTGTGCTTAATTCAAAACAACAACAAATCGTTTCTTAGGTTTCATATATTGTCAACTCTTTGGGCTCATTAGTAATTGAAATAACTGAAGGGTGTTGTAATCAAGTGTCTGCGAGATTTACCGAAGTCCATAGAATCATTTTGTTGATTTTTAGTTCTTGTGCACAAATGGAAAGATTATTGAACATTAATAAGAAGTGTGGGAATGAAGAAAAGGAAGGTGAAATAGAGACCAGTGGCAAAGTTGTGGAGAAACGAAAATATCGGAAATATGACGATAGTTATCTAGATTTTGGTTTTACTTCAGTGGATGCCAATCATGAAGAGTGTCTGCAGTGTTATTATGTCTTAAAGTTTTGGTTCCAAAGTCTATGCTTCCAAGTAAACAAAAACGTTACTTAGAGACCAATCATCCTAACATGGCTATTAAATCCCGTGATTATTTTACCCGAAAGTTAAACAAATTGAAAGAACAAAGAGGTGGCCTGGCATAGCCAAGCGCGTAAGGCGTGCGACTCGTAATCCGAGGGTTGCGGGTTTGCGCCCGCGTCGCGCTAACCATGCTCGCCCTCCCAGCCGTGGGGGCGTATAATGCGACGGTCAATCCCATTATTCGTTGGTAAAAGAGTAGCCTTAGAGTTGGCGGTGGGTGGTGATGACTAGCTGCCTTCCCTCTAGTCTTACACTGCTAAATTAAGAACGGCTAGCACAGATAGCCATCGAGTAACTTTGTGCGAAATTTTAAAACAAACAAACAAGAACAAAGATGTAAATTTTTGAAAGAAGCATCAATATCAAGCAATGCTTTGCTGGCATCCTACAAGAGTCGCAAAATGTAAAAAGCCTCAGAACGTCGCAGAAGAAATTATTTTACCGAAAGCAGTGGATATAGTAAATATTATGGTTGGAAATCTGCGTAAAGGCTGCTTTCAAAGGCGCCTTTATCTAACAATGCTCTCAGTCATAGAATCCAACACATGGCTAAAAACTTCAACGATCAGCTAATTGAACAAAATGAAAGGGAAGGAATTCGGGTTTTAGTAAGATGAGGCAACAGATAGTAACAAGGATGCTCCTTTGACTTGCTACACATGGTTCGTGAATGGTGACTGTGGAAGAACTTCTCTGTTGTAAAAGTACCACTGCAGATACAAAGGCTCAAGGCTTGTTTGAGACACTTTTATGTGTGAAAACAGCTTCGACTGGACAAAGTGCGTTGAGGTCTGTACTAACGGTGGTCATGCTATGTCCGGCTGTTATGGAGGATTGTAGACACTCATACGAAGCAAAGCTCCTGATGCACTGTGAATCCACTGCGTAATCCACAGGGAAGTCCTTGTGTCAAAGCACCCGAGTCCTTCTCCGAACATAGTCCTGGAAAGTGTGTTGAAAGCGCTGAACTTTATAAAAACTCGACCACAGGAGGCGAGGTTTTTAACAAACTATGTAAGGATATGGGATGTGAGCACATATCTTTATTATATTACTGTAGTTCTCGATGGCTCTCTTGTGGGATTTTACTGCCCCGTGTGTTCGAATTACGACAGGAACTCTACTCTTATCTCGAAGAAAAAGAAATTGAATGTGCTAAAACTTCTTGGATACTGATTTTTTATCAAAATTATCATACCTGTACGATCTCTTTGAAAAACTGAATGCGTTGAATCCATCTCTGTAGATAAGCAACGTGCACATTATGAAACTCGCAGATAAGGTTTCAGCTTTCAGAAGAAAAATTACTACTATGGAGAAGAAAAAAATGAATGAAGGTGGCAGCAAAGACTGTTTCCCCCTGTTGCAGCAGTTTGTTACGTCCAATGAAGTTGGTTTGACCCACGAATTAAAATCTGTTTTTGAGGAGCACTTGACACAGTGACTGGTTTGAAAACTACTTTCCAGAAGATAAGGAGAAGTTTGTCTGGATCCAAGACCCAGTTAAAGTCTATGGCTCCATCTGAATTTACCTATGCAGAAGAAGAAACTCATTGATCTGTCTTGAGACAAGATTTTGAAAACAAAATTTGGCAGCATGGAATTAACTGAGTGTTGTATATCAATAAAAGATGAATATTCGCTACAAAGTGGTAAAGCTCAGCGAATCCTAATTCAGTTTGTGACGTCATATCTCTGCTTGAAGCTGGGTTTTCGGCGGTTGCTGAGATAAAAATCTAGTACCGCACAAAAATCAAAGTGGAACAAGAAATGAGGGTTGCAGTGTCCAATCTGATTACAAGGCTCGAGATGCTGTGCAGTGCCCAACGGACTCACACATCCCATTGTTTGTTATTATTTAAATATGAAATAAAAATACTGTTCTTACTTTCAGTTTACGTGTATTATTCTTTCCAAACGAGTACTAAGTTGTTAGGACATAAATAATTATGTACTTTGTTAAGTACTTTTTGAATATCCAGCTACAACACATCTACAACCCTACCTTCATGTACACATACAGTAGCATTTTCAAAGCATGACTTCGAATATTGTGGAAGCAACGAGTTTATGGGAGTTGAGAAAGCTTGATAAGTACATGAATGATAACACCTGGCTTTAGTTTAACTTGATTATAAATAATTTTAGTTTAGAAGATAGAACAGAAGAGATGGACAAATTGGTTCCCTGCTATTCTGGTTGTAAAAAAATCGAGAATACGGCTTTATAGACAACTGAATTAGTAAGGTGGTTGTTATCAAGCGCGCGTGCACAAATATATGCACCAGCACCAAAATACGCATGTAGGTGTCGCGGATTTAGCGAAATGTAGCTACCCCCCATTTTTGTATTGTTTGAAAACAAATTTACGTCACACTTGAAGGGTTATTAAATATATATGTACGATTTTTTCAAACAGTACACAAACTTGTGTTCGCCATCCATACCACACCTTCCTAAATCCACCCAAGTACAATTGTCAAGCGACACACAGCTGTCTGATAGATGTCAACACATTCATAGCACGTTTATTGTATGCACTGATTTAAATCCACGCTGAGAACAGCTTTTCACAGCCACTTCTTGTTTAACAAGCACTCGAGCGATTTGACACTAAACTTCCCTCATACCAGTAAAACATTCTAAAAATTACGTTCATAAAGATTGCAGTCTTTTCATTTGAAACTATAAATAGGATTTCTACAACTCAGGCTAATTTATATCTACTCTTAAATTATCCATGCTATATAGCATTTAGGTCGTTCTAACAATAAATTCTGTTTGAGAAATAGAAAAGTGCTTAATATTCGTTGCTTTTGTATAATTAAACAACCGCATTTATGTCTACATAAATAACGTGATTTGGTACTATTTGTGAAGTAAATAATAAATACATTGAGTTTTATTCGCCCCCTATTACTTTCTCGCATTTGGACTTCCACACAGGTTTCTAAATAAATCTATTCTGAGCTTTCGTATAGTGTAGAAATAGTTTGCGAAATTTATCAGGAGTTTAAAAACGTGAACAGTATAGCTTACTGCTGTAGTATACATTAGTTTTGATTGTTTTAAGCCCTACTTCCTGTCTGTAGTATACATTAGTTTTGATTGTTTTAAGCCCTACTTCCTGTCTGTAGTATACATTAGTTTTGATTGTTTTAAGCCCTACTTCCTGTTGTCTATACAAGGCTTTGAAAACTGGTGTCGTTTAAGAATCCCTAGACTTTCACCCATGTTTTTAGTATCACCATTTATACAATATCTTAGAAGAACCACGAAGACCATTTTTATTAACGAAATTACAAGGTAGCACATGCGTTCTAGGACTAGGTTAATAAGTGAGTAGCGGATGGTATTCTAACTATTCAGACGTGATGCTACGTGAGTAGCAGATGGTATTCTAACTATTCAGACGTGATGCTACTTAACTTCTTGGTTGGTTTGTAAATTTTATGACAAGAGAAATACGTTCGTCCTTTCTAATGCAATTCTTATTCAAATTGTTTTCATTCTGTTTATCTACGATCAAAGTAAGCTTCAGTTACATTTACTACCTCGATTATTCCCTAAATTTACCATTCTTGTTTTGGAATATTTGTCGAAGACGTAGTATCAGGAACATTATTCTTACGTAAAGACATCCACCGTCTGAGAACTTTACAAGATTAGTTTCTGAAAGAACACTTTTCCTAAATGAAACTATTAAGCGTTCTTGAAATATTAACATCCATTTAGTTTTCTTCAGTCTGTTTTTGCTAAGCGAACATTTTCCGCATTCTATATTTTGCGATTTACGATTGTTTTATTCCCATCCAAAGAAAATTTATAGCTGGTATTTCTGAGAGGCACGTTGTTGTTTTTTTGTTATTATTGTTAGAATAAACACCGTAATGAACCAAATATACAACTTAAGCGATTAAAACTTTTACTATTGTCTTCATAGATACTTAAAAATGTAAAACTTCGACGATTTCTTACCGTTATTTTAGACCATAATACATGAAGATTAATACGGTTTGCAAATTTAACAACAGATCAGTTTAAAAATGTAACATAAAAGAGTTGTAGAGACTGAGCCATGGATTTCTTGGATACAAGCCCTCAGTTTTACAATCCAGTCATCGACGACTTCAGATAAAAGTTGTCACGTCTTACTCGTCCTCACAAGCCCTCCAAACGAGATGACTGCAGACTTGTACTGCTAGAAATTGGGTTTCGATAGGACGTAGCAGGCAGAAAACATTAGTTCCCCAAATTTATGCCCCAGAACAAATAACCCGTTTAGGAAAAAACAAATCCGGGTTATTATCACAAAAGTAGTGACGAACTTAGGGAGATAATTACCCCAAGTGTCACTAAAACAAAACTCTCCATCGTTTGTCAATACCGACATTACTACGAGGCTTCTTTGGTTATGTTGTATAATCATAAGCGATTTTTTCCTTTAAATTTAAAATAGACGTTTTCTTCTACCCATTGAAGCAGTTACTCGGTCCATCTTTAGGTTTTACTGTGGGAAAGCGCGTGTTGAAAGTCTTGTAAACAATAACCATATGTATTTAAAAGATAGTGCAAAATAAAGATCTAAAGTTCTGGTGACATTTGAATGGAGAAACTAGTGTATAATCTGTAGTAACATTTGCTATGTGAAAAGTTTGTCAGTTATTTAAAGTTACATAAATTGGACTATTTGTGCTAGGCCTACCACGTTTATTGAAAGCAGATTTTTAGGTTCGAGTCTAGACATTGCTGACCAAGTAGAGTTAGACTTGTTAAAATCAAAGAGTTAACCATCACATTAAATTATTTTACTTTATTTAGGGAGAGCTACTAAAAGCCTCTATGGAGACTCGAACCGCGACTTGTGCACCTGTGATCCACGTTCCCCCTCTTCGCTCCAAAAAAATATCACAATACATTTATGTTTAATTTGGTATTACACTTAGAGAACTTAAGGTTAGTTAGGTGTTTGTATGTTATATGCATACATGTGGGTGAATTGAGAGTGAAGCTGACATTCCTATTTAATCTTCAGTTTACCTCTTTTCCACTTAAACCGGAGTAACATTAACTTGGAAACATGTTTTGTGATGGTACTGCTATACAAGAACGAAATTATAGCAAAGTAAAGCATGTCTTAAGTTAAATTTTAAGGTAAATTGTTCTTAAAACCCTCAAGTATTTAGTTCTACAGCTTAATTGCAGTTTTTAAAATAATTAAGATTCAAACAAGAAAGTTCAACACATACCGAGAGTTTATTTGGCACATGTGTTACAAAATACACCTAAGAGTTGACATTCACATACGGATTTCTAAATAAAACAAGTTAACATACATTATATATCTATTGCGAACAAAGTTTAGTCGCCCTCTTTGCGAGTAGTGGTTTTTAATACCATAAACATCCAAGTTTGAATTCAGTTGTTCGCCCATCATAGGTGCTCTCTAAACCAGTTTTGATGCGTTATTTTAACTACGAATGGGTGTAGATAGTTTTTCCCTATTTATGTGGGAAATAGGGAAGTGGCGAGGTTATATCGAGAGAGAAAAATTTTAGTTCATGCAGAAAGCAAAGTTAACTAATTATATTAATGTATTCACCATATGGTTCCTACACAAGACATCCATAACCGATTTATCCACACACGTCATTCAACGATCTGGGTTTCATTAAAAGGAACTACAACTCGACGTGTTACTGTCGCAAGTTCCTATCACCATTTTCCTGTCAGAAGACTTCGCGCCGACTCAAAACTTGTTTTATAAAAGCACAACTCGAAACCAATGCTAGTTGCGTTTCGTGTTATAAAACGAAAATTAACCATAACTATTTAGTAAAATAAACTTGAGAAAATTGATTTTAAATATAGCATAATTAGATGTTAAAACCACGAGTTACCAAAACCGACGCAGTTGTAAATACCATTGAAACTTCATGCATGAAGCAAATAGTTTAAGAAAATCTAATGTTTAACACATAATTAACAAGTGTAAAGAGCTAAACTTCATTTGCTCGAGATTAATGTTTAGATTTGATGTTGATATTTGAATACTTTCAAAGGTAAACTAGTTTAAAACATTCGTAAATTAAACTTTCTACTTAATACCAGCGCCCCTAACGACGAGTAAGTGCTAAATGCGAGAGATGGGGGAAGATAAGCTGTTACAGAGAAACAGTTTCGGGTTCTTTACAGATGCCAGTTGGGTTCTTGGGATGTCTACCCTTTTTATTATCGAGAGTAGTTTCTTCAAAATGGCATACTAGCCCTTCTCCACACGTACAAGTTTCTTCACATCTTTGACCTTGGGCTAACTCAACTTTCTGACACTTTGGCACTTTTCCCTTCTTACTCTGGCAACAGAATCCTAGGAAACAAACGAAGAAGCACATTGTTTCAAAGTAATAAAAATTACAGTTTATATCAAATTGTTAAAGTTAAATAATTCTGGCTTTAATTGCTAGTGGCTTTTCTGACGTAATTTCCTTCTACGACAGGAAGCCTTTCTAGTCGTGCTCAGCATGCGAGCAAGTTAGGGACCGTTAGAAGAGAATACTAATTACCTGGATGGCAGTCATTGGTAGACGTACAATGTGTTACAGGTGTCTCTTCTGGAGATTCATTCTTCTTGGTGTTGATTGAAGGTTCCATTTTGTCTGTTTGATCCACTGGAACCTTCTTTAGAGATTCTTCTGAAGGTACCGGTTTTGTTAAAGATAATTTGTCTCCTTGTTCTTTCTCGTACTTTGAAAGTTTTACTTTTGCCTACAGAAGACAGTTAAAGATGCGTTAAGTTTGTTACAAGTTACCCTCTAAAACATTAGGGATTTAATAGTTAGGAACGTGCGCGTCAATATTAAATTGATTTAGTATACAGTAAAGTTTGTTAGACAAAAAGGGTTAAGAATGAAATAGCATGACGCTCAAAGTGTTCCTAAACGTTAGTAAATTAATTACCAAACAAATATTTTGGAACAGAACAAATTCCTGTTAAAGTCTGTTCGTGTTTTGGCGAAGCTGCCTTTAAAACCTAAGAGTTAAATTTTTGTTGTTAGATAAAGACTCTTTGCAAATTAAGATTTACCCAAGCATAAAAAGTTAAATGGAGCCCTAACAGGGTTTAGATTTGATATAAAAATATTTAACTTAATTTCACAGAAGTTCTCAGCAAGTTGAACTAAAGCAGACGTTTTCAAATATCCTATTTACATTAACTGACGTGCTAAAATTAAACACTTGGGTTCGTTGAGATTAGGTTTATTACACCCAATAAACGATTCAGCGTAGTAAATCTTCGAATACGCATAGAACTGAGGTATGGGGAAAAATTATTTTAAGTACCTTAAGAACATTAATATTAAAGTGTACGAATGTTAATAAAGGGCAACAAGAGAAGTCTACTAACCTCTGTTGAGGAGGTTTTTACCTTCTTAGCCAATTTAACTGAAAAAGAAAGAGTGCATAATTACAACTTAGATTTCCGGGAAAACAAGTCTAAATGTTTAACCTTTCATTTTAATTCTTATGCGAATATTATTGTTTAGCTGGTTTGTTAAAAACAGATACTATTTTTGAGTGCAAGTTTAAATTGTTCAAATATAGATTCGATCAGATGAAGCACCTGGAAGTAACCATTGTTTAGATAACTATTAAAAGTTAGACAATTAACGGATTAACTTCAGATTCGATAGAAAGTTTATAGACATCGCAGAAAACTAATTTTCTTACGGTTTACACTTTACAGCTAAGTGTTTTATAAAGCAGGTAAAAGAAATTATAAAACTGGATACACCTGACATATGTTCTGTACAAGTCTTCTGGGAAGAAATGTTTAATACACAGTTTAAAACTAATATATTGACTAGGTAGTTCGTTCCTCTATCAAAATGTTACGTAATGCTACAGAAACATAGCTTAGTTTCTACCTTTAAGTTCTAATAGTTTAGAACTTGTTACTTACAGAAAGTCATCCAAGCTTCTGTCAAAGTCATTAGACTAATTACCCGTCGTTCTGTCAAGGTGGAACAGTTTACAGTAAAACAGTATAATTCTGCAGTCAACACATGCTTAGCATAAAGCAAGTTCTGAAAGCACATACGCTGCCAAAGATTAGACTAACGTAAGCTGGAAGTTGTTTCAAATTCTGGCAATAGATGTCACTATAACTGATATGCGCAGAATTTTCACTCAAATTTCCTTCAGAAACTTTTACGCTTCCTAATAATTTAGGTTCGCTTTCCTTACCGCATTATTTCCCGCTCTTGTAATTTTAAGATTAATATATTTACTGTACAAAGGTTTGTTCGATGTGATGTTTGTCTTCACGTTGTTGTTTCGTACTGAAGGTCGTGTACAAAATGTAGTTTTCCAAGTTTTGTAGAATGAGAGTCGGTGGGGTCCGCGACTACTGCAAATGAGGATTGACGCAAGAGTTACATATTTGTTGTATGTAAAAAAATCATAATAGTTAATGCAACTACTTGAATTACTGAAAATATGGAGTTTCATTTGGTTAAAAGAAAAGCAGTTAAATAGGATAGCGGTAATCCAAGCGGCAATGCGAGATAAAAAAAAATCCAATTAAAAGGGGCGAAATATTGCCTCGTGTTTAAGAGAGTTACTGTTAAATGTTTGGATAATGCAATTTAATTATGGCGCATTA
The DNA here is from genome assembly GCA_011833715.1 of Carcinoscorpius rotundicauda. Lineage (NCBI taxonomy): Eukaryota > Metazoa > Arthropoda > Merostomata > Xiphosura > Limulidae > Carcinoscorpius > Carcinoscorpius rotundicauda. Next base: position 124,925,644 of record CM022394.1, on the reverse strand, counting down.
TACTCGACATTAGATACTGTAGATTTAATTCTAGGACGGTATTAACCGAATGTTATCAGATTAGGAAACTAAAAAATGAGAAATACCACGTGTTCGATGCAAGCTTGATGACTTTTTGGGAACAGATTACAAAATTACTTTGCAGAAAATGGCAGTAAAGATGTGGATATATAGAACAGCGCAGATATGTTAAAGAAAGCACGAGACTTAATAGAAGTCCGTTTCAAAACGGATCATTAATCTTTAACAGATATTTTGTAAAAAATCACTCAACCTCAAATAATTCACCCGCTTTAGCCATTAAAGAAATTAAATAGTTAAGAAAAATCGTGTATTTACAACGTTATTACAACTGGATTCTATATCAAACAGTTCACTACAAGATTCAAGTTCTAATGCAGTTCCTTGAAATAAATGAAAAAAAAAAAATGGTACAAGATTACTCAAGAAAATTTGGTTAATATGGAAGTACTGAAAGTGAATAGAAGCAGTGTTTTCCTACTCTATACCGAGTAGGATTTTAAAAACATTTAACATAAAGTTATCAGTAATGCTCAAATCTAAAAGAAAACTCAGTTCACTGTACAAAGTGGAAAGTTCTATTCAAACCGATAGTCGTTTGAAAACATTTAGACAGAAGTAGCTTATATGAGGCGGTTGGCGATTAAAGTCTTCCTCATTTGGAATGACGTACCTTTCATATCCGTGCTTTCATTGTTCTCTGGAGTTCCGCTTTCTTTACATTTCCTATACTGCATCTGAAAAGATTTACAGGAATCATTTTTCCTGCGAGTGTTGTGAACGTTTAATATCTGACACTCACTTAAGGTTGAGTGAGTAACTTCCTTTACAGACCTATACATTTTACCTGAAAGTAACCACGTTAAAAGTGAGAATTTTTCGCCACATAAAGGATAGTGGGAAATAGGAGTCATGCTGAATATATAGCGATATGTAAATGTTAGAGCACATGTTTCTAATATTAGATCATTGCATGGAATGTGATCTACACATTTAGAACAAGTCCCGAATAGTCATTACCGTTTCTCAAAAGAAATTAATCAGTAAATCATATTGTAAAACTAGTGTAAAGATGTCTTCGTATACTTAACGCGTGATGCAAGGCAGTAGAATTAACGCTAGAGGGAGCTGGAGAAGGATAGAGGTAAACGTTCTTTTTGTTTCCAGTAGGAAGTGTAATTTTATGAAGATACGAGGAACAGGAAGCTGAATCCTGAGGGATTAAGGAACAATAGCAATAAGAGGTATTGCAAGAAATCTCAGCTGAAATGGGCCTTTCCTTATAAGGAAAGCACCAGATCAATACGGTTGGATCGTGTGTGGAAACGTTACATCGGATCTAATCTCAAAATAGCTCGCTAACGACGAAGGTAGTCGACACCAAATTAGAGGCAAGAGAGGGTGTAACTAATGAATCTATTATGTGCTTATTAGAAGCACAAGGGGATGCACACGGAAAGGTCACTTTCTTTAGGGTTATTTTCTGTCCGAATTAAGTGAATAAGATAGTTGATTGGGTTGCGAATACGGAATGAGTTAGGAAGTGCGTGTTTAATAGCGATAAGGATATCTTTTAAGAAACATCAATTTAAGGTCTTACCAAACTTCCATTTACGTTAACTTATAAACCCGAGTTTAAGTGTCGATAAAATAGTCGAGCAATCACGGGTGATAAGACTTACTGTAGTAATTTACGAATCGATTAAGAACCGACTATTAAGATCCCTTTATCAACGTAAGGAACAGAAAATAGTAACGTTTATCTTAGTGTTAAATACAACAAAAACAGCCTTTTAACAATAGCAAGTCTGAAAAGTACATACTTAAAAAAAACAAAAACGTATACAAGTTTAATAATGGATGAACACGTTTGAAAGTAGTTTAGCGACGAAAGTTTATAGAAGTAAATATCACAAGTCACGAAATCGTTACTTACGAGCAATAGCTTTCGAATCTTACACGTAGGTTAATTCTTTTAATGCAATAAAGGTAAAGCGGCACACGTAGATAACCCTACGGAAGGTTAGACTAGTTGAATTTCGCCCAAAGCTACTCGAGGGCTATCTGTGCTAGCCATCCCTAATTTAGCAGTCTAAGACTAGAAGGAAGGCAGCTAGTCAATCACCATCCACCGCCAACTCTTGGGTTACTCTTATCCACGAATAGTGGAATTGACCGTCACATTATAACGCCCCCACTGCTGAAAAAGCGAGCATTTTTGGTGCGACGGGAATGTGAACCCGTGACCCTCATATTACGAGTCGCACGCCTTAACACGCTAGGCCATGTTGGGCCGAAAGGGAGACATCTAATGATTAAGAACACTACATCGGTGGATCACACACACCATCCCAAAGTTACGTGTTGGTGCTCCATAAAAGATGGTTCACGAGGACAGTGTGGTCAAGAAGATAATTCGCGAGCCAATCGCTCATCTTTCGATCGGAAGAACCACTAAGGCACTGTTCTACGTTCACTTAGGTTAAACATTAAAAATTGTACAATGCACATCTAATACTTATTGTACAAACACAAGTTTCCAGAAAAATACAATTTCAGTTTAAGTGTACTAAGTTTTACACCCTATGCAATCAATAACAAAGAATATTCCTTTGCGAACCAATATTAATGTAGTTACTTACCTTTTCCTGGTGTCCAGCTTCGTGCCGAAGAATTCTCCGTTTCGTATCCAATGGAAGTTTTTCTTGTTCGAGGTTTAGCCTGTATATAAACAAGAGTCAAGATAAAAGAACTACGTGTATTAACGCAACGGAAGTACTGAAACTAAGAACACACAGCTAAACAAAGGCGTGTCTGCGAGGTTTGTCATAAAACAAGTTTCACAAATAGCAATAATGTATCCCTGCTTTACCATAATCGGATTTCTTCCCTTACAGGTAATTATATAAAGATTATGGATTTATATCATTCAGATAAAAATTTTGGCCGAAAGTCAAGACTGCTAGTTCGAGTTACCCATTTATGATAATACACGGGTATTTCTAGGGGGGGGGGATGAGGTCAAGTGGGGTACAGGTTAAGTGCCAAGAGAAATTTGCCGTTTCGAACCATTTTAAAAGCTAAGCCTTTTAAAATCTACTTAAATATGTAGATCCAAATACAATTGAGACCAGATAGCGTATCATCTACCATGAGCTTTGTTTTTGTTATAAGGCAACTTTGGATTGGTAGAAAATTATGTACAACGTACAGTTTTATCCCATTTATATGTGTTTGCCTAGCAGGTTACCCACTTCGATGTTAGTATTTTTGAACTAAACTTGCACTTCACGATATCACTTTCAATAAGCAAAGAGCTAGCGGAGTAATATTTACCTTACATTTACGTCTTATCCCAATACTAAAGTTACGTGCGAGTTGCAGTTTGGCGGGTGTTCCTCTAGATAAAATTCAAAAAAGAAATTATCTTAATTAAGCCCGTTTTATAGGAGTAACTGGACATTATGTACTTACAATTCCGAGGCAGCAAGATCTTAAGCGAAAGACCTTGTTCCTACGTTTCATTAATGTTCCTCTCATTTAGAAGTAAAATACATCACTTATGAGCACGTTTCAGTTGCCATAGCAACTGGTTCTAGACGCCATAAACCGTATTTGTAGAGTGCATAAATGAGGCACGCCAGCAGTAATAACGTGGAAGGTTGTTGCAACATCAGGACAGTAGGCCAGTTTTATAGAATTATAAAAATGTAAAATGACAATGTTTGTAGTTAGGCCTAGTATGCTAGGCCTCGTTACACTATCTATAACGGGCGCTTAAAAAAGTTAGTTAGAAGTTTTAATCATGACTTTCCAAGAAAGATTTGTTGAAAATCTTTAAAGATTTTCTTTATCTTTCGAACAATGTTGCACAGAACAGTGGTTTTTGAAAGTTACAAATAGTCTAGAGAAGAAATACATTTCCAAATAAACTACTCGTCACTTGCAGCAGATGTTTGGCAGTCTACCATTACAGTCACACGCCCTCTTCCGGAAGTTGTCAACAAGTTATCTATGAAGTTTGACTTGCCTACTTCCATCCACTCCGCCGACTCTTAGGCTACTTTTAGCCAATTATGAGATTAGCTAAAGTTATTTTAACCTTTTTATTTGAAAGCTTACAACAACCTTTACGATATCCATCTACAAATTCAAATTTCAGTAGTTGAAGTGATGCTGATAAAATTCCAAACCCCTTTAATGAAAAAGGGTAGTGTGGGTGTAAAATTGAGTTTCGGATTTCTATAAAGAGAGCCCTCGTTAGTTCACACAAGAGGAAAGTTCTAGACTGCCTAGCCAATCACAGCGCTTACAGCTGACTGGAAAGTCATTTGTGAAATTTATCAAGCGGGATACTTCTGCATAGAACGATCGATGAAGTGTAATGGAAAAGTTCAATGAAAACTCACTGTGGCATAACGCTCGTGAGCTTCATGTCAGTATTTGCGCTCGAGATTTATAGAATCGGTGAAATATGAACAGGTCGACACCGTGCAGAAAACTTTATGGTTAAAATATTTGCATTTAACGAGATTTACGTCTGTTCATTCAACCTCTGGTGGCCAGTAAGCAAACAAGTAATTGTTCTCCACGTACATTGAATATTCGAAAATTAATCCGAATAAAAACATTCCAATAAAAAGATAAATTGGTCCATATTTTCTAGCTTGACTTTGAAGTACGCACAAAATTCTCGTTTCAGGAAGAGAAGGTAGCGACCAGTATTTGTTGAAATGATTCCTAGTAAAGCAAAGGCCTAATATGTCAGTAGTTGACTAACCAGTTAAGAGTTTCTTCTTACCCAATTACTATGACTAGATGATGAAAACAAAACCAGTTAACAAACTATTGCACAGATACTGCGAATTGAAATAAAAAAAATTACATTTCGAATGCTTTTGTTTAAGAGAAGGTTGGTAGTGATCACCCACTACTAAACGGAATTATCAACTTTGCTGTTATTCACGAAATGTACACGCGGCTCTAAAGCATCACGTGCTCAAATGTGGCAGCTAATTCACGATCGTATCACGTAAACTGGTCCTTCGATTTATAATACGACGTTATTTAACCAGTTCCGTTCAGACTATTAAAACAATCAGTAAAGGTTAAAAGTGAAAAGCCTTCCGAGCTCAAACCAAGATTCCCTGCAAGGTAATATGAATTTAAATATTCAGCAGAATATATTTAAGATATTTTACACGAGTAATATAGAAGCGATGTATTTTGTGTACAAATTAGTCCCCAGACATGCCAACAGTGTATAAAAGTCGTCTGAAATTCGTTTCCGTATGTTTATATTCGGTAGGTCGTCTATTCCTAAAAAGGCAGACAAGATAGTTTCACATGACCAGTAGTATTAGATATTTAAATATAAAAGCTGAATTCTTGTTTGTTACGAATATTTAAATTCTCCATTTTATATGAAGTCTTAATATTTATTGTTTATCTGGACTTAAGTTTGGCGAAGTCCAAAGAGTAAGCAAATTGAAAAAAAAAAAAATCAAGTGTGGTCCGGCATGGGCAAGTGTGTTAAGCTATGCGACTTGTAATTTGAGTTCGCATCCCAATCGCAAACATGCTCGCCCACTTTCAACCATGGGGCGTTATAATGGGACGGTCAATCCCACTATTCCTTGGTAAAAGAGTAACCCAAGAGGTGGCGGTGGATGATGATGACTAGCTGCCTTCCCTCTAGTCTTACACTGCTAACTTACTGACGGCTAGCACAGATAGCCCTCGAGTAGCTTTGTGCAAAATTGAAAAACAAACAAAAAAAATCAAGCTAAAATCTGATGTTTTTGCTTCTATTTGTCCCTTACAGATTAAAAGAAAGGATAAGAACAAGCGTCATCGTTACTATATTTATTGGTCACAATTAGAATAGGACCACAGTAGTGGGCAGTATTTAATGTCAAGTTAAATTATTCTGAACACGGTGTGAGGAGTGGACTTAATGGCTTACTAGCTTGTATTTAAACTTGTTGTGGTCAAGTATAGATTTTTAAACAAACTTTTCCCACCGTATTGATACAGCACAATTCCTGGTGCGGTCTAGTTTTATTGGGATTTGGTACAGTGTAGGTTATGATATCAGAAAACAGCTATGGATGAGGATAGAACCCAGTCTTCAATGATCTAGGCGATATTGATGAAGCTATTACAGATAACACGTCTGGTGTCAGATTAAAATGGTTCTGAACTGCGTGTAGTAAACAGTAGTAAAACTGTTAGGATAGTTAACACTGCTAGTGCTAATGATGCAGTTTTCGTAGTGCAATACACGTACATCGTGGTTTACTTTGTATAGTAAGAAAGGTTTTTAATATGCACGTGGTACAAGGCCCAATATCTTGTAACTATTAATGTTAATTCGTCTTTTGTTGAAAGCTGAATTTTGTCTACAAAAATATTTTATATTACGAGTTAAAACAAGTATCCTTTGTTGACCAAAAGAAGTGTTTATTAAAACTGATAGCTCACTAGTGCTGTCAGGGAATAGGTTGAAATTCCATCCATTGGACGGATGTTCATACATCCGAGTTCCCCAAATATAAGCACTGAAGACATTCGTGGTCAAGGTACTACCGTTTATTTGGTTGCCTTATTTTGTAGGCAAGTTTATTAGAAGTGCATTTTATTAAGTAGAGACACCTTGATTTTTACCGATTGGTGTAAAAGTGTTCACATCGTGAAGTGATAATATCAGAAAGCTACTTGATGTATAGATTATTATAAACAAGTCAGGTTTCTTATACTGTCAGACTAAAAGTATGGGAATAAAACTTGGATCTCGTTACCATCATAGCGTTTAAAGCACAGTTGGTAAGCGCATGAACTTCAACGTGACCACGCGCTACTGTGTAGGATGGCTTCGTGTTTAGTAGATAATTATGCAAGTTGTCAAGCTAATTGGTGGCGCTGTTGTAGGAGCCAAAGTAAACAAGATTAGCAAGAATAGAGCGGGAATTAATGTTTGGAGTTGCGTTTACGTTTGGCTGTTTTTACAACAAATTAAAAAGTGTTTTGTAAAGCTACTTTTAAGTAGCTGGATAAATTCTATGAATGAAAGTAACGACAAATAAGGACCAGTGTGTAAAATGCAATTTGTAAAAAGGCGCAAAGGTCACTCCGCTACGCAATGTAAAACGGAAGAGGTTTAATGTTCTGCGATCTAAGGTCATTTAAATTAATCAAATGGTGCACGTGAGAAAGTCAACGTCATTGCACTTATAAAATCGAGTGCGTTACATACTTTATTAGTGGGAAGCCTTTTACAACTAGCACTCTAAAAGGCGGAACTATTGATTGTTTTAAAGCTAAATGAGAGTTAAGCACATGAAGCCATTTTTATAAAAAAATCCGCAGAGAAAACTGTCGAGTTAAAAGTTAATTTGTTGTTAGTAGTACTTAATCTATACGATTGACAGAGATTTAAAACACGATTAACTTACGTTTAGATTACTCAATGTGAGGATATTTAATAACATAACGAGTGCAGTATTCCCAAAAAACCTCGACGTCCTTCCATTTCGAGGCGAAGGAAATTACGCGTGAGAAGTCACGCGTTAGCAACGTTTTCAGACGCGTCAATACGCTGACACAGCTAATCAAGTTTTAATGTAAAAATATTAAAACTTTGCAAAACAGCCGTCTGTTGAGTAATTAGTTTCATTAAGAAACTAATCAATTTTATTGAAAAATAACTACGTGCAGTAGTTAAGATGCAAGAATTCTGAAGTGTTGCTAAGTGTAAGGAAATTTAAACTAGTAGAAATAAACACGAGTTCATTTGGAGCGAGTTTAAAATAAAATTACCTTGCAGGTTAAGTTTATGATTTTACCACCGAAAATATTGGTTCAGCTTAATATATACTGGACTACGGTTAGTTTTGTACGAGTAAAATAAAGTGGCTGAAGTTGCTTGCTGCACCTGTTGGCAACCACGTGATTCGCCCAATAGAGCGAATCTAGTTGGTAGAAGGAAATACATTCAATTTAAGATGTTTATTAAATGTTTGCCATAAAACGATTTTGTTCAGAAACTAATCAGTGGATTTAGTTTTTCCAGTTTGATTTAATTCTATACAAAAATGAAAGGTTCCCCATTGGTACGACGGGGAGTATAGATTTACAACGTTAAAATTATAGGTTAAGTTTTCCTCAATAAACTCAGATAGCCCGTTGTGGCTTTATTTTAAAAAAGGCACACAAAATTAGCTATACAGAATCTCAACACGAGACCTAGTTAAACCGGAGTTTTACTGAAAACACGACAACATTAAAATCCCCAGTAGTGTACCGTTAAACAGGGTTTAACTTAAAGCCTAGGGAAAGGATATATATATATTGTAGATATGCACAGCTCAACATTAGTTTTAATTAAGGTAAACTATAAAATTTACCTGTAAATTCTTGGAGTAACCGGTAATAAGAGACAAGTTGTTGGGTTAACGTAATATTACAAGAAATTAAAATAAAAGGGAACACTAATGTTTTCGGATCGTATGTTGTATGTACTAGAAAAGTATGGCGGAAGTTTTGAAATAAAATAGTCTTCCAGTTTAGATTATACCTGCCGTTTACATTAGCAGGGGGGGGTGTCTTATAGATATTGTGACTTTAAATAGACTCCCAAATTCTTTGGAAGACTTTCTATTGAAAGTTAAGTGCTCAACCTTAGCTCTTTGTTCCAGCATGGGAACACAGCGAGTAACTAAAAGGCTCTAATGAGCTAAATGCTCGTCTTGCAACATAACCTGGAGGGAAAAGATTTTAAACAGTTAGTATAAAAAGTAATTAATTTGGAAACATTAAAGAAGAGCAAAAAAGCTTAGTAATGAAACTGCTGTACAGTCTTTGAGTCTTACGGCAAGTGACCTCCCTCATGTCACCATTAACAAAGATACATTTCCATTTCAAAACTAGGTGTAGTAACAGAATGCAAACTACAAGTTTTGCCGAATCGTTTACTAAGCGACTTAGAGCGTAGGTCAGAATTGCTATAACGCTTATAACAACTCATTTCTTAACGAGCCAAGTGAGTAAAGCAATCGAGTTTAATGAAACTTTAGTAAAAATGTTCATAAGATCCCCCATACCGTGGGATCCGTGTATTCAGCCAAGGGAGGCTGAATATACTAAAAGTTCCATGTTAAAGTACTTTAATCTACAATTGTACCAGTTTGTTATGGGGTGAAAGTTAAACAATCAGAGAGTCAGCAGCGAATTATGGGTTAGATTAGGGATACAAACCTTAACATACGTGAAAACTTCATGGATTGATTCTACATTAAGCCTACTTACTCGTTTAGCTTGTCAAATGCAGTTTCCTTCTGATGTTCGAGAGAGAAGCTTCGAGCTTTAATATCTTTCCTAGGATACTTTGTCTTATCTTTACCCTCGTAGTTTTTGACCTTCTGGTAGTGTTCTTTCTTCCCATGATGTTTGTGGTTCCAGTGTTTAGATTTTCCTTCACGTTTCCATTTCTTGGCCTCCGTGATAACTAAAATCGCCACCAAAACAACCACAAGAAGGCAGGTCTTCATGTTCTAGATACAGAAGTAAATAATTTAGGTTTTGTATTATATAGAAATACCAATTTGGAAATTAGCTAATAAATAACAGGTGAATAATTGATCCTGCGAGGTATAAACAATAACGAAGATAGGAGAGGCGGTTTTTCTATGTCGATGCAAGTTAGGACACGTAGTTTAGGAACTTAAAGTTACGCTGGACATGTGAAAGCGCTACAAATTAAGAATGGACAGGTGACAGTTTTAGAAAAAGTGGAAGGCAAACGAAAACGTTATAGAAGTTTAGTAGGAAGTTCAGAAAACCGTTGGAAATTCCAATCCCAGCGTCTTAGGACACTTAGGCTTAACGGCTAACTTCCTCGGTTAAGTCTCGGTTTAACCAATGTTCTTCCGATGTTTGTTCTTGCTAAAGTTATTTTCAAGGCCGTCGAATATACAAGAGAAACTTAAGAAATGTCATAACATGAAGTCAGTTGTAAAAGTTTATTAAAAACACTTGGCTTACGTCTGTTCAAGAGTAGATTTAAGAATTACACAAGTTTAAATACTTAGTAACTACATTAATATCGATGAACTAATGTTAACCTATTACGAGTCGATTTATTTAAACCTAGATATATTAGGACTAAAACTATACAACTACCTTAGAAGTCCTATTTTCCCATAAACGCTTTATCAGCTCATTTATTTGAAATAAAGTTTGAATTTCACGAGTCTATGGAATCGTAACGTAGCGATGCTCGCGTTGCAACTTAAGGACCGTTAGGTTTAACGGTCTAAAATACAATTTAAAGAGTTAGTTTTAGAAAGTACATTATTTGAGATTTAGATTTGAACTTGTTTGAAGGATGACGTTCTACAAATTACTTCCATAAAAAACGTTACGGGAAAACGTAAGGACAAGATACCTTTTTAGAAAAGACAATTTTATCTACAAAGTTTAGGCTTACTTGTAACTTATTTTAGCAAGTTACTTACAGATTAAAAAAGAAAACTTGTCTAGTTAGATAGAAAACCAAGTTTACGTACATTTAAAGAGACATCACTAAACGAAAAGTTCTAAGCTTAAAACACTGAGATTACAATAAATACACGTGGAATAAGGTGCGCGTGTTTTAAACGAGTACGTTCTTGTTGACTCAATCGATATAACGCAGGCAGAAGCTTAATAAAAACTACAGAAATATATTAAAAGATGAAATTAGGGGCTGTTGAATAAAGATACGATTACCAAAACACGCGTTATTTGTAAGTGAAGCACAAATGCTAGACGAAAGGTTATGAATAGTCGGTACAGGTGTCGAATTGGTAGTTACGGAAGTCATACTTGAGAAAAAGGGACAGTTAAACTGGAGATTTGTCTGAAGTTTAGAAATTGATTGCTGTACCAAGGATGTTTGTGCGCATGTTTCGCTTAGCAGCAAGACGAATTTAGAACAAATCTCATTTGTCAGAGAAATCGGTAATCAAGTTTAACATGTTAAAAGTTGCAGATTAACATTTAAAATCAATTTTTGTAGTTAAACTGTATACAAGGTTTTCTTTAGAAAAAGACTTTTGGTTATCCCCTTAGATTTTAATTCAAGTTTTAAATGAATAGAAACACAAAAAGTGGTTCAAGATTTTCTTGGGAGATACGCAAAGTTTACCTACATTCAGTAATACCTACTGCCATCTCGTGGTGCTTAGTGATACAGACGCAAACAAGTCCCGAGAACAACAGTTGAAATACAATAAATACTAGGTAGTAGTTATTAGAATAGTGTAAGAAACATGAAATCTGAAGAAGCCAATATTTTAACTTCGTTACGAGCTTTAGAAGTACATAATTGTACGTGCGCACTCACGAAGTTCTTAAAAAGAACTCATTTTTCTATTAACATTAAGCTCTCGCTTCGTATCTAAAATGGTGTTAAACTTATGGTTTAAGAGAGTACGTGAAACTGCAGTTTGACAATAGAAAACTGGAGTTTTCTATTTGGTAGTCTGGGACGCATGTTAAAGTTCAAATTCTGGTTCACAAGATGTGGTTCGAGAGTTTGTATAAATAGCTAGGGACTATGGATTGAGATTTGTTGGGTTGTTTTTTTTACGCTCTCAGAAAAGAAACTTAGAAGTTTAAGATTCAAACATACGAATGAACTTAAACAGTATATTTAAAGAGCGAATTAAGTTTTTCGTGGTTTCATTGAAACGTTAACACTAGATAACAGTATTAAGTAAGAAAACCCAGCACGAATAATGACACTATTAGAGAATACGAGGATCCTTCAGAAACACATTCAACTCTTTAAGAGGACGAATTACGTAGGACTAAGAGATAATGTAGCATTAAAATGTTGAGTCTTTTAGGCATCACCATAAATATGGAAGTTTCTACAATAAGATCTTACACACACGCGTTACTTTAAATCTTGATGAGTATAATTAAGATAGATACAAGGACAAACATTCCTGGGGTAGAGGTTAGTTAACCTGTCTGCTATAAAGAAGTTAGCTAGGGCACACTTGTTTGGATTTAATAAATTTAACAATTTAATAAATAATTGCGGCGCATGAAGTTAAGTGTTTACAAATAGCGAAGTTTAAATAAAGAAGCTAAGACTAGTGTCCCACAGGAAGTAACTCCTCACAGTGTGACAGCTGTAAGATGAAGTACCTATATAGATAATTATACTTAAATTCGGAAACTGACTTAGATCACGTGACGACCATCAATAAACTGATGGGAGTGTTGCGTGGTCGGTATTTCACCTACCGTTACTACAAAAGTAGAAAGTTTAAAGATCTAAGAAAAATTCACCGCGCGATTAAGTTTATCACGAAAAGCAAGTGGTGTTTACATCTGATGTTTAAAAGAAAGAGATAAAACCAGCCCTGTAGGACAACTTAGAGCTACAAACATACTGCTAGAAGAGGGAACATAAGTAACAAGTTTCAAAGTTAAACAAACGTAGAGACGTCGGACGAGGTTAGAAAGATGAAACCTGTACAGCAGATTCCACTGAGAGGTTTCCAGAATGGTTTCAAGGATTGTTTTGTGGGGCGACTCACAATATTCATGGCTTAGTCTGGAATGTCTAGAATACCTGTTATAAGTCTTTTTCAAGAGGTTCCGATTAAGTACACATTAAAGTTGCGTTAAAAATAGTTGCTGACTTGTTGGGGGGGGGGTAAGAGTATTACACGTACTTATTTACCTTATGGAGTACTCATTAAGAGTTACAACCATCTAGAGTTACGAAACTGTGACATCCGATTATTCACACTCCCCTTCTACAGTTAGAAGTTCCACGAGCTTCCCCCTAACAGGAAGATGCTTATGGTTCGAGGGTCAACCTCTACTTGCAGACCTGTTGGACCTTAGAGGTAGAAGGTTATTTGTTTCTCAGAATGGTAATGAAAAATGCATATTAACCTAATGACGGGTTCAGTTACAGATGCGAGGACTAACCGTCATTTACCAACTTGTTTCCTAGTATTCAAAATTTTATTCGTTTATGAATAAATTTAAGATGGTGCACGGATGTGGTTCAACCCCGAGTGTATTAAGGGAGAGAAGCAGTGACGTCGTAGTTATGAATGATGTTCACATCAGACTGTTTTCGAACAGAGTCGGAACTTTACAGTATAATTTTGCAAGTTCTACTAGAAATCAAGAACTAAATGTACGTAAACATTTATGGTCACGTTCAAGATTACTACCACTTCTAACACCCACAATTCAAGACGTAGAATCACTTGTACCTGTATAGAAGTTAACGCTGCTTGGGGAAACCAATTTTAATAGTTACGTGTACATGAAATTCACTTTCAAATTGTTGTATTAAATGTTACCTGGTGGTAAACTGAAAGTTCATGAACTCGTTCTGTATTCACTAGAAACTTATGATCAGCAACTACACGATAGGGTACAAGAAAAGCTTTTCGTTCGAAGTTTTCATAAATGAAAGCCACGGATGGTTAGGTAGTGAGGCAAACCGGGATTCCTGTACACTAGTGGATAAGACTGTTTATAAAGGAAGGAGTTAAGATTGTTTTTAGTTTGTAACTTGTATGCTAAAAAACTAATATTTAACCCATTATTAGTGACACAAGACAGGCATTTCAGTCCTAAGAGGGGGTGGACTTATCTCAAGTGTTAGGTCCACTACTACACGTTTTTAAATATGTTAAATAAAAACTTCCATGTGGTAAGATGTTAGTCTTCAATACTTGTCAGAGTTAATGACCAGCGTAGAACAGATTTCACGTGGAGAACTCGTTTTAAGAGGTAATTTGGTTGAATGACGTCACGCACTACCTGTTGGAAGAGGTTTCTTTGGCGATTATTTCTTTTAAAACAACGTTAATAAGTTCTTTAGCCGGGAGAGACTCTCCAAGTACTGAAGATTTGACAGCAAAAAGAGTTTTAATACAAGATTTACTATGCAGAAAGTTTGAAAGCAGTAAAAAAATACTGGTGTTTAAAACATTACAGAAGCCGAGTATCTTATAATGCCAAATGTGGCACTAAATTGAAATGAGAACCAAAGCAGTATCCTCCAGTTATAACAAGATCACTTTCCATTTGTGAAGACAGGAATCAAGTTAAAAACAAACTAGAAGTGCATATGCTCGAGACAACAACATTAATAGTAATCCCCCTCCCCCCATTCAGGGGTCAATACAAGAACTAACATTGTTTTCTGAACTCAGCTGTCCGATATTTGTTCACACACACGAAGCGTTGTGGATTAAACTATAGTACTAATATGCAGCTTTAACTTGCCGTTTCAAGTTTGATTGCAATCACACAAAGCACGTTAACAACTATTCGACAGAGTCAGTTAAAGTATAGGTCTAGGGAGTCACTGGATAAAGTAGTTTATCAGAAGCAAGTAAAAACTAATATAATGTTTAGTCACTAACTTTGAATTAAAAAAATACGGCAATTAGTTTATAATAGTTTTATAGTTCCTTGGGTTAAATTAGAGGGAGGCATGTAATTATGTTAGCCATATCTCAAGTCTCATGGGACTTTACTATAAACCTGGGGAATAGTTTATAGTCTAGTAGAGATGAATTTTGAATGGATAGTAATTAATATTTTTGAGATTTCTCAGAAATTAGTACATCTTTCTACAGGTTTTTGTAGAGAACTTGTAGGCTTTAGTACTTCTATAGTAAACTGAAGTTTGATTAAAAAAGTACTATTTATTTAAAAACTTATTCGTGGATACAGTGTTGCTAAAGTTTGTTTCAACTGACAACATAAAATAATCGAATATTAGATACAAGAGAAACTTTATTCACTAATGTTCATGAATTACGCTTCAGGAATTTTAAAATATAGTTTAATAAAATATGCGATAGTGGATTTTAAACAAAAACAAAGTTATTCGAAATAACTACAGATTCAGAATAGTTGAATTGTCATATCTGAAGTGACAAAACTCTAATCATGAAGAAATGGAGATCAAGGGGTAAAGTGACAAAAATGTGCTCTCCACACGGTTAATCTCGAATAATGTACTAAGTTAATAGAAAAATACATGCAACTTCACAATAAAAGTACACACTTCAAATGAAACCAAGCCAGAAGTTTAAGATAAATTTATTATTATTAAAAGTTTCCCTTCTCGCTAAGCTACCAAATTATGACATTCATAAGCAGTGGTTTCATATACTTGTACAACGTTACACACCATTAGATGCGTCTCGGAGAAGAAACTTGACAAGTTACAGTATTGAGGAGTCAGAACGAAAGTCCTCGAATAGTCTTTAAAAAAAGTCTGTCCAATTTTGAGGATTGGAATCAATAATAAGTGCAGACTAAGAAAACGACACGTTTCGAGTAAGATTATTATAACATTGTTTACTACATTCTGTATGGGGTTGCGAAGACAAGAAGGCTTCTTTTGGTATGTAGCAAAACGACCTTACATTTAGGAAGTTTAAAGTAAAATTAGTTTTTGGTTGGAAGCTAATTACTTTTGCAATAACAATTAAAGTGCTACTAACCCATTATTAGTACTATTACGAGGTAACCCTTGTAATAGTGAGGTGGTTGAAAAGAAACTTTACTTCCAAACGTTATCCAACACTTAAGCCCCCACTACCCCATTTCATTAAAAGAAATTACTACACAAATAAAATTACACCCAGCTACGTGGAATACAGCATTACTACACAAATAAAGCTACACCCAGCTACGTGGAATACAGCATTACTACACAAATAAAGCTACACCCAGCTACGTGGAATACAGCAGTTTTGAGACATTCATTACAGTTTTAATACATTTAAATTTTTAGAGGTTTGTTTAACAAAGAGACTTAACTAATTAGGCACAAATTAAAGTTTCGAAACTTAACCAATTGAATTTTAAAAAAGAAATTATGGAAAGCTTAATACGAGGAAAACAGATAAAAGACTTCAAAGCTCTCAATTGGTTCAAATTTGAATATGTTAACGAGTTCCCCACATTCTCCCCACGTACAAAACTTATTTTCTGTTAACCCTACAATAACATGCTAATTAAAAATTTCTACATAATAGCTTTAGCAAGACATCTTTAAACACTACAAAACACCCCCTTCACTGTATCACAAATAACATTTAAAACAACCAAAGTATCTCCTTACTCCAAACATAGCGGAAAACATTATGAAAATACTCCTATTACATCTTAAATAATTAATTCTAAATACGTACTTACTTCATTAACGTATTCGCTTATTTCTTATATTGTAGAACATGAGAGTACGAACCAAACTCCAACAATAACCCTTTTCCAGTATACTCTCCACAGCCCCTTATTGCTGTCTTAAATATATTTTGATTTGCTGAACGAATTCACGTGACCAAGATATTCACCCTGATGCGCAGTCGCAAAATCTTTTAATTGGTTATTCTCAGCCCAAGGTCGCCTCATCACACAGAAATAGCACGACACGAAATAAACGAAAATAAATTTGACTATTAGCTTTATCTTCACATTGATTTCAGTTTGGTAAAGTACCTTAATTTTGCGAGTCGGAAATCATGAAGTTAACATGTGTGTTTTATAGGACTGGGTAAAAATAATTTCTTACTTGAGGCGCTCCGTACTAAACATGTGCAACATGTTTTGTTTTTCATGGCAAAACCACTAATGATATATTCTGCCGTCTACAGTTTTTATCTGCCAACCACAGAGAAAGCAACCGGCCGGTGGTACTCATCGCCAACTCTTCAGCTACTCTTTGCCAACAAAAATCAGAATTCACTGTTGAATTATATCGACTTTATGAAGGGCGAGAACATTCTGTGTTATATTTCAATCCTGCAACCCGACCACCAGGCCAACTAATAGATTCTTACTCCTTGCATATCGGCCCAACATGGCGTCAGATGGTCAGGGCGCTCGACTCTTAATCTGAGGGATGTGGGTTCGAACCCTGGTCACACCAAACATGGTCGCCCTTTCAGTCTTGGGGGCGTTATAATGTAACGGTCAATTTCACTATTCGTTGGTAAAAGAGTAGCCCAAGAGTTGGTGGAGAGTGCTAGAGCAAATAACTTTCGTAGAGCTTTGCTCGAAATTCAAAACAAAAAAGCATTATTGTATATTGCTTTACG
Organism: Carcinoscorpius rotundicauda; assembly: GCA_011833715.1. NCBI lineage: Eukaryota > Metazoa > Arthropoda > Merostomata > Xiphosura > Limulidae > Carcinoscorpius > Carcinoscorpius rotundicauda. Next base: position 124,908,485 of record CM022394.1, on the reverse strand, counting down.
TATGACATAAGGTGTGAGGTGATAACAATATACTAGCTAATCAAATATCTATGATCATTTGACCTTCACTTCGAAACTTTTGTTTCTCGTTTAGATAACTACACAATGGGCTATCTGTGCTCTGTCCACCACAGTTATCGAAACCCAGTTTTTAGCGGTGTGATTCCGCAGACATATCACTGTGCCACTAGGAGACGTCGTTTGTTGCATCTGTGTTAATTAACCTTTAACGACAACCTTTACATCTCTGGAACCAGTTCTGATAATAATGTTTCGTTTGTTTGCTTTTAAGCAAAGCCACATTAAACTCTCTGTCGTATCCATCGCAAATAAAATCAAACTCCGAATTATAGCATTGTAAGTTCACAGAATTGTTTCCAAATTTGTCTTCAGTAAAGATGCAGAATATTTTGTACACATGAATTACCTCAATAAATACGAAACATGAAAACAACTCGCATTTTTACGTGAGATGTTGAAATACTGTTGTTCATTACAAGTAACACGAGTTAGCCCCCCAGTGGCTCAGCGGTACGTCTGAGGACTTACACGCTAAAATCCGGGTTTCGATACCCGTGGTGGGCAGAGCACAGATAGCCCATTGTGTAGCTTTGTGCTTAATTCAAAACAACAACAACAACACTAGTTTATCAATTATTACTAATCAGTTTCCCGGTGTCTCGAACGTAAGCTGGGGAGATAATAACTCAGGAATTTAGACTTCGATTCCTACGGTTGACATAGCACTGATAGCTTATTGCTCAGTTTTGCGTTTAGCTCTTTCAGTGCCATATTTATAGAAAATAAAACAAAAAACGACAACATTTAGATTTATTCTTAGATGAACAATGAAACCAAGAAGTCATATGTTGTAAAATTTTATCACTGAAAATGTTCAACTGTAGGCAACTTTGAGAAAAATAATATTTCTTTGTATCTCAAACTAACGTGTTTAATATCACCGATCCATTAATGCTGAGGAGCTTGCTGTAGACATGTTAATGTTGAGGAGCAGGCTGTAGACATGTTAATGCTGAGGAGCAGGCTGTAGACATGTTAATGCTGAGGAGCAGGCTGTATACATGTTAATGCTGAGGAGCAATCGCCGTAGCAAAAGCGATTCTGATATGCAGTTCAAAATATTTAAAACTGTTATTTGATCTGATTTTCCTAATGAAGCTGGAAATACGCTTGAGTGTTTTTTTGTCTTCCAGGAAGTTACGGCCATTTCTGGACCACTTGAAGTGGACTCTTTGATCATCAGCGGTACCGGAACCATTTGAGATGCGTCCTTAGATAATAAGTAGCTCTCGTGACACTTGAAGTGGGTCCATGGATCATCAGTGGTTCTGCGACCACAGATTCAGAACCGCTGCTTCAGAGCTCACAAGCAAATGTCGGTAGTTCTTCTGCCCTCTTATTTCTTTTAAATAAGAGAATCACAAAACAAGAAGTGCTTGTTATTACATCAGAACTTTCGTCATTACTGGTTTGTATAGTTTATTGATTAATATACAATCAGAAGTTTCGTCATTGTTGACCTATACAGTCGATGATGTTTACGCCATTTTTTGTGACCCATAAATTGTCCTCATTTGGTGTATGTCAGAACGGCTGGTATGGGTATTAACATTTGTATTCGCTTCGCTTCTTCTGTGTGGGTATTTGGGTAATTTAATTTTTAGAATACCCTGGAGGATCAGGTGCACGAGACCTTTTTCTCCGTCCCTAACTTTGATATCGTCTACTTTTTGGAGTGTGTTATTCTGTAGAACTCTGGGCCAGAGTATAACCCAGTACTCTGGCCCTTTTCAGGTAAATGTCAATGTATTGTCTTGAGTTGCCCTTTTTCACTTATATTTTTTATTTTTTTTGAATCCATTTATATTCTATATATTTAACGTGAAAAGAGAAAGAAAGAAAAATAAACTAATTATAATAATACCAAAAACAACAAGAAAACAATTAATATTACACTAGTTTTAAGTGTCTAGTACATGGTGGCCAGCTTGACTTATATTTTTTAAACATAAATTCACAGGAGAGAGGTGTTTTGGACAATGTTCATCGTGTATGTGGTATCTGTCGAGATCACACAATAAATCATTTTTATGCCAAGTTTTATTATAATAATTTAATGCATTATGCAAATGTCTTACAAATATTGTCTCTTTGTTTATATACTTGTGTATGAACGTGGATGAAGTGTCACGTGGTACTTTATTGGCTGAAGTTAGAATTCAGTTTTGCATTCTTTGTAGTTTCTGTAATTATGTTTATCCAGGCAGGAGATGTATATTCTATTATAGGTCTATTGTACGTTTTGTAGATTTTTATTATATTATCAGGTGATGTGCCTTGGTTTTTACCTGAAAGACTTCTTGCATAATTTCCTCTTTTCCAGATTCCAGTCAGGATATTGTTAGTACGCTGAATCCACGTTAATTTGGTATCGCAAGATAATCGTAAAAATTTATCAGAAGTAGCTGTCTGTAAAAGTGATCCATTCATGTATAACTTTGGATCGTTTTTCAGTTTATTTAATCTGATGAGTATTATTATTATTTGGGTTTTTGGAATATTTATTTTTATTCTATATTTCTGGCAGTATTCTTCTATATTATTCATGACTGGTTGGAGGTTTGTTACTGCTATTGAAAAAGTGGGGGCGCTTTTCCAGACCGCTACATCGTCAGCAAATTGTGATGCAAAACCTACATTTAGGTCCGACAGTTGCATATTACTCACATACATGATAAATAAAATAGGGTTAACTATCCCTCCCTGCGGGACTCCTGCCTGAGGTGAAAAGTACCCTGAGTGAGCCCCATCGACTTTACACGTTCTATTGTCCAGAAAATTGGATAGCCAGCGAATAACTCCCTGGGGTAAAGCCATTTCCGTTAACCGATGACGTAATTCGTTATGCCACGCTGCAGTGTATTTGTTTTTGTTAAAGCTGTCTGTAATTAATTCTGTTAGTCTAATTAGGTAGTCCGTAATTTGTCTGTATTTTCTAAATCCGTTTTAATTGTTGTTGTTGTTGTTCTGAATTAGGCACAAAGCTACACAATGGGCTATCTGTGCTCTGCCCACCATGGGTATCGAAACCCAGATTTTAGCGTGTAAGTCCGCAGGCATACCGCTGAGCCACTGGGGGGCAAATCCGTTTTGAATTTCGGGTAATTTTGAAATTACTTCTAAGTATATAGATAGTCGTTTACTAATTATTCTTTCTAAAATTTTACCGATACAACTGGTCAGGCTAATTGGGCTGTAGTTGTTTGGTTTATTCGCTGGCTTTCCTTCTTTCTGGAACATTAATATTACTGCTTCCTTCCGAGAAACAGGGGTACATCCAGCTGATAATGACAAGTTAAATAACGTTGTTAAGTGTTCATATAATTTCTGAGTACCATTTTTTAACTTGTATACCATCTTCTTGTTTTGTGTGTTTTTGATGGCTGTTGGTACTTCTTTTGTTGATAAGGTTTAATTTGTTTTTTTTTAATTTCGCGCAAAGCCACTCGAGGGCTATCTGCGCTAGCCGTCCCTAATTTTGAAGTGTAAGACTAGAGGGAAGGCAGCGAGTCATCACCACCCACCGCCAAGTCTTGGGCTACTCTTTTACCAACGAATAGTGGGATTGACCCTCACATTATAACACCCCCACGGCTGAAAGGGCGAGCATGTTTGGTGCGACCCGGATTCGAACCCGCAACCCTCAGATTACAAGTCGATCACCTTCATACGTGTGGATTTTTTAAAATTTTGTAAACAATAATCTACCTTAAAGTTATTGAGAACAAAAACAGTGACGAATTAGCATTTGAAAATTAAAAAATAAATGCTTTCTGTGCACAGTTGTTTATAATTTCGAAGTGATATTCAAGATATATAGCAATTAATCGACAAGATTCGTCGCCCACATGTAATGGAGTTATAGGCGTTTAACCTGTTCAGTGCCGTAGACGAGATGACTCGTCCAAGCCGATCGGTAACACAGTGCCACGGACTAGTTAATTCGTTCTCAATAATACCTAACTTTTACGCTAGATGTCAGCACCATACATACAATTGACATATTTACAAATTGTTTCACTTGTGATCCAAAATGGGGTCACAAAAAAGTTATAAAATGAAGAAGCATTAGAATTGTATTGTAGCAGCTGAAATACTTGGTAGTCAACAAGTTAATCTTGGTAAAAGTAAGACGAACCATGTTTCCTTAGGTTATAGTTCATGTTATCAAGGTAGTTCGCTCCCCCCCGCTAGTGCAGCGGTATGTCACCGGACTTACAACGCTAAAATAAGGGGTTCGATTCCCCTCGGTGGGCTGAGCAGATAGCCCTTTGTGGCTTTGCTATACGAAAAACACACAATCAATGTAGTTGAGCGTTCGATACAGTGTTTCGTTTTTCAAAAATATTGTTTATATACATTGGTAATTCATCTGGCAACATATTTTAACAGCAAATATTAAACTACAGACTCCAACACTGTTCTTCAATTTTATTTTATTATTTTTTTTTGTAACGCAAGTTTCCAAATTTCTCATGAAATTATGAACGATCGATGCGCCCTCTATTATGATACGTTACTTTTAAGTTCTGGAAAAATTATCGCTACTCGCCCTAATGAAACTCACCTTTAAACTTGTAAAATGAGTCTTAGAGAAAAAAAATAAAAATAAAAACGTCTGTTTCTGTATTTCAGCAACAAAAATGTCTGCAACAGTTTAAGCATTTTAAATGTATTTTTCCAAAGCTGCTTAAGTTTCAAGAATGTCGGGAGTTGTAATATAAATTCCTCACTTTCAAGTTACACGAAATAAACCGAGATTTCTTGAAAAAATGAATATTTTATTGCTATCGAAATCTGAAATACTATTTTGGGATATTACGTTCATCTCAAAATCTTTCTCCAGTCAACCACCACCAATCACTTGGACTTAGCTATCACAACTCAAACCGAGCCAATATTAACTGATTAACATGTGAATGAAATCTCGTGCGAAATCCTTATTCTTTTGCCAAGGTAGTGTGATCAAAAATCCACGTGGAAATTGAATAAGACAAGATATTTACTCTCAGCTTAAATTTGTTGACGTAATCCACCATAAGATTATTAAACATTTGTTTGTGTTCTGAGTAACAAAATTCTGTAGAAACACGAGGATGTTGTTCCTCTCTTGTCAGCAGCCTCAAATTATGTTCGAGTATAAAATGGTTTCTGTTTGTGGCCTTATTTTCTGTGTCGCACGAAATGCAGTTAAGATTGAAAATACCAAATGTTTTAAGTATTTATGCAGTTAACATAGCTGCCCATGGCTTGACGGAAAGTTTGTGGACTTAAAACGCTACGATTCGAGTTTAGATACCTGCTGTTAGCAAACCATAGCCAACCCATTGTGTAGCTTTGCGCTTGACAACAAACAGACGAAAAATTTCCAGGTGTCACCCGCAAGTACAGCGATACGTTTACGGGTTTACGACGCTAACATCAGCGGTTCGATTCCTCTCGGTTGACTCAGCAGATAACCCAACAAATTGGGCTACCTGCACGAAAATTTGTCCTGAAACGTACAGAGGGCGACACTTTAATGTTTATTAGCAAATTGTGTGCATTAAGAGGGTTAAATATGGGTACTTCTATCAATACAGGTTTTAGTGCTTTACTCGAATCGCGATAAAACGTATCTTAAAGTCACGTGACAATGCATCATTTGGACGGACTTCATGTGTTAAAGTACTGAACTATCTAATAACAATAAAAATAACAGAACGTACATCCGTATTTACTGTCTGTTTTCTCGTTTCTAGTTTTCTGCATTCGTAATACTTTATTAAGCTCTGATATACAACATCTGCGTCCAAGTCTCACTTAATTTTGATTAAGCCTTGACTATCTTTTCCCACCCTCAACAGACTAGAGTCAGTACATTGGCCAAATTATCACCATAACTTGCCACTGATACATCAGACCATCCCACAAGTAATATCCGAAAATTTAATACAGAAAGTGCATCATTATTTCTGTCTTTGTAGAGGGCGTTAATGACTAAAATATGTAGTAGAACGTGTATAAAAATGTTCAGACAAATAAAAGAAACTAACTGAACTTCACGTTTTCAACATCACTTACGTGCGCGTGAAGCAATGGGAAGCACGCGCTCCTAAGGAAGACTGTCACGTCACAGTTGCGTTTGAGTGGAAAATATTCTACGATGTTCTTAAATTAGTTTAGCCAGTTTGTTAGTTGAACATAAGCTAGTGGGTCAGCGTAAGTTTACCAACTTACCAGGCTAAAATCCGGGGTTTGGTTCCCCGCGGGGGGACAGCTCGAGTGCGAGTAACCCACTATGTAGCGTTTCGCTGAACAGATAAACTATTAATCTTTATTCATTAATTACATTCATTATGTAATATCTATGTGTCTGTTTGACACCTAGATGAATCTCACCCCTGACTTTTGGCGCTATAATTCCAGAGACTTACCGTTCTTTCACTGGTCAACGAACCGGTTACTCTTGAGATATGATATCAACCGGTTACTCTTGAGATATGATATCATAGTCTGTTCATATTATCTCGTATGATATTCATATTACCTACAGTTAATACTGTCATTTTTATCTGTTGATAATACCATTGTAATCTCCCTGACATTGGCATAGCGGGACACCTGCGGACTTACACCAGAAACCTGTGCTGGTGATCGGACCAGAAATAGTTCATATTGTAGCTTTGTGATGAATTACAATAATCTGTACAATATCTTTGTTTTTTCCTCCTTGTATATTTGTATTTAAGGCTATTTGTTTCCAGCTTTAATTTTAACCAACCGACCAAATAGAAGGCAGTCGTTCAGCATCATTCTGTCATTGACTGTCACTATTAATGTCGTGCCGCAGTGTCACGTGAAAGAATACCTTGTGACGTTTTAATAATTTGAACCCGGCTTGCCAACTCCTAAATTCAGAGCTCTCCTAGAGAGCAAAACCACGCCTTAGTAATTACTTTTGTGCTCTTAACGCAGAGCCATATAATACATTACGTGGGTTTTGTCCAAAGCGGATAATTCAACCCCGTATTCTATTCTTATAGGTCCGTGAAGTCACCGCTAAACCGGAAGGGGAAAGAGTTGTTACAGAAGCAGCGATATTGTTATTTGTATGTATGATACTGCAGATTTTACAATTAATGTTATTTGTATCTGTGTGATACTGCAGGTTTTACAATTATTGTTATTTGTATCTGTGTGATAATGCAGGTTTTACAATTATTGTTACTTGTATCTCTGTGATACTGCAGGTTTTTACAAATATTTTATTTGCTGTCATTTGATGTAGTTTTTTTCAATTCAGCAATCTATCTCAATGGACTATCTGTACTCTGCCCACTACGAGTATCAATACCCGGTTTTTAGCGTTGTGAGTCTGCAGACTGAGCCACTAAGGGGGGGGGATTTTACTTACATACATGTGATACAGCAAGTTTTACACACGTTTACATTTGCATCTATGTGGTACCGAAAGTTTTACAAATATTCTTATTTGTAACATAATTTTAAAACCTAAAACTAATATTTTTGGGGGACGTGTAATACCGTCTATAGCCCCATTCGTAAGTAAAACTCTCTAGCTCAAAATTCCAGACAGAATCTTTTGTCGCAAGCTAAATAAAATATTGTTAATTGTTGAGATTCGCCATTTTGTAAAAAAAAAAATATTTTTGGAAGCTCTTTGTACAGTCCGCCTCAGTCAAAAAAACTATTATTCGTTGTCCAATAACGCCCGCGTCGCGCTAAACATGCTCGCCCTCCCAGCCGTGGAGGTGTATAATGTTACGGTCAATCCCACTATTCGTTGGTAAAAGAGTAGCCCAAGAGTTGGCGGTGGGTGGTGATGACTAGCTGCCTTCCCTCTAGTCTTACACTTCAAAATTAGGGACGGCTAGCACGGATAGCCCTCGAGTAGCTTTGTGCGAAATTCCAAAACAAACAAACAAGTTGTCCAATAAACGAGACATAAAACAAGTGTTTCCTCTCTATTTGTTTTATCCTATTAAGATCTTTGGTCTCAAAGCTGCTTCAACAGTAAATACCAATAACGTATTCCCATTGGATTCTGGGAATGTTCTGACAATTGAATTTATAAAATAGTTCCTTACGTATACGATTTGATAAACTGGTGAACAAGTTTGCGTGAGAATGTTCAAGGTTGAGAATTTCTATCGTACTTGTATTGTAAAAAATAATCAAATATTTGGTTGAGTTTTCTAGAAACGATCCAAATGTTTCAGACATTTTTGTTTTATCTGCCATCAGTTTCCAAATATTGAATTATTCAAGACACTATTACATAGGCACGTTGTTGTTTTATGTTTTATCACTGTTTTATAGACACAATCAACTTTATGTAATACCCCATATATATATATATATATATATATATATATATATATATATCCCATATAGGTTTCACTTTATCCACCTTTTAGAGGCACAGCGAGTTTTGTGTACACCTGATTTGGGTCTTATCTACTCATTCAAGCTTTTCGTACCTGATCCAGGTTTTATAAACCCCTTCAGGTATAAATACCTAGTTCAGGTTTAACAATATCCACATTTTAAGCAGCAGGTTAATTTTTATACAGTCCCTGTGGATGTAAGTAATTTTAGATATTTTAAAGTATTTACAAACAATACTTGTTTTTTGACCAATTCTCGTGTTTTCAAGTCAACTGTTCAACAATTAATTTTTATAGTTTCCTCATCAGGATATTCACTATTAATAGTATTTATTATGGATTATTTGGGTGGTACTACTTGTCGAGAAACATCATTATTGTCTGTCCCTTATGGTATTGATATGAATTTCTTCAGCAGTAAAACATTTGGAAACACCCCATCAGTCGAGATAGGAGAAACTATAATTATACAATTATCCTTTATTGTGGGAACTGGGCACTGGCCTATGGTTAGCGTGCACGACTGTTAATCCGATTGGGTCTGTTCAGCATCCCAAATCCCATTATTTCAACAGAGTTACCCAAGAGGTGACAGTGGTTAGTAGAAATGGTCCTTGCGTAGCTTTCCAGAATATCTGGAACAAAGCATACTTATCGTGGGTTCGAGCGAATAATGTCGCACGATAATTAGCAAGCAAAGTACTTCTAACCTTCTAGCGATGAAAGACTCAAATTATATACAACACTTCTTACTATATCTGCAAGCTAATAGATTCGTACAGTACTGTGCAAAAGTGTAAGGACAAAGTAAAAAATTATATTTTAGGTTACTTTCAAAGGAAAAGAGGAAGTAAATCAGGAATAAGACATCAAATTTTATTAATTTCCATATTTAGTACAAGAGAAACTCAAGAAGTGATTGAGTTCATCAAACAGTTAACATTTTCCGAATCTCACTTTTGTTGTGATAACTGTAAACAGTCTCTCTCACTTTTGTTGTGATAACTGTAAACACTCTCTCTCACTTTTGTTGTGATAACTGTAAACAGTCTCTCTCACTTTTGTTGTGATAACTGTAAACACTCTCTCTCACTTTTGTTGTGATAACTGTAAACAGTCTCTCTCACTTTTGTTGTGATAACTGTAAACACTCTCTCGGGTATTGTTATGATAACTGTAAACACTCTCTCTCACTTTTGTTGTGATAACTGTAAACAGTCTCTCTCACTTTTGTTGTGATAACTGTAAACACTCTCTCGGGTATTGTTATGATAACTGTAAACAGTCTCTCGGGTATTGTTGTGATAACTGTAAACAGTCTCTCTCACTTTTGTTGTGATAACTGTAAACACTCTCTCGGGTATTGTTATGATAACTGTAAACACTCTCTCTCACTTTTGTTGTGATAACTGTAAACAGTCTCTCTCACTTTTGTTGTGATAACTGTAAACACTCTCTCGGGTATTGTTATGATAACTGTAAACACTCTCACTTTTGTTGTGATAACTGTAAACAGTCTCTCTCACTTTTGTTGTGATAACTGTAAACACTCTCTCGGGTATTGTTGTGATAACTGTAAACAGTCTCTCTCACTTTTGTTGTGATAACTGTAAACACTCTCTCGGGTATTGTTGTGATAACTGTAAACAGTCTCTCTCACTTTTGTTGTGATAACTGTAAACACTCTCTCTCACTTTTGTTGTGATAACTGTAAACACTCTCTCGGGTATTGTTATGATAACTGTAAACAGTCTCTCGGGTATTGTTGTGATAACTGTAAACAGTCTCTCTCACTTTTGTTGTGATAACTGTAAACACTCTCTCGGGTATTGTTGTGATAACTGTAAACAGTCTCTCTCACTTTTGTTGTGATAACTGTAAACAGTCTCTCGGGTATTGTTGCAACGTATTTAATCAAAGTTTCCTTTGGAATTTTACTCCACAAGTCTTTAGTACACTAAGTTTCTTTCGAACTAGTTTTTGATCCATCAAATCCATTCCAGATCTGTTTAATTAGGTTGGGATATGGGCTCTGTTTTAATGGATCTAGCAGCTTCTTTCTCAGCTAGATACTTTCTGTATAGGTTGGACGAATGTTTGAGGTCATTGTTTTCTTTACAGTAGAATCCTTTCCCAATAAGACACAAACCACTTGGTATACCATGAAGTAGAATACTTTCCCAGTAACACACAAACCAATGGGTATATCATGAAGTGGAATACTTTCCCAGTAACACACAAACCACTTGGTATACCATGAAGTAGAATACTTTCCCAGTAACACACAAACCAATGGGTATACCATGAAGTAGAATACTTTCCCAGTAACACACAAACCACTTGGTATACCATGAAGTAGAATACTTTCTCAATAAGACACAAACCACTTGGTATACCATGAAGTAGAATACTTTCTCAATAAGACACAAACCACTTGGTATACCATGAAGTAGAATACTTTCTCAATAAGACACAAACCACTTGGTATACCATGAAGTAGAATACTTTCTCAATAAGACACAAACCACTTGGTATACTATGAAGTAGAATACTTTCTCAATAAGACACAAACCACTTGGAAAACCATGAAGTAGAATACTTTCTCAATAAGACACAAACCACTTGGTATACCATGAAGTAGAATACTTTCCCAGTAACACACAAACCAATGGGTATACCATGAAGTAGAATACTTTCCCAATAAGACACAAACCACTTGGTATACCATGAAGTAGAATACTTTCTCAATAAGACACAAACCACTTTGTATACCATGAAGTAGAATACTTTCTCAATAAGACACAAACCACTTGGTATACCATGAAGTAGAATACTTTCCCAGTAACACACAAACCAATGGGTATACCATGAAGTAGAATACTTTCTCAATAAGACACAAACCACTTGGTATACCATGAAGTAGAATACTTTCCCAGTAACACACAAACCAATGGGTATATCATGAAGTGGAATACTTTCCCAGTAACACACAAACCACTTGGTATACCATGAAGTAGAATACTTTCCCAGTAACACACAAACCAATGGGTATACCATGAAGTGGAATACTTTCCCAGTAACACACAAACCACTTGGTATACCATGAAGTAGAATACTTTCCCAATAAGACACAAACCACTTGGTATACTCTGAAGGATCACTGTATAATGCTTCTTGTGGTGGTCCACTATTTCATCTATTTTGTGCATATCTTCTGTCACTTCAGCATAAAAATGCCCAAAACCATCACACTGCCTTCCCCCTATTTCATGGTAGGTACTATAGAGTGAAATGAATATTTCGAACTGGTATTCACCCATCCATAACACCATTTCCAATTACTAACAGTCTAGTTTTTGTGCTTTTCAATCTCTTGACGACATTTGGAAATTAAAGTAAAAGTTTTTTAACTGCTACACAACCAAACATTCCATTCTTGTTGAGTATTCTTGATACTGTAAACCTGGACACTTTTCTGTCATGTGTTACATGGTTTTTATCTCCTGCTTGAAATCAGTGTCAGTCTTCCTTCTGTCCTGACATCAGTATCATTCACTTCAGGTTTTCTGTTTCTTCCTTTCATAGTTTCAGGTTTTCCGGGCTACGCTTCTGGGACCGCAACATGGCAACTCTATTATTTATCAAAGTTTATTTGTGAAACGCAACTTAACTGATTTCTTCTAGCGTATACCGATACCATATGCTTCTTACTATATAGCTAAGACACTGTGTGGGATACCATGAGAGTTATTACCCTAAACTTGATTAGTATGTTTATTCAAGTAGTACCCTTATGACATGCCCTTGGTACGAGTATATGTGAATTCTAAAGAATCATGAATTGTTCGCACACTAGCTCCCTCTATTGTCAACAAGGGTCAGTGAAACATTACAACAGTGTTGAAATTTACATTCTATAATGGCATGTTAGAAATGGCCCCCAAAATGGAAAGAATGACAAAACATTCTTACACACTATTGTATTCAATAAACGTGAATGTGTTTTTTCTTATAACAAAGCCACATTAGGCTATCCGCTGAGTATAGCGAGGGGAATCGAACTTTTAACTTTAGCGTTATAAATTCGGAGACTTATCACTGTACCAGCGGGAGGATTCAAATAAACGATGACTATGTCTGTTGGTCAACAGACTTATATCGTAAAAAACCTGGTTACGATACTCGTGGTGAGTACAGCACAGATAGCCCATTGTGTAGCTTTCTGCTTAACAACTAAACATAAGACCTGTGTATCCAAAATGTTGTACAGTTACACAACTGACAAGAAGTTAACTTGAAAATAGTTACAATACGACTTAATAAAATTAGGAATTTTAATTATTATTTAGTAACAGGCAACCGGTTTTCACCAAATAAACAATAAACGTATTTTTAACTGGTACTAACTTTCTTTTGGATTATTAGCTAATTTCTCTTAAGCCTAAGTAAGTAAGTTTTCAAGCGGTACTCTCGAAGCAGTGCGAATGGGAACTACGTAAACCAACAGGTTCAAACAGTTTTGAATCATTTTGTTACATGTTATAATGAAACATAAATAACCACAAACACTAAATACAGACGCAATCGTAAAACCTGAATTGCCTTTTATTAATTACGTCGAGGAATTTTTATTCTTTGTTCTTTGGAGACAAAACTGTTTTTACTGTTTTCTTCCTAACAGTAAGACGATTAAGAGTGTAATACCTGTTGTCTTATCTTTTACGTTAATTGTATTAGAAAGTAGTCATAAACCTGAACCTACAGAAAGGCAGAAAAAAAAATTCAGCTGATATCAAAAAGTATTTCTTGTAACCAGCAGGTTTAAGGATGCTAGGAAAGTTGTCTTACCAGATGCCAAAAAAGTTCACCGATATTTGTGGTTATCAGTTCTGTGAAGTTCCTTCTATTTACGAGATAGAGATGCTAGGTGTTACCTCGAGCCGCTGTTACGAGCAACGCTGCAGAAGCAACGAGAAATAGACGAACGCACATATTCATACTGAATCAACCACGTGCAACGCCGTCACGCGGGAGATTTTCAGAATGCAGCATGTGGGAAATCTAATATAGAGCACGATAATAACAGGTACAGAAATACGCACATGGATGTAAAGAAAGTATTTCTTTTTCTTATTTCTTTATTTATGAAAAGTGTTTTTAAATCACCATTGGAATCATGCTTTATTAACAGTATACATTTTCATCACGTACAAATCCTTCATTCTCTCATTTTCTCTGTCTCTCTTTTTGTTTGATAGATACCAAACGGGAACGTGCGTCACGGTATGTAGTTGACGTTACAAAGAGATAACTGAATTATTTAATATTAAAAACTTAAAATAACAAATAAATCACAGAAAATTATGCGTTAAATTCAACTTAAAACGTACATTCAAACAAATAGAATGTCAAGAGTTATTCATGGAATTGTACTGAGATTTAGGGTTTACCGGTTTAAAATCTCAGAAAATATTACAAATTTTATTTTAGTGTAAACCCAGTTTGGAAAAGATTTTAAGCCTACTAATTTTTACCAGCGCGCTTATAACACGCAATAAATGTGAAGTCCATTTTTTTAAAGTGTGATTTAAATTAAATGCATTAATAAATAATATTAAGTTATTTAAGTTTTAATGAAAATGACGTGCATTTCCAACAAGCTAGGTCGTGGTAGGAACACGCTTTCTTCTATTCGCCTTTCTGGTCACAAATTATATTTACGTCACGCATTATAGATGAACAGAGACACCAAACGTCTCACAGGCGAATTATTAATTGCCTTTTTAAAATTAAAATGTAAAAAAAAAAAAAAAAAATTAAACGTTCGTTACATCTTAAAAAACCCGTACATATGTTTCTCCTGCATGGACATGTGGTGTTAGACGGAAAAGTAAACACTCAGGATTAGTTTGGTTTTGGTTTCAATTTCGTGCAAAGCTACTCGAGGGCTATCTGCGCTAGCCGTCCCTAATTTAGCAGTGTAAAACTAGAGGAAAGGCAGCTAGTCACCACCATCCACCGCCAACTCTTGGGCTACTCTTTTTCTAACGAATAGTGGGATTGACTGTTACATTATATATCGCTCCCACAGCTCAAAGGATGAATATGTTTGGTGTGACGTGGATTCAAACCCGCGATTCTCGGATTACGAATCGAGTGCCTTAACCACCTGGCCATGCTGGGCTTTTTTCTGTTTGATAAACTACAAGTTATTTTTATCTGTAGTTAGTGCCACCTATTGGAAACTTGTGATAGTAATATCTTCTGTACACACGAAATATGTAAACAGGTAAATCATTTTATTTATAAATGTGTTTAAACTAAGAGTAACATTTATGTACTAACTACTGTCCCCCTCCCAATGGCGCAACGGAATATCTGCAAACTTACAACGCCAGAATCCGGATTCCGATACCCGTGGTGGGCAGAACGCAGATAGCCCATTGTGTAGCTTTGCGCTTAACTTCAAACAAACAGATAAAACTACTATCCTAATAATGTTCAGAACAAACGTTTTGCAACAAATCTACTGTCATGTATCTGTTTCAATGTTGATATTTAGTTGAGTTAAAATTATATTTAGAATTGCACATAACTTACACTGTTAAATCTGTATTGCGAAATTTCTGGCTATTAAATAACGTTGTAAAAGGTTTTTCAGTGTAAGAATCAACAACATACGTGTGTAAGTAAACACTAGAGCAGGGAACCTTTCAGTGGTGTAGCTAAGGGTTTTCAGCGCCCGGGGACAAAGTCAGTTTTCGCGCCCCCTCGTGACAAAATGTAAGCCATAATTCCTAATTATGTAGCATCAATTTGGCGCCCCTCCGATGCTGCGCCTGGGGATAGATGCACCCTCTTGTCCCCCCCTCACTGGAACCTTTTTGAGTGTGTGCCCCGATTGAGGATACTCTAAAAAATTCTCTCATTTGCCCATGGTAATTTTTTGCAACATATTATCATTCATTATTATTCTGAAATATTTTAAATCCTACAGCTTTTGTTACATGTTGTAAATAACTATAGTGATTCATGAGAAGTCAAATTAAACGACTTAGTAACGATAATAATGGAGTTTTTTTGTTTATAAGAAATAAGAAAGAGCCTTCTTGTTCATTTATTGTTTTCTATTAACAAAAAGCATTTCGTGAAATGATAAATTTAGTTCATATTATGTGACACACATTTATTAGAAACACCAAGGAAAGGAAAATAAACATATTTTAGTCTTAGTGAGACTTCTACAGCTGCGCCAGCTATGATAGATATTTGATATCAGATTTGTGTTTGATACCACAGTTTGATTAAACTGTACATACAGCACCAGTTTCATCAACAAGTCTATTTCTATAATTACATATTACTGATAATAAGGACTCGCATAAATATGTTGATTCAAATACAATTAATACTGTCATTGTGACATTATTTATACAGTTAAAAGTCTCAGGAACAAAGTTTCAGAAATTTGTTTTCTGTGTTATTCCAGCTGCTAACTGATCTCTTCTCTGGTTCAGCTCTTAAGTCGACAAATTTATGCCTCCAAATTGAGTTGCTTTGTGAATCAATCAATTACATTTTAAAATTCAGTTTGTCTCGTGTTGTACCGTCTGTATACTTTGTGGATTATTCAAGTAACGTGAACTTATTAAATCTCAAAGTAAACAGTTCAACAGTTGAATTAATGATGCTTGAAAATACCATTACCAACCTCTGAATGTATATTTTATCGTGAATTTCAAGATATGTGACAGGTTGTTTTTTTTAGGTTCGGGAACTATTTAAGAGTGCCATTGTAAACATCACGTTTCAAACTTTCAGTTTGATTTTAAAAGCTTTAATGTTATCAAACATGACATCAAGGGTTTTGTGAGATCCCTGCAATTTGGTGTTCAAGTCATTTAAATGTGAGAAGAAATCTGTAAAAAAAATATCAATCTGCAAATCCGAACATCAAATAACTCTTGACGAAAAGAAATTCTCATTTGTTATAAACAGACGAATTTCATCCAAACACTCAACAAATTGTTTAAGGACAGAACCTCTACTTAGCCAACGAACATTGTCGTACATAAGTAGTCCTGTGTATACTGAATTCGCTTCTCTCAATAAAGTCTAAAATTGTCTTATTTCAAGGCATGCGCAGAAATAAAATCAACAATCTTGGTTATAATTTCCATCACTGTTACCAAGCTCTTTAAGGCCAACATTTGCATACAAAGCCTCCTCGTGTATAATACAATGAAAATCTACCAGTGGATGTCCAATATATTTTGCAAAGAGATTTACAAAACCTGCTTCTTTACTAATCAATTGTCGCGGAAACTATTATTGAAAGGTCATCCTGTCGACTGGATAATTCGTTTATTAGTGCCTTACATGTTTCAGTCCCTGCAGTATATTTATGTAACGTTACCAAGTTAACCAGTTCTTCACAGATTTCATCACCCCTACTAAATCGATGTAACATCAGTGCTCTCATCAAGACAAATATCTTTTGTTAGTTGTTCTGCTGTGTTTGTTTCCATCTGTAATAATAATCTTTTGCTGTGTTCCTTACTCACTTGCAATTTCTTAATTCGCTGAATATTTTTTCCTTTTTCTGGAAAATTACCAAACAAGGAAAGGAGTGCATTCTAGCTATGATGCTTTAATACACTCCCCATCACTAAGTGGTTTTCCGTGTTAAGCAACAAGCTTTGAAATCTCAAAACTAGCAGTAACTAAGTTGAGACTACCTGAAACAAGTTTCATCAAGACATCTGACTGCATGTTGTTGTTGCTGTCTTCGAGAGAAATGTGGTCTTTTTCTTATTTCTCGCTCTTATCATAAATCCATTTATGAACAGTTTCATCACGGCACTTTACAGAGGAAGTCCTGCACACCACTGTTTCAGAACGTTGCAAAACGTTGTTCTCTCCTTGTCAGTGAAAGTGTTAACACCCATACCAGCCGTTCTGAGATACATTTTTATTCAACTGGGTTTCTTGTCAACAAGACAATTTAGTTCTGAATCATACAGAGAACTGAATACTGCTTGTGAGTTGGTAACATTTTTGTATATAAAATAATTATTTGTAAAAACCGTCATTGTAAATTGTATTGTTGTTTTTATACTCAAATATATTTGTGTTAATAAAGACAATTGTATGCATCATTCTTGCTTACAAACGTCATAAACTTAACACATATCAAAGTTTAATTAACTTCTAAATCAAAATTAAAATTTCCAGCTGTTTGAAATCATAATACGTAATAGCATGTATAAAAGAAATCGTTGGTAAGTTACGTTTTGCTACAAATTAGTGGGTCATTGAATGTCTGATGTAGGCCTAACTAGCTAGTTCAGAAATTGCAATATTGGTGATACTTGGTAAGAGCAGTGTTCCGTTATCATATTAATGTTCAGTATATTTGTAACCATGGGAAGAGCAGTGTTCCGTTATCATATTAATGTTCAGTATACTTGTAACCATGGGAAGAGCAGTGTTCCGTTATCATATTAATGTTCAGTATACTTGTAACCATGGGAAGAGCAGTGTTCCGTTATCATATTAATGTTCAGTATATTTGTAACCATGGGAAGAGCAGTGTTCCGTTATCATATTAATGTTCAGTATATTTGTAACCATGGGAAGAGCAGTGTTCCGTTATCATATTAATGTTCAGTATATTTGTAACCATGGGAAGAGCAGTGTTCCATTATCATATTAATGTTCAGTATATTTGTAACCATGGCCACTGGTACTGTAACATTCCTGCTGGGTTTAGAGGCAAGTGTTATGGTCAGAAGTAATTAAAACTAATAACGCTAAGTGGTTAGAGCGCTAATTCGTAATCTGAGGATCGCGGGTTCGAATACCCTACATACCAAACATGATCACTTTTTAAACTGCTGGGGCGTTATAATTTTACGGTCAACCCCACTATTCGTTGGTAAAACAGGTGGCGGTGGGTAGTGATGACTAGCTACCTTCCTTCTACTCTTACAGTACCAAATTAGGGACGGCTAGCGCAGATAGCCCTCACGTAGATTTGCACGAAATTAAACAAATTATCCCATTTATTTATGTTCCTCGCTGGTACAGCTGTAAGTCTACTGATTTACAACGCTAAAATCAAGGTTTCGATTCCCCCAGATAGTCCGATGAGGCTTTACTATAACAAACACACACACACATTTCCAGATCAAACTTTATTATAAAAAGAATGGGTGACTGTCACACTTAGTAAAGATGGATTCCAACCACGCATGTAATTAATATTCCACTGCATCAATTTTTCGTCTACGTAGTTTCCAAAATGTTCAATCATTTTGTTACAACATTATAAAACTTAACATGCTGTCTTTTATTTTTTCGAATTACATTATTTCCTTGATAAAATGACAGTGGTGATTATGTACTAATCACTTTTGTCAATATCTCGTAGTGGAATAACAGAAAACTGTGTATAAGGTTTGTTTTTTGAATTTCGCGCAAAGCTACACGAGAGCTATCTGTGCTAGCCGTCCTTAATTTAGCAGTGTAAGACTACAGGGAAAGCAACTAGTCATCACCACCCACCGCCAACTCTTGCAGTACTCTTTTACCAACGAATAGTGGGATTGACTGTTACATTATAACGCCCCCACGGCTAAAAGGGCGGATATGTTTGGTTGAAGCAATGTGGTGAACGTTGTTCAGAAGATGTGGAAGTGATGGGTGTGGCCATGTTTTTCTTATTTTCCACCAACTTAGAGATATCTGTGCCAGATGTTTAGAATATCTCTCCCTTCTTGACAACAAGTTTGGAGTATGTCTGTAAACAGTGAACCAACTTTGATGGCCCACCATGGCCAGATGGTGATAGCACTCAACTTGTGATCTGAGGGTCGCAGGTTCGAATTCCTGTCATACCGAACATTCTTGCTCTTTCAGCCATGGGGGCATTATAATGTGACGGTCAATCCTATTATTCGTTGGTAAAATGGAAGCCCTAAAGCTAGCGGTGGGTGGTGATGAGTAGCTACCTTTCTTCTAATTTTACAGTACTAAATTAGGGACGGATAGCACAGTTTACAAAGCAGGAAAATAAGGTTTATAAGTCAACCTTATAGAACATTAAATATTCCGTGAACCTGACGATGACCGAAGAAGGTCGAAACGTTGTTCGCTCCTCTACATAGTGCTTTCTCTATCCATACCAGCCGTTTTTACACATATATCGTTCAACACTGTGAGCGAAGCAGGATTTCGTTTATTGGAATGTTACAAGTAATAGAGGTTAAGGAAATATTTCCACGCTTAGAAACTTCAACTGTGAGCTTGGAAATTCTGTGAAATAAACTTCATACATCCTCAGAAAGGGTAGAATATTTATGGCACGTTAAATGCACGCCATCTGCTAAAATTGTAAAGAAGTGCCCTATGAGATTGAATAACATTCACAAAGCCATGGAAAATACTTAGGAGGACTTTATGAAATTCAAGAAGAAGAATCCTATTTGGGTTGCCTCCCCCTATGGCACAGCGGAATTTGATTAGAGCACAAAAAGCCCATTGTGTAACTTTGTGCTTAGTTCCAAATAAACAATCAATGAAACTGATTTGGTTTGTTAATGTCATATTTAGGCGTCAGGTACTTAACCCTCAGTAAGTAATTTTCTTAGCTAGGATATCAATAACGCTTATCTTTACTAATTAAATGTACTTATCCATGGGAGTACCAAACTGTAATGGGATACATTTACTACACAAGGATTCTTGTCCATAACAAATCAATTTGTTTTACTGTTCAGTTTGTTGATTTGAACATTAAGTAAAGAATGTTTTTAACTGTTCAGTTCGTTGATTTGAACATTAAGTAAAGAATGTTTTTAACTGTTCAGTTCGTTGATTTGAACACTAAGTAAAGAATATTTTAACCGTTAAGTTTGTTGATTTGAACACTAAGTAAAGAATATTTTAACTGTTAAATTCGTTGATTTGAACACTAAATAAAAAATGTTTTAACCGTTAAGTTTGTTGATTTGAACATTAAGTAAAGAATGTTTTTAGTGTTTAGTTCGTTGATTTGAACATTAAGTAAAGAATGTTTTCAGTGTTCAGTTTGTTGATTTGAACATTAAGTAAAGAATGTTTTTAGTGTTCAGTTTGTTGATTTGAACATTAAGTAAAGAATGTTTTTAGTGTTCAGTTTGTTGATTTGAACATTAAGTAAAGAATGTTTTTAGTGTTCAGTTTGTTGATTTGAACATTAAGTAAAGAATGTTTTTAGTGTTCAGTTTGTTGATTTGAACATTAAGTAAAGAATGTTTATAGTGTTCAGTTTGTTGATTTGAACATTAAGTAAAGAATGTTTTTAGTGTTCAGTTTGTTGATTTGAACATTAAGTAAAGAATGTTTTCAGTGTTCAGTTTGTTGATTTGAACATTAAGTAAAGAATGTTTTAACCGTTAAGTTTGTTGATTTGAACATTAAGTAAAGAATGTTTTTAGTGTTCAGTTTGTTGATTTGAACATTAAGTAAAGAATGTTTTCAGTGTTCAGTTTGTTGATTTGAACATTAAGTAAAGAATGTTTTCAGTGTTCAGTTTGTTGATTTGAACATTAAGTAAAGAATGTTTTTAGTGTTCAGTTTGTTGATTTGAACATTAAGTAAAGAATGTTTTTAGTGTTCAGTTTGTTGATTTGAACATTAAGTAAAGAATGTTTTTTGTGTTCAGTTTGTTGATTTGAACATTAAGTAAAGAATGTTTTCAGTGTTCAGTTTGTTGATTTGAACATTAAGTAAAGAATGTTTTTAGTGTTTAGTTCGTTGATTTGAACATTAAGTAAAGAATGTTTTCAGTGTTCAGTTTGTTGATTTGAACATTAAGTAAAGAATGTTTTTAGTGTTGTTGTTGATTTGAACATTAAGTAAAGAATGTTTTCAGTGTTCAGTTTGTTGATTTGAACATTAAGTAAAGAATGTTTTTAGTGTTTAGTTCGTTGATTTGAACATTAAGTAAAGAATGTTTTCAGTGTTCAGTTTGTTGATTTGAACATTAAGTAAAGAATGTTTTTAGTGTTCAGTTTGTTGATTTGAACATTAAGTAAAGAATGTTTTTAGTGTTCAGTTTGTTGATTTGAACATTAAGTAAAGAATGTTTTAGTGTTCAGTTTGTTGATTTGAACATTAAGTAAAGAATGTTTTAGTGTTCAGTTTGTTGATTTGAACATTAAGTAAAGAATGTTTTAGTGTTCAGTTTGTTGATTTGAACATTAAGTAAAGAATGTTTTAGTGTTCAGTTTGTTGATTTGAACATTAAGTAAGTGTTTAGTGTTCAGTTTGTTGATTTGAACATTAAGTAAAGAATGTTTTTAGTGTTCAGTTTGTTGATTTGAACATTAAGTAAAGAATGTTTTAGTGTTCAGTTTGTTGATTTGAACATTAAGTAAAGAATGTTTTTGTGTTCAGTTTGTTGATTTGAACATTAAGTAAAGAATGTTTTAGTGTTCAGTTTGTTGATTTGAACATTAAGTAAAGAATGTTTTTAGTGTTCAGTTGTTGATTTGAACATTAAGTAAAGAATGTTTTCAGTGTTCAGTTTGTTGATTTGAACATTAAGTAAAGAATGTTTTTAGTGTTCAGTTTGTTGATTTGAACATTAAGTAAAGAATGTTTTTGTTTAGTTGTTGATTTGAACATTAAGTAAAGAATGTTTTTAGTGTTCAGTTTGTTGATTTGAACATTAAGTAAAGAATGTTTTTAGTGTTCAGTTTGTTGATTTGAACATTAAGTAAAGAATGTTTTCAGTGTTCAGTTTGTTGATTTGAACATTAAGTAAAGAATGTTTTTAGTGTTCAGTTTGTTGATTTGAACATTAAGTAAAGAATGTTTTTAGTGTTCAGTTTGTTGATTTGAACATTAAGTAAAGAATGTTTTTAGTGTTCAGTTTGTTGATTTGAACATTAAGTAAAGAATGTTTTTAGTGTTTAGTTCGTTGATTTGAACATTAAGTAAAGAATGTTTTCAGTGTTCAGTTTGTTGATTTGAACATTAAGTAAAGAATGTTTTTAGTGTTTAGTTCGTTGATTTGAACATTAAGTAAAGAATGTTTTTAGTGTTTAGTTCGTTGATTTGAACATTAAGTAAAGAATGTTTTTAGTGTTCAGTTCGTTGATTTGAACATTAAGTAAAGAATGTTTTTTAGTGTTCAGTCGTTGATTGAACATTTAAGTAAAGAATGTTTTTATGTGTTCAGTTTGTTGATTTGAACATTAAGTAAAGAATGTTTTTTAGTGTTTAGTCTTGTTGATTTGAACATTAAGTAAAGAATGTTTTTAGTGTTCAGTTTTGTTGATTGAAACATTAAGTAAAGAATGTTTTTAGTGTTCAGTTTGTTGATTTGAACATTAAGTAAAGAATGTTTTTTAGTGTTTCAGTTGTTGATTTGAACCTTAAGTAAAGAATGTTTTTAGTGTTCAGTTTGTTGATTTGAACATTAAGTAAAGAATGTTTTTAGTGTTCAGTTTGTTTGATTGAACATTAAGTACAGAATGTTTTTTAGTGTTCAGTTTGTTGATTGAACATACGTAAAGAATGTTTCTTAGTGTTCAGTTGTTGATTTGAACATTAAGTAAAGCATGTTTTTTAGTGTTCAGTTTGTTGATTTGAACATTAAGTAAAGCATGTTTTCAGTGTTCAGTTTGTTGATTTGAACATTAAGTAAAGAATGTTTTAGTGTTGTTGTTGATTTGAACATTAAGTAAAGAATGTTTTAGTGTTCAGTTTGTTGATTTGAACATTAAGTAAAGAATGTTTTGTGTTCAGTTTGTTGATTTGAACATTAAGTAAAGAATGTTTTCAGTGTTCAGTTTGTTGATTTGAACATTAAGTAAAGAATGTTTTTAGTGTTCAGTTTGTTGATTTGAACATTAAGTAAAGAATGTTTTAGTGTTCAGTTTGTTGATTTGAACATTAAGTAAAGAATGTTTTTGTGTTCAGTTTGTTGATTTGAACATTAAGTAAAGAATGTTTTAGTGTTCAGTTTGTTGATTTGAACATTAAGTAAAGAATGTTTTTAGTGTTCAGTTTGTTGATTTGAACATTAAGTAAAGAATGTTTTTAGTGTTCAGTTTGTTGATTTGAACATTAAGTAAAGAATGTTTTTGTGTTCAGTTTGTTGATTTGAACATTAAGTAAAGAATGTTTTGTGTTCAGTTTGTTGATTTGAACATTAAGTAAAGAATGTTTTTAGTGTTTAGTTCGTTGATTTGAACATTAAGTAAAGAATGTTTTCAGTGTTCAGTTTGTTGATTTGAACATTAAGTAAAGAATGTTTTTAGTGTTCAGTTTGTTGATTTGAACATTAAGTAAAGAATGTTTTTAGTGTTCAGTTTGTTGATTTGAACATTAAGTAAAGAATGTTTTTAGTGTTCAGTTTGTTGATTTGAACATTAAGTAAAGAATGTTTTTAGTGTTCAGTTTGTTGATTTGAACATTAAGTAAAGAATGTTTTCAGTGTTCAGTTTGTTGATTTGAACATTAAGTAAAGAATGTTTTTAGTGTTCAGTTTGTTGATTTGAACATTAAGTAAAGAATGTTTTTAGTGTTCAGTTTGTTGATTTGAACATTAAGTAAAGAATGTTTTTAGTGTTCAGTTTGTTGATTTGAACATTAAGTAAAGAATGTTTTCAGTGTTCAGTTTGTTGATTTGAACATTAAGTAAAGAATGTTTTTAGTGTTCAGTTTGTTGATTTGAACATTAAGTAAAGAATGTTTTTAGTGTTCAGTTTGTTGATTTGACAGCTTTTATTTTGTTTTGATTATTACAATTTTCGCTAAATGATTTCGAATTTTTTCAATTTGGAAATTATATATAATATTTCATCTGGACTTTGTTTTATTTATAATAAGTTTCAGCGGTAAGTCTACGGATTTACAACGCTAAAATGAAGGTTGTGATTTCCCTAGGATGCCCTCAGCCCGATGTCATTTTGCAATAAGAAAACACATATAATACAAAATTATTTTCACGTTTACAAGAATGAACAATTAGAAACAACTTTGGTGTTTGTGTATTTTATTAACAGATCCCGAGATAGGAGTAATTAAACGGTCAATAGCTTTTAATTTTCTATTATAATACTTGTAGTAATTTAGAAATAATGTTTTATAACATTAAAAATCTTCATCGCAAATGAAGTGAATGCCGAATTATGACGGATATTAAAACTTCCAGCCCCCAGATGGCACACCAGTATGTTTGTTAAAATTTATCTATCGGCTTTGCTTTTTTTGTTATTTTCTTTATAGTTAAACGTAAAGCTAAACAATGGATCATCTATACTGCACGGGGTTTTGATACCCCTTGTGGAGCTTTGTAAAGGCATTACGCTTGATTGATCTATTTACACAAATAGCCACTAGGGAAGGTGTGCTAAGACTTGTTTTGTTTGTTTTTGAATTTCGCACAAAGCTACTCGAGGGCTTTCTGTGCTAGCCGACCCTAATTTAGCAGTGTAAGACTAGAGGGAAGACAGCTAGTCATCACCATCCACCGCCAACTCTTGGGCTACTCTTTTACCAACGAATAGTGGGGGTGACCGCACATGTTTGGCGCGACCAGAATGCGAACCCGCGATCCTCAGATTACGAGTCGCACGCCTTAACACGCTTGGCCATGCCAGGCCCTGTGCTAAGATCCGATTGTTGATAACTGATTGATCTATTTATACAAATGGAATAAGTGTTAGGCTGTTTCTTAAAACTGACCATATTTGTGATGTTCATTTGAAAATTTGGCAATAAGTCTGTGATACGTGTTAATAATTATGTTTATTAAATTACATTTATAATTACAAATTAACAATATCGTGTATAAACTCTTGGAAAATTAAATTGTACAGTGATGGTTCCTCCTGCTAGGAGGCAGTAGCACAAGAACTGACGTAATTAATTACGTGCGCGCGCACTCAGTGAATGAGACTGGTTATCGAAGAGCAAATATTATTATTCTAGTTTAACTCCCAGTGTTATACAGTGTTTAGGGATTTATACATACGTGCATATATTACAAGTACACTTCCGATGATTTTTCGCGAACCGGAAACGGAAGTTGTAGTTTACAGTATTGCGCGAGCCGGAAACGGAAGTTGTAGTTTACAGTATTATTGAAAAATGTTAAAATCTGTATTTCGTTGCCAGAACATGTTATTTCTATGGAATCTTTAATGTGACCAAATTATGATAAGATAAACACATTTATAAACTTTTTTTTATATATTGATTTCAGTGAGATAGATGAGAGAACCCGTTGACATTCGCGAGATTTCGGTCTACGATAAACTTACCCAAAAGGTTTTAAACTTTCAAGATTTAAGAGCAAATTGTTTTTTAAAGGTTAAGGGTAAATAAACTTATTTTAGGTTGTAATTAAGGCAATTGCTTGTTTGTTTGTTTGTTTTCGAATTTCGCGCAAAGCTACATGAGAGCTATCTGCGCTATCCGTCCCTAATATAGCAGTGTAAGACTAGAGGGAATGCAGCTAGTCATCACCACCCACCGCCAACTCTTGAGCTACTCTTTCACCAACGAACAGTAGGATTGACCGTAACATTATAACGCCCATACGGCTGAAAGGGCGAGCATGTTTGGTGCGACCGGCATTCGAACCCGCGACCCTCGGATTACGAGTCGAACGCCTTAATACACTTGGCCATGCCGGACCGTGATAAAAGGTAAAGTTCACTCAAATAACATCAGTTTCATTTAATTAATTATCTGAAGCAGTAGTGAAGACAGCGTTTATTTGTTGAATTTCCCGCAAAGCTGCACGAAGACTATTTGCGCTGTGCAAACGAAACAGGAAAATAAATTTACGTGGAAAAAAAAAGTTACGTAATGTTTTTTTATTAATGAATACGCGTGTTTAACCGAACAACATTAAAGGTTGTGTATAATTACACACGACCTTTTCTCTACGTTAAGACCCCCCCTAAGTGGCACATGTCAGCGAACTTACAACGTTAGAAACCAAGTTTCGATACCCACGGTAATAGAGCACAAGTACCCCATTGTTTAGCTTTCTACTTAAACTACAAAAAACTAATCCCGATATTAAAATACTTCATTTATTCGGGAGATATTGGGCCTGTTAGTGGAGCCTTCATCAGTAAGAGAGTATTCGAAATGTCGCAAATAAAAAAACATTTTATCTGAAAGAAAAGTCCATGTATAATTATACATATTATTTCATATACAATTGAATCTCAGCTTGTGAGAGTAAAATTTAGAATATTATGCACACGTAAGGCCTTACAATGAAAACAATGCTGCAAGAGTGAATTGAATGTTTGTTGTTTGCCGAGTAAAATATGAAACCTGTCCTATCTGTTGTTTAATAGCTTCTAAAAATTGTCGTGCATCCTATTTATCAGCTCGAGTACATCAATGTTGGTTAAACCTTTTAAATTACACTAAAACGTTAACTGTCTATCCTCTTTTATCTTCTCAAAATTGTAAGTCAAGAATATATGTATAGCTGGATTTTAACATATATTTATAATGTCTGAAGTCAAAAATTCTACACTCAAAGCAACGTGAGTTCTTTGAAATAAAAAATAATTTTAGAAAAGGCTGTTTCGAAAATACTTTTATTGCTAGTTACTTGGTTTATTGTCCTTTTAAGTAATCTATATAATTTCACAGTAATAAAGAAACAATAAAAGATGTCTTTTCTTTTTGCTTGTAACTATACAAAGCGGTGTTTTATTAATCTCTTAAACTAAACTTAACGTTCCAAAGCATTACGTCAAATGGTACTCGTCCAAATAGATTATATGTTTCGTGGTTGGAAAGGCGTGACGTAACACGGCTCAAATGTGTATATAAGAGTCGTCACTATCAAGTACTAACTGTTCTCGATCGATGACACAAGATGGACTCCTTTGACACCCAGAAGAAGTGTTACGTGAAGTAGAATGAATGATTACAGGGCACTTATGTCGTGTGAACATAAGACCCATTTGATTCTGTAATGAATGAAATTGATTATACACATATATTATGCTGGTACGTGCTGAACTATGGTTAGCTAAACCATGCAAAATGTAACAGGAAAAAGGATAACCTTTGAACTATTTAGCTACAAGACTTAGAAGGTTGGTGGTGTAGAAGACCAGCCTAAAATTGGGTTCAATGTAGCAACAGAAATAAATACAAAAATACAAATACAAATAATAACGACAATAGCTACACAAGTTATATTTAACACTAGCAATACAAAAAAATCAATATATTTATATGTATATATTTTAGCTGTAATATTAGAATAAGTAAACTGGAAAACAAGTATAATGAACTTTGAGTTAAGAATAACAATCCATTATTAAACACATATATAAAAAGTTGTAAAAAACACAATAACCACACTATAACAAAATGTTAGTAGTTGGTGACGCCATTGTAAGCGTTAGCCTAGAAAAAATAAACAATAATAATGTGTGAAAAAAACAATTTGATTTTTCCTTTTTTCACACGAACCAAGTGATTTATCTACGCACATGTGTGACCACAGTTAGTAGGAGATAGCATCAAGTGAAATGTAAAAGATTCACGTGTGATAAAGTTATGCTTTGTTTTCCAGTCTGAATAAAAACGCTGTTGTTATAAACACCTTTATTATGTTGTGGCATTATTTATGTCAACTGGACTCATCATAAACCCTTACTTGGATCAAAGTTCAGTCATTTGAATTTTTAAGGGGCCTTTCTCGAAACATCAAATACTTTCGCTAATACTAAGCAGTATTTATTTTAAATGAATTACTTTGCTTATTTGCTTTAATATATTCAGAAATATATAAATATATACATTGGAACAATGTAGGTGTCACTGAGTTCTTGCGCAAAACAATTAGTACAAAACTTTGGACCAAGTGACGAAGTTTGTGTTTTATATTTAACTGAAATAAAACAAGAATTTACTTCTGATTTAACACACTTAAAAACAATTATTATATCCGGAATGACAAGTCAGTCACGGAAGATGATAAAAGTGCTGTAACAATAGTCACTGACAACGGCCTGGCTATCAATAGTCACTGACAACGGCCTGGCTATCAATAGTCACTGACAACGGCCTGGCTATCAATAGTCACTGACAACGGCCTGGCTATCAATAGGCACTGACAACGGCCTAGCTATCAATAGTCACTGACAACGGCCTGGCTATCAATAGTCACTGAAAACGGCCTGGCTATCAATAGTCACTGACAATGGCCTGGCTATTAATAGTCACTGACAACGGCCTGGCTATCAATAGTCACTGACAATGGCCTGGCTATTAATAGTCACTGACAACGGCCTGGCTATCAGCATGGCCGTTTGTTTAAAAAAAAAATATGTCACTCGATCTTTGCTTACACGACTTTATTTTTAGAGACCTCTTTACATAGGTCATAATATTGTAGATACAAGTGGAGGCAGCAGAGGCCCACTGGTGGGACATATATAAAGTTAATCCCCATTTGACCCTAAAACCTATCAAATGATGCTCGTGTAGCCTCTCTTGCTCTTAAAATACTAAAATGACCACTATTTGGATTTGTGAGTCGACCTGAGATACAGTGGATCTCGTGGAAGGCCTATTTACGAATAGAGCCAGATTTGAATCATCAAGGGCTTCTACGACTAAACAATTAGAGACTTCCTTCAAATCCTATCGACAGTTTAGCTTCATTTGACTTACGTAAAGTTAGTATAGGTTTTGCAGGGAAAAATAAATTCCTGGATGGCCTCCATGAGTAGCTTCTAAGCTATTGGTACATAAGGGAAGCGATACCTCTCTTGGAAAAATAATAATAACAATCACTTAGCAACAGTATTAGTTTAGTAGTAAGTGTAATAGGTACACAAAGTAAACATTATAAAGCCAATTATTTAAAACTAAGATGTTTCGCGTTAAGAAAAAGTTCACAATAACAAATGTTAAGCATATTTACTTATTCTTAAGGCTTCGTTTTTCCATCTACAAATACTGGAGTTTCCTGCTTGACCGAAACGCATTCACACACCAGCACCCTCTAT
This sequence comes from Carcinoscorpius rotundicauda, assembly GCA_011833715.1. Classification (NCBI taxonomy): domain Eukaryota; kingdom Metazoa; phylum Arthropoda; class Merostomata; order Xiphosura; family Limulidae; genus Carcinoscorpius; species Carcinoscorpius rotundicauda. The sequence continues at coordinate 124,878,961 of CM022394.1, read as the reverse complement.
CTTTGTTCTATATAACAATATTATACACTATATTCACAAAGAACAGACTCAAGTTTTATATTTTCATTATAAATATTCATCAAAATAAAAACCTGAAGTTCGTGTTTCTTTAGAGATCTAGAAAAAAACGTGTTTTCAATTAACTACAATAATTATTTTAATGAGGTCCAAACTATGAAACCAAATAGAATTTCTAGGATAAAACCACTGATTTTTGAAGTTAAAGCTGACATAATGACAATTAAGGTAGCCATGATGAAACAGTAACGACGGAAACAAAACACTAAATAACAAATATAATAAAAAAATAGCATATTGTATGTTCTATCTTTGTAAAAATAGTCTTTAAACTGAAAGCAATAAAATATGTTTTTGAATAAAAAAAGAACATTTCCAAAAATTCTGAAATGGAGATTGAAAGATCGAATAACAAGCGAGGTGTCTTTATTTTTTTCACAATTTATCTCAAGTTTCTCGCCGAATTATCACCCACTATTTTAGAAGGCAAGAAACGCGTTTCCAGAGCTGTTTTTACCGATATATTACTTGTTTTCTTTCAGCTTGCAATTACAATGTTTCTAAGATTCACTTGAGACGGTTTATCACCTTCGTTCGGTACACACACCATCTTGACAGGCCTGGCAGAGGTCGCTGTTGTGCGGCGTGCGAGGCTTTCCCGGTCTGCGACTTCTGTGGATTGGTGGCAGATAAAAACCGTAATAAACCAGTCCTACTCGATTGTAAACGTTCGCTAAGACCTGTAAAAATAGGTAAGAAAACATAATTACTAATTGCTACTGTATTTATTTAAATGGCGACATGGACGCTCTTTTGTTTGTTCATTTTTCTGTGACGTCATACACACTTATTACTTCCGTATGAATTAATATGTCGACAAACAGTATAAAATTAGCATTCTGGTTGACTGCCGACGATATAGTTCACATTTCATTCACCTGGGCGTAAAATGAAGCTTTGGATTTCGAAACCGGCAAACCGGTTTAGAATCGATGAGATACCAGGCAATACTCACTCTTGTTATGTGCGTTATAGGGGTGACAGAAAACCCTATAGCGGGGACTTTTAATGATAAGTTACTGTTAAGTGACAACCTTCACTTTAAACAGTAGTTTAGAGTTAAGGGCGGCAGCAAATAGGTTTAATATCTTTATTGTGAATACAAAAAAGACAAAAGTTTAATTTACCATTAGAGTTTCAAAGCCGCTATAACGCGCTCTGCACTTTGAGGTCGTGTGTAAAAAAAGTACCCTAAGAATCAACGGGTCGGTGACGTTCATTAGCTAAGCCTATAAAATAATGGACAAGTAGCACAGATAAGCTCTGAGGTTTCTGGTATTTGTTTTTGCACTAATATTCGAAAATAAACAGTTTTGAGCAAAAAAATCAGGAAAAACAAACGAACAAGCAGATGGCGTTGGACAAACCGAACGTCGCGTTTTACTTAAAGTTTAACGATAACAAAAACGCATTACCTTCACAACTTCTTCTGGATACCACATAGCGGGCTCGTAACGCCTAGCCTTGCAACGATCACACTGTTGGCCAAAGAGTTTAAAAGTCACTAGGCCTTCGTATGTCAAAAGGTTCAAGGTGAACCAAAAAGCCACTCGACCCTTCATAGAAGTCCATCCGTGGCCACATTCCTAGAAAGTCATTAAAAATGAGAGATAATTTCTTTGTTTGGCTTCAGCTGGTTTCTACTCGTTAATTCTTACAAGAAAAAAGTTAAGAGATTCCATTTTTTTTTTGTTCATGCTTGTCACGTGTATTGTAATGAATGATTAATAATACTAAAAACAAATTAGAATACGTTATAAGATGTAAAGAGAAAGGAAATGTGTGGTAAAGCTCAGTTTCATTACACGCTGCTCAAATAGTTTTTAATGTTGTCAATAAATATCGTGAATTTTCAAGGTATGTGAGGATATTTTATACATCTTTAAAATGTCTTACAGATATATGGGTGTCATTAAGAATGTGTTGTCCCACACACTGCATTCCATTCATTACGGGAATTATGTTAAAATGTTACCTTCTGAGTTTCTGTTTTTTGTTTGAAATTTCGCTAAAAATGAAAATAAAATACACCATTTATACTTCTGGTGTCATTACATATAGAGAAAATAAAACACACCATTTATACTTCTGGTGTCATTACATATAGAGAAAATAAAACACACCATTTATACTTCTGGTGTCATTACATATAAGGAAAATAAAACACACCATTTATACTTGTAGTGTCATTACATATAAGGAAAATAAAACACACCATTTATACTTGTAGTGTCATTACATATAAGGAAAATAAAACACACCATTTATACTTGTAGTGTCATTACATATAAGGAAAATAAAACACACCATTTATACTTGTAGTGTCATTACATATAAGGAAAATAAAACACACCATTTATACTTCTGGTGTCATTACACATAGGGAAAATAAAACACACCATTTATACTTCTGGTGTCATTACATATAAGGAAAACAAAACACACCATTTATACTTCTGGTATTATTACATATACGGAAAATAAAACACCATTTATACTTCTGGTGTTATTACATATAAGGAAAATAAAACACACCATTTATACTTCTGGTGTCATTACATATAAGGAAAATAAAACACACCATTTATACTTCTGGTGTCATTACACATAGGGAAAATAAAACACACCATTTATACTTCTGGTATTATTACATATACGGAAAATAAAACACCATTTATACTTCTGGTGTTATTACATATAAGGAAAATAAAACACACCATTTATACTTCTGGTGTCATTACATATAAGGAAAATAAAACACACCATTTATACTTCTGGTATTATTACATATACGGAAAATAAAACACACCATTTATACTTCTGGTGTCATTACATATAAGGAAAACAAAACACACCATTTATACTTCTGGTGTTATTACATATAAGGAAAATAAAACACACCATTTATACTTCTGGTATTATTACATATACGGAAAATAAAACACCATTTATACTTCTGGTGTTATTACATATAAGGAAAATAAAACACACCATTTATACTTCTGGTGTTATTACATATAGAGAAAATTCAAAACAAAATCCTTAACTACTTCATTAGTCCAATATCATTAAGGGAATGTAACCACGTTATTTCAGAGTTAAGTTGTATTTATCTACTCAACATATAACATTTATCAAGCTTACGATGACGTCATATCCAGCGCGTGACGACAAACATAATATCGACCAATGAGTGGTGTATGACCTTGAAATATACTTTTAATAATCTACTTAAAATAGCGTACTTTTTCCTTTTATTTTAAAATGTGAAGATGACAAAATATTGAAATAATTGCTGCAATGATATATATATATAAGTTTAAATCTTGTAACTATTTTGTTAATTATATACACGTGTACAAAAATTAATTATGCATACGTGTACATAATTAACAAAGAAGTTTATTAGTTAGGTGACGGAAGTAAACTGTTATATTCACATTTTGTAATGTTAACTAATTGTATTGTTTCTTAAGGACGTTTCTTTTCTTGGAACATAAACTTCACGACCAGTTTGAATTGTGTGGAAAGACAGCTACACGAGGGCTATCTGCACTAGCCGTTCCTAGTTTAGCAGTGTAAGACTAGAGGGGAGACATCTATTCATCACCATTCACCGCCAACTCTTGGGCTACTCTTTTACCAACGAACAGTGGGATTGATCGTTACATTATAACGTCCCCACGGCTGAAAGGGCAAGCATGTTTGGTGCGACCGGGATTCGAATCCGCGCCCTGCATGTTACGAGTCGAACTCTCTAACTACCTGACAACCAACGAGGAGTATACATATATGATTGTTAAAAACTAAGTAAAGGATGGTTTCTTATTGTACGTTTGGCTTGTTTATTAGGCACTGTCTAAACTTTGTATTATGTGGAGTTCAGCCTGCAAGAGATGCTCTATAATTCTTTTGTTTTTATTTTTGCATTTTTAAAAATTTGGTTTTGAAGACAGTCGGTACTTTTATCCTGAGCGGCAGCTTGTGCAACATTCAGGTTAAACGGTCAAGCCAGTCTTCAAGGTTCAGCTATATTTGTCCCCAAGGCCGAACTCCTAATCAAAGGAATAGGGGCAAGCATTCAGCAGCACAGACAGCCTACTCAACTACTCTCAACTAGATTGACTGTCACTTTTATAACGCTCCTAGAGCCAAAAATGTAGGGAGTGAAATTGGCGGAATATTGCAAAGTCGTACCTTGGATCTATCGATACTCAGCCGACACAATAACCGCTAAGTGACGGCCGAGCCCTGATTATTGTAAGACTTACTAAGAGAACGTTTCATTGCTTTGCTGTAATTTTAAAATCTTAAAAAAACAAGGAAACAAAAGTAGTGTTGAATAACATGTCTTTATTACGAAGTAGTGGCTATCGCACCATTTGCTATGCAATTGTAGTGTCAAAAGTAAAAACAATTGACCTCACAGACGCATATGAATCTACACCATTTTATCTGTCACCTTAACTCGATGTTACTAAAATAACTTTAATCAGTATTTTAAATAATCATGTATTACATCATATTTCAGGTTATTTTGTTGTTGTTGTTGTTTTGAATTAAGCACAAAGCTACACAATGGGCTATCTGTGCTCTGCCCACCACGGGTATCAAAACCCGGATTTTAGCGTGTAAGTCCGCAGACATACCGCTGAGCCACTGGGGGGCATCAGGTTATTTATAAAAATTAATGTCCAAGCTGAAAACTTTTTAGATACATTTTTAAAATATTTTTGCAACTTTTCTTTCACGACACCTTTTAAAACGGCCCCCCTTCTAGTGGCATGTCTACGCACTTACAACGCTATAAACTGGGTTTCGATACCCGTGATGAGTAGACCACAGAGGGCTTATCGTGTAGCTATGTGCTTAATTACAAACAAAACTTTTAAAGCGAAACAAATACATTTTTTTCGAAATTGTTCCGTACGATTTTAAAAAATGGACATAAAGCACTTTATTTCCGGCAGTGTGGTAATGTGTTAGATATTGAAAAACTTCAATGAATGGTAAATCCAATTTTATTTTCACATCTCATAAGCGTCATTGAAAATACGATCGAACAGTTAGCTACACAAACACGCCAACCGCTTAGTGTGAATGTTTAAAAAGAAAGCCCCCCCCCAGTGGCTCAGCGGTATGTCTGTGGACTTAAACGCTAAAATCCGGGTTTCGATACCCGTGGTGGGCAGAGCACAGATAGCCCATTGTGTAGCTTTGTGCTTAATTCAAAACCACAACCACATAACAAGAAAGGTTTCTACAACCTTATAGAAATACCACTGTAAAGTTAATTATTTGATGTGTGAAAAGGGTTAACCCTCTTCCATATTTTACCACAACAGTTTGTTGTTTCTTCTAAGTAAAGCATTTTTTTTAGAATAAGTATATTACAAAGAGTAATTATGAAGTAATCAGAGTTTACTGACCAGAGTACTGAGAAATGATTTAAGATAACACCAAAATTATGTCGATTTCAAACCACAGTGGTTCTCATTACAAGGTCCACATGTCGCTCACGTTCTTTTTCTTCTCTCGCTAATTACGTCAAGTTCAAATAACAGATGATGAAATTTCCTTTCAATCTATTCTGCTATCGTGCTATTTTTACCCTCAGTACGTTCCTTTTAAATTAAACTACACAGATCTAAAGGCCATGTCTCGTATCTTGAGCACACGTGCGCACGATGTTGTTGTTTTGAATTAAGCACAAGGCTACACAATGGGCTATCTGTGCCTTTACCCACCACGGGTATCGAAGCCCGGATTTTAGCCTGTAAGTCCCCAGACATACCGCTGAGCCACTGGGGGGCACGTGCGCACGACATACTGCCCCTAATGAAACATCAAACCATTTCATAATGCAGCTAAATTTTTCTTAGATTCTTGAAACAGCACGTTTAATATGTGGAAATTAGGACAATGTGTTTGTGTTTTTTCTTAGAGCAAAGCCACATGGGGCTATCTGCTGAGCCCACCGAGGGGAATCGAACTCCTGATTTTGGCGTTGTAAATCCGTAGACATACCGCTGTACTAGCGGGAGGGCGGAATTTAGGAGAAAGTTTTATACAGTACGATTTTATAATTATTAACATTCACTGCTAACAACAGTGCCATTTATATCCAAATTTATTTATACTCCTGAGGATGCTACATTTTTATGAAACATAGTATAGGAGCACAAAAACAAAACTGAAACCTATGTAATGAGAGAAGTCGTTCAGTTGAACAAGTTGTTAATGGGAGGCAGGAAACTTTCAAACTGAATTCTCCCTTTCACATTTCGCTACTGTTGGAGGTTGTTGTCATCTGATGACGTAGTCGGCGGCTTTATCTTTTTTTGTTAATCGTTTAATTTGTATTAGAACTAGGAATGTTTTCTCGGAAAACTGGCCAGTGACCGAACTGGAATATGTCCCACCCGTGAGAATCTCTACTGACTTTTATTTCAAAACTCTCGCTCGCTTTTCTGCATTTCGTTAAATGTCTTAGCGATCTGAATCAATCTTTTTTACTTTTACTACATTCTACTCCTTTTGATTTCTTCTAGCTTTTAACAAGGGGTGTCGTTTAGTAGACGCCAAGAAATGTTAATATATACAGCCGCTTTGAAGATGACTCAATCATTAGGACCTCAAATCATGACGATTATAAATAACTAATTAATTATTGGTTCAGTTACTATATTTACGAATAACAAAAATTACCGAATTTGAAGCTACGCAGATAGAAAAATGTGATATATCATCGCAGTGTATTTTCTTTATAATATCAATGTGTTTTCTAATAGCAAAACCACATCGGACTATCTAGTATGTTCACCAAGGGGACTCGAACTCTTCATTTTAGTGTTGTAAGTCCGAAGCCTTATGTGGAAATACAATTAATAAATCGTTATTGGAGTCCCTAAGTTACTAAGTCCTAACCGTGTTTTTAGCTTAACTGTAACAGTGGTTCCTTGTTATTCGTGTCACGAAAAACACACGGCCAGGTCCTACCTTAAATACATCATTGTACAGGTCTTGTCAAAAGAAACCTGAAATATAACTGTACATTGCACCGCTACAAACTTTAAACGTAGGTGAAACATATCGTCAAGAAATGGTTGCATCTTTCACAACATTATAATACCTAAAAAAAAGTATGTTTGTAATTAACCACAAAGTTACACAATGAGCCATCTTTGCTCTGTCCTTCACGTGCATTGAAATCCGGTTTTTAGCGTTGTAAGTACGCAGATACGCCTCTGAACCACTAGGGGAGGGCGGCCAACAAGAGTCACAAATGTCTTTCCTTTTGGAGCTTATAATTCAAGTTTTGGTCCGTGTCATCCAAAATGTTTCTTGTCCGCTTATTAACGAACGTCGATTTCTTCTCGTACGCACTATTTACTACTTGATTCGCTAACATATAGAACGTTTTAAAAGGTTAGCCTGTAACACAAATCTTAGTAGCTAAGACTAAAATCTAGGGCTAGCTCGAAAACATTTTAACTTGATCAAATGATTACACGGTTCCTCAGCACACAGCATTGAAACAGATTTTTTTTAAAAAATGGGTTCATCATTTGCGTATTTTATTAAAACTAAACACCAATTTGTCTCGACAAAAACCAGCAAATTATTTCATAAGCTCTTTCCGACATCTCATCACGCTTGTCTCAAGGTGAATGTTAACGTCACATCCGTTTCTTTGCTTTAAATATGTATCAACCTGTTATAAAACAGATCATTGTGCACCTTACGACGTCTTTACTGGTGAAACTATGGTCGTAAATAAATGATGTGATTGTCAAACGTATAATTGTCGTATTTTCCCTCAATTCTGCGAAATATATTTCAAGATTGAGGTTTAGTCCTCTGATCAAAATAATTTCAAAGTCAAGCCTTGAAAAGAGCTACATTGGATTTTTGTTTGTTTGTATGTTTTTGAATTTCGCACAAAGCTACACGAGGGCTATCTGCGCTAGCCGTCCCTTATTTAGCAGTGTAAGACTAGAGGGAAAGCAGCTAGTCATCACCATCCACCACAAACTCTTGGGCTATTCTTTTACCAACGAATAGTGGGATTGGCCCACATTATAACGCTCCACGGTTGAAAGGGCGAGGATGTTTGGTGCGATGAGGATTCGAACCCGCGACCCTCATATTACGAGTCGAACGCCTCAGCCCACTTGGCCACGTTAGGCCTATTCAAATAGAGCCAGATAACAATAGCGCTGAACTAGCAGTATTCGAGTCGCATGAATAAAAACCTTTCGCCGGACTTACTCGTCCTTTTGGTCGTGTGGAGTGTGTTTATAATGTGGCTGTTAATCAGTAGCTCAAAAGTTGGCGTTGAGCAGTGTTAACTAGCTATCTTCCATGCCCCGGCATGGGCAGGTGATTAAAGTACTCTACTCGTAATCCGAGGTTCGTGGGTTCGAATCCCCGTCACAACAAACATGCTCGCCCTTTCAGCCGTGGGAACGTTAAAAGTGAGGGTCAATCCCACTATTCGTTGGTATAATAGTAGCTCAAAAGTTAACGGTGGGTGGTAATGACAAGTTGCCTCCCCTATAGTCGTAAACTGCTAAATTAGAGACGTCTAGCGCAGATAGTCTTCGCGTAGCTTTGCCCAGAATTCAAAACCAAACAAAGAAAAATTAATAATACATATTACATACGTCACAAACAAATGTTTATTTCATTAACGTTAAACATACCAGAGGGCAGTGATCACTGTTTTCGAGCTTCTTGGAAAAGAAATAGCACATTCTGTTACATGTAAGTCCATAGAATGGCCCTGCCCACAAAGTGACGAAATCGAATCCTTACATAACCTCCTTGTAATTTTCCACGAAGTTTACAGCTCCACGTGACTCCAAGACAAAAAAATAAAAAGATTACTTCTTGTATTTTAACCTTCATTTGTGGAAGGGGATATTTTTTGATATTTTTTATATCAATTCCTCAAACCGCTGTCACAATATCTTCTTGAAGTTTAGATTTCTACAAGCACACTTAATTTTAAGTAAAAACGAAACTTTGGATAACCAAATGCTTTCAAAAGGTTTTTGGTTTGGTTTGTTTAGAATTTTGCGCAAAGTTACACGAGGGCTATCTGCGCTAGCCGTCCCTGATTTAGCAGTGTATGACTATAGGAGTAGCAACTTGTCATTATCACCTACCGCCAACTTTTGGGCTACTCTTTTACCATCGAATAGTGTGATTGACCGTCACGTTATAACGCCCCAACGGCTGAAAGGGAAAGCATTTTGGTGTTATGGAATTTGAACCCACCATCCTCAAATTACGAGTCGAGTGCCTTAACCACCAGGCCATGCAGGGCCCTATCAAAAGGAAGACCTTTCTTCATCAGTTTGCTCCTGTCATATTTTAAGCACACGCATTTATTTGTTTTTTCTCCTCAAACCAAATCTTTGATTTTTATGACGCGTCGGAGGGACCCGGCATGGCCAGGTGGTTAAGGCGTATGTCTGCGGACTTACACGCTAAAATCCGGGTTTCGATACCCGTGGTGGGCAGAGCACAGATAGCCCATTGCGTAGCTTTGTGCTTAATTCTAAACAACAAGTAAAGGTGTTTTGTTTTTTTACTTTCTAATCGTAATGTGGACAAAAAATAATTCTTTACTTTTTACGTCTTCCGTAATTTGTCTGTGCTGCTGGCTCCTGGGGTGAACCACACGTGCCTAAAACTTTCTTAGCAATGATTTTTACTTCCTCAGGTGCGTGTCATACAAAGTGTGAGCTATTTATGTACGGCAGAGTCCGATTACGATAAGTAACATGCCACACCCAGCACAAAGTAAACTAAATTTATTATAGTGTACTAAACATTTTTTGCGCATTACTTTAAAAGAGTTGAAAACAAGTTAAGCCGGTTCGTTGTTTTCGAGGCAACAAGTTCTGTAAAACCAAATACCAGTTTGTTGTTCGGTTTCATCTTCTCCCGTGAATGAATACGACTGAATGTAAAACATCCGGTCTTGACCTGTCTGGTATCGATAACCAGAAACACAAACACTACGTATCTTACCTATTAAACTGGCGATTATAAAAATGTAACCGTAACCTTCAGTGCTTAAAAGTGTTTACCGCTCTAGTGGTGTGTTTGGCTCTTTGGTTACCCGGAGTTTCTGACAACAACGCAGATAGAATTTTTACAGCTTTGCGCGAAAATGGAAATCAAGCAAATTCTCTCTCACATAGCAGCCTCCCCCCCCCGCTGGTATAACGGTAAGTCTACGGATTTTCAACGCCAAACTCAGCGGTTCGATTCCCCTCGGTGAGCTCAGCAGATAGCCCCACGTGGCTATGCTATAAGAAAACACACACTCGCATAGCATAGTACCATAACCAACCCGTGACAGACTTTAGATTGTTCATTCAAGTATTTTGATAAAACCTGTACAAGAATAATTTGTCAAATTTCACAAATCATTATATCATACATGGTGAAGATAGTCCTAAGTATCTCCCACCACACGATGTGTACCATACGACAAAAAACCACCTACATCAGATAACAAAATAATTAGTTATATTGGATCATCAAAAGTGTATTTAAAAATGAATTTTATGTCAGATATGCGTTCGATGAAGTGAATCACGTGAAAAGTGACGGTTTGTCAATGGTACTGTTTGAGAGTGTGTTACGACCAAATGAATAGAAGTTACAAATTAGCAACAACCGAATGCTATAGAATAATGTTCATAGCCCTGAAGAGGAATGAAGTTATTAATGGACACAGCCTTGAGAAGGGAAGGTATTTATGGACCAGCTGAAGAGGGAAAAAGGTATTCATAGGCATAACTCTGATGAGGAAAGAAGTTATTCATGGACATAGCTTTATGGAGGGAAGAAGATATTCATGGACATAACGTTGAAGAAGAAAGAAGCTATTCGTGGTTATAACTCTGAGGAGGGAAGAAGTTATTCATGGATATAGCTCTGAGGAGGGAAGAAGTTATTCATGGATATAGCTTTATGGAGGGAAGAAGATATTCATGGACATAACGTTGAAGAAGAAAGAAGCTATTCGTGGTTATAACTCTGAGGAGGGAAGAAGATATTCATGGATATAGCTCTGAGGAGGGAAGAAGATATTCATGGACAACTACCTTACCACATACTGCTGGTACAATATAGTTGGCACTGAACAAAGTAATACGAGTACAACTGAATTATTGTTTGTCTCAGAGTGTTATTGACACTCTGGTTTATCAATAGTACGTTGGTCTTCAATGTTAATACAAATACATGATTACATGTGTGCCACATGAACAAACATCCTAAAACAAAACACACTGACTGATTATATGTGTGTCACATGAACAAACATCCTAAAACAAAACACACTGACTGATTACATGTGTGTCACATAGACAAACATCCTAAAACAAAACACACTGACTGATTACATGTGTGTCACATAGACAAACATCCTAAAACAAAACACACTGACTGATTACATGTGTGTCACATAGACAAACATCCTAAAACAAAACACACTAGCTGATTACATGTGTGCCACATGAACAAACATCCTAAAACAAAACACAATGACTGATTATATGTGTGTCACATGAACAAACATCCTAAAACAAAACACACTGACTGATTATATGTGTGTCACATAGACAGACATCCTGAAGCACATCTCACATGGCTACATAAATTTTAATGTACGGTCTTCAGTTTTAACAGTGAAAACATATGTTCTCTTGTGGTTGTATTTTCAGTATTTCAAGGATGTTTGTGGCGGACCTTACCTCACAACAAAAGCGGACTTTAGCAGAATCAACAAACACACACCAAGGGCCGGTCGGTTTCTCTTCAACCGGTGATAAGAACCAAAGATGGGGAAAATACTGTGCAAAAAGACGTTGGAATTCCACTTGCCACACGTGTTCCATTCCACTGGAAATTCAGAAAAGTTAAGAAATGTTATTTTAACAGTGACACACAGTGAAAAGGTAACTTAAAGTTTTGTGTCGTCACTAACTTCTAACAAACACCAAACTAGCTTCAGAACTTATTATATAACTGGGAACGAAGCTTTGGTGACACTTTAGTGTAGAGGAAACAGTAAATAATAGGATAATAAATTTATTTTTATTATTATTTTAAACCCAGGGTTTCTCAGTTACTTTATTTTATGGTTTGAACTACATTTAAGGTACCATTCGTGAGTTCTGTATTCCTCCTGTAGATGTCACTGATAACACACAGCTATAATGGTGAATAATTTGTTTGTAACACTGCACAATAAAGTTTTTGCTTCTTGAACACTGTTGGTGTTCCTTATAGATTTTTGGCTGCTGATCACGAAAATCACATCAAACTTTGCCCATCACGTACCGTTTCATCAAAATCTTCAGTTTTGCTACAATGGAAAAACGATGTCAGGGCAACTGGAATCAGTCAATGCTTGCTGACTACTGTTGGACACTGCAACGTGGTGCACCGGACATTGAATACAAACGAAAATCAGGAGCAAAACACTTTTAATTATGTTGAACTAAATAGCGTATTAGAAACATAAACGCAATTAAATACGTTATTGACGGTAAACTGTTAACTGTCTATTTCGGCCTGGCATGGCCGAGCGCGTTAAGGCGTGCACTCGCAATCCGAGGGTCGCGGGTTCGCGACCGCGTCGCGCTAAACATGCTCGCCCTCCCAGCCGTGGGGGTGTTATAATGTGACGATCAATCCCACTATTCGTTGGTAACAGAGTAGCCCAAGAGTTGGCGGTGGGTGGTGATGACTAGCTGCCTTCCCTCTAGTCTTACACTGCAAAATTAGGGACGGCTAGCACAGATAGCCCTCGAGTAGCTTTGTGCGAAATTCCAAAAAACAAACAAAACAAACTCAAAGTTTCTACGTGATGAAGCAAAACCAAAACTATATTTGTGCATACCCACCACGAGTATCGAAACCTAGATTCTAGCATTGTAAGTTCGCAGACATATCGCTGTGCTACTAGGAGGGCAACAGCTAGTAAACTTTCAACCCTCAAATATACCGATTTTATTGTGTATGCTTGTTAAAGATGGTTTTATTTTTATGTTTTGTCTGTATGAAACACTCAGTAAAGAGTGCTGACCAAAGAGTGGGGTTAACTCAGTTATTTTCCCCGTAAAATAACATGATAATTAATTGTCACGTTGATCGCGTCTTTTGTTGTTGTTTTTCTCGTGTGTTACTGTGATTTCTGTAATAAAAAAGTCGTGGATGCACGAGCAAGATGGTGCAAAATCAGTTTTGTTTTTGTTTTTCGCGCAAAGCTACAAGAGGGTTATCTGCACTAGCCGTCCCTAATTTAGCCAACTCTTGTGCTACTCTTTTACCAACAAATAGTGACCGAACATTATAACGCCCCCACGGCTGAACGTTCGAGCATGTTTGGTGCGACCGGGATTCAAACCCGAGACCCTCAGATTAGCAGTCGGACACCTAAACACGCTTGGGCATGCCGGGCCCTAAAATCAGTTAAAAACAACAACATTGGTTTAAGAAAACCGGAAAGGTCTTGTCAGGACATATTAGGGTTAATTTCCAGTCGTGAGAGTATGAATATAATTCGAATGATAAATCTGGCGAAACTTTCGTAATCTTGGGTGTTGATCTCTTCAACGTTCTGGAAGAAAACAGTAATTCAAATGACTACCCTGATGCTATTATGGAAAAGAAAAATAGCCCTGCTGATACTCTACCCTCTAACAAGTCTAAATATTTGTATTATGAGAAAGCCTAGTTGGTATTTCCAGACCCGTTCAATCAGTACTAGGATTTTGTTTCGTGATGAATGTATGTCAGAACGGCTGGTATGGGCATTAACACTTTTACTGATAAAGCAGAGAACAACGTTTCGACCTTCTTCAGGTTAACTGTCCTGAGATAGTTTATGATTTTGTTTATTTCGGACATCCTGACAAAATTGTACAAGTGCTCTCTGCATCAGTTGTCGCTAGTTTTTCACTGACAGACTAAAGAGAAAAAAAAAAAGCAAACACCCACCGCCATATCTTGGACCACTGTAATAAAATCGAAGGATTTGGAAACCACTATTATAACGCACCTCAGATCCCAGAGTTCCTTGACCACGCCAAGCTCTACTAATGGGGTAATTCCTGGTAACAAAATTCGTTAACTTGTGAAACAGAATCAGAATTTACCGAGTGACATTTCCAGAAATAAAGAACACGACTTTGGCCCGGCGCGGCCAGGTGATTAGGATGCTCGTCTCGTAATCCGAGGGTCGAGAGTTCGAATCCCCGTCACACCAAACATGTTTGTTCCTTCAGCCGGGGCGTTATATTGTTTGATCAATTCCACTATTCGTTGGTAAAAGAGTAGCCCAACAGTTGGCGGTGGGTGGTGATGACAAGCTGCCTTACCTCTAGTCTTACACTGCTAAATTTGGAACAGCTAGCGCAGATAGCCCTTGTATTGCTTTGCGCCAAATTCATAAAACAAACAAACAAACATGATGTTGACAGTGAAATCACCATTAGGCTTAGTTCGAAAATGAACATTAAGCTTGTTTGATGTATTCAGAGCGATTCCAAACGAGTTAACACTGGTTTTTTTTAGTTTATGTGTCGACGGCGTTATTAAGAGCAATTTGTAACCTTCCCTCCTACCTCGTTTTTCCCCCTATGGAATATTCCCGTTATTTAACTTAACCTTAACAACGCATTTTTATCCATCGATTATACTACTTTTACAAGAAAACAAAAAAAGTGTGTCCCAGATATAAATAGTGTGCTATCAGTAATACGTTGACGTGTTATCTACCACAATAATGAGCGCCACCTACAGGAAATCATATATTCGCCCAATTGAAGAAACACGTGTAGTCTCACAGTAAAAAGATATCGCACGGCTGTCGCAACCATGAGGTTGTGTTTTGTTTGTATCTGGTGTAACAAGAACAGACTGAGTGACCTTGTTATTGTAAACGACCACGACGTCTATTCCTTCAACACGCCGACGAAAAGAGCATTCGGTTGTCTACGGCTGCTGTCGACGTACGAGACTTGTAGACCAGGCTTCATTTGCTGCAAATCATTTTCCGTGCATTGAACTTTACACGACCCCCTTTCTCCTCCCCCCTTCATCTTCCCGTTATTCAACGGTTAACATCTTCAAACTTCATAAGATTTATTTCGAACACTTTCGTTCTCCTCTTTTAACAACAGTTACTACCGATCCTTCAAATCCATTCTTATTTTTTCGCAAAATTATTAATAAAACGCCCCCTGGTGAGATACACTTACATTAGCGTACTTGACGAACCCCTGCTGGTAAAACGTTACAAATGTCTAGAAAGCGGAAATTGATCATCTATACATAATGTGTGTATGTGTATGTTTCCGTTTTCTTTCTTATTGGTTACATATTTACACGCTTATTAGAGGAAACAAAACCACTAAACCGACGACACTCTGGTTTGAGGATCGATAGGTGAAATCTATGGGTTCTAGTGGAAATCGGAAATGAAACTCATCGTCGAACGAAATAAATCCATAAACAAGTAAGATGTGTTTAGTTGCGTGTTTGTTGTAAAGCTCAAAGCTACGCAATGAGCAAGATGAGTTATGCCCAACGCGGGCATCAAAACCCGGTTGTTGTCAGTATACTCTCGACACCTGTGTTAGCTGTACTATAAACATGTTGCATTTACTCCCCCCCTTCCCCCCAATGCGCACTCAGGAAACTTTGACCATGAACTTCTTGGGGATGGAACCACGCCACGTGACTGGTACTACGCCATAATGACTGTTGAAGATACGGTAATTCAGGGTATGACTGAAACTTTCCACAACATTAATAATAACAACACATTTAACCAGCGGCCAGTGGTGTTAGTCAGATGTGGATTATCATATGCAAATGAAAAAATAAACTTACAACAATGGTGTCTAGAATAGTTTGAAATCATTTATCGAAGTCACTTAACTTCGTTACTTTAAACTTACATTAACTCTATTCAAATTATATTATTTTTGTCTGTTTTCATAAGAAACTAACAAACATCATTCACACAGCTAGCGGCGAACAGTCCTCACCGATACTGAGCTGATAGGCTAAAGGGAAAAATGTTAGTCCACAAAAACACCCGCCAGCTCTTATCGGACCGAACTAATAATCTAGTACATCCAACATCGTTTGACAATCACTCTTATAACGCATCTAGGGCTCTACAGTGCGGAGCGCATTTTCTGCTACAATGGGTCACGAACCTCAATAGTAGCATGCTAACATTAATCTGTAACCGGCTCTCGCCACTCAAGCTGTTTTTGGTGTTATTTCGCGAAACTCAAAACGACCGTGTTATTGTTCTGTTTTAGCGCTCTTTGTGGTACCCCATGGTTCACCACATGAATATTTTTTAACTGTGATGTAATTATATCTTAGAAGCTAATAACAGACCTTTAAATTGAGATATATTACTCGGTATTTTTCACTTCTTCTGGTACTGTATATCGGTATTTCTTTACTCACAGCACCAGAAGAAGTGAAAAATACCGAGTAATACATCTCAATTTAAAGGCCTGTTATTATTTTCTAAGATACACTTGTTGTACCAATACGACGCACGTAAAGAAAACTGTGGTCCACAGGGAGAAAATTACGGTAGGGAGAAGAAAAGGCCTTAAAGATACGGGCCATGTCGTTTATTGACAACCAGTCTTGCGACTCGAAAAACACACAAACGTACATATGTTTGACAGTTAATAGGGAATAATCATATATTTGCAATAAATAACTTTTTTCGCTTTTCATTTTCACGATTTGACTTCCAAGAACCTAACTGTGTTTGGATCTTCGCCAGTTAAATGCGTGATTAAAAACTGATTTTTATTTCCGGCTCCATACGCCACATGCCCGCGTGTCGATGAAAAGTAAAACGTCACCAGTCTAGACCTTAATTAGTTTTTAATGAAAGGCCAGAAGTCACGACAGCAAAGTGTTTTCAGTTTTCAATTACCTGGTTAGAGACAAATATTTGGCTGGTAATATCAAAAGTAATTCTAGAGCTAATTTATGTATTTTAAGTCTGGGTAATGGAGAGATTATACAGACCTGCGATGGTTTCACCGTCTTCAAATGTTCACATGTTCTACAGTAATTTTTGTACGCTGAATCTGAAAATGATATCCGTATTTCTCATCTCCTACAGATTGTTCACAAATCTTTATGTGTACTTTTACATAAATGAATCATTTTCGCTGATATTGCATTATGTTAGTATGTTAGGCTTAAAATGTTGACACCCACTGGGTATAAATTTCTCTAGACCAACCGCGACGTGAGAGACTTATCGAGTGTTATATAACCCAGACATAACAGTAACAATTTAATCGTGGTAAACGAAATAATAATTTGATCGAAGTAAAAGTGTGTGTGTTTTTTCCCTCCCGATATGTGGAAACTCCTTACGAGATAGAAAAAAAAATAAAAGATACATTATTTTCTAGCTGTGGGTTGTTGAATTATGGGAAAATCGGTTATTAAAACAAAAAATAAATTATGACATTTACATTCGCAGATTCCTCTTACCAGTTAGCAGAAACTACGGAAACTAACAACTCAAAGTGTGGAGGGTGGTCAGCGTCCTGGTGTGTCTGAAACCTTGAACCTTGTGATCAGTAGTACTTCTTGACCATGTTTGACTATGCATTAATAGAACTAGATTCCAGGTCCATTATGACCGCAACTTTAATTTAATTGAGCGTTTTCTCAATATCAAGTCATGGAAGATTAAAGTTAGTAATAAATGCCAAGTCATGAAGCTATCTGTATCTGGACATGAAACATTAAAGTGAGTAATAAATGCCAAGTCATGAAGTTATTTGTATCGCAACACAAAGCTACTAAACTGGCTGACAAATGCCAAGTCATAAAGCTGTGTCTGTAAATAAACAGCTATCACAATGAGTAACAAATACCGAGAAACATGGTCGTGTGTTGCATTCAAAGCTTGGTCTTGAATAAAAATAAATAAGTTGATAAACCAAATGTATTTTTCTTCTTTTAGTTTAATCAGTTGCTTAGGAGTAACTTAATTGATTTTGAAATATACTATAAAGCAAAACAAATTATTTTGCATCGGCATGTCTACAGATTTAGCTCCACATCCTGCAAATATACGAATTATATTTAATATTCTAGGATAACATTGCAGAAATGGAGGAAAAAGTCAGGTATTGACCAATAGGAACTTGTCATTCGTACGGTTCAGCGGAAACGGTCCTTGATAAAAAATTAACAAATTCGCAATTGTTGTTCTTTTCGTTTAGTTTGCTTTATTCATATGCAAACATGTTTGTTTGTTTTGTGAATTTCGCGCAAAGCTACTCGAGGGCTATCTGCGCTAGCCGTCCCTAATTTAGCAGTGTAAGACTAGAGGGAAGGCAGCTAGTCATCACCACTCACCGCCAACTCTTGGGCTACTCTTTTACCAATGAATAGTGGGATTGACTGTGACATTATAGCGGTCCCACGGCTAAAAAGTGCGAGCATGTTTGGTGCGACGGAGATACGAACCCGTGACTCTCGGATTACCAGTCGGGCACCTTAACCACTTGGCCACGCCGGGCCTATAGAAACACTGACAATTGCGTTGAGTTACCACAAAGAGGGGGGAAGCAGTAAAGGGATATGTTAATCGAAAACCAATAACACATTTTAACTCTAACTTATCACTTCATATTCTTGCGCAATGAATTATTCACCATGAATAAAAGAAGCAATTAAAAGAATGCGTCATTTTATTACGAAACATTCGCGCTACTTTTTTATTCATGGATGGCTAGGTCTCGATTCAGCAATGATCACAAGAAACGACTCGTTTATTCTGGTGGTCGTGGTGTAAAACTCGTGTAACTAATTTACAGAGCGTTGGAGCCCCCAACTTATGGGCCTGCAAAGCACTTCAATTGAAATTAAATTCGCATACAGGTATCAAGAGTTTGGATAATTACATACAGTGTAGGATTTCGAAACTCCAGCATTCTCGTCAGATTTAATCGTGTGTCTTTCAGCATTAGTTGGCACAAAAAGTTGTACGACTAGTTCGAAAACGTTAGGTTAGTGAACAAAACAAAAGAAGAATAACTAGTTCTGAGACGAAGCTTCAGGTGATGTTTTCGGTGCTCAGGAACTTCTCAGTGCTGAAGCCCAAATGATCGGAATGTAACATTAATTTGGGTTTAGAAACGTTAATACTAGTATCTAAATATCTGGTCCCCGGATCGAATCAAGTTGTCGAATATGCTCGTCCTTTCAGTCGTGACGGTGTTACAAAGAGATGACCGAAAACTGGCAGTGGCTAATGTCGACTGGCAATATTCCAACTGTTAGCCAGATAGATCTCGAGTTGCTTTGTACAAAATTCAACGAATAGGCAAATCAATGTCGAGTAATTAGTATGTTTGGCAGTAGGTGGGAAAATCAAAGACTCAAACCCGTGATAGGGTTCTAAAGATCATCTACATCCCCAGTTTTGTGGGTTCGTAATAAATAAAAATAACAGCCAATCCTCCATTTTATTAAAAGTAGCCGGGTCCAGCATGGCCAAGCGCGTTAAGGTGTGCAACTAGTAATCTGAGGTTCGCGGATTCGCATCCCCGTCGCGCCAAACAAGCTCGCCCTTTCAGCCGTGGGGGCGTTATAATGTTACGGTCAATTCCACTGTTCGCTGGTAAAAGAGTAGCCCAAGAGTTGGCGGTGGGTGGTGATGACTAGCTGCCTTTCCTCTGGTCTTACACTGCTAAATTAGGGGCGGGTAGCACAGATAGTCCTCGAGTAGCTTTGTGCGAAATTCCAAAACAAACAAACAAACAAAAGTAGCCGTGCAGCCGGCTGGGGGTTCTGAATGGTCTTCATCCCTCTGACTAATTATAGAGACAACTACAGCTGATCTCTGGATTTTTTTACCTGACCGTTTAACCAAAGTGTGGCGCAAGATAACACTCAGGATGAGAATTGTAAACATCTTAAATGTGTCGACAACTAACTTTTCCAAACGTTTTGACCAACTTGATTATTTCAATTGGAAACTTGCGATTTTTTTTCTAGTTCTTAACTATCAAGTTGTTGAGTTAACAACGTCCATTTCTAAAGTTATGAGTTAAAATTGGAACTCCTTTGTCGTACCGTCCATATGAATTTCGAAAAATCTGACAATTTCTGTTAAATCGTTAGAGTTAGCGTGAGATAGTGTTGAGATTATGGCCGAAAATAGCATTTAATTTAAAATATTATTAAGAGAATACATACGAGGAAATGTGATGGAAAAATACACCATGAGTTAGGGAGCTGTAATTTTTAGCCTTAATTTTGCAGCTAAGACTTACAAGGACTGCTTCCATGTTGGCGATGTAGCAATCGGTACGACAGCTGTGCTTGAAAAAAACTGTGACTGGTATGAAACTGGATACACACTAGGGGGCGTTGCTGGACACGAAATCGCCGGTATTAGCGGTGAGGTACAAAACACCATGACACAAGTGAAATCAGTTGTTGTTGTCTCCGTTTCCAGCCCCTGCAGTTATGAAAAGTAAAAAATCAAGCTTTTAGTTAAATACTACAGACAATCAAACAAAAATATGTATAAAGTTTGTTTGTTTTTAAATTTCGTGCAAAGCTACACAAGGTCTATCTACATTAGCCACCCTTAATTTAGCAGTAAATATTTGGTTTTTAGTATCTTTTGAATTTCGCTCAAAGCTACATAAGAGCTATCTACGCTAGCAGTCCCTAATTTTGGAATGTAAGACTGGAAGGAAGTCAGCTAGTCATCACCATCCATCGCCAACTCTTGGGCTACTCTTTTACCAACGAATAATGGGATTGACAGTTACTTTATAATTCCCTCACAGCTGAAATAAAAATATGTTTGGTGCGACGGGGATTCGAACCCGGCACCCTCGGATTAACAGTGAAAGACTAAAGGGAAGGCAAATAGTCATTACTACCCACCGCTAACTCTTTGCTTTTTCTTTTACTAACGAATAATGGGATTTACCATAAGATTAAAACGCTTCCAACAGCGGAAAGGGCGAGCATGTTTGGTGTGACAGGAGATTCGAAGCTGCGATAGTCTCAAATTACCAACTTATTTTTATATAGCTGGCTACTGGTGGTTGGGTCAGACATTTTTATTTTATGCTTTTATCTGTTTTTAAAGAACTAATAAAAATGTATAAAATCAGGAGACACCAACCATCATCAGGAGACTTAATTGCAATATATTGAGCTGGACTTGTCTTGGAGTCCAGCTTGCATGGACTGTAAATGTCGAGATCCAGGCTATACGTCCCGTTGTTACAAAACTCACTCTAGACTTTGAGGTCATGGGTGAGCTCTAAGAACCACGGTTCAATTCCGTTATTCGATTAAACAAGACAAATAGTTTGCACTGGGTGCTGTTTACTAACCGTTATTCCTCTACTCTGTGTGCCCCCAGTGGCTCAGTGGTATGTCTGCGGACTTACACGCTAAAATCCGGGTTTCGATACCCGTGGTGGGCAGAGCACAGATAGCTCATTGTGTAGCTTTGTGCTTAATTCAAAAAAACAAACAAAAACAAACCTCTACTCTGTAATTTATAAATTAGAGACAGCTAGCGCAGATGAGATAGCTTTTGTCTAGCTTTACATTAGTATCCAAAACAATTAACCAATCACAACTGATCATTTAGCAACACGTGGACTGTGTATCTCATGACGGCTGGCATGGGTGGGTATCAACACTTTTACTCAAGTAAAGCAGAGGACAACGTTTCGACCTTCTTTGGTCATTTTCTTGTTAAGCTGAAGTTCGAAACGTTGTTCTCTGCTTTATTAGTAAAAGTGTTAATTCCCCTATCAGCCGTGCTGTGACACTTTTTCACTTCAAGTGGGTTTCTCGTCGTCACGAATACGTTGACTAACCTTTACTTTTAATAGCCCTGTGTCGAGTGTCCGTCCAGTCCCTCATAAGTCCAGAGAGACCTAGTGCCTTTACAAAATCATCAATGCATAATAATTATTTTACAATACCTGGATTCATCACACACATAATTAATTTAAAAAATTGTCTGCTTCAAAGTTCTGCCCTTATTATGATTAAATCAAACTCGTGTTCTGCTTTTGTAACAATAACTGTTCGGTTTGGGATGTTGTTTATCTTACAAGAGCATATAAAAGTGATCCCATTGTAACACTATGTCATAATATCAAATGGTAGTCCCATTGTAACACTATGTCATAATATCAAATGGTAGTCCCATTGTAACACTACGTCATAATATCAAATGGTAGTCCCATTGTAACACTATGTCATAATATCAAATGGTAGTCCCATTGTAACACTATGTCATAATATCAAATGGTAGTCCCATTGTAACACTATGTCATATCAAATGGTAGTCCCATTGTAACACTATGTCATAATATCAAATGGTAGTCCCATTGTAACACTATGTCATAATATCAAATGGTAGTCCTGCTGTGACACTATGTCATAATATCAAATGGTAGTCCTGTTGTGACACTGTGTTATAATATCAAATGGTAGTCCTGTTGTGACACTATGTCATAATATCAAATGGTAGTCCTGTTGTAACACTATGTCATAATATCAAATGGTAGTCCCATTGTAACACTATGTCATAATATCAAATGGTAGTCCCATTGTAACACTATGTCATATCAAATGGTAGTCCCATTGTAAGACTATGTCATAATATCAAATGGTAGTCCTGCTGTGACACTATGTCATAATATCAAATGGTAGTCCTGTTGTGACACTGTGTAAATAATATCAAATGGTAGTACTGTTGTGACACTATGTCATAATATCAAATGGTAGTCCTGTTGTAACACTATGTCATAATATCAAATGGTAGTCCTATTGTAACACTATGTCATAATATCAAATGGTAGTCCTGCTGTGACACTATGTCATAATATCAAATGGTAGTCCTGTTGTGACACTGTGTAATAATATCAAATGGTAGTACTGTTGTGACACTATGTCATAATATCAAATGGTAGTCCTGTTGTGACACTATGTCATAATATCAAATGGGAGTCTCATTGTAACACTATGTCATAATATCAAATGGTGATATTGTTGTGACACTATGTCGTAATATCAAAAAGCGATACTATTGTGACACTGTATTGCATATCAAATTGTAATCCAGTTGTGACATTATGTTGTATATCAAAGGGTGATATTGTGACACTGTGTTATGGGGTAAGTGGTCCCATGGTAGCACTATATCTTGGTGTAATTGGTTCCATGGTGACACTATGTCGCAGTGTAAGTAACCCCAATGGTGACACTATGTCGCAGGTAAGTAATCCCATGGTGACACTATGTCGCAGTGTAAGTAACCCCAATGGTGACACTATGTCGCAGTGTAAGTAACCCCATGGTGACACTATGTCGCAGTGTAAGTAACCCCCATGGTGACACTATGTCGCAGTGTAAGTAACCCCCATGGTGACACTATGTCGCAGTGTAAGTAACCCCATGGTGACACTATGTCGCAGTGTAAGTAACCCCCATGGTGACACTATGTCGTAGTGTAAGTAACCCCCATGGTGACACTATGTCGCAGTGTAAGTAACCCCCATGGTGACACTATGTCGTAGTGTAAGTAATCCCATGGTGACACTATGTCGTAGTGTAAGTAACCCCCATGGTGACACTATGTTGCAGTGTAAGTAACCCCCATGGTGACACTATGTCGCAGTGTAAGTAATCCCATGGTGACACTATGTCGCAGGTAAGTAATCCCATGGTGACACTATGTCGCAGTGTAAGTAACCCCAATGGTGACACTACGTCGTGATAACAACGGAACATCTTTTAATACGCTGCTTCTTACAAAAAATACTTTATCTTGTATTAATTTAGTTTCGTCAGAGAGTTACAATTCTCTGTTATCACATTGGGTTTGAAAATGTCTGTTTTTTGGACGTTAGGGACCAATATTTAAATATTTGATGAATTTTTGAGTTTCACAACAAAACGTTCGAAATATATAAAAATATATTGCTAGGTCAGACTTATCACAACATATCTGGCACAATTACAATCATATCCGTTACGTGCTGCTTCGCTATCACATGCTGGTAAGAACACCCCTCAGGTGCAAGTCTGAAGGCTTACAACGTTGAAAATCGGACTTCTGTAGCAGCGCTGGGCAGAGCATAGATAGCTTTATGTTTAACAACAAAGAAAAATGTTATATGAACCATTCTATGACCAACAAAGTCATGGACCACGAGCAATTTAATGTAAAGATATTTTAAGGTTGAATGGTCAGATTTTAACCGTTTTATTTGTTTTTAGTTTAAGTTCAAAACTATACTGCCCATTGGGAGTACTTCTAACTGACGACACCAAAGAAAAAACATCGCAAAGAACTGAACTGCATTTGCGCAAATTTTCGTTATCTTCACTAATCCTTTGAACTTCACGCTTGCATGTTATAATACAATAAAGAGCCATTCAAGGGGGTACTTATACACAGAAACCCCCTGGCTTGAAGTATGGGAGCGTTGGGTATCTGCTGGAGTTCATAAAAGAAAAGTGTCGAGTTTGATCAAGGGGATCACATCCCCTCCAAGTCACTTCGTTCTCATCGCTCATTCGTCAACAGCTCACGCAAAGCTACACGACTGCAATTTTCTTTTTTTAAAGACGTAAACTGTCGTATGTTTTTTTTATGTTAACCTTGCTGTTAGAAAATATGACGCCAGCCACTTCAGGAAAATATTTGTTTCTAGTATCGAAGTTGAAGCAGCTTGTAATATCGGGTAGGCTGATTTACTTTTCGGTTTCTTTGCTTTCCAAGTTTTATGGTAAACCTATTGTAAACAATACAGCAAGAGAAAGACCTTTATGAACTTAAAAAAAAGAATAAACACGTGCATTAACGCTGGCTTCTTTTTTATTCACGCCCCCCAGTGGCTCAGCGGTATGTCTGCGGACTTACACGCTAAAATCCGGGTTTCGATACCCGTGGTGGGCAGAGCACAGATAGCCCATTGTGTAGCTTTGTGCTTAATTCAAAACAACAACAACAATTTTTTTTATTCACATTTTTAACATAATGGAAACCGAATATATACGTTTCCATCACATAGCCAGGAGTTACGGTTTTGTTCGAGAGTTTTCAACACCCTCCACACACCCCGAATTATAAACACGATTCCGTCATAAGTGAAGAGAAGTAACAACAAAAGTTATATGCATGTATTTCCTTGAGGTAGAAAAGGCCATTCGATACACGTGCTGGAAGAACCAACACGACTCTACACAGTTTTGTAGTCACGTGCACAGATCAAATACATGAAATACACATTACGTTGTAAATAACACTTCGGGGGAGCACGTTGCAATACGCGTTTTTATTATTTTAAAGCACTGGATATTTTTTATTACGTTTGGATACATTTTAGTTTCTAAAATAAATTAACCTTTTTTGACGTGATCAGACGACTTTTGCAAAGTTGGTAATAACCGGGTGACGTGGTGACGTTTGTTTGGAAAATTTCGCGCAAAGCTACTCGAGGGCTATCTGCGCTAGCCGTCCCTAATTTGGCAGTATAAGACTAGAGGGAATGCAGCTAGTCATCACCACCTACTGCCAACTCTTGGGCTATTCTTTTACCGACGGGTCTAACCATCACTTATAACGCCCCAATGGCTAAAAGGGCGATGGAGATTCGAACCCGCAACCCTCAGATTACGAGTCGAGTGCTTTAACCACTTGGCCATGGCCGGTATCGTTTGACTCGTCTCCCTTTCTTTGTATATTTTGTTTGTTTGTTTGTTTGTTTTAAGTACAAAGTATAATTAAGTACAAAGCAACACAATGAGCTATCTGCGCTCTGCCCACCACGGGTATCGAACATACCACTGTACCACTAGGGAAGGGGGGCTTTTGTATATGTATATGCAAGTGTGCACGTGTGTATAAAAAATTTGTAACAGATATGTTAACTTTTACATCCGCGGGACAAATAATCAAAATCCATGCATTATATTTATTGAAGCCCTCAACGGCTTTCACTTTTAAAGCAGGCTATAAGTACATGTATCGACGTCTTCTTCGCCACGTGAGTAGTTATTCACAAGACAGAATTTATATATATTTGTGTACATTTTTTTCCCTGTAAATAACTATGAAACGTGGAGTGTAATTGTTTATTAAGTTTCAAATTTATGGTAAAATTTAGCAGAGTAGGAGAGGTATCTGAAGAATAGGACAAACACAAATTTTTGGGATACGCCGTATATCAGACTTAACCTGTAGTATCTTCTGAATATATACATACACGCAACTGAATAGATTGGTATAAAAAACGTAGATGATGATAAATAAGTGTTAAGCACAAGTGTTAATAGAATCTGAAATGTCTCACACGTCTTGTTGGTTAATCAGATCCGAAGTAATTACAAAAGTTTTTTGAATTATTTTAACCTGTTGACCTCTTGACGTGTGTGGTAAAAGAAGTAAGATGACGACTGATAAATAATTGAAACTAAAACCTTATATTTCCTGTGCTTAAACATTTTATATTTCTGTCCACACTGAGCTGTCACTTCCTGTTAGTTCTAACGGATTATGTCTTCTCAGGTGAAAGTTTAGCTTTTTCCACCTATTATGGGATGAGTGTGGTCCACCGGTTAGCGTGCCGAGCTGTGAACATGAAAATTTATGGTTCGCATTCCATTTCCACAAAACAACGCTTCACACATTAAAGCCGTGGGTGCGTTGTCAGAGATGGACTGTTCGAGTTTGGCGGAATGCACCCACTGCTTTATAACGTCTTAATGGAACTTGTCGTAAAGAAAACTCAATACAAAATGCCTGATCTGGTGCGTGTCCACAATATCTTATTGTGTGGCCGCACATTCGACGCCGCTGTTGGGACTTGACACTTCAATGTCTAATAATGGCCGGTTTCAATCCATTTGAGCATTTAGATAAATGTTTCGGTCATACTGTGAATAGATGGATGGTTACTGGATGTAGTTCTTGCATACGCTACTGAAGGCCGTAGCGGTACCAGACTGACTTTGACCTATGTCCACGTGTGAAGTCCACGGTTTTCTCTTGTTCTAAGCAGTTGTTGAAAAGAGTTCTCAGATTCGAAGAAGAAATATTCAGTTACTAAACACAATACTCGATAAACACACAACAGAAGAAACTAATTTAAAACGGTAGACTTGTAACCATGTCATATAATTAGAAAAACTGATGAAGCGTTTGACAAATTTGAGATTTGTGAACAAATAATTGTTAAACATATTCCAGGACATGTTTTTCAAAAACTTAAAAACAGAACTACAAACTAATACATTCGTAGTAACTAAAGAACCACTTATAAATTTTGTTTGTTCTTCTGATACTCAGCAATGTATCAAGACCAGATACTGAGAGTTATGAACCTTAAGAGATATCCATGAGCCACCAGGGGGCACTCAACCAAATAATCGTTATATCTGTTACGTAATATTTTTCCAATTCCATCAGAATACATCTCATACTTAGGCCTATTGACATTGTTGGATATTTATCAGGTTGGTTTTTCTCATAATTTTAACTATGGATGCTCCCCAGTGGTAAAACCAGCTTTTCGACTCTCGATCAACCGATGCAATGAACAAGTTGTGGGAACCAGGATATGACTATTTAGCAGGTCTGTTAAGTAATAAATAATTGTAATTTTATAACATGGTGGTAGAGGCTAGAAATTAATCCGATATAACACCTAGTCATGTTCTACCAGAATTATCTTCTGGAGTTATAAAAACATTTTCTTTATTGTAGTAACTTTATAGCATTCAGTATTCCTGTCAAGTAGCTTTGTACATTACGTAACGGAATTTCTCCATAGAAACTGTTCTCTTTACCTAATGGACTTCTGTCGTCACGTGTGATTATTTAGACATTTTTATGTTACCATGGTTACCTTTTCTTGCTGTTCTCTTTCTTCATCTAGTAATTTATTTTCACTCAGTCTTAATGGTAATCAGGATTTTGATACGACTGAAAGTGAAAACAAGTCTATGTTTTTAAATTCTGTTGTCTACCATATTTTAATATAAACACGTTAGACATTCCCGTTACTTTCAACCATGCCACACCAGAAGGACGTTTGACTCCCTCCTCTGTTTTCAACCATACCACACCAGAGGGACGTTTGACTCACTCCTCTATTTCCAACACCACACTAAAAAGACCTCTTTCTATGGTCTCAAGGTTAAAGCAGTTGACTCGAAATCTGTGATTTGCAGGATTGAACCCAGTCACCAACACTGCTCACTCTTTTAGCCTTGTAGAGCTTTATAATGTCACGATCGAACACACTATTCGTTGGTGAAAGAGTAGCCCAACAGCTGGCGATGTGTAAAGATGGCTAGATGGCTTGGTGCTTTCTCTTTAGTATTACACCTCTAAATTAGGTACGGTTAGCGCGGAGGATAACACTCGTGTCCACGTCTATGTACGTGCTGTGTCCACCAATGAGGATAGAACCCCTACTTTTAGCGTTATAAATCCAAAGACTCACCGCCGTTCCACTGGAGGACTGCAATTGGAGAGGGGATATATACACGCACGCACGCATATATATATATATATACACACACACATATATATAAAATTATAATATTACGTAAAACACAACAATTAAAACAACGCAGTTACAAAACACACATGTATCACCTGGGCTTATAACATACGATGGCCATTTAATCAATGTACCTGGTTTTCAAGTAGGGTTTAGGTATGCGGTGTGAATTCAACACTGGGGTATGCGGTGTGAATTTAACACTGGGGTATGCGGTATGAATTTATCACAGTTCTTTATGGTGTCATCTTCTCTCTCTTTTTGTAAATATATATATATATATATGCGTGTCTGTGTTTGAAGGTTATAAGTACAGGTTTAGTGAGTAGTCTGTCAAATTCTATAAAAGATAAGTTAATCACAACTGTTCTTCCCCTCTCCAATGAACAAGGTATTCTTTAATCAAACTGTTACTTCAGATAGTTCAAAAGAACAGAGTTAGGCTAAGGGCAAACTAGGGTAATAGACAGCTGTCATACAAGTTTCGGTTTCAACTCCTGTAATGAAAATAGAATAAAAAATGATGCAATATTTTTGACGCTGGTATTAACAGTAAACACTACTAACGTGACTTCAGAAGAAAAGATGGGATTTTTGTACCTCTACCTTTCTGTGGTAAGACATTGATACGATACGTGGATAACGTGCTCCAAGGCGTCATTTGTACGTTCAATATCTTCGTGATGTTTACTGCACTTTTTTTTAATTTCGCGCAAACCTACACAAAGGTTATATGTGTTAACCGTCCCTAATTGAGCAGTGTAAGACCACTAGAGTGTCATCACAACCCATCACCAACTCTAAGGCTAATATTTTGCCAACGAGTAATGGCATTTCGTCACAGTATAACGCCCCCACGGCTGAAAGGACGAGTATGCTGACATCTGGACGACCCAGAAGCAATGCTGACTGTGCAGTGTTAACACACGTACACAAATACTGTCCAATATCATGCATAATTTCCCCAGGGCAACGCCTTTACCTGGTCTGTATAACCAAACCACTTAATTACATAACCTGAGGAAGAACATTTGCCCTGAATATTTTAGTAGTGTAATAATAACACGTGCGTATGAAAACGCGGGCGCCTGCGCACACACGTGCTTTACTTGTCAGCTTTCTCGGAATGTGAATCCGATGAACCACAGTTCGAAACCATTTTAAAGAAGAATATTGTCCGCATTTTGGAGACATTGGTGTGTGTTTTAAGAGTGACGATTACGTCATACAACTGAATGTAATAAGGGCAACTCAAGAAACAGTGATGTGTATGCTGTGCTTTAGCTTCCTTTCTTCTAACCTATCAGTTTAAAATTAAAGGTGTAACCTTTGCACGTAAATTAATTACAAAAAATAATTTGTTTTGTCTTTCGCGCAAAACTACACCAGGGCTCTCTGCGCTAGCCGTCCCTAATTTAGCAGTGTTAGACTAAAGGGAAGGCAGCTAGTCGTCACCACCCACCGCCAGCTATGGATCTACTCTTTTACCGACGAATAATGAGATAGACCGTCACATTATAACGCCCCTACGATTGAAAAGGCGAGCATGTTTGGTGCGACTGTGATTCGATCCCGCGACTGTCAGATGCCATACTGAGCCTACAAGGATAAGTAAACCTTTCTAACATAATAATACATGTTTATTGAAGAATCTACCAAACACAAAGCGCCCTCGCTTAACAGGTGCAATTAGAATTCCAAGTAAGCCATCAAAGGAAAACAAATTCTATATAATATAATAATACTATATAATAATACATGTCAAGGATAAGTAAACCTTTCTAACATAATAATACATGTTTATTGAAGAATCTACCAAACACAAAACGCCCTCGCTTAACAGGTGCAATTAGAATTCCAAGTAAGCCATCAAAGGAAAACAAATTCTATATCACTTGAGCATGTACTTTAGAACAAAACTGATAATACAAAGTAACATCAACTTGCTAACGTGCGAACGTAATGAAAAACACGTGTTATTATTGGTAAACTTCTGAAATTAAGATCTGAAAGAAGCTTCAATATGCGAGGTATTCAATTATTACACAAACTTGAATGCAAAAAAAATTATCACTTTTATCGATACAAAGAAAAGAGACCACCTAGAAGGCCTGACTACAAGTACAAGTGGATATAACTTAAACAACAGCGCTTAGTGCAAACGTTCCTGGAACTAGAACTTCTGATACCCGTTTGCCTGACAGGCAAGAAATTATATAATTGTGTTTGTGGCCAAGCCACTCGGTTTATCTTCCCCATTCGTCAGTTTGGACTATCGACCAGAGTTAAGACAGCCAGACATCAATTAGTGCTAACACACCCACAGCTTGAAGTTTTGGAAATGTTTTGTGGTATCGCACGGATTCGAATTCGGGTCACCAACTCCGAAATTTAGAGGTCTAGAAGACAAGGAAAAACTTGTAAACATTCAACTGATGTCTTTCAAAGAACAATTAATTGTTATCTCAAAACTAAACTTTACATACTGACGTTCTTTTCTCACTGGTGCATGAAGATCAAAAACAAAGAAAGAAAATATAAGATAAATAAAAAGTATTCTTTCATTTTTATTATTATAATTTGGAAATTAGATTAAAAATTTGTTTCAGCGTTAGGGGACGTTAATATTTATCAAATGTACGTCTGCAGGGTCCCCGAAAGTCTATTCTTTCAAGAGTAGACGAAAGCAAAATTCAAAGTAACAAATATTTTTATTTTTTGCGTTTGAAGTTCATATGTCATATTATGTTGTAACCTGCAGAGTTAATAATTATTCTCGTGATTCATAGCATGCGCATGTTCTACTGACGCCATGACTGTATAATTTGGAACGTTCAGCTTTCCTTATGTGACGTCATTTTAGGGTCTACTGACTGATGGACAGACAACACTTTAGTTAAAATAGGTGACACTTCAGGCGCACTTTGATCCCCTCTCGGGAAAATGACAATGAATTCAACTGGGTATAATAAAATGTAAATTTTGTGAGTCCTGCATGTGGGATAGTTTTTAATAATGTCACGTTTGTTCATTTTTGTTCTTTTATAGAATGCACTTGTACTTTAATACTGTATTTATATGTGACGTCAGCCATGTCTGTCAAGGGAGTTTTTTTGTTATATTTATATAACTACGAAATAAACACAAAATAGTTTGTGGTTGCGTAAGTTCTTGATAACCATAAAAATGCAATTCTTTTCAACTACTAGAGGGCGATAAAATTACAAGAACGTAATTTAGGATCTAGTGCGTATTAGCCAATAATGTTTGAATAAGATATTTATTATACACAGACGTTGTGTGGCATATTGCGGGGGAGAGGTTTATACATAATAAACTGCACAAGTAGACATGATCATAACACACACATATATGGGCATGTCTTGTAAGTGGTTTTATTACAAACAAATTGGCTTCTCAGGAAACCGTGTATGACACGTTCGATTAAACTATTAAAAATAACTTGAATAGTTTGATCAACAGCCACAATGAGGCTCTATCGGTATAAATTATCAAACAACTGGTATTTGAACAATCGTAACAGAAGTCTTAGAAATCGAATTCCGGTCACTCTATTAATTTTAAGCTAACGAAACAGATCGAAAACTTTTAAACCTACGAATTATAACATCGAATTATATTGCACGGATTTATCCTAATCATATAGGGCATTAATTTCACTTTTCCTTATATTAATCGTGTCTGGCTTAATCATATCTCTTATTAAGCACATAACCACCTCTGAAGCAGTTTTTGTACATCTATATAGTTTGTACATATGTAGATAAATAGATGTCCAGCTAGATGAAATTCAAACATGTGCTTAGGTAAATCTATTTTACACTTTTCTAATGGCGAAACCTCAGAGAATTTTTACCTATTAACCGTCAAAATCTTTTATTTAAGCTGTAATTCTAATCTTTTGGTGTATCGTAACCTAAATGGCACTTCGTACTTACAACGATGTTCTAAGCTTTAAACCTTTAATCAGAGAGAGAGCAGTCAGTCAGTAGTAACAACTGCTACATTTTTTTTTACCCAGCTATTAGAGTTGACAGTTGAAAGTGCGGAGCGTATGCAGCAGCTTAGAGACTGGAACCTTGGATCTTCCCATTAGCGTAGCATAACATTCCTTTAACACTTATAACAAGTTCTATTGTTGTTGTTGGTCTTGTGTTTCTTGTAAAACTAAATCCTTTTGTTGGTGGTATATTGCTACTTATGACAGAGTGTATTGTTGATTTTGGTGTTTTAATTTTGTTAATGTTGTACTCAACTAACAAGTCGTATTATTGTTGTTGATATTGTACTCCTCTAACAAGTCATATTATTGTTGTATTCCTCTAACAGGTCGTATTATTGTTGTTGTTCTTCTCTAATAAGTCGTATTATTGTTGTTGTACTCCTCTAACAAGTCATATTATTGTTGTTGTACTCCTCTAACAAGTCGTATTATTGTTGTTGATGTTATTCTCTTCTAACAAGTCGTATTATTGTTGTTGACGTTGTACTCTCCTAACAAGTCGTAGTATTGTTGTTGATGTTGTACTCCTCTAACAAGTCGTAGTATTGTTGTTGTTGTTGTACTCCTCTAACAAGTCGTATAATTATTGTTGTTGGTGTTGCACTCCTCTAACAAGTCGTATTATTGTTGTTGTTGTTGTACTCCTCTAACAAGTCGTATTATTGTTGTTGATGTTGCACTCCTCTAACAAGTCGTATTATTGTTGTTGTTGTTGTACTTCTCTAACAAGTCGTATTATTGTTGTTGTTGTTGTACTTCTCTAACAAGTCGTATTATTGTTGTTGATGTTGTACTCCTCTAACAAGTCGTATTATTGTTGTTGATGTTATTCTCTTCTAACAAGTCGTATTATTGTTGTTGACGTTGTACTCTCCTAACAAGTCGTAGTATTGTTGTTGATGTTGTACTCCTCTAACAAGTCGTAGTATTGTTGTTGTTGTTGTACTCCTCTAACAAGTCGTATAATTATTGTTGTTGGTGTTGCACTCCTCTAACAAGTCGTATTATTGTTGTTGTTGTTGTACTCCTCTAACAAGTCGTATTATTGTTGTTATTCTTCTCTAATAAGTTGTTTATTGTTGTTGACGTTGTATCCCCGTAACAAGTCGTATTATTGTTGTTGTACTCCTCTAACAAGTCGTATTATTGTTGTTGATGTTATTCTCCTCTAACAAGTCGTATTACTGTTGTTGATGTTGCAATCCTCTAACAAGTCGTATTATTGTTGTTGTTGTTGTACTCCTCTAACAAGTCGTATAATTATTGTTGTTGATGTTGCACTCCTCTAACAAGTCGTATTATTGTTGTTGATGTTGTACTCCCCTAACAAGTCGTAGTATTGTTGTTGTTGTTTTACTCCTCTAACAAGTCGTATAATTATTGTTGTTGATGTTGCACTCCTCTAACAAGTCGTATTATCGTTGTTGTTGTTGTACTTCTCTAACAAGTAGTATTATTGTTGTTGATGTTGTACTCCTCTAACAAGTCGTATTATTGTTGTTGTTGTTGTACTCCTCTAACAAGTCGTATTATTGTTGTTGTTCTTCTCTAATAAGTTGTTTATTGTTGTTGACGTTGTATCCCGTAACAAGTCGTATTATTGTTGTTGTACTCCTCTAACAAGTCGTATTATTGTTGTTGATGTTATTCTCTTCTAACAAGTCGTATTATTGTTGTTGACGTTGTACTCCTCTAACAAGACGTATTATTGTTGTTGATGTTGTACTCCTCTAACAAGTCGTATTATTGTTGTTGATGTTGCACTCCTCTAACAAGTCGTATTATTGTTGTTGATGTTGTACTCCTCTAACAAGTCGTATTATTGTTGTTGATGTTGCACTCCTCTAACAAGTCGTATTATTGTTGTTGTTGTTGTACTTCTCTAACAAGTCGTATTATTGTTGTTGTTGTTGTACTTCTCTAACAAGTCGTATTATTGTTGTTGATGTTGTACTCCTCTAACAAGTCGTATTATTGTTGTTGATGTTATTCTCTTCTAACAAGTCGTATTATTGTTGTTGACGTTGTACTCCTCTAACAAGTCGTGTTATTGTTGTTGATGTTGTACTCCTCTAACAAGTCGTATTATTGTTGTTGACGTTGTACTCCTCTAACAAGTCGTATTATTGTTGTTGATGTTGCACTCCTCTAACAAGTCGTATTATTGTTGTTGTTGTTGTACTTCTCTAACAAGTCGTATTATTGTTGTTGATGTTGTACTCCTCTAACAAGTCGTATTATTGTTGTTGATGTTATTCTCTTCTAACAAGTCGTATTATTGTTGTTGACGTTGTACTCCTCTAACAAGTCGTATTATTGTTGTTGACGTTGTACTCCTCTAACAAGTCGTGTTATTGTTGTTGATGTTGTACTCCTCTAACAAGTCGTATTATTGTTGTTGTTGTTGTACTCCTCTAACAAGTCGTATAATTATTGTTGTTGATGTTGTACTCCTCTAACAAGTCGTATTATTGTTGTTAATGTTGTACTCATCTAACAAGTCGTATTATTGTTGTTGACGTTGTACTCCTCTAACAAGTCGTGTTATTGTTGTTGATGTTGTACTCCTCTAACAAGTCGTATTATTGTTGTTGTTGTTGTACTCCTCTAACAAGTCGTATAATTATTGTTGTTGATGTTGTACTCCTCTAACAAGTCGTATTATTGTTGTTAATGTTGTACTCATCTAACAAGTCGTATTATTGTTGTTGATGTTGTACTCCCCTAACAA
This sequence comes from Carcinoscorpius rotundicauda, assembly GCA_011833715.1. Lineage (NCBI taxonomy): Eukaryota > Metazoa > Arthropoda > Merostomata > Xiphosura > Limulidae > Carcinoscorpius > Carcinoscorpius rotundicauda. The sequence goes on along the minus strand of CM022394.1, from coordinate 124,843,470 downwards.
GTCGTATTATTGTTGTTGATGTTGTACTCCCCTAACAAGTCGTAGTATTGTTGTTGTTGTGTACTCCTCTAACAAGTCGTATAATTATTGTTGTTGATGTTGCACTTCTCTAACAAGTCGTATTATTGTTGTTGTTGTTGTACTCCTCTAACAAATCGTATTATTGTTGTTGTTGTTGTACTCCTCTAACAAGTCGTATTATTGTTGTTGATGTTGTACTCCTCTAACCAGTCGTATTATTGTTGTTGTTGATATTCTGTTCCCTTAACAAGGTGTAAAACTGGTAATGAAGTTTCATATTTCATTACACACCTCAAACGAATAGAAGGCGTTGTAAGTAAATCAAAAACAGTAGTATTTATTATACCTTCTGCTAGAAAGGTAGGATTTTGTACAAAATCAATTTATGGTAGCAATTCTGATACCATACAAATATTTGTCCTTAATCTGAAGACTTAACCATAATTGACACTCACTTGGCTTATGTTGGTTTCTTGTATAAAACTCGTAACTGTTATATATAACTATAACAGCTGTAGAAAGTTAATCACTATTTTTTGAAGTATGTTTCAGGTCCTATGATAATTCTAAAAAAAATTTTCCATCTCCGATCGTATAGTAATTGTTTTGACCTTGATTACTTAACTTCCATTGTAGCATGTTTCCTTGAAAAACAGTACCCTCAAATCTGACCTTACACCTCAGCAGGCGCTCACAGACCCACTATAATACCAGAAAGTCAACTTTAAGTACCACGTTTAAGCAGATCAAGGGTAAAAAGAAAAATACCAGTAGATTTGCTTCGAAGAACTTGACAGATATGTGGTTGAACAGAATTACTTCGATTTTGTATTTTGTTTTCCTTCTGCCATCGTTCTCGTTAACATTGCTTTTGCTTTCAAACTGTGGTCAAATGTTAAGATATTTTATCAGTTTTATTCCTTATTTCTTATCTTGCCAATGGTAGCACAAAATATGCTAAGTTTCATTACGATAGCGTTTTGGGGTCAGAAGGTTCTCTTTCAGACCCACAGTCTCTATTTTTCAGATAAACGCATTGTTACGAAAGGGGTGGGGCGTATGGTAATAAAGTCACTGTTATAAACGCTCTGGTGTACGAAAAGGACATTAAATAATATCTTCTCGAACATGTTATACCATTGAATCTATATTATTCAATAACCTTGCTACACAAATATTCTTACTCAGAGAGGGTTGTAGTATATTCTACGAACGTATCGCTACAATAATATTATATCAGTGACCGTCACTTTAATATATACCAATTATTACTGTGCAATGTAGATACATATATTTCTTATCTTCTACACACAAACAAAAGTTAGCTACCTCAGATTGCTAGCAACAGTTTTCCTTTTTCGTTTCAAAAGAAATTTCAATCTGCTCTCTTTCTCCCCTTTAAATAACAACAGGTAAGTACATTCGTGTAGTTCTTACAGTTATATTGGATCCATTAGTCTCTTCCTCGTCACTAAAAAGCATATATCCATCTGATGGATCTACCAGTCTCTTCATTCTCACTATAAAATGTACGTCTATCCATTGCTACTTTGGTCCACCATTATTGAAACCACAAAAACAACAACTTGCAATACAATACTGATTCAATTACTTTAGCCATATACACGTTTTAATGCGATTTTAAAAACACCAGTTTGGTTTAGTTTGTTGTGAATTTCGCGCAAATCTACACGAGAGCTATTTGCGCTTGCCGTCCATAATTTAGCAGTGTAAGATTAGAGGGAAACCAGCTAGTCATCAGCACCCACCGCCAACTCTTGGGCTACTCTTTTACCAACAAATAGTGGGATTGACCGTCACATTATAGCGCCACCACGGCTGAAAGGGCGAGCATGTTTGGTGTGATGGGGATTCAAACCCACGACCCTCAGATTATGAGTCAAGTGCCATAACCACTTGGCTATGCTGGGCCTTAACAGACCCATCGGCAATGAAACAATCATTACCTCTAATATAACATTATTTTTTGTTTGGGGGAGGAGTGATTTGTACATCTGCTGACCTGCAACATTTAGGTATTTGATGTCTTGTTGTTTCTTGTAACTATTTACCATTTCCGTTAGAGCCTCATGAGATAAATAATCAAACAACAAGCACAAACGTTAGATTCGGAAATACACACACGTTTACACGAGTAACTCCCGTAGCAACCACAAATTGATTGAGCTGCCATTGGTAACGTCCTATACTTTCAATTTTCCATTGTAAAACCTGTATGTCCAGCCAAGTACACACACTTTACAACTCCTTCTTGCACCATTGAAAAAAGTAGGTGTCGTTTACTCCAGAGATGAACGAATACGCATTTATTCAGAATTTGTGTTTGTACATATGCATTTTGTCAGCTTTTCTGGTTCATGAGGATCATGTGGTCCATCACGAACCAATAAAGAAAGTAGTGTTAAGAACTATGAGACCATGATTACAAATATGGTCGCGGGGTACCAACTTCCTCTATTGGTTCATAAAAAAGACGTAAATAATTACGTGACCCCTAATTTATTAAAATGCTCACCGTGATAAGCTTGCGTTATAATAAAAGCATCGATGTAAACATAAATCTTTGTTCTTTACATCAGATTATGTACGTTCCTATGACAACGAGTTAAGTTCGTTAATTTTGGTTCGAAGCCTAAAGATAGACCAAAAAACTGTAAATCAATTTAATAAAATTACCATCGAAATACCCTTTCAGTCGTAGCAAGAAATAACACCACATGGTTCCTTGGAAACATCTTGAGACACGTGAAGTAAAAGTTGACTTTCTGAAAAGCAGGCGTATTTTGTTGCCTAAACAAACAAGTATCACCTACCTATCATGTGATTTAGACCTAATAACCGAAACTATTCGATTAGTCCAAACGTATAGATTCTATACTATAGAAGTCTGTGTTTTATATAACCAAATATAATGATAATACAGTTTAACTAGAATCTATCTATCCATACAAGTTGACAAACATTAATAACCATCACAAATCAATTATTTTGACAGATTTTGTTTAATTTTCTTTTTCTGTCATGCGCAGGTGGCTCAACCTTACGTCTGAACTTGTAACTTCATGTTGTTGTTTGTTATTAACCACAAAGCCACACAATGGGCTGTCTATGCTCTGCCCATCACAAGCGTCGAAGACCATTTTCTTGCAGTATAAGTCCACAGACATACCACTGTGAAGGAAGCGGGGCGATTATAACGTTAAAAGTAGGGTTTCGATACCCGTGATGGACAGAATACCATAGTTAAACCTTTATGTAGCTGTATGTTTAAAAGTAGAAAAGGAATTTTATTTAAATGTTTATTGTCCAAATCCACATGTTTGGTCAAATATTGTCTGAGTTATTACACTTACAACGTGCATGAATCTATTTTTTTTCACCATTTTGTTATTCTTCCTTTGACAATAATTTTACATACATTAACTTTCATAAAGCTTTGTTATTACTTGCTTGAAGACATTCAAGTCATTTTTGTATCATTTTAGAAAAAAGTTGGAGTAGGCTTCTATGACTGCTACATCTATAAAACCATTTACAAAGGGAATTTATATATTGAAGGCTTTTATAAACACACTGGCCGGAATGGGTACATGGTCGGGAACACTTGAAGCTCGCGAGTTCAAATTCCTGTTACCACAAACATGCTTGCTCTTTGAGACGTGGGAGTGCTATAAGTGACACTCAATCGCTGATAAAAAGAGTAGCTCAAGAGTTGGCGGCGGGTGATGATGACTAGTTGTCTTCCATCTAGTCTTACACTGCTAAATTAGGGACGGCTAGCACTGATAGTCCTCGTGAAGCTTTGCGCGAAATTCGGAAACAACCAAACAACTTTCACAACAACCGAGAAGTTAGTATATTGAAGGCTTTTCATAACCACCAGGGGGTATCTGTACTGAAGGCCTTTCATATCTACAGTCAATACCAGTTTGTATATCCATATGGGGGTTGTATGCTAAAGGCCTACCGTAGCGAACAAGAAGCTGGTATGCCGAAGGTCTATGTTTTAAATATTTGTGGGTCTGGCATGGTCAAGCATGTTAAGGCTTTCGACTCGTAATCCGAGGGTCGCTGGTTCGAATCCCGCTTACAACAAACATGCTCGCTCTTTCTGCCGTGGGGGGTGTTATAATGTTACGGTAAATTCTACTATTCGTTGGTAAAAAAATAGCCCAAGAGTTGACGGTGGGTGGTGATGACTAGCTGCCTTCCCTCTCGTCTTACACAGCTAAATTAGGGAGGGCTAGCGCAGATAGCCCTCAAGTAGCTTTATGCGAAGTTCCAAATCAAACATAAAGAAAACGGTTTTAGTCATAGAGGTATTCACGCAAACTCTGTTTGCATTATTTTTAAATTATCGAAGTTAGACAAGGAATGCAAATTGACTGCTTACATTTAATTAAGACAAAACACAAAGTAAATAGACACAATATTTAGAATGTCGGTCAGAATCTCAGAATCGGTCAGAATGTTGAAATCCTGAAATCTTCGGATTCAAAAAATGTTTTAGGATTGCAATTCCTATTCCTCAAAATCAGAAATTAATCCTCACAAACCTTCCAAACTATCAGATGTAAAAAAATAAACAGAATTCGACCCCAGAAGGAAAAACGAGTATTTGTATACTCTAAGTAAAAACGTTCGAAGTTATTATTAATAATATTTTGGATTTTATATTCAAATAGAAAGATAACTAATAAATTAAAGTTGTTTTTATTTAATTCTGTCGGACAGGGAAAAAAACAAACTTAAAACGTTTCCTTAATTTTTATTGTAGGTTCAATCACTCACCGCAAGAGGGAGCCTATTGAGTTCATCAATAATTCCATAAACCGAGACATCAATTATTCGTTGATTTTTAGGTCTTGAAGACCATGCAGGGTCAGGTTCAAATTTGCCTTTTTCATCTCACACTATTGCACAAAACTACATAAACGTTATCTGCTCTAGCCGTCCCAAATTTAGTAGTAATAAACTACAATGTTTCGATTTTGTTTGATTTGAACTTCGCGCAAAGCTACTCGAGGGCTATCTGCGCTAGCCGTCCCTAATTTAGAGGGAAGGCAGCTAGTCATCACCATCCTCCGCCAAGTCTTGGGCTACTCTTTTACCAACGAATAGTGGGATTGACTGTAACATTATAACGCTCCTAAGGCTGAAAGGGCGAGTATTTTTGGTGCGAACAGGATTCGAACCTGTAACCCTCGGATTACGAGTTGAACGTCTTAACACCCTTGGCCAAGCCGGACCCAATAAGCTACAAGAAAGGTAGCTGATCAACACAACCTACCGCAAGTTCTTTGGCTATTCTTTCAACAAACAAATAGTAGGTTTAACCGTTATATTATAGCACACCCACGGCTGAAAGGGCGAGCATATTCTATGGGGTGGGAATTCAAATCCGCGACCCTCGGGTTGCGAGAAAATCGCCCATACCACCCAGTTTTGTTAGTATTCTGTTTCCATGTGTTAACGTTTTCTCTCACCAGGTGTATAACATATCAATAATTTAAACTTGATTAGAAAAGCCAAAACTTGCGCATGGCCTTATGAATTTATAACTTGTATGACCTGCTATTTATTTCCACAAATATACCAACGTAAGAGTTGAACACAATTTGTTCTTCCAAACTGATGATAAAACCCACAAATTAGCAAAGTGTAAAGCATGTATTTTTTGAAATATTCTATGCGTTTTCTCACTAAAAAGGCCTAGGTTTGAATAGGTCCAAAATCTCTTTTAAATTCATCTGCATTTTATCATTTAATATATTATTTTTGAGAGTAACTTAGTAGGAAATAAACACGAGAGAATCTGTTACCAGAGGATCTCGTGGATGCGCTAAGCCTAGTTCTACGATATCGCGTAATTTTTGATTCGGCCAATATAAACATTAGACTTGTTATGACTTCTTGATCGGTCTGGAATTTTATTGGATGCGAACGTTTTGCCATCTGTCTGTTACCCACAACAATAGTTATACACCAAAGAGACAGCAGAAGTTTGAAATAAACAATAATAATTGAAACGGAGGGCGGACGCAATAAACAGGGTTCCAGCTTTCGTATGTTTGCATTTTTTTTGTCATTAATTATACATTTCGAACAACTGAAGTAAACTTAGTCCTAACTATTAATGAAGCCTGGCTAGCAAATTATTATTTTAAACTTCTGTAAAAAAACAACTTCGTTACTTACTTTTGACGATCTTAGGAAAAACTATAGTCAGTCCTTTCTGTAGGAGGTGAGAATTGGCGTGGGACCACGGTCAACAAGTCAAGGCTGTTTTACACTGAACACTTTCTGATCGTCGGCTGTTTGTTAGCGTCTTGAGCGAATGGCACGTGCACGAAGTTTTCCGGGTTGGCGAGATCCCAGGTTGTGAGGTTTCTACCTTATCATTGGTCGTTAGCGAGCATTACGTCATGAATTGTAAGAGCCAGGTCGAGCCAGATGGAATTATGACGTAAGCACACGAAACTAGGAGATTGTGTCCTAATAGACTGAAATTTATCCTTTAAAAGAAAAACCAAAACTGATAAAAACGTGCGTTAGATATTAATAACGTAAGTTACCTGTGTAAATAATGTAAATTATCCATGTTGATTTTGTAAAGTGCATGTGTGGATAACCTAAGTTATCTGTGTTTATTACTAGCACTAATGAGAACCTTATGAAGGTAACTGCTACTTCTGTCGATTGTTTCTCATCAGATACAAGGACCACGGTTGGACTATACATGAAAGATATCTTTCACGAATCTCTTCTTGTCTAATCTTGGATAAGTTAGGAGATGTAGAAACTGGCAGACGATGTACAGACAGACAGATATAGGTAGGGTTATGATTAAACGACTGGGCTGTAACTATAATATTTGTGACAAATTAAACTGTGGGCGATGCTACCGTTTATCGCACGATGAAATGAGGTCAGAGTTCAACGCCGGTTGTTAAATTCTTTTGTGCAGATGATTTGTTTGTTTTTTTGTTTTTAAATTTCGCGCAAAGCTACTTAAGGACTATCTGTGCTAGTCGTCCCTAATTTAGCAGTGTAAGACAAGAGGGAAGGTAGCTAGTCATCCTTACCCACCGCCAACTCTTGGGCTACTCTTTTACCAACGAATAATGGGATTGACCGTCACATTATAACGTCTCTACGGATAAAAGGACGACCATGTTTGGTGCGACGGAGATTCGAAACGCGACCCTCGGATTACGAGTCGAACATCTTAACCCACCTGGCCATACCAGGCCATCATATGGCGCCGAGACGCGGAAACGAACGTGTGTAGATGTACACACACACAAACATCTTTGTCGTTTCTGTACAGGCAACAATATATTTCAGATATTTGGTGGTAATGCACGAAAGTGAGAGACAGGGTGATTGTTATGTTATGATAATTTACGACATACTGTGAAACTTGACACGTCAGAAAACACCTGCGTCACTAGATTCCTTAAACATTTCTCGTGTCGGTAACTGTAGATTTATAACAAATCCTTCGTTACAAAATGTGTTTTGTGTTTTATGTCTAATTCATCTTTCAAAAATACAGTTTTTTTTGTGTGTGTTTGGTTAATAATTCCTCACACAGTGCGCTGAGTGGTGAGTGATGCGCTTGGTTTTGCTTGCTGGGTTTATCACCTTATATACACGATCCCATCTACGAGAATGCCTTATATTTCTTACAAGCGTATAAACTTACGCCTACATAGTCACTGCTAGCTTCCACAAAATGAGTGATTGAAAGACCAACAGCAGACATGAATAGAAGAAAAGTAGCCACCACTTTCTGCACGTGGTTTGTTCTCAATAGCTTCAACAAACGAGTTACTTAATCCGTTCAATGGCTAACTTCAGCAACGATGTTTTTATGGACTACTAAATGCAGCCATCTACATCTATCCTATCGAATATCTGAGATAATAATGCTTTTATCATGGCGCTGTGGATAAATGTTTGTCAAAAAAGAAATGATTGTTTTTATTCGATCGCATCATTTAGATCTGGTTTACCAATTTTTTCTACTCTGTTTGTTTTTTTAATTTTGAGCAAAGGTACAAGGGGGCAGTTTTCTCCAACAGTCTCTAATTTAACAATGAAAGAATATAGGAAATGCAGCTAGTCATCCCCACCCACCGCCAATTCTTTCACCAACGAGTGGAGGGATTCACATTATAACACCCCTACAGCTTAAAGGGCGAGCATGTTTGGTGTGACGGGGATTCGAACCCGGGGCTCTCAGTTTACGAGTCCATTGCGCTAAACCAAGTGGCCTGCCATATTCTACTTTATAACATGATTTAATTGGAGTTTATTGTGTGCTTTAGGGTCAGTGTTTTTAATTGTCCTATTTACTATTGTTCCAGTGTATTTCGTTGTATTATTTACTATTGTTCCAGTGTATTTTGTTGTATTATCTACTATTGTTCTAGTGTATTTCGTTGTATTATTTACTATTGTTCCAGTGTGTTTCATTGTATTATTTACTATTGTTCCAGTGTGTTTCATTGTCTTATTCAAATCCGATCCAATGGATTACTTTGTGTAGGGTTGTGTAAATTGACAATGCTTATCCCACCACGGGTATCGAAACCCAATTTCTAGCAGTGTGGGTCCGTCGACATATCACTACGCCACTGGGTGGCCGCTTCTTCGTAATCTTTGGTATTCCTTTAGTGAACTTCATTGTGCTATTTAATATTGTTTTAGTGGATTAAGTTATTTTTTATATTATCACTTCCACGATATTAAACGATGCATGATTTAAGTGTCATTAATCTGCGAAACTTGTAACCCCTGTTTCTTTATCTGTAGAAGAACAAGAGATAATCAGTCGTGTTTCTACTCATGTTACACTTCTTATTGTCTAAGTACTTTATAAGGGGTCATCCCTTTATTTATAGACACAACACGTCAACTTGAAATTAGTAAAATTAAAAACATGAATACCTGAAATGGAATATAAAGCGAAGTTTTATAAACCTTTTCCTCACACTTTTAATTGCTGTCGTAGGTGTTTATACACAAACTAGTAAGATTGTCAAAAAATATTTCTAGTCTTGTCTAGTTTCTCTGGTGTTTGGGTATATTTGTGTGTATACCCGGGAGGGTCAGGCCCACTCGACCTCTTCCTCATTCCATAACTTTGTTGGAGTGGCCAGGTTAATATATATTTCGATATAAATACAGAATAGCTGGAGTAATATCATAAATTTAGTCTGGTCCTTTTCAGGACAATGTCTATTTATATTGTTCTTTGATTTTTTTAAATTATTACTATTATTATTATTTAATAAGTCTGGAACGTAGGTGGCCTGTTTTATTTTATCTATATTCTAATACTACTATTATTATTATTTTAAATGATTTTGTCTTTATGATCTAATGTATAGATTTAATGGGGAAAGATGTTGAGGTCGCTCTTCATCACATATGCAATACCTGTCTTGTTCGCATAACAACTCATATTTTCGCCAATTTTTATAAAAAAAAACATTTCTTTACAATATTTCCAGTTCGGTTTGAATTTCGTGCAAAGCTACACGAGGGCTATCTGCGCTAGTCTCCATAATTTAGAAGTGTAAGATTAGAGGGAAGGCAGCTAGTCATTACCACCCACCGCCAACTCTTAGGCTACTCTTTAACCGACGAATAGTGGGATTGACCGCACATTATAACGCCCCACGGTTCAAAGGACGAGCATGTTTGGTGTGATGGGAATTCGAACCCGCGACCCTCAGAGTAAGAGTCGAATGCCTTAACCCCCTGGCCATGCCGGACCTTATTTCAGTAGAATTACTTCGTATATTACAAATATTAGCCACGTGTTGAACAACTGACTGGGAAAACCCCCTAAAGAACTTCACGTGCCTTTTACCTGGAATACTTTACTAATGTATTTTTCTACTTAAAACTGACTTGTTTTGGTTTTAAGTCTGCAGGTGGATTGACTAGTATTAAGGTACGGTCACTGTATGATTGTAACATACAACGTCGCCATGCTACGTTATAAAATATGAACACGGGGGATTTTCAAATGTATAAACATACCTTAGGACCATATTTATCAAACAATGATTATTTCATAACAAGATAATAAATTTTCCTTTATTAAAACAAAGGCAATAATCTCCTCTCTTTATCAAGTTGTGTTTTTAAATCAAAATTCGTAAGATTTGTTCGTCTGTTTCTGATTACTTCTGAAGATAGGACCGGCATGGCCAGGTGATTAAGGCACTCGACTCGTAATCCGAGGGTCACTAGTTTAAATTCCCGTCACACCAAAGACCTTTCAGCAGTTGGTAAAAGAGTAGCCCAAGAATTGGCGATGGGTGATGATGACTAGCTGCCCTCTCTCTAGTCTTACACTGCCAAATTAAGGACGGCTAGCGCAGATAGCTTTCGTGTAGCTTAGCGCTAAATCCAAAACAAACAAACTTCTGAAGATTCTGTATCTCGACATTTGTATTATTGTTTACCCGGGAAGAGATTTAACGTAACTTGACGGGCGTGGCTTCAATGCAGTTCGAGTTAAACTAAGCTTAACAGTCATAGAGGTTTAGCTACAAAATTCAAAAGACAAAGATTCAATATATGTTTGTTCAGTTGAATAACTTCTTCCAGTTACTTCCTGTTGCTTGTGTGCAGTTTTTGGTTTGTTTTCTAAATAAAATTCGTTAGGCTTACCGCATAAATAGTGTTAAAAGTAGAAATATTATCGTTAACAGGGTTTTAGTTCACGCATTTCGAAATGTTACTGCGGATTATCTTTCGATAGACTTGACAACTAAAGGCTGATATTATGTTTATATTTATATTACTAAACTGAAATCACTGTGTTGTGTTTTCTATTTCCAGAGAGCTCAAGAATTTTATATTACCGCAAAGATACACGTCCCTAATTTAGCAGTGTAAGACAAGAGGGAAAGGCAGCTTGTCATAACCACCCACTGCCAACTCTTGGGCTACTCTTTCACCAACGAATAATGCGATTGACCGTCACATTATAATCCCTAAAAGGGCGAGCATTCTTGGTGCAACGGAGATTCAAACCCGCAGATTACCAGTCGAACGCCTTAACACGCTTGGCTAGTTCATCTATTTGAACTATTCTTTTATTTCAGTTGTCAGAACTATATTGTTATTTTTTCTCGGAGACAAAGAATTTTTGTTTGTTATTGTATGATTTCATTCCAATCTGTTTTCTCTTACAGCAAAGCCACGAAGGGAAGTATTTCATTTGAATCCCGTTGATTTCGTTTGAGAAAATAAAATTGCTAAAATTCAGGCAATTTAATACGTAATTTAATTATACATATTTGTACATATATTAAATTTACCAGAAACCATAATCTCCCATTAAAACTGTCTCTTTCCAAAATACTTCTAGTCCTTTGGAATATTACAGAAGTCCCGTGCATGTAAAGCGTTATGTAGCAGTATATATAAAATCATCATAAGATGTCAATATGGTCAAAGGCGAGGAACAATACGGAAGAAAAACAAAGCGCACCCAATATCTTGGAGAAATCATTTGTATCTAACATACCAGAAAGAATAAAAATAGAGATAAAATAAAGGTTTACCTACTCAACTCAATGTTGAGTGTATCCGGCTCTCAAACAAAAACCGAAAATGTGTCCGTATGTTAGTCGTTATCAACTGAAATAAACCATTTTTGACATGACAATGAGAAGTAATGTTCGAGGCAAGTTCGCGAAGTTTCATTAAAATTCGATCATTGTAACTGAATTATATAAGAATAATGTAAAGAATGGGTTCTCTGTTAACAGACAATTGTTTTGTTTTTGTATTTTTGTGACCTTGACACTCTAGGCCCGGTAATCCGAGGGTCGCGGGTTCGAATGACCGTCACACCAAACATGCTCGTCCTTTCAGCCGTGAGGACGTTATAGTGACGGTCATTCTTACTATTCGTTGGTAACAGAGTAGCCCAAGAGTTGGCGGTAGGTGGTGAGGACTAGCTGCCTTCCCTCTAGTCTTACACTGCTAAATTAGGGATGGCTAGCGCAGATAGCCCTCGAGTAGCTTTGCGCGAGATTCAAAAACAAACAAACAAACAGATAAAGTTAAAAAATTACGTTGCAAAATCCAGCAATGAAATACAATGAACAGGGAATATTTACAATAAGTTACACAATTTAACAATGGATAATCTGTGGGGGTAAGAACTTCCTCCTAACATGATAATAGAATGTCCTGTGACGTTTTGACAGAGACAAAAAATACTTTTAAAAATGCGTTAAATGATATATTCAAGATTTGTCAGACGAGTGTGCTCAATTTCTATTACAATACTATCTTTACAATATATGAATACAATAACACGAGGAAAAATGTTGTTCGTAATGTTAAAATCTTCTCCGAATGGCGGGTTTAAAAACCATTCTGTGCTCATGGTAATCCATGATAGTAAGTAGTAGTAATGCACGAATACAAGAGATTTCATCGTCTGTTTGTTTTTGAATTTCGCGCAAAGCTATTCGAGGGCTATCTGCGCTAGCCGTCCCTAATTTAGCAGTGCAAGATTAGAGGGAAGGCAGCTGGTCATGACCACCCACCGCCAACTCTTGGATTACTCTTTTACCAACGAATAGTACGATTTACTGTCACATTATAACGCCCCCACGGCTGAAAGGGCGAGCATGTTTTGGTGCGACCAAAATTTGAACCCGCGCCCTTCGGATAACGAGTCGAACGCCATAACACGCTTGGCCATGCCGGGCCCAGATTTCATCGACTACAGGTGGCTAAATAAATGGAATCTTCTTCATCAGAGACGTTCAACTAGTTTGGCTCATTTAAAAATGAATAGTTTTATGTAGTAGTTGTTATTGGTCAGAGCACTTGCTTCAGACGAACATTATTAGTTAATTTTCGAAAGAGGAAATTTACTTGTAGTGCGCCCTCTGTCTCGAAAATTCCCGTTTATCTTTGCGTAACAAATTGTTTTACAATTATAAATAAATTGAACTAACACAACTACCTATCGCCATCTGTTATCACTCACAGTAGAAACTTTGCAGCTCATTTTTGATATTTGAAAATAAAAGGGAAGCTAAGGCGAAATTTTCCGTACCTTGCGTTTTCGCCAGATTTTTATTCTCACGAGTAATAAGAAATACTTGAAAAAAAAGTATATGGATGATAATTTTAAAAATTACAGAAACAAGGTAACAATGAATACACAAAATCATACAAAGATCACTACATAAGTAGCCAGATATTTACAAGATAAACTTTTATCTATAACCTAATGTTGAGTTCCCTTCATTTGCATAGATTTACGCTTAATAAAATCAGTAACACTAAATTATGTCATAAAGTCTTACAATGGCCAATTCATACTGACTCGATGGCAGTTGTCTCGATGGATATTGTTATGTATAAAGCGTATGTAGAAATTTCTAGAATTAGGTAGATCGATCATGTATTTTAGCCTGGTGTCTAGACGAGGCTCATGTAAAACAGGCATGTGCAGATTACTCTGGAATTCTGTGGAAGTTACGCGATTGTTCGAGAACACAGTAGGTATACTAGTATATAAACAGACGGCGATGCGAGAAGAGTCAGTCAGTCATTCGTTTTCATTCGATTCAAGAGATGTTATCTTCGTTTGAGAAATTTTCAACGTTTGCTGTGTGTTTATTCAACTTGGATTTGTGACTGGAGCTAGATCTACAAAAGCTGTGATTTTATTTCGTCAATCTTTACGATTCATTCGAATTACTGGTTACACTGAAGGTCAACACGTATAGAACTGTTTAGGGGAGACCGGGGCAAGTTGGAAAATGACAAATTTGAGACATTCATCAAAAACATCGTAAAACAAACTTCGTCAAATTTATTGGACTGTGAATTGTTTCCGGACTTCTCCATTCAAACTTCGGAATTTCTTTGTGGGACCAAATTCACCCATAGACTGGGATTTTGGATTTTTGATCTGGACTTTTGGACTTTCATTCTGGATCATTATATTGGACACAGGCCAGTACCATTTTGTATTGTAATTAATTTTGAAGGTTGAAACTGAATATCTGTCATTGTTATTATAAATTTATTTTATATCTGTCACATATATAGTAGTTTATTGTAATAAATTATATAAGCTGTTATCTGTGTCTTTCTGTTGCGTTCAGTCCACATAAAAAACGTAACAATATCACGTGCTGAAGTTAGTGCTTTTGTATTATTCAAGTTAAAACGTAATATCTTGGCGTGTAAACCATAATAATAACTGGTCATCTAGTCTTTCTGACGCCAGAATCAGAATGATTGCCTCCAGTGGCATAACAGTATATTTTCGGACTTACAACGCTAGAAACCGGATTTCGATACCCGTAGTGGGCAAAGACAGTTAATTGTGTAGCTTTGTGCTTAACAACAAGCTTGCAGAATAATCATTAGAACAACTGGCTGTTATTCAACTTGTCGGTTCTCTACTCTAGCGGTGACTTTTGGCTAAAATGAGTGTATTAATAGCATTTGAAAACCTCGAAAATCTAAATTAGATGTTTATAAAAGTCTTTTTAAATTGTTGTCAGAGGTTTAAGGCTATAATAAGCAATATAAAATATGTGTTTTCTTCCCCTCTTGCCCACACCTATGTACTAATTATAGAAAATTAAGTTACTGGAGGTGACTTGCATCGGTAAATTATGAATATATATATTTCTCCACCTAGTTTACATTTCGCTCATTAGATGGCAATATAACATGGATATGTTGCTTCTTGTTAAGTACAGTTAGCTACGTGTTGGTAACGCAAGAAATTAACTTTTTATTCTTACATAATCAGATGTTGGTCAATGTTATTTTCTATGATTCAAAATGGCATAAATTTCAAATTTAATAGAACTAAAGTAATAATTACTTACTTGCCTGTTTCCGAAACAAACGAAACTTAAAAACTAAGATTTCTTGATAATTCTTACATGGTTATTTATTTTGGCAAAAAAAGAGTATAACCTTTACACTTTTCGCGACAAGGGTCATCCGTTATTTTCAGTTTCATTACTTTCATATTCTTTTGGTAGTTTGATGTTTATCGCAGATTAGAAGTCATTAAGATTATGACGTCACAAGTGAAACAAATTCAAGATATTAAATACTTATTCAAAGCTATATCATTTTTGAAACAGACTTAGTATTATAGAATATGATATACATATATTTTAACAGCATTTTCTGAAGTAATAATATTCATAATGATGTACTATTAAAAAATTTTTTGTTAGTTAACTTTAGGATTAAATATTTGATATTTTAAACCTCAACGAAACCGTATTCTACGCAAGGGCTGAGGTTAGGCTTAGCTGTCAGTAATTTGGAAGTGTTTACCATATTAAAATAGCAGTCGTAAGACCACGTTGCCTACACACACTTTTAACTGAATAGTAAGATTGTTTGTCATTTATAATTTAAATTCTGAAACATTCTCAGTTATATCACGCTATCAAACATTAGGCTTTTAGATTCAGAGACCAGCAAATTAATTTCTATATAACAACGTCTGACACTGACGCAAAAAGTAATTTCTACTCATATGTTAGCGCCCTCTTCAAATTATATATTAATATCTACAGTCACAGTCGACGAAATAATAATTTAAAGCAAACAAAACACTGTAGAACGGTTTGTTGTTGTCGTTTGCTTCTGACGATATTTTAAATTTCTTAATTGTATAACGCTGAGTCTCAATCAAGCAAAACAATCTTTAGATAGTAAAACTAGAAGCCGGTTTATCCAACTGGATTTGTTGTTGAAAAACGAAGGTTAAATCTGCAAACCCAAGTCTTCGTCGGGTCAGTTCAGACTATATTTATTTTTTCAAAGCAAGAGAGGCACTTAAGCAAATTGTAAATAATTAGTTTATATTTTCTCCCCATCTTATCTTTGTCTGTCATTGGGGTGACTCGAAGAAAGCGGTACGAGAAAGGAAATATTGGACGTCAAGCAACTGATATTAGGGTATCCAGGAACACGTAGTTTGTACACCTCCCCGCTTCCACATACTGGTAAAAACAACAGCAAATAAATATTGCACCAGCCTGAAGACCCTTATTAAAAGTAATAAATAGTAAAATAAAGTACAGTCTATGTGAAGAAACATAAATGTAGATGTTGTTATTTCAAGTAATCTTTGTTAATATTTTTTTCTTTAACGGAAAGGGGAAATCTTGTAGAAATATTTAACTAGAGGGCAATTTTAAAAGTTGAGAAAGGTCACTTACCGAATTAGGAGAACTAAAATGGTTATTATTTATGTTCGCTATGTTACAATGTTTGTAATACATCTGATGACTAAGTTTCGTGTCAATGGATGATTCACTAAGATGGCCAGTTGTGTGACTTGTGTTTTAGCTTCATACCTTGTGTCATTATTCTTTAATACTATATACTGTGTCGTAAAGAAAGACAGTCTATCTTGCACGTGTATTACCAATGAGAAGTACTTTTTTGATTATGACGTAGGAATGATATCCAGAAAGGAAAAATCTCTGAATATTCGTCCCTTGCGTGGCTGAAACGTCCTTTCTCCAATATATATTAGTTTATCAAGATATCTCAACAGTTCCCATCTAATGAGCTTTACACGCAAAATAATCGTTGATTTCTTATAGAAATTAACTTATAACTATTGTGAATGAACCTTACACGAACCTATTACAAGATCAGTGTTATTCTGAGAGTGCCATTACTGAGTTGAGAAGCTAAAATAGTTGTTAGACAATCATATTCTGTAAAAATAAGTCTGCTTTTTAGGAAAATTTTCTCTGAGCACTTTAAAGCGAGACCAAAAGTTTAGCCAACTTAAGTGAAATGCAATTAACATTTTTATTTAAAATAAATATAATTCAGAGCCGATTAGTGGCAGGAAAAAAATTATCGATTTTGGAAATGTGTCTTTGGCTTAAGCTGGTGTAATGAAATACCGTGATCTATAAGTCGAAAAACTGTCTCGAATTCTGGCTGGATAAGATGAAACACGCGATGTGTTTGGCATTGTAGACGATGCTTTTATCCGCACGTAGGCGTTTCTGGTGTTTTGTTTCGTTTTAAGTTTTGGTTTTGGTTATGTTCGGAAAAATAAAAAAAAAACGTCTCACTCACTTTCACTTATTTTTAATGCATTTATGGAATGGAAGCATAAGTTTTACATGATCTCTCATTGGTATTCTTAAAATAATAAATACTTTATCATGGAACACAAATATACAAAACGAAGGAAGTCCACTATATACAATGATATATTAAGCTACACTAGCTAGAGTAAATTGTTTCGATTTTATCCATAGCATAATGGAACTGCTTTGGCTTTAGGCTTAGAGTTTACATCAAAGCTTCAAAATTACATCTAATTCTCATATTCTGGCCATACATGTTCAGCTGGTCTCGATAGAGGGCGACAGTGATAGACAAAAGAATAAATAAGCAGTGCATCAGTGGTCCTCACACAACGTGTTCCATTCGGGCAGTAACACCTACAAAACATCGAGAAACAAGAGCGTAAATAACATCATTTTCTCTTAAAATATTGTATATTAAAGAAGAAATTACGTTTCACTGCGTTATTCATACAGGTTTTTTGGAGGGGATATGGCAAATTCAAGACACAAATTTTACTAATCATATCCAATGACTTGTTTTTACTATTATTATCGTTCATTCTATTAGAAAGAACTGCTCTTCCACAACTGTCCATATGTTGGCAGCAAAGATTCACACATTTGCGAAGTAATTATAGCTGTTGAAATAAACGTATTCTATTCACCTACAAGTTTTAGCATGTGGAACGCCAGTAGACAATTAACACAGTTCCTTCTACAATTAGTTCTAGATGATGAATGCCAGACTTTAACATGTAAGATGTACTAAATTTCAATATCCACATCATCTGCTTTTCAGTTCTAGTTTCATGCGGATTGAGATAAAATTTGTATATCAAGAGTGACCTTCTAGGTCTGTCATGGCCTAGTGGTTAAGGCATTCGATTCGTGCTCTGAGAGTCGGGAGTTCGATTTACTGTCAAACCAAACATGCTCGCCCTTTCAGCCGTGAGGGCGTTATAATATTACGATCAATGTGGCGGTAGATGGTGATGACTAACTGCCTTACCATAATTTCATTTAGCATGATGTAATAATTTTTCTTTCTGATATAGATAAAAACTTAAAACTTTTATGTTTGTAGATCGAATTAATTCTGATCTGGTTAGAAATAGTTCGATCTAATGAATATTCGGCAAAAATCAATATTTGTTTATGTCGAGAATGCTAATTACATTGTATGCAGCAATATTACAGTATTAAATTACAATTACCAAAATACTAATTTTAAACGATTTTTATTATTATTGTAACTGTAAAAGTACTGTGCAGATGGCGCAACGATGAAATTTTTACTTCCATCTCGTTACCTGCAAATTAAACACATATCTGTTTGTTGTTACGAAAACGTTCAACAGAGAGTAATAAATTAGTGCATCTGATATAAAAATACATACGGTCCTTTCATGTAGAACTGCACCAAACGATTCTGAATGTCATACACACCCCAACCGCATGGAGTCGATCGGCTGCACGCTGTGTTTTGATCAGAGCTTCTCTAGATTGTTTACAATAAAATTGTTTAATATTTAAATGTATAAATTAATTAAAATGAAACAATAAATAAATAAATATATATGTATTGACCAAAACTTATAATTAAACTTCATCAAAAAATAAATAACGTTAATTTTAAAAATTTGTTAAATTAATTTACTTAGTTTAAAAACGATTACGTACAATAAGCCGAATGTTAATATTATTTAATATAACAGATTGTTATAACCCTTAAAATATAGAAAACATATGACGGAAATAATATTTCGTTAGAATATACTGTTATAATCTGAAAATGAAAGATATTTTTAAGACAAAATTAATGGAATGTTTTTCTTATTTTTCATTTGTAAGCCACATTTGAATTCAATCTAAATTCCTGTAGTAGATGGCGTGTTTTTAATCGATAGAATGTTCTTAGTCAAATGTTTATAGTTAATTTTCGTACGTATTTTTTATTATTTGATTTCGCTAATTGTCCTTAAAATTGAAGCGATAAACCACGATGAAAACAACTAATCAATATTGCTCACCGCCAATTCTCAGAGTGTTCTTTATCAAATAATAGAGATTAGCCCTTACATTATAACCTTCTCCTTTCCGGAAACGATCAGCGCGTTTGGTGACGGGTAATTTTAAAAAGTAAAGCTACCTTCTCTCTGTCTTGTCGTTGAAGCTTTATGAGCATTTTGAATTAACACGTCGAAAACTGAATCTCAGGTTTGAGTGCAGGAAATCTTTAAATTTACTGCTCTCCTACCAAGGGGCGCCTCTATCTCTGAAATTGCGTAATAATAATATAAATTATAATGCCAAGTAAATTAAAAATCCCTCTTTATTCGATTACTTATTATTTTTAATTTGTTTTTGTTGGGTTTTTTGGGGTGGTGAAAAGAATAAAGCTTTTTATTTATTTATCTATCTAATTTCTAAACTGTTTCAAAAGATAAACAGTTGTGTATCTTTGCACTTGATAACAAGAGAACACATTTTTTACATGGTGGAGTTCAGTCAAATATTACACCATTGTGAGTGATTTTATATTTTCGTGTATAAAGAACTGACTAAAATAATTTGATGAATGTATGTGTGATTATATTATAGCAAAGCCTCATCGGGCTATATGCTGAGCCCAGCGAGAGGAATCGAACCCCTGATTTTAGCGTTGTAAATCCTTAGACTTACTGCTATACTAGTGGGGGGAGGCAATTGAATGAAACCGGTCTTCTTGTGTGGAAAAATGTGTAAGAAATGTAAATAAGTGTAGTTAATTACAACGCTGGTGGTATGTTTGTTTACGTTCCATTTGTGACTTGTAAGTTATTAAGGACCGACACCGCAATAAAAAAGGTCACGGTCTCGCGAACAATTCGGGAATTGTGTTTAAAAATCTGATGAAGTCCGATCTTTTAAGTTTAGGGCCCGGCAGAGACAGGCGGTCAGAGCGTTTGACTTATAATATGAAGGTTGCCGGTTTGAATCCCCATCAAATACTTGCCCTTTTAGCCGTGTTGGGTGTTATAACGTGACGTTCAATCCCACTATTCGTTGGTAAAAGAGTAGTTCAAGAGTTGGCGGTGGGTGGTGATGACTAGCTGTCTTCTCTCTAGTCTTACACTGTTAAATTAAGGGTGGCTAGCGCAGATATCCCTCGTGGCGCGAAAATCCAAACAAATATAGAATTTTAAGTTTAAAATAAATAAGTGAACGGAGCTTTAAAAAAACTGTACAGACTGAATGGTCAACGGGTCATCTCAGTCGTTCGATATTTCTTTAAATATGCTAGTTATTGCTTTTAACTTATGATTGTTCTTATTGTTTGTAATGCAGTGGTCATAGCGCGGGAACTAGGGCCAACACGGCCGCGCTGGCGAGTAGTTTAATCCAGATATTGCAAGACTTACAAACTTTTATTCAGAACTGACAAAAAGATACAGAGAGCCACCAAAATGTCCCTCTATCTCACATACTTGATCTTAGAAAAAGAAGGACTGCAAATGGCTGAGTGTGGCCAAACGGACTATGGATTTGAAATTCCAAGACAAATGTTTGTATCCGTACTTTGGTTGCCAAATAAGAGTTGACGGTGGTGATTTTGACTAACTATCGTTTTTCACTCCAGCTAATCACTTCATGATTAGAACCGGATAACTCTAAAAATAAACAAACGCAAAGAAAGATAACTGCACGGTTTATTAATAAGTAAGTGGCACCCACAGTAGAACAGCGGCATATCTACATTCTAACACCTCTAAAAACCTGGTTTCGATACCCGTGGTGGGCAAAGCACATATAGCTCAATGTATAACTTTATGCCTAATTCCAGACAAGCAATCAAACGAAGTAAGTGGCACGACCTTGAGCACGTTTTATAAGTGCACCATATAAACACAAGGCATCAGTCCTAGCTTTATAACTGAAAAATGTGTACTCTCGGAAGCAAATAAAATACATGCACTTGAATGGTATGCCAAGAATTTCGGAAACTGCTGACGTAAGACAGATTCTGCGAGTCAGTACTTAATTATATAGTCATTGACAGTAGTGCGAAATTTTTGTTATTTGTTGTAGCTACGTTTGTCCTTGATTCAGTTCAAACCCTTAACCATTCTATTAGGTGTAATATAGTATTTCAATCGACAACATTTTTGTAATGAAAAACGAGTCCAAAGTCGTTTATATGTTTACGACCTTGTAAAGCGATGACAGCCCGTAAGGCCTGGCATGGACAAGCGCGCTCAGGCGTGCGACTCGTAATCTGAAGGTCGCGGGTTTGCATCCCCGTCGCGCCAAACATGCTAGCCCTTTCAGCCGTGGGGCGTTGTAATGTAGCGGTCAATCCCACTATTCGTTGGTAAAAGAGTAGCCCCAAGAGTTGGCGGTGGGTGGTGATGACTAGCTGCCTTCCCTCTAGTCTTACACTGCTAAATTAGGGACGGCTAGCACAAATAGCTCTCGAGTAGCTTTGTGCGAAATTCAAAAATAAAAAACAAAAACAAATAATGACAGCCCGAAGCAAGTTCGGCGACAAATACACAGAACTCACTAGAAAAAAACATTGTCTGAGAATACTTGTCATACCGTTATCGCAACATCATTCTCCCAATTCGGTTCCGTGGGTGTGTTGTAAGAGTAACGGTCAGTTCCCACTGTTCAGTTCGAGTAGCTCAAGTTTTGCGATGAATTTAATCTACCAGTTGAAAGTTAGGAGGGTGAAACGGAAATCCGAAACGTCTGCCCGACGCTATACTCTCATTCACGTTATGAGCTACTCTCGTCGACATTGCGCAGAATAAGTTTGTTTGTTTGTTGAATGATACTGATGTTAGGACAGAAGGGAGACTGACACTGATTTCAAGCACGAGATAAAAACCATGTAACACATGACAGAAAAGTGTCCAGGTTTACAGTATCGAGAATACTCAACAAGGATGGAATGTTTGGTTGTGTAGCAGTTAAAAAACTTTTACTTTAATTTCCAAATGTTGTCAAGAGATTGAAAAGCACAAAAACTAGACTGTTAGTAATTGGAAATGGTGTTATGGATGGGGCCTGGCATGGCCGAGCGCGTTAAGGCGTGCGCTCGTAATCCGCGGGTCGCGGGTTCGCGCTAAAACATGCTCGCCCTCCCAGCCGTGGGGGTGTATAATGTGACGGTCAATCCCACTATTCGTTGGTAAAAGAGTAGCCCAAGAGTTGGCGGTGGGTGGTGATGACTAGCTGCCTTCCCTCTAGTCTTACACTGCTAAATTAGGGACGGCTAGCACAGATAGCCCTCGAGTAGCTTTGTGCGAAATTCCAAAACAAACAAACAAAAAGTTATGGATGGATGAATACCAGTTTGAAATATTTGGTTCAAAGCATTGATTGTATGTCCGCCGGAAGAAAAGTGAAAGATACTTACCTCGATTGATAGCACCTACTGTGAGGCAAGAGGGAAGCAGTGTGATGGTTTGTGAATGGTTTTATTTTCTGCTGAGGCGACAGGAAATATTTTAAAATAGATGGAATAATGTGCAGTTTCTTTCTAAGCTGGAGAGATTCAAATTTTTTTTTTATCAATATCTCTTTTACGTAACATCGAAGAATAAATGACAATTCAGGTTTCTTGTTCAGTCTGAAATTGAGGTTTTCTCGAGTCGTGACCGAAGTCACTCATGTGCTCCGAACATAAAAACTCATATCGTGACAAACTAAAGACGGAAGTTTCAAACATCACTTTCATTGCTTGTTAGTCGAGCTGAGTCCATAAAAGAGAAAATCGCTGAAAAGAACTGAAATAAGGTCAATCTGAGAGGCACTCACGTGATCTAAATTACAATGTCAGAGTTCTTAAAGCCAGGTCTTTTCAGAGACGCGTATAGGTTCGGGACACTTCTGTTTTTTAAGGCCCTGAGCTATGATACAAATAAAAATGATGGCCATTGAAAACAGTAAGAAATGATCATTAGGCTTACGGAAAAGTGAAACAAAGGTATACACTTGAGACCCTCTTTAAGCTTGAGGTCCGGGCCAAATAGCCCTCCTCCCCCTCTCTGTTTGACATAAACGTTTCACCTATTGGGCAAACTGAGCAATTGTCCGGGGCCCCACACACGGAAGGACCCCCGGTGCTATGCCTTTTAATCAACTTCTACGTTTTCAAATCTTCATGGTGACCCCACCATGGCTGGTTATAGTAAGTAACACTTTTATTGATAAGCAGAAAATAGCGTTTCGACATTTCTAGGTCATCTTTAAGTTAACAAAATACCTAAAATTGACCTGGGAAGGTCGAAACTGTGTTTTCTGTTTATCAATGAAAGTTTTAATACCCACAACGAGCCGTTGTGAGATACATTTTTATTTAAAGTGGGTTTGTCGTCATCAAGACTATTACGATGACCCATTTATTGACTTCTGATTGGGTATCCTGAATGACTAAGACTGCCCTTGTTAGTTGGTTCTACCTAGGTATAACCGCCTCTAATGGTGAACCAACAGAACTCGCCGTTACAAGAAATTTAATGTGCTTGTTTATCCCAGTAACGAAAACAACAGTTCCTTTTGTAACTAATGCACACCTTGAAGTGCAGAGCATGTTTAACAGCACGAAATCACGAACTTCGGACCCTTCCACCCGAAACCCAAAATGATAACCTCTCAGATCGACTCCAAATAAACAAAAACGCTTCACTCATCTTGAGGTGACAGCTTTACTTATCTCGAGGTGACAGCTTCACTCATCTTGAGGTGGCAGCTTCACTCATCGTGAGATGACAGCTTTACTCATCTTGAGGTGGCAGCTTCACTCATCGTGAGATGACAGCTTTACTCATCTTGAGGTACCAGCTTCATTCATCGTGAGATGATAGCTTCAATCATCTTGAGGTGACAGCTTTACTCATCTTGAGGTGGCAGCTTCACTCATCGTGAGATGACAGCTTCAATCATCTTGAGGTGACAGCTTCACTCATCGTGAGATGACAGCTTTACTCATCTTGAGGTACCAGCTTCATTCATCGTGAGATGATAGCTTCAATCATCTTGAGGTGACAGCTTCACTCATCTTGAGGTAATAGTTTTTTTAATTTAAACAAATTTATTCCATCAATGGTCGATACGTTTCACTTACAAACCGAAGATGAATAAAACCCCAGTTATAAATACAATTAGGACGTTTTAACGGACTTCAGAACTCTTTTTATATGTAAGCCATTTAAACGTCAAAAGCCCTAAAATAGTGGTCATTAGAATAAAACTAGAATTATTATTGGGTATTTTATGTGAAATAATCCGAACTTTGTAGGGTATATTTTAGAATCAGGTGTTTTAATGGAGTACTAAAAAATACATCGAAATTCATAATCGATTTTTAGGATTTTTAGAGCTCGGAAAAGTATAACAAAATACGTACTGATTTGTTGGGTTTTTAGAATTCTGAAAAGTATAACAAAATACGTAACTGATTTGTTGGGTTTTTAGAATTCTGAAAAGTATAACAAAATACGTAACTGATTTGTTGGGTTTTTAGAATCCTGAAAAGTATAACAAAATAAGTAACTAATTTGTTGGGTTTTTAGAATCCTGAAAAATATAACAAAATACGTAACTGATTTGTTGGGTTTTTAGAATTCTGAGAAGTATAACAAAATACGTAACTGATTTGTTGGGTTTCTAGAATTCTGAGAAGTATAACAAAATAAGTAACTGATTTGTTGGGTTTTTAGAATCCTGAAAAGTATAACAAAATAAGTAACTGATTTGTTGGGTTTTAGAATTCTGAGAAGTATAATAAAATAAGTAACTGATTTGTTGGGTTTTTAGAATTATGAGAAGTATAACAAAATACGTAACTGATTTGTTGGGTTTTTAGAATCCTGAAAAGTATAACAAAATACGTAACTGATTTGTTGGGTTTTTAGAATTATGAAAAGTATAACAAAATACGTAACTGATTTGTTGGGTTTTTAGAATCCTGAAAAGTATAACAAAATAAGTAACTGATTTGTTGGGTTTTTAGAATCGTAAAAAATATAACAAAATACGTAACTGATTTGTTGGGTTTTTAGAATTCTGAGAAGTATAACAAAATAAGTAACTGATTTGTTGGGTTTTAGAATTCTGAGAAGTATAATAAAATAAGTAACTGATTTGTTGGGATTTTAGAATTATGAAAAGTATAACAAAATAAGTAACTGATTTGTAGGGTTTTTAGAATTATGAGAAGTATAACAAAATACGTTACTGATTTGTTTGGTATTTAGAATTCTGAAAAGTATAACAAAATACACCATCGAGTTAATGTATTTTATTTCATTGAGATGTTCAGGTTTTATATTAGCGGGAAACTGAAAGAAACAAAAACTTCTCCTAGATGGTTCATACAACATGTCATATTGTAGTTATGTACAATATCCTGCTTACAGAAGTAAACAATGATTTATTATTGATACATCGTTAGAGTTTTAACAGATCCTGTCTCGAGATAATAAAACACAGATGTTCGTGATCCGATTACTTGTAACGCAATACTTTGATCCGATTACTGGTAATGCAATACTTTGATATGATTACTTGTAACGCAATACTTTGATCCGATTACTTGAAATGCAATACTTTGATATGATTACTTGTAACGCAATACTTTGATATGATTACTTGTAACGCAATACTTTGATATGATTACTTGTAACGCAATACTTTGATATGATTACTTGTAATGCAATACTTTGATATGATTACTGGTAATGCAATACTTTGATATGATTATTGGTAATGCAATACTTTGATATGATTACTTGTAATGCAATACTTTGATATGATTACTGGTAATTCTTTTGTTCGAATTCTCCCATTTAAGAGTGTGAGACAGCTTGAACTGTAAAAGTTTGTTGTTAAGCGTGAAGATACACAATAACGGGCTATCTATAATGTGCCCATTACGGGCATCGAAATCCGTTTTCCCCCCTCTTTTTTTTTACCTAAATTTGACCACTAGAGGGCAAAGTGAGATGAATATTAATTTAAAATAGATTTAAGGAGTCACATGAACTCACCATAGCGAGTGTTGGTATTGAGAAATATAAGAAACAGAAACGTGTCTCGTTGAGCACAGCTTGGAAACTCACCTTGAAATACAACGCCGTTGATAAGGGTAAGGCACACACAACGACCAAAATACATAATGTCACAGCCAATCGCATCGTGATCTCCGACGAGCCTTCAAGCAGAGGGACTTGTGAACGAAGTTGACAAAACTGTCTCGTTTCGCGTGATTTATATTGTAAGAGTGACCGACAGCTGTTGTTAGGGTGGTCAGTGAACTAGCGTCTTCTGGCTTTGAGAAACCTTAAAAGATTTTCCGTTCCTTCGAGAAGCGAACTAAAATTACCGATAAATCATGAGCTGTTGTCACCATAGAAACTGTTTCCAGGATACACCCGAGGAATGATTTAAGACTGAACATGCCTGAGAAAGACTACGTAGTTGGTGGTTGCGATATTCCAACCAATCCGTGATTACTACACTGTTTGGCTATTAAGAAAACTTCATTGGTTTCTCATTAACGAATTCAGTCGATGACGTCAGTAGAAGCTTACACATTCTTAAGAACTCGTGGATATGCAAGCACGTGGGTAGCTCTAGCTGTGTGACCGTATACATCCGTGTTTACAAACATCTAAACTATGCTCAGTCTTTTGATCAGTCTTTTAGCAAACTGATATTTTAAGTTTCTGAAAACAGGTCCAGTAAATGGAAAAACAAAACAAAACATAAATCAACCATGCTTAGGGAACAAAAAACAACATGGCTACATTGAGGTTAAGAAAGAAGCTATCATTTAATATATATGAAACCTTTAAACTAAAATACATATAACTGTTCACATACATAAACGCCCCCTTTGGTAATTCTGAGGCCTGATAATGTTAAAATTCAGGTTTAGATATACACGATGGGAAGAGCGCACACAGCCATATCTGCAGTTTTGTGCTTAACAACAATCAAACAAGAGTTAGAAAGATGGTTTCAAAAAATATGATACACAAACAATTATCGTTTATTTACAATATGGAATTGACAATATACTTTATTATATTTATTTATTATACTTACTTATGTCTGAACGGCTAGATCAAAAACTACAGGGGGCGCAAAGAGCCAATACTATCCCACCGCTATTAGAGCAGTGAGTGGCTCTTTAAACCGAATAGCGGGATTGACTATCTCTTTTGTAACTCGTTTACAACTTAGAGTGTGAAGCGTATACAATGACGCATTGCGAACTCGAACCTTAGACCTTTCGATTCGACATGTTTGGTTACCTTCGAATTCCCGGCCATTCGATAGGACAGAAATACTTTGAATGCGAAAAAGTAAATTTTGTTCCACCAATGAACGAATTCCAATTGAACGTTACTGACCTCAAGGTGATGAAATCTTTCTGATGTAGTACAGAGAAGGCTTTCCGTTAGGCCTTATGTTTGCCGCTAGCTTCTTTAGGTACGATCAAGACAACGTATCGACACCAATTATGCAGGATGAAATTCCTGCTTTGTATGGCCAGGCCACCAACGAAATGATTAATTATATCACTATAAGCGTAAATTCCGTTTTTAAATTCCACAGAAGTGTCTCTGTGTATTTTACATATTCAGAGGAAAATCCATTTAAAGGTTTGTATTCTCACCACTCTTCGCAGACTCCGCCTTCGTCATGGCGTTGCAGTGAACGTGATTAAAGCTGATAGAAATATTTTCAGTGGTCTCGTGGAAGTTGGTTCGTCTTTTTATTAACGTTTGATTTGTTTTGAAATTCGCGCAAAGCAATACAAGAACCCCATGTGCTAATCGTCCCTAATTTAGCAGTGTAAAACTAGAGGGAAGACAACTAGTCATCACCACCCACCGCCAACTCTTGGAATACTCTTTTACCAATGAATAGTGGGATGGATCGTGACATTATAACACCATCACGGCTATAAGATCCAGTATGTCTGGTGTAACGGGGATTCGAACC
Organism: Carcinoscorpius rotundicauda; assembly: GCA_011833715.1. Taxonomy (NCBI): domain Eukaryota; kingdom Metazoa; phylum Arthropoda; class Merostomata; order Xiphosura; family Limulidae; genus Carcinoscorpius; species Carcinoscorpius rotundicauda. The sequence continues at coordinate 124,815,295 of CM022394.1, read as the reverse complement.
CGCGACCCTCAGATTGTGAGTCAACAGCCTTAACCATCCTCTTCTGCATCTCTATACCCTAAGTTTGTTTGTCTCTTTATGCTCAAACATGAAAAGTTAAACAAGCTTACTTCAGGACAAGTTATAAGTCATGTTCACAAGTTTTGGCGTTTCGTTTCAACGTTTAGAACACAATAGTGAACCTAGATTCATATAGAAATCGAAAAAAATATAAAGCAATAATGTTATTCATTTATTTATCTACATTGATTAACAAACAGGCTGTGTAAGATGTTCTGGAACTTATCTAAAAGTAACCAGTTAAGGGCTGCTTATCGGAGGTTCAAGGAAATCACATCACAGAGTGTCTTACTTTCCAAACTCTGACTGAGTTTGTCTCACGGTTAAACTTGATTGTTTATTACACAGTAAACCCAACATAAGTGTATCTGTTGAACCAGAATAGGATGTGTTGTTCAGTTTCTATCCCCTAGTTACTTTAAAATAAAGTTAAAACTGGAATTGAAAATAATTCAGAGAAGTCAAGCTCAAACGAACAAAAACGAACAGATAAAACAATCCAGGTGTTTAAACTACAAAAATAAACAGGAGTAAAACATAATTCTCATAAAAGCCAAGTTCCACAACATTGAATCACAATAAGAGTACGCAAAACTCAACAAAAACGCTTAAAGTTATCCACGTGAAAGTCTAAAATATGTAAAAAGCTAACTTAGTCTGCTTACTTAGACTTACTTGAAGTAAGCCTGGCTTTGCGTACAAAAATATCATTATTAAACAAGTCAAGCTTACGCATATCTACACGTTTGAGGTTCAGGGTTCCCGGATACAAAGGAAGTGATAGCCTTTAACAGAAAACACTGTTGTCTCTTTCAAAACTCTAGAAGCTATATTTCCAGCAGTGAAACGCTGATAAAAGAAAGTTAATGAATTCGCGTTCTATGAAACGAGCATTTGAGTAATCTGAGGGTCGCGAGTTCGCATCCGAGTCGCGCTAAACATGCTCGCCCTCCCAGCCGTGGGGGCGTTATAATGTTACGGTCAATCTTACTTTTCGTTGGTAAAAGAGTAGCCCAAGAGTTGGCGGTGGGTGATGATGAATAGCTGCCTTCCCTCTAGTCTTACACTGCTATTGCTAAGTTAGGGATGGCCAGCGCAGATAGCCCTGAGTAGGTTTGTGCGAAATTCAAAAACAAACAAATTTGAGTAACTTGAAGGTCTCATCGTGTATAATGTGAGAAGTTCGTCAGCGAGGCAGCGGGAAATTTTGGATTTACAACGCTAGAATCAGGTTTTCGATTCCTCTCTGTGGACATAGCAGATAGCCCGATGAGGTTTCGCTAGAAATACACATTATACCTGGCTCGGTGCTAGGGACCGGCAAAGAATTGGTGTAAAATGTGTGAACTGTGCCGTGGACAAAGAAATGGAATTAGCTTTGTGAACTGGGCACAGACAAAGAATTGGTGTAAATCGTGTAAGCTGTGTTGTGGGCAAAGAATTGATGTAAATGTGCGAACTGTGTTATAGACAAAAAAACAGCAGTATTCTGTTGAAGCACCAGCTGAGAAAGTTCCTGTCGTCAATGTTTCTAATCCACTGCCACAGAATAACAGTGGGAATAAATACATCATGTTTCAATGGACTTTTCACCAGATGTCCAGAAACATACGCTCTTCGTAATCAGAAACTCTAGCAAGGAAAGTTGTCAATGAATTCGTTTTCAAGATTTGATTTCCATGGAACTATGGAGAGGTCGGGGATAAAGCTTTGAAGCAGCTTTGTTTATGATAATCTGTCAAGTCCTTAAAATAAAAAAAGACAAAGATAACAGCTCTTTATCCGTTTTCCATTTTGCTGGAAGAGCGAGCATGTTTGGTGCGAACGGGATTCGAACCCGCAACCCTCGGATTACGAGCCTTAACACGCTTGGCCATGCCGGGTCTGGTACGTTATTGATTAAATTCATTTGTGAGTTACGCGTACCATTAAACCGAGTTACTGTTGAAACTTTGTTTCTGAAATGTGGCCTGCCATTGAACGTTATTTATAAGTTACAAAATAATTTGGCAGTAATAGAACTTGTTACAACAAAATCTCAGTATGTCAGCCCCATGTCGACATCTACTTCATCAGTCTTCACCTTACTAGAAATTCTACGAAGAACATGACACTATGAACTACGTTATCATTACTGACCAATATACCAGCTTGTAGGTCTTTCGCAATCTGACCTTCTAATGGCTTTGCCCTAGTCATATGTTTCGAAAAATGGCATTATGACACATAGTGCAGTGAGACGGTAACGTCTTCGTTTTTGTTTTTGTCTGTGTTACCTTCGCACATATCATTAAAAACGCCTTTCGTAATTTTGGTTAAAAGTTGCCTAATTATTTGTGAAATAACACAGTTAAATAACGTTATAATGTGACGGTCAATCTCACTATTCGTTGGTAAAAGAGTAGCCTAAGATTTGGCGGTTGGTGGTGATGACTAGCTTCCTTCCTTCTGGTGTTACACTGCTAAATTAGGGACGGCTAGCGTAGATAGCCCTTTGCAAGAAATTCCAAAAAACAAACAAAAACGTTCCTGGCAAAATTCACCCCGCTAACCTGCAGATTCAAACAAGCGGACGGACTAACCTACCAATGTGATAACGGACAAACACACTTACTGATTCATTCATTTCTTTTAACAACTAACTCAGAACTGATTGACCAACCCATTCGGTCTGGCATTCTTTATATTGTGACAGTTTCATATACACTACAGGAAGCCTCGGTATTCGACAGAAGCCTAAACGTCTCGAAATTTCTAAGACTTGACCTAATAATTACATCATCTAGAATAACAAACCATTTCTAGCGAACAAAACGTTACAACAGTAATTGCAGAGTTCACAACAAAATGAACGAACTTGAATCTGACAGAGTTTAGTCCTAGCATTGCGTTAACACAAAATATTTTTTTCTAGAATGTTTACATCTGTACCCTGACACCGGTGGGACGAGGGGTGAGGATTAGTAGCCTCAAAACAGGGGGTAATGATCTGTAGTAACATGTACACGAAGGACGAGTTCGTGAGATTGACAGTCACGCACGCACGCGACCGTAAATCACACATTTCTGTCGAAAGCCACAAACAGCTCTACTTTCCTGCACGAAAAAAACAAAACAAAACAAAAACTGTCTGATATTGTGTTACACTGGGCCCGCAGGCCAAGTAAATGAGCGAGCAATCACGCGTTTCTTTCGATGTACTAAAAATGTACTTGTGTGTTCGGGAGAGACTGCTCGTCAATGAACCTAAATGAAAAATGTTTTATTTGTTTCACGAATTTCGCGCAAAGCTACTAGAGGGCTATCTGCACTAACCGACCCTAACACTAGCATTACCTAATATAGAAATTATAAACTAGGGATAAGGCAGTTAGTTAGCACTGCCCATTACCAGTTCTTTGGCCACTCTTTAAACATCGAATAATAGGACTGACCGTGACGTTATAACGTTTGAAAGAGGCAAAAACGTTCATTAAGGGTTTCAAGTGGCCCGGCTTGGCCCAGCGTGTTAAGTCGTTCGACTCGTAATCCGAGGGTCGCGGGTTCGAATCCCGGTCGCACCAAACATGCTCGCCGTTCCAGCCGTGGGGTTATTATAATGTGACGGTCAATTCCATTATCCGTTCGTAAAAGAGTGGCCCAAGAGTTGGCGGTGGGTGGTGATGACTAGCTGCCTTTCCTCTAGTCTTACACTGCTAAATTAGGGACGGCTAGCGCAGATAGCCCTCGAGTAGCGTTGCGCGAAATTAAAAAAAACAAGGATTTCAAGTTCGAAATCTGCAGTCAGTAAGCCTATTGCTCTAACCATCAAGTCATTCTAGGCTCGTGTGACTAAGCGGTAATGAACATGAGACCGTGAAATGCAATCTAGAAAATCTGGGACGGAAAATAAAAACTAAACACGCCATGCATTAAACTAATACTTAAAAATACCCTCGTTAGGCATAGCGCAACTAACCCATTGCGTAGCTTTACGCTTAACAACAAAGGCCAACAGCTCATACGAGAAATTGGGATTTTCTATCTCAAAGGCATATTTTGCGTACGTGGACTATGAAACCAGATCAGAGAAGTATGGTTTCAGGTATAACTGTGCCTAATGATTAACAGAAGGACAGCAGCTGGACAACAGAACTCGCCAGCCACCACAATGGATTTGTTTGTCTCTTACAGTTCAGTTACGGCCATTCAGTTTAAAATGCGCGCACGTCTAAAGGTGTCGAATGTTTTACTTCCGGAACTCGAACCACGCGATCCGACATTCTTCCTACTAAACTACACTCGGCTCAAATTAAAACTGCCTATTAGGAAGCAGATGGTTTTAATAATATATTTGATTTGAATATATTAGTGTTTAAGGAAATTATACAGTGATCAATATAAAGAAAACATGATTACAAATTTTCCCTGTAGTTAAAGTAGGATTTAAAAACCAGCAAGTTTGTAAACGTGAGTTCTGACGCTGAACAACGGCGTAGCTGGGCATGCGCATTACGTGTACGTGCGCAATAATTCTCTTTTTTCTGTGTTCGTTATAATCTGAATGGCTTTTCCTCTGAAGTGTCTTTCTTGTAAACAGAATAATAACCACGCGCATGCTGAACGTCATGGGTTTCAGGGTTAAGTTGGCGGAAGGATTTTTGTTGTTTTAGAATTAAGCACAAAGCTGCGCAATTTTTACCAACGAATAGTGGGATTGATCGTCACATTATAACGCCCCCACGGCTGAAAGGACGAGCATGTTTGACGTGACCGGGATTCGAACCCGCGACCCTCAGATTACGGGTCGCACGCCTCAACACGCTTGGCCATGCCGGGCCCGGAAGGAAAGGATGTTGTTTTTGAATTAAGCACAAAGCTACACAATGGGCTATCTGTGCTCTGCCCACCACGGGTATCGAAACCCGGATTTTAGCGTGTAAGTCAGCAGACATACCGCTGAGCCACTGGTGGGCCAGGAAGGAAAGGAAATTTTGGCCACGCGCGTTCTGAACGTCATGGGTTTCAGGGTTAAGTTGGCGGAAGGAGAGGAAACTTTGGAAGCATTAATTGATATGATCACACGATTTTTGTTATTACTGTTGTTGTTTGGTTTGAATCTTGTTTTACCAAGTATAGTTTCTGTCTTGTTATTTTATAGATTTAATTTTACGAATATTGTTTTCAAGCCTGCTGAGGGGGAAGGAAGAGAACCGTAAAATAGACACGATGGAGTGCATCAAATCATTATGAAATGTTTAAATAACCACGGATTTCATCACTTATGAGTACTACGGTATCATTAAAAACGCTATTCGATGAAAGGATTGGGGGGCACGTGCTTTCCCGGGGATTCCTTTTGTTGAGTCTGATAAAATAGCGTTAGTTACGTAAGTGAGATTGATTGAATGATGCAGAAAGTTATTTGCGAATTGAAGTTGTAGAATCAAGATGGCGCGTGTACACAAGCGGCTTATTTTTGTTTTCTGACGGTTTATGTGGAACGTGCTAACATTTCTACCAATTTGCCGCTTCAGTTCGAGATAAATATTATTAAATCACTTCTTATCTTCTCTTTTATTTGAATTTCCCCTTTATTCCTCCGTACAGACATTTAAATAGAGAATGCATTATATTTAATCTTTTTCTCATATTTGTCATCTATATATTATTTGCACTTTGACTCATAGAGTGAAAGTACACGAGACTGTCCAGCTTACAAAACGTAGATTTAGTAATTAGGACACAGTGTAAAAGTGTCTGCGATTGTCTAGTTTGTGCGATGTAGATTTAGTAATCAGTAAATAATGTGAAATGGTGTAAAAGGTGTCATACGAAACAGATTGGTTCTTTGGATATCATCGAAACAGTGCTTCTGAAGCGAAACCGAGCGAGACACCACGAGCTGTCATCAACTCACAGGTTACAGACCAATAATAAGAAAAGCCACCCGTTGGTTTCGTAATGTGGACTATAGCATTTCAGATCAGATTTAAAGGACGAGAGCGGCAGACTTAATTTATCCAAATAAAATTTTAGTTAGCTCGAAAGTCATTTCAGATATCTTGCCAACCTCGACAAAATGCGATAAAAAGTTGTGTTGTTTGCATATCCGTGTTATGTACAGCACGTGTGTAGTTAAACATCAAACGTATACGAAAATAACAGGTACAACAAAAGTCAGAACAACTCAGTCATTACTTTTGCACTCTTTGCCTCCTGGAAACTGATGACCCCTTTGTACTATTGTTGAGTGACCCTCAGTCTTCCCCTCGAGTAGTATTGGTTAATAGTCTTCAGACCAAATGTGAAGCAGTACTAAATAATGGTCCCCAGGCCATCTGTGGAGCATTGTTGTTAAATGGTTGTAGTTTTTCGGCATGAAGGAAGAATGAGAGATTTGGCAAAAGAGAGCGTAACAGTCGATGTTTTGCATTTCATGCAAAGATACACAAAGGATAATTGCTCCTAATTTAGCATTGAAAAAGACTACAGAGAAGACAGCCAGACATTACCATCGACTCGACACGTAATCTGAGGGTCGCGTGTTTGAATCCCAGTAACATCAAATACGCTCGCTCTTTCAGCCGTGGTGACGTTATAATGTTTCGATCAATCCTATTATTCGTTGTTAAAAGACTATCCCAAGAGTTGGCGGTGAGTGACGATGACTTTATTTGTTTCTTATGTTTACACGTAGATCTTATTTGTTTATTTTTCAAAGAACACATCCACTTCAACCAGTTGAAAACCTGTAACTTTGTTTTGGGAATTTCTTACCTGAGTAAGATTATTTTATGAGAACACTCAACGTGCACCAATAATAGAAGTACAATAAAGTTTGTGAGTACGAGAATGGACAAAAAACAAAACATGAGCTTTGAATTTACTGATTCGTAGCTATCTTTATAGATTTATCTACAATGTTTATAAGGTAGAGTTATCCATAAGGTAATTTGTTAACTTTACAAAGTTTCTGGTGTATGTGATGTCATGGATGTCCGCGAAGGGGGACTTACCCCCTCGTAAAACGAAAAACATTAGATTAATTTCTTATTCATTCATCATATGATTTTATTATTAAACAATTTCAAATTACTAACCCCCCATCCAAAGAAAACTTTGCTCCTCCGCGAAAAAAGTTCTGCGGACCCGAGTAGATACCATGTCGAACTATGTCGTTGAGATTTCGCGTTCGCGTCTCGTTGCTAGACAGTGAGTAATAATAATATTGATGATGAAATACTACTATTCAGTCTGAAAACAACGACAACCCAATAGTTAACACAGGGTGGTTTTTTCACCAGCTGCCATCCCTCTGGTGTATCACTTTTTTGAAATTAAAGAGAGTTAGAATACTGAGTCGCTTTGTAGCTTAGATTTATACAGTTAATTTTATAAATGTTTAACGTTTCAAAATTCTCCATTTCTCACGACTTCACTCCCTAAGATAGAAATAAATACGTACACTAGTTAACTGACTTGATTCGTGTTATTTAATATGTTAAAAATATGATAACGAAGAAAATTCCTTGCATTTTATGATTATTTCTCTTCGTAAACATATTTGAATCATTCTTTGACAAAAGTATTAGTGTCTGTTTGGCGTATTATTATGAAACTTGGCATGCAGTCTTACTGTCCTTCTAGCAGTGAGGTCACCTTATTAAAACCTGACCTTTCCTTTACTATTCTTCTGCACCTTATGTCTTCCCTGTCCATTGAATCGGTACTTCAGCTGGGATATATTTCATGGGTTTGGGGATATGTGCAAAATCTTTTGTAACTATGTTTACCTAATAATTCTTATAATAAAGGGTGCAAAAGAACTGTTAAGAATGAAGTAGGATATTAAAGATTGAACTAGAACTAAAAGATTGAAGTAGGATATTAAAGATTGAACTAGAACTAAAAGATTGAAGTGGGATATTAAAGATTGAACTAGAACTGAAAGATTGAAGTGGGATATTAAAGATTGAACTAGAACTGAAAGATTGAAGTGGGATATTAAAGATTGAAGTAGGATATTATGGACTGAACCAGCTGAAATATAACTGTGAAGGTTGAACTGGGATATTAAAAGACACAACTTAAGAGACGGTGTAGTTACCTCCGCATATCAATTGATGATCGTCTCTACTGGGTCAAACGAGACGAAATTTCAAAACAGGAATTTAGATTTTTAAGGAAAGAAACTTTCCTCAAGCGAGGTATTCAGGAATATTATTCCCCCTTTAGCTTCGATCACGATAGTTTTGTTTGTTTCATTCGTGTTTGGTTGTTTGCTTTTGTTTGTTTGTTTTCTTTCTGGAGAGGGTGATCCTACATTGTCTAGTAAGATTAAGGGCTACTGAAGATACAAGAGAGGAAAGAAAGTGTCCGGCGGATTCCGGGGCGAACTGGAGGAGCAAGGCGTTGAAGTGACATTTGAAGTACACAAAACACAGCCAATAAGCTTCCGGGATCTGGGTCACGAGATGGGTGGCATGGGTAAATCCAAGTGCCTTTGAATGTGCTGTGGGGTCAGTAAATAATGTGCCAAAGACGAATCTTTGCAAAACTAGTCATGGTAAAAGCTAAGAACTGGACAAATAAAGTGTGTTGGACTTTCAAACGCCATCTTGGCCAACAGACAAGTCACTTCGTGACCCCTGTTTCCTGTAAGTATTGTTCAGCTATCAGTTATAACTGACGTCCTAGTTCGGCCAGTGAAGGACATTCCAGTTCTAACCAGTTTTAACCGAGGATCTAAATATACTGAAATGTATTCTCCAGTCAGCTGGTATGGATATTAAACCTTTAATTAAAAGAAAATACAGAACAACGTTTCGACCTTCTGTCGATATTGTATTTTGACATTGAAGTAAATACGTATCTGAGAACGGCTGGTATTGGTATTAACAATTTTACTAACAAAGCAGAAAACAACATTTCAACCCATTCAAGTCATCTTCAGAATAAAAAGTGTTTTTTTTTGTTTCTTTGTTTTCAGATGTGTTTCTATTTTTGTTAACCTGAAAATGACCTGAGAAGGTCAAAACACTGTTCTTTTCTTTATTAGTAAACGTGTTAATATTCATACCAGCTGTCCTGATATATATTTCGTTATTACGTACAAAGCTAGACAAATGGTTACCTGTACTCGGGTATGAAAACCAGGTTTTTTCAGCGTTGTAAGTCCGCCCGCATATCGCTGTACCACCAGGGGTGGGTGGGTATTAAAAGTTCCACCAATAACTCTGAAAGCTTATAGAGCTAAAATTAGGGTTTCGATACCCGTGGTGGAGAAAGCATAAATACCCCATTTTGTATCTTCGTGCTTAACAATAAACAAACAAGTGAACCTACATCGTCTTCGCTGGAAGAGATGGAAGGTTAACGGAAGTATCCCTGTTAATTTCGGGTTAATAAAGACAAGGTAACCTACTTCTTCACTTGCTTGTTTTCTGGAGTGTGGCTTGAAAGAAGTTGTCTGTTTCTCACCACTTTCCCGCTCTGCTGGTTTTGTTGGTTGTTACACACAAAGTTACACAATAGTTCAAGACAGTATAAGTTCTCAGACATACCGCTATGTCACTAAGAGGCAGTGAGAGAAGACTTTATGAATTAAGTATTTATTATTTATCGGTCATTTCACTGTTTATAGTTTTGCATAATATCATGATTTTAGTTATCTTGTCCAGTTTACGTTTGCTTTCTCCGTCCTTGTTACGTATACTTCATGTAACTGGCGGCTCAGAAAACGAGCTCCACTTATCAATTAACTCTTCTGTTGTGTTTTTAGTAGCAAGAGAATGAAAGTCACTTTGCACTCCATCATGTTTGCTATTGGGCTATCTACACGCGTCACCCGCGGGTATCAAACCCTAAGGAGCCCGGCATGGCCGTTAAGGCGTACGACTTGTAATCTGAGGGTCGCGGGTTCGCATCTTGTCGCGCCAAACACGCTCGTCCTTTCAGTCGTGGGGGCGTTATAATGTTACGGTCAATCCCACTATTCGTTGGTAAAAGAATAGCCCAAGAGTTGGCGGTGGGTGGTGATGACTAGCTTCCTTCTCTCTAGTCTTAAACTGCTAAATTCGGGACGGCTAGTACAGGTAGCCCTCGAGGAGCTTTGTGCGAAATTAAAAAAACAAACCCTAAGTTTTAGCGTTGTTAGCGATCGAGTTTACCACTGAGCCATCAGGTGTTGGGCTGTATTAAGCGAAGTCTGTTGTATTAAAAGTTGTGTTTTACATCGAGATTTAAAATAAATGATGTTGTTTAGAATTAAGCACAAAGCTACACAATGGGCTATCTGTGCTCTGCCCACCACGGGTATCGAAACCCGGATTTTAGCGTGTAAGTCCGCAGACATACCGGTGAGCCACTGGGGGGCTAAAATAAATGAACAATATTTTTGGAGAGTCCGTGACACAGTACATTTTGATGAACGAATCAAATCTTCCCCTGTATGGTCTGACGCACTGCTGAAACGTCATAAGCTGAACATTGCGAACCATTTATAATCAAATTTTATACTGTGGTAATTGTTTTACTTCGTTTTTCTCAAAACAGATGTCGCTGTTCCATTATAGTATTCTCGACGCACTATTAAAAATATAATCTGGAATGAGAATTATTACAAATTGTAGGGCACAGTCAGGCTTTGAGTAAAAGCTAAGATACGAACAAATTAACGTGAGCTTTAAAGAAGTGGCTCAAAGCGCCATCCAGCCGCACGTATGCGCACTTGTATCGCTAGAAGCCGGGATTCAAAACCCAAGACGGGCATAGCACAGATAATCTATTGCGCAGCTTTGAGTGTATTTTAAAACAAACAAAGTCGCTTATGACGAAGAAGGTTCGAGAAATAGTCTATTCGAATTGACAGACGTGAAAGTGGAAAACGTGTGTACTTACATTAACCGACTCTCCTATAAAAATATCGTTTCGCACAGGGTCACAGACAGAGCTACTTGAAAAGAGCCGTCTAGAAACTGGAATTATCCTGATAGTCGACATGACATTCTGTATTGTAAAATGACGTCGTGGTATTTTCTCAAAGTGTCTGAACAATCACACTTGTCATACAGAAAACATTGCAATTATTATTATTCGAACAGAGGTCTCGTGTAAGGCACGTACTTTTTCCACTCAAGTGTCACGTGGGATATTTCCCCAGGAATACCATCGTCTTCTAATAATCAAATTTCCTTTTGTACGGTAATAATCTAGGCATGTGTTCCATTCATAATCAGAGACATCAGAATTCTCAAACTGTATTAAAACTTTAATTAAAATAAAGTACAGAACAACGTTTATAACTCTTTATGTCATCTTCCGGTTAACAAAGAGATCTAAGAAGGTCGAAACGATGTTCTATACTTTATTTTAATTAAAGTTTTAATACTTGTCCCATCTGTCCTTGGAACACATTTTCACTTCAAGTGGGTTTCTCGTCATTATGAATTATCCAACATTGTCCTTAAAACCACTAACGGTGAAAGAGTAAAATTGAATACTGAATTATTATAATTTGAAATAAACGCTACATATTTCCTCGCCCTGAGCAAAATTAAAAAAAAAAACACATGAAAACAAAAGTAACCTTTAAACCACTATCATGTTTTTCTAATTCCTCTAACGTAAAATTTTAGCGATGGCTCACATATCCTATTGATTTCCCGGTGCACCAAACATGCTCGTTCTTTCAGCTGAGGGGGGTTACAAGGTGACGGTCAATCCCACTATTCGTTGGTGAAAGAGTAGCCCAAGAGTTGGCGATGAGTGGTGATGACTAGCTGCCTTCTTTCTAGTCTTACACTGTTAAATCAGGGACTGCTAGCGCAGATAGCTCTTGTGTAGCTTTGTGCGAAATTAAAAAAAACGACAATTATTATTAATTTATTGAGAAAAGGGATTCCACTGACGAAATGTTTACAACAAAAACTATTATGAAACAATTTGTTATAATTAGCAGAATATCATTCATTATAGTGTAAAACAAGCTGTTTTTTGGAATGTCGCACAAAACTGCACGAGGGCTATCTGTGCTAGCCGTCCCTAATTTAGCAGTGTAAGACTAGAGGAAAGGCAGCTAGTCATCATCACCCACCGCCAACTCTTGGGCTACTCTTTTACTAACGAACAGTGGGATTGACCGTAACATTATAACGCCCCCACGGTTGAAAGGGCGAGCATGCTTGATGTGACGGGAAAGCATTATAAGAGCTGAGACGTAGTTCTGAGCCATCATTAAAGGACAAAAACTCGTGTGCTAATAAATATTCGGAAAGAACCTGGTACTACATATTCCCTGGTTTTAATTTATTGAACAAGAAAAACCATGTTTGTTTTGCTTTGTTGCGTAGGAACACAAAACCCGAACGGAGTAGAATATAATCAACCAGTAACGCATAAAGGAAACTTCTTGTGACATCTCGAGAAGATGGCATCGCCCTCTCACGTTCCATAACCCAAAAGGATAACAAAATTTAATAAAATGGTATAACTTGCATGCAAATACCTCATCCCCTGTGATGTATAAGAGATTTTAATTAGAGTTGAAGTAGGTACATACAGCACAACCAACATCTATAGAGTATATACATGTATATATATATATATATTGCTTAAAATATACAAAATGTGGTCGATGTCACTCAGTCCTAGGCCTTACCTACTATCTGTTAAAGTTACCAGTCAAGAAAACATGAAATGGTTGGAAGCGGCATATTTAACCTTGTGTGTTTGGAACAGTTCTGTGACTGTCACGGGAGGGGAAATGGTTTTAGATGCACGTGATCTATTTTTCTGATTGGTCAGTTACAGAGGGGGAAAACCGGTGAGAACTGCATATGCTATTTTGAATTTTGACCTTCTAGAAAAATCAACTTGCTGGTAAAGGTCGTTTTAAATTCAGCTTAATTATTTGTTTTGTTTGTTTAGAATTAAACATAAGTTACACAATGGGCTATCTGTACTCTGGCCACCACGGGTATCGAGCCCTCGGTTTTTAGTGTGTAAGTCCGCAGACATGCCGCTGTGCTACTCAGTTTAAATAAATATAAATTTATCTCATTTATTTATTTTTATTAAAATGCAATTTTTTAAAATATTTTTATTCAATATAGAAAATTCCTCTACCCAGACTGTCAGCCAGCATTTAATATATGAGATCCTCAGTGGTAAAGTGGTACATCTGCGGACTTATAACACCAGAAACCGGGTTTCGACACACGCAGTGTGCAGAGCACAGATAGCCCTGTGTAGCTAGGTGCTTAACTACAAACGTACAATGAGGGTTGCGTGTGCATTTTCTCAATACAATGACCAGTTTTATTCGACCCCGCACATTTCTTATCTAATAATTCTTCCATGTCTGTTTGGATGTTTGTTTTCAAATTTCGCGCAAAGCTATTCAAGGGTTATCTGCGCTAGCCGTCCCTAATTTAGTAGTGTAAGACTAAAGAGAAGTCATCACCACCCACCGCCAACTCTTGGGCTACTCTTTTACCAACGAATAGTGGGATTGACCGAACATTTTAACTCCCCCACGGCTGAAAGGGCGAACATGTTTGGTGCGACGGGAATGCGAACCCGCGACCCTCAGATTACGAGTCTCACGCCTTAACACGGTTGGCCATGCCGGGTCGCCTACAAACGTACTCCTAGACTATAAGCAAGTATATATGTGTCACTACTATTTATTAACGTTGTAAACAAATCGGTTCAAATTAAGTAACGACCATCGCAGATAACCCTTGTTTATCTTTGTACTGATGTTCGAGACAAACAAACCTTATTAGATGAGCACTTATAGGTGTGATTTATTCACACCGTCAGGGTAGAGTTTTATCTTGATAAGTTATAAATACCACCAACACCTTTACGAGTTAACTAAATTTATTTAATTTCGTCATCACTTTCAATGTATTACATAAATAAAAACTACATCCAGATTATTTGTTAATTGATTAAAGACGAGGGAAGGACCACAAATATTTTGTGTTAAACAAAATTACTGCAAAAAATAAATACTAACAATAGTTTTATAACATACACTACGTATTGTCGTACAACACTTTCTACACTCATGTTTTAATAGAAAGACACGTAGTGGCAACATTGATCGCATAAAATTATGTTAGTCTAACCACACTAAATTACAGTATCACAGATCAATCCTACTACACATATTCGAGGGAGATTAGCCTCCAACTGATACTAACTTGTGCAATTCTCTGTAGCACCTTTTGAAATGAATAAGACCAGAAGGTCATGACATAGAAACGTATCCAAGATAAATTAAAGCATATTGAACTATTGTTGTGATATGCGAACTTTGCCTAAGATAAAACCAAGTAGACTAAGAATCATACTGTGACCTTTTTATCTCATGTCTTCGTGAGACTTTGCCTGTGGCACATTTCAGAAATTACTATAGTTAGATAGCTAATGTATAGATGGCGCTAATTGATGCTATTTAAATCCGATTCCCGGATCGTTTTACTTATTCAGTGTATATTTGCCAGAAAATGAAATTTCACCAGGCCAAATTATTTTTGTTCATCGTAGTTGTGTGGGCAGTAATTGGTGAGTGAGTTATTGATAAATTTGCAGTTTTGAAAATATTTGGTTAATATTTCTATTTCAGCTGTAAACTCAGGAATGTAATTTGTTTTATTCCCCTATATTTTTTCAATTCATCTGTTGATATTACCATAGTTTAATATAGATGATGCTTTGTTTGTAGTCACAACTTATAATGTATTATTGCTAATTACTTTCGATTTATTCGAACAAAATTTATCTTAGATTTATTGGAACTGGTCACCACTATTATATTATACAAGTTTACCAGATATACCTCCTGGAAAATTACATTTGGTGTTTCGTATGGAATTACACGTGGACACTTTCAGTGTTTCTAGTGTAACGTCCATAGTATTCAGACCAGGTTTAGATTATATTTTACTTCATGGCTAGTGATTTGTAATAAAATGAATCTTCTGATATATTCCGGATTTACATTTGAATATTGAAGTAATAAACAATGAATTTGTTAAATATTTTCTGTTAATTTATTTAAAATGTCATATTTCGTTAACACCTAACACAAAAATATTTTAATCTTTATGTATATTCACTAATTCTTTTTGTCTGTCCATCCACTTGGAAACTCCATTTCCCAAGTATATTGTTTAACTTTCAGTGTACTACAAAACTCCTTTATTAACACCTTGTCGAGTTATAACACAAAACACATATTATGACACCTATGAAGAGTCGTATACGTTTGTTTAAATCATTTTACTAAATAGTCCACTCTGGACTCAACAACTCTGAGTTCAAGACAAATTTGGATTAGGGTTGTTTCAAAGAGTAATCCGTTATCGATTTAGTAACAAGAGTCGAGTTTCTGTTGTTCTAGTTACGTGTATACAGGTAATTATTGTTGTCAGGCCTAATGCTTCTCTGGTTTTTATCACTCTTACAGGGCTCGCTTCTTCGACTGTCATCTGTCCTCTTCTTTACAACCCCATCTGTGGAGCTGATGGAGTGGTTTACAGCAATGATTGTTTTCTGTCAAATGCTCAGTAAGTAGAAACTCTGTTTATAATGGGTTTACACATATATTTGTGCCCATTTTGTAAATAAATAAATATGTATATATTTAGTTATTTGCTAATTTGAACACAACGTCGAGACTTTTCTACCCCGTGTTTAATAAACGACACGACTATAATCCAATAATTTCGGAGTTTATTTCTAATTCCACTGGAATATTTTTTTATTTGTTTTGAATTTAGAGCAAAAGTACACGAGGGTTGTCTGCCCTCGCCGTCTCTAATTTTGCAATGTAAGACGAAAGGGAAGACAGCTATTTATCACCACCAATCGTTACATCTTGGGCTACTTTTTTAACAACGAAGAGTGGTGTTGACGGACACATTATAACACCTCCACGGCTGAAGGGGCGAGCGTGTTTGATATGATGAGGATTCGAACTCGCGACCATCAGCTTACGAGTCGACTGCCCTAGTCACCTGGTCATGCCCAATCTATTATTAAAATAATTACTTTTAAAAACAATTACCTATTTCGTCTAACAAAAATTGTTTAACTTAAATTAGAATAAATACGGTATATTTTTGCTGTCACTGAAAATGTGTAAACAGTTTAACAAGTTTGCTTATCCACTTTGTTGATGTTCTTGCTTTAAGTGTGAAACCCGCAGAATCTTGGGAAATTTGTCGCGGTCACCAACTCTGTCCTTTTGTCTGTACTGATGAATACGATCCTGTCTGCTTTGAAGGTGAAATATATGAAAACCGATGTAAGATGCAGTCTCTTCATTGTGGGTAAGTTCTATATTTAGTTCATTATTTTGTACTTTTCGTCTGTAATTATGAACTTCCCCCTGGCGTGATCAATACAAGTTTTGAAAACTCAGTTTTCTGTTGAAACCGGGAGGATGAATAATTAATCTCGTTCAAAAACAAAAATAATGGAGAACAAAAACCGCTTTTCGTTTTTCTATCTTGTTTTAACGGTATAAGATATCGATATATATGAATTCACGTAATCGAACTTAAGACAAACTGCAAAGCAAGAAATATGAAAAAAATAATTAAATTGTAGTACATCAAAATTTAGGTTATATTTATTATTGTTATTTTGAATTAAGCACAAAGCTACAGAATGGGCTATCTGTGCTCTACCCACCACGGGTATCGAAACCCGGATTTTAGCGTGTAAGTCCGCAGACATACCGCTGAGCCACTGGGGGGCCAAAATTTATGGATAGCCAAACTGGTTGGAAATATGCGATTAACGAAAATTTTCTACGCGTAGAATACATTAATAAAATAATTAATATACCAGCACACGATAAACCTAATTCTTAAAATAGAATAGTTTTATATATGTATATATATATATATATACTGAATAATACAATCTTATTTCATTTATTTACAGAGAACTCATAGGTGAGGACCCATTGGAAGATTGTCTGTAAAATAGATAGCGCCACTATCGTTTTCTATCGATAAAATTAAAAATATCTCACATTAGCACCAAAATCGCAGTTTTAATAATTAATGATCCAACTTAACTATATTTAGTTTTGCTTGTGTTTATTTATTGGTAATAAGTATTTTCAAAAGTTACAACGTTTACGGTAAACATTGAATAATATTTTTTATTTTAATGGATATGACGTTTTGCGAGCTGGGGTGTCTTTCTCAAGCACACCAATCGAAACGTTGTGCTGAAAAATTTGTAACCTTTGAATTTTTTTCCTTTAAAATACTGTAGTTGTATACAAACATGTTCAGAGTTAAATCTTTGACTTAATTTTGAAATAAATTACCTCTGGTAAAGGTTTTCGAGAACTTCCGTCTACGAAGTTTTAAAATAAAAACGAAATTATCAATTGTTTTCGTGTGTTTGGTTGCTTTTCTTACTCAGTGTCGTCAGAATATATGGTTCACTACGTATTAGCATGTGGAACAAATTAATAATCCACAAAATAAATGGGAGAAAAAGGTAGTCTCTCCTTTAAAGCTGATTTGTTTTGAATTTTGCGCAAAGCTACATGAGGACTATTTGCGCTAGCCGATCTTAATTTAGCAGTGTGAGACTAGAAGGAAGGCAGCTAGTCATCACCACCCACCACCAACTCTTGGGATACTCTTTTACCAACGAATAGTGGGATTTGTCGAATATTATAACATCTCCACGGCTGAAAGGGCGAGCATGTTTGGTGTGATTGGGATTGAAACCTGCGACACTTAGATTATGAATCGAGCGCATTAACCACGTGGCCGTGCTGGGCCTAGTTATGTACTGGAGGTATTTAAAGTTGAAGGATGATTTTAGGACTTCGTTTAAACCAATTTTTATATAAACTTTGGGTAACATGAAGGACTCCGAAACTACGACTCTATAAAGTCATACAGAATTCCGTAATAGTACAATAAAAGTAAAGTCGCAAAACCCGAAAATCTTTCGAAACAATTGTAATTTTATTTTGTTTTCTGTCAAAAACGTAAATTATATTTTAATGAATCATCCAACACATTTCCAGTTTAGTTATGGCTTTGGTTGTACCAATGATTTTGACTTAAATCTAAAAAGATAAAATTCTATTGAAGTCATAAAAATAAGTATTCAAAACGACGGTAAGTAAATTATATTAATTTTGTTTCAAGGATTAACAATTCTTAACTTGATATGAAAAAAATGGGGTTTTGTCAAGTTTTTACAGACTGCAGTAGTTCTGGCCTACACTACTTTTCTTACTGTTATCCAAGTTTCTTCTGATTGGAGTAGTTCTGGCCTACACTACTTTTCTTACTGTTATCCAAGTTTCTTCTGACTGGAGTAGTTCTGGCCTACACTACTTTTCTTACTGTTATCCAAGTTTCTACAGACTGCAGTAGTTCTGGCCTACACTACTTTTCTTACTGTTATCCAAGTTTCTTCTGACTGGAGTAGTTCTGGCCTACACTACTTTTCTTACTGTTATCCAAGTTTCTACTGACTGGAGTAGTTCTGGCCTACACTACTTTTCTTACTGTTATCCAAGTTTCTACTGACTGGAGTAGTTCTGGCCTACACTACTTTTTGTTCCGTTATCCTTTTTTATTGGCTTCGTCACCCTTGTCACAGGTGTTAAGATGAATTACATTCAGAACAGTTGCTTCCAGCTTTGACCTAAAGCCCCATCATGTACACTCCTTGGGTAGAAAAAAACAAACCTAATCCAAATTTGTCTTAAACTCAGAGTTGTTGAGTCCAGAGTGGATTATTTAGTTGTATTTGTAGTGTTCAGTAAAATAATTTAGACAATCATATACGACTCTTCAAACGTCTGACGAGACAGCGACAGCATTAAGGGTATCATAGTATGTGTTTTGTGTTATAACTCGATATAATGTTAAGCGTTACTGTTGAATTGTATTAGTTATTTGGAATTAAACGCAAATTTACACAAAGGATTATCTGTGTTCTGTCCACAACGGGTATCGAAACTCGGTTTTAGATGTGTCAGTTTACAGACATGCCGCTAGGGGCGCCATTGAATTTAAAACTGAAACAACATTCCTTGATGATTATACAGAAGTTTTTAATCTCTGTTCAAAACGATACTTCGCGACCAGGTTAACATCAGGTTACACTGTCTAAGTGGCCTTTAAATCTACCACATACATAAATATGACATGCACATATTCATGTTAACCGATAAATATAAAAAACAAAATAGCCTACAGAATAGAAGTGAACATTCCTGTCCCCCAAAAATCACCATTTTAAAAAGAACCTGTGTTCGAATCGGAAAATTTCATTGATAGTAATGGTTAATTCTAACAGGAGCTAAGTTTGTTGAACCATAAGTAGTAACCCACCCATGGGTTACGAACCACAAATCTAAAGACTCCCAGCGTTGTATAATGGTTATCGAGCTGGTTCTGAAGTTTTTATCTTGTTATTGGTTGTGAGGTGAGATTCGTCATAACGAACACCAACATAATTTGTCCAATCTTGTAGCTCCTGCCAATCAGAAATGAGAGAAACAGGCTCTCACATCTGATCTGTGATCTCCTTTGTAATATTGGGGGATATCCTCGTCTGTCCCTGATGCATAATCAATTTCTAATTTCGCAATCTCTCACTTTCTATCATGGGATCAATATTAACATGATCCTAATTGGTTCTAGCTCTTCCAAAAGGATGTTCAGAATATGGTGTATTACATGTTACCAGTCTTAGTCTTCACATAACAAACAACAACAAACTAATCATCAAAATCCATTAAGAGCCAGATTCTCAGTTTTGGTAATCCTCTTGTATTTGACATAGAGTTATTGTAATTGTAACCAGCTGTTTCTTTTAAGAACATTTTTAGTTCCCTCACACACTTTAATCAAATACCTAAGTTTCTTTACATCTCTCATCTTGTTTGTCAAAACACGTTTCTTAAAACTGTGCCGTTTATTCCTAATTTTATTTACTTTAAGAACTGGTTTAACCACTCAGGTTTCATTTCCCGTATCGACTTTTTATTCTTTTTAGAAACACACACCAGTCTTAAATGAAAATCAAATAGTCAATAAAGACGTTTTAGTTCCTTTCCATTTCACGTTTTACTGGATGGACTTCACACGTTCCGAAATTCTAAAGTACAGTTATCCAAGTTTTTTTAAAAATGAAAATGAATCGTAGTGCTCATCATTTTATCTTTTGTCAAACGTGTCGCAGTACTCGTCGGTTTCTCTTATGTAAAATACATCGTACGTTTAACTCATTTGCATGACAGTTTTTAATACAGTTTAAGCAGATTATCAGTTTTCTTCTTATATGATGTATTTACGTTAAATACACGTTTAACAATAATATACTTGAGTGCCCCCACAATGTTTTGGTTTAGTATTTAGAGGACATTGAAGAACAAATATTTCGATCCTAGCTTGTTCAAACCAGAATAACACGGTTTATCGCTCAATATAATGTATAAAGGGAACAACAAAAACAACACTATTATTTTCTTCATTGATGGGTAGTTGTGGTCATTCTAAAATAATTCCTTGACAACACAAATTTTAACATACTTAATCACACACAGCGAAATTCTAGGATGTCGGAAAATTCATTAATGAAATCTGAAACCATGGCTACTTTAGTTAAGGGATTGCGTATTGGGCTGGTTTAGATATCTCAAACAAAGCTCAATAAGAGACACCTGTGCATTGTCGTCCCTAGTTGGGAGACTAAAGCGAAGGCAACAAGTTAAAAGCACTCGACAAACGGGAGTCTGGTATTGTATTTTTCAGTAGAACTATCTGATAGTAGCCCTATTTTTAACAACGCTACGCTAACTCTGAACACGTCTAAACGTGCACTAGGGCTGGATTTGAAGAAGTCAATAGTGACCAAAATCAGGGAAATGAAACACGCGAAATCAGTTAACAATTTTATTTTTTTCACGTTGAAGTGTCGAACATAAAGTTATTAAGAATAGACTTCACCAACACATTTTATTTGAAAATCGATTTAATTTCTTTTTTAACACGAATTAATATTGATTTAAAGGCGACAACAAGTATAATGTAGATTAGTTGTTCGAACGTTTAAAAATAAATATCTCATTACTTTGTTTATTGATTTAAAAATGATTAATGTTCCTTTGATGTCATCGATAGATGGCGCTGGTGTCATCAGTTACTGCACTCTATTTGCAAGATTCTAGAGGATCCTCACGCATCATTTTTCTGAAATATGAAATATGAATATTGTAGTGATAGAAAACCAGATTACTCTGACACACCATATAACCGATTTGTTTTATCACGCGGCCGTGAGTGAAAGCTTCATTGCTCTTACATTTACAACCAAAGAAATGGATTATAATATTCCCTCTGATACACAAAGTTATTTTCTTAAGTTTTAAAGTAATTTATGGCTGATTTACTTGTTGTTTAACTTCGCATTTTGACTTCTTTAAGCTGCGTGATATTCTATACAAGATTTTCAGGAATAATTTAACAAAACTACATAACGAAAGATGATTTTCATCAAGTTTTGTAGTTCGACATTTTTTAAATTTCTGAACAAGACTATTAATTGGGAAAATATATGTTTCATAATTGTAATTAAAAAGTCCAGACCTTGTCCCCTGTAAAGATGTGGTACTTACCCGCAGTAGTGGGACTGCATCATACATCGGTTTCCATATATCTTGCCTTCAACACAAACAGGTTTATAGTCAGCAGTACAGATGGCAGGACAGAGCTCGTGTCCGCGACAAGTTTCCCATGATTCAGCAGGTTTTATCCTTTAAAAACAGAAACACAACGTTGTAAAACAAACTTCATAAATGGGATATAAGTGTTATGCAATAGTGAAACGAAAATACTCGCTTTTTTTTTTACTTTCTTCATTTTAAAAAAAATGAATGGAAGATCATTTAGAAAATGGAAAACTATAGCATTGATCATTTATCACTTCGAAAGTGTTTATGACTTACAATTTCAAGCAGCTTATTAGTAAAATACGTTGGGATTACAAAGTACTGACTGTGTACATCTAAACACTGTAAAGGTAAAAAGGTGCAGTTTTGAATTACATAAATAATTTTGGAGTGCAAATAAAACTGTGTGAAAACAGGAGTTTGTTTTTTGTAGGTATTGATAACAACTACAAATGACGTGAATCTTTATTTGTTTGTTTTGGAATTTCGCACAAAGCTACTCGAGGGAAGGCAGCTAGTCATTACCACCCACCGCCAACTCTTGGGCTACTCTTTTACCAACGAAAAGTGGGATTGACCGTCACATTATACATCCCAACGGCTGGGAGGGCGAGCATGTTTAGCGCGAACTCGCCACCCTCGGATTACGAGTCACACGCCTTACGCGCTTTGCCATGCCAGGCCATGACGTGAATCATAATTACAAAATAAATACATACATAGATAAATATATTACTCACCCTGAAGCTTTTAGAAAACATTCATTACCGTAGACTTTCCCATCATCACCGCAGACGGGTTTGTAAATAAGAGGACAGGGATATGCAGTAGAGGGCGCTATAAAAGGAGAAATATGTATGAAGATTTAGATAAACAGAAATTAATCATCCAGTAAGAAATCGGCACCGGATATTTAAATGAAAGAAACCAATTCCACTTTGTTTTGAAGACCAGAATTAACTAAGAAAGAAGTTTTTATTTTATTTAATTTGAAGCTTGTGCCACGAAGGTTTTAACGATTCGTAAAGTAGCGACAACATTAAGTGTGTTGTATGTTATTAATAGCAAATTAATTATACACATTAGATAATTAACATAAAATTAATAATATTGGAAAAATAAACTTCAAGTCGAAGTGTAGGATACAGTAAAATAATGAACAACAAATAAAAAGTCTTAATTAAGCCTAGTTTACATCTCAAACCAAAGTAGTGAACAATGAAAATATTAGAAAATTTCACTAAAAATGATTAGAAACGCCCTCTTTAAGTAAAATTAGTAAAGACATATATTTACATATTAAATCAAATGTATCAAGAGTTATGTCTTGGATACGACTCTGGATGAGGATATAATTTAATTTCTAATGTGTATATTTATATTTATGCATGTATATGACACAAACAAATTGCTTGTTTTCATTCATTTACAACTAAAAACATACACATAGATGAATAAGTTTCTTCAATAGCTCACCAGTTACTGCCCACACAACAACGACAAACAAAAGTAACTTGGCTTGAAGAAATTCCATTATTCGTACATGCAGTTAAAAAGTAGTGCCGGTTTGCACTTTATATTTAACAGCAATAGAACAGCGACATTTACATCATAAATCTTTAACTATGAGAATGCAGCCAGATGTACAACAAGTAATGTCGCAGAATGACATCCAGATAACAACCGGTAACCAGTGGTCTACAACTCATTTAATAGTATAACGATTCATATCTTGGGTGTGACGAAACTCACCCGAACATTATCTAAAAATATCAAGTGAGAAAACGATATGTCTTTAAAAACATATTTTATGTCAAATTTTTAATTTCGCTTTTAGAGACAAATAAATTTATTTATCTCGCAAAACTCTCGTGTTTCCAGTTTCTATTAAAACTCAATTTAATTAGTTGATTCAACAGGAGTTATGTTTTAAATACATTTACATTAATATCATTGAAAACTAAATGTAGTTCTTCAAAGTAAAACTGGGAAACTTTCTGTGACAACATGTAATAAACCCTTAGAGACCCATATATGTTTTGAAATAATAAATACGACGTGTCATCATAAACGTACATTTAATAGAAACTTCGGAATATTTGTTGTTTTCTCCTAAAACACGTTTTTTATGTGTTTTATTTTACTAACTATCCATAATGGCTAATTTGACTGACGAAAATTTAGGGTGTACGTCATAAAATAATCATTGTATTCAAGGGATGTCCGTTAGGTTGTGTTTATTTACAACAATTTAGAAAACGGAAACGGTAATAAATGAAACATTGTGATACAGTAGCGTGCCTTAGTTGAATGTTCCACTGAATCATTTCTAGCCAAAACATGTTGGTCACTTTGTACTCGTGTCAGAAGTCGTTGTGTTTATAAAGGTCACGGTGATAGTTTGGTTCTGTGCTAAATCAATCGATGTTTAGTTAGCTCTAATAAAAATAAACTTTCCTACAATTATACTTCGTTGATGTATGTCTCATTAAATAAACGTGCTGTGAAAATAGGTCGTTAATAGGGAATCTTGTTGTTGGGTTTTTATGCGCAAAGCAACTCGCGGCCGAAATGCGATAGCCGTCCATAATTCTACACTGTAAGGCAGCTTGTCATCACTGACCACTTCCAACTCTTAGGCTACTATTTTACCAACGAATAGGCGGATTGACCGTAACATTATAACTTCCCGACGGCAGAAAAGACGAGCATGTTTGGTTGGGCGTGGATGCAAACCTGCGACCCTCAGATTACGAGTCACATGCTTCAACCGACCCGGCCATGACATCTTGATTTTGTTTGTTTTGCAATTTCGCACAAAGCTACCCGAGGGCTATCTGTATCAGCCGTTCTTAATTTAGCAGTGTATTACTAGAGGGAAGGCAGCTAGTCATCACCACCCACCGCCAACTCTTGGGCTACTCTTTTACCAACGAATATAACATAACGTATTTTTTTATTGTTTTCGTATCAACATTTGTTATGACGTTCGAATGAGTTTCGTTAGCCTTTCTGATACTAAGATAACATTCGATAAGTTTTTCTTTTTTTTCAACTGGCTACAGGCGAAGAAACGGAAACAGTATTTTCATCTGGGTGTCACCATGCGACATTACTTGTTAAACATATGGTCATATTCGCATACTTAAGGATCTAGACTATAGGTAGAGCTATTCTGACGCTACTAAATATAAGTGCAACCAATTATTTGCAGGACATACGAAGAAAACATGGACTTTCGTCAAGCCAGCTTAGTTTTGTTTGTCGGAGTTATGTGGGCAGTAATTGGTGAGCTCTTGAACAAACACTGTGATCTATTTCTATATATGAGTAGAAATTAGTGTTTTATTCTCTTTTATATGTTATGATTTGTTGACGATGTCCATGAGTCATTTAAACGACTTGGCAAACAACCAGACATGGAATCTGAACTGACGTTTCTTTTGTACGGTTTATCCATCTCTGATTTCATCTAAATGTTTGCCTGCGCCATTTTCTTCTATATTATAACTTTTATCTATTCATTCTTATACTCCAAATTTTACGTAAATATATTGTTTAACTTTTAAGGTACTTTAAATCTTATTTAATAAAACTGTTACACAAAACACATCTTATAAAACACTTAACATTTCCGCTGGGACAGCAGTAAGTCTTCGGATTTACAACGCTAAAATCAGGGATTCGATTCTCTTCTATTGACATCGCATGTAGCCTGTTGTGGCTTTGCTATTAACAACGTGCAACACACTTAACGTTGTCGCTACCTCACAAATCGTGGAAACCGTCGTAGTTTAGCTTCGAACTAAATAAAATAAAAACTTGCACATAAAACTGTAACTTTTTCTTAGCCAATTCTGGTCCACAAAACAAAACTGAATTGGTTTCTTTCGTTTGAATATCTGGTGTCGATTTCTTACTCGGTGAATAATTTCTATTTATTTTAATCTAAATATATTTCTCATTTTATAGCGCCCTCTACTGCTCCTTGTCCTAGTATTTACAAACCTGTTTGCGGTGCTAATGGAAAAGTTTACGATAATGAGTGTTTACTAAACAAGGCAGGGTAAGGAATTTACCTGTGTATTCATTTGTTTGGTTATCATGATTCACGCGATTTGCAGTTGTTTCCTGTACCTACAGAAAACACGCTATTTTCACACAGTTTTATTTGTACTCCCAAATTATCTACGTAATTCAAAAATTCACCTTTTTGCCTTCACAATGTTTAGATTTGCACAATCAGTACTTTGTAATCTCAACGTATTTTATTATTAAGCTGCTTGAAATTGTAAATCATAAACACCTTCGAAGTGATAAATGTTATAGTTTTCCGTTTGCTAAATGATCTACCAATTAAAAATATTTATTATAATGAAGAAAATTAAAAACAAATATTTTCGTTTCACTGTTACATAACACTTATATCCGATTCACAAAATTTGTTTCACCACGTTGTGTTTCTGTTTTAAAAGGATAGAACCTGCTAAATCATGGGAAACTTGCCGCGGACACGAACTCTGCCCTTCTCATTGTACTAAAGAGTACGATCCTGTCTGTGTTGAAGGCAAGATATATGGAAACCGATGTGTGATGCAGTCTCACTTCTGCGGGTAAGTATCACATCTTTACAGAGGTCAAGAATTTTTAATTACAATTTTGGAACTGAGTGAATGTTTAATAGTAAACATTCGTTGCTGTTGCAGTGTGTTACTTAACCAACGGTATTATTAAAAAACAAATAAGTTTTGAAGTGTGAACATTGACATACAACGTTACTTCTTACATTGTCTCCTTATCGCATTTTTAGAGAGTGTGCAAACTATCATGGATCGAAATGTGCAGACTAAAACTAAAAACTAACCAAAGATAAATCAGTTACAACTTACTTTGAATTTTACAAAAGTTAAGTAGGTAGAAAACTTTGTGTAACAGAAAAGATATTAAAATGTCAGGTTGTCCAGAAATAAATGTCGGAATTCTCACTGTGACATTTAGAAACTGAATATTGAGTAATTTATCATTGGTGGGTCGGTTTAATCCAACTTTTGTCGTTCACAAAATGTTTTAATTGTCTGACGTTTCATCTCTTCTCGGAGTAAATTTTGGAACCCCCAGATAGCATGGCGAAAAAGAACTTGTAGAAAAGCTAGACACAAGCATTGCTAACCACCAGAGTGTGATTGGAAACACCAAGGAGTTGGATGAGTGTGTAAAACAATTGGCGTTAGGAGACCTGTTAAGGTTGACACTCCAAAAATTGGGGAATCGAGGTTCTGCCTCGTCCACCTCATTCCTTTCCCCTACGAATTCCTATTTTCTTCAAGCACATCAAACAATTTGTTGAACAATAAATGTTTTCAAAACCAGACAGCCGCAGAAGTTCATTAACAATAGAATCTCTTGATTTTTATAGCAGGGACAGAAACAGCATCGTTACAAGTTAGCAAAAGTGGGTTGGAGCAAATGGCGCTTACTTTGATTAAAGCATGTTTTACAACACTGGTTTATACTTTTCCAAACTTCGCAGTCCAAAAACATTTATTTGTGGACAACCTAATATATTAAAACAGTTTGAAAGTATATGGCTGATGAAGCTTTCATTCACGCCCGCGTGATAAACACGTCAGTGATTTAATATGCTTGTATGATTTGTTTTTATATCATTACAATATCGTCATTGTCTTGGTATTCACTTTTAGAAAAGTCATGCACGAGAATCCACTAGAAGCTTGCCTGTAGAATGTACGAGATGGTGACACTACCGCTTCCTATTGACAACATAAAACAACAGTAATTTTATTTTATCCTGAATTACACTATCGTAACCATAAACTAATTTATTTCGTGTTCAGCAACCAATTTTTAAATTAACCGTCAAATAAAATGTATTTGTTAAACCTGTTCTCAGTAGCTGTATCTCAAATAAAATTATCATTAATTTCACGTGTTTCATTTTACTGCCTTTGAAAACTGTTGACGTATTTTGTTCGAATCTACACTTAGTGGACGGTAATTAATGTTATAAATCCGTATACTGTTAACTGTGAGACAGAGGATGTTCTGTGAAGGGAAACAGTCAAATAACACGACTTTATAATATAGTAGCTTGTTTGTTTTTGAATTTCACGCACAGATACACGAGGGCTATCTGCGCTATTCGTCCTTGATTTAGCAGTGTGAGACAAAGGGGAAGCTATCACCACTCACCGTCAACTCTTGGGCTATGTTTCTACGAAAAAACAGTAGGATAGATCGTCTCATTATAACGTCCCCACGGCTAAAAAGATGAGTATGTTTGGTGTGAGTTGAGTGCCTTAAAAGCATGGGTACTCTGAAATGATGCATTGTCTTCAAAACTAGAATGTGAAGAAACAGTATCTCTTATCTGACTATATTCATTTAAACAATATGACTGATATAACTTTCTATGGTGGGGGCGTTAATATTAATTAATACAATGCAATTGTTTTACATTGTAATTTATTTTGAACTTCTTATACAGTATTTTGTTATCCCCAATTTTGATGACTGTGTGCAAACATTGTGTTTGAATTAATGGTGAAAAACAAACAGCGAACTAACAGACAAACGACGTTTTTGTAACGAAATATCCTTATATTTTGATTAATAATTTCAATCTTCCTCGAAGCGACACCTGTTGATAATTAATAGAATTTCTTTATGTCCAATCACAACATTGCTATTTTTGAACAATTACCATGAATAAAATGAATTGAAGAATTGTTTCTATTAATTAATTACCGACGTTATAGATATAAATTTATTGATTTGTCAGAGTCAAACAGTTTCGGTAACTTCCATTATGTTACCAAGCAATAATACCTGCAAACCCTTGTATTTCTATAACATTTTACCAACCTTATAATTAATTACCTGGATCAACATAGTCGTCCGTTATATTAGGCGTTTACAAAATGTGTATACAACAACGTATTCTTTTATCTCTCTTCATTTTATAAGCACTTCAGTGTTTTATTACACAGGCTTTCTTCAAATGGATCAGACATTTAATTACAAACATTCAATATTCACAAGACAAGCGTCTCATATTAGAACTACGTTTACAATCACCAAGCCTGACTTGTTAGTTTACAACATGGCCACACAATACATTGTCCAGTAACTTTACACTAATTTGTGGTTATCATTTAACAAAGATTGTTTTAAAGTTTAAACTCCGATTTTTAACAATTATCAACTTTCAAATTGAAATATATATTACACAAGTTTTCCTTTCATCTATTGGCAGTGAACCGTGTTAAAATTTCTTCCACAAGCTACTAATCTAAATTTGTAGAAAACAACCAGCACTTTTAATCTCACAAGCCCAAAAATTTGAAATCTCAAAGAACAATACGTAACTCTCCTAAATCACCCAAACTTCAGTTTTTGTTTTTTTATGACACGAGTATAATATACTCTTACATAAAGCTTTCAACACCTTCAGTTGACTAAGTAATGAAACATAGATAATTCATTGTGTAGTAAACCAACCTCAGTTACACGGCTGAACCATTGGAAAGACAGGAACAAAAATAATAGTTTGTTTTCAACATCACGAATGGCAGAAACGACAGATAATAATATAAATCAACATTTTGGAAGATGAAAAATTGTGTTCTGAAGCTCATATCTATAGCTCGAAAGTGCAAATTGAAAAAATTAATATTTAACGTTTTGCGAGGAAATTAAAAAGAAAAGAGTAACAAATACGCTCACGTGCGGGATCATACACCATAGTTTGTGCAGCGAATTAGGCTTAGGTAGAATATTATATATAATGTTACAGTTAAGATAAAACAGAAAGTTGCTTTGAAACTCACGTTCGCTGACCACCTGCGATCCTTATTATTCATTGGTAAAAGAGTAGCCCAAGAGTTGGCGGTTAGTGGTGATGAATAACTGCCTTCCCTCTCGTCTTGCACTGTTAAATTAGGGACGGCTAGCACAGATAGCCTTCCTGTACTTTTGCGCCAAATTCGAAACAAACCAAACAAATCTTCGAGTGGGGTTAAAAATACACCCCGAAATTATGAAACTATGAACAGAGTTTCTACATCTGACAGAAAACAGTCGATGCTGTAAACCACTCCATCAGCTCCACAGGTGGGGCTCTAAAGAAGAGGACAGATGACAGTCGAAGAAGCGAGCCCTGTAAGAGTGATAAAAACCAGAGAAGCATTAGGCCTAATAATAATAATTACCTGTATACACGAAACTAGAACAACAGAAATTCGACTCTTGTTACTAAATCGATAACGGATTACTCTTTGAAACAAACCTAATCCAAATTTGTCTTGAACTCAGAGTTGTTGAGTCCAGAGTGGACTATTTAGTTGTATTTGTAGTGTTCAGTAAAATAATTTAGACAATCATATACCACTCTTCAAACGTCTGACGAGACAGTGACAGCATTAAGGGTATAATAGTGTGTGTTTTGTGTTATAACTCGACACGGTGCAAACAAATGACTTTTGTAGTACACTGGAAGTTAAACAGTATACTTTGGAAATGGAGTGTCCGAGTGGATGGACAGACAAAAAGAATTAGTGAACATACATACATGAAGATTAAAATATTCTCGTGTTATGTGTTAATTAAATATGACATTTTAAATAAATTAACAGAAAATATTTAACAAATTCATTGTTTATTACTTCAATATTCAAATGTAAATCCGGAATATATCAGAAGATTCATTTTATTACAAATCACTAGCCATGAAGTAAAATATAATCTAAACCTGGTCTGAATACTATGAACGTTACACTAGAAACACTGAAAGTGTCCACGTGTAATTCCATACGAAACAGTCATCGGTTAAAATTGCAGCTTCACATACAAATATGCAAAATTTTTTGGTATATCACAAGCGTTCGTTTGGTTGTTGTAAGCCAGAGAGCTACATAACGGTCTATCCGTATTGTGCCTCCACGGGTAAGAGAACACTGCTTTTGGTATTATAAGCCTTCAGACTTATCGCTGCGGAGGCACCACAGATGTGCCTTAAAAGCCGAATACTGTAAAAATATTTTAACAGATGAATCAATTCATATAAGTTCATCATTTCTAATTGGTTGGCTGTTTGTCAAATCAAATGAATGATTTGTCGTCAGTTTCTACTTTTTTGTTACGTCTTTAGAAGTCAGATTAGGTTTGGTGAAATTATTTATCAAAACTAAGTTTGTACCTTAATACTAAATTATACCTATTTGAAAACTTAAACCAATAAGGGTGTTTTCTAAAGACGGCTGGCGCGAGTTTCAAATCTTTAATCATAGTAAAGTACAGAACATTCAACCTTCTTATGTCACCTTCTGGTTAACAAAGATTGCAAACTCGTATTGTTAACCTGAAGATGGCCAGATCGAATCATTGTTCTATACTTTATTTTAGATAAAGTTTCAATACCCATACTAGTCGTCCTGAGATACATTTTTACTTTAAATGTGTTTATCTTCATCGTGAAGAATTTTTTCTGTTGAATAACAAAGTTATATTTTTAATTATCAATCCGTTGATTCATCACTGTCCCACCAGGGAAAAAACAAAAGGAGTTTAATGGTCATCATATGTAATATTCCAGGCGGTGTATCTAGTAATCTTGTATAATGCAATAGTGGTGACTGGTTCCAATAAATCCTGAATAAATTTAGTTCGAATATATCAAAAGTAATGAGTAATAAAACATTATAAGCTGCGACAATAAATAATTAAATAACTTCGTAAAGCGTCATCTAAACTAAACTGTGGTAATATCAGAAGATGAATTGTAAAAAAAATATAGGGGAATAAAACAAATTTCATTCCTGAGTCTTTAGCTGAAATCGATATATTTACTCAAATATTTTCAAAACTGCAAATTTATCAATAACATTTCTTTACTGACTCACCAGTTGCTTCCCACACAACTACGATGAACAAAAATAATTTGAATTGGTAACATTTCATTTTACTGTAAATATACACTGAACATGTGAAACGATCTTGGAATCGTATTTACATGCTATCAGTTAGCGTTATCTATACATTAGCTATCTAACTACAGTAATATATGAAATGTTCCCCAGGCAAAGTCTCACGAAGACACGAGACAAAAAGGTAACAATATGATTCTTAGTCTACAGGGTTTTAGCTCAGGCAAACGTTTCGATACACGAAGTGGGAAAATCACAAATGGCCGACTGTGTAGCTACGCACTTAATTACAAACTACGACACAAAGTAAATTGTATTAATTTTCATTTCAAGGTTAACAATTTATATCTACTTGTATACGTGTGGCGTTGTGTCAAGTTTCTACTGACTCGAGTAATTCTGGCCTACACTATTTTTCTTTACGTTGTCCTAATTTCCACTGACTGGAGTAGTTTTAGTCTATAATACTTTTATTTACGTTTTCCAGTTTCTACTGAGGGGAGTAGTTCTGGCCTACACTACTTTTCTTACTGTTATCCAAGTTTCTTCTGACTGGAGTAGTTCTGGCCTACACTACTTTTCTTACTGTTATCCAAGTTTCTACTGACTGGAGTAGTTCTGTCCCATACTACTTTTTGTTCCGTTATCCTTTTTTATTGGCTTCGGCACCATTGTCACAGGTGTTAAGATGAATTACATTCAGAACAGTTGCTTCCAGCTTTGACCTAAACCCCCATCATGTACACTACTAGGGTAGATAAAACACTTCAAATATAATGTTAAGCGTTATTGTTGAATTGTATTAGTTATTTGGAATCAAACGCAAATTTACACAAAGGATTATCTGTGTTCTGTCCACAACGGGTATCGAAACTCGGTTTTAGATGTGTCAGTTTACAGACATGCCGCTAGGGGCGCCATTGAATTTAAAACTGAAACAACATTCCTTGATGATTATACAGAAGTTTTTAATCTCTGTTCAAAATGATACTTCGCTATCAGGGTACACTGTCTAAGTGGCCTATAAATCTACCACATACATAAATATGACATGCACATATTCATGTTAACCGATAAATATAAAAAACAAAATAGCCTACAGAATACAAGTGAACATTCCTGTCCCCCAAAAATCACCATTTTAAAAAGAACCTGTGTTCGAATCGGAAAATCTCATTGATAGTAATGGTTAAATCTAACAGAAGCTAAGTTTGTTGAACCATAAGTAGTAACCCACCTATGGGTTACGAACCACAAATCTAAAGAGCCCCAGCATTGTTTAATGGTTATCGAGCTGGTTTTGAAGTTTGTATCTTGTTATTGGTTGTGAGGTGAGATTCGTCATAACGAACACCAATATAATTTGTCCAATCTTGTAGCTCCTGCCAATCAGAAATGAAAGAAAGAGGCTCTCACATCTGATCTGTGATCTTCTTTGTAGTATTGAGGGATATCCTCGTCTGTTCCTGATGCATAATCAATTTTTAATTTCTCAATCTCTCACTTTCTATCATGGGATCAATATAAACATGATCCTAATTGGTTCTAGCTCTTCCAAAACAATGTTCAGGATATGGTGTATTACATGTATACTCTCTTATGATGAGAGACATCTCTTAGTCTTCACATACCAAACAACAACAAACTAATCATCAAAATCCATTAGGAGCCAGATTCTCAGTTTTGGTAATCCTCTTGTATTTGACATAGAGTTATTGTAATTGAAACCAACTGTTTCTTTTAAGAACATTTTTAGTTCCCTCACACACTTTAATCAAATACCTAAGTTTCTTTACATCTCTCATCTTGTTTGTCAAAACACGTTGCTTAAAACTGTGCCGTTTATCCCTAATTTTATTTACTTTAAGTACTGGTTTAACCACTCAGGTTTCATTTCCCGTATCGACTTTTTATTCTTTTTAGAAACACACACCAGTCTTAAATGAAAATCAAATAGTCAATAAAGACGTTTTAGTTCTTTTCCATTTCACGTTTTACTGGATGGACTTCACACGTTCCGAAATTCTAAAGTACAGTTATCCAAGTTTTTTTAAAAATGAAAATGAATCGTAGTTCTCATCATTTTATCTTTTGTCAAACGTGTCGCAGTACTCGTCGGTTTTTCTTATGTAAAATACATCGTACGTTTAACTCATTTGCATGACAGTTTTTAATACAGTTTAAGCAGATTAGCAGTTTTCTTCTTACATGATGTATTTACGTTAAATACACGTATAACAATAATATACTTGAGTGTTCCACAATGTTTTGGTTTAGTATTTAGAGGACATTGAAGAACAAATATTTCGATCCTAGCTTGTTCAAACCAGAATAACACGGTTTATCGCTCAATATAATGTATAAAGGGAACAACAAAAACAACACTATTGTTTTCTTCATTGATGGGTAGTTGTGGTCATTCTAAAGTAATTCCTTAACAACACAAATTTTAACATACTTAATCACGCACAGCGAAATTCTAGGATGTCGGAAAATTCATTAATGAAATCTGAAACCATGGCTACTTTAGTTAAGGGATTGCGTATTGGGCTGGTTTAGATATTTCAAACAAAGCTAAATAAGAGACACCTGTACGTTGTCGTCCCTAGTTTTGAGCTGGCAGACTAAAGCGAAGGCAACAAGTTAAAAGCACTCGACAAACTGTAGTCTGGTATTGTATTTTTCAGTAGAACTATCTGATAGTAGCCCTGTTTTTAACAACGCTACGCTAACTCTGAACACGTCTAAACGTGCACTAGGTCTGGATTTGAAGAAGTCAATAGTCACCAAAATCAGGGAAATGAAACACGCGAAATCAGTTAACAATTTTATTTTTTTCACGTTGAAGTGTCGAATATAAAGTTATTAAGAATAGACTTCACCAACACATTTTATTTGAAAATCGATTTAATTTCTTTTTAACACGAATTAATATTGATTTAAAGGCGATAACAAGTATAATGTAGATTAGTTGTTCGAACGTTTAAAAATAAATATCTCATTACTTTGTTTATTGATTTAGAAATGATTAATGTTCCTTTGATGTCATCGATAGATGGCGCTGATGTCATCAGTTACTGCACTCTATTTGCAAGATTCTAGAGGATCCTCACGCATCATTTTTCTGAAATGTGAAATATGAATATTGTAGTAATAGAAAACCAGATTACTCTGACACACCATATTACCGATTTGTTTTATCACGCGGCCGTGAGTGAAAGCTTCATTGCTCTTACATTTACAACCAAAGAAATGGATTATAATATTCCCTCTGATACACAAAGTTATTTTCTTAAGTTTTAAAGTAATTTATGGCTGATTTACTTGTTGTTTAACTTCACATTTTGACTTCTTTAAGCTGAGTGATATTCTATACAAGATTTTCAGGAATAATTTAACAAAACTACATAACAAAAGATGATTTTCATCAAGTTTTGTAATTCGACACTTTTTTAAATTTCTGAAGAAGACTATTAATTGGGAAAATATATGTTTCATAATTGTAACTAAAAAGTCCAGACCTTGTCCCCTGTAAAGATGTGGTACTTACCCGCAGTAGTGAGACTGCATCATACATCGGTTTCCATATATCTTGCCTTCAACACAAACAGGTTTATAGTCAGCAGTACAGATGGCAGGACAGAGCTCATGTCCGCGACAAGTTTCCCATGATTCAGCAGGTTTTATCCTTTGAAAACAGAAACACAACGTCGTAAAACAAACTTCATATATGGGATATAAGTGTTATGCAATAGCGAAACGAAAATATTCGCTTGTTTTTGTTTTTTTTACTTTCTTCATTTTAAAAAAAATAAATGGAAGATCATTTAGAAAATGGAAAACTATAGCATTTATCATTTATCACTTCGAAAGTGTTTATGATTTACAATTTCAAGCAGCTTAATAGTAAAATACGTTGGGATTACAAAGTACTTACTGTGTACATCTAAACATTGTAAAGGTAAAAAGGTGCAGTTTTGAATTACATAAATAATTTTGGAGTGCAAATAAAACTGTGTGAGAACAGGGGTTTGTTTTCTGTAGGTATTGATAACAACTACAAATGACGTGAATCTTTATTTGTTTGTTTTGGAATTTCGCACAAAGCTACTCGAGGGCTATCTGTGCTAGCCGTCCCTAATTTAGCAGTGTAAGACTAGAGGGAAGGCAGCTAGTCATCACCACCCACCGCCAACTCTTGGGCTACTCTTTTAACAACTAAAAGTGGGTTTGACCCTCACATTATACACCCCCACGGCTGGGAGGGCGAGCATGTTTAGCGCGAACCCGCCACCCTCGGATTACGAGTCACACGCCTTACGCGCTTTGCCATGCCAGGCCATGACGTGAATCATAATTACAAAATAAATACATACATAGATAAATATATTACTCACCCTGAAGCTTTTAGAAAACATTCATTACCGTAGACTTTCCCATCATCACCGCAGACGGGTTTGTAAATAAGAGGACAGGGATATGCAGTAGAGGGCGCTATAAAAGGAGAAATATGTATGTAGATTTGATAAACAGAAATTAATCATCCAGTAAGAAATCGGCACCGGATATTCAAATGAAAGAAACCAATTCCACTTTGTTTTGAAGACCAGAATTAACTAAGAAAGAGTTATAGTTTTAAACTTTGCAAGTTTTTATTTTGTTTAGTTTGAAGCTTGTACCACGAAGGTTTTAACGATTCGTAAAGTAGCGACAACATTAAGTGTGTTGTATGTTATTAATAGCAAATTAATTATACACATTAGATAATAAACGTAAAATTAATAATATTGGAAAAATAAACTTCAAGTCGAAGTGTAGGATACAGTAAAATAATGAACAACAAATAAAAAGTCTTAATTAAGCCTAGTTTACATCTCAAACTAAAGTAGTGAACAATGAAAATATTAGAAAATTTCACTAAAAATGATTAGAAACGCCCTCTTTAAGTAAAATTAGTAAAGACATATATTTACATATTAAATCAAATGTATAAAAAGTTATGTCTTTGATACGACTCTGGATGAGAATATAAAACAAATTGCTTGTTTTCATTCATTTACAACTAAAAACATACAAACAGATGAATAAGTTTCTTTAATAGCTCACCAGTTACTGCCCACACAAGAACGACAAACAAAAGTAACTTGGCTTGAAGAAATTCCATTATTCGTACATGAAGTTAAAAAGTAGTGCCGGTTTGCACTTTATATTTAAAAGCAATAGAACAGCGACATTTACATCATAAATCTTTAACTATGAGAATGCAGCCAGATGTACAACAAGTAATGTCGCAGAATGACATCCAGATAACAACCGGTAACCATAGTCCACAACTCATTTAATAGTATAACGATTCATATCTTGGGTGTGACGAAACTCACCCGAACATTATCTAAAAATAGCAAGTGAGAAAACGATATGTGTTTAAAAACATATTTTATGTCAAATTTTTAACTTCGCTTTTAGAGACAAATAAATTTATTTATCTCGCAAAACTCTCGTGTTTCCTATTTCTATTAAAACTCAATTTAATTAGTTGATTTAACAGGAGTTATGTTTTAAATACATTTACATTAATATCACTGAAAACTAAATGTAGTTCTTCAAAGTAAAACTGGGAAACTTTCTGTGACAACATGTAATAAACCCTAAGAGACCCATATACCGGTATGTTTTGAAATAATAAATACGACGTGTCATCATAAACGTACATTTAATAGAAACTTCGAAATATTTGTTGTTTTCTCCTAAAACACGTTTTTTATGTGTTTTATTTTACTAACTATCGATAATGGCTAATTTGACTGACGAAAATTTAGGGTGTACGTCATAAAATAATCATTGTATTCAAAGGATGTCCGTTAGGGTGTGTTTATTTACAACAATTTAGCAAACGAAAACGGTAATAAATGAAACATTGTGATACAGTAGCGTGCCTTAGTTGAATGTTCCACTGAATCATTTCTAGCCTCAACACGTTGGTCACTTTGTACTCGTGTCAGAAGTCGTTGTGTTTATAAAGGTCACGGTGATAGTTTGGTTCTGTGCTAAATCAATCGATGTTTAGTTAACTCTAACAAAAATAAACTTTCCTACAATTATGCTTCGTTGATGTATGTCTCATTAAATAAACGTGCTGTGAAGATAGGTCGTTAATAGGGAATCTTGTTGTTGGGTTTTTATGCGCAAAGCAACTCGCGGCCGAAATGCGATAGCCGTCCATAATTCTACACTGTAAGGCAGCTTGTCATCACTGACCATCTCCAACTCTTAGGCTACTATTTTACCAACGAATAGGTGGATTGACCGTAACATTATAACTTCCCGACGGCAGAAAAGACGAGCATGTTTGGTTGGGCGTGGATGCAAACCTGCGACCCTCAGATTACGAGTCACATGCTTCAACCGACCCGGCCATGACATCTTGATTTTGTTTGTTTTGGAATTTCGCACAAATCTACTCGAGGGCTATCTGTATCAGCCGTTCCTAATTTGGCAGTGTAAGACTAGAGGGAAAGCAGCTAGTCATCACCACACACCGCCAACTCTTGGGCTTCTCTTTTACCCACGAATAGTGGGATTAGCGCATGTTTGGTGCGACCGGGATGCGAACCCTCGACTTTCAGATAAAGAGTCGCACGCTTCAACCGACCTGGCCAGGGGATCTTGAAGTCAAGGCTTCGGAAAGGAAACATTTTTCGGAAAAATTGTTTTTGTAGTTAAAATACAAACAGGTTCGTAAATTAAATTCCTAAAGTTCACCCCTATTTTTCTGGTATTCTGTTCCTAAACTTAACCTCCCATAAGTGTTTCCTTACATAAATATTCTTCTAAAGCTAAGAGCAGTTCTGTAACATAAACGAATTTTTAAAATAATAGGTATTGTTCACATATTACTGAGTTATTTGGAGACACTGATCAGATGTGGAAACTTTTTTACATCATTCGAGGTAAAAATATTCCTCATAGAAAGAAAATGGTAGTTGTAAGTAAAAAACCAGGTTGATTCACAAATAAAAATTAAAAGAAAAACATAATAAATTCAGGAAATCTAAACTGGCTGGTAAAAACATTGTGTGGTATAACACGATGTTTAGTTTGTTTGTTTGCTTTTGAATTTCGGATAAAGCTACCTATCTCTGATAGCTGTCTCTAATTTAGCAGTGTAAAACTAGAGGGAAGGCAGCTAGTCATCACCACCCACCGCCAACTCT
The DNA here is from genome assembly GCA_011833715.1 of Carcinoscorpius rotundicauda. NCBI lineage: Eukaryota > Metazoa > Arthropoda > Merostomata > Xiphosura > Limulidae > Carcinoscorpius > Carcinoscorpius rotundicauda. The sequence goes on along the minus strand of CM022394.1, from coordinate 124,776,362 downwards.
TGAGTGACTCGTTTACCGACGAATATAACATAACGTATTTTCTTATTGTTTTCGTATCAACATTTGTTATGACGTTCGAATGAGTTTCGTTAGCCTTTCTGATACTAAGATAACATTCGATATGTTTTTCTTTTTTTTTTTAAACTGGCTACAGGCGAAGAAACGGAAACAGTATTTTTATCTGGATGTCACCATGCGACATTACTTGTTAAGCATATGGTCATATTCGCATACTTAAGGATCTAGACTATAGGTAGAGCTATTCTGACGCTACTAAATATAAGTGCAACCAGTTATTTGCAGGACATACGAAGAAAACATGGACTTTCGTCAAGCCAGCTTAGTTTTGTTTGTCGGAGTTATGTGGGCAGTAATTGGTGAGCTCTTGAACAAACACTGTGATCTATTTCTATATATGAGTAGAAATTAGTGTTTTATTCTCTTTTATATATTTATAATGAACTAGTAGCTTAGGAAATAACAATTAAAGTTTCTAAACGGAATCGTCCACACTTCTTATTAGTTTTATTTTATTCGTACATTTAAGACTTTATGTGTGTACACATTTATTTCAATTGGACATTTTTTGGTCATTTGAAGTCGAACTTCATGACGTTCTATTATTCAATACAGGTTTCTTGTAAACTAGGCTTAACTAAGACTATTGAAATAAAAGCAAGGGTTCATTATAATTGCCACTACGAACAAATATTTTCCAATATTATAAACTGTATGCTTTTTGTGTGTCATCTAATATGTATCATTTAGTATTTTAGTTGTAACGAGAAATTTTAATAAACTTAAAATGTTATGATTTGTTGACGATGTCCATGAGTCATTTAAACGACTTGGCAAACAACCAGACATGGAATCTAAACTCGCGTTTCTTTTGTACGGTTTATCCAACTCTGATTTCATCTAAATGTTTGTCCTGTGCCATTTTCTTCCATATTATAACTTTTATCTATTCATTCTTATACTCCAACTTTTACGTAAATATATTGTTTAACTTTTAAGGTACTTTAAATCTTATTTAATAAAACTGTTACACAAAACACATCTTATAAAACACTTAACATTTCCGCTGGAACAGCACTAAGTCTTCCGATTTACAACGCTAAAATCAGGGATTCGATTCCCTTCGATGGACATCGCATGTAGCCTGTTGTGGCTTTGCTATTAACAACATGCAACACACTTAACGTTGTCGCTAACGTTTGAACTAAATAAAATAAAAACTTGCACTTAAAACTGTAACTTTTTTTAGCGAATTCTGGTCCACAAAACAAAACTGAATTGGTTTCTTTCGTTTGAATATCTGGTGTCAATTTCTTACTCGGTGAATAATTTCTATTTATTTTAATCTAAATATATTTCTCATTTTATAGCGCCCTCTACTGCTCCTTGTCCTCATACTTACAAACCTGTTTGCGGTGCTAATGGAGAAGTCTACGATAATGAGTGTTTTCTAAACAAGGCTGGGTAAGTAATTTACCTATGGATTCATTTGTTTGGCTATCATGATTCACGTGATTTGCAGTTGTTTCCAGTGCCTACAGAAAACACGCTATTTTCACACAGTTTTATTTGTACTTCCAAATTACCTACGTAATTCAAAAATTCACCTTTTTGCCTTCACTATGTTCAGATTTGCACAATCAGTACTTTGTAATCTCAACGTATTTTATTATTAAGCTGCTTGAAATTGTAAATCATAAACACCTTTGAAGTGATAAATGTTATAGATGTTTTCGTTTCACTGTTACATAACACTTATATCCGTTTCACAAAGTTTGTTTCACCACGTTGTGTTTCTGTTTTAAAAGGATAGAACCTGCTGAATCATGGGAAACTTGCCGCGGACATGAACTCTGCCCTTCTGTCTGTACTGAAGAGTACGATCCTGTCTGTGTTGAAGGCAAGATATATGGAAACCGATGTGTGATGCAGTCTCACTTCTGCGGGTAAGTACCACATCTTTACAGAGGTCAAGAATTTTTAATTACAATTTTGGAACTGAGTGAATGTTTAATAGTAAACATTCGTTGCTGTTGTAGTGTGTTACTTAACCAACGGTATTATTAAAAAACAAGTAAGTTTTGAAGTGTGAACGCTGAATTACAACGATACTTCTTATACTGTTTCCTTATCGCATTTTTTAGAGAATGTGCAAACTATCATGGATCGAAATGTGCAGACTAAAACTAAAAACTAACCAAAGATAAATCAGTTACAACTTACTTTGAATTTCACAAAAGTTAAGTAGGTAGAAAACTTTGTGTAACAGAAAAGATATTAAAATGTCAGGTTGTCCAGAAATAAATGTCGGAATTCTCACTATGACATTTAGAAACTGAATATTGAGTAATTTATCATTGGTGGGTCGGTTTAATCCAACTTTTGTCGCTCAAAAGGTGTCTTAATTGTCTGACGTTTCATCTCTACTCGGAGTAAAATTTGGAATCTCCAGATAGCATGGCGAAGAAGAACTTGTAGAAAAGCTAGACACAAGCATTGCTAACCACCAAAGTGTGATTGGAAACACCAAGGAGTTGGATGAGTGTGTAAAACAATTGGCGTTAGGAGAACTGTCAAGGTTGACACTCCAAAAAATGGAGAATCGAGGTTCTGCCTCGTCCACCTCATTCCTTTCCCCTACGAATTCCTATTTTCTTCAAGCACTTCAAACAATTTGTTGAACAATAAATGTTTTCAAAACCAGACAGCCGCAGAAGTTCATTAACAATAGAATCTCTTGATTTTTATAGCAGGGACAGAAACAGCATCGTTACAAGTTAGCAAAAGTGGGTTGGAGCAAATGGCGCTTACTTTGATTAAAGCATGTTTTACAACACTGGTTTATACTTTTCCAAACTTCGCAGTTCAAAAACATCTATTTGTGGACAACCTAATATATTAAAACAGTTTGAAAGTATATGACTAATGAAGCTTTCATTCACGCCCGCGTGATAAACACGTCAGTGATTTAATATGCTTGTATGATTTGTTTTTATATCATTACAATATCGTCATTGTCTTGGTATTCACTTTTAGAAAAGTCGTGCACGAGAATCCACTAGAAGCTTGCTTGTAGAATGTACGAGATGGTGACACTACCGCTACCTATTGACAACATAAAACAACAGTAATTTTATTTTATCATGAATTAAATTATGGTTACTTTAAACTAATTTTATTTCGTGTTCAGCAACCAATTTTTAAATTAACCCTCAAATAAAATGTATTTAGAAACCTGTTCTCAGTAGCTGTATCTCAAATAAAATTATCATTAATTTCACGTGTTTCATTTTCCTGCCTTTGAAAACTGTTGACGTATTTTGTTCGAATCTACACTTAGTGGACGGTAATTAATGTTATAAATCCGTATACTGTTAACTGTGAGACAGAGGATGTTCTGTGAAGGAAAACAGTCAAATAACACGACTCTATAATATAGTAGCTTGTTTGTTTTTGAATTTTACGTACAGCTTCACGAGGGCTATCTGCGCTATTCGTCCTTGATTTAGCAGTGCACGACAAAGGGGAAGGCAGCTAGTTAGACCACCCTATAAAAAAACCACCCAAAGATGAGCATGTTTGGTGTGACGAGGTTTCGAACTAGCGATCTTCACAATACGAGTTGAGTGCCTTAAAAACATAGGTACTCTAAAACGATGCATTGACTTCGACACTAGAATGTAATAAAACAGTAAACCTTACCTGGCTATATTCATTTAAACAATATGACTGATATAACTTTCTATGGTGGGGCGTTAATATTAATTAATTGTTTCACATTGTAATTTATTTTGAACTTCTTATACAGTATTTTGTAATCTCCAATTCTGAAGACTGTGTTCAAACACTGTGTTTGAATTAATGGTAAAAAACAAACAAACAAAGCGTACCGATAGAGAAACGACGTTTTTGTAACGAAATTTCCTTGTATTTTGATTAATAATTTCAATCTTCCTCGAAGCGACACCTGTTGATAATTAATAGAATTTCTTTATGTCCAATCACAACATTGCTATTTTTGAACAATTACCATGAATAAAATGAATTGAAGAATTGTTTCTATTAATTATTTACTGACGTTATAGACATAAATTTATTGATTTGTCAGAGTCAAACAGTTTCGGTAACTTCCATTATGTTACCAAGCAATAATACCTGCAAACCCTTGTATTTCTAGAACATTTTACCAACCTTATAATTAATTACCTGGATCAACAGAGTCGTCCGTTATATTAGGCGTTTACAAAATGTGTATACAACAACGTATTCTTTTATCTCTCTTCAGTTTATAAGCACTTCAGTGTTTTATAACTCGTGGCATTTGGATTTTATACTGATCAGTTAAAGGAAAAAATGAACAATGGTAAACATTTGATGGATGTCGTAAAAGCAGTTTTTATGAACAAAACTTCTGGAATTACACAGGCTTTCTTCAAATGGATCAGACATTTAATTACAAACATTCAATATTCACAAGACAAGCGTCTCATATTAGAACTACGTTTACGATCACCAAGACTGACTTGTTAGTTTACAACATGGCCACACAATACATTGTCCAGTAACTTTACACTAATTTGTGGTTATCATTTAACAAAGATTATTTTAAAGTTTAAACTTCGATTTTTAACAATTATCAACTTTCAAATTGAAATATATATTACACAAGTTATCCTTTCATCTATTGGCAGTGAACTGTTGAAATTTCTTCCACAAGTCTACTAATCTAAATTTGTAGAAAACAACCAGCACTTTTAATCTCACAAGTCCAAAAATTAGAAATTTCAAAGAACAATACATAACTCTCTTAAATCACCCAAACTTCAGTTTTTGTTTATCACAAGAGCACAAATATACATTTGTATATTTTTTTTTAAAAAAAAGATTCAACACTTTCAGTTGACTAAATAATGAAACAAAAAACCTACCACAAAAATGTAATACAAAACTTTGAAAACCCAATTAATAATGAAAATCCATGTATTTCTGCACAAGGACCAGTGACAAATATTTCTTTTCACAACCAATTTCACATTATCTCGGTATGAGCAGTAGGACAACAGCACATGCATGAACCAGGGGTCACCTTGAATACAATTTCGTTTTGAACATTTACATAAATACACAGCAGTGTGTATTTCTATCAATTAACAGAAATGTAATAAATGAAAAATGAAATATCTTTGTGTCTCCATAAAATACTTAAATCACACAGCTGGGTACACAGTAGACAATTCTGAAAAATGTGGTGAATACAATTCTGCCTAACCTTTCACAACATTCTCTTTATTGTCCAAATATTTTCATTCTGACCACTAGGCCTTGCATATATACCATTCAACTTCTATTCTTTTACGTCACCAACATACATCATTTACCCACAATATGCAATACACTAAAACTAAATCAACAAAAACGTACTTGGATGACAATAAACTTTGCTTCCAAAATAAACTTCCTTAAAAATGTTTTTAATGAGCCAGTCACAAAGTTACAACGATGTTCCTGTTACAAGCTTTAAGAATTTTTTTACTTCTGGGTTTTTCTCTTCAAAACTGAGCCATCAAAGCTTCAAGACTTGTCATCTACAACTAATGTATTACAATACAGTTCTGTGAAAATAGGTACACGTTTTACTGGCCATGTTAGTTAATATTTTCTACTGCTACATATTATCTACAAAGTATTTATTCTTTAAAAAATAGTAAAAAAACAAACCAGTGTCTCTCAGGTCTGATGTTTTATTTTCTATTGGATAAACATTCAAATACACTTGGCTTGCACCCAGTACTGAATTAGCCATTTAAGTGCACACTGCAAGATTAGAGTTTCTCAATCACCAGCCTATCAGATTTCAGGAAAAAAAACAACAACACACACACACATACACAATTAAAAAACGACAAAATGGTTTCTCATTGTAGTCCATGACAGTTTATGTATGGTTAGCGAGCTAGTCCGTGGTATCAATAAAACACAACCAGCAATACTGCTGCAGTCACTTGTGTGTAATTTGAAGTTAAATATAAGAAGGTCCAAGAAATGTAACCTTACAACAAATTACACTACAACTATACAAGTTTCGTTTACACATTTGTTTCCTACAAATCATGCATTTGAAGTAAAGTTTATTTTCATGTTTCTATTACTTAAGATAATTTAAAGAATACTTGAAATAAACATCTGTCAGTAACGTGTTTCCTCTGCATTGATTTGTGACTTGAGATCAACCAAAAACAGATGTATTTCAAGCTCACTGAAGAAAAATATTTTTTGAACAAGTTTTTCATTATTCATGCACCAAAATGTTGCATTTCACATATGATTTGGTCTATTTTGAATTTTGCAAAAAAATACACAAGGGCTATCTTGCACCAGCTATTCCTATTTTAACAGTGAAAGAATGCAGAAAAGATGGCTAGTTAATACCAACCAATTCCAACTCTTGGGCTACTCTTTTCCCAAAAACCAATTGGATTTACCATCACATTATAATGCCCCTACAGTTGAAAGGGGAAAGCACATTTGGTGGGACAGGAATTTCAGCCCACAACCCACAGTTTGGGAACTTGGTGCCCCATCTGCCTGGCAGTGTCACGTGTACCCTGCACAAATAAGGGTATATCTTCTGAATGCTTCATTTCCATGTTACCAAGATGTCTATGACACATACAGCCAACATAATTCACACATACCACTTAAGTTATTTAACTTGTGGTGTATGAGAACTACAATGATAGGAAACATGATCTAATAGAAATACTATATATAAAACATTTTTCATGATGCTCTAGTACAGTTTCATAAAAACTGGTCTCGTTAAACTTCTTACAATATTCAAAAAATATTTGGGATAAAGCAGTAACAAAATTCGAGCTAAGATTTGCTTGTTCTTAAACACAATAGGCTATCTGCTCTGTGTTTACCATGTACTTGACATTTTCACACCGTAAGTTAAGACTTACCATTGGGTCATTGGAGGTCTAATTGAGGCTAATTTTCTTTTTTATAATTACTCTTTAGTTTGTTTTTTTACTTCACCCTTAAATTTTATACACAGCATTTTACAAACGAAAAATATCCAAGTTATGGAATTTAACATCAGTGTATAATAACAAAATGAAATACTCATAACAAAATATAACATTTAACAGAATTTGACAGAAATCTCATGAAAACTGACCTTCTAATCCAATTAATTAATTTATAAAAAGTACAGTATCTCTGAACATGTACTCGATACATTTAAAATGTCATTTACTTTAGTTCATCCATTTACAATAAAACAACTGTCATATAAGTTAAGTTTGGAGCCAGTGTTCGATTAAAGATGACCAAACTGCATTCATGGTAACTATAAAACTACTTAAGACAGTAGATAGAATGGTAAACAAATATTTTATTGTCACACGGTGGTTCTCAAACTTATTCATTTCCAGACCACTTCAGAGACGCACAGCCACCCACATACTAGTTCCACCCCACCTGTTATGTTCTATCTTATGACCTTAGCCAAGGCTTACAAGTCAGACATGTTTATTTTAGACCAGCCTACAAAAACACTTTGAGAACCATTGATAAATAACACACACATCATGATCCAAAAAATGAACTTCAAAGTACAGGTTACAAACATTAATAAAGCATACACTTAGTTTTTGGTTATATCATACAAGGTATTAAAATTAAAAAAATATGACATTTGGTTATACCATAGCCTTGTTTCTCTTTATGATCTGTTACTTCTCATTTCTCGAACTATTAAATTACACAATGATTTTAACTTCCCTGATTTACAAATCTTACATGCTGAAATGTTTGATAACACAACACCAAGTGTTTTAATAACAAATTCTAAAATGTTTAGATGCAAGCATTTAAAAATCATAAAAAAATATTCTAATTGTAAAACCCTACTTCAAAAATATTCATTGCTGTGAAACAAAGCTTGTATTTGGATATTTGGACAAGGTTCTCCATTACATATCCCTAATTTTAAAAATAATGGACTTGAGAAGACAGCTACTCAATGGCACTCACCAATACTCTCAAGATTTGACCATCATGCGTACAATACACCCATGGTACTAAAGTGTGAAGTTATGTGGCAGTGACAGGTTGCAAATATTGGAACTGCAGCATCACAGCTCTACCCAACTACTGCTGCGTCATGTACGGTCCCTTACAAGAAACAACTACTGCTGGGTCAGGTACGGTCCCTTACAAGAAACAACTACTGCTGCGTCAGGTACGGTCCCTTACAAGAAACAACTACTGCTGCGTCAGGTACGGTCCCTTACAAGAAACAACTACTGCTGCGTCAGGTACGGTCCCTTACAAGAAACAACTACTGCTGCGTCAGGTACGGTCCCTTACAAGAAACAACTACTGCTGCGTCAGGTACGGTCCCTTACAAGAAACAACTACTGCTGCGTCAGGTACGGTCCCTTACAAGAAACAACTACTGCTGCGTCAGGTACGGTCCCTTACAAGAAACAACTACTGCTGCGTCAGGTACGGTCCCTTACAAGAAACAAATACTGCTGCGTCAGGTACGGTCCCTTACAAGAAACAACTACTGCTGCGTCAGGTACGGTCCCTTACAAGAAACAACTACTGCTGCGTCAGGTACGGTCCCTTACAAGAAACAAATACTGCTGCGTCAGGTACGGTCCCTTACAAGAAACAAATACTGCTGCGTCAGGTACGGTCCCTTACAAGAAACAACTACTGCTGCGTCAGGTACGGTCCCTTACAAGAAACAACTACTGCTGCGTCAGGTACGGTCCCTTACAAGAAACAACTACTGCTGCGTCAGGTACGGTCCCTTACAAGAAACAAATACTGCTGCGTCAGGTACGGTCCCTTACAAGAAACAACTACTGCTGCGTCAGGTACGGTCCGTAACAAGAAACAACTACTGCTGCGTCAGGTACGGTCCGTAACAAGAAACAACTACTGCTGCGTCAGGTACGGTCCGTAACAAGAAACAACTACTGCTGCGTCAGGTACGGTCCCTTACAAGAAACAACTACTGCTGCGTCAGGTACGGTCCCTTACAAGAAACAACTACTGCACATAACTAATTTATAAGACTACTTACTTTTATATCCAGTATAACTCAGACAGCTTAAAAGTCAGAGCAAAACAATATGTTAGCCACACTGCATCTGCTACATGCAGAGCCTATGATGCATTTTACTTAAGTTACTTAAGAAACTCAACAGTGCAAAACACAAATATATAAAATTATCTTCCACTGTTTATGTGCATAAAGTTCTAAGGTAGCTTACTTTGAAGGCAATTCTTATGAAGACATAAAAAGAGGCACTTTTTACAAAGAGAACACAAATTTCGTTTTGAACATTAAAATGTACAAAAAATCCTTCAATGTTCCATCATAAAAAACTAATTCCATCCAATTTAATATAGTAAAAGAAATTCAGTTTTGATTAAGTATATCTTAATTAAGGAAGAAATTGCAATTCTCAAACTATCTACATTGAAAAAACATTTTTTTCAGAACTCAATCTTTAAATTTTAATCTATTTTTTTGTTTTATCATCAATTTAAAAATAGACACAAACTGTATTTTTCCTGGAGATAAAGATAATTACATTTCTCAAGAACACAGTCATTAGAATTAAAGACCTTTTTAAGGAAAGAAAAAAGTAACTGGGATAATATCAAAAATTACACCAAATGAAAACCATAAATCTTCAATACAGTGAAAGTAAATGAATAATTTTATCCCAGTGTTGTAGTCGCAAGATTCCCTCCAGTTTTAAAACTGTTCTTTATGACCAACAAATCTGTACACTAAAAGTACCAAAACCTCTGCTGTGCGATGACAACTGACTGTGAGAAATTAGTGTAACCAATACACAATAAATTAGTAGATATTTTACCTGTTTATAAAAGTACTTGTCGAAATAACAGTGAATGTCCTCTTTAGCATTCATTTTAGCTACGCTGAGCAATAACCATGTCTCCTGTCTTTGCAGTATGCAATATTATTTGGTCTCAACACATGCACTAAACACCAGTACCAAAAGTATTTTAACACCACCGACATTTGTAGCTGTGGGTTAATTTTCTGTGTGACAGTATATTTCTTGCTTACAGGCAAAACCTCCAGTATTTATCAATTTCCAAAAGTGTTTTTTTTTTAGCAAATCAATTAAATGGAGCTATCATATTAAAGCTTGTAGATATAAGGGCTACTGCTGAAACATTAAGTGCTACCATTAATAATGAATCTACATGTGAAATATGACAATCAATAATCACTAATCACACACCATTTGGTGTTTCTCAGCTGCAGCAACTGTGAATATCCTCACACACAATACAGAAACTGTTAACATTTTCACACATACATACCACATCAAAGGCAGTCGTATTTACACATATCACATGAAACAACAAAGGTAAGTAAACTTCACAAAATGAGTTATTTGAACTTAAATTTCACACTGATAATAAACTTGCAACTTTCCCTCAAATATCTCTTTTTATAACAATATAACCAACACAGCTATGTGAGCAAATTCAAGCATGTGCTAAAAATGTGAAAAGCCACTGGAACAACATAGGCCTAACAACAAGCTCAACAAATTATCACTTTAAATTTCACTACAAACTTATCGCGTCGTGTAGCTGGAATTCATGGAATTTTGCTGAATTTTTTTTTCAAGTTACTGAAGTGCACAAACTGTTCAGATTATTCATCATAGTTAAACCATAAGAAAAATATGTAGCAAAAATAGTCTGGAGTGTTAAATAGTATTTTACTTTAAATGTAACTACAGGTTAGTCCACAATACAAGTAAGAAAACTACTTTACATAACTGTTAGTTTTAGTTTTATCTTTATAAGACAAAATGTACAGTTTACAGCTTTTTCCACACTGTCACAAGTAAACCCAAGAAAAGAAAAACACTGATTTAAAATAGCTTCTGATGGGCATTAATTTTGCTTTAAATAATCAACTTTAAAAGTCCTTATAATAGTCTTAAATACACACACTACATGCATAGTGAATAATATCTTTTTCTCACTTTAGTGATACTGTTACCAAAGGAATGTTTAAAATAATGTTCTGTTTTACTGGTACCAGTAAAAAATAACTAAAACAAAAATTCACATCTCGTGCAAGTTTTCCTTCATTTTCAGTTACAGAATGCTGATGTGTGACTTTCTGTGTTTAAACTTTTTAGTTTTTTTTCCCCTTGTGATGAAAAACAAAGAATTGGTTTTTCATAGCTTAAGCATCTTATTTCACTCGCACACTGTATTTAGGATTCTTCAAATATAACTTACTTAATATGCAAGTATTAATTCATTTAAAAATGTGAAAATAAACTTGTTTCTATATTTTTAAGGAACATGAACCAGTGTGATAATACCAAAAATTAACAAATATTTCAAATTTAACAATCTCAGATATCAAAAAATAATAACACTGCTTACCATAATACATGCAATAGAAAACAAGCTTACCAAAGTGCATGACAGTTTCTGAACATGTGCATTACAGTTAACACTTGCCACGTTTAAAAACCTACTTTTGTGATCCATCAATAAACCAAAACAAAATACATGAAATTGTGGACTCCACAATCATTTGTGAAGAAACCTAATTTCTAAAACGTACAGCTCTCAATATGACTAACGTAAAACTGCTGTGGTCTAAGAATTAACTATCACAAAGACCACTTTTACCAAAGCAAGACAGTACTAACTTGCAACAAGCTCAATTTTAACAAAACATTGGGAAAATTCTCCCAAATTCAAAGCATTTCAGCTTTCATTAAAACTTTTATCCAGGTGATACACTACTGCTATCACACATTTTATAAAGCCACACGACATTAACATCAAACAGTACAGTTTGCCATATTAACTACAATATTGTTTTCTAGGCCAAATCATGATTCAATCCATTAAAACAAAGATATATGGCCAAAGATCATGTTTTGTGTTTTAATGTTCTCATGTTTACAATACACATCCTATTGATAGAAGCTCCAGCAATAACTTTTAGTTTGTTTAAAAAGAATATTCCTAAGAAAAAATTCCAGAACACATAGTATCTCACAAGGTTTAAACTGTTCAGTGCCGTAGACAAGATAACTCGTCCAAGCCGATTGGTAACACAGTGCCACTGATGAGTTAATTTGTTCTCAATAATACCCAAATTCAAAGCTAGTTGTCAGCACCATACATGTATTTGACCTACTTACAAACTGTTTTACTTTCGATCCAAAATGGTGTCACGAAAAAAAGTTACAAAATGAAGAAGCATTAGAGTTGTATTGTAGCAGCTGAAATACTTGGTAGTCAACAGGTTAAACTTCATAAATGTTGTCCCACACATTGGACCACACATCGTTCAAAACTACTAATTAAAAACGTTCAGAGAAACGCATCAAAATATATTTACAAATACATATTAACAAATAAAATCATTACAACCATCCACTGCTCATCTCCTTACTAGAAGCTCTTCTGTAAGCAACAAAACTTTTACACCAGATTAAATGGCAGTGATACCAGATATAAAATCCAATACGAACGTCTATAGTTAATAAGTAGAAGAAATGTAGGGCAAAACAACAAAGTATCCAACCAAGCAGAAGTTCAGAGCCACGCTGACAGCAACAAGGCACCTGTAGTAGTGGCCACCAAGGGTTAGACTTCTTTTACCTTGAAACATAAAAAAATAACTAATGATTCCATATTCACTTTTAATTAACAATTTAAGAAAAATTACAAGTATTCAGAATATAACTGATCTTTCGGGAACTTCTCAGTTCATCTTTCAAGTTCATAAAAATCTTTCCTTTTATTCTTTAAAGAGAGTATAAAGATTGTTTGCAGTTGAGCAAGTGTTTAAAGTAACCAAAATAATTCTGTCCAGGAAAACAGGAACAGACCAAATTAAATATCTGTACAAGTAACAAACAACCTAAATAAAATACATGTGTAACCAGCCCAAACCGAATATTTATATATATATATATAAAATTCATAGAAACAAGGAACTTAAGTCAAAAGTTTTATGACAAGATGAACAGAATTTTCCTTTTTGTTTATATTACTTTCCAAAAACATTTATCTTCCTTTTATTTTACACTTCTGAATATTTACCTTTAGGCTTACCAAGTTAGGTTTAGAATAGATTCATGTTTCTCACACTAGCATTGTGTTTACATTCTGTTAATGACAATCTTCTGACATTTCAACAGTACAATGTCATCACAGGTATTTATGGCTGAAAGAATGTATGTCATAGCTTTTTCCACGGAAATATATTAATACAGAAAAGCAACCCTTATGAAAAATATTTCAAAAATTACTATTCATACCATAGTGAATTGTGCAGGGACTGAAAAGAACATAAGACTTACATGAGAATACAAAAGCTGCATAAAAACATCCTAGAACATACTAACCTTAAACTAACCCACCAAGAGAGTAGTTATAAACAAATGACCCTGTCTGAATTCACCCTACATAGGCTATATCACAAAAATTTTACTCTTAATAAACTATGAGTGAACAAGCTGCTCTCCAGATACACTAGAGACAAAAAAACTGTATGATGTGTACCTTGAATATGAAAAATGGAGATGTGATTTAACATTGGACATGACCAGGTTTTACCAGGTTTTAAGAGAATGCAACAAGAAATAGGAAATTAGTGATGACTGTTACGTTTTTTATGTATGTGGACTGAACGCAACAGAAAGACACAGATAACAGCTTATATAATTTATTACAATAAAATATTATACATATGACAAATATAAAATAAATTATATAATAACAATGATAGATATTCAGTTTAAAATTAATTACAATACAAAATGGTACTGGCCTGTGTCCAATATAATGATTCAGAATGAGTGTCCAAAAGTCTAGATCAGAAATCTAAAATTCCAGACTAGGGTGTGAATTTGGTCCCACGAAGAAATTCCGAAGTTTGAATGGAGAATGACGAAGTTCTTTTTATGGTGTTTTCGATGAATGTCTCAAACTTGTCGTTTTTCCAATTTGCTTCGGTCTTCCCTAAACAGTCCTATACGTGACCTTCAGTATAACCAATAATTCGAATGAATCGTAAAAATTGACGAAATAAAATCACAGCTTTCGTAGATCTAGCTCCAGTCACAAATCCAAGTTGAATAAACACACAGCAAACGTTGAAAATTTCTCAAACTAAAAACAACATCTCTTGAATCGAATGAATACGAATGACTGACTGACTCTTTTTTTCTATTGTTGTCTGTTTATATATATTAGTAGGCCTACTCTTTTTGATCAATCGCGTAACTTCCCATTATTCCAGAGTAATCTTGATTAGTCTCGTACAGACACCAGGCCATTACAAATGATCGATCTACCTAATTCTAAAAATTTCTCCATGAATAACAATGTACATACATAACGCTTTATACATAACACTCTCCCCCTTAAAAGCAAAAAAAAAAGTTTGAACTTATGCAAACTTTTTTTTAAACCAACTCAAAAGGGTTAAATCCAGTAGATTCTTGAACAACCTCACGAACTGCAAACAATAACAAGGGAACACCCTCATCCCAGTTCTTTGAGTGTTCGTGGCAGTAATTTGGTGGAAATGATCAAGGACACCTTGTGACTCAGGATGGTATGCACTGGATGAAACTTCATGGATGTTTAGTTCATGCATGGCTTGTTGAAATAGCTTGGACATAAAATTTGAGCCTTGATCTGATTGCACAACTTTTGGAATCCCAAACATGGTAAAAAATTTGACAAGAGCCTTGAAAATGTTGGGAGCAGTGATTTTTCTCAAAGGGATAGCCTCAGAGAAACATGTAGAAGCACACGATTGTCAAGAGGTATTCATTTCCTGCTTTGCTTTTTGGCATTGGGCCAACACAGTCAATAATGATCCTTGAGAACGGTTTTTCAAAGGCAGGAATAGGCTGCAGTGGTGTTTTGGGTATCCCTTGATTTGGTTTTCCAGTCATTTGGCAAAAATGGCATGTCTTACAATAGTCAACATCTTGGCACATCTTTGGCCAATAGAAATGTCGTCGGATACGATCTCGGGTCTTTCTTACACATGATCATGAGCAAGACTAAAAATATCATTCTGATAGCATTTTGGAATGACGATTTGGTGAATAACATTCCACTCTTCATCAGCAGCAACGTCAGAAGGTCTGTATTTTCTCATTAACTCACTTGACTTCTGGTAGTAACAAATAGGGACAGTTCCTATTTCATTTTCATCAACAGCCAGTTGTAGAAGAGAACGAGTTTCAGGATCATTGTCCTGTTCCTCAACAAGTTTGTTACGATGAAGAGAGTTGAAAAATGACTTGGAGTCATCAGTAGAACTTAAAGTTGAGTCAGAAATCTCATCGATGTGAGACATGAATGTATCAGATAAAAGGAAATCCTCTTTGGACTCCTGAAAACATGTTTGTGAGCGAGTAACAGCATAGGCGGGGAAAACATCAGGAAACTCTTCAACGAGTTGCTCTGTACTGGGACTAACAACAGGTGTTTCAACAACACGAACCTCTGGTCCTACCTTACTACCAGCCAAATCATTTCCCAAAAGCATAGACACACCCTCAACATGCAATGAAGATTTAATACCCACAGTCACTGGGCCCGAAACTAAGTCCGAATGCAAATCCAATCTATGAAGAGGAATAGAAACAACGCCACCTTCTACACCAGAAATGAGCACATTGGCCCCAACGGATGACTTTTCAGAAAACGGAAGTACACTTCCCAAAATCAAACTCTGAAAAGCTCCAGTATCCTGCAGGATCTTAATTGGTTGTAGATGTGAATCACCAACAAAAGAAACAAAACCTTCAGTCATGAAAGGCTTAAATTTGTCCTCAACAAGATCTTCAGGTATATCTAGAATATTGGACTTGGAATCCACAGTGGACTGGACAGGGCCAAAATCGTTGGGAACCAATGATGTATCTAACGAGGGCAAAATGAAACTATGGGGTGATGGCTTGTTTTTGATCTTATAGCACTCAGAAATCAGATGGCCAGGTTTCTTACAATAAGCACATGTTTTGGATGAAAATGATACATTTTTGGTAGATGATGAGCTTTGAGAATGAGATGAAGTCTTTGTTTGAGAATCAGAAGTTTGCTCTTTTTTGTCTTTGTTGACATTTGCATAATGCTTGAATGAGTCATTGGGTTTCTTTGCTGTGTGATTTGTTTTGCTTTTGTATGACAAATCTTTATGAGTCAAAGCATACTTGTATGCCAAGACAGCAGCATCATGAATTTTGGAAGCTTTTTGTTCATCAATGTAAGTTTTGAGCTCTATGGGAATACATCTTTTAAACTCTTCAACTAACATGAGTCCTCTGAGTTTTGTGTAATCATCTTTGATTTCTTTGGAATCACACCACCTGTCGAACAGTTTCTTTTTCACGAGCAAACTCAACATAGGTTTGGCTGTCAGACTTTTTGTCTGTATGCCTCTGGCACCAATTCATAAGCATTCAAAATGCATTTTTTGACGTGCTTGTAATCATAACTCTGCTTGGCCGTGAGTTTGAAAAATACTACCTGAGCTTTACCTTTGAGAACACTCTTAAGTAATATTGTCCAATATTCGGTAGGCCATTTTAGCCTAAGAGCCAATTTTTCAAATTGTTGAAAATATTTATCCACAGCCTTCTCATTGAATGGAGGCACTAAACGAATTTGTTTGGAAGCATCAAAATTATCCAACTGCATTTGGACAACCTTTTCTTCTGTCTGTGCCTTTCTCATACTGATTTCCTTATCAGCTTTAATGTGTTCTTTTTGTATTTCGGCATCAAGGCGTTTGTTTTCTCGTTCTGCCTCAAATGCAAGGAGTTTGTTTTCAATTTCTAAATGAAATTTCATTTACATTTCCATTCTTTTTAATTCAAAATCTGGGTCAAAATGAGCGGCAGGCAATTGTTGTACAACTTTTTGAGGTAAATCTTTCTGGCTGACCAAATGTTCAACAACAATTCGTTTGATATCTGCTTTCTTCATTGCTTGCTTTACTTCCAAATTAAAATGTTTACCAACATCAAGCAATTCAGATTTTTTCAATTCATTGATCAATTCGAAAGAAGAATTCTGATTAAATTTGTCTATAAAATCTTCAAGTTGGAATGCCATTTTGAATATACAAGCTGTTAATCTGTATAGAATATAAATCTAATTTTGGAATAGAATTAAATTGTTTGATCTATCCCGGACGAGCCCCCAATTTTCTGTTACGTTTTTTATGTATGTGGACTGAACATAACAGAAAGACACAGATAACAGCTTATATAATTTATTACAATAAACTATTATATATATGACAAATATAAAATAAATTATATAATAACAATGACAGATATTCAGTTTAAAATTAATTACAATACAAAATGGTACAGGTCTGTGTCCAATATAATGATTCAGAATGAGAGTCCAAAAGTCTAGATCAGAAATCTAAAATTCCAGACTAGGGTGTGAATTTGGTCCCATGAAGAAATTCCGAAGTTTGAAGGGAGAATGACGAAGTTCTTTTTATGGTGTTTTCAATGAATGTCTCAAATTTGTAGTTTTTCCAATTTGCTTCAGTCTTCCCTAAACAGTCCTATACGTGTTGACCTTCAGTATAACCAATAATTCGAATGAATCGTAAAGATTGACGAAATAAAATCACAGCTTTCGTAGATCTAGCTCCAGTCACAAATCCAAGTTGAATAAACACACAGCAAACGTTGAAAATTTCTCATACGAAAAACATCTCTTGAATCGAATGACTGACTTTTTTTCTATCGTTGTCTGTTTATATATTAGTAGGCCTACTCTTCTTGAACAATCGCATAACTTCCCAGCATTCCAGGGTAATCTAGATTAGTCTCGTACAGACACCAGGCCATTACAAATGATCGATCTATCTAGTTCTAGAAATTTCTACATGAATAATAACATATGTACATAACGCTTTATACATAACAATGACGAGAAATGTACTTGAAGTAAATATGTATCTTGAGACTGCTAAGTATGGATATTAAAACTCATTAAAATAAAGTAGAAAACAATGTTTCCACCTTCTTCGGTCATCTTCAGGTTGTTCACTACTTTATAATAATAAGGTTTTATTCCCATGCCAGCCATCTGGGGTACAAATAGGAAATGTGCCATCAATCATGAAGTGATAAGGACTTCCATGCACTTGGTTTGCTCAACTTTTGTGTTGGAACCAATAACAATATGCAAGTTGCTCCATCGTAAGTCTGTCATCAATGTGTGAGGACTAATAAAAACTGAACTTTCCATTAGTTGGAGAAACTTGTTAAAAATGCAAATGGATAAGACTGCACTAGCCATTACATGTGGACTAAGATGACCTTGCCATTAGTCGCATAAACTTGTTAAAATAAAAGCTGTTTGCCTGTTTCAATGTCAAGCTGTACATTAAGCTACCTGCACCCTGTCCACTACCCAGAATAACACCCTGTATTGTGTCTGTTACCATACCTTGACCCACAGTGCATGTCGCCACAGCCCTCAAACTAAACACAATCAATAGTGATAAAATGTTTGTAAAGGGAGAACAGAGCATGTAACGTTACTCTTACGAAAAGCATCTAACCTCCATTAATACAGTATCTTGCAATTAACTGATAGATCTTTACACTGACTATGTCCTTTCTTTCTTTCTTCACTGGTGTGATGGTATTCTCGTGGTAACTAAGATGGAAGTTGTTCTAAATGTTATTAACAATTACTAAATCCCTAAATTTTTTGCACCAAGCCATATATATATATAAATTTTGGTTAGCACAACCATCAACATGTCCCCTGAAGAATAAAGATCCATCTTTTAAAAGCACTCAGGTTAGAACATTTTTACTGATTTCTATCAAGCCTACATCCTTGTGCAAATTAATTGAAACAAATGGTCATTTTTACAATTTCAGCATGGCAGCCAGTGTAGGCTCACTAAACCCGCTGATTTCCTTTACGTCATTTTTTCACACAGATGGCGTCATTAGCTGTGTTTTGCAGTACGGTCGATCTGTTTTAGGGATATATGACGAAATTTTGAGGAATATTACATCATTAGAAATTGCATATGAAGAGCAAGGAGACCAATCAAAAAACAACTTACCAACTCAATTAAGAAAAACGGTATCAAAGGGTTCTGAAATACAAGAACTAGATGCAAGAACAACGAAGTGTGTATTTTTCTTACAGCAAAGCTACATAGGGCTATCTGCTCAGCCCACCAAGGGGAACCGAACCCCTGATTTTAGCATTGTATATCCGGAGACATACCGCTGTACTAGCAGGGCGCAAGAACAATGAAAAAAAGTGTTATTCAGTGATGTCACTCATTTCTTTGTACAGGGTCAAAGAAGTCTGCATGTTCACAGATCTTCAGGTGAGAAACTTTGAGAATCTCTTTTTTAGCTACTATGGCATCGAAAGCTTACATATCATAGGAGGTATGATGCGAGGACCACAGTACCTTGAAGTTTTGCAGAGAAGAGTCATTCCAGAATTGAAAAAGATTTCCAGATGGATCTAGCATTTTTTAGCAAGATTTGGCTCCATGCCACACATTGAAACTTGTGAAAAATTTTATGACTACAACGTGAATAAAAGTGTTGGACTGGCCTGGAAACTCTCCAGACTTAAATCCTATTGAAAATCTTTGGGCGATTTGTAAAGAAAAACTTCAGGGAAAAGACTGCGCTACGAAAGATAAGCTAATTGAGGTGTGGTACCAAGATCCAAAAATTAGTAAAGATTGCAGTCAGCTTGTGGACTCAATGCCAAAGCGGATTAAGGATCTTCTGAAAAGTAAAGGCAGTAATAACAAATTAATTTGTGAGCAATTTTTGGATTCTCAAATAAAATGCAAAAAATTGAAAAAAACCACAATTTTTCATCTTATTTCAATTAATTTGCAAAAGCGTGTAATCTTTAAGTCAGTATGAGAGTGACCTTCAAATCAAACAAACACAAGTTTTTCTTCCATGTTTAAAGAAACAAATACCCCCTTTGAAAAAATTCTGGCAGTAAACAAATATTTGTCTTTGCTGCAGGTAAGTTTACACTGGAAGAACTACTCAAATCTTAGTTCCAAGAAGAATAACCATAACAACCCTTTCAATACCTATGAAATTTACAACCACCTAAGCAACGAGTAACAAAAAATCAGTGAACACCTCAGAATAAGTCTTAGTGAAAGATGAATGGATGTAAAAAACCAGAAGAAATTCTATTTTTATTTTTTTGAGCGTAAGCTGAACAATCAATTCACTACACAACTGCATCTCAACTATGATCAACTTATCATGCTCAAGTTGATGCAACTCACCACCCAACAAACAAGTAACAAAAAATCAACCACCAACTGCTTTACAGTTATCTACTTCTGTCTAAAAATTTAAAATATCTAATCCCTAAAAATATCAGCCTTTAATATGAATATTAGAATAACATGATTTTTGTTAAACTGTAAACATTAAAAAGTTAAATAGCTAAGAGTAACACTTGTTAAGCTACTGCTGTACGAATCGTAAGGTTAAATAAGATGCCTTTACCTCACAAAAATTAAAACACTATTGTTCTAAAAAAAAAATTTAATATTTAGCCTTGTGTTGTTTATTTACCACATAACAATCATTTAGCTTATATTTAAGCTCGAATTGTGGTTCATCTAGTTTAGCATGGTAACCAACAAGTTTGTGTCAGTCAAGTGGTTCACTCCATCCAGCTTAGCACCCAATTTGCACAAAATAAACAGAGTAATCCAGCTAGCTTACTCTGATAATCATACATAAGAAACAAGTGGTATTGTTTGACTAGCTTACCTTGACAGTTTAAAGAGTTTTGTTCTGTTGAAGACACTTCCTTCTTACCAGGTTTATCAGAATCTGTTTTCTGCAAGCCTGAAGATCCCGATGAACTTCCTTTACTACTGACGTTTCGCCGCCTGACCTCGTGCAAGTTTTGTTGCCACTGTTCACGTGCAACAGAAGGGGGCCAAGAGAGGACACTTGGTGAAGATCGGGAAAATGATCTTCCATTAACTGACTCAAACCTTAGATCATCTCCACATACTGACCCTTTTAAAATCAGATCACAAGTGAGTAAACTGTTCAAGCAAAAAGAAACAAAAGTGATATTTTTTCAAGCATCAAATTATTGGGTATTGTAAGAGCATACTTTTTATTAACAGTTTCAAACGCTAGTACTAATATGACAATACTCTATACTTGTATTTTATCAATAATCTCAGTACCTTTTATGTGATTTTCAACATGGGTACCAATACAGCTATAAAAAACAAAGTGTCTTACAGTTTGTTAGTTGTTCCAGTTGTTGTTCAGAGATACGACTAAATTACTATTTAAATGTTTAACCATCAACACAATGATCACTTTGGCATAAACAGACTGACAAAATAAATGAAATGTATTATTTTATAATATACTTAACTGTAAGTCTAAAGGAATGTTACCTTTAATATTTTTCAATCCATATGCATTATGAACTTTTTTTTTCACGTGTACCACAATCAAGACAATGTGCAGATGTGCACTACCACTTAGTATTGGGGGTAGGGATATTTTTATATCAATCCTATTGGATCATTTATGCTGCTTTTCAATGTTACCAGTTGGTTATGTGGGCTTTAGGCCCACTGACTGCTAGCATCATTAAAGTTGAATGTCCCTGGTATCTGACTGCTTATTGTGTGACTGTACAGCTTTGAGGGAGCATTGGTCTTAAGTCAGTCAGATTATGTTAATGACTACACAACACCTACCACAGGAATGCAGTACCAAGTGCTCATGTTACCATCTAGTCTAGTGTGCAGTAAGAGGAAAAAAATAAAGTCATGTTAAGTAACACTTTTGCAGTGTTGTGTGTAAAAACAATTAGTCAAAATACAATAACATCAGTTTTGAATGATTTCCATACATTGGCAATTTGGCTGTCGGAAAACGTGTGTGTCATAATGTAATACCATTTAAATAATGAATAAAGATAGATGTCATTACTCTCTGGCTTAACAATACTGCACAACACAAAACTAGTATGTGAATTTTACTTGTATGTTAAGTAAGTAATGTAAAAGTATACCTTTCTAAATACTGATTGGTTGAATTCAGAGGTTTATGATGTACATTAGCTTTATTCATCCAGGTTTTACTTACACATATTGAAATTATCAATGCACAAAATTATTTTTGTAGTTTCTATGTGCGATTCTGATAAGCACATTCATTTAGTTCTTAAAGATTTTGGTTGAAGTTAAGATATGTCAAACGCAAGGTTTGTTTTAATATACTAGCTTAAAGCTTTGATACATATGTGCTCTATATGGCAAGTCCCTAATGCTATCACTGAAATTAAATAGATAATACAACTCTCAAATTGTTTAGTTCTAACACGGTTAAAGGTTGTTTCGAGTTATGTACCAACTAGATGAGACATTTCCACATTTAGTAGAACCTGGATAAGAAATTGTCTCAACTGATTCACTGTGTAAAAGGTTCCTAAACTAGTTTAGTTCTAACCAGGTAAGTAGTTGTCTGTTGACCAGTTTACATTCTAACTAGATAAGAGTTTATCTGTATTAGTTTTGGTGATTAATCATCAGCTTGCAGGAACCCTAATTACTGATTACTTAACAACAAACATGAAAATATGGAATATCATTACTCAACAAGAACCTCGGGCTGGTAAACAGAAACCAATTGTAATATGTATTACATGAACAAATAACATGGCAAAACAAAAATTAACAAACCAGTTCCATCAAAAAAGTGGGTATTAACGAGAAACTATCACTTTAGAACACACAAAACCTCGAACAATATTCATGACTTTTTGTTAGTGAATTGAAAGAGAGAACAATGTAAATGTATTTTTGAGACTACGACTACAAGAAAAAAAAATTTCTTAAGTTGCTTAAATCTCCATAAGATCCCTCAAGTAACTGTCAACACTATCCCCCAAACATGAAAGCTCTCAGAATGTGAATTCTGTATTGAAAAATGAAATATTTTATAAAAAGGTTTCATACATTTTTTTTGCACACATTTATCAGAAGTATATTAATTAATTTTTGCTACAATAATTCTTATGCTTGTGTAGTTTGAGTTAATAAGAAGTGAACTTTAATCTTGTATTCAAAATACTGGAAAGATATCAAACAAATTATTTTTCAACTTACGGTTTATCTACCAATTCAAGCCATAAAGTTGAATCCACCAAAATAATAAGGTAAAGAGCTGTTACCTGAAGGGCTCGGGGCACGGCTTTCCTGTGATCCTGATAAAGAAGGTGGCGGTGTGAGAAGACCACCAAACCCGCTTGGCACTGAGCTGTTAAAATGAAGTCCTCGACCAAACTCATGTTCCATTCTAACAGGTGGCACAGGCAGTGACCAATAGCCACCAGCTACCCAGGAAGCTTGAGTGACACTTTTAGCAGTGAACCGAGCTGGTCTCACAAGAGATGTTTGATGTTTTGAGGCTGAAAAGCCAACTGGTCTTGGAGATGCAGAATAAACTAAAAATATAAACACGTGTAAAAACATGTTCATGAACAATCTATATATAAACCCAATAAAAACCTCTGTGAAACATTTTACTTAACGAACACTGGCAAGATAGAAATAAAAATTATAGGATATCAAGATCTTCCAAATATAAAAACATACTCCATTCACATACAGTTTACAACATTATAAAGATTATGTGAAAATTTAGTTTTTCTCAATACCACATTAAAAAATCCTCAGAATATTGTGCACTACATTAAAACTTCTTCGTCACAGACAGAAGAATCCCCCCCCCAAAAAAAAACTGTGATCCATCATAAAACAACAATGAAGTTTGGAGGTAGCTTAAATAGGTATCTTCTATTAAAAAACATTGTTCATTTATAAAGTTTTCTTCTTTAACCATTCAAACCATCTCTGAACTTTTGTTTTAAGACAATAAAGTCTTCAATTTTAAACCAACAGAGTCAGAAACATTTAGAAAATGTTTTTAAAATAACATTAAATATTCAAACATTGAAGTTTAATCAATCTAGCCTTTGTATTTTTTTAAAATTTGAAGATTTACTCTCTTCAGATCTTTTAAATCCACTAATACCAAAATTTATTGAAGTAGCTGGTTGGTTGATTTAGTGTTTCATGGCACAAAGCAGCTAGGCTATCTGCACCAAACATCCGGTAAAAAGCTAAAGGTAAATTTATTAAAATTCACAAAGAAATTAAGGTAAAACAAAGTTTAAAAACAAACAAACATATATAGCATAAAACCAATGTTTACATCTAGTCTACAATGTTGAGAAAACATACAGTAATACAAATTGTAAAGGACTTTCTGTAGCATAATTGTAATTATCATAACTTGCCAGAAAGACCAACAGATAAGTGCAAAAGACAATGCAGGTCACCTAAAATTGGACTTTCCAGTCCTGGTTCCGAGTTATTTGGCATTATGGCCATTTTCAAAAAGGAAAGTAAGAAAAAGGTTTTAAAAGACATGTAGCAAAATTGCAATGATAACTCGCCAGGATGACTAACGGGTAGTTCAAACAGCAGAGTTTGTCACCTGAAGTTGGCCTTTCCAGTCATAGTTGCAAGTTATTTAATGTTACAGCCAACTTCTAATTTCAAATGGAACTAGATAAACTATGAATTTTAAAAATAAACCACAATAAAAAGGTGTAATGTATAGATTAAGAACCTCAAATGGCATTAAAAAGATTAATGGCCTTTAAAAAACTAAAAACAGTACCAAGGTGGACAGTGTTCCCATCACCAATAACACTGTCTAACATAATGGACAAGCCTTGGGATGGAACATGTTTAAAATGGTGCCATTGTTGAGTCAACACGATGACAAGAAAGTAAAATGTGGCTTATTGTGATCTGAGTGTTACACAAACTACACACTAATGCATCAGTTCCACACAAAAGAAAATGATGAGTTAAACTGTGACCATGCATAATCTAGTTAGAACAACTTCATCTTTCTCATCCTTACGGAAGCAAGACGGTTAAAGTCCAATTCAGGGTTTTATTTGGAAAAGCTTGTTTCCATGTTCATCACTCCAACTTGACTGCCAGCTGGCACAGAGCTGAGCCCTGAATACAGGACCACAGTCCAAGTATGGAACAGGTACAGTGGTGACAGTGCCAGAATAGATAGACTTAGCTGCAGTGTTAGCAAGTTCTTTCCCATGAATACCAATGTGGTCCGGTATCCAGAAAAACTGGATAGAAGTAGATGTTAAAGAGAAATGGGCTAGTCAGTTTTGAATATCGGCAAGAAAAGGGTGTGAACCAACGTAAAGTGAATCCAGGGCCAGTAGAGGACCAAGCGAGTCATTACAAATCATGCAGTTTAAGTACTGCTTAGCTTCTATGTGATACAGAGGCAAGAGAAATGGTGTACAGTTCAGCAGTAAACACAGAAGCTGTAGAGGGGATTCTGCACACAACCACCAAATCACAACAAACCATGGCAGAGCCCACACAATCACCTGATTTAGAACCATCTGTATAAATAGGAATGGAAGGATGGTTTAAAAGATGTTCAGCAAATATCAGACATTATTTCCAATCAGGAGTGTCTACTTTTCTCAGATGTCACAGTTGGGGACTGTAAGAAGCCATGGTGGGTTGGGCCGACCAAAAGATACAGCAATGTTATCTAATGAGAGACCCAATTCATCCAACTGCATCTGGATATGAAGGCCAAAAGGAGCAATGGCAGACTTTCTATTCTGTAAAGGTATGGCCCACCAAGGAAGAAAAACACAATCCCAGGTGGGATGCTTTGGTAAGAAGCAGTTTCAAAGCATATAGTAAAGACAGTTGCAAACAGCAGAGGTGCAAAAAAAAGGTTCATGAGACTCTACGTATAAGCTTTAAACTGGGGAAGTGCAGAAACCCCAGTGCAGAGCTAAAATCCTTGATGATGAAGACGGTCTAGAATCTTTAAGGCCAATAGTCTGGCAGAGCTGTGTATCCATAGTCGAGTTTCAATCAAAAAAGAGCATGATATATCTTTTGCACAAAATGTTGATCTGCTCCCCAAGTGGAACAAGACAGGACACGAAAGATGTTCAGTGCTCTTGTACATTTGACCCGTAGCTGCTTGACGTGTGGTATAAAGGTCAGCTTACAGTCAAAAATATGTCCCAAGAACTTAGTCTCAAGGACTGCAGGCAGACACGGTGTTCAGGATCAGGGTGAATACCCCGTTGTCGGCAAAATTGCATGTAAATGGTTTTAGAGAGAGAGAGAGAAGTTAAAGCTGTTTGCTGTGGTCCACTTTAATAAACAATTGAGGGCAGCCTGTAACTGCTTCTCAACATACCTCATGTTCAATGGCTGACATGTGAAGTAAAAGTTGTCAACAGAGCCAATTTGCAACAGTGAGAAGGAGTTGTTCAGTGACGGCATTAATCTTTATACTGAAAAGTGTGACACTCAGAACACAGCCCTGAGGGACTCCAAGTTCCTGTAGAAAAGAATGGGAAAGTGTCAAACCCACACAAAGTTGGAATCTCCTGTCCATTAAAATAATTTTAATAAAAATGGGTAAATGGTCACGTAACCCACATATATGGAGGTCTCACAAAATGCCATATCTCCATGTTGTATCATAAGCCTTCTCAATGTAAAAAAAATATTGATACAAGATGTTGTCATTAGAGAAAGGCTTCTCTGATTGATATTTCAAGTTAAATCAGGTGGTCCATGGTGGAGCACTGTCATCAGAACCCACACTAGGTGGGCAAGAGGAAGTTGTTTGATTCAATGAACCAAACACGATGAGTATTTACCATCCTCTCTAAGATCTTACAGAGACAACTCTTCAAAGCAATTGGACAGTAGTTTGAAGAAATATTGAGATCCTTTCCAGGCTTAGATAAAGGTAGGACATAGCCTGGTGCCAGGCATCAGGAAGAACATTCTCCTGTCAGATCCAGTTACAAACAATCAGAATAATAGCAAGAGAAGTCAGAGGTAGATGGCACAGCATGTTGTAGTGAACATCATCATGTCCAATCAATGTACTGTCAGTTTGAGTTCCACCAGCGTACGGGGACGATTATAGTCATAGAGACAATCAGCTTGAAAAGAAAGAGGTGATCACTCTGCCTGAGTCTTGATGGCTAAGAAGGTGGAAGAAACAGAAGTGCTGGAAACCTGGCTATCAGAGAGCAAGATCAAGAGGAAGACAATTATATTGCTCACTAAACTTTCAAATCTTGTCCCATATGACTTTGAAACTGGTAGAAGATATGTTGGTTATGAACTTAATCCAAGATTCCTTCTGGCTTTGACGTCCTGCCCACCAAGCATGTGTACAGGCCCACTTAAAAGCAATACGAGGTCTGTTCAAAAAAACTTGCAGACTGTTTGAATTACGTGGCTCCAGTTGGTTCCGGGATAATCTACTTGGTGTCACTAGGTTGATTGATTGATTGATTTAGTGTTTTATGGCACAAAGCAACGAGGCTATCTGTGCCAAACAACCGGTAAAAATGTAGTAAAAGACATAAATGGAAATAAAGGTAAAACAAAAAAGTATAAAACCAATGTTCACACCTAGTCTACAACATTAAGACAGAAGGCAGAGTGTAAAAAGTTGTAAAATATTTACTCTAGCAAAAAGGTATAATTATAACCTGCCAGGAAGACTAACAATAACAGGCAGGTTCAAGACCCACCGTCAGTCACCTGAAGTTCGTCTTTCCAGTCCAGGTTCTGGGTTATGTGTCATAGCAACCAGTATCAAAATGTAAAAGAGTAGAAGTATTAAAAGACACACAGAAAAATCGCAACAATGAGTAGCCAAATGTTCAGTAAAAAGAGAAAAGTCACGTAAATGGAGTAAAATTTGTAAAAGTAAATGAAGGTAAAAACAAAACAGCAATTAAAACAGAAAATGGTGTAAAAACCAATGG
The DNA here is from genome assembly GCA_011833715.1 of Carcinoscorpius rotundicauda. Classification (NCBI taxonomy): domain Eukaryota; kingdom Metazoa; phylum Arthropoda; class Merostomata; order Xiphosura; family Limulidae; genus Carcinoscorpius; species Carcinoscorpius rotundicauda. The sequence goes on along the minus strand of CM022394.1, from coordinate 124,748,315 downwards.
TGACATCCAGTCTTCAAAGTTATAAACTATTTACTCTAGCATAATAATAATTATCATAACCCGCCAGGAAGACTAACGAGTAAGTTCAAGAACCACCGTCAGTCACCTGAAGTTGGCCTTTACAGTCCTGGTTCCGGGTTATGTGTCATAGTAGCTAGTATCAAAATGTAATGGAATAAAAGTTTTAAAAGACACTCATTAAAATCGTAATAAAGAGTAGCCAAATGTCCAGTAAAAAGATAAAAGTCAAGTAAATGGAGTAAAATGTGTAAAGGTAATTGAAGATAAAAGCAAAATGGCAATTAAAACAGGAAATGGTGCAAAAACCAATGTCGACATCCAGTCAACAAAGATGTAAAGGACAACCTGTAGTAGAATGGGAATGATCATAACCCGCCAGGAAGACTAACAGGTAGTATATATACCACCGTCAGTCACCTGAAGTTGGCCTTTCCAGTCCTGGTGTCAACTTATTTAATGTTCTGGCCATTGTTTAATGTCGCATTGAATGAGAGAGAATAAAACTGTAAAAAAGGAGCCAATATTAAAAAGATGTAATGAATAAATACACCACACTTAAATGAGATTACAAAGATTAATGGCCATTAAAAAATTAAAAACATTATTAAGGTGGACAGAGTCACCATCACCAATAACTCTGTCCAATGTTACAGACTGACCCTGGGAAAAAATGTTTAAAGTATTGCCGTCGTTGAGAATTGTAACGATGGCAAGAAAGTAAAACGTGGCTGATAGTGATTTGAGTGTTACACAAACTACACATTGGTGCATCAGTTCCAGATAAAAGAAAATGACGAGTTAAAAAACTGAGACCAATGCGTAGCCTAGTGAGAACAACTTCTTCCCTCCGAACTTTACGGAAGCTAGATGGCCAAACTCCAATTTTGGGTTTGATTTGAAAAAGTTTATAATCGTGTTGTTCACTCCAAGTGGACTGCCAACTGGCACGGAGCCGAGCCTTGAAGACAACACCATAGTCCATGTACAGAATAAGCATAGGGGTGATGGTGCTGAAGCAGACATATTTAGTTGCCATGTCTGCAAGCTCGTTCCCACGAATACCAACATGGCCTGGTATCCAGAAAAACTGGATTGAAGTAGCTGCTAATGAGAAATGGGCCAGTCGGTTTCAAATATCTGCGAAAATAGGATGATGTGAGCTAATGTGAAGCAATTCCAAGGCAAGTATAGAACTAAGCGAGTCAGTATAAATAGTGCAGTTGGAGTACTGCTCAGCTGCAATATGATCAAGTGCAAGAGATATAGCATACAGTTCAGCAGTGAACACAGAAGCTGTAGAGGGGATTCTGCACGCAACTACTGACCCATAGCAAACCATAGCAGAGCCCACTGAATTACCTGATTTGGAACCATCTGTATAAATGGAAACTGAATGATTGTTTGAAAGATATTCATTGAATAAAAGACGGTACTTCCAGTCTGGAGTATCCGCCTTTTTTAGGTGACTGAAAGAAAGGTCACACTTTGGGGCTGTAATAAGCCATGGTGGGATGTGTCGACCTGTGGAATCTGCAATGTTATCCAAGGACAGACCCAATTCATCCAATTGCGCTCGGATGCGAAGGCCAAACGGAGCAATGACAGATCGTCTGTTCTGAAAAAGTATTGCCCACCGAAGAAGGAAAACACATTCCCAAGTGGGATGCTTTGGTAAGGAACAAAGTTTTGAAGTATATTGTAAAGATAGTTGCAAACAGCGAAGGTGTAGAGGAGGTTCATGAGATTCAATGTATATGCTTTGAACTGGAGAGGTACGGAATGCCCCAGTGCAGAGTCGAAGTCCTTGGTGATGAATGGGGTACAGCATCTTTAAGGTCAAGGGTCTGGCAGAGCCATAGACCATTGATCCATAGTCAAGTTTCGATCTAATAAGAGCACGATATATCTTTAACATTGAACAGTGATCTGCCCCCCAACTGGTAGAAGAGAGGACACGGAGGATGTTCAGTGCTCTTGTGCATTTGACTCAAAGCTGCTTTAAGTGTGGTATAAAGGTCAGTTTACGATAAAAGATAAGCCCCAAGAACTTTGTCTCCGGGACCACTAGCAGCAACACTTCACCGATATGAAGTTCAGGATCAGGGTGAATACCTTGTTGACGGCAAAAGTGCATACATACTGTTTTGGAAAGAGAGAAATTAAAGCCATTTGCCAGAGTTCACTTCCGTACACGATTGAGGGCAGTTTGTAGTTGCCGCTCAATACATCTCATGTTTGACGATTGACATGAGATGTGAAAGTCAACATACAGCCCATTCGTAACGGTGAGAGGGAGTTGTTCAGTGATGGCATTTATCTTTAAACTGAAGAGTGTGACAATCAATATACAGCCTTGAAGGACTCCAAGTTCCTGTACAAAAGAACGTGAAAGTGCCAAACCTACACGAACTTGGAATTTCCTGCCCATTAAAAAATTTTTAATAAGTATATGGCCACGTAACCCATATGTATGGAGGTCTTGAAAAACGCCATACCTCCATGTTGTGTCGTAAGCCTTCTCTATGTCAAAGAATATCGATACAAGATGTTGGCGGTTGAGAAAGGCCCCTCTGATAGATGTTTCAAGATGAATTAGGTGGTCTGTGGTGGAGTGCTGTCGACGGAACCCACACTGGGTGGGCGAGAGGAGGTTGTTTGATTCAAGGAACCACACAAGATGAGCATTAACCATCCTTTCTAAGATCTTACAGAGACAGCTCGTCAGAGCAATTGGACGATAGTGGGAATCTTCGGATCTTTCCCTGGCTTATAGAAAGGTAAAATAATAGCCTGGCGCCAGGCATCAGGAAAAACATTCTCCTGCCAAATCCGGTTGAAGATAATCAGAAGGACATCAAGAGAAGCAGGAGATATATGGTGCAGCATGTCATTATGAATATCATCAGATCCAACAGACGTAATGGCAGACCGATGAAGGGCCATTTTCAGTTCTACCAGGGTAAAGGGACAATTACAGTCAAAGAAACAGTCAGCTCGAAAGGAAAGAGGTGATCGCTCTGCCCGAGTCTTGATGGCCAGGAAGGTGGAGGAACAAGCAGAAGTGCTAGATACCCAGCAAAAGCTTTCACCTAGAGTGTTAGCGATGTTCCGGACATCAGTCACCTCCTGACCATCAGAGAGTAAGATCGAGAGGGGAAAAGAATTGTAGTGCCCATTAACCTTTCGAATCTTGTCCCATATGATCTTGGAACTGGTGGTAGAAGATATGCTGGTTGTGAACTTAATCCAAGATTCCTTCTGGCTTTGATGTCTTACCCACCTAGCATGTGCTCAGGCCCGTTAGAAAGCAACCCAATTTGAAAGTGTGGGATATCTACGAAAAGTATACCAGGCCCATTTTTGAGCCTTCGGTGCTAAGTGGCAAGCAGAATTCCACCATGGACGAGGATATCGTGGGAAACGTGTCGAGGTTTTAGGAATACACTGAGCAGCTACTTGTATAATACAGTCAGTTACTGCTGCCACACAGTCGTCTATTGATGGCTGATCTACGATGGCAGGATCAAGTTCTGCAAGAGCAGTGAAAGTGGACCAGTCTGCCTGATCCAGCTTCCACCGGGGCACGCAGGTAGGGTGGCATCGACCACGGCCAGTCTCTCTCAAAACGATCGGAAAATGATCACTGCCTAGTGGATTACTGTCAACCCTCCATGAAAAATGGGAGAATAATGAAGGGGACCAAACTGAGAGATCAATAGCGGTAAAGGACTGACTAGATGCATGAAAGTAAGTGGAAGAACCAGTATTGAAAAGAGAAAGATTGTGATCAGAGAGCATCTGCTCTACAGATCGACCCCTCCCATCAATAACAGCACTTCCCCAGAGGGGATGGTGTCCATTGAAATCCCCCAGGATTAGAAATAAAGATGGCAACTGTTCAACGAGAGCATCAAGGTCTGATTGATCATATGTCTCTCCAGGGGACAGGTACAGAGAACAAACAGTGATGGTACGACCCAAGGAAACACGGATGGCTACAGCCTCCAAGGGTGTGTTGAGTGACAAAGACAGGGTGGGCACATGTTGATCAACCAACAGTGCCACCCCTCCATGTACTCGACCATCACACAACTTGTCATTTCTGTACAGAGAAAACTGCTGAATGGAGACTGTATCAGCAGATTTGAGAAATGTTTCTTGTAAAGAAAAACAAACAGGCTGGTAGGAAGCAATCAGCATTTTGATATCATCCAGATTAGAACGTAAACCTCGACAGTTCCATTGTATCAAGGTGGCCATTTTTAAGGACGGGTAGGTGAAGTGGCTGGAGAACCCTTCGGTTTACGACCACGTCTTTTTTCTTTACTGTCTTTCTTCGGAGGAGGTCTATCAACCTCCATGGATCCTGCTCTGGGTCGAGTGGGCAGGTTTTTGTTATTAGAAGAGGAATACAGTGACTGACGACACGGACAAATAATTGTTTTGTCTATTGTGGTGGGAGAAAATGATGTATCAGAAGAAATGCCTGTATTTGAAACTGAAGGACATGGATCTTGAGGTTTGTTGGAAGGTATGGGAAGAACAGAGATGGGTGTGGAAGTCGATTCATCTACTTTTTTAACCACGGAGGTCAAAAGGCTTTTCATTTGTTTTGAAAATGATTCTCTTGGAGGCACAGAGATCTGTCTGCACTTCCACTGTAGTTGTGGAATGAAGTGCAGCAGCATATGTCTGAGATAGAGTTGTGGACAGCAATTTTCGAGCTTCAGGATAACTAATGTTATGTGTCATTTTCAAACGCTGCACCTCTTTCCTCCAACCATTTTAGGCAAGAATGAAAGTAAGAGGGGTGAGAACCATTGCAGTTGACACAATGTGGGTTTATGTCACAGTCATAGGCACCGTGGTCCTTGCCTCCACAACGAGCACATGTCAGGGAACCACGACAAGATGTCTTTGAGTGGCCGAATCTCTGACATTGGAAACATCGAAGAGGGTTTGGAATGTATGGCCGAACCCTACAAATGAGATAACCTGCTTTGATGGTGGCGGGTGCACGTGATGATATAAATGTCAAAACGAGGATACTTGTTGGCAGTATGACTCCATCTTTGTGAGTGGAGATGCGCCTCACTGCAGAAACTCCTTGAGTGGAGAGACCAGCAAAAATCTCTGATTCTGGAACAATCTTCAAATCCCTTTCAACAATAACTCCTCGTGAAGAATTCAAAGTAGCATGGGGTGTAACCTCAATAGGTATATCCCCAATTGCCTTTGATTTCAAGAGAAGTTCACTGTGTTGGATGTTTCAACCAATATGTCACCAGATCGAAGCTTCTTTACTGACTTTGGAGAGCCAGCAAGTCCCTCTAATCCCTTTTGAATAAAAAAAGGGGACATTAGCCCTAAATCTTTTTTCCGAAAGAGAATGCAATATCAGAAAATGAAGTACGTGTGTTACTGATGTTGGAGATTTCTGTTCTGAGTATTCAAGACATGGTCGCTTACCCATTGACTGTTTTTTTTTACAATTTTATTTAAATTTTTTGTAGGATCCATAGGAAAGAGAAAAAGTTTCGGTACTCACTTACCCCACCCACCATGGAGCCCTACAAGGGGACGCACTAAAGTCATGCAAGGACAATGCAGCAACGCCAGGGTTTCGTGAGCACTATACCCAAACACCAGCATCAGGCACAATGTCCACAACACCCGTTGAGAACTTCCAACACTGGTACTTGGTTGGCTTTAGCCCAGGTGGACCAGCCGATTGACCCAAGGGGGGCCACCCGTCTACAGGAATTCGAGGCCAGGATCCTCTCCTCCCCTTCACGTGTCGCCACGCACGGCAAACACGTGGGTGGATGTTTAGATCCCAGAAGGTAACCAAACAGAACAGAACCTTCCCTGGGAGGTCCCCTCACCACGTACAGGAATCCACTCCGAGGGGTGCTTTTGGAAAATTCACATTAACACATTTTTAGGAAGTTATGGTCTCCCAAAGAAGTTGGATGAAATATTTTATGTGTGCAATCCTCAGAACCCAAAACGATTCTTTCTGTACCACTCAAAAGTATGTACAGCAAGCAGTTTGAATTACATGGTAAACACAAATACGAAATCTGATATTAAAATTGCTTTATATAAATCAATCAATGACATATGCATCCTCAAAGATGGTACCTATAATATTACAATATCAAACAGATGAGCTAGTAAGTGAACACAGCTGACTAAAACAAACAGATTACACTGACAGAATTTGACAGCAGAAACGAAAAATGAAAGATCTATTCCACCACATACTTTTAACATGCCACTTACCTTGTAACTTTGAAGCAAGTGAACCAGGTGAGGTAATATGTAAAGCATCTAGCTCTAAGTGAAGAGAATGATGGGGAGTGATATTTCCATCAGTTCTGAAGCTACAGGAACTATTTGTAAATGACTGGCTGGCTCGTTTAGTTCCAAAACTCTGAGAAATGTTATCCATGCTCTTATGTCCACAGGATGACCTATTAAGAACCTTAATTTTTCTTCTGGATGAGGTCAGTTGATTTGCCTTGCTGAAACAAGTAATAGAATAATCACACATTCTTGTCTCTGTCATACTTGAATATAAATGGTTAAATCTCTTCCTTTATACAAAGTAAACAAAAGTGATGCTATTCGAAATTAGTATAAAAAACTACACAAACATGCCTTATTCTTTTAAGGACAAAGAAAATTATATTCATTCTTGATATTAGTTAATATTCTTACTGAAAAAAATGGTTTGTTAAACAATGTTTGAGTGATTGTTTGTTTCTAGAATACAAAAAACTCGTAAGTTTACCCAAATAACTAAGTTTATTCAACACAATAGTTATTACTGCAGTGACAGAAAGGCAACAAAAATGTTTCATGCTATTTTATAAAACACTTTCATTTTTAACCTAATCTACATGAGTGAGGATCAAGTGTACCTTCTACAGAATACCATCTGACCTGGTCAGAATTACCAACCACTCATTTTACCTCAGTTTCTTCATTTAACAAAGTTAACAGTAGAGTAAGTATATAATACAATATAAAGGGATACCAAAAAATCTGTATATACATTTCAGAGATTCCAGAAGTTGTGAAAAATACACTTTTACATATAATGGTCACTTTGTCTGTGACTCTGTCACAATGTATAGACATCCTGAACACACATTTTTGTGAACCTTCCAAATTTTTATGTACAACACTTGTATTTATTAGTAAGTGTCAAACTTCCTGTAGATAATAGGTTTGGAATTATAGTCAACATTCCTTCTCCAACACAGGATAAAGGCCAATGAACCAACCCAAAACCCAGCAGAAGTTTGAAAACAATGCGTCTTGTAATAATTATATATAACTTTGTTATAAACACTTATATTTGATCAACAAATTCAGCATTCAACTATTAAACTTAACAAAAAATAACATTCAAAAACTTTCTACAGTGAAAAAGTGTATATCTAAACACATTAAAAACACACAGCATGTCATCCTTTCCATTACAAGTCAACCTTAAAAATACCTTATTGAAATTCAAGAGTTCAAAAACAGCTATTAATAAATATTTCACATTATTTCTAAGAACTGTTTACAAATCTTTTACACTTCTTAATCCATGAACAGTTACAAGTGGCTCTTCCTTCTTAAAAAACCCGATGAGACTGTAAAATCAGTCCTACACACAACAGTACTATCTAGAAGCAACAAGACTGCTTACTTCAACCATTTTTGTTTTGGGTTAACCATTTTGGGCATTCTGAAAATCCCACTGGAGAAAGATACCATGGCAGTAACCAGGATGACTGTAGGTCGAAGGAGGTGAAGATCTGGTTCGGTAAACAATCCAGAAACAACTGAAGAATATAATCCTTGGAGAGTTACCCACAGAGCACAACAGAGAGCATCAACTGTTCGTAACCTTAACCATCAGAGAAAAAATTAATAATCTGAAATTACTGCAAAAACACGTTTGTTTTGTTTTAATAAAAATCTTATTATTGCAAAAGCAGTCCTTCCAACATGAAATCAGCATATCACTAAGCATTTAAAAATGCATGACTGTTTCTTAATCATCATGGAATGTTTTATGATACAATAAGCCAATGATGAATCATAAAGAAAACTTACGATAAAACATTTTACAAATAATTAATGTCCCACAGTTAAGCACAAGATATTGTACAACACTAGTCTTTAAAGGTTGTTCATGAAACCAAAATTTCTGTGACTGCTGTAAAGTTTGTTTCACATGGTTTTAACAATAACACTGGTTTCAAGAAAAAGGGGACAAATTAACCATCTTACGAGTGTTTTGTACATAGAATTTCAACTAGATTTTTTAACTTACATATCACTTTCTTGTATACTAAGTTTCCAGTTCATGCCAACAGTGAGTCACTTAAGCCTTTTTTACAAAAGGCAATTATTTATAAAATAATTTCCCTCACTCCTTACTGTATAAATACTACAATGTAACAGAAGTCTTCTACATTTAGAAAGTGTATCTTACACAATGATCATAACAGAACAGAAATAACATTAAACAATTGTTATTTCCCTCAGTTACTACCAAACTCATGTTAAAAGTAAACTACAACCTGTACGGTCCAATAATGTTGCCCATTTCATTAATATCAAGTGGAGATTAGATAAACAGCTGGCTGTATTATATACTAAAGGCTTCAGAGATTTATTTAAAAAACCAACAAAAATTACCTTTGTCTTCCAGCCCATAAAGTTCCTCCAACTGCCACCAGGAGACCAACAACAGTAAGAAAAGATGATGTAGGTAATCTGGAAACCATGAGCCATGATATAGGAAAAATTCGACATCCTCTGTCTTCTTGAAGTTCAAAAATGGCAGAAACAAAAAGCAGCAAAGCAGAACTGAAATTAACTGCTGCTAACACGTGGACACCAAAAGGAATATCATTCCTAGTGAGGACCTATGATACAGAAAAGTGGTTAGAGATGCTTTATGACAAAAACACTAATAAAATTGGAATAGTTTGAACTTTCCACAATTCTCAGTTATTTATAATCAGTATCACAAGATGTTTTAACTGTACCCTTTTTTTCCTTTATTTCTATAAAACATGCAGCTTAATGAACATTACAAACACCAAACTAACAAACAGTTTTGCATTTTTGTACCTCACGGTATTACAGCAACAAAAGTAATGTTGACTCTTTGCATGCACTCTTCTATTGAAATATGTATATTATGGTATGACTATGGTTATTTACTACAGAAAACTAAAGTGAGTAGGCAATGATACGTTTCTTGGTAAATGCTAAAAGCCAGCCCTATGAATTTTTGCTTACAATAATGTGAAATTAAGAATGACAGTTTTGCTTACTTTTAATACAGGTTTGGTATGCTCATTAAGCCTGTAGTACAGAAGATGAGGAGGAATCTTAGGCCTCAATTCTGCATCTTGTTGAGACAACTTCTTCTGTACCTGAACCTCACACTGCCAACAGAGCTTGTAAACTTTCTCCAGATGACTCTGGTAAGCTTCCACTTCTTGAACAAAACAAAGCTTTGGAAGAAATACATAAATTAGCAATAAACACAAAACAAATACTCTGATAATTTAATGATCATGGCAACTGATAAAAAAATATTAAAGTAACATACCTTAGAAATCGTGTCAATACCAGGACTGCATGTAAGAGCTGAACATCAGATGGCATTTAACAAACTTTCATCAGACATATCTTCTATAAATTGTCTAATTAAGATTAACTGAAAAAATTACTAACCAAACATATTCTTGTCTAAGCATCTCAGAATATTTTGTTACCATACATACTGAAACTATCAAAAAATTTATACAAGTTTTCAAAACTTCCTTTATGTCACTTTATTATAATCTACAAGACCTCCACCTATAAATTTCCTTGTAAAACTACAAATCACAAGCAAACACATTTATTTAATCTATATTAATGTAAAAATTACATTTAAACATTGGTTTAATAAACCAAGTCTGCAGATGGCATGCTGAGATCATAAACATGCAAATATTAAGGATGTAGCCATAAAGTCAGAGAAAGGGAAGAGAAACAGGCCATGGATATTTGAATGGGTTTAAGTTGTTGACACACACACACACACACACACACACATATATACATATCTAAACCTATGTTTTGGGATGGATGGGAAGATTGTAAGACTGATAAATGTTTATAACCAAGATTTTTCATAACTTTACAGAAATTAAAATTGAAACTTGTATGTGTGTGTGTGTGTGTGTGTGTGCGCGCGCGTATACATTACTGGCTTCAGTGATGTTAGAAGACATTGATTTTAAAATATCTTTGAGTTAAAAATTATTGAAAGAAGGTTAGAATTATGATTTTTTCCTTACATTTTGGAATTTTATACTCTAATTTGCATTGTAAATCTGAAAGATAATGACAGAAGAAGGATCATATTATGGCACTTTAACCTTCATAACTCAAAATTACTTCCACTTTTACTGTTCAGCTTGCTTTTCAACAATACAATAAGTAAAAAATATGCTTTACATTTGACCAAACTCAAATTAGTCAGAAAGGTAACCTAACTGTCCCTAATTTAGCAGTGTAAGACTAGAGGGAAGGCAGCTAGTCATCACCACCCACTGCCAACTCTTGAGCTATTCTTACCAATGAATAGCAGGATTAACTCCACATTATAACACCCCACAGCTGAAAGGACATGTTTGGTGTGACAGGGATTCGAAACCTGCAACCCTCAGATTACGAGGCCATGCTGGATCCTAACATGAACTGAATTATACATTAACTGTTTTTTTAGTTGTTCAAACCATTCACATCATTTTATGGTAAATAATATATATATATATAAATTTCAATATTAAAATGCTGCAGGTATTAATTTTATCTATTGTAAAAAGTTACCCCAGGAAAACACTTTCTGGAAAGCCATGCAATAGCCAAACAGGCATTTAATGCAGTTTACATTTTCCAGAAAATGTTGAGATATATACACACACATACAGACACACAATGGCTTTTCTTTATTATTTACAGAAAACTAAGTAAATTCCACTTTCCAGTAATTTTATTACTGAAATCTTACCTTATTTAGTGGAACAAAATCTGATAATAGTCTGATTTTCATGGTCTGGTTCTGGTTGCATTCTTTGCACAACCCATTTATTAATGGCTGTTTATATTTTTCTTCATAGCCTTCTGCTACAGAACCAGTCACGGGAAAGTTAAGACCCTCATCGAACTGAGCAGGAATTGGTTTGTTGTAATCTCCAGTCTATTACAATTATTTGAATTGTTTTTAATTAACCAACACATCAACCATTTAACAATAAAGTTCAACCCTTAAATTTAATCAACCACATTCCAATTTACCATACTGAGAATAACTTCTACAAAGCAAGAGTTTTCATACAAGAAACAATCAAAAACAAATTAAATTCTAATTCTTATCCATATGGTATGAAATAAATTCCACATAAGGCACTTATGAAAACGTATTCAAAGGTATCTCCATCAACAATAAGTACTACACAATACTACTCTGAAATAAATTTCATTATAACTTCAAGATAATTTAAAAGAAAATTTTGATTATGCCTAGCAACATATAAAACACACAACACCATGAAGTTAATGTATAACAATCAGCCACTCATTGTTTGACCACCACAGAATCCTGTCAAGTATCTTTCGAATTATTTATAGTATTTATACATAGAAAAATTACTTACAAGCCAAACCAGTAACCTATTACCCAAATATTTTTCTATCACAGTACCTCTAACATACAGTTGAACAATATGTGCTATGTTTTGTTTTAATGTGTGTAAAAACATGGCTTAAATTAGCAACACAATTGTAAAGAGTAATAACAATGACACGAAAATGCATGTACCTAAGTAAACTGTCTCCTACTCTTAAACCATACTGAGCACATACATTTCAAGTACCTAAAATGTATGTTTTATTAAATGTTTTCAGCATTTACCACAGTGTAAAATACACAACAAAATTACTCAAATGAGTTGATAGAACTTGCAAACTATTTAATGTCATGTTAGAAAATTACACGTAATATTAGAAAAAAAAGCAAGCCAAAAAACATTCTCAAACTTTGACATAATTTTACCTAAAATAGAAAATAGTGACAAGTGGGAGAAAAAGGTTTAAGGTGGTCTCTCTCCGCACATACACATATACACTGCTGGCCAAAATCTAAAGGCCAATGAACATATAGAAAAAATATGCATTTTGCATTGTTAGACTCAACCACTTATGAGAGTAGAGCTTCAAAAAATGAAAATAAGAAAAGGGAAAATAAAAATAAACTTTTTAACATTTAATAGGGAAAATGTGAACACTATGATATTAAATACTAATTGGTCAAAAGTTTAAGACCACACTGAAACGAAGCGTTATTTGGTAAACACACAACAAAATTTAGTCTTTTGTGTCCAAGCATTAGTGTTGTCAACATCTCCCACTGACATCTCCTGTGTTACAATGGGTAAACACGTGGCAAAGGCTAAAAGTTGACAGAGTTTGAATGTGTCAGAATTGTCGAGCTGCAAAAGCAAGATCTCTCTCAACGTACCATCGCTGATGAGACTGGACGTACTGAAACTCCTGTTGCAAATGTCTTAAAAGTCCCTGAGGGATACAGAACAAGAATTTCAAGTGGTCGGCCCAAAATAATTTTGCAAAAGTTGAGCAGGAGGATTCAACAGGTTGTCCAGCAAGACACTAGTCAATCGTCAAAGATTAAGGCCCTTATGGATGCAGAATGCAGCTCAAAAACAATAAGATGGCATCTACAAGAGAAAAGGCTTTAAAAACCATAAAAGTCTTCAACAGCCACACGTCCTTCCACACTACGAAACAGCTCAGTTAATCTTTGATGAGAAGTACCAAACATGGAGAGTAGAAAAGTGGAAGGTTTTATTCTCTGATGAAAAAAAATTTAACCTGGATGGTCCAGATGGCTTCCAACGTTACTAGCACGATAAGTATATCCCACCATGATCTGGGGTGCTACCTCCTTCCATGGAACAATGGAGCTTCAGGTTATACAGAGGCATCAAACAGCAGCTGGCTACATTGGCATGTTTGAGAGAACATCCTTATTGACTGAAAGCCCTCGCTTGTGTGGAAATGACAGGATCTTTCAGCAGGACAATGCTGCAATCCATGATGCCTGCATGACAAAGGACTTTTTCATGGCAAATAACATGATTCTTTTGGACCATCCAACATCATCCCCCAAAATGAACCCCACTGAAAACGTTTGGGGGTGCATAAAAATGGACGTCAATTACAAACAGTGCATGATATTCGTGAAGCCAGCTTCACCACTTGGAAAAACATTCCAGCCAGCCTTCTGCAAATGCTAATATCGACAATGTCAAAGTGAATGTTTGAAGATATTCCCAATGACGGCCATGCAACTCACTACTGAGACCTCTTGTTGAGCATTTCCTACCCTGTTTAGGATTTATTTTTAGTATGGTCTTAATCTTTTGACCAGTTAGTATTTAAGCTATTTTCATAGTGTTTATATTTTCCCTATTAAATGCTATATCCTCCCCCCTTCTTATTTTCATCTTTCAAAGCTCTACTCTAATAAGTGGTTGAATCTAACAACGTAAAATTCACAATTTTTCTATATGTTAATTGGCCTTAAAATTTTGGTCAGCACTGTATATATACACACCCTTACCGTAAATACTAAATAAACCATTTTATTATATTCTTCTATTGGTTACCTCAGAAAAACCATTGTACTGATCACAGTGTGGACAGTCCCAGCAGTTACGGTTACCAAAGGGAACACAATGTTTTCCCCCACAAAACCAACAGTACACTCGTACCGGGAACTTTGGCCTGGAAAAAAAAAGAAATATTTATGTGGTTTGTTTTTGAATTTCATGCAAAGCTACATGAGGGATACCTATGCTAGCCATTCCTAAATTAGCAGTGTAAGACTATAGGGAAGGAAGCTAGTCATCACTACCCACTGTCAACTCTCGGGCTACTCTTTTACCATTGAATATCACCACATTATAATGCCCCCATCATTGAAAGGGGGAGAATGTTTGGTGTGATGGAGATTCAAACCTGTGATCCTCAGATGAGTCAAGCACCTTAACCACATGGCCATTCCAGGTCTTTATGTAAAGTGAGATTGTTAAATTAAAATGCGTATAATATCTTTATTGTATGGAAATTTGATTAACATTTGTTATAAATATAAATTTCAGTGCATTTATTACAATTTTTGTTTCACAGATTATTAATAAAAAGTTCTGAAAGAAACAACTATTATGTCAGTTTTTTTTACAGCAATTCCCTACTAAATCAAATGTAAAATTATTAATATTATGCACATAGTCCGACTGCACCAAAACATCAGCCACTAATTTCTGCTTGGTGAATTTCATGCTGGTTATTAAACAAGGCACATAAAATAGATACATCACAGGCTTTTGCATCTCCTATAACCAATTACTACTGTAATTATATCCCCTCTCATTGTCCACTCTGATTACCAATGCAAACCACAAAAACATTTATATTGTAATTTTTTTACAGTGTAGGTGTAAGAGAAATATTAGAAAATAAAATGTAGTTGTTAAATCTTGCATTACAGTATAAACAAGTAACAAATGTCACAACGTCAATATGAAATTATAGTTTCTCATATAATGACAGCTTCCAATCATTCATTATTCTAATGTTGAGCATCAAAAATATAATTTCACTAAAATAACTTTCCATCTAATTAAAAATCCAAAAGAACAGTATATATCACGAAATCATCTGAGATAGACGAATGTCTAAATGCTAAATGATATTAATACAATTAAATCCTCAGAATCTAGTTGTAACTTTTAGACTAACCAGTATCGCAAATTATTCAATAATGAAATAACGTAAGCACGAATTTACTCATACTTTCATGTTTTTGCTCTTTAGAATCTACTAAACTAAAGTTCAATCTCCTAACCACAAATGTGACTCACTGAAACTGACACGTTCTCTTCAAAATTCAAAAGATTGCTTAATCATTAAAAGGGAACGAATAAAATACGAAATTTTAATACGTGACCATTCAATTACAACACACATTTTGTAAAAATTGTTTACAAGTTGCTTCTTTTTGTCGATTACGTACACCTCTCACCTAGCCTTTACTTTCAATGGTCTTGCTATTAACTCAAAAACTAAGCCTAAATCTTCCATTAAATTAGGCTTACCTTAACTTTGAATACACCAAAACTATGGCAAAGAAAACATATACTAAAATTCCGAAAGATAAATACAAGTCCATTGGTTTTCTTTTTTCCTCAGAGATGTCTAAATCTACTGGCAAAAATATCATTAACTTTGTTATTACTAATTATATCGGTAAGTGTTCGGTTGTTACAGAAATCAGTCACAAACTCTAAACTAATCAACCCGCGCAAACCATGTGGTATCACTCATCACGGTTTTCAACACCAGGGAAGCCTTTATTTTTATGGAAAAAAAAAAAAGAGTAAGAGAGAGAAAATTTTTGTCCGTTTGATGTTACATATCAGCAAATTGTTTTTTTGTACACAACATTAACAGCAATTGTTATTACTGGCTATATAAGTAACATAAGAGAAGTAAAGATTTTTCTAAATCAAAATTATTGTTTTTTATTTTTTCTCACTTAGTTAACTTTAATTGAATAAATTGAAGATCTAACAATTTCTGTTAGACAAGGAATTCATATGCAACTGAAGTAAATTTCTTCATAGGAACGAGTATTAATATAATATTAAACATAATGATAAATAAATCTTTTCGAAAGTTCAGTTAATTAGATTCTTAAATTCATATATTAACTATGAAAACAGTTATTTGTTTGTAGTTAAGCGCAAAGCAACACAATTGGCCATCCGTGCTGTAATTACCGCGGGTATCGAAACTTGGTTTTAGTATTATTATTAAGCATTTTGAGTTACCACAAAACCGATGACGGAGGGGATTGAAAAAAAAATATATTCAAAGAGATGATTAAATCACTAAATAACTAAACTCTCTTAATTCAGACTTAAAAATATTTCCCGCTTGCAATTTTTTTTAGTGTTTTTTCAATGATTAATCAAATGTACTGACCTTTTCAACATACACATAATCTAATATGTGTCAGTTTAGAATAAGATCAGACACACACATATGATGACCACCCACGATGGTTTTTATACCAAATTTGTAGATACCTCCCTCTGACAAGATTTTCCTTGGAAAAAAAGTAAGTTATTCCCCCCTCCTCCTTCTCTCCAGGGGGTAGTTTCAGTATTTTAGATCTCATGGAATTACAAGTTGATAAAATTAGCATTCGCATTTTAAAATTGTAAAAGTAAACAATGTAACAAATAGTGGTCAATCAACAAAGAAGGTTAAAAAATTATCTTTTTCGCTTTCAGTAATTTCAGTAACATTTATTATTCACATCAAGTTTTAGAATGATTTTCTTGTGGAAGTTCACTTACCTGATATGGAAAACCTCAAACTACTTTTCAGGTTGATCATAAGTGTTGTTTTGTATAGAGGACTTACCTCAATATTGATTTGATCGCGAACTCTCAATCTAAGGATAATATGATGTGACAGAAGTTGCTTTTTACACCACGTACTTCAAATTTTATATTATTTTCTTAGAAATGTTACCGCTGTTTACCAAATCCACTTTCAACAAGAGTAAATACAAATGACGTAAACTGATGTACACATAGCTTCTGACAACAGAAAATATGTAATGTAGACGGCTAAAAGTTATTAAACTACTCGTACATTGACATCTAGCATTTTAAAACTTGGAAATAGAAAAACAAAACAACCCTGTAAACTCTGGCGGTGATTGAGATCACTAGCCACTTTACATTTATTAATTTCCTATGCATTCTGTAAAAATATATAATCATTTGAAATACAACACTTTAACTGGTAAGATATTTGTCTGCGTTAGACTTCATTTTAGAAACTATATATTAAGCTCTTTCGTAGGTCACCTCCGTCACACCAAACATGCTCGTCCTTTCAGCCGTGGGTCATTATAATGTCACGGTCAATCCCACTATTCGTTGGTAAAAGAGTAGCCCAAGATTTGGCGTTGGGTGGTGATGACTAGTTGCCTTCCCTCTAGTGTTACACTGCTTAAATTAGGGACGGCTAGCGCAGATAGCCCTTGAGTAGCTTTGCGCGAAATTTAAAATACAACAACAAACAAACAAACAAATCGTAGATCATTGCGAACACACAAAGCAATACTCGAAATCCTTTCTCAAATTTATTTATGTATTTTAAAGACCGTATTTTGTAATCACTGCTCAGTAAATTTAATCTCACGCAAACATTCAAAAATTAAATAAATATTTAGATTTTCATAGAAAACAAAACACTTGTTCCAGTACTCGTTATAATTATTACAGTTAACATCTTCGAAAACTAGAAACGTCCCAAACAGCTCAATGAAAAAACTCAATAGCTCATTGAAGTATCGTGCACGTGAATAAAAGATTGCTCTCGTGCTTTTTTGTTTCTTCTCCCCTCCATAAGACCAGCTGTGTAAAACAGACACATTAGTAAAATCAGTTTCAAATAAATATATGTGCGTGCATGCGTAAAGAATGCTATTAATAGTAAAATGTGATAGTTTTCTTCATACACAATAAATTATAAGAATGGTCATCCCTCTTTCTTACCCTCAATGGATTCAGCAGATAGCTAGATGTAGCTTTACGACAATATAACACACGCACCCTTCACCTTTTTGATATTTTGGACTTGTTTTGGTTTGGTTTCTTTAACATTTCGCGCAAAGCTCTAAGAGGGCTATCCGCACTAGCCGTCCCTAATTTAGCAATATAAGACAAGAGGGAAGGCAACTAGTCATCACCACCCACCGCCAACTCTTGGGCTACCCTTTTACTGACAAATAATGGGATTGATCTTCACGTTATAACGTCCTCACGGCTGTAAAAACGAGCATATTTGGTGCGACGGGAATTCAAACCCGCGACCCTCGGATTATAATTCGTAATTGTTAATGATAACTAACTGAAAAGTTCAACCATAAGTGTATTATTTCAATTTCCCTAAAACTGGGTATATATTTCTAATATTATTACACCAAACATGCTCGCCCTTTCAGCCGTTGGGGCGTTATAAAATGTGACGGTCAGTCCCACTATTCGTTGGTAAAAGAGAAGCCCAAGAGTCGGCGGTGGGTGGTGATGACTACCTGCTTTCTCTCTAGTCTTACACTGCTCAATTAGGGACGGCTAGCGCAGGTAGCCCTCGAGTAGCTTTGTGTAAAATTAAAAAAACAAAACATTTATTTATTTATTGTAGTGTTGATTGTTGCAAACGTTGTTTTTTTTTTCAAAGTGGCAGAAACTGCGGTTTCTATTAAAGTAATATTCCTGCAAGATGAATAATTCATTTTGCAATACTTTTCACATCGAGTTAAAAGATATAACATTAAATTAAAGATAAACAGTGTCAGAAAGGTTTTAAGATATAAATATATATAGTGTTTTTCTGCCATAATTGGGCTGAAATGCTAACGTCAGTAGGTAAGTTTTTACCTTACTTACCCACAAATAATAGAACTTTATTTTTCAAGTATTTCTCTCTTAACTTTTAAGAGCAGTCATCTTCCTACAACTGTCTACAGACAGTGAAGGGTGATATAGATGTAGGACGTTGTGGTCTTGAGCACCCACAACTCGCACTTTTAACATATATTTCTATATCTATTGCTACTCCTTTATTTTATTTCTTTGTGTGAGACTTGCGAATGGAGGATAAGACTGATAGATGGTGTATCCCCACCATAATGTGGGTCCTACTTCCTCAGTCACCTCCAAAACCTAGGATACATTTTATATCCCACGTAATAGTGTGCACTCTTGGATTTTTTAAATGTATTTTTGTTTCGATTTGTTTATAGGTTATAACAACCTAATATATAAATATATATATGTATAGACACAATATTTTTTTTCGCAACCGTCAACTTTGATGTTGTGATAATCATGAGTGTGAATTTGTCAGGTAGAGTTTCTTTTTTATAAAATAACAAATTGGTTATCTGCTGCGTCCATTACGAGGAATAAAACCTCGGATGCTAATCTTGTAAAATGTTAAACATACCGTTGATTTGTTACCACATTGTGATTTTGTGAAAAAAAATTAAAATTTATTTAATTCAACATTAGATTAGGGCGTTATCTGTTAAAACATTATTTCCCCAAACCGTAATGAGCTGTTATAAGAAACTTAAGAACAATATTTTGTATTAACACGTACATGGTTAAAAAAACAACACAAACACACTGGCATCGTTGCATCTAGATATACTGAATCACAGAAATGAATTCTCGACATTTAAAAAGAATAGGAACTAGATAATAGAGTCAAAGCTTCCAGATGGGACAACAAAATTGACCGAAACCTCAGAAGAGTTTGGATTTCTAAAGACGTAAATATTCAAAGTTTTGATCCATGCACTGCATCTATTTCCTTATTTATGTTGTTGTAGGATGTTCAGAAAATTCTAAAGCCATTTAATAAGCTTTCCATCCATGTTGACTCACACAGTAAAGTCTCGGGATTGGTCCGTAAACATCTATCTCAAATATCTTCAACTTGTATTAACGAAACGGACAGCGCAGAACCTGTTATGTTTGTTTCTGAATTTCGCCCAAAGCTACAGGAGAGCTATCTGCGCTAACCGTTCCTAATTTAACAGTTAAAACTGGAGGAAAGACAGCTGGTCATCACCACCCACCCGTAAATTCTTGGGCTACTCTTTTACTAACGAAAAGTGTGGTTGATTGCACATTATAACGCCCCTGCGCCTGAAAGGGCGAGCATGTTTGGGGTGACGGGAATTCGAACCTGAGATCTTCAGATGACGCCTTAACCTAACTGGCCATGCCAGGCCTGAACGTATTTTAACTCGCTAAACATAGTTACTTAGAATACAAACAAATGAACAGTTTTAAGAAGAATAGAACATTAATAAGTTTTTAAAGCAGCTTAAATAACCAAATGTAAAAGAGTTTAGAATTAATTTGTTTTTTGTTTGTTTGTTTTTGGAATTTCGCACAAAGCTACCCGAGGGCTATCTGTGCTAGCCGTCCCTAATTTAGCAGTGTAAGACTAGAGGGAAGGCAGCTAGTCATCACCACCCACCGCCAACTCTTGGGCTACTCTTTTACAAATGAATAGTGGGATTGACCGTCACATTATACACCCCCACGGCTGGGAGGGCGAGCATGTTTAGCGCGACTCGGGCGCGAACCCGCGACCCTCGGATTACGAGTGCACGCCTTAACGCGCTCGGCCATGCCAGGCCTAGAATTAATTTGCTTAAAAGTCAGAAAAAATAATGGCAAATATCACTAAATCATTCAAAATTTAACTCAGTTACTTTGATTATAGCAACATTCTTTAAAAGATTTGGTGCTCGGGTACAACGGACGGATGTTTAGTGGGGTATGAACTTTTTTGGGTAAGTTGGGTAACTGAAAAGTTTGATCGATGCATTGAGTTTTTCGTGTGTAAAGAGCAAACTCAGGGTGTATTGATTCTTATTAAGTTAGTTTGCCCTCCCCCTAGTGGTATATTGGTATGTTTGCGAACTGACATTGCTCAAAACCGGATTTAGATAACCGTGGTGAACATAGAGTAATTATCGAGTTCGAAACTTTGTAATTTCAGTTATACAAAAAACAACAACATAACTCACTGTGTAGTTTGTATGAGAAACAAATGTTGTTGTTTTTATCTTTACTTTTGTTCCCCTCTGGCACAGCGGTAAGTCTACGGATTTACAACCCTAAAATCAGCGGATTCGATTCCCCTCGGTGGACTCAGCAGATAGCCTGATATGGCTTTGCTATAAGAATAACACACATCTTTATTTTTTTTTCCAATGGGAGCTCTTAATAAAACATTGTAGTTATTAGTAGGTAGGAATATTTTACCATAAGTGGCTTATATTACACCGCTTTACTTGTTGTTGTTTTGAATTAAGCACAAAGCTACACAATGGACTATCTGTGCTCTGCCCACCACGGGTATCGAAACCCGCTTTTTAGCGTTGTAGGTCCACAGGCATACCTCTGAGCCACTGGGGGGTGGTTCACTTTATCTTTCTTGTGAAATACAACGGGACAAACTAAATTGTACAGCAACGTTTTATTTTGATTTCCACATTTACAAAGTAATATTACAGTTGGTATTCGAAAACATTATATTTGAACCACAATATTGTCAATTACAAAAATTAAAAATAAACATACAAAAAATCTAGAAAAATCACAGACGAATTAATCACAGTTTCTAGATTTAACTGTAACATTGCTTATTTCTTATGAAATGCATAATATTAATTGCTAAGTAATTTAAACATTATGTGTGTAGGTGAATAAATAAATGGATAGCAGACACCTTTCTCCAGGAAAGTGTACCACGATTAATACAGTTCAATGTTGTATCGATTTCTGAATTATAAATCACTGAAATGAAAGACGGATACTGATATCTTATTTTTTAACATTTTTTTTATCGTCTCGAAGCTTCACTTTTAATACACCGAACCGCCACCTATGGGATTTCGTAATAAACCTATGACAAGTAATTTCTTTCAAACATGTCGCCTAGCTTCAATTTGAGCATTTGGCATTCTTTTTTTTTAAATATGTTTAGCAAGGTTACTGTCAACTCAAACACAGTGTTATGATTTTCTGCTTTCAACGGGATCGATGTTAAAAATGTAGAGTAATAGTACAGTAGCGAAATGATATTTTTTAAAGTAATGACGTACAAAACAAATAAAAGTTGGACCCATTACAGAGATTGGGGCGAAGGAATTTTGAAGTGGCTCTTTTGCTGTTTGTAAAAAAACACATGATTCTCATCTCTTTGCAGTTTGTGACTCAGCAGTATATGAAAAGGTGTTTTTTTTATTATAAACTTTTCACACACTATTTTTTGTTGGGTGTGTGAACAGGAAATTACTATTAATTACAGTGGTTCCTAATCAGGAGTGCTCGCACCCTCAAGGGGTGCGAGATAACATTTGTTTTGGCTACCTTCACCTTTATTCTTAAACAAATAATTACTGTGAGGGGTGCGAGAACATATTGAAAGATTTTAGGGGTGCGGGGCATAAAAAAGGTTGGGAACCACTGAATTATCAAATATCGCGAATTGGTGTGATAAACAATGTGATTGTTTATATTACTGTCTTTCTGGTATTACCACTTTGAACCGACCACACATCATACTGTACGCTATAATTTTGAGAAACACTTCCTGGTAATTGAACTTTTCACTTTGATTCTGAACGCTGTATATATATATATATATATATATATATTACATTATAACATATATTTAAAATATTACTGATGAAACTATTTCCTGACTGGATTTATAGAGCCGCAGAAACACGAGCATATTTTATTTAAAGTTCTCGTTGAATTTACTTCAATCATTTTATTTTACGTTAAAATTTTTAATACTCAATACCCACCTCTAGAGTCTTGCGGAACAGGTTGGCCACCACCATACCCACCATTAGAGACTTGATGAACAGGTTGGCCACCACCATACCCACCATTAGAGCCTTGAGGAACAGGTTGATCATTATTATACCCACCACTAGAGCCTTGAGTAACAACTTGGCCAACATTATACCCACTACTAGAGCCTTGAGTATCAACTTGGCCCCCATTATACCCACCACTAGATGCTTGAGGAACAGGTTGGCCACGATTATACCCATCACTAGAGCCTTGAGGAACAACTGGGCTCCTATTATACCCACCACTAGATCCTTGAGGAACAGGTTGGCCACGATTATACCCACTACTAGAGCCTTGAGGAACAACTGGGCCCCTATTATACCCACCACTAGATCCTTGAGGAACAGGTTGGCCACGATTATACCCACTACTAGAGCCTTGAGGAACAACTGGGCCCCTATTATACCCATCACTAGATCCTTGAGAAACAGGTTGGCCACGATTATACCCACTACTAGAGCCATGAGGAACAGCTTGGCCGCCATTATACCCACCACTAGATCCTTGAGGAACAGGTTGGCCATGATTATGCCTATCACTAGAGCCTTGAGGAAAAGGTGGGCCGCCATTATACCCACCACTTGATCCTTGAGAAACATGTGGGCTACTACTAGAACCTTGAGAAATAGGTTGGACACCATTATACCAACCATTAGATTTTTGAGGAACTGGTTGACCACCATTGTATCTATCACTAGAACCATAAGAAGCAAATTGGCTACCATTATATCTTTCACTGGTACCTTGACTAACTGACTGGCCAACATTATGCACTACATTAGAGCCTTGAGTGACCGGCTGATCACTATTATACACTTTACTAGAATGCTGAGAGACAATTTGTTGGCCATTATATCTATCATTAGAATCTTGAGAAACTGGTTGTCCATTATTATGTACTACACTGGAGCCTTGAGGAATTGGTTTGCCGCCATTGTATCCACCACTAGAGCCGTGATAAGCTGGTTGACCACCATTATATCTTCCACTAGTATATTGACTGACTGACTGGCCACCATTATACACTACATTAGATCCTTGAGAAACTAGTTGTCCACCATCATATCTTCCACTAGAATCTTGAGGAGCTGGTTGAGAATTATGATACACCCCATTAAAGTCTTTAGGAACTGGTTGACCACCAACATATTTCCTGTTTGGATGTTTAGAAACTGGTTCAACAACACTAAACATATTTTTAGAAAGTTCTCTTCTATTATATTCTCGTTTAGGGTTTTGCAAAACTGACTTTGCACCACTGTACCCATTATTGTGTGTTTTAGGAACGTTAGTATATTTAAGATTGGGATCTTTTTTAAGGTGTGGTCCAATGTGGCTAATAGACGTTGAACTAGCGTAGTGATTCAATGTTCCTTCATAAGGGTTATGAGATAAGGTCTTCCTGTAAGCAGGAGGAGTATATGGAGCAGGTAGTCCTTTATAGACTGCTATTGTACCCCCGTGACCTTTAGTGTGTCCATATCCTTTTTTCTTTCCACCCGCTGAAAAGGTTAGAGTAAGACCTTTTGATAAACCAAATCCAGAAGTAAACCCTATACCTTTGTTGATACCACCAAGACTGCCAAATGCACCCAATGGCCCCAGTCCTAGTCCAAGACCTAGTCCTCCAAGACCTGTAAAGGGATCATCATCTTCGACATGATACCTAGCATTTCCTCTAACGGGGTTAAGGGAAGGTCCAGTGATGCTCAGGTAGTTCTGCCTTCCAAAAGAAATGGGAGAATATCTTCCATTATACTTGGGTTTCTTAATTACAACGGGTTTTGGATATTTGTATGCATAATTAGTGACATCAGCTTTAGGCTTATACCGAGACCTCGGAAATCCAAATGGTATATTGGTATGTCCCCCAAACTCAGAAATGGTTCCTTTGAAGTGATTTTGGCCATGATTAACATAAATATCTTTGCCTATTCCAGGAGATATGAAAACATTTGGTCTTTGATAGATTGGTGCTGTGGATTCTTGTGGGTAACCCGAATTTTCATAACCTGCGAGTTTATGGTTCTTGTGCTGTTTTACAGACTTCGATCCTGTCGAGGGTAAACCACCATGATAATTTTCCCCGAATTGATTATTTCGCACATAACCTGGTGAATTTGGGTTTCCTTGCTTACCAATTATCTGATGCTGTTTATTAGCACTTTGTGTAAAACTGTGCACCTTGTTAAAGTCAGGTGAAGTATTCTGAAATTCCTTCTGAGGATTGGGAGTGTTTGGTCTCACCAGTTCATTCGAATTTTCGAGACCAGATGCGATATTATGGAAGTTAGCAATATGCCTTCCCTGAGCTTTTGCATAGTTCAAGTCATTTCTGAGGCTTTGGTGAATTGTTACTGGCTGATGGATTTTAGTCGGTAATTTTTCATTTATAGTCTTCGAACCATAATCCTGTAGGTCATCAGGTTTATCATAAGACAAGATCAAAACCTCTTCTTGATTGACTTTCGCTTGACTATTAGATTTCTTTCCACCAAAAGCTTCTTGGTTGTTCGCATGAAAACGAGTTTGTTCGAGAAAAGTGGGGCTTTCTGGTTGAACCTCCTCTCCGAGTGTTTCTTCTGTCTGAATATAATCCTCTACTGTTCCAATATTTTTAGCATGTTCTTCTGCAGCTGATTTCAACACCGTCAAGGCTTCAATTGGAATACCAATTACTAGCATGGATTTATTGCTATCGTGAACTACACGCCGATGTTGAAGGAGGTCAGTTTCTTTTCCAAGAAATCTGCTAATAGCAAGGTCATTATTACCACTGCTTTCACTCCCTTTAAGATCTGTTAAATTTTGACCACTTTTGCCTCTCTCGTAAATAGTAATGCTGCCACTTTTGTGTTCTCTCGTGTCGTTTTGGGGACCAGCTAGTCTGTAGCTCTGCTTAGTTTTGGACACAAGAGTACGAGCTATGTTTGCAGCAGCCTCTTCTAGGATACTGAGTTCATCTTTTCCATCGCTGATCTTGTCCTTTAAAACTGTTTCTTTTACCTCGTCATTGTTTGTAACGTTTTTGGAACGATCACCTACGTGTGATCTTTCTAATTGAGCTTTTCCAATAAAAATCACCAGGAAAAACAGCATCTGGACTCTCTAAAAATAAAACAGAAAACAATAATGTATAAATACTGAGTAAATATAATGTATAAATACTAAGTAAATATAATGTATAAATACTGAGTAAATATAATGTATAAATACTGAGTAAATATAATGTATAAATACTGAGTAAATATACCAGAATGTTTTGTTTTTGTTACATCACGTTCAAGCATACAATGACAAAATTCTATATTACAAAAACTACAGGCCTGGCGTGGGCAAGTGGTTAAGGCACACGACTCGTGATATGAGAGTCGTGGGTTCTCGAATCCCCGTCGCACCGAACATGTTTGCCTTTTCAACTGTGCGGGAGTTGGTAAAAGTTGACAGTGGGTGGTGATAACTAGCTGCCTTCCATTTATTCTTAAACTGCTAAATTAAGGATAGCGAGCGCACGTGTCTCTAGCATAGCTTTGCGCGAAATTCAGAAACCAAGCCAATGAATCAGCAGTAAGCCTGGAGGTGGGTGGAGCACAGATATCCCACTTCCTAATTTTATGCTTAACAACAGAACAAATAAATAAATAAATATTTATTGAGAATCACTTCTAATTAATAAATGCTATTATAAAGTTCTTCACGTCATGAATGTACAATAAAAATATTTATATATATCAATTTGTATTCGAAACCTAAAGGTTCGGCCTGTCGCCTTCTTTGCTATTTATTCGCCGGTCAGAATCATGGATTCGATCCCCCTCGGTGGACATAGCAGATCGCCTGATGCGGCTTTGCTATAAAAAACGCACCCACCTTGATCAATTTAAGAAAAAATACTCCACTTTTCGTGAAGACAGAGAATTAGTTTATTTTGGGGTCTACAGGTGGATTTATCCTAGTGCAAAAAATCCTCCTGAAGTATAGTATTTTCAATTTTTTCAATCGTAGTTTTAATTCATCCCCCTCCCCAGCTTTATATCGCCCCCTGCTGGATAGGTCTGGATAACACTGTTGGCTCGGGCCATGGCCTGGTGGTTAGGATGTTTAAATCACAATATCTGAGTTCGAATTCCTATCGCTAAACATCTCTCCCTTTCAACCATGGGAGTATTATAACGTGATGGTCAATCTCACTATTCGTTGGTAAAAGAATCACCCAAATGTTGGCAGTGGCTGGTAATGACTAGCTGTCTTCCCTTTAATCTTACATTGCTGAATTAGGGAAGGCTATCCCTTGTGTAGCTAGGAGTTCTATATTAAATCCCAGAGGGTAACATGAATGCCCCTCGCTAGTACAGCGGTATGTCTTCGGATTTACAACGCTAAAATCAGGGGTTCGATTCCCCGCGGTGGGCTAAGAAATTGTCCTCCGGACTGGGGTTTGTGCAGTAGGCTAACAACCTACTCACTTAAAAACCAGCCTGTTACAGAAACCGTATCAATTGCGGCCATATGTTCCTTAAGGAATCAAGTGGCACGTGGGTCCTATGTTCCTTAAGGAATCAAGTGGCACATGGGTCCTATGTTCCTTAAGGAATCAAGTGGCACATGGATCCTATGTTCCTTAAGGAATCAAGTGGCACATGGGTCCTATGTTCCTTAAGGAATCAAGTAGCACATGGGTCCTATGTTCCTTAAGGAATCAAGTAGCACATGGGTCCTATGTTCCTTAAGGAATCAAGTGGCACGTGAAGATAATGAACATGAATAGTTTAGGAAAATAAATTTAATTTAAAGCTAAACGTTTTGGTAGCAGCAGTCATCTTTCGAAATGTCACTGAAGAAGACGGCACTCACCAACAGTCGAAACATTTATTTTGTATAATTTCTATCTTTAATTAAACCAAGATCTTACATCACAGTTTCTTATACATTTTTAAGCTTTGTAAAAAAAATGGTTTATTGATTTCAAAGGCGATTTCAAAATAAAACTATAGTTGCATTACATTTTAGTAACAGCATCAGCGCGCAAAAAAAATTCCAAGTTTCTGTTTCACAAAAATCGTCTGTCATTAGGTATGCCTTGAAGCACGAGGGCAAAGCGAGTTTTAGTGGTTAGTGTGCGAAACAATATATCTGCACTTCCAAGTTAGAGTGCCTCTATCGCAAAAAAAACAACAACACACTTCTTGCACTCTGAAACTGTCGATGAATTAGGCTAGGGGCCGCCAGTTAGTCAAACAAGAGTATCCCATAAATTGGCGGTTGTTGCTGTTGACTAGTTACGTTTTTTTTTTTTAAATTTTGAGGACGGACAGTGCCGACTGTCATCGAGAGTGTCTGGGGAAAAACAAAACAACTAAAAGTGGATTAAAAACAAATGGATAAATGAAATGGTGTTCAACTACTGTTAAAGATTGGTTTATTTTGAATTTCGCTCAAATCTATACGAGGGTTATCTGTGTCACCCCTCCCTAATTTAGCAGTGAAAGACTCGAAGGAAGGCAGGTAATCGACGCCGCCAACTCTTGGAGTGCTCTTTTACCAACGAATAGTGGGATTGATTGTTACATTATAATGCCCTCACGGCTGAAAGGATTAGCATGTTTGGTGGGACGGGGATTCAAACTCTTGACCAAAAAATTAAGAATCAAGCGCCCCCTAGCAAACAGGCCTAAAATATACGGAACAGCTCACACTGTTCACCATCTGATACGTAAGTGGATTGCACTTGTCTACCTAATGAATGACTTATTTTGTTTTGATATATCTGAAAAAGAATGCTGTTATATATACCATTTTTCGATACGTATAATATTCTTTATAAATTTAACCCACGAGTATTGAATATTAGAACAAAATGGCCACTCCTGAGAATATTTTTTTTTCTATCGAAAGTGAAAAAAAAAGAAAACACAGTGAGTTTTGAGTGGGTATTTCTAGGCAACTTGTGTTTTTCTGGTTTAACCACCAGGTCATTATAGGATGAGATTTGTTTGTTTATATCGATTTAACCATTACTTAGAATTATCTTGTCAAATGATTAACGATAACCAATAAAGTTCCATAATTATGTACTTTACGAAAATTATGCAATTGTGTTATTGGACTAATTTGAAAATGGAAAGATAAGATAAAAGATTTTTTGTTCTTTTATAACTTAAAAATATCAAACAATTTTAAGTTTCTAAAACCTGTAATCACCAATAGGAACCCAATCAGCTGGTTAAACGTTTTACCAAGTAATTTAGGCAGTAAATAGCTTTAAAATCGACTGCTATTTTAGTATTAAGTCCATAATAATGTATCCATTACAAAAACATTTAAATACGTCATTAATATTACAGCCAATTCCATTTTGTACTGTTGTATCGTACTAAAAATAAATAAAGGAAGGATTTCTCCCGTATTGTATGATCAATTTTTTGCACTGAGTGTTGTAGCAGGCAGAACAAAAATTATTTTTAAAAAGAGGGCGCTCGCAAATTAACTCTCTTGAGGTGCATTTCGAAATAACAAGAGAGAATACGATACAATTAAACTGCCCTATTCTTGAACAATTTATATTAATAATGTTATGTAATCATTACATATCAGCCATTTTATGCATAGAATTTTGTAAATAGATTTTGAACAAAACTTAATATTAAATAAAATATTTATTTTAATATATAAATACATTTAATTGTTAGGAGCTGCTTGGGAAAGCGGGGAGGAAGAGGTGTGAAATTGTTACTCGCTTACCAGTCATGTCGCTGGGTGTTATATACAAATATACACCCCACCACCCAGGATAAATTTTGTCGAAATATATGTTGAGTTAGTTTAGCAAAGCGATTTTAACACTTTAAAACCTAACTTACCTTCATTTCTGGGAGCTGATAAAGACACGAGATGAAACACACACATCAAACACTCTGGAAACAAGTTCGAACAGATAAACTAATACCAAGTTAAGCTATTTGTTACAAAACACCAGTCTACGATTCGACAGAGAACGTGAGTTGATATATTGAAGTTTCCAGTTGCATATAGTCGTGTGGTCTAAACGACACGTGGTTTTGTAAGTAGAGCATTTTTTTTTATTTATATATTGAAATGAAATTTAAATCTGGCCTACATTTCTGTTCACTACAAGAACGAAGACAAGTTTGACAAAACTAAAATAAAAAAAAAACGTATCTCTCCAAGAAAAGACGACACTGGTAGAACAGGAAAAATATTATCTCGTTTGTGGCGGTTCTTAAACTCTTTGAGTCTTTTCTTCCTCACCACATTAAAAACAAAGACAACAATTAAAAAAAAAACGTGTTTTTAATAACGTTCCACGTTTCACGTTTATCTATCTGTATTTCCGCAGTGATCACACAGAATACAAAGGCTGATTAAACCACACAGTATTGTGGCCAGCAAGCTGCCACTGAACTTGTACTCCGGTTATAGAAAGGTTGGGAAAGAGGGGAAGAAGGAGGGGGGGGTGTTTACGTGCACGAGTGGCGCGTGCTCGTGATTGTGTTGCCAGGAAACTAGAACTGGAACACTTTATAACATATATTTCATGTGAAATGTAGGGCTTACGGTGAATGTACATCTTAAGACACAATCGAATAATATTTATTGAGCACTCAGTTATTCCAGTGTACTCCTTACTCAGAATAATAGAGCAATGTCTCTTTAGCTGTCATGTTGTTATGCAATTTAGTTAGCCCTACAGGTACAACGAACTTTACCTGGGCTTAACTACTGATATTACTAATGGTTGATACAAAAGACTTTACCTGTTCTTAACTGTTGACATTGTTGAAGGTTGATACAAAAAACTTTACCTGTTCTTAACTGTTGACATTGTTGAAGGTTGATACAAAAAACTTTACCTGTCCTTAACTGTTGACATTGTTGAAGGTTGATAAAATAAAGTTTACATGTCCTTAACTGTTGACATTATCGAAGGTTGATACAGTAAACTTTAACTGTCCTTAACTGTTGACATTATTGAAGGTTGATACAATAAACTTTACCTGTTCTTAACTGTTGACATTATCGAAGGTTGATACAATAAACTTTACCTGTTCTTAATTGTTGACATTATCGAAGGTTGATACAATAAACTTTACCTGTTCTTAACTGTTGACATTATCGAAGGTTGATACAATAAACTTTACCTGTTCTTAACTGTTGACATTATCGAAGGTTGATACCGTAAACTTTAACTGTCCTTAACTGTTGACATTATCGAAGGTTGATACAGTAAACTTTAACTGTCCTTAACTGTTGACATTATCGAAGGTTGATACAATAAACTTTACATGTCCTTAACTGTTGACATTATCGAAGGTTGATACAATAAACTTTATCTGTTCTTAACTGTTGACATTATCGAAGGTTGATACAATAAACTTTAACTGTCCTTAACTGTTGACATTATTGAAGGTTGATACAGTAAACTTTACCTGTTCTTAACTGTTGACATTATCGAAGGTTGATACAATAAACTTTACCTGTTCTTAACTGTTGACATTATTGAAGGTTGATACAGTAAACTTTAACTGTCCTTAACTGTTGACATTATCGAAGGTTGATACAGTAAACTTTAACTGTCCTTAACTGTTGACATTATTGAAGGTTGATACAGTAAACTTTACCTGTCCTTAATTGTTGACATTATCGAAGGTTGATACAGTAAGCTTTATCTGTTCTTAACTGTTGACATTATCGAAGGTTGATACAATAAACTTTACATGTCCTTAACTGCTGACATTATCGAAGGTTGATACAATAAACTTTACCTGTTCTTAACTGTTGACATTATTGAAGGTTGATACAATAAACTTTACCTGTTCTTAACTGTTGACATTATTGAAGGTTGATACAATAAACTTTACCTGTCCTTAATTGTTGACATTATCGAAGGTTGATACAGTAAGCTTTATCTGTTCTTAACTGTTGACATTATCGAAGGTTGATACAGTAAACTTTACCTGTTCTTAACTGTTGACATTATTGAAGGTTGATACAATAAACTTTACATGTCCTTAACTGCTGACATTATCGAAGGTTGATACAATAAACTTTACCTGTTCTCAACTGTTGACATTATCGAAAGTTGATACAGTAAGCTTTATCTGTTCTTAACTGTTGACATTATCGAAGGTTGATACAGTAAACTTTACCTGTTCTTAACTGTTGACATTATTGAAGGTTGATACGGTAAGCTTTACCTGTCCTTAACTGTTGACATTATTGAAGGTTGATACAGTAAGCTTTATCTGTTCTTAACTGTTGACATTATCGAAGGTTGATACAATAAACTATTAATATTATTGAATGCTATTATATCATGTGTGTTAATGAACTTCAACAGAGTCTGATAATTTCTTTAAGTAGCTCTGGTCCTAACATTACCTCACAATTGTTTTCTTCCCCACACCTCCTCCCATCCTTCCAGGACAGAGCAGAAACCGTGTATTGTGTAGCTTTGTGCTGACATGATATATATATATTATTAGTGAAATGTAACTGAAGAATTTGGGTTTAGTTTGACATAAATATAGAATTTAGCTTGAATCACAATTATGAATTCGATTTTGGGTGAAGTTTTAAGTCATGTTAAAGATTAGGCATAGTGGGAAATTATAGATGTTATGAAAAATAAAAATTATAACTTTGTATGACTGTGCATCATGATACCTTGAAATTTCGTCAGCTAAAAAACGATGGAAAATGTTTTTGTACATCATAATAAAAACACTGGCTTTGTCCATGTGCTGTACTGTGGACTTGCAATAATATAAACCAGGTTTCGATAGTCGTGGTGGGTAAACACAGGTAGCCATTGTGTATCGTTGTGCTTGATAACAAACAAGCTACAACAGGTCTCACTCTCACCCTTTACACGACAAACGAGTAAAATTATATTCTCGTCAAATACTTCATTTATTTATTCAAATATAAATATGAAGTCTGATTTGACATTTTATCAACGCCATTAAGCCTAAAGGCAATTATTATTACGAATTGTTATAATACGTGTGATTTGTTACAGTTATTTATTAAAACGTAATATTAATATGGAAAAGCTAAGCTAATTTTGTTTGGAATATGATTTAGAGGCACAATTATAGAAGTGGCGCCCTCTAAGTGCATTAAACTATTGTTCCAGGGTAAACAAACTTCAAATCCCATACTATAAAGCTGTTTATCATTTTTAAACTTCATGAGATAACTCGTTTGCAGTATAGAATTAGGCCTTAATGTTTTATTTGTATAAAGGAGGGACAAGAAACTGGTCACCTCTCTCTCAGTCTCCTGCTTTTGAAAAAAAATATATTTACAGTAGGTTTCACGATATGGATTGCTTGTTGTTAGATATACTTTTGTATTTTAGAGTATTAAATTATTTTTACAAGCTTTTTAAATGTGTTTATGAATGGTAATATTATCACCTCACTTGTGGACCGCCGTAAATTCTCTATAAAACCACCTTCACCAGAAACGTTTTTACCGTTCTTATAACTGCCCTTTCGTACGCAAAGAAACTGGAGTAAAATGAAAGATTCCTCAATGAGAAAACACGTAGAATTGTTTAAAAACAAAGATTTCCTTCTTTCACAAGTCGTCATCTGGTTACCGTTATTATGTGTTCGCTTTGTGAAACGTTTGTGTTATTTCTGTTTTCTAAAAGTATATTACTCTGTTGAGAACAAAAACCTCTATTGTTCAGTTTCGTTGAAGAATCAAATAATTTCTAAATTAATGCGATTGGAAAGCAAACTACACACACAGATCAAAGCTAAAGATTAGCTCAGGATGTAATGTAGTTAATTGAGCATGCCATCTAACTGGGACTATGAAGTAAAAACTTATAATATTCAGCTGTCAGATGTCCTCGCAGTGAACTATGTATAACTACAACAATAACTTCTCACGAGGTTAGATCTCTATAGAATGTTTAGGTTAGTCCTAATTCTTATGCGAAGTTAGCAGTGTAAAATGAAATTATAAGAATATAATTAATTTAAAATAATTAATATACACGCATAAATATTTATCGCTTTGGTTTGAATTTCACACAGATCTGCTTGTATTATTCAATACAGTAATGGAATTAGCTTTAAAGATTGTTTGGAATTAAACACAAAGCTACGTAATTGGTTATCTGCGATCTGCCTACCGCGAGTATCGAAACCCGGTTTCTGGTGGTGTAAATCGGCAGAGATACCACTATACCACTGGGGAGGACAGCTTTAAAGAAACGATAAAATACAATTCTACTTACAAATAGTGAGACACGTGAAAATTAATTTTCCGTTTTGTATTTTCATGGTGTGATGGTTAACGTAATCGACTCACAAAGTGCGGGTCAGAAGTTCCAATTCCACATAGATTTAGTAAAAGTGTAGCCCAAGAGTTGACGGTGGGTGGTGTTAACTTCCTGCCCTCCTTCTATCCTATAACCACATAATTAGGGACGGCAAGCAGAGGAGGCCCTCGAGTCCCCAATTTCTTGTTCATACAAAATACACATTTCTCATTGCTGTACGTTGAATGTAAACGTGTTATTTCTCCACAATATTCTTCAATTGCTTGTTTTTCGAAAGAAAAGTGTAGTTTCAAGACAGAAGCTGCGTTTGATTATTATTGAATTAGCTTTTTTCTTTTCTTTCAAGCGATCTGCGATGGTTCAGCGATAAGACCAAATGTTTATAACGCTGAAACTCTAATTTCAATACTGACAGTGGGCAGAGAACAGATTGCGCCAATTATAGTTTTAGGTTTGGCAACAAACAAATTTCAGCAAAAGACCAGTGCTTATTCTCCCATTTAAGACAATTAACGTTTAGCAGACTTACCTGTTAACGACAAAATTCAGTAACGTTATATATCTATAGTAACTTTTTTGTTAGGCTTAACTCACATTGTTAGGCTTAAGATTAAAAGTAGCATTTTTAGCACGGAGCTTCCTTGTTTGTTTACAGTTAATCACAAATCTACATAATGGGCTATCTGTGTTTTGCCTATCACGGTTATCGAAACCCTGTTTATGGCGTTATAAGTCCGGAGTCATATCGTTGTACCAGTAGGGGGCGCAGCGTCTCTTCATTTCTGTCAAAATTCATACCGATTTCCTGTCACTAGCAAAGAAATTACTCTTTGTTCATCTGCTTTGTGCAATTAATACCGTACTTTATGCTTTGTAAGACGTACTTTTTTATTTAAAAATACTTTAAAACCCCCATGCGTCTTCCAAAACAAAAGTAAGAGGTTAGGTTAGTGTCTACTCAAAACGACCTCTCGTACAAGTATTTTCAACAGCATAAAACATTCAATGTAACTAATACTGTTGATATTCTGTGAATAATATGACGTATTTGACTGTATTTACTCAGTAGGTTGAAAAAAGTCAAGGTTACATCAAGGTGTTGGTTGCTGAGTCAAAATATTTTTAACTCAGAATTTTCTTCCCAAAATCAGGATGTATCTTTCACGATGTAATGTCTTACAAGGTATAACATACGATAACTACTAGAAATATAAAAACACACACATATATATATATATCGTGTTAATGCGTGTTATCGAGTTGGTAGAGCCAAGTATTTAGTGTGGTCTGGATGTGGTTCCGAAGATTCGAAGGGTAAGGCCTGTTACCGGAAAAACACGCTCCGCACGTTGGTCCGTAAGGGCGTTATGAAAGGAATGTTTGTTAAAGTCCAGTTTTCCATATTTAGTAAAAATTCGTGTTTCTGATGCCACAACTAATCACAAAGTTGTTGTTGTTTATTTTGCCAAGGTTGTCGCTGTTCACAAAGTTGTTGTTGTTTATTTTGCCAAGGTTGTCGCTGTTCACAAAGTGTTGTTGTTTATTTTGCCAAGGTTGTCGCTGTTCACAAAGTGTTGTTTATTTTGCCAAGATTGTTGCTGTTACCACTGTAAGTGGCCTGGCATGACCGAGCGCGTTAAGGCGTGCGCTCGTAATCCGAGGGTCGCGGGTTCGCGCCCGCGTCGCGCTAAACATGCTCGCCCTCCCAGCCGTGGGGGTGTATAATGTGACGATCAATCCCACAATTCGTTGGTAAAAGAGTAGCCCAAGAGTTGGCGGAGGGTGGTGATGACTAGCTGCCTTCCCTCTAGTCTTACACTGCTAAATTAGGGACGACTAGCACAGATAGCCCTCGAGTAGCTTTGTGCGAAATTTCAAAACAAAACAAACCACTGTAAGTAAGTTCAAATGCACAAAACATTGTAAACAGTGTTTAATTACAATAATGGAAAAAAAAGGAAAATAATATTTTTCCTTACCTTTCCCAAGGCAGTTTTGAAAAACATTGTTTTAGCACATCGGTTGAAAATTATGTACAGGTAGCCGTAAATAAAAGTTTAGGCTCTTATTGAAAAATTTATTTTCGTGAGAAATTCCGGAATGATTTTAATGTTTACTAGCAAACTTTTTTATATATCTTTTGTTTCGGAACAAGTTAAGAAACAGAAATAATTACATATATGAGTGAAGAGTTTATTGTATAAATAGGGCTTAGGCTTCGCTTCAGTTGGCAAAATTATACGTTGGCGATGAAGGAAAATTCTCCCCGAACCCAATCCGTTACAAAAGAATTAAGAAAAACTTTCAAATTATTATTTTAAAATATGTTACACTAACTTTTTTTAAAACATAATAACTCACCTTAAACTAACCCTTAACGTTTATAAAAAAAATTAAAAAATAAACGATTATAATCACAAATTTTCGGTATTGATTTTGTGTTATTGTAAAAATAATTAAATGTTTTTGTTTGTTTGTTTTTTTGTCTTTTATTTTTTTCGATGTTTATCGTAAATGTGTTCATCCGTGTCGGCTTGGGTTGAAATGTAAAGCCGGTGTTCTTATTGACAACGAACGCAGCGGGAGTGACTCGATTTGTGAACTTACGAGCGCGTGTCATTTAAGCGCGTTACTATAACACGTGCAATAGAACTGACTGCTTTGATCAAGAAATACATGTTGAAGTAAAAGGTAAAATACAAAGCGTTCTTCAAAAATATAATCTTGAAATTATATAACACAGTGGTTTAAATCATTCCAAGTGTATAATAAGAAAAAAATATAATATGGACTTACATCCTTGTTTTTCTTATAATATTTTATCATATTCAAAAAGTTATATTTCTAAAATTGATAAAAAAACAGCCCCTAAAGTATCTGTCTTCCCCAACTTTCTTTCTGTCCCTTCCTTTAGTTACGACACAGAAGATACAAAGAAAAACTAAAAAAAACTATGAATATTTGTTTGTTTTTTAATTTTGCGCAAAGTTACTCAAGGGCTATCTGCGCTAAACGTCCCTAATCTAGCAGTGTAAGACTAGAGGGAAGGCAACTAGTCATCACCACCCACCGCCAACTCTTGAGCTACTCTTTTACAAACGAATAGTGGGATTGACCGTTACAACATAACGCCCCCACGGCTGAAAGGACGAACATGTTTAGTGCGACGGAAACTCGAACCCGTGACCCTCAGAGCACGAGTCGAGTGCCTTAACCTACCTGGACATGCCGAGCAACTATAAATACATCAAATTTTAAGCAGAAGAAGAAAATAATGCAGAATATGTATATGAATAATGCATAATTATCAAACAGTGTAAAATGAGCCATATTAATAAATACATGAAAACGGAAATTTGGTTGCTCAAATGATTGTGACTAAAAAAAAGACCACGAATTAATGACAATAAACTTCACTCATCTGGGACGAAGATCAGAATCTATTACAACAAGGTGAAATGACGTAGGAAGAAGCAATAACACTTTAAATATTCTGGTCACTAAAAGGATGGTGGTTTTTAAAAACGCCACCAGGGTTTTAACAACAAGTTCGTCGTTCTGATTTATTATGAAATTTGAAACCAACGTGTTTAACAAGTTATTTGAAGAAACTTGAATTGGAAATGAGAAACTATTAAACACTTCATTTTTCAGTGTTTTAGGTTTAGAAAAAAAATGTGTATTTTAGTAGGTCAAAAGTTTTTGTACTCTCGGCAACCCCATTATTTAATTTTTGCGTGACGTAATCGTGTAGTTAAAGTAACATCCAAACAAAATACAATTGATTTGCTAAGAAATAAGATTCTCAGAAAATTAGTCAAACGACCGAATTAAAAGAACTTTGAAATACATAGTTTACAAAAAAATTGGTATTTAAATTCCAACAACCATATTCCTAGCATTCGTTGATTATAGGTTTGGTTTGTTTTGGATTTTGCGCAAAGCTACTCAAGGGCTATCTGCGTTAGCCGTTTCTAATTTATCAATGTAAGACTAGAGGGAAGGCTGTTAGTCACCACCATCCATCGCCAACTCTTGCGCTACTCTTTTACCAACGAATAGTGATATTGGCCGCCCCATTATATCGCCCCCACAGCTGAAAGGGTGAGCATGTTTGGTGGGAGTGAGATTCGAACCCTCGACCCTCAGATCACTGGACGAGTGCCTTAACCACCTGACCATGTCGAGCCTGACTGAATATGTACGATACATAGAGTTTTCTTGATGAAGATTAACCTTTCTTTATTATTACTAATCTCAAAAAGCGACAACCCATCCATATAAACCTTCTGTTTGGTATTATCAGTGTAACCTTAAATACAGAAGTGGATTTTTTACAAAACTGCCAACACCGACACTTTGAAAGATTTCTACATTGGTTTTAGTACGACACGGGAGTGTATTTAGGTTCTATAATATGACACGAGAGTGCATTTAGATCCTTTAGTACAACACGAGAGTGTATTTAGATCCTTTAGTACAACACAGGAGTGTATTTAGAACCTTTAGTACAACACAAGAGTGTGTTTAGATCCTTTAGTACAACACGAGAGTGTATTTAGATTCTTTAGTACAACACGAGAGTGTATTTAGATCCTTTAGTACAACACGAGAGTGTATTTAGATTCTTTAGTACAACACGAGAGTGTATTTAGGTCCTTTAGTACAACACGAGAGTGTATTTAGGTCCTTTAGTATAACACAGGAGTGTATTTAGATCCTTTAGTACAACACGAGAGTGTATTTAGGTCCTTTAGTACAACACAGGAGTGTATTTAGATCCTCTAGTACAACACAGGAGTGTATTTAGATCCTTTAGTACATCACAGGAGTGTATTTAGATCCTTTAGTACAACACGAGAGTGTATTTAGATCCTTTAGTACAACACGGGAGTGTATTTAGGTCCTTTAGTACAACAAAGGAGTGTATTTAGATCCTTTAGTACAACACGAGAGTGTATTTAGATCCTTTAGTACAACACGGGAGTGTATTTAGATCCTTTAGTACAACACGGGAGTGTATTTAGGTCCTTTAGTACAACACGAGAGTGTATTTAGGTCCTTTAGTACAACACGGGAGTGTATTTAGATCCTTTAGTACAACACAGGAGTGTATTTAGATCCTTTAGTACAACACGAGAGTGTATTTAGATCCTTTAGTACAACACGGGAGTGTATTTAGATCCTTTAGTACAACACGAGAGTGTATTTAGATTCTTTAGTACAACACGGGAGTGTATTTAGATCCTTTAGTACAACACGAGAGTGTATTTAGGTCCTTTAGTACAACACAGGAGTGTATTTAGGTCCTTTAGTACAACACAGGAGTGTATTTAGATCCTTTAGTACAACACGAGAGTGTATTTAGATCCTTTAGTACAACACGAGAGTGTATTTAGATCCTTTAGTACAACACGAGAGTGTATTTAGATCCTTTAGTACAACACGGGAGTGTATTTAGATCCTTTAGTACAACACGGGAGTGTATTTAGATCCTTTAGTACAACACAGGAGTGTATTTAGATTCTTTAGTACAACACGGGAGTGTATTTAGATCCTTTAGTACAACACGAGAGTGTATTTAGGTCCTTTAGTACAACACGAGAGTGTATTTAGGTCATTTAGTACAACACAGGAGTATATTTAGATCCTTTAGTACAACACGAGAGTGTATTTCGGTCCTTTAGTACAACACAGGAGTGTATTTAGATCCTTTAGTACAACACGAGAGTGTATTTCGGTTCTTTAGTACAACAGAGGAGTGTATTTAAGTCCTTATGTTGCCAAAAAGCTTGTTTCATAATTTTTCGCGCGGAGCTACGCAAAGAATGTTCTTCACTCTGACCATCTTTTAAACTGATGAAAGAATGGGAAGACAATTAGTCAATCTTGTTCACAGCTAACAGTGTGGATACTTTTATCCTTACATCGCACTTACGGTCCTAAAGTGTGGATGGATAAATACATTGGTCACATATATATTCGTAACCATATGTACGTGTGTTTGGATGTCTGATTTTAATAACATTATGTTAATAAGATTACCAACGCGTTCTGTTTGTTATAAAACACAAGAAATTATATATATATATATATATTCTCTTCCCACTGCGGACGTAGCAACGGTGTAGGGGGAATATGTTTATTATAATTCTAAATTATACAATTCGCCCGTGTCGCGCTAAACATGCTCGCCCTCCCAGCCGTGGGGTGTATAATGTGACGGTCAATTCTACTATTCGTTGGTAAAAGAGTAGCCCAAGAGTTGGCGGTGGGTGGTGATGACTAGCTGCCTTCCCTCTAGTCTTACACTGCAAAATTAGGGACGGCTAGCACAGATAGCCCTCGAGTAGCTTTGTGCGAAATTCAAAAAAAAAATAAAAAAAATTGAATTTTTATTAGCTCATTGCAAACTTGTTAGGAACAAGGAAAATACGATAAACTTATAATTCGTCAAGTCAAAAGAAGAAAAGCCAAACAGGAATCTCCGACATGTTAGCCCCGAGAGATCGAAACTCGGACTTTATAATATTAAATTTGTGAACTCATCATTCTCCCACCGGGAGTCCATCCTTAGTGGTACAGGTGTGTGTTTGCAAAGTTACAATGTTATAAACCGGGTTTCGATACTCGAGGTGGGCAAAGCACAGATTGCGTAGCTTTGTGGTTAACTCCAAACGAAAAAAACAAAACCCGCTTTGAGAACGTTAACCTAAAACAAATAAATCCACTACACAGATGTGGTATGAGTAATATCTTTATAATATTTTCTATACTTCATTTGATATTTTCATTGGGATGTTTTTGTTGCTGGTTTTTTTGTGATTATTTTTTATAGAATTTTAAAAACGCCATTTTTGTGTGTCTTCATTTCAATGTCAATTGTATCCTGCATTTCTCAGAAGATTACTTACCACGTCATATGGTAAGTAAACTACGCGATAAGTAAACACTGGTTCTCTTTCTATGCTTTCTGAGCTTTGCTGCTGGATATTCTGGTAAGTTTCTGCTTTTCCTGGTGACGTTGAAGGCGAATCTCTCGGATTTACCAACTGTAACAAGGGCTGTAGGCTTGAATTATTTACCCGAGTTATTAATGTATCACGTGACTCCGGTGCCATAATTTCAATGATTTGGGAAGTAAAATCACGTCTAAAGTAATTTTCATCTTCTTGTGACTGAATCTTAGAATTTGGTTTAGTAGAACCATGAGATCCTCTTTGGTCCAGTCTTGATGGAAGAGGAAAGAAATTGGTTTTGTCGGTTGAATGCTCAGGTATTTCTGAAAAGGAGGCTTTTCCAACTTTGTGGAAAGTTCTTGAGAATCCGTTTTGATTGAAATTTATCGAACTCCTGACGGTGGAAGTGGGAAGTTCCATCGCAGCTCTCCGATAGGGAGATAATGTTGGAAGATTTCCTGAAGAAAGTTTTTCGTCTCTAAACCTGGGTGGAGCTTTAATGCCTTTTCTATCCAAAACTACTTTTACTTGCCGCTTCTGGCTATTGTAATCTGATTTATTTTCGGACTGCGTCGAAGACGATCGACCATATCCTGAAATCGCAGGGTCAAATGTTTTAGATCCTGAGCTATTGCTAGGAATTGGCAGAAGAAATGCTGTTGAAGGTTCCCGTATGAAAGCTAAGTTGTTGAATGATCTGTGTACAGACATAGGTCTACCATCATTATACAAAATTGTTGTTGGCTGTGGGTTGAACTTAAGTTCCTGATTTGGAACATTATTTTGAGCACCATCTGATAACTCTATTGACTCCTTTTTGTCATAAGTTCTGGTTGACCCTCTATCTGCATTACCGGTAGAGGGCGCTACGTCTTTGGTATTATAGTTTTCGAAAGAGGTAAAAGAAAACAAAGGAGAGGCAGTTTCTTTCGAAACAAACTTACTGGGATGATCAGAAGTCGTGGCGTCAGTGTCGATTGGAATCTGATTATTAGATTTATAGGCAGACCTTTCAGTTATAGGGTACGTTCTGATATCTCTGTTAACACTAATATGCTGCTTAGTGAATATCGGTGGACTGTATTGTTGTCCGTGGGCAGGAATTTCCAGAAATATGAAGACAATCATCAAGTCCTGAATGAGCAAAAAGTTATGAATTAGTTACAAGTAATTTTTAATTAATTATAAGTACCTTCAAAGAAAAAAATTGTAATACGTTTTATCACAAATACAAACACACATGTATGTACGTTGTTTGTTTTGTTTTGGTGTAAAACCGAATAAAGGATTGTCCTTATTGTGTCCACCGCAGGGAGACTTAATTTCGAATTTTAGCGTTACTGTCCTTCAAGTTTTTTGAATTTCGCACAAAGCTACTCGAGGGCTATCTGTGCTAGACGTCCCTAATTTACCAGTGTAAGACTGGAAGGAAGGCAGCTAGTCATCACCACCCACCGCCAACTCTTGGGCTACTATTTTACCAACGAATAGTGGGATTGACCATCACATTATAACGCCCCACGGCTGAAAGGGCGAGCATGTTTGGCGCGAAAGGGATGCAAACCCGCGACCCTAAGATTACGAGTCGCACGCCTTAACATGCTTGGCCATGCCAGACCAGCTGTCCTCCAATATTACCGACGTACTACTGGTTGGCCATGTATTATAACAACTACAAGGACACCAAATTTATACAATCTTTGATAAAATACGCTCATGGCTAAATTTATAAAAGTAAATTTTATTATTCTCATTCCTCTAAACTTTAAAAAGTTTTCACATTTAGTTCCATCTTGTGCTGTAAATCGTTTCCATTTTGTCGATTAATTTTTATAAATTCTAAACGTAGGCTTAACTACAAGAAGCAACAAAAAATGCGGACTGGTTTGCGTGTAAACTAAAACTTCTAAATGACATTTAGGCTTCACAATATGCAGCTTAGTAAATATGGCTTTAAAACCTGTTTATTTTAGAGCAAAGCCACAATGGGTTATCTGTTGAGTCGACCGGTGTACTCCATGAGGACGTCTTAAAAACAGAGCTACGTAGCGATATAAAGTTAAATACGTCTCGCCAATGTTCTAATTCATGATAATCACGGGTGTGGCGCGTGCGATTCGTAATCTGAGGGTCGCGTCAAACATGCTCTCCCTTTCAGCTGTGGGGACGTTATAATATTACAGTCAATCCCACTATTCGTTGGTAAAAGAGTAGCCCAAGAGTTAGCGGTGGGTGGTGATGACAAGTTGCCTTCCCTCTAGTCTTACACTACTAAATTAGGGACGGCTAGCACAGATAGCCCTCGAGTAGCTTTGTGCGAAATTCCAAAACAAAGAAACAAGCACAGATGTAGCGATATTTTCAACCTAAACGGAACCTTCTGTAACACAAGGGCTAAACGGATAATTCTTGACCCCTGGACAGAAAAAATAATTCATTTAAGTTGCAATACTGACCATTACAATAGCTTTTGTAACGAGATTTGTTGTTGCTCTTAAAACGCGCTCTCAAATGAAAGTGCAGAGTGAATTGAGCGGAGTCGAAGAACGAACTTTAGACCTTCCCATCCGTCGACTGTATTACTAACTATTAAACCACGCCCAGCGTGCAAGTTTATGAAGTGAATTGTATGAACATTGAATACTGTTCAACTCTTTGTTTTCCAAACATATTTTGTGTCGCAACTCCTTATTTTATCATCTTCGTTTCATGAACCACAACTCCTGTTTTTATCTTCTTGTCTACTTTTATAGATACGACTGAATTAA
This sequence comes from Carcinoscorpius rotundicauda, assembly GCA_011833715.1. Classification (NCBI taxonomy): domain Eukaryota; kingdom Metazoa; phylum Arthropoda; class Merostomata; order Xiphosura; family Limulidae; genus Carcinoscorpius; species Carcinoscorpius rotundicauda. The sequence continues at coordinate 124,704,628 of CM022394.1, read as the reverse complement.
GTGAATTTTCGTCGATTTTTTGCAGCGAAGTAACTGGTATGGTTTGAATTTTGCGCAAAGCAACACGAGAGCTATCTGCGCTAGCCGTCCCTAATTTAGCAGTGTAAGACTAGAGGGAAGATAGCTAGTCATCACCACCCACCGTCAACTCTTGGGCTACTCTTTTACCAACGAATAGTGGGATTGAACATCACATTATAACGCCCTCACGGCTGAAAGGGCAAGCATGTTTGGTGTGACTGTGATTCGAACCCGCGACCTTCAGATTACAAGTCGAGTGTCTTAACCCAGCTGGCCATGCCCGGCCACGAAGTAACTGGTTTGATGCACAGATAATATCCATAATTTTTACGATACATTGCGGTAAAACCTTTTTTCTTCGTGCATACAAAGCCGTACAAGTGTGCTGTCTGTGCTGTGCTCGCAGCGGGAATCGAAACCAGATATTTTGCGTTATACACTCTCAAAATTACCGCTGAGTCCTCAGGAGTCTGTTGGTATGATTATGGAGTATCGTTTACACCCATTTTCACTGACTATGATTTAACGAAGGACGAAAATTTTAACCCCTGCTATTTCTAAATCTGACACCCTTTGACCTTTTCCAGTGGCACAGCGGTATGTCTGCGAACTCGCACTGCTGGAAACCGGATTTCGATACCCGTGGTTAGCAGAGTACAGATAGCCCATTGTGTTCTTTTGTGCTTAATTACAAACAAAAGGCCCGGCATAGCCAGGTGATTAAGGAACTCGACTCGTAATACGAGGAGCGCGGGTTCAAATTCCCGGTCGCACCAAACATACTCGCCCTTTCAGCCGTGGGAATGTTATAATGTGAAGATCAATCTCACTATTCGTTGGTAATATAGTAGTCCAACAGTTGGCGGTAGGTTGTGATGACTAGTTGCCTTCTCTCAATCCTAAACTGCTAAATTAGGGACGGCTAGCGCAGATAACCTTCGTGTAGCTTTGGGAGAAATTCAAAGTAAACCAATACAAACAAAAAAAGGATAAAAATACCCACAGAATTACTGTTTTACATTTTTTTATTTTTCCCCCCCACTCACATCTATCTGTCTCTGACTATCTACCAACGTGCGTGTATATATATTTTCTTTCGCTGTGAATATCCTTACTAAAGACGAAGCAACATACCATGAGAAAATACAATAGGTTCTTCATTGTTTCTATCTTCTTTCTGGCTTCTAACTTCTCATGTACCAACTCCTTCTCACGTATATTTCTGAACACAAAACTGCACCGATTCGTAGGACGAAAGAACAAATGAATAATGGGTAAAATACACACTTTATGTATTTATATATTCATATATACGCTCCAGAGAGCGATCTTTGATTCTTACCTAGAATTTGCCCTATAAACCTTTGACACTAGAACATCGTCCGTATTTCTAGAAGATAAAGATTCTGACACTACTGTCCTCTGACCTTGTCGACCTGAATACAGAGTTATTACGAATTATCCTCAGTAAATACAGTGACAAGCCAGGTGCTATCTTAGAGCACACAGAAATTTGAATAGCATCGGGTTCAGGTTTTGTGCCTCGCGTTTTAAGCTGCAAATTTTTTTTCTTTGACGCATAAGAAAAACATCCGGGTCAGCGGTAAATATACGATGTTTGCAAAGCTCAAATCCAGAGTTCGATTCCCCGAGGTGAACCTATCGCAGGTAATCACTTGTTTATGTCTTTTTGCTAAAAAAAATACTTGAACAATACACAAAACGTTATTTTATAGGCCAACGAACTTAATGCAGAACACGAGAGGAACAAAGAAAAGTTTAAATTGTCCAACACACACACACAATACGTTTTTTTCTTTAAATTAGACTTCGAATTAATAAGAATTAACGACTATTGTATCGAACGTGATTTCAGTAATTGTTTTTGTAAAACTCCAGACTAAGTCAGGAACCTTCAGCAACTATTGCTATATAAAAAACAAACAACTACCGTAAGTTGTTCCCTCTTACTGAGCTGCTGTTGTTTTCCTTGTTTCCATCTCTCGAGCTCCCCGCTAGTACAGCGGTATGTTTCTGGATTTACAACGCCAAAATCAGGTGTTCGATTCCCCTCGATGAGCTGAACAGATAGCCCTTTGTGGCTCTGCTATACGAAAAACACACACACACACGCCATCTCATGAATACAGGACTGAGCACAGCCTGGTGGTCAGTGTAGCGAATGTGAGATTCCGTGGTTCGTGCCCCGTTATAACGAAAAAAAAAATCCCACTTGGCAATGTGGGATGGTTGGTTTATTATAAGAATTACGGTCAAATCCCACTATTTGTTCTAATGAGAACAGCCTGATAGTTAGTTAGTTAGTTAGTAGTTGGAAGGTGTGACGAGCTGTTGTACATTTGCCAAGCGCGTTAAGGCGTGCGACTCGTAATCTGAGGAGCGCGGGTTCGAATCCCGGTCGCTCCAAACATGCTCGAACTTTCAGCCGTGAGGGCGTTAAAATGTGACGGTCAATCCAATTATCTGTTGGTAAAAGAGTAGCCCAAGAGTTGGCGGTGGGTGGCGATGACTAGCTTCCTTCCCTCTAGTCTTACACTGCTAAATTAGGGACGGCTAACACAGATAGCCCTTGAGTAGCTTTGCGCGAAATTCAAAACAAACAAACAAACCTTCTTGTCTCACAGTTCAAAAGTGGGGAGGACAAGCACACGTTTAGAACAAGAACACTATATATAGATGGCGCCACGTTGGGTGTCCGTCTTTTTATATACTGCATTACCGATTCCAAGCAGTTCTAATGTAGTGTCTGTGTGATGTTATAGTGTAATTTCAAGCAAGTTCCACACTGATTTAACCACATTAAAATCAAACAGAAGAATTTGAGTGACGCTCAGAAACTCACGTCTACAAAACCGGCATCTTCAACCTAAACGTGAAGTTTAGTAAACACGACTCTGATAAGAGTTTCCAAAAGAGGCGCATCCTTAAATTGTCATTTGCTCTTATAAGGTAGTAGTACCATTAAAACATTCACTAAATCGCCCTATCTGCATTGATAAGAACTATAAATTGATTCAGTGAAAAATATAACTAAATTCTAAAGACGGACGATACGACGCGAGTATCTTACCGTTGTATCGATAGATCGTCCAATATGACACGATTTATACGTCATAATGAACTTTGGCCAGCTTTCAGAGAACATTATAAGTCTTTTGTACAAACAAAATAATAATTGACGATGAATTATTTTTGCTGAAAATTAAAGATTCAATAAATTGGTTCTACGTGTTTTCATAATTTATTTTATCAAAAACATTAGAAGTAAAATAAATGAATGTTAGCTTTTGTAATTTACTTCCCTTACCAACTGCCATTTGGTTTACGTAACCAAAAAAATTAAAAAATATATATATTGTAAGGTTTGAAGTACTTAACTAAGAAAATGTTAGTATGTGTGTATTTTCTTATAGCAAAGCCACATTGAGCTATCAGCTAAGCCCACGGAGGGGAATCGAACCCTTAATTTTAGTATTGTAAATCTATAGGCTTACCGTTGAAATAGGTGGGGGTCAATGTTAGTAATGGAGATAATAAATTACAGACAAAACTGTGGAACTTTGTAACAAATTGTTAGTAAAACTACCGTGTATAAATACACATCGTATCGACTGCTAGAATGAGATAAACAGCCCGATTAAATTTACATACCGACCTGGTGAAGACTAGTCAACGTCATTAAACAATAACTTACAATAATTAGAATGAATTGGTTTAACAGTTCAATACATAAATATTTCCATTTTTGTTTTAATTTAAATAACATCTGTGTCAGCGTGAGTTGAAACAATCATTGAAGTTTCTTCGCTGGTAACATGGGGATGTTATTTACGACTCTTCGTATTTAACGTCTTCGTTAAGTGCTGGTCGTATCTCCAGATACAAAGTACGTTTACCTGACGAGCCGTGTAGACAGACAGTGTCATCGACACAGAATCAACCTTGAAGATAAACTCGTTTCAAGGGCCTTGAAAAAACAAAATACAAACAAACGGTGCCGCACAGCTTAAAACCTCATCGTTAGGAAAAGAGTTCGAGAAGGATTCTGGCAACAACAACAACAGAGTTCGAGAAGGATTCTGGCAACAACAACAACAGAGTTCGAGAAGGATTCTGGCAACAACAACAACAGAGTTCGAGAAGGATTTTGGCAACGACAACAACGACAAAATTCTGCTAATAATTTGCCGGCTGCTGTGTTGTTTTTCGTAGTAGGTGGCGCTTTGAGATAAGCGGGGCAAAGTGATGCGCGCAGTTGGTGGAAAAATGAAATGGCCATTAAGATAAATTTGAAGAGTTGCATTTTACATTGCTATTAACTGCGAAGATAAGTACAAAGCTACACAATAGGCTATCTGTAATCTGCCCATCAAAGGTATCGAAGCCTGGTTTCTAGCGTTGTAAGTCCGTAGACATAACTCTGTGCCACTGTGGGGATGGGGTCTTTAAAGACCAGGGAGAGTCAGATTCGTGTGACTGCTTCCCCCCTCCCGGGCCCAGAGCATGGCCGGGTGGGTTAAGGCCTTCGACTCGTAATCGAGTGTTACGGGTTCGAATCCCCATCGTACCAAACATGCTCGCCCTTACAGCCGTGGAGGCGTTATAATGTGATGGTCAATCCCAGTCCATGTGGGTTCGACATTTACATTCTTCGGTTACCGTACACTATCTCTTATATTCGTTATTACTTAGCGAAAGGTTTAGCATGTAAGAACACATTTCATTAACATCCTCGTAATCCACTCGTCTCTCTCAAGATGAGATCCTTCTAACATCTAAACTGAGCTGTGTTTGAGAAGAAACTGAACGTTCAGTTAGTCACCCATGATTCAAGCACTACCAGCAAATCCACGTCGCGCCCCAATTATGATTTGGTTTCAATTTCGCGCAAAGCGACACGAGAGCTATCTGTGTTAGCCATCCCTAATTTTGCAGTGGTCTTCCATTTTTAAATTAGCAGCTAGTGCTCACCACTTACCACCAATTCTTGGACTATCCTTTTGCCAACAACTAGTGAATTTGACCGTGACATTATAACGAACCCACGTTTGTAATGGACAGCATCTTTACCAAACACCCTAACCACCTGGCCATACCAGACCTGGCCGAGTGAGAATCCAAAGATTCATGGTTCGCGTTCCTTAAACTTACTACGCACTGTGGGAATTTGTAAACGCTAAATAACTGACGATCAAGTCGGAATAACTGGTTAGACAAGAATAACAACCCAAAAGGTGGAGGTAAGTGCTGTTGTGAAGCTCCATATTGGCTGACAGTCCGAAACAAAGTGATTTCTGGAAAGAGATAACTTTGTGTGGCTTTGTGCAAAATCAAAAAAGAAAAACACAAACAAATTATTCATCACGGTCATACACATACTTACTCTCAGCCGGAAGTGATGTCATGTTCCAGAGTTTATATTTTTAGGAGTTATCTTTCTCGTTGGTTACGATAAACAGATACCTGAGTATGCGATTCCAAACGTTGATGTTTATGTACTTTTTATTTTCAGTACGTGGTTAGCTGTGCTCTGCCCTCCACAATATTAAAACACGATTTTTAAAAATAGCGTTATAAACCATCAGACTAGCTGCTGAGCCCCCAGCGGTCCAGGAATTTGGGGTAGACAATAGTGATTACAAGTCTAAGCCTACAAGGTAAAAAGTTCTTGAAAAACTGTATATTGTCACTTAGACAATATTGTTTTCAATATTTTTTTTCTGAATTGTAAGCCCGGCATGGCCAGGTGGGTTAGGGCGCTCGACTAGTAACCTGTGGGTCGAGGGTTCGAATCCTGGTCGCACCAAACATGCTCGCCCTTTCAGCCGTGGGGGCGTTACAACGTTACGGTCAATCCCATTATTCGTTGGTAAAAAGAGTAGCCCAAGAATTGGCGGTGGGTGCCATTGACTAGCTTTTTCCGTCTAGTGTTACACGGCTAAATTAGGGACGGCTAGCGCAGGTAGCCCTCGCGTAGCTTTGCGCGAAATTCAAAACAAACAAACAAATTGGATTGTAAATGTTAGCTTGAAAAAACCATGAGATGTAGCACGTGCAAATGTTAAATGTTTCCTTTCAACTTGATATTCTTGTTACTTCACGATAGCTAAAAGTCACGGTCAACGTAAGAAATTTAAATAAACACACATTTAAAATGTTTATTTTTACTGTGTATCTCTGATTGGACCACGTTATACTCGTCTCTCATTTTTGATTTTCCATTAGAATCATACTAGTGATTGTTTTTTTTACACAGTATCATAAACATTCGAGTAACAATATATCATACAATTATTAAACGTTTAAGTATATAATAGTATTGTAAGTTATTGTAATGTTAACATTTCACGCTCCTTGTTTTCATTAAATATCAGATATAACATTCGTTGGAGAATAAACATTGCACATTCCATGTTTTAAGTACAACAATTAAATTATGGGTTCGATTTCTTGTGGTGAACAGTGCTTAGAAATCCCACGATGTGGCGTAGTTCTAACAAAACGCCTCCCCCAGTGGCTCAGCGGTATGCCTGTGGATTTACAACGCTAAAATCCGGGTTTCGACACCCGTGGTGGGCAGAGCACAAATAGCCCATTGTGTAGCTTTGTGCTTACTTTAAAAACAACAACAACAACAAACAAAATAAACCAAAGTTGAAAAAGGTTTTTTAATATAAAAATGTTTATTACATGTACACCAAAAACGTTTTTCTTGATTGAGTAAAAAACACAGTGTGGTTTTTATTATTGAGAACTAATAGTGAGCAATTGTGTGAAAAATATTCCCATGAGAGAAATTATTCATGGATCTATAGTGTGTGTGTTTGTTTTTCTTATAGCAAAGCAACACTGGGCTATCTGCTCAGTCCATAGTCCCGAAGTTTTAGGTGTGAGATGGTGCTGCCATCTATACAAATTACATATAGACTGAACTTTCTGAAATTTGCATGTAGTTTTACTCGCTTTTATCCACTGAAGAGCTGCGTGGTAACTTCGCAACATTACGTTACATCGTTAAAATTCGGGTTTCGATACCCGTGGAGAACAAAGTACAAATATCTCAGTGTGTAGCTCTTTCTTTATAATAAACAAATCGTACCAATGCCAAACGGGAACGAAAATATGACCGAGAAGCTAAGAAATCTTGAACAATAAAAGTATACTTCCCCTGGTGGACATCAAATGTACTATTTCGGCACTGTATTCCTTTTTTTTTATTCGACCCTGCACAACGTGTTATAATATTCGGTTGTTGTTGTTGTTGTTGTTTTGAATTAAGCACAAAGCTACACAATGGGCTATTTGTGCTCTGCCCACCACGGGTATCGAAACCCGGATTTTAGCGTGTAAGTCCGCAGACATACCGCTGAGCCACTGGGGGCTATAATATTCGGTGTCGGTTACAATACTGAATACTATGAAAAACTGTCATGAGATCAGCGTTCAGAAAATTTCAGAACCAAAGAAGAGAGTTTAACAAAAACACAGATTAGTCAACAAATTTCCCAATACCTTCATCATCTTTTAAAAACGAGGGCGTGGGCCTGACAAGGCCACGTGCTCAACTCGTAACCTGAGAATCGCAGTTTCGAATCCCGGTTGCACCAAACGCTGTCGCCATTTCAGCCGTGGGGGAGTTATAATGTTACGGTCAATCCCACTATTCGTTGGCAAAAGAGTAATCCAAGAGTTGGCGGTGGGTGGTGATGACTAGTTGCCTTATCTTTAGTCTTACATTGCTAAGTTAGGGACAATTAGTGCAGATAGCCCTCGTGTAGCTTTGCGCGAACTTCAAAACACAAACAAACTAAAGTAGACGTACCAGCGACACGAATGAAAGAGGAGTACCTGTACCTCACAATCATAAGAAGTCAAGATAGAAGAAGGAGAGATAATAAAACATTAACGTTGACATATGATCATTTGGATGACAAAAAAAAGAGACGATTATTGATGGTTTAATTCTTTAATCAGGTTAATTTCCCAATTTTCCTGAACGTAAGATTTTTACGCATATAGTGTGTTATATCGTCGTCCCGTACTGGTAACGCGTAGAAATTTTTCAGCCGCGGCATAATGGTTTATAGAATGATTCTGAGTTATTTTGCTTCTTTTTTTCTTTTTTTTCAAGTTCAAACTTTTATCTCATACCTTTGTTATCACTTGACCAATTTCACATCTAATTACAGTCTTGAACTGGGGAGGCTAAACCCTTTCGATTGGTGTGTTTAACCACCTGCCTCATAGATTTATATATTCTAATCCTGCCTAAAATAATTTCAATTTGAGGGCAGCCTTGTAGAGATCGTTATAAGTGACAAAAGTAAATCGGGCGTATGTACGTCCAGCTCTTGATGTTGATGATCCGCAAAATATACAGCTGATAAAAATGGGGGAAAAAAGATGATATCGTGAATTAATTTTCTTCAATCTTGCCTGAAAGAATTTCAAGTGCCGCGGCTATTGATGATTCCCTCTCACTTTTTTTCTATTTTCTTTTTGAACTTTGATTTAGACATTTTCAGTCATTGTTATATTCGAAATAAATGTTTGTAACTGTTCATCTAGTAATAAATTCTGATCTAGTAATGCAAATGAAGAATGATAGAATAATTTTTGAACAACCCGTCACGTGAGCTACATCTATTCATTCAAGAAACTTGAATGATGTCGTGTTTTACTGGAAGATTCATTTTCCAGTACACATTACCAGTTTATATATTCTGTTTGTGATGACGGCACTGCAAAACGTCACGTGACGATCAGTAAGTTTGTCTTTCTTACTTCTACAATAGTTATTAATCGAACAAAGTGTGTCAAGACACACTGAAGAAATGCCAAAAATTTACTTCCTTCATCATTAGGCCCGGCATGGCCAAGGGGGCTAAGACGTCCGACTCGTAATGTGAGGGTCACGGGTTCTAATTCACTTTACACCAAACATGGTCGCTCTTTCAGCCGTAGGGGCGTTTTAATGTTACGATCAGTTTCACTATTCGTTGGTAAAAGAGTAGCCCAAGAGTTGGCGGTGGGTGGTGATAACTAGCTGCCTTCTCTCTTGTCTTACACTGCTAAATTAGGGACGGCTAACACAGATAGCCCTTGAGTAGCTTTGCGCGAAATCTAAAAACAAACAAATCCTTCATCATTTGCAAAAGAAGAATGAAATATTTGAAAAAAAAATGTGATTATAATTACTCCTCATAGATGGCAGGAGCATCGCAAATCACATGACCACGAAGTTCCCCTTTCGCCTGTCCACCCACTCCTGCCCTTTTTTTAAACCAGTCGTATAAACCTAATTCTCTTCGGTAAATCTTCTATAGAGTCCAGGATTTGCAAGGCTAAAATCAGGGGTTCAGTTCCCCTCAGTGGATTCAGCAGATAGCCCAATAAGGCTTTGCTCTTAGTAAAAACACAAACACTTTGAGTAAGAAACGAAGGACATTTTGCTTTTTATTTTATTTTGAAGGAGTGATGAGATAAAATTTTTGTTAGAGCAAAATACTTTAAGGTACATTCGATGAGCATTAACGAACAAAGACGTAAATTATACTACTTCCGGAAATTAATCAAATTATTAAGATTTTATGGCTTTGTAAAAATTTGAGTGAACCTGAGTCAGTTTCAAGTCAAAGACAAATATGATTTATTTTTTTTTTACATCAGTTATCTAAGAACTTTCAGTCGTGGCAAAAATGAAGTTAGCAAATTAAAATATATTTCTACCTTAGACGTATTAGAATGTTTTAATGTGTATTTCTAATATATCAGATCTGTCTATCCAAAATGCCAGTCGAACGTAATTTGTCTTTAAAGCTGCTCAACAGATTAAGCAAAGAAAACTTATTAGCGTGACAAATAACGTTGAGAGTTAATTAGATCAGATGTGTCTCAATCTTGAAATCATCCAATGGGTCATTATTAAGTATTAGGAGATCACACCACTAAATACCTGGTTTCAACATTCGGGTTGGGTACGGCAAAGATAGTCCATTGTGTAACTTTGCTTTTATAAAAAAAAAAAACACCAAAAAATTGTGATTTTTATGTAAGATTTTCTGTTTAAAATCGAGAGGAAGAATGATTTGAATATCTTATTATTCTCTTACCCACCTTTTAAAAACATTGAGCTGGTGAAAGGCTTTAGGCTGACGTAATCAATAGTCCTAACAGAAGTGGCAGTTTTCTTGGCTGGATCTGTCACTTGATTTAAGGCTTAGTAATGGCCTTTAACGTTTTATTCGTGGTAGTAAAAGGAAAGGTGTTTTGAAAGTGATATCATAAACATTTTACTTATTTGATCCAGAAGTATTTTGCAAGTTTAATAATGCCACAATGCACGTTTTCTTTGTTGTTGGTTATCTAGACAGTAGTTATCGATTTCAATATAACAGCGTATCACTGTGTTCTTGCACAAGAATGATGTTTCGATCTACCGAAAAAATGGGTCAGAGACTCTCCTTAAAAAAATAAATCCGTCTAAAAATCTCTAAATAAAATCTGTCAAAGGACAGAAGGAGTGACTAACAGTTACCGAAATCAAAATCATCGCCAATGGCCTCACTAAATGTATTTAAAATACAACAGGATAATACTTATTTTTATCAATTTTTGTTTGTCATACATTCTATGCCTCCAAATAGATCGTCTGTGTTTTTTTTTTCATATATTTTATACACTATAATATCAATTATCCTTCTTATATAATGATGTTTAACCGTTTAATTGGCTCCAATCGCCCATCGAATATTTTATGTTATATAACTTACTTTGTCACATCATTATTTTTACTTAAGTGTTAATCTAAAATACTCATAAAAAATTCACTTCTTCTAGCGTTATAATCTTTGAAAAATAACCTTTCATACCATTCAAACTCACAGCAATAATCCGTAATAAAATTAAAATATGGCGAATTTCCAACATTTGTTTCATTGGGCTAAAAACCAGGTTTCGATACCCATGGTGGGCGCAGCACAAGATAGCTCATTTATAGCTTTTTGCTTAACAAACAAAATCAAGCTATTGTTCACAGTAGCACCATATCGTAGTCTCAGTCTCAGAAAACCTAATCTTAGTTATTGATTTACACATATCGATTTACAAACTCCCATCCTTTCATTAGTTTTACTGTTCTATTTGACAATACTTATAAACTTCCAAGATCGAGGCCCGAATAATTTTATTAGTGTCTATTCGTGCAGCTTCAACAGAAAAATTACAAGATTACCAGGAAAGAGAAAAGACTGTTTCTTTCCCTTTCCTTCTTTTTTTTTTGATCACACTCAAGCATGAAACACCAGTTTGAATGTTAAGCTCTGAACGGATTCAGAACCATTTTTATAGCTGAAGTTTTATTTCATTTCGAAACACAATAAGTACATGACTTAAACTTCTTAAAGACTTCAACAGCTTTTCATGGTTGTGATCTTTGTCAGCTAGTCCTAACGAACTTTTTTGTGTGTGCTTCTTTGTTTCACTGCGTGAGTTATTAACTTTCCTTTTTTTTTAATCACCTAATACATTTTACATTTAATTAAATTATGCTGTTAATTTAATTTATAGACATTGCAGTTAAATGGTGACGAGATTATTCATTTTCCTTTTTTTCATGAGAACTGAACTTTGAATTGAACAAGTGCTATAAGTCTTCTCCCTTCCCGCTCTTAAAGCCTCTTTATTAAGTATTCCAAGTGGTTTGTTATTCTTCTAATATGATTATATACCATTATGACGTGACAAGATCCAGGTCTTCCCAACGTTGTTTTTATCCTTACAACATTATTATCATTGAAGTATTTTCTTTACGAGAATATTCTGTTAAATTTTGGAACACAACTAAAGTTCTCACTGATACTAAAACAGTGATTTTGTTTTCATGCTAATTTAAAGATAATTTTGGAATATTTCTTCTATCTAAAAACACTATATATTTCTTTCTATTCTGTTTTATTTTCACTTATTCAGTTATTGTTATTTTCCAAACCCTTTTAAAATTTTTATTGTTGTTTTTATTCATTTCAGTCGGTTATTTTTCTTAAATGTATGAAGCTTGGCATGGCCTAGCGCGTTAAGGCGTGTGCTTCGTAATTTGAGGGTCACGGGTTCGCGCCCGAGTCGCGCCAAACATGCTTGCCCTCCCAGCCGTGGGAGCGTTATAACGTTACAGTCAATCCCCCTATTCGTTGGTAAAGAGTAGCCTAAGAGTTGACGGTGATGACTATCTACCTTCCCTCTAGTCTTACACTTCAAAATAAGGGATGGCTCGCACAGATAATTTTGTGCGAAATTCCAAAACAAAACAAACTTAAATGTATGAAACTTATATGTCTGTCATTTGTGCTTTTTCTTATATTATTATGCTTGTTCAGTATTATTAGTCCTAATAAAATATTGAATCTTATTTATCATTTAAAAAACAAGAATTTCCTATTTTTAACAATTTTTCATTCATTAGATATTAAATCTAAATTTTTTTCGTTAATATAAAGATAAAATTTTAGGAGTAGATAAACACATTAATAACAACAATTAAACTACAGTATGACTATTTTACAGCATCACAAAAACGAATTAGATGAAAAGATGTTACAGTACGCATCACCTTGTGAAAAAATTTAATTATTTATTATAAAATCTTCATAATACTAAATACATGTATATTTCTTATTTTGTGTATAAGTAACCAAAAGGCTGTTTGTTCCTTCACTCTTAATAAACATTTTATCTTTATTAATAATACACAATATTAAACAACATTTTAGTAATAATTTACTAATTAAAACCTAAGGTGGCGTAGTAATGCTAATATTATGCCGCTGTTGGAATTTCCAACAGATGAAAATTGGAAGATAGTTGTTTATTAAGATTCAAGCTATAGATAAATTAATACGTAGAATTATATATTGGTTGTTATTTGCGTTTAAATACTTTTTGTCCTTTTACTAATATTGCTTGGTACATTACTGCATGAAGAAACCTCCAGAAAGAGGGCTGACAGCTCGCAAATAAAATTAAAAGGTAAGAAAATTATTTTAACTTTTACAACAATCCATGTGTGATTCTATTCGACCAAAAACTAGTCCTAGTTACATTAATAAAGGCTTCAGTCAAATGAGATTTCTTTTAAACACAAAGATAGTATATTTAAAAATGGCATATGGATGATACCAATTTCTGATGTAGTTTTTATAAGCATTGAATATAAAATTTTATACAAATTAAGAAACATAATTGTTAACGGATTAACATGGCTGAATTACCTTATTTACGATAGGCCTAGAGAAAAAAAAAAGTTATTAATGTTAGTACGAAATCAGGCCTTAGAGTAACGACATTTGATAGCTTAATAGACGTGTGCTCAGATTAGATCAGTAGTTTCCAGCCCTTTTCTCTTCGCAAATGCCCTCAATGGTATTAATAATAGTTTTCGCAGCGAACCCCTTTTAAGCAGAAACACATTTTGTGAAATAAAATAACTTCTTAACGTGATGAATTTATTGAAAAAGTATGTGACACGGTTACAGTGTAATCTAAATCTCTGATATTGACATAAGTTTTCAGTTGTCTCCCGCTGGGACAGCAGTAAGTCAATGCATTTACAACGTTAAAATCAGAAGGCTCGATTCCCTTCGGTAGACACAGCAAGTAGTCGGAATGTGGCTTTGTTATAAGAAAAAACATACAAGTTTACTGTTAGAATTGAAATATATATAATTTTAAAAACAACAAAAAAAGAAGAATACAATACTTTGAAAATTTGACTTAACAGAAGAGAAAGGTAGTCTTAGATCTATTTCTGCATCAAGTTATTTCCTTTCGTAAATATTTTAATAAATCAGAAAGTAATTAAAATATTTGTAAGAACTGAAGAACCGAGAAAGTAAAAAGACACCATTATCAAAATATTTCTCGCGACACCCCTAGGGATTGTATGTTTGTTTGAATTTCGTGCAAAGTTACATGAGGGCTGTCTGCGCTAGTCGTCCCTAATTTAGCAGTGAAAGACTAGAGGGAAGGCTGTTGGTCATCACCACTCACCGCCAATTCTTGGGTTATTCTTTTATCAGCGAATAGTGGGATTTATCATCATATTATAATTCCCCCACGGCTGAAAGAGGCGAACATATTTGGAACGGAGATACAAACCTCCGACCCTCCAATTGCGAGTCGAGCTCCCTAACCACCTGGCCATATTGGCCCTCACCGGCTGGAAATTAATGGACTAGATCAAACGAGAGACTAAGGTTCATAAGCCTACATTTTAGTTTTAACCCTACATTATAGACTAATGTTAGCATTATCAAACATAGTAAACTGCAAATTACTTAGTTGAGCATTGTGGTTTCACTTTTGAATAACACATTTCAAAATACTATTTTTACTAGGGTACATTATAAATAACGAATATTGATTAATCTTTGTATCGGTTTCCACAGTAATAAGCCCATATGTCAGTGTTATAAAATTTCAGGTGAAAAAAACGATATAATTATGTGCATATCTTGATAAACTTCTGATGGCTGGCTTCTACTAATTGTCCCCCGCTAGTACAGCAGTAAGTCTACGGATTTACAACGCTAAAATTAGGGGTTCGATTCTCCTCGGTGGACTCGGCAGATAGCCTGATGTGGTTTTGCTATAAGAAAACACACATGCGCTTCTACCAATCATACAACTTTTAGCTTTATCAAACATAGGGCCAGTGAAGTTATGAAGTAGTTGTAAAGGCATAGCACGCCCAGCAAGCCAATCTTTCTGTGTTTATGTGTCTATGTGCAGTAAAATTTTCTACGTCTACAACTGTCCATTAAAAATTAATATATTAATAGAATTATATCAAAACAAAAAAGGCACATCTTAAACTGAGCCACAAAATTATTATTTTTTTCTTTTGAATCAGTCGTGTTTGTGCAATAAAAACGGAAGAAAATTACTTTTTTCGATAGAAATATATATTACATTAAGAGCTGATGGAGGTGGTGATAAAATAATAATAATGAAACTATTAGACGTAATCATAATGCCATAAGTCTTTATATTTGTTCAGTAATATTTCTCAGAATTTGTAGTGCATAGTGGAGGGATCTGGTCAGTGTGGAAATAAATTTGAAACAAAAATGATGTTTACGATCTAGATATTAATAATGTGTGTGTGACTTTTTATTATTCTCTGTAAAGTCTGTTTTCGAACTTCATTGGCAAAATAATTAATAATTCGTTTCACTAGACTAGTCAGTGTCAACCGTAAGTAAATTGAAGTTAGCCCCCAAGTGGCTCAGCGGTATGTCTGGGGTCTTACAATGCTAATAACCGGGTTTCGATACCCATGGTGGGCAGAGCACAGATAGCCCATTGTGTACCTTTGTGCTTAATTCAAAACAACAACAAAGTCAAGTTATGGGGTCAGTTGTAGTTCATACTTTTGTTTTGTAGTGGAAATTATATGTCACTGTTGTTGGGTTTAACAAACATATGTTTGAATAAATAGAAAAGATGGATCAAGAATTTAATGTATTTACAAGACAGTTAAAAACTGGTAATGTATCTGCAAATAGGGGTCGTAAAACAATTTAAGCGAACAAGGCTGGAGATACTATACACATTATTTGCTGAAACTACAGTCCCTAGAATTAAATTTGTTGGAGTCAAAATGGAGATTTATAATTTGAGTAAATAATGTCTACAGTATCTCCAGCCTAGGTTACTTACTTGTTACGATTACTGTTTTTTATTTATGTTGTTTGCTGGCTTTTATATGCTGAACTATGGGCAAATAATTACTTTATGGTATGTAACTTTGTACATTGTAATGATAATAAACATAGTTAGTAGCTACTGATATGGTTCATGATGATTTATTGTAGCTATTGAATATTTGATCGCATTAATTGGAGATGTAAAATAATAAATTATAGATGTAGAGTGCTACGAAGATTTGTTTGAGAATATAGTGAGCAATTATAGTTTTAGTGTAACTGACTTCTCTACATATCTATAGAAAAGTAGCCTTTTCAAATGAAACGTATGCGTGTATATCATTGCTTTAAATGAAACTTCATGTATTTTAAAGTAATTATTCTACGAATGTATGTAATAAAATTTAATATTATGTGTAAGGAATTTTTTATTACTCTTTCACTTCACGATATAGGGGTTGACTCCCTAAAGACATCGATTATGTAGTGTACAAAGCATTTACGTTTTACAGTCAACTAATGTCAATAAGTTATCGTCTGGTAATTCCTATTTCATCCTGTACTTAAGCTTTTTAAAGGAATCATCAAATATTTATAAGAAAGCTAACTTCAGGGAGTATAACCTCGTTTACACTAAAATGATAATGTGTTTTAGCTCATACGAAACGTTGAAGAAACAGATCGCACTACTTTATTTAACTTTCTACAAAGAGTTTAGATACAGTATATCAAGCCGTATTTGAAGGATTACAAATGGTCCGTTTTAAACGATTTTCTCTTGTAAGTCTAACATGCATGCTTTCTTTGTGTGTGTGCATTTTTATATGTGTACAGCATTAACAATGACTAGTAAAGTTTTTAATTTCAAATCTTCTTTGAACTGAATCTTTACAGTTTAAATAAGGTTTCTTTTGGCCGAACGTTGCTATTAAGGCTTTGTGTAATTTTTCGCGATTCTTGTTATGAACCACCTGATACAATTTCAAGTCACTATATTGTCAGTAACACATTAGTTTAGTCGGTTAAATGTTCTTTTAGTGTCAAAAATGGTTTGTGTATTGTTAAGTAAAAATTACCCAATGGACTATGAGTGCTCTGCTTGTCGCAATTTTCAAAAAGTGTTCAGCGTTATAAAATAAATGAAATTATGATTTCTCTGAACTCTAACGATTTTATTGATTATTAACTAAGAGCTAAATCACTTTCCATGATGAAAACTCATTTAAATCGTTTTTATTTCTATTTCAACTTTAAAACTTCCCAATTGTTAAAGTGACATTATGCGAAGGTTGAGGACTTAGAAATAATAGAACATTAGTTCTTGTCACAGTCGTATAGTTTAAAAAAGAATCATAAGATTCGTTACCATTCAAGGACTGAAATGTTAGTTTAATTACGTTTCTAGTTTAAGATAAAATAATGAGTTGTTTTGTTGGTGTGTGTGTTTTTTTTTTTCTGGTCTAATCAATAGATTCGTTGTAATACTTTTAGGGTTAGCGATAATGTTGTTTTTAAACCTCGTGGAATTTTGACATTTTGAAAAGAATTCAATGTAGAAAAATTTGTTTTATTTTCCAGTAGTCTTTTTGGGTGCTTCACTTCAGGCAGTTTAAAGTAATTTGGTGGCTGTAATTACCGTTATTTAAAACTGAAAAATTTTATCGTAATTACTTAAGAAATTTTTGTTTCATATAACCGTTAATTGCTAAAACTTTGACTTTTCTTGCTCGCTTTAATTTAACGTGCCTAGCATGTTTGACGTTAATTATAATATGTGTGTGTTAACATTTTATTGTATGTTTTTACACTGTAATGTTAATGTTAACTTTTGATCAGAAAACCAAAACGTTATTATGTCTGTCGTGTTTCACGTTGTAATCAATATAACTACTTTTTATCTCTTATTTCACATTATCTTACCATTTACGTGTTGCAGTTTTAATGTGTATGTTTTAACATTTTACGGACAGATATTTATTTCTATATCTATAATGGTTATATCTAAATGTCTAATGAATAAATATTAAGAAGTTTTGGGGTTTATTTGAAACTAATCGCAAAGCTACGCAATGGAGTGTCTATGCTCTGCCCAGCACAGGTATCGAAACCCGGTTTCTAGCCTTCTAATTCCGCAGACACACCACTTTTCAGTTAAGTTTATCCTCTGGTTTATGTTTTATATAAATTGTAGTTGTTGTTGGTAAACATTCCAGATTTAGTTTATTATTCAGTGAACATTTATTATATGTTTGGTTTACTTTCATGTATGCGTTTTTATTTATCGTCAAGTGTTTCTTTAACAATTGAATATATACAGTTCACCCTTTGTGGTATGTGTATTTTACTCGCTGCTTTATGTTTGAAGTACCACGCGTTGTCATTCACGTAAAATGCGTTACTTAAAAAATACATAAGAACTGGCTTGATGTATGTTTTGTTTAGATTTTGCGTATATATTGATACATGTATTGATTCGTTTGAGTTGGCATGAGTTGAATTACTTTTTGGTAAATGTTTGATTTACTCTCTGTTGTATGCTTGTTTTATCGTCTGGTCGATGTTTCACTTACTCTTTGTTGTATGCTTGGTTTATTGTCTGGCGGATGTTTCACTCACTCTCTGTTACATGCTTGTTTTATCGTCTGGTGGATGTTTCACTTACTCTTTGTATGCTTGTTTTATCGTCTGGTGGATGTTTCACTCACTCTTTGTTGCATGCTTGTTTTATCGTCTGGTGGATGTTTCACTTACTCTTTGTATGCTTGTTTTATCGTCTGGTGGATGTTTTACTTACTCTTTGTTACATGCTTGTTTTATCGTCTGGTGGATGTTTCACTCACTCTTTGTTGCATGCTTGTTTTATCGTCTGGTGGATGTTTCACTCACTCTTTGTTGCATGCTTGTTTTATCGTCTGGTGGATGTTTCACTTACTCTTTGTTACATGCTTGTTTTATCGTCTGGTGGATGTTTCACTCACTCTTTGTTGCATGCTTGTTTTATCGTCTGGTGGATGTTTCACTCACTCTTTGTTGCATGCTTGTTTTATCGTCTGGTGGATGTTTTACTTACTCTTTGTTACATGCTTGTTTTATCGTCTGGTGGATGTTTCACTCACTCTTTGTTGCATGCTTGTTTTATCGTCTGGTGGATGTTTCACTCACTCTTTGTTGCATGTATGGCTAGGTTTTTTTAAGTGTCCATTTTTCAAGTGGAAAATGTTGAAAAAAAAGATCGTTTTTTATACGTATGGTTTATACATTTCTTGAAAATAAAACTACTTAAAAAACTTATGTCAAACATTTAGCACTCGGGCTACATTCTGTCATATTTTCCAACTTCGATGAAGATGACTACGGTGATTCACACACGTTCTCCTTTAACAGATTATATTGTACCTAGAATAAAACAGTAAGTAACAAACATATTGTAAAAAGGTTTTCCTTTCTGCTACCTAATGTTTCAGCTGCTAACTTTGTTTACCATTCATTTCAAAAACACAAATATGAAACCCATCACCGAAATGCATCGCACCTCTGTATATTGTCAAATACAGGTCTGGAAATTAATATGATCTCCTTTACATTTCTAAAGTAAATCTAGCTATAACAGGCTAATAAAAATAGTTATTTTGTATCAGACTACTTCCATAGACCATAAACGTAAAATTTTATTGTAGTGTGGTATTATATTAAGAAGTGCACAGCATATGTAAGGAGTTGAATTAAAATTATCTCCATTGTTTATTCTTCGAACTTCTTTACCTGCATCTCACTACGTTACCAATTATCTATTTTATAAATAAACTTCTAATATTATTGCTCAGAAATCTAGCTTTGTAATTTATAAGTCATTTAAATCTAAATCTATAACCTCTCACTCTATTTGAATGTCAGCTATGCAGTTAAAGAAATACACAATTCTTACGTATTCGCACTTTCAAGAACTATTCGTTTAGAAAAATGAATTTATGTGACCAGTATATTTCAAATCCACATGGTGGAAACTAAATATGGTAGGAAAAGCATCATACACTCTATATATTTTCCACTGAAGTCAAACTGAACTAAAGGAGTTCACGAAATTTCATGATTAGTGATTTTTATCAAAGACTGCAGTTTACTCTTCCAGTCTTGATAAAAACAGAAGTCTTGGCTGTTGTGTATAGCGATGTAACAAAATGACATAGTTGGAGTATCTGTGTTTGAGATATATATATATATAGAGAGAGAGAAGATTATGTGCTTAAAAACTAATCTTATTACAAGCTCCAAATGGACATAATCCAAAGTAATTATTGAAGCTCTGTGTTTGAATTGTGATCAACTCAAATAATATACTTCCGGTCTGATTTAAGACTTCAATATTTTTATTTACTCAAAAATTTGTAATTATTGTCTTGAAAATATCCAACCGTAAAGAAGAACGCATGATTGAGACAACGATACGTTATTTTGGATAGTTTTATATGGGAAAAAGTAAATGGACAATCACTAAAAACAAATTTTCAAAACAGAAATGCTTACTAATTAATCACAATTCAGGCTTGAGTCATGCTTGTTTGAACTGGCAATCAGTTAATGGCAGATATTATACATGTGTGTTGGTCTGTGTTTTGCTTGTTTTCCGGCACATTTATGTTTTTTCTGCTTCTTGTGACAAATACGTATCGTCTTTTTCTTATTGTTGTTTTTAACTTTTGGCATCGTTGGTCTAGTTTTGATGTATTTATTTATGACTTTAGAACTCGGTTATTTCGTTGATGTGTTTCTGACATATAAAACGTTTTTCTAAGATATGAACTGTCCACAGAATCCAAACTGTAAACTATATACCTCTTAAACCTGGAGATAAATGAATGTTCTTAGAAACTACGTTGTGCTGGTTCTGCTAGTAGCTGGAAAACGTTCGAGATGATTATGGAGTACCTTTGGAATGTTTCAACTGCCTACAGTGACATGGATGACATCGATAAAAAAAAATCGTTTGTAAATAATACATGTTTGTATGTGTGTGTATTTATTATTTTTCTAATACCCGGTGCGTAATTTGTAACATAGTGTACAAATCTGATTTTCAAAAAAAAAAAAATGTGTATCTTAAACTTGATGAGAAAATCCAACTATAAGACAGCGAAATAGAATGTAACCAAAGCCAGTAAGGAATTGTCGAACGAGATTACAGGCATTTCACCAACTTGGTATATGATGTTCTAATACAAACACACTCAGACAAGAAAAACCTTAATGGCAGGCTCCAAATTCCCTAAAAGCGAGTTATACTCGTTCGTGTTTGATGTTGATGTGTATTTCTCTAACAAAGAATAAGTAAGTGATAAGCCTAAAGGTGATTCGTTAAAACAGTTACACTCCTCTGAGACACGCTGCAGTAATGGATAAAGTTTCACGCTTTTACACGCTCGATTGATTAAGTTGATTTTTGAACTTTGTTCAAGGAAATGAGTTTTATTGATTTTTACTCTCCAGTGACACTCTGCGAAAAATGCTTTCCGCAACTGTAAATAAAAATACGTATAATTGATGATTTGGATTTTACACCAACAAAATCCTTTCGGTCTTTTTTGTTTTAGTCTAAGAAACAAACTTTCAATTAGTTTTCGGAAGTATCTGATTTAAAAGGTGATTCAAGAGAACTGTGCAAATATCACGGCCATGTCCATGTTTCTTATCGCAGTAAGTAAAAGTTTTGAATCTCGCGCAAAGCTACACGAGGGCTATCTGCACAAACTGTCCCTAATTTAGCAGTATAAGACTAGAGGAAAGGCAGCTAGTCATCACCACCCACCGCCAAATAACTCTTGGGTTACTCTTTTACTAACAAATAGTTGGATCGACTGTCACATTATAACGCCCCCTTACGGCTGAAATGGTGAGCATATTTGTGCGACAGGAGTTCGAACCCGCGACCCTCAGATTACGAGGCGAATGTTATAACCACCTGGCCATGCCGGGCCACGAAGTAAAGAAATCAAATACTGCTACGTCAGTATTATTGAGATACGATAGGGACTTAAACTACAGATGTTGTTTGCTTGCTTGCTTGCTTTTATTGTTAAGCACAAAGTTACACGATGAGCTAGCTGTCTGTGCCCACCACGGGTATCGAAACTCAATTTTTAACATCATAAGCCTTAATATTTGTCATTGAGTCACTAGAAGGCTTTATTTAGTTTAGTTTGTTTAGAATTAAGCACAAAGCTACTCAATGGCCTATCTGTGCTCTGCCCACCACGGGTATCGAAACCCGGTTTTTAGTGTGTAAGTCCGCAGACATACCACTGTGCTATTGGTGGGCAGAAGGCTTTATATTATCGTACCAATATATTGATACATTTCAAGGTAATTCTGTAATAAATTTTATTATGTTGAATTTATTAAAAATTGAGTTTAGAAGGCTCGCAGAGAAGATGGAATGTTACATTTACTTCTGCGTTCATCAGTTGCTGCTTTTGTCCTTATCCTTTTAGCAAATTCAAGCAAAGTTTTGATTTCACGAGGAAAGACTCGTGGGTAAGGAATATTATATAGTTATAATCTTAGAGAAGATTATACATTGAAATGAAATAATACGAAAATACTGGAATATGAAAAACACACGATAAAAAGAAACCTATATAACTCATACTCGGTAAACCTTACAATCCAGAAGACCCTAGATACCTCCTGAAACCATTCAGATGAATTAGTTGATTCAGACTGTATAAAGAGAAGGTTCTGAATCGGACCACATCCTATGACACAAAACCATTCACGTGCAGGAGGAAGCCTGATCTAGCGATTAAAACGCTCGACTGACATCGGCAGGTCATTGGTTCAAATGCCCATCATCGAACATGCTCGCCCGTTCAGCTCTGGAGGTGTTATAACGCACGGTCAATCCCACTATTCCTTGGTAAAAGAGTAGGCCAAGAGGTGGGGATGGGGGAGGTTGACTATCTAACTTTCTTTGAGTCTATCACTGCTAAATTATGGACGGCTAGCCCTCTAATAGCTTCATGTGAGATACAAAATCGTATGGAGGACGTCTAAAGACAGAAACTAATTAATATTCTAAACATGTGGTATGAAGTGACTAGTGTCTAGTGGGAATGAAATGATTCAAGTTGAGTGAATGTAAGAATGATTATACACTTATATTTTAAATATTGGTGTAATTTACCTTTCAGTAAAATTTCGTGGACGTTTATCCATCAGTAGATCTGTATGTAACTCGCTGTGTCTACAAGTTCGTAAGACACACATACACACGTTTGTTTGTTTTTTAAATTTCTCGCAAAGCTGCACGAGGGCTATCTACGCTGGTCGTCCCTAATTTAGCAGTGTAAGACTAGAGGGAATGCAGCTAGTCATCACCACCCACAACCAACTCTTGGACTACTCTTTTACCAACGAATACTGTGATTAATAGTCGCATATTAACGCCCCACGGCTCAAAGGACGAGCATGTAACGAAGATTCGAACCTATAACCCTCAGATTTCGAGCCGAGCGTACTATCCACCTGCCCATGCCTGGCTGTAAGAAACGTAGAAAAATGACTTTACAGAAACTACAACGACTGAATTAATAGGTTATTAAAGACTAGATCATAAGTTATTCTACTGAAATAATATGCTATAGTTATAACTTTTCACACTGTAATTAGGTGTCTTTCCAGTTCACTGTGCATAGGTGTGCATATGTTTTCGGATTAGGATTAAAGTGGCCTAAAGTTGTAAACAAACGAAAGTATTAGACAGCATGTTTAACAATACACAATGTGTGGTTCAGTAGCTTGCTACCACGCTAAAGGATCAGACAGCATGTTTAACAATACACAATGTATGGTTCAGTAGCTTGCTACCACGCTAAAGGATCAGACAGCATGTTTAACAATACACAATGTGTGGCTCAGTGGCTTGCTACCACGCTAAAGGATCAGACAGCATGTTTAACAATACACAATGTGTGGCTCAGTAGCTTGTTACCACGCTGAAGGATCAGACAGCATGTTTAACAATACACAATGTATGGTTCAGTAGCTTGCTACCACGCTAAAGGATCAGACAGCATGTTTAACAATACACAATGTGTGGCTCAGTGGCTTGCTACCACGCTAAAGGATCAGACAGCATGTTTAACAATACACAATGTGTGGCTCAGTAGCTTGTTACCACGCTGAAGGATCAGACAGCATGTTTAACAATACACAATGTGTGGCTCAGTAGCTTGTTACCACGCTGAAGGATCAGACAGCATGTTTAATAATACACAATGTGTGGTTCAGTAGCTTGCTACCACGCTAAAGGATCAGACAGCATGTTTAACAATACACAATGTGTGGTTCAGTAGCTTGCTACCACGCTAAAGGATCAGACAGCATGTTTAACAATACACAATGTGTGGTTCAGTAGCTTGTTACCACGCTAAAGGATCAGACAGCATGTTTAACAATACACAATGTGTGGCTCAGTAGCTTGTTACCACGCTGAAGGATCAGACAGCATGTTTAACAATACACAATGTATGGTTCAGTAGCTTGTTACCACGCTAAAGGATCAGACAGCATGTTTAACAATACACAATGTGTGGTTCAGTAGCTTGTTACCACGCTAAAGGATCAGACAGCATGTTTAACAATACACAATGTATGGTTCAGTAGCTTGCTACCACGCTGAAGGATCAGACAGCATGTTTAACAATACACAATGTATGGTTCAGTAGCTTGCTACCACGCTGAAGGATCAGACAGCATGTTTAACAATACACAATGTGTGGTTCAGTAGCTTGCTACCACGCTAAAGGATCAGACAGCATGTTTAACAATACACAATGTGTGGTTCAGTAGCTTGTTACCACGCTAAAGGATCAGACAGCATGTTTAACAATACACAATGTGTGGCTCAGTAGCTTGTTACCACGCTGAAGGATCAGACAGCATGTTTAACAATACACAATGTATGGTTCAGTAGCTTGTTACCACGCTAAAGGATCAGACAGCATGTTTAACAATACACAATGTGTGGTTCAGTAGCTTGTTACCACGCTAAAGGATCAGACAGCATGTTTAACAATACACAATGTATGGTTCAGTAGCTTGCTACCACGCTGAAGGATCAGACAGCATGTTTAACAATACACAATGTATGGTTCAGTAGCTTGTTACCACGCTGAAGGATCAGACAGCATGTTTAACAATACACAATGTATGGTTCAGTAGCTTGCTACCACGCTGAAGGATCAGACAGCATGTTTAACAATACACAATGTGTGGTTCAGTAGCTTGTTACCACGCTAAAGGATCAGACAGCATGTTTAACAATACACAATGTGTGGCTCAGTAGCTTGTTACCACGCTGAAGGATCAGACAGCATGTTTAACAATACACAATGTATGGTTCAGTAGCTTGTTACCACGCTAAAGGATCAGACAGCATGTTTAACAATACACAATGTGTGGTTCAGTAGCTTGTTACCACGCTAAAGGATCAGACAGCATGTTTAACAATACACAATGTATGGTTCAGTAGCTTGCTACCACGCTGAAGGATCAGACAGCATGTTTAACAATACACAATGTATGGTTCAGTAGCTTGCTACCACGCTGAAGGATCAGACAGCATGTTTAACAATACACAATGTGTGGTTCAGTAGCTTGTTACCACGCTGAAGGATCAGACAGCATGTTTAACAATACACAATGTATGGTTCAGTAGCTTGTTACCACGCTAAAGGATCAGACAGCATGTTTAACAATACACAATGTGTGGCTCAGTGGCTTGTTACCACGCTAAAGGATCAGACAGCATGTTTAACAATACACAATGTATGGTTCAGTAGCTTGTTACCACGCTAAAGGATCAGACAGCATGTTTAACAATACACAATGTGTGGTTCAGTAGCTTGTTACCACGCTAAAGGATCAGACAGCATGTTTAACAATACACAATGTATGGTTCAGTAGCTTGCTACTAAGCTATTCGATGCAATGATTCATGCAGAAAATATGAACATGGACTGGGTAATGATAACAATGTTCATAATCCTTATTAAGTGTTTTTAACGAACAGAAACACGTCCAGGACAACAAAAGAAACCTTTAACGTCTATTGCGTTCGTATAAGAGGTGAATAAAAACGTTTTCTGGGAACTTCTTGTTTGATTCTCTGTGATGATGTAGTACTAGGAGCTTCGTGATTGGTTCTCTTTGTTTGAAGATGAATACACCTGAAGGCCTCCACGCAGTGACGGAAACAGCGCGTGTTCAAGACACAGCAGTCTCTGCATTGCGACAAAAAGGCCGTTTCCATAACAATCCAACTTACGAGGTATGCAATGTTAACAATATTATAAGGCTACATTATATTGTATGTGCTAACAGCGGTGCATTTAATGTCACAGGATTTCTTTGCTCTCCACTGACCTACTGGATGCAAGGTCACCTGAAGGGCAGTGTGCAATGGGATGATCTCGTAAATTGAGTGTTCCAAAAGTAGCCACTGCAGAAGAGGTTGAAACCACTCCTGTCATGTATCAATCAGTTGTTACTGGTATCAAGAAGCACATAAAACAGAATGAAGAAACTGGTGGTGAGCATTTTGAACATTTCTTGAGTACAATCTGCGCTTGATAGCAATATATACAAATAGATATAAACCCATACATATTTTTAAACACAGCGCCATCTACCTACAAACGTTTTTTAAGAAATGGGTTCATTGACACATCGGCTGAATGATTATCTTTTTTTTTCCATATGTTGAAATAATAATCGAAACTTCTGAATTATCAAATTATGTTTGTTAAAATTGGAGATTTTCTAACCAAGCTTTTTTTTTTCCTTTCCTACTGAGCTTCTTGGGGAATTCTGTGCACTCTAGGATCTTCTTTAATTGTGGTCCAACAAGGACACCAACTTTGACCTTTGCCTCAGACAGCTAAGGAAAGAAGTTCGAAGGTGTCTGAAGACTACAGATTTCTTATCAAGAGCTGTGAAAAATTGTTTCACAAGACCCAATTTTATGTGCAGTGATAGGAATAACACCTTCTTGAGGGCCACTAGTGGCTTACACTTGGCATTGGGCATCTCCACTCGGTCCATTGTGGCCAGTGCTTCCTGTTGTAGTGCGCTGCGGTGTCCCTGCTGTCCCAAAGGCAAGGATAACAGGAAACTTGGTAAAGCCTCCTTGAAAAGGTCCACCATGCAGAAGTAGCAGTTGCTTGAGTGGTCAGTGAATTCACGCCAAATTCTTGGAATAGCGAACTTCATGGCTCTCTTTTCCCCTCTGTAACATTCTGCAAAAGAGCAAAATAAAATTTTTATGAAGAATAAATGTATTTCATCCACAACTAATGTGTAAAAGGTTCACGTAAAATATTTTATGTGATATTTTTCTATACTATTGGAAATTTAAAAAAAAGATATTTAATTTTAAAAGGTCTAAATTTTGTATAATATCAAATCTTACTATTCAAGCAAGCAAAAATTGTCCGTTTTACCTTCTAATTTTTTTTTGCAGTTCTCCAGGTAAAGTGAGGTGCCCAGGGTTTGTTTTTATCCCCGAGAGGCATGCCGAAATATGCTTGTAGGCTTCACACATTTCGGCAGATGCTGTCACAAAGTACTATTTCGCTTTCATCTTGATAAATTGGCCTCATACATAGCAGAATGCGTCTGGAAAATGCTTGCAGCTTCTTGGTGTTATATCTGATAAAATCATATAGGTCTGTGTGTTCACTTAGGCAGCTAGAACTAAACTGAAGTGGTGAGTAGTGAGCCCCTCTATATATATTGCTATAGAAAGTGTTCTAGAAAATTCCAAAAGATTTTTAAGAATTCTCATAAGTTTTAGAACATTCAAGAAAATTTTTGTAAGTTCGAGAAAATTCTCTATCAGCTACTCAGCACTGAATCTACCTGAAATATCCTGGAAAAATGGGTAAATTTAAAAATTTCATGACTCAAGTCACAAAAGCAAAGCTTGAAGAGAAAAATAGGTCTTTTTCCATTTACTTTAGGCAGAAGTAATTGTGAAATAACACTTTGTGCCCAGGAACAAGAAAAAGTAAAAGTTTTGTTACATAGTGCAATTAATTTACTGTTTTTTATCCTAGATAACACTTTTTGTATGAGTCAAGAAGATTTTCACAGATCTGAAAGAACTTGAATTAATACCTTGATGAGTGTATGACCTTAGAATAACAGTTTCCGAGGCTCGATCCCTTGTGGTGGACAGAGCGTACATAGACGTTGTTTTAGCTACACAGTTGGAGCTGTGTTTATACAGTTGTTTTTTGATTTAACTTCTCGGTGATTTACAAAAGAAACTGATGAGAATTTTGCGGGTTAAAAATCATATCTCTTCAGCCAGCTAGATTCAGATAACGTTAGACATGAATACTACTTGTTACTGTGATGAAATTTAACATAAACGTAACGTTAAACATGAATACTACTTGTTACTGTGATGAAATTTAACATAGACGTTGTTTTCATACTATCTCTCAACTACACGTGATTTCGCTTAATCTCAGACCTTGACAGCTCAGTTCCGTTTTTTGAAGAATTAACGTTGGTTATTATTAAGTACAAAGCTAGACAAAGGCCCACCTGTGCTCTGCCCAGCATGGGTATCGAAACCCAATTTCTAGCAGTGTAAGCCTGCAGATATTCCACTGTGTCATTGTGAAACACACACACACACACTAGTATTTTTAAACGTTATTCAGTGAGAAATAAAACGAAATATCTTTGTTTTTGTTTCTTCTTACTGATTAACATTTAGTTCAAATAAAAATTAATAGAATTTGTAGCATAATTTATATTTGATATACACGCAAATGAGGTTTGTGTTGAGTTGGTTCTTTTGGCAATTGTGAATATTCAACCAACTAAACACGAGAAATTAAAACCACATTCATTTCTCTCCTTTTTTCTGTCGAATCATCATGGCAGTTAACATCTAGTTTAATATCTGCCACCAGATGTCTACCAGCTCAGTTCTGTATAAAGTTTGAACCTTACCTGGTCCATGGAATGTGTATACATTTTTTCAAACACATGATATAAATTTTGTTAAAAACAAGGTTTTAAGCCGACATAAAGTTTAAAAACTGGAGGAAACGTTTCGGACTAAAATTGAACACAACGGGTAGTTTTCTCTCTTTTAATTTTACAGAAGCATGTTTCATAAGATTTACGTCGAGAACACAATATTTAACATAGTACTCAGTCTATAGTTCCGGAGTGTCAGAAGCGAATTATTTTGTGTCGGTCGAGTTTTTTTTAACACCCCTACCCCTGTCTTCTTCACTTTACACAATTCCATCTGGAATCCACATTAATAACACTAACAGGTAATTCGTGTCTCTTACCAAATGTACTCAACTCTTACATTTAGTCGTGAAAATAAGAGAAACGTGTTAACATGATATTTAAGCTACTTAAACCTTTTGTTGTATTCGCGCAGGTTTTTGCACTTAAGTTTACGAGTATCGCAAGGTACAGTTGTTTGTTCTAAAAGTGGATTTGACCGAACGTTGAAGTGCAGTGTTCTGTATGCGAGAGTACATTTTAAACAATTCTACGAGACAAAGCTTTTAATACGGCTTACGATTCACTTAACTTAATAGAAGGAAGAACCTCTGCTAGAATTGTTAAAGCTGGCAAAGTTTAATTCCATTCAACTCGAAAGAAAAAATGGGGACATTTTAAGTTGTTTGGTTGTGCACATTTTTGTTGATTGACCTGCTAGTGAGGTATTAGCGGTTATTCATCTAGTCATAAGCATTCTTAGTATATATATCTCGTGGCCATGCATTTGTAACTCACGCAAATACAGTTTGAATTATTCTAAATAAACAAAGTTAACACATGACGACTCTTGTCCTTCTACATGAAATCTGATGACGAAGAAATCCGCTTGTAGAGAAAATTATGTATTTAAAAACGGTACGTTGTTCGCTCCTCTACTAGTGCTTTCTCTACCCATACCAGCCGTTTTTAAATACATGATAGGCGGAAAGTTTAGTGCGCGATACCAACGAACAAAAATGTACGTATGTATTTATACTGGTACTACAAATATACGTACTTTTTGTACTTTGCATACAAACAGGCAGACACATACGTAAAACTATTTCTTATATAAATTTAATAAACGAAAAAAAGAGTTACCCAGAAAAATATTCAAATCGCGTGTTCTGCATTAACCTTTGCGAATGTGCCCGTGCTATATTTTTTCTTACAGAAATATTTTACGAAGCCGATGTTTGTTATGCGTTCAGATAAAACTAAAGAAATATGTAATATCGTATTATAATATTCATCATAAGAAACATATTGTCCAGTGGAGATATCAGTAGAATATTCACGTGGTGCGTAGGGGCTGAAGGATGTCTTCCTTCCGCCTGCTATAGTTACCAACTGTTAGCCACGGTAGCATCACAGTGTTAGTGCAGTCCTGCTATTTGTCGGTAAAAAGAGTAGTTAGAGAGTTGGCGGTGGTTATTATTAACAACCTGCTCTCTCTGATCAATTACTGCAAAATTAGGGGCGAAATTCCAAACGAACGAAACTTATACCTAAAGCTAATAATATTTGTAACTTTCAGGTGTCGTTCAGTGTTAAGTTTGTGGACTTACAACACTAACATTCCGGGTTTCGATTCCCCTCAGTGAACACAGTAAATAGCCCAATACACTTTGCTTTAAAACAAACAAAGAAACTGTACATCAAAATTCTAAATGTTATTTTACATATTAAATTGGAAAATACTCGGATATACTGAATCCTTGGGCAAGCATGACCAGATGGTTATGGCTCTCGACCGGTAATCTAAGGGTCGCAAGTTCGAATCCCAATTAAACATGCTCGCTCTTTCAGCCGCAGAGGCGTTATAATATGACGGTCAATCCCTCTACGCGCTTGTGAAAGAGTGGTCCAATCATTGGCAGTGGGTGGTGATGACTAGTTACCTTCCCTCTAGCCTCACACTGCTAAATTAGGAACAGCAAGCGCAGATAGCCTCTGTGTAGCTTTGCACGAAATTCAGAAACAGACAAAGTCCACTTCACGATTTCATAATAAGTTGACTGCAGTGTTAGTACTGTCTGTATGATCAAAATAACTCGTTTGATTTTGAAATAAAATCAAAAGTCTTGTCTAGGCTTTAAAAAAAAACACTTCAATATAAAACACGTGAAATATAAAAACAGTATTACTACATGACCAATGAGTTTGTTTTGAAGTTAATCAGGAAACTACAAAATGAGCTATCTGTGCCCTGCCTACCACGGGTATCGAAACCCGGTTTCTATCGTTGTTTGTCCGTAGACTCACCCCTGTAC
The DNA here is from genome assembly GCA_011833715.1 of Carcinoscorpius rotundicauda. Lineage (NCBI taxonomy): Eukaryota > Metazoa > Arthropoda > Merostomata > Xiphosura > Limulidae > Carcinoscorpius > Carcinoscorpius rotundicauda. Next base: position 124,673,541 of record CM022394.1, on the reverse strand, counting down.
CACTAGGGGTTTGATAATACCTTTATTTGTAACAGGAACGACCTCTGCCGTTAAATGTAGTGAACCGGTTTAATACAAAATAACAGTTGGAAGTACCTAAACTGGTAATGAGATTTCAATCATGCGCGTCCGCCGAGTATTTTCCGGGGAAGAGGAGTCAAAATCAAGGGACGATGGACTGTCTTCAAAGTCTTCCCATTATAGTTAAGAGAGCAGACGATATCTTCCATAACTCGAATGAGAATTGCCAAACCCAGCATCCAAAGAACGACATGGTGGCGATGTTTTTTTTATTATTTAGTTACAGCTATCTAAAGATTTTAAGTATTAGCTGCTGACAAACCTGGCGACTTTTCGTAGAACTAAAAATTAAGTGTAATAAATAGTATGCAATTCTGAAGTGGATAGAAACTTGTTAATTCATTTACATATGTTGAATGAATAAGCAAATAATTATTTTTCTCTTTTTCGGAATGGAATACATTGAAATGTATCAGAAACTGCGAACCCGCAGAGGCATTGCGGTATGTTTGCGGCTTCACACCGCTAGATATCGGTTTTCGATACCAGTGGTGGGCAGAGCACAGACAGCCCTTCATGTATGTCTGTGCTTAATGACAAACAGCAAAAGAAACTGCGAAAACGATTGGGTTGTTGAGAAAATCAATTTCGTCGTACTGAATAGGATCTTGTCAAATGTAACAAGTTTGATTCGAAATAAGTGAAACTAAACCTTGAGGAACGTGTATGTTTAGTAACCTGTCGGCATAATTTAGTATAAAGTTCTGTTAAAAGAAACGCGCCATTTTCATCTTCGATTAAGGCTTAAAACACCGTTTGACAGCTTTCGGTTGTTCGTTTGATAATAAGCTAACCATAGTTACAGAAATAATCTTTAAGTTAGACAAATGTTTATAAGTTTTTACATTGCTGTAATGCTAAAGCATTTTACAGTTATCAAGTTAACTGTAAACTTCAGTTTGGTTATCAAGTTATGTTTCTTGCAGGACTCGTGCACCACTGAACGTGCTATTTATTATACAATATAAAGGCTATGGCGGATTTAAAAACTTTATCGTTTTGGTAGACTGTGTTTGGAATTATACTATTGGCATTTTTGTGGAATAAATCAAACATTTATTTACACTGAGCAACTATTGAAGAAAATACTTTAATTTTATATAAAAAAAACTAAAAAATAATTACATTATCTCCAATCAACTTAACCCTAGAGGTTCAAAACTGTATAACTATTTTTATTCTGTCTTTGATTGATTAAGAGAAGGTACTTGTTTATTCCATTGTCATTTTGATTTTCTTCAATAGGTTGTCATCTCTGAAAACATCTCAACCCACCCATTTTCAGGGGTTTTATAAATCCGAGCATCCATAGTTCGCGTCTTGGTTGTCGTACAAACGTGCATCCCATGTACTTAGGGGTCTTGAGTGCGTTAAAAAGTAATCCTCAAATTCCTTTATTCGACAAGAGTACCCCAATAGTTGGTGACTAGGTGCCTTTCCTCTGGCCTCTCTGTTCATAAGTGTGAACCGATAACGCAGGTGGCCTTTGGTGGATTTGTGTTCGAATACCAGGAACACATATATTCTTACGTACTAGGTTTATTGTTTGGTCACAGAAACTCAACGTTAAAGGCAATCAAAACAGAAATACGCAAAAAATAAATACCTTGTATACGTACAATTTTTTATTCTTTGTTGCGTTTTTTTACAGTTTCACTCAGCACCATATCTAATTGCACATATTTGAAAAAATAAAAGTTGTGTTTTATCCAACACATTGTTTGTTTGTTTTGAATTTCGCGCAGAGCTATACGAGGGTTATCTGCGCTAGCCGTCCCTAATTTAACACTGTAAGGCTAGAGGGAAGGCAGCTAGTCATCACCACCCACCACCAACTCATGGGTTACTCTTTTAACCAACAAATATTGGGATTGAACATAACATTATAACGTCCCCACGGCTGAAAGGGCAAGTATGTTTGGCGTGACGGGAATTCGAACCCACGACTCGAGTACCTTATCCACCTGGCCCTGCCGGGCCTATGCAACAGAGGTTTGGTGTCTGAATCACAAAGGCACAAGTTTCAAGTTAAACATGACATAGTCAACATTGTGGATTGATAACAATGTTGACTGATAAACAGTCTTGGGGCTGGATTTTATATAATCTACATTAATGAATTAAGATATTTCATAAATTAAAAGTCGAACAATCTACACAAATAACATTTTAAAAATTACTTGGGATTAAGAATTAATCGTTTCATTTCTTGCAACACCTGAAGGGTTCAAACAGGAATTTCTTTATGAAAAGTAAGGCTTCACAACGTAACAGTTTTATTGTTATTTTGTTCTTGCTTCTTTTGGGACAGGCTCCCTCTCTTCCAACTGTGGTTTTCTGTTGAACTACTTTGTCTGTGCGCTCTTCAGATAGTATTGTGCCATCCCTAGCGCGGCATGGCAGATGGTTAAGTCACTCGACTCGTAATCTGAGGGTCACGGGTTCGAATCCCTGTCACACCAAACATGCCCTTCCAGCCGTGGGGACGTTATAATGTTACAGTCAATCCCACTATTTGTTGGTAAAAGAATAGCCCAACAGCTGGCGGTTTGTAATGATAACTATCTGTCTTCCACCTAGTTTTGCATTGCTAAATTAAGGGTGGCTAGCGCAGATAACCCTCGTGTAGCTTTGCGCGAAATTTAAAACAAACCAAGCAAAGCCATCCCTAATTCTAAATCGCCGACCACAGGAAGACAGTCATCTGCTGTATCGAATTTTAGGTCCAATTCTGTTGGGCCTGATAGGGTCAGGGACACAAACCCTTTTAAAATCGCGAATTGTGGTCAGTAGTAATTATACTTCGAAAGGCTAAATATCAGTTTACGCCCGACTCAGATGTATTTGAAACGTACGGTATGTCTCTCGTGTTAAACACACGTATGGAAATGCACTTGTTTTTCTTAATATCCTGTCTAAAATGGTTATAAACAGTGTAAACCTATTATTTAATTAGTTTAACTTACAGACAGTAGGGTTAATTCTACACTAGTTTTACGCTGCAAAACTTTCCACCTAACAGTCCATCGTTTCCAAAATCTAAAATGTATTAAACTTTTTCCCTGAATAATACGTATTATAATTTTTTTCTATCTTTGTGTCCGTATGAAAACGTTTCTCATTAGTCCGCGGTATAATCTTAATTTCTTTGTTTAAAGAAATGCAAGCAAAAAAAAAAAGGACACTGGATATATTTATTGCCCAAACTTGTCCAGTCCCCATTTCTTCATTTGTGACAAATGTTCGCGTACAGTTTGTTTCGTGTTATTTTTTATCGTTGTTTGGTTGTTTTTGAATTAAGCACAAAGCTACACAATGGACTATCTGTGCTCTGCCCACCACGGGTATCGAAACCCAGATTTTAGCGTGTAAGTCCGCAGACATACCGCTGAGCCACTGGGGGGCCATTTTTTGTCAGTGTCTTAATGTATCCGTATCGCCGAGAAATGCGCAGATGTTACAAATTATTGATGTGTACAACGCATCGTTAACGAGAAAAGCAACGTAAAATGATTTGGTGGAATTGCTTGTATCTGTCTTTTTTTCCAAGAATATTAGTGGCAGAATGGTTCATGTTCGTAAATATACGATAACAGTCAAAGGTGAAGTGCACGAATGTTCCAGAAAAGTGATTATTCAATAATGAATCTCTTACAGGATTTTTGGTTTGGTTTGTTTTGAATTTCGCGGAAAGCTACACGAGGACTGTCTCCGCATGTCGTCCTTAATTTAGCAGTGTGAAACTAGAGGGACGGCAGCTAATCACCACCACCCGCCGGAAACTCTTGGGCTACTCTTTTTACCAACAAGTAATGGGATTGACCGAACATTATAACGTCCCCACGGCTGAAAGGGCGAGTATGTTTGGTGTGACTGGGAATTTTTGAAAATTTATTGTACGTGTCCGTCAATTTTTCGAGAAATTTCATGAGGCCCTTTAGCACGTGCGTAAATTTTCTCAAATATTAACCGTAAGCTTGATACAATATACCTAAATATTCCAAACGTCCCTCATAGAATATGACTACATTTCCCATAAATGCAAATAACATCAATGAAGTTTACAAAAATATAAGATCACAACTGTCGAAATTTCTCATAAATATTAAAAGCCCAGCATATATTTTTTCAAAAACAAATTAAATTCAACAGAAGTTTCCAGATTTTCCAGAAATACCGTGAGATAATAGGTATCTAATTTTTTTATAAATTCGTAAGCTATAATTGAGTGTCAACATTTTCTAGAAATACCATGATTTGAATGGGGTGTATCCAAATTTTTCCGATATACCAAAAGCTCATTAAATATCTAATTTTTTTCTAAATATTCACAAGCTTCGTGGGATCTATTTAAAGTTTCGAGAAATATCGTAAACTTAATATAAAGTTCCTTCACTTCTTCAGAAGTGTCAGTAAGGGTGAACAATAAACCTTAAATGTTTTCCGTTTTTGAAGCACACTGTGATGTTCTTGGATAAACTTGTTTCCGTGCAAGTATCAGATAGCTCTAACATACAAACATCATCCACTTGTCCAGCAAAGGACATTGAAGTCATTAATTCTTTCAATATAGACATGTGATGCCGCTAGGGTATCTTGTAGAGAAGAAATGCACTTCAAATGAAACAACTTCGACATTGGGTTTCTGAATGATGTGTTTATGACAAAACTGGATTGAAGATAACTAAATGCAAATTTTTAAATTCCTTTCATCAAAACAAGACAGGTAGAAAATATCCTTTAAATTTGCATGTTTCCTTCTTCCTATCTTTCAAACTTGTCCCTAAGCCGGTGCCCCCCAGTAGCTCAGCGGTACGTTTGCGGACTTACACGCTAAAATTCGGGTTTCGATACCCGTGGTGGGCAGAGCACAGATAGCCCATTGTGTAGCTTTGTGCTTAATTCCAAAAAAATAAACAAAACCCTAAGCCGGTAGTTAACTTTTAGCTAATAAATATTAAACTAGTAATGTTATCAAGAAACCCATCAACTTCCCTTTGTTTCTTAAAATACATATATGTCGTATGGACAACACAACCCTTTAACAGTAAACTACAACTCAAATACAATGTATCCATGTGTGTGTATAGCAAAACCGTATATTGCTATATGCATGTACCACCGTTACGCATTGTTGAGTGTCTTAGTAGTTGATGCAGATTCTTTCAACCAACAAAATGAATCATGTTTGTAACCAAAGGTTACTTTCCAAAGCTAAGCTTAACTTTAGAATTAGCAGATTCCAATTAAATATATCTCAGGTTTTAAAAAGTAAATAATCACAGGTCGAACCTGGATGAATTAAGAGTTTTTAACTAAAAGTTTATTCTGACATTAATGTGGCCCCCCAGTGGCTCAGCGGTATGTCTGCGGACTTACACGCTAAAATCTGGGTTTCGATACCCGTGGTGGGCAGAGCATAGATAGCCCATTGTGTAGCTTTGTGCTTAATTCAAAACAACAACAACAACAGCATGATATTAATATTTGTGCTCTACTATTGTATCTCACTAAGCACTCGGGTGAAACAACTTTTTGTTTGTTGTAGACTCCTCATACTTCATTCTGTGAAATTTTGATTGATATCTTGTAAAGTAAGTGTTGCAAAGTTCTTTCAGTCATTGGTCACATCCTCTAATGATTATCTTATGGTTTAATTATCAATCTGGAGTTTGGAATCAGCAAGTCTTCCACCAGTCAGAGCTATCCATTTTCTCTGTCTGTAACATCTCATCACATGGTTGTCAAATCAGTCACTTTAACTCTTCTTTCCTCATCAGATCAGATGTCTTTTTTCACCTATGATGCATTGATCTCATACTCAGATTCCTTGTCAAGCCAGTGCACCAAAGACTTGTCTGTGATGTAAGGATGCAGCTAATCAGTATGTTACATGTTCATTTGCTTATTTTACAGCCACCCTACCTCATACAGTATCTAGTATGGACAAGTCTAGCAGGATCCTAGTTTCTTATGTTCTTCTGATATGCACCAACACCACACCCAGTTTTCACAATGGAACGTGCCTTCTTTTACCGTTCATTCATAACACGTCTTTTGTCATTAAGTATCCTTTTCTAATTATTCTAGTATTAATTTGTACATGTTGGCACTTAGGAACATCTCGTGAGAGAGCACCATATATTATACCAACAGAGAGGATTCTTTTTCAATCAAAAATGAACATATTTAGCAGAGGTCCTGTTAGTACCTGTTCTATGGTCTCTGTGCCATCATAATGTTTGACAAGGGCTCATCTCATCAGTTTTGTCAAGATTAACAAAATTCACAAACACCTGTTTAGTATTCTTTATTAACCGTTGTACCGAACCATTATATTGGGAGTTATAAAGTTAAGTTCACACCTTCATCACATCAAATACTTTACACAACTTAGCAAACAGTTGGCTCTTAAAATTAACCCCACCATTTGTGTAAGTCATGCTTCAACTTACCGCATGCCAAGGGTTGCCACGCTAGTTTGGGATCTTTCATTTACGCTTCCTAGAGTTGTTGGAGTTTTAATCTTGGATTCCATCTACCAATGGTAAGCCATGAGGTACGAGTTTTGAAGTCTCTCATCGTGTCCGGGATCAGAACATTACATAAATGGGCAAGGCCTCTACTTGTGTTGAGACAATACATCTACATTTCCTTGTTGCAGAGCTTGGCAATTAACAAGACAAAGTACTACCATCTCTTTTAATTCTTAGAGATTCATTATCTTCAGTCAAGCATGGTCCATCTGGATGGTGAACCTCTTACCGTATAAGTAGTAGTGATAGTGTTTCACAAAGACTACAACTGGAAACGGTTTTTTCTTCATCGTACAGTATTTGCATTCGAAAGTCATAACTGTACGACTAGTATACTTTATTAAATATTCTAATTTATGTAAATATGTACAATAGCATTGTCCTGATTCCATTGCTGTTGCGATGTTTAACGGGAACTTGTTGTTATGTTGTGGATAATCTACCCCTCAAGCATCCACTGAAGAAAGCTTCAGAGATTGGAATGCTTGGTCATATTCCATGCTCCATCAAAAGTGCACCTCAACTTTCATGCGAACAGGCAACAATGCTACTGTCTTGAATAATTTAGTTTATTTTTTTAATTATATTTATATATTTGTGTGTGTGAGAGAGAGGATAGAACAAGCTTAAATCGTCAGTACAGGGTGTTCGGAATGTCACTGTGGAGTTTTGTAATCATATGTTATTATATTTCAGATTTTGATCCCAATATGGTAATTGACAGCAGTGTTTAGAAACAAAATAAGAAGGATTCAAGCCTGTATTGATGCCAACGGAGGTCATTTTCAACGTTGCGTATAATTGTTATTCATATTTACCTCCTGTATTCTGCATTGAAACATGTCTGTTAATAAATATATAAGTGCACACTGACTTTCCGAACACCCTGTATATATTTCTGTGTGTATATGCATTTACAAATCAAGTTTATGATTAAACTATTCGAAGCATGAATTTCGAACACTTTGTACATTTGAAAGTTCATAACAAAAGTATCAACCAGAACTTATATGACTTACGCACGAGGTATACAGTAGTATTCAATATTACTGTCAACAATAAATGACATTTAAGGAAATATAATAGCATATAAACTTAGCGTTATATGTAAATTGCTTTATGGGATATACGTGTTTCGTTAAGGATTTTAACACAGTAATACTGTCCGTGTATGTGTTGTGTTGTATTTGCTCTAAGACTGCAGTTTCTTTTATTCTTGATTCACCTTAATAATTCAGTTATCTATACAGATCTCTATCCACGAGATTCATAACAACAGCCCCCGCCATACTTCTTAAACAATGGTCTTGTAGACGTAAAGTGTTTAAGCGAATCCACTGAGATACAATGAGGTGTAGCAAGTGTGAGATTAACCCAGACATGTGAATGTCAAATTCACGCCATCTGTATAATGGGCCCCCCCAGTGGCTCAGCGGTATGTCTGCGGACTTACACGCTAAAATCCGGGTTTCGATACCCGTGGTGGGCAGAGCACAGATAGCCCATTGTGTAGCTTTGTGCTTAATTCAAAAACAACAACTGTATAATGGACGTAGTGTTTCTTTCTATCAATATGATGTTACGTATACAAAGTATTGGAGATTAGATAACGTGATGATAACCACTTTAGATGTAATATATTTGAAAAGTGCTTCAGAGAAAGGTTTGACTGGATCAAAATTGTAACATCTAAAATGCACGTGTGCTTGTTTCTACACCACTGATTCATCCTTTTACAGTTTGCTGAAAGTTTATTATCAGAACATGAACGAAACGTAACATTGTTTTCTTCTACATTATTTACCCTTTTAAAGAAATATTTCGTGGAAGTGTGTTCTAGGTATAAATAAATCAATACTGTTTTGTTACAATCACGCATGGTGAAACTATAGGTAGGAAAACCTGCCCTTTTGTTTTTACAGTAAGTGAATTTATCTTCAAAATTTCACAGAAAGTTGTGAATGATTTTGTAGTTATTGGAAAGTTACACGTGGCACATAATAGTCTAACAAGTCAATTATCGAAACATACCAATTTATAATGTGTACTTAAGCTTTTTCAGTTAAATCTGGTGTTGGTAAATATATTTAGGTTAGGCTTAGTTAAGTACTCTGCTTTGGTTTAAAACTGTGGCCACGTGTTTTTGTCTTGACAGATTACGTTTACACAGGTGTAAGATCATTGCCATAATCTATGGTATATTAAATTTGTTTTGCTTAAACTCCAATGTTTGGTACTGCATATAAGTCTACGTTAAAAAAATAACACGGATTAAATATTTCAAAATAAATTATATGTAAGTATAGCACAGCTTCAGTCACTAATTTTGGGTGACAGAAAATCCAGAAAGGTGTAAATTAGTTCGCAAGAGCTATCAGACTTTTATTTGGTAGAGGTATACTCAAAAATAGGAGAAATCGATAAAACAAACTCGCAACAGCACATAAGCAAGTCACCAAGTGTAGACAATATTCGTAATATATCGGGGGGCGGGTGGGTCTATCAGTGATAGATCAATTTTTATTTTGAAAATCCTTTAAACAAGGTTTATTATATATAACCAAATAAATATACAAAATACAAATAAAAGCTTATTTTGTGGATTAACATTATGAAAAGCCCACTAAAGACATGCGTATTTGATAAATTAAGTCCACAGGTGGTTAATGAGGTGCTTTAAGCCCAATTTCGATGTTTGGAAACATTATTTTAAAATACAAAGAGTTTTCAAAATTTAACAACAATCTACTCGGAAACAATTCTGTACAGGGAAATTCATCCAATCATTGTGGAGCTAGAGCACAGTAAATGCTCAACAATATCTGTATTACTGTAGTGTACTTAAAATTAAGTGAGGCAAATACAAACGCCTTACGTCTTCGGGTATTTATCTGTCAGTTTACTTACGCAACCTGTGAGTGTTTATTTTTGAACTTCGAACAAAGCTACTCGAGGGCTATCTGTGCTAGCCGTCCCTAATTTAGCAGTGTAAGACTAGAGGGAAGGTGGCTAGTCATCACCACCCACCGCCAACTCTTGGGGTGTTCTTTTTACCAACGAATAGTGGGACTGACCGTCACATTATAACGTCCACATCGCTGGAAGGGCGAGCATGTTTGGTGCAACCGGGATTAGAACCCGCGACCCTCGAATTACGAGTCGAACGCCTTAACACGCTCGGCCATGTCGAACCCAATCTGTGAGGAGTAGAATTACTGGAGAAAAACAACAACTATATTGTTCTATCATTGTTCATTCAGTTCTTTGTTTCATCAACACTTATTTTTATTAAAGTACATTTAGTGAAATAAATTTTTGTTAGGTTCGGATACCTGTCATTTCATATTTTCATAACCTGAGTTAGATATTGCAGAATGAGGGGTCGTATAAATTAAGATTAAAAACAGTATCTCGCAGAATTCAAAGTAAGTGAGATTTAATATCATGTCCAATATGATTAATCTGTTTTTAGCATGAAACTTAATTTATAGGTCTGAAAACGGGAAACGTGGCTCGTTCTTTAGTCTTAGTGATAAACCGCTCGTGAGGGCAAGTAATAAATCGGAATTACCGTTAAATGTCCTTGAAAAGTGAACGTCGCGTCGAATTTCTGTGACAAAAACAAAGTATTCATTACTGCATTCAAGTAGCGTATATCACATTATTTTATGAAGTGGTGTTTTGAGACTCTACTCCGCCATATTCTGAAGCCAATAACGTCATCAATCTCGGATGTTGTCATTGGTCTGACTGATCAACCTTTCATCGTGATTCAGTTTTATTGGTTGTTGTTTTTTTATCAGTTTCCTGAAATTTTTAATTTTTGTAAAATTTTAATGTTTCAATTTCCAAGAAAGTTTGGAGCGTCATTCTTTCAAGTGAGTTTGAGAATAGTACTGGATATTTGTTGTTAAGCGCAAAGTTACTCAGTGGGCAATTTGTACTGTGCCCGCCACGGATATCAAAACCTGATTTTTTAGCATTATAAGCCCTTAGACATACCGCTGAGCCATCAAAGAGCTTGGATGCTTCGGAAGCGTGAGTGGGATTTCCCCGGTAAGACGGCGATAAGTCTTCGAATGTACAACGCTAAAATAAGGTGCTCGATTCCCCTTGGTGGACACAGCAGGTAGCCCGATATGGCTTAGTTATAAGAATACACACATACATAGTTTTAGCAAGTGCCAAACAAGAACCTTTTCAATAAACATATTTGTAAGTATGCAATAAATATTCAGCAACACGAAATTGTGTTTAAAACTTATTTTATTGAACCCGGGATGATCAGGTGATTAGGGCGCTCGACTAGTAACCTGAGGGTTGAGGGTTCGAATTCCCGTAACACAATGAGGAGCGTTATGATGTGACGGTCAATCCCACTGTTCGTTGATAAAAGAATAGTTCAAGAAATGGCGGTGGGTGGTGATGACTAGCTCCCTTCCCTCTGGTCTTTAGGGATGGCTAGCGCAGACAACCCTCGTGTAGCTTTGCACGAAATTCAAACAAACATACGTATTATCGTTGTCTATCAATCACGTTTAGAAACCCAAGTTAAATTAGATGATTTCCTTAAACTCTATTTGTAGTATTGATGATTTTTTTATATTTGACAGAATACCAGATGATTCTAAAATATGATCGGGTGGTGAAACGCGTATTTTCAAAATATTTGGTAAAGTGCTCAGAAAATCGAAGTTATTTTATTTTTGTTTTCGTGATGGGTTTTATTAATATTATGTTGTATTATTTAATGGTTGTTCTCATGTGTTTGTTGATGAATTTGGAATCAGCAGTCTAGATGAAAGACAGCTTAGCCAACACCACCCTCCACCAACTCTTGAGTTAATTTTCACCAACGAGCATTGGGACTGGACATAACATTATAACTCCTCCACGGCTGAAAGCACAGCCATATTCGGTGACGGAACTCGAACCTGGAAACACAGATTGCGAGTCGAGTCTTATAATCACCAGTTTAATGGTTGACATCAGAGTGATGTATTTTTATTAGCTTTTCCAATGTATTGTTGCTGTTGTTTTGGAATTAAGCACAAAGCTACACAATGGACTGTCTGTGCCCTACCCACCACGGGTATTGAAATCCACTTTTTAACGTTGTAAGTCCGCCACTAGGGGCCCAATGTCTTTATGGGTGTTATTAGTGTTTTTTATGGTTTCTTTTAGATTGTCCTGATGGGATTTTTTTCAATGTGTTATTATATTATCTTAATGGATTTTATTGTGTTGTTATTTTGTCCTGGTGGGTTCTGTCAATGTGTTGTAATAATGTCGGGGTGAATCAGTGATGTCGAGAAACCCACTTGTTGAGAACTTTATATGCAAAAAACGGCTCTTCTATTTGAAATATTTTCTCAACCCAAAAGAGCCGTTTTTTACATATAAAAATGTCGGGGTGAGTTTTATCATTGTGTTGTTATATTGTTCTGGTGGGTTTTATAAATATATCACTATATTGTCCTTGTGGGCTTTATTGTGTTGTTATATTTTCCGGGTGGGTTTTATTAATATATTGTTTTACTGTCCTTGTGTTATATTGTCCGGGTGGGTTTTATTAATATATTATTATATTATCCTTGTGGGTTTTATTGTGTTGTTATATTGTCCGGGTGGGTTTTACTAATATATCATTATATTATCCTTGTGGTTTTTATCATTGTGTTGTTATATTATCCTAGTAGGTTTTATTAATTTAAAAACACAACTATTCCCATCAAGGTCTCTGTATGTAAAAAAATGTATTGGTCCTATATGATTGGAAAGAATCAAATGAAAAATGGATACGAAACTTATAAAAATCGTCATTTTTGACATATTTTCTCAAGTTTCGTCATTTAATTGTACTAACAATACACTGTCTTCAGATGAATCATTTGTATCAGTGTAAATGGATTTGCGACCCCTCCCCAGGTGTGGCTAAGCAGTAAGCTCATTTGTTTACGACGCTAAAAATTGTGTTTCGTTAATTGTTGTGGAAATAATGGATAAACCCTTTGCGTAATACTGTGCTTAACAAGAACCAAACCAAAGTCGATGATTTTCTCCATTTTATAAATAGAGTTAAAACCCGTATCCTCCTTTGCCCAATTCAATCTGTGAATGTGGAAATGAATATATGGTAAACGGTTCTTAATTTCTCAGCGATGTAAACTGCCGACAGTTTGATCATGAAATGGAAATGGTCTTACATCTTTCTGTGTGTCTGTTCCGTCTCTGTGTTTCGTTTTTAAACTAACTGTTTTCGTTTTGTTTGTTTTTTTAGACCTCTCAAGGTCAAGCATGCACTTTGTTTTCGTAAGCAAAGCGTCTCGTAGGTTATTATACAAAACGACCATATCACGAAAGACTGCCGCCATCGGTCGGTAGTGGTAGAAAATATTCTGTCACTGTTCGCTCAGTTTATATCCACTGTTATCACGAGTGAGACCTTCATCAGTTACCAGAGATGGAGTTTACGTGTGATCAGATGTGTGACGGTCACGGAAATGGATTTTCAAGCAAGACGTTATGCACTGAAGGATGAACGGTTGTGGCCGAAAATCATCTCAGAAATGTTGCTAGGCACGTGAACTGTATATATATATATATATATACATATGTATATTATATAGATCTAAGAGAAAAAAATGTCATGGTAGTAAGTGACATATGGGTATATTAGACTGTAAATATGTATACAGACAAATCTAACCTTTATATCTGGACTTAAATCACAATGTGTACTTGCTACTTTGTTAAAAGTATCGTTGTATAACAATAAACTAGTAATATAAACCGTCTCGGTTAAGCTTCAGGCACAGACAGACACCAGTTCACTTTATAATGTTGTAAAAATGCGTCCGAAGCCCAGACTTAATGCTTCCATACATAACACATGCGATCAATGTTCCCGGTCAACTGCAGATGTTGTTTTCTTAATAGATGTTATATTTCCCTTAGTCTTTCTACCAAGTTTTCTGAGCTATCCAGAGACGCGTAAAAATGGTATTTGAAGTCAATCTTTTGTTTCCTACCAGTTCTTCCCAGACCTGCGCTGAGCTAGTCGGTGTTTTTATCTCATGCTGTATATGAAGGTTTAGAAGAGACTGTCTCACACCTCCAGCAAAATAGTTTTATTTTATTTTACCAGTTGGATATTGGTGGTGAATACAAGTAGCGCTTTTCCAAATACAGTTTTGAGTATTTTAAATTGGACATCGAACGAAAACCCTTCTAGGAAATAAATTGTAGTGGATCTGGTTCGTATTTTTATGTACCTCTAATCTGATTCTGTAGCCGACTGACAAATTCACAGAAAAGAAATAGGAACGTGATACTTCGCTTCTTGCGAACAAAAGTCCACTAAGAACTGTTCGATGGATATAGAACTGATTTTAATGTAACTCCACGACAAGCCTAATAGATTTCCTGAAAAACCTTTCTGTCATGGACAAAAACCTATTACTTTTGTTTGTTTGAAGTTAAGTACAAAGCAACACGATGGGCTATCTGTACTGTGCCCACTACGGGATTCTAACGTTATAAGGCTGCGTACATACTATGCCACTTTGGGGAGGGACCGACATATTATCTATCGGGTGATTAGTGGACTGTATAACTGTTCTAATCTAAAGAAATGCACGAAGATTCAGTCAAATGGACACACGTCTACCCCAATATATCCAACCCTAAAACCTTCTAGTTTCTCTGAATATTGACTCCCACATGTCCCGCCAGTTTTAACACGATATCGAAGTGCCCCCTTGAATGGTGAATAGAATGTTATTTATAACTACAATGGAAAGTCTTTCTTTCAGTTCTGAATTAAATAGTCACAGTTAAAATAGCGGATAAGGCGTTTCCCCTAAAACAATTCAAATATGCTCCCCTGCTTATGTTAAAGTGTGTATTTAATTCCCTCACTGCAGTATTTCTTTGTCAAGCTTTTCTGAATGTCTTGTTCATAAAAAAAAAATCCCGTGTTTACCCCAATCCTAACAAGTCGGACTTTTCTCACGTGACAACTCTCGTTTCTAACCCGATACAAATCCGACAAATGTGGCTTCCCACTTTGAAACATAATTCTCATGCCAGGTTTCTATTTATTTTTTTTTGGTCAAAAAACACGTGTAAAAAGAGATATGTTACAGCCCAGAATGACACCAAAGTTAACATCACACAACTTTATCTTGCATTTTAACACAAAAAATCTGGTATAATAGACGAGACTGTAAAGCCTATATATATTTCTTGTTACGGTATAATTTTTAAATCATATATCTAATTTTCTTTCAGTGTAGCAAACTGTAAGAAATGTGTAAGGAACCCAATTCGCGGTATATCTCTTACGAAAATTTGTGTTTTGTTCTATAAAATGTATTTTTGTGTGTTTGATTTGAAATAAAATATTTACTAACTGTCTTCTTTTCTGCTTATTTTAGATAGTTGGTTTAGGCTTATGTCGCATTGAATCAACCAACACACATTTGCTGTTATAACTGTCCCACTTTTGCTCAAGTTGTCGTAAAATTTTCTTCCGAAACCTGAAAATTGGAATTGAATTTTAATGGAATAAACTGTCACTATTTTATTTGTATTTATATAAAGTAGAGAAAAGTGAATGTGAGATGACCAACTGGACTTTGAATACGAATTCACCAATTAAGAATGAGTGTCATGGAAAAGCACAAGTATTTTAAAAGGAACCTTTAGTTGTTACAAACACAAGTATTAGTTAAAACAGTGATTGAACATACACCTTTTATAGGTATAGACATCCTAATTTGGAACCGTTTTATTTATACAGTTGGATAAAACAGACCCCTAATACGAGTTAACATGACCTCCATCTAACTCGTAAGAAATGAAATTTAAAATGGTGTTGCATTTAGCAATTGCTTTTAAGTCACGTAAATGATGATTTAAGTGTTCCTGGCAAATATCTTGAAGTTCTTTATCTGGAACAATGGCACAAAATTACGTGAACAATAAAGACGAATAAAAAAATTTATGGACACTGGTGTGGGATAAGACGGCCCCGTGAGAATGGGGAGGATGCCTTATCGTATTCCACTCATTATAAAGCAATCGGAACTCATAAAAAGATATATATATATATAGTAATAATAAACTGCGTTTATTTTGCAGCATATCCGACTGTCTATAATTTGAAATCAAGTGAAATTTTCTAAAATTCTGAGCAGTAATTACAAAAAAATTTAAAACGCTTGCCTTTGATCGAAGCGTAACGTCATTTTTTTTAAAGCTTTGATCATTCACGTTCCCGCCAGGGTGTCTGTGCGTAGGGTCACATGAACAATAGTTAGACATAATTCATTAGATAGCAGTACGTTATAATTGATGATGTACAGGAGACAGGAGTAGCTGTTATCGAAGGAGGCCATCTTACCTCGTTTTTCTCTAAGCATTCTGATCTTGATAAGATACGAAGACTGAAACAATAAGAAATAAATTAATTATTTCTTGAAAATTACAAGAATTATCGGAATCCGTAAAAGCAAAATCAACACTCGTGTGTGTATGCTGCTGTTTATAAGTCCTTACTAGTCTTTGGTGAAAATAAACAGAAATGTATTATCGAAGAAATTTTTGTTTGAACCAATGAGAGAAACTGTGTTATTTCACGTGATGTCTTATTTTCCAGAGAATGCATTCAGATTTCAAAAATATGATTTTCTACCCTATAAAATACAGAAGATGAAAAGAAATGAAGCTCCAATATTTTGAAAGAATATGTTAGAAATAGAAACATGAACCAGTAAAGAATTTATTCTGAAGATTTACTAATTTTTAAGCACAAACCTACACAATGGTTTGTCTGTTCTCTGGGCACTGCTGATATCTGGTCCCTATTTCAGCGTTATGAATCCTTCAGATTTACGGTTGAGCCCTTGGTGGTATGAATTAACTCTCCAACGGTTGGTTTTAGTTCCTTCACATAAATGTTTACAAAAGATCACGTGCTAGTCAAAATACTTTTTTGTTTGTTTGTTTAAAAGCACATTGAGAAATTTACTGTTCGTTTTCACTCGTGTATTTTTGTGATTTGCAAAGCCCATGCATGAGTGATTTTGTGATAATAATGTAAGAGGTTAGATCAGTAAGGTTTACTTTATGGTTTTAAACTGAACCATTCGGAATATGAAAGTTGCGCTGACATATATCATTGTTATTATCCTTATTTTTATGTTCAGTATAGTTTTGGTGGAATTTTAAAATCTGCTTCGACGAATGTCGAAATGTTTATTCTAGTGCTAATAGTCTGTGATATCACAACAGTACTGCTAGTTGATCAAGTTACATTATTCGTTAATGGCTCATTACGGGTTACAAATACGAAAAGTGAAGGTAAAGTAGTCATCCAAACACTTGACATTCTGGTTACCTTTCATAACATACAATTTCAAGCCATACAGTACTTAGTTTATGTATGTGTGTGTAAATGTATGAGAAAAACGTAAATCATTTCAATACTCCACCCCCCCCAAAAAAAATATATATATATTCGGTTTCCGCTTGGTTGTTAACGAGCATCACCAAACAAACAAGTTAAACATCGAAATTAGCAATTAACACGATATTAACAGACGAAGAAACGTTAACGATTCTCACGGAAAGAGACCGTTTGATAATCTACACGACTGATTCTTACGTTTTAATCGTAATGCTTCAAACAGTTTTAAAATCTTTGAAATTATTGTCATCCGTATATTCACCAAATGAGCACAATCTCAGTTTTGAGCTTTCATTTGGTAATGTGGTTCCAACATTCGAAGGACGATGTCAATCCTTCGTTAAAACTTTGTATGGAATTGTTGTTTGTTAGTTTATGAAAACAAAAAGTTGTCAGGTTTTCGCTTCAGCCTTCCCAATTTTCAGGTGTGATGTGGTCTGGTGGTCAGGGCGCTGGACTCACAGTGTGGGAGTCGGAGGTTCCAGATCGCCGTTCCGCCAAACATTCTTGCTCTTTCATCTGTGTGGAAGCGTTATAATGTTATGGTGAATCTAACTATGCATTGGTAAAATAGTATCCTAGGAGTAGGCGGAAAGTAGCGACGACTAGCTGGCTTTCCTCTACGCTTTCACTGCTGAATTAAAGTAGGTTAACACAGTACCCTTCATGTAGGCGCGAAATGCAAATCAAACCCTAATTTTGTACTGTCGAATTGCTCAGAATTAATTCGTGTAGCTTTGCTCAAGATTCAAAACAAACAATCAAATGCTTTTTCATGTTTTTTTTGTTTGTTTTTTTCAAATCGTAACCAACGGTGAACATCTGAATTGGATAGTATAAACCTATAGTCATCATTGTGTTTTAGGCGCTATAAAAATTGAATCACAAGAATCGTGTAAACAAATATAAATATTACAAGATCGTGAAAAATCATTAAACTGAAAAGTTCATCACGCCCTCATTTTCTTACAACCTTTAAAAATGTGTTGTGTTTAATCAACAGTATAGATTGTGTTCTCGTAGCACAAGTCCATCATTTAGTAGTTCTGGATATTAAAGTTTTTTATTTAATAGTAAATTCATGCTGTTAATTATGAGCATCTCTCGTTACTGAGTGAATAAGCCAAGTAATATGTTTTGTAACTAATATTTCAAGAAAAACTATACATATTTGTCAAGAGGTGACGCTATGCATCATTTTATTGTGGATAACTCGAGAATGAGTAAAAAACATAATTTTAAAACACGTTAATATTGCTAATGCTGAGTGCTAGCAAACAATTTTCGAGTAGCGTTAAGCGACGAGGAAACTACTTTTTAGTGAATAAATAAAACATAGAAAAATGTGCATCGCTTTCCGTT
Source organism: Carcinoscorpius rotundicauda (assembly GCA_011833715.1). NCBI lineage: Eukaryota > Metazoa > Arthropoda > Merostomata > Xiphosura > Limulidae > Carcinoscorpius > Carcinoscorpius rotundicauda. Next base: position 124,655,091 of record CM022394.1, on the reverse strand, counting down.
TAAGATTATCAATAATCTACTAAACAGAAATCTAAGATATGCTTCAAGGAATGTTAGGGATTTAATATTTAAGTTGAAGCTCTTGAAGAGTGAAGGAGGGAATTTCTTTGGCCAAGTTTCAAAGTCAGTTATAATCCTGTTAAGGAGGATTCCTCTGTATAACAAGACGAGCGAATTGCTTAGTTTGCTAATTCGCGAGCACGCAGAGTTTTGAAATGCTTTAAGCTTTTTTTGTGTGTACATTGCTCACAAAATATAATCTAAATTATAATGTAGGGTTATCAGTTGGCGTGGATGTCTGGGTTTTGACGTCAATTACATATATATTTCGAAATAATAATATTTATAAAGTGTAAAGAAATAGAAGATAATTATACACATGTTTCCAACAGATCGAGCTCACAGTATTACTAGTGTATTCTTATTTTAATTGCTGTTTGGCGAAAAGTTATACGATGGACTATCTATGCTGAGTCCATTGCAGGAGTCAAACCTTGAATTTTAGTGTTATAAGCCCTGAACTTACAGCTGAGCTATCGTGGATTTTGTGTTGGTTCAGGAATTTGTTTTTCGGTAGATGTGATGTGCGTGATCATGAGAACGTGTTTTGTGTGTGTGTGTGTGTGTGTTTTTTTAAGTCGAGACCATTATTATGTATGCTGTACTATTAGCTTACAGACATTTATATGTTGTTGTAACGTGTTGTATCATTGGTTGGGTATTTTTGGATTATTTTTAAAATAATGCATAAATTTACTCCTTCAAATAACATTTGCTAAAGCCACATTTACTTTTAGGCCTAATTTTCGATGTAAACTCAAAAGCTAATGTAGGGCTCACTTCAGTTACAACGTTTTAACAGAAATTCTGAGACGGATGCTAGGTATATCCAGTTTACTTAACTTAGATCGATATACAAACATGCTCACTCACCGAGTAATTAAACAGCAGAATAAACGCGATAGGTCTCGCTACAAATATGAAATCACTTTTCTAAACTTGAACTTATTAACACATTGAATACTCACTGTTTCTCCCATTTATAACGTCCTTTTGCTTCTACATCAATTATCTAGGCTATTACATCCTTTCAGAAACGTTGAAAATATAACATACAACGCTGTATCCTTCGTCGATCGTGAAATACTTTGAACATACTCAAATAAAACAGTACACTACACTATTCATTCACCAAATATCTTCAGTAGTTTCCTACTCTGAGGTTGTGGTAAACAAAGGAAATGACATCTAGTCTCAGGTCATAATTTACTTTCCTGTCACTGGGAGAGTTCTCAACGAACGTAGTGTTGTTTTTTTGTCCTTGTGATCCTTTGAAAATACTCTAAGCGGGAATCCTGGGCTCTTTATCAGGCAAATTCTCCTCGAGAGTTTTGTTTGTTTGTTCTTGAATTTCGCACAAAGCTACTCGAGGGCTATCTGTGCTAGCCGTCCCTAATTTAGCAGTGTAAGACTAGATGGAAGGCAGCTAGTCATCACCATCCACCGCCAATTCTTGGGCTACTCTTGTACCAACGAATAGTGGGATTGACCGTAACATTATAACGCCCACGTGGCTGAAAGGATGAGCATGTTTGGCGCGACGGAAATTCGAACCCGTGATCCTCAGATTTCGAGTCGCACGCCTTAACACGCTTGCCTATGCCGGGCCTACCTCCTCTGGAGTTATCCAAGTGACCATTTTTCTCATCAGTGTACTTCCCAAAATTATCATGATGTGTAGCCATTCACTTGGACTGCTTGTCATTCTGGATTCTGAAAACTACATCTTTGATTCCTCTTAGTTCAACATACGGCGATTCCTAACCCTGTTTAACTTTGGATCTCAATGGGGATTGTATAGCCATATCAACACGTCGATGAAATCCCATTATTGTGATTTTTATTTTAGCAACAATTGACTGAAGTATGTCCCAGGAAAAGTTAAGATAAAACTTGCTGAGTGACTGTCCTCGGAATTTGAGTACAAAAGGCGCAACAGAAAATTTTAATCTCATATTTTTTGCTGTTTATCCATATAATTCACTAACTGGTTCAAAAGTGTAGAGTTGTATTTCTCCTAGTCTTTCTAATCTCAGGGATGTGACGTATTTCTACAAAGAAGACAAATTCAAAGTTCTATCTCTGATCTGAGCATCCTGCATCTTGAAACAAAATCATTAACCAGTTTTCTTGCTAGAATTTTTGTTTTCTCGTTAGGAACAACACAGGCTAGAAAAATAGCTCATCACAACCGTTATGCATCCATTCTCGCTCTCCCAAGTGATTCAGAATGTGGAGACAGTGGAAACACCAACTGTTGTTGTTGCTGTTTCTTTCCACAGATAACTTTCCATTTCTGGCATAACAAGCTCTATCGTATATCTTTGTTTGTAATTTGCAAAAAGCAACTGTTTACCACAAGGGTTTTTCTCCCATGTTCTTGATCTGCCAAATAACTGGTTTCAAACTCGTATCTTTTGTTGGGCCACATTAGTTCTCCATAATTTGTGGTTATTCCATCTTGGACTATACTCTGTAGTACTTTAGATTGGCTTCCTTTACTTTTTTGTGTTTACAGTCTTTGTTAATATATTATCTTTAAAAAAAATGCCAGCATTTTCATGAATGCATTGGTGATTCACAATGTTAAAGTTTCTGAAGTCATCTTGTTATCTGATCTTCTGATTTGCGAAAGATTGACCGAGTCATTCAGTGGTGCGTGATCTGTCCAAAGTAAAGATTGGTATCCATATAGGTAACGATGAAATTAGTTACGACTCAAACTACACTTTAGTAGCTGTTTTCGAGTGATACATTACCTTTTTTCTATAATATTCATTGCCTGACAATAGTAACGAAGCACGTGTTTTTGTTTCTTTTTCCATGTTGTACTTGTGATAACATTAGTTCCATTGCAAAATCACTGGTGTCTGTATCTAAAATAAAAGGATCTTTAAGAGTTGGGTATGTTAATACAGAAGCAGTAGCTCGTTCTTTCTTCACTTTGTTGAATAGTTGTTCACAACTGGGAACATCAAAACTTATTTGATTTGTTCAAGTTATGACGAATTTTGATTTTACAAAACAATGATAGTAAGAGCATAGTCCAAGAGGTCTTTCTACTTCTCGTAAGTTATTTAATGCTAAGCAGTAATGAACAGAATCAAACTTAGGTGTGTCTATGGATACTCTTTCTCTCCTGACGTTGTGTCCCAGGAAATACACCTGTTGACAAAAATTCAAACTTCTTGAGATTGTCTTTTCTCTTTCGATGCAGAATTTTTTAACCTATCATAAATATAATTGAAGTTTTTTCCTATGTGTGATTATGTCACCGAAGTAAATGAGAACGAAGTTCATAGAAGGCACTTTTTATTAGTCATTGAAATGTAACAGAGGTAACACAGAAAATTGTCACAATCCGTTTCCTACAGTAAAAGTAGTCTTCCCTCCATTTATTTCATCAATTTGCACTTACCAGTATCCAATATTGAAAACCATTTTGTTTTATATAAAGAATCCAAAGTAGAGTCTGTCCTTGACAGTGAGTTGTCTTGCTTTGGGACGTCATTTCATTTCCAACTGTCTATTTTTTTTTCTCATAAGTATTACGAACAAGTACATGGTTCTATTACTCCTTGTTCCTTCACGACTTCTATCTGTTTGAAAACCTTATCCTGTTTTGTAAATGGAAGGTGTCTAACTGATGCATTGGAGCTGAATTCACACTTTTCAACCTTATGAGACGTTTTATTTGTATGGTCTAAGGTATGAGGTTCACTGCAGAAAATATTTTTCGTATTGCATTGATCATCTAAAAGATATCTACAGTTCCTGTTGTGTAACACTTGTAAATGAGATGATAAGCTGTTCTTATATAGGGATTTGACACAAGATTTTCCACATTTTCTCTCAAATGTGGTTTCTTCTTTCATTTGGAAGTATCACCTCTACATCTTCGCATGTTGCAATGTTCCATCCAGGTTTGATTCATATTTTATGATTTCTTATATTTATAACCCTAATGATGATGTAGTTATGCTTCAGATATACAAGGACTATTTCATTATATGCCAGAGTGTGTGATTCTTCTATGATCCAGTCACTGGGTAAAATTTGTTCTTAATACGTCTTGATATAACTGATATAAGGATTACACTTTTTGATGGCACGGTAGTTGTCTTCCTTATTATCGCATTGGATGCTCAAGATATGATTTACTACGTAACACGCGGATTTTATGCTCCTAGACTGAAGTAATTTGGAGCTAACATAACCTTGCATCTATGTCAGTTTCTAATTTTCATACTCGATGTCACTCACTAACAAGTTATGAGACAAAGAGAAGTTTCCTACGTTAAGTGTAACTTCTAATTTTCCTCTTGCTGGAGACAATTTCTAAACTTTCATTACCAGTTAAGATCAAACTGTAGTAACTGTAGGACCAGTGTCAATCAACATACTACAACACTTCCACTCATCAAACCTGGGTTGGCTTATTTAATGAATTTCTTATCTCAGTTGGGACAGGTGGAGTATCCTTTATTGTAAATCTAGTTAACTCATGTTTTCCCACGTTTCATTGCCCTTTCGTTGTGAGACATTAGAGTTGTTTTATTATGAGTTTAGGCGTACAATTTGTGGGGTTTGGATTTCTATGGTACTGCTTTTGCCCCCTTTCTTGAATAGGAAAATGATTTGGTCTCTTTGCTAAAGAAAGCCTCATAAAGAAACACCGTCTTACTCAGATGAGGTGCTGCCCATTGTAAGTTCCAATCTCACAAATATTACAATGTTGTTATTAAATATCCCCTAACTGGGAGAAAATCTGACTGTGAGGGTGGGAAAGGAATGTTGAGGGAAGAAAATACGTCGTACATTTTTTTTGTTTTGTTCTTTGGAATATTTGTGGAATAATCCAAACTATATAATTCTCTAACTGGACAAGAAGCTCAATAATCCACTGCCACTTTTATTGAATAATTTATGCTCCAATATTTCTTTCATTGGTGAATGTTTGTACACCTTTTGGATTAGATTTTACTTGAGGATGTATATAGCCCTAAACTTTAGGGCTTCATCCCTACGATAGGCACAGCGCATTTAGACTGTTTTCCAGTTTTTCTCTTAACAACAAACAAAGGCATTTTCCTCCGGAAATCTCACCATTGAAATGTGAAATTCGTGACTATTGCAAAAGAAAAAAAATGTTTTAATTATTTTTGCTCTTAAATCACAGCGGATTTACAACGCTAAAATCAGGGGTTCGATGCCCCTCAGTGGACTCAGCAAATCGCTCGATGTGGCTTTGCTATAAGAAAAACACGCGTGCTCTTAAATCGATCATTTCAATACTGACGTGATTGTTTTCTTTGTTTGTTTGTTTTTAATTTTGCGCAAAGCTACACGAGGGCCATCTGCGCTAGCCGTCCCTAATTTAGCAATGCAAGACTAGAGGGAAGACAGCTAGTCATCATCACCCACCGCCAACTCTTGGGCTACTCTTTTACCAACGAATAGTGGGATTGACTGTAACATTATAATGTACCCACGGCTGAAAGGGCGAGTATGTTTGGTGCGACGGGGATTCGAACCCGTGACCCTCAGATGAGGAGTGGCACGCCTTAACCCACCTGGCCATGCCGGGCGATATCGATGTAAAACTTGCCTATTAGAGGTAAGGCTGCAATTAGAAATTCTATATTGTATTTATTCATCAAGCCCCGACATGGCCAAGCGTGTTAAGGCGTGTTAATCTGACGGTCGCAGGTTCGCATCGCCATCGCGCCAAGCATGCTCGCCCTTTCAGTCGTGGGAGCGTTATAATGGTTCGGTCAATCCCACTATTCGTTGGTAAAATAGTTGCCCAAGAGTTGGCGGTGGGTGGTGATGACTAGCTGCCTTCTTCCCTCTAGTCTTACACTGCTAAATTAGTGACGGCTAGCACAGATAGCCCTCGAGTAGCTTTGTGCGAAAGTCGGAAAACAAACAAACATTTATTCTTCAATGTTTTCAGTTCTTAAGAAAACATTTTAAAACGTAACTACACGAAAAAACTGTTAGAAAAAACATTATATATGTATATCATTCTTTTTTAGTGTAAATTAAAAGGTTTAACAAAATTTCTACGATTTCATATCACACGTAACTTTTTGATCTCATTAAACTAAAACACTTGACGATGTTCCTCTCAACAAATAAACCGTGAATTTTGTCGAGAAGGAAAGGTGACGTCTTGTCTTTTCTTGGATTAGCAACTTGTAAAACGAGGCCGTAGCTCCGCCCCTCATCAGTAGCCTTGAAGACAAGGGCTGATCGAGGAAGAAGACCAGGCGTTTGTATTAGTGATCTAAATAATTCATACGTATGGTATTGGACTGTCCTTTATTCACCATCAGCAGCCTATATAAATATAGGATATTGTGGTAAGTAAAAGACATCCTATATATATATAGCTACGCATATTGCAAGTGACATGTGTGTCTGTTGTAACAGCACTGTAATTTTGAATGTAAATAAGAGTTCCTGAAGAGATATAATTACTTGATATACGTTATTGAAGTTATCATAACACAAAATTAAATCATGATTCACTCGTGGTTCGTAATGCACGAGACCGAGACAAACCGGTAATCGATCTGGTGAATACAGAGTTGATAGATGACTCGTACATAAACAGTTAAGATATACTTTTATCAAAAAAAAAAAAGTAAAAGAACTGAATAGGTTTATGAGTTATCTTTGAGAGTTGATTAGGTGCATTTGTTATAATAAGAAGTTGAAGAAACTCACCACCTGGTTCTGTAACGTAGAATTATGCAGAAAGCACGTATCAAACATCTGATATTGATTTGTTGGGTTTTTTAATGGACTGCCTACATAAGAACATTATACCTTTCGATGTTATTAAAGCAAACATATACTGAACACTATGATTAAGTAAAAAAAAAAACAGTATAGCTTACATTTTTTTTTTCTTATGCCCTTGTTCAAACTGATACCAAACACTGCTGACGTTAGGGTTAAAAAGAGATTATGCCTTTCAACCTATTGATTGGTTATTAATCAAAGAACAAATTCCGACTTATATTTCAGAAGAAATAATGATGTTCTAGGAAAGACCTTGTCTCGTCATTTGTATCACATAATGGGTTATTTCTTTTTTTTTAAGAGTTTTTAATGTAATTTAATTTTACAGGAAATTTTCTGACCAGGTGTCTAAACGGTGTTTTACGCATTGTATGTATCACGTGACTGATTTTTTATGATGAAGATTATTTGTGCTCCGTTTTTATTCACTTCAATCGGGTTTTTCCATAAATCCAGCACACACCCCCCAGCGGCTCAGCGGTATGTCTGCGGACTTACAACGCTAAAAACCGGGTTTCGATACCCATGATGGGCATAGCACAGATAGCGCATTGTGTAGCTTTGTGCTTAATTCAAAACAAAGACAGCAGCATGAATCCATAAATATACAACGTATAAATACAGTTTACGTTTTGTAGATAATAAAACAAAAGTCATCGAAACCAAACCCATGGGAGAGTTTTAACATACCTTCAACCCTCGTAGCCAAAACCACCAGAGAATTTTAATATATATTTACAATATAAAGTATGCGGTATACTCTGTGTTATTGCACGGCTTCGAATCTCAAATTGAAAGTTTTTTACAGGGCTAACCCTTGACTCGTATTATTCTACTGCAACGATGGGGAAGGGGGTAATAAAAATAAAAGGAGAAAGAGAGATTTGAAATGTATTATTCCCACAGGATCGTGACACGTTTATCAGTTCTTTGTCTTTCGACACTTCTCGTTATAATATCCCTCAATATAATGTGTCGCAAACAGATCTAACTTACCTTATCTTTTAAGAAAGCTTTGTAATATCCCGTAGGGAATGTTCTTGAAGCGTAAAAAACACTAACTCCAGTTTTTAGGAAGCTCAAAGAAGTGGAAATAAATTCTACATCTAGAAATTTCTCTTTTTACCGACAGTAACGACCTCTCTAGACGAAAACGAGCGATAAAACAGAAATACTGAAGAGACCTTCAATAAAACAGAGCAATTCGACTTGGGCGCTTTAAAAAACAGAAAACGTGGACAACTCTTATTTCGTTTCGTTTCTCCTTCATCTGTGACCTGTAAAAGGTTTATGAGGAATGAATTTGTACCTAAAACAAGACTTACACTACTCACAGAACACGTAACGATACCTGTTATCAACACAATAAAATATGAACGTTCTTACTTTTAAACCTTTGATATTTCAGTGATGTTACAGCTGCTCTGATAAAAGATGCAAATTGTTACTTATTCATTTCACTTATTGAGTCCGCTCGTCCATATTTCATCGGCTCTTATAATGTATTTTTAATTCCAGGTTTGTTAAGTGAACGGTTTATTTTAGAGTACGCCAAGTAAAGTGTGTAGTTAACGCCTTTGTTTTATTACACATACAGCTACAGACAGTGACTTCAAGTGTCTCAACGACCCATCGCAAGTATATTTAAGCATACACCGGAAGCGGAAGTCTACTATATATGAGATTTATGGGCGAGAGGGGCTTATCTGTTTGGCTGGCTTACTGCAAGGCGTATCAGCTCGTAAACAGATTCACAGCAACAAAGAAATGTTTGTCAGTTCATTTCACGTTCAGTTTAATGCTAGGCTTTTATTATATTGAACAGAGAATTCAGTGTGCTGGAAAACGTATTATATTTTATGTGCAATTCTTTGGTTATGTTACACAACCTGTGTTCTGTAAAGTGCTTAGCACGTTATTTATGTTTCCTGTGTAACAAGTATATTGTTACAGCAGAGCTCTCTAGAGTCTGTTGAGGTTCTACGTATCTAATAAAATGTGTTCGTGTTATGTGGATAAGTCACTCGAAATGTGTTCACTCGAAGGTGTTTTAGTACTCACTTCGTACCCTTTTTCATTCATTATTTTAAAACATTAGCTTCCAGTTATCTTGTAACCTTTTGTGATTTTGGACACCATGTCTCCACTTCTTTGGACCTTCTCCTTTTTTGGTCATTTAGTGGGCATTCTGAACTTTAAATTTGGACTTTGTTTGTAATTATCTACCAACTTTAGTTACACCAATTTTTTTCCATTGATTATTGCCATTTTTGTCTCTATAGTTTGATTAGTTTATGTTTACTTTAGTTTGTGGTTCTGTTATCATGTTGATCTTTGACTCTGTTCGCTATATTGACCCATGTTTCTATCACTTTGGACAACCAGTGTTTGTATTAATATTTCATTTTATTTTTACAGTTAGGTTCTGGTCACTTAACATTTATTTTGATCTTTGATTATATTATTACAATTTAATGTCCGATTCAGCCATTGTGACCAGTGGGTATCTTTTTCATCCCGTCTTCTACTTTTTCTACCAATTCCTTTCTGGTTGTTTGATTAATCAATATTTTTACCATGTTTAGCTTAGGGTTAATGTGGAGGTAAAAATAAGGTCCACACACACACATATTTATTTCTAAAACTTACTGAAAAAATTACTTCAGAAACTCATAAAAATAATAACTTCATAAAATTTTCTGAATTCGTATTCGTAGAGTTGTTAGAAAATTAAAATACGGCTTCTTTGATGAAATTTACATAAGCTTGCGCAGTTTGACTTTATACTAGATTTCACGTGCAACAAATTCTATGTATCAGCGATTCCCAAATTCTTTTAATCTGAGGTTCTTTTGATGTGAACAAAAACGTTTGAGCCTCGCCAACCTATAAAAATATCTTAAATCGTGATTCATAAATTTCAAAAAGTAATTACTAATGAATTAATGACATCTGTGAAGTACCTTTTCTTCTAAATTGTATGTTTCGAAGTTAATGTGAGCTTAACATACCAATTTATACCTATTTTAATAAGACCATTTGCAGTTTATTATGTTTGGGTTAAATTTGTATACTAATTTGTAATTAAACACACAATTTATTTTAAGGTTATCTTATTCTTGGCCGAGCTTCCAAATTAAAAAACTATTGTTATAGGTAACACCCAGACCTGGCATGGCCAGATGGGTTAAGGCGTTCGACTCGTAATCTGAGGGTCGCGGGTTCGAATTTCCGATGCACCAAACACGCTCGCCCTTTCAGTGTGGGGACGTTATAATGTGACGGTCAATCCCACTATTCGTTGGTATAAGAGTGGCCCAAGAGTTGGCGATGGGTGATGATGACTAGCCGCCTTCCCTCTAGTCTTACACTGCTAAATTAGGGACGGCTAGAGTAGCTTTGCGCGAAATTCAAAAAACAAAACAAAAAACACTGTAACACCCTGTTACTTTTGGTAGTGTGGTGTATAATAAACTTGTGGTGTGTACAAACAACAACGAACGTTTCCGTACTTCATTGAATTATTTTAATTCCACAATGATGTTTGTAGGAAGATATCAATGTTCTATTTACAAACAGTATAACATAGAATATTATAACCAAGAATGGATGGTGTGAAATTTCTGTGGAAAACAAGACAGGTCAACCATTACATAAATATATTTTACTTTATTTCTTTCTATCGTTTACTATTATTTTACTTAAATACTACTAAAGTTTCAGTATTTTCTTTTTAATTGGGCCACGTATGGCCTAATGTTTAGCATGTATGAGTGCATATCATAAAGTCCAGGGTTCGAGAAGTGGTTATGAGTGCTTCAGAGAAGTAACAGTATTTTTATACAGTTCAAAAAATCGAACAGAGTCTTTGTGGCGTTAGGTGTTGCCGCCGTATGGCCCGGGGTCAAAATTTCAAAATCAGGAATATTTATGTTCTCTGGTCAAGCCATTTTTACTTCCTTCTTTTCTGGACCTTTGGTACTCAAACACAGAAATTGACCAATAACAGATCTCCATTACGATAAACATAAAGATGGACGTGAAATGACTTTTTATATCCTCTTGGTACAACGATTCATATTAAAAAAACAAGTTAATCAAAGGATCACGCATTTACCGTAAGCATATATTAATCATGTATTTACTATAAACGTGTGCGGTCGATTTATGAGGCTATATTAATTAATCTTACGCCTAATTAGTTTAACGTCATAAACTACAGCTCTGCGATCGGTAATTTTTCTTGTAGCCTATAGCTTCATGCGTTGTTCAACTTGAATATTTCGTTTATTTCAGTGGTTGGTTATCAGATTTAGAATTAAACTGAATGACACGTGAAACTTTACTTGACTTATCATTAAAATTACACCATAAAACTTATGTGAATAATTTGATGCGTAGACACGTGTTCTGAAGGTCTCGAACACGTTACGCGATGCTTGCTAGAAACTCGCTTCGCATTATCTGTTGAGGGCGCGTTATTAAAGTGACAGTTAGGCCCATTGTTATCGGTTAACAGTAGCAGCTTCAGGGGACGGGTCTTGAGAGATTGTTTCGTGCCCTTTGGTCCGCAGTTCAAAATTAGGGGCGGCTAAGTCTGAACAACAGTGAATGTCAGTTCTGGCGGTTAAGCACGTTGTGTAAATAAGGTGTCGTTCAGCTGAGTGCGTAAGTCTGATTCGCAAATAGAAATTAAAAAAAACTTTCCCTCGGTGTTTATTGGATGGCAAAAACTTTTATGTAAATTTTTAAAAATTCTCACAAAATGTATTTATTAGAGTCGTTAATCTTTTTAAAATGTATTTTTATTACCCTGTATATTATTTTGAAAAGAAGAATACTTTAAAGATACCCCCTCTAGCGGTAGAACGGTATGTTTGCAGACTTGCAAACAGTGTTTCGCTACCCATGGCCCGGCATAGCCAGGTGGTTAAGGCACTCGACTCGTAATCCGAAGGTCGCGGGTTCAAATCCCTGTCACACCAAATACGCTCGCCCTTTCAGCCGTGAGGGAGTTATAATGTTACGGTCAATCCCACTATTCGTTGGTAAAAGAGTAGCCCAAGAGTTGGCGGTGGGTGGTGATGACTAGTTGCCTTTCCTCTCGTCTTACACTGCTAAATTAGGGACGGCTGGCGCAAATAGCCCTCGTGTAGCTTTGCGCGAAATTCAAAACAAACAAACCTTGATTCTCCGTGGTGGAGAGAATGTAAATAACCAGTGAAATAGTTTGTTGTTGTTTTTCCGAGAACAAAAATCTTAGGACTTTCTACGAAACGAAAGTGGACTTTAAAAATTAAGTTTTACGCTCTGTTATCTTCAGTAATAGCTAAAATAACGACGGAAAACTGAAGCGAAGACTTTCGAATTAGTTAAGACAAAACAATACTGTCTCCCAAGTTTGATTTCATAAACTTAAATAAAAAGAATGTTTGGATGTATGTGTACTTGTATTGTCAGTACTTTGTAAAGAGTGATAACACATACCTTATAAGCAGTAAAGAAAACCGATTTCTCTGTAGCCATTAAAAGTCTCTTCTCGGCTTCAGCACACAGCGTGTTTTCAGTTCGCCTCACGCCAGTTTTACTAGCGCTGTCTATTGCACAGCACACACACTTCTCACTGAAATTTCGTGTACTTGAAACTGACATGCATGACTACTCGGTTCCGATACTCTTGCTGAGAACAGAAGGAATTCATCAAATAAAAGGTAAACTCAAAACTTATGTATGAACGTTCTGTCCCCGACTCTTCCTAAGTAAGTGATCGCGACAGTCTTTGATCGAGTTCTCGGTATAAAACCTTCTCGAAACCTTGGACTATAACTTAATGTTTTATGACGTAGTGATAGAACGTGACGATTTGAAAGTCGCATTCGTAGCTCAAGGTGGTTACACGGAATAACCGATCGCATTTTTACAACTAGAGTAGCGTATTTTAAAACAGTTTTAATTCGTTGGGATAGCTCAGGAAAAAATAAAGAAATTCGCAAGTGGAATTGGATATCCTTTTTTTATTATTATTATTTTTTTACAGTTCAGCATCGTTTCGCTTCAGATATTTTGTATTCTTGCGATGAGGAATTGGTACGCAACTTTATGGCGAGGTAGGACGAATTAATGTTGTCTATGTAATAAAAGTATGGCCCCTGTCTTTTTGTTCCGACACCCTTCATATGTATACACCTTACTTAATGTGTCTCTTTACTGCATTATCGGTTCACTTCTCATATTCTGCACTTGTTTGTTTTTTATTTCGCGCAAACCTACACGAGAACTATCTGCGCTAGCCGTCCCTAAACTAGTAGTGTGAGGCTAAAAGGAAGGCAGCTAGGCATCGCCACCCACCGCTAACTCTTAGGGTACTCTTTTACAAATGAATAGTGAGATTGATCGGCCTTTATAACGTCCCCACAGGTGAAAAGTTAACCCTGTTTGGTGAACACCTTATTGCACACTGTTAATTCTTCATATGGAAAAGTGAGATCTTGATCTTTCTGTAGAGAAACTATTTTCCTGAACGTTCATGTTTTCCAGCCAAATACTTGTCACGCTAAATGGAAAATAAAATGGTTCGATGATAACAAATAGGACATCGCCGAAGCTCCGTTCTTGAGCTAATCCTACCAATCCAGACTCTCGGTCTCGTCTAAACGATAACTGCCCAACGACTCATATCACATATAAAATAGTTTTGCCAACAGAAGCCACACTCCTGAAGTTATGACGTCACCAAAGAAAGACACGTGATATCCCATTTTCCCGCCACGTTGATGTTGTTTCACGTCATAAATACTGTTTTGTTTTGTTTTCTTTGGGGTTTAACTTTCGCTCTTCTAATAACTTATAAAATTTGTTGGCATTGAATCGGGAATGAACGAAACAAAAGAACCATCTTTAAAATGAAATGTCGAATTTCTCGTTGTCCTGTTTGATTTACAGCCAACAGCGTTTGTTGTGTGTACTGTTTCAGTTTTTACCGTTTTTCACTGTCCCCCCATTCGTCACAGGCCAAATAATTTGAAGTATATACGCCATGATATAGGTTTTAGTATTCATCGTGAGATAAAATAACGTGTATTTGGCTTATAATTAAACCTAAAACAAATATACAAGACATATGTACTCACTCAGTTTATTCAAAAACTGATTTCAGAGTTTAACTAGGATTTGCTGTTTCTGCTCTCACCTACAGCATGCATTGAATGTGTTGTGTAAATTTTATTATGGGAAAGTAAGGTATATTAAGCGATATATTTTGTCCTGCTCTGAGCACGAGGATAAACCGCGAGACACGCTTTGTTTGCTTTGTTATAGTGCATGTCAATATAACGATAACAATTCGTGTGTAAGTCGTTTCTTGTTGGGTTTTTTTTTTCATACCGACCAATCACTTTCAGAAATATCCCCCTTTCAACGACAGATTATAGGTTGATGGCGCATTCCGCAGTGTATTGGCCTTGTTTCTCAAACTTATTGTCCAAAACTGATTTGTTGTGTAGCATAGCTTCTTGTTCTCCAATCCGACGTTACTCACTCTGCACTCAAGAACCAGGTGGATAATCAATGAATGTGCTTGAAGCCTCTTTCTCTCTCTCGGTATATATATATATATATACACACACACACTATTGCTTTTATGTGTGTTAAGATATATGTATATAGAAACAGACATACTATTGATTTATATGTGTTGAGTTTGGTGTGTATATATATGTATATACACTGTTGATTTATGTGTGTTGAAGTTAGTGTATATATGCATATTCATACATTATTGATTTATGTGTGTTAAGGTTTGTATACATACATAGATATATGTATATAGAAACACACATACTATTGGTTTATGTGTGTTGAGGTTGGTATATATATATATGTACAAATACACACACTACTGATTTATGTGTTGAGGTTAGTATAAATGTATACTATATATACACATACACTACTGTATTTATGTGTATTCAGGTTGGTATATATATATAAACACTATTATTTATGTGTGTTCAGGTTGGTATATATATATAAACACACTATTATTTATGTGTGTTCAGGTTGGTATATATATATATATAAACACACTATTATTTATGTGTGTTCAGGTTGGTATATATATATAAACACACTATTATTTATGTGTGTTCAGGTTGGTATATATATATATATATAAACACACTATTATTTATGTGTGTTCAGGTTGGTATATATATATATATAAACACACTATTATTTATGTGTGTTCAGGTTGGTATATATATATATATAAACACACTATTATTTATGTGTGTTCAGGTTGGTATATATATATATATATATATAAACACTATTATTTATGTGTGTTCAGGTTAGTATATATATATAAACACACTATTATTTATGTGTGTTCAGGTTGGTATATATATATAAACACACTATTATTTATATGTGTTCAGGTTGGTATATATATATATAAACACACTATTATTTATGTGTGTTCAGGTTGGTATATATATATAAACACACTATTATTTATGTATGTTCAGGTTGGTATATATATATATATAGAAACACACTATTATTTATGTGTGTTCAGGTTGGTATATATATATATATATAAACACACTATTATTTATGTGTGTTCAGGTTGGTATATATATATATATATAAACACACTATTATTTATGTGTGTTCAGGTTGGTATATATATATAAACACACTATTATTTATGTGTGTTCAGGTTGGTATATATATATATATAAACACTATTATTTATGTGTGTTCAGGTTGGTATATATATATATATAAACACACTATTATTTATGTGTGTTCAGGTTGGTATATATATATAAACACACTATTATTTATGTGTGTTCAGGTTGGTATATATATATATATATATAAACACTATTATTTATGTGTGTTCAGGTTAGTATATATATATAAACACACTATTATTTATGTGTGTTCAGGTTGGTATATATATAAACACACTATTATTTATGTGTGTTCAGGTTGGTATATATATATAAACACACTATTATTTATGTGTGTTCAGGTTAGTATATATATATAAACACACTATTATTTATGTGTGTTCAGGTTGGTATATATATATAAACACACTATTATTTATGTGTGTTCAGGTTGGTATATATATATATATAAACACTATTATTTATGTGTGTTCAGGTTGGTATATATATATATATAAACACACTATTATTTATGTGTGTTCAGGTTAGTATATATATATAAACACTATTATTTATGTGTGTTCAGGTTAGTATATATATATAAACACTATTATTTATGTGTGTTCAGGTTGGTACTCTCCAGGTCTGTGCAGACATTTCTATTTCACACTCACTCTTGGAACATATAATAATTTTGATCTCTACATTCTTTGTTCTCTATGGTGGTGTCCATTCTTCAAAGTTTTATTATAAAATAAGCATTCTACACCGGACATTAAGAGTACATTCATGTCAGCCACAATCCGCGTCCATCTGCATATCGAGTTTCTTATTTTTATTGTTATCCATTCTTGTACATATCTCTTATATATTAATTTATCCCTCTATTCGTTTATATTTTGTTATTCTTGCGTATTTACGTTTGCAGGGTTCACACCGCGCACGTGATTCATCTGACAACCGTGTAAGAACATTAAACATGCAGTTTGTTTATTAATCTATTCTTCATTCAATACAATGTATTATAAACCATTCACATAATAAAAGTTTATTTTTTATTGATTCGCTTAGGTTGATGTTATATTTTTAAGAATGGAGATCGCTATCATAACCTCTTATGTGGAAGAACAATAACTCGTTGGCCATTGTAAAAGAAGAAAACGTAAATATTCAACTAATAAAGTTGTCTTCTTTCAAAAGAGGAGATTTCCTTCTGAATTCCCGAGGTTGTCGCGTTATCCATCAATATTTACGTATCGCAAGAAGAGAACACACGTAATCAGAAATGCTGATCCACGTGTATATATTTGGATAAAGTGACAGACGAAATATAGTCTTGTCGCAGTTGTTGTAGGTGGTTGCTTTCTTTTGTGAAATGTTAACGTGTCAGTTGATGGTAACTAAATTATCCAACATTTGTTAATCAAAATGAGATCCATTTTCGAATGTTCCCTGTATTATGCCTTACATTATTATAGCCAGATCCAATTATCCTTCCGTGGTATTATGTGTATCGTTGTTTTACACAGTGGACTTTTAAGTTTGGGGAGGAGGGGATTAACTGTTAATCTCACGAAGATAAAAATATATATATAATATATTTTTAAGTTTCATATTAAGTTTTATGAAATGGCCCTAAGCAACCACTAATTGAATTTATCTACAAGTTCCATTTTGTGGAAAAGAATTTTTTTTAATGAAAATTCCTGATGTAATCTCTTTCCTTCTTTTTATCAAACATTCCATTATCTGTTTCTATAGCAACGTGGAAGACAACTTGGAAGTAATCTTAGACTTAACTTATTGGTTTGCTGATAATACTTGATAAACTTTCCAACTTCATTGTATGACTTACGGTGTACTTACTTTTTAAACGACACGAGGAAATGCCGACCGTAGTTACTATTTGACTACGTTCAGGGACCGTGTTGATTTATATGTTGATAGCGGGATAAAAACCATTACGTTAACTTTGTTGTAAGCCCAGTTACCCATAAGTTATAATGGTATCGCCCAACAGAGGGCACAGCAGCTGAAGCAGGGAGAGCCTTTGTTCGACACCACTCTGTGTAAGGAAGGTAAGGCGGTCAGAGGAGGTGGGCTGTGTCTGTGAACTTCAATCATTGCCTTCCTAAGGGGAAGTAGAAAGCACGTTAGTGACCTTCCAGTATGAAAACTATTTACACACGGCATAAGCTTTCAGCACATACCTAGTTTCTGGCGCACTAGATTTGAACCACCAAATTTTGCTTACGTGCACCAACGGCAGCGAGAGAGAAGAGAGTGCGTGTGTAAGTTAACCGAATTCATCCGTTCCCCACCAAACTTCTTTGGGATTTTCTTGGCCGAAGTTCATGTGAAATACAACTCCCCAGACTTCTAAGGTAAGCTTAAAGTATCTTCATACCCACGGGGTTTAAGGTCGAGAGGCACTTAGCCACCCAGATCTAAGAGACAAAGTGAAATGGTAAGTGACGTGCCCTCTTTCCGTTAAAGAAATCCTCAACTGATTGTGGAGTTAAAACAATTCGTTCAAAAATAAGCAGTTAATTGGTATAATATATCATTGTTTTTGATAATTAAATGTTTATGAAGTTAAACATATGTAAACTGCAGTAGGATCCCTACACATGAAGAGTGATGTATGTCTTATGCACCAGAATTCACCGAACATCGGAGTGTAGGAAATACACATAGAATATCGTGGTTTACAAACCCTATACAACGTGTTATATTTCTGGTATTCTTTAGCCACTTTCGGCTCAGCTAACTAGGGTTCAGTTACGTCCACTCAGCGATCTATATGTAACTCGTGTGAGTGACCAGTTACAACTTCTCGGAACTTACCTTGTTTTCTCATCAAGCTTTAGTATTCTACATAAAAGAAGCCGTGAAGCTGTTAAACAACAACACGTGTACAGAGTTTCATTCAAATTGGAGTTTGATGAAAACTTGAGTTGCGTTTTCTAGTTTCCGATAATTAACTGTTTGGAGTGTATTCTGTATCCAGCCGTTGGCGTGATTACACAGCCAGTACTTGTAAAGACTGTCTATACGCTTAAGTTAGTTCTCGAAACTCACTTCTTACGCTTACGCAAGTAGTGGGTATCGTACAAAGCATTTCGTGGTCGTGTTAATATATCAATGAATTGTTACCAATACATAGTTTTACCATGTACACATGGTGAGGATTTAATTGCGAGCTGTAATGACTTTTATATTTCACGAGTGGTATTGTTTTCATCACATAGCTTCTGTTTGTCGCTGCGTGTGAGCGGGTTTAAGGAAGAAGAATGGCACACGAACCTCTTGCAGAGCAGGTTCAGCTGCTGGGATAAAGACAACAAAGTGTAGTTTACATATGTATGTTTTATTGTAGTCAAGCACAAATCTACATAATCGGTTGTCTTTGCTCTGTCCAACACGGGTATTGAAACCCGGTTTCTAGTTGACAGACATACTGCTGTGCCACTAGGGGGAATGAAAACTGTAAACTAGCGCCACTAATTTTATTACTTACGCATCATAATCTATTTATAATATATAAACACAGAACACAGTGCAGCTTTGCGCTTAAAGGCAAAACAAACAAGGTATGCGATATGATCTAACCCTTTATTTATTACCCGTCATCTTAACATTTTCACATTGTCTGCTTTCAAACACGTTTTGTTAACTGTATAGAACAGAAAAACAGGGCGTATTGATTTTTGTTTCTTACGTTTTGTCTTTTTAATGTTATTGTTAGAGTTTATTTCGTGCAAACGTTTCTTTAATTCAATTAACGATGTTTTGTGGGGTTGTGTTCATTTTGAAAGGCTTGTGTCACTGCATAAAAAGACTTCCTTTATTTGACTCAAATATTTTTTGTGTGTTTAGCCTAAGATAAAGACTACAGTATAACGTTACATCAAACTCTTGTTTTTCAACTACATAACTTCGGCTTCAGTTAAAAATAGTCTGAATAAATATATCGATTTTTTAAAAAATTATATATTTGCATAAAGTGTTATTTCAATTAATTTCTGTCATCCTCTATAGAAAACAGACAAAAAATCTTTTAAACGTAAAGACTTTGGTGTGGACACTTTTCGTGACATTTAACTGTTTATTTGTGTATGTAATAAGACATGATAATTCGTATCTTTCCATTCGACAACAAAGTCTGTTAGCACGTTACGTTTTGAAATTATGGCTTACATAATAAGGCGTTTTCATCAAGGTCTAGATTACATGTCTTGAAAATATTCGCGAAACTCGTGTTCATAACTGTTAGTAAAAGTGTTCACAGCAACAGCAGACACGTAAATTGTCCATCATAGTTAAAAATAGCGAAATTTTATAATCGCGAAATTTAACATTGAGATAAGTGAACAGAGAAATCCACTACGTGGCAGCACTGCTGCTCATGGTTGGAATTGCAATCAGGTGGACCTTTGCCTATTTCGATTTGTAATTCTCTTTCTTTCAAAGTTAAAGTTTATTGCAAATAAGCGAAATATTGTTCGACATTGTTATTCATTTAGTTGATAATGGTAGCGATGTTTAACATTTTCAGTTCAAATGTATAACTTGCTTGGACCCTAAATTCTAGCTTCAACTGAACAAACATTGTAAAACCTAGTTAAGGGCCTTAGAAAAAAGAATTTGTTTTGTTGGTGTTAGTACACGAACATGGTAATCGAGTTAAGGGCCTCAGAGAGAAAGAATTTGTTTTGTTGGTGTTAGTACACGAACATGGTAATCGAGTTAAGGGCCTCAGAGAGAAAGAATTTGTTTTGTTGGTGTTAGTACACGAACATGGTAATCGAGTTAAGGGCCTCAGAGAGAAAGAATTTGTTTTGTTGGTGTTAGTACACGAACATGATAATCGAGTTAAGGGCCTCAGAGAGAAAGAATTTGTTTTGTTGGTGTTAGTACACGAACATGATAATCGAGTTAAGGGCCTCAGAGAGAAAGAATTTGTTTTGTTGGTGTTAGTACACGAACATGGTAATCGAGTTAAGGGCCTTAGAAAGAAAGAATTTGTTTTGTTGGAGTTTGTACACAAACATGGTAATCTAGTTTGTACCTTAAAGTATGAGCTACCAGTCGTACACGTTTAAAATATGACCAGCAGTCATTTTCATTGAAAATAAAAAATAAAGTTTATGTCCCACGTATTGACTGTTTTTTTTGTGTGTGTGTGTCCAATATATAAGTTTGACGTTAATTAGAATTTAGCTTATATATTGTTTCGATTAGTCCTAACTTTTTCAACGCTTTTGCCAAACACAAAGATTTTGATAGAGAGACGAGAAATTTTCTAAATAATTTTGATAAATGAGCAAACTAACGTCTTGAGCATGCATCAGTATTTCGTCCTAACGTCTTACGAAACTCTTCATTTCCCAGTAAATAAACTTATATCCAATGGTTTAAAGAAATGGACTCTTTGTGTACTTGTTAAAAGACTAAGCTGTCAGTTTTCTTGCTTCTTCGCCACACAGCAAGAAGTGTGTGTGTGTTAACCAATAACATACCTTAGCTAACCAACACTAGGAAGAGTTTATCAAAGGGTATAACATGCCAAAGTACAAATTACACGTGCATCTAAGTTCACGCTAAAATCCGGGTTTCGATACCCGTGGTGGGCAGAGCACAGATAGCCCATTGTGTAGCTTTGTGCTTAATTCAAAACAACAACAACAGCATCTAAGTTGAACACGATTCATATCCTCGTGCCTTGTGCTCAAATCAAATTAAAGGGCAATGATTTCCAGTTATAATTAAGTCATAGCTACAGGTTATACAACTGGTAGTAAAGACACGCGTTGTTAAAACACGCAATTTCCGTTTAAAATACATATTTCCCGTGTTAAACAGCAAAAATATATTTGTAATACCAACAGAAAGCTGATATTGGTAGTGACAAGGCTGCAGATGTAACAGGCAAATACTATTGTAATGTTTTGTCTATATATTCTAGAACTTGCTGGAAGGAAGAGGGTTATACATTTACAAATACGACCACTAGAAGTAAATGGAAAAATAAGTAATGCTACCATTTGTTAGGGTTGCCTTACGGGTGTTGTAGCCATCCGCTGGTAGGTAAAGCTTTGATATTCATCTAACAATAAAAGAGGGGAAAAAATACTGTAAAAATAATTGGAACACGCATGTTTCAAAACAGATTTTTCAACATCAGTTGGGATACTTCAATCACGAGCGTGTGTGGGGTAAGGAGGTGGGAGGGCTTAGTGGCGAATCCAAGTTTTCCAGTTGAAGGCAGTCGATAAAATAAAAAGCTAATTTGGTCTAAATTTTTAATAAGCTGGTCATTAAAGCAAACAAATATAATTGTGTTTGTTTATAGAAGTTTTAGTTTTTATTGAATGGTGCAAAATAAGTTTATTATGTATAAATTTGAAACTAATATGTGATCAACATGGCTTTTTTTTTATGGAACCGGGCCCCTTTGCCTCCCTCCCCTCCGGCTACACCTCTCTTTGCGCTCTTATTGGTTGAGGGTTTTAGTAAGGTTTCTGTATATGATTTCATGTAATCTTTATGGTCATTTCAACCTAAGATGATTCAGACGTAAATTTAGTTTCCATTTACATCAATTAGTATATAACAATTTGGGCTAACCCTAAAAACTGCGCAAAACAAAACGGTAAGCCTGAGGTAAAGAGACAGATTAAAAATAACGTATAACCTGATATTGAAAGTAAGTACAAAAATTCAAGAGAAAGGTTTATTATGAAGAGAGATATTTGTCGCACCCACTGCGAGGAATCGAATCTCGGATTTTAGTGTTGTAAGAACGTAAACCTGCCTCTGTCCTACCGTATAAATTATGCTTTAAATATCACAAATTAGTGCTAGCATTAGTAATGTACGATAGCTACACATACTGCAATTCTGGGGTGGTTTTTGTTCATTGCATATATTAGAAATTTTTATGGGAGACCGATGAGAAACTTCTCACGGTGGGTTTGTTTGTTTTGTGAATTTCGCGCAAAGTTACACGAAGGCTATCTGCGCTAGCCGTTCTTAATTTAGCAGTGTAAGACTAGAGGAAAGGCAGCTACTCATCACCACCTACCTACCTCCAACTCTTGGACTACTCTTTTACCAACGAATAGTGGGATTGGCCGAACATTATAACGCTCCCACGGCTGAAAGGGCGAACATGTTTGGTGCGACCGGGATTCGAACCCGCGACCCTCAGATAACGAGTCGAACGCCGTAATCAAAATTGACCAAATTGGGTCATTTCCTGGTAGGACAGTGATACATCTTCAGACTTACAACACTAAAATCAGAGGTTCGATTCCCCTCGGTATATACAACAGATAACCGGATGTGCTACAAGAAAAAAAACACGCACACTACATGAGAAAAATGTCCCTACTTTTAGAATACCAAACGTAATTTTTAGTTGACTTTTGATAACTAATATTCGAAACGTCACGTTTTAACACCAACTTGTGCAGAAGCATGTTCGTGTACAACAAAACATTTGCCGAAAATACGTTCTAACATTTTAGTGTTATCAAAAACATACTTTTTAGTTTGAAACATTGTGCAATCAGAGGTCGGTGCCTCTTTAGTTGACTAAAAGCGGTATTTTCTACCAGTTCTACAAGTGCCTGGAATACATTTTAACCCCATGTCATTTGACCTCACCTGACAATCTTTTCGAAATACACACACACCTGCACAGTACGTGTAAGTCCTCACACGTGTCCTTGTTTCTCACATATCAGTATGTGCTATAAATGAATAAACTCTAGGTTGAACACAGAACGTGTTTCGTAATGATCCTTATAACAGAAGATTTGAAAACAAGTAATAATTGAAATAAATTGGTGTATTTGTAGAACAACAAACGTGTTCACAAAAACCGAACACAAGCAAAAGATGTAACAGCATGTAAATGCCGCATGCGTGTAAATGATAAATATCTGATAACAAAACCGAAACCTAATTAAACTACTCAGAGGTTCGTGTTTTGAAAAACACAAGGGCTATCTACGCTAGCTGTCCCTAATTTAAAACTGAAAGACTAGTAGTCATCACCACACACCTCCAACTCTTGGGCTACTCTTTTACGAACTAATAGTGAGAGTGACTGAAACATTATAACGCCCCCACGGTTGAAAAGGGGGAGGGCAAGTTCGATGTGACGAGGAATCGAATTCGCGACCCTCAGTTTACGATACGAGCGCCCTAACCACCTGCCTATGTCGGGCAAAAACAACTGAAACTGGGTTTTTATAAAATTAAAAAAATAAAAAGATTAAAGCCACCGGCTACTAGGAATTAGTATAATCGATCGATAACGGCAAAAGAGCTTTTACTTACCGAAGCTCTTTGTAGTTTCGTTCATTATTGTTATTTTAACTTGATCTCTGCGAAGTTTCACGAATATGAACTCGTCAAAGCGTATTTAAAAACAGTAACAGGTTCAAGTTGATAATATGTAATCAGTTGTAGCACTTCCACGAAGGAAAAGAATATTTCGGTTCAACTCGGATACGATATTCTTTACGAATCGCAGAACGTCGCATTATTTAATAAGGCTGAAGAATGGCAAAGTGGATACGTGGTTGATAAGCTAAAAATAGTGATTGTAAAGAACTAGTTATACGCCTTTGGTGAACCGTTTGTGTTTTTCTTTCTTTTTAGCCCCCCCCCAGTGGCTCAGCGGTATGTCTGCGGACTTACACGCTAAAATCCGAGTTTCGATACCTGTGGTGGGCAGAGCACAGATAGCCCATTGTGCAGCTTTGTGCTTAATTCAAAACAACAACTTTCTTTTTACTTTTTTAATACGTCAATGGAACACCCGAAGGTGATAATTGAAACGTATAAATGGTCGAAAATAAAAAAACAAACAAACAACTACCTTTGGGGACATTTCAACCAAACGAATTTTATGTGAATGTTTAGACTTCCGGTTACGTTTTCCCACAGATGTGTATTTTCGATAAAGAAGTGTTAAACTTGTAATTATACCCCTCCACCCTACGAACACACTCACATCTATCACGTCATCATTACATCTTCTCTCCTGTTTGTAGATTAAAGGGAATACTTTTCGGTTAAAACCAGAGGTAACATGTCACGAGTCACTGTTAAATGTTTCACCATTTGTATAACTAGTAGAGATATCCGCCCTATGTGCTAGTTCCTGGAGAAGGCTTTTGGGCCCTAGGCCTTTTCTAGGATTGTCTGACAGACCTACAATAACATACTTTTGCTTGACAATCAACAATGTTCACCATCCGTGAGAAAAAGGATTTGATCACAATTTTAGTTTAAAAATGATATATCATCACAGAGTAAATGTTATTGGCATGTTTCTTTGTAGACGTGTTTCTTAGCAATGACGGTGTCCTGTTTTCCTGTTGCAACATTCATGATGTTTTCACTAAAAGAAAACAACTAAAGTTTTTGTATTGTTTTATATTCGAAACTTACACCTTTTTTGTTTGTTTTTTATTGGTTAAATCGGAAACGTATTATTTTGTGTAAATTTCAATTGTTTTGTGTATTTCCCAGTTATAAAAAATACTGTCTAATTATAAAAATATTAACCAGTTATTATCGCGGGTTCAAATCCCTTTCAGACCAAACATGCTTGCCCTTCCATCCGTGTACGGGTTATAATGTGACAGTAAATCCCACTATATTCGTTGGTAAAAAAAGTAGTCCAAGAGTTGGCGGTGGGTGGTGATGACTAGCAGCCTTCCTTCTAGTCTCACACTGCTAAATTAGGGACGGCTAGCGCAGATAGCCCTCCTGTAGCTTTGCATTAAACAACTGAGATAAATAAAGTAAAAGGAAAGGGGAAGAGGTCAAGTGCACCTGACCATCCTGGATACACAAATGCCCAAACAATGAGAGAGAGAACAATGATGGAGGCGATCGGTGCGGTAGTTTCCGAGTTTTATGATGTATACATCATTAGGTCAATTATAACAAGATGTTGATATTAATGGTAGCATGCAGAATCAATCTAATATAACTCGCTACTTTCTGTTTCATTTTACTGAAAGAAAAAATCACGTTTTGGACAATGGTAAGGTTGAAAGCAAACTAAACGTGGGTTCATATAGATATTTTCTCTTTTTTTTTCTGTACTTTTATTTCCAGTCGTCATTTGCTACAATTTCCAGATTGTGTAGACCTACAGGTTTTTTGTTTTTTAACCACTTACAAGACGCCTGTTCATGAATTATAACCAATCTCTGGCTCGTTTCACAAATCGTCTGCAATTTTGAAAGATCAGTATGTGTGCAGTTTATAACTTGTTTCGCAGATTTTCTGTCATCTCTGTTGTGTCATTTTACACAATCAGTGTGAGACCAGTCCTTTGTTTATTTTTTGAAAGAATTATCAGATTGTAAAATCGGTTTGTTTTGCTACATAACTTTTGATTTTGAAATATTTGCGTAATTTAGTCGACCTGACGTTGAATGTTATAATCAATGAGAGTGAGACAGTTGGATCATTATTCTGAAATTAGGTAATATAAGATGTATGTTAAGTAACATGAGATAATTACGATGACCCGTTCACATTTCAACCTTGACCATCCCTTATTCATTCTCAAGTACCGTCAACATTTTGTTTTGTTTTTTTTATCAAATATTGTACTTCATAATTTTGACGGTTTTGTTTCCAACCAGACTATCGTGCCATGGGTTTACGTTTCATTTTATAAACAAAGCCATGTGTCAAGTAGTTTAAACGGGATGTTTGTACAGGGCAGGGGGAGAGAACCATCCCCAGCACTCACTCGTCACCCCCACCCCACCCTGCTGAATACTGAAAGTAAATAAACACTCTTTTACTCTATAATTTGTAGAGTAGTGTCATCGGTAGTTTGGTTACTCTAAAGTTTCTGTTCCTCCCCTTGTAGTGAATACATGTATGTAAGTTGTGTTCTAGTCCACAAGCCGACTGGTCTTTCTCAGTGGGAGAGACATTAACTGGGCCATTTTTTCATCTACTGGTCGCTAAATATTTTTACTCGCGCACATGGTAACCTCTGTTGGGTGGGAATTGAAACTAAGTTCAATATAAGCTTTCTCCTCATTCATTGGCTTATCCCTTGGTGTCTGGTGGCTGTAGACGATTTCACTCACCCTCGAAATGCTATCGTGACGAAGAGTTACAGTTATTAGGCACTACGAAAGCGTCCTCTACCGAACAATTATCAAGCTGAATGGTTAAAGCCCAGCAAAATATGAAACAATAGAAGTGTTTTAATCTTATCTTTCCGAGTGCGGGAAAAAGTGTTGATGCGCCAAAGTAAATATTTAAGAGATATCAAGCATTTATTGATTCTGACTAAGTGAATATAAAAAGTCTAGATTATCCTTGTACGTAACATGTTACAGTTAACAAAAGTGTGTTGATACTGCACGTGTCTTGATGGGCTGCTTATATACATAATTAGTTTATAAAAGAGATTTGACTTTTCTCAACAAATTTATTACCCTGTAATTTCATTTCACGTTATGATCCGATACGCCATCAAATATTTAACGCTGTGAAATGTTATAGAAGTTATAAATGTGCACGTATTAAAGTCTATATAGCGATGCTTCTTTGTTCTCTGAGCCTAACGTGGTCTATTAAATAGTGTTACAAACTACGAGTCTAAGGGTCCAAGTTTCGAGACGTGACGCTGTTGAACTCGCTTCCCCACTTTTAGCCGTTTTTATAAAAGTAACAGTCAGTTTCACTATTCGCTTCACGTAAGTCAAACAAAGCTTTTATTTTCCGGCAGCGAGCGCTACTTGTTAGCTACCTCCTCATTGGCCAAGAGTTCAAAATTAAGGACAATTATATCCACATTCTATGGGCCTATGACCTGGCTTTTTAACTCGCGTGCGCATAAGGTGCCATTCGGGTTGAAAATTCCAGTTCCTGTTAAGTGTTGTTGGTTTGTTGTTGTTTTATTATGATGTTATGATGATAATGAATTTATATCTCGTTATATCACAATTAAATTCTAGAAGGATGAGAGGTAACGGCCTGGCGAAAGTCCTAGTTGATTTTCACTTCAGTTGTTATGGTTTATAACTGAGGAAATTGCGTACGTAATCTTTGCTGTATCACTTGCAAGTCCATTGAATACCCTCACTGGTAACTCTGTAGCCTTCAGAAACTAAAAATTGTCTTTTGATATCCATGGCTGACAGAGCACAGGTTGCCCACTGTGTATATTTTTTTTTTGTTTAAGAACTACCTACGAACTTCCACTGAAAAGTATAATTGTTTATAAAATTACGCTTTACATTAAAATAATACAGTGGAAATGAAACTGCAGGTAACTATGATCAAACGTATTTGTAATGGCGTAATTAAATTGTTTGCTTGTTTTGGAATTTCGCACGAAGCTACTCGAGGGCTATCTGTGCTTGCCGTCCCTAATTTAGCAGTGTAAGACTAGAGGGAAGGCAGCTAGTCATCACCACCCACCGCCAACTCTTGGGCTACTCTTTTACCAACGAATAGTGGGATTGATCGGCACATTATAACGCCCCCACGGCTGGGACGGCGAGCATGTTTGGCGCGACTTGGGCGCGAACCCGCGACCCTCAGATTACGAAGCGCACGCCTTAACGCGCTAGGTCATGCCAAGCCAAGTAATTAAATAAAATTATGGCTAAATGAATAACGATGTAGCCAAGAGTGAAATTACGTCAGGTGCGCCCTCTATATGTATACGAATGTCTCCTTTTTTAATGGAAAAAGTATCTCGGTACAGCCATATATCTTATTAAACATTAATAGTAATAATATGAGTAGCGTGTTAGTACAAAAACAATTAATTAGAACTTATATATATTTCCTAATGCACGTACACTTGGTTTAATTACAAATAAGTAAAAAATAAATAACCAGATGTTTCGTTAGGTTAATCTGTAAATTTTGCTCGTTTGGTAGATAAAAACAGAACTACCGGAAAATCTTTAGTTTAACATTCTTTCGAATATCTTTTTTTTATCTCTCTCTATCTTTCTAAAGATAATTAAAGAAGAAAGTTAATCTTTCGCGAGCTTGATCGTAAGAAGTAAATTGAAAAAACCAAAAAAATGTAATAAAGTAGTTAATATCAAGAACACTAGGTGGCGAGAGGTAAAATGTAGAGGTATACAATAATGCAAACTGTTGTTAAGCGCTGAAAATTTCAGTTTGTAAATGAAAGTGCAATAATATATATTTTCCTTGTGTAGGAAGGGCAGAAACTGAAACAAATTAGTAGTGTCTGTGGGGAACATAGAAACAATACACATATACGGTTACTAACAGCGAGTAATGACAAATACATTAGCAATTTCTGAATGTTACGAAGTACTATGAGATCAAATACAGTAGTGTAGTGAATTGTTCTTTTATTCTGTATATGAAACATTTGCGTCACATAGGAGCATTAAGCCTTGTTTTAATACTATAATTTACAGTTGTAAAATGTTGTTCCAATAGGGCCTTTTCTAGAGAAACTCAAAAGTGGTGAGATAAATTACAATACACAAAAAAAGAGGTGATAGGAGTATTGTTTGTTTGTGTTTGAAATTCGTGCAAAGCTACACAAGTGCTATCTGCGCTAGCCGTCCCTAATTTAGCAGTGTAAGACTAGAGGGAAGGCAGCTAGTCATCACCACCCACCGCCAACTCTTGGGCTACTCTTTTTTACCAACGAAAGTGGGATTGACCGTCACATTATAACGCCCTCCCCCGCTGTGAGGGCGAGCATGTTTGGCACGACTCGGGCGTGAACCCGCGATCCTCAGATTAGGAAGCGCACGCCTAAACGCGCTAGGCCATGCCAGGTCCGTGATAGGAGTAACTGTATAAATTAAATTATAGGCCTGTTTCTTTAATCTCAGTATTGGAAAAAGTAGTGCAAAAAAGGTTGACGACATTTTTAATGAATCTTAATTTTTCGTCCAAAAATCAATACGGATATAGAGAATGATTAAGTAGTACCGCAGCGCACTCTAGAATTTTGCACAAAATATTTGAGCGTCCTTATATAATTATTTAAAAAAAACAACATCAGATTTATATTTTGACACAGAGAAGACACTTGATACAAGATCGCCTCAATTGTTATTATATAAAATGGAAATTCTAGGGAAAAGAGGCATTGAATTACAATTTTTTTTTAGCCTTATTTATGTAAAAATAGAACACAGAGTGTAAAATAAAATATTTGTTGTTGTTTTTATTCGTGCGCTCATTTGTAGTTGGTCCGGTATGGTCAGGTGATTAAGTCACTCGACTCGTAATCTGAAGGTCGCAGGTTCAAATCCCCGTCACATCAAACATGATCGCCTTACAGCCGTGGAGGCGTTATAATGTAACGGTCACTCCCACTATTCGTTGGTAAAAGAGAAGCCCACGAGTTTGTGGTAGGCGGTGATGACTAACTGCCTTCATTTTAGTCTTACACTGCTAAATTAGGGATGGCTAACGCAGATAGCCGTTGTGTTGCTTTGCGCGAAATTCAAAAACAAACAAACAATTATTTGTAGTTAAGCACAAAGATACATGAGGGGCTATCTATGCTCTGCCCAGCACTAGGTGGAAGAAAAAACAACTTTAGTGATGTTAATATAATAAAGTACGGTGTTGCTCTAATGTTTTGTACTCGGACTCGTTTTTTATAACATAAATAAATGATTTATGTGAGCTAAGCTTAAACTGTAAATTTCACATGCTTGCTTGTTGTACAACATTAGTTTTGTTAATATAAAAAAAACGTAAAAACTTCTAACGAGTTTTCTATTTGTGTAACTACAACATATTTTAGGGATGAATAGTTTTGTTTTTCAATTAAAAAAATATGTTCCACTTATCAACCAGTGTGTTCATAGTAATGGGTATATGGATAATAATAACAATTGTAAATATTTGCAAATCGAAAACGTATATTATATAAAATACTTAGGGTTGTAATACAAGTTGATAAAAACTTAAGCAGGAAACAAAATGTTAAAGAGATAACAAAATTATTAAGATGTTAAAAATCTGTCTTTTGTTTTAAGAAAATGTGATCAATTCTTTATTTCCCGTTGATAAGTCAGTATTTTAGTCTGAAAATCTGATTTGAGTAAGAACTTATTCAACCTTACTAAAGTCAAGTCGGCATGACCAGGTGGGTTAAGGCGTTCGACTGAGGGTCTCGGGTTTGAATCCCCATCACACCAAACATGCTCGCCCTTTCAGCCGTAGGGTTGTTATAATGTTTCAGTTACTCCCACTATTAGTTAGTAAAAGAGTAGCCAAAGAGCTGGTGGTGGGTGATGATGACTAGCTGCCTTCCCTCCAGTTTTACACTGCTAAATTAGGGACGGCTAGCGAAGATAGCCCTCGAGTAGCTTCGCGCGAAATTCAAGGAAACAGACTAAAGCCAAGTGTTTAATTACAGAATACGAGTATAACATCATATAACAATAAAAATTAAAACAATTTATGTATATTTTACTAAAATATTTCCTGTGAGACATTTATTGATATATAGAATATTATTATTAATAACAATTGAAATTTATTACTTGCATTTAAAAATTATGTTTATCCTAATAGAACACGGGATTAAAATGTCAACTTCCAATAATTAAACAAAAATATATATATACATAAATAATTTTGTAACTTAGCATTATAATTATTTAATATTACCTTTACACTACATTGAGAGACATTATCTTGTGCCCCCCAGTGGCTCAGCGGTATGTCTGCGGACTTACACGCTAAAATCCGGGTTTCGATACCCGTGGTGGGCAGAGCACAGATAGCCCATTGTGTAGCTTTGTGCTTAATTCAAAAACAACAACAACAACATTATCTTGCTGTAAGATACTGCTTCCGACGAGAATTGTCTTTCTGAACGAACAGATAGCATGAAATATCAGAATTTGCCTGTACGTGTCAGGAGTCAAGGTACCATCAATTTTATGTATATTACCCACACGAATGGTTAAAATGCATTTCCAAATGTATGCTTATAAGCTTTATTACTGTCCTGAGAACAGTAACTGTATTCACACTAATACTGATGGGTGCATTACGTATGTCTGTATTTTTATAGAAGACGTCGTTCTAAACTACAAATAAACACAGTTTATATTCACACGATAAAGGGTAACAATTCTTTAGTCTGTGTCTTTTAAAGTCTCTTCCTTACAGTTTCCGGTGTCATAATTGTTTCCAGTTCTTTTCATTTCTATGATTAGTTTGTTAATATTACAGTTTGGACAAGAAAACGTGTATAAATATTTCGCGAGTGTCTCATAAGACTGAGGCAAATATAGTTGAATCAAAACATGTTGTACAGATGTCTGGTAGAAATTAATAGGAGTTACTTTTCTTTCCAGAAGAAGGCTGGCATGAACTGGTTGCAAGAGCTCTCGACTCGTAATATGAGAGTCACGAGTTCGAGTATCGCCATCAAATTAGCGGCGTTATATGTCGATCAATCACTGCTATTCGTTAGTAAAGAATAGCTGGATAATTTTCGAGTAGCTTTGTGCGAAATTCAATAAACACACTTTTGAAGAAATTGTTAGAATTATATGTTATGCAGTAGGATCGTGTGATATAGAAGATGTTACACTGAATAACGGCTATTTATTATTAAATACCCTAGTGTTTCTTCTTTTATTTTATGTGGCTTTCCTTCACCCTAAATATTGGAGTGAGATAACTGGACTTTAACCCAGTCAAGAAATGAGTTTGATAGAGCTGGACTTTAACTCAATCAAGCACACATTATAAGCTTTTTATCTCTACATCCTACGGTTTTAGCAGGCGCATCGATAAATGTATACCCTCAAACTTGTTTTTTCATTTCATTCCTTGCACATAAGTGCGTAGAGAGAGCGCGTGCATCGTGCTAGTAGAACCTATCTCTTGTTCAAATTTCTTTGTCACGTGCTAGAACATTCTCCATCGAGGCTACATATCAAGTACTAACGTCTAAATATTTCTGTGGCATGTTAGAGAACAAGCCATTCCTAACGCTTCGATTTCTTTTCTCATATTTGATGTCCGATTCATCAACTGAGGAATCTATGGAGTCGGTTCTGTGAATGAAAAATTTAAAGCCTTTGGAAGTCTGAATTCATAGCTTACAAGAGTGCCACAGGAACTCTGTATATGTATACACATATATAACAGTTATATACCTCACCTAATGTGTTGTCGATGTACATTATTATTCATTAT
The DNA here is from genome assembly GCA_011833715.1 of Carcinoscorpius rotundicauda. Taxonomy (NCBI): domain Eukaryota; kingdom Metazoa; phylum Arthropoda; class Merostomata; order Xiphosura; family Limulidae; genus Carcinoscorpius; species Carcinoscorpius rotundicauda. The sequence goes on along the minus strand of CM022394.1, from coordinate 124,622,311 downwards.
GTCGCTCTAAACCCAGTAATGGTACTCCCATGTCATTTGTTTCTTGTCTTCTCTGGAGCATGCTTGTAATTCATGTTATCTGGCTTTCAGAAGTTCTATAACCAAAGTGTTTTATCATATATGTTTCGTTTAAATAATATTCGTCTTCTATATACAAATTCTGATTGGGGAATAACTTAGTGGCATACTTTTTTTTTTCTGTATCGTGAAGATAAATTTGTGGAATCCATGATCACATTGTTGTTTAATATCTTCTCTGAAGGGTCCCTCACGCACCTCATCGATTGGAGCCAGTGTTATCAATTGAGTCTGTGTCAGAAATAAACAACATGGTCTAGTTACGCCATAATAAAACCCATATTGGTGATTGGTAAACTATTATTTTAATCTTCGGTGGGACATTGATAATTATGTCAAATTACATGGCTAAAATCCGAGGTTCGATTCTCTGCGGCAGACACAGCAGATAGTCCAATGTGTCTTTGCTCTACAAAACAAGCAAATATTTATTTTATATAAATGTCACTACACTGAGCTACGTATGTATATCAAAACAGAAAATAATTTCGAAGTAGTTTAACATGTATGACTTCACGTTACTAAACCCTATGTCATATAAATTTACTTACACTTTACTTAAAACAAAAGTCGTCAAGCTAACCGTGCTATTATTACTTATTTTATCGAAGGGCCATCTCGTGGATACTCGCGGGACTAACCTCCACGTTTTTTAGTCCCTTAAAAGTATAAAAGTTAAGGTTTCCGAGTTAGTTAGATGTTGATGATTGTTTTTTGAATCTCGCGCAAAGCTACAGGAGAGTTATCTGCGCTAGCCGTCCCTAATTTAGCAATGTAAGACTAGGGGAAAAGCAGCTAGTCATCACTACCCATCGCCAATTCTTGAGCTACTTTCTATCAACAAATATTAGAATTGATCTTAAAATTATAATGCTCCCACGGCTGAAAGGGCGAGCTTGTTTGGCGTAATGGGGAATCGAACCCACTATTGTCAGATTATGAGTCGACCTCCTTAACCACCTAACTTAGACAGAAGTTTATAGATTCAACTAGTAAACAGATACAGCTTTGTAAGACATCAACTTCAAATATGTCACAGCGAAGTGCTCTGTTAGAAGACTCTAGAGATGCTACAGCGAAGTGCTCTGTTGGAAGACTCTAGAGATGTCACAGCGAAGTGCTTTGCAAGAAGACTCTAGAGATGTCACAACGAAGTGCTCTATAAGAAGACTGTAGAGAAGTTTGGGCGAAGTGCTCTGTAAGAAGACGGTAGCGATGTCACAGCGAAGTGCTCTGTAAGAAGACTGTAGAGAAGTCTCAGCCAGAGAAGAGTAGACTACACAATTAGGCCCGGCATAGCCAGATGGTTAGAGTGCTCGACTGATAATCTGAGGGTCGCAGGTTCGAATCTCCGTCGCACCAAACATGTTCGACCTTTCTGCAGTAGGGGCGTTATAATGTAACGATAAATTCTAATATTCGTTGGTAAAAGGTAGCTCAAGAGTTGGCGGTGGGTAGTGATAACTAGCTGCTTTTCCTCTAGTCTTACACTGCTAAATTAGGGACGGCTGTCGCAGACAGCCCTTGCGTAGCTTTGCACGAAATTCAAAACAAATTATACCATTCCCAGTTTTACAGGAGCTACACAAAAACCTAATTTTACCTCTGACAAGAGAGAGATCATCTATTGGGTGCACTGTACACATTTGTTTTATTCTAAGAGCAAACTATCTGAATGCGTTAAATTTCACCCTTTACTACCAACTTAAATCGGTTTCCAACTTTTAGTGCACGATAAAGCAGCAATTGGAAGCAAGTTAATCTTTATTGTTGTGAGTCAATCATGTGTGCTGTTTATTCCACAAAATAGGTGCTTTTGCCGCACAGAACGTCGCTTCCCATTTTGTTTTGTCTTCTCTGCACACATAAATCAACGCAATAGTTCCATCATTTATGACGTCTGTATTGATTTTATTTTTCTGTTGGTGAATGAAGTTGATTCGAATAAGGAAAGTTGAAAACGTGACTCAACGTTCATTATGCTTGTTATTGTTTGAGTTACCTAATCCTAATTTTCAATAACTCTGGAACTTGTCTCCTACTCTTACAAAACCTCAATCCCAAACAGGAAAACGTAAATCCAGATTAGGCTGTTGTTTGTTTTGTTCTCGATTAAAATAACAACTGTAGAAAGCTTTCGGACTCAGAAGACGCGTTTGTGTGCAGCGCACAAACGGAGGCAGATTTTGAAGCCGAAAGTTGTGATAAATCGGATAACACTAGGGAGATACAAATCCAGGTTTTTTGTTATCGAATATACGTGATTCACGGATGATCAGACACTGCAGTACCGCATGATATTTACGTTATTACTGGTAACATCGTAACCACGAGCTCCAAGACCACGTGTTACAGTCTCACGATCTACGTTATCTGTTGATGAATTCACTCACTGGATAACGATAGCGAACGTGGAGCTTGTTTAATTCCCTTGTTCAAAGGCTCTGGATTGGGTAAACTAAAATTAGGTGTTTTGATACGTTTGGACTGGTTTTACCGTTTCCACACGACTCCTCACTGCTACATAAAGTTGATATCGTGTACACTGCGAACAAGTAAATTCGATATTTATGTTAAATGGATTAAAAATAAAACGTTTTAAAAGAAGCATCATTAGTTAAGACATGATTTGTACAAGTACGTATCTAACACGAAAAGCTGCCATTAAAAGAACGAGCAGAAACTAGGTTTTTACATATTGTATTATCTGAAAAGTAAACTATTGTATCAGATATATCGTTACTCTAAAGTGAGTTCTGTGGTACGATAGAACGACCATTTGTGTATCGAGTGTGAACGTAAGTACGCGCAAAAGGCATATTGTTAATTACAAGTGTACACGTAGAGAGAGTTTATTTTCTACGTGATAGTACCAGATTAAATATTCCTTAAACATATCTATACTCGCTTACAAGTTTTGTTTTTACAGTACATGAGCCTTGTAAAACAGTAATGCCCGTGATAATAGGCACAGCACCCGTAGCCCATTGTGTAGCTTTGTGCTTAACAACAAACAAAAATTCATAGATTCTGGAACAAACAAAGCTGGGACTGCTGGGCTACGGGATTAGAAATTTCAAAGTTTATGTTATGCAACATTTTTCCGTGCATACAAAAGCAGAACAATCAGTATGTAAGATCAGTGGGTTGTTTCTGAAACCTCTTCACTCATTTATTTCAAATGCCAAAGGATTTAAAACGTACGTACGCCTTGTAAAGTAGTGCATACATTCATATATATGACAAAAAAGAATTGCAAGATACATTATGTAGCATTAAAAATCTCAATAAAAATAGTCGTTTACTCAAGTCCGATATGTGTATATATAAACATATGATCGATTTCTTCAAGTAACGATGTGGAGTATCGAAAGTAATAACGTGCTTATGTATATGTATTATATGTTTTTGACTCTTCTGTTTATAACTTCTCATCTTGTCATAAAATCGTGAAATATAAAAGTGATCGGAATGTACTAGTTTGTCAGTTGAGTGCTCTCACTATTAACGACGTTTTCGGCCATAAACCTAGTAACGTCTACAAGGTTCAAGACCCTGTATGACCAGGTGGTTAGGGCATTCGACTCATAATCTGAGGGTTCAGGGTTTGAATTCCCGTCGCACCAAACATGATTTTTCTTTCAGCCGTTGGGAGTTATAACGTTACGGTCAGTCCCACTATTCGCTGGTAAAAGAGTAGCCCAAGAGTTGGCGGTGGGTATTGATGACTAGCTGCCTTCCTTTTCGTTTTTAACTGCTAAATTAGGGACGACCAGCGCACATAGCCCTTGTGCAGCTTTGCGCGAAATTCAAAAATCAAAACCACAAGGCTAAGTTTGCTTAGAAGAGATAGGTTAGTCCTAATTAGCATTGCTTTAAAACATAATAATAACAATAATAATATAATTATTTTAAACAATATAGCCAATATTTTTAAAGAAACTACCTCGAGAAAGGAGTATGTCTTTCTTGTTGTCGAAAGTGTAACTGTAATTACATATGTATACTAATTAAATATTTAACAATAATTTTCTGATTCTGATGTTATGTTTTGACTACAATGTAACATAAGCGATTTATCTATTCACCTATCAGTGTTTGTAATTTTGAAGTTAGGCATAAAACTGCCCAATGGGCTTTTTGTACTCTGCTTACCCATCAAAATGTGGTTGTAAGTCCGCAAAACTGCCGCTGTGTAACTGGGGAGCATCTCGTAGTGTATAGTAAGTGATTATTTACTCTGGTTAAACAACAAAAATCACTTGGCCTACATATATACATTCACTAACTTCTTGATCAAAGGTTATTATCCGCCCCCTCATTTTACTTTTAAATCGTTTATTGTTGTTATTAAGCACAAAGCTACACAAAGGGCTGGCTGTGCTCTGTCCACTACGGGTATCGAAACCCAATTTTTAACAGTCTAAGTTCGCAGATCTGCCACTGGGGGCTTACCTTTAAGACTCGGAGTAACGGATTACTTCTTCTAGTCTTAAAGCTGATGACAGCTTGAGTGGCGTAGACAGCTCCTACTCGTTGAGAATTGTCTAGCTTTTACCAATTTCCGTCGTCAATAATTGAAGCTGACTCAACTAATTTGACAACTTTAGCCAGAGTGGCAGTTCTCTGACCAAACAAAATACAATGTTGGTTCTAGTCTTCTTTTATTCTGGGCAGTGTACGGATTAACCACTCATTTATTCAGACCAGTTCATTGCAACGTGTCCTGTTTTTCATCAAATGATATATCAGTTCCACTGGAGCGGTAACGTTTGTTTTTTATTTGCTTTTTTTTTGTCCCTATCTACTCTTCTCGTCTCGAGCTTTTAGAATCCCTTCCTCTTGCGGGTAATTGTTGACAAAGTGCCTGTAATCGAAACTAGCGCACGATTTTCGGTTGGTGACAGCCTCAGTTGCTTGCAGTATACGAATCAATACTGGAAGAGAGTTCTGTTCGCCCGCTGGAAAATCGAACAAGTTTTTCGTTTCAGCTTTCCGCAGAGCAACGAGAAATATCTTTATTAAATGTGGATTAATGAAACCGTTATGTACCTTCCATTCACGGTGATGTTTGTTTACGCGCACTGGTGTCCATCATCCATCTTCATATTCACTGGTAACTTTCGGAAGATCTAATCCACGCCCTGCTCTTCAGTTTACCGAGCTGTAAGGCTGTTTATATGCACGTTTCTCTTCTAAACAAACTAAGCTGTCCATACCACCAATAAATAGTAAACCCATACTGGGTTAATTTTATTATTACGTTAACCTTGATGTAAGATAACAGGAAAGAACGAATGAAAATATTTTTTTCCACTTTCTTAAAATAACTGTTTATTACCTGCCTCTTAATTCAGACATATACAGATTAAAGTTTTGTAACTTTATTATATCTGTTATATATGTGTGTGTGTGTGTAGGTATGTATTTGTTGTAGATTTCGCGCAAACCTACACGAGGGCTAACTGCACTAGCCCTTCCTAATTTAGCAGTGTGAAACTAGAGGGAAATCAGCTAGACATCACTACTCTTTTACCAAAACATAGTGGAATTGACTGTAACTTTATAACACCCCCACGGCTGAAAGTGCGAGCATGTTTTGTTCAACAGGGACTCGAACCCACGAATCTCAGATTACGAGTCGAGTGCACTAATCATCTGGCCATGCAGGGCCGAAGGTATGTACGTATATTCTACAACCATACATATATGGAACTTAGCATTATGTATGTGTTTGTTCTGGATAGCAACGTATTAAATATTTTAAATGTATTTGAAAGACAAAGGAACAACGTAAGGTCGAAGTTCATTTGAAACTTGGGGAAGAAGTGTCAGTATTTATGATACTTAGGATTGTTTTTAGACGTTAGAAAAGTTACGTTGTTAAGTTTAAACGAATGATTAAAATAATAATAATAAGGAAGAAAAATAAGGTTAAAAAATGGTCTCATAACAAAGTCCCGAAATTCAAAAGACAGCATTTGTAAGTCATATGACTGTCGTTCTTTGGAGTGTTTTTCACGCACCACAGTGATGGTGCATTCACGTACAATTTTAAAACTATATAAATATACAGGCCCAAACGCAGAACGTTTCAAAGAGGTTTCTAATCTGTGAGATCAGAAGCCAACATGCTAATACTACGAGGGTGTGGGGGCATGTCCCCTCCAGACGATTTCGCATTAAATATAATTTAAATAATTACTTGGTTGTTCACATCAAATCGACAAACATCCAAAACTTTAAGTACCACAAACTTAGGGAGGGTCGTGGTAAGTAAAAGGTATTTCAATACACCATACATATGATATATACTTGTAGTCCACTGTGTACGAAGACTTATTCATCGATTTACCCATGTTAAGGGGCAATTGAATAGGTAAGGTAAATCGAAAGTTTCGATTAGGCCTCAATTAACGAAACATGTATTTTAATCTTGTCTCATTAACCGCATGAACAACTTGTCATATCTTGTTGACATTATTCGTGTCTTTTAGTATCATTCTTGTGTAATTATTCAGTTATATAACACAGAAACAAGCAACAATGAATGCTTTTCACTAGTTGCTATAGCTACCGCGTGTATCGGCAACAAAGAAGCTGAAAGATTTACCAGATTATTTTCTCTTGTTTTCATAGAGACAAAGCGCTGTTGATGAGATGTATCGTCGAACTGGTTGGTTATCTTGTCTAAGCCTAATATATGCATTAAAGTTACACGCTTGGGATTGGTTGTTGTGTTGTGTTTGGAAACAGCCCTAACTCACAAGTATGTGTAAATTAAGCGTCACAGTAGATTGCTTTTATGAAATAAGTTATTTAAAAATGCCAAAGAAATAAACCTAATATACCTACGCGTTAGTTTATATGAACATTTTATTTTATTTGCGTTTATTTTCTATCACGTGAAATTGTAGCAGTGTTAAATTAGCTTTCATACATACGATTCCTTAAAACTTTTCGTGTTTCATTCTTTGAGTGAGAAAAAATAGTTTTGTTCACTATTAACGAGTTTATGATGTGCACGCGAAAATCTCTATTTTTTTAACTTTAAAAATGGTCAGGGATCACTTCGTTAGACATAGTAAATTTAAGATATCGAAAATTGGTGAGTGAAAACATTTGTAAATAATAAACCAATGCGAGGTTTTAAATTTAGGCTTGACATGTAAGTGTTAGTTACGACATGGTTTAAACATCATTTATCATCCACTTATAGAGAATCCACGAGGTTTTAACGAGGTAGTTTTTAACTTTTCTCACTGTTTTAATCAACATTAGTCTTCTATGCATTTTCAAATGGTGTTTTTAAAACATTGATCAACGTGCAATAACAGTACGGGAATATATGTGTGTATATATATATATATATGTCTTTTCTCGCTCTTTATAGCATGCTTGTATTTGCATTTTCTAGAGGTCGCTTCACTATGCTTAAATAAAGGTCCATTTATGCCTCGAGAGGCAGATCACTTCGAAGCAATTTTGGTCAAAATTCCTTACGACAGTTAAGAACTAAAGCGAGTTTAACGGTTTTTCTTACTCGTTCATACACGTATACACACCTGCTCTTATGATGGTGCTTTCCCTGCTGGAAAGGTATGTTTTGTCAAATGGATCGAGGCACGCCATCCGTTAAATTCATTTATCTTGAGAGACTCCAGCAATATGGCCTCGAGTGGTTCTTTGATTCCTCTAGTGTTTATAAAACACGAAGTTGAGAATGCGTGTCCAACTGATGTCCACAGACGTATAGTGTTTGAAATGAAACAAGTGCTTTTCCAGTATTCAAAGATGGCGTTCGTCGTCTTTCTTTCGCCAAGCTTTCGAAGAAAACTTTTATTTAGATTGTATTAACGTAAAACAGAAACGTGTGTTATTAAACCTCAGTAACGTATCGTGGGTGTAGCTGGAATGGGTGATATTGCCACACACACTGTCTGCGAAATTTCAGAAAAGGTACTGTTTCTACCTTTGTTCTTTTGCTCTAAACATTTTCCTCCGATTACGAAGGTGCCAGATCATCCTAACCTGATCCAGGCACTGTTTTAAATATGTATATATATATCAAAATAAAGAATAAATTTTAGGAGTATGCATCTTGTTTTAAATAACCAATTGTATATTCACACAAAATTTCGAGTAAATTTACGCAACCATTAACCTGTTCAGTGACGTAGACGAGATAATTCGTCCAAGCCAATCGGTAACACAGTGTCACGAACGAGTTAATTCGTTATCAGTAATACCTAACTTCAACGCTAGAAGTCAGTACCATACATGCATTTGACCTACTTACAAATTGTTTTACTTTCGATCCAAAATGGGGTGTCACGAAAAAAAGTTACAAAATGAAGAAGCATTAGAGTTGTATTGTAGCAGCTGAAATACTTGGCAGTCAACAGGTTAATGGGAGTCCCAAAATCACTTTAATTTCCATTCGGAATATTCTTTAAAATTTTTAAATATAAACGTAAATTTTAATTTTCAGCAACTTTGTAAATTAGCTTTCCATTTCTCATCTACGGCCCAGTATGGTTAGGGCGCTCTACTCGTAATCTGAAGGTCACAGGTTCGAATCTTCGTCGTACCAAACATGCTTTCCCTTCCCTTTCAGCCATGGGAGCGTTATAATGTTACAGTCAATCCAACTATTCCTTGGTAAAAGAGTAGCCCAAGAGTTGGCGGTGGTTGTTGATGACTAGCTGACTTTCCTTTAGTCTTACACTGCTAAATTAAGGACGGCTAGCGCAGATAGCCTTCGTGTGGCTTTGCGCGAAATTCAAAACAAACAAATAAACCTTTCATGTTATTCATTGGACCTAGTTTTCCAATATCCCCATAAATCTGCGTGACCTTCATTTTGAGGGGATCACGTCACAACTGATTCGAAGATTTTATTTTTTATATTCTGTTGAAGTCATGTCTTTCGTGTTTAATATGTGAGGAAATAAAGTGAACACAGAAAGATGTGTCTAAATATAAGAACAATTTACTATTATTACATATATATGTTTAGGGGTCCACCTCTGGGACTGCGGTAAGTCTACGGATTTACAACTCTAAAAGCAGGGGCTCAATTTCCCTCGATGGACAGAACAGATAGCCCGATGTGGCTTTACGAGAGAAAAATCATATACACATATGTGTAGGGCACATGCAAAGAAAAAATTATATCTGTTATAAGGGAACATCACATACCCTGACAGAGCCCTCTTTTGGCTGTAAAAGTCTCTTGTTATTCGTGCCAATTTGATTTATCTTTAAAGGTGTAAAACAACGCATGCTATTGTTATAGACTCGACATTTGTACCACATCAGTTAAGATAAGCCCTAATCTTGAGATCCGAATAAACGTTTATTTTTAGAACTAAGACAAACAACTGAAACTGAAAAAGGATTAACTTTTTAATTTTTTTACAAAATAAAAAAAAAGAATCGCCAACGAATAACATAAAATAAGAACTCGGAAACTAAACTATTGAAATAATAATTTCCTGTGGAATGAAACTAATTTTAACTCCATAAATTGAGGATGTTCCAGAAAATGACCTAATATTTGTTTTATTACGTTGAAGGTAACTGGAAAGTTGAGAATTATAAAAACTACATCAAATAGTAAAGACTGGAGTAGACGTCTTTGTTCCTTTTTCCCTCTACTTATTTTGTTTAGTTGAGAATTATTTTATTTGTCGTACCACGTGACACTGTTAAATAGGACAAAAATATTATTAACTTTGTAGTGATAATTAACCAAATGTTTTACGAGATATTTTAAACTATATTTGTTGGAGACAATGCGATTAGGAACTGAACAACTCTCATACGTTTCTTAACTTAAAATTATTAATATGTGAGTTACAGAACGTGAGAAAGAAGTGGGGGAAGAGATAAAATATTACAACGCTAAATGGCTGTCAGAAACGTTTCGTTGCAACTGTGTAAATCGCCACAAACCCTGCTCAATCTCTCGAAATATACAGATTTACAAAACAGGCTTGCACGTGAAAACTTAGTTTCATTAATCATGCTACTGATCGAATATTTATACAGATATGGCATGGTAAAACCAACACACTTTTGTGTGTGTGTGTATATATTTTACACACTAATTTGTAACTCCCTTCAGATCGAATTACTTAAGACAGTTCGTCAGTTTTGTGATGACATCAGTATTGTTTTAAATCAAACCAGAATCACCAAGTTTAACGTGTTGTTATATATAAATATATTCTACTAAACATAAACTGGATCAAACAGTTATCAAAAGAACTGCTCAATTTAAAAGTATCTCCATGTTACAGGCTATAATGTGGATCATAAAATTCCGTAGGTTTTGGAGGTGGTTAAGGAAATAGGACCCACACTGCAGTGGGGATACACCTCCTTTCGCCAGTCTCACTTGAAGAAATTCATAAAAATATTTCTTCCGTATAAATAATTGTGATATAAATAATGTTATAAACACTATTTATCTGGTACAATTAGAAAATGAAAATAATTCAATCACTAATGTACAGGCACATTATTTAGTTCTAGAAACTGAAATAATTGATAATTATATCAATTAAAATATTTTTGATAAGTCAGTGAGTTACCGCGTTCATTTGTAATGAGTCGGTTAACGAAGAAATTCCGCTGAAAGTGAAAACGTTATTTGTGAACTTAGGCCTACAATTCTGTACAAATTAAAGTAGCCTACAGTAAACATTAAAGTTATTTCTTCAATTATTTACGTTACGTGTACAGCACTTCGCATTATTTTCACCAGGTAGTCTCTGTTTGCCGAATGAAAATGTACTATAACACGCTACAACAATAATAAATAAGGTAAGAAAAGAGAAACTAGTGTTATAATAAAACCATGTAAACGAAAGCAATCGAGTGAGTGTTTTCTTATAGCAAAGTCACATTGGGCTATCTGCTGAGCCCACCGAGGGGAATCGAACCCCCGATTTTAACGTTGGAAATCCATGGAAATACCGCTGTACTAGCGGGGGGAAAGCAGTCGGAACTATACTTGTTTTCACGTTTAGAAATAGGTTGACACAATGAAATGGCACGTTTCCTGCCACTGGTACTGATGAGATTCCTGTAACACTAAGAGCCATTTTGAGTCACGGCATGGCCAGGTGGTTAAAAAATCCGACTCGTAATCTGAGGGTCTCGAGTCAAATTCCCATCACACCAAACATGCTCTTCCTTTCAGCCGTTGATGGCGTTATAAGTTGCAGTCAATCCCACTATTCGTTGGTAAAAGAGTAGCCTATTGGTTGGCCTTCCCTCTAATCTTACACTGCTAAATTAAGGACAGCTAGCGCAGATAGCCCTCGAGTAGCTTTGCGCGAAATTTAAAATAATCCAAGAGCCATTTTGAAAGAAATTCACCAGATTTCATATCACTGATGTTTACCTGTGTGTCATTACTTTACTGAACTAAAGCTTAGTACCATTAAAATAAATGATAAACAGCTACACTGACGTTGTCTTACGATATGTCTCGTATCGTTATTTGTAAAAAGAGACAAAATTTTGTCATCGTCTTAGCAACCTTGGTGACCATGAATCACCTTTTTATGATTTAGAGAACATGTACTTTTTCTGACGATTTTCATACGCAGATATTTATATATATATATATATATATATATCCATCATGTTAGACGAAACTATGGAAAAACACACAACAAAAGCGTTTGAAGTTCTCAATCATACCGTTCTGCCGCTGGGAATGGGTCACAAGTACTCAATGTTCAACTACACAGAAAAATTATTCCCACTGGCTTTGTTTTTTCAGTCGTATGAGTCACGACCTTCTTACACGGTGCAGATATTTTACGAAGAAATATTTTCTTATATATTCGTGATTGACGAAAACGACGCCATAAAATGATAAATATGTTGTAAAAGGCAAAATAGTTTATCAGTTATTGTAAGTTTTAGGACTTCTATCCATGTCAGAGTACTATCTTTTGTTTTACTTGTTATTGTTTTCTTTTGGGGGGGGGGGATTGTCATCTGTTCGCTTTTCTCTGTTGTTTTTTAAGTCAGCGCCTGAGATATTAGACAGTGCGTTTTGTGAAACAGTTATTGTATGAATAACTACCAATATACTATATTCTGCCTGTTTTAGAAAACGTTCTAGATACATTTTTCAGTTCTATAGAAAATTTCTTATTGCTTGTATTTTTTGTAAAACTGGAATTTTTCTCTCTTTATCTCTTCATACATTTCGTGCCGCTTTTACAGCTCACGTTATTGCCGCCAGGTGGACTTCAAATAGCGAGCTGTAAGTGGGTGCAGCTGAGTATTGTGTGAGATTTGTATTGGGTATTCGTACAAAAATTATCTGCCTAACCCAGTTAAAAAAGCCAGTTTTGTGTAGGTTTTGAGCACGTGTTTTTATAAGCGTATGAAAACATGCACGTTTTGACAACTAAATAAAATTTATCGCACATAGATTTTTATTCTGTTTTTCAGTTCTACAATATTTCTTCGCACGGTATGTAATTTTCGTCTTAAGTCATTTTGTGAGTGTGTTTATTTATTAGGTTAATAAAAACAAAGGGGTTAGCAGACGTAACTAGCTTTCACACTCACAAATGTGAGAGATAACTAGGCTTAATTTACACACGTGACTGACTAAGTTTCATTCATAGTTAACAAACTTCAAAATACAGTCTTCCATTTTGTAAAATAGTGTTAGAAAAGCAGTGTGTAAATTGTGTATGAGGCTGGTCTAATAACCTCAATAACGCCTCCTCCTCAATAAAAATAGTCAATTGAAAAATAAACACGTAGTTCTGTAACATTAAGTGTTTTGAAGTTATTTCTACATTAATCAAGATGCAGTTAAAATATATTAACAGCTCATCTCGTGTTTCATATCTTCCGGGCTTTGTTTGTAAAATGTATTGGGTAACATTTTGTAGAGTTATTAGAAAGAACCTCGTGCATAATAAATAAACAATAGAAAATAAATCGTATTGAAGCTGGATATAGCTTTGTCGCTTTAGATTTCTGAAAGACTAAACTGCTTTATTTTAACATAAACACACACATAACAGTGTGTGTCTGCCAGTGCATCGAAAAATATTTGACCTTCAATAATGAGATCGCGTCAAGCAATTATCTCCTTTTGGAACGCGAATTCCTTTAAAAAATTATTTCACTTTGATGACAAAAATGATTCCTACTTTGGAGATTATTCCAAGTATCATGTACATTCCAAACCCTAAATAATTCTGAGCCGACACAAACGCGCTAAAATAAATCACCCACTGGACATGTACTGATGTTTCAACTGATTATTGGTGTTAGTGAAGGCTCAGAATTATTTAGGTGTCGCTTTCGTGAAATATAAAGTAAATAACGAATGTAGAGAACCGTTTTATACTTCGAAAAATTCCACCTGCTCGCGGGTTCAACTCCGTGGTAGAAGTTTAGGTTTCAGAACTGGCGAAATATTCCCTGGACTTTAATAAACCATGTGAGTGTTAGGATGCTGCTGATTGACCGCTTTTCGTCTGGTCAACAACTCAAAATTATGAAGACCGTACATTAGAAGCTTTGTTGTAAACATACGTTAAATATGGTGGAATAAAAACCCCACCTTTACTTAACAAAGAAAAAAATTAAATATTCTGATTCAACTATAAAACCTTCAAATGAGTTTTACTTTGAGAACAGCGTCACCTATAACCAAAAGAAATGCCTCCAGTGGCACAACGGTATGTCTGAGGACTTACAATGCAAAAATCTAGGTTTCGATACCCGTGGTGAGCAGAGCACAGGCAACGCATTGTACTTAATTACATATGACGAAACGAGTTAAAATAAAATCGAAAAAAAAAGGTTTGATTCTGGGAAAGTACCAAGTATTGTCAAAGTTGTAATTAAACCGAAACGTCTAAACGATAATTGTGAGTTCAAAAAAGCGCTTTCTGTTGAACGGGAACTGTTGTTGACAAGTGACAAAGTCACTTTAAACCACCCCACTCTCTGAAAATGTTGGGTTTTTTTAGTTTACCCTAAGCTACACTAGGGATATCTGCTCTAGCCCTCCCTAATTTAGTAATATAAGACTAGATGGAAGGCAGTACCACCCACCGCTAATTTTTGAGCTACTATTTTACCAACGAATAGTGGGATTCACTATCACATTATAACGCCCCCACGGCTAGAAGGGCGAACAGACTTAGAATGACTGGAATTCGAACTAGCAACCCTTGGATTACGAGTCAAGCATCCTAAACACTTGGCCATGCATAGCCTAACTATCTGGAAAGGAGCTTTCCATAAGTATATCTTAAACTCTCAACACTTTAAACATTAAATATTCTGGGAAATTAAATTTGCAGAAACGAAACAGAGCCCTCTAGTTGGATTGCCTAATACTTCCTTTAATAATTCAAAATAAAAAAAAATTTATTATGCTCATATTAAAAAAAGAAGAAGCCCTGTATGATCGTGTTGTGTGTATGTAGTAATGCGTGTATAATCCACTGCTGTTGATAATAGATAATTGGTCTGGTAAAGAAACCTCCAGAAGGTTTACGTAAAACAGTAAACCATCTATAAAAAGCCAATTACTTCTTGTCAAAAATTCCCACCTAAACAATTTTCTCAGGTCTTACGTTATCGCCATGAGATATATTGATTTGCTGGATCAGTGTACGCCTTTAAGAAGTTGGTATTTTTTATTGTTTTTTGTTCTTTCTTTTGTTAGAAGAGTGAACATAAGGAAAGTGAAATGATTGTATTACATATATTATGTTGTAAAACTTTTCATAAAAAATATATCACAAATTGTTTCTCTTTTGGTGAGTATAAATCAAGCTTAATCCTTGAAGTTTATTCGAAAAGTCCAGTTTCGAAATTTTTATCCAGTCCATATAGACTCTGGTAATGTTACTCGTAAGTGGTAGCCATCGTACTTGTCTCGTGAGATCTCATTATTAAACGTCAATTAATTTTCGAAGGCAAGTATTGAGTGGCACTAAAAATTGCTAATAAAATTATTATAATTCTCGTTCTTATATTTTTTTTGCGTAAAGATGTAAATAAATAATTACTCTATTATGCAATCATTTGTGGTTGCTGACCTCTCGTTTTTGCGGCAATTAAATATGATGGCTTGCGATAAAATGTAAGCGGGTTAAACGCGTGTTTCTAGTGTTGGTTTTCGCTTTATATTGAGAATAAAGTATCCCTAACATTTGTATGTACATTATTTGTGTTTATTATGGTACATTTTTGGATAATATATACACAACATGAGATAAAAGCCATTGTAGAAATGAATTGTGACCAAAATACAAAAATGCAATAGCTTTTCTATATATTAGGACAATGGTTCTTAACCTTGTTGGAGGTACTGAACAGTGAAGTTTCGTACTTGCATTCACTGAACCCTTCGTAATTGGAAAAATAAAATATGAATTTTTCAAATTCAAAACATAAGCAGACATTTTATTCGCACACAAAATTAACCATGCATCAGTTGCACACAATATTACTGTGTTAAGAGAAAAAACCCAACAAAACATGAATTTCACATAAAAACAAAAACTGCAATTTAATGTGACTTTTGCTGTTGCTTTTCCGAGACAAGTTCAGAAATGCGTGGCTTCACCTTGGCAAGTGCCACTCTCATATCATTTTCACAACAAAGTCTGTTCCTTTTTTTCGTTTTTAGGTCTACCAACCTCGAAAAGGATTGCTCGCAAAGATACGTTGTAACAAACGGTATGAGTATCTCAAGGGCTTTCTTAGCAATAAGAGGGTACGTTGCGATTTGGTGACACCAAAACATTGAGAGCGTTGTTGTTCTGAAAAGTTGCTGTTGAACTTGTCTCTGCTGAAGTTCAATGATTTCGTCAAGGTATTCATCATTGACATCTGTTGTCGCAACACTAAACGTGAACGTCTCTCTCACCCATGCTGGATATGACTCTCTGGTGGGGAAGTATCCGTCGAGAGATTTTGCGAGCTCATGTAAGTGCATGGCAATTGCTTGCTTCAGTTCCCCGGATACAGAATTGTCTCCGATTTTAGACATATCTTCGATCTTACTTGAGAGCATTGAAGATATCGGCCATGTACGCCAAAATGAGAATGAACTCAGATTTTTCGAAGCAATCTGCATGACAATGTTGGTGCTCTCGCAAAAAACAGGGCTTATTCCACACGCATGGCAAAAACACGATTCAGCACTTTTCCCCGGATAACCACCAAACGTCAGAATGGTAAAGAGGCACCTCGAACTCAGAGCCCACTTCATTACACAGCTTTTTGAAGGTGCGGTGCTTCAGGGCACTACTTCGCACAAAGTTTATACATTTCACTACAACTTTTAATACTTCTGCGAATTTTGGAGGCAAGGTTTTTTTTTGCCAACGCATGCCTGTGCAGAACACAGTGCGTTACAATGATGTGTGGTGCATCGGCTTTCACCAGCACACCAAACCAGAGTTTCGTTTAAGCATGACTGGAGCTCCGTCCGAACAAACTGCAGAAACCATATCCTACGAAAGATCGTTATCTCTGAAGAAGTCATACCCAAGTTTCTTCACGTCGGCTGCCTTAGTTGTTGTTGTTGTAAGAGGCTTACAAAATAAAAAAAATCTTCCTTTATCTGGCCGTTCTTCACATAGCGCACGAAGACAACAAGTTGGCTTGGATTGGAAACGTCGGTGGTCTTGTCGAGTTCAAGACTGAATTCTCCTGGGCTTGAAATCAGATATGCAGCTACTCGAGCCAAGATGTCATGGCTCATGTCATCTATTCTGCTGCTGATGGTGTCATTTGAAAGAGGAATTTGGGATAACTTATTTTCAGCAGCTTTTACCAACATGATATTCGCCATCTTCAACGCAGCTGGTTTCACAAGTGCTTCACCAATGGTGTGTCGTTTGCCCTGCTTTGTGATCAAGTACACAACTTCGTACGATGCTGTGAGGATCGGTTTGTCGATGGGTACAAAACCTAGAACAGGAAAAGTAGCATTTTCATTGTACCTGGCTTTCTTTACCTTCAATTCAGCAAGCGTTGTGTTCTTGTATTTCCCATCTCCATAAAGTTTTAGGGAGTGTTATTTTAGTGTTGCCGGTGCTGAACTAGAACTACTCAATTTGGCATTGCAAATCATGCATTGAGGACGCTGACTCTCATCATGTTCCGTTATACCTGTGAATCCATATTGTACGTATTCGTCCGACCACTTTCTGTTTTTGCTCAATATAGTTAGTATGATGGGATTGAAAGATTAGGAAAAATATTACAAATGACGCACGATTACTACAGTCACAAGTCTACTGCTAAGCGCAAGAAGTTTCCTTCAGCACAGATATTAAGGTCGAGTGATGTGATGTGATCAGCCGCAGTCAATGATGGCCATATGGAGCATTACGTCACGAATCATACGAGTGGGGTGAACGGAACGGAACACACACACACAATGTGTGGCTTGACCCCCGCCAAACCCTTGAGATTGACTCACAGAACCCGTGGGGTTCAAATGAATCCAGGTTAAGAACCTCTGCATTAGAAGCTGTTATATAAGGAACCATTTCTTTTCTATGTGTTTTTTGTACAAGTTTGCCTTATCAAAACGATGTGCATGCTCGCAAATGTGTAGATAAGTACTACTAAAGTGCACACATATAGGGTGTATATCTGTTGATAAGGAACCTGCTTGCAATAAGTAACCTAGTAGCTAACGTGCCTCACTGTGAATCCGAGAGTCCATAGTTCGCATCTCCTTGCTGTAAAATAGCGCTACGCAATTCGGAGTTGTGGATGCATCGTAGGACTTACTGTTTAATCCAACTATTCGATTATCGAATGGCCCAAAAGTTGGCATTGGTTGCTGCTGACCAGATGCCTTCACTCTAGTCGACTAGGTCACAATTAAGGACAGTTAGAGTAGTTATAATTTGTATATCATTGGGTGATTGGTTTGGCTTGTTTTGAATTTCGTGCAAAGCTACATGAGATCTATCTGCGCTATTTTTAGTAAAAGAGTAGCTCAAGAGCTGGCGGTGGGTGGTGATGACTATGTGCCTTTCCTCTAGTCTCACACTACTAAATTAGGGATAGCTAGCACAGATAGCCCACGTGTAGCTTTGCGCAAAATTAAAAAAATAAACATCCAAAACAAATAATATATCTTATAAAAAGGATTGTGTCAAAGTGACAGAAACAAACACAGTCTAATAGACACTGATAAAGTAACAACTACAGTCTGATGGCCACTCTGTGATAAAGTAACAACTACAGTCTAATGGACACTCTGTGATAAAGTAACAACTACAGTCTAATGGACACTCTGTGATAAAGTAACAACTACAGTCTAATGGCTACTCTTTGGTAAAGTAACAACTACAGTCTACTGGACACTGTGATGAAGTAACAACTACAGTTTAATGGACACTGTGATGAAGTAACAACTACAGTCTAATGGACACTGTGATGAAGTAACAACTACAGTCTAATGAACACTCTGTCATAAAGTAACAACTACAGATTAATGGACACTATGTGATAAAGTAACAACTACAGTCTAATGGACACTCTGTGATAAAGTAACAACTACAGTCTAATGGCTACTCTTTGATAAAGTAACAACTACAGTCTACTGGACACTGTGATGAAGTAACAACTACAGTTTAATGGACACTGTGATGAAGTAACAACTACAGTCTAATGGACACTGTGATGAAGTAACAACTACAGTCTAATGAACACTCTGTCATAAAGTAACAACTACAGATTAATGGACACTATGTGATAAAGTAACAACTACAGTCTAATGGATACTCTTTGATAAAGTAACAACTACAGTCTAATGAACACTGATGAAGTAACAACTGCAGTCTAATGGACACTCTGTGATAAAGTAACAACTACAGTCTAATGGACACTCTGTGATAAAGTAACAACTACAGTCTAATGGCTACTCTTTGGTAAAGTAACAACTACAGTCTACTGGACACTGTGATGAAGTAACAACTACAGTTTAATGGACACTGTGATGAAGTAACAACTACAGTCTAATGGACACTGTGATGAAGTAACAACTACAGTCTAATGAACACTCTGTCATAAAGTAACAACTACAGATTAATGGACACTATGTGATAAAGTAACAACTACAGTCTAATGGACACTCTGTGATAAAGTAACAACTACAGTCTAATGGCTACTCTTTGATAAAGTAACAACTACAGTCTACTGGACACTGTGATGAAGTAACAACTACAGTTTAATGGACACTGTGATGAAGTAACAACTACAGTCTAATGGACACTGTGATGAAGTAACAACTACAGTCTAATGAACACTCTGTCATAAAGTAACAACTACAGATTAATGGACACTATGTGATAAAGTAACAACTACAGTCTAATGGACACTCTTTGATAAAGTAACAACTACAGTCTAATGAACACTGATGAAGTAACAACTGCAGTCTAATGGACACTCTGTCATAAAGTAACAACTACAGTCTACTGGACACTGTGATAAAGTAAGCTTACATGAGATATGTATTGTTCTACGTGAAAGTTTGAAAAATAGACAGACCAATATTGTAAGTAACTTTCATGCACACAGTTTTTGTCGTTATGTAAGTTTACACGAGCACAAGGCTTGTAAGGCAAGAAACTGAAAGATATGGCTACCATTGTAAGGTAAAATCAATCTGGTGTGTTCTCAGTGATAGCAATTTGATTGGTGAAGTAATAATCGGACGGTACGTATTTAGCAGTTGTTGATTTAGTCAGCTTGTTGACAGCATTCTTAGTCAAAACGTCATACACTGTAATACTATATAATCAATTTCACGTCTGACTGATAACAATATAAACATCGTTGAGGGTGTGAAATCCTGTTTTCAGTTGATTAGTAAAAATATGTAACATCGTTGAGGGTGTTAACTCCTGTTTTCAGTTAATTAGTAAAAATATGTAACACCGTTGAGGTTGTGAAATCCTATTTTCAGTTGATTAGTAAAAATATGTAACATCGTTGAGGGTGTTAACTCCTGTTTTCAGTTGATTGGTAAAAATGTGGAACATCGTTGAGGGTGTTAACTCCTGTTTTCAGTTGATTGATAAAAATGTGGAACGTCGTTAAGGGTGTTAACTTTTGTTTTCAGTTGATTAGTAAAAATATGTAAGATCGTTGATGGTGTTAACTTCTGTTTTCAGTTAATCGGTAAAAATGTGGAACATCGTTAAGGGTGTTAACTTCTGTTTTCAGTTGATTAGTAAAAATATGTAACATTGTTGAGGGTGTTAACTCCTGTTTTCAGTTGATTGATAAAAATGTGGAACGTCGTTAAAGGTGTTAAAACTTGTTTTAAGCTGATTGATGAAAATGTTACTAAGACGCTCTTGAAATATGTTACTACCGCTGGTTAATACTGTACGTTATTGTGATTTTGACATGTAGTAATCCCTACTGTTAATTAATATAAATATGGAGGGTGAAAATTTTCTGTTTTTATTCTCTGTCTTGGAGCTTCATTTAGACTGGAGTGAATATGCTGACGGCAGGAACCTATCAGATAATACAACTGTAATTATCAGTTTCGGCTTTCTCTTTGTACAGACAATCTGTTTTGTTCTCTTTGTTTTGCTACTCAGTTTTCTAATTTTAGAAAATGCTATGTATATATTCATAACAGTACCCTGTCTACTTCGTATTCACACATTCGTATTTAGATAGAGAGGGTAAATATGAAACAGGTTGTTCTGCGTGCAAGTGTAGCACGTCTATAGTCGACTTGAAAAACTCAGATATTTCTAAAATGTTGTCGTCAGGAAGGGTAATGTTTATTTTTTATTGTTTGTTTTTCTTTGAATTTCGTGCAAAGCTACACGAGGGCTATCTTCGTTAGCCATAACTAATTTAGGGATGTAAAACTATAGAGAAGGCAGCTAGTCATCACACTCTGAGCTACTCTTTTACCAACGAATAGTGGGATTGACCGAAAATTATTACGCCCCCGTGGCTGAAAGGGCGACCCTCAGATTACTAGTCGAGCGCTCTAACTACCTGGTCGTACTGGGCTAGTCAAGTTGTATTATTTTTTGAGTAAGTTAGACTTATACGTTTATACTGGGAGTACTCTACTGAAGTGAAGTAGAATACATCGTAAACAAAAATAAATGTAACACATTGTAATCCAATATATAAGTTAATAATAGCTACGTACATGCTACTTTACAATGTAATGCATTTTCGGGAACAACGAATCTGTATGGGTACATTATTTGGCACGTGAACGTGTTTGAACTTTCAGATAAGTTTTTGTTCCATAAAAGTTGATCTAAATTTTATTTTAGAGAGGATTAATAATTTATTAACATTTTCTTCAGAGGTGGAGCCACAGTCGTACGTGAAAAATTTAGGACAATTTCTGTAATTTTAGTTTGAGTAATTAATTTTTATAAAGAGAAATAATGACAAAATGTACAATAAACAATGTATACATTTACTACAGTCGGGCCTAGTTTGCTGTGGCAATAGACTAGTATTAAGCTACGTAAGACAGTAATCACTCGGCCAATTAATTGTAGATCCTTTGTAGAAAGTATGCCCAACCGTGGGGGTGTATAATGTTACGGTCAATCCCACTATTCGTTGGTAAAAGAGTAGCCCAAGAGTTGGCAGTGGGTGGTGATGACTGGCTGCCTTCCCTCTAGTCTTACACTGCTAAATTAGGGACGGCTAGCACAGTTAGCCCTCGAGTAGCTTTGTGCGAAATTCCAAAAACAAACAAACAAGCTTCTATTTTTTTTATTAACTTATTAAAACTCAATAACAATAAATAAAAATCACCAATAACGAAACGAAAAATGCACTGTTTTCAAGAATTATATCAATATGAAATCAGATAAGGGGACAACCCCCCTCATGACCTTCCTTGTTTCATCCTGTATCATTATGTCAAGTTTTGCTGATTTGGTACATTTTTTGTTTTTGTTTTCAAAATTACGTTTAAATTTATATGGGAGTCTAACCCCCTCGACCTTCTCCGTGTCATCGTGTATCACCGTGTCAAATTTGACGCTGATTGATAAAAGAAATGTGGAAGCGTGTAGAGAACAGACACACACACACACAAATACTGATCTTTATTTATTGTGATACACACGTATGCACCTCGCGTGTGTGTGTGTGTGCACGCGCGTGTATTTATGTATGTATAAAGTATGCACTTATGTTTTAATACGATTATTAATGGTATATGTGGCCCAATAACTTTATACTCTTACTTTTGTCGGGAAAATGACGCTGTTGTTGTCAGCTTTTACCTGGCATGGCCAGGTGTTTTAGGCGTGCGACTCGTAATCCAAGGGTTGTGGGTTCGCATCTCCGTCGCGCCAAACATGCTCGCCCCTTTTAGCCGTGGGGGCGTTAAAACGTGATGATCAATCCCACTATTTGTTGGTAAAAGAGAAGCCCAAGAGTTGGCGGTGGGTGGTGATGACTAGCTGCCTTCCCTCTAGTCTTACATTGCTAAATTAGGAACGGCTAGCGCAGATAGCCCTCGAGTAGCTTTGCGCGAAATTAAAAAAACAAACATCGTCAGCTTTTGTGCAAACATTACTTTAGCAGGCTGAGAAAAAAACGTTCAGTTTTCTATCGTGTTATTTTGCTTTCGCAAACACTGAATATTTAATAACATTATTATTTTGTCTTTCGTATTTCTTAGTGAATATTGTAGTGCGGTTGACCAAACTTTCCATGCTCCGTTATTACAACTATGTTTTTATTGTTTATTTATTATGGAGCACGCTTCGTAATGTAATTTTAACTTCTCTAGGCAGGTCATCAGACAAGAATTGAATAGCTCGTGAATGTGCTTCCTAAGATTGCGGGTAAATAAATGAAGCAAGGAAAGAAAAAAAAAAAGACGTCACTGAGTCAGTGATATAGTTGAAACTAAGCTCCCCCCCTCTCAGAACCGTGGTCACGTGACAGTTGCTTGTACAGATTGCACGTAATGAGAAATCGATATTTTCTCAAAACACCACAATAATGATCTTAATATGTTCTGATGTGGAAAAACAAACCCAGACCGCTTGGATTTCTCATTCGACAGTCGGGTTTAGGCTGAGATACCGTCTTGTAATATGAAGATACTGATAGTTTTATCCTATTTCGAGTAATTTCAACCTGCGTAGAAATTTAAAAATAAACTACATTTTACAAGAGTATGAATGAAATGGGCAGAACGCTTTAAAAGCCACGACATTTTCGTATTTTGAAAATGTATACCCAGTTTTACAGTAGGTATCTGTAAAAACTGGTTTACAGTTTTTGAACTTCCGTGCGTGAAAGTGTAATTGTGTGCGTCCATCTTTTATCATGGCGTACTTGTGTGCTCCCACATACTTCCGTGGCTAGTTAACTGATAAGACTAGATGAAAAACAACTATTCAACATCTACCACCAACGCTTGGGTTACTGTAACTGAACGCAGAGGTTTAGCCCTCAATCTTGTAGTGCACTTAGGCTCCAAATTACTTAGCCCCTTCATATGGCAACGTGACGTGAACCATAGAACACTCAGATTCATAAGTTGGTCCCTCTAACTACAAAGCAACGCCCTGCCCATTATAATGAAATAGGTAATTAATAGTTAAGGTGTAGTGCTCTGAGCTTAGTCATCTGCCTAATTTATCAGCCAAAAGAAACTAGCAAAGTTTTGAATGGCACGAAAAATACAAAAGCACACGAAACAACTTTCACGCTGGTCTCTGCTGAGGTTTAGACACAGCTTGAATTCGTTGTAATGAATAAGCCACTATTCCATAATAGACAATTTTGCGTATAGTCCTGCTTTTATAAAGACTTTATACATCGATTTCAAAATAAAATAATTTTGAAAAATGGTTTCAAATATACCTCAGAAATACGATGTAGAGTCAGTGTTTCAGTTGTAATCGCGTAACTTTTGTAGGGGTAGAATGAAAAACCCATTCTTGCCCCACAGGTGACCAAAGAAACTCTTAACAATTCAAATTATCTCGCTACTACATTTCTATATATATAAACAAGACTTTTCCTCAGACTTAACCTCAGGGGCCTCACCAATTAGAGAAAACATTTCAGCATAATAATCAAATTTTATTTTTATTTTTCGGACCTTAACCTCTCGCATACGAAATAAGAGACAGGCTGCTAGTCTGACGTCTACCAGTGAGACATTTTTTTAACAACTCAAAACTTCTGCATACTGTAAAACGTTTGTTTCTTTAGAAAGCTAACCGAATGTCACATATTTTTTAAAACTCGAAGAGTCTCTCCTTTCTTGTCATAGCGATAGTACACTCAGTTTAACTGTTTTTCTGTATTTCTTAAGTCAAATTTCAGCGTAAGACCCAATCTCCTTGAGAAATTAGTTGGGTAAATTGTACGTAGGTATGGAAATCATTTCTTGTTATTGCAGCCTGTTGGAAGTATGTTGTTTGGATGTTATTCTCTTCACTTACACATTTCGAGGTAATAAAAGGAGTGTACTAAGAAATATATAAAACGTCAAACCGTTTGTTTATACCTAAAGTATTTTTTTTAAAAATATATTTATTTTTCTATTATTTGCAGTTAAGCACAAAGATACAAAACGAACTATCTCTTCTCATCACGGCTATCGAAACCCACTATCTAACGTTGTAAGGCTTTACCCCTGGGGAGTGGGGGGAGGCGTTTCCGATTATGGTTCTTCTGTTGGTGATGGATCCTTAGTTGATGTTTTCATTGTATGGAAGATGTCTTATGGCGGCATATACCCAAACATCATTGATGTCTTTTTGTATCAGCTTCTCAGTAAATTTCAGTTAACATATTATTTTTGTATATTGTATAAAAATCAAAATGTATTGATTCTGTAAGAATTTTTAAAAACGTTTTTCATTGGAAACAACCTCATAATTAATTATCTTATTACCCATATTATCCTTTAAGACGGTGTGACGTAATCAGGGTCAGCAGGGTGTTGTAATTTATCTGACTGTCAGTACTTTCCTTGGCTTTTCACAACGTGGATAATCTTACGACTGGGCCAGGTGGCGTTCGACTCGTAATCCAAGGATCGCAGGTTTGAATCGCCGTCATACCAAACATACTTGTTCTTACAGCCGTGGGGGCATTATAATGTGACAATCAATCCTACTGTTCGTTAGGAAAAAAAAGTAGCTCAAGAGTTGGCGGTGGGTGGTCGTGACTAGCTCCCTTCCCTCTTGTCTACCACTGTTAAATTAGGAACAGCTTGCACAGATAGCCCTCGTGAAGCTTTGCGCAAAATTCGAAAACAAAGCAAATCTTACGACTCACAGAGGGGCCCAACATGGCTAAATGGTTCAGGTACTCCACTCGTAATCTGAAGGTCGCGGGTTTGAATCCTGGTCACACCAAACATGCTCGCCCTTTCAATCGTGGGGGCGTTATAATGTGACAGTCAGTCCCACTATTCGTTGGGAAAAGAGTAGCCCAAGAGTTGACGGTGGGTAGAGAGGACTAGCTGCCTTCCCTCTAGTCTAACACTGCTAAATTAGGGACAGCTAGCGTAGATAGCCCTCGTGTAGCTTTGCGCAAAATTCGAAACAAACGAAACCAAACGACTGACAGAACGGATCAGAAATAATCAGAGCAACACAACTACCCCTACCTTGACCTCTTTCCACTGACTACTTTCTAAGGAGATTTTATATTTAAAGTTCAACAGGTCAGTATCAAGAATTATGTGAGACAAATATTGTTGAAATTAATTAAGCCTTTGTAATTTATTCAAGTGATACAAATGATTTACTGGCTAAGAATAAAGAAAGTGTGGGTTCGTTTGCTTTCTCCCCTCATTTTGCCCACCCGCACCCACATTGGTCTTTCTACTGCTGAGTTACTTGTTATCTTATCACAGAACGCCACACATTGTAGTTAACTTGTATGAAAAACTGCAGTATAACTGTGGTATTTATCAGTCACGAAGAATACTTGGATGTAAGGCAGCATTTTGTCTTATTGAAAATCATAGTTCATTATCTTCAATCATCAGAACACTTGGACAATAATTGTTCGGTTTGCGCTGTTCGTTTGTTTTCCGGAAATGACGGGTATGCTTGTTATGTACCCACTTAAAACTTGCGATGAAAATTTTCTGTGTAAAATGTAAACAAGTGAGCCTCGCATTGGTTAGGTGGCTAGGGGGCGCTCGACCTGCAATGTGCGAGTTGCGGTTCGAATCCCTGTCCTACCAAACATGCTCGTCCCTTTTCAGCCGTGCAGAGCGTTATGATTTACGGTTTTGTTGGTGAAAAAATTAGCCCAAGAGTTGAGGGTGGGTGATGATCACTTGCTACCTTCTTTCTAGTCTTTCACTACTAATTAGAAACAACTAGCACAATTAGCCATCGTATAGCTTTTCGCGAAAAGCAAACCAAACAAACAATAAGTATAATTTCTAAATAAATATGCGTGTTCCTTTGTATTTATAGCAACGATACCTGGTGTTGATACCACAAAACTGTGTATGAAAATACTATTTTGTAATTAACATGGCCTAGTGGCTAGCGTATCGGGCTGCAGATTGAAGGATCTGCATGACTGTGTTATAAACGTGTCGGTCAGCAAAGCTGTCGTGATGGTTATTTGTCTTTCATTTGGTCAGCACATCAAAGCTGTGTATTGCTATGCCTGAATTTTAAGGGGTCTCTTATGTGATTGTTATTTAACCTATTTACGCAAAAGGTTTTGTTTATTTGTTTTTGAAATTCACGCAAAGCTACTCGAGGGCTATCTGCGCTGAACGTCCCTAATTTAACAGTGTAAGACTCGAGGGAAAGCAGCTAGTCATCATCATCCACCGCCAACTCTTGGGCTACTCTTTTTCCAACAAATAGTGTTATTGACCGTCACATTATAACGCCCCCACGGCTGAAAGAGTATGTTTGGTGCGACAGGGATTCAAACCCGCGACCCTCGGATTATGAGTTGAGTGCCTTAACCACCTGGCCTTTCCGGACCTGCGCATAAGCTACCGTTGTAGCTTAAACATCCGGTACGTGTAATTAGTTTAACCTGTAAATTGATATGAAGACGTTAACTTACAATTATGTATTGGGAACTATAAAAGAATTATTCGCTTTATCACTTTTCGAGAGCATTTTCATGTTCATTTTTCAGTAACGCTTAACAATATACACCGTTGTTTAGCAACAGAACTATCACCTGGTTATTCTCAGGTCACCTACGTTCAGTGCTAAATGATCTTGTTGGTTTTTTAGAAATGTTTTATACTTTATTGTTTTAAATAATTTCTGTGATATAAAAGCAAATAGTTTAATTCGTTTATGACACTGAGTTGCAACCAAAAACAAAATAAAGTTAACCAGGCAGTGTTTCGGCTAAGCCTTATGTTATGTTTACGTTTTAGGCCTAATGCGTGAATAAGACTACAATTAGACCTATTACGATTAACGTTGTAGTCCGAATTTAAATAGTAACTGAATGTTAATTAATATATGTTCCTTTGGTATTTTAACGCATATAAATCGTACTTGGCCCTAAAAAATAAACTTTTATCACTATCAAATATCTTTCATAGTTTGTACAATCGAAAGTGGTGAAATTTTGTGACGGAGTGTTCGCACTATTTTCTGTTTCCTATCCCAGAATACAGTGAAAAGCTCGAGTGCTATTTAAGTCTCTTTCAAAATTAGTTCTCTTGTTCACTATAACATTTCATTTTTTACTAAAAATGTGGTGACTGAATAATTACTTCGAGACTAACGAAATAAATTAAAAGTGGGTGAATTTTGGTGGTACAGACGAATTTGTTAATGGTCTGCCTTCACTTCTGACAGGCTTTTACGTTATTGTACACGTACATAAATTACTAACTTTCGTAATTATATGTAGTAAGAATAAATAAATATAGTTTAGTGAGTTGGACATTCCGAACTGCTTTCATACAATAAATATTTAATTTTCCATCTATAATACGGCTTATAACGTTAAAACCGGGTTTCTAAACCTGTTGAGGTCACATCACAAATAGCCTACCGTGTGGCTTTGTGCTTAACAAACAAACAGACTGTAATGTAAGTTACGATCGCATTAGACATAAAAGTGTTAGAATGAAATAAAACTCGATTTTTTTATCATATAAATGTGAATTACATCAAGTATAACCGTTTTGGTGTAATCTTGATTAGAAAACACAGTAACTTTGGAATTTGTTCGTATTATTGGATTACTCAACAAAATAACTGTGTTTCTTTGTTTACTTTAATCTCGAGTTCTCCATCATAACTCCTCATGGAACAAAACTTAGTTTTACAACATCGTGCACGGCAGCCGGTGCGTTCATATCGAGATTAAAAGAAGATATCTGCACGGCTCGTTAAATTTGAAAGTGGCAACAACCGTATAACAGATGTTCGAGTTAATTGAAGAGAATGTTGGCGAAGAGAGAATATTTGTGTAAGCAATCGTTATGTTTAATGCGCAAGTACGAACAATAGCTCCGAGTTTCGTAGTGTTATCTTCCTTTAAGAACAATCGAGGTAACTCCTGGGTTAATTAATTACAAAGAAGACTACACGAAACAACAGACATTTATACTATAGGTCATTGTATTATACGATAGTAGAGAATCAAGGTTGGCTACCCAAGCGGAGTTCTTTGTACAAAAGAGCATCTCATAAATCGGAAGAAATAACAGGTTATTTTTTATCATTATAAAAGCTGAATGTATTGATTAGGTGATGACTAGCTGCTGGCCTGGCATGGCCGAGCGCGTTAAGGCGTGCACTCGTAATCCGAGGGTCGCGGGTTCGCGCCCGCGTCGCGCTAAAGATGCTCGCCCTCTCAGCCGTGGGGGTGTATAATGTGACGGTCAATCCCACTATTCATTGGTAAAAGAGTAGCCCAAGAGTTGGCGGTGGGTAGTGATGACGAGCTGCCTTCCCTCTAGTCTTACACTGCTAAATTAGGGTCGGCTAGCGCAGATAGCCCTCGAGTAGCTTTGTGCGAAATTCTAAAACAAACAAAGACTAGCTGCTTTCCCTCTGGTCCTACACTTCAAAATTACGGACGGCCAGCGCAGATAGCCCTCTTGTAGCTTTTGTGCGAAATTAAAAAACAAAAAATCTTTAATAGTTCCCTGGTGGGACAACAGTAAGTCTTTGAATTTACGATGCTAAAAATCAGTATTCCAACATATTCCTCAAAATATTACCACTTCTGTGTCAATAAGAAATGTTCTTATTTAGTGAGTGCCTTGTGTGTTTGTTGTTTAAAATATATTGTCATGCGTCATATGTTTCGTTACAAAAATATATGAATTATTCTCACATTAATTAGTTTCATTAAATATTAAAATACACTAGAGTACGACTTTAAATCACAAATGTTAAGTCATAGTATCTGATATTCGTGGGTTTCTCTATTGTTATGTTTTTGTTTTTCTTTACTTCAAAGACAATTGTAAAGAAATGTTCTTAGATGAACGTGGCTTTTAAAACGATGTTAAAGTGACTTATATGTTTATAAACATAATCCATTGTTAAGTGTACAAAAATTGTCTTTGTTTCTGCTAATAATTATGGAGGCATTGTTAAATTGTCACGCTTAAATAAAAAACACTACACAGAGTTCCTTATTTGAAATTACTCAAAGTCACAAGTTTAAAAAAAAAAATTGCGACAGTCTTTTGTTTGTGAAATAAATTTGGGATAATATTTACGACTATTTAACACACTGAGAATGTGGCAACTGTTATTAACTCTTTCTCTGTAATAGTGTGGCCAGGTGGTTAAGGCACTCGACTCGTAATCCGAGGGTCACAGATTCGAATCCTCGTCACACCAAACATGCTCTCCCTTTCAGCCGTGCGAGAGTTATGATGTTACGTTCAATCCCACTATTCGTTGGGAAAAGAGTAGCCCAAGAGTTGGCGGTGAGTGTTGATGACTAGCTGCCTTTCCTCTACTCTTACACTTCAAAATTAGGGACGGCCAGCGCAGATAGCTCTCTTGTAGCTTTGTACGAAATAAAAAAACCCTTTAATAGTCCCCTGGTGGGATAACAGTAAGTCTTTGAATTTACGACGCTAAAATCAGGGACTCGATTCCCTTCAGTGGGCACAGTATATAAGCCCATGTGGCTTTACTATAACAAAAAAACTCACTCTTCTTTAATAATTGTACTGCCCATACATAATTTATCAAAATAGAATAGTACCCGGGTGTGGCCTAATGGATAACGTGTTGGGCTGTGGAATGAAGAGTCTTGGGTTCGAGACACAATGTTGATGAACCAGCTTTCAGCTGTTAGCGTCTCGTGAAAGCCCCATTCAATTCAAAGACTTGGACAAAACATTTGCGGCGGTTCTTATTGCTGACTGGCTGTATCCTTTGTGGTAATCAGTCGTTCAAAATTCGAGATGTTTGTACCTGCATTGGGGCTCATTGACCTCTGTCCCCTTGGCCCACGTGCGCATTAATTTAAAAATTTCACTTCCAGTATCAACCAATGGACGAGAAACTTAAATTTTGTTCCACAACGAAACCCGCTGAATAAGGCCAATAAAATTAACTTTTTTTTAAATTATTACAACGTTTTGACAGAGTACAAAAACTGAAACCGCTATTCTCTCTTCTGCTCATTTTTTTGTATTATTATTATTTCACAGAAACTTTTTATAAAATTTGTTTCCCGTGGGTCAGCGGTACGTCTACGAACTTGCAGTGCCAAAATCCAGGGCTCAACTTCCAGTAACTGACATAATGTACTTTTTCACTAAAAATCAATAACAGTTTTTATAAATCTCAATTGAAAGTATGTTGTCTGTATAACTATGTTGTTTATTTCAAGGAAATGACGTGTTAAGGCGTGCGACTCGTAATCCGAGGATCGCGGGTTCGAATCCCGGTCGCGCCAAACGTGCTGGCCCTTTCATCCGTGGGGGCGTTAAAACGTAACGATTAATCCCACTATTCGTTGGTAAAAGAGTAGTTTAACAGTTGGCACTGGGTGGTGACGACTAGCTGCCTTCCCTTTAGTCTTACATTGCTAAATTAGGGACGGCTAGCACAGATAGCCCTCGAGTAGCTTTGCGCGAAATTCAAAACAAACAAACCTTTCAAGGAAATGTTAAAAAGAAACAAAGAAGTCATTATCAACCTACAACAGCCTCTTCCAGTGCAACTCAGTAATAATATCCAAGGCTCTTTTAAATAGATGACGACAGAATCGGCAGAGTATATCGTATATACAAGTTTTAATACCTCTGACGTGCCACCAAAAGTCCTGGGCAGAGGAGACGAGACCGAAAGGACAGAGGAAATTAATGGGTCATGTTGCAGCATTAATTCTCCTCTGTATCTGCTAGAATAATAGCTTTTCTAAAAAAGGATTACACGCCCAACTGGATCTAATCCGAATCGTTCAGCATATGGCCGTTGGTTCCAATCATTAGGTTGTCATGGCAACGTTACTAGAGTTTAATTTTTAGAAAAGTGCTTATACCATCCATTGCTTAGTAACAAAGCATAGTTACCACAGAGACTGTTAATATGTGCAGGTATTATGTTGTCTTCCTTACTAACTGCGTGTATTGTTTTCGTGGAAACCTTTAAAATGTGCACATATTAAGCATTGTTCGTTTTGTTGTTTTTTTACTAGGATCTTAAATATATTTCCTTTCTTCAATATGATTATACATATATAATTATATATATTGCTTGTTTTCCGTTAATGCTACTTAATAATAAATCACACCGTTTTGTTCAAAATAATTTGTGATAAATAGCCAGGTCTGGTAGGGGGCGTAACATTTATTTTACGAGGCTCTGATATTTCACACTCGTATTGTAAATATTAGGCGCTGGTCGCCATGACAACACTGAGTTTACAAAAGCCAGAGTGGTCATTTGCAAAGTGTCGTAAATTAAAGACAAAAATATTTGAGTATCGCACAGCTTTTCCGATGTAAAAATATATCTTAGCCCTAATTTGATATACGCATAAAATTCCGTCAGCCACTGAACGTTTT
Organism: Carcinoscorpius rotundicauda; assembly: GCA_011833715.1. Taxonomy (NCBI): domain Eukaryota; kingdom Metazoa; phylum Arthropoda; class Merostomata; order Xiphosura; family Limulidae; genus Carcinoscorpius; species Carcinoscorpius rotundicauda. The sequence goes on along the minus strand of CM022394.1, from coordinate 124,590,168 downwards.
AGCGAAACATCTAAAAGATAAATCCGCTAAAACAGACAAAAGAACTACGAGATAATGTATCCTTTCTTCCCGTACGTACAGGTGGCGATGTAGTTCTGCGTTTGTATAAGAGCAAGACAAACGTGACGACATTGATGGTACTATTTTCTTAGAGTTGCACTCTGTCCACCACGGAGATTCGAACCCAGAATGTTAACGTTGTAAAACAAGTACGAACACGTTGAAAAGCACAGTGTTGGGAATTTAACCGAAAAGTTATTTTATTTTGTTGGGGCCCGGCATGGCCAGGTGGGTTAAGGCGTTCGATTCGTAATCTGAGGCTCGCGGGTTTGGAAGTCCGAAATTCAAAATCAGACAAACAAAACAACAACTTTCTTACTAATAATAATAAAAAAGAAATACAATTACATCAACAACAACTAAACTTTGAGTAATTTGGTTTATTCATTTCAGTCTCTCTACCTGGAGGTTGGCAGACTTAAGACAAGTTGCGTTACGTTCTTTTTGAATCTCTTTTTAAGTTCCGATTTAAGTACTGTTTCTCACCTGCTTTTCCTACGACTCCTCGATCTCTTTAGAAGGTAGTAGACATAGAGAACTATTACATTTCTTGAGTGTCGATGGTCCCCTTGCACATTCAGTGTTAAACCTCGTTTTAAATGCATTTTTCGTGTTTATTACTGATATTGAGCAACGTAAAATTCCACGGGAAGTTGTGTCCTGTGTTATATAGTCGTTGAAATTGTGTGTTGTGTTATATAGTCATTGTAGCCGTGTGCTGTGTTATATAGTCGTTGAAACTGTGTACTGTGTTATATAGTTGTTGTAGCTGTGTGCTGTGTTATATAGTCGTTTTAACTGTGTACTGTGTTATATAGTCGTTGTAGCTGTGTGCTGTGTTATATAGTTGTACCTGTGTACTGTGTTATATAGTCGTTATAACTGTGTGTTGTGTTATGTAGTCGTTGTAACCGTGTGCTGTGTTATATAGTCGATGTAACTGTGTACTGTGTTATATAGTCGTTGTAGCTGTGTGCTGTGTTATATAGTCGTTGTAGCTGTATGCTGTGTTATATAGTCGTTTTAACTGTGTACTGTGTTATATAGTCGTTGTAACTGTGTACTGTGTTATATAGTTGTTGTAGCTGTGTGCTGTGTTATATAGTTGTTGTACCTGTATACTGTGTTATATAGTCGTTATAACTGTGTGTTGTGTTATATAGTCGTTATAACTGTGTGTTGTGTTATGTAGTCGTTGTAACCGTGTGCTGTGTTATATAGTCGATGTAACTGTGTACTGTGTTATATAGTCGTTGTAGCTGTGTGCTGTGTTATATAGTCGTTTTAACTGTGTACTGTGTTATATAGTCGTTGTAGCTGTGTGCTGTGTTATATAGTCGTTGTAACTGTGTGCTGTGTTATATAGTCGTTTTAACTGTGTGCTGTGTTATATAGTCGTTGTAGCTGTGTGCTGTGTTATATAGTTGTACCTGTGTACTGTGTTATATAGTCGTTATAACTGTGTGTTGTGTTATATAGTCGTTGTAACCGTGTGCTGTGTTATATAGTCGATGTAACTGTGTACTGTGTTATATAGTCGTTGTAGCTGTGTGCTGTGTTATATAGTCGTTGTAGCTGTGTGCTGTGTTATATAGTCGTTGTAGCTGTGTGCTGTGTTATATAGTCGTTTTAACTGTGTACTGTGTTATATAGTCGTTGTAACTGTGTACTGTGTTATATAGTCGTTGTAGCTGTGTACTGTGTTATATAGTCGTTGTAGCTGTGTGCTGTGTTATATAGTTGTTGTAGCTGTGTGCTGTGTTATATAGTTGTTGTAGCTGTGTGCTGTGTTATATAGTCGTTGTAACTGTGTAATGTGTTATATAGTCGTTGTAGCTGTGTACTGTGTTATATAGTCGTTGTAGCTGTGTGCTGTGTTATATAGTTGTTGTAGCTGTGTGCTGTGTTATATAGTTGTTGTAGCTGTGTGCTGTGTTATATAGTTGTTGTAGCTGTGTGCTGTGTTATATTGTTGTTGTACCTGTGTACTGTGTTATATAGTCGTTATAACTGTGTGTTGTGTTATATAGTCGTTGTAACCGTGTGCTGTGTTATATAGTCGATGTAACTGTGTACTGTGTTATATAGTCGTTGTAGCTGTATGCTGTGTTATATAGTTGTTGTAGCTCTGTGCTGTGTTATATAGTTGTTGTAGCTGTGTGCTGTGTTATATAGTTGTTGTAGCTGTGTGCTGTGTTATATAGTCGTTGTAGCTGTGTGCTGTGTTATATAGTCGTTGTAGCTGTGTGCTGTGTTATATAGTTGTTGTAGCTGTGTGCTGTGTTATATAGTTGTTGTAGCTGTGTGCTGTGTTATATAGTTGTTGTAGCTGTGTGCTGTGTTATATAGTCGTTTTAACTGTGTACTGTGTTATATAGTTGTTGTAGCTGTGTGCTGTGTTATATAGTCGTTGTAGCTGTGTGCTGTGTTATATAGTTGTTGTAGCTGTGTGCTGTGTTATATAGTCGTTTTAACTGTGTACTGTGTTATATAGTCGTTGTAGCTGTGTTATATAGTCGTTGTAGCTGTGTGCTGTGTTATATAGTTGTAGCTGTGTGCTGTGTTATATAGTCGTTGTAGCTGTGTGCTGTGTTATATAGTTGTTGTAGCTGTGTGCTGTGTTATATAGTTGTTGTAGCTGTGTTATATAGTCGTTGTAGCTGTGTTATATAGTCGTTGTAGCTGTGTGCTGTGTTATATAGTCGTTGTAGCTGTGTGCTGTGTTATATAGTCGTTTTAACTGTGTACTGTGTTATATAGTCGTTGTAACTGTGTACTGTGTTATATAGTCGTTGTAGCTGTGTACTGTGTTATATAGTCGTTGTAGCTGTGTGCTGTGTTATATAGTTGTTGTAGCTGTGTGCTGTGTTATATAGTTGTTGTAGCTGTGTGCTGTGTTATATAGTCGTTGTAACTGTGTAATGTGTTATATAGTCGTTGTAGCTGTGTACTGTGTTATATAGTCGTTGTAGCTGTGTGCTGTGTTATATAGTTGTTGTAGCTGTGTGCTGTGTTATTATTGTTGTTGTGTGTGCTGTGTTATATAGTTGTTGTAGCTGTGTGCTGTGTTATATTGTTGTTGTACCTGTGTACTGTGTTATATAGTCGTTATAACTGTGTGTTGTGTTATATAGTCGTTGTAACCGTGTGCTGTGTTATATAGTCGATGTAACTGTGTACTGTGTTATATAGTCGTTGTAGCTGTATGCTGTGTTATATAGTTGTTGTAGCTCTGTGCTGTGTTATATAGTTGTTGTAGCTGTGTGCTGTGTTATATAGTTGTTGTAGCTGTGTGCTGTGTTATATAGTCGTTGTAGCTGTGTGCTGTGTTATATAGTCGTTGTAACTGTGTACTGTGTTATATAGTTGTTGTAGCTGTGTGCTGTGTTATATAGTCGTTGTAGCTGTGTGCTGTGTTATATAGTTGTTGTAGCTGTGTGCTGTGTATATAGTCGTTTTAACTGTGTACTGTGTTATATAGTCGTTGTAGCTGTGTTATATAGTCGTTGTAGCTGTGTGCTGTGTTATATAGTTGTAGCTGTGTGCTGTGTTATATAGTCGTTGTAGCTGTGTGCTGTGTTATATAGTTGTTGTAGCTGTGTGCTGTGTTATATAGTTGTTGTAGCTGTGTTATATAGTCGTTGTAGCTGTGTTATAGTCGTTGTAGCTGTGTGCTGTGTTATATAGTCGTTGTAGCTGTGTGCTGTGTTATATAGTCGTTTTAACTGTGTACTGTGTTATATAGTCGTTGTAACTGTGTACTGTGTTATATAGTCGTTGTAGCTGTGTACTGTGTTATATAGTCGTTGTAGCTGTGTGCTGTGTTATATAGTTGTTGTAGCTGTGTGCTGTGTTATATAGTTGTTGTAGCTGTGTGCTGTGTTATATAGTCGTTGTAACTGTGTAATGTGTTATATGTCGTTGTAGCTGTGTACTGTGTTATATAGTCGTTGTAGCTGTGTGCTGTGTTATATAGTTGTTGTGTAGCTGTGTGCTGTGTTATATAGTTGTTGTAGCTGTGTGCTGTGTTATATAGTTGTTGTAGCTGTGTGCTGTGTTATATTGTTGTTGTACCTGTGTACTGTGTTATATAGTCGTTATAACTGTGTGTTGTGTTATATAGTCGTTGTAACCGTGTGCTGTGTTATATAGTCGATGTAACTGTGTACTGTGTTATATAGTCGTTGTAGCTGTATGCTGTGTTATATTTTGTAGCTCTGTGCTGTGTTATATAGTTGTAGCTGTGTGCTGTGTTATATAGTTGTTGTAGCTGTGTGCTGTGTTATATAGTCGTTGTAGCTGTGTGCTGTGTTTATAGTCGTTGTAGCTGTGTTATATAGTCGTTGTAGCTGTGTTATATAGTCGTTGTAGCTGTGTGCTGTGTTATAGTTGTAGTGCTGTGTGTGTTATATAGTCGTTGTAGCTGTGTGCTGTGTTATATAGTTGTTGTAGCTGTGTGCTGTGTTATATAGTTGTTGTAGCTGTGTTATATAGTCGTTGTAGCTGTGTTATATAGTCGTTGTAGCTGTGTGCTGTGTTATATAGTTGTTGTAGCTGTGTGCTGTGTTATATAGTTGTTGTAGCTGTGTGCTGTGTTATATAGTTGTTGTAGCTGTGTGCTGTGTTATATAGTCGTTGTAGCTGTGTGCTGTGTTATATAGTTGTTGTAGCTATGTGCTGTTATAGTCGTTGTAGCTGTGTGCTGTGTTATATAGTCGTTGTAACTGTGTACTGTGTTATATAGTTGTTGTAGCTGTGTGCTGTGTTATATAGTCGTTGTAGCTGTGTGCTGTGTTATATAGTTGTTGTAGCTGTGTGCTGTGTTATATAGTCGTTTTAACTGTGTACTGTGTTATATAGTCGTTGTAGCTGTGTGCTGTGTTATATAGTTGTAGCTCTGTGCTGTGTTATATAGTCGTTGTAGCTGTGTGCGTGTTATATAGTTGTTGTAGCTGTGTGCTGTGTTATATAGTTGTTGTAGCTGTGTTATATAGTCGTTGTAGCTGTGTGCTGTGTTATATAGTTGTTGTAGCTGTGTGCTGTGTTATATAGTTGTTGTAGCTGTGTGCTGTGTTATATAGTTGTTGTAGCTGTGTGCTGTGTTATATAGTCGTTGTAGCTGTGTGCTGTGTTATATAGTTGTTGTAGCTATGTGCTGTTATATAGTCGTTGTAGCTGTGTGCTGTGTTATATAGTCGTTGTAACTGTGTACTGTGTTATATAGTTGTTGTAGCTGTGTGCTGTGTTATATAGTCGTTGTAGCTGTGTGCTGTGTTATATAGTTGTTGTAGCTGTGTGCTGTGTTATATAGTCGTTTTAACTGTGTACTGTGTTATATAGTCGTTGTAGCTGTGTTATATAGTCGTTGTAGCTGTGTTATATAGTCGTTGTAGCTGTGTGCTGTGTTATATAGTTGTAGCTGTGTGCTGTGTTATATAGTCGTTGTAGCTGTGTGCTGTGTTATATAGTTGTTGTAGCTGTGTGCTGTGTTATATAGTTGTTGTAGCTGTGTGCTGTGTTAATAGTTGTTGTAGCTGTGTGCTGTGTTATATAGTGTTGTAGCTGTGTGCTGTGTTTATAGTTGTTGTAGCTGTGTGCTGTGTTATATAGTCGTTGTAGCTGTGTGCTGTGTTATATAGTTGTTGTAGCTATGTGCTGTTTATAGTCGTTGTAGCTGTGTGCTGTGTTATATAGTCGTTGTAACTGTGTACTGTGTTATATAGTTGTTGTAGCTGTGTGCTGTGTTATATCGTTGTTGTAGCTGTTGCTGTGTTATATAGTTGTTGTAGCTGTGTGTGTGTTATATAGTCGTTTTAACTGTGTACTGTGTTATATAGTCGTTGTAGCTGTGTTATATAGTCGTTGTAGCTGTGTTATATAGTCGTTGTAGCTGTGTGCTGTGTTATATAGTTGTAGCTGTGTGCTGTGTTATATAGTCGTTGTAGCTGTGTGCTGTGTTATATAGTTGTTGTAGCTGTGTGCTGTGTTATATAGTTGTTGTAGCTGTGTGCTGTGTTATATAGTTGTAGCTGTGTGCTGTGTTATATAGTCGTTGTAGCTGTGTGCTGTGTTATATAGTTGTTGTAGCTATGTGCTGTTATATAGTCGTTGTAGCTGTGTGCTGTGTTATATAGTTGTTGTAACTGTGTACTGTGTTATATAGTCGTTGTAACTGTGTACTGTGTTATATAGTTGTTGTAGCTGTGTGCTGTGTTATATAGTCGTTGTAGCTGTGTGCTGTGTTATATAGTCGTTATGCTCCCGAGCGTTTTTCAAATCTTTAAACATCTGTTTTCTGTAATTAAAATATAAAAAAGATATTTTAATCCAGCCTCCAACGTTACAGTATTTAATGTTACCGTAGAATGAGATAAAATGGAGATTTCTACATGCACCAGCTGATCTCTTCAACACCGGATAGATCGAAACTAATTAAATAAATAAATACAAGTCTCTCGTGTAATTCGTGCGATGAAATACTCTGATAGTGTACATTTCTTCTAATCTCAAATCTAGACACGTGACCAGAATTTCTAACAGTGAGAACAGTCGCTTAATATAATCAAATTTGGAGTTTGTATCTCTGTTGCTCTAGTTAAAGGTTTGTTCAGGTAAGAAACAGTTAACAGTTTCATGTTAAGAGAAGCGTTAATGTCCCCCGCTGAGACAGTGGTGAATCTTCGGATTTACAACGTTAAAATCAGGGGCTCCATTACCCTCGATGGTGTACAGCAGATAGCCGGTTAAGGCTTTGCTATAAGAAAATCGCACAGATTTTCTTTTGCACATCGTGTTGTTTACGAAGGGTCTCTCTTTTAATGATGTGTTTCACAGTTGTTGTTTTTTGTTTTGTTTTCGCGCTAGCTTTGTTCTTTTGATGCTATAAAAACATTTCGATGTACTTGTCATTGCGAACACGTCAAATCTAATCTTCATTCTTGTCCAATAGTTTAATGAATGAACTTTAAAAAATAAAGAAAATAATTATATATAATTGTTTACATAATTGTTTTTTGAAGATTAATTGCCCTCCGTGGGACAACAGTAGGGTTTACAGACTTAAAAAGTTAACGCCCCCCAGTGGTTCAGCGGTAAGTCTGCTGACTTATAATGCTAAAATCCCGGTTTCGATACTCATGGTGGGCAGAGCACAGATAGACCATTGTGTAGCTTTGTGTTTAATTCAAAACAAGAACAAGTAAAAATGTTAAAATCCGGGTTTCTATTCACCGTGGTAGATACAGCTTTGCTCCAAAACAAAACAAAATGAAACACGAGAAACAGAAACGCGGATACGTAACTAGAGTTTAATCCGTGTATTATATAGCTGGTGTGTCTGACTGGTTTTAACATAAAAATTAGGACCAAAAGCTCTGACAGACAAACATCTGTGTAGTGTGACACCAATACCCTACAAAAGCGCCATACATAAGAATGAAGACATACTCCGTGCCTGAAGAATATATATTTCACATTTTTAATACAAGGGAAACCCCTATTACTCATACTGTTGTTGCACGCTGCAATTTCGCTAGAAAGATTTAAAGATGAAACCTAAAAAAAAAAAAAAAATGTAACACGAACAAAAAAACACACTAATATAAAAATATATTTCAATTTTGTTCAAGCTTTGAAGATGTGAGTTTTCTATTTATATTTATACTTGTTATATAACCATGAAATGTTAACAGTTTAGGACTAACAAAACGACAATGTACATTAATGTGGTCATGTTGAAGAGACTGTATCCTACAAGTGAAAACACCCCTGAGAATTTGGACAAGGTATTGCACTGGTCTCTCTACGTGTGTGGCCCGACATGGCCAAGCGTGTTAGGGCGTGCGACTCGTAATCTGAGGATCTGGGGTTCGCATCCCCGTCGTGCCAAACATGCGCGCCTTCCCAGCCGTGGGGGCGTTATAATGTGACGGTCAATCCCACTATTCGTTGGTAAAAGAGTAGCTTAAGAGTTAGCGGTGGGTGGTGATGACTAGCTGCCTTCCCTCTAGTCTTACACTGCTAAATTAGGGACAGCTAGCACAGATAGCCCTCGAGTAGCTTTGTGCGAAATTCAAAAAACAAACAAACAAACTCTCTACGTGTGTGTAGAATTGTGGAAATAGAATACAGTTGGTTACTTACACTGTATTCAGTAATTTGTATCGTTCCAAATACCAACGGTAAGGCGTAAGAAAGGAGATGTCTTGGAAACAAATGAGAAAAAAGCTTAATATAACGTGTTTTTGTTTTATAAATGTTGAAACGTTTGGCATTGCTTGATGATTAAGGTGCTTGCCTCCCACCACTTATGAGGATTCCGAGTTCGAATCTCCGTCACTGCGCATGCGCGTCCTATTTCATTTCCGTCAGGACCAGCCATGTGGTGTTTGCGTTCAGTCAACAGTGAACAACTCGTTTCCATTTTTCTACTTGTTTCTCCAATATAGAAGTCGTGGACAACTCGGTTCTGTTATCACAAGCTCATTGAGGAAAGTGATGAATTAAATCATACGTTTGTTAGTTATCTTGAGTAATTTTGAGATAATTTGATTCACTGTAGATATTAAATAGTCTGTTGTTAGGGTGCTTGGATCGCAATTTGCGAGTCACTAGGTCAAAACCCATCGTACCAGATTTTCGTCCTTTCAACTTTAATGCAATGGTCATTTCCACTAATTGATAAAAGATAGCCCTAAAGCTGGCGAGAGGCCTACTGGTTATTTTTCCCAGCAATTCAAAGTTATGGACAAACAAATTGATTACAATGATACAATGACCCTTTCCATGAAGGTTAAGTACAGAGAATAGATCGAGCTTTTGGTGTTAGTTTAACCATCCTTTACAAATCGCTAAATTTGTCCTTCCGGTTTGATTATGTTAATGAATTCAAAGCTGTAAGAAGTTTAATGTGTCCTGTTGTTGGATTTACACTGTCTCCTACAGTGAAGAAAACATGTACACATACATCTCTTTAAATTTTAAAAAATAAGCAAGATATAAAGCATTTAGCCAGCAACACCCTACTGCCATCTCTTGGGCTGTTCTCGTCTAACCGAATAGTGGAATATGTTTGTTTTGAATTTCGCACAAAGCTACTCGATGGCAATCTGTGCTAGCCGTTCCTAATTTAGTAGTGTAAGACTAGAGGGAAGGCAGCTAGTCATCGCCACCCACCGCCAACTCTTGGGATACTCTTTTACTAAAGAATAGTAGGATTGACCGTCACATTATAACGTCTTCATGGCTGAAAAGGCGATTTGGTGCGACCGGGATTCGAAACCGAGACCCTCGGATTACGAGTCGAACGCCTTAACCAACATGACCGTGCCGGGCACAGTGGGATATGCCATCTACTCTTATAGCTCACATACGAGCCTCAAAAGTGCATCGGGCACATTGTTTTATTTCGTTTACTTACAGGACGCGAACAGTGGACGTTTAGATTGACAGTACAGCTGTTTTACTGTTAGACCGCATCCAGCCCATAAGAAAAAAAAAAAGTCGAACATAGACGAGTATTATAAGTCTCTTGGTACTAAGGCTAGTTACCCCCTCTACAAATTGTTTTACTCTATAATCCAGTGTGTGTTAAAGTTCCTCCCGTCTATATAAAACTGCATATAGACCATAGACAAACTGTATATAGACCATAGACAAACAGTATATAGACTATAGACTATAAAGTTTGTGAAGTAAAATATAAATATTATCTCAGGCCCCTTTATCAGAAATTTTATTTTCTTGGAGTCCTGGTATTAAATCAAAACATGTGGGATCTTTATCAAATGTCTTTCTATTTTAATTTTGCATGCATTTCGTTACTCTCAGAGCAAAGTAAGGAATATAAAAATAAAGTGTGTTCTGAACGGCCCGTCATGGCAAAGCGTGTTAAGGCGTGTGACTCCTAATTCGAGGGTCGCGGGTTCGCATCCCAGTCGCGCCAAACATGCTCGCCCTTTCAGCCATAGAGGCGTTATAATGATACGGTCAATCCCACTATTCGTTGGTAAAAGAGTAGCCCAAGAGTTAGCGGTGGGTGGTGATGACTAGCTGCCTTCCCTCTAGTCTTACACTGCTAAATTAGGGACGGCTAGCACAGATAGCCCTCGAGTAACTTTGAGCGAAATTCAAAAAAAAAAAAAAGTGTTCTGAACAGTGATGAAGCTATGATATTTAAAACCACTAATTACAGCCGGGTTGAGACTACACAAATACACCACATATTATAAAAATACAAGAGATTTAATACTATTGTAATATACAATAATGGGATTGTTTTGCCTTCAAAAGAGGGAAACTCTCGTGACGTTAAAAATAATAACGAAGTGGCATTTGAAACATGTTTCATTAGGCACAACGCTTCATTTTTAATTACATATGTTTTGTGTAGTTTCATCAAAAGAAAATGAACGAGTCAGTTTATGTCACGTGTGTTGCACAAACACCAGAATGTGTCTGTATCGTTGTGCGCTTATTGATTAAAAATCGTCATTGTTTCTTTCCCGTGCACGTAATTTACGAGCCTTTCTGATAAACGCTAGTCTTTTTCCAGTCAAATAACTGTTGCTAGGCGACAACATTATGGTGTGACATTTATTATGTGTGAAATGAATCGTTTGAAAATATGCTTTTAGTTGCTCAACGCGCGTGTGGCTTATGTGAGCTTAATGGTCATAAAGTAAGTGTTTCCACAATTTAAGTTCTGCGAGGTTAATACCGAGAAAGACGAGACAAAACATGACACGCACTAGTTAGTATTTAAAACGTCTTTTGATGAAACTGCGTATTACGAAATCGAAACCCGGCATTAAACTGTCTCGTCCTTTCAGTCGTGAAGGGCCTTATAATGTGACTGTTAATCCTACTTTGGTGGTGGGTGCTATCGACCGGTTGAACATTTAACTACAGTGACCGTTAAAAGAAAGTTAATACTCATCTTAATCTCTCCAACCTCACACATTCAGCTAAAATCTTGCTGCCTGCTAATATTAATACATTAATATTAAAAGCTATAAGAAATTTCAGGTTCACTAATCCTGGATTAGGTTTTATGTAGATACAACAACAATGTTAGTTGAATCCCACACACATACAGACATTTTTTTTTAGCATTTTATTTAACTTTTTTGTTTTTAAATTTCGCGCAAAGCTACACGAGGGCTATCTGTGTTAGCCGTCCCTTATTTATCAGTAGACTGGCATGGCCAAGCGCGTGAGGCGTGCTACTCGTAATCCGAGGGTCGCGGGTTCGCGCCCGCGTCGTGCTAAACATGCTCGCTCTCTCAGCCGTGAGGGCGTTATAATGTGACGGTCAATCCCACTATTCGTTGGTACAAGAGTAGCCCAAGAGTTGGCGGTGGGTGGTGATGACTAGCTGCCTTCCTTCTAGTCTTACACTGCTAAATTAGGGACGGCTAGCAAAGATAGCCCTCGAGTAGCTTTGTGCGAAATTCTAAAAACAAACAAACAATTTATCAATGTAAGACAAGAGGGAAGGCAGCTAGTCATCACCACCCACCGCTAACTCTTGGGCTGCTCTTTTACCAACGAATAGTGGGATTAACTGACACATTATAACGCCCCCACGGCTAAAAGGGCGAGCATGTTTTGTGCGACGGTGATTCGAATCCGCGACCCTCAGATTACGAGTAGAACACCTTAGCCCACCTGGTCATGCCGGGCCTTAACTGCTAAATGTGACATATAGTATCTGTGGTTAAATTATACAAAGCATTATATTCTTAAGTTCCATAAAACTGATAAATAATTTAGGTATATTTTACCTAAACGTTTTTTACCAGTATTTGTAACGGTTTTTTTTACATTACTTCAGTCACGATAATACATACATACCCCCACATCTGCTAAATCACCAAGAAATTATACTGTTAAACATTTCAGTGTTACCTGATTTCAGTTTAAGACTGTTTAACAAAACAACAGAAAAACTAAATTAGGAGACAGTTACTTATATTCTCTTTTTCTTTTACCGTAATAATAATAATCGAGACCAGTCATGTAACCTGGATTATTCTATAAGTCAATTTTATTCTTTGGTTTTTGTTTCTTTGCAGAGATCCGTAGTGTCTGGCGCCATCTGGTGTTATTGATGCAAAGACTGAGTGAAGAAAAATTTTTTTATCTAATCGGAAGATCATCTCATTGTTAATCCTTTGTTCCTGCTTTCCCCCTCCCACAACAGATGTGTCCATTGGGCAGCACTCTACAGAAGTTCGTTACCATGCCAACGGCTCTGCTCCCCCACCTTGTGTTGGAGAATGAAACACATTTAGTGTTAGGAAGCCCAGTGTGCCGCCACACGGATAGAGTCAACGAGAGATTGTGAACTGGAAGCCTTGAAGTCAACTCTCATGCTTTTTGTTTATCATAGAGCTCTTTGTAAAATCCGACTGCTTTCTTAAACTGCAAAATTAATGACAATAATTTCCTGAACGTTAAGATGGACCAATAAAAAAAGCGTAATTTGTTTTTAATTGCTTTTTTTTGTTTGTTTGTCAGATTACTGTTTCGTGGCGCATGTGTCATGGCGGAAGTTGTAAATGGTTCTTTAAATGAAAGTAAATCAGTAAAAAGCGAAGTAAAATCGAACGGAAATATCACCAAGTCCGAGATGACAGTGAAAGAGACAAAGATCGTAGAAGGACAAGAAAAATTAAAGAAAACCAATTCAGGAAATAAGGAAAACGGGGAAAGGGGGAGGAATAGCCCCAGGAAGACCAGAAAATCGAAACAATGTGCAAGACCTCCTTTACCTCCACTTCCTGAGGGCTGCGAAGCTGAAGAAATCGAGTGTAGCGCCCCCTTCAGACGAAGTGGTGTGGTACGTGGGCGTTTACTGAAGTCCTCTCGCGGCGACTTTCTAAGTTATTTTTGTTACTACGGTCAAATGGAGTATAAACCTGGAGGTAAGATATTAATATATATATATATATATATATATACTGTTTTCTTGTTCGCTACAAAAGCGCCATCATCTGAAAGGATGTTGCACGTGCGATGACGTTACATCAGTAAAGATGGCTGATACAAATGTGACATGTTAATAACTAACTACAAAAGTTATGTACTTGTTGTTTGTTGAGTTCATACTGCTTGGGTTTATATTATTATAATTTCTCCCTGTGTATTTGTTTTTCTTGGTTTGTTACTTTTTGGCGTCAGGTGAGAGCTCAAGATAATGAAACAAATCAGTATTATTTGCTTAACATATTTTATTTGTACCTACAATGGTTTATTGTTTAATATTGATGAGTAATGTTGCTTATCTGAGAACAGTATCGTAAAGTGATAGTTCAAGGAGATATATCAGTCTATTGTGCCTAGTTTGTTATAAGTCCTTTTTAAAGAGCGTGCGTTTAAATCGAGCTAATCTAACTGATCTTGTAATGGGTGAGAGTTAGGCATTTAGTGGTTTGTTTGTTATTAAGCACAACGCTAAATAATAGGCTGTCTGTGTTCTTCTCACCACGGGTATCGAAACCTTGTTTTTAGCGTTGTAAGTCCGTAGACTTACGTACCGCATTGCCACTGGGAGAGTCTGTAGTAGAACTCCAGATTATGAAGTCAGTGCGCCGAATTCGTATCCGTGCAATGTCACAAAATTCTTGATTTGTTAACCAAGAATTTGGAAACAGCGTGAGCTTTTCCAAGGGTATTAATTTGACATCACTTGTGTAGTGGTTTCTGTTGTTGGTTTAGTTATTCAATATACGAGCAGGAATGTAAACAGCAGTCCACTTAATGTTAACAAAAGTTTAATGTTTTATTTCTTTAACTTCGTGGTTTCGCCAAGTATCGATAGGCCTAACTTCATAATTAAGACTGAACAGTCAATTCTTTCATAATATTTCTATTGTACAAATGGTACATTTTGAAACGTCAACAAAACTGTCTAGCACATTTATTAACTCAATAGTCAGCCCACCATCTAAATAGACTCGCTAATCAATCAACAACTTAACTCTAGTCTCGCCTAATTCGCGTTTTGTGTCGTTCAAATCGTTTCCGAAATTTCAGAAAAAATCCTAACCATAAAACCACGCACCTATATCGTGGCATTAAAAACTCCCTTCAATCAAAAACAATATAATCGTTTAAATTTAAACTAGTTTGATTACAGTGAGATCTAGTGAAGAATAAAGTTCAGTTTATTGGCAGTTTGTTTCTCTGTCTTAATAATAAACAAATGTGTAGATGAATGTAAGATTTAGGCTTTGGCTAGACCTTTTAGTAGACACTATAAATCTGTTAAGTATGTAACAAGCACACTAGCAGAAACTGACCGATGAAATGTATTGATGTAGTGTCCTGTATAATTCAACTAACAGACATGTTTATTATGCTTTGTTTTATGCTTTACGGAACGGATAACAACAAAAAAAACTTACGCAGCTGTTCTTTATGTTGTTACGTTCCTGCATGGCAAGTAATTACAAAATCTAAACCTGCCTTCCAGAGCGGTGTAAAATGTAAAATGGCTTTGTTATACAAGTTTTATGGAGAAAAAAAAAAGACCCCAGATATGACGAGCAAGGTGATTGTTTAAAACAGGTGATTAGCATATAACTTTATGTTCCTACCGTTGGAATCATTCTCACGGGCAGTCTGAACTGCAAAGGCTATCCGAATTTACCCGCTAGGGGTCGTTTTACCTATTTAGCCTGTAGCCAATAGAGTATCGATGGAGTTGTAGCCCCCTCTCCTGCTTGGAGGAAGTTTCTCAATATCCAGAAGAGTATTACTTATTTTTCCATAACCTGTGATATTAACAGAATACAGGCAGGCCTTAGAAGGCAGGTCAAAATAAAAGCTTGCAGTTTCGTGCAACTGTTATATTATGTTAGTAAGGCCTATTTATTGAGCGCCAGTATACTTACACCCAGTTCTTTATTTAGCAATATTACGTGAAAATACACACCTCTCTAAGCCTACTCCTCCAAGTTAACCCTTGTTATGATCTCAGTATATAATTTTAAACGTGCTTCTAAAACATTCAGTAACGCTGAAACGGTTCATTAGAAATGCTAGAAACGAATAATAGAAGTATTTAAATTTGTGTTTTTCGTTTTCTGTGACCGTAACTTTGTAGATTTACTAATTTTTCACTATCAGATCATGATAACTATCTGATGAAAAACCAATTGGCCCGGCATGGCCAAGCGTGTTAAGGCGTGCGACTCGTAATCTGAGGGTCGCGGGTTCGCATCCCCGTCGCACCAAACATGCTCGCCCTATCAGCCGAGGCAGCGTTATAATGTGACGGTCATTCCACTATTCGTTATTAAAAGAGTAGCCCAACAGTTGGCGGTGGGTGGTTATGACTAGCTGCCTTCCCTCTAGTCTTACACTGCTAAATTACGGACGGCTAGCACAGATAGCCCTCGAGTAGCTTTGTGCGAAATTCGAAAAACAAACAAACAAAAACCAATTACAGATTTCGAATTATATTGAGTTATTCGCGCATGCTTTAAAATTTTGGTTTAAAGTCGACATCATAAAGCAATCAAACTGAGTGAAAGGTGAAGTCATTAAGTTTGCTATATTAATATTATTATGTTCACATTCTTAAACCACATATCAAATACTTTATGGATAGCATAAAAAATATACCACACACACATATATATATATTCTAGACCTGATAGCAGTGGCGTAAAAATGCGGATGGTGGGGGATAGTTATTACAATTATTGCGAAATAAATGTACGACCCAATTACTTCGACAGTCTAGTTAGTTATATCGTGAAAACTACCTAAATAAAACTTCACTGTACAATCATCATGGTTATTGTGTAAATAACACATATTGGTACAACCACAATCGGATTGTTTGTTTTTGTACTAATAACACCTAATAGTTTTGTCGAAACATCTAAGCCTCTAGCTTACTTCTCTCTCAGAAACAGTTTATTTTTATCGGCCACGTGCTCTCCGCATGTTTTTATCTACCCCTGGGTAAAATAAATCGCATAAAATCTCGTTATGTTAAGGCAGCCTCGTACCATTCAAGCATCTAGTGACAAGAGTGTAGCAAGCTTACTGCTTTCTCGATCACGTCTTTCTAGTAGCTCTAAAAGTGAACATTAAAGCCCTCTCCCACTTCAACAAGCCAGATGCAGAATAATGTTCTTAGGGCCCTCCTGCGGGGGGGGGGGATTCAGTGCTCAAACAGTTTATAGCATTTGACACGGTTCACTTTCCCTTCTGAGCTGTAACATACGTAGGTGAAAAACTGATCAGCCCCAAATGATTCGGTACAGCTTTTCTTTCCCCTCCCCCATCGACTTCTGTTCGCTGTTGTTTGTTGTTGTTTATCTAGGGTTTTAGCCCTGACATTAGATAGTGTCATTGGCGTTCGTGACACTGTCCAATTTTTTACCAGCTCTTTTTAATTCTATTTAAACCTTGTATCTGAACTTTTGGCGTTGTTTGGTTTTGACTCGAATTATTTTCAACAGTCTATAATAAAAATAATTTTACAGTTTTTACCCGTTCTTTGGCGCAAATAACCTAGTTCCTTTGCGTCATTAACCTCCAAAGAACTAATCAACATTGTTTATTTCTCAGGTAAATGTTATAATAGGTTGAGGAAATCTGAACGTTTATTAACATGTTGGCGAAAAAAGAATACTTGAAACACGCCTAAAGGGGGCGTTATTGTCTGTTAACCTTTTCTTCGGTTAACAGGATAAATAAATATTATTCTTGTTTAAAAAAATGCTCTTGGAAAACTGATGACTTGTAAGGCAAGCTGTTGTCTTAAAAAAAGCCAAGTTTTTCGTACAACGGCCCGGCATGGCCAAATGTGTTAAGGTCTCGTAATCTCGGCTTCGAATCCCGGCCGCACCAAACATGCCCACCCTTTCAGCCGTGGGGGCGTTATAAGGTGACGGTCAGTCCCACTATTCGTTGGTAAAAGAGTAGCCCAAGAGTTGGCGGTGGGTGGTGATGACTAGCTGCCTTCCCTCTAGTCTTACACTACCAAATTAGGAACGGCTAGCGCAGATAGCCCTCGAGTAGCTTTGCGCGAAATTAAAAAAACAAACAAACATTTTCGTACAAGACATGGTATTACATCGCTATGCTATAAATACGTGTCTCCCCTTGTAGGACAGCGTTAAAATCTGGGATTCAATTCCTCGTAGGAGACATAGCATTTAGCCTAATGTGGCTTTGTTCTAAAACAACCAAATGTAAATACGTTATAATTTTAGAAATATATTAAGATATTAGTTCTGGCTACTAAACAGCAGAAAACTAAAATATACTTAGATAAAACAAGTTACGAGTTAAGTTCATTTCTGAACCCTCAGTATTTCTAAACCATTTTTTTCAACAAGAAGGATCGTGTCTGGGCTTCCTTCCTGTTAGTAGATGGTACTGTTTCTCATAAGATGTAAACTCTGAAACGCCATTTTAAGTTACGTACGAACTGATTACGTCACTGGTCTATTTTTTAAAACAGGTATCTAACTCGTCAACCATTGCACATCCTCAGGTCTCCTGGTGGGAAAACTGTAATTCTTTAGATTTATTATGGTAAAATTAGGGGTTCGATTCCCCTCAGTGAACACAGCGTGTAGCCCAATGTGGCTTTGCTACAAGACAACACCTCTCTCCCACTAACTTCACCATTTGACCACTATTAAACCTGACGTTGAAGTTTTATTAAAAGGAACCGTGTTGGTTGAAGAACGCCTTCCGACACGTTACAGTTCACGGTCCTAATTCCAGTTAAGTCTGTTCTAATTTCTCGTTTCAGTAACTTCTCACTTGCGTTTATCTCATAATTTTTTGGACAATTTTTTAGTTGCTTTAGATTACTGCAGATGGAATCTTTGCTCTTCCGAAACATTTGTTCAACATATTTTTCATTATGTTTTTGTTCGCGTATCATATTTTTATTTTTAACATGCTGTAAAACTAGTGATTCGAAGTTGTTTTTTTTGTAACATCATAATAAATTCAGTTTAAATGCACGTATATGTTGGCCAGGTGGTTAAGGCCCTCCACTCGTAATCCGAGGGTCGCAGGTTCGAATCCCCGTCACGCTAAATGTGCTCGCTCTTTTATCCGAGGGGGCGTTAAAATGTGTAACATATCCTTTTAAACTAATTAGGCTTAGTAAGTAATACATTCTCCGCGAACAATCACTTCAGATGTGGTTACAAAACGAGCATCTCTTCAACTTTTAAGTAAAAATAGTTTGAAATCGTATTTAAAGAAACAAAATAAAACAGCCAGTGAATATTCTTGTGAATATATTATTAGTAAGGCATATACTGAGCTAAAGATTCTCACATGTGTATATATATATATCCTATAACTTAGGTTATGTCACAGTATCACTGTTGTCGTTGTTTTTGTCAAGTTGCTCTTAGGTGTATATCCTGTTGGGTAGCTCATGTTGGAGTGTATGTATTATGTTGTTAGGTGTATATCCTGTTGGGTAGCTCATGTTGGAGTGTATGTATTATGTTGTTAGGTGTATATCCTGTTGGCTAGCTCATGTTGGAGTGTATGTATTATGTTGTTAGGTGTATATCCTGTTGGCTAGCTCATGCTGGAGTGTATGTATTATGTTGTTTTTGATCAAGTTACTGTGCATATCCTGTTGTGTAACCTTAGGATCAGAAATGCATTATTAAGAGTTTCTGCCTGTAATCAAGACATTGAATGTAACATAGTAAACCCTCTAATGTAAGATAAACGTTTTTTTTTATAGCAACTATGAAAATCATTGTTTACATGTGTAGAGTTCAAGATATTTTAAAAATAACCAGCAATTTGTTGAACACTGGCGATGTGTCAAGGGAAATCTGGACTGATTCCAGAATTGGCCTTCAAAACGTAACTTCGCTAAATCTAATAATAGCGAGAAAGATATAGGACCTAATATATTTTTCTTTTGAAAATATAATAATTTGATAAAAGAAAAGTACCTGGATGGTTAACTCCTTGCTTTCTAGAAACATATAGTTTTGTGTTATTTACCTTTAAAGTCTGTTCGTGTCAATGATCACCTGTTTTATATGCAAAAACGGCTCGTTTGGGTTGAGAAAATATTTCAACCCAAACGAGCCGTTTTTGCATATAAAATTCTCAACAAGTGGGTTTCTCGACGTCACTGAATGATCACTTGTGTCTTTTGTTATTACAGATACTGTTTATATAGACAGTCAACGCCCGGACCAGCCGTTTTATATATGTAACATTCAGTCCTTCTGTAAGGTATGTTTAAACGAGTTTTTTTTTTTCTTATATAGTTATTTAGTTAACCATCATTAACAAATGACAAACAACAGGGTAAATTAATGTTTTCCACTTCAATCATTTCACTATGTATATATATATATATTTTTTTGTATATTGGAATCTTTATCCGAGTAAATACGTATTTTTTTCATTCGAAACATTTACAATATATATAAGTTTTTTTCAACACTAAGTTTATTCAGACAAATCGCGTACGGTGCGTTTAAATGCACGCTTTGTACGCGGTATTGACGCCACGCCTAATTGTACGAACTATTTAGGATCACTTTATTCTAACGCCAACCTATAACTAACATCCAAGCTTTGGGGCGCGCTGGTGCCAATTGATAGTAATGGAAGTTTTATTATAGTAGAGAATGCAGTTCGCAGCTTTTGTGTAACGAGACTCGTGTGCACGCGCGTTTAACAAGTGCAGGTGATATTATAATGTCAAAATAATAAAACCTCTTCATGAAACTGTATATATATATATATATATATAGCTGTGAACAAAAGTATCTAACTATATACTTAATCTGCAATACTATATAACAAGTGTTTTAAAGTTTCATTAATTTTGTTCTGTCAAAATGACCGAGTTTTATGCGATCGTAAAGAAATTCACATAACCAGTGGAACGAAACGTAAATTATTTTGATAATACTTTGAGTGAAGTGTGCGAGTAGTCCTTTGTTGGTCCTTATAAATTCACATAACCAGTGGAACGAAACGTAAATGATTTTGATAATACTTCGGGTGAAGTGTGCGGGTAGTCCTTTGTAATGGTCCTTATAAATTCTCTAACTAGTGGAAAATAACTATTTACTTCGATGGTGCTTCATATGCAGTAGAATTAATTCTTAAGAGTTTTCGGAGTTATTGTAGGGAACTTCACTGACATTTATTTTATGTTTGTTTGAAGTTAAGCACAATGGGCTACTTGTGCTCTGCCCACCATGAATGGTTATGAGCCCCTGTGCCACAAGGGGTGAGGGCTCCCATTTTATGAGTGGAATAAACGAGGAATTGCATAAAGAGGGGGGTAAATATTATAATAACTTAACAGGAATAATAATTTTCTCTGAGAAAGAGATTGGAAACACAAGGAAGGAAAAAACATACCGAATTCACTGATGTTGAAATTTGTGCGTGCCCCGTGCTCGTGATAAATATGTTTTAGTGGCTGTAGTCGTCTCTGTCTTGCACTTTCTTAATTTCAACTCACTTAAAAAAGCTTGACTCGCAAAAGTGTACACAAAATGTTGTAACTTGAAAAGGCTTAACTCATAAAAGTGTACACAAAATGTAACTTGAAAAGGCTTGACTTACAAAAGTGTACACAAAATGTTGTAACTTGAAAGGATTGACTCACAAAAGTGTACACAAAATGTTGTAACTCGAAAAGGCTTGACTCACAAAAGTGTACATAAAATGTTGTAGTAACTTGAAAAGGCTTAACTCACAAAAGTGTACATAAAATGTTGTTGTAACTTGAATAGGCTTGACTCACTAAAGTGTACATAAAATGTTGTAGTAATTTGAAAAGGCTTAACTCATAAAAGTTTACATAAAGTGTTGTAGTAACTTGAAAAGGCTTAACTCACAAAAGTATACATAAAATGTTGTAGTAACTTGAAAAGGCTTAACTCACAAAAGTATACATAAAATGTTGTAGTAACGCTCTCTCAATCGCAAAATACTTTTCGTTTGTTTCTATGATCCTTTGTTGTTGTTGTTTTTGTAATCGCATCGCTGAAATTACTACTTATTGAATAGACTGATCGACTCAGTGTAGCTAAGCCCAACTTTACCGTATTGTAACTGTGATTACTCCTACTTGTATCGAACGAATCTCTAAATTACTCTATATTCATAGAACATTTTCATTTGTTTCTTATTAAGCGCAAAGCTTACAGATGGCTACTATCTGTCCTGTACCCAAGCGGGTATCGGGACACGAATGTTATACCTTGTTACTTCCCACTCACAGGAAACAAAGCTGTTGGCTGAAAATTTTTTTTATTTTAACAAATAATGCTCCGTATTGCGGAGTCCTAGGTGCATTATGAGAGTACTCGTCAAATTTCTAGAGCTGACAGGGAATAGAGTTGATTGGTTGTTTTCCATCTCGTCTATCACATGAAAATTAGAAACGCCTAACGCAGATGTAGCTGAAACGTATTAACTACGCAATTTCCTAGCGAAACGCAGATCAACCTGTATTATTGTTACGTTTTAATAATGTAAGTTTGTTTGATTAGAATTAAGCATAATGCTACACAATGGGCTATCTGTGTTCTGCCCACTACGGATATTGAAACCCGGTTGTTAGCAATATGAGTCCGTAGACATACAGCTGTGCCACTGGTTTGGTAGTTATGTAAGAACATTTTCTAGCGATATTCAGAATTATGTTAACAATATAAGAACACTTCCTAGCAATACGCAGACCAACGTAAATTATCGTTACGTTTTAATAACATGATAATCTGAACCACGTGGGATTTTTTTGTAAAGTATGTTTCTCAACTGTCGAGGAATGCGTTTCTAATACCGTTGCGCTGCAGAGTGTAATGAGTTACGTGGACATTTTTAAGCTAATTATTACGAAATATTTAACAACAATGATTAACGAAACCTTCACTACGTTTGTATTTTGGTTTTTCTGCATACCGTCAAATAGTTTGAGTAACGCGAAACACAGATAAAATGAAAGTGTTAACGTGGGTTGATTGCGATGGGTGAAAAGTTTGTGTTAACGACGTATTTAACTTGCTGGTGTTTCTCTTAAATGGTACTAATATTGGCCTTGGTGGTTTTAATACACTGAGTGGTTCACGTCTTCGTTTTGTCAGAGACACATGTTATTAATGTCACTCTCTTGTCGTATTAGAGTACACGCCGCACTCCCTGCCTGTCCTGATAAAAACATGGGCGTGATTTCATTCATTCCTCCTAACCATCTCGTGCTTTTTGTCACCATCACTATCACGTGATAACTTTCTACCCCTTCCCCATCACCCTAACTCTCTTTTCTCTATCAGCGTGTAGACACCAACACACAGTAACTTAACAATGGTGTCTGAAGGAGGTGCAAAGTGCTTCATTATTTTACAATGACAGTTTGAAAGCGTAAGGAGGTGCTAAAAGTAGCTACTGCCTTGCCAAAGATAACTCAGTGTAGATAGGGTGTGGCGTTATGTCTTCTAAAAACTTAATATAATATAGTAGATAGGGTGTGGAGTTATGTCTTCTAAAAACTTAATATAATATAGTAGATAGGGTGTGGAGTTATGTCTTCTAAAAACTTAATATAATATAGTAGATAGGGTGTGGAGTTATGTTTCCTAAAAACTTAATATAATATAGTAGATAGGGTGTAGAGTTATGTCTCCCAAACACTTAATATAATATAGTAGATAGGGTGTGGAGTTATGTCTCCTAAAAACTTAATATAGTAGATAGGATGTGGAGTTATGTCTCCTAAAAACTTAATATCATATTGTAGATAGGGTGTGGAGTTATGTCTCCCAAACACTTAATATAATATAGTATACAGTTGTTGTACGAGTCATTTATATAAAAGTGTGAGTGCTACATCACCTTCTGTTCCGATTTCTCTCCAAGGTACTCGTGACTACCATTTGTTTCAGTTTTGTAGTCCAGTAGGACTGTGTTTGATCCCTTTGCATTCCTCTATACTTAGTTACGTACCTCACCGTTATTTGTAGGTTTTACATTTATCATGCACTCGACACCTTTGTCAGACTCGAAGGGCTTAGCATGGCCATGTGGTTAAGACACTCGACTCGTAATCTAAGGGTCACGGGTTCGAATCGCCGTCACACCAAATATGCTTGCTCCTTCAGCCATGGGGGCGTAATAATTTGACGGTCAATGCCATTATTTGTTGGTAAAAGTGTAGCCTAAGAGTTGGCGGTGGATGATGGTGACTAGCTGCCTTCCCTCTAGTCTTACACTGCTAAATTAGGGACGGCTAGCGCAGTTAGCCCTCGTTTGCCTTCGCGCGAAATTCAAAAACAAACAGTCTCGAAGACTGGCGACGTCCAACGCTTTTAGTTCTTGAATGAAAATGTTCGTAAGTAATCTCGTGACCACGTGAACTATTATTTTGTGTTTTGCTTGAAGCCCTCGCGCTCTCTAATTCAAAACCTTCAACGCAATATTCGATCACTCACGTGAGATCGGTTGGTTACATGGCGGTTGTTGTTGTTTGCTACTAAGTGCAAAACTACACGAAGGGCTATCTCTGCTCTACCTGCTACAGGTATCGAAACCCGTTTGAAGCAGTAGAAGTCAGCAGGTATACCGATGTGTCATTGGGGGGCGCTACATGACGGATCGAAAACCTTTTGTTGACTAAAAACAAAGTTGTGATAGTAATAAGTAGTTAACTTATAAACGTTTGTTACGTAATTTGTTTGACATGCATCATTCCAGATGTGTTTCTTTGTCACATTTTTATCGGTTTGTTTAAATAGTGTGTGTTAAACTCACATTTTGTGTTATTTGACCTAAACTGTTCACGTAATACGTTTGTTTGTTTGTTTTTGAATTTCGCGCAAAGTTACTCGAAGGCTATCTGTGCTAGCCGTCCCTAATTTAGCAGTGTAAGACTAGAGGGAAGGCAGCTAGTCATCACCACCCACCGCCAACTCTTGGACTACTCTTTTACCAAGGAATTGTGGGATTGACCGTCACATTGTATCGCCCCGACGGCTGAAAGGGCGAGCATGTTTGGTGCGACCGGGATTCGAACCCTCGTCCCTCGGATTACGAGTCGAACATAGTAAGTTTGACACCGTCAGTTAAATTATACTAAGGCTATTACAAGTTTCATAACGTTGTTTGGCCACGGGCTCACCAAATGTTTTTTTTATCAGGGAAAGGGGGGGTAGGCTAAATAAGTCGTAAGGAAGCATCAGTCCCGTGTAGCAAGTTAATGTCACACTGAGGAAATAGATTGAAGAGAGGGGTAGAGGTTATGAATTTAAAATTACACCCCCACGTTTGACAGTTTTTCCAGCACACGATTTAATTGTCCATTACCATCAAATTGCAGTTGAAGACTCCCCCTAGCGACATCCTTATTAGTTAATATTATTCAGTATAAATTTTTGGTCATCAATCTCTTATTATTGTTTATTAAATCATTATGCTAACCTCATAGCCTGTTTTTTGTCGTTTCAAAACTGTTTAATTGTAACTGTCACTCTCTTTATTTTAAAATGGCCTTTATATGTATAAGTATTATTGTGATTATTTTTGTGTCTCTTGTATCACAGTCGGCTGAAGAGCTCTGGACTGAGCGAAACACGTCGTAGGGAATGAATCCGATGGACATAATGTATTTGAAACACTAATATCATATACCCTTTCTGATTCTTGAAAGTCCACAATGGCCTAGATTAGGAATATATGGTTAAATATATAATAGGCTTAAAATAATGTTTTATGACACATAGAATTAGTTACCTTTATTTTTTGGCTCGTAACACTTGTTTGTTTTCAACACATTTTTCACAATAATTGTGATTGCTTATCTCGTAATTTCGCAATGTAATATTGTACCGAAATCGTAATTATATACCATTCGTTGAATGATAAAATATGAAGGATATGATTAAGCGATTTACTGTAATAAATGGTTTTACTTTCAATATCAGTCGTGATCAGAATGAGTAATATTATTGGTAAAGTTTCTTTTTTTTATCCATTTTGAAATTCGTCTTATAATTTTTAGCCGCTGCATATTGGCTCGCATAATGGCTCTGAGTTTTTCAAGTGCAAACTTTTAGCTCGTGGCTGATTTAAAATCTAATTACAATTTTGGAATCAGGATTGATTATTTGGCCACAGCATAGATTAATTTTCTTTAGTCCCGTCTAAGAAAATTTCAAGTGCCGCGGCTATTGAGGATTACCTCTTGTTCTACCTGTTATACTCCTGTAATATTAGAAACATTCCTGTCATGTCCCAGCAGTTTAAACGTGGAGAGATGAAGTAACTTTTTAATATATATAATATTTTTATGGAAGCCTTTTTTATATATCGCTACGAATATACTTATTTGTCTTCCTACCTTCATGTATTATGTATGGTAACACTCAATATGGCAAAGTAAAATCTGAAACCTCACAATCGCAAATTATTGTAAACATTCCAATAAGTTGTAATAAATATTCATTTAGACCAACTTTGCTTTGAAGAGTTTATAAAGCAACAAACCGGAAAATCTGTGACATTTGTTCGGCACTTCGGATGAGTTCGTTTGATTGAACAAAAAGCTTTTTTTCATGTAACTAGTAAAAACCCAGATCGAAAATCACTGTATACGTAATTGGCTATGTGACGTCACCAAACGCTAACAGTACTCTCTCCTGTCATTCCAAGATGGCTGAAATACGATGAAAGCTTGTGACTAGACTCGTTGCTGGTGAGAATAACAAGCCATTCCTCTGATATTTTAGTTCAAAACCGTAATTCTATCTGTTTTTTGTTGATAATACAGTCTACGTAAAGGGTATTTGCTCAACTTTTATAAGGTAAGTTTTTCTTACTGACTTGTTAATGTATAGTCGTGAATGGGGGGAGGGAATATACCAGGCACACAGAACAACGTTTTGCTGGTTTGTACGAGCCACGTACTTCAGAGCTATGCCGTTACGAAACTCTTCTCGGCGGTTGGCACGCTTACTAGGTGATCGGTCAGTGAGTGCGGTAAGCCATTCGCACTGTCTGTTCACGTGTGGGTAAGAACGAGCAGTTAAGAGAAGGGGAGGGGGGACATATTTTGACATGCATTTTGTAGAATGGGAGGTGGAGTTTCTAATAACCGTACCCTAGCGTCACACAACTAGACAGTTTTAAGGTTTAAAAACATACAGGTGAACTCGTGATGACGAGAAATCCACTTTTAAGTAAAAAATGTATTTTAAAGTCATCTGGTATGGGTATTAAAATAAAGTAAAGAACAACATTTCGGCCTTCTTAGACCATCTTCAGGTTAATGTGAAGGTCGAAACCTTCTTCTGTACATTATTTTAATACCCACACCACCCGTCGTTCAGCTGAAATAAATGTTCTCAGAGATATATCCTCCATATGTTAAAAAATCTCTGATAATGAAAGAAAAAAGTGTGAAAAACTTCGTCGGGCTAGTTTCATATTTAAAATTAAATTACTAATAATTAGTAAAAATAATATAAGTTACCGTACAGTATCGAATACAAATCATTTCGGAACTGTACGGACGTAATAATAATCCCTCGAACATGATACCGAAACTTGTTAGAACAGTGTATAAGATATAAGAATGTAACGTAAACCACTGTCTAGTTATGAACAGTGTATGAGATGTAGGATTATAACGTAAACCACTGTCTAGTTATGAACAGTGTATAAGATGTAGGACTGTAACGTAAACCACTATCTAGTTATGAACAGTGTATAAAATGTAGGATTATAACGCAAACCACTGTCCAGTTATGAACAGTGTATAAGATGTAGGACTATAACGTAAACCACTATCTAGTTATGAACAGTGTATGAGATGTAGGATTATAACGTAAACCACTATCTAGTTATGAACAGTGTATGAGATGTAGGATTATAACGTAAACCACTGTCTAGTTATGAACAGTGTATAAGATGTAGGACTGTAACGTAAACCACTATCTAGTTATGAACAGTGTATGAGATGTAGGATTATAACGTAAACCACTGTCTAGTTATGAACAGTGTATAAGATGTAGGATTATAACGTAAACCACTATCTAGTTATGAACAGTGTATGAGATGTAGGATTATAACGTAAACCACTGTCTAGTTATGAACAGTGTATAAGATGTAGGACTGTAACGTAAACCACTATCTAGTTATGAACAGTGTATGAGATGTAGGATTATAACGTAAACCACTATCTAGTTATTAACAGTGTATAAGATGTAGGATTATAACGTAAACCACTGTTTAGTCTCTCTCTTTCTCTCATTGTCTGGGTATATAAATTTTGTATGCCCTGGAGGGTAAGGTACATTAGACCCAGTATTTAGTTATGCATTAATTTGGTTCGTTTTGAAATTTTCGCATACTTACTGGAGGACTATCTGCGTTAGCCGTCCCTAATTTAACAGTGTAAGACTAGAGGAAAGGAACCTAGTCATCACACCCGCTGCCAACTCTTGGGCTACTCTTTTACCAACGAACAGTGAGATTGACCGTAACATTATAACGCCCCCACGGCTGAAAGGGCGAGCATGTTTGGCGCGATGGGGATGCGAACCCGCGACCCTCGGATTACGAGTCGAGTGCCTTAACCACCTGGCCATGCTGGGCCTAGTTATGTACTGGAGATACGAATGCAGCTTAACTTCAATATGTTATTATGAGCCCTTTCTCACACATACAAACTGTTTAAAACCATTTTAAAATGTGAGCATAATAACACAACCCTAGTGTGTAGCTAGAAACCATGTTTGAGATGTGAACATTATCTCAGTACGTAGCTAGAAACGTATATACGTATGCAAAGAACACATGAAATGTTGTAATAAATATAAACCGTACCTATGGCCTTTTGTTTGCACCGTGAAAGTAACTTGCGTGCAAGCCAGAAACATTATAATAAATAAAGTATCGAGACGTATGTCATTTTGCATACCCTTAATGTCTTCAAACATGATTACACGGCCATTTATCCATTGATCGACATTATGCTATTTTATGTTATAAAGACCACGCAAGCTCCTTATGGGGCTTCAAATAGCGGCACACGAATTGCAGGACAGACAGACCCTTGTTTTTTACGTGTTCATGGAAATATAGCTTGTTGAGAATATTAATTATAGGTGGACCTGGGCGTGGTGTAAGTCGTAAACAGATCAAATTGAAACTGAGTATGGGCGTTTCCTGTACTGACAGGAAGTAATTGTCTTAATTCTGTGTCACTGATGTCGTTAAGATATTGGTTTGTCACCCGTCACTATACCGGACAGCACTGAGTGAGACAAATTATTCCTCAGCATATGTGAACTGATAAAGTAAAGAGTATCGTTTCATATTAACGTGTTATATTCTGCCACCAGGTAGAGCTTGTTTGTTATTTAATGATTTGTATTTATATCAATACTGAGAGACTGAGGTTTTTAGGGTGTTTTAGTCTCTAGCGTCCACACTTAGTAGCAGAAAAAAACACACACCTGTGTTTAATGACGAAAAGCAACACCTGTTATACACCATCAGACACCATTGTTATTTTCCTAAACAAACTGTGTGACGAAACATTTTAGGGCCTGGCATGGCCATGTTAAGGCGTGCGACTCATAATCTGAGGGTTGCGGGTTTGCATCCCCGTTGCGCCAAACATGCTCGCCCTTTTAGCCATAGGAACGTTATAATGTGAAGGTCAATCCCACTATTCGTTGGTAAAAGAGTAGCCCAAGAGTTGGCGGTGGGTGGCGATGACTAGCTGCCTTCCCTCTTGTCTTACACTGCTAAATTAGGGACGGCTAGCACAGATAGCCCTCGAGTAGCTTTGTGCGAAATTCAGAAACAAACTAAACATTTTCAATGTGGTGTTATATTCGTAATTTCGTTAGGTAAAAATTGCGTAAACCGAACACGACTGCAGTTTCGTTTTTTTGAGGTCATGTGTTAAATCAAAACTGCGAAACTAGCGTAAAGGTTGAATAATTTTTTTTCACAGATAATGGAGAAAGAAACCTATTGACCTTAAAGTATTTGTTGGACTTCTGTGGAATTGGGACAGCAATGGTGTGGACATCACAGACTCGTATTTTGCCCTTTATTAAAACTGAAGCTTGGTACCTTGTTATAATTTATGACGTAACAATTTCAGTCGCGGCAAAGCGGCTCGTAGAACGGCTCTGTTTTTTAGCTCATTACTCGGTTGGTCATCTCTTGACCAACTCCGACCAACTCGTAATCCGAGGGTCGCGGGTTCGCGTCCCCGCGTCGCGCTAAACATGCTCGCCCTCCTAGCCGTGGGGGCGTTATAATGTGACGGTCAATCCAACTATTCGTTGGTAAAAGAGTAGCCCAAGAGTTGGCGGTGGGTGGTGATGACTAGCTGCCTTCCCTCTAGTCTTACACTGCTAAATTAGGGAAGACTAGCGCAGATAGCCCTCGAGTAGCTTTGTGCGAAATTCCAAAACAAACAAACAATCTGAAAGAATCTTAATTTGAGGGTAGGCTAGTAGAGAATATGATGAGTAATACGATTGAAATCGTGTATTCGTTCGCCCAACGGTTGGTATTGCTGGCCCACAAAAATATAGCCTATTAATAGGAGAAGAAAAGTTTCACAGATTAAGTTACTCTAATCTTGTCTAAAAGAATATCAAGCGTTGCGACTACTGAGGATATCCTCATGTTTTGCTTCACTTCTCAAGCATGAACTTGGTGAATTTAATGTATATAATCCTCGAGGAAGCATCCTAGCTATAGGTAAACAGACAATTCTCTCAATGTCAGGATGAGGTTCACATTTAAGCTATGCCAGGCGTAGCTAGGTGGGTTAAGGCATTCGACTCGTAATCTGAGGGTTGGAGGTTAGAATCTCCGTCGCACCAAACATGCTTGCCCTTTCATCCGTGGGGGCGTTATAACATGACGGTTAGTCCCACTATTCGTTGGCAAAAGAGTAGCCCAAGAGTTGGCGGTTGGTGGTGGTGGTGACTAGCTGCTTTCCCTCCAGTCTTACACTGCTAAATCAGGGACGGCTAGCGCAGATAGCCCTTGAGTAACTGCGCGAAATTCAAACCAAACCAAACCATTTGAACTATGGTGGAATTTTAACTGGGCGAAAACTTCGCTGTGCGATCATCATCTACTGATGGAATGTGTTTAACAAGTTAAACAAGACCTGAGTTGTTAACCATTTTTATAATATTTTTTAAAGTCGATTGTGACACAGCGTTTGTAGTGGGGTCATCGTTTTTGCAATAAAAAAAAATCAAATGCCTTTATTGTAAGTAGAGGAATCAGGTATATCATTTAGGTTTTATAAATTTCAGTTGTGCCAACGGGCAGTGTTTTTTGTTTGGTTGGGGTGTTTTTGCTGGTTGCCTTCCTTGTGGTCAGTAGTTAAAAATTAGAAATTAGTGACAGCTACACCTGAAACGGTGTCCGGAGTAAGTGGTAAGTTGTCTTGGCTGTGAATTCTACGGTTTTTGCAAAAATGTGTTCTCCACATTGGACCGTGGATATATTGTAAGAGTAACGGTCAAGCCCCACTGTTCGGACAAACAAAAGTAATTCAATAGGTGGGGTTTGCTCAGCACAGATAGTCCTTGTGTAGTAAACCGTGTGTAGAAACTCGAAGAAACAAATAAACCTAGAAGTTACTGACAGTGCGTTTAGCACACGTACGCATGATGTGTCACTTACGTTGAACATTTCTGTTGCTGTTGGAGTTTGTTTCATCACTTGTAATAATTTTGTAAGAATACTTGTCACAATTACCACCATCCACCATAAATGCTGTTACAGCATTGAAAGCGCATTTATATATATGTGTGTCTGTGTGTGGAATATTTAAATTATATCGTAAATGTTTTTTTAAAGTATAGTCATGTTATTAGAAGGATACATATCTTATTAGTGTCTGTATCTGTAAGGCGTGATTTTGTCGTTTGTTGTTGCTGAGTTGTTTATGTTTCAGATCTTGAATAACACAACTGAGAGAATGACCGCACGTAAAATAGCGTATTAGTGTATACCAGGTATCCTGTGTGTAAGTCCCGACAGTATTTTTTATCCACGTAAGGGAACGTGTACTGTTCAACCAGTGCCCAAAACGTTTCTATCACTACATGATTAGGTACGTTCAAACAGCTTCTTACTTGAATCTTGCTAGCTTCATCCAAATTCCTGTGGCATTCGTGAGGAATTATTGGGATTACGGCCAACAGTGTCGTTAACAGCGAGGATACCCACCTGATGAAACAGTGCATTATAATCGTTATAGAGAGAAACGAAGGTGAAGTATATTTAATTGTCTCTACTGGTGATCAAGCTGATTTTTAGTTTTGATCTAAGTTCACAACTCGCTGTGATCGTATGTTATCATTTTAAATCTATTTCGTAATGATTCTATATCCCCCAGTAATGCCCTTTGCCCTGTGAAATATTGAAGGTAATATTTTCTTTCGACTCGTGGCATGCGGAAAAATGGACATTGATTGACACTATTGTGATACAGGGAATTTTACTTTTTGATTATGGTTTTCTCTATTTATTATTCCTTCTAATTTCTTTTTAGTTTATCTATGAATTTTCTGTTATATTAAAACGCTAAGTCATCTAGCTGATCATTTTGATTTTGAGTAAATATGCGTGTATTATGAAACTGTCATAATACTGTTTGTTGAACCGTACTTGTAGCAATGTGTTATTTTAGTGCATTACAGTTTGTTGGACCCGGCATGGCCAGGTGATTAAGGTACTCGCCTCATAATCAGAGGGCTGCTGGTTCGAATCTCCGTCACACCAAACATGCTCGTTTTTTAAGCTGTAGGGACGTTATAATGTTACAGTCAATCCCACTATTCGTTGCTAAAAGAGTAGCTCGAGAGTTGTTTGTTTGTTTTGAATTTCCGCGCAAAATTACACGAGGGAAGGCAGCTAGTCATCAACAGCCACCGCCAACTCTTGGGCTACTCTTTTACCAACGAATAGTGGGATTGACAATCACTTTATAACTCCCCCACTGCTGAAAGGGCGAGCATGTTTGAAGTGACGAGGATTCGAACCAGCGACCCTCGAATTTAGAGTCAAGCGGCCTACACGAGGGCTTTCTGCGCTAGCCATCCCTAATTTAGCGGTCAATCTCGGGTAGTGTCCATTACAGAACAAAAAGTAAACAAAAAGGCGGTACTTATTTGTTATGTTTGTCATTCCTTTGGTGTGAGAAACCTTTATCGATAGCCATTAAGCTCTTGTAAAATACGACACTGCTCTGAACTTAGCTGATAACAAAATTGTGTCTCTTATCTCGTGCTGTCAAGTCGTGTAGAGAGAGTTATGGAAATATACTGGATGAAATACATTCTTGTATTACTGTGGGAAAGTCACGTTGTAGAACAGAAAAACCATCATAAGAATCACTTCGTTAAAGAGTGGACTGAACAACGTAATGTTTAGTGGAACAGAGTTGGTCAAAATTTATCTTTGTTCTTAAATAAAGGCTTCTAATGTTATTCTTCTGTGACTACACACATTTGTATATCTTTGGGTGTGTGTATATGTATTAGCTATTTAGGAAATGCTCTTTAAAACACTTACCAATGATATTTGTATTTTTGTAAAATCGTTTCATGGATGAAACCTCAACATAATTGATTTTTTCCCTATACAAATAGCAGTAAGGAAGTACGGTATTTAAACACACGTCATTTCCGCTGTACTAGTACCAATAACACTTCGCCATCAAGCGTGTAATATCAAAGTCAGAGATGTCAGAGGTCCCACTTACCACATCTGTTCGTGCACATTTCATCTGTTTATAGGTTAATTCAAAAAGGCCTCATTCATTGAAAGAGTCGTACACATTTCATAGCGCCTGAAAGGACCTGAAGTTAGAGACGTTCCAGGCTTCTGGGAGCTAGAACGTGAAAAATTCGTGTAGTGTGTGTTTCCTCACTAAGCCTCGGGCTCGGTGGAGAACGGAGGGGGACACGAGGTGTTGGAGAAATGAATGATTACTCACCAAGTGCTGGACAGTACCCATTGTTCTGAGTGGTAGAGCAAGTTTTTTTTGTCTTTTTATGTAACAATTCAATTTAGTTAACATACCTTAATAAAACCTCCATTATATGACTACACTATTGACATTTTATATTATATGTGTCACGTAATGTGACTCTGGGTACCATCATTGGTTAAATTCAACTACACTGTTATATATTCCCACCAGGGCAGCTTAACTCCCATCACTTGATTTACCGTTCTGTTATATTAATAACTTTCTGGTCACTCCAAACATGTTCGCCCTTTCAGCCATAGAGGCGTTGCAATGTCACGATCAATCCCGTTATTGTATAGCAGTTGGCGGTGGGTGGTATTTACTAACCACCTTTCCTCTAGTTTTACACTACTAAATTAGGGACGGCTAGTGTAGATAGCCCTCGTGTAGCTTTGCACAAAATTCAGAAACAAACAAATAATTAACTTGTTGGAATGTGCTAGAAAAACAAATTAATGACATCACTAAAACTTATCTTCCATATCTTACGTGAATAACGTACTTTTTTGAAATTTTCATTAACGGGGGATTTTTTTCTCCCCTTACTTTGTAAA
This sequence comes from Carcinoscorpius rotundicauda, assembly GCA_011833715.1. Lineage (NCBI taxonomy): Eukaryota > Metazoa > Arthropoda > Merostomata > Xiphosura > Limulidae > Carcinoscorpius > Carcinoscorpius rotundicauda. The sequence goes on along the minus strand of CM022394.1, from coordinate 124,556,493 downwards.
AGAAAAAAAGTTTATCGTGTATATTTTTGTTATTATGGGATATCCGAAGCCAGCTCTAGACACGTATTCAGATAAGAAATATGGGTGTTTTTAAAGCCATCATATCAACCACCCTCCCTTCGCTTCTGAAAGGAACTGTTCACCCCGTATTCCCGCCGTATTCTCTATTTAAAAAAAAACAACAAAACAATCTCATTACACGAATGAAATAAGCATATACTAGTACAACGATGTTTCCCTTCTAGCATAATGTAACTTGTATTCCCAGTTGAAAATTAATGTTGGTCGTGTACCGTAGAAGAAATGTAATTTTCCATCTTTTATTCGTAGAATTAGTCTGTATCATGCACGTTGTGATATAAAACCTCCAGTTCGTTACAGAAGATTATCTTTTGAACGTACTAGAACATTATAATTACTTGCTGGGTTGTAGAACGGCGTAATTAATTTAATGAGAACTTCCGAGTGAAAGTAAGGAAGAGTGTACAATATGTCGACCTCACCATCTGCTGGCGCGTCCATTCGTTCAATACCACGACTCTTCATACCGGCTGGGTCACAATAAAGTCAGCAGTGAATGAGACGTCATTCATTTTATCAAATAGTTTGATAACAGATGTTACGGCGTGAAGTAGATGAAGCTATTTCACTATTTTTCTATGGTAGAATTAAAGAATATCGTTTACATATCTAATAGAAGATTGACGAATTTTCTCTTAATACAAGTATGTCAGGTTCTCCGTTTGACGTCTCACAAAAACTTAAAATACCAAATACGTCAATTTTAACTTACACGCGTAGCAGTGTAAAAAACAACAACAGAGGCAACTATTCAGTTTATTTGGTGTATAATTTTGTAAACTGTCTTTTAGAGTGAGAATTTTAAAGCGCAACTTGTTATATGGCTTGCTGTTTCAACTTCTAACAGCGACATAAGTCTTAACTTATTCTATTACTGTTGAAACGATACTTATATGATGTGGTAGCCCTCCCCTGTGTCTTAGCAGAAGTCTAAGGACTCGTAATAATAATAAAAATTGGGTCTAGGTTACCTGCTATGGACAGATCACATATAGCCTGTTGTGTTGCTCCGTGCACATATACAATTAAATGAAAATCGTCTGACGTAAGAAACTGCCCTCTAGTGGTTACATTGTTGTATTTTAATTCCACCAGCGGCGCTGTAACTCTCAGGATATTACAGATATCCAATAAAAAAACGAAAGTTGCTTAGTTTTTCAGGATTTTATATTATTAACGGCAAAAATATATAGTGTAATAATATGTCGGCCACTCTGAGAGCAAATAATATAGTGTAATAATGTCGACCACTTTGAGAGCAAATAATATAGTGTAATAATATGTCGACCACTCTGAGAGCAAATAATATAGTGTAATAATGTCGGCCACTCTGAGAGCAAATAATATAGTGTAATAATATGTCGACCACTCTGAGAGCAAATAATATAGTGTTATAATATGTCGGCCACTCTAAAAGCAAATAATATAGTGTAATGATATGTCGACCACTCTGAAAGCAAATAATTTTGTATAATAATGTCGATCACTCTGAAAGCAAATAATATAGTGTAATAATATGTCGGCCACTCTGAGAGCAAATAATATAGTGTAATAATATGTCGGCCACTCTAAAAGCAAATAATATAGTGTAATAATGTGTCGACCACTTGGAAAATAAGTAATAATGTGTAATATTAGAACAGTTATATACGATTATTGGTCGCCATTTTGAATTAGTGCTACACTTAGAAACAATGTACGATAAAAGTTTTGTCTTTACAATGATTTTACCAGTCTCGCTAAATTTGGTATTATAATAAATCTTTTTAACGTGGACCACTGATTGTGAGAAATATTCAAGACATGGTTGAATATACACGCCTATTGGTTGTTGTTGTTTGTGTTCGTCTGCAGTCTCTGACAACACTGTAATTATTAATTTTTTTTATATCGTTCTATAATGGTTGGGTTAACTTATTATTACTGACTAATTTTGTAATTGAGGGGGTCTAAATCACTCATTTTCTGTGTAAAACACATTGTAATAATTATCTGGATTAAATGAAATGTATACAATATTTTTGTTTAACTGTATGTGTGTTAGTTCTTTTACCAACGAAATCATGGACCAACAAATAATTCTGTGTATAAATGATATAGAAACATATGTTTAATAATCTGAGACCTATATGACCTCGTCGTTACTTCTTGGGGTAATCCGGTTAGAACTCTGATTAAATCCATGTGACCTCGCTATTATTTCTAGGGTTAATATGGTTTAAAAGTCTGATAAGATCCAAATGATCTGGCAGTTACTTCTAGCGTTAATCCGATTAAAAGTCTGATGAAATTCATGTGACCTGGTCTTTACTTCTAGGGTTAATCTGAAACTGAGAATGACAGCTCTGAAGTGAAACTCGCCCTCGGATTAAGGTTTAACGTAGACAAATATTGTAGGCTCACGCGCAGGAAGCGAAGGGGTGGGGAAGTAAGAGAGTGGTCGGTTTTTAAAGTAATATACAACCTCTAAAATACTATTAACTCGTTAGATTTACACGGAAATTGGCTTCAATAGGGTTTAATTTATTTCACATTAGACAGTACAAAAGTAATGATAAAAGATTGAACGAAAGTGAATTGAAATCTTTGAGACGTAACACATTTGAGGTAATGTTGTGACGTTTCTCTTTAGAGTAACTAAAATGCAGTATTTATTAAGGTTAGTGATAAATGTACCCTAAATTGTAAGCTACATGCTAGTCACGATTATTCCATGAATTCCTTCAGTGTGTTTCCTTCCGTGTTATTTATTTCAGCAATTTAGGCTTACCAGGACAGCCCCCTAAAGAGCAAATCAGAAACCCGTGGTGCTCGCACACAGTCATGCGTGTTGTGGTCACTGCCAAACACCCAGCACTCAGATAATAACTAAAAATAAAATAAAGAAAAATGTGTTAATACGTGTATCTACTGGCGCAACGTGTAAATACGGAAGACAGTAATTAGTTACTTTCAAATAATAATAACGTTCTTATGCAAATGTTGCAGTTTCCTTGTAATACGTACTACGTCACTCATTACCTGAAACATGGAAAAACGTTGTACATCGAACGTTTTCATGATTTTTCGAATAGATCATGTAATGGTCCCTTGTGTTCGGAAACGTTGTTATGTTAGTATCCGTCTCGTGTGTGATAAATGTTCCTCCGGAATAATCGCTAACTCGAATTTTTTTTTGTTATCCAGATAAACTTCAAATGCCTGTTGCTATTAATTCCCATAGCAATCGTGACGTGGGAGCCTAATTTAGCTGAAATTACTTTAGTTTGAGAAAGTAAAGAAGTCGGGCGTAACTGGGCTTGTCTGTAGTAACAATGAGTCAGTTGGATAGCAACAGTACCAGCTGTTTGGGGTGTTTTTTTCTGAAAATCCCTAAAATAAAACTTTTAATATATCCGCTTATTCCTTACAGGAAAATCAAACAAACTGGATAATGTCTCTGACGTACACGAAACTTTTATACAATATTTGTTTGTACGTCGCTCATTTCTGTTTGGAAAAAGTACAGTTTTCTCAATGCATATTGTTTTCCAACACTACAAAACTTACTGATATTTGTTGTTGTTTGTACCAGAGTTAAACTAAATGTTCCCTGATTCACTGTGTCAAGTTTTGCAGTGTGCACTTTGTTATGGAAATGCTGAGTCGAACAATATTTTCACCTCGCCAGTGACAGGACCCTTCTAAACACAGACACCCATGACTTACTTTTATTAACTGTCGACAGTGTACGTTATGACAGTCACACGTATTTCAGTGGTACAAATCTTGATTAGCTGCGACGTGATGTCTTATGTATGTTAAAGATGTTACATAAACGTTTGGGAAAAAAAAAAAAAAGAAGTGAAATAGTGGTTCTCTGATGAACATTATTTTAAAATTTAAGTCACAATAGCCATCTGGTATTCCGGCCTCAACACACATGTGTATATGTGATTAAATATAACGACAGTATTTTCTTTCTGTAGCAGTATGGTGTCACTTTTGCTAACCACAATTTTACATAAGAACCTTAAAAAGGCCTGGCATGACCAGGTGGTTAAAGCACTCGACTCGTAATCCGAGGGTCCTGGGTTCGAATCCTCGTTCCACTAAACATGTTCGCACCTTTCAGTCATGGGGGCGTTATAAGGTACGATCAATCCCACTATTCGTTGGTAAAAGAACAGCCCAAGAGTTGGCGGTGAGTGGTGATGAATAACGCCTTCCCTCTAGTCTTACATTGATAAATTAGGGACGGCTAACGCAGATAGCTCTCGTATATATTTGCGCGAAATTCAAAGAATGAACAAACAAAGCAGAATAAGTCGTTTTCCAAAGTGTTTCAACGTTAAGTTGGGCGTATTGGTGGTTAAACAAGTCTGCTTCGATAGTTTTAAGGCAGATAGACGTAACTTGAAACTAATGTAATTCTTTTGTAAACTAAAATGAATTTAGTGTTGTTAGGTGCCGTGTTGTTTGTTAGTGTGTAATATTACACCCTTTATCCATTTTTTTATCGCTGTCTTTTATCTCTTTACAACTCACATACATTCGACTACAATTTATTCCACATGCTGTGAGGTGTTGAACTTCAGAGTGCACAAAGAGGAGAGAGACCCACCCCTTCCCACCAATACTTTTCAATTCTGCTTCTTTTACAGAGCTACAGCCTAAGGATTAGCAGTACCCCTTAATAACACGTTCTGTCCAGGAAGTCTGACGCGGCTATTCATATATTAGGCGCTGGCAGAATAAAAGTAACCATCGCGTACAACAATTGAGTTAAAACCTCTAGCGCCCTCTTCACTTCGATCGCCTTTCTTGTCAATTATGTGACTAGAAGAAAATTGGCGGATTTTAAATTTTGACAAACCCAGAAAAGCTGCCCTAAGCCTAAAATGTAAGAGTAGATAAAAAATATGTAAGTTCATAGTTTTCTCACATATCGTTCAGCCATAAACCCTGATATTTTAATGTTTTTTGATAGACACCAATTTGTTATATTTTATTATTGATATAAATCTGTAATAACATTTACTGTTGTTTAAATTATCTTAACCAAACCTGCATTCTCGACTTTCACAAATTTTATAGCAACCCCATTCGTTTCTGTTGCGTGATTAACCTACGGGTAATATAATAATAATAATAAAAGAATGAAAATCTGCAGCTAGTTTTAATAATGTAAGCTTTTATTGTATTCTATTGCTTTTGTCACATCACTATAAAACTAATGCCAAGTATTTTGTAAAAGCCTTGTTTGTGTTTGAGCACAAAGCTATAACTAAGGCTTACTGTGGTCCATCTGTTAGTTGTCGGTATCGAAACTAATTTTCAGCCAACTGACTTACCACTGAGCCACACGAGGGCTTAAGGAAATGTGAAAATATTGAAATGTTTGTTATATAATTTTATGTTATAAAATACTAGAAATATAATTATAAGTAAAAATGTAATCTCAAAGAGAGCAACAACCAATGTAATATGTCCAATTTCCAGGGGTGGGAGGATTTTTTCAACCACTTATGTGGACTGTTCAATTTGCAAATTGGTAATCTCTGATTACGCCTGAGAGCTGTAAACATGCAGTCACAGAGTAATCTTGTTGCCACGATACTTGCATGTGTACTTAGGCCTACTGACTGATACTTACGAACTATCGCTTAGATCGGAAAGCTTAGAAGCACGCCTATATTTAAGATGCACATTTCGGCTACTGAAAAAGCCTACATCTAGGCCTAATTATGTAATTCGATTGGTAAGAACACGAGAATCACAAGAATAAACACACAGTTTCTAGGCCTGTGACGCAATAAAACAATTCAACAGACCAAACTGTAGGGGGGATGATTGTATGCACCTTACCCCCCACTTACGTCCCTGCTAAGTACTGTTATAACACAGGAAGGAGTTTCAAAGTGCGTGTGCTTTGCTAGACATGCATATTTTACGGTGAAAAGAAATAAATTGAAAGGAAAAAAAGTCGCATTTCATTTAAACCTCATAAATAAAGTAATAAAACAAAATAAAACAAAACTGACAGTTCATGACTTCTACACATTTGACAACACAAATTATGTGTGATGTCATCACACGTACCCAATCCAGAAAATGAAACATTTAGATTAAAAAAAAACATACTTTTAAATAATAAATAATGGTTTGTTTAAATAATATTGAAGTTATTTTATTTTATCACCAAAACTTTGACAATATTTTGTTGTTGGTTGTTATTTTTTCAATACATCATTAGTTGGTAGTTATTGAAGATCTGATTCGTGTGTGTTCGTGTTTGTATTGGAACTTCTTTCCTGGATTCGATTTTACAATGAAAGGTTGAACGTATATATAAGGAAGGATCTCCTAAAAGCAGCTCCCGTGCAACCAAAACCAGTTTAATCTCGGAGTGTGTCAGGCTAGTCCTTCCCAAGAAAATTTAATATAATAACATAGTTTACAGCTACCATGTATGTTGAATGTGTAAAAGTTGAAATGCTACAGAACCACTTTTCGATTTCTCTATTGTTCTTCTGCCAAATGAGCTAATTTATTGAAGTTATTTTAAAATTATAAATATTATTTTTAACAGTAAAAACTGGCCCAAATGACTTTTTTTTTTTAGTTTTAGTTTTTATATAAAAGTATTTGTAGTTATCAACTGTCTTGTACTGAACCTGTATTTGTGCGAGATTATGAGAGTCACACAAAATTTGGCGCGAAATCATTTCAACTGGTTAAGTGCAAATTATCTGTTAATTATGTTTCTGGTAAACTATCTGAAATTAATTTAATAACTGAACTTGTCATCGGCTGTAAAAATAAAGAAAAATGGACAGTATTTGTAGCTTAATAGTTTATTAAGTGATGTTGCCCCTGTAATTTTAAGCCTGTTTGTTTGTTTTTTTGAATTTCGCACAAAGCTACTCAAGGGCTATCTGCGCTAGCCGTTTTTAATTTAGCAGTGTAAGATTAGAGGGAAGGCCAACTCCACCGCCAACTCTTAGGCTACTCTTTTACCAACGAATAGCGGGATTGACTGAAACTTATAACGCCCCCACGGCTGAAAGGGAGAGCATGTTTGGTGTGATGGGGATTCGACTCGAGACCCTCAGATTACGAGTCGGATTTTTTAACCACCTGGCCATGCCGTGACTCAAAATGGCTCTTAGTGTTACAGAAATCTTATCAGTACCAGTGGCAGGAAACGTGCCATTTCATTGTGTCAACCTATTTCTAAACGTGAAAACAAGTATAGTTCCGACTGCTTTCCCTCCCGCTAGTACAGCGGTATGTCCATGGATTTCCAACGTTAAAATCGGGGGTTCGATTCCCCTCGGTGGGTTCAGTAGATAGCCCAATGTGACTTTGCTATAAGAAAACACTCACTCGATTGCTTTCGTTTACATGGTTTTATTATAACACTAGTTTCTCTTTTCTTACCTTCTTTATTATTGTTGTAGCGTGTTATAGTACATTTTCATTCGGCAAACAGAGACTACCTGGTGAAAATAATGCGAAGTGCTGTACACGTAACGTAAACAATTGAAGAAATAACTCTAATGTTTACTGCTGGCTACTTTAATTTGTACAGAATTGTAGGCCTAAGTTCACAAATGACGTTTTCTCTTTCAGCGGAATTTCTTCGTTAACCGACTCATTACAAATGAACGCGGTAACTCACTGACTTATCAAAAATATTTTAATTGATATAATTATCAATTATTTCAGTTTCTAGAACTAAATAATGTGCCTGTACATTAGTGATTGAATTATTTTCATTTTCTAATTATACCAGATAAATAGTGTTTATAACATTATTTATATCACAATTATTTACACGGAAAAATATTTTTATGAATTTCTTTAAGTGAGACTGGCGAAAGGAGGTGTATCCCCACTGCAGTGTGGGTCCTATTTCCTTAACCACCTCCAAAACCTACGGAATTTTATGATCCACATTATAGCCTGTAACATGGAGATACTTTTAAATTGAGCAGTGCTTTTGATAACTGTTTGATCCAGTTTATGTTTAGTAGAATATATTTATATATAACAACACGTTAAACTTGGTGATTCTGGTTTGATTGAAAACAATACTGATGTCATCACAAAACTGACGAACTGTCTTAAGTAATTCGAGGTGAAGGTAGTTACAAATTAGTGTGTAAAATATATACACACACACACATACACAAAAGTGTGTTGGTTTTACCATGCCATATCTGTATAAATATTCGATCAGTAGCATGATTAATGAAACTAAGTTTTCACGTGCAAGCCTGTTTTGTAAATCAGTCTATTTCGAGAGATTGAGCAGGGTTTGTGGCGATTTACACAGTTGCAACGAAACGTTTCTGACAGCCATTTAGCGTTGTAATATTTTATCTCTTCCCCCACTTCTTTCTCACGTTCTGTAACTCACATATTAATAATTTTAAGTTAAGAAACGTATGTGAGTTGTTCAGTTCCTAATCGCATTGTCTCCAACAAATATAGTTTAAAATATCTCGTAAAACATTTGGTTAATTATCACTACAAAGTTAATAATATTTTTGTCCTATTTAACAGTGTCACGTGGTACGAGAAACAAAATAATTCTAAACTAAACAAAATAAGTAGAGGGAAAAAGGAACAAAGACGTGTACTCCAGTCTTTACTATTTGATGTAGTTTTTATAATTCTCAACTTTCCAGTTATCTTTAACGTAATAAAACAAATATTAGGTCATTTACTGGCACATCCTCAATTTATGGAGTTAAAATTAGTTTCATTCCACAGGAAATTATTATTTCAATGAGTTTAGTTTCCGAGTTCTTATTTTATGTTATTCGTTGGCGATTCTTTTTTTTTTATTTTGTAAAAAATTTAAAAAGTTAATCCTTTTTCAGTTTCAGTTGTTTGTCTTAGTTCTAAAAATAAACGTTTATTCGGATCTCAAGATTAGGGCTTATCTTAACTGATGTGGTACAAATGTCGAATCTGTAACAATAGCATGCGTTGTTTTACACCTTTAAAGATAAATCAAATTTGCACGAATAACAAGAGACTTTTACAGCCAGAAGAGGGCTCTGTCAGGGTATGTGATGTTCCCTTATAACAGATATAATTTTTTCTTTGCATGTGCCCTTTGCATTTTTAATCCTCTTTTAGCGATTTAAACTCAGTAGATTTCGACACACAACACCAACACCATGTCAATAACTACATAAACACAAACCAAGCATTATTCTCACCCCGGCGAGACACTGGAAACATTCTCAAGTTTAATCAACAGAAACATAACCACAACAGAGCTAAAAATTAATATCAAAAACTTGAAGAACACTTCCCCCGGACATGACCAAATACCAAATATTATTCTGAATAAAAGCTCCACTCTCCTACTACAACACCTCACAAACGTCATGAACATCTCACTAGCAACCGGGTACTATCTCGACACGTGGAAAAAAGCCATCATAACAACGATCCCCAAGAAACAAACTAATAGAACAAATCCAGATAATTTCCGCCCCATCAGTCTGTTAAGTTGCCTTGGCAAACTGATGGAGAGAATTATCTCCAACCGTCTCCTACATTTTTGTGAATCAAACAACATCCTTCCAGAATTTCAAAATGCCTCCAGAAAAAATAGACAAACAACAGATCACCTCACGCGACTCACCGAATCAATCTACAAAGCTTACAACAACAATCAAGTAACCATCTGGGTATTCCTAGATGTCAAAAAAGCATTCGACAGCGTATGGCACAACGCCATCATATATAAACTAAATCACCTACAAATAAATCCCACGATAGTCAAATGGATCTCAAATTTCTTAACAAATAGAACAGCACAAGTAAAAGTCAACAAAACTATATCCAAATTATTTAATATAACGGCAGGAGTACCCCAAGGATCAGTCCTCTCTCCACTTCTATACATAATTTTCGTCAGTGACATACCTTTTCCAAATCTAACATACACACACAATTCACAATACGCAGACGACATCGCAATCTGGAGCACCTCCAGAAACCTAGTAATGGCCATGTCTCACGTACAAGAATCATTAAACAACGTCACAACATGGAGCAACAAGTGGAGAGTCGTGTTAAACCCAACAAAAACACAAGCAATTACCTTCTATAGGAAACTTAAGAAGCAAAGAAAAAATCTAGAAAAAATAAAACTATCACTTGAAAACACAACCATTAACATGAGTAAAAACATCACATTCCTTGGCGTCACTTTTGACACAAAACTAACATGGAAAAAACATAAACAATATACACTCATCCATCAGAAAAAGGACTTCATATCTAAAGACCATAACCGGCAAACAATCGAAATGCGCACCGAACACCATTATACAAATATACAAGGCTTACATCCGTCCGCTAATAGAGTACAGATGTCAAGTAACATACAACATGTCAAACAACACTCTCCAGAAAATCCAAGTACAGCAAAACAGAATATTAAAATCCGCATTTGGCCTACCGTCATTTACGCCAACAAACTATCTACAATAAATTAGTAATTTACCAACGATAAGAGATAGAATAACAGAACTCTCTCTCAAATATTATCTAAAAGCAGAAAAAAGAAACAAACTAACGGCATCACTACACAAATTATCAAGTGCACCAACAAAAAACATTTCACCGTACAACATATTTCAAGAATCACATTCTACTTAACAAAGAATCTAAACAAATACAGTCCACGTCACTAACACGAATTCTTTTTTTTTCTCTCTCTCTTTCTTTTCTTTTCAGATACAGGGCACACGACAGGCAAAACTTTCGGCGTCTGTCCTGTGAAAGTGGGTTTTCTCGGGGCACTCCCGTTTCCCCCACATCAAAATCTTCAGGCATTGGATTTATAGATCCAAGCCCAGGCATCTCTTTTGCCAGACCCTGAATCGTGCCGTTTGAATTGTTTTATTTTTTATCTGGATTTGAACCTGCTCAACCTCTTCCTTTCGGGACAGGTCCCTGGCTTCCTTTCCACTGCTGCCTTCGCCTCCATCCAAGACAACATTTAGAAGAAACATCCCCCACCCAAATAGTCAAGAATAATAATTACAATATATATATATATATATATATATATATATATATAATAAACAAAAAACACACCTTTTAATCTTAATAACAATCCACGAAAGGGGACGAAGAGGAACCACAATGTTCCTGAACACCCCGGTTGGGGAGAGAACTCTTCTGATTTCTCTCTCTCTAAACTGAACCCCTGCCACGCTAGTTTAGTTTAGTTTAGTTTGCATGTGCCCTACATATATGTGTGTATGATTTTTCTCTCGTAAAGCCACATCGGGCTATCTGCTGTGTCCATCGAGGTGAGTTGAGTCCCTGCTTTTAAAGTTGTAAATCCGTAGACTTACCGCAGTCCCAGAGGTGGACCCCTAAACATATATATGTAATAATAGTAAATTGTTCTTATATTTAGGCACATCTTTCTGTGTTCACTTTATTTCCTCACATATTAAACACGAAAGACATGACTTCAACAGAATATAAAAAAATAAAATCTTCGAATCTGTTGTGACGTGATCCCCTCAAAATGAAGGTCACAGATTTATGGGGATATTGGAAAACTAGGTCCAGTGAATTACATGAAAGGTTTATTTGTTTGTTTTGAATTTCGCGCAAAGCCACACGAAGGCTATCTGCGCTAGCCGTCCCTAATTTTTCAGTGTAAGTTTGTTTGTTTTTTGGAATTTCGCACAAAGGTACTCGAGGGCTATCTGTGCTCTTCAGTGTAAGACTACAGGAAATTCAGCTAGTCATCACCACTCACCGCCAACTCTTGGGCTACTCTTTTACCAACGAATAGTTGGATTGACTGCAACATTATAACGCTCCCACGGCTGAAAGGGCGAGCATGTTTGGTGCGACGGAGATTCGAACTCGCGACCCTGAGATTACGAGACGAGTGCCTTAACCACCTGGCCATGCCGGGCCTACTTTTCACGAGTGCCTTAACCACCTGGCCATGCCGGGCCTACTCTTCGCGAGTGCCTTAACCACCTGGCCGTGCCGGGCCTACTCTTCGCGAGTGCCTTAGGTCCGACATGGTCATGCCGGACCTAATCTCCACGAGTGCCTTAACCACTTAGCCATGCCGGGCCTTACTCTTTTTTAACAGAAGTAGAACATTTCCTTGTCTGTAAAATTCCCTTCTTTGTGTTCTCACAGAATATTTCATTCCTGCCTACAAATCGTGGTTACAAAATTCAACAGTTTAATCCACAGCTGATACTTATTTAATCTTCTGTTTTGCGAGTTTTCGAGAGCGGTATTTTTTGTTTTTTTCACGGCACTTTAATAAACTTTCTAGTCGAAACGAGTCCCTCCGGTCGGGTAAATTCATGGACTTCCAACTTTAAAATCTGAGGTTCGATTTTCCGCGGTGGAAAATAGCTGAATGCTTAAAATTCTCTGAAACGAACATACTTTGAAATGCTCTGATGTGAAACAGAATGTTTCTGTTTGAAACTGTCTCTGTCGTTCCTCGTTTTTTTCTTCGAGTTACCAGAAGTTGTGCCATCTGCCAAGAAACACTTGTATGTTTAAATATGTATAAAAAAATTGTTGTCGTTGTTCTATTCGTATGCCAGTAATTATGTAAATGTATTTTGCTCTAGTGTCTAATTATATCCATGAAAAAAGCATTCTCATTTTTCAAAAGTGTGTAATATAGTATGGAAAGTTTGGCTGTAGCCCAATTTATCCTAAGTTCGGCTTTTCTGTTTTTTAAACTTAAACTCGTTTGACGTGGCCTGGTGGCTGTTAAGGGATAAATTTACACAATCTCTGCGGGTACAAATCCCGTCACTGAACGTACTCATCCTTTTAGCCGAAATGATGGTACACTGTAACGGTCACTCCAACTATTCGTATCCTCCTATCGGTCGGGCGCGGCATGGCCAAGTGTGTTGAGGCGTGCGACTCGTAATCTGAGGGTTGCGGGTTCGCATCCCCGTCGCGCCAAACATGCTCGCCCCTTTTAGCCATGGGGACGCTATAATGTACGGTCAGTCCCATTATTCGTTGGAAAAAAGAGTAACCCAAGAGATGGCGGTGGGTGTTGATGACTAGCTGCCTGCCCTCGAGTAGCTTTGCGCGAAATTAAAAAACAACAACAGAAAAACAAACCCTATTGGTCCGCAATAATTTTACGAACTTGGAACGTAATGAGCTTGGTAGTGAGAAAACATCACCACGAAAATATCCTCTTTGTTTCTTGGTAACGAGTAGTCCATTGTCTATAGTTAGTGATAAATGTTGTTGATTTTCTTTATTCTCTGATGTAGCTTAGAAAATTAGTGACTGCTAGTGTAGATGTCTCTCCAGTGAAAAGTCACAGCCTTGCTAAAGATGTGTAAATTGTAGAAAGCGTTAATTAAACTAAGCGACACCTACTCTCCTTTTATCCGCTTTTCTTTAGAACTGTCTTATATTTTACACGTTTTGGATTTCCATCTAAGTCCTCGAATATATGAAAAGTAAATACGTATGTTTCTGTTTAATCAGATAAGATTAAAGATATGTTTTATATGTCGTCTTGGTGCAGTCGGTACAGTATTTAATTAAGTATAACTGATCTTAACAATTTCGTGTTGAAGAGAATGCGATTTTTAAAGCTACAAATAAATTGTAAAATATTGATATCTTTGATTTTTTAAAAACGTCTGGTCATTTAGGGATACGTTTTATCGAGCGTGGTTGCCATCAAGTAACGCAAAGTCACGGAGCGCGAGAATACACGGTATGTCTTTGTTTCTTGGATCGGTAATAACCAATGCTTTTTTTGAGAGCAATACAATTGACTTTAAAAAGTTTTCTCTCTAAAAGTAAACTGCAAATCATGTTTTTTTTTCTTAAACTCTGTATATCAGGTATTTCGTATGCTTTCCAGATGGCCAATTTCAATCGAGATAAGTACTTGGAAAATCGACCAATCGTAAAACAACTCTATAGGGCAGCTTGTTTCTGCCCCTAGAGGGATAAGAAGCCAAATAAGGCAAGTATAATTCCTGAAGGATAGTGGAATACCACTTCTCGGAGCTTGTAAATCGATATGAGTGTGTCAATCTGTCAAAGCAACATTAAGACAGAGCTTATCTGGTAGACGGGAGTCAGTGCCTGGCGGCAGGGAAATGTGTGGTTGGTCTCTTTGAATCGCTCGCTGATCCACATTTTTGCCACGTTAACAACTCGCTTATCTGGTCCGTTGGGCGGTATTATAGTAAATCAACGAAGACAGAACGACGTTCCGAGCACACTTTAATTCTTCGTAGCTTTGAGCGTGCCTTATCTTATTTATAATGCACTTTCAGCTATATAATATTTTCCTTTATTTATAATGTTTGTTTCATATATCCTCTTCTGAGCAGGCACGAGCCACTTTCGAGCAACTTAATATTTCTTATTATAACTAAATATGTTGCACAAACTATTCAGCTTGAAAACCACTCGTTTCAATTATATGTACGTGTAACAGGAATAGCTTATGTTCACACAAACAGACTTTTTCTTCGGGTCAAGGTTATCAAGCTAGCATACAAAGTACGATACCTAAAAAAATAATTTGGTAACATTATTATAAAATATTGTGGTTGAAAAACAGATTATACTAGTAATGTATTTATCACCAGGGGCAGATTTAAGGTTGTGTATGCCCAGGGGCTAATAACTGTGGGCCTTAAGTCCCATGTAATTTTACATAGAATAAAATTACACTGTAAAAATATATATATATATATATATTTCTCGTTCCTGGGCAGAAAGTGTTATTTCCCAATTGCTTATGCCTGAAGTAAATGGAAAAGACCTATTTTTCTCTTCAAACTTTGCTTTTGTGACCTGTGTTCCATGTACCCACCCGCCAGATACGTGAGTGATTTACATAATAGTCGCAAATCTCAAACTACTTACTTCTAAACATTTTTGTTCAACTTGAATATAAATACGTGTAAATCTTGATTCATATATTGTTTTATTCAGACCTTATGTAAATGAAAATGTAAAAATCTGCCCGTTTTTACATAGAAAATAGGTTAATTTCTAAATTTCATTATCCAGGTCACAAGAGCAAAGTTCGAAGGGAATAATGTCCACTTTCTGTACTTTTACAAGATAAGCAATTAAGAAATAACACGTACCATCCAGAAACAAAATTCGTGTTACATAGTGTTATCAGTGGACCCAAGGGCTGAGCCCTCATTAGCCCATACCTAAATACGCAACTGTTTATCACGTTTTCCCAATTTTTAATTTATTACCGCGAAGATCTTAAGCTCAGTGCTTATTTTTTTGTTTGTTTTTCAATTATTGAAACTTAAAGTGAACCATAATAAAACAAAAATAGTATTTTATCATTAATCATGGTATATAATGTTTAGGTGGAAATCATAAACTAAATGACTTGCATGTTGTATATTACATGAATGAAAATATTTGTTTTGATGTTGGCTTATTATTTTTGCTATCTTTAGTAATAGAAGAAACAGTCAGATTGATTGAATGTTATTTTTACAGCTACTTATATGTTACTGTAAAAGGACAAGGTTTACATACTGTTAACTTACATTTTTTTTTCTCCTGAAACACTCTGTAGAAATAAAAAACAAAAAAGAGTTGAGATGACTACCTTGAAACACACATAACTCTTTAGGTCACTTGTTTTCTCCAAATATATGTTTGAGAAGAACAAAAAATGTAGACATTATTTTATTCTATAAAAAGTAATTGGGTTTCAGAAAGTCTATCTTGCTACAAAGGTTGCTTTTCTGTTAACTTATTATTCTGTTCTTTCTTCCATAAGAGCAAGAAGGATGTGTTAATGGTCAATGTCAGATGGTACTACAGACTTTGTGAAGTTCCAGCAACTGTATATCAGTTACTAGTTCAGGACAGGAATAATGAAAACTGTAAGTTTACCATTACCAGCATTTAGTTTCATGGAACTTGATTGGTACGTGTTTAGATTTGTGTGTGTGTGTATCAATACTATAAAGACGTGATGTTTTTCTAATCTTATTTTGTTCAGGTTATTGAATTAATTTTACATCTGACTCGTATTGTTTCTAATTATTCTGCAGAGGGTTGATCTTCATAACAATAATTTAGCTATCCTGTTACAGTTGCTTGTAGCCACAGATGGGAACCATTGGTGACACAGCATGTAGTAACACATGTTTTATTCAGAGTAAGTTCAGTACAATATCCAGAACTTCTGGAATATCATGTCATAAGGCTCTTAACTGATACAAAACCAAAAACAGAACAAATATTTTGGAGAAAGGATCTTTCTTTGTTCTCCATGGAAGTGGAGCAACTTGTTTCAGAATGTTTAGGACAGCAGTTCACACCAACTGTTTGTAACAAGCCAATTCAAAACAACACCTTTCATTCAGAAAGCCACTTTCTTAAGATCAGACATATCTCTTGGTACCGTTAACACGTAAACATGGATTTGAGGTTGATCGAAGCTCATAAACTAAAAGTACACAGATTGTCTGCAATACTTCATGTTAATAAATGAGGCTTTCTAGAGAAAGATGGCTGAAAAAAGTTCAAACATTATTTCTCCAAATGTACAGATGTACCTTCAGTGGACTTCTGTATCTGTCATCAACCTAAACATAGTCTTATAAACAATCCTTTATGTAAAGTTCAGGGCATTGGGGTAGCTTGTCATTATTCATGCTTTGAGATTGGCTTTATTTCCCTTTGCAGATCTTATTGCAATGGATATTTTCATGTTGGCTAATTATGAGAATGATCAGTTTGAGAACTTTTGACTAAAGAACTTCTAGCTTCAAGAGCAAAAAGGAACCAGAAGCTTTGTTCTTACAAAGTGTAATTAACTCTTGATCACCTCCACATGAAGACAAATGTAACTGTTTTAGCTCATCTCATAACTTATATAACAAGATATCTTTGGTAGCATTTCTGTAGAACCATATCAGCATACCAGTGTTCTAGCTCCAGTAAAGAAACCACAACTGTTTACAGTAAATAAAGTCTAAGCAACGTGTCGTCCAAATTGGCAACAGTAATTTTCACCTTCAATTCTTAATGTTTATAAATAGTCAGAAATCTCAGTAGTGATACACATGTATACTCTGTCATCCTAACCAGAAGCCTAAAGACTTGAGATTGTTTTCAACAGTCTTGCCAGATTTGTAATAACCTTATATCATTCACAAATGAGGTAAATATTTGTCAGACATGTTATCCTGTGATAACAGATTTCCATAGTTACTTGTATTAAATACAATATTTTTTAAACTTCCAATTCTTTACTTTTTTTGTGTCAGTAGCCAGTGTCCGTCATTAAATTTTATTTGTTGAAATCCAGAAATTTCTCCAATCATCCACTTGAGAATTTCATCGATATCAGAGCAGCAGCTACTTGAATATTTACTCCTAATAATTATTTAATTGTCATTTAAATTATTCTCTAATTAAGCTAATTATCCAGTCGTTTCTTTAAAATGATACTCTGTAATTTCAGAGAATTACCTGTTTTGAACCGGATAATTCTGCAGTTAACTGAACAGTAGATTTCCATTATAACATCACGTTGCTACTTCTAATACTCACGTGTTCATATAATCTAACCAAGCTATTCCCAGCATGAGCTGTGAAGAACATTCCAGTGAAGAATCTTTTAAAGTTATTTTTCTAAAAGTTAGTTTTGTTGTGATAATAACAACAAACCATTATAAATGTGCTCCTCTTCTTGTCAGTAACACAATAGAAGACAATTTATGAAAATAAATAAGTAAACAGGCTTGTTGCGTAATTCATAAAACCAATAAGCTTATACAAATTCTACGATTCTTCTCTATGTTAAATAAGAAAGCCGTGTCTTGACTTGAAAGTAAAACTGACAAAATTAAAAACAATTAGTTCTACTAAGTAGTTTGACTATGAGTCCACACATCGAAACATCAGTTCTAAAGTTAACTGTTATGAAAGAAAAAATTATATCAAACTTAAAATGAATTTGTAATTAATTTCTTTTAAATATCACATACCAGTTGTTCACTGGTCAATTTTTAAAATCAAATATAACAAAAATTAATAAAATTACTTAGCTATTAGTTTCAGTTATAAATTTTCAGAAAGTCGTGACTTTTAAAAAGTATTTAAATGTTTTTTGAATGTCATTATAACTACCAAATTAAAATGCTAATTTCTCTGGAGAGAATATGATTTTGTTTTGTTTGAAAGACATGGAATTTGATTTTCCCTGTTAAATATATTCAATAAAATTTATGGGTCATCATAACAGTTATTAGGATTTTATTTAACAAGGATTGGACAGAGATATTGTTCCAACCATCTTCGTTGCTGGAAGTAAACAAGGACCAGATGGTTTACCATGGCTATCCCACCATTTAAACTGAACTTGAAAAATAATGTAAGAAAATAAAACTAAAAACCAGCTCTTATCATTCAAAGGTTTAGTTTTACTGCATCTGCCACATATGAAAGTAACCCATTACAGAGACCAAATATCCTGTTAGAAAAATAAAGCTGTCGTAGGTGCAAATGACTACTATTCTGTTAAAAACATTTAGAACAAGTGACAGAATTTTCTTGGAGGTACCACATGGAAAAGTGTTTGGATTGTGTTGATACGAATTGTATTGTTTTTGTATATCATAAATTGTAGAGTTCATCGAAAACAAACAAGTTTTTTAAGAACTTCATTTTGTTAGTACCATATACATACATATTACTCCAAAAAAACATATTTAATCACATCTTATATGTATTGTCCTACTGAAAGTCGTATTCTGATTGTGAGGAGAGTGCTTGTACTTAAAGTTGTGTTCTTTGATAAAGCAATGGTTGTTGCATTGTATTTATAATTTCAGTTACACACACACATTACAGTAAGATATATTCTAAACAGCTTTAGCCTCACAGCAGTTTAAATCTGCTTTTTATTTAAATTTTTTGTTGTATTGTTTTTCGAACTATGTCGTAACTTCTAAACTTGCGTAGCAAGTTGGACGTCACCCAGCAGACACACAATAGCACCGAATTATGAAATGCACAAGTTTGTTGTGCAAGCTTCAATAATTAACTTATTTTTCACTCGATTTTATTTCATTTTTGTCACATTTTCTAACATTAATAAATTTCAAAGTTTAAATTTTTACATACTTTTATAAGAATAAATATAATAAATAGAGTATATACATTAAAAACAATAAATTTAATAAATATCTGTGGGCTTTGTACATTTTAGCAGCTAAAATCTTTAAGTGTCAATAGAAGTGGACCCTTATTTATACAAGGGTTGTGTGGTTAACAATTTATCTTATTTTTATTTATTTAAAACACTCAACACAAAACATGGAATAATAACATATAAAGGGTATAATATCCTAAAACGATTGTACTTTAACTGGTTCTCTAGCTAATCTCTAAGTTTGTCAATAACAGTCATAAATATTCAAGCTGATGTCATTAACACAAACTTTTGAATCTGTAACAAATTAATTAAAAAGCTGTAGCAGGAACAAATTAACATTATGCCTAACTCACTTAATTAAAATTTTTTCTCTCTGTTGGTTATAAATAATCTAATAAGCACTAGAGAGAATTACTGACATTGTTTGTTGTTTTTTTGTAATTTGCATTAAAACTTAGAAGCAGAAATAGGTTTGGAAAAGTTATTATTTTACTCAGTTTGTAACAAATTTCGTATGATGCAGAAAGTGGAAAATTGATATTTTTTTGTGTTACCTTTTGAAATCAAGAAATTAAAATTTAAATAATATTAAAATATTATAAGTATGTTTGGGTACTGAAATACATTTAATATAAAGTACTTAATTGAAGTTTGAATGAAACTGTTAAAAGATCATATCTGCACTTTAATCCACCCTATCGTTTTTTAACAGCCTTTTCAAACCATGTATCATTCTAGTAACTTTCCTTTGAATGTTTCCAAC
This sequence comes from Carcinoscorpius rotundicauda, assembly GCA_011833715.1. NCBI lineage: Eukaryota > Metazoa > Arthropoda > Merostomata > Xiphosura > Limulidae > Carcinoscorpius > Carcinoscorpius rotundicauda. The sequence continues at coordinate 124,536,442 of CM022394.1, read as the reverse complement.
AGTTCAATGCTTTTTCCAAGATAAGGAGCCCAAAACTTGGCACAACACTCCAAACTTAGTCTAACCAGTGACTTATTTAATGAAATTAAGACCCCTCTGAATTTGAATTCATTATTTCTTCATCTTCAAATCCCATTTGCAGTAGGACTCGTAACAGTACACTGGTTGGATGGCTAAAGAGACTGATCAGCTGTTACACCAAGATCCTTTTCATCCGTAAGGTCGTTCCCATAAAAATCATATATACAGTTCAAATTATGATAACCCCTCTGTTATTGCTTTTATTGTAATTAAAAGCTATTTACCCAACTATCCAATTATCCAAACAATTTTGTAAAGCAGTAACTATCATCTCAGCCAGAGGCACCAGAAATGTTAATGCTAATAGCCTATTATTTTATTGAACACTCCTTCATATGTGTCATTGTTGTGAAGTGAAGAAGAACTGAAATACTTGTGATGTTAATCCAGCTCGACTGGTCTCCACTTACAAAGTCCCCCTACTTTGTTTCACACATCCAGGTTTCTAATCAGTAAATCAGCTATACATACATATATATATATAATTTTTTTCAACAGCAGCTAATCAAGTTTTGTTTAAAGATTCAGACACACCATGTTCACAATGATGGTCTCCTTCTTTACATGACCAGCAACCTCATCAAAGGAATGTCCAGCAAGACAGTATTTTGTACTAGCTTAAATATGATGACTGTCTTTCAGAATTTAAAATTTGTCCAGTGACTTTACAAAGCATTTTGTATCAGGATTTCAAAAACGTTTCCACCGGCGGTGAAAGACTGATGGCCCCATGTTTACTGGAACTTTTTTTTTTTTTAATCACCTCTCTTGAAAAAAGTTTCAACATTAGTCAACTCTGGCACCTGTCCATTATTGAAGGACTGAGAAAAAATAGTAACAAGTGGCTAACGTATCCATTTCTTAATCTTCTTCAAAACCCTTGGGTAAATATTATCTAAATAAAATTTTAAAAACCTAGATTATATAAATACTTGTTTTATAATTTATAGAGGTCGTACACCACTGAAGTAACTTTTATTATCTATTGCTTTAAGCTTAAGTGTTTTACTTGCATCAGATACAGCTTTCTTTTTTTTTTTTTTTACAGACTCCGGGAAGGATCTAATTACCCACAATCCTTTAATCAAAACAAGAGAACTTTTCATTTCTGATGCAACCGATTGTCATCCTATTTCTACATTAAGGTGAGAGATATTGTTCAGGGTCTTATTGGTAAATGTTCTTTTTTTCCATAAATTATTGAAATAAGAAAATTTACTTTGCTATCAAACACTTTTATGTTTGTATTGTTGAAATGTGGAACTAATTAGCACACCTTATGAAGAAAATCTTTATTATCAACTGAATGCATTAACCAATGGCAGATTTTATGAGTTCTGCAAAACATAAAAAGTTGACAGTTTGGATTGCTATACAGTGACAATCATACATATATATTTTAATTGAAGCATTTAGATTTGTATTGGTTTGAGTCAAAATGTTTTAAGAATTTGATTTTAAGTGTAAAAAAGTTAACTAAAGTTTAACTTGATATTTGTAGAAAAGTATCGAAAATATTGTGATGGATATTCATAATTATTTTATTTTCTATTTTTTTCCCAGAGGGCACTGTAAGGTCCAGCATTACTCAGATATATTTTCTGCCAAAGATTTTTTACCCAAACAAGATTTCTTCTTTTACATTCTTGGGTACAACCCGGAGACTCGCAGGCTGGCTAGTACACAAGGTGAAATCCGTGTTGGCCCAAGCCACCAGGCTCGGCTGCCTATGTGCCGGCCTAACCTTTCTCCCCACGAGATGCCTGAAAAGTGTGAGTCTCTGGAGGAGTTGAGGTGGTCACCTGGGGTTCCTGACTGTGACTTGATGATGTATCTTCGTGCTGCTCGGTAAGAAGCATACAGTTTGATGGTTCTTTTAATAACCATGGAAAAAAGATTAACAGAATTTAATTTATATCAATATGTAGAGATCTTTTTTGTGCGAGAGGGATACTTGGAAAAAAAATTAACAAAAATTAATTGAGGTGAAAATGTAAAGGTCTTTTTTTTTTCTGTAAGAGGGGTAGATACTATTTGCTTGTTCTTCTAATGACCATGGAAAAAAATTATAATTTATTTAAGAGTAACACTCCTACGAAAAAAAATATTTACATCCACTAAAGTGATACCCTTAGTGGATGTTTTAAAAATTTTTTTTAAATATTATTTTGCAAATGTCTGAAAAGTCAAAATATTATTGCTCCTTAAAATATAAAGGGATAGGTTCAGTTAATGGCAATTCCATTTAAATACAAAGTTATTAGCCTAATATTAATAACCTTTCAAGTTACTCTGGGGCCTATTAGGCCCCAATTTTCATAGGAGTGTTAAAAAGTAAAGGTCTTTATTCAAATTAATGGACTGTTTTACTGTTAGCTGTTTTATCATAAATCAATAATTTGCTTGTATCAAGTGTTAATGTAGCACATGCTTGATAGGAAAACTGATAATGTTAAAATATTGCAGCTTTGTCTTTTCCCTTCTTTTTAGGAAGGATTTTTTTTATAAACAAGTTTGAGAGACTTAGCTTAACAAGACTGATGGGTTGTCATGTTTTTTACTGCTCCCATAAAGTTTAAATTATGTGTGAATATTTTACTGACAGGCTAACCTTTTGGGTGTGTTTTTTTTATAAATCAAAAACACAAATATAAATATTACAAGTACCATAAAATTCAAATAATGTGGCTAAAAATAGTTTAAATAACTAAATTTGGACCCATAGAGGCCAGTAATGAATGATTTAGTGTAATTCAACTTTTCAAACAGCTTGTCAGCCTCGTGATGATAGGTTGTGACAAGTATAATTATACATCACTTTGGTTTTACTTCATTATCTGATGTCACTTGCAGTATGCTTAAATTCTTTTAAAACTCTTAACATAATGGAAAAAACAACACATTTTTAAAAACTTCATATATCAGCTGTTGTCTCAAGACCTTATCTCCTATACAGAAGCATGGCAGCTTTTGCAGGCATGTGTGACGGGGGATCGGCAGAAGATGGTTGTTTAGCAGCATCAAAGGACGGTACTACCATTAATGCCATGGATCTAGTGAGTATTGGGAAAGAAGTTGAACTGTGTTTAAAAAAAGAGATTATATTCACATTTTTATAGTATCAAATTATGAGATGTATGTGTGGTGTAAGAATGATCACATGAATTACCCTTAACACAAATTGAATATATAATTGTTTTCATTTCATTTGTAAGCTTTTTTGTGGCAAATAATTATATTTACACACACACACACATACACAAACATGTATAGATACATAAGACTCCTTTATAATTTAAGTGGTACGTCTAGACATTGCAAGGTTTTCTCTGTAGAACCTTCGTTGTTAATATATCACATCGGTCTTTTTCGTTTTTTTATGTTATTCATGAGAAGAACACCTTGTGACATTAACAATGAAGGTGAATTACTGCCATAAGGAAAACAAAATAGATTAAGTTCCAGTGTAAGTAAAATGTAGTTTTTTTTATTTATTTTATTCATGGGTTAAAAAAGAAAAAGAAAGATTAGAATGAAAAATTAGATTTTGGTTGAATTACTGTACTAATAATAAATGATGGTGTCACAGTATCTTGAAGTTTTATCTTTCCCTGAAACACCAGAGGTATAACATTAAAAGTCATTCAAAAAATAAAATAATTTATTTTAAACACTGAGAGAAAAAGATAAATTGCAGTAAATCCTCGATTCAAATGAAGACCTGTGAAGACCCATAAAGCCTTGATTCACTGATTGAGTGAAGACCCATAAAGCCTTCGTTCACTGAATGAGTGAAGACCCATAAAGCCTTGATTTACTGATTGAGGTGAAAATCCATGATGCCTTGATTCACTGATTGAGGTGAAGAACCATAAAGCCTTGATTCACTGATTGAGGTGAAAACCAATAAAGCCTTGATTCAATGATGAGGTGAAGACCCATAAAGCCTTGATTCACTGATTGAGATGAAAACCCATGATGCTTTGATTCACTGAGTGAAGACCCATAAAGCATTGGTTCACTGATTGAAGGGAAGACCCATAAAACCTTGATTCATTGATTGAGATGAAGACTCATAAAGCCTTGGTTCACTGCTTGAAGTGAAGACCCATAAAGCCTTGATTCACTGCTTAAAGCAAAGACCCACAAAGTCTTGGTTCACTTATTGAAGTAAAGACCAGTAAGGCCTTGGTTCACTGATTGAAGTAAAGACCCATAAAGCCTTGTTTAACTGATTGAGATGAAAACCCATGATGCCTTGATTCACTGATTGAAGTGAAGACCCATAAAGCTTTGTTTAACTGATTGAGGTGAAAACCCATGATGCCTTGATTCACTGATTGAAGTGAAGACCCATAAAGCTTTGGTTCACTTATTGAAGTGAAGACAAATAAAGGCTTGGTTTGCCTATTGAAGTGAAGATCCATAAAACCTTGATTGACAGATTGAGTGAAGACCCATAAAGCCTTGATTCACTGCTTGAAGCAAAGACCCACAAAGCCTTGGTTCACTTATTGAAGTAAAGACCAGTAAAGCCTTGGTGCACTGATTGAAGTAAAGACCCACAAAATCTTGTTTAAATGATTGAAGGTAAGACAAATAAAGCCTTGGTTCACTTATTGAAGTGAAGACAAATAAAGCTTTGATTCACTGATTGAGGTGAAGACCCATAAAGCCTTGATTCACTGATTGAGGTGAAGACTCATAAAGCCTTGAATCACTGATTGAGGTGAAAACCCATGATGCTTTGATTCACTGATTGAGTGAAGACCCATAAAGCCTTGTTTAACTGATTGAGGTGAAAACCCATGATGCCTTGATTCACTGATTGAAGTGAAGACCCATAAAGCTTTGGTTCACTTATTGAAGTGAAGACAAATAAAACCTTGGTTCACTGTTTGAGTGAAGACTTGTAGAGCCTTGGTTTACTGCTTGAAGTGAAGACCCGTAAAGCCTTGGTTCACTGCTTGAAGTGAAGACCAGTAAAGCCTTGGTTCACTGATTGATGTGAAGACCTGTAAAGCCTTGATTCATTGATTAATTTGAAGACTAGTGAAGCCTTAATTCAATGATTGAAGTGAATACCTGCTTTTGCAAAGCATGATAGACCTTTATCTTATGATACTTTGTGTAATATAATATATTGAAGGATTATGTGGTGCTTTGTGAAATATAATATATTGAATGATGTATTTTAGTTGTTTAAGTGTGGTTAAGGCTTATTAAAATTTTCTTATTTTACTGTAAGTAACACTGGATAGAACCTCTACAAGTTCATTACATTTTTTCTCTAAAAAAAGCAAAAACCTTTGTAAACTTTAATAAGAAACTGACTCTTAGTGAACACCAAATTGGATATTTGTTTTTAATGCTGTTATATATATATATATATATTTATTATTCATTGTTTATTATAGAAAAGAATTTGTTCTGTTTTTTTAATTTTTCCTATGTTGACAATGTATATTTATATCTGTTGTGTCTTGTATTTTTCAGTAGTTTTTGTAGGTTTATTTCACTCAACTCACAGCTTCTTATAAAAGTATCATTACAGTTCCTAACTCTTTGAGCCAGAGACAGTAAATTTATAAATAAATTGTTAGCTACTCTTAAGAAGATTATTTACTTCGAGGTTTATCTTATGTTTCAAACACTCTGCAGTTGTACCTTTCAGTAATAATTATTTTTGTGATGTAGCTTCATGAAAGTGGTTATGACACTGGTAAAGCCCTCCAGGCCTTGGTCAGAAATCCTGTTCCAAGAGGCATAGATAAGAAGTGGACTGAAGAGGAACAAGTAAGATTCCGATTCCGTTGTAAACTGCTTCAAACAGTTAAACAGATACAGAATGTTCCGAGCCTTATCTTGATTGAATCTTGTAATGTTTAAGCTCATGGTTGTTGGGGAACTTGTATTGCTGTTGATTCAACGCAGGCTTCATGGTTGTTGGAGAACTTGTATTGCTGTTGATTCAACGCAGGCTTCAAGTTTGACATAATCAAACTTTATGAGGCTTCTCTTTCTCAGTTATTATTACATTTTTTGCTTTAATAGGAATATTACATTTTGTTAAGACGTGTCATGTGGTACATGTCGTGTTTGGAGTTTTTCTAGGAACGTTATCCTGTTTTGTATGAAAGTCATCTAGTGGTGCAAGTTTGTGTGTAATAAATGTTTTTTTAATTTTATGTGTTATATCTTTAAAAATGAAAACAAGAAACTGTTATCATTGTGACAGACTTAAATATATACTGAATATAACTTGTGGATAAACTGCCTACAGTTAAGGCTGTCATCTTTTTCATTTACTTTGATCATTGTCCTAAATGTCATAATATAATTGCAGGTTACTTCAGTACACAAAATGTCACAGCTGTAACAGAGTTCTCATTTTGATCTGGAAACAAATCTGAAAATTTTTTAGTGAATTGCAAGCTATGAAAAGCTGGGGAAACTGACTTCATGAAATGTGTGATGTGTTTTAATAACAGTTGAAAACAGTTAGTCATTTTATTGAGTTGTTAACTTAATTAAAATGTGCTTATTTAAATTAAATTAAAAACAAATTGAAAAGGTATGAGAAAAGAACACTTTAAAGTGTCATGAACAGTGGCTGAAATGGCCTTGAAATTATTTTTAGCCGAAGGGCACACCTGTATATTTGACCTTTCAATGAACTGCTGTCAGTGAAAATGCAATCAAACTCAGTAAATTAAAAAAAATATTTTAATATACTTTACTTCATGATGTAAGTTTAGAGTAATTGCTTACAGTTCTTTAAACACATTTGATGACATATTAAAATGAATTTACTTGAAATGCCACAGGAACAGAACTGTAGAAATGGGGATAAATTCCTGAAAAGTATGGTCTGTTTACAATATTCATGCACTTCAGAATTAATTTGTGGATTGTGAACTGAGGTATTTTAAGAATGGTACACTAGATTCCTTTTCACTTGCATTTGGGAAACTTACATGTGAATGTTTTATTGTTCGAGTATTTCACAACATTTATAACACTTCTTTAACGCTGAAGAAAGTGTTTCATCGGTGTCATCTATAAAATGGTTTAAATTCAGTAGTGTGGTTTTATAGCCACATTTCTTCCTAAAAGAACACCCACATTCTGAAAGCGTGTGTTTAGGTTGTTCTCCTTCCTTCTGTGTAAAGAGTGAACACAAACATATCTGGGTATAAAGTAGTTCTAACTGTTCTTCTTGATGATAACTTGAATGTATGAACATTTTTGAGGAAATTTACTTTTATTTATGTATAAACTTTTTGCCTTTATTTGTAATTGTACTTCAGTAGGTATTTATTTTCATTATTTTTAATTTTTGTGAAATAAGCCGTATGAGATATTTTGTTTCCTTTAGTCAACTTCTTATTGAGAAACAAATTTTGTATTTTTTTTATAGCTCTATCTATTTAAATTATGCAAATTAAAAAATAACCCTTTTTGAACAGAACGTGGTCTTCATAAACAAACTTTTCATTGTTACCAAATATCTTTACATGAATAAAATAAATGCTAAATCAATCAAAAATTTCAGTGAATGTCCCTCTTAAAAATAAATTTTTATATTTGGAACAGAAGAGATTTGTAAAAGGTCTTCGACAGTTTGGAAAGAATTTCTTCAAGATACGAAAGGAACTACTACCTCAGAAGGAAACGGTAGGCAGTGTCATGCAGTATCCAGTATAGGTTAGATTCAAATATATTATCACACACAAATTATAGGGTTGAGTTACGTACCCTGGGGAGTAGTAAACAAACAGGTGAGAATCCGAGTCAACTTTCTGGATGTAGCACTTGTGGATGTACGTTCAATCAGATTATTGAAATGAGGAATGGTAAACCATCATTCTTATAAATTTGATGGATTATGAAAACCAGACAGGGAAGAGTGGTTTGCTTTGGTCACACTAATATAATAATGGGTTCTTTTGCAGTGTTGACTTCAGTGGTCAACAGTTGGAGCTTCAATGGATGTGATGAGGTTCTATAATCATTATAACCTAACACACTGAACCCATTATTTTTCTTATTTTTAATTCCAGCCAGATGTTGTCAGGGTAAAAGTTAAAGCTATGCCGAATAATTATATAGTACTTTGAAAATTAGATATCAAGCAGAGATTAAAAGTACATTGAATATTTAATGTTTTTATGTCAGGAAACATAATTTACTTTAATAAGTTTTGTTTGAGTACGGAGTCTGAAATTTAAGAACAATATTACATTAAAAACTCATCAGAAAACAGTGTGGTATGGTTGCTGTTTAACATCACCGTATGAAGAGCAGTTTAAGTCTTGTTGAAGATTTCTAAAGATGATTAACATTTTTATACAATACTTTTTTATATTTGCTGTAATCAAAAGATGATTTTTCTACATTACTTCCTCTTTGGATATCCATTTGTGGAATTGGCGAGGAGAAAAACTTTCTGTTCTTGTCCTTTGTTATTGAAGAACATCAAAGAGATTGGCAAATGTCCAGCATGAACTGAATAACGGGAAAGGGAAGAGCAAGTTAGATCGTGCTGAATTTCAGTGCTGACCCACATTTTATGTTTTCTGTCAATGCAAATTATGTGTAAAATAACCAGTTTTATCTCAGCTTTACCTATTTTTAAATAACGTTGAACATTGATATGTGCTGAAATGTGAGTTACGTAGACAATTTACTGAAGATACGAGGGGATTCAGACATCTGATCTGGAACGTGTGTCTTGATCCAAAATAAGTGTAGATTATTAGATACAATAAACGTCCAATGCCATATGCAAGGTAAAATTCTGAGTTCAGTATCATCCATGGTTCAAGATAGGTCAGAAATATTGATGCTTGATTGACTATATTTCATTTGTTATGGTTGGGAAGAAATAGTAAGTTTATGTAGTTAAGTAAAAAGTTTCGTTGTGATTTAACTGCTAATTTGGAATTTTGATCTCTTATTTTTAACGTGTTAACATAGACATGAGACTTTGTGGTTAGGGCACTCGACTCGTTGTCTGTGAATTGTAGGTTTGAAAGCTCATCACACTGAACATGCGGGCTTTTTCAGCCATGGGGGTGTTATAATGTAATGATAAATACCACTATTTGTTGGTAAAAGAGTAGTTCAAGAGCTAATGATGAGTGATGTTTACTAGTTGCCTTCCCTCTAGTCTATTACTTTAAAGTTTAGGGAATGCTAGCACAAATAGCCCTCGAGTATATTTACACTAAATTCAAATTTGCCAAACCACTCAGATATGCTGTTCAGAAACTTTCTATTTTTATAATAATAAACCTCTGAATAAGTGTATAATGAAGGTGACCAAGTAATAATTTAGTGATATCGAGAAACCCACTTGTAGAGAAATATATATGTAAAAACGGCTCATTTGGGTTGAGAAAATATTTTACACAGAAGAGCGAACAACGTTTCGACCTTCTTCAGTCATCATCAGGATCAATGACCGAAGAAGGTCGAAACGTTGTTCGGTCTTCTTTGTAAAATATTTTCTCAACCGAAATGAGCTGTTTTTACATATATATCAAGTAATGTTGTAATAGGTTTGTATTTAACATGTAAAAGAGTTAATGTCTCACTACAACACGTTTGTGGATGTTAACTTGCAGGCAGACCTAGTAGAGTTCTACTACTTGTGGAAAAGAACACCTGCAGCTGCCACCAGTCGGCCACACAGACGTCGGCGTCAGAATGTTCTTCGCCGCATCAAATCTTGCCCGAAACCAAACAAGTCAACTTCAAATGAGTTTAGTGAGTGTATGTTTATTTGTTATATGCGATTGATTTCTGTGCCATTAACTTTATGTTTCGTAGAATTTGTTGCAAATCTCAAATGTAAGAAGATTGTACTTCATCGTGTTTCACTGTTTGAAATTCATTACGTTATACATATGGTGACTTATCTGTTACAAAGACTTGCTTCATTATTTTTCTGGGTGAAAAGTAAATTAATGTTTTTCATTAAAATAACAAATGAGTTTAGTAAATTATTAAAAATTGGAGTTTTGAAAACTTAAGTAAGAAAAAAAAATTATACCAAATTATTCATTTTTTATATCTGTCACTGTAGTTTAATTGCATTACGATATGTAGTGAAGTGCTGCCTGCTATTTTATAGCAAACTGAACCTTCAAACCTCAGTGCAAGCTGTATAAATCTTATGTGTTAATAAACTACAAAGATATTTTAAGTCTATTAAATAGAACAGTTTCAAGGTATGTGTGTACAGTAGGGGTGAAAGACCGAGCAATCCATTAAATTCTGAAACCAAATCAGATTCTCCCTCTGCAAAATCAAATTGAAACCAATTAGTTTCAGCTAAACAAGAAGAAAACCACACCAAAAACAAAGGAAAAAAATCTCCACACTAATCACCAATTATCTTGATTCTCACTTAACTTTACTAAATCGTGTCTTTCAATCATTACTGCACAAGTTAATATAATTAAAGCTAAACTAACTTCATAAGAGATAATTTGAGCAATCGCTCGATAAGCCCCTAATAGTGCATACTTCGAATTAGATGATCGGTCATCCACCTTTATGTGGTACCTAGCATGCGTATATGTTTGGTTCCCATGTAGCTATTGAAGAAAACATTTTAAGTTTAATGCACTGATTATTTTTATTGGAAGAGCAAACACAAAATATTTTTTATTTATTCATTTTACAAGGTTACAACCACATAGGATGAGTAATAAAAATAACGCACATAACGTGTTTTATACAGTCATTAATCCAAATGTTGGAAAATATTTGAAAACATGATTCAAAACCTTGAATTTAAATGATCTGAAACGATCTTTAGGCTCATTCAATTTACAATAACACGAGCCAACTTGTAAGAGTACTTTGAATTTAAACCTAATGCACTTCTTGGACAGAAAAATGTATATTGTTTTGACATATAGAGTAAGGGTTTTCTTCAGAAGGAATTAATAGTTTGGGTTCAGGGTTACTAGTACTGATATCTTTGACAATAGAAGATTTGGTAGACACAGGCCTGGTAAATGGTGAAAATATTGCATTCTCCAAATTTGTTTAGAACAATTGCATGGTGAAAAAATCTCAGTAGTAAACTGCAAAATCTGCTTTTGTAATGCATAACAAGTGAATATAATTGTTATGTAAAGATTGTCATAATTTTATAAATGTTGTATATTAATTGAAACATAGTTACTCATCATTGTAATAGGTTTGTTTGTTTTTTTCCACGAACATTGACAACAGTATTTTATTATAATTCTCATTTCCAAGTACACCAGTGTACAAGTAAAAAATATTTCTATCTGCTCGTGCCTTCATCATATAGACCAAAATAATGTGTCACCTACACTCCAGGCAAGTGAAGTCCAAATCAATCTAATGTGTGAGAGTATGCCCACATATTGTTTCGAAAATATTAAACATCATTTCAGATTTCGATGGATTAAGGAGATGTCCCTTTTTCAAAAAAGTTAATTTCTTTTTTTGTCACGTGTTATGTTTCAATAGAAAGTAATTTTAGTTTTCTGAAACAGACCTGAGTTCAGCTAGTGAGGAAGAGGACTCCGACGACTCAGACTCGAGGGACTTAAGTGGTTACGTGTGCCATCACTGCTGTACTAAAAGTGAGGGTATTTCTACCTAAAATTGAAAGATGTTAAAGGAAAAATAACACCCTGGAAAATGTTCCTTTGTCCCCCCTTATATTAAAAAAATACTGCATGTGTTATGATATAAACTTAACATCGTGATTAAACTGGATGTTTTTTAGAAACAATTCTGTGTTTGTGTTTAGCTAATCAGCTGTGACAGACTTAATTTGAAATTCAGTTTAATCGTTTTCCCAGTGAAGGAGGATTCTCATTTATGAATAAAATGTTGTCTCGAAAGAAAGGCAGTTGTATACATATACATTACAGTTTTATGTCTTATAATAAAGTTCCAAGAAGCTAATTATATTGTATCTTACATTTAGTGATACAGCGATATTTGTTTAAGCATTGATTTAGAAAGCTTCTAGAAAAAAAAAATATATATATATAATATTATTTTCACAATACGATAGCATTTTAAATCATTGTAGTTTCTGGATGTAACATTTTAGCATCCAAGGACTGGCATCATGCTGGAAGGAATAAGGCACTCCTTTGTACAGAATGTAGACTGTTTTTCAAGAAATACGGAGAGCTACGGCCACTTCAGGAGAATGAAGAACCTTCACCAATCAAGCTTAAATCTACTGAAGAAGAAGAAGAAGAACTGTCGTCCGTTAATGGAACGCACATCATGCAGACACGAAGAAGCAAAGAGGTAGCAGAATATTGTGGTGTATTTTACTTCTGTGTGTTTGTGTATGTACAAAACAGAAGTGCTTAATGTCACCAAAATCATTTATCATGTTTATGAACCTGCAGTGGTTAGTTAACTACTGCTTTATTTGTTTATTACTATTTTACATCTTGCGTTATGGCTGGTAATTGGACATCTTCCTCAGAAAAACTGTTTCTTTGGAAGGTGGTTGGTGACAGTGAGGCTGGTATTTTTTCTACTTATGTACCATCGATCTCTCACGTCGGAAAGAAGTTTACCCTCTCTGTCCCATAATTAACCACATAATTTGATTGTGCAGTCTCTTAACTATATGCCTTGTAAATATAACACATGAAGAAGTTAAACATTGTTACATGTTGAAAAATCTATTAACTTTGTAGTGATTACTAATGATGTAGTCATGATGTTCGTTAATGTACCAACCCTGGGAATTCTGTCAACAGCTTGAAAGTGATAGAGCTGTCACAGAATACACCTAACTTACAATATCTGTGATAACTGAACCCTCAACCATCTGTATCAACACTTCTTGACATCAACTGTTTCTCAGTTATATAGTGAATTAAACCTGCTGTCCAACAAGAATAATTGCAACAGCTTTAATAGAAATTTATGATGTGTTGCAAGTTATAAGATGTTTACCTTAATTACAGAGTATCTGTGTGTTTCAGTTATATCTGAATTACTTGTTTACCACAAGGGTGGACTTGGCATTTCCACTGTTTCTATTACCAGGGACAATACATTGATAGTACAGTGATCAGGGACAATACATTGATAGTACAGTGATCAGGGACAATACATTGATAGTACAGTGATCAGGGATAATACATTGGTAGTACAGTGATCAGGGACAATACATTGATAGTACAGTGATCAGGGACAATACATTGATAGTACAGTGATCAGGGACAATACATTAGTTGTACAGTGATCAGGGACAATACATTGGTAGTGCAGTGATCAGGGACAATACATTGATAGTACAGTGATCAGGGACAATACATTGATAGTACAGTGATCAGGGATAATACATTGGTAGTACAGTGATCAGGGACAATACATTGATAGTACAGTGATCAGGGACAATACATTGATAGTACAGTGATCAGGGACAATACATTGTTAGTACAGTGATCAGGGATAATACATTGGTAGTACAGTGATTAGGGACAATACATTGGTTGTACAGTGATCAGGGACAATACATTGGTAGTACAGTGATCAGGGACAATACATTGATAGTACAGTGATCAGGGACAATACATTGATAGTACAGTATTCATTGTAGAGTATTTTTTTCTACAATAACATGAATAACAACTCCATCAAATATAAAATGTTTGATGGCTCATTAGTTCTACATATCATGCCTGACTTCTGGAAATAACAGATCGTTTTGGTTACAAAAATATTAATTGTGGCCACATGTACTGATAATAAATTTTGTTTCATGATGAGCAGAAGTCGAAGAAAAAGAACAAACAAACAAATGGGCCCGAGTGTAAAGACATAGAAAGCGAAAACATCAAGACTGAGCCAGGATCTCCTGCAACAACTTTGGAAAACAAAGATGAACAAGAGAAAGAGGTAAAACCTATCCTCAATGTATAAGCATCGTTTGAAATGATTCGTACAGATCAACCATTTAAATATACCTTGTTTATTTGTATTAGAGCTATGCACTTATCATGAAAAACAAAAAGTGTTAAGATAAATTTATTATAACCTATTGATTGTTATATCATCCAAACAATAGTTACAGTTATGACAGAGAGTGTTCATACCCCTGCATCCTAAGTGGTTTTTTTTGCTTGAAACTTAAAAAGTGTCACTATTAGGCTAATAGAAGTATAATATATTATAAATGTTATACTAACACACATCTACATAAACTTTTATGTAAATTAAATGACAAATAAACTGTTTATAAACAAAAATAGGAGGAGCAGAAAGTGTTCGTACATTTCGGAACGTGTGAAAAACTGATATTCCCGTAACAATTTTGTTTAATTTCATGAATAAACTACATTATACCATTCCAGAACTAGACACTGGATTCATAACTATTGGAATTTAGCCAGCAAAAAATGTACTTCCGACAATTTAGCACCATCTCCATCATTATCTGCTTGGTCAACGTAGCGAAGATGAAACAACTGTCCAATGATTTAAAAAAAACAAATTATTGTAAAATACAAGTCTCGTGTGTCTCTTTCCAGTATTGTGTATTGCTACACAACTTAATGTGCTGAAATCTACAGTTAAAAGCATAATTGCCAAGTTTAAGGTTACAGGATCAACTGCTAACCTCCCTCATTTCAGACGCCCCACCAAAATTCCAGAGAGAACCAAGAGGAAGGTTCTCAGAGAAGTTAGTAGGAACCCTCGTTTAGCAAGTAACTGGTAAGGGAAACTGGGGTTGAAGTAACCACCTCTACAGTTATGAACATATTATGCTCTTCTGGGTTCAAAGTATGCCATCCTCGTAGAACTCCATATTTAAAGCCTGTTTATTTAGAAGCACGATTGAGGTATGCAAGAAAGCATGTAGATAAACCCTTTACCTTTTGGAAGAGTATTTTTTTATCAGATGAGACTAAAATTGAGTTATTTGGCCACAATGATGTTTGAAATATTTTCTGTAAGAAGGGGGAATGAAATCTTCCAAAGAACATCATCCCTACAGTTAAACATGGAGGTGGCTCAATCATGCTATAGGGTTTCTTCAGCTCTTCTGGTGTAGACAGCCTTCATCACATCAACAGAATCATGCAAAAAGAAGAGTACATCGATATATTAGGCACTTATAATGGGTATCGTTGGATTTTCCAGCACGACAATGACCTTAAGCACACATCGAAATATGTGCAATCCTGGTTGCAGAGGAACCATAAAGTGTTCTGGAGTGGCCATTGCAGTCACCCAATCTTAACCGAATTGAAATCGTTTGGCATTAGTTAAAGCCCAGGGTTCATCAGTGTCATCCGAAAAACTTGCAAGAATTGGAGGCCTTCTGTAAAGAAGAATGGAAGAAAATACCAGTCGAGTACTGTCAAACGATCTTGGAGGGCTATGAGGAGAGATTGCACCAAGTAATTCACCTGAAAGGCTACACAGCTGACCATTAAAGCAGATGCACAAACAATTTCTGCCCCCCCTATGTTTGGTTATTTGTTTATAAACAGTTTATTTGTCGTTCAATTTACATAAAAATTTATGTAGGTGTGTGTTAGTATAATATTTATAATATACTGTACTTTCATTTTCCTAATTGTGATACGTTTTATGTTATTAGCAAAAAACACTACTCGGGATGCAGGAGTATGAACGCTTTCTGTCATAACTGTGTATAGTAGTCATAATAGCAGATATTTTGAAATGAAACTTTGATGTTGGCTATATCTTATCCAGTGGGCCCAGGGTTGTATATTTATATATCTAATATTGGCAGCAAAACAGCTCACTACTGAATTTCATTCCTGGACATCTTGCTACCAGTCTTTTAATAACTAGGATATTTGCCTCCTAATAATTTTATGTCACAATCTCTCTCACATGTATTATTTAAGATCAGAAAATAAAAACATTTTGTCAGTATTAATTTGTTAGACAAGTATTCCAGTTATTAAAATATTAGTTTATTAGAGAAACATTCATTCAGAATAAAAAAAAAGACCATTATGTTGTCAAACATTTTATTTAAAATAATTGAAAAACCTGAACATTTGAAAAATGATTCAGGCTGTGAGCAGATTCTTGAAGAAAGTTGAGTTTATTTACTGGGTCATAAGCCTGTAGCTCAGCTGCTGCCTTTAATAGTTATCAAGCCAAAATGAGTCATTCATTCATAGATGAAATGGGTAGCAAAAACACCTTAGTAATGAAAAGACCAATAGCAAACTGACTGGTAATGTTAATATTATGCAGAATATTAATTCAGACTGTTAAATAATGAGACGTTTAACTGCATTTGATGGATAAAGCTAGTTCTCAGCATGTTTTTAAATTTATAAGCCATCCCAGATATTTGTTTCTTTGAATTTTTTATTTTCAATTACACTGTTTGTGATTATAAAACTACCTGCATCGAAATTTTTTTTGTTTCTTTGTTTCTCTTTAAAGGAATGTAATTTTCGTGTATTTCTGTAGTTTCAAACAAGGTGCATTATTTCTATTAACTCGATTTTCGTGAGCAGTGGTGAAATATTATGCATGTGATATCGCCATCAGTTTAAAAAAAAAACTTGTATTCAAAACTTAATTCCCTTTCTGGATTTCATTTATGTGAACACTACGTGAAGATTTTATTTTTGAGATTCTGATATTTTGTTAGAGTAGTAAAGAAAAGTGATGTTAGTATAGATCTAACAGAGTTGTTCATTTGTCTCTGAAGGAATCTGTTGAGGAAGATATGTTTAAGAGCAGGAAAAGGTTAAGAGAGGATAACCCAGCTCTCCAGATCCAGATTGAAGTAAAAGAACTCCTAGTTTCTCCTAAAAGAAAGAAGCCCTCAACAGAGAGGTCTTATAGTCCAGCAGAGTCTTCGAGTCCAGACAGCAGCAGTGTGTCGAATGAAGAAAATGGGAATGAAGGGGATAATGAGGAGTGTGATGGGGAACCATATAGTACCCCATCGTCTCCAGGGGCTTACAGTGTCAATCATCAGCCATCCAACTCGAACATTAAGACAGAACAGGAGGAAAGGTTTGTGTTTGTGTTTTACTTGTCATGGCTAGTTTTGGTATGTTTTCAGCCATTTTGTGCAATGTAATACGCTGAATATCACACACACTTTGTGAAGTATATTTGAAAAATGAGCATTTTGTACAATATAATAAATTGAAGACATTGGGGTTTTGTATAAAATGGTATGCTAGAAATATAGTTATTGGCGCAAAACAACAAATTATCACCTCCGATTTTCATTTAATCTTTTAAGATTAACATTCTACTCATGTAGTTAAGTGCCTTTTAAAATGGAAGGAGCAAATTATTTTTAGCACATTCACATTTTCAGTTTTGTTAGTTCTTGTACTAACTAATTGAACATTTGTTTTGTTAGATTTTGAACTAACTAGTAGTACTCTGAAAAACTTCAAAATCAGTACAATCAAACTGAGTTTATATTTACTCATGTGTGCAGCCTTTTAAAAAATATAATAATTCTGATTGAAAGTGAGAAATTGAACCATGTGGGTTTATCCTTGTTTACGACTCATAGACATCTCTGTGTAAAATTTCTAAATTACATCATTAAATTTAACTCAAGAATAGTTTGTGATCGATATTTTTGTTATTTTGCTACACTTACTTGACAAAAAATTTTTCATCTTGCATTTCCTAAAATCCTCAAAAATTTTGTGCCCATCCTAAACCTAGATTTATATTGCTAAGAAACTATAATCCAGTAAGAGTACAACTATTTGTGTTTTGTTTGTTACATAATTTTTCCTTTTTTTCAGTGATTACTTGTCAATTCTTTCATGACTTACCAGCATGTGACCTGAACAACTGTAGCCAGAGTTTAAAGAAATTTTCAAATAATTATTTTACATGAAGTTAAATTTTATTGCCTTTAAAAATAAATGTATAAAGTGAAAGATATTTAAAAACTTGACTATTTTTGGTCATGGGCTTACCTCTGGTATAATTTGAAATAAATTTTATTGAGTGTGTGTAAAATTATGTGGAAAAGTCATTACATACCCTCAGAGTATAAACTATTTATATGAATAAAGTGGTATCAGAAGTGTTTGTAGAACGGGAAGTGTGGAAGACTTAGGAACAAACAACAGAGTTAGGATATGAATAAAGTGGTATCAGAAGTGTTTGTAGAACGGGAAGTGTAGAAGACATAGGAACAAACAACAGAGTTAGGATATGAATAAAGTGGTATCAGAAGTGTTTGTAGAACGGGAAGTGTAGAAGACATAGGAACAAACAACAGAGTTAGGATGCTTTTGATAGGTTTTTTAGATGTTCCTGCTAAAATTGTAGTTGTTTGAAAGATGTATAAATTTTCTTTTATGATGAGACATTGAGTAAACTTAGGGTTCAGGGAGTGTAGTAGGGAATGTTTTAGATCGTTATTAATTGATTTAGACTGAGAATAATGTCAACAAAAGTACTTGTAACATAGTGAGACCGTATGCTGTTTTGATAGGTTATGTTGTGGGTTAGTAATAAATCTTTGTCAGCTTATGCAGTGCTTTTTACAGCTTTCAGCTAGAAGTGATAACCAGTGCAATCAGCAAAATATCCGTCTAGTTGAAATTGGCTTGACATTTAAAAGGAAACTTTATAATAAACAGCAAAAAAGTTAAATCTTAAGTTAAAAAGAGGCATTTGTAATGTTTCTGTACAAAAGAAAAAGTGAACATCTCCCTATAAAATTCTGACAAATTTAAGTCAAACAACTTTAATGTTTTAAAGCCAAAGCTAGAACTGTTTATTAAATTGGCTATGAAATTTGTGCAGTTTGGATATCCATGATACTCCTACACTGTGGAAAGAGTTAATTTGTTTCAAATGTTTCACAGGTATGAAAAATACATCTTTATTTTGTTAAAATCTTGAGTTCAAGACTTTTTCATTTAGTTTAAATTCTAGTTTGTTATATTTTTAATATCTGTTGGTATCAAAGTGTGTATATTTCCTATTTCTTAGAGTAGCGTGTTTCAAGTACTGGTACGTGGACCATCATTGGTCTGTCAGAACCATCTTGCCAGTTCACAGGATTTCATATAAACAAACACAACCAAGGGAATATTTAAATCTGAATTGTAATTCTTTTTCATTATACTTGTATTTTAGTGATGTGCAACAGTCAAGAGAGGTAATGCACTACTCCTTGGTATCGAGAAAAGTTGTCTCAGTATACACAAGTACATTAGTTATTGTATATTTCAAAACCCTTTCTCTCCATCTAGTGTAAAAGAAATGGCTGAAGTTAAAGACAGCACAGAAAAGATGGCTGACATCAGAGACAATCAGAATCAAAAGATGTCCATACCAAGTGAGGAGGCAGAAAGTATTGTGTTATCTCATAAGATAAAGACCGAACCACTTCCAGTGACCAGTGAAAATACTGTCTCTTCGCAACAGATCAGTAATGCTAATGACAGTGTTGTACTTCATTCTCATTCACCACCTCCATTATTTCCACCAACATCTCTGTCATCATTTGTCAAAATAAAAGAAGAAGTTGTTACAGATACATCAGTAAATGAGGATAACTTCAACCAGTTTCCTCTATCACTGAAACAACCAGAAATTGCCCCTAGCCTTCCGTTAGAATCATCATTTTCTCTACATAGTCAGTTTTCGAGGATTAGCGAGTACTCGGGTGATTTAAAACCTTCACCCCAGATTTGTCATTCTCAAACCCCGCCTCTCAAACCTCAAGACATTAAAACAGAACCATTTGATTCACAAGAATCTCTGCCACCTGAACCTTCATTTTTATTCAGTAAATCACAACCCTCAGGCCCCTGTTTATCAGATAATGCGTCCGGTGCACATCTGGCAAACGATTACAAGGCTCATCTCCTTTCAGCTCCTTTGTTGATAGACAAGAAAAGTTCATCTTCTGTACCGTGCGTAATGCAGAACTCTTCACCAGTTGTAACATCTGTGTCGACTGAAACCACGCCGACACCCTCGACCGTTGCCTCAACGTTCACCACAGCTGTCTCAACAACAGTGTTGGTAACCAGACCAACTCCTTCTAGTGTTCAATCTTTAGCCTCATCTATGTCCCCATCCTCATTGTCTCAGTTTTGCCAAGATCCTTCAACCTACCCTTATCACCCTTATTTTGCTCCTCACATGCACAATCCTGGAATGCTGCTGCCTCCTCATTCTTATCCGCCCTTACCTTCCACTGATATGCAGTCCTCACCAAAGGTTAAAACTTCTCCAATATCATCTCCAATGTCTGCAACACCAAGCCATCACATATCATCAAGAACTCCTCCTAAAACACATACACCAGTTTCTGCTAGTTGTACCACAACGTCGGGATCCTGTTCGTCTCCTATTACGATGGCCTCATCAACAACATTAACACCTGGACCCCCATCTGTGTCATCAACAGTCTCCCATGGCTCTGGTATACCATATAACACTGTTTCTACCAAATCAAGTACTACAGAAACTTCACCTGCTAGAGAAATCAAAATAAAAAATGTTCCATCAGAAGTCTTGCACAGTGAACCGGTTGGACGTCTGCAAACGTGCGGAACAAGCTCAGAGAACAAAGGTCAAGAAACAGAATGTCATCGCAGCCAGTCTGCCATGTAAGTTCAGTTCATTGTGATAATCTAAGAAATCTTCTGTATTTGTGGTTAGTGTGCTAACTCTGAATCCAAGGGTTCATGGTTTGCTTCCTATTGCCTCAAAAATGTGCTCTGGACTTTAGGATCATGAGAGTGTGCTATAAGCGTTTCTGTTAACTCTCACTGTTCAGTCAGACAAGAGTAACCCAGAAGTTGACAGTGGGTGCTGTCTACTAGTTTCCTTTTAATCTGCCAATTAAAAGTAGGGATGGCTATGCACAGATAACCCACGTGTAATTATTCTGAAACAAACAAGCCATTTGTTATCTAAAATATCTTTTGAATCAGTAAATAAAAATCAATATAAGCCAATTACCAAAAGCTATTTAAAGTTGTGTAGCTGAGACACTCTGACTGTTAGTACTGATATTCTCAAGTGGAATATAGGTGTTGCATAGAGTCATCATTGTGCTTGAGGAAGCAAAATCAGGCCTTACCGGTAGTTCAATATTAGCATTTGTTGCAGTTGTGTAAATCATTCATGGGCTTGAACAATTAAGTTTTTTTTATTAAAGAAAGTGAATTAATGTATATGAACTATCTTTCAAGTATTAGTTTTGAACCTTTTACCTGCCACTTCTGGTTTTTTTTAAACTCTTGAGCATATAAGCCAGAAGTTTTATTGACAAACTTAAAATTTCTCAATTTAAGGTATTTCCTACATGAGATTTTCACTTTTTTTCTTCACAAAACTGATTGTAAAGAGAAGAAAAAAACAAATATATATACTTTGTATTTTCTCAATTTCATTTTAATAAAACACCTTTAATTAACACTTTTCTGTAACAGTTTGGTTGATCATGTTTTATTAAACTATGAAATATTCTGAACAGATTCTTGAGAAGGTACACCAATGGCCTGGAGTTCAGTTCTTGTGCTCGCACTGACCTCATCTTTAAACCTGTTCCGGGCTCCACGTTAGCAAGAAAACGGGAAGAACGTGTGAGAAAAGCTGAAGAAAAAGAGAAAGAAGACAGTATTAATAAGGCAGTAAGTATTAATCTCGTGGACTGATAAAAATCAAGTCAAACATGGTACACTACAGAGTAGGTAAAAATGTGAATAATGTACTAATACAGTACTGACTCCAAGTAAACTCTTATAGGCTAGGTATAACAGATGTCTACGGGAAAAGATACTTGGATTATCTTGGTTGTAAGATGAGTGTTTTTTTTATTATTTATTGGTAACATATTAATAAAGTTATTATCTTACACTTGAACTGTAATGAACTTACCGTAAAAACGGAGCAGATGTGAAAGCAGATGTCTCTCCTTAGACAGGACATGTCATTTTAATAGGTTATTTGTCTTGAAAATCAATAACCAACTTTAAATAAAAAAGAATTAGCTTTAAATTTTAATATTACTCTGACTGATCGTATCTCTACTGCATTTATAACTTTATAGGTGTGGGTTGGCCCTGTGGAAGAGCTTTGGATTTCAGAGCTGGTGAACTGTGTTGCTCTGATGTGACTTTGTGAAATATTCTATGCACTTTAAGCTGTAGATGTTTTATAAGAGTGACAGTCAGTCTCTCAGTGTGAATTGTAAGGTGCTCCAGTCTGACCACCTTCCCTCCAAAATATAATTCACAGTCACAGATGACAACAGACACAAACTTTACTCCTGTTAAGTGTTGATTCTTAACACTCCTTATATTTTACCATTTTTAAGAGTAATTGTAATAGTTCTTACAGTACTCAAAGTGTGTTGATGTTTGATAATATAGCTCGTGAACCGGTACTTATATGTGTGTCTTTTATTCAGCTTTCTTATGAGGATTTTTTACCATTCGCAAATGTTCAAAACATATTATTTCAGCCAACTTTATGTTTATGGAAAACTCTCCCCCCCACCCCAATTATGGTTTTCTTCATTTATTGTTAACCTTTTTTAAATATAAATTATTTAACATCATTTCCTGTACTTATTTTGAAGGTCAGCTACTCGCAGTAATCTCTCACATGCATTCCATTTTCCTCTAACCAAACAACATTACATTGGCATTTGGTAAAGAAAAGATTACAGTATGATTGCCTTTATTTTAATGAAATATAAGCCATTGATACTATTACTGTTGTGACAACTTTTAACATTGTTAGCAAGCTCAGTAACTGAACTCAGAATTTTGAAATAACCTACAATAATTGATTAGCACTTGTTGGGAGAATATAATGTTTTTATATGTGTTCTAAAAAGCATCACTATTGTTTAAAAACATTTCAATTTAGGCCCGGAAAAGAAAATATGCTTCCGCTTGTCATATTTTGATACTTGTAAGTCTTTCCATTTTGTGTGTCATTCAGACAAAAATTTCATGTTAATAAATGATTGAAATTCATGTGTTACCACTCCATGTTTGTTGTTTGAAACATTTACCTCATTTTCATGATAAAGGACTAGATACCCTTTTTTTTTATTATTATTATTAATTTTTAATAATTAGAACTCAAAATGTTCTGTCTTGAGATGGTATTTCATTTATTTTGAAAAGAGCCAACGTATTTTCCATATTGTTCAGAAGTTTGGAGAAAAGAGTCATAGTGGAGAAAACAAGCTGCCAGTAACATCTCACGGTGGAGACCTCCACTTGCTTGGCTCTTTCGAAAGGACGACTCCAAGAGGCTTTTCAGATACCCCAGCACTCCGTCAGCTCAGTGAATATGCTCGTCCACATTCCACTTTCTCCCCTGGATATCCTCGAACCACGGTATCTGGACAGCTTCCTCAAATCAGCAATGCATCAATGTCAGTAGGTGTGTCACATCCAACTATGGACCCTTTACTGCAGTATCAGATCTCGGCTGGGATGTATGGTGCTTCTGCTCGGGAGAGGTTTGTTCCTTTGATGCACCGAATTAGCTCAGCTTCATTCCTCTGTTACCAGTTATGCTTTCAATCAACTTTTCAGTAACTTAAAACTGTCAAAAAAAAAATTAGCTTAACTAATGATACTGACAACGTAATGATTATCATATCAACTAACTATTTTACTAGTTTTAGGACTTGGCATTTCGTTGGAACAAAACAGTAGTTATGATAAATACTAGTAATTATGAATAAGTAAAATATAGAAACGTAATGTGTAAAGAGTCAATTTTGGTTGGTAGATGTTTTGTCTCAAACTCTTTTACCTTAAATATTTTATTAAGAAATTTGGATAAAATGAGAAAAAAATCGTTTTAAGCATTCAAGTTAAAATAACAAATGAGGAATGTAATAACTGAATCTAAGCTTATTGAACTTTACTTTTGCAGGCTGGAAATGGAACTTGAAAGAGAAAAGAGGGATCGTGACTTTCAAGAGAAATTAAAGGTTGAAATGGAGATGAAAGCAAGACTACAGCCAAATGCTTTTGATCCACATTGGTTAGAATTCCAACGTCGATATGGATCCATGGCTTCGGGGGCTGTGATGACAGGAATGTTTCCCAGTACTTCCAGTGCAGGTCTTCACAGTGCTCCACTGAACTTCTACTCTTCGCTAGACCAGGAACGTCTTGAGCGTTTAGGCATTCCCACCACCCTGGGCGAACCCGGACGTCCAAGCCTGGATCGCTTGACTGCAGAACGTCTGCACAACGAGCGCATGGCTCTGGCCACGGATCCGCTCGTCCGGCTTCAAATGGCAGGGATCGCACCTGACCTGCAGAATCATGCCCACATGCATGCACACACCCATGCTCATGCACACACCCACCTACACCTACACCCACAAGATCCTCTTTCTGCTGTGGCTGCAGCAGCAGTCATTGGAGGGCCCCCCCATCCTGATCAAACCCACCCCTCATCTGGGCCTCACCCTCTCTTGCCACCTTCAGTGTATCCGTCTACACGACCGGGATTCACGCAACCTCGCAGTGAGATGATGTATCCCGGTGCAGGATTGTTGCGACCATCATTTGAGGATCCGTTTGCTCAACAGGTGAGATTAAAATAATCGTCGATTGTTTCGTAACATGTTTGAGAAAGCAAATTAATTGCAAGAGAAATCCCGCACAGGTGAGGAGTTGTTCCAGTTGCTGATTAGTTATATATGTTCAGACCTGTAATGCTAGGTAGTTAGTCTTAACCTGAAGTAGAGTTCACCTTGCTTGTTACCGTGCACATCGAAGAATTTGGCAAATTAGGCTAATGTTTAAAACAAACATCTGCTCAGGATTTATCAAACATTTATTTGTTTACTTGATGTGCAATATTTTAACATCTTATCTCATTTCTCAGTCGTTAATTGTAGTTCCAATTACATTTTTGTTTCTCTGATATATGTTTCAATTTTACGTATTAGACTCAATTGGGGGGAGAAAAAGAGACGAGGGAGGCTCTTTATATCCAGTAGTATATTATATAAAAGTAGAACAAGTGAAAGTCATCAGGCCATGTTTTAAGTGTGAAACAAGTGAATTTTGATTTTTATGTTAAGCACAGCTTATTAAATCTCGAACAGTAATATCAACCCATGGGAGTGTATTGAAAGGATGTTTTAGAAATACTAAAATAACCAGTAATGATGGATGTTTATTATCACTGAAGTACTTTACACTGGCATTATACAAGTCATCCTAAATGTACAGAACCTACTATATTTATTTTGGTTTTAAACTCATTAGCATACAATAACAAATAAATGGACGTTTCCACGTGTATTTTATTTCCCTCTTTGGTGGTCATCAGAGGGCCCCAAGTTGTAGTACCACAAATCATGCACAGTTTTAAAATCAATGAAGAAATGAGGCGTTATACTACCTACTTCTGCTGTGTTTCACTAATTTACAAGTGACACAAAGTATTCCAGCATCCAAGGGCTCTAAACTAACCATTATCTCCCTCCTTCCCATCCTAAGAGTCATACCTAAGAACCACCTCTGATGGTTATGTAATTGTATCTCTACTTTCTGTTCATTAAGAAAATGTGTTCAAATTACAAGATTGTAAATGGTGCAAACCTACATCTTCGTGGTCCTCGTACAACCAGCATTTGTTTGTGAGAAGATTTCACTTAAGTGAGTGGAATTGGTTTGTATTAACTTTCCAGAATAAACCCGTCTGATTGGTTTTTGTGGGTTTTTTTTAAGTAATTGTACTATTGATGCAGAAAAAAATGGTGCAGTGCTTGTGCCTTTGGCAGACAAGGTCAGTGGTGCAAACCATGTGCCCTCACATTATTGTAAAGCATTTTAAAAAGTCACAATAAACTTTTATGCCCACCATCATTTCATATTTTAAATGGCAAAGCTTGCTTCTCTAACTTGTTTACTTGGGGTAAAACATCTTAATAAAACAAATTACTTTGAGAGAAAACAATTGCAAGATAAAATACTAATTTTAGTACTGTAAAGAAAAGATGACAGTGTTTTCCGATAAAGAAATATACGTGTAAATTTTATGAGAATTGGAAACATATTTATCACTTAACGAAGGATTTCAACATTTCCTAAGTTTAGAGTTTTAAAACTACTTTAGGTGAACCCTCTCTGATAGAAATACTTAAAGATCAAAAAATATATTATAACATTTAACCTCTCCCTTCTAGTTCAGTGACACATCTTCAGGTTTACAACACTAAAAATTGGGTTTTAATACTCGTGATGGGCAGAGCACAGATAGTCTATTGTATAGTTCTATTCATCATAATAATTAGAACAATCAAAAATATTTGTGGGAGAAATTTCTGGAAATAGCTTTAATAAAATAAACTTGATAATAAAGTTATACTAGTGATCCAGAAAAACATGTTACAGTAATTGTTATGTCACTAAGACTTTTGTCCAGAATAAAATAAAAGTACCCCCCCTAATCAAATATAAAAAAAAATCTTCATATTATTGAAATTCCAGATACTTTAGAAACTAGAGTCTCTTATGAGATGCCCTTGCCTCTAAAGTTCCTATTTTTGAAGAAATTTTTTGACAAATTTGTATTGGCTGTGCGGTTGAATATTTATCGAGCTTGTTTTCTTGAGAACTCTTTCTGTCCCCAGCAGGAGCACTTTCAACGTCAACTGATGATGGAGAGGGAGCAGATTGCACTGATGGGAGGAACTTTACCTCCTCAGCTCATCGCCCAACATGAAGAATTCTTTCGGTAGGAAATCATCGCAGCCTCTCATGTTTAACAACTTAATATCTTAGTGTTTTCTTAACGTAGGTTACATTTTTAATTGACGAGTTATTTCAGTAGCGGTACGTTTAGCCTAAAAACGGTTTCTTTCGTTTCATCCATTCTACGTTTCAGACCAACTGACAATCCACCAGATACTGTAAATCAGTATTCTAACTTTGGTCTGTAACTTTTATCCTGTCGTTGAAACCATTTTGGTAACACCTGTGGCTATTGTATGTTTTTTTTTAACACAAACAATTTCATTTGTTTAAGTTGTACATAGATTTCAACATCTATAGTATTTTAATTTCTATAAAATAGTTGCACTCAAATTAAAGGTTTGTAGAATGTTTGTCTTTCTCACAATATTTGTACATTATGTTTCATCTGTGGAATGTATACAGAATATTAAGTATGTGACTTATGTGTGGATTGTACACTGAGTATTAAGTGTGTGGCTTATCACATGAGGAATGTATCCTGAATATTAAATACATCATCTGTGAAATGAATGCTGAGTGTTTCATATAACCTGTGGAATGTACACTGACTGTTGATTAGGTTACTTATGTGTGGAATGCATACTGGGTATTAAGTATGTGTGGATTGTACACTGAGTAAGGTATGCAGCTTATCAATGGAATATATACTGAGTATTAAGCGTGTGGCAGTCATTTGTGGGTGTGTCTTATGATTTAATTTGTACATCTTCTATATAAAGAAATAGTCAAAAAAATGTTCCTTTTACATCACAGCCAACAACAGCAGCGACACGAACGTGAGATGAAACTTCGAAAGTTGGAAGAGGCAGCTCGTGGAGGACAACATCACTGAAGCGATGCGACTTACATGTGGTCAGTTTCACATCTTAAGATCAGTTCTACTAACTTGTGGTCAGTTTCATGTTATTTCAGTCAGTCATTGCATTGAAAACTCGCTACATGATGGATAACTCCAGCAACACTAAAAATCAAGGACCTCCATGATGTTTCCATCATATTCTACTTTTATATAATCCAAACTGCCACAGACCGGCAAAAAAAAACAACAAATAACCAAAGTTGATTTAATATGCTGATCTATACATAACACCCTCTGCATCGCCTAATTTGCAACACTCGTTCTAAACAGAAGTTATTTGTGAAGTGTTTGTAGAATAGTATGATAACTAGAAAGTATTACGTGTCTTAATTTTTCTCATCTATAATGTTGTGACGGATATATAGGGGAAAAATATATCTTAAAATTATTAAAGGTGTAGAGATATTTCACCTATTGTATGGATTATAATATCAGTAACTGACTGACTTGTAAATATTTATTTACAGATAAATATTTATCTTACGGAGAGATACTGTGATGCAAATAGAGGTGTTGTTTTCTTATACACACACAGTACGTTGTGGTATGTCAGAAAAACACTATGATATCATTTCCAAATCCTTCTTACAAAGTTTTAATGTCGTACAAAAATGAAGGCTTGGAATTGTCGCTGACAAAGGTGGGAAATAAAAACTTTAATTTTAGATTTTTTTTTAATGGTTTGTTTATTGTAAACCAGGTGGACTTGCTATTCAAGTTTCTACCTTTGTTTTTATCACAGTTCCACAGGTGTCAGCAGCTGTGACTGGTGTAACTTGCATAGTAGTTATTAGCATTGTTTATAAACGGTTTTAATACAGAATTTTAAATAGGTTTCTTTTTTGTTGCATAATAAAATCAGTTTCAGCTTTTACTTATAAATTAGCCTATTTTATCCCAAGTGTAGGTTTTGTTGTTTCATTAAATGACAAAAATATTGTAAGATGAATGTTCTAATAACAGCCACACTGCCTGTTAAATTTTCAGCTAATATTTAATACACATAAAGGAATTAGGAACTTGTTACAGGAACTTTCTGATATTCGGTAAACAGACTTTGCATATCCTCGAGATGTTTTCTATTTTTAAGGCTAACGATATGTAAACTTTCATTTGAAATGTAGTTTGTTCACTACCTGTTCGTTTTCACATGATTGAGGAATTTGATCTGTAAAATGGTGTAATATTATTTAACTCTAGTGTTTTGAGATATCCCATAGATAAGTAAGAACTGTAAATTGTGTAGATTGAAGTTTCTTTTTGCAAATACGTTTCAGAGCTAACGACTGTTCTGTGGTGATTTATTGTATTTAGGAGCCCTTTTTGGCCATCTATATCTACATCTGTGTAAAATATGTATGTCATATATTTATCACCGGTTTAGATTAGCATTAACGTTCTTTCAGATCACGTATAATAATACCTGTTAGTTTAGTTTCTGCCAAAGTTGGTTTTCTTCTCGGGTTGTAGAAACTTGAGCGTATCCATTTTCTCTGTAATTTTATATCATCGTATGTGTTCTCGTTACCCAACTAATAAAGAAAATTATTTCTAATTTTGTCTTTCTTATTCTGCATGTTTTTTTTTCTTTAATATGCAACTTCAGGACAGAAAGAAAATGTTGAAATTCCATGGTATTCAAAATTCCTGCTTTCGAGGCTTCGTTTATCTTAATACACTTATTTCAAAAGTAACCTTAAAAGTGTAGTCGTTTTCTTGTGTAGAAAACTGAACAAACCAGAGATGGTGCTCGTGAAATGTTAAATAGCAGTTTGTGCCTTGGATGAGTGTCTGGTAGTTATGTATTAATTGTTTAGCATTGTTTCCTAATTGTTTACCAGTATGCTATGAAGTTATGCAGTCTCGCTAGCATATTTTATTTGACCAATAACAATAAGTCGTACATTCGAAGTGCACCACGAAGAACACCAGCAACAGATACGAAAAAAATATTGTATTTTAGTTTTCAAATAACCAGATATTATGGATAATGGAAAAGCTGTATTTAAAGAGGGTAAAACAAAGTTTGTCATTTCAGTTCCTGAGATATACTATTTTACCTTTTCAATTCAAGTCCTTATTAACCACCAAAGTATGAAACATTTATTCTGGGTGTGCACCGTGAGAAAATAATTGGTTAACTTTCCACTTTAAGCGCTCTAAAATGCAGACTTGTCAGTTACATTATTAGTAGACAGGGGTTTACAATTATGTTTCATTACTGGAAAACAAATATTCGTAAGAGATTAGTTCTTGCTATGTAATAAGCACATAGTCACACTTTATGGCAAAAAATTATCTTAACTGAAAAAGGCAAAACAGAACTATCCAGTTTTTATAATGAACTTGTCATTTGTCTTATCCTGGATAAGGCATGCTCCAACCAGACTAGCATCAAAAGTAACTACCGAAACAAAATTAAAAGGAAATTGTAAGAAAAGTGTCTGGGATATTTTTGGGACCAATTTGAGGACGACAAACAAGAGAAATCACAGAAGTTAAGAAAGACCAATTTCTGTTAAATATGGTGCAGATAATGCAGTACAGTATGTGAAAACGGGTGGTACATCGATATATCCACCGAAATGTCATATAAAGGACATTGAAGAAATTAGTATTGACACGCTAACAAAATTATACAGTAACACGTGACACAGGACCCATCTTGGATGACCTGAAGGAATCAGCTTTTTCTCACTTCCCTTAAAAAAAAACTAAATGAAATGGATTATTAAGATTATCCGTCATCAAGTAATTATTTTGGACAGTATCGAATACAAGGTAGGCAGAGAGATATTAGGGAAAAACAATTTGCATTCAGACGAATGGGGGAAAACGAGTGAAGCAATATTGGAATGAGAAACGTACACTAAAGTACAGAAACACAATTGTGCTTATTTCGTAGCTTACACCAAGGCACTCGCTAAAGTCGACCAATGAAATCTCTTGAAACCATTGGTTTGAATGTCAATGTTAGACTCGACAACGAGCTGTTCTGGGAACAACGAGTAAAATTAAGGTTCCATAATAAAATGTCATCGTTTACTGAAATAAAGAAAGAAATATGACACAAGGACTTATGATTTATCTTTATCACTTTAACATCATGTAATGATTTGTCAGACAGAAATGGAGGGTTTAATCGTAGGTGGTATGAATGTAAGACATGCAGAGCGACATGGTGGCTGTAAATTCAGAAAGAGTGCAGTAAATTGTGGATAAATTTAAATAAAAACATATAGACTGTGAATAATAAGGAAACAAAATGTCTATCAGCGAGAAGAAACAAAATAATAAACTGAAAGGAATTGGAACAACTTCAAAGCTTCACTCACTTTGGATAATTCATTACAGAAAATGGAAGAAGAACAGTGTTGAGAAAACTGTGTTTTATAATGCTAAACATAACCTTACGTTATGCCGTGGGGGCATTATAATGCGACGGTCAACTCCAATATTCGTTGGTAAAAAAGTAGCCCAAGGGTTGTCGATGGGTGGTGATGACTAGCTGCCTTCCCTCTAGTCTTCCATTGCTAAATTAAGGACGGTTAGCGCAGATAACCCTCATGTAGCTTTGCACTAAATTTAAGAACAAACAAACAAACTCCTGAGTGGAAGTTAACGAGAATAAAAATTATCTTATCGAACGAGCATGTAATGATTACGGTTGTGTGGATAAACATTATCCTACATCTAATGTGCTGAAACGTCTTTGTCTGAACCAGTCAATAACAATACAAACTATATAAGCATATTTGTTGCCTAATGGCTGATGTGGGTTATTAACACTTTTACTAATAAACCAGAGAACAACGTTTCGACGTAAGAAGGTCGTCTGCAGAGTTGCAAACTCTTTTTTTTGTTAACCTGAAGATGGCTATCTTGGTCGAAACGTTGTTTTCTGGTTTATTAGTAAAAGTGTTAATGCTCACATAAGTCGTCCTGATATATATTTTCACTTCAAGTGAATTTCTCGTCATCACGAAATGATTGTCGCCGATGTTTATCAACCTAAATGGCTTCCCTTGTTGGCGGCAAGTCGTCCGCAGCGGGTGAAGCTATTTCGGGTAATTATGACATACCAATAACGTAAATAATATTATAGTAATGGCACAAAATACCTAAACACACCCAAGTATTCCATTTGAAATATATTAAATTAAATTAAAGACAATAAATCACAAAACTTTTCAGTAGATCGTGGGTTCTTTGTTAACTAAAGGAACTTTTTGTTTTTCCCAAGGATGATGTTAGTAAGTACAATTGTGTTGATATAAAACATCTTGAATATGAATAAATTTATAATAAATATATAATAATACAATCATAGATTGTAAGGAAGACACGTGTTCTTGTTTAAGAAATACTTTAAAACTTTGTTTTGACGTGGCATAAATTGTCTGGCTACAAACACTGATATTTATCAAGTTGTGTACCTGGAAGGGGAAATATAACCGTAATTCAAATATGTATCAGCAAATTTCTCTTACATCATGTTTCCCAACCAACTCCAAGTAATATTCTTTGGAAACTCCTACCAACAAGGCAAACTAATTATTACTCGTTTTCGAGCTGAATTTTGTATCGTGCTGCCATCTATTAGCATTATTTAAAATGTTCCCAGTTGAACGTAACAAATAGCACACGAACCGAGTGATATTGATTGGGCTTGAAATATTATTGATATTTCTTTGCAGATGTTTTGTTCTGAGAAATTATTAAAAATAAGAAAACAAAAGCACACTCTGGTGTTTTATTAACATAATATTTATATTACAATTAAGATTATTCAAAGAAAAATGAAATTTAATTGAGATCTAATACTTCATAGTTATCCACGATGTAATAAAGACACGCAAATATCTTTTTAACTCTTTTTAGATTTTTAAGTGAACTATATCAAAACAGAAATGTATCAGTAGTCTTAAATATTGGAAAATTCGCTAAATTATTCATATCGATTTATTCAGAATGTCTGTACCAAACAGTATAACCGCCTATCATATAAGCCATAAAGAACCCATGTTTCCCACCTTTTCTAATTGGTGTACATCAAACGTTACTTACAACCATGTTAGACTGTCTCAGCTTTTATTGATCTGTTAGTACGTTGCTGGTATTGTAGTAATGTGTTTTAACACATTTATTCATATGTTTGTACGTTGTTAGTGTTGTAGTAAATGGTGTCGTGGTAACGTGTAGTAACACATTTATCGAGATGTTAGTACGTTATTGGTATTACAGTGAATGGTTGGTATTCTTGTAAAATATTTATTGATACGTCAGTGTGTTGTTTGTATTATAGCAAAATATTTATTGATCTGTCAGTTTGTTGTTGGTATCGCAGTAACATATTTGTCAGTATGTTATTAGTATCGTATTGACATATATTTTGATCTGTCAGTATGTTGTTGGTATCGTAGTAACATATATATTAATCTGTCAGTACGTTGTTAGTGCCATAGTAACATCTTTATTGATCTGTCAGTATGTTGTTGGTACCGTAGTAACATATTTATTAATCTGTCAGTACGTTGTTAGTGCCATAGTAACATCTTTATTGATCTGTCAGTATGTTTTTGGTATCGTAGTAACATATTTATTAATCTGTCAGTACGTTGTTAGTGCCATAGTAACATCTTTATTGATCTGTCATTGCGTTGTTAGTGCCATAGTAACATATTTATTAATCTGTCAGTACGTTGTTAGTGCCATAGTAACATGTTTATTGATCTGTCAGTACGTTGTTAGTGCCATAGTAACATCTTTATTGATCTGTCAGTATGTTGTTGTTATCGTAGTAACATATTTATTAATCTGTCAGTACGTCGTTAGTGCCATAGTAACATCTTTATTGATCTGTCAGTACGTTGTTAGTGCCATAGTAACGTCTTTATTGATATGTCAGTATGTTGTTGGTATCGTAGTAACATATTTATTGATCTGTCAGTATGTTGTTGGTATCGTAGCAACATATTTATTAATCTGTCAGTACGTCGTTAGTGCCATAGTAACATCTTTATTGATCTGTCAGTACGTTGTTAGTGCCATAGTAACATCTTTATTGATCTGTCAGTATGTTGTTGGTATCGTAGTAACATATTTATTGATCTGTCAGTACGTTGTTAGTGCCATAGTAACATATTTATTAATCTGTCAGTACGTTGTTAGTGCCATAGTAACATCTTTATTGATCTGTCAGTATGTTGTTGGTATCGTAGTAACATATTTATTAATCTGTCAGTACGTTGTTAGTGCCATAGTAACATCTTTATTGATCTGTCATTGCGTTGTTAGTGCCATAGTAACATCTTTATTAATCTGTCAGTACGTTGTTAGTGCCATAGTAACATATTTATTGATCTGTCAGTACGTTGTTAGTGCCATAGTAACATCTTTATTGATCTGTCAGTATGTTGTTGGTATCGTAGTAACATATTTATTAATCTGTCAGTACGTTGTTAGTGCCATAGTAACATCTTTATTGATCTGTCAGTATGTTTTTGGTATCGTAGTAACATATTTATTAATCTGTCAGTACGTTGTTAGTGCCATAGTAACATCTTTATTGATCTGTCATTGCGTTGTTAGTGCCATAGTAACATATTTATTAATCTGTCAGTACGTTGTTAGTGCCATAGTAACATGTTTATTGATCTGTCAGTACGTTGTTAGTGCCATAGTAACATCTTTATTGATCTGTCAGTATGTTGTTGTTATCGTAGTAACATATTTATTAATCTGTCAGTACGTCGTTAGTGCCATAGTAACATCTTTATTGATCTGTCAGTACGTTGTTAGTGCCATAGTAACGTCTTTATTGATATGTCAGTATGTTGTTGGTATCGTAGTAACATATTTATTGATCTGTCAGTATGTTGTTGGTATCGTAGCAACATATTTATTAATCTGTCAGTACGTCGTTAGTGCCATAGTAACATCTTTATTGATCTGTCAGTACGTTGTTAGTGCCATAGTAACATCTTTATTGATCTGTCAGTATGTTGTTGGTATCGTAGTAACATATTTATTGATCTGTCAGTACGTTGTTAGTGCCATAGTAACATATTTATTAATCTGTCAGTACGTTGTTAGTGCCATAGTAACATCTTTATTGATCTGTCAGTATGTTGTTGGTATCGTAGTAACATATTTATTAATCTGTCAGTACGTTGTTAGTGCCATAGTAACATCTTTATTGATCTGTCATTGCGTTGTTAGTGCCATAGTAACATCTTTATTAATCTGTCAGTACGTTGTTAGTGCCATAGTAACATATTTATTGATCTGTCAGTACGTTGTTAGTGCCATAGTAACATCTTTATTGATCTGTCAGTATGTTGTTGGTATCGTAGTAACATCTTTATTAATCTGTCAGTACGTCGTTAGTGCCATAGTAACATCTTTATTGATCTGTCAGTACGTTGTTAGTGCCATAGTAACATCTTTATTGATCTGTCAGTATGTTGTTGGTATCGTAGTAACACATTTATTAATTTGTCAGTACGTTGTTAGTTGTTAGTGCCATAGTAACATCTTTATTGATCTGTTAGTATGTTGTTGGTATCGTAGTAACATATTTATTAATCTGTCAGTACGTTGTTAGTGCCATAGTAACATCTTTATTGATCTGTCATTGCGTTGTTAGTGCCATAGTAACATCTTTATTAATCTGTCAGTACGTTGTTAGTGCCATAGTAACATATTTATTGATCTGTCAGTACATTGTTAGTGCCATAGTAACATCTTTATTGATCTGTCAGTATGTTGTTGTTATCGTAGTAACATATTTATTGATCTGTCAGTATGTTTTTGGTATCGTAGTAACATATTTATTAATTTGTCAGTACGTCGTTAGTGCCATAGTAACATCTTTATTGATTGTCAGTACGTTGTTAGTGCCATAGTAACATCTTTATTGATCTGTCAGTATGTTGTTGGTATCGTAGTAACATATTTATTAATCTGTCAGTACGTTGTTAGTGCCATAGTAACATCTTTATTGATTTATCAGTACGTTGTTAGTACCATAGTAACATCTTTATTGATCCGTCAGTATGTTGTTGGTATCGT
Source organism: Carcinoscorpius rotundicauda (assembly GCA_011833715.1). Lineage (NCBI taxonomy): Eukaryota > Metazoa > Arthropoda > Merostomata > Xiphosura > Limulidae > Carcinoscorpius > Carcinoscorpius rotundicauda. The sequence continues at coordinate 124,500,649 of CM022394.1, read as the reverse complement.
AGTAACATCTTTTAGATCTGTCAGTACGTTGTTAGTGCCATAGTAACATATTTATTAATTTGTCAGTACGTTGTTAGTGCCATAGTAACATCTTTATTAATCTGTTAGTACGTTGTTAGTGCCATAGTAACATCTTTATTGATCTGTCAGTATGTTTTTGGTATCGTAGTAACATATTTATTAATCTGTCAGTACGTTGTTAGTGCCATAGTAACATCTTTATTGATCTGTCATTGCGTTGTTAGTGACATCGTAACATATTTATTAATCTGTCAGTACGTTGTTAGTGCCATAGTAACATGTTTATTGATCTGTCAGTACGTTGTTAGTGCCATAGTAACATCTTTATTGATCTGTCAGTATGTTGTTGTTATCGTAGTAACATATTTATTAATCTGTCAGTACGTCGTTAGTGCCATAGTAACATCTTTATTGATCTGTCAGTACGTTGTTAGTGCCATAGTAACGTCTTTATTGATATGTCAGTATGTTGTTGGTATCGTAGTAACATATTTATTGATCTGTCAGTATGTTTTTGGTATCGTAGTAACATATTTATTAATCTGTCAGTACGTCGTTAGTGCCATAGTAACATCTTTATTGATCTGTCAGTACGTTGTTAGTGCCATAGTAACATCTTTATTGATCTGTCAGTATGTTGTTGGTATCGTAGTAACATATTTATTGATCTGTCAGTACGTTGTTAGTGCCATAGTAACATATTTATTAATCTGTCAGTACGTTGTTAGTGCCATAGTAACATCTTTATTGATCTGTCAGTATGTTGTTGGTATCGTAGTAACATATTTATTAATCTGTCAGTACGTTGTTAGTGCCATAGTAACATCTTTATTGATCTGTCATTGCGTTGTTAGTGCCATAGTAACATCTTTATTAATCTGTCAGTACGTTGTTAGTGCCATAGTAACATATTGATTGATCTGTCAGTACGTTGTTAGTGCCATAGTAACATCTTTATTGATCTGTCAGTATGTTGTTGTTATCGTAGTAACATATTTATTAATCTGTCAGTACGTCGTTAGTGCCATAGTAACATTTTTATTGATCTGTCAGTACGTTGTTAGTGCCATAGTAACATCTTTATTGATCTGTCAGTATGTTGTTGGTATCGTAGTAACATATTTATTAATTTGTCAGTACGTTGTTAGTGCCATAGTAACATCTTTATTGATCTGTTAGTATGTTGTTGGTATCGTAGTAACATATTTATTAATCTGTCAGTACGTTGTTAGTGCCATAGTAACATCTTTATTGATCTGTCAGTATGTTGTTGGTATCGTAGTAACATATTTATTAATCTGTCAGTACGTTGTTAGTGCCATAGTAACATCTTTATTGATCTGTCATTGCGTTGTTAGTGCCATAGTAACATCTTTATTAATCTGTCAGTACGTTGTTAGTGCCATAGTAACATGTTTATTGATCTGTCAGTACGTTGTTAGTGCCATAGTAACATCTTTATTGATCTGTCAGTATGTTGTTGTTATCGTAGTAACATATTTATTAATCTGTCAGTACGTCGTTAGTGCCATAGTAATATCTTTATTGATCTGTCAGTACGTTGTTAGTGCCATAGTAACGTCTTTATTGATATGTCAGTATGTTGTTGGTATCGTAGTAACATATTTATTGATCTGTCAGTATGTTGTTAGTGCCATAGTAACATCTTTATTGATCTGTTAGTATGTTGTTGGTATCGTAGTAACATATTTATTAATCTGTCAGTACGTTGTTAGTGCCATAGTAACATCTTTATTGATCTGTCAGTATGTTGTTGGTATCGTAGTAACATATTTATTAATCTGTCAGTACGTTGTTAGTGCCATAGTAACATCTTTATTGATCTGTCATTGCGTTGTTAGTGCCATAGTAACATCTTTATTAATCTGTCAGTACGTTGTTAGTGCCATAGTAACATGTTTATTGATCTGTCAGTACGTTGTTAGTGCCATAGTAACATCTTTATTGATCTGTCAGTATGTTGTTGTTATCGTAGTAACATATTTATTAATCTGTCAGTACGTCGTTAGTGCCATAGTAAAATCTTTATTGATCTGTCAGTACGTTGTTAGTGCCATAGTAACGTCTTTATTGATATGTCAGTATGTTGTTGGTATCGTAGTAACATATTTATTGATCTGTCAGTATGTTGTTGGTATCGTAGCAACATATTTATTAATCTGTCAGTACGTCGTTAGTGCCATAGTAACATCTTTATTGATCTGTCAGTACGTTGTTAGTGCCATAGTAACATCTTTATTGATCTGTCAGTATGTTGTTGGTATCGTAGTAACATATTTATTGATCTGTCAGTACGTTGTTAGTGCCATAGTAACATATTTATTAATCTGTCAGTACGTTGTTAGTGCCATAGTAACATCTTTATTGATCTGTCAGTATGTTGTTGGTATCGTAGTAACATATTTATTAATCTGTCAGTACGTTGTTAGTGCCATAGTAACATCTTTATTGATCTGTCAGTATGTTGTTGGTATCGTAGTAACATCTTTATTAATCTGTCAGTACGTTGTTAGTGCCATAGTAACATATTTATTGATCTGTCAGTACGTTGTTAGTGCCATAGTAACATCTTTATTGATCTGTCAGTATGTTGTTGTTATCGTAGTAACATATTTATTAATCTGTCAGTACGTCGTTAGTGCCATAGTAACATCTTTATTGATCTGTCAGTACGTTGTTAGTGCCATAGTAACATCTTTATTGATCTGTCAGTATGTTGTTGGTATCGTAGTAACACATTTATTAATTTGTCAGTACGTTGTTAGTTGTTAGTGCCATAGTAACATCTTTATTGATCTGTTAGTATGTTGTTGGTATCGTAGTAACATATTTATTAATCTGTCAGTACGTTGTTAGTGCCATAGTAACATCTTTATTGATCTGTCATTGCGTTGTTAGTGCCATAGTAACATCTTTATTAATCTGTCAGTACGTTGTTAGTGCCATAGTAACATATTTATTGATCTGTCAGTACATTGTTAGTGCCATAGTAACATCTTTATTGATCTGTCAGTATGTTGTTGTTATCGTAGTAACATATTTATTGATCTGTCAGTATGTTTTTGGTATCGTAGTAACATATTTATTAATTTGTCAGTACGTCGTTAGTGCCATAGTAACATCTTTATTGATTGTCAGTACGTTGTTAGTGCCATAGTAACATCTTTATTGATCTGTCAGTATGTTGTTGGTATCGTAGTAACATATTTATTAATCTGTCAGTACGTTGTTAGTGCCATAGTAACATCTTTATTGATTTATCAGTACGTTGTTAGTACCATAGTAACATCTTTATTGATTTGTCAGTATGTTGTTGGTATCGTAGTAACATCTTTTAGATCTGTCAGTACGTTGTTAGTGCCATAGTAACATATTTATTAATTTGTCAGTACGTTGTTAGTGCCATAGTAACATCTTTATTAATCTGTTAGTACGTTGTTAGTGCCATAGTAACATCTTTATTGATCTGTCAGTATGTTGTTGGTATCGTAGTAACATATTTATTAATCTGTCAGTACGTTGTTAGTGCCATAGTAACATCTTTATTGATCTGTCATTGCGTTGTTAGTGCCATCGTAACATATTTATTAATCTGTCAGTACGTTGTTAGTGCCATAGTAACATGTTTATTGATCTGTCAGTACGTTGTTAGTGCCATAGTAACATCTTTATTGATCTGTCAGTATGTTGTTGTTATCGTAGTAACATATTTATTAATCTGTCAGTACGTCGTTAGTGCCATAGTAACATCTTTATTGATCTGTCAGTACGTTGTTAGTGCCATAGTAACGTCTTTATTGATATGTCAGTATGTTGTTGGTATCGTAGTAACATATTTATTGATCTGTCAGTATGTTTTTGGTATCGTAGTAACATATTTATTAATCTGTCAGTACGTCGTTAGTGCCATAGTAACATCTTTATTGATCTGTCAGTACGTTGTTAGTGCCATAGTAACATCTTTATTGATCTGTCAGTATGTTGTTGGTATCGTAGTAACATATTTATTGATCTGTCAGTACGTTGTTAGTGCCATAGTAACATATTTATTAATCTGTCAGTACGTTGTTAGTGCCATAGTAACATCTTTATTGATCTGTCAGTATGTTGTTGGTATCGTAGTAACATATTTATTAATCTGTCAGTACGTTGTTAGTGCCATAGTAACATCTTTATTGATGTGTCATTGCGTTGTTAGTGCCATAGTAACATCTTTATTAATCTGTCAGTACGTTGTTAGTGCCATAGTAACATATTTATTGATCTGTCAGTACGTTGTTAGTGCCATAGTAACATCTTTATTGATCTGTCAGTATGTTGTTGTTATCGTAGTAACATATTTATTAATCTGTCAGTACGTCGTTAATGCCATAGTAACATCTTTATTGATCTGTCAGTACGTTGTTAGTGCCATAGTAACATCTTTATTGATCTGTCAGTATGTTGTTGGTATCGTAGTAACATATTTATTAATTTGTCAGTACGTTGTTAGTGCCATAGTAACATCTTTATTGATCTGTTAGTATGTTGTTGGTATCGTAGTAACATATTTATTAATCTGTCAGTACGTTGTTAGTGCCATAGTAACATCTTTATTGATCTGTCAGTATGTTGTTGGTATCGTAGTAACATATTTATTAATCTGTCAGTACGTTGTTAGTGCCATAGTAACATCTTTATTGATCTGTCATTGCGTTGTTAGTGCCATAGTAACATCTTTATTAATCTGTCAGTACGTTGTTAGTGCCATAGTAACATGTTTATTGATCTGTCAGTACGTTGTTAGTGCCATAGTAACATCTTTATTGATCTGTCAGTATGTTGTTGTTATCGTAGTAACATATTTATTAATCTGTCAGTACGTCGTTAGTGCCATAGTAATATCTTTATTGATCTGTCAGTACGTTGTTAGTGCCATAGTAACGTCTTTATTGATATGTCAGTATGTTGTTGGTATCGTAGTAACATATTTATTGATCTGTCAGTATGTTTTTGGTATCGTAGTAACATATTTATTAATCTGTCAGTACGTCGTTAGTGCCATAGTAACATCTTTATTGATCTGTCAGTACGTTGTTAGTGCCATAGTAACATCTTTATTGATCTGTCAGTATGTTGTTGGTATTGTAGTAACATATTTATTGATCTTTCAGTACGTTGTTATTGCCATAGTAACATATTTATTAATCTGTCAGTACGTTGTTAGTGCCATAGTAACATCTTTATTGATCTGTCAGTATGTTGTTGGTATCGTAGTAACATATTTATTAATCTGTCAGTACGTTGTTAGTGCCATAGTAACATCTTTATTGATCTGTCATTGCGTTGTTAGTGCCATAGTAACATCTTTATTAATCTGTCAGTACGTTGTTAGTGCCATAGTAACATATTTATTGATCTGTCAGTACGTTGTTAGTGCCATAGTAACATCTTTATTGATCTGTCAGTATGTTGTTGTTATCGTAGTAACATATTTATTAATCTGTCAGTACGTCGTTAGTGCCATAGTAACATCTTTATTGATCTGTCAGTACGTTGTTAGTGCCATAGTAACATCTTTATTGATCTGTCAGTATGTTGTTGGTATCGTAGTAACATATTTATTAATTTGTCAGTACGTTGTTAGTGCCATAGTAACATCTTTATTGATCTGTTAGTATGTTGTTGGTATCGTAGTAACATATTTATTAATCTGTCAGTACGTTGTTAGTGCCATAGTAACATCTTTATTGATCTGTCAGTATGTTGTTGGTATCGTAGTAACATATTTATTAATCTGTCAGTACGTTGTTAGTGCCATAGTAACATCTTTATTGATGTGTCATTGCGTTGTTAGTGCCATAGTAACATCTTTATTAATCTGTCAGTACGTTGTTAGTGCCATAGTAACATATTTATTGATCTGTCAGTACGTTGTTAGTGCCATAGTAACATCTTTATTGATCTGTCAGTATGTTGTTGTTATCGTAGTAACATATTTATTAATCTGTCAGTACGTCGTTAATGCCATAGTAACATCTTTATTGATCTGTCAGTACGTTGTTAGTGCCATAGTAACATCTTTATTGATCTGTCAGTATGTTGTTAGTGCCATAGTAACATCTTTATTGATCTATCAGTACGTTGTTAGTACCATAGTAACATCTTTATTGATCTGTCAGTATGTTGTTGGTATCGTAGTAACATATTTATTAATCTGTCAGTACGTCGTTAATGCCATAGTAACATCTTTATTGATCTGTCAGTACGTTGTTAGTGCTATAGTAACATCTTTATTGATCTGTCAGTATGTTGTTGGTATCGTAGTAACATATTTATTAATCTGTCAGTACGTTGTTAGTGCCATAGTAACATCTTTATTGATCTATCAGTACGTTGTTAGTACCATAGTAACATCTTTATTGATCTGTCAGTATGTTGTTGGTATCGTAGTAACATATTTATTAATCTGTCAGTACGTCGTTAATGCCATAGTAACATCTTTATTGATCTGTCAGTACGTTGTTAGTGCCATAGTAACATCTTTATTGATCTGTCAGTATGTTGTTGGTATCGTAGTAACATCTTTATTGATCTGTCAGTATGTTGTTGGTATCGTAGTAACATATTTATCGATGTATCGTTTGTGCTGTAGAAAACTTCGTATTGATTCTTTAGCATCTTTAGTGGACACATATGATGATGTTTTACCACATGCTGATGATGTATGAACGTGCTGTTGATCCCTTAATATGTGTTGGTGTTCTAGGTGTCGGTGAAGTCAACTGATTTATAGCGTGCAGTCAGCGAAAGTATGAAAATACCTTAATCATTACATGTACATGTTCTGTGTTCAAACTAAACCGTTCTAAGTTCAGAATCAAAACGTCTTGTTATTCAATCTTCAATATGTAACTGAAAAATGTAACTTACAAGATAATCTGCGTTATTTATGATTTTTTTTCCAAGATGACCTTTTTTGTTCTTTGATCTTTAGCAAGATCGTTAACCCTTATTATTCAATCCAATCTTCTTCAGCTATGTAAGTTTGTTTGTTTTTAAATTTCGCACAAAGCTGCATGAGGGTTGTCGATCCCATCCGTCACTAATTTAGCAGTGTGAGACTAGAAGGTTTGTTTCTTTGTTTGTATTTTTTTAATCTCGCACAAAGCTACTCGAAGGCTATCTGTGCTAGCCGTCCCTAATTTAGGAGTGTAAGGCCAGAGGGAAGGCAGCTAGTCATCATCACCCACCGCCAACTCGTGGGCTACTCTTTTACGAACGAACAGTGGGATTTATCGTGGCATTATAATGCCCTCACGGCTAATAGAACGAGTTTGTTTGGCAGGACAGGGATATTCGAACCCGCGATCCTCAAATTGCAAGTCGAGCTCCCTAACTGCCTGGCCTTGTCAGTTATCCCGAAAGACTCGCGTATAATTTTTTTTAACAGAACAGCTGTAATACCAAAAGTTATTTACTTCGTGGTTATCTCAGAACTTTTGCCAAGTGTAATTTACGAAATCGAAACTTTCACTTTACTCATTCTACGTGACCAATCAAGCGTGCCTGGAGAGGCTCTCTCAAAAGGAGAAGCACGTGGTCAGTCTTTATGACCCACTTCTTTCCATAGAAAGAAGAGAAGAAAACAAGGTTTGCTTTATCTAATAACCCGTTCTTTACAAGCAGACGGTTGAAATTATTTTGCAAGGAGGATATTTTGATTTGAGGACGTGGGCCACGCTCACAGTTAGAAACTGTACGTGATTAATACCTCTGTTCTTATCCTGTTGAGTTTTCTTCTCAGTCTGGGTTACAGTTTTATATGAAACTGTGGGGTGAGATATATATATAAGTAAAGTACAAGTTATTGGATGGACTGTAATGGTTTCACCGCTCGAGCTTGTAAAATCGTTATCTCCCTGGTGCATTCCCCCACAGAAGCACAACGGTAACTTTGCAGACTTAAAACGCTAAAAACTGGGTTTCGATACCTGTGGTGAGCTCAGCATAAATAGCCGATTGTGTTGCTTCATGTTTAACAACAAATACAGGGAAAATCTGGGCTTGTGAAACTTGTGAACATGCCCTTTACGGTTCGATGTTTTAATAACAGTTTTGTCAAAATCTCAAGGTAATTATATACACAACTATGCACATGTTATAACGTTATTAGCAACCAACAGGAAATTATACAGAGTATTACAGGAAATACGTAACATGTTATAATAGTCCCACGTGATGCGCGAGACTATAAATCTGATAAATTAGTCACACAAGTTTTGTTCTTTGTTATGCACGAATTGCTGTTCTAAATACCCAAAATTCTTTTCTCAATAATTAACGCTACCGAATTTTTTCAACAGTATTACTATTACTATTGGATTCTGATTGTCACATAACTTGCTCAGTTAAAATTAGTAGAAATATACAATCTAGAAAAGGCCTTTATTAAATTCATCGGTGGACTCAGCCCGATGTGACTTTGCTATAAGAAAACACACACACGAACACAACTTAATTAATTACGGAAGGTCCCCTGTGGCGCAGTGATAAATCTGCTGACTCACACTGCTAAAAACTCTCTTTCGATACCTGTCGTGGTCAGAGCACAGACAGCCCACTGTGTAGTTTTGGGCTTAATTCTAAACAAAGATGTTGTTGTTGTTTTGAATTAAGCACAAAGCCACACAATGGGCTATCTGTGCTCTGCCCACCACGGGTATCGAAACCCGGATTTTAGCGTGTAAGTCCGCAGACATACCGCTGAGCCACTGGGGGGCTCTAAACAAAGAAACAAACAAGTTTGTTTGTTTGTTTTTTTGGAATTCCGCACAAAGCTACTCGAGGGCTATCTGTGCTAGCCGTCCCTAATTTAGCAGTGTAAGACTAGAGGGAAGGCAGCTAGTCATCACCACCCACTGCCAATTCTTGGGCTACTCTTTTACCAACGAATAGTGGGATTGACCGTTACTTTATACGCCCCCACGGCTGGGGTGGCGAGCATGTTTAGCGCGAGGCAGGCGCAAGAAACAAACAAAATAAATACGGAAAATATAAATAAAAAAAGGAAAACTAAGTGATCTCCCTGTCAACAGGCGGGTCGCATTCATATAACAGACATCTTAAAAGGCATTGTTCAGTCGCCCTCTCTGAAGGTTAACGTCGATAGAATTCAAGTTTTGATACTAGTAGGAGGCAGAGCATATCAAGCAGATTTGCTGATAATTACTAACTTTTTTTTTTCATAATTTCACTCTTAATGGATCAAAATTCTTTATCCATTGACGAGGATAATTTGCTACAAACTTACGACGCAATATTCAATTGTCTGGTAAACTAAGCATGTTGGTTTAACCCTAAATGTTTAGGCCTTACAAGGTTATTTCAACACATCTTGCCTAACATTTACATCGGTTTTTGATCGCTCGATTGGCGTATCGCCTTACTACACTCGGAGCTCCAACAAACGCGTCTCAGAATCGATCCAGACCCTTAACTTGCTGTACCATATAGGTTTTACTATTTCTTCACTAATGTTATTTTTGTCACGTTTCATTTCTTTTTTTTGACCAAATAAAAAACGATTGCACTTATTCCTGACTCTTCTGTATTTTTTCTTAGTGTTTCTTAAAAGTTTTATCTATTCGCAGGTAGTTTCGTAATGTTTGTCCTTCATTAATTGCAAAGCTATACAGTTAGTGTTCCTTTGCTATGTCCACCACGGGTACTGAAACCCTGTTTTTGGACTATAAACCTAAAGACTTCCTGAATTTACTTTAACTTTACAAACAATTTGTGGTTTAATTTAATATTCAGTGATGTGGAACTGTAACTCTGTCGCTTCGAGCGTAATAACACAAGTACCGATTGGTTTGTTTGTGCTCTGCCCATTACGGGTACTGAAACCCGGTTTATTGTGTTGTGAACCTGCAGACTTATCGCTGAGCCACTAGAGGACTACAAGTACGGAAGAATAATAAAAAGTAACTGCCGTCTTTTGTGATTATTACCAAGCAGAAGGACGCCATTCAATAGATTGTGTATCAGAGCCCTCTACCTTCTTATATGAGAGGTTGTCAAAGTGAATTTTTGTCCTCTATGTTTATTTCATTCTCACGATTTTTTCGCGCAAAGCTACACGAAGGATATTTATGCTAGCCGTTTCTAATTTAGTAGTATCAGACAGGAGGGGAGAAAACTAATTATCACCACCCACCGCCAACTCATGGGATACTATTTTCCAACGAGTAGTGAGATTGCTATCCAACGAGAGTGAGTAATCATTACATTATAATGCCCCCACGGCTGAAAGGGTGACTATGTTTGGTGTGACGGGGATTCGAACCCGCGACCCTCATATTAGGATTCGAGTGCCTTAATCGCTTGGCCTACTACTAGAAATAAACGATTTTATAACACCAAAATATTGTTTCTATTTTATTAAGACACTCAACATTTCGCTTTACAACTTTTTGAGCAACGTTCACTGAAAAAAAACCACGAAACTAACAATAGAGAGCTGTTAATGGTTTAATTAATAAATATTCGAATGTAGACTTATACAAAAACAACATTTTGATGTTATAAGGTCGTTTATTTCTAGTATTAATATGTCTTATACGAACTAATAGGAACTAAAAAAAATTAAATAATCGGTGTATTTAATGACATTACGGTTCACGTTTATCCCTCTTTATGTTCTGTGCGCCCCCAGTGGCTCAGCGGAATGTCTGCTGACTTACACGCTAAAATCCGGGTTTCGATACCCGTGGTGGGCAGAGCACAGATAGCCCATTGTGTAGCTTTGTACTTAATTCCAAAACAACAACTGTTCTGTGCACCACGTGTGATCCACGTGACATAATGCTGAAGCTACATTTATTTGATATGAAGCTGATGCTCGTGAACCTGGCAACAGAAACTGGTTGTTTTGATTCAATACATGAAATTGTGAGAGAGTTTCATACGAGCACCACATGTGGCGCTCAAAGCGAATGATAAAATTTAAATCCAAGATAAAGAAAATGTTTTTTTTATTCTTCTTTATGTGTTCAGTACCCATTACACTAGCTTACCAACACACAATAATGGGTAAGTAGTCAAATAAGCGTATCCATGGTTACGTATTACAATTTCAAATAGCCTAAAACTGAGTTAAATTGTAATTCAGATTTAGAAGTTAAATACACATCGATATGTTTCCAGCTTATGACACTTGCCAGAAAGATTGATACACGCAGTTTCGTTTTTAACACATAAGCATTTTAAAACACAAACAATAATACAATTTACAATTCCGATTATTACAAATAATTCTCTACGTACAACAGTTTTACAAACTTATATCAAGTTTTTTTTCTGGTCTGGAACTTCCTTGATGTATCATCAAGAGTTCACTATGAACGAGTTAATTTCGAGTTGATGTAAGTAAAATTCACTTAACAGGAAGCTAGCTATCTCTGTTACCTTTTTTTTTCGCTGATTACACGCGAGTTCCTCGCCGTTGAAGTTATATTTAATGTCTTCGCAAAAATGCTAATGTCTGGTGTGAATCTGCCAAAATTAAACGATTTCTAACATTCGAAATCTGTAAACATTCCTGATCAAATATTCCCAATTAATAAGCCTTAACAATAGTTATAGTTTCCAAGGTTTATAGTATATCACTGTAGCAAACCAACAGTATGTGCTATATCTTAACGCGTCGCGCTGGTTACAATTTATAAGTATGAGGAGGGTTTCTAGAAATTTCAGCCTGCACAACAGAATTGACGATACTCTAGTATTTGCTTACACACATATATTGTTGATTCTTACACTCGAAAATATTATACAACTTAAGTGAATAGCCGGGAATTTCGCAAAACAGATTTAGCAATATAGTTTATGTACATTTCTAATTATGAATATACCTTAAATAAACATCAACATAAAATTCATGAAATAACTCAAAGCAGAAATATAATGTAGGGTTACAATATCAACACTACTAATTACGCCAACTGAGGAAGAGCAAATATTTTAACTTAATTTTTAAAACTGAAAGTTCTTTTTCTACTTTTTATAGGCAGGCCAAGAAAATGTTTAACAAAACATGTCTTCAACTTCTTAATAAATTAATGACAAATATACAGCTACTGGAATACTGGTGACTCTTCATTGGCCCATTTTTAAATTACAATCTGCTGTGTTGGCCTCAAATTATCTCGTCTGGTACGTGAGAAATAGTTACCTGGGTCATCCCGAGTAAACCTGAAAAACGAACAAACTTGTTTCTACAATGAAGAAGTTTGGCTTGTGCAACAAAAATAAAATTAATTGATACAAGTTCCCAAACAGAACTCTTCTGATTTTTCTCTCTCTAAACTGAACCCCTGCCACGTTAGTTTAGTTTAGTTTAATAAGCCTAACTGATCTTTCCTTCGTGTTTGTTATACGTGGTGTATTACTGACGATGCACGAAATTACGGTCTAGAGAAGACGGTAGAGCCATTTTGGGAAGGTATGAGGTATATACGGCGAAGATTTTCTTTTTCAATTGTACTTTAGGGAGAATTTTGTTGTTGTTTTTTAAATTTCGCCTAATGCTTGTTTGTTTTTGAATTTCGCACAAAGCTACTCGAGGGCTATCTGCGCTGTTTCGGGTGAAAGAAAAGAATTCGGTCAGATATTTATGTAATGACAAAAACCATGCATTTGTTTTTGAACTTAACCAAAATATCACACATTAACAAGACAGTTTGTTCCTGCACTTACTACTTTACGGCCAGAATTAGGTGCACGTGAAAGTTGTCAAAACAGTTAAATGTCAGATTTTTTTTACGTCAAATTCGGTTTCAGTTTTAACTCAAGATTTTTCGTTCATCTTCAATTCCCCAAATATTTCTTTTTTCTTTAGCAGAAGATAACTTTATATTTATTTTCTGTTTTTCATTAAGATAGCTACGACGTAGAAAGCATTTTTAATCATTTTATTTTTTATTGTATTAAAGATTTGTTGATCTAATAGAATTATCCAATTTTAACAATTATGCAAAAGTGAAGGAAGGTGGCGACCGCCTAAATAAACTAATAACAACATTGCTTGCTAAACTCTTTTTCTAGTTGCATAAACACTACGAATTGAGAAATTAAATAAATTAATTAGAGTAGTTACAGATATTTTAATTTGTGAAATGATGAATCTTTAATAACGAGTAATCAGTGAGTTTAATTCTGTTAATGGAAGCAGTTACTTTTCTTGATAAATTGTTTTTATATGTTCGTTTTGAATTTCGCGAAAAGCTACTCGAGGGCTATCTGCGCTAGCCGTTTCTAATTTAGCAGTGTAAGACTAGAGGGAAGGCAGCTAGTCATCACCACCCACTACCGACTTTTGGACTACTCTTTTACCAACGAACAGTGGGATTGATTATAACATTATAACGCCCTCACGGCTGAAAGAGCGAACGTGTTTAGTGCGACGGGGATTCGAACCCGCTACCCTCGGATTACGAGTCGAACGCCTTAACCCATCTGGCCATGCCGGGCCTTGCTTAATGAAATATTTCGTTTTTTTGTTGTTTTTTAAAACACTTTGGACAAATTTATTTTGCAGTTGAATATCTTAGTCCATTAATGTAACTTATAGCATTTCCAGGATAAAATCTTTGAAAAATACCGCTTATGTGTAAATAAACATCGAGAAGCTACCTGTATATGCACTCAAAGCACTTAATTGATTACATTCAAAAATTAAAGATTCATGAAAATCAAACTCTTGTGTCTTCGCAATCAAGCCCTTCGCTAGTACAGCGATATATCTACGGATTTACGACGCTCAAATCAGCGGTTCGATTTCCCTCGGTGGGCTCAGCAGATAGCCCCATGTGGCTTTGCTCTGAGATAAAAACAAACAAACACTTCATAATCAATATTCTTTTACTACACCAGGTTTACTATTCAAAACCGAAGAAGGATCAGGTTCATGGATTGTATATTAATATCAAAAGTAATGATTAACTAAATTAATGTTCCTTTTATTTTTACATAATTTATTTATCTCTTTGTTTTGTTCTTTATAGTTAAGCCTATTATTAGTCTCTCTTACGTCTTTTAATGATTAACTAAATTAATATTCCTTTTATTCTTACATCATTTATTTATCTCTTTGTTTTGTTCTTTATAGTTAAGCCTATTATTAGTCTCTCTTACGTCTTTTAATGATTAACTAAATCAATATTCCTTTTATTCTTACATCATTTATTTATCTCTTTGTTTTGTTCTTTATAGTTAAGCCTATTATTAGTCCCTCTTACGTCTTTTAATGATTAACTAAATTAATATTCCTTTTATTCTTACATCATTTATTTATCTCTTTGTTTTTTCTTTATAGTTAAGCCTATTATTAGTCCCTCTTACGTCTTTTAATGATTAACTAAATTAATATTCCTTTTATTCTTACATCATTTATTTATCTCTTTGTTTTGTTCTTTATAGTTAAGCCTATTATTAGTCTCTCTTACGTCTTTTAATGATTAACTAAATCAATATTCCTTTTATTCTTATATCATTTATTCATATCTTTGTTTTGTTCTTTATAGTTAAGCCTGTTATTAGTCTCTCTTACGTCTTTTAATGATTAACTAAATCAATATTCCTTTTATTCTTATATCATTTATTCATATCTTTGTTTTGTCTTACACAGTTAAGCCTATTATTAGTCCCTCTTACGTCTTCTATATTAAAATTTGCTGATTTTATTTCATTAATGAGATTCATTCAATCAGACATTGCACGACAAACGAGGGCGAACAACAATATTCGTTTTTCAATAATTATAAAGTTAATTTCGTCTTAAAATATGTCATATTTACCAGTATGTGTTTTCATGTATCTTAAATTCATTTCTACATCTCTTGAGCTGACTTTGTACCTGAATAACATCCTTGAGCGATTAACGAGTAAAAAACCACTAAAAGCCTTCTAGATTGTGTGATATCTAATATAATTGTCTAAAAAAGGTTTTATTTGGTTAACGAAATTTCTTTTTAGATTATTGTCACTAGCTTCATTCGGCCAATGTAATTTACAGACGATATGACATTTTGATATGCACTTTAGATACAATATTGCCTTAAATTGTTTATGTCTAGTTTGAATAGAAAAAACAACAACAGGGGGTGGGTAAATGTTTTATTTCTTCTTACATTATTTCGGTTATTCACGCAAAACTATACCGAGCCTATCTGAACAAGCCATTATTAATTTTCTACTGACTGACAAGAGGGAATACAACAGCACCCACCACCAATAGAGCTATTCAAATTAAACAGTGTTTCTTTTTTGAATTTCGCTCAAAGATACTCGAGATCTATCTGTGCTAGCCATCCTTAATTTAGCAGCGTAAGACTAAAGGGAAGGCAGCTAGTCATCATCACCATCCGACAACTCTTGGGTTACTCTTTTACCAACGAATAGTGAAATTGACCGTCACATTATAACGCAACCACAGCTGAAAGGACGAGCATGTTTGGCGCAACAGGGATGCGAACTCGCGTTCCTAAGATTACGAATCGCACGCCATAATACGCTTGGTCATGCCGGGCCATTAAACAGTGAGAACTGACTGTCACCCTTACAGTATGTTTACGGTTCGCGCAGTCTTGGAATAACGATACGCGAACTATAGACTTCTAGGGTTGCAAACCATATACGTAATAATGCGATGATCAATTCCACTATCCGTTGGTAAAAGAGAGGCCTAAGAGTTGGCAGTGGGTGGTGATGGCTAACTACCTTCCATCCAGTCTTACACTGCTAAATTAGGGATGGCTAACGCAGATAGCCCTCGAGTAGTTTTGCGCGAAATTCAAAAAACAAAAACACACAAACAAACATTTGACCTTTGTTTAGATAATTTAGTGATCTAGTGTATTTGACCTTTGTTTAGATATTTTAGTGATCCAGTAAATTTTATCTTTATCTGGATAATTTTGTGACCTAGTGCATTTATTATTTGCCTAACTATTTAACTTTACCTCTTCGTTATCACATTTGTTTACATGTTTGATTGAACTAACTTCCTTAGTTCATATAGCAATGTATTTAATCCAGTTAGTTCTTTCTTTACCTGTGTGTGTATAGGTGATCAAAACATTTCTTTCTTTCAACAGAAATGTGACTGATCCGAATATATAATTATGTATTTAACATATGTTGATGTGTAGCTGACCCAAGTATGTATTTGTGTGTTTCGATGTGTGCCTGATCCAACTACAGAAGTTAATATTATTATTAAACTGACATTCAAACTTTTTTTTCTGTTCAAATTTGTAACTTTATGAATAACAATTGAATGTTCTTAATAGAACAAATAAACAAAAAAATGTTTGACTTTTCTTTCAACTAAGTAGAGTAGAGATATCGCTACATTGTAAATTTGAATGTCTACGGTTCGTGCCTTGTTGCTGCAAAAATTCACTACACACTTTGGAGCCGTGACTGTGCTATAAAATTGACTGTTAAGTTCCCACTGAAATAATCGTATGATGACCGTATTAGAATGAACACGGGAAAGGCTGACTTACTTTAATACACCCATCAAACATTCTAACTGTATTACACAATTCTCGGAAGTAACACCCATCCAAGTTTTATTTGTGAATGCCTGTTAGGAGATAAAACTAGCCCCCCAGTGGCTCAGCGGTATGTCTGCGGACTTACACGCTAAAATCCGGGTTTCGATACCCGTGGTGGGCAGAGCACAGATAGCCCATTATGTAGCTTTGTGCTTAATTCAAAACAACAACAACAAGATAAAACTAACGCGTAATATCTTTGTTTGTTTGTCGTGAAGCGTAAATCTAAACGATGTGCTATCTTTGCCATCACGAATTTTACTTCGTTAGGGAATTTTTTTCCGTCCTGTGCCCAACACGTCGTTTTGGAAATAACACCGTTTATACAATTAGCTAATTTCATGACACGATTGAAAGCGAAGAAATAAGCTTCGATTCAAGATTCACCACAAAATGCTTGATTCTTATCTTTAATGTTGCAGATTTCGCTAAATAAATATGATATTTTATCATTAATCAATTAATCTCTTCTGCATTACTGATGTTATTTTCAAAATAATCTGATAGTGAGCACCAAATGGAAAAGATTTTAAAAAATGTTTGAAGAATTATGAACAGTTTTAATAGTCTCGAAGAAGATTACGTTAAAAAACTGTGCCGCATATGTCACAATTTCTGAATGACGTCATTTCTTTATCAGTGAACGTCTAGTGGCGTGTGACAAAACCACGAGGCTCAGAATGTAACTAACGCTAACTACGAAGGTACCTTAGTCACGAAATCAAACTCCGATAGACGAACCGTAAAATGTGAGTGTTTTCGTTTTTTATTCATCAGTATCGAGAGGTTGTCACACCTTTTACACCACGTCATGAATTGCAAAGGATTCTCTTCGAAGTAAAATATCCAGAAATTAGATTTTCCGGTAAGTGCTTGATCTCGGCATATCACAAAGATAGTTCGACCGTTTTCTTTCAAGTAACATACAACCTGCTGCCAATACACTGGGTCTTAGCGACATTGAATATTTAATACTATAACGAATAAAGGGTTGTGTGTGTCGTGAATTAAAATATGAAAATGTATCAATTATGGTTTTTAATCAACTTTATGAAAACGTTTTTTGGATTAATAAAAGTAATTGAGAGGCACCTTGGGTGGTCACAGTATATACTTTTATTTTGTGTTTATGAATAAGAGATATTTGTAAACTGACGTTAAATGTTAAGCCTTTCTAGGAAGTTAAGATTTAAATCAAACCCTTTTCTACGTAAAAATATTATAGGAAAAATAATGCTTACTAACTTTTTCATAGCTTACCTATGAGATAATTTTGTTACATAGTATTAACTTCAGTTTAGTACTAATAGTAAAAATAACAATTAATTATAAGATTAAGGTTTCTAATTTAACGAATTGAAATGTTAAGCCTTTCTAGGAAGTTATTAAGATTTAAATCAAACTCTTTTCTACGTAAAAATATTATAAGAAAAATAATGCTTACTAACTTTTTCATAGCTTACCTATGAGATAATTTTGTTACATAGTATTAACTTCAGTTTAGTACTAATAGTAATAATTACAATTAATTACAAGATTAAGGTTTCTAATTGAACGAATTGAAGTACTTAAACACTTAATATTTTAAGGATACAATTTAAAAACATTCTGACCGTCAATAGTCTCGAATCAAACAAACGCTTTGTCTTTCTGCTTATACGATCAAAACAATTACGAATTGTTTGTATTTGAACGTGTAATGAAGTGAACTGTATTTATTATGTAATTTACATGCATCAGAGGCCCGGCATGGCCAAGTGGGTAAAGACGTTCGGCTCGTAATCCGAGGGTCGCGGGCTCAAATCCCTGTCGCACCAAACATACTCGCCATTTCAGCCGTGGAGGCGTTATAATGTGATGGTCAATCCCAATATTCGTTGATTAAAGAGTAGCCCAAGAGATGGCGGTGGGTGGTGATGACTAGTTGCTTTCCCTCTAGTCTTACATTGCAAAATTAGGAATGGCTAACGCAGATAGCTCTCGTGTAGCTTTGTGCGATATTAAAAACAAATACATACATCAGAACCTTAAAAAATGTCACGCCATCTACACAGTTTTTCACCTGTCAGACCAAACCGGTATTATATATATGTTGACCCAACGGTTTGTTTGTTTTGGAATTTCGCACAAACCTACTCGAGGGTTATCTGTGCTAGCCGTCCCTAATTGAGCAGTGTAAGATTAGAGGGAAGGCAGCTAGTTAACACCACCCATCGCCAACTCTTGGGCTACTCTTTTACCAACGAATAATGGGATTGACCGTCACATAATACACCCCCACGGCTGGGAGGGTGAGCATGATTAGCGCGACCCTCGGATTACGAGTCGCACGCCTTACGCGTGTGGCCATGCCGGGCCTTGACCCAACGGAGAGTTTTCAACGTCATTTTTTTTACTTCATTTATATTGTTTATTCAGAATGTTAACTTTCTTTTAATTATACGATACTAGTGAATACTTGTATTCCACATTACATTTATTACTTCCTTAGTTTTATTTAATAAAATATTTTTTCTGAGGTTTATGGATCGAAAAAAAATATTAAATTATTGAAACATTTGAAACAAGGCAGAAATAACATTCCCGTTTTCTTTATAATATCGAACGTTCATTTTGTCTTACTTTTTGTAATTATTTGAACTGTTACCAAATTTTCTAACTACTGTCAACAGTGTTAGGTGACAAACAAAACAAAACCTGTCTAGTGCCATGTATTTAAACAATAATAGTTTCATTGTTTTGTTTTTTAATATTTTAGTTGAGAACGTTACTAAGGATCTGGAAAGCTGACGTATTTTGTGAATTTGAATAACTTCGTTCTTAATACGGCGACGTAACATTAAAAAAATTATGATAAGTTATGGTCTGTAATTTATTTTTATTTTCATTAATTAATATGTTAATATTTTATTTTCTCCAAATCTCATAAATACACACATTGGGCCTTAAACCAGTGGTTCTTAACTTTTTTCATAGTCTTACCCTCTGAGACTCTCCAGGGTATTACATTGACCTCTATAATAATTTTTGTAATGGTGAACTTTGCGTAAAGATAGAATAAAACAAAATTGTATAAAGATCCTAATTTATTGAAAATGTTGTACATAAATTACCTTAAGAAATGCTGAAAGTGCTAAACAAATGTAAAATTTATGGAATGAATTACTGAACGTCGTACAAAACCTACTTGTTCACTCAGTGTGAGGGTTGATATTATATATATAATGAGAAAATATACTAAATACGATGAAAACTTTGACATTTAAATTTTAAGTTCGAGGTATTAATATTATATAGTTAAAAACATTTAGGCGATTCAAAACGTTGTAATATATGAACATTTTTACTCCAAATTAGGTGGTTGCGTAACGAGCATCTTGATGAGGTTCGACTGCCGCACTTCAGCGTGTTTCTCATTGGTGGACAGTTAGACACTTGCCACAAAAACTACAAATTGCTCTGTGATTCCCCCAATAATTCCCAAACCTTCTGTGACCCCCGAGAAACTTCAAACGATCCCCCAGAGGGTCACGACCCCCAGGTTAAGAACCACTGCTGCTTAAACAGTTGGGGTGAACAAAATCTATCAGGTCTTTACTGTACCGCCATGGCCAAGCGTGTTCAGGCATGCGACTCGTAATCTGAGGGTCGCGGGTTTGCATCCCCGTCGCGCCAAACATGCTCGCCCTTTCAGCCATGGGAGCGTTATAATGGTACGGTCAATCCCACTATTCGTTGGTAAAAGAGTGGCTCAAGAGTTGGCGATGGATGGTGATGACTAGCTGCCTTTTCTCTAGTCTTACACTGCTAAATTAGGGACGGCTAGCACAGATAACCTTCGAGTAGCTTTGTGCGAATTTCAAAAACAAACAAACAAACTTTACTGTACCAATACCCCACGAAAGTGTTATCGACATAAGTAGTCAATATTTCGGGGAAATCCAAACTTCTGAAATATTCATTTGCAGTTTGCTTTCAAAAGAAGTAATACGTTTTTCAAGTGAACTTTACTAAATAATGATACAGTCCCAAAAGAATCAAGGATTATAAAACATCTTCATTATTTAGTTGTATTATTTATTTTTTGAAAAACGATAATTTTTTAACTGTTCGTGTTATTGTCTATTTTAGTTGAATTTAATCTCTAATGCAGGTGTGAATAGCTCCTAAATTTCAACAGTTTTTCTGCTGTGTTGAAGCCTGTAAAGGAGAGTGTTTCGAGGACCGGATCAGACATGGCGCTATATATGTGACACACATCATCCACATCATTATGACGTCAAGCAGGATACAGACAGGAAAGCTGGGAAGACACGGAAGTGCATTCGCACAGCTATTAACGCCTGTAAAAGTAAAAAAATGTGCTTAGTTACGAAAAAAACCTCTATAAATAGACTAAATACACCAATTATGATTATTCCTGTGGAAGAATACGTTTTCTCAGGTGTACATGTACTCAATACGTTGTGAGTGGACTTTAGATCGACACATAACATGTTTGCTGAGTTATATATAGTGGATTCAGGGTCGGTACATAACATGTTTGCTCAGTTGTATGTAGTGGATTCAGGATCGATATGTAGCATGTTTGGTAACTTTTATATGGTGGATTCAGGATTGATATGTAACTAAACTAAACTAACGTGGCAGGGGTTCAGTTTGGAGAGAGAGAAATCAGAAGAGTTCTCTCCCCAACCGGGGTGTTCAGGAACGTTGTGGTTCCTCTACGTCCCCTTTCGTGGATTGTTATTAAGATTAAATGGTGGTTTATATATATATATATTATAATTATTATTATTATTCTTGACTATTTGGGTCGAAAATGTCTCTTCTAAATGTTGTCTTGGATGGAGGCAAAGGCAGCAGCGGAAAGGAAGCCCGGGACCTGTCCCGAAAGGAAGAGGTTGAGCAGATGTGAACATGAATATTGTTCAAATCCAGATCAAACATAGAACAATTCAAACGGCACGATTCAGGGTCTGGCAAAAGAGATGCCTGGGCTGGGATCTATAAATCCAATGCCTGAAGATTTTGATGTGGGGGAAACGGGAGTTCCCCGAGAAAACCCACTTTCACAGGACAGACGCCGAAAGTTTTGCCTGTCGTGTGCCCTGTATCTGAAAAAAAAAGAGAAAAAAAAAAGGAATTCGTGTTAGTGACATGGATTTTATTTGTTTAGATTCTTTGTTAAGTAGAATGTGATTCTTGAAATATGTTGTACGGTGAAATGTATTTTGTTGGTGCACTTGATAATTTGTGTAGTGATGCCGTTAGTTTGTTTCTTTTTTCTGCTTTTAGATAATATTTGAGAGAGAGAGTTCTGTTATTCTATCTCTTATCGTTGGTAAATTACTAATTTGGTGTAGATAGTTTGTTGGCGTAAATGACGGTAGGCCAAATGCGGATTTTAATATTCTGTTTTGCTACACTTGGATTATCTGGAGTGTGTTATTTGACATATTGTATGTTACTTGACATCCGTACTCTATTAGCGGACGGATGTAAGTCTTGTATATTTGTATAATGGTGTTCGGTGCGCATTTCGATTGTTTGCCAGTTATGGTCTTTAGCTATGAAATCCTTTTTCTGATTGATGAGTGTATATTGTTTATATGTTTTTTCCATGTTAGTTTTGTGTCGAAAGTGACGCCAAGGAATGTGATGTTTTACTCATGTTAATGGTTGTGTTTCCAAGTGATAATTTTATTTTTTCTAGATTTTTTCTTTGCTTCTTAAGTTTCCTATAGAAGGTAATTGCTTGTGTTTTTGTTGGGTTTAACACGACTCTCCACTTGTTGCTCCATGTTGTGACGTTGTTTAATGATTCTTGTACGCGAGACATGGCCATTACTAGGTTTCTGAAGGTGCTCCAGATTGTGATGTCGTCTGCGTATTGTGAATTGTGTGTGCATGTTAGATTTGGAAAAGGTATGTCACTGACGAAAATTATGTATAGAAGTGGAGAGAGGACTGATCCTTGGGGTACTCCTGCCGTTATATTAAATAATTTGGATATAGTTTTGTTGACTTTTACTTGTGCTGTTCTATTTGTTAAGAAATTTGAGATTCATTTGACTATCGTGGGATTTATTTGCAGGTGATTTAGTTTATATATGATGGCGTTGTGCCATACGCTGTCGAATGCTTTTTTGACATCTAGGAATTCCCCAATGGTTACTTGATTGTTGTTGTAAGCTTTGTAGATTGATTCGGTGAGTCGCGTGATGTGATCTGTTGTTTGTCTATTTTTTCTGGAGGCATTTTGAAATTCTGGAAGGATGTTGTTTGATTCACAAAAATGTAGGAGACGGTTGGAGATAATTCTCTCCATCAGTTTGCCAACATCAGATCGATATGTTGCATGTTTGGTCACTTTTATATAGTGGATTCAGGATCGATATATAACTTGTTTGCTCAGTTATATATGGTGGATTCAGGATCGATATATAACATGTTTGCTCAGTTATATGTGGTGGATTCAGGATCGATATATAACATGTTTCCGGGAAATAGTTTTATATTTATTTTATGTATTGGAGGGTCTATAAAAGCCCCATGTTAAGTACTTTTGACAAAGCTTAAAATCGCACGGTGAGAAAACTACTTGGAACTAAATATTTTTCCTGTTGCAGTGTTAAACTTGTACATTTTTTCGTTTATTTTTTATTAATTATTAATATGGTTAATAGGGTTATTCTTGACCAGTTCATATCTACACCTTTATTTCATATAACTAATTATAATCGTGTTTGGTTTCAGATCCCCTACTGACTACCTTTGTCAGCTTCACAGAAAACAGTATCCAACTCAGAAATTGCCCACTAATTCTCTACCTCTGTACATAACGATATCAGATTTGTTAATAAACTTTACTTGTACAACGTAAAACTTGTGTAATAAACTCTGGTTTTCAAAATTTATAAATTATTATGTTCGCAAGTAAAGTTTGTATAATCGTAAAGCGCGTCGACCTGTGATTTAACACGATATTCGATTTGTTTACGATTTTACTATTTTCAATACGCGAAACAGTAAGACTCAAACAGCGAATCCAACTTTTGACTTTTTTTCTCTTTTTTATTATCTCTGTTGAACAAAGTATTATACTACTAACTTCGATTTATACTTATCCAAGTTTCTTTAAATAGATATCCAAAAAAATTTTTTGCTGTTTGTCTTCAGTCGTTCTGTTGTGCTTTATTTTCTTAAGTCGCCCCCTACAGGAAGAATTGATAAACTTTATTTTCTTTCTTCATTGTAACAGCTTTTATTTTTGTTATGGAACCACATTTCCTAAAATTCATTGTTTAGCCTTCTGTAAACAGTAGTCAATACAGTTTTCTTCGATATTACATTTCACAGTGATGGATTTTGGTATAAAGCACTTTCAAGAACATTCCAATAGAAACTTTAATTGAAGTGTGTGTGTTTTTTTTTCTTAGTTTACACTTTTGTTTTGCGATCGTACTTTCCAAAGGTACACGAAAGAGAAGATTGTTACCGGACAGTGTCTTGCCCAAATATTATATACGTATATAGCCTAATTTTTTTTTATTTTTTTTTATTACCCTTTTTCCAAGACATCTTTGAAGTTTGTAATTTTAGGTTTGTTTCAAAGGAGTGTTTGTTTCCAACTGGAAATCCAATTTGTAATTATAACTTGTATTTTTTTTTTTCAACATGAGAAATTATACATTGTCGCAAAAATTCGGCGCTTTCTTTCATAAAATTGGCGTCTCATTAGAAAGAAATGGTTCTATTTCAGTAAAACAGTTGTGGAACACATTTTTTTCAATGGAATACAAGAAAGATTAAAAAATTTTCAAAAATGATTGGAAAATGCAAAAGTCGTACGAAAGAAAAATTTGTCTTAACGCGAAACAAAAGATATGACGATTCATGTACATAAAAACTCAGAGCAATTGCACACAATCGAAGCATCGCCCCCCACCCAAAAAAAAAAATTTGAATGTTTATAAAAATTAGAAACATTTTGGTGGTCGACTTCATTTGATTACCACATTCTAGTTTTACTTTTGTCAAATTATTCATATTATGCTTTTGTCAAAGTAACACCAAATTTTTTTCCAACCTCTATTTATCAACAGGAATGTAACATCCAAAGTTAGGTGGTCCTGGATCCACCCAAATATATGTTCATCCCAATATAATATGGGTGAATGTATAACACACCCGTTTTATTTTCTCAGTGATAATAGCAGGTATACGACTCAAGTTTCTGGGGAATGTGTGGGAAAATGAAATATAATTCTAAATAGTTATGTTTGATTTTTGCCGTTACAGTGAATACCTACTGAACTACCAACCGTTGAAACCATCAGTTATTTTAATTGTATATAGCCAGTGATTTAAATCTCAGACATTGAATTCTTAGATGTAAGTATAATAAATACTTCTGTGATTTCTTTTTTCCCCACTTTCATAGTAATTATAAATAGATCGGATGTTTAGCCATGAATTACGTACTGTCGCATTTTTTGTAGTATGTTCATGCATTTTTTTGTAGTATGTTCATGCATTTTTTTGTAGTATGTTCATGCATTTTTGTAGTATGTTCATGCATTTTTGTAGTATGTTCATGTATTTTTGTAGTATGTTCATGTATTTTTGTAGTATGTTCATGTATTTTTTGTAGTATGTTCATGAGTTGGTTTGAAACTGGTACTTCACGTAATTTTAAACGTAAACACGAGGTGCAGATAAGACATGTCAATGGCACTTTCGTTAAGGTCAAAGAGCGGTCGTGGCTCCCTCCTAAACCCCCATGAGAGTTTTATCTGCGTATCTTACTGGGATACTCCCCCCCCGCCATTTTGGTCTAACTAATTTCAATGCTTACAAACTCGCATATCTGGTTTTCCTAGCTTGCTGCAGACCTGGGGGCTTTTTGTTTGTAACCTCAAATTTTCTGCAACAACAAAGCGGGAGCTGAGAGCCTCTTGTCCCATAAAAGCTATAGTATAGCTGTTCTTTGTGGCTCAAACCAAAGTTTGCTGTAACAACAAAGGGGTGGGGTTCCAGACCTATGGATAGCTGTAGTGTTTTTTTTTCGTTTATTATTACTTAAATCATAAGTTTACTACAATTGCAAGGTGGAAAGAGATCAGAACCCATACGTGTTTATAGCATAGCTGTTCTATTTGATTCAGATTACGGTTATTGTAACCCCGAAGGGGGGAGCGAAGAACAATGGGAGATGAAAAACGAAATGCATACTGATAGTATTGTATTAACGTGGAAAGTCTCGTGAATGTTCCCAGTTTTAATAATAACGAACTTCAATCAGCCGTGTCTCATCTAACAGAACGAGGTAATTGTTTTCTTTACTTGCTACTAATATTAAAGCCACAGATTTAACGTTCGGGTTCGCCTTTTATTTCGTTTATATAGTCTCACTAATAGGTACACTTCTGTACATATTGTGTCTGAATCTTTGGGACGGTCTTTTGATACTAAGTTTATCTGGTAGGTCACTTGTTCAGTAACAGTGGTTAGTGTACTGAATTAAGATGTATACACTGCTGGCCAAAATCTTAAGGTCAATTAACATAAAGAAAAAAATGTGCATTTTGCGTTGCTAGACTCAATCTCTTATTTGAGTAGAATTTCGAAAGATGAAAATCAGAAAAGGGAAAACAAAGATTAAAAACTTTTTAGCGATTTGAACACTGAAATTAGCCAAAATACTAACTGGTCAAAAGTTTAAGACCATACTGAAACGAAACGTTAATCGGAAAACACGTAACAAAATTTAGTCATTCATGTTCAAGCATTAGTGTTGTCAACATCTCCCACTGACATTTCCTGTATTACATTGGGTAAAAACATGGTAAAGGCTAAAAAGTTGACAGAGTTTGGACGTGGCAGAATTGTCGAGCTACGAAAGTAAGGTCTCTTTCAACGTGCCATCGCTGGTAAGATGGGGCGTAGTAAAACTGCTGTAGCAAATGACCCTAAGGGATACGGAACGAGAATTTCAAGTGGTCGGCCCAAGGAAATTTCGCTGACGTTGAGCAGGAGGATTCGATGGGTTATCCGGCAAGATACAACCCCTTCCGGACGCAGAATAGAATACAGCTCAAGAACAACAAGACAGCATCTACGAGAGAAAGTCTTTAAAAACTGTAAACATCTTCAAAGGCCACGCCTCCTTCCGCACCACGAAACAGCTCGGTTAAACTCTTCTGAGAAGCACCAAACATGGGGCGTGGAAAAATGGACGAAGGTTTTGTTCTCTGATGAGAAAATATTTAACCTAGATTGTTCTGATGGCTTCCAATGTTACTGGCACGATAAGGATATCCCACCGAAGACATTATCTACACGACACAGTGGAGGAGGTTCCATCATGATTTGGGGTACTTTCTCCTTCCATGGAACAATGGAGCTTCAGGTTATACAGGGGTGTCAAACAACATGGATGGCTACATTGATATGTTGGAAAGAAGATCCTTATTGACTGAAGGCCCTCGCTTGTATGGAAATGACTGGATCTTTCAGCAGGACAACGATGCAATCCACAATGCCCGCAGGACAAAGGACTTTTTCATGGCAAAAAACGTGATTCTTTTGGACCATCCAGCATGATCCCCGAAATGAACCCCATTGAAAATGTTTAGGGGTGGATAGATAGGAAAGTCTGTAGAAATAAACGTCAATTCCAAACAGTGCATGATCTTCGTGAAGCCATCTTCACCACTTGGAATAACATTCCAGCCTGCTTTCTGCAAACGCTTATATCGACTTTGCCAAAGAGAATGTTTGAAGTTATTCGCAATGACAGCCATCCAACTTACTGCTGAGACTTCTTGTTGGGCATTTTCTACCCCGTTTAGGATTTCTTTTTGGTATGGTTTTAAACTTTTGACTAGCTAGTATTTAGGCTAATTTTATAGTGTTCACATTTTTCCTATTAAATTCTAAAAAAGGTTTCTCTTATTTTCCCTTTTCTTATTTTCATCTTTTGAAGCTCGACACAAATGAGAGGTTGAGTCTAACAACGCAAAACGCATACTTTTTCTTTATATTCTTTGGCCTTAAGATTTTGATCAGCAGTGTATATTCATTAAAATTACCATATCTCCAGAACGTTATTTAAAAGTATTCAAAAGCTTTTCTGGTATTTATAACTATCATCAATAAGTGTTATCTCCTTTGTATTATTCCCCTCGGTGTGTATTCATGTATGTGGTAAGGGGACCTTCCAGGGAAGGTTCTATTCTTTCAGAGTTTACCTTCTCTGGGATCTAAACATCCACCCGCGTTTTTACCGTTCGTAGTGACCCGTGAAGGGGAGGAGAGGATCCTGGTGGTTGAGGGGTCCAACCCTAACACACCACTTTGGCCTTAAATTTTTGTAGAATTATGGTACCCACTTGGGTCAATTGGCTGGTCCACTTGGGCGAGGGTCAACGAAGTACCAGTATTGGATGTTCTCATTAGGTGTTGGGTACATTATATCTGATGCTGTGTTTTGGGTGTAGTGCTCACGAAACCATGGCGTTGCTGCAGTGTCATTGTTTGGCGTTGTAGTGCGGACGTATAGCTCCATGGTGGGCGTGGTCAGTGGGCAGTGAAATATTCCTTTTTTATGAGTCCTCCAAAAAATTTAAATAAAATAGTGAAACAACAGTCCTTAGGTAAACGACTGTTGGTAATTATTTTATATCGCATTCACTTTTAGACAAACCTTAAGGGCAAACGTCTCCCTTTTTTATTCATAAGAGACTAGAGGGACTTGCTGCCTTTCCAGAGTCAGTAAAGAAGCTTCGATTTGGTGACATATTGGTGGAAACATCCACATTTCAACACAGTGAACTCCTCTTGCATTAAAAGGCAATTGGGGACGAACCTATTGAGGTTACACCTCATGCTACTTTGAATTTATCACGAGAAGTTATTGTTGAGATGAATTTGAAGAATATCCCCGAGTCTGAGATTTTTCCTGGTTTTTTCACTCAACGAGTTTCTGAAGTGAGGTGTATATCCTCTTGCAAAGATGGAATTATGGTGCAAATCAGTGCCCTCATTCTCACAGTTACTTCCCCACATTCGCCTGTCTCCATCAAGGCAGGTTATCTTAACTGCAGAGTATGGCCATACATTCCAAACCCTCTCCAATGTTTCCAGTGTTACTGGTTTAGTCACTCGAAGACGTTATGTTGTGGTTCCTTGAGGTGTACTCGTTGCAGTGGCAGTGATCATGATGCCTATGAGTGTGAAACAGACTCTCATTGCATCAATTGCAATGGCTCTCACCCGTCCTTCTTTCCTTCTTGCTCTAAATAGTTGGAAGAAAAACAGGTGCAGTGTTGAAAACGATTCATAACATTACTTATCCTGAAGCTCGAAAACCGCTGTCTACAACTTCATCTCGGTTGTATACTTCTGCATTTCATTCTGTTACTGCAGTGGAAATGCAAATGGATATCTCTGTGCCTCCTAAAGAATCGTTTTCAAACCAAATTAAAAGTCTCTTGACCTCTTTAGTTAAAAAGTTGATGATTCAACTTCAACACCCATCTCTGGCCCAAACAAACATTTCAGCAAATTCCAAGATCAACTTCCCTTGGTTCTTGGTACAGGCATTTCTTCGGGTACATCTTCTTCTCCCACTCCAAGATGCAAAATGATCATTCTTTCACGTTCTCAGTCACTGAAATCACCTTCCATCAGCAAAGACGTGCCCAATCGATCCAGGGCAGAATCCATGGAGGTTGATAGACCTCCATTGAATAAAGACAGTAAAGAAAAATGACGTGGTCGTAAAGAGAAGGGGTCTTCACCCAGTTTGCCTACACATAAATAAAAATGTCTACTTTGATAAAATGGAACTGTCGAGGTTTACACTCTAATCTGGATAACATCAGAAATGATTGCTTCTTACCATTCTGCATGTCTTTACAGGAAACATTTCTGAAACCTGCCAATACAGTCACCTTTCGGTGGTTTTCTTTGTACAGAAATGATAGGCTGTGTGATGGACGAGTGTATGGAGGGGTGGCACTCTTGGTTAATCAGCATGCTCCCAACTGGCTTTGCCACTCGATACACACTTGGAGGCCGAGAGTCATTTGTGTATCCTTTTTTCACTGTTCTTCCAGAACTTGATCCTGCCATCGTAAATCAGCCATCAATAGATGACTGTTTGGCAGCAGTAACTGACTGTATTATACAAGCAGCTGTTCAATGTATTCCTAAAATCTCGACACATTTTCCATGATGTCCTCGTGCGTGGTGGAATTATGTCTGCCACATGGCACGGAAGGCTCAAAAACGAGCCTGAGATTCTTTTCGTAGATATCCCACACTCGCACCACATCGCTTTCCAGCCAAAGCCAGAAGGAATCTTGGATTAAGTTCTCTGATGCTCTCTGATGGAGAAGAAGTAGTTGATACCCGGAGCATCACTGATACTCTAGATGAAAGCTTTTGTCGGATATCTAGCGCTGCAGCTTCTTCCTTCACCTTCTTAGTCATCAAGACTCGGGCAGAGTGATCACCTCTTTTCTTTCGAACTGATTGTCTTTGTGACTATAATCGTCCCTTTACAATGGTGGAACTCAGACTGACTCTTTGTTGGTCTGGTTGTACATTGGTTGATGTACACTATGAAATGCTGTATCCTCTATCTCCTGCTTAATTTGCTATTATTCTGATTGTTTTTGACCAGATATGGCAGGAGAATGTTTTTCTGATGCCTGGCTACAGACTATTGTCCTGCTTTTCTCTAAACCTGGGAAGGATCCCAAGATTTCTTCAAACTACCGTCCAATTGCATTGACGAGCTGTCTATGAAAGAACTAAGAAAGGATGGTTAATACTCGTCTTGTTTGGTTCCGCGAATCAAACCTACTCCACTTGCCTAACCCAGTGTGGATTCTGATGACAGCGCTCCACCGTGGACCATCTGATTCGATTTGAAACGTCAATTTGAGATGCCTTTCTCAAATGGCAACATCTAGTGTCAATATTCTTTGACATTGAGAAGGCTTATGATACAACATGGAGGTATGATACTTTGCGAGACCTCAATATATATGAGTAACATGGCCAAGTTCCCATTTTTATGAAACATTTTTAATGGACAGGAGATTCCAAGTTCGTGGGGTTTGACACTTTCTCGTTCTTTTCTACAGTAACTTGGAGTGACTCAGGGCTGTGTTTTGAGTGTCACACTATTCAGTAGAAAGATTAATACCATCATTATTGCAAGCAGGTTCTATGTTGACGACTTTCACATTTCATATCAGTCATCGAACATGAGGTATATTAGGCGGCAGCTACAGAGTTCCCTCAATCGTTTACTGAAGTGGACCACAGCAAACGGCTTTAACTTCTCTCCAAAACCGTTTGCATACACTTTTGCTGTCAGTGGGGTATTCACCCTTATCCTGAACTCTGTGTCGGTGAAGTTGTGCTGCCTGCATTCCCGAGACAAAGTTCTTAGGGTTTATCTTTGACTGTAAGCTGACCTTTATACCACACATCAAGCAGTTATGGGCAAATGTACAAGAGCACTGAACATCCTCTGTGTCCTTTCTACCACCACTTGGGGAGCGGACTGATGTTCTGTGCTAAAGATATATACGTGCTCTTATTCAATCGAAACTCGACTATGGATAACTGGTCTATGGACTTCGGTCTTAAAGATGCTGGACCACGTTCATCATCTTGGAATTTGGCTCTGCACCGGAGCTTTCTGCACTTTCCCAGTTCAGAGCCAAAACATAGTCTCGTGAACCTTCTTTGCACCTCTGCCGTTTTTAACTGTCTTTACTGTGTGCTTCGTAACTTCATTCCTTACCAAAGCATCCCACCTGGGGTTGTGTTTCCTTCCTCGGTGGGTCACGCTTTTTCAGAACAGACGATCTGCTACTGCTGCTTTTGGCCTTCATATCCAGGTGCAGTTGGATGAATTTATTTGTCCTTGGATAACATTGCTGTATCCACTGGTCAGCCTATCTCACGATGGCTTCTTACAGTCCCCATAAGGGACCTATCTATAAGTCATCTGAGAAGAGCAGACAGTCCCGATTGGAAATACTGTCTGTTATTTACTGAACATCTTTTGAACCATCCTTCTATTCTCATTTATATGGTTCATTATGGTTCGGTGGTTGCGCACAGAATCCCCTCTACAGCTTCTGTGTTCACTGCTGAACTGTACGTCATTTTTCTTGCCTTGGATCACATAGAAGCTAAGCAGTACTCAAACTGCACTATTTATTCTAACTTTAACTGTCTTGCTTCCGTAAAGTTCGGAAGGAGGATTGTTCTAACTGGACTACGCATTGTTCACAGTTTTTTAACTCATCGTTTTCTTTAATCTGGAACTGATACACCAACATGTAGTTTGTGTGACACTCAGAACCCAATAAGTCACATTCTACTGTCTTGTTATCATTACGATTCACAACGATGGCACGCACCATTTTAAACATGTTCTGTCCCAAGGTTTGTCCATAACGTTAGACAGTGTTATTGGTGATGGGGACACTGTCCACCTTGGTAATTTTTAGGTTTTTAAAAGCCATTAATCTTTTTAATGCCATTTAAGGTTTTTAATTTATATATTACACGTTTTTAATGTGATTCCCTTTTAAGAATCAAAGTCCATCTGTTTCGATTTAAAATTAGAAAATGGCCATAACGTCAAATAACTTGGAACCAGGACTGGAAAGGTCAACTTCAGGTGACTGACGGTGGTTTTTGAACTTACCTGTTAGTTTTCCTGGCGAGTTATGATAATCACAATTATGCTACAGAAAGTTCTTTACAACTTGTATTACTGTAGTTTTTTTTCTTACCGCTGTAGACTGGATGTAAACTTTGGTTTTAGTGCTGTTTGCGTGTTTTTTTAAACTTTGTTTTGTTTTACCTTAATTTTCTTTTATTAATTTTAGTAAATTAATGTGTTGGTGCAGATAGCCTAGCTGCTCTGTGCCATAAAACGCCAAATCAACCAACCAACTAACCTTTGCATAATTAAAACTAGCTTCAGAGCATTGCTAAAAGGGTTTAAATTTTAAAAGTTGTAAAGAACACCATCACCAGGGTGTAGTTTTAGGTCTTCTGGTGTTGTGAACAACCAGTTTACAAGTAACAAGTAGTTTTACATCTCTTAATGTGCTTTAAAAAAACAAAAACATTACTTCTCGAGCGTGGTTAAAATTATTTTGAAATTTCAATTTTCGGATATTAGTCAGAAAGTTAACTTGCCGTTTCCACTCAGATTTTGTTCGAGTAACTGAAAATTTAATTTATTCAGCATGGTTTTATCTTAGAATTACTGAGTTAATATTTACGGAATTATTGGGCTGTACGAGTACAGCACGAGCTGTTAGTATATTACGTCGATTTACAGAGTGGATAAGCAGCTTGGTGACTAAAGTCCGCATCTCCTCGTGTTTTTCTCACTGTTCTTTCACTTCCTGTAGGCTTATTTAGAAGCGGTTTTGACAGCAGGCAGAGTTTGAACATCATCTTCCCACACGATAACTTGCGAGATGGAATCACATTGCTTGAGTAACTGCAGTATTGAAAGCAACATGGTGCTTGCTAATAAGCTGTTTCAGCAGGTGCGTGAACATCGTGTCTTTGAGTATTCTGTTGTTTTTTTTTGCGTGTATTCAAAATACTTGGAGACCGAATATTCCAGTTACTCCCTCTCTGACATATCCAGAATATAAATAAATATAACCAAAACATGTACAGGCTTCCATCTGGAGATACAGATATTAAAACATAACTGTTTGAACTTTTCCTTATCTTGATCAGTCCAGACTTTTTTTTTTTTATGATAATCGTCACTGTGGAGTTTGACTGCGTGTACGTAGAAGTTAGAATTATGTGTATATGCTCCAGAGATACACAATTTGACAAGAAATACCCACGCAACACGTACGGCTTTTTGTGTTTTTCACTTGAGAGGGAAGAAAAAAAAATCGCTTCCCTGGGCAGCCGTTTTGCTCTTATACACAATGCCCGTTTGTTGGTTTTATATGGAATGTTATATGTATCGAAGAATGGTATATATATAAAAGCATTCTTCTTCCGATACATCAAAACAAAAACAAAACTAACGTTCTCTGGACCATTAGATAGGCAAATGCAATCCACTAACGTTTCTGATGCTGTTCAATGTATTTTTAGGCCTAGTTGCTAGGGGGCGCTTGATTATCAATTTGTTGATCAAGTATTCGAATCCACGTCATTACAAACATGCTCGCCCTTTCAGCCGTAGGGGCGTTATATGTGACGATCAATCCCACTGTTCGTTGGTAAAAGAGTAGCCCAAGAGTTGGTGGTGGGTGGTGATGACGAGCTGCCTTCCCCCCTCTGGTCTTACATTGTTAAATTAGTGCAGATACGTCTTCTGTAGCTTTACGCAAAGTAAGGAAACGTATTACCCTGAGATTAGTAGCCTGTACAGTCACCTTGTCTGGTCTTTAATAATTAAATATTTACTGTAATTATTACTTTATTTGCCCCCAAATGGCACAGTGGTATGTCTGCGGACTTACACACTAAAAACCGGGTTTCGATACCCGTGGTGGGCAGAGCACAGATAGCCTATTGAGTAGCTTTGTGCTTAATTCTAAACAAACAAACAAACAAACAAAAATTACTTTATTTTAATAATTTACTTCACAATTAATGTTGTTTCTTACACCACTTTTACTTCCTTAATACTTCCATAATAACGTGTGATGTGTATCGTTTCAATACACTTGTGGATTTGGATGCAACTATTGCTTGGAATTATATTTTTTCGTCTTGAATTATCGCACGTTGTGCAACACCAGTTTCTCATCTGGCTATATTGGGTTTTGTTCCTTGATGGTCTTAAGGCATCCAGTTATCTCTTATTTTACGATTCACAGAAATTTGATTGAGAGAAATAACTAATTATATTCGTCTCCGAAGTGTGATTATTAATTGAACGTTTTGATGGAGGTAGTCAACTAATTTGTAACATGTGTAATACACAAACTTATTTTGTTTAACTAGTGCCTTGTGGACATTATCAATATTTAACTAGTGCCTTGTGGACGTTATCTTACTTAACTAGTGCCTTGTGGACATTATCTTACTTAACTAGTGTCTTGTGGACATTATCTTACTTAACTAGTGCCTTGTGGACATTAACTTACTTAACTTGTGCCTTGTGGCCATTAACTTACTTAACTAGTGCCTTGTGGCCATTAACTTACTTAACTAGTGCCTTGTGGACATTATCGAATTTAAATAGTGCTTTTTGTTTTCCACGAACATTTGTTTTAGGATCAAAGCTGTTTAAATTATTATTTATATCAGTATATGTACTTTTATTTGTATGGGAGTTGGATTGCCTGGTAGTTACGTCCCGAGTTTGGATTGAAAGGTCCGCGGTTCGCATCTCATTGCCACAAAGTAACACGTCTCACTTTAGGACCGTGGGTGCGTTATAAGAGTGATGGTCAAGTTGCATTGTCCAGTTCGAGCAGTCCAAGAGTTGACAGTGGGTGCTGTTAACACTTGCTGCCTTATCTGTATATTATATATTGGCGCAGATAGCCTAGCTGCTTTGTGCCGAGAGGGCTATCTGCGCTAGCTGTTCCTAATTTAACTTTGATAGACTAGAGAGAAGGTAGCTAATCAACACCACTCACCGCTTATTTTTGGGATACACTTTGACCAACGAATAATGAGGATGACCGCGACTTTATAACGCCCAAACGGCCGAAAGGACAAGCACGATTGGTGTGAGGGGGATTCGAATCCGCGACCCTCAGTTTTGTAGTCAGTCACCCTCATCACACACTTAGTGAGGTGGGGTATTTCTATTCCACATGAATTTTATGAGACTGGTTATCAAATAGGCCAAATAAAACAGATCGTGTGATCGAATGCGGTCCTTGTGACTCCAGTCGAGCTACTCTGATTTAATGCAATGAATATTTCTTTGTCATCAGTTTGATGTCAAATGAGAGCTGTTGTACGAGTCCGCAGGTCGAGAAAACGAATGTTGAGGTTTTGTGTGATCTTTAGCCAAGTCAGACCACACTGACCTAATTTCGTCAGCAAGATTTACTGGCAACACAGACATCAATGTTTCTGCTCGGTTATTTGAAAATTTATTTGGAACTGAAGTAAAGAAGCACGTTAAACAGTAAGTAAACAATAATTTATAAACTTAAAATTATTTTTAACAAATTTGTGTCGATGGGAAAGCACTTCATGTTTGGACGGAACATTTGTCTGTCTTCATCAGGTAGTCCAATGTTCTATCGAAAGGGGTAGTGTAGTGTGTTCCAAGATAAATCACTTTATTATCCCAATACGTCGTTATCTGCCAACTTATTGTTCAAAATGAATTGTGCAATTTTTTTTTTTTAGCAGAAACCATGTTTTCGTTCAATAGATTTTCGATGTCTTAAAAAATCTGAAATAGTAAGTTTTAGGCTTATGGGTAAAGATATTTTATGAAAAACTGGCTACAAACACAATTTCTGTTACAATAAAGGTAATTGTATTTTTTTTTTATATTGCAAGAATATTACACAAAACTACACATTTTTAAAGATTACTTTTCTCATGCTGGAAAATACAATTTTTCGTTATTAAACGGCGATAGTGTATGGCACTTCCGAAACAATATCCCCTCGCAAATATGTCTTGTTAATTCTGAA
The DNA here is from genome assembly GCA_011833715.1 of Carcinoscorpius rotundicauda. Taxonomy (NCBI): domain Eukaryota; kingdom Metazoa; phylum Arthropoda; class Merostomata; order Xiphosura; family Limulidae; genus Carcinoscorpius; species Carcinoscorpius rotundicauda. The sequence goes on along the minus strand of CM022394.1, from coordinate 124,464,312 downwards.
AACACTTTCGAAATAAATCGAAACTTTCTAACAGACATCTGTTCTGAAATTCAGGTTTATTCTTTGTTTTGAGATAATGCAATAGGCGTGTAATAAATGAGTTTTTTTTCTATTGTTACAGTTCAAACACTTACAGAATTAATAATAAGCAAGCCCAACTTTTCTATTCGCTTAACTTTAGTTAAAGAACTGAACAATAGGCGCGCTGTTCCTGTTCGTTGTGCACCTTTTATGAGAGTTTTAAATTGTCTACTCTTTGTTAGCTTATTACACGCGTTCGGCACGTGGCTCCTCGTGCTAGAGAATGACGTAGCTTTTAAATGTCTACGTCATGTAAATTTGTCACAACATTGTGGTGAGTACACTGTCTCCGGAAGAACGTTTATCTTCATTTATCACATTTGAAGTTTTAAATTTAGATGTAAGGATCGGATACCTGCTATTGAAACTTGAGACTTGTATTCAAGAGCTATATATAAAAGAAAGAATGTTAACAGAGAGAAACAATATTTTCTCTTATCGATTTAGAGACATCTTACAACAGCACTTTGTGTGTCGAAAATGCATCCCAACTCACCCATTTCCTCTCTCGATGGTTCAGCGGTAACCCTAGGAATGTGAAAATTCCAGATAGGACTCTTCGTTATGCGGCACACGGATAGCCCATTGTGAAATTTTGCGCTTAACATCAAAACACTTTTCTAGAACCTTCCAGTTGCTCGCCGTAAGTCAGGGGGCTTTTAACGCTAAAAATTTGGTTTTGATGTCAGTTCTCAGTGCAGCACATATTGTGCAGCTTTGTGGATAACAACATAAAGTGTTTTGATACCAGCGGTAGGCACATCACAGGTGGCTAATTGTGTAGCTTTGGGCTTAACTACAACCAAGCCAAACTAACTACGAGTGCCAACTGCATGACCGTGTTAGTGGCGACTAAAACCAGAGGGCAGTGGTTTAACAGATGATACACTGCTGTTTGAGAAGACCATTACAACACGTAAAACAACCTTATAATAAATACAAATATTGCTAGTTGCCACGGCAACGCTTTGGGTAAGTCATGCTTTTTATAAAGTTCGGATATGGGGTCAAATATTTGTGAAGTGCGGTCAGTTTAATCTGAATGACAAAGAAAAAAAGGTTTTTGATTATAATATAAAATTATTCTCACACTTATTAGAATGGCGTTTTTGTCGCCTACTTTAATTTTAGGAATAGCAGTTGCATACACAAAAAATAATGATTTCCAGGGAAAACATCGAACAGAATACACCAGTTGTATTTGCTGCACAAAAAGTAAGCAAGAACTTACGAGTTATTTTCGTTTTTTTGTACTAGATGGCGTTCCGTTTGAGGCAGTTCTTGGTGCTGTACAGCCTAAGAGTTCTAATATCGAATACGTTATTGTTGAAATTTAAAACAATACATCTATGTTGAATAAGTAACGTGACTGGTACGTCAATCAACACGGGGTCGGAAATATTACCGTTTCGTTAGTTGTTGTCCAGTTCATAATTTGGTATTTTGTTAAATATAGAAACGTACAAATCTGATACATTTCAAACGGGTTAGAGGGTAATATAATACGAACTTTTCATTATATTTATGATTACAAAATAGAATGTTCTATTACAGTAACACTACCGTTTTCTAATTACACACACACACATACACAGAGATTCAAACGTATATTCGTGCACAAATATGAACATAATATGAACAGTGTTGGTACGAAATGATAACTGAAGTGTTCGAGCACGCTCATTGGTTACTTTCGAACATAAGTGGAGTATATAAATGTAGTAATATAAAGGTAGTACTGGCGAACCGATTCGGGTGAATAGTGTTGTCTTGTATGTAGTTATGTGAAAAACTGTTGTTGAAAGATAACAACGTTAATACTAGAGTCTTGGATGTTTACAGCAGACTACTTTTAAAGTGTGTTGAGAATCACTGATATGTAACACACGTATCTTTTGATGCATATGAGGAGAAATCTAATCGCTGTTTGTGAAAGCTTTTTGGTATATAAAAGTGGGCACACTGCTTGCGGTGGGTTTCGCGTTTCAAAATGCATCTCGTAGTGTGTCCTGTTTCTATCTTAAGTCCAAATGACCTTGTACTACTTGAAATAGGCGACGTTGGTTACCATAGCAACGGATGCTGCCGTGTGATTTTTGCTCCTGTGTAGCTCGAGATTGATCATTGGGTCTCGAGAGGGCTATACTCCGTGCATAGCTCGTGCAATGTTCATTACACAGATTGGATGTTGTGGACACCGTTGAAAATGTGAAAGGAAACGAAACCTTTGAACCTGGGGTTGTGGCCTTTCAGTTATATTCAGAGTATACATAAGAGTTGTTCTAAGAGACGAGCTACTTACTGGGTAAGTGACACTGCTCATAAAGATGCTGAGGGTGATATTTGAAATTGTTAATTGTATTGTTCAATAGTAGGGAAAATGATGGTATGTTATAAATATAAAATATGTAAATGCTTAATATTCGTAGGTTAGGTAATAGAAATTATGGATACATAGCACTGATATGCATAAATAAACATGATAGAAAATACAAGTTCTAAACACTTATTATTCATATGCTTTGATGTTAGAAAACACGGATTCTTAACTCTCATTTCTAGGTTGAATACTTAATACACGTATCCACAGATTAAGATAAAAGAAACTATACATTTTTAACATAAGTCAAATTGTTTGAATAACAAGTATATTCTAGATAAAGCACAAGGTAGAATAAATGATGATTGTTTTAGGCTAGAGTGAAGGCAGCTAGTGAACAACGCCCACCGCCAGCTCTTGGGCTACTCCCTTACCAGAGAAGAGTGGGATTGACAACCACTTTATAATGCCTTTCAGAACTGAACGGTCGAAACGACCGGGCTCGAACCCGCAACTTGCGAGTCGAGCACCCTAAACACCAAGCCATGCTAGGCTTAAGTTCATTAAATGTAAGTCAGAATATGTCTAGTACTTTAGGCATATGTGATTCCACAGTTAGTAAGGTAGCTCCAAAAGTGTACCTTGATAGACATGAGACAGGTAGTAAAGAACAAAATAGCTTGATGGCGCTTACATACTGCATTGTAATTTAATGAAGAAAACCATCAAGGAAGAAATTACAAAAGACGAATAAAGCGAAAATGAACTCTACCAGGGAAAAGTCATGTGATGACAATTTGTAAACATGATTGGCTGTCGTCAGACTCATCTGAATGTGCCGTATCTGTAAAAGTAATAAAAGTACAACCATTAGTACTGTGCTCATTTAGTGTAACTTTAGTAATGACTTCCAGGACTGAAATACCGCACAATAAGTATGTAGAAATCAGTTTTGATTGGTCAAGGATAATACTTCGAAATATTACGGTAAGACTCCATGCTATCAGTAGGAGCTGTACCCAAGACTCCAAAGAGGGTTCGTGAAGTCGGTACTGAATAGTAGAAGTGGTCGAGGTATGAAATCGAAACTTCCTAAAAGTCACGTAAAGATTTCACCAATTACCCCTGGTTGTAAATACAATTTTGAAGGTTTCTTCGAGAACCAATAGATACACATTGTTGCAAAATGGTCTCAGTGAGTATACGGCTGTTCAAAAGTCACTAGTAAGAAGAGTTTTCGGAACCAAACTGTTTGGAATTGGCACGAAACGCAGTGGAATGAACACATTTGGAGATATCTGTTCGTTACAGTTTAAGTTCGGATTGTTTAGCAACAGTAAACGAGAGTTTTGTCGAAGGCGAAGATATGAAAGATATCGTCATCACTGTACAACATTTACAATAAAGTTGTCGGTGATGTACATAAAAGTGTTGGCACCTTGATTGCTAGCAACAATGGTAAGTTATGATTCGTCTCGACAGAGAGAGTATTATGGGATATTGATAACTATATTCCACGTTTGTACATTGATAAATTGTGTGATGAAAAGAGCTCGCTTAAAAAAGGAAAGGGTAAATACGTTACATTACACGAATTCGGAGCTCGCCACGCCGTTACAGTCTATATTCCCATGTCCGTTCACGTTCTGTCTGATGACTGTGCATCTTGACAATAGTCATGCAGCACAGTGCTCAGTGCAGGAGGTTCCGTCGCAAGATTATCATGTTCCAAGCACACCATTTTCTATCTGCTTGCTTTCTATAATTAATCCAGTGTATGAAGACAACGGATTTTCAGTGCCTACAGTCTGATCACGCAAGCATCCATGGACGTTGCGTCCGGCGATTTGGATGTTACGTTTTCATATGAAATAGCATGAATGAAACTTTCTTTCTCTAGTAACCGTTGAATGGTTATTTCATGGAAGAACTTATGAATACTTGATTTGTCACCTATAGGGAACGGATATCCAATAATTATATTTTGTACTCTTGCTAAAGGCTTGCAGATGGCTGCTACAAGACGCTGCGCTGTGTTTTCTTCAGCTGTTGTACAACTTTTTGCAGTTAAGTACAAGTAATAGCACCAACTAGAAGCTCTTAAGTCCTCTATTTCAACCCATCTTTATGATCTGAAAGTATTAATATTATATGTCGGAAAGGGCTGTTATGAATATGCTCCAAAGGCCATCAGTTTTAGATGTTAAAATTTAGTTCTTATACATTCCGTTCCACCTCATTTCTATATTGGCTGTGGTTGGCACTTAACATACTGATTCCATTATAACGTATTCAGTACTCTGTACTGGTATGTTATGTAATAGGTTCGTTTTGCCTTTGTATTTTCGATGATGATATGTTGAACCAGTAATAAATTCACGATAGTTGTCATGGTTACTGTGTGTGCCTCGATTCCGCTGGGTTTTTATTGTCATAATTACTTCTATATCTGTATATAGATGAGAAATTAAAAGAACGTCTAAATACTACTGTAAGAACGTTGGAGGTATTCGACCCGAGAGACGCGTTCACATAAATAGCAGAAAAGAACTCCATATTTAACAAGGTCACTAAAGCGACCAATAGCGGACTAATTTGAAACAGTATTCGCGATTCTTTGTTGAGAGTATTAAAATCTGAGGACTGGCATGATCTGGAGCTTTGAACCAACCATCAGACCAAGGGATCGAAATTCATCTCTGAACATGCTCACCCTTCCAGTCTAGGAGCGTTTTATGTGATGGTCAATCCCACTTTTCGATGTTTAAAAAAGTAGCCTAAGCGTTGGCGGTGGGTTGCATTGACTACTTACCATTCCTTTAATCTATCACTTAGAAGCTATGAATGGTTAGGACATCTAACCTGGAAGTGGCTTTGGGCAAAAATTGAACAGACAGATCAGTAAAGATAAACTCCTAATTCTGTAAAACATCCCACTCCTTGTTCAGTGGTTCAGCGATAAATCTGGAAGCTTCTAACAATAAAAACTGGGTTTTGGTGGTTAATTTGTTGATTTTTTATATGAAAGAGAGAGAGATATCTCAACAGTAAATTTGAAGGCTTATAACGCTAAAAACCGGGTTTCGATACCCGTGAATGGCACATCACAGATATTCCATTGTGTGGCTGTATGCCAAAAAACAAATACATCAAAGGATGAGGATGCTAGTTTTATTTGTATCGATTGATAATAGATTATCTGTACATGAATCAGTTAATAAACATCAAAATTATGTTTTCTATTATAATAAATTTAAATATAAAAGGACCTTAAAACCAAGTCAATCTATAATCTATTAACGACTAAAACCGAGTCAGTCTGTTACTCATTTTTAAAACCGGGTCAAGCTATTATTCATTTTAAAACCGAACCACTGTTTTTTTAAACTTTAAAACCAAGTCAGTTTATTACGGACTTTAAAACTGAATTATTTTATTTCAATAGTTTATTAGAGCTGGAATTGTAAACACTCTGTGGGAGGAGGACGTGCAAACCTATCTGTGACAACATTTTGAAAGGCTTGGATGTTACGTTTTTTTGTCGATACTATAAACATGATTCTGTCACGTGATTACATCGATGCTTATACCTTTCCTAGCCGATAATTTAAGTACTGCAGAAAGATTTATTTATAAAACTTCCTACAGATTCGTGAAGTTGGAGGAAAACAGAATTCTGATGCATTATGGGAAGGGTGACGGATGTGGCACTGTGGTTATTTCGTGGTTCGTGTCCCGTTGCCACATCATCACGCTTCGCACCCAGGGACCACGAGTCGTTTTCGGAAGAAAACTATGTTGGTGGAAAATGTTGAATGCTCGTTGTGGCCGTAATTTTATTCGTCCGATTTCTGTATTATCGCGAAACTCGCGGATTGAACGATGCATGAACTAAAAAAAATGTTCGTATATTATAACGTGTACTTCTCTAAAGAATACGAAGTGAAGTCTGTTGAAAAGAAGTAAAAAAAACAACAACATGGAAACATAGAATAATTTTTATCTGCCAAACTTGAGAAGGTTGTAGTTTTTATTATTCCTTTCGGGCTACCATTGAATGATCTTCGTGTCGTCATGGCGTCTGTAGTAAATAGTAGACAGCTAGTCGATGCGAAAGAGCAGTTTGATCTATAATAGTGGTAATAATAACAATAACGTGACACGTGCCTAACTCCCAAGGCCAAACAGTGAAGGGTGGGAAATGATTCCTTATTTCTCCAAGTACTAATGGAAGATGGTTCAGTATTACTAATGATTAATGAAATACAGAGGTTATCTTCTATAATAACAGCGCAATTTCCGCCCGTTCCCAAACAAGTAGTGTAGCATCGTGTATCGTAAAATTGAAAAGATAATTAAAATCAGCGTTTTATATATACAGTCTTGAAAGCCTCATCGCAGCCGTCGGCGACTTCTACTTTAAAAATATAGTCCATTTATAAAACGTTTCGACGCTGTATTAAGGAGTTGTTTTCAAGGCATAACTAATAAAATACATTGTTTTCCCCTTTCGTGCCCCCACCCCCAGTGACACAGCGGTATATCTGCGGACTTATAAAGCTAAAGGAGACATTCGTATACATATAGAGGGCGCACCTGACGTAGTTTCACTCTTGGCTACATCGTTATTCATTTAGCCATAATTTTATTTAATTACTTGGCCTGGCATGGCCGAGCGTGTAAGGCGTGCGACTCGTAATCCGAGGGTCGCGGGTTCGCGCCCGCGTCGCGCTAAACATGCTCGCCCTTCCAGCCGTGGGGGTGTATAAAGTGACGGTCAATCGTCAAATTCGTTGGTAAAAGAGTAGCCCAAGAGTCGGCGGTGGGTGGTGATGACTAGCTGCCTTCCCTCTAGTCTTACACTGCTAAATTAGGGACGGCCACCGCAGATAGCCCTCGAATAGCTTTGTGCGAAATTCAAAACAAATCAGACACCCTCCATGTAGTAGAAAAAAAGAAGACTGGCTTTAGATGCTTAAAAATGACTTTTTTTTACGTGATTGGTAGTGTTGTATGATTTCTTATCTAATAGCACTAAATCTTGTTTAATATTGTCCACTTGTTCTAATATAAGTGCACTACTTATTACGTCGTAATGATACATTGCTGATTGGGCATTATTGGTGTGATTATACCAAGAACTTAGTTGACAATTCTGATAGAGGAATTCACAATTCGTACTATAAGGTGTCGTGAGTGGTTTCATTATAATTATTTTTGTAACCTTGTAACTGTTTAGTTATAAAAAAACAAACAAACTTGGTTTAAAAAGTATACCCCATGATGTTTAGTTTCTCAAACTATACGATACAGTGAAGGAAGGGTATCGGAGATAATCTTTTCTTACAATCAGTTAAGTTCAGAGCAGGGTATTTCGGACAAGTGATCGGGTTTTTCGTATTATCAGAACGTTTTAAGCAATGTCTATTTTCTTTAGTACTGTACACGAAACTAAGCAAATAGAATAATACTTGGAGTGAAATTAGATTTAACATCCGTGGAGTTTCAAAGATTTGTTCAACGTACAACAAAAGAGAAACTTTTAGAGAATGATTAGGAGGAATGCTCTTTTAGTTTTAACTCGATTTAGTTACTTCGTTGGAAATAAATTCGTATTCGGGATAAATAAAAGTAAAAAATATATATGTGTGCGAAATTATTAGTTTTTGTTCAGCTGCTATCGATATATTTATCATAATTTTGTACTACGATTGTTTTATTAAAGTGTGGAAAACAGTGACGATAAGATCTGTATATCAAGGTGTAACTCTCCACAAACACGCGCGCGCCCAAAGGTGTGTGTAAATGACATATATTTAATACCACTGTAAAATATTACATTGCTGTGTACACGTTATAGGTGTGATAATTTAGTTGGTAGTTTTGAGATTCAAGTTCTGAACCAGTGCCGTAAGGAGAACGTTTAGAAGTCGCGTAAGCTGTATTGAAAAAGGAGTTTGGAGCCTCGCCACGTCTTTACGTCTGGTCATGCTCCCCCCGACGACCCTGCATCTTGACAACAGATGTGAAGCGTATTTTCCACTATGAAAGGCTCCATAAGGCTGTCGCGTTCAAATCTTACAATTTGTCCCTGCAGCTCTTTATGGTCCATCAAATGTAGCAGAACGACTTTTTTTTTAATTACCATTTAAGTAATCCAGTTGCACATAAATCCATAGACTACATGAGCACTCTATCTTCGTATGGAAGAACACGAATATTCGTTTCACTCTCCAGTTGATTGAGGTAAGCGATAGTTCAACTGATATTGTGTGAAGGTAACTTGTAGACACGTGACGTGTATCGCTTCTCCGAACGGAGATTTTATTCTAATTATATTATCTGCAGTTACTGGAGGTCAGTGGATGATTACAGCCACTGACCTTTGTGTTCATTGATTTTCACCTGATACAAGACGCCATACTTTGCTTACTAGTCTAGGATACGACTTGTTGCAAGTCTCTTTCTGGATGGCTCTGATGTCACATGTAGGACCATAGTGTTTCGCCTTCCATTGCCATTGAATATAAGTGATCCATATCCCCGTGTTGGGAATTCTAAATGCCTGATATGAGATCTGAACACATCTTTATGACCCGATGGTATAAATACTTTGAGTTGGAAAGTGCTATTATACGCCCTTCCCAAAATGGACCATCTTTTGACAGCATTATACAACCTACGAAACTCCAGTCATCATTAAAATGTAGTTCTGATTCATTCAGTTCCACTGCGAGTTTGTTATTGGCTGATTGGTTTATTCAAACTAATTTTAATATCACTTAATTACCCTTTAACATATGAAGACTTGGTAGCCTAGAAGGAAGGAAACCGGATCTCCCGCTGGTTTATTCTGAAGAGACGATGAATACGTAAGATCCTGGATAATCTGAGTTTGCATCTCAGCTAAATGTGTTCGAAGGTGAGTTTACTGTTTTCAGTGTAAACTTCAGTGAATGATTTTCTCCATATTTATCTAACTTTATAAGCACAGATAAAGAAAATTGTACAAAAATTACGTTTGGAAGATTGCCAGACAAAGCAAAAGACGAAACGTTCAAAAGTACAAACTTTACTATGATGATACCATTCCCTTTCGCTGACGTGTTCCTATCTGCTATGAGAATACTTATTTGATGGTTCCAGGCTTTATCCTGTATGTTTATGTTACCGAAAATCGTGGCAGTCGAAAAACATTTTCTCTTATCACACAGAATACTTGGATAAAAATTGAAAAATCAATTTTGAACTTTTTTTTTATTATTATTCAAGGATCTACGTTTTTTTTTATAGTTTTTTTATTTATTTAAAAACTACCGAAAGAATTATGTGGGCAGTGATGAATGACGTATTCTTTGGAGAAAAGGTAGAAAGATCTTGGAGAAAACTTGAATATCAAACATAATATAATGGAAAAACAATACATTATCAAAACTTCTAACCGCAGAGGGAATGAAAATGATAGAGAAGAGAAAAAGAAGCCTCCATCTTAACGAACACAATAATAGAGAAAAACTAAAACGTTGTCTCGTGAGATCATAAAATTATAAATCTACCATGAAATGATTTTGTACCAAGATGAAATAAAACTGTTATAAAGGATTGGCTTTCACTCCTAATTAATACTCTTTTTCACATTTAGAACTTTTACAACGCTAAAATCAGGGGTTCTATTTCCTTCAGTGAACTCAGCCCAGTGTGCCTTTGCTGCAAGAAAAACACACACATTTAGAACTGGTTAAACGTAACCAAGAATTTACCACAAATCTGTAATTAAATGAATAGTTTGTTTTTCAAACACACTAAACAAAGATAAGTTCATGATTAAATTAAAACACGTACTTCCAACCGGTTAAAGGAAGAAACTTAGAGTAAAACTTAGAAGAAACGTCCAGTATGTAATATAATTGAATTCTTGGCTGCAAAACGTTTCAAAAGTGCGATGTTATACTAGTTAGTTGTATCATTAAAACTACGAATGAGAAATATAGAAAACTCAAAATTATGACACGTAGAACGTTTTATATGTAATGGGAAAATAATACCACAACCTCGTGGCTTCAAACTATTTTAGAAGTCCGATAATTTTTGAAACTTTTTAAACATTTTTAAAAATTCAATTTATGAAGTTTTGGACTACTTAAATAATCCAATAATTTACGATGAAATAAACGACAACTTGCAACAATTGTAAAAAACGAGTAAAGGAAGATATGATTAAGTAATCGAAAGATTAAGAAATGTTTCACCATGTTTTCTTATGAAGAAAAATTATGTTATTTCTGTGAGTTACGCAAATACACAGATCTGGTACAATAAGAAATATTTTGAAAAGGGAAACAAAGTAATTCCTAAAATATCCTCCGGAAATTTTAGGACGACCAGTAAGTAGTAAGTTAAATGCAGAAAACTTTGGAACAGCTAAGTGCCATTTTGGACACAAGACTTTTTTATGAGAATAAACTGGTTACTTCAGAAACGATTGAAATGTTCCATAAAAGTTATTGTAATAAACAGAACCAAATCACAGTTTAATGATTGTAGATATAGTGTCGATCACGATGTTTAAACCGTTACGTTAATTCTCATTCGTTTAAATTCAGTAAAATGTTTGCCATTAAAATAGTAGTACAGTGAAACTTGGACAAGCCGGAAATATCAAAATTTCGCAGCATTTTCTTAAGATTTTTTTTTTTTTTACCTATCAACAAGTAGGATCAGAATCTGAGTAAGGCGGAGAAACTGTTTTTGATTGAATATTAATTTCCTATTTAATTAATATTTTTTTAAATATTAATAAATTCTCGGACATTTTGTTACAGTAAGTATTGGTTAAATATATTCTGTTCTTTGTTCTGTCGTCATTGATTCGTGATTTGTATAAATATATTTGTCTTTTAAGTGCAAAATTCTACTACTTAAATAATTCTCACGAAAACAACAAATTCCTATCTTCCCTAATTTTAAAATTTAGGGACAATTTACCATGGGTAATGGATAAAAGCGAAAATCCGTGGCTGTTTAAAAAATTTAAGGAAGAATCAACTTCCTGTGTTATGGAAAGCGAATAACAAAGCTTGGATGGCACGTGCTATATTCGAGGAATTTTTGAAGAAATTAAACAAAAGAATGGAACAAGAAAATGGGAATATTCTACTTTTCCTAGATAATGCGAATTATCACTCAAAATTTCAACTTTTAAATGTTCGTTTAGTCTTTCTACCTCCATGTACACCATCAGTTCTACAGCCACTAGATAATGGTATTATATAGTGTGTAAAATTGAAATACAGCAAATTGATGCTTTAGCATATTATTGGACGACTATAAGAAGGCTTCTGAAATGACCATGAAAATTGACGTGTTAGATGCGATTGCATTTTTAAGTCATTCAATCAAATGTATAAAAGATGAACGTGTAATAAAGTGCTTTCAAAACTTTGGGTTTATTCTTGATAATGGTGGAGATTGTGGATAAGTTGTTTGTTATGACGATTCTAGTGGAATCCAAACTAGGTCCAAGATTGATGCAGATGATTCTGTGAACGTCGACAAGAATGTTTTAACAGAAACTGATGAAATTAATTTAGAATATATAATAGAATCGCAAGATGGTAACAGCGTGAGAGATTCAGGAGATGAACAATGAAAAAGATAGTGAGGAAATAGAAATTCATACTTCATCGCAAATGTTAAGTTTATCAAATTGTATGCAAACAATGAAGGTGGAAAATGAACTTCATGAAAAGGTCGTAGAATTGGCGTTCTCTTCTAACGGGATGAGAAAGACCATTAAAAATGTGGAACAGTCGAAATGGACACTTGAAATAAATTTGATTAAGATTTTGTGTACTTGTGTATATTTCGAATGTCTATTTTTGTTCTTATTCTAATAAGTATAACATAAACAGTATAACAACTTTATTCACAAATATCTTACTTCCCTTGAGTCAAGTAAGTATAATGTTCCGCTTAAAATTATATATAATTAAAGAAATGCGTGTTCACTGTGTCTCAGCCGGAAAGTTTACATGGTCCCGTGAGATTCCGCCTTAGACAGATTTTACTGTATACTTTTGATAGTTTGTAAAATATATTTACCTGAGATAATGTTAAATATTTAAAAGGGATGTTTTTGGTTTGCATTTTAATTTGGGAAAGACATTAAAAACTGGGAAAGTTTTCAAGAACGTTTTAGAAAGCGTAAAAAATATACAGTAAAACTGTCTGTTGAGATGATTAACAGAAAGTTACCTTTTCTGGATAATCTAGTTAAGGTTGAATAAAATGTAAACTGACTGATTAGTGATGTTTATTAGAAACCTACAAACTTGTATAGATATTTAAGTGTTTTTATGCATCACCCAGAATAACCTAAGATAAATATACTAATGCAAAGAATTTGTGTGTTAGTTTTACAAGGGAAATTAGAAAAGTGAAACTCAAATAACTGAAATGTTTTTTTCTAAAGTGTCATCAGCTGTACAAAGGAAACTTACACTCATGTTGTGTCCACGTGAAACACGTGATAGTATATTTGAAGAACCGAGGTAGGTGGTGGATGAAAATTAAAAGAAATGATTCGAGAATTTTACAGAAAATCTATCAAAAAACATCTGAAAAACGTATGTAAATTACAAGCCATAAAGAAACACGAATAAAACGAGATGTGTTTTTTGCTACGTGATAAAATAAATTATTTGTTGTGCCATGAAAGATGTACAGAAAATAAACGTATTCTAGAATCTTCCAGGGTGATTTTATTTCATTAAATGTCTATCTTTGAGTATGTTTTAAAATATGTTATTTGTTTTAGTTTGCATTGTATTTATAGAACTATATATAAGTAAAACAGGGAATTTAAAAATTATAATATATAAATATGAGAAACTCGCATTAAATCCCAATACCACCCAGCACTCATTCAAATAGTTGTCTTAAGAAATTAATTCAATAACTTAAAAACTTTGTGTGTGTGTAAGGTTCACTCGATTTGGTCATATAATGACGAAATTGAAGAATGAAAAATGTTTTGTTATAAATACAAAGCGTTTTTGAATAAAAATTAATTCTTTTAAAATATTTTTTTTAATTTTGATAATAATTAATAATTTCAAAATTTTTCTGATGATAAATTACAGAGGGCACTTAATAAGCTAGTTAACGAACAAAATGTCAATTAGAAATTAATAATAACGTTTTTATAGTTTGTTGTAACTTATAAGGTTATTGCAAATTTAAATTAGAATTATTCAGAATTAAATTATTTAAATTAGAATTATTAGTTTCTTATGTTGTATATATTTAAATTGTATAATTGTTCATGTTTTTAAACTATAATGTTTCTCAGCTGAAGAAAAGTGAAGCCTAGGAAATCGTTTTTGTGTTCTACAAAATACATGAAAGAAAGATAACTCCATGATTAAATCAAAAACAACGTTTCAAATAATTTTACAAGTTTAAAAGAAGAAAGCGAATTATTTTGTTGAAAAATCTGGAAACTACTGTGTGAAATGTATATATATATTTTGGGGTTTATATGTATCGTTAAGAGTCTATAGAATTTCATATTATTCATTCATAACACGATTTAAAAAATAAAACATTTGTCTTTTGAAACGAAGTATCAACCATTCAATGCGTATACGTATTTTACCAACTTTTTCTAAGAAGCGCACATAGAAAATCTGGTTTCGTATTGGTTTCAAAGACATACTGATCTATGTTATGGTAATAAGGTTTTGTTTCGAGTTCTGCCGGGTTGTGACATACTCCAACGAACCAGGTCCTAAATGTATCGCGATTTCTGCACTTATCTGTACGGGTTTTAACAATCTTTTTAGATTAAATTTTAGAACAGTTTTGGTTTTCATCAATGTAGCTTACTCTATGCTAATGAAATTTAACGACAAATATTTTGTTTTTGTACTGATCACCTAGCAGCTAAATTAGAAACTAATTCTTTTATGTTAAATGGTTTTTTAATTAAATTTAACGACAAATATTTTTTTTGTACTGATCACCGAGCAGCTAAATTAGAAATTAATTTTTTTTATGTTAAATGTTTTTTTTAAATTAAATTCCACGACGACTATTTTGTTTTTGTACTGATCACCTAGCAGCTAAATTAGAAACTAATTCTTTTACGTTAAATGATTTTAAATTAAATTTAACGACAAATATTTTGTTTCTGTACTGATCGCCTAGCAGCAAAACTAGAAAGTAATTGCGTTATGTTAAATGTTGCTGTTTTTTTCGGAGTTTTTTTGTCAAGTCTGTCCAATCTACTTTAGATTTTATCGAATTTCTCGCTTATCATAAACATTTTAGTTTTCTAGTGAATTCTGGTGGAAGGTACTTCACGAACCCAGAATTTCGAGCCTTGATTTACCCATGGAATCTATTATTAACTATACCATCTCGCATGCCCGCCATCAACCCGTCTTTCTAACCAACGAGTCGACGGTCCCCAAGAAACAGGGAGGTTCCCGTGCTTCCGTCTGGTGGAGAGAACACTTGCAAGTGGTCCCCGAATGGTCACAGGTATCGGAACACCTTCAGTGGACATGGCAACTCCACGTCTACGGTCTAGCCTGTCTTTTTCTAGTGCTCACTTGTGTAGCGTTCTTTGCTATTCTCAGTTTACGAGCTCAGCTCTTAGCAAGACCAAACCTCTCCACTCTTAACGTCTTTCTCTGTCTCCTGGGGGCTTCGCGGGCTTTAGGGCTCTTTATCGATCCGTACGGCTCAAAAGAGGTAGGAGGAAACTGTTCGTCTTGTAAGCTTATTAACCCTTAAACAACGGATATGTTGTAGGTAGCAGCATCAGTAGATGATGGCCGTCGTTTAAGGGTTAAACGGGTGTACTCGTGTTTTTCACACGTGAAATAGTTCGTTCACAGAAAACTACACTTATTGTTTAATCCTCAACGAATAAATTTGAAATTAAATTCTTGTTATCAGAATTTGTTTTTTTTATCTTTAAAAATAATCCACTTTTACTTTCTTTATGCGTAACAATCTGAAAAATGATTGTATAAAAAGGCTTCAAGCGAAAGGGCGGAGGGAGTAAGAAGTCCGACCTCGCGCAGTTTCCCCAGTTCGGCTAAGGAACTTACGTTAACGTCATTGTTATCCTAGACTGATTAGAAAATGTCTTAGAGAAACTGTCATTAGGACTCCTCTCAGAGAATGAGGACGGCAGTTTTCCTGTCGACCCTCTCAAATTGGCTATCCTGTTTATATTTTGTAACGGCCCACCCTGGACTGGTGGTTAAGACACTCGACTCGTAATCCGAGGGTGGCGGGTTCGAATCCCTGTCATACCAAACACTCGTCCTTTCTGCTGTGGGGACGTTAAAATGTTACAGTCAATCCCATTATTCGTTGGTAAAAGAGTAGCCCAAGAGTTGGCGGTGGGTGGTGATGACTAGCTGCCTTCCCTCTATTAACGCTAGGTTAAGATGGCTTAGGAATGTAGAAACGTTCTTCTCTCCTTATCAGTAAAAGTGTTAATACCCATACCCAGCTGTTCTGAGACACATTTTTAACTCAAGTGGGTTTTTCATCATCAAGAATGCCTTCCTTCTAGTTTTCTAGTCTAAATTAGGGACGGCTAACGCAAATAGTCCTCGTGTAGCTTTGCGCGAAATCCAAAAAACAAAACAAGCAAATTGACGAGTTTCGGTATCAGCTGTTTCAAGAAGTTCCTTTAGTTCACGTGCATAAAAATGAACCACTGTTGTTTATTATGCAAATATATATATATACTTCATAATTCGTTTGTTATTTCTTTTGTCTCCCGCTAAAATCCGGGATTCGACGTCTCGCGTTGGACAGATTACGTAGCTTTGGGTTAAGAAAACGACAGACGGACAACGTGTTCGGTGTTTTGATCAGCATAAATTAAAAAAAACAACAGGAAACTTTGTTGTTAAGCTGTTGTTTCAAAGAAAATGTTCTATACACTTCTAACATGCCTTAAAAACTGACAAGGTCTTTGCGTGTACAGTTCTGTAGTACAAAATAAATATTATGCTTCACCAGGTACAGGTTTTAACGAGTATTTATGATTTAAATTTCCAGATAATACCCGAGATGATCACGTACATTCTGTGGGACTTGGCCTTCCCCTGTTTACTCTCGGCCTTCTCGTTACTACACCTAGCGTTTCAACAGGTGACCCACGTGAAGCTAGTGCCCTCTAGGTTGGGTAACGAAATGTGTGTTTCCGTGGTAATAACCTCACACTTTTGTCTTGTTATCTCTTCGGATATTCTGGGGACATTACAAAATTCGCTGAGGGTGAGTGTTTTTTTTTTTAACATAACGGTATAATTTTATTTTGGTTGAAAGATATTGCAATTTTTGTTTTAAAAATAACAGATAAATCTATTTATCCCGAGTTCTTTTATTGTAACAAAACGTGGAATCTTCACATCTTAGGATTTTCACGGAGTTTGACGTATTACTTTTAATTACTTGTTGGTGCTAATGTAGCAGAAAATCCATGGAAAATTAACTTTTTCGGATAATGGTAATTTTGAATATTTCACCAGTTTCAGAGTGATGTCGGAAAGACAGTGAGGTGGTTACCATGGAGGACGTTTATGGAAGAACATTTGAACTTGGCGTATAGTGCTACTACATGTTATGTTCATATTTCTTTAGTTTTATTCATGATTCAACATAGCTTTATCTTAATTATTAAAATAGCTATTAGGCATGAGCATAGATTTTATAGGATCCGGTGTCGAACCCAGGTTTTGGAGATTAAGAGGAGAAAACTGCCAAAGAATCAGTTAAATTTTGACATTAGGTAAACTAGCTGGGGTACGCCTCCCCTGGATGGAAGTTTATGTAAATTCATCATTGATGAAAGGTTGTCCTAAATCATAAATAAAGGAAGTAGCTTTTCATGCCCTAAAAAAAAACACAACCGAATCGTCCATAAGAACAGCAAAACACAAAATGTGAAACCGTACATTTGCACGTATCTCCTCATGAACCCAGCAAACCTTAATGCCAAATTTGGTGCAGATCCATCAACAGGGGGGAAGTTGTGGTAAAAACCGCAAAATGCGAAATTGAAAATTTGGACCTGATGAACCTCCATACCAATTTTGATTATTTATTCACACCTTGCGAAGTATTTACGTTGACATACAACAGACAGTACTCGTATATTTATATAGATAGCGTCAGTGCATTAGATCCGCGTGTGATATATTCGTGACGTCATATCTGCACCCTGATAATGGAGCAAAATAAAGTTATTTGTGACGGGAAACGGGGAAATTGTGACCCCTATTGCAAATATATAAACACACAGATAAGAAGTTCGCGAAGTTGGGAGTTGCACATCGCATAATAAAAAGGTTATTCCAATATCATATAAGCAAGAGTTCAATTATAGTGTGACGCAAAGAAGTTACTATTTACATTTTGTTAACTATTATACCACATATTATATGAATAAAAAATAATGTCGAAACCCTTATAACCAGAGTGCTTTCGAAGGGTGGGCCTTTCTTCTTCAGGGACAATCTACATGTTTTTAGCACATCATAAATAGAAAATAATGTATTTATCACATAATAACTTTTAGTGGCCCCACCCTCATTTTTGTACAGATCGTTCTTCGAGATGTAAAGGGAATTCTTCCTGTTAGTAAGATCTAGAAATAATAATGTAACTTGTTCGATCGTTGAGCGTAAATATTTGAGTTGTTTCAGTAGAGATATTGAAAAATACTGAAAAGAGGGCCTAACTTACAAATAAACTTGCTTATAATATTTCGACTGAATAATAAACATGCTAA
The DNA here is from genome assembly GCA_011833715.1 of Carcinoscorpius rotundicauda. Taxonomy (NCBI): domain Eukaryota; kingdom Metazoa; phylum Arthropoda; class Merostomata; order Xiphosura; family Limulidae; genus Carcinoscorpius; species Carcinoscorpius rotundicauda. Next base: position 124,446,091 of record CM022394.1, on the reverse strand, counting down.
CTGACAAAGGAATAAATAGATGCAGTATTTCTCACTAACCGAATGACCCATTAACTTGATCATTAAGCCATTTTTATATCACTGTATTTTTAAATACTGTACAAAACTTAAATTCAACAGAGGCCATAACGTTTATGAAATTTCTAGATATGGTGTCATCATGACGTCAATGAAAACTCCCTCTGGCAATCAAATTGAAATATTAAAAAATAACACAAAAAATCTTTAGAATGGAATCAATAAAACTTCTCCCCATATTTTATATACACTTTGCGCATTATAAGATCCAGACAACTTAGATATTTTTAACATGGTAGCTTAAGTGAATAATGGTATGAAAGTAACATTAGTTTTTTTAGAATGTTTTTACGTGTATTAAACATGACTGACTCGAAATCTTCTGATTCACAAGTTGAAAATCCATTTGTTCTGAAGCATTATAATTAAGTGAATGTAAGAAAAATGTGCGTGGAACCCATGTAACGTGAAAGGTAAACATGGTTACAACGTTAATCATTCATTTTGGCCCGGCATGGCCAAGCGCGAAAGGCGTGCGACTCGTAATCCGAGGGTCGCGGGTTCGAGCCCGCGTCGCGCTAAACATGCTCACCATCCCAGCCGTGGGGGCGTATAATGTGACGGTCAATCCCACTATTCGTTGGTAAAAGAGTAGCCCAAGAGTTGGCGGTGGGTGGTGATGACTAGTTGCCTTCCCTCTGGTCTTACACTGCTAAATTAGGGACGGCTAGCACAGATAGCCCTCGAGTAGCTTTGTGTGAAATTCCCAAACAAACAAAATCAATCAGTTTCAAGCTGTTTAGTTTTCGGGAAAATTAAACTGTTGAAAAAGTCGGAAATTATTATTATTATTTTCTCTCTGAAATATGAATTCTGGAAACTATTTCTTGTTGAAATTCCAACACTGAAGATGCCTGCCCTTAAAACTGTGTGAACATTTTAATGTGACGGTCCATCGCATTACACGTTGGCAAAGAGTAGCCCAAGTAGCCCGCGAGTAAATTTGTACAAAACTCAACAAGGAAACACTAATTGTTTATTCCTGTGATTAATAATTTACACGCCTAATTTTCTTTAAATACGAATCTGGTATTTTAGCAGCTGCTAATAGGTTGCTTACAGAGAATTTTGCTTAAAAGTGGCTCACGGTAAATCTGAAAGCTTGTAAACGCTAAATCGTGGGTTTTAATACCTGTGATGGCACAACACAAGGTAGCTTTTGTATTGTGGTAACAACAGAGAAGCAAACATAGTCTTTCGACTAGAAAAACTCGTCGATAATACGTTTTGTGTTTGTTTTTGTATTAACCTTTCGGACCGTTCTTACTTTTGTCTGTTCTTGTAATAAACCTTCGGACAGTTACATTCAGACTATGAGAGTCATTAGCCGTTGACTATTAAAAGGTCGAAATGTTGTTCTCTGCTTTATTAGTAAAAGTGTTAATACTGTTACGTTTTTTATTTGCGGACTGAACGCAACAGAAAGACACAGATAGCAGCTTGTATAATTTATTATAATTATCTACTTATGTGATAGACACAAAATATATTATCTAATGGCAATAACAGATATCCAGTTTCAACCATCAAAACAACTTACAATACAAAAAAGTACTGGCCTGTGCTTAATCATATGATCCAGGATAAGTGTCCAAATCCGAAATCCAAAGTTCCAATCTAGGCGTTGAATTCAGTCCCACGGAGAAATTTTCGAAGTTTGAATGGGTAATTTCAAACAAAAGTTCACAGTCCAATTCGTATTGACTTTCGGTATATTCCGTAATCCGACTGAATTGTAAAGATTGACGGAACAAAAATTTCACCGCTTTAGTCGATCTAGCTCTATTCACAAATTCAGTTTAAACTTTCTCAAACGAGACAAACTTCTTGATCCCAGTAAAAATGGATGATTTCCCTTCCCTCGCATTGCCGTCTGTTTATATACTATACCGCGTAACTTCCCAGAATTCCACGGTACAAACACCAGGCCAATACAAGTGATCAATCTATCTAGTTTTAAAAATTTCTACATGAATAATTCTAAATGAATTTTAATTAATTCTAAAATGTTATTTTAAATTTCACCGATTTAAACCTCGAAACAATAATATAAATATAGAATTATAAATAATAAATATGGGAATTCAAACACGACATTACATTATATTTACATGACATTTACATAACACTCTCGACAACATTTACATGATATTTATATAACAATACCCACATCAGCAGTCTTAAGATACACGTTCACTATAAGGTTGGGGCCTGGCATGGCCAAGCGCGTTGAGGCGTGCGCTTCGTAATCTGAAAGTCGCAGGTTCACGCCCGAGTCGCGCCAAATATGCTCGCCCTCCCAGCCGTGGGGGCGTTATAATGTGACGGTAAATCCAACTATTTGTTGGTAAAAGAGTAGCCCAAGAGTTGGCGGTATTATTATTTTTATATTTAAAACATGAGTTAACTGGGGAGAGATATTTAGGCCTAGCTTCTTCATGTATGAGGTACCTGTCTAGTTCGTATAGTAATTCGTTTTTCATCAAATTCTTATTAAAGTACATTATTGTACTATGTAGGAGTCTATCTGGTACGGTTGGTATGTTCGAATATTTGTGTATGAATTGAGATGATATAATTCTTGGAACTTTGTATGCTGTTGTGAGGAATGTGTTTTGGATTGTTTGTAGTTTCGTTTTAATTATTTTATTGCTTACAGTTATCCATGCTGGAAGTGCATAATCTATTACTGGTCTAATATATGTTTTATGGAGTTTTAGTATGTTATCTGTAGATGCTCCACTGTCAGACTCCTACCATAGCTAGCTCTTCGCCAGACTTTATTTTTAATTTCGTTCATGTGATTGATTCAAGTTAACGCAAAGCTGTTAAACACTGCAGTTTGTTTTGAATTTTACACAAACCTAAACGAGGGCTATCTGCGCTAGTAGAGCTCAATGCACGTGGCGCATAAAGAACAGATTTAATGTGCTACTTTTCCTCATTAGGAGCCTAAAACCGCCTGGAGGGGTCACCTATTTTACCTATTCGCATCACTATACAGTAGTGTGTTGTCTGTCAGCAAGTCAGTAAAATGACTTGCAATTTGTCCTATCGTAACGTTAGCAAAACTTGGGCATGTCACGAATTATGCACTCTGTAGGCTAAAACGTACCATGACACAGAACTTGAAAAACAAACATATTTGTTACCCTTAATTTTTGGTTTTATTCACTGTACAAACAGAACAGTTTTGCAAGTATTACAAACAAGTGACTTCAAATACGAAACAGACTAATTATGATGAAATCTTCAGTCTGTTGTGATTTTTATGACGTGTGATAATACAGGGTGGTCGCTAGAAAAGCGGAAAATTTGAGGGTCAGATGAAATCATGAATAAAATGCGTGCTTACTCATTTCTATTTTGATTTCTTTACATCATGAATAAAATGCATGATTTTAATATCATAAAATGCATTTTGAGCATCTATGAGTGTAATATAACACATGCCTTTAAAAAACTTTGTAAAAGCTATTCTTTGTAAAAATAAATAGCTGTTTGACAAATTTTCCGCTTTTCTAGCGACCACCCTGTAGTCGACAAACTTTATTGCGTGGTTTAATTTAACACCAGTTGCATTCGTTCTGATCTGAACAATAATTTTAAAAGTTTGTTCTTATCTAACGTTTAAAATAATAGTTTGCTCTCTTGTTTTTTTACCTAAGTTTCTGTGTTATCGCGTTTGGTTCTGTTTGAAACTTGCTGTGATTCAGTTTTTAGTTTATCAAGTTTGTTGCGTTCACTATATTTGTTTGTTTTGAATTTTGCACAAAGCTACTCGAGGGCTACCTGTGCTAGCCGTCCCTAATTTAGCAGTGTAAGACTAGAGGGAAGGCAGCTAGTCATCACCACCCACCGCCTACTCTTGGGCTACTCTTTTATCAACGAATGGTGGTATTGACCGTCACATTATAACGCCCCCACGGCTGATAGGGCGAGCATGTTTGGCGCGACGGGGATGCAAACCCGCGACTCTCAGATTACGAGTCGCACGCTTGGCCATGCCGGACTACCGTTCACTGGGATGTGGATTACACCAGGTTGTAGTTTGTTTTAGTTTGACACCTTTGTTAGAAGCCGGTGTGATCTACCATTTGGTTTGGTTTGCTATAACCTGGTATGATGCGAGTAAAAACAAATGTTGGCGAACCTACCTTAGTTTTAACATAAATCTTTGCTCGAAATATAAGGCGGATATGTGTAGTTTTGCACAATAAATTCTAAACGAAAACAATAAAAAAATATCAAATTATTAATTTGGGCTAACGTTAAGTAATTGCTTACCAAGTTACAAGGTTTTGCGATGATGAGAAACCCCCTTGAAGTAAAAATACATCTCGGGACGACTGGTATGGGTATTAACACTGTTACTAATAAAGCAGAGAATAACCTGAAGATGACCTAAGAAGGTTGTTCTCTGCTTTATTAGTAACAGTGTTAATACCCATACCAGTCGTCTTGAGATACATAGTTACCAGAGTTGTCTTATTAACGTTTTTTTTTTCTCTCTCATTTCTTGCCAGATGGTGTGGCTAGTGACGCAAGCGCTGTTTACCGCATGGGGGATGTACCTTTGCACTGTCTTCTTTTGCAAATGTTTGGTCATACTTCGTTCACTCTCCAAATTACCCACTGTCTTCCTGTCACGAGTGGACTCCACGGGCTACGACAACAAAGGCGTTCTTTCGCTCGGTAAGCTGCCCAAACAGAGTGGGTCGTCCTCGAACGGAGAACTGACCAACATTTGCCCGAAGTCTACTGGCTTTACCCCGAAAATTTGCATCACAGATGAAAACGAACAGACCTTCAGTTACATAAGTGATACGTCCCAGCACAACAGCACAGATGTTCGTAAGTATGAACCTTTCGTTCCGTTGCGGTTCGTAACGAAAAGTTGGACCCGACATTAAAAGTCACGGCGTGTCTGGGAAGTTATTTGGTAGCAATTATCAAACTTACCATAACTTTTATCTTTAAACAACTATTTTCGATGAACACTCAAATTTTGGAAAAATCATTGACTTTAGGCAGATTTCTAATAATAGTGAAGCGTCTTCGTCTATTTTTATAGTCAGCTTTCGGTAATCTCGTGAAATGTGTCTTCGGGCCACGTTAGCAAATTTAGATTTGCCAGGCTTGTCAAAATAAATTACGGACCTCTAGAGTAAATATTCAAATATTTAAACTATGCACGTGTGTAATAAAGTTTTTGTTGTGTGTTTCTTTTTATTTTCAGCCTCATTTAATTCTATGTTGCATTGTATTAAAGTAAAAGGTGATTCTGTTCGTTTTTGACCAACTGTAGCCCCCCAGTGGCTCAGCGGTATGTCTGCGGACTTACACGCTAAAATCCGGGTTTCGATACCCGTGGTGGGCAGAGCACAGATAGCCCATTGTGTAGCTTTGTGCTGAATTCCAAACAACAACAACAATGACCAACTGTATTTTCAACGGTTAAAACTGAATATTTCCCTTGCGTGTGTCGAGCTAAATTAACAAATGTAACAGTCAAATAAGTAGTTAAATATCTTATATTTCATCTCCTTGTGTCATCCTCAGGTCGATGGTCATATCGTCTCTCTTTATTTCTCGGGACACCGCTAGGTGTGCCAGAGCAGATTTCTGCTATTTCGGTGAATCAGCTGTCTAATTTGAAACGTGTACAATTCCCAGACTTCATACATTTATCAGGTTAATAAAGAGAAATAGCTATGAAACCCTTGCTGGGTCTGTTTCTAAATGTTCGCATCTTGCTTGTCTGTACGCGGAAGTTACTTCCTTCCGAAAATTCTAAATAGTTGAAGGTGTTCCGGTTTGCTCTGTGTGTAACAATGATACCTCTATTGTTTCGTCAGTATGCGTTAGTTAGTAGAAAACGATTTATTTCTGTCTCTTAACAGTTGTAATGTACAAAATCAAACTAGCTTGGCGCTACATGGTCAGGTGGTGAGGGTCACGGGTTCGAATCCCCGTCACATCAAACACGTTCACCCTTTCATCCATGGGGAGTTACAATGTTTCGGTCAATCCGTTGGTAGAGGAGTAGTCTATGAGTTGGCGGTGGGCAGCGATAACTAGCTACCTTCCATTTTAGTCTTGCACTGCTAAATTAGAGACGGCCAGCGCAGATAGCCCTCATGTAGCTTTGTGCGAAATTAAAAAACAAACTGTTTTATCTAATAGCTCAGAAGAAACTGGTTTACGGAGTGTAAAGGTGTAGGTTTTGTTTTTTGTAACTTTATCATCAGTAAACGATTTGTACTGAACAATTAGTTTTTTCAGACTAAAACATTTCACATTTTCGCGTTTCATATTAAGTTTACTTGTAATCCTATTTGCGAAAACGTATTACTGTGAGAATGCTAGAGTTTCGTTTGAAATTCATCAGAATTAGTTATCAGAAAACTTTATTTCAGATTCCTGAAATTTCAAGTATGACATCCTTTATAAAGAATATTTTCCATTTTATTGTACCCTCTACATCGATTGCCCTGAAAGAATTTCTCTCTTAAAATTTAACGATATTGCGTTAAAGAAATCGATATTTGGATGAAGAAGTTTTGTGATTATATAAAGTACCTTTGTTAAACAACCATTTCAAACAAACCCAACTAACAGAATTGCCCCCACCCAGTGGCACAGAGGTACATATGTCGACTTACAACAGAGAAAAACCCGTGGTGGGAAAAGTTGTATAGATGACCAGTTCTGGAGCTTTGTTCTTAACTTTGAACAAATGGGATTTTATTATCCAATACCAAATTTTCGACAAACTACCCCCCCCCCTAAAAAAACGCCCTTTAGGTTGTTTAAACAATGTATGTATCCACATACTAAAGTTACTTGAATTTGTTTCGAAGCGTTTCCATGCGTTTATTTTACATTGTCACCTAAGACTGGGCTTCCAAAGAATGAAGAAAGGGAATTTCTTCATCAGTTGTACTTGTAGCAAGGACGTGTTCTTATGTTACAAAGAAGTGTTCACTTCGTCAAATTTTCCATCTTTGGCTATTGATTATTTTTCGTTTGTTTGTTATATCTCTTTTTCTTTTGTCATTTATTTGTTTTCTTTCAGTTTGACACCAGCAAGTTGCTTATGCAGACTTTTGTATTACGCGTGTGTTAAATTTTAAATCATTTGGGTTGGACGTTTTATTCAACGAATCCTTCACCCTTGATGTTCCATTGGCCTGGGTAACATGTCTGATGACGTAATTTATGTTTATATGCTGTCTTGTGGTTTGTGTATTTGTTTTTTTAATTTCGCGTAAAGATATACAATGGTTATCTGCGCTAGCCGTCCCTAATTTAGGGGTGGAAGGCTAGAGAGGGAAGGCAGCTAGTCACCACCACCCATCGCCAACTCCTTGGCTACTCATTTACAAACGTATAATAAATTGACCGTCACATCATAACGCCCCCACGGCTGTAAGGGCGAGCATGTTTGGTTGGACAGGGCTTCGAAACCGCAACCCTCAGATTACGAGTCGAATGCTTTAACCATATTCGTAGTTAATAAGATACAAAATGTAATTGTTATCTTGTAATGTGATTGGAATTGATTCCACCCCAAACTCCCACCCACCCACAAACACACCCGCATGACAGATCCAAAGTAACTCGTTCATTTAACTCTCAAACTACAGACTTGTTTTTATCTCGTCCATTACCAGTTTACGTGTTATGTCGTTCATAACGAGCAATTAATAGGATTCATTCCAATATTTTATTTACGTTTTTGAGACTCTATCGTCAATAAAGCTACGAGCCCCACAAACAAGTTGTTCCATTATCGGTTTAAGATAAGGTGTCTTTAAAGAGACAATTGGTCCGGCTTTCTAGACTTAAGCCTAATATTATTGTATTTTAGCTGTAAATTATTCTGGTCTTAAGTAGACAAATTACGAGCAGTACAACAGACTACAATAAAACTTGATGTTTGTTACACATGTGACAAAGTCTGTTATATTGTATATGGTCTCTCAGAACAACGGTGAGATTGTTTTCCTCACGTGAACGAAAGATTGAGCCGTAGTCATAAATGGATATTGATATATTGAGAGCTGGACAACAGTATTCGAAGTTAAACAATTTACGTATATATTATATATAATAACATGTACATTGTTTCCGGATCTTTTCATCTGCATCAGCTGTCCTCGACTCTCAGTATATCATAAATTCATTTACATCAATTCAACTGTAAACTTGTTTGTCTAAATGTTTGTCTCTAGCCGTTAACGATGCTCCAGTCGACAAGCATCCCGGCCCCTGCTGTAACATATCGTCTTTGATGTGTAAGCATACGGGAGGGTGTGACTCCCCTCGAGTTTGCCCTTCGAGCCCTAAATTGAGAAAGAGTTCTTCAAGTCACATTCCCGGCAGTCCGATCACATCACGTGATACGATAAGTCAATGTCAGCCATTAATGGTAAGTGTTGTTTAGAAAGGGTATTTTATATTTTTCTACAAGCCGCCTTAGAATTAATCGTACGTCAACGATTGGTGACAAGTAGGCTTAAAACATTGTACCGTCGAGCACCATTTTGTATGTTGAAATTATAGTTTGTAAAATATAATACCCTTACGTTTAAATAGTGATACCGCAATATTCTTTAACTTTCCAGAGGGCGCTGTATATTTATTAATTTCAATGAATACCTAAATAGCGCCATATTAAAAGTTACCTTCATTTAACACGGGGCAGACATCAGCAAACGATTTGAGAGAAGTCAACTTTTCGAACAGAAAAATACTTAAGATTTAGGTAATATAACTTTATTTGTTTCAAAAATATTTAAATATACCATACTTAACTCTGTATACAACACACATACAAAAAAGTGATTAGAGTGAACTAATAAGAGCTCAATCTCTCAATTTTATCTATAACTAGCGCCACCTATTAACAAAATTTAATATCTGTACAAATATAATTGTAATTAATTACATATTACAGTGATGATTATTTCGGTATATCTTCTCACGAAGTTTGGAACTCCGAAAACGAAGCAACAGTGTAACTAGTAAATGGTTGTTGTTGTTTAACAGATGTGTTGTGTGTTGATTATAACGAAGTTAGTGATAAGTACTAGTGATTTGTTATAACGCTAAAATAGTATATACAGTTTTTAAAATTGTAAATCATGGAAAATTCTGCACCGTTTATTGTTCACTATGAAACTATTTCGTATATCGTAGTAATACACTTGTTATATGTACTTTTTGACAGATGAAAAACCGCACCTGTTAATTTTTTTAGTTGTCAAAATATTGGTTGAGGTCTAAATCGCACCTTTTGTCTTGGTGTCCAGCAAGGACCGAATTTCTCACGCGATGTTTAAAATACGGTTTTGTCACACCTCAATCTGACAATTTTCAAACATGGCACCCTAAAATGCTTCCCATTTTGGTAGAAAAAAAAAAGGGGATTCCTTCCCCAAACTTGTAAATTAATGATTAAGAATGCAAGTGTGATCAAAATGGTTTCCGTTAAGTTTGGAATATTTAACAAATCAGTTACGATATTTTATTCCAAATGTAGGATTGCCGAATAAAGGAATTTAAAAAAGGTTGTCACAGACAGACAGACCTGGAGGAATTAGGGCCCATTTTACCCAAGACGCAACAAATGGCTCCTTCATCGACAACTTCAGCAAGAGGGAACGAGGCCCGTTATATTTCAGCCCGGTAAGGCTCTTTTAGACGTCTTTAGCAAGGAAATGTGTTGTATTGTAAACTGGACCTAATAAGTCTGTAATGTATGAAAGTCCCACTAATTACTAAGCCATTTCACATGAATTTATTAGCATAGTTACTTAATTTAACTGCGTCCTTTGGTGATTTAGCGAATTTACGATGCCAAAAGCATGGGTTCGATTCCCCTTGCGATGCAAACAGCTCACAGGTAGGTTATTGTATAGCTCTGTGCTAAACATGACCAGTACTTCTCTGCGATACACAGGAAGTCCAGTAAACACTGTAGTTAACCAGAAGCCATCTGACGTCTTTTTTTTTTATATCTATAACTAAAAGAAATCGAGAACTTTAATTCATTCACAACAGTTTTAATGGGCACGGCTCGGATTCCCAAAACGATGTTCTGATTTAGTAAGAAAACTCAAAGCAACTTCGACCTGGCAGAAACAAAATTGACTCGATAATCAACACAGGATGGCTTAAGAAATTTCTAGGCATGCAACATTGACAATGGAACCACTTGTAGAGCCTAGAAGAAGTAAAAACAAGAAGTGTCTCTTCTGATAAATCTTACTTAGGATAAATTACGTAAATTATGAGCTACCATAACAAACAAGGAAAATATTCAAACACAATAGAGTGATGGAGTTATTATTTTAATTTACTATACGTGTTAGAGAACTTCAGAAGTTTCAGTGATAATAAAACCTCTTAGTTTTGTCAGTCTTTTATTTATATATTCTCTCCAGGCCAGCGAAATTGAATCTGTGATGTTTACAATGTAAGGTAAAGTCGCATTTAAAATGTTTCACTTGTTATCATCTTTGTATTTACCACGGAAGTGAAAGAAACGCCCTCTGTGAATGAGATCATACGAATCGTTTGTTCTTTCAACAACGGGGTCGCTTTACTTCTAAATTTCGTTCAGCCACGTTTTTGTTTTTTTCCTGCAGTCTGTTGGAAATAATTGTTTCGAAGGTGACAGTCACGAGCGATCGTGTCATTAACGTCACAACAAAGAAAACTATTTAAGCTGTTTGGCTTTGGTCCAAGGTGGGATCAGAGTTTGATGGCGATTTGGAACGAAAATAAAGTACAGCGCGCGAGGACCTAGTGAAAGAAACGAGGCCCTTAGTTGTACAAAAACAAAGCAGACTGACGAGAGAATTGAATGTAGAGATAAAAATAGTGTAGGGAGAGCATTCAATCACTTCACAAGTGAGTTACGGCCCGGCATGGCTAAGAGTATTAAGACTCGTAATTTGAGGTTCGCATTCCTATCGCGCCAAATATGCTCGCCCTTTCAGCCGTGGGGGCGTTATAATGTACGGTCAGTCCCACTACTCGTTGGTAAAATAATAGCCCAAGAATTGTCGGTGAGTGGTGGTGACTAGCTGCCTTCCCTCTAGTCTTACACTACTAAATTAGGGACGGATAGCGCAGATAGCCCTCGAGCAGCTTTATGCGAAATTAAAAAAAAACAAACACAAGTGAGTTAACATTCAAGTTAATAAAGAAAATGTCTTTGTTGGTTCTGTACAGCAGCTACACGTGCTCTACTGGGTTGAAAATACAGATAAAAATGTTACGTCACATCCCACCGCCCTTTTTATATATGATTAAACTTCCGCCTATATAACAAACTAATGAGTTGATTTAACTACACAAAGCGTTTAAATAAGGTACGTGGACAGTAACAATATTCGTTTAAATAAGTTACGTGGACAGTAACAATATTCGTTTAAATAAGGTACGTGGACAGTAACAATATTCGACGTTGTAAGACCTTTAACTCGTTGGCTCAATCGATTTTGCTAATATAATTATTCCCGGAAACCCCTGTATTTTTTTTTATTAGAGACATATTAACTGCCTAAAACTTTAGGAGAATGCCGGTCACTAGTGTTTACATGAAAACAGCTGTGAGATTGTTTAAGATGAGTTTGAATCGTACTTGAATTATACGACAGATGGAGTGACTGACGATTGAAATCGAAGTGTAAAGTTTTTAAAAATGAACGCAACTCTCAAATACAAACGTGAAATAAATGAAGTTGTGTTACATTTGTTATAAACGTTCGTGTCACTAAATCCTGAATCTCGTATCCAATCTTTTAAAAGGCTTAAAAATGCAGAAATTACAAGAGCCTCTAACTTACTACGAAAATGTATCAGGTGATATATTGTCTGTCTGTTTGCCTGTTTTGAAATTTCGCACAAAGCTACTCGAGGGCTATCTGTGCTAGCCGTCCCTAATTTAGCAGTGTAAGACAGGGAAGTCATCACCACCCACTGTCAACTCTTGGGCTATTCTTTTACCGAACTCGCGACCTTCGGATTACGAGCGCACGCCCTAACGCGCTCGGCCATGATATATTGTCTCTCTTAGCACGTCAGATGAATGCCATAATAATAAGTGGCCCGCACATTTACTAAACAAATCAACACACCACATTCGTTCCCCCCCTACCATGAACGAGGCTTGTCCTCAAACTTTATTTCAGAGTTATAGTTCGGCGTGTCAGTTCGGTTTGTGGTAATTCATTTTTTACCTTCATTGGGAAAGGGTTTGCACCTGTGACTTGGATTGTATCAATAAAAATCAGTACCAACTGCGTTTAATGATTAACCTCTTTGTCGTACATAATAATTCTTAAAAACAAAATTCCAATATGTTCCTGTTACATATACTCACACATCTTAAAAGGATTAAAGACGAATTACGTAGATTACAAAACGAAATAAACTATTCTTCTGTGAAATGTTTCCAAGTTTCAGTAAGATGTTTTGTGTTTAGTCGTGTTTTTATGAGGTAGTTTATGCTAATGTCTCAAACGGTGGGACTGAAGGCTCAACATGACTCAGAGAGGCTCCAGTATATTGATTAAGTTTATCTATTACTCTCAGTTATGTCTTTGGCTACCCCTAGAGGGAGTTGTACACGAAAACAAAAACCCATTAAGCCTGCTCGCTCCAACACTCCAATAAACAAACACATGGTTAATATTTTAAAGGTCACATGTTTCATGCCATGGTCATTTTAGATGTGTGCTTGTCCTCACTTAACAATTGTTTTTCAACACAAGATTCAGTGACCACTTGAATCAGGACGACTTCCAGTTCGACGCCCACAAGTTGAAACCCAACAAAAGAAATAGTATAGACAAACTCTTAAGGAAGATGGTTTTGGCTGCAGTTCTAGGTTTAGTCGTTTGTGTTCTTCAAGTTTACCAGCTAGTTGGACCTCATGGCCTCTCCTCAAAACATCGAAATGCTGCTACCGTTCTCTGGTTTTGTTATCAAACTGTATACAGGTAAGCAAAAATGTAGTGGTTAGGTTAAACAATTGTAAAAAATGGATGCAAATTGCTTCATTTATTTAACAATTTTTCTGAAAGTGGGGTCTCAACAGTGAAGGCTATGTGATGATGTTTCCGAAGTTAAAACACATCACCCACGTGCAACAGTTCTTATTTTAACTTGAGAAATTGTAAAATTTACGTGATTTGTTGTCCTAATTCAGTTTAATCTGCACACAAGTGTACTCTACAAATACACCTGGACAAAAGTCAGTTAGTACACTGAGGACTGCAAATGTTTCAAAATTGGTTCCTCCAACATCAAGACTTCAGGCTGTTCCATTTACTGTACTTTTATGCTAAAAATTGTGTTGTGAAAGTTGTGGGGCTTCTTTTCAGTTAGTTTTATAATTAATAACATGTATTACAGTGCTTTTTAAATTCATCTGACGATTTACATAGTGTGACGTCCAATTTTTTAGGATTATAGAATTTCTGATGGGCTGTGTCTTAGCCACCATTACCAAAGAGTCGCTACGACCTCACTGTTGTCATCTGTACTCGCACACAGACTGCAAGTGGAGTAATTCTGTCTTCTCATAGAGGATTTGGATGAGATAACTTTGAAGGTAACAGTCCCTCCACACTCAGTGTGTGGTTATTTCAGTGAAAGAAGCTTTTAGAATGACCAATTATTTCAGTTTTTTTTCCCTCACCACCTTTCATTTTTCATCTTATTACTACAGTAAACAGGCAGCAACATTGTTAACCATCTCGAGACGTATTTTACTTTTGTTTGCTCCAGTGACAAATGTTAGCTTCACTGAGCCTTCCTGTTTAGATTACCACATTGATGGCTATCATTGTTGTTAATGACAGTTGTTTGGATCTCATCTTTCCAACCACTAGCACTGTACCGTTCATTCACAGTAGGATAACAACATGAAATCTAACAAGGCCAGTAGAACCTGTTCCACATTGTTTTTATTATGGTGAATTTGCCATTACATTGGTGGATAGCAAAGATAAAATCAAATATGATGGAAGTATGATATACTTTGTTAGTATCCACTTAACATCTCTGTCACTGAGATGTGAACTTAAGTGTACTAACCCATAAAATTAACTTAAAGCTACAACAACAGTTCCAATGTTTTGTATATAGTACATAATTCTCTTAAATGTTAAACAATAAGAGGACCCTAGTTCAGGTGGGACCCCAAAGAATTTAGTTTTTTATACAATGAATTTGTGTATTATATTTTCTGGTTAAAGTAATGGTGATCAGAAGAGCCAAGGTTCAAGCTGCTCTCTATCATGGAGTTGGAAATTCTAAATTAGGAACAAATCTCCAAGTCAGAGCAGTGTGGTTGAAAGAGTCATTCTTGTAAATTTTTTAAAATACATACCCCAGAAAAGGAAGACATTCAAAGACTTAAAATGAAAGGTACCAAACTAAATGTTTTAATTTATTGGACAGTATTGTGTGGCACAACAATAAATGATAGTTTTTTGTAATAATTACTATATATCTTACTCTGACATCACTGCTGTTCTAAACATGTTCTCATGTAATTAAAATTTCTGTGTTATACGAGTGTTGGAATTCTAGTCGTTGTAAGATGTAGTATAATATTGCATAACAAAGATGCAGTTTAGTGTTAGATCTAGAAAGTCCAGCAACTGTAAGTTCACGTTTTGAGTAACTTATTCTTAACTAAACAGATGTTAGTATTAGCTGACTGTGTAGTGGGCAACATTACATCCACAAAATGAAGGCAAATACTGTGTGGGGAAACCAATTGTCCACCATCTTGATTCTTTCTAAATTATTTTAAACTCACTTTTGTTTTCTAAAGGAAAAACACATTTAATTTTCCATAGTCTTCCTGTGGTATGAGGCATGAAACCTTTACTGATAGCAACACCAGATAGTCATTTCACACCACAAGCACAAGGATAGATGGAACAGTCCATACAATCTTGCTTCAGTTTATATTTTCATTAGTTACAAAAAAAAACATTGGTAGAAAATGTCTTAAACCATAGAAGCAGTTTTAACAATCATTCACGTTTTTGTAATTTGAGTTTTCTAACAGTACAAACCCAAATGTTTTATTTGAGTGACTTCAATAAAACAGTTGATATTGTTGGAAAAATTAACCTTATCACATGAAATTAGGGTTAGGCCTACAATGTTTTAAACAGTATTAAGTCCTAGTCTGTTTAACTTTAAATGCTCCCTGTATCCGTGGGTGATAATGCCATTTATTTATCTCCTCTCTTAAACGGGTTTATTAACAAACCTGGGTGGTGAGTAAAACATTTACACAAGTTATCTGATATAAACTTTTATGTTTTGTAATAAACATGCATTGCCTCTACACAAATAGAATTTATCTACATAAATATTTGCATTCGTTGGGATAAAATTTAGAAGTTGTGCCTAAAGTAACAGTGTGGCCAAAACGTTCTAAAATTAATTGTTTGTTACTACAAGTGTTAAAATGTGTCAGTCTTTAAGTGTCAAACTTTATCAAGTGTGGTGTAGCGTAATCTTTAAGACATGAAAATAAAGTTGTGAAAGAAAAACTATTTTCATTTTCACTTTTACAAAATGTCGTGATTCCATAAAATATCTTTACATACACAACTTAAACTAATAACAAATTTACAGTAACATAACTTGTTTTAAATTATAAACCTCAATAGTATTTTGAAAAACTATAATGTTGCAGTTATTAAAACTAATACACGTCAGAATGTGTTACATCTGGAACAGAACTTCACATTTCAGTTGTTCTAGCTTTTATGCTTAGCCGTAGCTCAAGCATTGTATGTAGTCGACGAAACGTTCCCCCCGTGTCCTGTCCAATTTGTGTGGATAAACTTGCCTGGTTCGGATAGAAGCTCGTACGTGTGTGCACCAAAGTAATCTCTTTGTGCCTAGAAACATAGCAATACAGAAGATTTAAAAAGTTTTGTTCAACTTCTATTAACACATTCTAAAGAAATAATGTTTTAAGAACAAGCATAATCAACAATTAGTTTTCTATTAAAAAAATGTAACACTGAGAAACCACTTCTATACAAATGGCTGAAGGATGGTATATAACAAGACTGCTGTCACAGTTGTAACCTGTTCAAAGATTAAAGTTTAGTAAGAGAAATAAAGATACAAAATGAAAAGAAGAGGTAACATAATTTCTATAGTTTATAACTGTTTCAATTTGTACTTGATTGTAACATACAAAGAACAAAATCAGCAGAACAGGGAGAAATATTCTCAGAACTGTGTGCTCATATCCACATATTTAGTATTCAAATTACCAAGCCAAACATATCCTACCTGAATAAGGTTTGCTGGCAATCTCTCTGAACGAAAACCGTCGTAAAAAGCCAGGGCCGTACTAAATGCAGGAGTAGGTATACCCAAGTTGACAGCAGTGGCAACAACGTGACGCCAGGACTCCTGACAGTCTTGGATAGCGTCTCGAAAAAACTCGTCCAGTAGCAAGTTTGAGAGTTTAGGATTTTTATCAAAAGCAGCTTTAATGTTTCCCAGAAATACACTGAAAACAAAAGTAGGCTTACCAACAATAGCACAATGAAACTTTCCCAATCAAACATACCCTTGATTTGTTTTTACTAATTAAAAGGAATACCCATTTTTCTGAACAAAGCTTGGCATTTGGAATATGTTTGCTTAAATTCGCTGTTTTTAATTTAAGATAAAACAGCACAATATTTTGTGTAATGCAAAATTAAGTGGTGGCAAAGTCTGTAAAAAGTGAAATTCTTTTCAATGATAATTTGAGCAACAAAAGGTTCAAGACAGTTAAAAGAAAATCTGAAAAAACATGATTTATCAGCCGAGGTTTTACAGATAACTGAAACGTTCAATTCCAAATGTAATTTGTAAAAGTTATGTTCTTAATAAAACAGAAGTAAGACATTCTATATTAATTCTGAACCACCCACCTACTCAAGCTCTTAGATTTATACAGGGAGTTTTAGATTTTAAGCCTTGTATACAGTGTAGAGACTTAAAATATATTTAATTGCCATTTAAAACCATAGATTTAGATGGAACAACCTACCACCTACTCCCTTCAAGTGTCTAAGTCTTTTAATACCCTTTAAATGTCCTTGAAAATAGCGTGTTCTAGAGAAGCCAAACTGACAAATTAAAAACACCACAAGTAACAACTTAATTTGTCTAGCAATTTTATAGTAGGTTATCTTTGGAACCTGCTGGTTTTGTTAACACTGCTCCCAGATTCCACAGATGAAAAAAAACAACAACAACATGTATCTTTTGTTCCAGAAGGCACAACATGGACAACATTAATTCAAGCTCATTTTAGAAGTTATTTTTCCCTTACCTACGAATTATACAACCTCCTCGCCACATCAGAGCAATCCCTCCATAGTTCAAGTTCCAATCAAATATTTTAGCTGCTTCTCTAAGAAGCATAAACCCTTGGGCATACGACACAATCTTTGATGCATATAAGGCCTAAGGGAAAAACAAGATTTCTGTTTAAATTCTAACCCTTTTCTAACACTGCAAATATAAATGTTCACCATATTACATAAAAATTTGTCGGCAAATATCGCTGTTTAATTAAAAGTAATTTAAAATATTAGGGAAAAAATAGGACATTCTTGGTTCATTTTGTTAAAATAATTCACTCAAGTAATATTGTTAAAATATGCACATTTTACTTGTTATTTTTCTGTAATACGTAGTACAAACAACTCTCCAGAACGAGGGTTCTTCTGAAATACTGGTTGTAGAAGCTACGAGTGTTTGTATATGCACATCTTAATATGGCTGGAAAGAACGGTTCACATTTGTTCTTTCCTTTATTTTGTAGTCATTCTCAAAGAAACGTCTTTAAACAGATGTGTCAATGTCTAACAGCAAATTTAGAGCATTTCATAACACTTCCAACAAACTGGCCATTTCATGATAAAAAAGAGGTCACTCCACGTTTTTTTAAATGACTAGTTTAATATATGTCTACAAACAGATCTGTTTTATTATGATGGATACTTGATATTATTGGATGTATTTGATATCATGACTATGGGAAACTTGTGTCCAGTTAGTGAACTCTGGCATTTCTTTTTCTTCTTACTTTTCTTATATTTTCTATAAATTCTTTCTTATCTCCTTGGTATGTGGTCTTAGTTGGTCCACGTAACACTTTACTTGCTTCTATTCGTTCATCCTTAAGAGATGACAAACATCGGGCAAACACACTCTCTCCTGAAAACAAAAAAAAGTCATTTTAAAACATTTTCCACGATGTTGACAACAATTTGAAACAGAAGTTTTATTTTGTAGTTTAATTCACTGGTTGAATGAAACATTCTAAACTAATAACACTCGCCTATCAGTGTTACAGGAATACCATAGTCCAGGGCCGAAATTGCCGTCCACTTTCCAGTTCCTTTCTAGAGGAAAAAAGTAAAACTTCAAGACCATACCAAGCATTTCAATCAAGGAAAATATCTAATGACATCTCAAAAGCTTAAGAGTTAATACATGGAGGGTCACAAAACGATTCAAATTGCACCAAATCAATTCCATAAGTAAAATACATAACACCACATTAATCTGTTTAGTCATTCACTTCTACTTCCAATTATGTACTCTTCAAAAACATCTTTGTACTTCAGTAATAAGAATACGAAATATTATTTGTTTTAAAATTATTCATCAAAATCTCCCCTTCTCAGTGACCATTGGGCAGTTGTAAATCTAAAAGTTATAATATATAAATCAATTTCCTAAATTAAAAGAAAGCAA
This sequence comes from Carcinoscorpius rotundicauda, assembly GCA_011833715.1. Taxonomy (NCBI): domain Eukaryota; kingdom Metazoa; phylum Arthropoda; class Merostomata; order Xiphosura; family Limulidae; genus Carcinoscorpius; species Carcinoscorpius rotundicauda. Next base: position 124,427,194 of record CM022394.1, on the reverse strand, counting down.
ATACCATACTGAGAGTATTTTGAAGTATAAATATTAATAAAAAACACATTTGTACAATCCATCTTAAAGAGGCAAAGAAATTAATACTATGGTTTTCAGGGTTACATATTAAAAAATACCCAGTTCTAAAGTCAAAAGTGTAAGTTATTCTGAACTACAAACATTAAATTATGAAATAAAGTGGAATAAAGTACCTTAATAAAAAAATTATAAACGTTTTTACAGTACAAGAATGATTAACATCTAAACAGAAGACAATATGCAGTGTTGAAGAAAGAAAAATGTACAAAAATATAAAACATCCTAACCTGTCCTGCAGCATCCCGTATCTTTGTGATTAATGGTTCACCATCTGCATCTTTGTATTTTAAAATATCACTGGTGATTTCAATGAGGAAAGAATTCAATTCTCCTTTATTCCACTCAGCAAGTACCTACGAAGTAATTTTATTAAAGTTACTAAACACAGATGTACCAGAACAAATATTTTTAGCATACAATAAACAAAGGGCTGGTTAAGTTTGAACAATAAGGCTAGTATAGGCAATAGAAATTTTACGATTCATGTTTTATTTCTTCTACACCCCTAATGTTTGTATACTAAACACTCCAGTAGTCTGAGATTTGTAATATACATATGAGGCTTATTGGTGTCTAATGTTCTGGCAGCTTTCCAGTTAAACAACTTTTAAAGTGTTATGTTCCAACTATGTCAAAGAAACCATAAGTACTTTTGTATAAAACATGTTTAACCTACAATGAAGTGTATTTTATAAAGTTTAAAAACAATTTTCTCTTAAAAGTCACTTGCCATCACAAGTTTACACAGATGTATCAGAACTTAAAATATATGACCATTTAAGTATTTAAGAGTTCTAACAACCCACGTTTCACAGATTTCTGAAGAAATTATTTGGACTACTTAAGATTAAATACAATCTTTTCTCTCTCTGTTAATATATTTAAAGAAAGTTCAGTTTCAATGAGGAATTATTAAATGTTGTTCATCCTAAATGGTACAACAAACAAGTTTTGTAAGAACAAACAAATCAAACTTCATAATACAAACAGTTTCTGAAGTGTGATTTAGAATAGGAAACAGATAAAATCTTGGGACACCTCACACGGTAAAAAGTTAAATGTTATGATAACATTTGTATTACACACATTTGAAGTCCAACTTAAAAACTATTACACCTACAAGAAATTTGTACAGCAGACTTTAACCCTTTCACAATGGGCTCGATATAATACACACAAATTCATTTGCACACATTAAGTGTTTAAACAATAACTTTTGATACAGCAAGTGCATCTTCACAAAATTTGGTAGATTTTTAGTATAGATTACAGGCTTTTTGTACACAAAAAAAATCAGATTTTGTAATTAAATATTTTTAATAAAGATTTGTTAGCAAAAATAGTTTCATTACTAATCTTAGTGCAAAGTGATTTCATATTATTAATAAAAATTTCTCCAGTATTTGCATAATCTCTTAAAACCTCCTTAATACATTTCAAACTTTTGTTTTAACAAGACTTTGGATCTTATATATTATTTTATATACTCTATGTGAAGCCTGTCAATTGACCAACCTTATAACCACCACACAAAAAATTAGGAAATAAATATAAATTATACTCTTTCTGTGCTAGAATGACTAAAGTAACATGAAAATACAAATGTTTAAGTAGCTTAAGTCTCATAACTATATATTTGGATATATATTTATTATTTTTATTATATTAACTTTCTAGTCAGGCCTAGCTAACATAAATTGCATTGATGTGGTGCACGTGCACTCGTGTCAGACATCCAGTGATATAAAACTGATCTTTAGTCTTCTGTCTTGGCTGTGTTTTAGTGGACTAGTATTTTGTAATATTCAGTCATATTTCAATTATTATACATTATATATGTATATAGATAAGTTTATTACCATTTAGAAATAAATTAATTTTTCTTAAAATATAAAACAATAAATCAAGAAGTGAAACAAACAATTCTATGACCTTTGAACTCTTGTTACTGGACATAAGAGCTCAGCCTTTTACAATTTTTTTTTTACATGGAGAACAGTTTCTAGATTTTATACACAGTTGAATTACCAAATAAAAATCATACACAACTAATACCACAGAATTACTAATTTATTAAACTTAGTAACTAAAATGTATTTAAATTTTATAAAATATGAAACTTCAGGCTGACTAAAAGGCACAATCTACCACGTGAAAAGCATGGACTGAAAGAATGCGGAAGCCTTTTTAAAGATTAGAATGACAGAAAACCACTTATATACACTTCGCTGCCAAACAGCTCAGAATGTCTAAAGAACCATTTTGAAAAATGAAAAGAACAGAAGAGAACCACCATGTTTGATTCAGTATATAAGCCATATCTCAAACTAAAAAAAATTCTCACTGCATATTCTACTTTGTCAATAGCAGTAATACGAGTTCCTAATTTGTACAAAATTATTTTGACAAACAAAATAATTTTAAACAGTGCACCATTCAACATACAATGACTCACTACAATCTATATTTACACGTGTTCTTTTAATATTTGTTTTTAAAAGAAATTAACTCATACATAAAAGTTTGAATTATAATCTACAGTTTGATCAAACTTGTTGATAAATTCATAACATAGTTAAATGAAATTTTGAATGCAAGTCAACAAATGCAATGAAGTGGCCTTTGACCCCCTAACCCACTGTGAAAGGGTTAATGTGCTGTTTGTTCAATAAACAATAAAAACCAACTTGGTAACAAATGCAGTATTCCTAACACACGTTACAAGTACCTTCTGAGAATGAATTTCTGATCTGTTCTTTAATTACCGAGACTATAAAGGTTGAATTTAAAACAACAAAAATCACAATGGTTAACATGTTTATGTAATTATTCTTGTACTTTTTACCTCACTCATGTCGTCATGACTTAACTCCAGGGCATCTTTCATCAGTTGATATGCTTCACAGATAAGCTGCATATCTCCATACTCTATGCCATTGTGTACCATCTTCACAAAATGTCCAGCACCATCCTCACCAACCTAAACAAGTCATTTAAAATACTGAAAACAGTTACCATTGATAACTTGGAACAGTCTAAAAAGAAAAACATTCAAATGAAGAGACACGTGAAAGTTTTTTTAGACATGATATATCAAATATAAATCAAAACAAGTGTATAATATAAAAGTGCTCAGACTTGCAACATTATAATGGAAAATTGTAATTACAACCAATTAGTAGATAAAGAAAAAATCTAATTACAACGAACTTAAATATGGTGAAAAAATACAATTTTGAAAAAGCACACCACAATTTTACTATCTTTTGCATTTATAGACAAAAAGAGTCAAAGTGAGTAATAATTTCAAGTGAAAACACTAAATCCTCTAGACACACACACACAAACGTAAAACAAATAATTGCAAAACATATCTTAAATTTTTCAATATCAGAACTCTAACCTAGCACTGCAAATGTGAGAAAATGTTAAGTGTGAGAATATACACAAATTCAGTGTGGACTTTATGGCAAAGATTTATTAATCATTTCCTAAAATAAATCCTGTGGTGTAAATTAGATGGATTAATGCTGTTTTTTTTTCCTGATAATAATTAAAAGAAATGACATTTAAATTGCAGGTAACTGAAAAAACATTTGCATTTCAAGTTACGTTTCACCGTTGCAACTTTATGAGAGGTTGTCTGTTTCCGTTTTTAAATTTTGCATAAAGCTATACGATGGTTATTTGCACTAGCCATCCCTAATTTAGAAATGCAGGACTATACAAAAAACAGTTAATCATCATCACCCATTGCCAACTCTTGGGTGACTCATAACAATGAATAGTGGGATTGACTGTGACATAACACCTCAGAACTGAAAGGGCAAGCATGTTTGCTATTACGGGGACTCGAACCTACAACCCATGAATTAGAAGTCGTGCATCCTAACCACTTTGCCTATCAGGGGTTGTATCAAAATGAAGCAACGTAACAATGCGTCTTAACTCTTAAAATAGCTCTTTGCTTTCCATTTCAAGATTGTTGTAAGAGGTTTTTAACAATGCTCAGAAAATAACTGTTGTTTCATAATTATTATAAAGATTATAGTGTAGTCATGGTGTAAGTTACACAAACACTTTACATAAATATCCAACATACATGATAAAAAGATAAGTTAAAAACACTTTTGAATAACTGCTAAGATAATAAAACTGCAAATGTGTATTGTATTTGTGAAGCTAATCCCATAGGAAGTGTCCTGCTACAAAGATCCCACATTTGTATTTACCTAACATGTTAATGTGTTCAGAGATGTTTAAGTGTATGAAGGTCTGACAGAGTAAGATATTAGTGTGTGATTTTTGTTGTTTGATTTACCTTTTTTTTTCCCCATCACAGTTTGTTTGTGTGCATGAGGAGTGAAACACTGGTTCACTTCATTTTTTTTACTTGTTTTTTCTGTTGGTGTTGATTGTCGGATAGGTTCACTTTATTGTACACTTAAGTATAGTTAGTATCTGGAAAATCACACTTCAATTTGAACAAAAAATAATATATCATACACACAATGTAAAGATTCAGAGTTTGCATGTTCGTTAAGTCATAAGTTACCTCAAAATGACAAGCATGCTTTGAACTGAACTATGAATATCATTTATGGTTTAATCTTGCAAGTGTCAAAAATATTGTATAAAAGTAACAGAAGGTGTAATAAGAGTTACGTAACTGTCCTGATTCGTAAATATTTCTTCAGTTACATCCCACAGTTTGTACATAAGCCTTTCACCAAAATTACTTTGCATTAAGTATACTCAACAGAACAATTGTTGTTGTTGTTGTTTTGAATTAAGCACAAAGCTACACAATGGGCTATCTGTGCTCTGCCCACCACGGGTATCGAAACCCAGATTTTAGCGTGCAAGTCCGCAGACATACCGCTGAGCCACTGGGGGGCTCAACAGAACAAGAGCGTATGTGTAACGTTTACAACTGCTTTATACAACTCCCTTTACCAAAGTTACCCAAAAATTCACACTAAATCTCACCTACCCAGTCACAACACGGTTCTTCATTCACTTTAGCAGCAATAGCTTGGAATATTTCTTTAATATGTGGCCTGGAAAAAAAACAAAAACTGTTAAAATGTGGTTTAAATACACTTATGGTAAACCTAAAAACCAAGAAAAATATTTGGTAATGCAACACAAGTATCTAAAAAAATCAATACCCGAGATGTATAGATGCCCTCCCAGTTTTTTGGGTTTTTTTTCGAGCATCACTCAATACTACCAGATTAAAAAAAATTTTGCACAAACAAAAGATAGCTATTGGGTTAAAATACTACAGTGTTAACTTGACTAGAATATTCAATGTAATACATAATTCTATTTTTATTACTTCACACCACTATTTGTCTTCTCCCATTTTTGAACTCTGGGTAAAGCAACTAAAGAGCTGTCTCTAATTCAGCAGTGGTAAACTACAGGGAAAGCAGCTTCTCAAAACAACTAATCCTTGGGCAACAAAAGGTGGAATTAACCTTTACAAACAAACAAATGTTCAGTGACAAGCATTTGAACCCACAAGTTACAATAAAAGTGCCCAAACCACCAGGCCCTTCTTGTCAAAAATTTATAATTTTTTTAATCCTATAAGGTTAAAGTAAAATGGAAGTTATAATGAAAAAAGGAAGAGGAAGATCTTAAATATCACAATTTAATAGAAAACATTTTGTACACACACACACACACACTTCCATAATACATTTATTTTTCTCTCTTTAAAAGGACTACAAGCATGGTTTCCAAACCTTGGGCAGAATTGTATTCTCCAACTTTTCCCTCACAAACATATTTTATTTCCTGCAAATTTGATCTGCTCTCCTGATGCATTGTGAAGTTACAAAATCATTTCTATGTCACTTAAATACAAGACAGGCTGTATGTTTAGAGTCAATTTTGCTTCAGTGTCATCTCACAAAAGGCCACGTAGTTTTTTTAATTACTGGCAGTTTAACATGAAAATATAGTTCACTTCTTTACAATAGTGCCCTGTGATCAAACTTTTAAATTAAGTAAAAAAATATCACAGCACAAACAAAAATGTATTTTCAGTTGCTCTTCACACACTGCAATAAAACTTTTATTTCCAATACCTACAAAAGAAATACACAAATTAACTAAATCATCCACTGTTCTAAAAAGCTTTGGACAGTTTTCATGTGCTTTAAAGCAGCACATCAAAATTCAGCAGTGTCAAAACAGTTTTTCTGTATTTTTTTTTTAATACCAAAAGTCAACAGATTATACTTACAAATAAACAAATTACAAATTCCAGCTATACATATAGAACATTTCATAAGTGTACTCAGACCTTCTGACAGAATATCGACTGTTCTCAAGCTGCTTTGTAGTCCCAGGTTGTCATGACGTACATTCGTACTAGTAGAAGCTACAATAACTGGCACAGATGTGAAAAAGTTTGTTCCAGATGGCAAAACTGCACTACACCTCTCACATATCGCATTTTTCAATTTGTTCTTACACAATGTTACTTATTAAACAAAACTACTACTAAGTAAAGCTTTTACTTAAAGAACCCATTTTAATTATGGTATAGTCCTCGGATTTAGACAAAATAACAAACACAGATCATCTGTACTCCACCACACTAGTATCTACAATGATCTGTCTTAAAACCATATCATGGTCTGAAAGCCTATAATTTTAAAACAAAACCAAAACTGTTAATCAAACTGTCAAGTTCGATGTCTTCATTCCTTCCTATTACTAACATTGTTTGTTGCTTGACAAAGAGTAAACTTCACTGATATTTTATTCAGAACTCTGATGCATTAAGTTATAGATAAGGCACACAATGTATTCAATGAATTAGTGACACAAATTTAACTTTCTACAAAGATCCATTAACAACAAATAGCATATTAGAAACCTTTACTTATGCTATTAGCTACTCTCACTTAAATATTTTTAATGCTTTATTAATTAGTTGTTTGTTATAATTTCCAAATTACTAACATTATAATTACAATCCACCTTTTGCTTTAGAGGTAGATGACAATTGTATTTTAAAGATGTCTGTCAATGATCCCTGATAAAGCTATTACACATTTTGTTTAAATGAATATAAAGTTATAATTATTACCGGTATTCTTGATAATTAATTCACCAAACATGTGTAAATCTGTTCCATCTTTGAACTGCCTGGCTTTATTGATCTGACATTATCAGATATTTTCTACACAAACAGGGTATTAAGTGTTCCTTCTATGACCAATGAGAAGTGGAATGTTTTATTAATGTACAAAAAATTTGCAAGATTGAAACTTATTAAACAGAAATACTTATTTTTAAATAGTAATTTAAGGGCTTTGAAACTGTAATAAAACAATTCTTCATGACCTAAATTTGGGAAGACAAAATGAAGCATTGTCAAGAGCTCTTACACTCTGTTCAAGTGAAAATCCAGTTAACATTTGCATGCATAATCTATTACAACTGTCTTCAAACTCCATGACAGTTAATGACAGAGCTAAAGTACACACAGTGTGCCTATGTATAAAAATGTGACTCAATTAACCTTATGGAAATTATTTGGCACTAATGATAATTAGTGTTAGAAGCTACACTGAATTACATAGAGTTCACTGACACTGAATTACATAAAGTTCACTGACATATCCCAGTTATGGTGTGTTAAGTGATATTCCCCAATGTTTCTCAGTTTTTCCAATACATGAAAACCATGTACAAGAAACTTCCAATATACTTAAACAAGAGAAATGAGGCATCGCCAATCAAATGCAACCAAATGCTTTTGTTAAGCCTAAAAAGTTATTTGTCTGCATAACAATACAGCTTAATGTATTAACACCACCCACCAGGCTTCTGGTGCTCCTCCTGGCATCAAGGACGGCCCATATCGAGCACCTTCTTCTCCTCCACTTACGCCCGAGCCAACAAATAAAATCTGTCTCTCTTTAAGAGCAGCACACCGTCTTCTTGAATCCGTGTACTCAGAGTTACCACCATCAATAATAATATCTCCGGGCTCCAAAAGTGGGACAAGTTTATCGATAAAGTCGTCCACAGCCTGACCAGCTGCAAGACAAATTTTATTTTTAACAACTTTCTACCATGTTTAGTCCTAATAAAAATTAATTGAATGAAACTGCTTTTATTAATTCAAATACAAAAGTTCAACTCGCAAACAGATATTAAAAGGAAATGTATTATCAGGTCATTCCATAAGTAATGTCTGAAAATTTAATACAAAAAGTGCATCATTATTTCTGTCTTTGTAGAGGGCGTTAATGATTAAAATATGTAGTAGGACGTGTATAAAAATGTTCAGACAAATAAGAGAAACTAACCCAACTCCACTTTTTCAAATCATTAATCAAATAAATCCTTATGAAGATGGATGTGTCTGAGGAACACATTAGGCATATAATGCTTTATAAGTTTAAAAAAGGCAATAGTGCAGCAGAAACTACACGAAACATTCAAGGTGTTTATGATGTCTCTCAATGAAAGAAAATGTTAAAGGTGGTTTCTGAAGTTCAGATCAGGTGACTACAACTCAACTGATGTGCCACGTTCAGGACATCCTGCTGAGTTTAATGACGACTTGCTGCTGGTTGCACTTGATGAAGATTGTGCTATACAGTTGAAGAACTTGCACAGAAGCTTAATTCAACCCATTCAACAGTTCACCATCATCTGCAACAGTTTGTAAAGGGGTCAAAACTTGGAAAATGGGTCCCCCATGATTTTACAAAAGCCAACCTTAGAGCAAGAGTGGACAGTTACACTTCTCTGTACCCTTGTGAACAAAACAAACCCTGTTTGGACAGATTAGTCATTGGAGATGAAAAATAAATATTTTATAAAAATGTTAAGCGCCGCAGACAACTACTCAGCGCAGATAAACTGGATAAATCACAGGGACCTTCACCTTAGGAAAGTCTCGTGAAGTGTTTGCTGGAATATTATTCACTTTGAGCTGCTACTTCTCAATGTAACGATTATATCGAACTTCTATTGTCAACAGTTAGAGCGTTGGAATGTGTGCACTGAAAGAAAAGAGGCCCGCTTTGATCAATCATGGTGTTGTGCCAAATCAGGAAATTGCATGTGCCTTTCCCCCAAAGCAGAACTATTTTGATGGAAAAACAGCTTGGAACACGTGGAGATGTCGAAACTATTCTCTCTACGTTATTTTCCTCTAAACTGCAATAATTTTATAGAAGTGACATTCAGAAGTTTGTGAATTGTTGACAAGAAATAATTAATAATAATGGAACATACACTATTGATTAAATAACATTAAAAGCATTTGAAATCCTTTCTCTTTTCCTGAACCTAAAATTGGACATTACTTGATATTTGTATGTGTGGTATATAAACTTACCACACGTTTCCTTCTCAATATATTTGTATTACATCAATATATCTATATACTGAGTCTTTTGTGCTTAATATAGAAAATTAAAGGGAACGACCACCAAATTTCTCTCACAAGAGTTACTAAAAGAATTAGATCAATCATCAAGGACATCACACAGGCTTCCTATTAGAAAGGATTACTGAGGTAGGACACACATGCTATAAATATATAACAGTGATCTTTTCTACTAGTAATTCACAATAAGCCCCAGAAGTATATCCCCCTTTCTTTTTTTTAAATAATGAGAGTGAACCAGATCCTACATACACAAAGATTAAGATGAGAGGAACATTGGTTAAAAGAGCAGCTACAAACTACTGTTAAGGTTAAACTCACTCCAATAAAGGTGTGACAACACATCTGACTTTCAAAGACCTGTTTGTTTTTGTAAAATGTTGAGAGAAGACTTCCACTGTAACACACTGTGTTCAATACCTTTCCTCATCCCAGATTTAGTCGAATGCAATACATCATCTGGCAACTATTCAGGTATTCTGCAGTTCTTATGTGAATATTCAAACATAAACCAGTGAATCTGAGAATACTACATTCAGAGTGAAAAGCCTGGATGTAGTTTAATCACTACTGCATATCCTTAAAAAAAGTCCAAGAAATTAAATATATTTTGAAAATATGGTTTAATAAGCTGTATTGTGTGAAGTTCATAAAACCTAAAGAGGAACACAATGAAAAACATTTAATGTAGATTTTTCTTTAAATAGCCATCATTGCATACATTTAGATAATGCATTTTGTATTTTTAATTAAACATCAATGTAAACGTGCAACTTTATTTACAATAATGAATTTCACAAACAGTAAAGTTCTATTAGCTACCACAATTTCCAATGAAAACAAGCCACCTACAGAAGTCATAACTGAATATTACCGTGAAAATCATGCACCCAATTTAATGTTCTACCAAGGAGCAAAACAAAACGTTGTATATTATAAGAAACAAATAATCTCAAAAAACAACAAAAATTCACCATGGCCGAGACATTCAATAAAAAGATGACCGAGGAAGGTTGAAACGTTCTCTCCTTATCAAAAAGTGTTAATATCCACACCAGCCATTCTGAGATACAGAAATAGGACACATTCCCCATTCTCAATCATATAAGGGGTTCTTTTCTTCTTTTTTTTTTTTTATGAATTACACTGAAAGAAAGTGGTTTAATTTTGACTTTAATAAGAATTCAACCTTTTTTTTTTATATCTAGAGCAAAACAAAATTGAATTAGAAAAACAGTTATTTTACACAGTTTAGTGGTGAACAATATTTCATCTGCACAGAAAAAATGTTAAAAAGATACCTTTATCTTCATCACATACACTTATGTAAAGCTCTACCTCAGGAAAAGGTTTCTGATGACTAATTTTATTATGAAATAAGTTCCATCTAACAAACGAGCAACTAAAAATCTTTTTATTTTGTCACTATACTGTAACTGTTAATTTGCAAAAAATGTAAGACAAAATTGAAAAGCTGCTAATCTAACTTTGAGCCAATTATCCTTAAAATAAAAATAAAGGGGCTTATAGATAAGAAAACCATACCTTTGACAAGCATCATAACACGTCGCGGCTTCTTAAGTTTTGCAACCATTTCTTCAAGGGAATGTGCTCCGATTACTTTTGTTCCCTTGGCCTCATTCTTCAGAAACTTGTCTACCTTTTCCGTTGTGCGGTTGTAAGCACAGACCTACAAAAAGTGAGAAAAGTCACTTAGAGAAACTCCTGTCCTTTTACAAGTTCCACAAATCTAACAAAGGTATTCAAAACAGGAGTTAATTCTAAACTAAACATTTTTAAATAAAAAATATAAAAGTATTAATATAACAAAACTTTAATTAACAGGAAGGAGTGAACTTTAAAATATTTATCAGTAGGCTTAAGACAAATGTAAATCACTTACAATGCAATTAAAAAACAGCACAATGATGTATCAAAATGGTTACATGAAAGGGAGGATTCCCAACATAAAACTAAAGTTGTTGTAATGTATTTTAATCTGGGTTTAGACTTATTATCAGGCTCCTATTTCCATAAAACAAAGATCCCAATGTACAAGATAGCACAAGCCATATTACAAAAACAAGTTTGCATTATAAAATGAGTATAGTATTCATTACTAGCTTACACAACTTTTTTTTTGTAAAGACATAAAGATACAAGAGTTTAAGAAAGGTAAGACACTATCAGTCACTAACTTTTACATCTGGGTTTAAAAGAATTTATCACCATTAGTACGAACTAGTTTTTTGGGTTTTTTTAAAAACGTATATAAAATATTCATATTCAGTAATAACTGCATCCAAAATTTTGAAACTATATTTCAAGAGTCAATTAAATTATAATTTAAATTAAATTAAATTACTGTCAAGATTCACATGAGTTTTTAACAAGTCTGAGAAGACACAAGTTAGGGTCAACATACTGGCAATGCATTACTATTTGTGAAATTTCCTTCTGAAATATGAAAACACAAAAGTGTACCCACAGTAAACTTACCTTTACTGACACAGTAGGAAGAAAGTTAAAATCATACAGAAGAAAGTTGCATTACTTTTTAAACAGAAACAAATTAGCAAATATTTGCATATTCTCACACAAGAGCTTGATGACTGACATTGATATTGGCATGTTATCATGAAATAATTTAATATATATTTTTTGAAGTTCCATTACTTCACACTTAAAAGTATTTTGTCCTATGTCTGATTAGTAACAAATGTTTATTTGCATAAACATTCTAAACAAGTACTCACCACAAACCCATGGTCATTCATATTAAGAATAAGGTTTTGCCCCATCACTGCCAGCCCTATAAGGGCAATGTCTGCCCTGGAAAACAAGAGCAATACCTTAATACAATTTTACCTACACAACAAACATCCACACTTCAACAGAACAGAAGGTTACAAGTATAAATTTATAGCTTACAAGCAATAAAAATAAAGAAAATGTACAATAAGATGGATTCAGATGTCTTATTTTGTTTCCCCTTCACATTTTACAAACTCAATCTGTCGTGGTAAAGCATATCCCATCAAAATGTTTACAATACTTTTGTATCTCCCAAATCCTTGAGCGACAATCCAGGAAAACAAAGGAAAATTTAATTATATTCACTGAAGAAAGTAGAAAGTATTACGTTTCATCTTCATTGTTTCCAAGAGGAATTCTCTAAACATTTCTTTTATACAGGGATGTCTCCACACATTTAATTTGCACAAGTTCTGTTTTATAATCACTGAAAACTTGTGTGATCTCATGGGATATGAATTTCTTTAGGAGAGGAATTCCACACTGTATACTTTAGTAACATAGACTATGTATTGAAAATAAAGAATTACAACTACATGTGTATATATTCAAACAGAACAGAGGTACTGCCCACATCAGAAATAAAAACTTGTTTCTCGTGAGTAAACAGCCTCTTAATTAGGCCAAGTAAGAGTATTAAATGTAACACAATGAACCACCTAAAAAACATTTAACTTGCGTATACACACGACTAAAACATTCAGTTAGAAAGCCAACTCTAAACCATAAAAAATGAAACTGAGCTTTAACTTAACTGTTTCATACTCCCCTTTCCATACATCCCTAATGTCCTCTTCCAAAATGCTTATTATATTCATTCTTTGAAGAGCATCTAGCTTATTAATATTATTTTAGTACTTTTTCTGTCGCCAACGTCCTGATTTAATACAGAAAATAAGCTTCAACTATCCTTTAAATCCATTAACCTAAATATGTACGAGTTCAGATCTCATGAAACAGGAAGTTTGCCCCCCCCACCAACACCAGTGTTAAAAAGCCTAAAAAAATTCCCAATATATTTTTTTTATTATTATTAAGCCCTTGTCATTTATGCAATAACAAAACAATTTCCACTTCTTAATATTGGATCCCTTTATAAGAAAAGTTAACATTTTGTCTTTTAATTGGTGCAAATTTATTCAAAGATCTGGGTCTGCCTAAAACTACAAATCCATCCTCGATTTAGACTTGCAAAATACATGCACACACACAAACAAAGTAGGACAATGAAAACACTAAGCTGTACACATGCTGTACAAGACACAAATTACTAGGTACTAAATCAAGTACATGTGGACATGTACCTTTCACTTCACTGAACACATTTCTCAAAAATCAGAGGGGAAACATTCCTACCTCAACTAAGAACTATTTGTTCTGTAACTGTTTGTTTTAAAAAGACATTTTGAAACACTTCTCTCAGTTTTTTAATCTGACTACAAATTAATAAAACAGTTTAACACTGAATACAAAATACATTTATTCTCTTCTACATGTAAACAACGTATTCTGAAATATCTTGCAAGATTCTACAAATAATTACAACTTCACTAACAAAGTACCAATATTCTAGTAAGTGGGAAAATTTCTCCTTCGAAGTAACTACTTCCTAGACTTTCTACTAAGATCTGTTGTGGTTTATTTATTCTTTGTTACTTCAGCTAACATAACACGACATTATTTTACAAAGTCTTACATTTTTTACAAATCTTCCTCAGCAGCGTACAAAATATTCACAGATTTTATTCAGCGCTAGAATTAGAGAAAAATGACCAGAATTTTTTGATGGAGGGTTTAATTACAGGAAATAATTTAAAAATCATTAAACCACCTATTTGGGGCTAAAGTAATTTAGTTTGGTACATAAGCAAAACACCATTGTAAATTAATATTAGGGTTTGTACTTTTAGATCTAAAAAACATAACCAACAACAGGTTCTCAGATCTAGAAACTAGATCCTACCTTCTTGAACAAAAACTAATTTTGGTCCAACTTTTCCTTTAGGCTGGTGCTGAAACATTTGTTTTGTTTATTGTCACCACTAAGTATTAACATTATCAGTAGTGCAAGTTTTTAGAAGGAAACTTCCTGCAATCTGGAATTAGGAACTGTGGTAACGTACATGAAACATGTTTATTTTTTGAATAAATTATTCATAATGCATTGTTATCCATGTCTAGAAACAAAATTTTCATTACCTAAATACACAATACCTTTAGTAAAACTACCATACATCACCTGAATGTACCGACCCATTACCTCTTGAACTCAACACTAAGCCTAACAATGAAGTTGGCTGTGACTGCTACGTCACAATCACAAAACATCTTACTTTCATTTCCTCTTAACCCTATACATACCTACCATACAAAACTACCCTTATGATGACAAGAAACCCACTTGAAGTAAAAAGGTGTTATAAATATGGTATTTCTTAACCTGAAGATGACCTTAGAAGGTCAAAATGTTGTTCTGTACTTTAAAATAGTTTTAACACCCACAGCAGTTGTCTTTAGAATACAAAGTTACCACTACTTTTTATACCCCTCACCCACATCCACCATACTCTACTTACCAACCAACTTCCCTAACTTCCGATTACTAACATACCCTGCCGACACCTACTGTTACCAAGTTTCATTTCGCTTTCACCACATAAGTACAAACCATACAAAATTTGATGAATGCATTTGATATATCATGTTTTGAAAGCATAACAATAATTATTTTACTGACCATTAATAAACTCAAAATAAAAAATATTCCTAAATAACAATATTAAATCAATTTCAAAGTCCAGATTATTTACATTTGAGAAAAAAAACAACAAAAAACAATATGTCAAGATGATAGTAGGACTAAACGTCTTTCCTGCTTCTAGACTTGTCTAGTAGATGTTTCTAAACAATACTAAACAGCAAAAAATTATTTACATACACAAAATATACACAAGGAAATCTTTCCCAGCTTACACAAGAATGTGCAACATGTGTATGAACTTCCGTCATGGGGTAGAACCCACATGTTTGTTCCATGAAAAATGGTAAATATTATTGTCTGTATTTCCCAAATTGCTGAATGCAGTGCATTTTTCCCTTCAGTTGTCTTACTGTTACTAACTACCATCACTATTCCTATTGACGCTTCTATGATGGATGTTTCCAAAGTTAATAAAATGTTAACAAATGCCAACCAAATGAACCACAACCAAAACCAAACAATTCATATATTAAGTTCATCTGGTTCTCTCTTTTTCTTTTCTTTTTTTTTTTTTTATGACTGTTCGCTCACCTGACACCTGTTTACAAACTGCCACTGGTTAACGTAGTTCCTATAGAATATTTTATTACCCTAAAGAAAATTATTTTAATTGCTTATGGAAGTGATGCAAAAGCTTACCACTGAATTAAAACTTTTTTGACCAATGCAGAAAAACCAATGTAGGTGACAGCAATGCATACACCATTTTATAAATGAAAGCGACAACACTTAACACAGTTATTCATGCAGAATTTCACTTGTAATTAAGTGTGATTCATATTTAAATACATTAAAATGTGTTTGTATTCATGCTTTCTTGCTACAACATACCAGATACAAACAACGCCTACAAATCTTGTTCTGGGACTAAAAATCCTTTGAGAAGTATGACCAATTTCGTAATTTGAGGATAAAAGAACTGTTTGTGGGATTTTTTAATACAGCTAATGATCATTTATTTCACTGTACAAAATAAGTCCATTCTTGATATCAATATCAATTAATTTGGGAAAGATCCAGCTCGTACAAAATGCAGTTGTTTTCAGAATACTTCTGGAATAAACTAAAATCCTTCCTAATAAAGACAAACAAAACATGCTGTGAAAAGACCAACCTGTCACCACCTTTCTTAAATTATTACTAGTTGCCATACAAGAGAAATAACAAAACATTAACAATTAAATCACTTACATTAAAATAAAACAACCGTAGAAATAAAGACCTTTTGCATAGGACCTAGATAAGTAATGTTAAAATTTTTACGTACACAAGAATATGTGTTTATCTTGATAATTTTGAGACAATCCAGTGGGTGGGGGCATAAAACTTGAACAGAAAATAAAATGCTGAATTATTAACACTTAAATCTAGATGAACCTTCCACGCAAGCACAAATCTCCGATTCACCACACACAAGTTCCATACATAAAAAATTTACTTACACTGGTTCCAAATTGAATTTCTGACACTTATGCACACAGTTTCCCATGTTCTTTGCAAGATAACTACAGCAATTTATAATCACACACCCTACAGCAACCCTAATCCTGGATCGTTAAATTGTTAAATTTCACAGCCAGTTCCACGCACTTTTTGTAATCCAGAAATTTCTCTTCAAACTGTTCTGAGAGGCACAGACTCAAAAAGCACAGTTCCAGTAATGTCTTGCACATGGAATGCACTCTAGCCTTCTCTTCTACAGGATTAAATAAATCCTATTTGGATGATTCTGTATGATGCACTCACAATGTTCAGAGAATGTTAACAGGTGATACAACATTAATGTTCTAGACACTACCACTAGCTGATGTCATTTTGATGTAGAAACTGAACACATTAGTGTCACTTGTATAATTTCCCTCCACCAAGTGATCGGCCACTAGTGTTAACAGATGCAGCTCAATGCATCCAAGCTCCTCCCAACCACCTGGAAACCTGACTGATTCTGGAACACAAACATGAAAAACTTGCACCTGTCCTCACACCACTTTCTTCCACACCATTTCACACAATGCTATCTTAGAAGGAGGGAGGGAGACTTGTTCCAGTAACAGCCTGTACCTTTCTACAATTTTTGCCTGGAGGTATTGTTATAAAGGACAAAGTTACAGTTAAACTCCTTTCTAAATAACTTGAGTATGTTGACCTAATTACCACAGGAGTGTGACCTCAAGAGATGTTGACTATAATTCAACCAAATAAACTTGGATCATATTAACTCATATTACTCACAATAGAACGTATGTTTTAATGAACTTACACAAAATATTAGCTTTCAATCAAGAATCAACAACAAGTATCATCAATACTTTTAACACTGAATTAAATGACTGTTTGCTAAAAGAGAAAAATTATGACAAAAAAGTATGACAGTGCTCCATAATTAAATAGGTAGATAATCCACATTAATATTTCATACACACACACACAGCTTGAAATGAGTGTTAACTGTATTTAAATTTACTTCAGTTTCAATGGTTTTTTTGTTGTTTTTTTTAACTTAATACCAAAATCAACTTTTTCTCTCTTGGAATGTTAAGGAGCTGTGTGGTTAACTTACTATTTATTTTTATCAAGGAACTGATACCATTAAAGAATCATCTTTGGGGGGGGGGGTTGAATTCTGAGAAAAGAACAAAAAACCAGAAGTTTAATATCTGGAAAAGTTAAATGAAGCATCTTTAACTCTTCCATTAAGTTAAAGTCTGTGGAATAAACTGTCGAGTGATAGACAATGCAATTTTACCACAAGTTTAAAAACCAGTTAATGAATATGGGAGAATAAGGACTGAATATAGGGATGAGTTTTGTTTTGTTCAATGAGGGAGATAAGAAACTTTGGAGTTAAAATATCCTTGATGGGGTAAGAATCTGATATTCCATAATTTATAAAGTTTATACATAAAACACTTCCAAAACTGATAAAGTGTAAACCTAGATAAAACTTTCCAAGTGAACAATAATCTCTTAAACCAAATTTCATTATCAACTGCAAAATGAAAAGTGTAATGCAAGTCGATAAGAAAAGCAACAAAAATAGATTTATTAAATAAAGCACGAATACATGTAACAAATGATGTTTTGCAAGGATTGTGGTGAGAAAAATTATTACAGAAGTTCTTATGATATTAGGTACATTTTGCAAAAGGTTTAAAAATCTTCACAATAATAGTCTATAAAGAAAAGGCAGAAGATAAAAGTTTTTCAAATTTCAAGACTTGATCTTAATGAAATGAGTAATATATATATATATATTGAAGCAAAGTTTTTGTTTTTTAAAATAAAAAATTCATTTTTCTCCATAGTTTAAGCAGGCATTGTCAAACTGGTATTGTAAACTCCACCCATATTTTTTGTATCATTGTTTTACTTTTTGAAGTGAAACATGTTTTGTAAAATATCTGTCTATTAATTCTATTTTTATCTAAATGCACAACATACAACTTAGGTGTAGTTGAACATAATTGCTTAGCTGCAAAAACTACCATTCAGCTGCTGAAATTCAAGAAGCTACCAAAACAGACCCAACCATAACAGGATTGTCCTGTTCTAGATTTAGCAACTGCCAAAGTGAAGGTGTTTTTTGTTTTGTTTTTAACAGATCTGTTCAATACTGATAGACGGATTTGTTTTTAATTGTTAACAATTCTATAGAAAGTGCCTATTCAGATATTTTTAGGAAATTCAAGTATCTATTAATATTTTATATATATATATATATATATATACACACACACACACACACAAGTGTGCCTCCATTATTAATTGGAGTTTAAGTATTTAACTTGGGCAGTTGTCAGAAAGTTGTTTTTTCCCTCTTTTTATGACTCGTTTAATTCGATACATTTCAGTAAAGCAGGTATTTCTTTCATTGGATTTGACTGTCATTAAACGAGGAACAAGGAAACCACAACTGATACAAGGACACGAAATACGATAAGGCTATTTTCAAGATCCTCATCTGGCTCACCGAAACAAAGATCAAGTAAGCGAGTCAGTAAACAGTATGCATGCTTGAACCCACAACTACCTTCCTACATGTCTCTTGATCAAGCTACTTACAATGACAGGGCTATGCACAGAAGAGCAGCATTTATTTTTTTAGAAAATTCACATACTTTTGTAGTTGACAAATTGTAATCAAACTGGCCAATGAAGTGTCTTATGCAAGGTTCAGGAAATTCTTGTAATTTTAGGAGAATGCTTATTTACTCGGCACATAAAAATTCAAAAGAACAAAAAAACATCTTCTGTGCTCATCTGGGAAAGCAAACTTAAAAACTAAAATATATCAGGAAAAAACAAAACAGTGTTAAAACATTCATAATACAAATATTCCTCCTAGTATCTACAAAATTGCATGAAGTCCATTTTTAAATTAATGGACATAGAAATAATTTTGTGGAAGGATAAAGTATATTAAAACTTGTTTATAAACACAGAAAACAAAACACCATATTTAAAATTAACAGTGCAGAGTTCTTAACCTAACAAATATGTTCATATGTAAAGAATTTAAAGTTCTCTTAATGTTGATAAAATACTTGCATAAAACAAGGGTATGTTGGTATGCCAGGAAAGATTTAATAATAGTTAATGTTATGATCCTTGGCTTGAGAGATTTATGCGATTAAGAAAAGCCTAGGACTTTTTTTTTTTTTTACCCATTGAGACAGAACAGCGACTCTTAAGGAAGTCAAACTACTATGATATACCTCTAACAGTGGAATGAATGTAAACTTGTTGTTTCTCTCATGTATGACTTTGTTCACAGTTACTTCTCTAACCTTGTTAAAAAAAACAAACAAACATATGATGATATAGTGTGTGTGTGTGTGTGTGTGTGTGTGTGTGTGTGTGTGTGTGTGTGTGTGCGCGCGCGCGCACGAGAGAGAGAGAGAGTGAAAAGTTAAAATTCATTAAATAATTTTCATACATGTGGGCACCAATATAAAGAATGACTTTTTAATGTCTTAAAATAAATGTTAGAACAGTCATCCATGGTATATTTGTCAAGTTTGGATCTCTTGAATGTAAATCATAATAGTAATGGTGGCTATCAACACAAAATATAATACCCAATTTGGATTCAGTAGGCATGAAATCCTACAAACATACCCATTCCCACACTGCCTAGCATGCCTTCATGAACCCCCCTGGCACATTTTAACCTTCTTGACAGAAGCTAAGTTACACAGACCAGGCTGCCCTGAGTCTATCTGCCAAGTTTGGTTCTATTATCTTCAGAAGTCTGATAGCAGTTTGCTGGAAACCTATAGTCACATACACACACATAGCTAAGATCTGAATTATTGTATGATGAAGACAGAACTTAATAAGCTCAACTTACTTCTTAATGGTGCTGGAAATAAAAAAAAATTATCTAATAAATAAGAAAAAAAAGTCTTTGTAATTAGGTTTCAATGCTAAGATTTTTTTTTAACGACATTATAGACCAATTACATATCACTAAAGTAAATATATATATTTTAGGAGACGAGTTTTCTCACACTTTATTTAGTCTGATAGTAATAATAACAATCATTGCAATCTCAACCAACACCCAAAATGTTGTAACTTACAGTTACATGTACTAACTGATAATATCACTGCCACCAAATACTAACAAATATTTATAACTGGGGGTGGGGGAAGTTACGATTAGTTCATAATTTCAATACAAATAGTTGAAAAGGTTACATTTTAAACTAATAAAACTGAAGTGCAGCAGTAAAACGAAAACAAAATTGAAATAATAAATTTAACCTCATAATTGTACTTTACAATACACATAGAAATCCAGAACAATAATTTAGTATACTAATATTGTACAATACTTGAAATCGCCGATGATTTTTGAAACTCGATCATTACAGAGTTGAGGAAACCAAAGTCTACCACACGTTTCGAAATTAACGAATTATTTCATTTACTGCTACCAAAGTAAACTTGTTTCAATTACGAAACCATTTAACATATTTTTAATTTATTAACCAATATTAATATAGTATATTATTCTTTCAAACCTCCATATGACGACCAATGTTTAGAACGAAAACAAACAACTTAAAAACATACATTCCATTTTCTTATCAAATACATAGAACAGAAAAGACCCTTCATAATCACTTCTGCCGTCCACTTTAATACGAAAAATTTAAAATATCTACTCACTTTTTGCCTGACATTCCTTGGAAGCTATGTTACCGGTGTATGTTGCCGCCCTCTTATGGATGAACCCGGAAACTGAATTGCGAATTTAACGAAAAATATATAATATGTCGTCATGATGAGTCAGCACAAAGCAACTTTGTTTCCTGAAAGATCAAATGCGCTTTTTCTTATCATTACCTCTGGTTCAAAATTTATTATTAAAGATGTGACATAAATATGAAATTAAATACCACTAAACTTTTATATAACATACATTTTAATCGCGTGACGTGTTTTCTTGCATAACCTCAACGTTGTAGTCCTATTTTACTTCGTTACATATGTATACCCGTAGTAATATTTTGGCCAATCACACTGAAGGTCAACTTACGTTGTTTTCTCTGAAATTACTGTCATGCTTTTTCGTAAAGTGGCACATTATATATTTTTTTATTCAAAGGTTTCAAATTACATTTTAGTACCTGTAATCGCTTAAATATTAAAATATTTAAGGGAAAAGATGACCTACAAAAGTTGTATGTGAGTAATTTTAAGTGTTATTACCAAATAGTAATAGCATTTTATATACTTTTTTTTTCAATATATATATAAGTTCACAAAGAAAGGAAAAGAAAATATCTCGGGTTAAATTGTTATTATGCATTTTCTAATGTGTTCACCTACTAGTTGTATCGAAATCGTTCTGTTATTGCACAAACAGTTACAAGAAACATATCTTTATGTCGTAATCTCTACTTGGAAATCCGAGCCTGTAATTTCCCTGCCGGAAGCCGCACAGTATATCCGAATAACCGTTCATTTATTATATATAATAAAGATGCTAAGTTTACAAACAAAGAAACTTATCTTTATCCCCAAATTATGAATTTAGAAAATATTTATAACTCAAACAATTCCTGCCTACCTTTAATCTTTAAGCAAATAACTTACAAATTTTGATGTCCAGTAAACCAAACCCTAAATCTTTTGTTAATTCCAATGGTATAGCGAAAAATTGGGTTTCAATATCCACGATCGGCAAAGTGTAGATAGCCCATCATGTAGCTTGCATTTGACAACAAATCAATGAACGAAAAAAAACTTTGTTTCTTACAAATTACTTGCGTTTGATTTATCTTTGTTTCTGCCAAATGCTCTGAAATTAGTAGAGCGCTTATGTTTAACACTTCATTTTTCTTAACAACACAATTTCAAACCTAGTTTTACCTCGATCTTTGCAATAAAATAATTGCTATATATTTACAAGTGCCAATAATAAACATTAAAGCTAATTTTGGACGTCACTCACCATTAATAAAAAGTGTATTGTGTTTTACCCAACTTTATTTCTCTGCTACAACAACGCCTTATCACGCCATCTATCAGTTTTTATTTTAACTATATCAGAAATTTAACTGAAGTCTTATTCATTAGCCTGATATTTTTGTTCTAACGGTTACCGATAGAAAGATACTCGTTCTGTATATTTAAATTTGAATGTCATGTAATATAAAATTTAACAAAAATGTCTCTAAGATACAAGTATCGTAAATATATTAATCGTGTTTCAAGGCCCAAGGATTATTTTCCTGCTCTAATGTTATTTGTAGATATATTTAACTTCCAATACACTACCGATAATAATTTAAATAATTAAATTTACATCATTTTTATAACACGTAAGTTTATACAGTTGTGATATATAATGCTTTATTAATTTTGAGCCGGTAGAAGCCAACAGAAACAAAATGTAATTCGAAATGCTGAACTGTTCTGCTGGAATCTTCTAAAATTAAATATCAAATTATTAACAACCTTAATGACGAATCAGTCTTATCACAACTCCTCGCAAAGACGTTTAAATACTCTGAAACTTATTGTTCTACATAACTTATTAATAGTGTATGAATGTTATCTATCTTTCTCAAAATTTTTCCAATAAGTGCAAACCTACCAACATTATTTATTTCAAACTTTAGTGGTATTGCATCATAAAATGATACTACGTGTCTGCTTCCCGTAAAAGTATAAATATTTTCAAAGTTAATATGTTTCTCAGAGTTCTCAGATTCGAAGTCGCTCAATTAGCACTTTATCTGAAGGGTTTTGGAAATTCACTAACTGACAATTAACTAACTCTGTTGCAACAGAAGTGGTATGAATTTCGCACAAAGTTACACAGTGGAAGGCAGCTAGTCATCACCACTCACCTACAACTCTTGAGCTACTCTTTTACTAACGAATAGCGGGATTGACTGTTACATAATAACACTCCTACGGTTGAAAGGGCGAGCATGTTTGGTGCGACGGAGATTCGAGCCCAAGACCCTCGGATTACGAGTCGAACCCCGTAACCAACCTGGACATGCTAGGCAACATCGTAAACTAAATGAAACTTACTTTTACGAATTCGGGTATGCCTTGCCAGACAGGACTAAATAAAACTAAAAAACGAGCTATTCTTTGCTTCTAGCATTAAAATATGCTAAATAAGTCAAGTAAAGGTCATTCTCATAAGACTAGATAATGCATAAAAATTCAAATATTATTTATTTTTTATAATTGTATGCATTAGTAAACAAGAATCAAATTTATATCACCGATAGAATCCAGTTAAACACGAATTATTCTAACATTATGTATTTGTTTTACGACCTTTCAAAATATAGAAAATTATAACTGAACGTTTCACAATAAAATTACAAGAACAAGTTTAAAGTTTAAAAAGAATTTTACTTTTGAATAAACGTATACCTTTCGAATCTTTCTGCGGGGCATAACTTAGTTACCAACTGTCCATATTTGGATAACGCGAGACACCATTTTTTTCTCTTATCGGTAATGACAACGAGCGACACCCTGTTTTTTTGTAATCCGCATCCTTGATTAATACAGGCGATGCAAAATTTCGTGAGGGAAATTGAAGGACAAAAGATTATTAACTTTGTAACCTTGAACCCTACGTAGTTAATATAATTATCTAAATCTCTATTTTGTATTTTTTTTTTAACAGAATCAAAGTACTTGTTGCATATGAAAATAAATGTAATGTTAAATAATAACCGATGCCTTATGTAAGTGAAACTACGGGTTATGAAGAGGCAATTTGCTATTTACCTTTACCAACAGTATGCGAAGTAAAATGTGCAGTTGTAACTGTAAAAACAAAACAAGCAAACAAAAAACATCAAACTGCGAACAATTTTGTTGTTGTTTAACCAGAGCGCCAATAAGTTTCCAGTGAGAGTAAAGAACATACAAACAAACAGCTATTTTTTCTTGGATTAATGAACGAAAAACCGAATTTTTTCGGCAAACTTAATATCATTATATGCTCGGTGTCTGGGTAAACTGAAAGAACACAGTCATTTTTTATATAATATTTAAATAAAAAAACAAGAGCGCTTATCTATTATTGATAGAAATTTCAAGTGAAAAATAAAAATACATAGCCTCAGTATATTACTCTCTCTAAACCTGAGGAGTATTCTGCCACGAAGCTTTACTCATATTCGGTTCTTAAAAAATAAGAAAATATGTAAGTATGTCTGTCGCTTTCATCAGAAAGGGTCCACTTTTGGCAAGACAATGAAAAATAATATTCTACAAAATTCTACAGAATTTCATCAAAATCCAATTATTATTGACTTAGTTACAGAGCAAAAATGGTCTGAAAAATTGGTTCTCATGGTAATGGATAGGGATTCTTTTTTGCATTTTTGTGACCTTGCTATAACCTTAACCCTCCAAAAACAATTTACTTCTGAGTTTGATCGTATTCTAAATGCATACCAACTTTCGTCTGAAGACATTCAACTGTTTTTGAGAAATGGTGCTCACATAGAAAAACACACGAGTAAAAATATTACCTCCGGTGGCAGGGGTAAAAAAATTCTTATTTTGATTTTATAAAGCACTTGAGATTATGTAATTATAAAGATCGTAACTCACTGAACAGAGTTTTCTAAGCGTTTTTCAGTTACTTCATGGTCGGATGTGAGTAGCGGTTAGCGTGCACAGACTGTGGACCTGAAAAATAATGGTTTGCGTCCACGTACTGCAAAAATTGTATTACGTGCTTGGAAGCTCGAGTGCAAATCTCACTAATGCTATTCTCGGAGTTGGCGCGGTGCTGTAAACTAGCTGCCTTTTTATCTGGACTATAATTTTAAAATTAGGGAGCATAACTAATTGCATGTAGCTGTCAAATAGTTTCGCAGAGTAAATCTTTAAAAAAACGTTATTTCATACCAGAAAAAGTTTTTTTGAAAAAAATACCTAAGAGATATATTTTCTGCTTTAGAAAATTTTATCAATTCTGCAAACTTACATTTGCGTATAAGATGTATTTTTAATGGTTTAAATTTATATTTCGAGCAGATTAATTGAACTAAAATATTATACATTTTTTATTGCTACTTCACGACGTAATTGTATACTTTTTAAAATACAGATAGAATGTGGTTTGTCTGTGAATAACAGAAAAGATGGGGATTTACTTATAAATGCTGTTTAATTACAACTTTTTACGTTGTATCGATTTTGGTAGTTCTCCGACAAAACAGTGGTCAGTCGATGGATTTAACAACATCAGGGGTTCGATTTCTTATGATAGACTCAGTAAATTTCCCAATAAAAAAAACAACAAATAAATATGACTGGTAGTTTAGTAACCCTGATTATACTTAAGTTGCTTTTGTTTGTTTGTTTTTTAATTTCGCGCAAAACTACACGAGCCGTCCCTAATTTAGTAGTGCAAGACTAGAGAGAAGGCAACAAGTAATCACCACCCATTGACGACTCTTTTACTAACAAATAGTAGGATCGACCGTACATTATAACGCCCCCACGATTGAAAGGGCGAGCATTTTGATGCGACGGGGATTCGAACCCGCGACCCTCAGATTACCCACCTACGCCTGCCGGGCCGTCCTTAAGTTGTCATTGTTGTCCATAGAAATCGAATTTATCCAGAGAGCCTGGGTCTAAAATAATATATTATGTCAATTTTTAAATAATAATAAATACAATAAGTAAATATTTTAACAAGATACAGTTTGATTTTCTCTACGAATATTATTGCAACCATCAAAGCCGTTCTTTAGGAAACGTTTTTACATAAAGTAATTCAATGACTTAGGTTGGCGACTTTCAATATGGAGTAAATGATCGCGTGAATGTAAATTGTAAAACAAAGAGTTTCAGAGTAACATCTCATTACAGTACAGTAGGAAGTGGGGACATAACGCACCTGCAATTTTATTGAACAAATATTATATTGTTCTTTTCTGATATTATCATAATTATAAATCCCATAAGATCGTGTACATGTTTTGCGTTTATGGAAAGCTTCTTGGGATATCAACCGATATTTCAATTTTCGAAATATTTACTGAAGGAAAGACGGCCAGTCAGCAGCGCCAAAACATCTCCCCGAAGGAATCAACTGTCACTCTTATAATGCATCCACGGCTTAACGTGCAGGGAATAATTATGTAATTTGTGAAATTGCAAGAATTCGAACCTTGGCTTCTATCTCCAAAATCCCTTACTCCACCACCAGTAAAACCCATGTCTATTACTATGTGGCAATGAAAATGTCTTGTAGTAACACATCTCATGCGTCATTAAAGACAAATCTTACTCAATATTTAATTTAACAGTTGTAAAAATCGATATGTGTAACAACGAACGTGGTGGGGATACTACCTTTCATGTCCAAGAACTTTATGATCTAACCTCATGTCAATGTTGCTTCACCACTGATACTTTATAAAATATATTGAGTGTCGCATTTACTGCAGAAAACTCAGCTATTTCGTAGCGGCCCCAGAAAACAAGCTTAACGATTTGTGGAGGTAAAAATTCGGGGCTTGATCCCTGTGACGGACACAGCACAAAGAGCCATATGTGCGGCTTTGCGATAAAAATACACAACTCCTTTCTAGTAAATACGTGAGCAGCCACTTGAAGTAGATCGCTGTTGATTTCTCCAGATATCTGCCCCTTTTTCCAGATCTTATCAGTAGTTTACAGCATACGACCTAGAAGATATCAAACAGATTTTGTCATGTTATAGATCCTCGAGCTTCTCTTTCAGCCACCAGAGGTCATTATAGGTTTGGTAAAAAATATATTTTACGTAAAGGCTTTTTAAGTTACTATTTCATCATGACACATGTAGTCTGTGCAATGTTTACAATATTAGAATCAATGCTATAAGGCAGGCGTGGGCAACTTATTTTTCATAGCGGTCACAACAGCTAAGGTTAATGAAAACCACGTTGGCCACACTATTAAAAAGAAAGAAAGATTTCAGTTTAATCAAAATAATTGCATTTCAACTAACCTTCAATGTGAAAATTGATGAGGGTTTTCATGAACAAGTTTCGTGAAATTTGACTTAATATCTCTGCTGAATGAGTATCTAAGCTCTGCCTCTAAATTTATGTCAGTAAGCCGAGATCTGTATTTAGACTTAAGAAAATCTAGCGTAGAAAATGCCGACTCACACACCCATGTCAATGCAAACATGGAAAATAACTTTGGAATTGGTATCTTTAAATTTGGAAGACTCTCATTTATCAAAATAGTGAGTCACATCTCTCTGACAGAACATTTTTCTTTACCTTTAATGTGTTCTACACTATGCAGGGTAAGCATCTCGTCTTCAAATCCACACTTATCCAAAGACAAAAAAGATGTAATTGCCTTACTGAAATTTCTTAAGTCAAATTAAAATGGATCATGCAAAAATTCAAACATAAATTTCAAATTTTTAAATTCGGAGAAACGTGATTCAAATTTTTCAGATAAAGTTTTGATCCAGTTTACATCTTTAGCATCAGAGAAATCATAGACTTTATTATTTTCTAGACAACTTTTCAACTTTGCAAAATGTGTCAAATCATTCATTTGTAATTGTTCCGCAAGGAGATTTAGTTTTGATTGAAATTCACGAATAAACTGTGATTGTTTGCTTATTATTTTGTCTCTTCCCTGAAGCTTCAAATTCAAATTATTCAAGTGAGCCATCATTTCTCACAGAAAGTACAAATCACATTGCCATGACAAATTTTCAATTCCAAGAAAATGTTCAATCTTACTTTTTCAATAAGATGCTCTTTTATTTGAGGAAATAAGGAAATAAATCATTCCAATACTTTTCCTTTACTTAATCATCTTACATTTGCAAAATCAGTGAGATTAAAAATACAGTCACTACTTTTCTTCAAAGACTCAACACACTGTTTATGGATGAGAGAGCTTCCACTTCTAATATAATTCACAATTTTTACAACAATGTCCATCAAATTTTTCAGTTCATCACTTTTGGACATCTGAGCACATAATTTATTATGATGCAAATTGCAATGCAAAGATGGAAGCGTGGACTCCACATTATTTTCAATTAAATGCTACTCCAAAAGAAAAACAGATTCTAATTTCACCCCAGTCGTGACGGGAGCGCCATCTGTTCTGAGTTTTTTAATTCAGATTGATTTTTTTTTTGAAATTTCAAGAAATGTTTCAAAGATGTTTTTTCAACATGTTCGATCTCGTAATCCACAAAGGAAGAACATTTCTTCCCTCACTTGAAGATCTGAAGTTACATATCGAACCCAAAATTTCAACTGTATTGTGTCACTAACATCTGTTGACTCATCTAGAGCTAAAGAAAAATACAAACAGTCTTTCAGTTGTTCAAGCAACGGATTTGCTATGTATTTCACTAACTCTAGTATTCTGTGGACAATTGTTCTTAGACCTAATTGCAAATTATTTACATTTTGAAGAATGTCATCTTTTATTTTTGAATCATAATTCTCCAACAGACTTTCAATGACCACAACCAACATTTCTTTTACCAGTTCAGGCATCAGAAAATGCCTGAGATAGAATCCAAGCTACTTCATAACTAGCTAACGTAATTAGTTCTATCCACGATAAAACCTATTTCAATAAAAGTGTTAACACCCATACCAGTCATTCTGAGATTCATTTTTATTTCGAGCGGGTTTCTCGTCATCAGAATGACAGCAAACTGCAAACAAGCAAAAAACAGTTTAAAGTTTGTCAAATTTCAAGGTCAAGTTTCCAGTAAGATTGTATCAAATGGAATAACCTTGAGCCGAATGAACAATTTACATTCGCGCTTCGACAGAGGGCATTTTGTCACGGAGACGTAAATGACTTAAACTAGTGCAACAAACTCAGTCAAAGTAAGTTGAAACAGCTTAGGAGCCAGAGTAAGCATACATGAATTTCTCAAGGTTAAAAACGTTCTATCTTACAAGTATTTTCTATTTTTTTAAAGATCACCTTTGGTTGCATTTAACACTCTGCGTTTGAATTTGTTTTGAATTTCGCGCAAAGCTACACGAGGGCTATCTGCGCTAGCCGTCCCTCTTGTCTAAATTAGGGACGGCTAGAGCAGATAGCCCTGCTTTGCGGGCCCGGCATGGCCAAGCGCGTTAAGGCGTGCGACTCGTAATCTGCGAGTCGCGGGTTCGCATCCCCGTCGCAATAAACATGCTCGCCCTTTCAGCATTATAATGTAACGGTCAATCCCAGTATTCGTTAGTAAAAGAGTAGCCCAAGAGTTGGCGGTGGGTGGTGATGACTAGCTGCCTTCCCTCTAGTCTTACACTGCTAAATTAGGGACGGCTAGCACAGATAGCCCTCGAGTAGCTTTGTGCAAAATTCAAAAACAAATCTGTTTTGCGCGAAATTCAAACCAAACGAAACATCTATCAAAATGATTAATCGTGAAACCAAACTTGTTTGTATGAAGTTAAGCACAAATGTACCAATGGGCTATCTGTATTCTGCTCATCATGGGTATCGAAACTTGGCTTCCAGCGTTATAAGTCTGCAGACATCCCGCTGTGCCACTGGGGAGCAACAATACTTAATAAACTTCGAGGTAACTTTACAGATGTTTTACTAGATGGCACTTTTGTTTGACTTCTATGTAAGGTAATGCATTTTAATCTGTTCGAATCATTTTTTGGTCGGGACTGTTGTTGTTGTTGTTTTAAATAGAGCACAAAACTACTCAATGGACTATCAGTGCTCTGCCCACCACGAGTATCGAAACCCGTTTTTAGGGTTGTAAATCCGCAGACATACCAATGAGACACTGGAAGATATTTTGGGACCGAACACGACCTCGTGCTCAGTGTGCCCAAGTTGTGAATCCACCCATTTCATAGCATTGTGTTCGATTATAAACTTCCTTCAGTAGTCGAATATGTACGATTGAGAATTGGAGAATTGAGAATTAATATAGTCGTTAATATAAGTAAGCTCACCCTTTTAACTTGACCGTGAACAAATCTGCCTTATCTTAATTCGGAATTACGTACTGACGAATGGTGGTAATCTTCCCCTTGTGGTGTCATAAGGTGAATTTAAATCCAACGAGTTTAGTTTACAAAACCGCTTTAACAGGAGTTTCGATGAGAAATGAAATGCAAGTGTTGAAGAGTTTGAATCAACTGAAAAATTTAAAAGACAAAGTCAAAGTTTTCGACAGGCGAAGCTATTACATTCAAACATAAGAAGCTAGAGCGGCACGTGAAAGTAGAAAACAGGTCCATGAACTTCACGTTCAATATTCCAGGTTTGAAAATCTTTTAAATGGCTACAAAACAAGAATATGGCATTGTATTGGATAAACACCAAATAAATTCTCAGAGCAAATGCTGCTCAGGAGTACAATTGATACTCAGATCTGCCATAAGTTGTCAGAAGGTCATAACATCAAATTCGTTAGATAAATCCTCTTATCAAAAAATGGACACCAAATCCAATGTTCGTTAGTAGAAAGGAGAATCCACAGTTTTGAACTTCTGTATCTTCACATATAACCAAAATCTTATTCAATCTGCTGAGATTCATTCAATTTATGAGATGCATTATTTTCACTGTTAATAATGCCTGAAGTCTGAATGAAGCAACTTCCAAAGGAAGCTTACCAGTTGAGTGAAGCGTAACCCTCACTTATTTGCAGAATTTGTCCTCTAACATTTTTCATGTTCTTCAGATAAATAAAGCAACTTTTTATTGTTCCTGCCAACCTAAGCCATCAGTTAAATATATGAAAAAGTTTAATTAATCACTTATAAAACAATGTTTAGTACTTTTTTAAATAATGAAACCAGAATATTTCTTGAAATGATGTTATAAAACTACATGATTGATACACAACGTGTATCAAGTCTTTCTGAGCACGGTCGCACCAAACATGCTCGCCTTCCCAGCCGTGTGGGCGTCATAATGTTTCGGTCAATCCCACTATTCGTTGGTAAAAAGAGTAGCCCATGAGTTGGCGGTGGGTGGTGATGACTAGCTGCCTTCCCTTTAGTCTTACACTGCTAAATTAGGGACGGCTAGCGCAGATAACCCTCGAGTAGCTTTGCGCGAAATTAAAAAACAAACAAACAAATTTTCTGAGCATGGACGTGTCAAACACACGATCTTACATGGAGAACAAGACGCGTGAGCAATACACACTATAACTCTGAGATTTTTCAAAGTATCATCACAAGAATTAAGATTTTGTTAAAGATTATAAGTTCCATTTTACAAAAAGAATTCCCCCTGAGTGGCTCAGCGGTATGTCTGCTGACTTACACGTTAAAATCCGGGTTTCGATACCCGTGGTGGGCAGAGCACAGATAGCCCATTGTGTAGCTTTGTGCTTAATTCAAAACAACAACAACAGTTTCTATTAAAATGTGTTAGCTATATTGTAGTTAATATAGTTTTAATAGTTCTTATACAAGGTGATTTTTATTTTAAGTCTTAAAATTCTTTTCTTCATCTCACTGTTTCTTTTTTCTTTTTGAATTTCGCGTAAAGTTACACGAGGGCTATCTGCGCTAACCGTCCCTAATTTAGCAGTGTAATACTAGATAGAAAGCAGCTAGTCATCACCACCCACCGCTAACTCTTGGGCTACTCTTTTACCAACGAATAGTTGGATTGACCGTCACATTATAACGCCCACACGGCTGAAAGGGCGAGCATACTTGGAGCGACCAGAATTCGAACTCGCAATCCTCGGATTACGAGTCGTACGCCTTAACACGTTTTGCTATGCCGGCCCTCTTCATCGTAAAATTTTTCTGTTTGATTTATATAATCTGGAGCCTCCAAAATTAATATAAAAAAATTTTAGGTAAATATTTATGTTTTTTAATTTTTAATTTCCTCAGTATTATTAATGTCTGTAATACGATGAAATGTTTGTCCTTTTTAATTAATTTTAATATTTTATATTTATTTCTCTTCCCTTTCATCACTTATCTCAACACAAGTCAATAGTATCCTCGGGATATAATGAAGCTGTACAAATATTTGGCAAATTTATGTTACCCTCGCGAAAGATCTGAGGTCTTAAGCCTTGAGAACTGATGCAAAGTATCATATATACCTTCAAAAAAACTTAACTTTCAATTATGCAGTTAAAAACATAAATTACACTATGTGACAAAATTTTTACTTTTTCTTGTTCCTGGACAGAAAGTGTTATTTCCCAATTGCTTATGCCTAAAGTAAATGGAAAAGACCTGTTTTATTTTTTTCAAACTTTGCTTTTGTGACGTAGATAATGAAATTTTCAAATTTACCCATTTTACAGAACATTCCAGTTGGATTCAGAGATCTTGGTCTAACGAAGTTTAATTCCGAGATTTTGACATCTAGGCTCAAGAAGCGGGATTTTTTAGATGAAAGTGTGAAAGTGTTAAGTCAGAGGAAGCGTTACTTACATTTTTCAAGCTTCTTCACTCGTCAAGATGAACTCTGCTTCTGCCACAATGTATTCGGTCTGTGCGAGGCAATTGGAATTGCCTGTAACCCGAATGAGTGGCGCCTCTTCACTGATAGCTTGTTCAGAAGCTGTGCTGCTCCATAACGGAAATAAGTATCCATCTCTTCTTCTGGCTCATTCGATGCACCTCAAAGAGGAATATAACAGCGTCGAGACCTTCATAGAAGCCTTGAAGTGTGATGAGTATGGCTGGGAGGTTATTGGAGACTTCAAAATGGTGGCATTCTTAATGGGTCTCCAAGGAGGCTTTACCAAGTTTCCCTGTTATCTTTGCCTTTAGGACAGCAAGGACACCACAGCGCCCTATAACAGGAAGTACTGGACATAACAAATCTCTGTTGGGAGGCACAATATCAAGTGTGAGTCACTAGTGGACCTCAAGAAATTGTTGTTCCCACCATTGGACATAAAATTGAGTCTTATGAAATAATTGTCACAGCTTTTGTTAAGGAGTCTGAAGCCTTCAAGTACCTTTGAGACTTTCCCCCTGAGCTGTCTAAGGCAAAAGTCAAAACTGATGTCTTCGTTTGACCACAAATAGAGATGATTCTGGAGTGCACAGAATTCCCCAAGAAGCTCAGTAGGAAGGAAAAAATTTGGGGCAGCTTTGTTTCAGTGGTTCAGGGCTTATTAAGCAATCACAAGGCCGAAAATTATGTGGAACTGGTTGAGGCTCTGGTGAAGAACTACGGCAAAATGGGCTGCAGGATGTCCCTGAAAGTCCATGTCCTTGATGCTCATCTTGATAAACTCAAGGAAAATGTGGACACGTGCACACATACTCAGAGGAACAAGGCGAGCTCTTCCATTAAGATATTCTGAACTTTGAATGCTGCTACCAAGGAACGTATACTGAAAACATGATGGGAGACTACTGGGGGCTGATTCGTGAAAGTGATTTACATTACAGTCGCAAATCTCGAAAAACTACTCACTTATAAATATTTTTGAATAACTTTAGTATAAATACATGTAAATCTTGATTCATATGTTGTTTTATTCAGACCTTATGCAAATGAAAAAATGTGCAAATTTGCCCATTTTTACATATAAAATAGGTTAATGTCTAAATTTCATTATCCAGATCACAAAAGCAAAGTTTGAAGGGAATAATGGCCGTTTTGTGTACTTTTACAACATAAGCAACTAAGAAACAACACATACTATCCAGAAACAAAATTTGTGTTACATAGTGTTATATATAATCAGCTGAGATATAAAAATAAGATTTTAATACAATTTAACTGTCTCTCTAATTGTAAGATATTTAGCTAGTGAAGACTATTAGTGCTACCGTGGATAAAACAGTTAAAATTATCACAGTAATCTGCAAGATAACGACAACATTGCATCAACTTCAATCTAAATATTATTGGTTTATGATGTAAAATGAGCTCTTTCTAATGAGTATATGCATTTATCTATAATGAATTTATAGAGCTTAAACAAAAGTATATAAAGTTGAAATTACACATCTCAGAAGTTGACAAAATGTATTGCTTGCATCTGCTACGTAAAGACAGAACTTTGAAATTTATGCGTCAGTATGCGACAAATTTAATATTATGTATTTGTTTTAATATATATACATGTACGTTTATACAAGTTGTTGTTGTTTTGAATTAAGCACAAAGCTACACAATGGGCTATCTGTGCTCTGCTCACCACGGGTATCGAAACCCGGATTTTAGCGTGTAAGTCCGCAGACATACCGCTGAGCCACTGGGGGGCTTATATAAGTTTAATATACATGTAAAAATGACTATAACTTATTTTTCTAAATGTGTATTGCAAAAGTTCCCCCCTATTCTCTTCATTTTTAGAAGATTCTCGAGCGTAAAAATCAACAATTTACTAGAGATAACCAATATTATTGCCAACTGAGCTTTCGAGAATGTCGTCTTCAAGTTTATAAATCGATTTGGGAAGAGACAGTTTCATATATTGGTTTGCTATAGTCATGTTACTACAAACCTCGAAAGCTATTGTTGTGATAAACGCTTATAAATAGAAAAACCACAGACATTTGATCAAGAGCGTCTAGAGATTTTGAACATTACAAACCGTTCAACTTCAGAGAATTAACTTTGGTCATTAGTATTTTTACGGCGACATTAGATATCTTCCTCGGTGAAAGGCCCGGCACAGCCAAGTGCTTAAGGCGTGCGACTCGTAATCCGAGGATTGCGAGTTCGAATCCTGGTCGCTCCAAGTATGCTCACCCTTTCAGCCGTGAGAGCGTCATAATATTACAGTCAATCCCGCTATTCGTTCGTAAAATAGTAGCCCGAGAGTTTACGGTGGGTGGTGATAACTGATTCCCTTTCCTCGAGTTTTACACAACTAAATTAGAGATAACTAGCGCAGATAGTCCTCGTGTAGCTTTGTGTGAAATTCAAAAATCAATTATCGGTGAAAAGTCAGCTTGTAAACTGGGTGAGTCCAGCCAAAAATATAGTTAGCTAACGCTGTCGTAAAATGAAGTCTTGTTGTGCCTGAACATGTAATCAATTCGCTCATTGTGAGCGTCGATAAAAGACTGGTTTGTAAAAATTTTTGTATATAAATCATCATGTGTAGTAACTCTTTGTCAAGCCCGGCATGGCTAGGTGGGTTATGGCGTTCGACTCGTAATCGAAAGGTCGCGGGCTCAAATTTCCGTTACACCAAACATGCTCGCCTTTTAAGCCGCGTGAGCGTTATAATGTGACGGTCAATCCGTTGGTAAAATAATATCTCAAGGGTTGGCGGTGGGTAGTGATGACTAGCTGCTTTTCCTCAAGTCTTACACTGCTAAATTATGGACGGCTAGTGCAGATAGCCCTCGTGTATCTTTGTGCGAAGGCCTGGCATGGCCGAGCGCGTTAAGGCGTGCACTCGTAATCCGAGGGTCGCGGGTTCGCGCCCGCGTCGCGCTAAACATGCTCGCCCTCCCAGCCGTGGGGGTGTATAATGTGACGGTCAATCCCACTATTCGTTGGTAAAAGAGTAGCCCAAGAGTTGGCGGTGGGTGGTGATGACTAGCTGCCTTCCCTCTAGTGTTACACTGCAAAATTAGGGACGGCTAGCACAGATAGCCCTCGAGTAGCTTTGTACGAATTCCCAAAACAAACAAAATCTTTGTGCGAAATTCAGAAACGAGTAATAATTATTTGTAGCGCCCGTTACTATAAATTAAATTGTTGTTTATATTTTAAACTATATTTGTGTTAAGAAAGAAAATTATATTTATCAATCTTGTTGGCAAATATCATAAATTTGATACGTATTAAGATTCAATTAAATTTTAAATAAAAATCAAAATTTTCCGGCTATTTGAGATGGCGACACATTGCGTGAAAAATCGAAGACTCGTGCAGGACAACGTGTAACATCTAACAAAGAGGGAAAAGTTGAGATTTTTCATAAGTTGTGAGTCGTTTGACAAAAACAAAGTGTTGAATATTTTTAAATACTGTGTGAAGGAACGAAAACTTCGAATCGTAAGATACATTATGATGTATGTTAATTTCATTCACAAACGTTAACAGTAAAGATGTTTATGTAAATGTTTAATGTAAATCAGCCATATGTGCAGGAAAAGAGTTTAAATAGGCACTTCGGTTGGAAGTTTTAATATATGTAATTTCATTGATAAACAAGTGAAAGTGGGATGATTCTTGACTACTTGTACAACCGGTGTTATTATGCCATTTTTACCTACAATAAGAAACAACGAGACTGCCATATTTGGAGCGATTTCAATGACTTAAATTTACACTCTAATGTTTGAGCCTTATCAAATGTATGTACGTATATACACACGGGTAAAAAATCTTTAAATAAAAGGGTAGGAAATAAGAATGTGATAACCCAAAGTATGGAAACAAGGGAGGAATGAGAAAGACAACATTACAACACTTGATGTTTTACGACATGGTGCATTTTCAAAATGGGTGTGACCGTCATTCTACCCATTTCTACTTCGAGTGCTTATTATAACTTGATAATTATTCAACCTACATGAAAGATTATAAAGCTAAAGTTCTCTACTGTAAATTTTGTTTCAACAACCAAGTAAAGAAACATGTATGTAATGAAATTACACATAACATGTACATATCACCAAAAGTCGAACAAGAATCCCAGTAATCATTCTTTTCTTATGGGAAACATTATAGCTACTTGATTGGTAAGTGATGGGCCAAAAAAATAGTATAAGGAAACCACTGATGCTTAGTACTCAAAAAAAGATTGGCTGCTGATGAAACTCAATTCAAGTATTTAATTGGATCAAAGTTCAAAGTGAAACATGGTTTGGTTTGTTTTTTGAATTTCGCACAAAGCTACATGAGGGCTATCTGCGCTAGCCATCCCTAACTTAGCAGTGTTAGACTAGAGGGAAGGCAGCTAGTCATCACCACCCACCGCCAACTCTTGGGTTACTCTTTTACCAACGAATAGTGGGATTGACCGTCACATTATAACGCCCCCGCGGCTGAAAGGGCGAGCATATTTGGTATGACAGGGATTCGAACCCGCGACCCTCAGATTACGAGTCGAACGTTTTAACACACCTGGGCATGCCAGGTTAGTAATACATGAAGTACGAATGGGTAGAATGATGGCCACGCCTACTTTGATGTCGCACCATGTCAAAGAGTACCAAGTGTTGTTATGTTATTCTGCCAATTCCTACCTTGTTTCCTTATTTTTCGTGATGTCATTCATACTTCCTAACATTTTTTTATTTGTTTACACTTATCACACAACGTTTTTGTACTAAGTCTTCTTGTACTAAGCTTTTCTTGTAGATATTTATTTATGTTTTTTTAACTTTTGCTGATATTTGTGCTGTAGTTTTATTCCATCTAGTCAGATTGACAGACATTTCTTTGGCTGGATTAATGGCTAAGCCTTGTTTCGTGTGTTCAGCATTACTGTTTCTTATCTTATACCTACCATTACAGAAATGATTTCTTCACTTGAACTGGCACTCTTCAAGTTTATCATGATTAGATTTTTCATTTTTCTCTTATTTTGTTTCTTCAAAAACATGTTTTATTGCACTGTTTCAAATAGAACTTCAGAAGTCAATTGGCTAAACTTAATATAAAAACAATCCAGAGATAAATTACACAACGTATAATTCTTGTTTTAAGTCCGCAGTGCAAGAGAAAAAATCTGTCCCAGACTTTGACAACGGAAACGTTCATCCTCACGTGAGAAACTTACATCGACTTTTTAAGCTAAATTGGTTTTTCCAACACGGAACCCTCGAGTCAGATATGTAGAGCTGAAAAACATGGAAGGAAGACAGCTAGTTAATTCTTACCACAGAAAAGTGGGATTCAGTAATACATTGTAACGTCCCACAGCTGAAAATACGAACATCGATCCCACGATCTGCACGTGGCAAGTCGAGTACATTTGGCACCAAGCCACGAGATCGAAGCTTGAACAGCTGATTCAGTTCACTTCTGTAGTTGTCGCATTATTGGCATACAGGCAGTGCAAAAGTTTCAAGCTATGTATAATGAATGGATATGTTTACTGAAACATTATTAGAATTGACTTATTTTTATCAGGTCACTTGATCTAAATTTGTTCACTTTGAGAAAAACGATGTTTTTGTTTAACTTCGCACAAAACTACACGAGAGCTATCTGCACTGGCCGTCCTAGCAGTTTAAGACTAGAGGGAAGGCAGCTAGCCATCACCAACTCTTGGGTTACTCCTTTACCAACGAATAGTGAGATTTATTGTCACATTATTACGTCTCCACGGCTGAAAAAGCGAGCGTGTTAGTTGTGACGGGGATTCGAACCCACGACTCTCAGATTGCGAGTCGAGCGCCCTAACCACCGGCCCATGTCGGCCTCTGAAACAATATGTAACATTTATAACTGAAATATATAGTATAGAGTTAATAGGTTTAGTTACTCGAAGATCACATACGCAGCCCGAAACGTTAACCACAACTTTCAAGACATACACAGTTTATTAAGAGCACCTTATCAGCAACGATGTCGTCCAGAGATAGGATCACTTATGTGTAAATAAACTCAGATGTTTTTGCTCCTTATTCAAGAAGTTGGAACACGAATTAAAAGTTAATTTGTCACTGGAAATACGACCTAAATTCGTCGGTTCATACCACTTCCATTAAACAGAATGCACCATGGTAATGTGGTAATTTTAACACTGGAAATCTTGTTAACTGAAACGAAGGTTTGCCGGACGAAGTTCGTATGTTTGACAGACTTAGATGTTGGATGTTCATTCCCTGCGTTCTGCAATATTACCTTTTTTTTTTGCTTAATGTTATAAACTGTTCTCTCATTTTTATATATGATAACTTTTGTGGTCCATGATTAAAACAGGTTTAGTCACGGTTGTATCTTAGATACGAGTGTAAAGAGGCTTGAATAAAATAATTATGTTGTAATGTAGTGTTACATCCATATATGTGTTGTTGCTTAGAAAGTATGATATATATGCACGATTTCTTAGTGAGTTAATGAGAATGAAATGTATGCATATCTGTTAAATGGGAATTGTTCATACAGGTACGAAAAGGAGTATATGAAAGATGGTAAAAATCTAAGCTTCCCTTCGACTTTTATATAGGTACACGTTTCACATTATTGTTTTCAGATGTAGGACATGTCTTCATTTCTTTTTGATTTGTCCACCGCTAGTACAGCGGTAAGCCTACGGATTTACAACGCTAAAATCAGGAGTTCGATTCCCCTCGGTATACTCAGCAGATAGCCCGATGTGAGTTTGCTATAAAAAACATACACACACACTCTTCTTGATTTAAAATTTTAACAAAATATAATAACGAACAAACAATCATTTCTGAGACTTAAAACAACCAATCACGATTGTCTTAGTTAATCTTTAAAACGTGATATCAGTTTGAGCTGTGTTTGTTATGATACGTGACAAATGTAAAAGCACCAGGATCCTTTAATGTATAACAAATGCAAGATTTTCCAAGACTCCAGGCTGTTTCTAAGATCCACTTAAAGTCATTGCTGATTGGCTGAAATAGAGTTTTTATGAATATCTTAACATAATTCGTTAGAGAAAGTAATTTTCGTGAAACGGTTTTTTTTCAGTTCAGATTTAATTTGAGATAGAAAGGTAAATTGCTTATTCTAAATAATTAAAATAATACAGGGAAAGAAGATGAAAAAAATGTACAATTTTTAGGATTATGAGAGAAAAGGGGGGCTCAAATCTGCAGCATATTCAAAGCTAAAGACAGGTTGCTGGAGAACTTCCCAACCTCCACTGATTGGTGGAATAACAATTTAAATGGCACATGACTACACCTTCTAAAGAACAAAACTCCGTGACGGTAAACTGCGTGAATTATCTCCACCTGCGAAAAACGTCTACCAGTTGCAGGTCGTATTGTACTAGAACACACCATGAACTCCTTCTGGTCAATGTTTTTGCTAACATTCCTGTGCACGCTAGATGCTGGTTATTGCTACATTACTTACATAGAAGCAAGATTGCCTTTACCAGTAAGTATAACGCAGCCATCTTGTCTTGTATTAACCTCACTAAATTAAGTGTTACATTCAGTTTCCAGAAATAAAAATACATATTAAACAATATCGTGCACTGTGTATACAAATTTTGGATTTATGAAACACTAATGAAATTATTTCGATTAAAGACTCGCTCATGACAAAGTTTATTAGATTAAAGTAACTAATTACGTGGTTTCGAATTATTTTTGAAACCAGTATATTACATATGCCTTAAAGACGTAAAGTTGAAGTTGTATATAATCGGCTTATGTTTATAAATGTGCCCACCTATATTTTAATGCAGGAGGCATAATTAACGAAACTACGGGGTTAAAATTTTTAGGGTTAAATTAAATTTGATCAAAAAATTAAAACTGATAGCAAAATAGATATATTTATTAAATATGCGGAGTAAATTTATTTTTGGAAAATGTTATTAAAGTATTCAAGGGAAGACCATAAATATTTGGATCATAAAAGTTGGAGTTAAGTATTTTGTTGTACAGTTTAGTTTATTAGATGGGACTACCTGTGTGGACCAGTAGGGCTTTTGTTGTCCTCAACATATATGTGTTTGTGTGTAAATATGTGTATTGAAGATATTTTTGAAAGAAATGCTTTAATAAAGTTTATTGTGAAGTGTTGTGGTACATATCGTCTTTATGTTGTTGGATTTATAAAACCAAAATGTTCGTAAGTTTTTCGGAAGTAAATAGATCGAAAACGAGCTGTAATAAACGTTGATATGAAGAAGTTAGCATCCAAGAACGAGTTACAGCGAAGTAGACGTTTAGTGTTACAAGAGTAAAAGAGATTCAAAATGTGAGTTTTAACTCTCGGAAGTATGAAGAACCGTTAAACTAAGTAAAAATAGGTTTGAAAAGTAGTCGATTATAAAAAAAAAAAAAAAAAATTAAGTTTAAAAATTAAAAAGTTTAGTGTTAACAGCAAAGACTACAAACTTGACATACAGGCTTAACGAAGTCGAACAACAACATTGCAACCAAAGTGGTAATCTTGGGAGTCCCCGAAACGATTTTAGAAAATATAGAGGTAACGCTGAAAAGTAGGACACAGTGGTACTGAAACCTTGTATATAACAAGTAAAACATAAAATACATTAATGGAAGCCCGGCATAGCCAGATGGTTAAGACACTCGACCCAAAACATCACTGGAAAATTTCCAAAGTTTAGTATGTGACGGGTCTCTTAGTAGCAACTTGTTACAAGGTGTGACAAAATTTAACATCGAAGGTTTGGTTTGTTTTTAAATTACGTGCAAAACTACACTGCGCTAGCTGTCCCTAATTTAGCAGTATAAGACTAGAGGGAAGGCAGCTAATCATTATCATCACCCACCGCCGACTCTTGGGCTACATTTTTACCAACAAATAGTGGGATTAATAATGAGTCATAACACCCCCACGGCTGAAAGGGCGGCTATATTTGGTGTGACGTGGATTCGAACCCGCGGCCTTCAATATCGAAAGAAATACGTCTAGCTAATGAAGACTATGGCCTGGCATGGCCGAGCGCGTTAAGGCGTGCACTCGTAATCCGAGGGTCGCGCCCGCGTCGCGCTAAACATGCTCGCCCTCCCAGCCGTGGGGGTGTATAATGTGACGATCAATCCCACTATTCGTTGGTAAAAGAGCAGCCCAAGAGTTGGCGGTGGGTGGTGATGACTAGCTGCCTTCCCTCTAGTCTTACACTGCTAAATTAGGGACGGCTAGCACAGATAGCCCTCGAGTAGCTTTGTGCGAATTTCCAAAACAAACTAATGAAGACTACAATACGTAAACGAACCTTTTAAAATATTAATTTCGTAAGGAGAGAAATATCAATAGTGAAATATTTGTACATGTATATTTCTAGGTTTTAAGAATGGTGGAGTTTTATTCTTATTAAAAAAAATACAACAAGTAATATATGAATGTTATACATATTAGAAACGAAAATGATCCCGAAATATTGTGATCCAAGTTATATATTTTTGCTTTATAATTTAAGTAGTTTCATTCATTTGCATTTAGGTTTTTTTATAATATGGGTTATTACACTGAAATCGATCCAATTAAAATTTGTGATTTTTGTTGGATTGTAAACATATCACGTGAATGTAAGAAGTCTCAGAACGACACGGAATGAAATTTTTCAGGAATTACAATGTACAAAGTTCGATTTTACTTATTTGGTAAACTTGGCAGATAAATGATAATTTAATGTTTGATATTGAAGGTTACTCCGCTTCTAAAGGCTTGGCATGGCCGAGCGCGTTAAGGCGTGCACTCGTAATCCGAGGGTCGCGGGTTCGCGCCCGAGTCCCGCTAAACATGCTCGCCCTCCCAGCCGTGGGGGTGTATAATGTGACGGTCAATCCCACTATTCGTTGGTAAAAGAGTAGCCCAAGAGTTGGCGGTGGGTGGTGATGACTAGCTGCCTTCCCTCTAGTCTTACACTGCAAAATTAGGGACGGCTAGCATAGATAGCCCTCGAGTAGCTTTGTGCGAATTTCCAAAAACAAACAAACAATACTCCGCTTCTAATTCGATTAGACAAGAGAGAAAAGGTCGAGGCATAACAGCCTATCAAAGTCCCCTCGGTGGGCTCAGCAGATAGCTCGATGTGGCTTTGCCATAAGAAAAAGCTGTACAAAGGATGAAATATTGTTTTGTGTTTCAAAGTGTACTGGTTTTGAATGAGGCTACATATGTCAACTGAAGACAAGTTAAGAATAATGACAGAAAATTGAATAACAATATTGGTTATGCTAAGTAACAGAAAAGCACATTCATAATATTTAAATGTTGTGAATAATATCTTTTAAATAACCATGTACAATCAAAATCCGTATTTTATGCCTTGTAAGACGCTACATCGTGGAAGACGCCCCCTAATGTTGGAAAGACAATTCTAAAAAAAAATATTTTGACACCAAGCAACACCTCGATATAACCTTGACTTTTCTTCAACTCGCTGAGTAAATACAGTCAAATACGTCATATTATTCACAGTATATCAACAGTATTAGTTAAATTGAAGGTTTTATGCTATTGACAATTACAATTTGGTAGAGGCTTTTTTTTTTCATTCTCACTTTTAGTAGCACAGATAGCCCATTGTGTAGCTTTGTGCTTAATTCAAAACAACAACTTTTAGTAGATGTAAATAGCACTCTGAAAAACAAAAGCGTTAAACTTGCTTCATATAAATGTTAATAATGTTTTGAAATGTTTACACTACAATAAGGAACTGACGAAATATCTTAATTATTCTCGTTGTTTTGGTAATAAATCTACTAAAATTGCCTCTACTCTCTATATAATTACGAAAATATTTTTTTTATTTCAGACTTACCACCAACTCATTAGGAGGGGGGTGACAAATGCCTTGATCCCTCTAATAAAATTCTCATAAACAACAAAATATTCTGTTGCTTTTGTTGTTCTTTTAAAATAGAAAAAATAAAGTTAAAACTTTTTCGTTTCTTCAACGATAATGCTCGTCATCGCCAGGTGGTAAAGACACTCGACTCTTAATCCGAAGGTGGCGGGCTCGAATTCCCGTCACACCAAACATGCTCGCCCTTTCAGCCGTGGGGGCATTATAACGTGACAGTTACTCCCGCTATTCGTCGGTAAAAGAGTAGCCGAAGAGTTGGCGATGAGTGGTGATGACTAGCTGCCTTCTCTCTATTCTTATACTGCTAAATTAGGGACGGTTAGCACAGATAGCCCTGGTGTACCTTTGTGCGAAATTCGAAAAAGCAATTTCCAACAACAATCTTTTATTTCTACATACATTATAAATTCAATATTTTGTCTACTTTGTTCATATTATTCTCGGTGCAATGTAATATATAAAACGAGCAACCTATTTTAGAATATAAATTTAGAATGTTTCCTGAGGAT
Organism: Carcinoscorpius rotundicauda; assembly: GCA_011833715.1. Classification (NCBI taxonomy): domain Eukaryota; kingdom Metazoa; phylum Arthropoda; class Merostomata; order Xiphosura; family Limulidae; genus Carcinoscorpius; species Carcinoscorpius rotundicauda. The sequence continues at coordinate 124,382,678 of CM022394.1, read as the reverse complement.
GTGAAATCAATGCACTCAGTATTCTGGGACAACGCCCATCATAGGCAATGATAATTATGTGGGTCAAAACTCCAAACATACCTAAACATTTTGATGTTTAGGAGTGGTGATGTCTTGATTGGTTTTTACCTCATTTCGTGAGATTTATGCTTTTAATGTTTGTTTTTAATTATTGCTAGATGTGAAGCTATACTTCTGAAGATTTAGAGGACAAGTGGAGTGTACAAACCTTCCATTTACTTTCTTGGAAGTAATAAATATGACGCTATTGTTAAAACGGTCGTTGAGCTTCCGCTGAATCAAATTAATAACAAAAACTAACTTCACAAATTTAATAATAAGGTTTACAAACGACCCCAGTATTCCAGAAATGTATTTATTGATGTTCCATTGCTAGTGTACAGACCTATCAAGGCATAAATGTGTCGAACCAAAGAATAAGCTAATATTTAGCTATCTGTGCTTTGCTGCAGTAATTTCTTTTAAAATAGCCGTAATAATGTTTCAATTTGTGGGTAGTGTTCAGTTTTTCCTCAGTAAACTTTGCGACATCTAAACCAAGAAAAGGAATAAAATAATACATGCCAGTTTTTCTGTTATTAAAGTTAATGAAAAGTAATATCAAATGAAATAATCATTCAGTCAATACATCTCGTTTCGCAAGCTTTTGCCAATGCTTTTACTCAAACATCTGTTACAAAATAAATAATTATTGTAATTCCACCTGACACTGTTATCTGTTATCGTCCCCAAATAATTAAGTGTAAGTTTGAAGTTTCTCTCAACAGCACTGAACATGGACATCGCTTCAGAATAATTTCCAACTTTGTCTGAAAAGTAAGAAAATATGAAAAAAATTACACGTTTTTTTTTCTTCGTAGGGAACACGGGCACCACCTGGAGCACCATGGCCACTTCCAAGGTCTTGGCAGAATTCATCTACAGTTTTGACTTTATATCCCAGCACATTCTATATACAAACAAATGCCCGAGAATGTGACATCATTCGAAATGCTCTTAAACGTTATCAGCGTTATATTCTCATAGACGAAAAGAATGGTGTAACCGATACCTCGCTTTCGGTGTTAGAAGGACTGAAAGTTGAAGTGGAAGACAAATCTTGTGGATACCCAAAGCTTCCAGAGTCTTACGTTGATGAAAAATGTAAGTTTATTTAATTTTATTTTTTGTCACTCGTAATTTTATTAGTGTTTTTATTTACATTTTGGTAGTTAATAAATCTTAATTAGTTAGTAGTAATATTTTCTTTACTAATCTGTTTTCTTTTGTTTGTTTGTTTGTTTGTTTGTTTGTTTTTGAATTTCGCCCAAAGCTACTCGAGGTCAATCTGTGCTAGCCGTCCCTAATTTAGCAGTGTAAGACTATAGGGAGGGCAGCTAGTCATCACCACCCACCGCCAACTCTTGGGCTACTCTTTTACCCACGAATAGTGGGATTGACCGTTACATTATAACGCCCCCACGGCTGGGAGGGCGAGCATGTTTGGTGCGACTCGGGCGCGAACCCGCGATACGAAGCGCACGCCGTAACGCGCTAGGCCATGCCAGCTCCAATCTGTTTTCTGAGCAGTAATAAAAAAAAATATGGGCCTGGCATGCTCAGGTGGGTTAGGGCCCTCGACTCGTAATCCGAGGGTTGCGGGTTTGAATCCCCGTAGCACCAAACATGTTCGCCCTTTCAGCCGTGGGGACGTTATAATGTGACAGTCAATACCACTATTCGTTGGTAAAAGAATAGCCCAAGAGTTGGCGGTAGTTTGTGATGACTAGTTGCCTTCCCTCTGGAATTACATTGCAAAATTAGGGGCGGCTAGCGTAGATAGCCCTTGAGTAGCTGTGCGCGAAATTCAAAAACTAAATTTCTGTACTTGTATCATTTGTCTCGATTCTTCAATAACTAAAAGCTATTTATCTCGCATGCTCATTACAATTAATAAAGTTCCTTGTTCATTAGAAGTGTATCTATATTATCTGTCGTAATAAAATATTGCTAATATTATACAAAAATAATTCCTGTAACACAATTTTGGAAACAGGTTTTATAGCATATCACAATATTTTAAGGTGTTGTCTTTTTCTTTGTAAGAGAAAAAGTATTCAACTATGATGAAAACTTGTTTGTTACATGTTTGACTTTAATTATGATGTCCTGAGCTGTCTGTAATGTTTCAAAAACATAAAAAACCATCGGTGGTTCACTGATTACCCCAAAACGCAGGTAAGCACAGTTTAAAGATAACTTTTTGTCCCGGCATGGCTAAGCGTGTTAAGGCGTGCGACTCGTAATATGAGAGTCGCGGGTTCGCATCCCGGTCGCGCCAAACATCCTCGCCCTTTCAGCCGTGGGGGCGTTATAATGTTACGATCAATCCCACTCTTCACTGGTAATAGAGTAGCCCAAGAGTTGGCGGTGGGTGGTGATGACTAGCTTTCTTCCCTCTAGTCTTACACTGCTAAATTAGGGACGACTAGCACAGATAGCCCTCGAGTAGCTTTGTACGAAATTTAAAAAAAAAAGGTAACTTTTAATCGAGTTTCTTTACAAAAAGACCTAGGTTTGTTTGACAACAGAGGTCGTCCTATACACCGAAGTTTAAAGAAATGAACTGTCGTTTTATAAATGTTAAAGTATAATTTTAGACAAGACAAAAGTAGAGAATTAGTTAGCAATTTCAAAAAGTTTTGTTCTTCGTTTCCGTATTTGAATGGCCTTTGTACAAGTAGATCTAAAACCAGCTATTGCTGTGCAAGGCTTAATTAAGAATGACCACACTTTTCAAATTTATAAAATTTGATGTGAGGAGATGAAATTTATTACTGATCGTACTGATGGATGTAGGAAATGAGATTTTATGTCTCATGAGTGTGGATGATCTTTATTTTATTTGGTAACAGAGAAGACGGAAAGGCGTTGAGGAAACTGTAGAAATATTGAAAGAACAGTTAACTATCAGGGTGTGTATAATTTGGGAGGTTCTGTACAGGATCGTTTGGTGAGAAGAACGTGACATTGGTTTGACACAAGGTATTCAAGTGGTAAAAGTTTCTTTGGGTAACAAAAAGGAAGTCAGAAGTATTCGAAAAGATTATTATGGATCTGGAAACGGCGATTATTAGAAGAAAAATCTCTGAGATGTCCCAGAATCAGTGGAAAATTAATACGGTCATAAAGTTCCTTAGTTGGACTTATTGTATAGATGGAGATAGGATATCCATAGGATATGTAACTCAAGAACCTGTTGGTAAAAGGGAAAAGATTCTTGCATTTTAATCATGGGTCAGATGAATTCAAATTAAGGCTTTATATGTAGACAGACCCAGTAAGTTCCTGTCAATCTCCAAAGCAGGTGGGAGTCATAAAGAGACTTGTAGTTCAAGACTGGTCAAGTAATGTGTTTTTTTAAGTATGACTCCAAGATATCTGACTGTATTAAAACACTGCACAGAATAGTACTGATTCAGATATCAAACATTTTACAGGTCTCAACATGGCCAAAATGAATTTTGTTGGAATAAAGTTAATGTCTTTGGTTGTAATTAATGGTAAAGTTCAGGAGTCACTTTGGAAAAAAATGTGTTGACTTTGGTATAATAGGAGTTTGTTAATCATGATCATTTTCTTCCAGGCAAGAGTAAGAGTTAAGTCATTTTGCATTGTGAAAGAGATGTACTGGAGATTTGTGGATGGACATATGAGCACTATAGAGAGAATTTAAGGCACAGGTGGCAGAACCAAACCTTGTGGAGTTACTGTGTACAACAAAAGATAAGGAAAATTAGCTCCTTTTATGAAGATATTTGCTCCTATTCAAGGAGAAGTGTATAAATTAGATGGAGTAAGTGGAAATACCATATGTATGGACCTTGTAGATGAGATCACAATGTCAGAGTGAAAAGCTTGTTTTATATGAAAGTTTAACTGAGTCAAAATTACTTTAAATGGTGGCCAAACATCTTAGGATCTGATCCGTTAGCTAAGGATGAAGATGAAGCTAACTTGAGTACGAAGGAGTAAGCTGTGGTCAACAAGAAGTGTATGTGATCTGTGAACAAAAATTATTTTAAAGTTTTATTAAGAACAGTTGTCTGGTTGATGGAAAGATATAGTGTGTACTAGATGTTTCACAGATTTTCAAAAGAGTAAGGTAACTGTTTTCCAAGAAACAACATAAAACCTGTACAAATTTGTGCAGCATCACCATACTGGAGTATGCTAAGAAATATAAATGCATTATATTTACCACCCAGACCAAGGACAACACATAGATAAAATATCAAATATTCTAAATTCTATTCAAAGAGTGTCAGTCAGATAAGTGATTTTTTTTTTCCAAGTTTTGAAATACGTTTCAGAAACAAAGTTTTAGACAGTGTATTTTAAAGAACTTACATTGAAGGCTTTGTAAAAGATTTTTCAACATGTTTTCACTTTTGTTTTCTTATCCGCATTTCAAATATCCAATGGCAATTAAGTTTCCTTATAAGCAAAGCAAATACTATTTTAACTAAATTATTTAAATTGTAGATTCTAAATAGTATTAATAATGTGTACTTTTATGTACCATAGAAATGTGAAATAATTTGTATCTTGTAAATGTTTTTATAGATTCAATTGACGTTCCAACATCAGGTCTTGCTGTTATCAAATCTAGAACAGTATGGGGAGCATTAAGAGGTAAGAACAATCGTCTGATATTGTAACATTTCATTTGTTTCATATTAATTTTGGTTGTAACAGTTGTGTACAAGTTGTTTATCAAACATTTCTTGACAGAAACAGCAACGAGATGGCTACATTGATATAAGAACAACTATCTCGCCGACAAGGAGGCTGAAATGAAGAATTCATAATGAGAAACAGCCAGAACAATAAATTTTAATATTATACTTTGCTCCTTTGGCAAGGTTTTGTGTTTTTTTTTCCTTTTTTGTTTTTTGTTTTTACTGTAAAAACACGTTGTGAAGCCACCCAAGTTCCTGAAAATTGTGGACGGTTGAGGTCCAACATGCAGATGTAGATAAAAAAGAACATTTAACCACAACTATAAGCACACACAAATTTGTACAGTGTATATCCCTTTAATTTCTGTGTCCTTAGCCACACACATTCATTATTGAATTTATTTAAATTAATAAAATGGTATTATATTGGTTTAGTTTACAGTCGGAACTCTGTAAATTTTTCTGTATTAAACATTATTTTAATTGTGGCAGGATTAATCTAAATCAGTCTTGGAGTGCTCTTCGTACTCCATAGTAAAATTATAATTAAACATAAAAAAAAAAACGTGAATGAAATGTGTGAACTAATGAAGAGCTTGTGTAAAATTAAGTACATGCCACTCGCAACAAAATTGAACTATCAATAATAGCATTGTATTGATCATAATCAATATTAAATGAAAGAAAAAATCATAAATTCTTTCTTTGCGAGTGTTTGTTTTTAAGAAGAATAAACATTTTTGTAGCTTTCTGTTTGTTAAACAAGGTTTTGAACTCCACCCCTGGGCTGGATACTCAGTAAATCAATACATCTTACAGTCATTATAGGTTTTAATTGTCTTTTCTATTGATATATGACATTACGTACTTAAATCCATTTTCTTATGATGAACTAGCCTTATTAGTTCATAAGTTGTTTCACTTACTTTGTGATAAATTTTCTTTACCTTACAAAATTGTAGGGTATGTATCATGTAAACTGGATGTTAATGTTTTTCTGAGTTCTACATCTGAAATGGATGTTACTTTCTGTTAATAGTTTGGTCAAGGAACTCATCTGCTGTTTCATATCTACAATGGACTACCATACACTTATAGCATGGTCCATGCAGAGATGTTGCTGTCTCTTTACGGGTTGTCAGCTACAGAGTGTATATACAAAGCTTTGACACTTTCAGACCACATTAATTTAAACTTTTGAGGATAAACTTTTGTATTTGATTTGACAGCCAAGATTTAGCATTTACATATCCAGTACTTTTACGTATTTTTTTTTATTTTGGCGTTTATTCTCAAGTGAAGTTTATTTGTACACTTGTATTCAGATACATTTTTATAATAGTGTAGCTGCTACACAATCAGTCTTCTTCCAACCTTACTAACGTATTTTATTTTTATTTTGTCTCTGTACAGCGTTAACACAACTCTAATTTTTACGGAGATTGCGCGCCAGTAATCCTTAGTTTTGACAAAATATTTTTAATCGATGTTTAACTGTAAGCACCTGTTCCATGCTGATTCTTTGCTTTATTTACTAGATTCTCTGAAAATTGGAAAGTAAACTATTCTACTTGCACATAATCATCATACTTTTGAAGGGTAACAATGATTTTTTTTTTAGTTTTGATTAATGGCAGATACTAATCATGAACAGCCTGCATTGTAACAGTTGTTTGAGTCATGAATATTAATAGTACAACTGAGTGTTCTTGGCTTTAACAACTAACAAGGTTTGTTTTTTTCAATGTTTGCTATTTGGTTGACATCCTTGAGGAATTCATGTGTTCATTACAGAATAGCTCCAAGAATATAACGACTAGATACGTTTAACTTCCATAAATTAATAAATTTTTAACATTGACAACAAACTGTAACCCATATCATAAAATAAACAAAAAACATTCAAAGATGTAAAGTAGGAGATCAACCAGCTAGTTATTTTATTGGATTTCGTATTTTGTAGTCAATTCTTTTTGTATAAACACAAATAGATATGAAGGATAAGATATTAGTTATGTCATCTTAGTTATTGTAGCTGAATTAATATATAAATGCCTTAAAAGCACACATGACTAGTATGTATTATTCAGCTGCTGTTTTCTGAGACTCAGACTTATGAGACTTTGGCTCAGAACTGTAGTTAAGGTGATGTAGTCGGGGCAACTACTTCAGGAACAAAGCAGCAGAGTGCAGTAAAATGACCAAAATGGATTAATATGAAACTTGCAAAGGGGTGCAAACATGATGACGTGCCCTTGACACTAAATCTTTTATTATGGTTTTTATCAGGTTGTACATAAAACGTTTAATAGAAACTATAATTTCATGAAAAATACAGACTTTACCAATACAAAGATGTCTTTCTTCCATCTATAAACAAATGTCTAACGAAGTAGGAGATGATTTATGATAATTAAAATATTCAAGTTGTGGAAATTGCAAAAACACCATAATTATAAGTTTGTTTTGAAAATTGAATAAATAAATTATTTACTTACTATGACACAATGATGAGGTTTAAAGAATGTAATAAAACATTGAAGCCTTTAACTTTAAAAGCTGTATTTTCAATCTGTAGAAACTTGTCTAGTTCTATATGAGTTTATGAAATCATTACTTATTATAATATATTCCATTGCTGTATTTTTGCTGTCATGTTTTCAGGTGAGAACATTTAACCACAGCTCATTTTTCTCATTTTTTTTACATTGATGTTCTTTTATCTGGATTATGAAAACAACTCAAGTTATGGAATGTTCTTCTTACAGCTCTCGAGACTTTCAGTCAGTTGGTGTATCAAGACAAGAACAAAGCAGTAAGTGCTCAGTGAAGCTGTCACATTTTTCAGTTAGAATGGATTTATGTAGATAGGTGATGTTTCTGATGCCGTTGTTACGTATTTTTTATGTTTTATGTTCTTTGTAGACTAAACGCAACAGAAAAAAGCAGATAACAGCTTGTATAATTTATTACACTAAACTATTAACAAATATAACAGATATAACATAAATTATATGATAACAGTGACAGATATTAAGTTACAACATTCGAAATTAATTACAAAACAAAATACTAGTTTCAAACTTCAAAATTAATCACAATACGAAATGGTACTGGCCTGTATCTAATATAATGATATAAAATGAAAGTCTCAAATTCCAGTCTAGGGTGTGAATTTGGTCCTACGAAGAAATTCCGAAGCTTAAATGAAGAAGTTCAGAAACAGTTCACAGTTCAATAAATTCGTCGACTCTCAGCACAAGCAGTAATTCAGATGAATCGTAGAGATTGACGAAATAAAATCACAGCGTCCGTAGATCTAACTTAAGTCACAAATCCAAGTTGAATAATCACAGCAAACACTTAATCTTTCTCAAATAACTGACTCTCTTCTTTTGAAATAAAACTGTCTGACTCTCCTCTCTTCTTCGAATAAAAACTGATGTCTGAATCTATCTTGTCTCTCGCATCTTCGTCTGTTTATATATTGTAGGCCTAGACCCCTCGAATAACCGCGAACTTTCTACAGATCACCAGAGCAATCCCCGCATGTCCGTTCTTGTACGAGACTACACGTCTAGACACGAAGTCACCAGCACTTTATTTACAAACGTATGATTGTTTTATATGCAAAAACGGCTCGTTTGGGTTCAGAAAATATTTTAAATAGAAGGTCGAAACGTTGTTCGCTCTTCTATTTAAAATATTTTCTGAACCCAAACGAGCCGTTTTTGCATATAAAATTCTCAACAAGTGGGTTTCTCGACATCACTGAAACATATGATTGGTCTACTTAATTCAAGAAAATTCTAAATGTTACCCTAAATGAATAACAAAATATTAGTTTAAACTTCGAAACAATAATATAAATATGGAAAAATGAATAATAGAAATGAAAATTTAAACACAACACGACATGTTGTCGCTTACAAAATATTTACACGTCCTTTACATAACACCGTATTCTAAAGTTTCAAGAAATTTACATATCTTTGAGAAAAAACATATATTTTGGAAATAAACTTTTAAAAATAATGTTGAAATGGGGAATTCGAAACATGCAGATTAAGTTCACAAAAGTGCCTTCCATCAAGAGGTTAAATCTCGCAATTCATGAAGCCATGATTGAGTGACTTTTTTTTCTACATGTAATTAATACATGTTTAAATATAAAATTTAATATAGGATATCTTATATTAATAACATTTAGTTCGTGTATAAAACTTAATTTTTCAAGTTTTTTGTAAGTTTTCTTTTTAAATTAAAATCAGTGTTGTGGCATGTTACTTGATATTTTACGGTACGAGTTTATTATGTTATTTGACATACCTTTTTTTCCAAATGTTTTTGTTGTCACGAGCAAAACATTTCTTCTGAGTCAAACCATGTATTTATTTTAATCATTGAAGAATTTGTACTTTTTTGCAAATCCAAAACCAATTGTGTTTCGATTCACATCTTCATACAAATACATTCATTGTAAAAGAGATCTTTATGTTTCCTCCATTGAGATGTCTCTAAATATCATTGTGTGTGTGTGTACTTCTAAGTGTCTTCACATATAAGAAGAACAAAGGATGCACACAGACTAAGGTGATTATATAAAAAAACAACAACAAAGTATTAATCATTTACAGATATCACAAAACGATGAAACATAAGTACATTTAAATGTTTATAAACATCACAGAACAAGGGACCAAGATATTCAGGTGTCTACATACATCAAAAGTTAGAGACATGTTGAGATGACCATTTAGGCATTTACAGATATCAAAAACAAGAAACATACAGAATTTAGATGTTCACAGATGTAAGAAAGGAAATGTTTACACCTTCAATAATCACAGACGTCACAAAATAAAGGCAGATATTTACAGACTTGCTAAACAAGGAGACAGAAATGTTATAGGCAGCTCTAACTCTTCCAATAGGTCTACTGCTTGTTTAAATGGACTAGTTTTGCACAAGAATACATGTCTACCTCTTTCATGTAGACATGTACACATTGTTGTGGAATAATTCTGAAAGAAAATCACCTGTTTACTAATTATTGCTCTATTAGTCATACGAGAAGCTAATTTTATTGATATAGCAAAATGGACAATTTTTCATCCACAATAAATAATCCAAACTACAATAGATGTTTTTTTATTTCTTTACCCTGTTGAGTTTAGTTACTACTATCCACCATTTTGATATCTAGTATGGATAATTTCCTCTCCCATTGCTGGCAGAAGTATTCTTTTTCTGGCAAGACTTGCTGAAGACAAAGAAAGCACAGTCATATTGACATATGTTATATTATATGTATGTCGCTAGTGTATTTTCTGTCAAGCGTGTTTCACTACCCCCTTTTATAAATATTTTAAGCTAGCATGAATCATATAACTATACGTTAGCTAAGATATTTTTAACATTGTGTTCTTCTTTCAGTACCGTATTAATGTTACCAGCATCGAAGATTATCCACGATATACGTATCGTGGTATCCTTTTAGACACTGCTCGCCATTTTCAACCAATGAAGACTCTCAAACAAAATTTGGTAAGAATTTCTTTCCAATTTAACAGGTATGTAGATATTAAGGTAGCGATGGAACAAATAATGCTTTAACATGACCTTTATTCTTAACAATTTGGTTACAAGTCTCTTTCAGGAGAATGATGCTGTAATGCTGCTGTGGTTTTGTTATTTCTAACAAGATGTAAGTAGCTTCTGTAGCTTTTCTTTGTTGCTCTTCTATCTCTCGTTTGACATTTTTAATTTCCTTTCATTTAGACAGGTGTTTTGCTTTCTCAGCATGTGCTACTGTTGCACTGGTTGTATTGGGTCTTCTGACAATGTTGCACTTTCCTGAAGAAGACTTGCAGGTGAAACATTGAGAAAATAAAGATCTGTTTATAGCATTCTTAATGTTGTTCCTACTCAAGTATCCATTGGTCAATATGAATAATACTTTCTAGATAAAGTTTTGTTATTAGTTAAAAACAAATGTAAATACTGACAGTTTTATTCTGAAGTTTTTTCTCAAATGTAGTGTTGTGCACAAAGTACATAGTTACCAAAGTCAATTTTTTCATACAATTTTATTTTAGATACATAAATTTCTTTGTCTCTATTTCACATTACATCTACAATTATCATATTTCTCAATTGTGATTTTCTATAGCAAAATAAATGTATGCTTTACTGTTGTAGTTTAATTAGAGTGAGTAAACAGTACTTGAATTGTTGGTAAGTTTTTTTGTTGGCGTGGATTGAGCATCAGTTATAAACATGAGTGAACTTGAATCACAAGTTATGTGATATATATAAATAGGTAACTCACAGCTGTTTTAGGGTAGAGAAGGGGTGTTGATGGTTTGATAAGGTCTGTCCTTTAAGTCCACTTGTGCACCTGTCAAAAGAAGCTTATAATAAACCATAATTGTTCCTGTATCTTTTAGTGTTTTTTTTATGTGATTCTTTGAGAGTTTATCTCAAAATGTCATTGAGGTTGTACATTACATTACATGGCTTTCATAGTTTAGAAAATGAGAGATCATTTGGTTTTTTGAGAATTTTTTTGAAGTATAAAGTTTCTTAGTTCTGTTAATAATTCAGTGGTATAATATAAAAGTGTACTCTATCCTAAATTTAACAGTTGTCAGGTTATAATATACCATCATTTATGGACGACAAGGAGCCTAATGGTCCAGAGCTTGGCCATCCCATCGACTAAACTTTAAAAATAAGACACCTGAAGTTATGCAACCCTTACCACTCCTTATTTATCCAACCTCACCTTAAATGTTCTCAAATTTACTGCATCCATCACATCCAAAGGCTACCCATTTCAAAAACCAATCATCCTTTTAAAAAATAAAACTAATAAGCTTAAGATGACTCCTACCCTAAAAAATTTATTTTTATGTACCCAAGGCTTACTGCTCTTACTATTAAGTACCAAAAACAGTGATGCAGCGAAACGTTTATTTCCCTTTGTAAGTGTAAAAACCTCAATCAGATTCATATCTAACTCTTCTTTTATCAAATGAATATAATTTTTGAGGCCTTAACCTATTCTTTTATGATAATCTTTTATTTTGGGTATCATCTAATAGACATCCTTCAAAGTAATTTGAACAATTCAATGTCCTTCCTAAGGTCATGAGCCCAAGACTGAATATAATGCTCTAAAAATGGTCTAACCACCAACATAGACAATGAAATTATTACATCTTTAGACTTGTTTTCAGTGCTTCTGTATGTACAACATAGAATGCTATTCTTTGTACCACTAACAACAATATATTTCTTGGATGACTTAAGACGGATCAATCAGAATGTGGAGATACTTTTATTCCCATGAAAATTATAATAATAATTCAGATTATGGTAACCCAAATGTATTACTTTACATTTATTAAAATTAAATGCTATCAGCCATTTATTCACCAAACTCGCAGAATAACCCAAATCCTTTAAAGCCACAACATTGTCCTCACATCCAACAATACCCAAAACCTTAGTATCATCTGCATATTTAACTAATTTTACCATTCTTTAATTTTTGTCATTCGTCTAAATAAAAACAGAGGAAGATCTTAACTCTAAGTCCTGAGGTTTCCTGTTATAACGTTAATCCAGTTTGACTGAATTCCATTTTTGACAACCCTCTTCTTTTTCTCATCCACCTATTTTTTCTAACCAATGAGCCAACTTATCCCTCACACTGACGGAAAGAACTGGTTTAATTAACAAGCTTTCTTTGTGGCATCAATTAAAGTCTTTTCTAAAATTTCATAGACACAACATTTACAAAAACAGTAACTTCTTCAAATAAGGTAAAAAGGTTAGTTGGCAAAAGTTCCTGTAGTGAAATTATGTTTCATAGTATAAACAGTTTAAACTTTGCCAAATAACTTTTCAAAGTGTCTTTTATCAGATTTTGAATAATCTTTTCCCATAACTGACGTAAACCCAGGCCTATATTTATTGAGACTCTTTTAGTCGCCTCCATTCAAAAGAGAAATAATATGCCCACTTTTCAACACTAACCTTTATTTCAAAAAAATTTCTGTCGCTAAAATTATCTACATTTAAACGAGTTTGAGTTTTTTCTGGTGATGTATAGATTCAAAGATTCATGGGATGATATGAAAGTGTATTTCAAGCTAAATTTCAGGGCTTCAGATTTGTCATGGTGATGTGAAGTGTTTCAAATGATTTTTAAGAGTACATATTTGCATTAAATCTCTTTTTATAACTTGCCACTCTTTGCAAAGAAAATGTCATCTTGGAATGTTGATCTGTCTTTAAAAACTAAATTCTCTAACTTCTTGTAGGCTTGGCATGGCCAGGTGGTGAAGGCATTCGACTCGTAATCTGAGGGTCACGGGTTTGAATCTTTATCACACCAAATGTGTTTGCCCTTTCAGAAGGGGGGAATTTTAATGTGATGGTCAATCCCACTATTCATTGGTAAAAAAAAATAACCTTAGAGTTGGTGGAGGGTGGTGCACACAAGCTGCCTTCCCTCTAGCCTCACACTGCAAAATTAAGGACAGGTAGCACAGATAACCCTCGTGTAGCTTTGTGCAAAATTCAAAAACCAAACCAACTTCTTGTAAAAGTGAAATTTGTAAGAAACAATCAAGCATCTTTAGTTTCAAACCTAACTTTCAAATTGAACTATTTCCACAGTTTTTGAAAACTTTGAATATTGGATGAAGTGAAATCACAACTTTGGCTACCTATACATTTATGTGTTAAAAGTATAGGCTTTTCTTTGTCTCTACAGGATGCAATGGCATATAACAAGTTCAACGTATTTCATTGGCACCTTGTTGATGATCAGTCATTTCCGTTCGAGAGTAAACGTTTCCCTAATCTGACAGTGTTTGTAAGTTATTTTGTTATATCATTTTTTTAATAATTATTGCTAATATTTTATATCTTAGATTAAAAATTCTTCTTTGAGTGGAATGAAGGTTTCGAATTATGAGGGAAAACCTTAAATCTATGGTACCATAGTTTACACTAATGGTTGTAGTTGAAATTTAGCTAATCTTTTGCTTTGTATGTTAATGTCATTCAATCACGTTTTAACTGTAAATAAATTGAACTTTGTACCTAAGAAGTTATGGATGTACAACTTTATTTTCTTTAAAATTTATAAGCGTTATTTTTTTTAACTGTAGCAAATTTTTTATCACATTTTGATTTAACATAAAGTGTAAATTACTGCAAGTTAACCATAATCTGTGTTTAGCACTTGGGAAAATAAGACTAAAATACTAGCTCTATAACAGTACCTCTTGGTGTGGATTCCTGTACGTGGTGAGGGGACCTTTCAGGGAAGGTTCTGTTCTGTCTGGTTTCCTTTTACATTTTTGCTGTTCGTGGCGACCCGTGAAGGGAAAGAGAGGATCCTGGTGGTTGAGGGGTCCAATCCTAACACACCACTTTGGCCTCGAATTTCTATAGACGGGCGGCCTTTGGGTGGCCCTCCTTGAGTCAATCGGCTGGTCCTCTTGGGCTAGAGTCAACCAAGTACCAGTGTTGGAAGTTCTCAACGGGTGTTGTGTACATTGTGCCTGATGCTAGTGTTTGGGTATAGTGCTCACGAAACCCTGGCGTTGCTGCATTGTCCTTGCATGACTTTGTAGTGCATCCCCTCATCGGGCTCCATGGTGGGTGGGGTCAGTGGGTACCGAAATGTTTCCTTTTTCCAATCGATCCTCCAAAAAATTTAAATAAAATTGTGAAAAAAAGTCAATTGGTAATCGACCACGTCTTGAAGACTCTGAACAGCAATCTTCAACATCAGTAACACACGCACCTCATTTTCTTCTATTACATTTTCTTTCAGAAAAACCTTTAGGGCAAATGTCCCCCTTTTTTTTATTAAGAAGGGAATTGCTGGCACTCCAAAGTCAGTAAAGAAGCTTCGAGCTGGAGACATATTGGTTGAAGCATCCACATCCCAACACAGTGAATTCCTCTTGAATTCAAAGGCAATTGGGGATATACCTATTGAGGTTAAACCTCATGCTACTTTGAATTCTTCATGAGGAGTTATTTTTGAGAGGGATTTGAAGAACGTTCCTGAGTCGGAGATTCTCGCTGGTCTCTCCACTCGCAAAGATGGAGTTACTCTACCAACAGATACCCTTGTTTTGACATTTACTTCATCACCTGCACCTGCCACCATCAAGGCAGGTTATCTCATTTGTAGGGTACGGCCATAAATTCCAAACCCTCTTCAATGTTTCCAATGTCAGAGATTCGGCTACTCAAAGACATCATGTGGTTCCCTGATATGTGCTCCTTGTGGGGGCAAGGACCACGATGCCTATAAATGTGACATGGACCCACATTGCCTCAACTGCAATGGTTATCACCCCTCTTTCTTTCGTTCTTGCCCAAAATGGTTGGAGGAAAAAGAGGTGCAGCATTTGAAAACGATACATAACATTAGTTATCCCAAGGCTTGGAAACTGCTGCCCACCACTCCATCTCAGACATATGCTGCTGCACTTCATTCCACAACTACAGTGGGAGTGCAAACAGATCTTTCTGTGCCTCCAAGAGAATCATTTTCAAAACAAATGAAAAGCCTTTTGATCTCCGTGGTTAAAAAGGTTGAATCGACTTCCACAACCATCTCTGTTCCTCTCATATCTTCCAACAAACCTCAAGATCCACATCCTTCAGTTTCAAATACAGGCATTTCTTCTGATACTTTTTTCTCCCACCCCAAGAGGCAAAACAATTATTCGTTCGCGTCCTCAGTCACTGGACTCCCCCTTCCAATAACAAAGACCTGCCCACTCGACCCAGGACAGAATCTATGGAGGTTTATAGACCTCCTCCGACTTAGGACAGTAAAGAAAAAGACGTGGTTATAAACAAAAGGGTTCTCCAGCCACTTCACCTACCCGTCCTTAAAAATGGCCACCTTGATACAATGGAACTGTCGAGGTTTACGTTCTAATCTGGATGATATCAAAACACTGATTGCTTCCAACCATTCTGTTTGTCTTTCCTTATAAGAAACATTTCTCAAACCTGCTGATACAGTCTCCATTTGGCAGTTTTCTCTGTACAAAAATGACAGGCTGTGTGATGGTCGAGTACATGGAGGGGTGGCACCATTGGTTGATCAACATGTGCCCACCCTGTCTTTGTCACTCAACACATCCTTGGAGGCCGTAGCCATCCGTGTTTCCTTGGGTCATACCATCACTGTTAGTTCTCTGTACCTCTCCTGGAGAGACATATGATCAATCAGACCTTGATGCTGTCGTTGAACAGTTGCCGTTTCCATTTCTAATCCTGGGGGATTTTAATGGACATCATCCCCTCTGGGGAAGTGCTGTTATAGATGGGAGGGGTCGATCTGTAGAGCGGATGCTTTCTGATCACAATCTTTCTCTTTTCAATACTGGTTCTTCCACTTACTTTCATGCACGAAGTCAGTCCTTTACTGCTATTGATCTCTCGGTTTGCTCCCCTTCATTATTCTTCCATTTTTCATGGAGGGTTGACAGTAATCCACTAGGCAGGGATCATTTTTCGATTCTTTTGAGAGAGACTGGCCGTGGTCGATGCCACCCGACCCACGTGCCCTGGTGGAAGCTGGATCAGGCAGACTGGTCCACTTTCACTGCTCTCACAGAACTTGATCCTGCCATCGTAAATCAACCATCAATAGACGACTGTGGCAGCAGTAACTGGATGTATTATAAAAGTAGCTGCTCAGTGTATTCCTAAAACCTCGATACGTTTTCCACGATATCCTCGTCCATGGTTGAATCCTGCTTGCCACTTAGCACGAAAGGCTCAAAAATGGGCCTGGGATACTTTTCGTAGATATCCCATACTTTCAAACTGCTTCACTTTCCAATGGGCCCGTGCACATGCTAGGTGGGTAAGACGTCAAAGCCATAAGGAAACTTGGATTAAGTTCACAACTTGCATATCTTCTACCACCTGTTCCAAGGTCATATGGGACAGGATTTGAAAGGTCAGTGGGCACTACACTTCTGTCCCCCTCTCGATCTTACTCTCTGGTGGTCAGGAGGTGGCTGATGTCTGGAGTATTGCTGATACTCAGAGTGAAAGCTTTTGCCAGGTATCTAGCATTTCTGCTTGTTTTTCCACCTTCTTGGCCATCAACACTCGGGCAGAGCGATCACCTCTTTCCTTTCGAACTGACTGTTTCTTTGACTATAATTGTACCTTTACCCTGGTAGAACTGAAAATGGCCCTTCATCAGTCTGCCAGTACATCTGTTGGACCTGATGATGTTCATTATGACATTCTGCACCATCTATGTCCTTCTGATTGTCTTTAACCAGATCTGGCAGGAAAATGTTTTCCTGATGCCTGGCACCAGGCTATTATTTTACCTTTCTCTAAGCCAAAGAAAGATCCTAAGATACTTTCAAATTACCATCCAATTGCTTTGACGAGCTGTCTCTGTAAGATCTTGGAAGGATGGTTAATGCTAGTCTTGTTTGGTTCCTCGAATCAAACAATCTCCTCTCGCCCACCCAGTGTTGGTTCCGGCGACAGCACTTTACCACAGACCAGCTAATTCGTCTTGAAACATCTATAAGAGAAGCCTTTCTTAAACGCCAATATCTTGTTTCAATATTTTTTGACATAGAGAAGGCTTACGACACAACATGGAGGTATGGCGTTTTGCGAGACCTCCATACATATGAGTTACATGGCCATTTACCCATGTTTGCTAATTTTTTTTAATTGACCCTTTCCCGTTCTTTTGTACAGGAACTTGGAGTCCCTCAAGGCTGTGTATTGAGTGTCACACTTTTCAGTATAAAGATGAATGCCATCACTGACCAACGCCCTCTTGCTGTTGCAAATGGGCTGTATATCGACGACTTTCACATCTCATGTCAGTCGTCGAACATGAAATATATTGAGCGGCAACTACAAACTGCCCTCAGTCGTGTACTGAAATGGACTATGGCAAACAGCTTTAATTTCTCTCTCTAAAATCGTATGCATGCACTTTTGCCGTCAAGGGGGGTATTCACCCTGATCCTGAACTTCATATTGGTGAAGTTTTGCTGCCAGTGGTCCCGGAGACTAAGTTATTGGACTTATCTTTGATCGTAAACTGACTTTTATACCACACTTAAAGCAGCTTCGGGTCAAATGCACAAGAGCACTGAACTTTCTCCGTGTCCTCTCTTCTACCAGTTGGGAAGCAGATCGATGTTCAATGTTAAAGGTATATTGTGCTCTTATTCGATCAAAACTCGACTATGGATCAATGGTTTATGGCTCTGCCAGACCCTCGGCCTTAAAGATGCTGGACCCCATTCATCACCAAGGACTTCGATTCTGCGCTGGGGCTTTCCGTACCTCTCCAGTTCAAAGCTTATAGTTGAATCTCATGAACCTTCTCTGCACCTTTGCCGTTTGCAACTATCTTTACAATATACTTCGAAACTTCATTCCATACCAAAGCATCCCACCTGGGAATGTGTTTTCCATCCTTGGTGGGCAGTACTTTTTCAGAACAGACGATCTGTCATTGCTCCATTTGGCCTTCGCATTCGGGTGCAATTGGATGAATTGGGTCTGTCCTTGGATAACATTGCAGATTCCATGGGTCAGCCCATCCCACCATGGCTTATTACAGCCCCCAAATGTGACCTTTCTTTCAATCACCTAAAAAAAGGCAGATATGCCAGATTGGAAGTACCGTCTTTTATTTTATGAATATCTTTCGAACAATCATTTAGTTCCCATTTATACGGATGGTTCCAAATCAGGTAATTCGGTGGGCTCTGCTGTGGTTCAGTTGTTGCACACAGAATCCCCTCTACAGCTTGCTCTGGATCATATTGTAGCTGAGCAGTACTCCAACTTCACTATTTATACTGACTCGCTTAGTTCTCTACTGGCCTTGGAATCGCTTCATGTTGGCTCACATCCTGTTCTTGCTGATTATTAAAAACCGACTGGCCCATTTCTCATTAACAGCTACTTCAATCCAGTTTTTCTGGATACCAGGCCATGTTGGTATTTGCGGGAACGAGCTTGCAGACATGGCAGCTAAATCTATCTGCTTCAGCACTATCACTTCTGTGCTTATTCCGTACATGGACTATGATCTTGTCTTCAAGGCTCGGCTCCATGCAAGCTGGCAGTCCACTTGTAGTGAGCAACGCAACAAGAAGCTTTTTCAAATCAAACCCTATATTGGACTTTGGCCATGGAAGGAGGAAGTTGTTCTCACTAGGCTATGCATTGGTTACAGTTCTTTTAACTCATCGTTTTCTTTTATCTGGAACTGATGCACCAATGTGTAGTTTGTGTAACACTCAAATCACTATCAGCCACGTTTTACTTTCTTGCCATCGTTACAATTCTCAACAATGGCAATATTTTAAACATATTTTTCCCAGGGTCAGTCTGTAACATTGGGCGGAGTTATTGGTGATGGTGACTCTGTCCACCTTGATCACGTTTTTAATTTTTTAATGGCCATTAATCTTTTTAATCTCATTTAAGTGTTGCATATTTATTCATTACACCTTTTTAATTGTGGTTCCTTCTTTACAGCTTTAATCTCTCTCATTCAATTTGACATTGGACAATGGCCAGAACATTAAATAACTCGACACCAGGACTGGAAAGGCCAACTTCAGGTGACTAACGCTACTGTTTGAACTACTCGTTAGTCGTCCTGGCAAGTTGTTATTACACTTTTGCTGCATATCATTTCACACTTTTACTACTTTACTTTTTAGTACTGGCCATAATGACTCATAATCCAGAACCAGGACTGGAAAGACCAACTTCAGGTGACTAACAGTGGTTTTTATACTTACCTGTTTGTCTTCCTGGCAGGTTATGATCATTACCATTCTGCTGCAGGTAGTCCTTTACAACTTTGTTGACTGGATGTCGACATTGGTTTTCACACCATTTTCTGTTTTGAATTGCTGTTTTGTTTTTACCTTCATTTACTTTTGCAAATTTTACTCCATTTACTTGACTTTTATCTTTTTACTGGACATTTGGCTTCTCATTATTACAATTTTGCTGAGTGTCTTTTAAAACTTCTATTCTTTTACATTTTGATAATAGCTGCTATGACACATAACCCAGAACCAGGACTGGAAAGGCCAACTTCAGGTGACTGACGGTGGTTCTTGAACTTACCTGTTAGTCATCCTGGCAGGTTATGATCATTACCATTTTGCTAGAGTAAATACCTTACAACTTCTTATACTCTGCTTTCTCTCTTAACGTTGTAGACTAGGTGTCAACATTGGTTTTATACTTTTTTGTTTTACCTTCATTTCCTTTTATGTCTACTATTACTTTGTTTTTACCTTTTTACCAGATGTTTGACGCAGATAGCCTCGCTGCTTTGTGCCATAAAACACTAAATCAATCAATCAATCAAACCATAACAGTAATAAAGTGAAACTAACAAATCAGTTTGAATTTTAAAGGAAGGTAGAAGTGAAAGAAAAAATATAATTTATTAAGAAGCACAAATAGAATGCCATCTTAGAAAAATACATAAAATAATAAGCTGTGAACAAAATAACATCTTAAACATGGTATTATATCTTCCTTTTGTAACTAAATGATTGTGTTTTTATATTATATAAAGTGAAATACCCATCTACTAATGGTGGAATATTTAAACTTAAAGTTTAACAGAAGTTGCATATTTCTGAGTAGTAGCTTGAACAAAACTTTATCTCCAGAATTTTAAAATTATAATAAAGCTTCTTCATAGATACATTTTCTGTTTGCTTTCCATCTACCAACAGATAAAGATTGAGTTAATCCCATCCTTTAACACCCGACATCTCATTGATCAGGAGAAAAACAGTAGTTGTGGGAGAAACAATCCTGGAACTTTAATATTTTAACCCTTAAACTCTTAAAAATATTCATTATCTAAAGCCTCAACCTGCAAAGACTGTTTGTTTGAGATTAGCTAAATAGGCTGGGACTAATTAATCCAGAATCTTCACAGAAAATAAACAGGGTTAAATTGAAGTTTGATCTTTTTAGGACATTTTTCTATAGTTCATGGTATTTATGTACAAATTGTGGGTGAGACTGGCCCAATAGACTCAGAGGAATTGTGGTGCAAACAAACGCACATTTCATCTTTATTATACACGTAGATAGAGAGATTATTTAACATGAATTGTTGTCTGAGTTATACTTGTTCACATAAGTTCCAGCAGTTTGTTTTTCTAAAACTATATTGGTGATACATGAGATAATTTAACATGAGATATATAATTTTTTCATTACATTTACATTGCACTACAAAATGCAGATTACTAACACTGGTTTACAAAAAAATATATTTTGTTTGTCTGAGGCAAGAATGTGAATAGGTGTTTTTTACTAATTTGGGTGTGCTGAATTCAAATTTATAAACAGTTTTGCTCTATCACCTCTAGTTTTCTGGCTTTTATAGTCTCATTTTAGTATATACAGAGTATATACGTGCTTATTTCAACAGTTGCAGCAGCTTATTACAGATAAAACAGGATAGATAAAGAACATTGACGGAATAAATATACTTGGATGACACATTGTACACAATTCATAGTACTGCAGACAGTTAGAAGTGTGTTTTCTTAGATGATATGGTGTATTTTGCCTCCAGGATGTCACGCAAGAGCATCCAGCAGAAGTCTCCCATCATGCTGGAGTTCCACTTGCCTTGGTAGTTGCTCTCCATCTTCGTAATGTCTTGGTGGAATCTTTCTCTGTGCTCATCACTCACTGCTCCAAGGTTTGGAGGGAAGAAGTTGAGGTGGGAATGGAGAAAATGAATTTTGAGTGACATTCGGCATCCCATATCCTCATAAGTCTTTAGCAATTTCTCAATACAGGCTTGGTAATTTGGTAAGCATGTGTTACCAAGGAAGCCACTACAGACTGACTTAGATGCTTCCCATGCTCTCAGTTCCTTTAAGGTAAGAAGCTCCTCAAAATCAGTATCCTTCAGCACTTCTCGGATTTGAGGTCCGACAAAGATGCCCTCTTTGAGCTGAGCAGCACTGAGACCTGGGAACACAGTAGACAAGTGTTGGAAGGCACCACCATTTTTGTCCATGGCCTTCACGAAATTCTTCATCAAACCAAGCTTGATGTGAAGAGGAGGAAGAAGCACCTTCTTCATGTCAACCAGAGGATTCTCCTTGACACTGTGTTCGCCAGGAACAAAAGTGCTTCTAGACCCCCAGTCTTTCTGCTTGTAATGCTGGGATACAGCTCGACTATCCCAGAGACAGAGAAAGCAACAGTACTTTGTGAAGCCCACATGCATACCCATAAGAAGACCAATGACCTTGAGGTTCCCACACAGACTCCACTGGTACTGGTTGTACTTAACAGCTTCTAAAAGAAGCTCCATATTGTCATAGGACTCCTTTAGATGGACAGAGTGTGCAGTAAAATTAAATCATATGTGAGGCAATAATAATTATGTGCATCATTGGAAATTGTAATACAAATATATACCCAAAAGATTGTGTAACACAGTTGTCGAGGGACACCAACCTTCTGTGCTGACTGCCAGTGCACTACTGGCTGTTGATTGAGACGTGTTGGCTATACTTAACTGCCAAAATCCATCTTGATATATATATATATATATGTAATGCTATCACTTACATTTATTGCATAATAACTAAAAAAGAAGACGTAAGTCACACAATATTAGAAATTAACCCTGAATGCATATACGCCTTTATGTACACTATGCATATCTAAAAAACTAGAGGTGATGAGTAAAAACGGATTTCAAATCTGAATTCAGCACCCCCAAATTAGGTTAAAACAGCTATTTTTGTGCTTGCCTCAATTTCTTTGTAAACCAGTGTAATCAAAACATTTATAGAACCAGAGTTGCTTAGTATGTACAATAATAGCCTGTGGGAAGCAAGTTTAAAGCTTGAATAACTGTGCTCCTGTTTTCTGAACTGACATTTATTTATTTATTTATTAATAATTACATTACACTTTTTTTTTTCTCTAGGGAGCATACACTCCTCGTCATGTCTACACACAGGAGGACGTGAAAGAAATAATTGAATATGCTAGGCTGCGGGGAATAAGAGTTATTCCTGAATTTGACACTCCAGGTCACACTCAAGGACTTGCTAAAGCCTTTCCTCGTGAGCATTTATTTCATTTCTACTTAAGTTTAAAATATAAATTTGATATATTTTAGTTTATGTAGTGTGTGTGTGTTATCATAACAGTGTTAAGGTTACTGATCTCTTACAGTTAGTTTTAAGAAAGTTATTTTATTTGTTTAGTCAGATTATAATGGCTAGTACAGTTTGGTTAGGGTCGTTGAATCACATTCTGCAGGTCAGAGGCTTAAAGACTTACTAGATATGCTTGTCCTTTTAGCCATGAGACCAATATAATATGACGATCAGTATCTCGAGACGATGGTGGCAAACTGCTTTCTCTTTAGTTTGTTACTTCAAAATTATGGATAGGTAGCTGCAGCTAAACAAGTATCTTAGTTATCTATGACCATCAACTAGTGTCACATTAAATAATTGGTTAATTGAAATTAAAATCTAAATACACTGCACAACAGTTTTTTACTTCTTGAACACTGTTGGTTGTTCCTTTTAAATTTTTGGCTGCTGATCACGAAAACCACATCCAAATTTGCCCAACGCATACCATCTTATCGAAATCTTCAGTTTTGCTATAATGGAAAAACGACATTAGGGCAACTGGAATCTGTCAATGCTTGCTGACTACTGTTCGACACTGCAACGTGATGCACCGGACATTGAATACAAACAAAAATCAGGAGCAAAACACTTTTAATTATGTTGAACTTAATAGCATACTAAAAACACAAACTCAAATTCACTATTGCCGATAAACAGTTAACTGTCTATTTCTCAGAGTTCCTACGTGATGAAGCAAAACCAAAACTATATTTGTGCATACCCACCAGATACCTGTTGCAATCAGCAAAAACTTTTCAAAAACATTGTTGTGCAGTGATATTGGCATTATGATTTTTCTACTAGTTTTTATTAAATGAAGGTTATTCAGTTCAATTGATTAGTCTCGTGAACAATTATCCTTTAATTAAAATTAGGATTTCTGGTTATTACTATTTGTTATTATTCTTATAATTGATTTGTTGAAAATAAGTCTAATAGAGGTGATTGGTTGTTTATCAAAAACTACTAATTACCCATCTCTGTGGTCAGTGCAGTTAGTCCTTCAGTAGCTTTGTGTACAAATTTAAAACACAAAGGAACTACAATGAGTAGTTGTCATTTTAGGTTTTTGATTTATTACAATTTTTAAATTAAACCAGTAAATATATACACGATAGAAGAGGTTACTTGTTTCAGTGCATTACAGTGATGAAGGTAATCAAACCTTTTATCCGACTTCCAGTTTTCTCTACGTCATCACTCATTTATTTTTTTTTAATTGCTTTTCTGAGGACCAATGACCTTTTATATTATTTCACGAGGAAGTTTTTACGACTTTTTAGCTGTCCAGCTT
The DNA here is from genome assembly GCA_011833715.1 of Carcinoscorpius rotundicauda. Taxonomy (NCBI): domain Eukaryota; kingdom Metazoa; phylum Arthropoda; class Merostomata; order Xiphosura; family Limulidae; genus Carcinoscorpius; species Carcinoscorpius rotundicauda. The sequence continues at coordinate 124,358,373 of CM022394.1, read as the reverse complement.
AATGTAGAATGCTGCCTGGAGTTTTAACTTACTTTTTATTGTTGTGTAATCCTATGATTGTTTATTTACCATTTCGTAGATTTATTTTTCTCATGATTGTTGGGGTAACTAAAAGTGATATAAGGTTGTTTTTTTTCACAAATGTTTCTAGATCTAATAACACCCTGCTATGGAGATGGAGAGAATCCGTACACACCAAACCACCCGGAGCATGCTGAATCAGAAATGTTAAATCCGATGCAGGATAACACCTATGAGTTTGTTAAAGAACTTGTTTCGGAAATGAAAAATGTGTTTGTTGATGACTATGTTCATTTGGGAATGGATGAAGTTTACTATGCTTGTTGGTAAGTGTTATTAAGCTCCTATTATTCAACTTTTCTTTTTTGTTGTTTTATTGCTAAGTGAGAGTTGTTGCATTTATGGTAATTTCCTCGCCTCAGATTTGAACCTGAGATCTCTTGCCCACCTTGCAAGTGCTCTAGAAACTGAGTTAAAGCATTAATTTATAAATGCTTGCTAGTAAGTCACTTTTTAACAACTAATGCAAACTATCATGTCCTTTCTCTCCCACAAACAAGCCCCATTCTCTGGCCTTATCTCACAACTGAGACCTCTTGTATGCTAAATAATGATCTAATAATTTGTCTAAAGTGTTAACTCCACTAGCTATTACTAGTAAGACACTTTTAAATTTCTCAAACTACCACTGGCTTTAGGTGCACATTAGGTTGCTTTTAAGTTCATGATGCTATTAGTTACAAAAATCTTTAATCTCCTGTGAATCACACAGGAAAACATTGAAAATTAACATCAGAATTGTAATTGATCCAACTAATTTCTGGTTTAGTTTGTTTCCTACATATTTTACATAGAACTTAAGGTATTTAACCGAATTTTTGAAAGGTTACTTCTTTATAATGATAAAACTATTTAATATGGTGCAATAAATGGACCCCACCAATAGTAAAAAATTAAAGTTTTTAAAATAACTCAGAGATAACTTGAAGGTTACCAGTACTTCACAACGATTTTGATGATTGTGCTATGTCTTTAAATTTTTAACATGTTCGATGTTGATGTCTATCCAGTAGCATTAATGATACGGAAACTTAAGAAGCAAGTTATATTGTTTCTTTTAGATTTTGTTGTTATGCACACTGTATCAAAAAATAATGCATACAAAAGGAAATTAATGTTAATTACTAATTACAGCATATAATTAAATGTATATTATGTGACCATATTGGCTACTGAAATAATATGGTCAAATCCATGTCTGGCTCAGGGGGTAAATAAAGACTGTATTTATGAGTAATAAAAAATAAATCATAATAATGTTCAAAATCCATGCTCATAAACAGCTTGGAATAGCTAGACTAACATGCACCACATGGTTCCCAAAATGGTTACCAGGGTAAGGTTGGCTTACACAACTGTCTCCTGCTGAAACAGTGGTAAGTCTTCAGATTTACTATGCTAAAATCAGGGGTTCAATTCCCCTCGGTGGACACAGCAGATAGTCTAATGTTGCTTTACTATAAGAAAACATACATATGCAACTAACTACCATACTCTTTGTAGCAAAAGTGAGTGAAATTCGTTCCTAATTTGATTCTTCCATAGTGTATAAACTCAACAGTAATCTAAAATACGTATTTTAGAAATAAATATAAATTTAATTTTTTGTTCAATTTTATACTTCTTTAAAAAATGTTACTATGATTATTGAAATACATAAATTCATAAATAGTTTCATATTCTAATAAGTTGGAGATTGACAGCTTTATAACTTTGTCAAATGGTTGACAACTCAAGATTTGAGAAACCCTGTTTTAAACCATTTATTTTGTAAAACAAATTTTAAACTTTCTGAATTTCCCCTTTTATAAGAAATATGACATTTTTTTTAGAGATCTTTTCTCAAATTTATTCACCACTCATTCAACAAGTATAAAAGTTAACGTAAATTACTCACTATAATATCATGATCTCTCAAACAAAGCAGAACTTTCGTAGTCTTCAATCTTGTTTGGTTACAGAGCCATCAAATACAGGGTGTTTGGCAAATCACTGTGAATGAATGCTGTTATCACTGCTTTCAAAACGCCCCCCAGTGGCTCAGCAGTATGTCTGCGGACTTACATGCTAAAATACGGGTTTCGATACCCGTGGTGGGCAGAGCACAGATAGCCCATTGTGTAGCTTTGTGCTTAATTCAAAACAACAACAGCTTTCAAAACTGCAGTCTACTTCAAGCCAGCAACTGATAGCATTGTTTAGAAACAAAATAAGAAGGATCTAAGCCTATATCGATGCCAATGGGGGATCACTTTCAACATTGTTTATAATTGTCATTCATATTTACCTCCTGTATTGTACATTGAAACATGTCTGTTAATAAATATATATAAGTGCACAGTGACTTTCCAAACACCTTGTAGAAAATTGCATCCATACCAGTTTTGATTCTGTATGTTAAGATACAACATGTATTTAAAAAAAAAATTAAATAATAATAGACCTTGTTTCTTTGTCATAAGCATAAGAAAAATTTGGATTTAATATATAGTTTTAAAGATTTATTTCTTTGTTTGTTTTTAGGGAATCTAATCCGAACATAAAAAAATTTATGGAGGAAAACAACATGACACAAATAAATGAAGTAGAGCAGTATTACGTTAAACGCACACTTGCTAACGTGAAAGACATTGGATACAAGTACATGATCTGGCAAGATCCTATAGATAATGACGTTCAGGTGAGTTTTTTGTAAACATAATAGTCAATCGTAATTGATAGCTCATCAATTTGTGGAAGAGGATGTGAAGTGTTTGTTGGCAAGTATAAGAAGCAGACAATCAGAAAGTCAGTCTGGAGAAGTTCTGTCAGCTCCCCCTGTCAGGTCAGGGAATGCTTGTTTTCATTTTCTTATCAAACTATGTACAATTTAGTTTTTGTTTTATTTTATGCAAAGGTATCTGAGGGCTAAATATGGCAGTTATCCCTAATTTTTAAATAAGTGACTAGACAATAGCACCAACACTTTGGCTATTCTCGTCAGCCTAAATAGCGTGACTTGAGTGTCTCACTTATGCATCCATGGCTCCAGATTGGGATTTGATTATCTTGTTTATGATGTAGCCATATTCCTAAATTGTAGATCATGTTATTGTGTGTGTGTGTGTGTGTGTGTGTGTGTGATAATACGACACATCACAGAATCTGGGATCCACAGTTCAACACGCTAACACGAGGCCTCATTTGTCCCACCTCATATTGCATTAATAATCCATTGAATTCTATTATTGGTTACATAACATTCTGAAATAAAACATTAGTATTTTATTACAATAGGTATCAGTGATGAAATAGATTTTAACAAAATCCTACATGCAAAGAATGATATCTTCAAACTAAGTACATTTGTAGTCACAAAACTTGTACAAATCATAAGTTAGCAATGCTAACTGCCCACTGGAAGACCATAGTATTTGTGGTATTAAAAAGTTCACTGATTTCCATTCAGTAACTGGATAGGAGATGCAAAATAAGTCTGTTTGCCAAAAAAATGTTTTACAGAGTGAAACCTAAATTCTTTTAACCTTGATGACATTTGATACAAAGAAAGAGACTGGTGACTATGTATCACATAGTCAAACAATATCTATTGAAACACTTGCAAAAAATGACCAAAGTCTTTAAGGGTATGCATTGCAGCGTCTTTACAGTAGCTAAAACAATGTGTTTTCCTCTATTTTTGTTACAGACGAGAAAAAATAAGCAACATAATAGAGGGAAAACAGTATCTTCCTTTTCAGGATGTAGATTCTAACTTGACTAACACTCATGCTCATTATAAAACAGGAATGGCATATTCCTAGTCTGTCACCTGAGTTGTTAATGACATAATAACATTTAGATCCCCTTTGGTTCTTAAGATAACCTAAAGGAAGGTGGGGTGGGTTGAAACATTATTACTTGTTTTGTGTTGAATAAAAGTTTTTTTAATACCCATATCACAATGCAATATAATACATAACTAGATAGTTGAAAACCTTGGCTTTCTATTCATTATAGATAATACAGAATTCAATTTAAGAGAGAACTACTAATTGGTCCTGAAAGAGAGGATGTGACTGGTGCATTTTTTTACAGTATAAATTATATTACAGCAATCTTTCCCTTGAGAAATTGCATGTGATGCCATCATTGAAAGACAATTTACTTTATTCATTACTAGCTGGAAGCAGGACAGCAGTAACAACTGCATTTGAATTCCAGTACTTTTAAACATGCAATAAGAAATACAAAACAAAAAATGTGGGTTGTGTTGTTCCTTCACCACTAAATTTATAAAGAATAATAATAATATTCTTCATTCAGAAAGAATTATCCATTCAGGTTTTGCCCATGTGGGTCCCCCAAATAGCTATCCAGTTTACAAAATGGTAAATATGGACTTATATAAAACTAAATGATTTTGAACAATTCTTGCATGCAAATAGAAGATTAGGTGTCATATATGTATGTAAAAATTTTAAACCAGGAAATAACAGTGTATTTGCTTTCAAATACATTAAGAACTGTTTTCTAATTTTGATTGAACAACTTAATGTATGGGCAGAAGATAAGTTAAGTTAAAACAAGCATCATGAAAATGTTCAGTTTCTAAGTCAGAGGTCATCACTAAATTCTGGGAGTTTGTCACTTATTTTATTCAACAGGTGAGGCAATGACAGATAACTACAGAATATTATAGTACTTGTTTCTTTTTTCTTTAAGGCATCACCGGACACCATTGTGGAAGTTTGGAAGGACAAGTATTTAAATTCCAAACTGGATTACTGGCAGAATTATATTGTTCCCATTGCTCAAAAAGGTTACAAGATGGTGTTGTCAGCATGCTGGTATCTCAACTATATCAGTTATGGACCTGACTGGAAAAAGTATTACGAATGTGATCCAAGAGAATTTAATGGTGAGAGGAAATATTCAAAGTTCAAATTTATCTGTTTGTGAATATTATACCAGATTGCACAATTCTGAACTTCGCTCACTCTTTTCTTAAAAGAGCCCTACAAAACATTGTATTTCTAATGTACACCTACCGATGCTGTCACATGTTACTGCCTTTTTGTTTGCTATATTTTCTCCATTGAACAGTGCATTAGATTTTGGCAGTAGTGTTTTTTTCACTGCATCTAAATATTCATGAACTCCTATTTTTTTTGTTCTGTTTTTATAATGTATAAGTATCTTGCATTTCAACTCGTAGGTAATATTAAACAAAATCTTGATTAACCTGTTGATTACCAAGTATTTCAGCTGCTACAGCAACTCTGAACCAAGTTCAAAATACAACTCTAATGCTTATTCATTTTGTAACCTCTTTGTGATGCCATTTTGGATCGAAAGTGAAACAATATGTAAGTAGATCAAATGCATGTATGGTTCTGACATTTAGCGTTGAAGTTAGGAATTGCTGAGAACGATTTAACTCATCAGTGGCACTGTGTAACCAACTGGCTTGGACGAGTTATCTCATCTATGGCTCTGAACAGGTTAAAAACTAATGTAATACAACAGATTAACAGTGCAGCTGTTTAGTTTGTACATTGATGTGTTCATGTAGAATGTTTCCAAACCTGTGTGTAGAAAACGTTTTACAGACAGATTTTAAAACATTCTTGTCATCACCTTGAATAACATGGAAACAAACCAGTTAGAATATTAAAACAAATTTCTTATTTTTATTACCATATAATCTCGTGGAAAAATGTTTCTTTTTCAATTTAAATACTGAAATGGTTCAGGTATGTACACAACATATGTAATTAAAATTAATTGAAGATAATTTAAAAAACCTCTACTAACAATACTTTAATGAACTTGGTGTGTAGAATTTGTGTAAAAACTGAAAATATAACCTTTATAACTGTTTAATTAATTCATTGACATTTTCATAGCTGTAATTCAGCATTATTGGTTTGTTTTTGCAGGATCTCTTAAAAAAATATATATTGTACTCTAGTTACAGAACACGATTCCAGGCTTAGCATAAGGTTTTGGAACAATGAACAACCTCAGACCTATTGGCTTACCCTGACTGTTATATTCTCTGAACTAAATAAAATTATTTAAAAAATTAATAAATAAAAAATCTTAAAATCAGCCCTTATTATTCATGTACTTACCAAGCTTTTTCTTAAACTCACTTATTTCTTGACTTTACAACATCAGAAGGTAATTAATTCCATCTGCCAACCATTCTGTTAGAAACTTAGAATTTTCTTAGTTGAGAATGACTGCCATCCTACCAAAATTTATATTTGTGACCCTAAGTCCTGCTATTCTCACTGTTAATGCTATTCTCGCCTTTAAATGTGAAAAATGATGGTGTATCAACACTGCCTTCCACTGGTACAGCAGTAAGTCGACAGATTTACGCTAAAATCAGGGATTCGATTCCCTTCTGTGGGCTCAGCAGATAGCCCGATGTGACTTTGCTATAAGAAAAATGCACAAAGATGGACATTAACACTGTCATTGTTTTTACACCTAAACACCTCAATAGATCCACTCCAACTCTTCTTTTCTCAAAAGAAAACAATTTGAGAAATTTCAACCTCTTCCTCATATAACAAACCCTCCATCCAAGGTGCCATCCCAATAACCTGATACTGAACCCTTTCCAATAGTTAAATATCTTTCCTAAGGTAAGGAGTTTAAGACTGAACACAATATTCCAAATGTAGTCTGATCAGTGACATGTACAATGAACTTAATTTTTAAAGCCTCATGAGACAATCAACTAGTTTTTAGATTGTATTTATTTGATAAAACAATGGGTTTATCCTATTTTATGATTTATGAGTAAGTTGAATATACTCAAGCTTAAAGTACAGTTACACATACTTACCCTATTTTAAGGAAAAAGTAAAATTTACACTGAACTTTTTTAAGTTAAAACATTGACCGTCTTGCTTTTATTTACCAAAATTATTGTATTACTTGAAATCAATAAAAAGTTTGTAACAATCTGTAAAATATTCATTCAGGCATTTTTGTATTGCTGGTTTTTAAGTGTCATGAACTTAGATCTGAAATGTTGATTTTAACCATGAGTGGCAGTCATGAAGAGACCCCCTTTTTAACATTAAAGATGTTGAAAAATTCTTTGGAGTGTAATTACCTTGTTTGATCTTCATAACATTCAGGTACTGAGGAAGAAAAGGACCTTGTGGTTGGAGGAGAAGCCTGCATGTGGGGTGAATATGTTGACGGAACTAACCTACTTTCTAATTTGTGGTAACTATTGCAGATATGTTTCTAAGCTACAATAAAACTAATGAATCAGGTTTTTTTCAACATTGTATGTTCGTACATCATCACTGACATGATAATGTATTCATTAAACTTTTGGATTTGTTAGTTAGTTTATTAGGTTATTTAAACAAATACGTGTTTTAGTAGCCTTACAGAAACACAATTTTGTTTTGGAAATTTCTTGCCTGTGTAGTGAAATGCCATCAGCTGTGACGGCTAAGAAGTTCTTTCAATGTTTTATTGTGATATAAACTGCAGATGAAGTAATGGTAACAAAATATGAAGTTTAACAGGAACATAAAAGTACTGGACTGTTGATTATCCCTGATTAATTTGTCATCATCTTTAGTTGTTCCTAATAACTTGAATCAGTTGCTAAACACAGTAAAATCTGCCCGTAAGTGAAGAAAGTGTTGCTGTAAGTTTGTAGATTTTTTTTACATGAAGTCGATCACAGCCATTAAAATGAGTTTAGTAATTATATAAGAATTTGTTTAAATGACAATCTGTTCTCACTCTGAATATTTTGTGAACCAGTCTTTCTTTTATTTTCCATTTTAACCAAAAAATAGTTGTTAGATATAATAAAAAATTTAAAATAATGTATGTATGAAATAACTACACCAAATCTAGAATTCTGTAAATTGTTTTATTTAAAAATGGTTTCACTCTCTATTCATATTTTGAATTATGAAAAACATTGTTGAATGTGTAAATAAAATTATCGTGTTTTAATAACTGAAGGCCTCGTGCATCAGCTGTAGCTGAGAGATTGTGGAGTGATGCCTCTGTACGAGATGTTGACAGTGCAAATTTCAGACTCGACCAACAACGTTGCAGAATGCTTAGGTAATTTTATTAAAGCAAAAGTTGAACAGGAATATAATTCTAACCTTGTAAGTTTCTATTAAAATTGGTGTTCAAGGTGTTTAAACTGGAAAATTATTGATGCATTGCAGTAAACTGTAAAGTCGCTATTTACTGTCTGAAAGTTAGTCATTTAAAAATTAAGAAAACTGTTTTGAGGTGCTCGAACTTGAATTGATTTTGGTATTTTTTCTTAAACTTTTTTAAAAACTTGTTTATTTTATTACTATTACTAGATATTAACATTTGGAAATAAAAGTTGATGGACCATAGATTCATATCAAATATTTAGTAATGTCTTCTCGCATTTCATCAGGCGTGGAATTCCTGCCAAGCCAATCCTGAATGGCTTCTGTGGAGATTATGAATGGGATTTGGATGCTGATATTTGATACCACGCGAAACATAACCAGCTGCTCTGAGCTCATTTCTTTCTCAATCTAAAACTTCCTTTCTGGATGGGCTGTTTTTTTGTGTGTTTTCTCTTTTTGTTTATTCTTTGTTTTGTTTTTAAAATGAATTATCTGAGTAGACGAACAGGTATTTCTTAATATCATAAAAATACGAGTGCATGGAAAAGTACCCTAGGGTACTGAAAACAGAATCTAATTTTATTTTATTTTTAGAATTTGTAAATTTCAACAAAAACATGGGTGCCAGTTCTGCACGTTTTCCTAACGAGCATCAACCTCCGAAGCATTTTGTTTTTTTTCTTTCTGGAACAGTTTGACAATCGTAATTCATTCGTTATATTAATGACTAAAGTAATTAGTACTTCTAATGTATTATAGGAGTCCAAACAAACTCATTCTGATTAGTGCTCAAGATAAAGGTAATGAAGTTTGTTTCACGTGGAAAACGCGGAATGGATGGTGTTTCAAGTTTAATTTTTTTGTCAGTAATGTTAATTAGCTGTTTATTAATACAGGTGTACTTTCTGTAATCTTTCAGTTTTGTTACAATGTTGCTGAGTTGCAGTGTGATGGTTGAGTGTTTTACTTTTTAACAGGTTCTGAATAAAAACTTTGAAAAGCACACAATATTGCTTTTTTATGTGTTTTGAAATTAATTTTGCTCACCCAACTAAAAATATTACGATACAGAAAATGAAGAATAGGCTTAGACAAATCACCAAAGAAGAAACATTTTAATCAACAACATTTGAGCAATTGCCCATAACTAGGCTTAGTATGAGCTTTCATAATCCAATTTCACACTGATATTGATTTTGTTCATATAAAAGATGAATTTAAATTGCAACTATTAACATTTTATGAAAATGTCTGTTGCTTTTTGCGTAAAAGAACGTAACAGTGACACAGTTTTAGTAAGGCTCCTGATATTTTGAGTTGTTTTTTCTATAACATGAGATATATATCACATTATTCATATTTTTTTCTTTAATTAGAGCTTTATGCATTGTCGATGAACATGAATTGTCACGGAATTTTGGTAATGATGGAAAGGTCTTAGTAATCATTGCACATATGAGAGAATCATAATATAGCAATGTCTTGGGATAACTTTTGACCTATTGGTCCATTTTGGCTGTTCTCTCCTTTAAACTAAACTATTAATAAATATTTTAAAGCCAGCCCTATCATTCATATACTTATTAAGCTTTCTCTCAAACTTGGTTAAATTTGCTGCCTCCAAAACATTTGAAGGCAACCCCCTTCCAAGGGCCAACTTGTGCTGAAGATGACTCCAACTGTACCAAAATTTGCACATGTGCATCCTAGTCCCACTATTAAGTATGAAAAAAGATATGTCAACATTATCAATTTCCTTTACAATCTTAAACACCTCAGTCTGATCCATCCCAAATCTTCTTTTTAAAAATTAATTTGAGAGATTTCAATCTACTCTAAGAACAAACCCCTCCATCCCAGGTACTATTAGAGTAACTCTTTTTCTGAACCCTTTCCGACTATTCACGATATCTTCTAAAGTAAAGAGCCCATGACTATACACAATATTCAAAATGTTCCCTAACCAGTGGCCTGTACAGTGAAATTATAACCTGTTTAGACATGTTTTCAGTAACTCTTTAGCTACAACGTACCATCACATTAGTCCTATCACTAGCAATTTCCTTTTCTTTAATAAGAAGATTATTCCTATCCAAATTATGATGACCCACATGCATTATCTTGCATTTTTTATAACTAAAACACATCCACCATTTTGTACATCAGTAGCATCCTTTTCACACCTCGCAACACCCAAGACCTTAATATGATCTGGAAATGTAATTTATTGACTGTTCCAATAAGCCACAAAATTAGGGAATGTTTTCTTTTAAATTAAAGTATCTGCCCTTTGAAGACAAACTGTTCGCTGTTATACGCACTCCAAACCGTGTTAGTAACTTTAAATCCATCAAATATAAATTCACTAACTTCACTCTTACGAACCATATGACTAGAAGAAGCCCCCCCCCAGTGGCTCAGCGGTAAGTCTGCGGACTTACACGCTAAAATCCGGGTTTAGATACCCGTGGTGGGCAGAACACAGATAGCCCATTGTGTAGCTTTGTGCTTAATTCAAAAACAACGACTAGAAGAAGGTAAACTGTAATATAACGTTTACAAGATTAAATATTCAGATTTAAGGTGCAAGGTTAAGGCTGTCTGTAACTACATAAAAGGAGAATGTGCGTACGTCTCGTGTTTTCTCATCTATAGTCTAAATAATTCAACAGTTTTGTTTATTAAGAGATAAATTCAGCGAACTTTTAAATTTGTGGTGATGTCGCACAATAGAAATGTTTGTTTTCTCATTATGTAGGACGTGTAAAGTTTTAGGTAAACGGTTTGAAAGCTTCATAATACACAAGTAAATTTAGTTACGGAAATTTCAACTTGCAGAAGCCTGATAAATTATATTAGGCATAACAGAACAATATTACTACGCAAATGTAACAGTATGGTTGCTGACGAGTTAGTTGAGACTCTTATGAAATGTATTTTATACTAAAATTTTTCACTTTTTATTGATGGTATCTGTTTCACACTAACAAAAAGTATATAGGTTGAACACGTTATATTTAGGCTAGTTGGGTTAAGGCGTTTGACACGTAATCTGAGGGTCGCGGATTCGAATTCTGGCCGCATCAAACATGCTCGCACTTTCAGCCGTGGGGGCGTTATAATGTGACGGTCGATCCAGTTATTCGTTGGTAAAAGAGTTGGCGGTAGCTGCCTTCCCTCTAGTCCTACACTACTAATTATGGACGGCTGGCACAGATAGCCCTCGTGTAGCTTTACGCGAAACTCAAAAAACAAACGTTATGTTTAAGTGATTTAGGGGTATCACTTCATAAATCATTTCAAACATCTCATCAACAACTATCAGGTCTTCCCATAAGTAATGCGGCCTGGCATGGCCTAGCGCGTTATGCCGTGCTCTTCGTAATCTGAGGGTCGCGGGTTCGCGCCAAACATGCTCGCCCTCCCAGCCGTGGGGGCGTTATAATGTGACGTTCAATCCCACTATTCGTTAGTAAAAGAGTAGCCCAAGAGTTGGCGGTGGATGGTGATGACTAGCTGCCTTTCCTCTAGTCTTACACTGCTAAATTAGGGACGGCTAGCATAGATAGCCCTCGAGTAGCTTTGTGCGAAATTCCAAAAAACAAACAAACCCTTAAGTAATGTTCGATTGTGGGTTTAGAAAAAGTGAAATGATTTCAAACGGTTTTCATGTTATTTAATCATTAATGTATGCTCCATTATTAATAATTATTTCCTGTCAACGATTCACAAACTTCTGTATGTCACTTCTATAAAATTATTGCAGTTTAGAGGAAAATAACGTAGAGAGAATAGTTTCGACATCTCCACGTGTTCCAAGCTGTTTTTCCATCAAAATAGTTCTGCTTTGGGGGAAGAGGCGCGTGCAATTTCCTGATTTGGCACAACACCTTCACGATTGATCAAAGCGGGCCTCTTTTCTTTCAGTGCACACATTCAAACGCTCTAACTGTTGACAACAGAAGTCCGATATAATCGTTACATTGAGAAGTAGCAGCTCAAAGTGAATAATATTCCAGCAAACACTTCACGAGACTTTCCTAAGGTGAAGGTCCCTGTGATTTATCCAGTTTATCTGCGCTGAGTAGTTGTCTGCGGCGCTTAACATTTTTATAAAATATTTATTTTTCATCTCCAATGACTAATCTGTCCAAACCGGGTTTGTTTTGTTCACAAGGGTACAGAGAAGTGTAACTGTCCACTCTTGCTCTAAGGTTGGCTTTTGTAAAATCATGGGGGGACCCATTTTCCAAGTTTTGACCCCTTCACAAACTGTTGCAGATGATGGTGAACTGTTGAATGGGTTGAATTAAGCTTCTGTGCAAGTTCTTCAACTGTACAGCACAATCTTCATCAAGTGCAGCCAGCAGCAAGTCGTCATTAAACTCAACAGGATGTCCTGAACGTGGCACATCAGTTGAGTTGTAGTCACCTGATCTGAACTTCAGAAACCACCTTTAACCTTTACTTTCATTGAGAGACATCATAAACACCTTGAATGTTTCGTGTAGTTTCTGCTGCACTATTGCCTTTTTTAAACTTATAAAGCATTATATGCCTAATGTACTCCTGAGACACATCCATCTTCATTGAGGTTTATCTGAAAAGGTGGAGATGGCTTAATTTCTCTTATAACAATTTTATACACGTCCTACTCCATGTTTTAGACATTAAAGCCTTCTGTAAAGATAGAAATGATGACGCACTTTCTGTATTAAATTTTCGGACATTACTCGTGGGATGACCTGATAAATTCGTGTACACTGATAAACAACAGAAATATAAATAATTGTATCAGTAATGAGTTGATTATCCAAAGGGTTTGTGGCATTTTATTTTAGTGGTCATATTCATGGGTAAATATTAACAAGACGACAGAACTTGAGCTCATTATATTAATAACGATTTTGGAATGTCACCATGTCATTACAGTTTAGTCAAATCTCAACTCTCCTCTCTCAGTACTTTCCATAATCTATCTAATGTATGAAGACTACAGTTTCCCAGTACCCATTTCGACAGTTCAGTTGCACAGAAATCCGTAGTTACTGTATCTGATGACTAAATTGTATGTTGGTATGTGGAATATCAAAACCCGTTTCATATATGGTTCTGGGCCCTCGTATATGATTTATATATTTCTTTGTTTCCAATGCCATTAAGTCTAAGGGGCCCAGCATGGCCAGGTGGATTAATTAAAATAACACTTTTATTTCAGACTTATCACTAACTCATTGGAAGGGGGGCAAATGCCTTGATCTCTCTATAAACAACAAATTATTCTATTGCCTTTGTTGTTCTTGAAAATACAAAAATAAAAACTTTTTCGTTTCTTCAAATGATAATGCCCTGCAAAGCCAGGTGGTTAAGGCACTCGACTTATAATCCGAGGGTCGTAGGGTCGAATCCCCATCACACCAAACATGCTCTCTGTTTCAGCTGTGCGGGCCTTATAATGTTATGGTCAATCCCACTATTTGTTGGTAAGAGTTGGTGATGGGTAGTGATAACTAGTTACCTTCCATCTAGTTTTACACTGCTAAAACAGGGACGGCTGGCACAGATAGCCCCATGAGTAGCTTTGCGCGAAATTCAAAAATCCCAATATAAACATATCTTAATACATGAATATTTTGAGTTGAAAAGGGATGTTATATATCCTGCCAAAAAGTGGACAGTTTTTGGTGGCATTACACGAATTATAACACTTCAAACAATGTTAAAATATTTTTCTGGTATAAATGCATTTTCATCGTGGCTTCATATCAACGGTGGTTGTCATGTGACTCGTTAATTAGCAAAAAAAATCTAAATATTTAAAATCGTACTAAACTTAACTCTCACTCTGTAAAATATAAGTAATCAAATCTGTGCTTTATGGTCATATTCGTATTGTTAATTAGATTTTGCTGATAAGTGTCAAAATATTTTTTTACGTGACAACATAATGTTTAATGTTACATACTCAACCCTAGCCCTCTATTAGTTCTTATAAGCGTTTGGAATCAGTAACAACGGGAAACCATGTAAAATACTGCGAGCAAGTTTTTGCTATCGTCGTTGTGTTTTTCAGTTGGGTGCATATATAATATATTAATAACATTCTCAGATAAGAAATTTGTGAATTCAAATTTATGCTGTAATACCACTATATATTTAACAAAAGACAAATAATTCACTGCTTTATTAAGTGCTGATGATTTTGTTTGTTTATTAGTGGTCATTATGGTATCTCTCAAAAAAAAAAACCCTCTCTCTCTCTCTCTCTCTCTCTCTATATATATATATATATATACATATATCCCACGAAAGATCGTTGTCTCTAAAGAAGTCATACCTAAGTTTTTCACGTCGGCTGCATTAGTTGTTGTTGTAAGAGGCTTACAAAATAAAAAATCTTCTTTTATCTGGCCGTTTTTCACATAGCGTACGAATACAACAAGCTGGTTTAGATTGGAAACGTTGGTGGTCTCGTCAAGTTGAAGGCTGAATTTTGCTGGGCTTGAAATCAGATCCACAACTACTTGAGACAAGATTTCATTGCTCATGTCATCTATTCTGCTGCTGATGGTGTCATTTGAAAGAGGAATTTGTGATAACTTATTTTCAGTAGCTTTTCCCAGCATGATATTCGCCATCTTCAACACAGCTGGTTTTACGAGTGCTTCACCAATGGTGTGTGGTTTGTCCTGCTTTGTGATCAAGTACACAACTTCGTACGATGCTGTGAGGATCAGTTTGTCGATGGGTACAAAGTTCCCTTTCCATCGAACCTGGCTCTCTTTACCTTGAATTCAGCAAGCGTTGTGCTCTTGTATTTCCCATCTCCATGCAGTTTTAGCCTGTTTCTTAGTTTTGGCGGTGATAGACTAGAGTTGCTCAATTTGGCATTGCAAATCATGCATTGAGGACGCTGACTCCCATCATGTTTTGTTATACACGTGAATCCATTTTGTACGAATTCGTCCGAGCACTTTCTGTTTTTGCTCAACATAGTTAGTATGATGGGATTGAAAGATTAGGAAAAAAATCACAATGACGCATGATTACTACTGTCACAAGTCGACTGCTAAGTGCACGAAGTTCCTTGCAGCACAGATATTTAGGCCAAGTGATGTGACATGATCAGCGCAGCCAATGAAGGCCAAGTGAAGCGTGACGTCACGAATCATACGAGTGGGGTGAACGGAACGGACACACATACAGTGTGTGTGTCTTGTCCTCCGCTGAAAACCTGAGACTGACTCACCAAACCCCTGGGGTTCGATGGAACCCAGGTTAAGAACCACTGTCTTAGGCAAATGTTACATGCACACAGAATCACTGTTTTATTTGGATATGCTCAAATGTGTTTCAGTTTATATTACTATGAATTCGCATTCAAGATGTTTATATAATATAAAATTTGAGTAAAGGAGAAAGAAGAAAAAACAACAATGCAAAACTTGTGTACATGTTTAACGATAACAATGGTGTAAGATTTTATTAATGAAATATTTTAAGATCTACTGCAGTTTTTTGAGGTTCTTAAAGGTTTATTGAAGGTATACTGGAGAAATATAAAGAAATATATTCTTACAATGCCAAAATTAACAAGGGCAGTTAATTTTTGAATGATTTATTTGTTATAATTATGTTATCTTAACCTAACGAAAAGACATATACATAAATATCGAAACCAGTACTCACAACTAGCCGTGACTCAATTTCGGAATCAAAGTGAGAGATTTTATAGGTGGTGGACAAAATAAACGAATGTCTCAATATGCATTTTATCAAACTTGAACAAAATTCGAGTATAACCTTTTAAGAAAACTTGTCATACGTATGTTATTATCTCAATCTGTAAGTTTGTAATTTGTAATTGGCAGAGCGTGAAGCTTTCTTATGTCAATCAAAATACAATGAAACCGAAACTGACAAGATATGTTAGCTATAATCTTCGTGGTGTATATATATATATATACATGAAACACTAGATTTAACTTATTTATATCACTTAAAAATTTTATACAGTTAATGGAGAATATTTAATGTCATCAGTTGAAATAATATTAGATCGTGTGACAATGGCATTCCAAAGTTTAAAGAGAGAGAATCAATGATTAAACAGTTGTACATAAAAATTCTAGAAAACCAAATTCAAAGACGTTACGGACTTGCACTTCTAAAAATACAAGGTCCGAATTTCCATGGTGGAAAGAGTACAGATAATCCAATGTGTAGTTTTGCATTAAAAAGCAACAAAAATCGCAATAAACACTCGTTTTTTTTTTTCAACTAGTGTAAATAGGTCTTTTTTAGGGATAAAGAAAGAAGGGCTCTAATAAACACATTAACAACCTAGATGACATTAGAAAGAACAAAAATGGCAATTTGAGGAGATTATTTGTACAGATTATTCAATCCTGCTACAAGCCTTTAACAATTCTGAGCATTTGAACTGTCACTTGCAAGTCTTCTTTCGGGTATACATAAGATTATTATCTGTTAAGCTTAAACCTAACATTTACTCTGATATTCTTTCACAAGGGATAAAGTCTAGTTCGAGGAATGTCATGACATGCTCATTGCAGTTTAATGTGTCTTGTTTGGGTCACACACTTTGCAGTACGTGTCATTGACCAGTACATATAAAAGAGTTAAGTGCTAAAACATACGGATATTTAAATTGTTCAGATATCTTAGTAAACTTGCACCATTGCTTAAATTAAATCTCTTGAAAATAATAAGCCTTTCGTAATAAAACAAAAACAATAAACAGACCAACTAGATATGCTGGTTAACCAAGAGCAAGTTAGCAGTGGTGTAGTCGATTAAAGTTACATTTATCTAGCAGATGTAATTAATTAATAACTGTAGAAAAGTGGATTATAAAAGTCATATTGAAATAAATCTAGCTTCGGTGATGTTTATATTTGGTTTCTGCGTTAAAGTCTTGCTGATTTATCATGATATGCTCATGCGTGCTTTACGTAGCAATGATAAATACGGGGTTTTCATGATTATATTGCACGGGAGCCGCACCCTGGTTGGTTATCAAAGATAAAATTTGAGTGTATGAAAAAGAGGGAAAAAAACGTATTTCTTTTTTTTTTTACGTATGTCTGACGTAAAACGGGATTTTCATATCATAATATCAAGTCATCCTCTTCTCTACTTTTTATATCTAAATTAGAAGGTGAACATTTCTATGTTGAAATATACGACGTATCGCCTCTGTAGGAAGACCCGCTAGGGACGGCCCGTAGCTTGTTCGATCCCGGGAAGAGGGTCTGCTTGCATCGTGCTTGATCATTGAAGTTGTGCGATTTAGGGTTAGCGTAGCATTTAACAGCAACATTAGTTGAATACCAAAAATATTCAACTTACAAAGTCAGGTAATATTTCTCTTATTGTTTATTATTACTCTTTCCCTCCTCAAGAGAAACAAACTACTTGGGTAGTGTAATTGATAATTTTTTGAATTTTATCGAGAAGTGGAATTGTTGCTGTCACTTCGAAGAGTAACTTGGAAGTTTGTAAATGAATCTGAATGTGTAAATGTAATCGAGCAGTAACACTTTAGGCGTAAATTGTAACGCTAACACCATTGTTAGTTACTACTATTACAAAGTTCACAGCCTTAAGTATATATTACTGTTACTAGTCGTTACACTTATTACTTGCCACCATTGTAAATTTCACATTTATGTAATAATGGTGTATAATATAGACCACAGTTAATTTTATAATTGAATTTAGTTATGATAAATTTATTATTATTTTACTGATTTAATCTTTACAAATTACATATGTGCTGCCTGGTGCTCATTTTCAAAAAATCAAATTATTACTGTTTTATTTCACCAATAATAATAATAACAGAGGCCAACTTGGAATTTGGATATTAAATATTTACAAGCTGTTTCAGTGTTTAAATTTCTTTTAAATGTTTATTGTTAGTTATTTCTAGGATATTGGAGCTGATATTAAACTGCCTAAGCCAAACGCATCCATAGAAATCAGGCTTCACGTTCGTAAGTGTTTTACTTTTTCATATGCTAATTATGGCATAGAAACAACAGTCAGAAATATCTTTGGTTGTGAGATGCGTACATGTGTGTAACTTGCATGGTATAAAATCAACATGCTGTTAGCTCAAAGAAGTGTACTGGTACATCTTATTTGTGCATGTAATTAACAAAAAGATGTGTACTTCAATGTTACATTAACTGACTAATTGGAGCCATCAAGTTCCAGCTAATAAAGAACATGAATAACAAATCTTAATTCATTAATCAGATAATAATTATCTTTTCTGTAGTTACTGTATTTGTGCAGTTATAATATATTGAGTCTCAACTCAGATCTCAAAAAATATCTTTGACGTTAACATAACTATATTAGATTTTGTGGTTTTGCTTCTAATTTAATATCTTTATACTCAAGTTGTTTATAGGAAAAAAACTGACTGTCCCTCCATACTGTATCTAAATTGTTCATAGCTGTAACTACTACAGTTAATGTTCATTATTGTTACGACATAAGAACATACCTTTTAAAAGTTATGGTAAATAAAACACACTGTGTGGAGTTATGTTCTTGTGGCTCAGTGTCAACCAAATAATTTGTGTTGCTTTGAGTGCTTCAGACTTCTATGTTGTGATAGTTAAATTGCAGTTTAGTTTCATTAAAAAGTATTATTACTTGATTTTGATAATTTTATGGTTAAAACTGTAATTTGTTCTGTGAATCGTCCAACACAAGCAAGGGCAACTTTCTTTGAGCTGGATTGTTCTTGTTATAAAAGTTTAAAATCCACCATCATGGTTTACGAGTAAAGCAACATTAATATTTATTTTGCAATATTTGTTTTTTTCACTTTTATTGTTTTCCAGAGATTTGCAATGTATTAGGTTGGATGGTTTCTATCCCATCAATGTTGACCAACAAAATGAATAAATCTGGTCCAGTAAGAAAACGACTACACACACACACACACACGCATTCACAGATTTTGTGTAAAGACAACAAATATATACTACAGTTTAAACTACTAACACAAGTTATGATAAAGGTTATATGCTAATCTTGATTTCAGTGCCATCAACATTTTGGAGAATAATTTTCCACATAATTTATCAGAATTACTGTATGAACTAACAAGGATTCAAAAGCAAGCCCATAATGGACCCTACTTGTCAAGATTCACCTTTAAACCAGTTTTCTGTTCTTTTCAGTTTTTCTGTCAAATCCCATAAATATTTAACTATGTAACATTATCTGGGGTTTCTTCAACCAGAAAATATCCTTTTTAAAAAAATATCAAGTTTCTATGGCAACAGAGAATCCTACATAAAATTTTGCTGTGGATCATCAAATGTAAATTTTTCATTAACGAGACAAAACTGAGAGAGCTGCATTTCTCATCTGTTTTTTTCAAACCAAGGATCACATTGTTAGTTTTTCTGCTATCTTATACATAAAGACTTCTGAAAATTGTTACTCATCATTAACGATTGCTTTTTCCTGTTATCTGCATATCTTGCAGCATCTGCATTTCCTTTTTGTCAACTGAACTCGGTGTAAAAGCTTACAGTGATAGTGCCAGAAAGGCGTGTTATTGATTTATCGTTGTGTGATTAGCTTAAGAACAAGTATGTTTTTGTTTTTTAATGGTAATTTTTTACAAAGTAATTGTAGTCTTAACAAAGATTTTTTTTAAACATTCGAAAAAGAAAAGCATTTGTGTATCAGGTCATGTATCATAAAATATCGATTGGAATTCACAGTAAACAGTGAAGTCTTTCAGGGGTAAAACAGGGATTTGTTTTCAAGTGCAGATCACATGTGGTGTGAAAAGGACAACCAAGTGGCCTGCCTGCATCAAAAATATCTAAAGCAAATACAGGAAATGGAAATGAACCAGTAATATTGCTTTAAAATAACCTGTGTGCACTTGCCCTACAAACATTCAAAAATGGTTTCATAATACTGTATTAAATGTGATATGGTTCTCTTATTAAGTTCTCCTCATATAGTAACATTTTTTTTTCCTGATACTAATTTATTATGTTACTTGAAAATGTGGCCTGGCATGGCCAAGCGTGTTAAGGCATGTGACTCGTAATCTGAGGGTCGCGGGTTCGCATCCCCGTTGCGCCAAACATGCTTGCCCTTTTGGCCGTGGGGGAGTTATAATGTGACGGTCAATCCCACTTATTCATTGGTAAAAGAGAATCCCAAGAGTTGGCGGTGGGTGGTGAGCACTAGCTACCTTTCCTCTTGTCTTACACTGCTAAATTAGGGATGGCTAGCACAGATAGCCCTCGAGTAGCTTTGTGCGAAATTCCAAAACAAACCAAACTTAAAAGTGTGCAGAGTAAAATAATTCTAGTCCAGTCCACCTACTGTCTAACTTTGATAATCCAAGTAGACTGTTAAAATTATACAGTGTCATGGATTAAGACGTACAGTCACTTGAGAACTTAATACAAAAAAATTAAATATTTATTTTTATGATTTCTAAAGATTTTATTTCACAATACATTTGTCTCCCATAGAATTTTATTTTTAAAAGTTCAGTGTGTAATAGTATTGAATCAAAACTGCTATCAATGAAGACTTGAGAATATGACCAAAACTGTAATATTACAATGATTCCATAAATTTTAACTAAGAAAAGGACACATTCACTTCTTTCTTTTTTTTTCACATGTAACAGGCTCCTTGTACCTTTTTTTAATGTATATTTTCAACTGTATTTCCAGTTTTAGTTCACTTTGTGAAGATGAGCTGTATTTAACAGAAAGAAATTAGCACATTTGAAAGTTAAAAAAGAAGGCTTAATATGTAACTGCAACAAAAGAATTATAAAATTATCATTATTAGATTATCTACTACTTAATGTTTGTAACAAGTTTTCATTAGATTTTGCACATATTTCTACCATGATAGTTTATGCCCTGTAATGTTAGTGATTTTGGACATTGCTGGCCTGACACTTTGTTTGATTTTGGTTTCCAAGAAAGTTAAATATATTTTATTATGATTTATTGTAGCGATTCACCTTATATGGAGAAATTGTGTTTTTATGTTTGAACGTGGAATGTTGATCATGTTATTTGTGTGCATGTATTCTTTCTGTTTTGTTCACAGGCGGTGCACATAGCAAAAAGTACATGAAAATGTCACATCATTTCTGTATTTCTAGTGTCAAGATATTTTGGCCTGTAAATGACCAATAATAGTTGTGTTGGCACATACAGCTATTCCCCCCCTTTCATATGAAGTAACTGAGAAAACCAGATGCTGCACATTTTAATACACTTTGTTTTTGTAAGACTGTTTTGGTGAAAGAACATCTTGTGTTCCAGGAAAATGGTTGCATCTGTTTGTAGTTAAATATAATTTTAAATCTCTATCCCTGAGATAGTTGATTCATTATCACCTACTCCTTTTTAAGTTTAGATCACTCTCGGTTTTAAAACAAATATTTTCATAACTTACTGATCTGTTTCATCTTCATTCATACTCAGTATTGTTTAACTTGATTAAAATATTTTATCACAAAATTCTGTGATTGTTCATCTTTCTCAAGGCTTAACTGTCAACTTGTATGGAAAGGGTTTGTGTTCTTTGCAATATCACATGTATTGTTTTATTTCCTCATTTTCTCAGAAAAAAAGTCAATGATGTTTAAAAATTCAACTTTTTGACATGAAAGTTGAGAGTTAACAGAAGCACTATTTATTAAAACTACTAAAGATTCAACTGAATAGTAATTACATAATCAACATTTCTGGAAATTAACTAGCCATCATCAGGATGATATTAAGAGTGCATCACAAAATGTTTCATTGACTTGCTGTTTGTTTTTTTTTATTGTTCAAGACGTGCCTGGTTCTCACTTTGAGGCATTACTGTTAATTTTGCTCTTAACAAGTAGTAGCTACTTGCAAAACAAAAAGGGAAAAAACACTCAGTAAAGTTTTCATAATGAAACTTAATTGTATGACAGCCGTAATGTTTGTTAGTATTATTTAATTAGTGCCAGTCTTGCATTTCAGTTTGTGCATTATTTAAAATAATAAATTAAAGATTATTGTTATTTAATGCACACAAAGTTTCTCTGTGTACAAGTCACTAGTTAGGCCTGTTTTGGAATACTGGAAATAGTTATTGTTTCTTTTACATTGACAAGGGCCAAGAGGATGCCTGTTAGGGTAATTCTAGGTGTGAAATATTTATAGGATCAAGACCTCTTATTCCTTTATTGAGAAAAGACAGTCAGGGGGTGATGTTATTGAAGTTTTTAAGATTATTTGGAAAATTGATAGGCTAAAGTCCTTTCATTTCTCTTCTGTATTTTGAAGATGACACAAGTTATAAAATGTGTTCTTCATACAATCATTTTTGGCTTCATTCACGTACATTGCTGATAACTTTAAAAAATGTATTTCCTCGGCAAAAGACATTTTCAGTTGTCATTTCACTCAATGTTAAAAGGTGTATTTGGCTTTTTGTAATAAGTTCTAAATCTTTGGATCTCGTTTTTATGTACGTAAGCTACGTACCTTTTCAGAGGGACATTATAGGCCTGAATGATTAGTGTCACATTAATTAGTAGTCCATGTTGACCAATCTAAAATAAAACTCCAAAATATAAAAATGTTGCAGTATTTTTATTTGTTGAAATAAATGAATTGGAGTGTTTTCAAGTGCTTATAATAAATGCAACACCAAGAAATTTTTAGGAAATTTCACAGTGGTAAAATTTAACACAAAAGAGGCTGAACTCAAAAACAAAATACAACTTAGTCTGGAATGTCACAAACATTTACAAGGTCTGAAAAAATCAGAATATAAAAGCTGTAAAATGTATTTTAGTTTCTCCTTTAAATGAAACCTATTTTGTCACATAAGGTAACTTATATTGAAGTTTCAGTTCATCTTTTATCATATTTCAAAGTTTTTTAATACAGAGGTTTTCTTCAGTTGCAAAGTTATGTTTCAACTTTTTTTTTTTTTAGTATATTACATCTTGTTGTACCTCGTACGTAAATAGGCCTAGTGACAAATGATTCACAAAATGAAAAATATTCTAACAAGTGCATTAGTTTATGAACTGTAGAGTGGAATTTTATCTTAAAGATGTCTTTTAATATATATCCGTGTGAACTAAATGAATATGGGTGAAGTTTCAACTGTGCGTCTATTTGTACATGTGTACAGTTTGTGATTTACTGCACAGTGGGAAAACCCCAGTTTGAACCCATTTTAGTGGAGTGGATATATTGTAAACATTTGAGGTGTATTCACTTTTGACAGGAGTCATGAAATCTGGTATATTTATTTTGGTCTTAAGATGTGCTATATTCAAACATTTATGTTTTCAGAGGAAGATTTCCTGCTAAAATGATGAATTGTGTCAGCTGAAACTGAATATGACCTTACTCCTCAACACGCATAGTGGCTCAGCAATATCACTGAGGACTTGCAACACAAGAAACAGAATTTCGATCTTTGTAGAAAGCAAAAAGACCTCAGAAACCCAGCTTCATCCTTTTGTTTCGCATGACCTTAAAACTGCTACAAGATGTACATTTGTTGTCTTGGTGCAATATCAAAGTGGCAGATGCAATGAAGAGTTAAATGCGCTTCCTCTGTTCTTTAAGCTAAGATTAAAATTCCAAGAATTGTTTAAATTGTGTGAATAGAGGTCGCTGTTCGACTAGAGTAAAGAAGGTCAGCTTAAGGAAGTAGAGTTATGTAGAAACAATACTTCGCAAACCAAGCTGAATTAACTGATACGATGTGAAAGACTGTTGAAAAGGTCTTTGAATGGAGGAACATGTGCAGATTTTTCTGATTTAAATTAAATATTTAAATAATCTTTTTTACCTTGGGCCCCTACATTAATGATTAATTAAAAAAAAGCAATACGTATTAATTGATATCAGTATTAGGTATAAACTTAAAGTAGGCCTGGTGGTTAGGGTGCTCAACTCTTCAGAGGATTATGGGCTCAAATCTGTTACTGAATACATTTGTCCTTCCAGCCTGGTAGTGCTATAATGTTATGGTCAATCCCATTATTTATTGTTCCCACACTGAGACAGCAGTAAGTCTTTCAGTTTACAGTGCTAAAATTAAGAGTTTGATTTCCCTCAATAGACACAGCAGATAGCCCAATGTGGCTTTGCTGTGAGAAGAATACGTTATTTATTGGTAAAAGACTGGTCCAAAACTTGGCAGTTGATGGTGTTTACTAGTTGTCTCCCCGCTAGTCCATCACTGCTAAATTGTGGTTAGCTGTTGCTGATCTCCCTGGAGAAGTGTTGTGCAAAATTCCAACCAAACTCTGTGATTGGTGTCTCATTATTTGGGATGGTGCAATCCAACCTAATCTTCAAGTAACAAATATGTTGCAACAGGACTGTTTTGGCAATTGCTAAATTTTAACTTATGAATAACTTGTGGGAAAATCTGGGATAAAATGACAAGTACACATGACTTTCATTTTCATGTATTCATTAGAAACTTGAAGCATTGGTTCTCTCTAATTTATGTGATGTATGTGTAGTATATATAAAAAAAAGAGATAGAAAAAGGTAGTTCCTATTTGTACTAATGGCAGTCAAATCTCATTATTCAATTAGATTTGTTAGTGTTGACTTAACTACCTGTCCTTTAGTCTCAAAATTAAGATAGGTAATTGAGGTAATATCCCTACTGTCGTTTTGTACAAACATCTGAAACAAATCTCTATATCCCAGTTATTTTTTTATTTCCAAGCATACCAATCTGTGTAAAACCCAGAGTGTGAGGTCAGAAGTGTGATAGTGAAGTCAAATGTGTTACGTGCCTCCAAACTTTATTTAGCTGAATGTTAGACATGAACTCAACTCTGTGTTGTGTGTAGTGTTATCACTCCTAATGGATCTGAGTGCTGCAGAAGTAATAGCACCAGGAAGCAGTAACAGAAATATTGATTGGAACTAACTTTGGTCAGTCTCACAAGCTAAGTGATGTCTGGTACTTTTAACTAGATTGATCAAGTCTGTTGTATCAACTGTCTTCTAGGAGTCAATCAGCTTCTGTGGATTGTATGAGGAAAGACTGATAGCATATTCAGTACTTTCCATTTGTTTATGTGACCATTTAATGCTTATTACCCAAAACGTTTCTTGTGACGACTTTGTAAAAATTACTTCTGTTAGATGACAATGAGAGTTTTTCTGTGATAAGAAATGAACATTCAGGAGCTTATGGTAGAGAAACATCCATATAAGATGTACATAAACGTATTTGGGAGTTGTTTTTATTAAACACATTACTGGATAGTCCAAGCTATTTTTCCTGTGAAGAGAGTAATACGTGTGACTAACTTTGCTTTCTTAAGTGACTTCCTTCTTTTGTAGTTTGTATCAGAACATGCCAGTCTCCAAGAATTGATACCTAACTATACTCATTCTTAGTTCTAGGTGTTTGTGTTTATTTGCATGCACACATAACACACAGAAAATTATAAAATACTACCTCTAGATACATAACAGTATGCGGAAACTGACCATTTGCAAAACTAGTGATGGTCATATACTACTGATGAATAAAACTAGTAATACTGCAGTGATGTTGGAAAGAAACTTTCACTCCTGGATACAGCCACATATGGCCATCATGAATGGAAAGTTTAGGCCTAATCTCCTTCAGGGACTGGATGTGAGAACCAGTAAATGGCTACACGAAAGATTGGGGGATACTGGACGTACTATCAATCATTGGTATTTCTCCATACAAACCACAAGCTGATTGCATTGTTATACAACACTTGAAGTGGTAAAACTGTAAGCTACAGAGTGTAGAGTTCAAAAGTTTTGAAAAATACTGAAGGGATGGCTGCAATTTTGAACATTTTTATCGTTGTCTGAATGATTCCTTTTGTAGTGACACAGGTTGGACTATATGATGTGTTGGTTACTAGTGAAAAGTATCCACACACAGGTTCATCAGACCTGCCTCTTTGAAGTAAGGTGTATTCTGTCTGAATTCAGCTTACACATGCTATTGTGGTAGTATTGCCCGTGTCATCCAGGTGTCAGGAATGTTTCTGTAGTGCATGGAACACAGGACTAGAATGTTCAGGATACTTTTATAATCATCAGTAACAC
Source organism: Carcinoscorpius rotundicauda (assembly GCA_011833715.1). Lineage (NCBI taxonomy): Eukaryota > Metazoa > Arthropoda > Merostomata > Xiphosura > Limulidae > Carcinoscorpius > Carcinoscorpius rotundicauda. The sequence continues at coordinate 124,331,990 of CM022394.1, read as the reverse complement.
TTCTGATGAATTGAGCAGTGGCTGAAGGTGGAATTTAAACTTAATTGGTACGTACAGTGGGTTGGATATAGACAGTGGCTGAAGATAGAATATGAACAATTTGAACGTACTTGGTATGTACAGATGGGCAAAATTGGGTGAGATTTAATTTGTAAATAAAAATGTGAAGAGTGGACAGAACTTGCATCTGTAGACTTGTTCTGTGTCTGTCAGTCAATGTTCAGGTTTGTGTATCATAAGGCTGTAGCAAAGTGTATAAGTTGTACACAACTCCAGAATAAGGCAAGGGTTTAGGGAGCTGAAACCCAGGACTTTACACTAATTGTAAGGTATCAATTTATTGATTGTAGAGGTTCTATCTCGAGGAGACTTATAATTTGAAAAGTCTAGGGCCAATAAAATCCTTAATCTGGACTTGGTTACCACACACCTACCCTCTTAGTCGAATTTACTAATTTAATTATACCAGGCTACTTTTTATTTTTTCAACATTTTTATATTTTAGTTCTATCAGTTAATTATTTCTAGTGTCAGAAAAACGAAAGAATGATAAATGCATGTCATCTGAATATTAAATATGGCATACTGAGCAAGCATATTATAATACTTTAGTACTTTAAATAGTGTTCTGTAATAATTTATAAGAATAAATTCGTAGTATCGGTGTAACGTTATCTTCAAATATCACTAGTAAGTAAAACACACCTACCATGTATAAACGGTTCGCCACTGTAAGCCTTGTCCTATTTTTCGATTAACTCTTATACATGGTTACTTCGCTGTTAAGGGATGGAATCTCCGGAAATCGGTGTAACCCAGTAACAAGTCATCGGTGTACCGAATGATAGGTTGGGTTTCGTGTTGATTTTTCAAATTTAACATTTTGAATACACGCTTTGCGATTGTTTTCGATTGCTTTCGTAATAATGAAGTGGTTTTGTGTGTTCACACTTAAACGTGTTGTCGGTGTGTATCATAATTAAATTGAACCGCATTTTGTTATCTGTTTGTTGCGGCTATGTTTGTTAATGCAGTGTTTATAAGTACGCCTCGATGCTGTTTAAGTCGCCATGGTTGATAACGCAGCCCAGTATTGATCACGGTGATACCATTGCAACTGGTGGAATACGCAGCAAAGCTGGGCGTCTCAATGTGCTGATATCACAAGGAGTTTCCAGTATAAGCTTCCGTCTGTAGGCTTGCCTCGGTTTTCTTGGTGTAGCGGTAGCGTGTAGGCCTTTTGGCTAGAATTAATTCAAACCTTTTGGTGCTTAAGTGTGAAAAAAATATACAGTTATAATCTACTAGAATTTCAGTCGTAGTGTGTTTCTATTTCATACACCCCACATCTTAAGAAGAGAAGATTTACAGTTTTAAATAGAGAAAAATAATCCGTATTGCGACGTCTGGTTGTGTAGTTTGTAATTATTCAGGCCGGGTTGTTGTGTAACGAAGAGTGATCGACTCGTCCGTTTAGTGGTAGTCCGAGATTTTGTTGGTGAAAAGTGTTAGACGTGATGTAGTTAAAATTTAGTAAGTATGAGTTTATTGAAGAGGGTGTAGTTAACACAACTTTTTTTTTCGTTAACATTGCACTCTGTTACATCTGTTTCCTTGATTACAAATACAAATATTCTAAAACAGATTGTATTGTAAATTTTATAATACTTGTTTACCGTTGTGGGCGAGTTTTTAACTTAGGTTACGAACCCAAACTCCAGTTTGTTGTGGAATACGTTAAAACAAATATGTCTTATAGAATTGATACTATTACTGCTGGTTTTTGAGTACTCGCAGATGTAACTTTCTCAAAAATATCGCCTGATTTTGTCCCAATATGAAACTATTTGAGATGTGTGGTGTTAATGAGTTTTGTCTGTCATGAATGAAAAGATTGTTAAGTCAAGCCTAAATACATTTTTCAGTCATTTTAGAATACTTGTTTTAAGTGGTAAATTTAGGTTAGGCTTTGAATGCAATTTATTAGGAAGCCTTTTTTTTTTAAATAGGTTATGTTCTTTAAAATTTCATTAAACACTGGCCTATTTGATTGCATACAGTCCTAGACTTAGTGAATGTATAAAAAAGGGTATTAATATAGAAGGGTGATTACACAGAAAATTCAGTGTTTAAAATGATCATATTTTAACTGCTTGTTAAAGAGTCAGGTTTAAGTGGGCTTAGACATACTACAAGGTGTTTTAAAAACTCTCGTGCTAGACGTTCAAAATTCTTACTATACTCACTTATATTATTTTGTAAACTTCAAAATGAAACTGAAATCACATGTTGTGTTGTGTTTGTTCATTCTCATATCCTGGTGCAGACTGGTTCAAATCACCAATCCTGTTGAAAAAGTAGTGACTTGGGTATGCAATATTATATTTTATGGCTTTGGAACAGTCTGTCTGTTCAATGTCTGTGCTTCCTTTAATAAAACTTGTGTTTATTAGTGTTGCTGGTCAAACGTTTTTTTGTTTTGTTTTTTTCCTTCTCAGACCCTTATTTAAGAAAACTTTTTTCTGGTACAAGTTTTAAAGATGTTAATATGCATTCTGTATGCTTTCAGCTGAAGGGACCTGTTTTTCAAAATTTGTAGTACATACTAGAGGGATTTACTCATTTGAAAACAAGATAAGAAAAAAATAACCTTTACATTCCAGATAAATGTATTTTTTTAAAAATTTTAACCTTTGTGGCTTCATAAGAGTCGATATACACAACTGTTAGATTTTTGTGTAGTAAAAAATAACACAATCGATATTTTTTTTTAAATAATGACTAAAATATGTTTAGTGATTTGTACTGTTGAGAAAATCATTATTTGGTCCATTCCAGTGAAAGAGATTAGGTTTTTTAGTTTTTGTGTATTTTACGTGCTTTATTTTTCATGTGAATTTTAATTTGAAGGATGTGTATAATTCTCCTGTAGTTGTGTTTTTAAACAAAACTCAAGTTTTATATTGACTGTTTTCTTGCATTCTTGTGAGAAAAAGAAATCATGAAACTAGGTTTGATTTAATTACACGTACCTGTACAAGGCCAGTATGGTACACAGGTTCAAGAAAAATGTTTAAAACCATAAATTATAAGTTTAAAAATTATATTTGTATCATATAAAATAACAGTTTTACTGATGGTTCTCACATAAGCCTTATTTAAATTCAGCAGTGCTATTCTGAATGTCAGGCATTTGTGTGACAAACAAAAATGTTGCAAAATTTATTCAGATATTTTGTCATAATCTCAAGATTTTTCTCTAAATTTGTTTACCATGTTGTTAGTGGTAAACAGACCTAACCTGTTTCTCGTGTTATTAATGGTTATTTATAATTAATTACAGGTTTCAGTTTCCTAACTTTTACTGAAGAATGAATGAGCTGGACAGTCTACGTCAAGAGGCAGAAACACTAAAGAATGCAATCAGAGTAAGTATATTTTATATGAAGTAAAAAGGTTTTTACTGCTGTGCCTAGGTGGAGAATAATACAACCACAATGTAAGGTGCAAATGAATTCACAGGGTGTTTTGTAACATGTCAATATATACAGCTGTTACATATTTTTACATAAAAAAAAAATTAATACATTGGAGTGATCACAGAATCTTTGAATTGTTCCATGATGATTCTCAGTATAGTTGGCAGTGGTAATTATCTTTTGTGGAAATTCAAATAAACCACTGATTGAATAGACCACAATAAGTTGTAAAATAGGCTTAGAGTCACACTGTTTTTTTCTTTCTTCATATTTGGTAATGTGATATAGTTTTCACTGTAAAATGTTTTTTAATTATGTCGGTACGTGAATTCTTTTTTATTTGGTTACGTGGAAAATATTTCAGTTTTTAAGTGTTAGTAGGAGCGTTTGATTAGTTAGATTAGTTTCAATAAAATTGATCATCGAACAGCCATTAAAAGTTAAGGAATGTATCGTGTAAATATTTATATGCTGAAAACATTTTGTCTTTACATTCACCAAGTTGAATGCAGTGAAACTCATCTGTTGGGTTGGAAAAATTATTTGTTCTGTCATTATTTTATGCTATTACAAAAACCTGAGCTCAGTTTATTTCCAGGAATAACTTATCAATTTAACTGTAAAACATTTTGGTCAAGAGTGCTTGGAGCGAGGTACGCTTGTTATTATATTTACAAAACATTAATGGTCTTACATATATTTGGCAAAAAAAATGCCACTGCAGAAACTTTTATCACACTGCTTTGCAAACATACTATAGGACAACCTGTAAATATTCACTTTTTCTGTAACTGAAGTAAAACCTTACTTTCGTGGATGGACCATTTGTGCTTTTGATGATGGTAGAACTGAGAATTTTGTGTATAATCACTTGTAAAGATTCTGTTCAGTAAACTTGCAGGTATATTCTGTTTCAGTAGTTCTCAAACTTTTCATGCTTCTGTATCACCCTTTTTGTTTAAACGTTTTTTAATTACAAACTCGGACTTAATTAAAACGAATAATAAGTTTTCTGCATCAGTAGCAAAAGGTTGTATTTTTTTAACTCGTATCTATTAATTGAAAGTATGTGACTTTGTTTTTTGGTATAACTGACAATATCTAGTGTGATTTTTGTCAGTTTGAAGGGAAGATCACACTGGTAATTTTGTGCATGCAAAGGACAAGAGAACAATGTGTGTATATATACTGAAGAAACTAAATTAAACCCTTTATTAATTTTATAATTTTTATGTGAATTTTTGTTGGGTACCAGTGGTACACATACCACAGTTTGGGAAGTTTTGTTTTATTGTATTTGTTATATAAAATACATTGTGAGATTATGAACCATGCTGTGTAACAATGCAACTTGTGCTATACTATGAAATTTACACTATAAACACACAATAGATATTTGTACAGAGAAGCCAGATAAAATTCAAGTACAAATACTGAAAGTGGAAGTAAGTATAGTAGTGTATTATATGCAGTTGTTTTTATTGATTAGAAAAATCAAGAAATAGTATACAAATTATAAAGCATTTATTTTGGGATCTATCGTGGTATCAACACTTAGGTTAATTAACTGTTGTGTAATAAGCGTCTTTACTTGTGTATTTTTTTTTTAGTATTTCAGTAATTTATATTTTTAGCTTCTTTAATCAAGGTAAATAGGTGTTTGGTGCATTAATCTGGTAGTGTCATATATTTTAATACACTTTGTATTGTGTGACCTACAAGTTACTGTAATTCTATCCATTTACAACTGTAAGAAAGACATTTAATCCACAAGTCACAGTGACTGTGTAATATCTGTGTAGTTGGCTTCATGGATCACTGGTGAACATGTAACCAATACATGTGTAACTGTGTATTTGTTCCGTAATTTCGTTTTAAAACTTAAGTGTTTTTGTTGACATCCGTTGGTGTCTTCAAGAAGAATGAACATTTGGTCCTCACTTTATGTTTCACAAAATATTGCACAATTGTAATTTTACCATTGTAGTTAAAATAAATAATTTTCTGTAATTTTTACTAAAACGGTAAATTTTTATGACCTAATCCTACATCGTAGTCTGTTGACTTAAGCTGTAAAAGATGAATCCCCCCCCCCTATATACATGTTCATGGGAGGGGCATGAATGTTTCTGTGGGTGTTCATGATTAAGTCTGTTATGCCACTGGTCAGAATGTGTATGGCTCATTTCTGAATTTGAAGAAGCAAAATAATATTTAGGAACTTGGTATATGAATGTCTCCTTTTGGTTGCGTATTAATTCGTCCGAACCAGAAAAACATTAATAGATTCCAAAATGTGTAACTTTCTGACAGTTTTGTACCACAATAATGGAAGTAATTTTCCAACTGTACGATGCGGAATTTAGATGCAAAAAAACAAAAACAAAAAAAAACCCTTAGATTCTGATGAATACTAAAGTATGGGTACTTTTTTTTAGATGCCCCCCGCTAGTTCAGCGATATGTCTCCGGATTTACAACGCTAAAATCAGGAGTTCGATTCCCCTCGGTGGGCTCAGCAGATAGCCTGATGTGGCTTTGCTATAAGAAAAAACAAACTTTTTTTAGATAAACTGTGTACATCGCGAGGTACTAACCAGAATCCTTTCGTGAAGCGTAATCACAATTGTTAAATCTTTTCTTATCTGTAAGTTATTTAATTATCCAACCGAAACGCTTATTTGCTGTGTGGATATTTTTTTATGTTTAAAAGGCGTAGGGATCTAACTGAGAGTTTACTGTGTGATGTAGGGTTACGGAAATGCTTATTAAGTGACGTTATTTACGAAGGGCTATTTAAAACATTTGAACATTGCTGTATTAATGAAAGAAATGTAACCATAAGCGTGTGTGATACGGTATGTATTTAAACCAAGCATAGTTTCGTTTGGGCGTTTAATGTAAGCGCAAACTTCGTTACTTAAGATTGCCACCGATGTAAAGCAATTCATATTAAAATAACTTAAAAATGTGTTTTACTTTGTAGATGCTTATATGGTTTCTTTGTAACATACAGTAGTTTTTGTTTTGGTAATAATAAAAGCCTCTTCGTATAATAAGGTTTATTTGACGGTAATTTCAAGGCTTCTTTTTGTCAACTTTAACAGCAACTGCGTGTGTCGGGCGGGAGCTTGTAAACAGTATTTGTCATGCGGAAATCGACACGTGCATGACGTTTACTTAGCTGTGAAATTGTTTTATCAATCTCGAACTACGTTTTAAGATACGCGTTCAATATTAATAAGTTGGAAAGCTAGTTTTTTTGCCTTGACATCCTGGCCAATTTACCTATAAAAACAACAATAATGCCATGATATAAATGTACAAATAAATATATAGTTAAAGATATGGATAATTTATTCATTAGGATAAGTTAATGTACGGTTAAATAGATGTCCAGTTCTTTGTGGTTATTCAAAGAGTTTAATTGCTATCAGGCGACATTTCTTTTACTTGGTTATTAAATAACTGATGTTTATTCGGTTAGCGTATAATAGTATTTTTACCGGTCATTTTCGCCATGCCGAATACTTGTTTTGTTTAATACCAGAGCTTCGTCAGGTCAGTAGGGATACAAAACTGTTTTACTGAAACCCCTTAGTATAGAAATTATTGTAGTGTAATTAGTCAGTTGTATCATTGGTTTTAGGTTTTTAAAAAATATAAATACCGTATTATTTATTCGCTCAGTACTGAATATTACGAAGCTGATTGTTGTACTTACAAATATACTTTATATTGTTGTCTTATAGCACGTACTGTACAATAGCTTTAAAAAAAATTCATAAAAGCAAACTTGACTTTCTTTATTGAATAACTTGAGGGACGGCAGTGGTTTAAGGACGTTACCGTTTATTACTCAGTATTTCAGTTACTGTGCTAGTTAGAACCTAATGAAGGTTGTTACTGAAAAATTGACGAAGAGTCACACCTGGATTTATTACAAAATTCTTCGTAAATAAGCCCTGCTGGCGCGTAATTAAATTTAATTTTTATCGAACTAGCTACAGTATTTCTGTGTTTAGTTTACACACACGTGCGATATTTTAAATTGCATTTAAAAATATTCGATTTCTTCCCCTGACCAGAATGAAGAAATTAACAAGTTCTGCTTTGAATAAAACTCGTGACAAAAATAGACACGTGAAGCGTGACTGGTAACATTTGTAATCTTCATCGACACTTATAAATTGTTTAACTGTGAAATTAACAATATGGCCATCACGTCAGCTTTTTAAATACATTTTTCTAAACTATTTGTACACCCAAGTTAAAAACTAAGCAAAAATATCACCAATATCGTTTTTAATTTCATTAATTACTGTTAAAGCCCCCTTCCCCTTATATTACGTAGAAGTAAAGTGATTTGACACAACACATTCCAGGTTTATCAACTCTATACTAAAAGTATTGTTGCAGACAAAAATGATTGATGAAACTTCTACACGTGGTTCAGGCACTCGACTCGCAATCCGAGGGTCCAGGGTTCGATTCACTGTCGCACCAAACATGCCCGCCCTTTTAGCCGTGGGGCATTGTAAAGTGACGGTCAATCCCACTATTTGTTGGTAGAAGAGTTGACAGTGGGTGGTGATGACTGGCTCTCTTCCCTTCAGTCTTACACTGCTAAATTAGGGACGGCTAGCGCAGATAGCGTTCAAGTAGCTTTACACGAAATTTAAACCAGTCTATAGAACGATGCACTTGTGTAAGCTATATCAACAGTAAGCAATTTCATAGGTGAGAAACTGCAAACCAAAAGTATCCCCAGTATAATTCTGTAAATAGATACTTTTAAATAATAATAGTACCAAAATAAATAATGTCTTGGTCTTTCTTTATCAGTTCCAGCATGTTTTGCTGGGACGTCTACCACTTGTTTCATTTAGAGGCCCACAACAACAAAAAGAAATCAACTAATGAATGAGCCACATAAAGGGTTCGTTTTGTATTGGCCATTACGAAGGAAGTGTTGTAAGCTACTTTCCCTGTCGTTACATCTACACTGTGTTGTCTGAAGATGTGTCGTACGCTGTGGTTGGTAGTGGATACACACAAACGATTGTTTTTATTCCACAGTTTCTCTTGCGCGTGTTTTATATATAAAAAAAGTCCCATTGAGCTGTTTACTGTGTCCACCAGAGGGAATCGAATCACTGATTTTTGCGTTATAAACCCTTCCTTGCCGCTGTCCCTCAGCCGGACTTTTGCTTGGCATAGTTTGATTTTTTTTATATTGGGTGTCACTGTAAATTACATTAATTTGATTGGATTCACGAGGTAAATTGGAAATAAATTTATGTTTTGTGAACTATTCTAAAAACCATACAGTGGTTTGACTACAAATTTAATACCTAATGAAAGCGTGATAAAACATTTATATAACTTTAGAAGAATAACGACAGGTCATTTCGTTCAATTTGACGTTTTCCCGGAAATTACGTTTCTTCCGTTTCTAAACGTGTAGACATCTTTCATTTTGGCATAAATTTGTGTGTCGTGTTTTCATATGATGGTCGCTATGGTTATGTCATAGAAAGACATCTGATGTCGTGACCTCATTACAGTGACCGACTTCTGAGAACCACCTGCTTGACATGTGTGCTCTTTCAGATATTCCGTTTCATAAAATATAATGGTAATATAAATAACATCTAGGTCACAATGTCCTGTTTTTCAACCGATCCGAAGAGCCTTGGTATTATAGGTAAGGCCTCGTTGGCAATGGGTATAGCAGATATATAGCGTGGTGGAAAGCAAACGTTAAAAATTAAGGGTGTGTTTTAAATACGTGTATGTGGCGACAAATGGAGAGCTGCGCACACGTCCCACTCCTTGAATACGTGTTTGTTGTCTCTTTTTTCAAGGCGGCGTCTTTGAAATTGATCTGGTTGAAGTCATGTATCACATAGTTGTGCTTTCTGTGTCTCAAAGTTTTAGCGTAAAGTTCTGCCCACGTTTTTATCATTACAGATATGTTTAATTCAAAAATGATAATACACTGTCTAATCTAAAGTTTATAGTAGTTTAACTTTATTTGGAAAATGAGGCTTGCCAGGCCACATTGTATTGATTATAATATAACGCAGACAAACTTTTTATCGACAGAGTATACGTTTATAACACGAGTTAATTACTAGTAATTGTACACGTGGTTTTAAAAGTAGCGAAAGTTGTATTTGTATTTTAATCTGGCTTTCTGCGGCGGCCGTGTTTTTTTTTTTTTTCATCTTGGTTTCGATAGTAATGTTAAATTAATTGATATGAAAGATTTAATAAAGGGTTATATTCAAACAACTTCCATTCTTAAACTTTAATAGTAAAATTATAAGTTGTGTAGCTCGATATGATTTGCTTTAATGTTCAAACCGTTAAGCCTTTTGTAGTTAAATTGGAAACTCAAATCTTCAAGTGTGGAACACACCATTAAGAAACCTGTTTCGTGTGTGGTCAGTGCTGTATCTTCCTTCTGGAATTATCTCTTATATGTATGTATGTGTGTGTGTGTTTTTATCAGGTCAGTCGGTAACAAATATACCTGAAATCATTTTCTGTCATTAAGGTTAATAATACAAGTTAAAATTATGTTAAATTACATGGTTTGTTTTGTTTTTATTTTTTTCTCCCCACTAACAAAATGTACAGTTACACTAGGTTCTCTGAAACCTGACGTCAAAGGTCGCGTGAGGTTTGTCTCAATGAACGTTAGAACTCTTTCTCCAGGCGCCATCATAATAACGAAGCATGGTGTTTTATCAGTATTGAGGTTCATGTGAATCCGACATATTTAACTGTTACAGCTACATCCTTGGTTTGTGTCGGAAATTAAGCAACTTTGAAGGAAGCATGGGTCTGAGAGTATACCTTACTGTTTCCTGAGAAATAATGGCCATCCTCTGCGTTTTGTGAGCAGCGGATTAATGTATTTTGTATTTTTAAATTTATTACGATGTTTGTAAAAAAAATTGCTGTGATTTAGTTTTGTCCACTTTCACTGCAAACAAAAGTTAACTAATGATAATTCTGAGAGCATATCAGTTTTTCCATAACTTTTTGTCAGCAACTGTTAACGGAATAAGACGCCGAAGTAATTTGTGAAATCGGTAAATTAGAAGCATAGAAAAGGGAATACACCTTATTCATAAAAACGAAAAGAAGTTAATTGTAGGTGACTCTAACCCTAATTCATTATGATTTGTCTGTTGTGGCTTGGAATTACAGGTGTAAAAAGAACAAGGGTTTCATACCTACCTTTTGTCATCAGAAGTGACCGCTCCATAAGCTTTTTATCTAACAAATGGACAAATTGAGAGGGATATGGAGAAAAAATGTCTAATTGAACCGAAACTTGAAAAAGGATTGCAAATATACGTAATGTGTTGCGTTATTTATTGTTCATATGTCGCAAGACGTTTCTAACAAAACTGTAATTGATGTCAGTACGTTTTTATGCCGATGTGTGTAATTTGAACTGTGCTATTTGGTAAAGTTTACTTATGGTTCGGACTATTATTATTATATAGTGAGGTCATGATCATGCTTATATGCAAGTCCGGTAGTGTTAGCAAAGTGCTTTCTCGTATGCTTTAATCCCAGATATTTTTCCTTGAAATAATAGGAACTTAAAAATCTTGCACTGAATCAGGTAATGTGGTGAGGAAGACGTGGACTGCAATAGGAAACTTAGTGGATAAGAAATACATTAAACCTTAATAAGAATAGCATCACTGTTTGAAACTAGTTTTAAAAAGTGTCGCAGTTTTCATGTATGCTTCATAATCGTTTTGTTTTGCTTTTTTCGTTTCTTTATATATAGGACTGTTTGAGGTGAATTATGTCTTACTAGTGTCAGTCGAAGTTGGTTGAGGCTTGTAGTCTTATTTCATTGAAAAAAATGTGATGAACAGATGTGTATAAAATAGGCTTAAGTGATGGTCAAATACAGTTGTTCCATAATGTTCATTAGAAAAGGGAATTAGAACTTGGTGTGCATGGTCGGCTCTTTTTATACGAAAAATATTGGTTCGGTGACATCACCTGTACTTGTATATAGGTGGAAACGACTTGGATTAAGGAATCCTTTTTCATAACGTTTTGTACGAAGCGGTATTTTTGACAGCCTTTTCTGAAACAAAAACTTTATTTTTCAACTAAAGGATTATCATTCTTAACAAAAGTACCAAACTTGCTACTCAAAAACAGTGATTTATAAGTGCAAACCTTCTATGCATTTAGAGTTGCTCCATAGAAAATCGAAATCTAGATGATGGACAAATGAGAGGTGAGATGCAGTATCGTGATTTTTCGTAAGCAGGTCATTGTGACTTTCAAGGGCCCAAAGTATTTATATACAAGCTTCCTAAGCAAGGTAGTGCACAATCACCATACGGCAGCTGCCAAAAATCATCTAACTAATCGTTTTTTGTTTTTTTTTGAAGGACATTTTAAACTTGGCTGCTGTCACATCATGTGTCAAAAAGTTCCAGGATAAACGTCATCTTTCATATGATATAACAGGAAATGCGTATTAGTGGTTGCGTACTACAGGCTCGGTTACCTATAGACATACAATAACCGGTACTGATAAAGAAGCTACTGCATTACCATTTGTCATATTCGGGTCGTCCAAAGAGCACGGACCTTGACTGCCACTATTTCGTAAAAATGTTAGAATTTGTCTTTGACAGCTGGTGTTTTGTAGTAGACTCAATATTTTCTTATATGAAATGCTTAAATGTTTATTTTCTACAACTATACAATTCACATTTTTGGTGTGTGTGATGTGTATTAGTAGAAGTTTCGAAGGATTTGACTTTAAAATTATGTTTGAATATTCTAGATATCGCAAAGCATGTCCACACCGCCTTATTCCTCATGACTAACACATTTTTTATACCTCTGTGTTTCTAGACTTGGACTCGTACCGTGTATGTATGTGTATCTTGTATTGATTTTTGTTGCAGAATTGGTGTAGACGTTGGAAGCAGAATATCGAGTGAAAAGTGTACCTACCAAAAGCATACTGGTATGGGGGTGCTCCCCGTCGAAAATGTGAAATTTAATATGTGAATATTTTTCTTGATGAGCGAGGCCTGTCAAAGCACGCCACTTGTAGAGCTTGTTAGTTATAACTTAGGCCTGTTTTGGAAGCTAAGATATGATTGAACTCTGTGAGATAACACACGGAAAATAATAAATACGCAGTTTTATTACTAAGTTCCACATTGGTTTTAGTAGCGTCGAACTTCCTATCTTTTTTCACTTGTTATCATGAACTATCAAATAAATGTTAAAATCTTTTTGCTGATAGTGAATCACAGGTGAAGTTTCTGTCCTGCCTCCCAGTTTTGACTCCTCTGCAGAGTTTATTTAGTGCGGAAACTATCAGTCCTTGCATATATTTCGCTGCTGAAGACATTCCGTGCCACCTAAACCGTGTTTATTGGCATTTTAGCAACTGGTTTATTTGCACATGGTTTCACTTACGGTAGCGAGATGTGCTCCAGTTCAAACGTTTAGAGGGCGCTAGTTGTGTATTGCATTCCCTCTGCTAAAATTGGCATCGCAGCTGAGTGAATTGCTGGCCCTCCCTAGAGATTAGGGCTGCAAACTCTGGCTGGTTTTTCTACATTTACACCGGATGTAAAATTGTTTACGATAAACACCACTATGTTTGTTTATTATTTAGGTATCGAAATAAAAACGTTGTTTTATCTTTTATGTTAATGCGTATTGTAAATGTTTTTATTATTATTAGAATTAGGTTAATATGAAACTTACCATGCTGCAGATAGCGAATGTTGTGCATTTTAAACCCGTAGAAAATGTTTCCAATGTTCATACGTTTTGTTGTTTTTTTCCACTTGAGATTCGTAACATATCTGGAAAGACAGAATATTCTCAGCGCCCTCAGAAAGGTATTTACGCGTGTATAATCATCAAAAAATTTTTTCTTTTCTTTTTGCACTTGGAACAACTGAAGTGCTTAATTTAAGTTTTTCAATAACAAGTAGTTTTATAATTTCAGTTAATAGATTTAAAAGACAGATGTGTAAATTAATCAATAAATATAATTAAGTTTGGAAGATAACGCGAAATACACTTTATTTTTAATAAAGGTGTAAATAGGAACATGCGTTGTAAACCCAAATAGCTCTTCAAGCTTGAGCTAACACAAATTTCGAGCGACATAATCAATGACTAACCCCTTTTTTTCCACCAAGGTAGAGAGGTTGTCTGTTGCTATGGTAACGGTACGGGATGGGCGTTGACGTGTTATGGTAGTCGTTATTGCCATATTGCTTCACTGTCACCATTACTAGAATATTGAGTTTACGAGTTAATATATATTAAAGTGATCATATATATATATTCATAACTTGGTTCATATGGCATGGTTTCTAAGTGTAGATAGAAGTGAGACATAAATTAGGGTTGTTTAGAATAATTTTCACATACTTTACGTTTTCAACACAATTTTTATCTGTGATATCACATGACTACTGTATTGTTACTATTGTGTAGTTAATGGTCGAGGGAGATGAACGAGCATTGAAAAGTCTTAGTATGAAATGTCCACTGTCATTTTAGAAAACTTGATTTTTGAATAAATCACAAACAAGTTCTTTATGTTTGATAAAATATCCATATATTATTGACCACCCCCATATTTAGGGATAACTACGCCCATTAATGAATGACCATTTCTGGTAGACTGACTTGCAGTGCTCATTTGACCTGACCTCCCATACCATATACAAAGTTCATTATTATATGCTAGAGTGGTGTTTGTTAACCCCTTTTTGAGGTGGGAACAATTTATAAACATTAATGCCCAGTAACAATGCATTAATTAGCTTTAGTGAGATGAGAAAATAAAATATTAAACTTTTTTTTTTTAATTTGGGCATTTCATGTGTAGAGAACAATGTGTTATCAATATCTAATCCTGCATAACAAAAAATGCAACATTTAGTCCACCAAAGTGATTCATTTTACACTGTCTGCTATACCTTGTGAGATAGCAGCATAGTATTAGGCTTAACACAAACAAAATCAGACACAGAAAGCTATTTTTTAGTCGTCTTCTGTGTTTAACAGTGTGGAACAAGGCTTAGCAGAAAGTTTGTGACACATTTTGATGACCCGAGTTACGGTTGAGAAGAGTTGTTTTGGATGTGAAGTAAAGAAGAAATGCTTTAATATTGTTCTGCTGTTGTTGTACATTCCAAAATGACTTCAAATAAAATAAGTATTATCTTTCTCTCCCTTCTCATGTTTTTTGTTTTATTGAGGTTATTAATTTGTAAATATTTCTTTGAAGTACGGTTTAATTTGTTTATTTTAGAGCTTCCCTATAGTTAGGTGTAACATTATGTGTGCTTAAATAGCATAGTGTAGCTCCATATTGCAATGATCAGTTGCAGTATTCCCTTCAGTACAAGTATCTCATATTTTAGTACTGTTAGAGAATAACCCTCATAACATTACTTGCATGCTTGCCTCCATCTTTGTATGTTGTTTTTAACCACCAGCTTGTAAAGGTGTTACTAAGTTAACAAAAAGCTCATGTTACAGATTATAATACTTACAATTTAGTTTTATTGTTTGTTGCTTTTTGAAAATTGTTAATACATTTACCACAATTTAATAATGTTATCGTATCAAATATGTTTTAAATGTATAGATGTTATAGATGTATTGTTTGAAAATAATGATATATAGGATTTCTATGATAAAAATTATATTTTTACAAACACTAAAAGTGCATGATCATACCAAAAATATGTTTATTCAAGTTACTCCCAGGTTATATTTTTGACAAAGAAACAGCAGATATTCCATATTTTGAGTAATATTTGATTATAACAAAACAGATCTGTTAAAATTAAACTCTGAAGTTTATCCACAACAATATACAAAATAACAAATCATTGTTGTTTTTTTACACTGTAGGTTGGATTACATCACCATGTCATTTGTATTCACAATCGAAAGACTCAAATACGTAAAAATGAGGAGCATTGTAATGCTTACATAGCAAAAAATGGGTGTTCTATTTTCATGTAGTTTACAATATAAATAAGTATTCATCCTTATAAGATACAATTTTTCCTTTTATATATATATTGCACAAATTCTAAAAGGTTAGGCCTAAGCCCCTCTTTCATTGACATGTTTGAAACCATGGTTGATTAACAACCCTGAATGGAACCAGTCACACAGTCTATTGTACATGTATCACTTGTTTTGCTGCATACTTAAGTAACAAATAAACTTTTAGTTCCTAATTTTCAAAAAGTCTGATTTTGAGGCCTCGAGGCAAGATGCATGATTAGTGAATTGGAATAAAATTGTGCAGAATTTCACCACAAACGTAAAAGCAGTAATGTCTACCAGTTTTTCATAATTACCTATACTGTGGAGCTTGTGTTAACATTTTTACTACATGACAAAAAGTTAACTGTGAATAATTAAAAATAGAGGGGTATAAAAATACAGTTTTCAATTATATATTGATAGAATTAATTATATTAAACAAAGTAGGTGGTTGAATTAAACCACCAGCTTGCTTCATTTGAATACCGTGGTCTTAAAAGATGCAGATGGCAAGGTTATTGTTACATTATACAAGGCAACTATGCATTAAAATGCTTTATTTTCTGTTTTTACCAGAACAGTGACATATTTGGGCATTGGGGTGTGGGTGGCTAGTCACTCCCCTTTTTATATTGTTTAAAAAAAGTTCACATTTTTTATTTCCATATTTTCCAAAATGATGTAATTTTTTTAAAACATTATAAAAAGAGGGTGGTTAGCCCTCCATCCTGAATCTGCCTTTGCAGAAAAGACATCGACATAAATCTTGAGCATTTTATGGTGAAATTAGAGTTTACATGAATCATATAAATATTAATCACTTGGTGGTAAATAGAAAAATTTAGAGACATCTATATTTTCCAGAGTTTTAAAGGAAGCCAAAGTTTAACTTTTATTTGGTAGGACAGATGTGAGTTGTTAGTGTCACTTTGGTTTGTAAAGAGGGTGAGAAAGGGAGAATTCTAGAATAGAATTGTCAGACAAAACCTGGGAGAATCTGATAATAATCTTTGTAAAACCAGTTGGTTAAATATGATGATAAAAGCAAGCCAACATGGATTGGATATGAAGAAAAGAACAAGAGTGTTATTGAAAGTCCAAGGAGAACAGACCCCTGTTTCTGGTGATGATGCGATCCTTTGGGCTCAGTTCTTGGGCTTCTGCCTTCTCTCACTGATATTAAAAACTTATAGAGGTAGAGTCAGGAAGTTGGAAAAGGTTGTGTAAAAAAATCTTGCATCCAACTCACTTTAACAAAGGTGCAATGAATTTTAGATAAGTAGTAGGTGGGGTTTGGTTTTAGCTGGGTGTAGAACAAACTTGTGGCCAATGGGATTTAATTGTGGTGAGTGTAAGGTTATTTATTGTTTTATTTATCATCACCTTTAATAAAGATGGAAACCCACATAAGTCATAAAGTAGTAATTTGTTGACAGTAATCAAGCTAAAAGAATACCATGTATTAATAGACATATTTATTACAAGTCAAAAGAGGTTAATTATTTATGTGCCAGGGCTCCACACTGTCTTTTCTGATCACTTGTCCTGAGGGTAATCATTGTGAAATATTTGCTTGCTTGCATTAAGGAGTCACTGTCCCAAAGAAAAACTGTAACAGACTGACAACAGACAGGGATACCATTTCAGTAACTGACTTCAATAATAAAACACAAGTATAACATAATAAGCATTTTAATATCTGTAAAACACTTCAGAATACAGCAATACTGAATATAAACATTGAAACTTTCAGTTGTTTGTAGTTACTCCACATACAATGATTATAAGCATCTTCATCATTAGGTGAGTGCCACTTGAGCATGTTAATTACCTTGGTAGGCTAGACTAGTAGTCTAAAAGTGAACTAGTACTGAGTAACACCTGTAAACAGTTACTCCAGTAAGTACACTGGTGAGTAGTAAATAGACTAGACTTAGTCATCAAGGTAATCAGGCCTCCTGGTACACCACTACTCCACTGCTTTTGTGGAGTTAAACTCAGCAAATGTTGGACCATCTGTTGCTATCCTCATAAGCATGGAGAGCATGACGAGATCCAGACTGGCTTTCCATTCATGCTTGATTTTTTTCATAAAGGAAAATTCCCTTTCACAACATGCTGTGTTCATTGGCAGTGTGAGATTGATTTGTGCTAAAAGACATAAATTTAGGAATTTGTTGGAGAATTGAAGAAAAATCCAGTTTCTGAAATGGTAAAACTCCATGCCTCGAACATTGTCTCGATTCTGAGAAAATGCCTTTAGATCAAGCCACTTGCTGCAGTAATATCATGGTCTACAACCTGAAGAAGCTGTTCAAAATGAGCTGCCACAGTGCTAATTTGATCTACCCCTAATACAGCAAGACCTTCTCGAAGTTCATTAAAAGGCTAGTCTCTTGTATCAAGCATCATGGCTGCCTGCATTAGTTCCTTCTCTAGAAAAGGTCTAAATCTTTTATGAGTATGATATATGGCTGCAATATGCATTGTTTCGCATTTTCAAACTGTTGAAGATCCTGCCTATGTTTGGTGAGCTCAATCTCTTGCCACTGATTGCCTTTACCAACATCTTGGATAGAGTGTCTTAGGTTTTTTCCGTTCATATGCTTGAAGCCCTCTGTTGCCAGCACATAGGTATTCAGTGCATCCAATGAGCCAGTTAGAGTAGCATGGTCATGTTGGAAGCTTAAGTCCAATAGTGACTATTCATGCAAGATATCAAACGTGAAGTCTTGTATTTTTTCATGTCCTGTTGGGTATTTTTTTTTGCTCTCCCAACCATTTTAGCACTAGCATCTTTTGACTCAACTGTGTGGTCTTAATGCATATATATCTGAAATTTCTTTACAGCAGAACTTCAAGTGCTCTATATAGATGAAGAGTCCATCTTGTCTCTAGGGTGTTCACATATTTTAATGTTTTTTCTTCTAGAGCATTACTGGCACTTTTTAATTCCCTGTTTGCTTTGGCACTTAAATGATACTGTTTGTAAAGTCCTAACAGAAGGTCTTTTATGTCTGATAAAAACTTCATCCTTCACAACATCCAACAGTCCTCATTTAAATTGGTGGGCCACACACTACACCCCAACTAACCATGGCATCCCATCTATAGTAAGAAGTGCGATTAGTCCATTTTTTCCTCCAGTATCGACAGAAGCACCATCAGTTTCTGTACTGGTTGTCTTTCTTTTCCAGTTCTCCACACCTACTGTCTCAAATGTTTTTTTCAGTTCTGTTTTTAATCCTGTGGCAATACCATTGGATGAGGCCTGCAAGTCCAAAAATTTTGTAACATTTCCTGCCTTAACAAATACAATTTCTTCAATTACTCCAGGATCTTGGAAATCCATCTGACATGAAGGAAAACACTGCACCATTGTTTGAGGTCATGATGTCATTGATACGTGCGACGAAGTTTTTTCGCCGAGTTTTCATTTATGTACGTGTCTCCGGGCTGCTCTCCATTTATTTCCTGAAGCTCACATAAAGGTCCAAAACGTATAAAAACGGCTGTTCTGTTACTACTAAGTAAAAGATGGTAGTGAAAAGTTTTTTTCCAGTTTTTCAAGCTGATGAACTTGTACAAATTTATCATACATAAATCCTTCGGCCGAACCTATGGGTTAGATTCAGCATTGGCAGCTTGAATACACGTAGTATGCTGTCCACTTGTATCGTGGGCTTTGATCAGTTGTAGACGAACATTACTGGTACTTTTCACAAAGACACCATCTTCCTGGCACACGTTTTTGTGTGCAAAACATTTCATTAGTTTCTTGATCAAACTAACCAATGGACTTGTTTTTTCCATTTCGGCAGGTCACTCCGAGATTGCTTTTTTTTTTTATTGCGTTCCGCCGAAGATATTGGGTTATCCTCTGATTGCTTGACCTTGCTGCCGATGTGGCAGGAGTGGCCCTACTATGACCACTAACCCTCATGGGGGTGCCTGTTTTTTTTCTCGACTTTTTTTTATCCTTCTCAGTCCCTGTCATCTTTACTACAGCTGAAACTGCTCTCTGTACCAATATCACTTTCTGAATTCAATTTCATACTCTCGTCATCAGATTTCCTTCACTTTTTAAAATATTTCAACAAAGCCATATACTCTAATAAAACCACACAAACTACAGACAACAAGAACGGCTGTTCCGTTTATTGAACGCTTGGATTTATTGGGCTATGTAAATTACATGTAGACAGCCAGATATCAGAGAGAGGGTGTCTGTACAGAAACATCGTGACCAGAAGGTTATGTCATCGGTACACGGAAACTACCGAACAAGGCTGTTTAATTTAGTTTACACACGCACCTTGTAATCTGTATGTCACAATATGTGTCGTTGGTGCGGCAGAGCCCCCAGTGGCTCATCGGTATGTCTGCAGACTTACACGCTAAAATCCGGGTTTCGATACCCGTGGTGGGCAGAGCACAGATAGCCCATTGTGTAGCTTTGTGCTTAGTTCAAAACAACAACAACATGGTGCGGCAGGGGGAAGATGTTTAATGAAATAAATCGCCGCTTGTTTTCCTGTTTCAGTTTTATTACAGATTGTTATTCGCAAAGGTTACTTTAGTTTTTGTATCCTAAACTTCCAGTATTTCCTTTCTCTTCCTACAACTAATAATCGTCTGCCTTTCATCAAAGTCCTTACGAGTAGATTGTTACTTTACAAAATCGTTTGACGGTACGTTGCTCTCCCTATCTTTTTCAAACTGTTGATTTCTCTCTGACGTATTAGGCCTTTCAATCCTTTGACTACGTTTTCTAACTTTTGTCTGATGTCTTTCACATGACTTTTTTCTCCGTTTCCGTTCGTCTGGTCACAACTATTTACGAGTCTATGCTTAGGCCTTCTAAAATATCTCCGTCGCTTTTGAATTACAAATACAAAATAAATCTTTAAATAATACTATATTAAACACTTATATTTAACAGCCATGTTTCCTTAAATTCTTAATTTAAAATAATTTTTTGTTGTCTTTATTTCTTATTATATTCTGGACTATATAGAATTTTTCTTTTTTTTTCATCTGATATCTTCAGTATTGAGTTGTAAAGATCTGTGTAGGTCATTGCAGCTAGTTGTACAAAACTGCGAAACAACTTCGACTGTGGTACAAATAACACAGTCTAAAACTATACAAATTTTTATATGTCACAGAATGTATATATAGTCTGGTGTACTATAAAAATAACCATTTTACCCCTGAAGAATAAAGGTCCGACTTTCGAAAACGCTCAGGTTAAAAGGCCTTTATCATTTTTTATTAAAACTTCTTTTACCCAAGTGTTTTTCTGACATCATGAATGTAGCTTGGCCTAGTGAGTTTTATCACAAATGCGAGGTCTGTTCAAAAAATACGTGGACTGTTTGAATTGCGCGGATCCATTTGGTTCCAGGGGAATCCGCTTGGTGTCGTTAAGTTTGCACAGATCAGCTGATTACGACGCCATTTCCCGATTGCAGATATCTTTATTTGTGTATTAGTTACGCGGTTTTAAGTGAAGTGCGATGTTTTTTCGTTTGGCGGATTTCAGAATGATTGACCTGAAGGAGCAACGACTTGCTGTGAAATTCTGTGTTAAACTTGGAAAATCTGCGACTGAAACTTTTGCTATGCTTAACACGAATTACGGTGATGTTGCTATGAAGCGTACGGCAAGTTTCAAGTGGTATGAACGTTTTAAGGATGGTCGACAGTCCATTGAAGATGATGAGCGTCCTGGACGTCCTTCCACGTCAACTGACGACCCACACGTCGACAAAATCAACACCTTGGTGCTGGCAAATCAACGTCTGACTGTCAGGGAGCTTGCTGAAGAGTGTGGGATATCAGTTGGATCTTGTTACGAGATTTTGACCGAAAAATTGAAGATGCACCGCGTGGCTGCAACATTTGTGCCACGCAGAACTCGTGAGTTTTTGGCCAAACACTCGATCACTGTTCCTACCCTACTCACCTGACCTTGCTCCTTGCAATTTTTTCTTGCTCCCCAAACTCAAAAAACCCTTGAAAGGAAGAAGATTTGAGACGATTCCCGAGATTAAGGCAAATACGCCGAATGAGCTGGAGGACATTACAAAAGAATCGTACCAGGACTGTTTCAACAAGTGGAAACACCGTTGGGATAAGTGTGTGCGTTGGGGAGGAGAGTACCTTGAAGGGGTCCCAGACCTGTAACTTCTAAATAAAGTATGTTTTATTTTATGACGTCAGTTCGCGTATTTTTTGAACAGCCCTCGTATTGGGCCTATTGGATTCTAATGCCTTGTCAGCGTAGCTTTGTAACAAGTTTCCGTAATTATTGGAAGGTGGAGAAAACCAGGCCATAGAAAAACCTATATTTTAAATCTGTATAGATACAACTCAGTATTCCGGAAGCCCTAAAAATCACAGGTTTGTGGTTTTCACGATGTAAATTCAAAATTGAATGAAGGGACAAATTTGTAGGTATATTACAGATGAATGTAAGCTTGGCGGAATTTCGGGTGACCAGCCTCTGACGACTTGCCGTCGTTTTAAATAAAAATAAATATTTTAATCGACATTGTAATATACTGCTGATTGTGTTGGCTAGATGTCAAGATAAGTTTTCTGGCTGGAAGATTTCAACATGTTTAACGAGTTAAGGATGTAACATTCGTTGTTATAGTACTGTGGGAAAGAAATCTGGAGTGTTCGTTTACTCAGAAGGGTCGGTTTCCCAAGCTCAATTTTAATATGTAAGTATTCTGGTTCTACAGATAACAGGCCTGGCATATCTGAGTGCTTTATTTGCACGCGACCTGGGGAATCGAATTCATGTTACTACACCGCACATGCTCTTTCAGTGGTGGGTCCGCTATAAATTTACATTCATTGCGTTGGTGGAAGAATCGCCTAGCCCATGGGTCATCAGTAGGTGGTCTATCACTTCTACATTTGAGCTCTAATGAATCCTTACACGAACTTACCCATCATACATACAAATTAGATTTTCAAATTATGCTTGACGTTTCTTTTGGGATAATAATTATCCTATTTTGTTCTCGTGTCATTATTTATTGTATTATTATTGTTGCCAGGGACCTCTCTGAACATTTGAAAGGACCTGGATAATATATTTGTAATAGTTCCAGAGACCTATATCATTATTACCTGTATTTCAAGCTTTTCACCTTTTTTTTAAAAAAATAACAATTTTTATAATAATAATAATATTTTAGAAACAGAACGAAAAAGTTTAATAAAAATAGGTTTGGTTTGTTTTGAATTTGTCACAAAGCTACTATAAGGCTATCTGCGCTAGGCGTCCCTAATTTATCAGTGTAAGACTCGAGGGAAGGCAGCGAGTCATCAACACCCACCGCCAGCTCTTGGGCTACTTTTTTACCAACGAATAGTGGGATTGACTGTTAAATTATAACGACTTCACGGCTGAAAGGGTGAGCATGTTTGGTGGGACGGGGACTTGAACCCGCGACTCTCGGATTACAAGTTGAGTGTCTTAATCACCTTGTTATGTTGGACCAATAACAATAGGAAGAATAAATTCCGGACCAAATGGCGGGAAAATTTTCGGAGTATTTATTGGTCTGTTTCGATTTTAATCGCAGATTTAACGTAAGGTTGTGATTTCTGTATTTAACCTTGTCCAAAACAAAGTCATAACTTGTTACACCTCTCCGTAACTGATGAGTTGTTTTCTTGTAGCAGCTCCAATATTCTGATCACGATTGTATGTCACAAACCTTCGGATGAGAATCTTGAAAAGGGAAAAGCTTTAAATTTCTTCTGTTATTGTAGTTTCTTGTGCCGTGTACATTACATGATCTAACAAAATAACATTCGGATAATGTTATTCTTGCCTTTTTATCAGTTATTTCAGATCAGTTCTAACCAGAATGTTTTTAACGTCTGTGTTAGCTCTCCCACTTTTATTTACAATGCATTTAAAAGAATGGAGCGAAAACGTTTGAATTAATGTTTTTCGTGGAATTAGAATATTTTTATTTATTTATATATTTCAAGTTCTAATACCGGCTTGGTCCAACTAATTTGTAAGTAGGGGAGAGGGGGTAGGACAAACAGTTTCAAATATAACGCCCCCTGGATCTTTCGGTCAGTCAGAAATATAAATTCTGATCCCAGAGTCGAGTCCGTCGACCTTGACAGTAAATTTCTGGAGCGTCATTATGTCCAGTGATCTTTTTGTTGTTGCCCAGCATGGCCAAGCGTGTTAAGGCGTGCGATTCGTAATCTGAGGGTCGCGGGTTCGAATCTCCGTCGCGCCAAACATGTTCGCCCTTTCAGCCGTGGGGGCGTTATAATGGTACGGTCAATCCCACTATTCGTTGGTAAATGAGTAGCTCAAAAGTTGGCGGAGGGTGGTGATGACTAGCTGCCTTCCCTCTAGTCTTACACTGCTAAATTAGGGACGGCCAGCACAGATAGCCCTCGAGTAGGTTTGTGCGAAATTCAAAAAACAATCTTTTGGTTGTGGTGCGAGTTAATGGATATCGAACAATTTACCCTTTCATCCTTTCCATTCCAGTGATTTAGTTGAGTGGCTCAGCAATATGTCTGTGGACGTACGGCGCTAAAAACCGGGTTTGGATACCCGTGGTGGGCAGAGCACAGATAGCCCATTGTGTAGCTTTGTGCTTTATTCAAAAGAATCCTCGCCCCGGGTTAGCTCGCCAAGTTTACTTTAACTTGCTTTTTAAGAACTGCATGAAGAGCTCGCGGACAAACAGATAAATTCACAATATCGTGCGTGCATTTTGTGATGTAACGAACCGTTGTTACACATCGCATTCGGACTAAAATTAATGCTCAGTTTATGTGTGTCTATATATTGCAGTTACGAACTGGCTTTCAGAAAACATCTCTCAATTAACGAGCGCCGTTGTTTGCTTAACGAGTCACGTGCGTAGAAAGTCAAAGCACTGTTTGTTAATTCAAAGTCTTGGAACAAACCTATTATATTACACAAACAACAAAGCCTGCCGGTTAGCAAAATGTGACCTTTGTTCCATATTGTGGCATCAGTACCCAATATTCACAACTTAAGAAACTCGTTCCGATTGTTGTTGCCATAGTAACTCCAGGTTTTATGACGACAAACAGTGAGTTAGTTACGTCATAGCATTGCTGTTGGAAAAGAAGGGGATAAAAAGAAAAACACAACAGATTCCGGAGTTCGTCGTCACGACATCAAGATTATAACGAAAAAAAATCCATTTTACAAAGAAACGAAAATTAACTTGTAGTCGTGTTCTGCCCGGTAACATATAATCTTTGTTTCTCTTTTCGGACACACAGCATAACTTGGTTGGGTAATTTAATCCATACCTTCTCCAAAATAAAAATATATATATACTTAAAGAATTAGCGAAATAAATATCGTGTTACTGAAGAAACGTTAAATATATACTCCACTCTACTTGTTTGTGCTAAGAATGTCAAAAATCACAAATAAAAATAACATGATTTGGCTTAGCCCACTCAAACATTAATGTTGCCGATACCGGTGCAGAGTGAAGTTGCTGGCTGGTTGCCAATGGTCGTGTCTTGCAAAGCGTTTCAATGCATATTTACCACTATCCACATGCGTTAGTTACATGGTGTTCAACTTTCGTTTTTTTAATATGTTGAAATTGAGAATGAACTGGGCACTCGCTTAGATCGTGGCGATGGTCACGTATACAGACCCACCACTTGAAAGAAGTTTGTCGACGTATGGACGTACATTGAAAGCAACTGTATTTCGGTTTTCATGTGTTGTTGGATTACAATCCATCCCTTTTACTCGACAATGTAGTTCCTTCTAGATACAGAGTCATGCAAAATCTTGTCACTAGAGTACTTGACTGTGAATCCAGTGACCCATGTCCTGTTACCATAAAAACTTGTACCTTTTGGACCGCGAAAACCTTATAAAAGTCAGGGTCCAACCCCACTTTTAATTAGAGTAGCCCCAGATTGGCGGTGGGTGTTGCTGACTCCTCGCACTCTTGTTTGCTGGTTAAACATTGGGACCAGCTTCCTCTGAAAACGACAAACATTTTTTTCACGAGTAAAATTGATTTCTTTTTATTATAAGTGGTCAAAATGTCTACAGCCATTACTGGAGGGTTGCATTGACACACCTTTGAGGTATAAACTTGCAGATCAGAAATAGTGACTAATGTCAGTAGAATAGAAATTAAAATGCTCTTTTATTAATATAGTTTACACTACTACATTGCCATCTGTTAGGATAATTCTGTACTATGGGAAATAATTGCGATATTAACGGATTTTTAAGTTCAAAATACTTAGGAATCTTTATTGATAATAAATAAAAATCAGTCATTCAAAAAAATTTCAAGACTCAATAAAAATAACGAAGAAAAACTTCGGATAACTGTTAGTGAAGACTATTTATTGTAGTTACTTAACTGTGTTTTTCTGTATGAATACCTGCAGGTAACCTGTGTAATGATCAGTATTTGATAGGTTTATAAAACTGAGATTAGACTTTTTAATAATTGTTCTATTGATTCCCCCACACGCACATTCCCCAGTGGGTTAGTCTATTCGATACACGTTTAGTCGATTGTGTAGCTTGGTGCTTTGTAATGAACGAACGAACGAAAAAAAAATTATAGAACAAAGGATAAAATATAAATTTATTGTATGCTAATTATGTTTTGGTAAATCATAATGGATCAGGCCATCCGTCTTTTTCTGTTTTATAAAAGTATTTTTATCTAAAAATTGTTTAAAAGTCAGTTACGATGTTAAGATTTATTGTATTTTGTGGTCTTGAGTTCAGTATTGGAGAACTCCAAATCAGTTCTACATGGTTTGTGTCTTTATGTTTCCAGGATGCCAGAAAAGCCGCGTGTGACACGACCCTGGTTCAGGCCACTGCAAACATGGAGCCTGTGGGCCGAATTCAGATGCGTACTCGGCGTACACTTCGTGGACACTTGGCAAAAATTTATGCCATGCACTGGGGCTCAGATTCACGGTAAATATTAGCCCTCATATTTCATTTTGTTCAACTTTCTATGTTATTTTGTAACGTTATTTTTATGTGTATCAAACCTAGCAAGGTGAAAAGAACTTTTGTGAAAACCGTGGAAAAAATTGTAGGCCCACATCTAGACCAGCAACAGTAAATCCCAGAATACAGGAAACTGTTGCATACCGTATATTCTCAACATCAGCGAAACAGCAACAGTAAATCCCAGAATACAGGAAACTGTTGCATACTGTATATTCTTAACATCAGCGAAAAAATAACCAACATTTGGAAAAACTTAAAACACAATATTCCAATAAACACCCAATTTATTCAAAAACCAGGTACAAAACTGAAGTCCATACTATGTAAAAACTACACTGACAAACACATCAACATAATTTATAAAATACAAAGCAACGAATTTTGTATTGGAGAAAAAAACAGAAAAATAGAAACTAGATTCAAAGAACATAAAAACACCTTTACACGTTTTTGAACATTGCAAATGAAATAAACCCAACATAATCATATAAAACACCCAGATATTAAATATGGAAACAAATGCATAATCAAAGAAGCCCTACTTACACAGCAACTAAAACCAAAATTAAGCCAATATAAAGGAACCCCTTCATACCTATACTGATTAATAACTTAACATCTAGATGCAACTTTCCCTACAATTTCGTGTTAATACTCTCGTACTTTGTTCAATTCATCAATGGTCATATTCAAATTCCCTCTTCCATAACCTGAAGATGACCTAGGAAGGTCAAAACGTTCTTTTTTTTTCAGTAAGTGTTAATCCTCATAACAGCCATTCTAAGATGCACCCTTGTGGATGATTGTTTTGAAACATTAGTTGCATTTTTTTGGTAGTTTAATATCAAAAACATAGTGCAATATTTGTAAAGGAAACAAAATAAACGTTTTTGGATGTTGTGATGTGGTTTGAACTAGATATTCCAGGTGATTAGGTATTTGTCAGTGTCTATGATAATGCCAGTGATGTATTACCTGACTTTTTTTCTCTTCTTAAATAAATGGAGTTTATGGAAGTACAGGTTAATGAAGTCTTAAAGCATATTAATAAAGTTATATATCCAATGAAAAAGAAAAAACAACAATCTAAAATCCATAACAAAAATTTGATTTCACAGTAGTAGAATTGGGACATTGACAGCTTTACGATGTTAAAAAGTAAATTTAGTTTTTTTTATAACAGTTTTTGTTAAATGTTTTTTTTGGTGCAGCCAACAGGGTTCTTAAAATAAAAAACTTCAGCATTACTGAAAGATGCTTAGTAATATCAACAGAGGGCGTTGTTGTCAGTAAAGGGTCTTTAAAAAGTGGTAAATTATGGTATTGTTTTGTGCCAACGTTTTGTGATGTATGATAGAAAGAATAGGAAAAGAGGTAGTGTTGATTTATTGACATTTCTTCAAATATTATGAACAAAACTTTGAATATTGTATAGATTTTTAATTATCTAGCATTGGCATAATTAAAATCAATATATAAACAACAGATAATTTGTGGGGTTTTAACTTCAGGATTATATTTTTCAAAGATAAGTGTTTATTAAAACTGCTGGAAAAATTAGGAACATGAAAAATCATATGAGTAATTCCTAAATCATGCTTGCATGTAATTTTCACTAATACTGTAGTAAGTAAAACTATTCAGCCTGGTATGTAAGTGATAAGTTTCAGATGTTGTAATCATTTGTTTATTGTCCTTGTAGTTACCTTGTATCAGCCTCACAAGATGGCAAACTAATCGTGTGGGATGCGTTCACAACAAACAAGGTATGATGGAAGAAGTTTTGTGCATTTGCTTTGGTCCATTGTCATCAAACAAAAACCTTCTCGTGAAATCTTAACAGTTATTTCTTTGCTTGTTTCTTCTTTAAATACAGATGTTTCAGTGGTATAAAATTCTACTTGTGTTAGTTTCAAAATTTTCCGATACAGCTTATAAATGTTTTTATGAGTGCATTTCTTATTATATTTTGTCTAATTAAAAATGAACTATTCCTTGTGTACTTTTAAACAAATAAACCTTATACTCAAAGTGTAAGCAAGAAAAACAAGTTAAAGTTGTATATGGTGCAAGAGATTATGTAAAAAAATAAAACGATTTTAGAACTTAACATAAAGTGTAGCTTTTTATCATGCTCATACAGAACAAGTGTGAAATACATATAAATGATGAAAGAAAGATGTTGGCTTTTCAGCTATGTGTTTTAGGCCTTCTTTACAACAGGTAAATATTACTCAATGTGTTAAAAGTAGATATATCTCTTGATGTTTCCCCAGGTGGAATGGAAGAACAGATGGTGCCAATTAAACCTGGTGAAACATTGTGAAAAAAATAAGTTTGCTTGGTACAACTGATAAAATCTTGTGTGAATTTTAAAAATATAGTTCTTTCTATTGGTTAAGTCTTGTACGTTTTACTTTAAGCTTGACACGTTTTGTGTAGATGCAGATAGTAAATTCAGAGTTATTTTTCGTATTCCATCTCTGACACGAAGCCAGTTCAAATAACCTTACCTATGGAGATTTAGTTATTTATATAATAGTGAGGAATGATAGGCCACGAAAAGATTGAACCTGCATATTTATGAGAATAACTTGACTGGGAATATTATTTTGTGGAATGTGGATTCGGGATTCTATTAAAAACTCGTGTATTTTGTGATGTTAACAGAAGCACTGGATATCAGTAGAACAGTGGTATTAAATTTTTCTTAAGGAACTTCTTATATCATTCTTTTGTTTTCCAACTGTGTTTTGTAAAGACTCTATTTTTAGTATAAAATAGCTGGGAAAAGCAGATAAGTTATTTGCAGATACAGTTGGTTCAGAGTTTGAACTCTTTAATGTGGTTACAAATACTGATTCTTCATTTGTTTTTTAACCTGTTATAATCTTTTTTTTATGTATAGCACCCCATGGTTTCTCAGGATGTTAAATAAAGCCTGTGTTTCTGTTGGATATGTAGTGTTTTATTGTGAATAATTGACACTGTATTATTGCATATCACAATTGCTGTTGATTAACGGTCTTTAATAACCTTTCACCCAAAACTGGTCAGTGGTTTAATGTTTAAGTTAGTGACAAAAAACAAGAACATCACATTTATAAATCCCCATAACACAAAGATCGAATTTTGTTATTCTTAGGTTCATGCCATTCCATTGCGTTCTAGCTGGGTCATGACATGTGCCTATGCTTCATCGGGCAGTTACGTTGCCTGTGGTGGGCTTGATAACATCTGTTCTATCTACAGCCTTAAGA
The DNA here is from genome assembly GCA_011833715.1 of Carcinoscorpius rotundicauda. NCBI lineage: Eukaryota > Metazoa > Arthropoda > Merostomata > Xiphosura > Limulidae > Carcinoscorpius > Carcinoscorpius rotundicauda. The sequence goes on along the minus strand of CM022394.1, from coordinate 124,302,109 downwards.
CCAGGGAAGGCAATGTGAGGGTCAGCAGGGAGCTACCTGGCCACACAGGATACCTCTCCTGCTGTCGATTTCTTGACGATAACCAAATAGTAACAAGTTCAGGAGACATGACATGGTAGTTACTCACTGTTTTTATGGGCAGATTATATCTAAAGTAACCACGTCTTAATCATTCTAAAGTAGGTGTTATTTACACAAAAGGACACTAAGAATAATTTATTTAACTAAATAGATTCAACCCTTTATTAATTTAGCATTAAATTTAAAAACTGATTTAAACTTCAATATCTGAACAGAATGCAGAATGTAAATCAACACCAGCCTACTTGGATAGTGTTATATCACAATAAATGCCCACAACATGTTAAGAGTGACCAAAACTTGTTAAACACGAGTAATTACTTTAGCAGTAACTCAGTACAGACTAAATGTTATTTGTTGTTAAAACACAAATGTTGGATAAACACTTTCTCTGAGCTCTCACTTCAGTTTTAAGAACTCTTGATAAAAGTTCCAAGTGGTAAGTATGAGGGCTTTATTTCCCTAAAAATCAGGTTTTGATCATTTCAATGTGTGCAGTTTTGGGTTTAACAACAAATCAAAATAAAAGTTGTAGTAATGGTGGTTTTATTTGTTGAATGAAGAAATGTTTACTTAAATTACTTGTTTTTAAGTGGTATTTGAATATACATAAAATGTACGTACATAGCATATTACTTCTTTTTTTTTTTAGTGCACTGTGGGATATAGAAACTGGCCAACAGTGCACCTCATTCACAGGACACACCGGAGACGTGATGTCTCTTTCACTGTCACCAGATATGAAGACTTTCGTCTCTGGAGCTTGTGATGCCTCTTCCAAAGTAAGACACTGTAACAGTTAAAATGTTTTATTATTTAACTGTGGTTTGCAAGTTTCACTTTGAAAATGGCTGGCTAGAGAACTGGTTCTGATTATAGATATACAGTTGTGTCAGAAATACTCTCTGCTCCTGTCACGTAATGAAACAGTTGGTACAGCGTGCTTTTTGTTATTTATTTATTAATATATAAGAAACCATCCCTTACAGAGACTGGTGTTGTATTGGACTTTTATTAACACTGCTTTGCAAATAAGAAATCGTGGTTGGAGAATTATTGTTTCATAAAGAGTGAAATTAATGATAGACACACAAGTAAAATATATAAAGTGAATTAAAAGTAAGGTAACGTGAAATGTATAACATTTGAAATAAGTTCTCTAGTACCAGTTGATAATCTATTTCTTTACTAAGTATTCACACATTATTATAGTTTTAAGTGAAACAGTAGCTGCTCACTATGGTTGTTTTATCAGAATTTGTAGGCAGTGGACTTTTTCAAGCATTGCTACAGTTGTTTTTAAATTTTACCTTATAAGTTCTTGTCGTGCTGTAAATTTGGACTTTAAAAGTATTATATAATTAAAGTTTTTAGTTTTTTCTGTAATATGCTATGTCACTACGGCATGTATACTATGTTTTATAATTATTTTCTGTTTTAAATCTCGTGCAGTTACTTCATGAAGTTTGTTTATTAAAGAAAAATCTAAGTTTTCTTTTTCAAATTCCTTTTATAGTACAGAATTTTAAGAGAAGAATTTACTGATTGGTGTGTTTTCATTAGTCAAAGAGAACATTGAGTTCTTTTATAAACTGTAACAAATTTATATTCTGTGTTGCTGTTTTCTAACCCTAAATTTACAAATTGACCAGACCCATATTGGTTATTCATCTGTATTATTGTAACACCAGTGATCTTTATTCACTGGGGAGTTACCTTATGTTCTGTGCTATTTCCTGACATAAAATCACAAAAGACAAAGTAAAGTGTTTGGAATGCTATAAATACAATCAGTGTGGATGAGAACGTTATGAGATATCCATTACAAGAAAGATACAAAGGAACAGAGTTTCAGAAAATATAATACAGGCCTTTGAAACTAAACCTCTTAATTTGTTTTGGTTTTAATGATAGATCTTCCATAAATCAGCTTTGCAGATTTTGAAAATAATGTTGTTTTTTTTTCTATCACATGAGAATGTTTTACAAATTAGGAAGAAAAAAATATTTAGATCATATTTACAACTAATTCACTACAAATATAACTGTTTGAATCATTTATACAACCTCTTTTTGACATAATGTTACCAATAATAAATAATATTAAAAAAAATCATAATGTCAATGTGTGCATATGAACAAACTATCTAGAAATGACATGTGAGGCCTGTTAACCATTTATGTACTTGTGGTGTGTGTCTTGTGGTTCATAAACAATAGGTGAGACTTTTGTGTTGCCATTGGCCCAGACGAATCTATAGGTAGTGTTTGCCAACATCGTTAGCCTAACAAAATGTGACCTGATTTCATTGAAAATGATTCACTTGTGTAAAAGTACACATGATGTTTTTAGAAAAATCTGTAGTGATGGAGAAAAATGAATGTAATCTTTGGATTCAGCACACACGAATTATTGTAGAATATGTAAATATTGCAGTAGTTTCATTGAAAGTTTATCAAAGTTCAAACTGAATGTAGTTTATTAACTTGTGAATCTCTTAAGATTGCTATTAAAGCAACAGAAGTGTTTTTTTTTCCTTTGCTTGTTTCTTTGATAAAATGTTTTTGCACTTTGTTACTTACTGCACCTCTTCAAATACTTCTGGCTATTTTTCCTGGCCAAGTACACACTGAAAATAGCTTTTAACCCTCATGTAAATAGAGACAACCAGTCTCAAAGATGTTTTTTTTTAATCAAACTCAAAGTGGTTCAAATGCTAAAAGTGAAATATTGGTACTCATGAATTTGATCATGCGAGAATTTATAAGTAAGTACCTTCTGGGTATTTTGACTTGTTTAAATTGATAGTTAATTATAAATGTCTTCATAACAGTAAGACTAAAGGTATTTATTTCAAATGCTTTCTTTTTGAATCTTTGTTGTTGTTTTTATATTATTGTAACAAATTTCTTAAACAACTGAGAAATATATGATTTTGTAGAATTAAAATGTATATTATCTGCTTTATTTAGTTTATTTTTGTTTCTAACCAGTTGAGTTGTTATTACATGTTAATCTGATATTTATTTTATAGTTGTGGGACATCCGTGATGGAATGTGTAAACAAACTTTTCCTGGACACGAATCGGACATTAATGCTGTCACTGTAAGTGCTTTATGTTCTAATGCATTGAGAAACATTAAGTTGGATACAGTTAAATAAGTTTAATTAGATATATTTCAATAGTTTTAATGCTGTTACCCCACAGTGGCACAATGGTGTGTGTACTGATTTAGAATGCTAGACACCTGATTTTGGTACTCGTGATGGACAGAGCACAGAAAGTCCATTGCGTGCAGCATTGTGATTAATTAAAGACAAACATAATTTTGCCACTTCGTCGTTGTTTTAAGATAAATCTGTGAAAAAAATGCATAATAAATGTCAACTGCTGATACATCACATATTTTATGGTGGTTTGAATTTTGGTTTCTTCAGAATACCTTGGCCACACAACTTAAACTGTTGACTGTTTTCCTTCATCACATATTAGCACTATTAATTTCTTTCTCCAGAAATCTTTGTAAAAACCAAGATTATAAGCAGTTATAGGGAACATTAAATGTTGGTATGACCTCTGGTTATTTTAAGTTGGGATATGTGTTTAGTGACGTTTGCACTCGTGAAACCAATGTCAGACTAATATTTTTGCACTTAAAAATATGTTAAGTCTTGCAATATGTGTAATTTTATATTAATGTGAGCTTAGATATTTCTGATATTAAACCAAAGACCTTGTGTGCATTAGGCTTAGGTACACAAGTGATGGAATCTAAGTTTTTCTTCTGTAAATATATTTCTTATATATGTTAATGTTCATAATATCAGCAGTGTTATAAGGTGATACCACATATCTTTTTTGCTCTGTAGTTTTTCTCATAAAATTATGAATTTATTTTAACTAAAGGTAATCTAGTCTTCATCTGACTAAGCAACTGTGATCAAATTAAATTTTACATGTCAGTGCAAGAAGTAACTGTGTTAATAGGTGGACAATTTTAACTCAGCCTTCTTGTTTTTAGCAGTTTTGTCATGACTTACAATTATAAAATTCAGTAAATAAACACCTTTCTAGTTTTCACATTTATTATTAAATAAATAACTGAGGAGATAATGTTTTGTTATTCAGTTCTTTCCCAATGGCTATGCTTTTGCCACGGGATCAGATGATGCTACTTGCCGTCTGTTTGACATCCGTGCAGACCAGGAGTTGGCTATGTACTCTCATGACAACATCATATGTGGCATTACCTCTGTGGCTTTCTCGAAAAGTGGCAGACTTCTAATGGCAGGTTATGACGACTTTAACTGTAACGTGTGGGATTCGATGAAGGCAGAACGAGCAGGTATACCTTTGTACATTTTATTATGTCCATGATAAGTTCATAAGTTAATGTTTTGAAGTACCATAATGGTATTTGAAATTTGTTTGCGTGTTTTAGAAAGTTTTAAATGAGTTTTGAAGTGAAGAAGTTTGGAAGTTTATCTTGTTATATCTACTGAACAGTATGATATAAGAAACTGAAATTGCACAGGGACATTAAAGGTATAATTAAAATGCAATTGCCATAGTTGCCACCAGGGATACTACTAAAATCTCAATCTGATCACTCAGCAACTGAAGACATGCTTTTCCAGCATCCAGTGTATGTTACTTCCCCGTGATAATTGGTATTATGGTAATAGCATGCATGTATCATTTGGTATGCTGGTAATTTCCCAATGTCTGGAATAGTGCAAGGTTTTCTGTTAACTTCAGGTACCACCACAGTCCGATAACTGGTTTGTGTTAGGTCTGGTGAGTGGGGTAACCTTTCACAAAGAATGATTCTGTAGCAAAAATGTTTCATCTGCTAACCATTGTATTGATGGGTACAATCTTTCATGAAAACTGTAATATATAATGCCTGTCACTGCTATAGAATGGAAAATGCAGTAGTTGTATATATTGTACACAAGAGTTTCCCAAAGTGTTTTGAGTTGTCAACCTCTTGACAAAATTCTAAAAACAAAATGGAAAGTTGCGATCAAGTCCCAAGTTCTCAAATATAAATTGTAAATAAACTTCACAGTCGAGAAACGTCACTACAATCAGTTTTTTATTCAACATGATATAATCAGTAGCTAACATCAAATCTAAAAATATGAATGAGGTTTTCGTTGTTTTTAACGAGATGGATGGCCCTCAATTTATTTCATTAATCATAAGAATGTTATATATTTTTCTGAGAAACATTAAACAAAGCAAGTAATTAGATAAAAAGTTGTTTTTTAAAGATTATTGTGTGGATTTATATCGATAAAAGGAACAAGTTATCCACTTTTACTATTAGTGCTGTTATGAATAGTTGCAGATTGGTTAATTGTCCACCTTTAGGTTTTTATTCAACCCCTCTACAGTATCATCCACCCACCACCCATTGAATTGATATTAAACCTTTTCTTTGTATATGACTGACCTAATGAAAGATTGTGATGGTGTTACTGGTTCTTTAAGTTGTTTTGGCAGCCTTTTCCTCTGTTGGATTTTGTTTTACCAGTTACTTTTGACCAGAGAATTGTGAGCATTTTGTTTAATTTTCAGTGAGAACTGATCATTAGAGTTTTGTTTTTCTGTCATTTGTTATCTGTATTTGAAGATTCAGTACAAAAAATATCGTACGCCTTTTGTTTGTTCCAAGATATGAGGTACTGTTTATGGTGAACTTGGCTTTGTCACGCTTCATCCTTATTGCTGTTTCAGCCTAAAATTCTAATATTTGTCACAATATGCAAAAATATTTATCTGCCACAATATATGATTTGTTTTACTTAAAAATATTTTGATTTCTTGGCAGTTTCTTCTAGTTTCAGGCCTGTTAACAAGGGTTAAAATTTATTTTGCCACTGCCAGGTTTTGGAATATGTTTATGACTGTCTTGGTTAACTTCTTGTAGGAGGGATTTGATAGATTTGATTTATTAATCTTCCCCCCCCCTTTTAAATATATTTTTATTCATTCATCTGTGTTCACAAGTCTGTGAAAAGTGCTGAACAGTTATAATAAACCTAGTCTACAGTGTATATTTGGATTAGTAACATAATTTGGAACCTCTGAAGGTATATCCAGGGAACCAAAGTTTTTTCAATTAAGACGATGTTTACTGAGATTTATAAAAAGAGGGAATCTTCAATAGCCCCAGCTTTAATAAGATCTCAAATCAGTCAAGAAATGGATATACGAGCTAAAAGTTTTTACTTGAAACTCAGAGCCATTCTACAAATCACTTTGTTGTGGCTGAAAATGAAATAACATTTTATAACCAAATTATTTGGATTTCTGGTAATGGATCAACAGGAATGATGTGTATTTATAGATTGTATTCAGATGTTGGCACTGCTTTTATATTTTGCATTCAGTATTCAAAGAGACATTAAGAATGTTTAGAACACGAGAAAAGTGGTTGAAAATTGTGTGTGTATTCTGTTTCAAATATTCATTAAAAGGCTTTAACTTAATTCAGATATTTATTTCAGGTCTTGAAACGTGTTTACATTTTTAATGGGATTCAATGCAAGTGTTATATTAAGACGTTTAGGCTAAATTTTTAATAGAGCATAGGAAAATAAACACTCAAACTGTGTAATGTACAAATTGCTACACTAAAATACACCTTACGAAATCTGGTATTTACCTGGATTTGTATAAGTCATAAACTGATAACTTTATGTTGTTTTTCAGGCGTTCTAGCTGGTCATGACAACAGAGTCAGCTGTCTTGGTGTAACTGAAGACGGAATGGCAATAGCCACTGGGTCTTGGGACAGCTTCTTAAAGATTTGGAACTAAATATATCAGCCCATGTTGCTATCCCACACGCCAAGAGCCTCTACCCCGTTAACAAAACAGTTCTAGACTGCTGACTGGAACACAAGCTCATCATACCGTTGAATTTAGTAAATCAAATTTAAAAAACAACCGAGAAGAAAATATTGTTTAATTTTGAAACTCCTTTTTCTTTGAGTCATGGTTAAACGTGCTGATGGTTTAAATCGTGATATGATTTATGGGTTGTATACCCACATGATTTGTAATCATTATTAGAAGTATTTTGCCACATTAATTTTTTTTTTCTGTGAACAACAAATTTAATGCAATTATTTTTTTCAAGAAGCCAAGAAAGTGTTTTTATTTCATTTGTATTTTCAGGACTTTTCAACCTTCTAGTCAGGTTTCACACACACACACACACACACACACACACACACACACACACACACACAGATATATATATAAATGTTTAAATTACAAAAGTAGTACATAATTTTAAAAAACAGCAACACTACCTTGCACATCACCAGAGATTTAAGAACATGCACTTTTAACTCCCTGAACTGTAACAGTGTCTGTTGAAGAGTTTTTTTCATTTTATTACAAGGCCTCATTTTTGATTGGTGGCAGGTGAAGGGTAGGAATCATTACTGTGTGTTGTTTGATTGTGCTGTGCATGTAGTTTTTCATTTATTCCTTTTTGCTTGCATTGAGCCCCTGCAAGCAGAGGGAACTGAAGGTGCTGTATTTCTTTCTTCGTGCTAAAGTCTGTGATGGCCTCAATGGGACACTAATGAGCCCTACACCCCTTCAGGCAACACAACCTTAGCTTTGTAATAATGACTCCCTTTCTGAATCTTACCCTTCACCTGATTGATACCTACCTTTGCTTTGTCTGTGTGTACTCAAATGCTCTGGCTGAAGTTTATGTTAAGGACACAAAACAAAATTCTTTACACTAGATTATCACTGCTTTTTGTAATTCACACTTTCTCCCGTTTTAGAATTAACTGTGCTACTATTTTATTGCGTTATATGTAAATATTTGTACAACTGCTTATTTTTGTCTTTGCATGTTTAAGCAAAATGTTTATTGTGACAAAATAATTATGTATGGATAAATAACATAATTGAAGATTTTGCAAACTTTCAGGCACTCTTCGGAAAAAAGCAAAACGATTACTTGTCTTGGGAATAACTTTCAAATTTTTGGGACCATGTAGTTATAATCTAGAGATTGCCTATCCCAACCAAAAAGATTTTTACCTAGGTACCAGTTTAATATTTCTTCCTCTTACATCCTTTTTTTTTTTTCCTGTAATCACCATTCTAGTTATTTAGTTATAAATCGTTTATAGAAATGCATGTATGTTTCCATTATATTTACCACCAGAAATACACATGGTTGAAGTACTTAGTTTTGTGTTATGTATTTTTGTATTTCAGATGCCATTGGATAGAAGTTTTTAAATAATTGAAAATTAGTGAAAAGAAAACAAGATGAATGATTCTCAATTCTTTTCTTAATTTTTAAAAAGATGTAAAAAAACCTTCAAAAGGTTTTTCAGTTGGAAAGTTATGACCAAACTTTGGTGTTGAATTAGAATTGGTAAACAAGTTCCAGTAAAACAGAATGTATACTCTTAACTGTGCCTAGTCGATGCAATCTTTAGATATCTGTGCTGTCTATGTAGTGTGCGCTTCTACCCTGCAGTTGCAATGATGATAAAAACAAGAGAATATAGTAGACATTCTCTTACCTTTAAATTTCACGTCAAAATGCTATGTAGTTTTGTAGATCTAATCACAGTGGGTTCTGGACTGTGGTACTTGTTCAAACATGAGCCCCAGTTTGAACAAGCCACTGTCCAGGAAAGCAGGTGGAGATTATGATGTTGTGGTCTGTATGTTCATTGTTTCTAAGTGTGTGTGATCTTTAGAAGAATTAATCACATAATGGGGTCTGGACTGTGGTACTTGTTCAAACGTGAGCCCCAGTTTGAACAAGCCACCATCCAGGAAAACATGAAGGCCATTATGATGTTGTGGTCTGTGTTTCAATGTTTGTGAGTATATATGGACATTACAAGAATTAATCACATAATGGGGTCTGGTGGACCGTGGTCCTTGTTCAAACGTGAGCCCCAGTTTGAACAAGCCACCCACCATCCAGGAAAGCAGAGAAAATTGTCATAATGTTGTGGTTATATTTCACTGTTTTGTGAGTCTGTGTGATCTCATGAAGAATTAACCACATAATGGGGCCTGGACTGTGGTCGTTGTTCAAACGTGAGCCCCAGTTTGAACAAGCCACCGTCCAGGAAAGGTCATTATGATGTTGTGGTCTGTATTTCATTCTCTATATATATGTTCTCTAGGTTAACTAGCGACCATGCATACGTTATGGTCTTAAGTTACGAAGGAACATTTAAAAAAAAAGAAAACAAAAGTAGATTCCCTATTGTTGTCATTGAGTTTAATTTCTAGACCTGTTTCACACAAGTTATCAAATGTGAAAAGGTCTTTTTCTTTATTATGGAACGTTTTCTAGATTCTGGAGTGAAAGGAAACACTTTTGCAGCATTAAGTCTGTGTAGCTTTGATGAATTAAAAAAAGTCATCAAGGAGTTACAAGGATATTCTTGGTATAATTATCATCCTTAGTCTTTTGATAACGATGTGGACCTACTGTGGCTTCAGTACACGAACTGGTATGGAGTTAACTGGAAGATTGATATTTTGTTAATTGATAGAAGTCGAAATACAGAGACAAGAAACTTGAGCAGGTGATTTAATATGTGAGAGAACAGGGGAAGAAATCTCACTCTCGTATTGGTAGTGAAAAAAAAATAAAAGCTTTTTCGTGGAAAGCTTTGTGGTTACTACATTTTTGATGTAAGTTTTGATTAAAGCCACGTGCTTTCCATCCTGTTCCTTTGTGTGAAATTTCAACCTTCACTACCCGTACCTCTACTGGTGACATTTGTTATTAGTCTGAATAATGTAGCATTCAGTCTTGTTTGTGGACTTCCCTTAATTATGTAATTTATCTTGACTAATAAAGGTGTTTGTCTTAATAACACTCAGTTGTGCTAGAGATTCAATAAAAACAACACAAATCCCACTCAACAATCTTTTTCAATACTTCACTCTACCCAAAAAATGAAAAAAGTGCCGTCGACAAAGTCTCAAACCGGTAGGAACTATTGCGTTGTAAGATGTGACAAGGTGAATCGAACTAGTGATTCGTTGTAAGATGTGACAAGGTGAATCTTTATACTTCAACTTTCTAACACACACACACAGATACAGTAAATCTTTTAACTCCATTGGTATGTTTCTAATCGGGTTAAGTTCACATTTAATAACTTTCCACATAAACTGTAAAAAACAATTGATATCTGGTAGAAGAGAAAGGTTAGTGGGAATGTGGCTTCACACAATACTTCTTTAAGGCTAAAACGGTCACCTCGCATGCACGTGGTTTGTTTGAGCGCTGTTTATAACGTGGGGCCTCGTGGTTAGTTGCAAGAATTTTGAATCTTGGACTTCGTAACTCGCGAACCTTTATCGTCAAACCAGTACGCCTTTTGGGGGCGCTATACGTGTGACAATCAAATTCCGTTACCCAGTTGCACGAGTTGGCAGTGGGTTCTGTTAACTAATTGCCTTAATCTGGTGTTGTTGATCTCTGACTCGTCTGAGATTAGATTGATAGTAACTTGCGAGCAATTGCCACGATACATAACTTATTTTTAAAAGAATGACATCAGCACATACAAGAATTTTAAAGGCTCAGTTTAACTCTTATAGGAGACATTTGACAGAACAGTTAAGTCGAAACCTTAAGGTCGAACAAATAACGTAGTACAATGTAATAATGTGTTTTTGTATTAGATGCAAAGTGAATGTTATCGAGAGCTTTTTCGCCACGTTTTGGGAAGAAATACGTCTTTAAATGTTTGATTTCACTCTGAAACTGTTCATTTATATTAATGATGTAACGCAAGAAGTATTCATTAATATTTTTTTGTGGATCATTGATATGTATCTCCGGCTTCTAATCGCAAGTTCCAAGACTTGAGATTTAATGCCACTGAAAATATAATGGACTTAGAGGTGTGAGATAGTTAAATAGTACTAGAATATACCATGACTAGACCCATAGATTCCCAAAAGAGTTGTGTTTGAAAAGTAAATAAAACCAAAATTAAGAGTAACACGCGTTTTTATTTATTGCTTTTGAAATTCATATGAATAATTATTCTCGTGATTAATTACATGTGCATGTTTTACTGACCTCGCAATAATGATTGCAACTTTAAGAGTTTCTAACGTGACGTCATTTTAATGTACGCTGTAAAATTGTGCGAATAGTTAAAACAAGTAACCCTTCCAGGCATTCTTCGACCCTTTTTCGGAGAAGTTAGACTCGAATAACAGGACAAAGTCCTGGCTGCGGTCAGTATGGATGGCTGTCTTTCATCAGGTCAAAGTACACAAGACTCCACTTGATCTTTTCGTTTAGCTTTAAAAAAATATAAAAGTTAAAAGTATTTTTTCAGTTGCTTAATGTTAAGAAGTAGATGATCTCCTGATAGTCTTCAATACCATTCTACATTGACATTACACTAAATCGTTAATTATTCACAGAAAAGTAAGACACGAGGTCACGACAGCACGTCTCGATTGGCGATTAGTTTTTCCGATGCTAAGACTAAACGATTTTAAAGTGAGGCCCATGGTTTTGTTTGGGTGCAAATTGTTTTCTGTACTTCTTGGTAATTATTCTAAAGAAATTAAAATGAAAAAGTGAGGACTGTGTTTTCGTTTTAGTTCAGATTGTTTTCTAAACATGAAAGTTCTGTGTTGCAGATGTGTAACTTTGGTTAAAGTTTAGTTTCAAACAAAATTCATGATCTTATGTGAATAACTCCTGTGTTGGAAGATCTTCCCTTTTTATGGATTAGTTCCTTGGTCGTCTTTTACTGAATGAGCAGTTATTTCATGGTTTGTTTGTGGTTGATTTAAATATCTGAATGAAACTTAAGAGGAAAGGAAATGTATTGTAAACTCAGAATAATAAGTATTACATCATCTGTTTTTGAAGTATGTACAGATTGGAAAATTATGATCTCGAGAATACAATTTAAAACCTCAACACTTATGTAAAATTACATTTTAACAATAGTTTTGAAAACCAGTGCAACTGATATTTTAAAACAGATTACCTCATGCATTTAGAGATCGTACACAATTTTCATCATTTCTACGAGGATAAAAAAACAAACATGCATTTTACAAAATACTTAATAATGTTTGTTTATGTGGTACAAGACTACAAAATGGACGATCTATCTGTGCTGTGCCAACCATGGATATCGAAAAGGTGATTTTTTTCAAATCCACAGACTTGTCACTAAGCCACAAGAGGGAAGTTAATAATTATCAATTTCATAAAAGAAAAAAAACTATATTTAATTAAACATTCTCTTACAGTACCTTAAACTTATTTATGCTATTTTCATTTTTTATCATTAAGAGTAAATTATTAAATAATTTTAATCCTAATTAACTAATTTATTTACACACAATTTTCTAAAGTATTGGAGGTTTATTCCTGTATTCTATCACGGTAAACATTTTTTTTTAACCTGTGAATAACAACTTTAATTCTTTATTAATAATAATATTCCATATATTAATAAATATCTCACAAAAATATGCCTTTTATAATTTGACTTTAGTGTGGTTGGATAAATTTTTCCTCATCAAAATTTAATACTGTCTGTATCAATGAGAAATAAAGAATTCTTTATATTTGAACACTTACCTTTTTTTTTGTCAAATAATATATTTTAATGAACATGAATCTGGTATTTTTATCAAATCTTTAACATGTTTCCAACTTAAATTTTTATTGACTTGTAAGCCTAAATATTTTATAGTATTCACTCTTTCAGTTTGTAAACATTTACTTTATTGTTTTTAATTTATGTTCATATATATTTACAAATACAACACGTACAATCAATACATTATGACAAACAAATCACAGTATCTATAAGATACAAATTTAGTTTTGAACTTACATCTTAGAATTTGTGATCGTTTGAAGAAAAAAACAAATAATAATTAGAGCTGGTCAGGATAGTGTAATTACACAAAATACGAACTTTAATATTTTCTGGGAAATTTAGTAAGGAGCAGAAACTTATAATCAGCTCATGGAAAACACGTCTTTACTAAAGTAGTTGCAAATGCATCCTTAATAATCGCTGATCTTTTTTCATTATACAATAACAAAATCGATATAACTAAACAAATTTGAATAATAAAGTTGTAAAAACCTTTTATTTGTTCGGTTTTGTGTTTTTCCATTCTTATACAAGTTCACAATGGAAATGTTATACAGATGCATATTGGCTTTGTTTAATGACATTGAAATGTGCTGAAATCTAATGATTATCAATATGTTGAGACAAATTAATATTAGTTTACCTTTATCGAAAGGGAAGATAGATAACACATGTATTTAGACAAATTAAATACCAAAGATATAATTCTGTCTCTTTTTTTTTATTTTTTCATTAGAACAGCACTTCCCAAAAAAAAGGGTAATTACGATAAAGTCGATAATGCAGTAATGCAAAATTAGGTTTCAATATAATTTGTATTAGTCAAAATAATAAATAATTACTACAAAACATACAGCATTTTAATGTGTACCAGTGTTTTACATTTCGTCACTTCACTCCATCTTTCACTCATTGAGAAGAAGAAAAAGGGAGGAATGTGGATGGCAGATATTTGGGAAATGCTGAATTGGGATGGTAATGAAGAAAAATGATCATCTTAACAAAAGACTAATTTATGTTTAACTAACTACGTGATATTAATTAATATAAAGGCTTAACTATGAAAACAACAAAATTCAAACCCATGCCATTTTTTACTGGGCAGGTGCGTTCTGATTACTTTCACTCTCGCTTTTCGCTTCTTTCATATTATTTTCAGTTTAGGTATGAAAAATAAAACATCGTATTAGTGAATGTGCGAGTCTTCTGGGATCTTCAAGGACCTCAAATACTTTATAAACATCGGCGGCGATAGAAAAAAGCACATATATATTTGTTGTTCTCAGTAGCTCCAGTATCAAGCTAGTTTGTGTTAAATTGTTACACTCAGTTGAGGTGGCGAAAAGGAAAAAAAATATCAACGTTCATTTATTGATTAATAAAGGAAAATATCTTAATGTTAGTGTGTGTGTGTTTTTCTTTCCAAAATAACAGCGTATTATTTTTTAAATATTTTTTTTCAAAATGGAATCCACTCGAACCCGGGGAAAGTGAGAATTGAATTTTTTTACAGAAGACTAGCGCAGTATTATTTATCACTCACCGATTTGTCGCGTTACAACTATTCCTTTGGTAACTGTTGACGGATATGTAAGAGTGGTACCTGAGAGCTATATTGCTTAAAAGGGATCCAACCACATCACACATGCTCAACTTTATTATATTATAATTATCACCAAGGTTCGGTGCTGCTTCGTTTGCAGAAAACTGTAAGTTTTAGGAATTAATTGGAAGTTTTTGGATGCTAGTCTCCCATTCGTGACTGTAGGTCTCGCTATTGAACAAGAAATGGCTATAGGCCTAGCTCTTGATCAAGTGGTGACTACACGCTTAGCTCTTGTACAAGAGATGGCTATAGGCCTAGCTCTTGATCAAGTGGTGACTACACGCTTAGCTATTGAACAAGAGATGGCTATAGGCCTAGCTCTTGATCAAGTGGTGACTACACGCTTAGCTATTGAACAAGAGATGGTTATAGGCCTGTCTCTTGATCAAGTGGTGACTACACGCTTAGCTCTTGTACAAGAGATGGCTATAGGCCTATCTCTTGATCAAGCGATGACTGTATTTATCGTAATTATGAAGAATTGTCTTATTGTACCTTTGCAACCAGTATGATTTGACGAGGACTTTTTCAAGATTACTGTTTTAATTTTATTGTGCATGTTTATTCGAGTGTAGTTAGTTGTTATTTCTTAAGTCACACGAAAGCTAATAGATAGCAGGAAAGTAAGATTATTATAGATATATATATTTAAATATAAACCATTTCAAAAGTTTATTTACATTTTTTTTGCGTTAAGGAGTTGGGATACACAATTTTATGTCACTATTGAAACATCAATAACGTATTGATATATGGTCGTTTTGTTAAATATTACAGTGATTTGGAGAGAGAATATTGAGAATGAAACATTTCGAAGTTACGCTTTCTGGTGGTAAATACTAGGATTATGAGTTCATCATTGCAACTATATCAGAGTTATTTAAACTGCTTAAATATTCATAAATATTTGTCTACACACGTCATATCTCTATTTTTAATTTTACTAAGTTGATGTTTCTCCATCATCACCACAGTTTTCTTAATACGTCGAATTTACAGAAACTTCTTTATTTACTCATGAATTAACTTTCTTTTAATCCCTTAGGTTGCCTATCATAATTTTAAAAAATACTTTGGCGCTGGAGAAGTATTATGAATCGTTACGTTAATTCTAATTTATAAATAAAATAATAATAATTACAATTCTTTCAGTCTGGTTTCAGTCATAAAAATTCTTGTTCATGCACATGACAATACCCTAACCAGCCTGCTAAGCCAAGGTATTTGGCGAAAGATCTCGTCAGTGATGGATATGGCAGATTAGGTGTTAAGTGTGGTTAACATAGAAAGCTTTTAAAAATGCTACCAAGGTTCAAATGGCGACCACCAAATAATTTGTCAGTACAAGAGATTGGTGAATTTAACTGAAACCAGCACATCTTACATCTTTCCTATTGACAAAACTTACTGATAAAAATAAAATAAACATGGATATGCTGGGGTATCATCTTTCAATCACTGACACGAGAAGATAATAAGTTAATTACTGTTGTTTAAGACGCCATAAAAACTTTAAATTACACTCGTTATTTGTCAGAACACATACACAAACACACTCATATATATATATGTTGCGACAACATAGAACTGGTTTCTTTCCATAAGTTACACGTTCCATATTCTGACGATGTTTTAAACGACACATTATGAGCTATAATTAAATATATTATAACTACATGAAATGTAAAACAACCGATAGATAGCACTAGTTAATACAATTTATATATCTTAAACAAAAATTGTTTGTCTTTTTAGGAGTAAGAAGAGAAATCTGCTTTGAAAATTTTTCTGTCAACGGCGTACTTATTATTGGCTTGACATTCGTAAGTTCCTGAATCCATTTGTCTGGCGGGAGTGATTTCTAATTTGCTCTTTAACTTAGCCTTCCCATGATGCCATTCAGATATCTGTAAAATAATATGTAGCAAGTAAACGTAATTAATGATTATAGTTTAATATTATATTATTACAGATTAAAAAAAAAAGCTTTCTGTTAAAGTTTATGAAAAGTCTAACTTAATTTTTAAAGATAGTTCATGTGTGTGCCGGTAGGTGGCACAACGGATTTCCGCAAAGAAATTTCAAACTTGCGGTATGTCGCTGAAAACACCTCCCACACATCGATCTATGTGCGCGCGTCGAAGAAATGATAGCTAATCCTGATATTTGGTTAAGAGTAGCCCTTTAGGGCAGCGAATGCTGTTAACTAATCATGTTTCTAGCATTTTTAACTTAGGTACAGCTGTTTCTTTGATCTGGCAGTATAGTTATAGGTGATCTTATCTACTGGGCAATCGTCCGCAGCCCCACACATACCGTATTTTCCGGTTAATAAGCCGAGGCCAATTTTCAGCTCTGAAAATGATGGTTTTTGCTTATTACCGCCTAATAAGCCGAGGCCATTTTTAAGAAGTGACAAGTTTCTTCAAAATGATTTCTTAGTCTCGTTTCAGCGTCAGCATGCATGTTGTGTGTGATCATTGGCGTTCTATAGTAAAGCAGAACGGGTCGTATTGAGACAGAAATGGAATCAATATGTCATTCGTTATTAGCTCCACTCACTGTAATTAGGTAACCAATGAAATTCCAGAATTTTTACTCAGTAATTAAAATCACTAACCCAGGGTATAAATACAAGGAGTATGTAGTGGGAGTTTATCATTGTACCGTCAAAAGCCAAAGATGTTTACACCTGCAAAAAAAATAATGCGTTATGATGCTGCTTTTTAAACTGATGCTGGTGATCGGCCAATAAGCCGACCCCCAAAAATCAGGTCCAAAGTTTAGGGCCAGAAATTCGGCTTATTAGGCGGAAAATACGGTATTGTTTGTGTTTTTTCTTTATAGCCACATTGGGCTATCTGCTGAGCCCACCGAGGGGAACCGAACCCCTGATTTTAGCATTGTAAATCCGGAGACATACCGCTGTACTAGCGGGAAACCCCATACATGGAAGAGCTCTTGATGCCATGTCTTTTTTCACTTCCGAGTTTTCTTATCATTATGGAGGCTTATTTACTGAATTCATCCCGGGGCTCAGAATGATTAAGACCGCCCCTGAATATATAGCCTGTCTGTAAAGCGCCGGTAAAAAAAATCACATAATTTTTACAATGATTTCACTTCCGTTATATTAACAGATTAACAAGCCAAACGATTAGAAGTTTTACTTTTTCTGTTCGTGTATTATTTTATAAAAACTCGATTCATTAAATTCTAAAGGTTAAAGATACAGCCCATACGTTACCTGCAGAGGGCTTGCTTCTGTGGTCTGAAACTTCGTAGTTGTAATTATCATAAAGGAAAAAGGCATTTAAAAAGTTGCTTTTAAAAAGCGCTGTTAATATTAGTACGACACTGTTAAATATAGTTGTTTAGTATTTAATTAATACGACTGTAACAAGAATCGATCGATCACCATTTTGATGAAAAGTGCTTGTGTATTTAAACAAGAGAAAACGTCGTAAAAATTCCTACATGCAAATAAATAAAGTTCTTAGAATATTTAATAATTGTCAAAATTAACATTCCGAAGGCAGTTATCTTGTAATATGGAAATTAGAGTATTAATTGTTAATTCAGAAAAAAAAAATGATTCTGTGAAAATGGATTCGCATAATTTAACGAAATTCAGTGAAAACAGAGGCGGTTTAAAACTAACGAGATTAGGTGAAAACAGGCAAAGAGAATATCAAATCTTATTCGGGGAAAAATGTCTCGTTGAACGTTAAACGTGATTCAATGTGAGCAAAAATAAGTATTGACTTCCACAAACTCAAATCTCTATTTTAAAACACCACGTGGGTTTCTGTATGAATAGTTCCTACCCCTCTGGTGGAATAGCGCTAATTTTATGAACCTAAAAGTTGTTGTTGTTGTTGTTTTGAATTAAGTTCAAAGCTACACAATGGGCCATCTGTGCTCTGCCCACCACGGGTATCGAAACCCGGTTTTTAGCGTTGTAAGTCCGCAGACGTACCGCTGAGTCACTGAGGGGGCGTGTTTTTTGTATTTTTCCTCATAGCGAAGCCGCATCGGGTTATCTGCTGAGCCCACCGAGGGGAATAGAACCCCTGATTGTAGAGTTGTAAATCCGTAGACTTACCGCTGCACCAGCGGGGGTCAGGAGAGGGCTCAAACCTACAACGCTAAACCCCGCACTGGACACACAGCAGATAGTCCAATGTGGCTTTGTTCTCAACCAACCAAACTGTTTTGTAAAATTTGTTTCATCTTATTTGTTGATAAGCGCAAAGTTACACAAAGAACTATCAGTGTTTCTGCCCACCCTGGGGACCGAATTCCGAAATTTAGCATTATAAACCCCCGAGCTTACCGCTAAGCCACCGGAAAATGGTCATGCGCATCAAGTAAATATATTGTTAAATGCAAGGTTGCACAATCAACTATTCTTGGTTTGCCCACAGCAGGGATCGAGTTCTAAGAGTAAGCATTAAAACCCTCGAGCTTACCGCTGGGCCATCGGTATGGGGCGAGTATATAAAATAAATACACTATGTTTATATGCAGTTTAACTCACCTGAAGATATGGATGTTCGTACAGTTCAATACTATCTTTATACCACGTGATTCGAGGCCGAGGATCACCCCTCGCGACACATATAAAAACTATCCTGTGACCCAGAAAAAATTCGTATTCAAAGTGTGACGACCTGGTTATCTTTGCTCCCTGAAAAAAAAAAAGTATACATAAAATAAATGAATTTGTAACACTATCATACCCACTACTTTTATTTTTCAATAAACGAATTAATGACACTTTCACATTCTCGCAAGTGTTCTATGGGCGTCTTTTTGGAGGAAGGGGTGGGGTTCTAAACCATAGTTTCTACGAAATGTTACTAGTCAGGTCGGATTAACATATATACGCAAATCGTGCCCTAATGTAAAGTCTCAGCTGAATTGCGGGCTCACGTGACGTCAGAATTCTTTGCTCCACCCCTTCCCCCAATTTTTCTATTTTTCTTTTTTAATTAAACCCCCGGAATTTTCTACGCTAATATTGCAAAACAGTCATGGTGTAGAGCAATAGAAATATCAAAACATATAGAAAAGGTACATTAAAATTATGTTAATAAAACTATTATAAATACAAAACGATGTAAAAGCTCGTGGAAGAAAAACAGTAATGAATAAAATAGAATAATTAACATAAAATAATTAAATATTAATACTGGTATAATTACGGTACCCTTTAAATAATACTAGTCTAATTACGGTACCCTTTAAATATTAATACTGGTGTAATTACAATACCCTTTAAATATTAATACTGGTGTAATTACAATACCCTTTAAATATTAATACTGGTGTAATTACAATACCCTTTAAATATTAATACTGGTGTAATTACGGCACCCTTTAAATGTTCACACTGGTGTAATTACAGTATCCTGTGGAGGTTAATATTGGCGTGAACACAATATCCTTCAGAGAAAAGACATCGGTGTAATCACGCGCAATATGATCTTTAGCTTAATATTATACAGCAACCATTATAAACTAATTTCGATGTAAATTTCTTTGACTCTTAAATCTTGTTCGTTGTTGAAACTACGGATAAGTTCTTTTTCATCTACAGTCCCGTCGCTTTCCTGGACTAGTTACTTGAACCGCCAACAGATGGCTTCTGCACTACTGTGAAGCCTAAACGAGGCGTGTTTTATCATATATAGTCTCGCTTACATCAGACTGTAGTAAGGGAACTTACTATGTTTTCTACCTCTTTAGTTGAAGAAAAAAAACAGTACAATTTTCGAAATCATGTTGTTTTTCCAGTTCCTCTCTCGGACACAGGGGGATCCTTCAGTGCGTTACAAACTTTAGCTTTCTCTCTGAGGTGAGCAGTGGCTGGAGGGTCATTGACAGAATAGCAGTAATGTGTTTTATTATTGATTTCTGTTCTTCTTATCGGTAACTCAGATAATGGCTACCAGTGGACTCTCCCTTGATGTGTGCTACCCGTTGGCTAACTGCTCTAAATACAGCCAGTCACTGTTTTTGTGTACTGGGAACTTGAGGGCTTATAATTGTTTCTTTAGTTTCACTACGCTGCTATTGTATGGGTAATTCCCTTTTAACCGTGTAAGTATTAGGTAGATATTTATTTATCTCTCTGAAGTTAAGCACAGTGGGCTAACTAAGCTCTTACCCCCATGTGTATCGAAACCCGGTTTTTAGCTTTTTTAAGGCCACAAACATACACTGAGGAACGGTCCTCGTCAGAGGATTCCTCTTTCTGCCATATTGTTTTTTATTGAAACGATTGTTTTTGTTGTTGTTTTGAATTAAGTACAAAGTTACACAATTGAGCCACTGGGGGGCTTATTGAAACGAAGAAACATTGAGACTAATAAGTGTTCATTGTGTTATCTTTTATTGCGAAAACAGTCAGCGTCGGTACACGATAAACTTGATTCATTTAGAGTTTAATCCACTATTTGGAATTAGCCTTTGGAGTTTTTTAGGGTAAAATTAACATACACGTAAGATTCAGTAAAGAGTGTACTAAAATATTGATTAAAGTTTCGGTGTTTTTCTTATAGCAAAGCCACATCGGGCCATCTGCTAAGCCCACCGAGGGAAATCGAACCCTTATTTTAGCGTTGTAAATCCGAAGAATTGCAGCTGGACTAGTGGTGTCTATGATTGTAGTATTTTAAATTAATGTTTTATTTTAACTTATTTCCTTTCATTTAGTTTAACTTGCAAAGTGGCCAACATACCAACAAGACATTTTCTGTTTTATTAAACTTTCTGTCAGCTCTTCTCAGTCTACAAACATTCACAAAATCACTAGCCGTGTTGTTAATTTTGCTCTTGCGTATTGTATTACGTTGTAATCTATTGTATGCTCTGTTGTAAATTGTGAAAGTACCATCAAAGACATGGCCAGGTGGTTAAGGCACTCGACTCGTAATCTTACGGTTGCGGTTTCGAGTTCCTGTCACACCAAACATGCTCGTCCTTTCAGCAGTGCGGGTGTTATAATGTAATAGTCTTCAAGAAAAAGAATATAAATAATAAACTTAAACTTTCTTACTTTGTTTATCGATGCTCAAAGCAGACAAAAGTGTGTGGGGTCAACCAGGAGTCGTTTAGAAGCTTATAAAACGTTATCATTTTTGACGGTAGTTTTTAAAATGTATTGTCCAGGAATGTGACAGGTTTGCTTGTTTCTGTTTTTCAATTTCGCGCAAAGGTACACGAGGGCCTACCTACGCTAGCGGCCCCTAATTTAGTAGTGTAAGAATAGAAGGAATTTTTTGTTTTTGAATTCACGCAAAGCTACACGACGGTTATCTGCGCTATCCGTCCCTAATTTAGCAATGTAAGACTAGAGAGAAGGCAACTAGTCATCACCACCCACCTCCAACTCTTAGGCGACTCTTTTACCAACGAATAGTGGGACTGACCGTGACATTATAATGCCCCCACGGCTGAAAGAGCGAGCATGTTTGGTGTGACGGTGATTCGAACCTGCAATCCTCGGATTTTTAGTCGAGAGTCCTGACCACCAGGCCGAATGTGACAGGAGTGTAGATGAAAGGAATTGGTAAATAACATGTAGTTTAACCAACGAACAAGATGTTACAACTGTAGGAGTCTTAGTAATCGAAGAACAAAAGTTTAATTCTGGTCCATCAACAGTTGAAGTTTATAAAACATATCAACGTCATCACATTACAGTCTTCATCTTAATATCGTAAAAAGGATTTTTACATTAGCGTTAAATGTCCTATATGTGTAAACTGATACTGACGTAATCAGGATACATTCTTCAACATAACGGTAAAAAATATTTTTAGGTTAAGATTACGTTGGTATCTTAGAATATGTTAAGATTAACGTAAATATAGTAACTCGAAACATTTCCCAAATTAAGTATTCACTAATCTAGGTACAGTTTGACTCGTGAATATATTTTAAAAACTATGATTTTTCTCCTTTAGAGTTAGAAGTATCTGATGATTCAAATATAATTTTTTTTTCGAATCTCTGTTTGTAATGAAGATCAAAGCCGTACGATGGGCTGTTTGTGATCTGCTTACTAGGGCTGTCGAAACCCGATTTCTGGTGTGTTAATCCGCAGACATTTTGCTGTACCACTGAGGGTATCTTGTTTTAAAGGTCACTCACTTTTTTTTTTCAATGCGAGTCAACGAAGTTGTGAGAAACGTAAAATAATTATTATTCCAAACTGTAACTGGTCAATAATACGGACAATAGTTAATATATTATCTTTCCTATTAACGTATTATATTCGTCACAACATCTGTTTGAGAGTTTTCGTTCAGGTTTTCAGAATTTTGCCTCGATGCATGCTGTATATTTATGATACTACCTTCTCAAACCTCTAATGTTTGATGTCAAATTGGTCAAATTTTTGTCTTATCCATCAATTTTCTTTCAAGATTTAAGTTAGAATTGATATCTAAGTTAGAACTGATATCTCGAGTAATTGCTTTTGCAACTATACCTCTACGTTACACCTTTTCTTTTACACGTAGATATGTTTTTCCAACTTACATTCGGATTATCATAATAATCTTTACGGCCAGGATGTGTGTAAAACATAAATTTAGGAGCTAGGGGGTGCCGTCGCCTTCCGCCTCTCCTGCGCCATCCCCTGAATTTGATAGATTCTGCGACAAGAAGAAGACACAGTATGAAAGTTAAAGTCAGAATTCTTCCAGTTTTCATCTCTTGCTGCGATGTAACCGATGCCGTTTCGGATTTTTTTTTTTTTCGGTTTCGCGAAAGGAATTTGATTCAGGATGGAAGGCTGCAAAGGAAAAAAATGCATTAGTTGTCAAAAGTAGAACAAAGTTAAATGGATCGATGTTGTTGGATCAGTTTGTCTTTCTGTTGTTCTGTCGCTGTCATGAAGATGTGCAAATTCTGTCCAAGTGTAATCGAACATAACGTGGTTCACGATTCATAACATCACACTCTGCACCTTCGGGCTGTAGGTTATAATGGTGACTTACCAATGTGCAAGTAATTCCTTTCGTCCAGCAGTTCAAAATTAGGAACGACTAGCAAAGATAGTAATTGTGAATCTTTACGTGAATATCCAAAACTAACTTCCATGAGTGATTTTTATTAGACTGTTCTCCCAACGTAAAACAACAAATATCGTATACAATCACGGTGTTATCTAATTTATTGTCATAGAAGTGTGTGGAATAGGCCTGTTTCTTGTTATTGCAGTATATATGACTGGACCAAACTACTTAGTGTTGCAAGAGTATATATGCCTGAACCAGACTGTTTATTGTTGTAAAGAGTATCTATGCCTGGACTAGACTGTTTATTGTTGTAAGAGTATATAGGACTGGACTAGACTGTTTATTGTAGTAAGAGTATATAGGCCTGGACTACAATGTTTATTTTTGTAAAGAGTATCTATGCCTGGACTAGACTGTTTATTGTTGTAAGAGTATATAGGCCTGGACTAGACTGTTTATTGTTGTAAGAGTATCTAGGTTTGGACTACACTGTTTAATGTTATACGAGTAAATAGGCCTGGACCAGAATGTTTATTGTTGTAAGAGTATATAGGCCTGGATTAGAATGTTTATTGTGGTAAGAGTTTGTAGGCCTGGACCAGATTGTTTGATGTTACAAGAGTAAGTGGGCCTGGACCAGACTGTTTCATGTTATAAGAGTAAGTAGGCCTGAACCAGATTTCTTAATTTTTTAAGAGTAAGTAGGCCTAAACCAGACTATTTATTGTTGTAATAGTATCTAGGCCTGAGCCAGTCTGTTTATTGTTGTAAGAGTATCTAGGCTTGGACTACACTGTTTATTGTTGTAAGAGTATATAGGCCTGGACCAGCCTGTTTATTCTTGTAAGAATATATAGGCCTGGACCAGGTTGTTTAGTGTTATAAAAGTAAGTAGGCCTGGACCAGACTGTTTAATGTTATAAGAGTAAATAGGCCTGGACCAGATTGTTTAATATTATAAGAGTAAGTAGGCCTGGACCAGATTTTTTAATGTTATAAGAGTAAGTAGGCCTGGACCAGATTTCTTAATTTTTAAGAGTAAGTAGGCCTAAACCAGACTATTTATTGTTGTAATAGTATCTAGGCCTGGGCCAGTCTGTTTATTGTTGTAAGAGTATCTAGGCCCGGACAACACTGTTTATTGTTGTAAGAGCATCTAGGCCTTAACTACACTGTTTATTATTGTAAGAGTATATAGGTCTGGACCAGGTTGTTTAGTGTTATAAGAGTAAGTAGGCCTGGACCAGACTGTTTAATATTATAAGAGTAAATAGGCCTGGACCAGATTGTTTAATGTTATAAAAGTAGGCCTGACCAGAATTTTTAATGTTATAAGAGTAAGTAGGCCTGAACCAGATTTCTTAATTTTTAAGAGTAAGTACGCCTAAACCAGACTATTTATTGTTGAAATAATATCTAGGCCTGGGCCAGTCTGTTTATTGTTGTAAGAGTATCTAGGCCTTAACTACACTGTTTATTATTTTAAGAGTATATAGGCCTGGACCAGGTTGTTTAATGTTATAAGAGTAAGTAGGCCTGGACCAGATTTCTTAATTTTTTAAGAATAAGTAGGCATAGACCAGACTATTTATTGTTGTAATAGTATCTAGGCCTGGACTACACTGTTTATTGTTGTAAGAGTATCTAGGCTTTAACTATACTGTTTATTGTTGTAAGAGTATATAGGCCTGAACAATGTTGTTTAATGTTATAAGAGTAAGTAGACCTGGACCAGATTGTTTAATGTTATAAGAGTAAGTAGGCCTGGACCAGATTGTTTAATGTTATAAGAGTAAGTAGGCCTGGACTAGATTGTTTAATGTTATAAGAGTAAGTAGGCCTGGACCAGATTGTTTAATGTTATAAGAGTAAGTAGGCCTAGACCAGATTGTTTAACGTTATAAGAGTAAGTAGGCTTGTACCAGATTTATTAATGTTATAAAAGTATGTAGAGCGGGTTTATTCCCCCATTTTTTATTTATCAGGCATAATATACTCAGTATCATTACAATTTCACGTAGTGACCCCCTTTCCCAGAAAGTAATGTCTTTCCCCTGTGTATACAGGACTCGCTAACAGAAAGAAATTATTAGAGGAATAAATCGACGTTTTACTCATAGCTATAATAACTATTTATGCACTCCTTGTTTTTCTAAATAAATTTTTATGTGCTATTCTAACGAATATGATTTCTGATAGAATGACACCATATGGTATGACGGGTCACAGGTTTTGTTTACGTAAGTCATAATGCAAAAAGTGAATAAGTCTTTATTTTGGTAATATATATAATTTTTATAACTTAGAAGAGATGTGATTAGCACACTATTAAGTCATTGATTGGCTTCGTCACATGTGACGTGTAAAATAGTCATGCTGTTGATTTATAATAAACTTAACGTCGTAGTATAAGTAACCTGACTGTGTCTGAGAGAAAATCGACATGGCCGGGTGGGTTAGGGCGCTTTCTGACTCGTAATCTTATGGTCGGAGGTTCGGATCCCGCTCGCACCAAACAGTCTCACACTTTTAGCCGTGGAGGCGTTATAATGTCGTTTTATATCATACGTGAAGTTTATTCTGTGTCTCAATGACAAGACTGTACCATTATCTTTTCTTTTGGCCGAGTTTGATTTATTCGGGTTCTGTATACATTTTTGGAGATCCTTCTGTTATCGTGGAACCTAATATAATTACATGTTGGACAAAAGTACTTTGTAATAACTGCAGTTATCCCATAAGTTGCATCTACCGATTCAGGTGAATCATACAGTTCATTTTTGTTTCTTTTTTTTTATCTCTGTGTGTGGGCGTGTTTGTAGTTAATTTGCGTAATTGACTGGGTCAGGTGTGAAATGGGAATTGTGTTCGATATGCCTCTAAAATATAGTGATTAATTTCAAACCAGTAAGCCAGTGGTCAAGATGTGAAGAACTATTTATTAGGATAGAGCCTTTGACCTTTTGTTAAAGATTTCGGACAATACACTTGCGCTCCTCGAGATTACTGGCTCGAATACACAGACAATAAAACAATTGTGAAATAACTGAGAACTGAATATTTTCAGAGTCAGTAACTCATAATTTGAATGAATAAGTACAAGTACGGCTTACTGAGTCCGATGTACAAGAAGCCATTAACGAAAGCTCAGAGCTGTTCGTTAGAGCTTCACGCAATGTATCCTTTCAACGAGAATGAGGTACAAACTATGCTATCTCACCTTTATTAACATTATTCCTGGCACTTCTTAACAGTACTACACTTTCTCGAACTAGTCTATTAGGGGGTCAAGGTTTTAAAGGTTAGTTTCTAAGCATGATTTAGTGGCACGATCTGAAAAAGAGACACTTTCTCGGGTTACAAATTGGTGTGCATTGAAAGCTACTTACGTAGGCGACACTTTCATTCAGTTGTTGTTACAGTCGTTAAACAAATTATTCTTGAAAACTAAAACTCGGTGTAACATCTTTTCTTCTCAAGGTGTACTCTTAAATTAGTGGACTTTCATTTTTATGTCTAGGTGTCATTAGATGTACAAACCAAACAGTAAAACGTAGGAACGAGGGTTACTGTAAAACTAACCGTATCACAACAAACGTTACGACTATGTTCTTGTTGACACGACATAAAGGTCAACTCGTATCGACCTTCTGCAGGAATAAACATGGTATTTTTTTTCTCTCTCCTTGAACGATACAGTAAAACTGGGTTTCTTTTTTGTTCAGAATTAATGTTATTCCTAATGATTGAGTCATACGGATTTACATCGACAGGCTTATTTGTGTTCTGCCTACTGCTGATGGTTTTTATTGTTTCGTACCTGGACTTAGAAAATGTAAGACCCAAACCAACAGCTTCAATTTGTCATTCGACATCAAAACGTACGTTTTCTGTTTGTTTGTTTGTTTGTGTGCTTATTTGCCGAATTTCACGTACAGCTAATCGAGGATTTTCAGTGCTAATTGTTCCTGATTTTGAAGCGATAGACAAGAGAGATGACTGCCGCTCAACATTACCCACCTCTAACTATTTGAATATTTTTAATAACAAACAGTAGGAGTGACAGTACCATTATTACACCCCCTACAGCTGATTGTTTGTTTGTTTGTTTTGAATTTCGCACAAACCTACTCGAGGGCTATCTGCGCTAGTTGTCCCTAATTTAGTAGTGTAAGACTAGAGGGAAGGCAGCTAGTCATCACCATCCACCGCCAACTCTTGGGCTACTCTTTTACCAACGAAAGATGGGATTGACCGTCACATTATGACGCCCCCACGGCTGAAAGGGCGAGCATGTTTGGCGCTACGTGGATGCGAACCCGAGACCCTCGGATTACGAATCGCACGCCTTAACACATTTTTGTTCGGAGACGGGATGCACATTCTGACGAACACGCATTGACGTATTTCAATCAGTAGGGAAGATGTGAAAACAAATAATTTTAAGATTAGCCACTGTTTCTGTGAAGCAGTGGTTCCCAACCAGGGGTGCGAGATCACATTTCAGTTGTTTTTGTTGTTTATATTAAGGGTTCTGTTCTATATATTCAAAAATTGTGCCACGCTTTGAAAAACTCTCAAGAAATAAACAGGAACAAAAGAGACATTAAATTTGAATTGACTTATAAACATTTGAAATTCAAAGAAATTCCATTTCATGCATAAATAAAAAATTATTATTTTGTAAGCCATGTTGGGTTTATGTAACTTTTAGCCTGCCGTAATATTTTTTCTTTTCCAAATGTTTCGTTTTTGTTTGTATATCATTAAAAACTAATTATAAATATTTGTTTTGGCCACCTTCACCTTTATTCTTAAATAAATAATTACTGTGAGGGGTGCGAGAACATATTAAATTTTTTTAGAGGTGAGGGACATAATAAAGGTTGGGGACAACTGGCGTAAAGCAATACGAGCGTATAGTTCAATTACTAGTACATACAGTTGCTAGGTCTCAACCAATAGATTGCTTAACATTTAAATTAAAGACCTGTCCTGTACTCTTCATCACCGATTGTGTCCAGTTATCGCTTTATATCGAGTAATTTTACGTGTATACTCAGTATAATGAAGTGTCGCTCTCTCCGATTGGGTGAAATCCCTCATTTTCTGTGTAAAATACATAGGGAAATCTCAGAGGTAATTTGGGATTGGTTACAAATGTTGATGTTGTTTTTTTTATTAACCTTTTTAAATTAGGGATTCTATAAATAAGGAAATCGGTAAATACAGTGAAGTTGATACGTAATTAGCTTAGAAAGCCGATGAAGCTTGTCTGCATTGTTAATTCTAAGACAAAATAATACTGTTAATCGACTTTGCAACTAACAAAGAAATGGTAATAGAAAATAGATAAAGCACTCTATACTCTAATCTGAAATAGTTAAAAGATTTAGAGAAACCAAACACTCACCCGACGTTCCTTTTTTTATATTATCTAAATCAAAGGCAAGTTGCGCTTCAACTGAAACAACAGACCGTATTTAACTGAAATAGCGCTAAGCCAGTAACACAATTCTGCAGATACTGGCTATGGTTTTCTTCGAGAACTTTCCTCTTCGTTTTTCAGGTTTCCAGTTTACCGATGCCTTAAAGGCCACTTGGATCTATACAGATGATGTGCACGAGATCGTCAACAGGCGGTCTTTGTCTGTAATGGTCCACTTGAAGCTCTCTCTTACGGCCGCTCATAAAGCGTGAACTCTATAGGTCGCTGCTATTGATCTTTATCGCGTGCAAGAAGTAATTTATTCTTGTCCATCTCACATATTGTTGACGATCATTTTTTGTTATTCCTTTCGATTCCTACATAATAAAGCGTTGGAGACGGCAGCTGTGCTTTGGAGTGGCGTTTCTATAATTGATCTTGAAATGTTAAAGAAACTTAATTTCCTCGGGTATTTTATTATCCAATAATTCCAGCTGCATGTCAGTCGATAACATACAGGAAGAGTCGTAAAAGTAATAACCTACCGAGCAAACGTTTCTCGTCAATGAATATTCATATAAATAGTATTTCAACCAATTTTACTTCAATAGACAACACTCAAAAGTCCCATTAAGACTTAGAAATTACGTAATTTCGAATACAGCAACGTGCTGAAGAAATAAAAGAATTAATAAAAATGTTATGAAGTTTTCCTAAAACTAATGCACGTTTATGTGAATACATTTCGTTAACTTCTAGTGCTTTATTAAGAAAGATTAAAACCTGAAAGTTGCCACTACTGAAGCTCTTAAATATTTTTTTTGATGATCAGAGATTTTTAGAAATATTTATATCAATTTATGAACATTCTTTTGTCCGGTTTGTTTGTTTTTAATTTCGCGCAAAACTACACGAGGGCCATCTGTGCTAGCCGTCCATAATTTAGCAGTGTAAGAATAGAGAGAAGGCAGCTAGTTACCATAACCCACCGCCAACTCTTGGGCTACTCTTTTACCAACGAATAGTGGGATTGACCGTAATATTATAACACCCCCACGGCTGAAAGGGCAAGCATGTTTGGCGCAACGGGGATTCGAACCCACTACCTTCAGATTACGAGTCGACTGTCTTAACCACCTGACCATGCCAGACCTCTTTTGTTCGGATAATGGTTGATGACTTTTCAAAGCGATAAGATTTTTTTCTCTTGGCTCAATGCTAAGAATGTGGAGTTACAGACTAAAATCTGGCAAAATGCAAATAGTCTATTCTGTAGTTTCACATTAAGAAAACTTGAAATTTTAAATTAGAATCTTCTCTGACTAAACGATAAATGTAAGAACTAAATATCAGAGATCCTTGGTTCGAGTCCTTCTAGTGGACAACACATGTAGCTCATTGTGTAGTTTTGCTCTTCAAAACAAATCTTTACAGAAACTGTAATCAAAGTCTAGTAAGCAAAAACTACTATTTAAACTAATATATCTCTACCTATATTTACATAATAATGTCACTTTAGGTTTAATAACAGGAGTTTTACAGTTTCGGGCTCAACTGTGTGAGTAAATACGTACATTTTGTAAGTCCCTTCGGCGATTTCGTATGCATGATTAGAGTTTATTCGCAAATTGAGATTAATACCCCCTTTGGAGATTAGGAACGTTATTGTTAACGTGTGCAAAACACCACTGTCCTCAGTGCCCAAGTTCAACATACAAGATTATAATGGTGAAGTAGCTTGTAACAATATGAGAATCGTTTTATTACCGAGAGTGTAAAGGGTAGAGCTTTTAAAAGAAGAAATAAACAAGACGTACCCATTTCGATATATATATATATACAGTATGGCCTCCCCCAAAGAAAAATGTAACCATCCTTTAGGTTATGCAATTTCTTTATATCGATTTCTGAAAGTTCTACATGTACTTCAGATAGTATTGGTGATTTCTAAAAATAAACTCCAAACCACTGACGAATTAAAGCAACAAATGACATATGCTTTCTATCGAATCAGAGTTGAGATTTGTGTAACAGCATGTCAAGCATTCCGTCAAAGATGTCATGATTGTTTGAATGCTGGTGAAGCACAGTTTTAAAACCTCAAATGGTACAGCAGTGGAGGAACAGCTAATTTGTTGTATGTTTATATTAATGAGGATGGTTGATGGCTTGTAGGTTCATTTAATATAGTCATATGAGTATTAGAAATGTTGGTTCATTTTTGGGGCATCCTGTATTTATATATACATATGATGGGTATGCGGGAGTTAGATGTCATTTGACTGATGGAAGGCAATGCAGGTTCGTTGTAAATTTCTCGTTCCAGCACATAAGGCACTTTTCTGTTCCAATCATAAAAATAAGCAATTTCGTTTTCCGAATAACTGTGTTCATGATTTCAACATTGGTGATACAAGTTATTCACCGCTGGGTTTTTTTCCGTCAAAATGATTAATTCAAAGTTTTGTTTAGGGAGTTAGTGAATGTACTATATCGAGTTTTACAGTAAAGTTGCTTCCAACTAAACTAGAAAACGACACGATATGGTGATTAACAGATAGCAGCACTATTGACTAATACGACGTTCTAAAATTGACAGAGAACTGTTATGTTGGCTAACAACATATCTCAACAACTCTTTTAACTCATTCACAGAGAGTCGCGCGTTGCTAAGTAGTTAGTGTTCCTGGACAGTGATTTCGAGTATTTACAATTCACGTGTTTTAATCGCAAGGATGCGTTCCGCACACTGGAAACGTGGGTGTAGTGTAAGAGTGACAGTCAAATTCCACTAGCCAGTCACACAAGAGTTGGCAGTGGACATTTCTTAATTTCTGTAGGATCTGAGATTTGGAACCTGTCTTGAATTTTTATTTTTTTAATCTAAAGACGGAAGTGTGTGTGTGTGTTTTCTTATAGCAAAGCCACATCAGACTATCTGCTGAGCCCATCGAGGGCAATCGAACCCCTGATTTTAGCGTCGTAAATCAGTAGGCTTATCGCTATACCAGCGGGGAGCTAAAGACGGAAACTAATAAATACTACAGCGTATGTCTACTGATTTACAACGTTAAATTCAGAAGTTCGGCTCCCCTCGGTGGGCTCAGGAGATAACTCGATGTGGGGTTGCTATAAGAAAACACGCATTACCCCCTATAAAATCCCATTCTAGATAACAGTCTTAAGGCTTAAGTTGTTGTCTTCAAAATATTTACTACCTGTTCCTTTATTTTCCTCTATAAATTAAGTACCAGTGATAGGTGTTGTCCACTGATTACTTCCTATTTAGACTATTAATTTAAAACTTATTTATGCGCAGATAACCCTTTAATAGCTTTGTATGAAAATTCGTTTGTTTGTTTGTTTGTTTTGGAATTTCGCACAAAGCTACTCGAGAGCTATCTGTGCTAGCCGTCCCTAATTTAGCAGTGTAAGACTAGAGGGAAGGCAGCTAGTCATCACCACCCACCGCCAACTCTTGGGCTACTCTTTTTACCAACGAAAAGTGGGATTGACCGTCATATTATACACCCCCACGGCTGGGAGGGCGAGCATGTTTGGCGCGACTCGGGCGCGAACTCGCGACCCTCAGATCAAAATTCGAAAATAAAATAATAATTAGCAAAGGTGGTAACTCACAACTAGAGGTCACTATCACTCAGACACATACATGCACCAGCCATGGTGTGAAAAGAGTCAGTTGGAAACGCTGTTTTATTTTGTTCATAGTATAATATAGTCATTGTAGTACATTCTGTTCTATCGCAGGGTTGACATAACTTCATTATACAATTTATACTATCTATTCATTAGTGTGAATATTGAATCTGCACACGTGAATAGAATAGAATGAAAAATTTAAGACAGTCGTCAGACTACGTTACATAGTGAGAGTCAATATATTAGTCTCAAAACAACAGGATTCATAGACATGAAAATTTAATATATTTTTTTAAACATCTATTTTCATATTTTACTACATATATATATATACACACACACAATTTGTTCACCTAATTATGTTTGTAACTTCTTGAAGGCCCTATCGTAGCTTCGTTACTTCTCAAAGGTGATGTAATAAAATTTTGATTAATTAAAATAATTGAATACAATTGAAGTCACATAAAACTAGTAACAATGTATTTTAAGTAAATCTGGCAAGTTTACTGTACAGTTAGTAAATTAGAGATATCTGCGTTGATTTTATTGTGCTCTATTTACTATATAAACGTAAATGTTCTTAGTCCTGAACCTTACCCCTGCCTATTTGTTTGGTTTGGTTTGTTTTTGAATTTTGCTCAAAGCTACACGAGGGCTGTCTGCACTAGCCATCCACAATTTAGCAGTGTAAGACCAGAGGGAAGGTAGCTAGTTATCACCGCCAACTCTCGGGCTACTATTTTACTATCGAAAAGTAGAATAGACCGTTACATTATAACGTCTCCTCGGCTGAAAGGGCGAGCATGTTTCGTGTGACGGGGATTTGAACCCGTGAACCTCAGATTACGAGTCGAGTGCCTTAACCACCTGACCATGCTGGGCCACCTATTTGTTTAGAATTTTAGTATAACCTGAATTTAACCAATAGAGTCAGTGGAAAAATATGCAGATAAACGTACCTTAGAAAGTTATCAAACATTATGAGTGACGTTTTGTTTTTTCTTTATATATATATATTGTGAATAAATTTATATTTAGCATTTTCCTTTACTCACTATTATTATTTATTTTCATAAATTTCATAAGACAAAGTCATGAATTATTATCAGTGTGGACACATACTTCATATTTTATATTTTAGGTTTCGTGAACGATAAAATAAATGGTATATTTTTAAACATGTGATGTATACCACATAATACACACACTCTAGATTCAATCCAACATTTAATATATAACACATAATACACACTAAATTCAGTACAATATTTAATGTATAACACAGCGCGAGAATTAGAAAAGTCTAAAAAGGTTTGCCATTTAAAATGTGGAAAGGGTAAATGATACTAAAATAGAATTGAATTTGACATTTTATGACGAGAAGAAATATTGTGTGTACGACAGTTGTACCAAGGTCGGTCAGTCAGTGCTGTACCAGTTTCAGGCTTATATAATATTAAATTATTAAATTCAGTGTGGAGCAAACTGCTTACTTGGGTCAAAAATAAACATCAGCCTGGTAATGAGAAAAGCCAATTAAGTATACTGTTCTTCCTGTTACCCATAAAGATTAGAATGCATTGCTTCATCAGATGGACTATATTCAGCTGTATAAACGCAGAAGTAATAGTATCAAAATAATCTTCTGCATATTGAAAATAAAAAATAAAACAGACATACAAAGATAAACAGTGATAGATTGAACGTTGTTGCTGAAGCTTCCCTGTGATTGGTGTTTCGAAGTGTTGGAAAGCCCCACGCTGTTTCGACTCTGAACAACGAACGTCATGCGACAGGATTACGTTTTTTGACCGGTTCTAAACTCTTCTGGCATCTCAGTTAGATCACACTATTATCGGAAAGGTACGTAAAAATTATTGAACAAAAACAATATCTTAACAATAAATGATTGACCGTAACAGTATTCTCGGTAGAGGTGTTGAAAAATTATATTGCTATTCTCGTCTTTTGACAGAACCATTAACTTCTTTTTAACGTGTGCTATTTGTTAAGTTTGTTTTGATGCAAAAAATCACAATGGTTTTTTTGTGCTGTGACCACTACGGGTGACCACTTACCGATGAGTTACCAGAGATCCCAGCTGTTAGGTAATTAACATCATCAAATTGTTTGTTTGTTTTGAAATCGCGCAAAACTACTCGAGGGCTATCTGCACTGGCCGTCCTTAATTTAGCAGTGTAAGACTAAAGGGAAGGTAGCTAGTCATCACCACCCACCGCCAACTTTTGGGCTACTATTTTACCAACGAATAGTGGTACTGACCGTAACGTTATAACGCCTATTTGGCTGAAAGGGCGAGAATACTTGGTTCGACGGGGATTTGAATCTGCGATCCTCAAATTACGAGTTGAACGCCTTTACCCACCTGGCCATGCTGGACCCTCTAGTGAAGGCCAGAATATACGTCTCTGTATGTTTCTCACTCTGCAGAGAAACTGCGCCATCTAGGAGCAGTCTGTACGTATTAAAATAAAATGGCGACTAGACGATTACTTGCGCCAATTTAGCGTTTGGTTATAGTCGTCTTATCGAAATTCATATTAACAAAGAAATTTGTTAACCAGCAATTTAGATAAGATTGATTTTCACTGTGTGTAAATTGAATTATTCCTTACGAAGTACAACAGTTGAAAATATACAGTATACACATTCGTTCACTCAAGAGATCACCAACCCAGACATCACTAATGCATCAGCCGGCAGTCGACTGGAGATAGCGGTACCATGGAAACACGTGTCATTAAAACGAGTTGTTGGTTTTGTGTGTGCGAATGCTGACAATGGCTAGTATATTACAATAATTAGAAATATTTTAAGATTTTAGTGGAAATTAATAACAAAGTATGCATATTAGGTAATATTAACATTAAGCGTTTGGCAATACATTTAGTCGACGTGAGTCTAATGTGAACAGCCAACATAATTTAATAAAAAATAATTTAAAATACAATGAAAGCAGCTTTTACAGTAGACAAGCTGTTTGTTTGTTTTGGAATTTCGCACAAAGCTACATGAGGGCTATTTGCGCTAGCCGTTCTTAATTTAGTTGTGTAAGACTATAAGGAATGCAATTAGTCATCACCACCAACCGCAAATTCTTGGGCTACTCTTCTACTAACGAATAGTGGGATTGACTGAAACATTATAATGCTCCCACTACTAAAAGGACGTGTATTTTAGTGAAATGAGGATTCGAACCCGTAACCCTCGGATTAGGAATTGAGTGCCAGGCAGGACAATCTGTTATATTTATTATTAGTTTATATCCATAGTATTGAATCATCATAAGGTAAGAACACATTAAAAAATAACTCGATGATTTGGACCGAAATATTGTAATTATTAATATGATTACTTTCCTTCTGTAAAATTTAACGGTACTGTATTTTTAATTAAAATCTGTTTTACGTATGATTTGTTTTGAATTTGTCAACAAACGACTCACCAGTTTCTCTGTGTGTTCGAGAACTTGAAATTTTCTCTGCATGATAGTGCAATTATACACACAGGCTTTGACATAAGCATTCGTGTGGTCTACTCGTATTAAAATTAGAGAACGAAAACAAACCAGTTTAATTAAAGTTAAGCCTAAATGATATGTTGTTGGGCTAGAATTTATACTAAACACCGAAAACTGGATATTGGTATTTTTCTAAAATATTCTTCTTAAGTTTGGCGTCTGTAATATACACCTAGTGATGAAAAATCAAAGCTTATTCGTCACTGTCGATTATCATCATTTGTATGTCCGTACAAATATAGTAAACCTAATGTAACAACATATAAAAATGACTTTTCTTGTTTATCAAGCAGGAGAAGACTTATACAATAGTGATGTTTTCCCTTCACTTGGGTAAAAAATGAAAAACTCGATAATAATTGTCAATTTAAAAGCCTCATTTGACTTTCGCACTTTTTTGTATCACAGAATACAAAAAAAAGTTACATGAAGTTGACATGATTATCTCACTTTTTTTATAAAAAAAATATCTTAAGTTTGGCATCTATGATATCACCTAGTGATGAAAAATCCAAGCTTGTTTGTCATTGTCGATTATCATTATTTGTATGTCCTTCCGAAAAGGCCCGGCATGGCCAAGCGTGTTAAGGCGTTTAAATCGTAATCCGGGTCGCACCAAACATGTCTGCCCTTTCAGCCGTGGAAGCGTTACAATGTGACGGCCAATTCTACTATCTGTTGGTAAAAGAGTATCCCAAGAGTGGGTAGTGGGTGGTGATTACTAGCTGCCTTCCCTCTAGTCTTACACTGCTAAATTAGGGTGGGCTAGTGGAAATAGTTAATAGTAAAACGTCAACAATTAACTTAGTGACAAAACCTTCATATTTAAAATATACCTGTAAATTGTAGGTGCATTCAAAGCGCACTAGCTCCCCCTGGAGTAAAGATGTTCCTACGTTACTGGTTGGGAAAATAATACGATATATGTATAGCTTACTGTAGTAGAGAGTTCTTGTAAAACACTTGATCACTCACGAGAGAACACGTTTCTTTCATAGTCACACTGGTACTGATGTATTTTTAAGCCTTTGTATTGGAAGGTCGATGTCAAATATTACCTGTTAAGCGATAACAAACACAATGACACGTCAACTGCATGCCATCTCTCAGGATCCATATTACCTGTTAAGCGATAATAAACACAATGGCACGTCAACTGCATGCCATCTCTCAGGATTCATATTCTCTACATGGAAACAAAGATGAGAAATATACTATTAAGGTAATTATTTTACTCAGTATATTCTGGTTCAAGAAACCAGTTCAGACGAAAAACTAAGAGTGTAGTTATTAAGTGTGCCATATAAAGCGGCTAACTTATTAAATAAGTCTACTGGTTTAACGTACACGAATTACGTTTCAAGAAATTTATTGTAGAATACAAAATGTCAGTAAATTTTGCGTTACAGCTGCCCTCCTATTCAATGGCATAACAGCAGGTCTTCGGATTTACCACGAAGTTTCGATATCTATGGTGGGTGGAGAACAGATATTCTATTGTTTAGCCTTGTGATTATCATTAAACTAACGAACTAATATTAATTAACCTAAAACTGCCAGCTTATTTCTATGCCGTTAAGTGCAATGGAATCCACAGATTGCATCATATAGAATTTATATGAATCTATATGTTTTTGCTCACCTGCTATTATGAACATCTATCGACCCCCCGCGGTGAGATTAATTAATGTTATTTTTGAGTGACTTGCGTTTTTTATTGTTGTTTTTTTAAACAAAGCCACAATGGCTATTTGCTGTGTCCACCGCGAGAAATTCAATCCCGTAATTTAGCGATATAAGTCTGACTACTGTCCTACCAGTTGTTTATAAAAAATGTGTTTACCGAGTCCATGAGTTGTACCCCATCAGTTATTTTAGGCTTAGAAAAATAATTTCCAAAAATACTTACGATAATTCATTAATATTTTTATCTCCTCCAGTTTTATTTTGTTTTAATATTGAATCAAGACGTTAATATTAGTGAGCTCCTTTATAACACCTTAGTTTTTATGATACATGACAAGAGACGAACTCATCTGTTCTGAAGGTGTGATGGACGGAGACAAGTAAACTGTAGTAAACGGGTGCAATTGTTCTGAAGGTGTAATAGAAGGGTAGCAAGTAAAATGTAGTAAACGGATACAATAGTTCTGAAGGTGTACTCTTGGACTACCCTATTACCAAATTAGAGGTTTATATTGGCCACACAAATTTTTGACATCAGTGCAAGC
Organism: Carcinoscorpius rotundicauda; assembly: GCA_011833715.1. NCBI lineage: Eukaryota > Metazoa > Arthropoda > Merostomata > Xiphosura > Limulidae > Carcinoscorpius > Carcinoscorpius rotundicauda. The sequence goes on along the minus strand of CM022394.1, from coordinate 124,263,860 downwards.
TTTTTGCATCACTAAAACAAACAACACGTGAACGTTATAAAAGTCAATTGTTTAAAATCTGTTGTTGTTGTTGTTTTTAATTAAGCACAAAGCTACACAATGGGCTATCTGTGCTCTGCCCACCACGGGTATCGAAACCCGGATTTCAGCGTGTAAGTCCGCAGACATACCGCTGAGCCACTGGGGGGCGTTTAAAATCTGTAAAAAATAATCACTTTCTGTATTTTTAATGGAATTCAACACTTCTAGGTTCCCAAATTGGGTAAGTAACAGTCTTTTTTTTCTTCACACACACACTAAAACATTTTTTCGTGCATTTGACTTATTGGGAAGGCAGCTAGTCATCACCATCCACCGCCAACTCTTGGACTACTCTTTTACAAACAAATAGTGTTACTTATAATGTCCCCATGGCTGAAAGGGCGAGCATGTTTGGTGCAACGGGGAGTCGAACCCACCACCCTCAGATTATGAGTCGAGCGCCCTAACCACCTGGCCATGCCGGAGTTTCCCGAAAGAAAAACAACAGAAAGCAAATGTTCTTATTGTAAGTTAGAAAATTATTTTCTGAAGTCTAAAACAGGCGAAAAGATTGCATAATTATGAACGGCATGTCATCTGAGAAGAGATGGTTAAGCAAACATCAGGAAGAAAGGTAAAAGTGTCTGAAGACTGATAGGCCTAGAAAATTGGTAAACTGAAGCCAGTTATGCTAATTATACTGATTGAAGTTATTATTTTTTAAAATATAATAAGCATAAATTCAGAAGCACAGGAGCGGAAGTTCTGGTCTCTCACGTGTGCTCTCTTAGAAATCAAAACTCGAAGTTTGTTTCAGTGTTTCTCGAATTTCACGCAATACTACACGAAGGCTATCTGCGCTAGCCGTCCCTAAATTAGCAGTGTAAGACTAGAGCTAGTCATCACTACCCACCGCCAACTCTTGGGTTACTCTTCTACCAAAGAACACTGGGATTGGCGAGCATGTTTGGTGTGACGAGGATTCGAACCCACGATCCTCGGATTACGATTCGAGTGCCTTAACCACCTGGCCATGTCGGGGCCTGCTTGAAGCTACACCTGATGAATTGTGTGTAAAATGTATAAACATATTCATGCAACAAAAATAATTTTAGTGCTTTAGTTGTATATGTTTTTCTTTAAGTCTTCTGTTTAACGCCACCTCATGACTATGTTAACGATATTTTTAGAAATGATATGTTTCCAGTCTTGACAGGCTAGACATGGTCCATTAGTTAATGTGCCAAACTCTAGGTTGGTTTAGAATTTGACCCGTAATGGCCCACTAAACATGCTCCGCATGTCCGTTTTAATGGCGGACAGACAAACTCGCTATTTACTCAAGGCTAGATGCATAAGCGACGGGTGTCGCAGAACAGTTTTCCTACTTTTGGACGGCATTTCTAATTAGCGATGGCTATGCATGGTTTATTATGCCGGCATGTAATGCATTTCCTGTCCCTAGTTGCGAAATGTGTGTTTTTTTGTTTTGTTTTTTACTTTTTGATGTGTTTCAGATTTTTGATAAAAGATCATGCCAGATGCTATAGACAGAGTCCCTAAAGGGAACAGCGGAAAGCTTATGAACTTGAAGTGGAAAAATCTGGGGCTCGATTCTCCGTAATGAACACAACAAATAGTTCAATAAGGCTGTGCTTCAAATGAAACATACAAACAAAATTATAAACAGAAAAAATTACCAACTCTAATGGACTATGTGACTTTCAAAAGGTTTGATATTGAGATGAGAGTGGCCATAGGTCGCGTTGAGGGTGTTTTCACATGTACATGTATTATTATACAGTAAAACCTCTCTAAGCCTGAAATATCAAATTTTGATCTTAAGATTTCTCTTATAAAAGTCCCTCTATATGGCGGAATCTGCGTAAAGCGGACGGAAAACTATCACGTATCAACAAGTAGGATTAAAACCTGAGTTAGGCGGAAAAACTGTTTTTGATGAAGTATTAATTTTTTATTTAATTAATAATTTTTTTTTTAAATATTAATAAATCCTCAGACATTTTGTTACACTAAGTATTGGTTAATTATATTCTGTTCTTTGTTCTGTCGTCATTGTGTTTTGCAGTTTGACCCGGCATGGCCAAACGCGTAAGGCGTGCGACTCGTAATCCGAGGGTCGCGGGTTAGAATCTCCGTCACACTAAACATTCTCGCCCTTTTAGCCGTGAGGGCGTTATAATGTGACGGTAAAACCCACTATTCGTTGGTAAAAGAGTAGCCCAAGAGTTGGTGGTGGGTGGTGATAACTAACTGCCTTCCCTCTAGTCTTACACTGCTAAATTAGGGACGGCTAGCACAGATAGCCCTCGAGTAGCTTTGTGCGAAATTCCAAACAAACAAAACGTTTTTGCAGTTAAATTAGATTCATGATTTGTATAAATATATTTGTCTTTTAAGTGCAAAATTCTACTATTTAAATAATTCTCGCGAAAACAACAAATTCCTATCTTCCCTAATTTTAAAATTTAGGGACAATTTACCATGGGTAATGGATAAAAGCGAAAATCCGTGGCTGTTTTAAAAATTTAAGGAAGAATCAACTTCCTGTGTTATGGAAAGCGAATAACAAAGCTTGGATGGCACGTGCTATATTCGAGGAATTTTTGAAGAAATTAAACAAAAGAATGGAACAAGAAAATGGGAATATTCTACTTTTCCTAGATAATGCAAATTATCACTCAAAATTTCAACTTTTAAATGTTCCTTTAGTCTTTCTACCTCCATGTACACCATCAGTTCTACAGCCACTAGATAATGGTATTATACAGTGTGTAAAATTGAAATACAGAAAATTGATGCTTCAGCATATTATTGGACGACTATAAGAGAGCTTCTGAAATGACCATGAAAATTGACGTGTTAGATGCAATTGCATTTTTAAGTCATTCAATCAAATGTATAAAAGATGAACATGTAATAAAGTGCTTTCAAAACTGTGGGTTTATTCTTGATAATGGTGGAGATTGTGGATAAGTTGTTTGTTATGACGATTCTAGTGGAATCCAAACTAGGTCCAAGATTGATGCAGATGATTCTGTGAACGTTGACAAGAATGTTTTAACAGAAACTGATGAAATTAATTTAGAATATATAATAGAATCGCAAGATGGTAACAGCGTGAGAGATTCAGGAGATGAACAATGAAAAAGATAGTGAGGAAACAGAAATTCATACTTCATCGCAAATGTTAAGTTTATCAAATTGTATGCAAACAATGAAGATGGAAAATGAACTTCATGAAAAGGTCATAGAATTGGCGTTCTCTTCTAACGGGATGAGAAAGACCATTAAAAATTCGGAACAGTCGAAATGGACACTTGAAGTAAATTTGATTAAGATTTTGTGTACTTGTGTATATTTCAAATGTCTATTTTTGTTCTTATTCTAATAAGTATGACATAAACAGTATAATAACTTTATTCACAAATATCTTCAGTATTTGTACTCGGTATTTTTTCATATGTTGAGATCCTATTAGTTGTAGATTGTGCATATAATAAAACATCAAACTTTCTTTTAATACTGAAAATTCAATCGCTCAATTTTCTTTCAAAAGGTCCGGCATGGCCAGGTGGATAGGACGCTCGACTCGTAATCTGAAAGTCGTGGATTCGATTCCCCGTCGTTCTAAACATGCTCGCCCGTTCAACCGTGGGGGCGTTATAATGTCACGATAGATCCTATTATTCGTTGATGAAAGAGTAGCTCAAGAGTTGGCGGTGACTAGCTGCCTTCCCTCTAGTATTACACTACTAAATTAGGGACGGGTAGCGCAGATAGCCTCGTGTAGCTTTGCGCGAAATTCAAAATAAACGAACAAAGAAATAGTTCTTTTAAAGTCCTTAGTAAGCCTCCGATATTTATCAGTCATTTGTTCATTGTACTTTAGTTATTCGTTTCCCAGTAGTATCTAAATGGTTAATTAGCTATTTCAAATATTATTATTATTTTCACAGTTTAGTTTTTTTATTTTCATTCATTACTGCAACTGAATACTTTTGAGTGTAAACTGTTTCAACTTCCTGTCGTGAATAAAAATAGTTACATTAAAGGGCGTTTTTAAATTAGAACAGTCTATTCTTTTCAGAGTTTCTGAACTGCCATTACGAAAACTAAAATGAATTACAGAAAAAATAAAAGGTTGAAAGATTTGAAAGTAAGTTATTTGTTTATTGTACAAATTCTAACATTACTCGTTTGTATTAAAAGAAAAAGAAATTTGTATGTGCTAACATTAAATTATATAATTATTTGGACCAGACATTCTGCATTCTTCTAACCATTAAGGAAGACAGCAATTCAACCTTGGTGCAATTTTTTTTCTCTTCAAGATGCTGACGTAAAAAACAAATGTTTCAAATTATTTTAATTATGGTCGATCCAATTAGACGACGTTAGAAGAATATTTCTATAAAAGCATTCATAAAAACAAACAAACAAGGACAAACTGATACATATTCCTAATAAAAGGTACAGCATAAATTAAAGTTGTTTCACTTGTCGTCACTAAATGGCGAAATTAAAGTCATTATATCACAAGGACGATTTTGATAAATTCTGCATATGTGAGCAAAAGTGATTGCCCAGAAAGTAACATGTAATATATGATTTGATGTTTGTAAATGATTACATTAGTAATAACTAAATTTACGATAGTACGGCGAGAGTCAGTTTAGTACCACTAACATATTGGAGATCGTGATAAATCACATGTATACAAATGTTTAGTTTCTGCGGACAGTAAGTAGACAGTTTTTTATTATTTTCTGTCCGCAGTGGTTAAGACACTCGACTTACAGTCTGCGTGATTTTAATCCTTTTACAGAAAATATTTCCTCTTTCAGCTGCGGGAACGTTATAAGTGACGGTCAATCCCATTATTCGTGGGTAAAGAGTAACACACAAGTTAACGATGGGTAGTGTTGAGTAGCTGCTTTCCTTCTAATCTGTTACTTCAAATATTAATAAAAATGAGTGTTAGAATTTTAAACAAGTCGTCTTGAGATGTCTTTGTTTGTTTGTTATTAAATACAAAGCTATAGAATTGGATAGCCCTGCTTTGTCCACCATGATTTTCAAAACTCTAATTCTAGCGTTGTAAACAGTGAGACTTGCGACTGAACCAGTGAGGTGCTTTTGGGTTATCAGACAGAAATGTTTTCAGGGGATCCAGTGGTTCACGTTTTATCGAATATTTCTATTTGAAACCCCCAAAGCCTCTGACTGGTTCAGTTATAAGTCTCACAGCTTACAAAGCTAGAATCAGAGTTTCGATACTCGTGGTGAACAGAGCAGGGATATCCCATTGTATAGCCTTGTATAACAAGCAAAGACATCCCAAAACGACTTGTTTAAAATTCTAACACTTTTTATTAATAGTTGAAGTAACAGATTAGAGGAAAAGCAGCTACTCAACACCACTCATCGCTAACTTGTGTGTTACTCTTTACCCACGAAGAATGGGATTGACCGTCACTTATAACGTTCCCGCAGCTGAAAGAGAGAATATTTTCTGTGGAGGGTTTAAAATCACGCAGATTGGAAGTCGAATGTCCTAACCATCACGGGATATCGGGTCGAATACTTTGTAACTAAGAGTGAAGTTTGATTCTATTCGAGGCCGAGCACACTTCTTGAAGCATCATTGTCCTTCAAAATGCTGGCCCCTAGTGTGAACTAAAACCCCTAGAAACTGGGGTTCGATATTCGTTGTGGGCAGAGCAAAAATAGCCCATTGTGTAGCTTTGTGCTTAATTCCAATTAACCAAACAACTTTAAAGTCCATTTCTTGCTTTTTTATTTTAACTTTTTTTCTTAAGTCCACGTTAAATGAATTGTTTAAATTCGCACTTTTTAAACTTGTGTTGTAACCTAACCCTGATTTATTGAAATGACCAGACGGACCATATTGATTTCGTTCGTAAAAGTCAACATTCAGTTTGGAGGGTGGCCAACCTTTTTGTGTCATATTACTATTACTGGTATGTAATTTCACTATAAGAGACTTTGTGCCTGTCTATCTACCTTGCGTGTACAATCACGACAACTGTCTCATCATTTCATAAGCTACCGTTTGAATTATTTTTTCTTCTGTATAACACTGCACAATAAAGTTTTTGCTTCTTGAACACTGATGGTGTTCCTTATAGATTTTTGGCTGCTGATCACGAAAATCACATCCAACTTTGCCCAACACGTACCGTTTCATCGAAATCCTCAGTTTTGCTACAATGGATAAACGACATTATGGCAACTGGAATCCGTCAATGCTTGCTGACTACTGTTGGACACTGCAACGTGGTGCACCGGACATTGAATACAAACGAAAATCAGGAGCAAAACACTTTTAATTATGTTGAACTTAATAGCGTATTAGAAACATAAACGCAATTAAATACATTATTGACGGGTAAACAGTTATCTGTCTATTTTTCAGAGTTTCTACGTGATGAAGCAAAACCAAAACTGTATTTGTACATACCCACCAGGTAGCTGTCACAGTCAGCAAAATCTCTTCAGGAAGTAACACTTTTCAAAAAAATTGTTGTGCAGTGTTATTATATATCACCAGAAATTATGTGTGTTTGTGTGTTTTTCTTACAGCAAAGCCACATCGGGCTATCTGCTCAGCCCACCGAGGGGAATCGAAACCATTATTTTAGCGTTGTAAATCCGGAGACATACCGCTTTACTCGCGCGGGAGCACCAGAAATTAAATTTTACAAAAAGTTAAAGGGAGAGGTAAGAGTTGTGCTAAATATATATTCATTCTGAGTTTTTAGAACTTCTGAGTGGATTACTTTGTAAATCATATCTCAGTTCATCGCGCTATAGGCTTTATGTAAAGGTTCTTTGTTTGTTTTTTAATTTCGCGCAAAGTTGTTGTTGTTGGTTTGAATTAAGCACAAAGCTACACAATGGGCTATCTGTGCTCTGCCCACCACGGGTATCGAAACCCGGATTTTAGCGTGTAATTCCGCAGACATACCACTGAGCCACTGGGGGGCTAATTTCGCGCAAAGTTCCACAAGGGTTATCTGTGCTAGCGGTCCCTAATTTAACAGTGTATGACGAGAGAGAGAGCAGCTAGTCATTACCAGCCACCGTCAATCTTTGGGCTATTCTTTTACCAACGAATAATGAGATTGGCCGTTACATTATAACGCCCCCACGGTTGAAAGGGCGAGCATGTTTGGTGCGACCGGAATTCGATAAAGGTTCCTAACAAGTCCGCTGCTACATAATAAATGAAACATAGAATAAAATTAAATATTCATGAGGTGCAAAGGAGAAGTACTTAAAACTTATGCAACAAGAGAAACTTGGCTTTGAAAAATAATTCTCTGTGACCAGGCGACTTCTAAAATGGTCCAAAGCTAAAAGTTGATTGTGACCCACCGGTGGGGAACGTAGCAGCAAACGTATTAAAACAGGCCTTACAAATTCATGCAAACTTTATCATTAATAAGCGAGTTTAGACATAAGCTTAATTTATTCTATTTAAGGCTTCAGGTTATGAATTGTCATGATTTCGTGAAGAAATTATATCCAATACATAGCTATGTTAATGGGCTTTGCTACAAACATTACTCTGGCCTTACCTGAAATTCAGAGTTACAGTGATATTTTCGAATTTCAATGACTTTCACAAAAACATGCCTCTGTTACCCAACCCTATCTATAAATATGTGCCTTCCCCTTGCGCGTGGATACATCATAATCTGCATGTGTTTCGGGATTTCTGGTGCGTCTCTCCTTTAACCCTCATATTCTCATGGGATGCTACAGCAAAAGTACAAAGTATTGATTGAGGAATTAGTGATAATTTGGTATCTGAAGAGATAATTGGAGTACAAATTGATGGGGTCTGTAGTTGCTTTTCGCCATGTGAGAGTTCTTCTCTGAATGTCGTGTAATACGGAACTGAATCTCATACTGACGTTAGCCAGCCGTTCCAAGATAGCAAGTTTCATTCGTAGCAAGGTTTTAAACATTTTACGACACACTTCAATACTAAATTTCTAAAATATTTGTTAATTTCTATTTCGCTTTATTATTATTTTATTTAAATAATAAATAATGCCACAAGACCTTATTAAAAGTTTTAATAGCGTGATAGTGTTGTACTTGCAATGCAATGTTAAAATAACGTTAAGGCCTGACATGGTAAGGTGATTAAGGCATTCGACTTGTAATCTGAGGGTCGCTGGTTCGAATGCTCGTTGCATCAAACATACTCGCCAATTCCATTATTCGTTGGTAAAAGAGTAACCCAAGAGTTGGCAGTGGGTGGTGATGATTGTGTGCCTTCCCTCTAGTCTTACACTGCTAAATTAGGGACGGTTAGCGCAGATAGCCCTCATCTAGCTTTGAGTGAATTTCGAAAAAAATATATAAAAAAACACGAAATTGTAAATTAATATAATAACGGTATTATAATGAATGATAAGAACTACTGTATACATTAAATACAAAATTTTCTCAATTGTTTTGTAGGTGTCTCTGTTAAAGTGCGTTTTCTTTTAGTAAAGCCATATGGACTATCTGCTGTGTCCACTGAAAGGAAACGAACCCCTGTTTTTAACGTTGTAAATCTTTAGACTTACCACTGTTCTCTTAAAATAAGTGTTGTCAGGAAACCTAATAAATCCGAATTAATCTAAGTAAAAAAAAATATAGAGATAGAATTACCTACTGTATAAGAAATTAAGAATATGGAAGTGTTTAACTCTATGTATGTTTGCGAATTATCTCCTGTTGATATGATTTAAAAAAATAAGGATAAATTAATAAATTCCTCTAATATTTATTTTTATTTTTGAGTTTACATTCTGATAAATACTGCCCCCTTTAATGGTACAGCAATATGTCTGCAGACTTACACCACTGAAGACCGAGTTTCGATACTCGTGGTGGGCAGAGCACAGATAGCCCATTGTGTAACTTTGTATTTAATTCTAAACTGATAAATATCCATAATGTAATGATGGATATATCATTAAATGCTAAGCCTATAACATATTGCATAAGCATAACTTACAAGAGTTTACTTCCGAGATTTAAAGCCAGAGAGCATTAAGCGTATTATAAACCTAAAATGGCTGCTTATAGACTGTATAATCTGTCCAGTACAATGTTTGTTAATTTAATGATGTACAAGTGATAATCCTTAAATTAATGCCGAATTAAGTCCAGCAAGCTAAAATTTGTCATAATCTTTCGTAACAGGCATACAAGGCATAAACACACTGATGAGTATCCTGCTCTACTGAGCTTCTGTGCTTATCCCTAAACTGCAGCATTAACCGGTTAAAATATGCTTAGTTTGAAATATGTACATATGTAGCTTCGTGTAACTTGGATTCAGTAGCATCTGCTTCCTGTTACCGCATATTTTGACACTTCTTTTGGCGGGAATTTTTAAAATTACGGTCCAAAAGGCAATAAAAGAGTAACATTTAATTATAAACAGTTGTATAAGGTTAAACAGAAGTTTTGAACTATTTTGTGTAAGAAAATGTTGTTTTCTGCTAAAATATGAATTCTAAACAGATAAAAAAATGATAAGTTTGATTTTGTATTTTTATGATGGTTACGAGATAAGTAAAATTGATCTAGTTTGTATTGAATCAGAATAGACCAAATAACAGATAAAATATGAAGTTTATCGAAAAAAAGAAAGTCAAACTGACAGTCCGAATCTTCAGTATGATCCCCTCGTCGCTTGTGGCCACGCGCACTGTACGATGGTTAATGCGATCCTGATTTAAATGTCTAAATCCCTCCAGTAAGCATTTCAAATTCTGAGATATTACATGTGGTATAATAAATAGCACAGTCAATATCAATTTTAGATGAATGATCTGTACCTGATGTTAAGGATGTGTTCGCCAATTCTTGATTGTATAAATTTATACTGTGTTGTTACTGAGCTCAAAATTTTTCTACGGTAGGTGTCTGTGACTTCTTGGCGATAAAAATGAAAAAAATAAATGAACCGCACTCACTTTGCTTCTTTTCAAAATAATATATATATTCAGAACTAATTAAGCATGGGAACAACAATTTTTTTTACACTGTAGGTGATCATAGCATATCATAAACACTATACAGTTCTCTTTTTATCGTCAAAAGTCCACGAAGGCTTATTCAATTGCTTTAGAATTTCAGTTGATAAGCTGAACTGTTTTTCTCTACAGGGTGGCCCGTAAGTCCTAACCCATCCATATATCTAATGTATCCAGTGTATCTGTGTGCTTTTTCTCATTCTCGCTGCATAATACGCTCTCCAAGTGTAAATGGGCTTACATCGGCCATATTTCTCTGAAAAAAAAGAAACAAATTTATAATACTTGTGTAATTGAATATTACATAATAACATATGGATGGGTAGGGTCTTACAGGCCACCCTGTATTATTATTCAAGCATTGTTCACTTACATTTCGTCGAGTTACCATAGTTATATCCTGTACTTCGAAAGTTATCTGCTCCATTTTCGTGTTTAGGCCTACTTCCAAACAATGGTCCACCTTTTGTCAAAGTTCACACAAACAGTTTAAATTACTTTAGAATTCTCTTTGATGAAATAAACTATTATTCATATACATTTTAACACCGTTAGTCTAACTTTAGTATATATCAATCGTTAAGCCTTAATTCTCTGTCTGAATGTCTCTTTTATATGACTTTGTTTCTCGTCTGCTCTACCTTCATCAGTCTACTGCTTCCTGCTCATCTAATACTATGTATATGTTTAATACTAACTCGTCTGCTCCCTATACACTCTCGATGTCAATAAATTTCGAGTGATGGGTTATAATCTCTACATCAATGAATTATAAACAAAATGAACAGCTCTTACCGAGTTAAATATCTAAACTTCTCATTACATTTACTTTAAAATATTTGGTTTTAACTTTTTGTTACGAACAGAACTAAACAATCATAAAATATTCACTCAAAATAAATTAATCGATAATGTTTACACTAAACAGTTTTTTTATATCATAACAATCTATTTAAATGACATAGTACAAACATACACATACGTAAATGGCGTATTAGTTTTATTAACTAGATTATATGGTTACAAGTTTAGTATAATTATATTTATAACTTAATTTTTTAAAGGAGCAAAAGTTAAAGTTATGTCAAACTGAATTATATATGCATAGGTGTTCGCTGTGTAATGCTCGTGCGTTGATTTGTTTATTCATATATATATATAAATATAATAGAACTGTCTGTTGTATGTCCATGTGACTACTTCGCAGACGTGGATGGATCTTCACCAAAATTGTTATACAGATTCTTTAGGCCTGTGCATGAATACAGACAAAATTTCAGTTTTGCGTTTTACGCTTTTTACCACTACTTCGCCCTTGTTAATTTAGGTTTATTGGTTCCTGCAGAAATGCTTGAAAATTGACAGTTTCACATTTTGTGTTTTGAAGTTTGTATGGGCGTTTTTAACAATTACATATAAGGGGAGCAACATTTTCATGTCCTAAGATAACCTTTAATAAATCATGTATTTACATAACTTTCGTCCAGGGGACGGTCATTTCAGCTAGTTTTTAATACATGCCTTACTGATATCAGTACACTTAGTCCGGCACTGGTCAATGTTTTTGACAATCGTGTCGGAGGAGAAAGTTTCGAAGTTGAAAAGTTTTGTCGCACGAAACTACAAAACAAAATGGTCACACGATCGATTTTTCAGAAATCTTATTACGACTTTTGACACAAATCGATCGTGTAACAAGACTTTTTGGTTTGTTATGTGAAAGTACTGGAATAAAAAAAATTCAGCTAAGACTGTGATGTGACCCAGCAGAGCTTATTAGGTCAGATGGCTGAGACTGGGATGTGACCCAGCAGAGCTTATCAGGTCAGGTGGCTGAGACTGTGATGTGACCCAGCAGAGCTTATGAGGTCAGATGAGATCTCTACAGCAGCGACATACAATAAACAAAGCAAAGTTGGAATGCTGTTATGTATTCATTCTTTTTAGTTCTTATGGAGAATCCAGTAAAGTATTATGTGGCTTAAATTGTTACAAACTTTACTATGGTGCAGTGTTACACATATACTGCTGTTAATTGCCTCGAGCCAGCTAAGGAGTTCTACGTCTTTCAAAATTATGTTTTTGCATATTTTCAAAATTTTAACAGTCTTTTACAGGTATGAAAAAGTATGACAGCTTGAAAGATCAGCCACATATAATTATAAACAGAGAGGGAGCACCCTCATACATTGACCAATTGCAGACTGTGGCGTAATGGAGATTCCAAAATGGCCGCCAAAACGGGAACAGTGTCAACAACACGTAACCAACACACTAGCACATGTAAGTTTCAAAGGGAGCGAGAATTTCCTGACGAAACTATATGATTGACTAAACATGTCTGCGATCATAGCAATTATGAAGCAAATTGCGTGCATAAAGTAAATTTGCGCGGTTTCTACCAACCTTATTATCGAATAACGCTCTGTGGGCCTCATAACGTACCTGGTTTCGTAGAAATTTGACATGTTAAGGCGTACGACACGCAATCTGAGGGTCGCAGGTTCACATCCCTGTCGCACCAAACATGCTTCTCCTTTCAGCCGTGGGGGCGTTATAATGTGACGGTCAATCCCAATATTCGTTGGTAAAAGAGAAGCCCAAGAGTTGGCGGTGGGTGGTGATGACTAGCTGCCTTCCCTCTAGTCTTACACTGCTAAATTAGGGACGGCTATCACAGATAGCTCTCGAGTAGCTTTGTGCGAAATTCAAAACAAACCCTAGAAATTTTGTCTATATTTACGTATGAGTACGAACCATACTCCCTAAATTCGCCAATGAGGTTATACATATTTCAACAAATAAATTTCCACTACTTTTGTGACTGAAAAGCCTTGTAGACGGTCTGGAATATAAAAATGTTCAAATTCCACATTGAAAGCTCCCATCTGCAGACTTTTATAAGTCCAGTGGTGAATTTAGGCCCTATGGCTCGTGAGCTTCAAAATGTGCGACTGGGCGCTATTTCCGTTCATTGTGCGCTAATTCCCATTCAGCTTGTAGAAGCCGATATTAAACGGACATAAAGATAAAATATGATAAAGACTAATATGCTGTTATGATCCGGAAACCCTTTCTGGAAATCTTCCCCGGGCTGGAAACCTGCCATGCATCGTGTATCGTAAAACGATCCAAGGGGTAATTTCGACTTGTGGTTAATCGAGATATTTAGCATATCATACATAGTTTTAGCTATTTATATCGTCAATCACTTTTTTGAATAGTTTATTCAATTTATTACATCTCGTACATTTCGTGAGTTTACAGCAAAGAATACATAATCAGACCTTGATGTATATTACTGAAAAATAAGTCATAATGAGCACCGTTATTCGGAAGGTATGCAGACTAGCATTAGTTACATCATATGTACACAATGTCAAAGATTTATTAAATTTTCCTATGTTAATTTCAGAATGTAAGAATTTACATAAATTACGAGTAAATGTATGGACCTTCAAACAACAGAAATACCCATGTAACAACACAGCTGAATTAAAAACATACAATATATAGTACAAGTGTATATAATTATATATTATTGACAAATTATTTTTGTAATTTTGAATTAACAGCATAGCTAATTAAGTATCTATTTTGTTTCAAATATTACTAGTACATTGTACGTCCTATGCGTGCGAATGTTGTATGTGTCAAATATAAAATCATTTTTACTGTGCCACATTACTGTGCAGTATTATTTATATAACAACATTAAAGAGGTATACACGGTTTAGCAATTTTTACATAAGTTGGTAGAACGAGATGTAAATGTATGATGCGCTCGAGGGCCTCATACATAAAAGGAATGCATTATACGTAACATTTTAAATAGTTTAATTGATTATCGAGTATTTCGTAATAGTAATTAGTTTAATATACACGTATAACATATTCATATTTGCTCTTGTTGGAGTTTTTCGAATTATAACATTTTACAATAATATAAAATGATTTCAACATCCACAGTTTTGATTTTAATAACTGCATAACAAATGAACTGCTGTAGAAAATTGTTATTCATTACTCTGTCGAAAATGCAGATTCATTACCTATGCAAGAATAAAAGTCTTTACCAATTCGTGAAAACTAGAGATGCCTCAGTCATTGACCAATCGATTTGTAAATAAACGACCATGGTGATGCGCGATTATTTTGCAAAATAGTCTACTGGTGTGACGTGATCATGTTTTTTTAGTGGGTTTTGATCAGCACAGTGTTCAGTCAGATTACTGAAGACACACAGGCAAACACTTGAAAGGACATCATGTTCCACACACTGAATTGTGTTCACTGAGACTTTCATTAGCACCCTCTTGTACAAGAGTTCTCCTAAAAAGTTCTCCTGTGGCAGAATATATCGTTCCATATCTACATTGATGAGCGTTATTCTATTTTACAATTACATATGTTTTTCAAACCTAGTGGCATTGTTTATTACCATATTACAAAGCAAATATATAAATGGCGCATACACACACACCTTTGTTAAATACATATTCATGAAATTCGCTCTCAGTACTAATGATAGGCATTGAGTTTTCCTCTTACACCTTATTTACCCCAAACTTACATCTGTTATTTTCACAATGGTAACTGTCTTTGGCACAGTGAGACTTCCTCTGCCCTTTCTGTTTGTGAGCGAGCTGGGTGAAGGTGAGCTGTCGTTCATCTACAAGGCTACACAACACTGAGTGACCGAGTACATTTATAGTTTGCTGTAATATGTCTTGTAATATATCCCGTCATGTAATGCAGTGTGTGATCGTAACTCTGAGGGAGATGACAGTGTGTCGGCAAATCTTTGAAATTGTTCATCATTTTTTAGCATAGCTTCTAATGGTACTTTACGGAATAAGGTAGCAGTAAGCTCTTCAATGGAAACTTTAGCATTTTCTAATGGCATTATGTAATTTTTTTTGCAAGAATGGCTCTCAGAGCAAACTTGAATTGCAGTGTTGGTGTTGTTGTTCTACCCACGACGTACTCTGCCGAACAGCATTTCAATGTGATCCTGAGAGACCTTGTAAGTACACACATAAGACAATTCATTGCAAACCATTATTAGAAGAGTATTGCATATATCAATAATTGAAAGGATGGTATTCATAAACCCTACCCATGCTGTCTTCTTTCTACCCGTGCAAAGCTTATTGCCTTGCAAGTCTTCGAGCTCTTTAATATATGTGACCATCATTTCCAGAAGCCACTTCAGACTTGCATCTAAATTTCCTAGCTTTATGGGAGCCTTCTGTCCACCAGTTGCAGGATTTTTGGAATTTGATAAATCAAATAGCTTGTCCATCCTCCCGATGAAGTTTGCTATTTCCCAACTGTAAACGAAATCCGGATGACAGAGGTCTTCACATAGAAAGTCAGTAGCGTCTGCCACTGATCTGCTCAGTGTTTGTGCAGCAAATCTGACATTTATTTTGTGATATTGCTACAAAATGTGTTTGGCAGGCAGTTTGTTTCTAAATACAAATTATCTGACAGCTGGATATCATGAAGCTTCTCAGTATAATTAATACCACCGAATCTCTTTACCTTGACGAATGATGATTTCTTGCATCGCAAAACAGTTTCTCACTAGATTAAGCATGTGACATGCATCAAATATGGAATTAATATTTTCTTTTGCATGTGTTGAAGTTGGATGTGGAAAGTTGAGTACAATAACACTGCTTATGAGAGATCATCCAATCATTGAGGCTGTTGTCTAATTTGCATACGATCCATCACATGTCACACCATGAACTTTGAGTCCAGCATTGGTTGGAGCAGTTATCAATTGTTATATAATTTCTGCTTAAATGTCACCCGGCAAGTAACGGACTAGGAAGCACACAAATGGATACTTCCACCGTAGGAAGTACACAAATGGATACTTCCTCCGTAGGAAGTACACAAATGGATACTTCCACCGCCCACACAATTCTACCACCATGAAAACGAGTGCTTCAGTTACTAGAAAGTCCCCACAAGATAGTTGAAAGTAAACACAATTAGCAAATTCTTTGTGTTTCTTCGTAGCTGGGTTGAAAACAATTTCTTTTTTGATTGCCATGGCATCAAAAAGAAGCATGAAGTCATTGTATCTTTGTTCATTTCTTTCAAGTGATTCAAAGTTTCTTTGAGAAAGCCAAGCTCACAACTTACACTGGAACACCACTGTCTAATAGTTGTCACATGCAGTAGTGTCAGGTAGCTTCGTAGAAATGTATATCCTTGTGAACTATAAAAATGAACTGTGATTGTAAATTGTTTGAGATGATCTAAGTAACGCATTCCCTTGAAATCAGTCTCACTTGCCTACAGTTCATTTTCAGTTAGATTCAGAATTTTATCACTGAAGTTTAGTAACATCAAATCAACTTGCGCTTTGGTGAGAAGATTCTTTTTTTTCAGGATTTGTAGCAGTTTTGCGATACATTCAGTTTTCCTTTATTACTTGCATATTCTCAGAATCATTTTGTACCTTTTTTAGCTTGTCCTAAGATACTTCAAGCTGATCTTCCTCTGGGACAGTTGATTGGTGTAAATGCTCGACACCAGATGCCTTCTTTTTCTTCTTGACATGTTTCCTTGATTTCAGGAGCTCGTTTTCTTGGAGGTGGTCTGCTTTGTGATTGTACAATTTGCTTATGTCGAGGATGATCTGGAAAGATGATAGGCACTGCAAGATTCATACTTTCAGATGTCATCTTTTTTATGTTTCTTGGTTGAACTCCTGGAAATATGTGTTTCTGTGTTTTTCTTATAGGAAAGCCACATCGTGCTTTCTGCTCAGCCCACTGAGGGGAATCGAACCCCTGATTTTAGCGTTGTAAATCCGGACACATGCCGCTGTACTAGCGGGGGGCTTTTGGAAATAAATGAAAACTACTTTTTAAGTTTTGTGATTGCAGCAGATTTTTCACGAAGAAGACCACTGGTAGTTTGTTATTATCTCAGTTTTTAAACAGACTTGAAATTAAATATACATATCCTACAAACAGTAACAAACATAGGTAGTTATTATTATGTATTTTATGTGTTAGAAAATCATTGATTGTATTTTACAAAAATATTTACAAGTGTTGACAGTATTGACTGCACACCCTGTGATGCCTGAAATCATTTACGACTTAGATTATTCAACCATCAAATCATACTAAAAATGATGTTACTGATTTTGAGGATACACTTTTCCACATCCCTCTGCTACATCTATCTAAAATCTTCTTTTCAAATTTTAAAATCGGACAAGAAAACAAAACAGCATTTGGGATAAAAACGTGGTTAGTTTGTGTCTAATTTCCACCAGCAGCCACTGCCATTCATGACTTGGCTATTTGATCGCTTATTCATACCTAAATACTGGTGTATTTAATACCTCAATCTAAATCAGTATCATGTCAAACTCAGTTCTGACGTCTAATATCTTAATTAGGCCTGCGGTGTATAGCCTAATAGATCTAATAGAAATTGATATATTACAATACAGTTTGGACCTTAACAGACGCGAAGCAGACGACAGTTTGCAACTGCTCTAGCTTCAAAGCCTTCATTTTAAAAGTAAAGTTCATAAATGTGAATATTTACTTATTGAAGGAGATTTCTTCGACTCTGTATAATGCTTATTTGTACACTTAAAGCAAACGCAACTCTCGGGCATTGTTTGAGAAGTTGGCAGTCATTCGTCAGTGATATTCGGGCGTCTGTTCCCATTTTAACAATGGCGGCGACTTCTCCCTTGTCGCCACATGGTCACGTGACCAGAGCTCTCCCTCGATTTACGACTCTATGATCACCTAATAAGTATAGTCCTTATTTAACAGTTCTGTAGCCAAGATGTTTCGGGGAGTGGATGCAAACGAACCTTCCCACGCCCATCGGAGTTCTTCTGGCCTAGTTACGTTTAATTTTTTTCCTTTCTTTAATGATGGCTTCTCAGCATATAATTGCTTGCGGAAATAGCACCTTCATTATTATCAAGGAAAATTTATCAGAATTATTTATTTACAATGGAAATAAACTGGTCTTTACATCTTTCAAATTTTTCTTTTCGTCCCAAAAAGGAATACTTCCCTCATTTCCAGACCTGACTAAGAGCTAATGACTGATAAAATTTGTTTCCTAAATCAATGAGCTGTTCTTCCTGACTTGTAAGATTTGTTGTCTCGTTGATTCCGAATGATAGTCAGTCACTCAGTTATATTCGACGACAGCAAGTGACGGGAAGTAATGTTTTAATGCGGACTGTAGGTCGCTTAATGTGTTTAAAATTTGAGGGACAATTTTCTTCTTTGACGGACATTCGTTAACAGAAGGAAAACAATTAAGAACTCCTTTCGAGATCTTATTCTTCAACAGCGTCACCTTTTCATCGAAGGCCTTTAGTTCGGACGTTGCAGTAATAATGTTTTCAGATGGACCTTGGAGACTTAAGTTCAGAGAATTTAATTTGTCAAGCAAGTCGGAGAGAAATTGAACCTTCAGCCACAAGTTCTTATCATGAAAAGAAAATTAAAAACCTGCTTCATGAGCCTCCAAGAAAGAAATTACTTCAGTTTTTAGTTGGACAATTGTTGTTTGTTTGTTTTGAAATTTCGCACAAAGCTACTCGATGGCTATCTGTGCTAGCCATCCCTAATTTAGCAGTGTAAGACTAGAGGGAAGGTAGCTAGTCATCAACACCCACCGCCAACTCTTGGACTACTCTTTTACCAACGAAAAGTTGGATTGACCGTCACATTATAACGCTCCCTCGGCTGGGAGGGCGAGCATGTTTGGCGCGACGCGGACACGAACCCGTGACCTTTGGATCACGAAGTGTTTGCGAAGTGTTCGCAAACTTGATCCTTCAAATCCAACGCCAAGTCTACAATTCTGCACGAAACTGTGTCATTGGACAGTGGAACTTGCTTGACCTCTTTGGCGGCATCCGTTCCAAACATAGTTTCAACGATGATTGCTAATACTGGCGCAATGACTGATTCGGCCTCCGTATGCGATTTCTTGCGTTTTGCCAACAATTGAGCAGCTGAATGTTTTGTTTCCAAGTGTCTCTTCAGTGTGCTAGGAACAAGCGCCTCGTTAGATAAAGCTGCATTGGAGAGTAGGCAGAATGGTAATTGAGAATGTTCCGATTGCAAAGCGATAAACCCTTATTCGACGTATTCGTTTTTTGTACTTTCATTTGATTCAACACGTTCTCCTTCGCAGCACTAGACTTACTTAAATATTTTTCCATGGATAAATGATAAAGCTAATTCATACACGATAAGCACGAAGTTCTACAGTTGATATAAAATTCTTACCTACAGGGAGGTAGCTGTAACTAGAAAGATAACATGTTCCAGAAAGCAGTTTGATTGTTTGATGCATCATTTTTGACGTAGAAAGCGCTTGTTGCGCTAAAATTAAACTAAAAGTCGAGCTGTTACAGTCGAGAATGAAATTTTAGTATGAACTTCTCAGTGCTCGAGTTCAATGAAAACCATCGAATGTTTCGGAAGGTTTCAGAGTGTCTCTATAGCCGCTTTTATTAACTGTTGTGTTCGACTTGCTTGTAAAATCCAAAGAAAGTTGAATGTGTTTCAAAAACACTGCGGCATACCTGCCAATCTCTCGCGGCACACAGGTTGAGAATCACTGCATCAGAGATTATTAGAATTATGTCATTCTAAGCCTACAACCAAACACATGTATGTTTTAATACTCTCTCTTCGGTTTGTTGTTTCAGAAATGGTACAGCCCCAGATGTATTTTTATATTACCACAAGAAGTTTTTTTTTCGCTTCATAAAAAAGAAAAAGCCAGAAATTCTTGTTAGTTAGATTTCAGAAATACCACTTCTCAAAGGCTTCTTTGTATTGAAAATGTTTCGTTTAGTGGAACTGTTTTTCCCATTATATTTGTTTTTTGTTTATCAATTTTGCGCAAAGCTACCCGAGGAGTATCTGCGCTAGCCGGCCCTAATTTAGCAGTGTAATACTAGAGGGAAGACAGCTAGTTATCACCATCCACCGCCAACTCTTAGGCTACTTTTTTTATCAACGAATAGTGGGATTGTACATTATCATTCCCCCAAATGAAAGGGCGAGCATGTGTGGTGTGATGGGGATTCGAACTCACGAACCTTGGATTACGAGTCGAGTGCCTTGACCACCTGGTAATGCCGGGCAGTTCTGAAGTTAAAACATCATCGTGTGATTCACTGTTGTGCAAAAGAATGTGATTTTGTGTTCCATCTTCCACATCCTTAAAATCTGACAGCAATTTTTAACTAATTGTTGTCCTTCGCCGTATTGATAAACTTTCTCTTTTCATAAATTTCTCATACCAGCCATGACTAGCCTTGACAGAAATACCAATTTCGTGCACGTTCTTTTGCTTTTGGCCAGGCATGGCTGAGTGGGTTGAGGCGTTCGACTTGTTATCTGAGGGTCGCGGGTTCGAATTACCGTCGTACCAAACATGCTCACCATTTCAGTCGTGGGGGCGTAATAATGTTACTATCAATCCCACTATTCGTTGGTAAAAATAGCACAAGAGTTGGCGGCGGGTGGGGTTGTTTAGCTGCGTTATTGTTACTCAATTAGAGAAGGATAGCGCAGACAGCCCTCATGTGGCTTTGCGCGTATTCCAACCAACCAAACCTGTACTACACCCACCACTGGTATCGAAACTCAATTTCTAGCGTTATAATTTCTTGGAATAATCCCAATATCACTGGGAGGCGTCTTGTACGAAAGCGGTAAAAAAACAGATATGTACTTATTCTTACCATCCGCCTGCAGAGACACACCAGTGTTTTCTTACTTTCCACTTAACAAAAATCACACCCCATATTTTTCAACTGTGTCGTAAGAGATCAAACACATTCTTTCTAAGTTTACTTGTTTGTTTCTGTTGTTGTTTTTGTAACTAGTTTTTCGATTTTTAAATGGTTTGTACTTGAAATAAAGTTGACGTAATTAATGATGCACGAGCCATAAAAGTTTGAGGACCGCAGAGCTAGATTAGATAATGTCGTTTTTGTCCTTGACCTGAAATTGTACCACAATCGTTCTACTCTACGGCGTAAAACGAATTAACTTCACATAATTCCTAAGGGCGAAAAATTCATGCAGCGTTATCTCGATCGTGGAAGAACAGTTATAAAATTACCTAACCCATGAATTAGTAACTCACGTAACAGTTAGTGTATTAACAAACTTATAAAATAACCTCTCAGAGACAAACCACTTCCTTATTATGAATAATAATAATACAGTGGTGTTTTCAAGGATAGGAACTTGTACTCTTTATGATTTCAATAGCACGTTTGAAACATAGAGGAAGTAATGCTAATATAACGTTTTTATGATAATTTTATGACCGCTAGATGGCGCGTGATTACATGCCAATCACGTGATCCATTAGTACTGTTATACTTTTTACTTGAGTTTTACATCACATTGAATGGAATACAAAACATGCTCGTGCATAAAGCAGTTACTTCATCACCGCCAACTATTGGGCTACTTTTTATTAACTTATAGTGGGATTTAACGTCACATTATAATGTCTCCACGGCTGAAAGGGCGAGCATGTTTTCACTTTAGGATAGTTTTTTTTAGGTTATAATATTTGTTTTAAATCATACAGTCTCAAACGTTTACTTGCGTTCATTCATGCTCGGTTCTCGTTAGTTTTATAAATATTTTTTTGTGTGTGTGAGAGAGATGATAGAGAAATTACGTCTTACGAGTTTCTTTGTAAACGAATAAAACTTTATAGGAGTTTTCTTAGGGAAATCTTAATTTGATAACCTCACGTACAAAAAAGTAAAGTATCCGGATTTGATACACAAGCGATAATTTTTGTTCTATTTATTTCTAAGTTCCTCTTATAGATGACGCTGCATAATATTGTTTCGAACATTCGTTAAAACATGAGGGACGACATCTTCCATTTAACAGTATCCACAGTCGACCCCTGGCTCACTTTAATAATATAAAGGGGATTTCACTATTGCGCTTATAGTCCACCCACGGTCCATAAGTACGGAGCACAATTTTTCTGTAATGGAACTCATAGTCCAGCACACCCACAAGCAGATCACGACCATACTGCATGTGAGCGTTTGTGTGTTTTTTTATAGCAAAGTCGCATTGAGTTATCTGTATCATTAATTATGCTATTTCATTATTAGGCTTATTAACTTATTATTGTTACCAGTCTTTCCGCTATTAGTGTACTTAATTTGTTTTTAATCATCCTTTATAATTAACCTGAAATTTGAGTTTGCAAGCCTTTCATGTTGTTGAGTCACTTGTCTTCAATATCCTGTCTTTGTCATCTTTTTTTTTTTTTTCGTACGGAGGATACTAATACCTTCAATGTTGTGTGTCTTGTTGATTCTGTTTTGTTGCCCCCCAGTGGCTCAGCGGTATGTCTGCGGAGTTACACGCTAAAATCCGGGTTTCGATACCCGTGGTGGGCAGAGCACAGATAGCTCATTGTGTAGCTTTGTGCTTAATCCAAAACAACAACTGTTTCGTTATTTTTTTTACGTGTGGCAACGCCCCCTCCCGTACAGTGACATGCTTGTGGACTTGCGCTGCTAGATACCCAGTTTCGATAGCTGGGGTGGGCAGAGCACAAATAATTCGTTGTGTATTTTCGGGCTTAATTCCAAACAATCAAAATGTAGTTAACTGTTTTTTATTTGTTGATATCTTGTATACACGACATGGAGACTGCGATCACTTGTGCAGTGATTTGTTTGTTTTATTTATAATTATTCAAAATTGTAAAATGATTTAGTTGAGTGGCACAGTGGTATGTCTGCGGACTTACACGCTAAATATCGGGTTTCGATACCCGTGGTTGGCAGAGCACAGATAGCCCATTGTATAGCTTTGTGCTTAATTCACAAGCAAAAAACAACAACAATGATTTAGTTGAACTGAATTAAACATTTAAAAAGAATTACATAGAAACTTGAGTGTTTTAATTTTAACGTATCGTTAATACGACGAATACATCTGAAAGCAACATGTTTAGACTAAAAGTTAACTCATGCTATAACACATTTTTTCGTCCATATCGATTGTTTTATTGCGTTGCTCGACGAAAAGAAAAACTAGTTTCAAGCTTTAAGTAGTCAAAAAGGCAAGAGAGATGAAACGCAATGATTACGTTAAGTGGTTTTAGGTTAAACATGTATTTGTCCTCATGTATCACACTGGCGTAGAGGTGCTTGTCAACTATGATGCTTCACTGAAGTCCCAAACAATTTAATCGAACAACATAACAGTTGTGGCTGTTAGAACAGATGACTTGGCGTCTTTACCACTGCTCTATCCGTCGCATTCCAGCCGACCTGATGCGCATCAGTATTACAAAAGGTCTCGACGACACTAGGCATAGCAGACAGATTATTGTTATTATGTTAACTTACAACACGAAACGCGGGGGAGTCGATACCCTTGGAAGGTGGTGGACAGATTGCCCTTTGTGCAGCTCTGTGCTTAACATATAGTGGTCTAGACATAGACATATCATCACATCCTCTGGGTTTTTTAAGATCTCGTTAGCCATTTACTGGAAAAAGTTTTAAACATGACGTTAAGAATTGTGAGTGTATAGTACTGATGCAAACAAATAAACTGCATAAATAATTCATTATTATTAAATAAACATTAATCAAAGGTTTAAAGATTATCATTACCACTTGATGGGGACCGGCATAGCTGAGTAGTTAAGGCATTCGACTCGTACTCTAAGGGTCGCCCTTTCAGTCGTTGGGATGTTATAATGTGACGGTCAATCCCACTATTCGTTGGTAAAATAGTAGCCCAAGAGTTGGTGGTGGGTGGTGATGACAAACTGCCTTCCCTCTAGTTTTTTACTGCTAAATTAGGGAAGGGTAGCGCAGATAGCCCTCGAGTAGCTTCTCGCGAAATTCAAAAAACAAACAAATATTCAGGTTAAGTTATTTTTATTTTTCATAACTTTTAATACGGAATATTGGTTAAAGTTCTCTTGTGTATACTTCTGTCATTTCTTTCATAAGTTGGAAACAAACGTTTAGAATTGTTACATAATGGTTACAATAGTTACACAGTGGGCTCTCTGTGCTGTGCCCACCATGAATATTAATGTTGATTGTTATTAAGCATAAAGCTGCAGAGAGGGATATCTGTGCTCTGCCCGTCACGGGCATCAAAACCCGGTTTCTATTAGTGTAAATCCGCACACTTACCACTGTGCCACCGAAGGAGCACGGATATCAAAACCAGTTTTTTAGTGTTATAAATCCGAAAACTTACCGTTGTGCCACTAGAGGGCGATATTGAGAAAACTATTTTTTTTTTTTTAAATTTTGCGTAAAGCTACACGAGGGATATCTGCGCTAGCCGTCCCTAATTTAGCAGTGTAAATGTGGAGGGAAGGCAGCTAATTATCACCACCGACCGCCAACTATTGGGCTACTTGTTATTAACTAATAGTGGGATTGACCGTCACATTATAATGTACCCACGGCTGAAAGGGCAAGCATGTTTGGTGCAACGGGGATTCGAACCCGCGGATTACAAGTCGAGTGTCTCAACGACCAAGCCATATGGCCAGGCCGTTTATAAAGTTTCTCTTATTACTAAATTCTTATCCTTTGACGAGTTGAAGTGGCTATTATCTTTAACTTTGTGGTTTATTCCAATTATCTCTCAACGTAATTTGTATTCTGTTTCAGTTCGCAGTGAATTTTCGGTCTCCTAATTTCCAGGGTTTCATTTACTTAAGTGACCCATTACTCAGTTGTGAAAGTCAACGTTTTTGAAGCCACTATCCTGTTTCACGATGTATGCACTGATAAGTGATATTTTAATTTTTGTTTATTTAAGTTTCTGTATTTTGTCGTTCCAGAATAACACAGCACGTTTTACCGCTGTATTCGAACATAATGCACATCCAGTTAACACACTACCGACTGTTTTAGTTTCCTGTTTGGATGAAAACAACTTGTTACGCTAGACCCACTTTCCTTGGATATATGTTTTTTAATGTCATAATTTTTAAATCTTTTTTTTTCCTTCTACAAACACAAACATTTTTCTAAAAATAACATCACCTTTAAAGTAATTTAAAATTATTCGAGATAGAATATGAATGTGGAGATATAACCGTGTGTGTGTGTTTCTTATAGTACAGCCACATCGGGCTATGTACTGAGCCCACCGAAGGTAATCGAACCCCTGATTTTAGCGTTGTAAATCCGTGGACATACCTCTGTACTAACTGGGGACTGATACCACATGACTCGATAAACGACAGGTTGGTAATAATAAATAAAGTTTAGTTGCTTTTAAGTACAAAACTACACAAAGGGCTATCTGTGCTTTGCTGCCCACCACGGGTATCGAATTCCAGTTTATAGCGTTATAAGTTCGCCAGAATACCGCTGCCACTGGGAAGGAGGTAATAAATAAATGAAAGATAATTTCGCTTCAGTCAGTTGTTTTATTTTTTCACTATTTTACCATTGGTTGGCCACGCGAATCTGCTGGAATATAATGTCGATTTTGTCATTCTAACATACAACAAAAACTTAAAGATAAATTTTTCACTTGGTACAATATTATATTGTTTGAATAAATTCTTGTATATCTTGTTACGTAATCATTGTTATGCGATTTCTTACATTCACGTTTTTTTCTATTCTTTACCTAACTTTTCATGATAGTTATTGTAACTTGCAGCTTCTGTCAAATACCTGAGAAGTGAACTCTAGGAGACTTAGTAGATTCTGTTGAAATCGAGCCCGGCATGGCCAGGTGGGTTAATGCGTTCGACTCGTATTCTGAGGGTCGCGGGTTCGAATCCCAGCCGCACCAAACATGCTCGCCCTTTTAGCCATGCGGGTGTTATAATGTGACGGTCAATCCAACTATTCGTTGGTAAAAGAGTAGCCCAAGATGTTGGCGGTGGGTGGTGATGACTAGCTGTCTTCCCTCTAGTCTTACACTGCTAAATTAGGGACGGCTAGCACAGATAGCCCTCTAGTAGCTTTTCGCGAAATTAAAAAAATCTCTTGAAATCAACAGAAAATTAAAAAATCGTTAAACAGTGTTGAATTCAGGGGTGTGAACGCGGAATTCCCCCTGCGCAAAAAGTCCCTCTCTGAAGTACAATATTATTTTATTTTGTCGAATTTGAACCTTACTTCATTCTCCCTAAGCGTCACAACCCCCTCCCAGTGGAAAGGTTAAGATTCAACACTGGTATTAGCACTGTCAACAGATGAAGGCTATTTGCTTATTGATAAAGTGATAACAGCTTTCAGAACATGAAGACTGTTTATCTATTGAAATTCTAAACCTTAGTAAAGGACATGTGACTTACTCACTAGGTGGCTGTTGTTTAGCCCTTGAAACGAAGTGTGGTCTTCAAATACTATGGTGTCCAATAAATAAGTTCAAATGTTCGCAAAAATTAGATTCCGGTAATGTTATGGATGGAATAAGCTGAAGAAAGGCAACAAAGGAAGAACAAACAAAAGAAAGTGAACAAAACGAAATAAAATGAACATTTTTTTTGTATATCCAGAAAAGTGTAATGTGTCTTGTATACTGGTTGAAGTATACATTCGTTTAGTCTTTAATTGGTTTCTGGGGTAGAATGGCTTCCCAAATCGTCCACATAGGACCAAGACAATATGAGGACTACTGTCAGTTCAAGGGACTCTAATGGGGTATCTCGTGGTACTTAGATTACAGACTTCAAAAACAAAGCCAAATAAGATCTACTATAAAAATAACTCCAACCCATACCACTTTTAAGTGTACTTATAATTCCACTGAGATAGGCTTATCCAGCCTCAGGAAGGGGGCACAGAAAGAGGATCAAACTGGTACAAGCTTCCATGAGATGGCTGGCCCCATGTGTAACCTACACCTAAGAAGAATAGTACATATTTACGAATCTTTGACATCTGGTTTACAAAAATGCCCTTATCTGTATGAAAAACGCTTAAAATGTAAAACATGTTCCTGAACATGCCTTACTAAAGATAGAAATTACAATGGTGCTTTCTTAACATTGTCTTGTTCTTTGTCATCCACCAGTGAAAATCGGTCCGTGAACAGTGGCGAAGCTAGGGGGGAGCAAGGGGCATCTGTCTCCGGGCGCAGCGGGGAAGTGTGTGCCAAATTGATGTCACATAATTAAGAAAATTGTGTAACGAGGAGGCGCGAAAACTGACTTTGTCACCGGGCGCTAAAAACCCGAGCGACGCCTCTGTCCGTAAAACCAGCTGATAAGCTTACTGGTATGAACAGGACCTAGACTAAATTAACGACCTGGGTTTTAAAACTATTTTACCCATTTTTTATCTTACCACTTTCTCTTTCTTTTCTTCTCTTCGTGTATCATAACAGAGTTAACAGGTCGCATATTTTTCCTTAGTATAGTTCTAGCACTAATACGACAGAGCTCTGTGTAAGAATGCGTTACTACGACAGTGAAGGTCAAAGCCTATTATTCAATCAGACAAAAATTAGTGGTGAAAAGAGAACGCTGTTGTCACCCGCCACCACCACCAGTCTGTCAGTTCACAAGTAGGGATAGCTGCACACACGTGTACACCAGAAATGATTCTTGGTCATTTTCACGTCAGAGGAAAAGGTTCGTGATGACTCCAAAACTCGGTGCTAACAGACGTTGGTTACACATCTTGCAACCATTGATGAATAATAGTAAAATATGAATGTGTAGAAAAGTGTTAAAAGCTAAGTGTTAACTCATTTGACTATTTTTCTATTAAATATTTTAACCTGTTATTCAAGACTACCTAATAAGATTGAGAGGTTGAAAGTGGACGATGAAGTTTTGGTCTCTTAACATGATGCTGCTGTAAGAAAGTTAACGAAGGAGGTGACTCACCTCGTGATACGAGTAGCAATTTTCGTGGTTACTTTACATGCCCCTTGACCTCAAAACAAGTCGAGGTCAGTGACGGGCAAAAACTTGATTAAAAAAAACAAAAACTTACTCACAACAATGATTGCTTTGGAGTTCTAAACCTGCTGAAAAATAAAAATGGTAAGTTGTACAGCTTTTTTATTGTGTTAAATATATATCCTAATTCACTGTTAAAACATAAAATTGGTATGGTTTATTTTTTGTGTATTCATATTTACGTTTCATTTGAGATTTTAGTTTCCACGATAAGTTATTTAGAACTTGAAAAGCTTAAACAATGAACCCCGCCGGGCATAGAATGCCCAAGTGTGTTAAGGCGTTCGACTCGTAACCTGAGGGTCGTGGATTCAAATCCCAGTCGCACTAAACTCGCCGTGGGGGCGTTTTAAAGTTACGGCCAATCCCACTATTCGTTGGTAAAATATTAGCCCAAGAGTTGGCGATAGGTGGTGATAACTAGCTGCCTTCGCTCTGGTCTTACACTTCTCTAGACATTATTAATCAAATATTTATTTCACTAGGAAAGACGAAATAGATATAAAAGTTTGTATATTTACAAAAAACTGCTCATAAATATCAACATTTTATGAAAAAAAATTGTCGTAAATAGTAAGAAAGTATATGTTCATAAAGAAAGGGCCATATACAGTTTTCAACATTTTATATTTGAAACGTGATATATAAATACAAATTAATTCGTGTGTTCTTGTAAGACTGTGTATAAATGTTAATATTGAAGAAAGAAGAACTTATTTGCCTAAGGAACTGTTCATAACTGTCAAAGAGTTCTTTGAAACGTTCATTCGAACACTAATATATTTTAGTAGGATATATCTATAAATGTGTACATCAACAGTAATGTATTTTAGTAGGATATATCTGTAAATGTGTACATCCACAGTAATGTATTTTAGAAGAATATATCTATAAATGTGTACTTCAACACTAATGTATTTTAGTTGGATATATCTGTAAATGTGTACATCTACACTAATGTATTTTAGAAGGACATATCTATAAATGTGTACATCAACAGTAATGTATTTTAGTAGGATATATCTGTAAATGTGTACATCTACACTGATGTATTTTAGAAGGATATATCTATAAATGTGTACATCAACAGTAATGTATTTTAGTAGGATATATCTGTAAATGTGTACATCTACACTGATGTATTTTAGAAGGATATATCTATAAATGTGTACATCAACAGTAATGTATTTTAGTAGGATATATCTGTAAATGTGTACATCTACACTAATGTATTTTAAAAGGATATATCTATAAATGTGTACATCAACAGTAATGCATTTTAGTAGGATATATCTGTAAATGTGTACATCTACACTAATGTATTTTAGAAGGATATATCTATAAATGTGTACATCAACAGTAATGTATTTTAGTAGGATATATCTGTAAATGTGTACATCTACACTAATGTATTTTAGAAGGATATATCTATAATGTGTACATCAACAGTAATGTATTTTAGTAGGATATATCTGTAAATGTGTACATCTACACTAATGTATTTTAGAAGGATATATCTATAAATGTGTACATCAACAGTAATGTATTTTAGTAGGATATATCTGTAAATGTGTACATCTACACTAATGTATTTTAGAAGGATATATCTATAAATGTGTACATCAACAGTAATGTATTTTAGCAGGATATATCTGTAAATGTGTACATCTACACTAAAGTATTTTAGAAGGATATATCTATAAATGTGTACATCTACACTAATGTATTTTAGAAGGATATATCTATAAATGTGTACATCTACAGTAATGTATTTTAGCAGGATATATCTGTAAATGTGTACATCTACACTAATGTATTTTAGAAGGATATATCTATAAATGTGTACATCAACAGTAATGTATTTTAGTAGGATATATCTGTAAATGTGTACATCTACACTAATGTATTTTAGAAGGATATATCTATAAATGTGTACATCAACAGTAATGTATTTTAGTAGGATATATCTGTAATGTGTACATCTACACTAATGTATTTTAGAAGGATATATCTATAAATGTGTACATCAACAGTAATGTATTTTAGTAGGATATATCTGTAAATGTGTACATCTACACTAATGTATTTTAGAAGGATATATCTATAAATGTGTACATCAACAGTAATGCATTTTAGTAGGATATATCTGTAAATGTGTACATCTACACTAATGTATTTTAGAAGGATATATCTATAAATGTGTACATCTACAGTAATTTATTTTAGCAGAATATATCTGTAAATGTGTACATCTACACTAAAGTATTTTAGAAGGATATATCTATAAATGTGTACATCTACACTAATGTATTTTAGAAGGATATATCTATAAATGTGTACATCTACAGTAATGTATTTTAGCAGGATATATCTGTAAATGTGTACATCTACACTAATGTATCTCAGTAGGATATATCTATAAATGTGTACATCAACAGTAATGTATTTTAGAAGGATATATCTATAAATGTGTACATTTACACTAATGTATCTCAGTAGGATATATCTATAAATGTGTACTTCAACACTAATGTATTTTAGAAGGATATATCTATAAATGTGTACATCTACACTAATGTATTTTAGAAGGATATATCTATAAATGTGTACATCAACAGTAATGCATTTTAGTAGGATATATCTGTAAATGTGTACATCTACACTAATGTATTTTAGAAGGATATATCTATAAATGTGTACATCTACAGTAATTTATTTTAGCAGGATATATCTGTAAATGTGTACATCTACACTAAAGTATTTTAGAAGGATATATCTATAAATGTGTACATCTACACTAATGTATTTTAGAAGGATATATCTATAAATGTGTACATCTACAGTAATGTATTTTAGCAGGATATATCTGTAAATGTGTACATCTACACTAATGTATCTCAGTAGGATATATCTATAAATGGTACATCAACAGTAATGTATTAGTAATGTATTTTAGCAGGATATATCTGTAAATGTGTACATTTACACTAATGTATCTCAGTAGGATATATCTATAAATGTGTACTTCAACACTAATGTATTTTAGAAGGATATATCTATAAATGTGTACATCTACACTAATGTATTTTAGAAGGATATATCTATAAATGTGTACATCTACAGTAATGTATTTTAGCAGGATATATCTGTAAATGTGTACATTTACACTAAAGTATTTTAGAAGGATATATCTATAAATGTGTACATCTACAGTAATGTATTTTAGCAGGATATATCTATAAATGTGTACATTTACACTAAAGTATTTTAGAAGGATATATCTATAAATGTGTACATCTACACTAAAGTATTTTAGCAGGATATATCTGTAAATGTGTACATCTACACTAATGTATTTTGGAAGGATATATCTATAAATGTGTACATCTACAGTAATGTATTTTAGAAGGATATATCTATAAATATGTACATCTACACTAATGTATTTTGGAAGGATATCTATAAATGTGTACATCTACAGTAATGTATTTTAAAGGATATATCTAAATGTGTACATCTACACTAATGTATTCAGTGGATATATATATCTATAAATGTGTACATCTACAGTAATGTATTTTAAAGGATATATCTATAATGTGTACATCTACACTAATGTATTCAGTAGGATATATCTATAAATGTGTACATCAACACTAATGTATTTTAGAAGGATATATCTATAAATGTGTACATACAGTAATGATTTTCAGTAGGATATATCTAAATGTGTACATACACTAATGTATTTTAGAAGAAGATATATCTATAAATGTGTACATCTACAGTAATGTATTTTAGAAGGATATATCTATAAATGTGTACATCTACACTAATGTATTTTAGAGATATATCTATAAATGTGTACATCTACACTAATGTATTTTGGATATACTATAAATGTGTACATCTACAGTAATGTATTTTAGCAGGATATATCTGTAAATGTGTACATCTACACTAATGTATTTTGGAAGGATATATCTATAAATGTGTACATCTACAGTAATGTATTTTAGAAGGATATATCTATAAATATGTACATATACACTAATGTATCTCAGTAGGATATATCTATAAATGTGTACATCAACAGTAATGTATTTTAGAAGGATATATCTGTAAATGTGTACATCTACACTAATGTATTTTAGAAGGATATATCTATAAATGTGTACATCTACAGTAATGTATTTTAGCAGGATATATTTGTAATTGTTATATTCTACAAACATCTGTCACGTATTTTAGAAGGATATATCTATAAATATGTACATATACACTAATGTATCTCAGTAGGATATATCTATAAATGTGTACATCAACAGTAATGTATTTTAGAAGGATATATCTGTAAATGTGTACATCTACACTAATGTATTTCAGTTGGATATACATGTATCTATAAATGTGTACATCAACAGTAATGTATTTTAGTAGGATATATCTGTAAATGTGTACATCTACACTAATGTATTTCAGTTGGATATACATGTATCTATAAATGTGTACATCTACACTAATGTATTTTAGAAGGATATATCTATAAATGTGTACATTTACACTAATGTATCTCAGTAGGATATATATGTATAAATGTGTACATCAACAGTAATGTATTTTAGAAGGATATATCTATAAATGTGTACATCTACACTAATGTATTTTAGAAGGATATATCTGTAAATGTGTACATCACAGTAATGTATTTTAGAAGGATATATCTATAAATGTGTACATCTATAAATATTATAATAAGTTGTTACTTTATTGGAATTTTATCAAATATTTTGGTCGAACTACTGTTTTTACTGCCTTGATAATAGTTTAATTCGGCACTAAATAACTTTCACGGGATGTCAAAAGGCGTCTTGTTCGATTGTGGTCCATTCATCAAAGAGTGTAGACTGTATGTGGTGTACATACAAAGTAATGTTTAAGTTCTTCCAAAGGTTGTTGAATTATATGAAGTTCTGTTGATTATTATGGTCATAGAAGTTCATCTAAGTCACTGTTATGGTTTTTCAACCGATTCATTCAGTTCGAACATGGCGGATTGATTCATTAATTTCTTGGAAGAACTCTTGTTTGTTTTCATCGAGATCGAAATGAAGTATTGGAAGTTTTAGTGACAATATCATGCGGGCTTATATGCTGGATGTGACTTAATGTTCTGATAAAATTAACAAAAAAGAATGAAATTCTGCTACAAGAACATATCACGCACCATTACATACCCTCAACAGTTCTTGGACTAACAACACTAGCATAGGTCAAATGTCTTAAACTGACGATGACCGAAGAAGGTCGAAACGTTGTTCGCTCTTCTATTTAAAATATTTTCTGAACCCAAAAGAGCCGTTTTTGCATATAAAATTCTCAACAAGTGGGTTTCTCGACATCACTGATAATAATGTTCGTTGCACTTGAAAAGAAACACAGAAACTTCAAATTAACATTTAGTTTTAGTCAGGCACCAGTGGTTGGAAACCACGTACTTCGTAGTACAGATGGATTTCCTCTCTGTTGTATTTTTAATAGACTCTAACGGTAAATACCTTTGGGCGGGTTGTTTTTATTTGAGGTAACTGGCATTAATAGCAATAACCTTGGTATTTTGAAAGTCGACAGGATTCTTGTCCGTTATTTTGTAAACTAACCATCTTATGAATACTTGTTTATACAAACTTCAAGCACTCATCAAATGATTGGTTTATTTAATTCTATATGAGGAGGTTTATTTGTAATGCTGTGATTGCATACACGATGTTACAAAGTACACGAGGTTAATAGGAAAAAATAGCGTTAAAAATAAGCACAGTAATCCGTACACTTGTGATAAGTGGATGTAGGAAAGTTGAACTTATCGTGTTACTGGGTTTCGTTTCTGAGGTTACATACGTTTCTTTATACCAGGGGTTCCCAACATTTTAGAACTCGCGACCCCTTACCTAAAAGTTTGAAACCCATGTGACCCCCTACTTAGGGCTTACTATCAGCAGCTTAATTTTTATTTTATTTTCTGTGAAGGAGAGGAAAAGAAGCATCTAAAAATATTTAAAATTCTGCAATTATTTATTAGCAAATTAAATCGCATTGGTCCAACATGAATTCACAAAAAGAACATATATTTCTTAAAATAATATTAACATAGGTTTGAACAGCTATCCAACCCAGCTTGTGAGATGCCTGATGTTGCATTTCAGCAGCAAGCTTTGAAATTCGTGGCTGAGCGTTTGTTAGAGCCAGTCTCATGTCATCTCCAACATCCAATCTGTTCCTATTCTTTGTTTTTATGTTGACAAGAGTGGAAAATCCTGCCTCACACAAGTAGGCAGAAGCAAATGGAACAAGGACACGTAAAGCTATCATGCTGACTTTGGAGTATGACTGGTACATAGCGCACCAGAACTGAGTCACGGATTTCACCTTGAAGAGATCACGAGCTGAAGAGTCGTTCCTTAGATCCAGAAATTCATCTTGGATATTATCTGGGATGCTGGATACATCAAGTTCAGTACAAAATGGGTTCCTTACCAGGGTCTCCTGTTCCTGTGATAGCTCAGGGAAGTAACGCTCGACTTCCTTTTCTAGAGACTGAAGATGTTCTGTAATCTTATCCTTGAGGAACTGATCCAGTTGGATCTGAGACTCATCCGTCACTCCACAAAATTTTTCAAACATAGCGATGTTTCCAAGATTGGTTTTCCGACGCCAGTTCTGCAGTTTGGAAACAAAGGCACGAAGACTATCTTGAAAAAGGAGAACATGTGTTTCCCTTTCTTGAAGCTTCAAATTGAGCTTGTTCAGCTGGTCAAAAATGTCGGCTAGGTACGCCACACTTTTATTCCATGCATCATGTTCGAAGTAAGCTACAAGATCTTTCCTTTCTTGAGTCTCCAGGAATAGCTTTATTTCATCTTTCATTTCAAAGACACGATTAATAACGTTTCCTTTCGACAACCAACGTACTGCTGTGTAGAAGAGAAGGACTTCGTGGTCAGCATTCATGTCTTTGCATAGTTCTTTGAACAGGCGAGTGTTGAGTGCTTGAGTCTTCACATAATTTACAATTTTGATTTCAGATTCAAGCACTTCCTGCAGAGAGGGAGGGAGAGTCTTACTGGCGAGAGCATATCGGTGAATCATGCAGTGGATGCCCTTTGCTTGAGGTGCTAGCTTCTTCACCCTCGACTGGAATCCTCAATTTGATCCCAGCATAGCCGGTGCCCCATTCGTACAAACCACACACACGTTTTCCCATTGAAAATCTTTGTCTTAAAAAAAAGTTCAAACTTTATCCATGACATCATCAGCTTTTGTTGTGGTTGCAAGTGCACTGCAGAATAAGAATTCGTCTTTGATGTCACCTGAATTAATGTATCTCACGAAGACAAGCAACTGAGAACATGAACTTGCATCTGTTGACTCGTCGAGCTGAAAGGAGAACAAAGGGGAACCCTTGATTTCAGTCAAAACCTGTTCCTTCACATCCACAGACATTTTAGAAATGCGCCTCTGTATAGTATTATTTGACAGGGATGCTTGCTGCATCTTCTTTGCACTGGCTTCTCCAAGAATAAGATTTACTGCTTTCATCATGCAGGGTTTAAGAAGTGTTTCTCCAATCGTGTAATTTTGAATGCAATCTCATATGAAGCTTCAACTATGGCTGCACTCTGCTGCTGAAACGACCCACTTCTATCGATTCTTTGGCTTTTAAGACACCGTTCATACCGTTTGAAGAAACCCAAACCCTTTTTTGCGTGTTCTGGATGTTTCTTCTCGAGATGACGCTTGAGTTTTGATGGTTTCATTGACTCTGCACTCAGGACAGCATGGCACAAAACACACTGTGGTTTCTCGATGCCGTCGTT
Source organism: Carcinoscorpius rotundicauda (assembly GCA_011833715.1). NCBI lineage: Eukaryota > Metazoa > Arthropoda > Merostomata > Xiphosura > Limulidae > Carcinoscorpius > Carcinoscorpius rotundicauda. Next base: position 124,227,883 of record CM022394.1, on the reverse strand, counting down.
CGCGAGAACAGTGGTGAAGCCAATGTTGAGGTAGCATTCTGAGTACCTGCGCCGTTTAGCCATGGACACAACTCACCTCTACTGCTTACTTATCTCCTTGTTGAAATAAAATAAAAATGTGAATAATGAACGATTTGGCAACTGTAGATCTTACACTGACTACTTGTAGGGGGTGCAGGTAGAGTATTGATGGGGTAAGTATTGGGAGTGAAGGGAGTGTGGCCAGTCGCGCGATTCATCATCCACCAATCAGCAACGGACATGTGACTCACGTGTCGACAGCGAGCAAACACACACACTTAATTACAGCTAAACAGACACACAAGCATACGTACAAGCGCGTGCACTCACGTGCATACAGTTGCAGACACATACACATTCACACAGGCACCCATAATATCACCTAATGACATTGAACTAACGTAGCACACGTTTTGCTTTGCACCGAAACAAAAAAATGTAAGAGCATGAAAATGTAATTGGTGAAATAAAATTAATGTTATCCCAAGCTACTTCTAACAAGGCTTCGCAACCCCCCAAGGAGTCGCGACCTACAGGTTGAGAACCCCTGCTTTATACGGTCTTTCATTTCAAAATAAGATACCATAATCTACTGATGTTTTCTGTTACCACGATTAAGGGTTAGTTAAAATTTAAAGCACTTTTTAACAGTTCATTAGGTGTACTTTATGACGTTAAATCGGGACGGTCTGATTCAGGCTAAGTTTGTTTCACATTTCGACTTATCACAATGATTTTTAACAATCTTGTTAGGTTTAATGTTACATCGCTGTAAAATACTTCCTTGTTTCGGGCTGGTAGGATTCACACAATCTAAAAACTGGTTTTTGATCAAATTTGATTTATTTATTTTTCTATCAAACTATAGTAGCCATTAGTTTAAAAATTTCAGTGTCCATATGTTGAAGCCTCGGTCCGCACAAACGATCAATGTTTATTTATGTTTGTTTGTTTTTTGGAATTTCGCACAAAGTTGCTCGAGGGCTATCTGTGCTAGCCGTCCCTAATTTAGCAGTGTAAGATTAGAGGGAAGGCAGCTAGTCATCACCACCCACCGCCAACACTTGGGCTACTCTTTTACCAACGAATAGTGGGATTGACCGAACATTATACACCCCCACGGCTGGGAGAGCGAGCATGTTTAGCGCGACCCGGGCGCGAACCCGCGACCCTCGGATTACGAGCGCACGCCTTAACGCGCTCGGGTTTATTTATGTAGAATGTGGGAAAGTAGGGCTAACACTAATACTGTTCAGATGAGAAATCGAAACTACTTCAAGCACTGTATGTTTGCTCTACTTATATTTACGAGTCAAACTGTTGGTAATTTCTTCAAATGCCACATTTTCTTGAGAAATAAAGTTTCTTCTCCAATCCCGTATATTCTGATTCACTCTTGGTTTATAAAGTTTTAACAAACGGACTCAATCAGAACACCGTTCGGGTTTTTCCATGATACCTCGTAAAAACATTCTAAAACTAAAGTTAAAGCTACTGTAAACATTAATATTTTTGAGTCACAACAAGTACACACACAAAGTTACTTTCAATAAACGAAATAAACAAGGTAAATTACTATGATGACCAGGAAAGCAATCAAACCAGTAATATCACCTTAAACACATGCCTTGCTCAACACGCGAGAATTATGAGGACTTGACAAGAAGGACAGAACTTGGATGATCGTCTCGCTTACGTTATGCGCATGCGCATTACTTTTAAAGGCTTATTTACCATAGAGATGGAAGATATTTCAGTAAAGAGTTTGAATTTATAAGTCTTTAGTTCTAGTTTTGTAAGAGGAACATAATTTCAACACAACAGTATTCTTGGAAAGAGTGAAAATTGTGCTATTTGGAAAGGTTTACTGGACCTATTTTTCTTTATCTAAACGCCAAAACCCATTAAATCGATGTGTATTCCAACTACTACGTCCGAGAGCGTTTTTTTTACCAGGTACTACAGAAAAAAATGGAGCGAAGTTCTGAATGGTAACGATCTAGGTCATTTCTGCCCATTGATAGTGTAAAACTTAAATCAACAATTAAACTCTATGTTACGTGATTTTTTCACAAGACGGGCTTAATTATCGCAGCCACAACTGTTTTAATACTTTCTAATAAATGTACTAAAGCAGTAAAATCAGTTTTAGGCACGAAGAGACACGATATTTGCAATCAATAATTAATTAAAGTCCAATGCGGTGTAATTACTGAGTAGTTTATTTTAAGCAAACGCAGTACAATCAGTCTATACGTATTATGCTGATGACCAAATAGATCGTTCCCGTCTATTAACTCTGATCTATAGACAACAGATGGTTATATTTTCCCCTCTATTTGACATTAGGTCAAATTTAAGACTCTGTTGTCAGGTTTGGTACAAGCAGTATTAGTTTCAGATCCCTGTGTTATTATAAAATAGGCCTACTTTTCTAGCGTATATTAAAATCGTCTGTTCTTTGTAAAAGTCCCTCAATAACTAAGAGGTAAACATAATTTGAAGGGCAAATATAACAGGTCGGTTTGGCGTTTTATGGTGCAAAGCAACAACGTGTCGTCTAGTGGTTTAGAACTTCTCCAAAGTAATATTATACAGTTATCGTGCAACAGTTCAACCACAACTGAAACAATTCTTCGTTTTTCGAGAAACCCACTTGTTGAGAATTTTATACGCAAAACGGGCTCGTTTGGGTTGAGAAAATATTTTACATAGAAGAGCGAACAGCGTTTCGACCTTCTATGTAAAATATTTTCTCAACCCAAACGAGCCGTTTTTGCGTATAAAATTCTTCGTTTGCTTAATAAAGCTCACTTTAAATCCAGTAACATAATGTTAGATGCCATATTTTAACACAGTTTTATATCACGAAAAGCATTATAATATATTTGATTACAGAAACTTATTATTGAAACCTTCAAAATATGTGTTTTCTGATAAAATAAGTGTTTGTTTTTTTAACGTGAGTGTATATTAATGTTCATCTGGAAGATACAAAAACATTAAATTGTCATCAAAGTCGAGCTCGGGATTATTTGGTTCTGTAATATTTTACTTTGCTGAGTTTTTCAAAGTTTGTAAAATATTATAGTATACAGTTAAAAAAAACCTGGTAAAAATTCTCACTTGTTTACTGATAAATGTATACACCCGGTTCTTATTCTAAAAGTCGTAAAAATTACAAGTTGCAAAGCTCTGACATTTAAACGTTTGGATGATATTGGTCTATATTTGACAAAAAAACAACAAGCACACCATAATTTCAATATGGGTATTTTTTCTTTGCAGATGCCCAACTATAAAAAAACAGAATTTGAAGAAGCTGAAATTGGTAATACCAATAATTTCTCAACAGATGCCTTCGCAAATGAAGGTGTGGGACCTGGGAGTAGTCAAGGGGGAACGGTGGGAGGATCGCCTGATGCAAGTTACCCTCACCACAAACGAAACTTTTGGCAGAGGGCTTCCCCCTTGGAGAAACTCCTGATAGTGTTATCGCTTACTTTGGTACTAGCAGTCATCATCTTGTCAGCCATCTTGGGTGCCCAATCACAACCGTCGCTTCTGAAAGTTGATCAGAAACTTCCTCTGAAAAATGGTAAGAATGGTATTTTTTGGTCGGGGTTTACGTTGAAATACACACAATTATCTATCACAAATTATACAGTTGTGTTTTTTTCTTATAGCAAAGCCACATCAGGCTATCTGCTGAGCCCACCGAGGGGAATCGAACCCCTGATTTTAGCGTTGTAAATCGGTAGACTTACCGCTGTACCAGCGGGGGGCAAAAATTATACAGATAATAATAATTGTATGAAGTCTTGCAAGCTTCAGATGACCTCTAACCTTGGATGATTTTAAATTTAACATTTCATGTGACTGCAAATCCACTTAAACTTAACTATTTGACACAAATACGGAAATAAAAACAGAGCTAGGAGTTTTGCTATAAGGTACTTGATCAACTAACAGTAAATAAAAGGCCATATAAAACTAGCTTTCAGTGCAGAAACAAAATGCTTTCCTCAGTTATTATTAGAAACAAAATGAATAAAGTGGCGTATCATTTTTTTTAAACCATGCGAAAGCAACTTTACAATAGCTCGTTATTTTCAGATATCACGTCACGTGATATCTAATGACCTAATGGTTAGGACACTCGACTCAAAGTACGTGAGTCACGGATTCAAATTCAGTCAGCAAACATGCTCGTCTTTTCAGACATCAAGAGTTATAATGTAGCTGTTTATTCCATTATTCGTGGTTGGTGTTCACTATTTGCTTTCTCTCTAGTCTATCACTTTTATTTTGCAGATAGCCCTTCAGTAGCTTCGCGTGATTTTTTACAAACAAGCAAACAACTGAAGGGAATTGTTATTGAGTAACTATAGCGACAAACTATGGTGGCAGGCCAGGTGGTTAAAGCACTCGACTCGTAACCTGAGGGTCGCGGGTTCGAACCCCTTTCACACCAAACATGCTCGCCCTTTCAGCCGTGGGAGCATTACAATATGATGGTCAATCCCACTGTGCGTTAGTCAAAGAGTATCCTAAGAGTTTGCAGTAGGTGGTGATCACTAGTTGCCTTCCTTCTCGTCTTACACTACTAAATTAGGGACGGCTAGCGCAGACAGCCCTCGTGTTGTTTTGCGCTAAATTCAAACCAAACCCTCAGGAAGACTTCATAAATTTCTTTGAGTCAATGTTGTTAAATACAAGTACGAACATGAAACAAACAATAAAACTTTTGTGTATGTATTTATATTGAAAAACATACATATTTTATCTTAAGATGTACGTACATAAAAAAATTACAATCTTAGTACAATATTTGTCGTTTAGACGTAATTATAATGTAACATTCAAGGACGGTGCGACCGAGGGTGCTGCACGTGCACTTCCGCAGGGTGGCAGGTTCTTCAGTGCATAACTGTGTATAATACCTACTATGGCGGAAGAACTAGAAAGATGAGTGGGCGGAACGGTTAATACTTGCATGGAGCGGCAAAACACGTCGCCCCGGTCCTGATTCCATTTCAAAAACAGGCTTAAAAGATGTACGTTTCGTGTTTTTGGAATTTCGCGCAAAGCTACACGAGGGCTATCTAAGGCTAGCTGTCCTTAATTTAGCAGTGTAAGGCAAGAGGGAAGGAAGCTAGTCCTCATCACCCACCGCCAACTCTTGGGCTATTCTTTTACCAACGAACAGTGAGATTGACCGTCACATTATGACGCCCCCACAGCTGAAAGTTTTTCCATTGTAAATTATCATGATGACACACACACCAATTCAATAGAATGAAATATACCACTAAATACGAGTATGAAGCTCTCAGAAAGAAACGTTCATAACAAAACCACAATTATTCTATTCCTTCAGCTTTTGTATTCACCGAATTGGTTTTCATCTTTTATTAGCGCCTGACGACCACGTCTTTATTTTAATAGAAATTAAATAATACCTTACAAATATTTGTTTAACTTACGTTACATCTGAACTAGCATTTAGTTCATCAGAAAAGACTGGGCAAGTTCTATTATAGTGTACCCTAACTTTACATTTCATAGCCAGCTGAAACAAATCAATTTTACGAAGTCAAGCTTTACGAAGAAAGAAGCAGAAAAGTGCATTCGAGGCAGCCAAATGTCTATACATTTCTTTGTGTGCCACTCAAAATTAAGATTGTTCGTGAAATCAATTTGTGGCGTATTCATGGTTTATTTGTTTGTTTGTTTTTCATTTCGTGCAAAGCTACACGAGGGCCATCTAGAGGGAAGGCAGCTGGTTATCACCATCCACCGCCAACTCTTTGACAACTCTTTTACCAACGAATATTGGGATTGGCCGTCACATTACAAACCCCCATGTTTGAAAGAACGAGTATGTTTGGTGTGACGGGGAGTCGAACCCGCGATCCTCTGATTATGAGTCGAATGTCTTAACCACCTGGCCATGCCGGGCCTATATTTTTGTTTAAAGTACAACTTTTCAAATTTTTTTTCAGGGAATCTGCCTTTCTGCCTTACCCCAGCGTGTGTCACAGTCGCCAGTGCCATCATTAATGCTATGGATCACACTGTGAACCCTTGTGACGACTTTTACCAGTACTCTTGTGGAGGGTGGATTAAATCCAATCCATTGCCTGAGGGGAACCTCATATGGGGAGCTTTCGCAAAGTTGTGGGAGAAAAATCAGCTGATATTAAAGAACATTTTAGGTAAACAATATCATTTTTTTAAACAATACAATTAAATATATACATTAAGTCAGCAAGAAGTGTAAATGAAACGAAGAATACACAATTTCCTCATTGTACCGCTGCTAACGTAACATCACATACAATGCCACATTAATAGCGGTCGAAAGTATTTATTATGGGTGTGCTCTTTATTTCCTACCTGTTTTTGCTTTCTTATACTTTTAAATATCAAACACCTCTATTATATACAACGTAATATACTCTCGCTACCAACAAATAGAAATAATCATAGTGAAACACAAATGGGTGAGAACTGAAAAGTATTACATTAGAATTTACATACAACGAATAATTATGTGAAATTTATAACGAAAACGTAATACGCTTTTTTTTAAACTAACTTTACCGCAATATATATAATATACTAAACACAAACTAGCTTGTGAGTTGCAAGATTCTTTTTTTTTTCTTTTTTTCCGTTTATTATAAAACGTTATAATACTTCCAACTTGCCAGTAGGCTTAATAAATCACAACTGTACGAGAACCAATCAGAGATATATCATCCTCTACTTCTTCACCAGTGGTTCAATTGTGGGTCTGAGGGGCTACAAAGTGAAAAATTTAGTGTTGACACCTGTTTTGGGCGAAACACAGATAATTTATTTTGCAGCTTTGTACTTAACAAACAAAAATTATGAAATAGCTTCTCGCCAGAGGAAAACTTAATTAAAATGAAACTGATTGTTAACATTTGTTAATTTCTATTGCTTTATTTGCCATAAAAAAACATTCTGCAGTGTAAAGTTAACCAAGGATGTGCGAGCTCTTAGACGTGTTAAAAATAGCCCATAAAGAGCAAAGTTCAAAGGAGATCTGTGTCTGTTATGGACCTTTATCCTTAAAAAATTAAGAATAGTGCTTCAAAACACAATGAATAATATTACTAGTATTAGTTTTGAACAGTGCCTCAGCATTTCCTTTTATCATTTAATTTATTATAGTACGTTCTTTGTGCTCCACATCTCGTTAGGAATGACAAACGATAAAGTTTTTTTTCACTTTAGAGGATGAGTCTATCCATCACAAAAGTAAGGCAGAAAGAAATGCCAGAATTTACTACCATTCATGTCTTGATAAAAATGGTATATTGGAAAAGCTAGGAGCCAAGCCTCTTAGGGATTTCATTAAAAAAGTAAGTAATATTTTGAACTTTCAACAACAACAAAAATGTTTTCTGGGTAATTTTTTTCCTGTTGTTAGATACGTTTCTGATTTATGAATAGCATGTAATATATATTTAAATCACGTAAGGTTTGATTCAAGTGATCAAAGCTTAATCCAGGGAATTAGAAAAATAATGTATATTCATCGTGGATTGACTGAAGTTACAAAGGGTTAAACATAAAAATAACAGTATACTTGAATGAGGGGTGCATGAAGTGAGTTTGGAGGTTTACTTCCCAGAACTATGAAATTAACAACACATTTCACTGTGGGTTGGTTAAAATGAGACAAGATTAATCAACAAAATTGTAACAAAATAACACTGTATATGAATTCATTGCATTGGACATTGAAAGATGCAATAACAAGAGACTTGTTCATCAAACCTTGACTACTGCCTTTTAGTAAATATATATATTTATGCATGGGTGTTGCTTCAGTTTCGACTATTTTGATGAGCATACTATTATGTACTATTGACCTTTGACCCTTTAAATGTATTATAACAGACACAGAGCAATGAAAGAATATTGAGTAGCGAAAGGTTAGGATTTCTTGTTTCTTCCTTGAACACAGAGCTTGTTATGACTTTTTACCTTTTGTCTACATACAGAACTATGAAGGTAAATGTTTCTTGTCTCATGAACATAGAGCAATAACAGGTTTAGATTTTTTGCCTAATTTCTAGAAATAGAATTATGAATGGTTAAGGTTTTCTGTTTTATCTTGAACTTAATTTTATTATATTGAAAAAAATATGATGCAGAATACTACTATTATGGCATTAACTTTCAATTATAGCTTGTTTTAAACTTCACATGACTCTGGTACATGCACAGTAATAAAGTTTCTGTTTTGTACTTGATTGAACTTACGTTATATTGGAAATAATCAACACTGGAAGATGTACAAGATGAATCAGCCAAACTGGTCTGATTCAGATGTTAAATCAGCCAAACTGGTCTGATTCAGATGTTAAATCAGCCAAACTGGTCTGTTTCAGATGTTAAATCAGCCAAACTGGTCTGTTTCAGATGTTAAATCAGCCAAACTGGTCTGATTCAGATGTTAAATCAGCCAAACTGGTCTGATTCAGATGTTAAATCAGCCAAACTGGTCTGTTTCAGATGTTAAATGTAAATTTTTTTGATGATTGGAAACAAGAAAGAACATCACAGCTTCAAGAGTGATTTTATTAAAATGCTCTGTCCGATTTGCTTCTCATTTCATGATGTAAAATCACAGCAGTTTTTTGCAGTAAGTGACTTATTTTGATTAATGATAGCATTAGTAATGAAAAATACTTACAAATTTAATTTATAAAATCCAAGATTCTCTGACAAATCAAATAGGCATATGGGACTACAGTGCTCTCCAAACACCAAGACTGTATTGAAACTAAAACTTAACTCTGCAGCATTCTAAACCAAAGTGCCCAGTAGTATAAGTTATTAGTTTAATTTGTTATTTTTAGTTTGACTCTAGAAATGCTGAAACTTTAATCAAAAGAGAAGTTAAAAGAAATCTCTCTGTTTGTGTCTTTTCCCTGAGAAGTAATAATATATGTTTCAACTGATACTGTTTCATGTTATTCAGAGACCTAGACACTACATGTGAGGCTTGCATGTATGGATAGTTTGCCTTAATAATTTTTCTCACAAAAAGTGGTAAAACTGATTTGAATCAAAAGTATGTTTATTACTTGTAGATTGGTGGTTGGAACATTACAGGGGATTTTGATGTTGAGAACTGGAACTTTCAAAATACTCTAACACTGATTCACAATACCTACAATCAAGGAGGCTTTTTTTTGTGGGACGTAGGAGAAGATGAGAAGAATTCATCCGTCAACATCCTCCAGGTGGACCAAGGAGCAATAAATCTGCCTTCCCGAGATTATTATTTAAACAAAACCCTAGATGATGAGGTGTGTGGTATGTTATAATTGTTCAGGATTGTAAAATAACAATACACAAGATCTGAGCATAACAAAAAGTGAGCAAATATTCAAACTGAATCTGAAAATTAATCAGATACCACAACAATATTTTGAAAAAACAACAATCAGTCATCAGGAAAGTACTTAGAAAGTAAACTAATACAGATGAAAGAATGAGGCACATATCCAAATTGAAGAAGGACATAATATGGCATCAAGACAGCATCAAAAGAAATTATCAAGTTTTGAGGAATATTTCATAAATTGAAAATATCTTGTATGAGATATTTGGGAAATCTAACATTAATTCAATACCTGAAGTATAACTAGAGAGTAACACAGAATTCTGGGCTTTTCTGAGAAATAATCACACATAAAGTGGGATGTTGTAAATGAATCAAACATCAGAAAAAGTTTAAGTACATTTATCATACACTGTAATAAAGACGTGTATGTAAAAAACTCGGGCAACAGGTGTAAATGTGGAATGCAGCTATAGTCATTGGAACAAGGTCCAAAAAATAATTAGACAGAAGGGCAAATGTATAAAGTTAAATAATTAGGTCTGAAAATATTATCTCAGAATAAAAAGTCACTAAGATGAAAACTTGAAATTAATTAGATTCTATGTATTTAGAATATTGTTTAAATTTCAGATATGGATCATAAATCGGGTACTGTTTCACTATTTGAAGAATAATCAGCCACTAGTATGATCTTTCATAATTAATTATATTCTTGAATGAGATACAAGGTTGCATCAGGAAGGCATATAATTTATCTAAATCTTTGTCAACCATAAAAACAAACTTCTGTTGTATTGATATTACATAAAACATTACTTCACAAGATGTGTAGAGCATATATAATGTGGAAATATATTAATATTTATGCTGAAGGGGGAAACCAATGTATTTTTCATGAATGATTAAGCAAATTATTATTCATCCATGTTTCCTTGTTTTCCAATTTTTGTGTTCTAAAGACTTGCCTAATTCATCTTGTCATAAAAACAAGATTTAAAAATTATTTTTGTGTAAAACGTAAAAGATGTGGCAGAAAACACTGTCAAACTCATTTTTATTAACTTTTATCATGTGATAAAAAATGAAGTCTTTTTAATATTTCTACCTGAAAATATTATTATTTATTAAACTGTTGCAGATTCATCATTAGCTTGAATAGAAGTTATATAAAACTGGTAGGAATGTGAAGCTCTGCTAAACGAGGTTTTATTACATGAAGACAAGAAACCCACTTGAAGTAAAAATATATTCTTAAGATGGCTGGTATGGGTATTTAAAACTTTAAAATAAAATGTTTTGATATTCTTAGGTCATTTCTGGGTTGTGTTTTTTGTTAACCCAAAGATGGCCTAAGAAGATCAAAACATTGTTCTGTAATGTATTAAGTTACAGTTTTAAAATCCACACCAGCCGTCTTTAGAATACAAAGCTTGTGGTAATTAATAACATATAAATTGAAATCCTACAATTTTTTTTTAATCATGGGAAAGATAATATGTAATTGAAATGTTTCCATGGTTCCATGAACAATCAGTACCATGAAGGTGCAATGTATGACTTTATATATTAAATATTGTAAACTTAATTTGAAATTATAAATTGTATCTTTTAACCACTGGTATTTGTTTGTCCTTTGAAGATCTTGGGAGCTTACTTGAAATATATGACAATAGTTGGAAGTTTGTTAGGGGTTGATGAAAGAGAAGTTATTCGTCAAATGTCTGACGTTATTAAACTTGAGACGAAACTTGCAAATGTAAGTATAAATATATTTTGTTCATTTGCTTGTCTTATGTATGTATATATGTTTCTTTTTTATTTGTATTTCTTGTTGAATTCATACACCTTTTTCTTTTCTTCATCACTTTTTTGTTGCTTACTTAATTTAACTACTTGTGTTTTGCCATTCCTTATTTTTAAATCTTCCTAATGTATATTTTATCTGTAGTTCTTAGTTTTGCTCATTTGACTGGTCGTGGTTTTCCTCTTTAGTTTTACCTGTCATTTCATTTGATTTATCTACCTATGATTCTTCTTATTTTAATCTGTAAGTTTTATATATCAGTTTATTCACTCTACATGTTTTTTCAAAAGAATATTAACCTGTCCATGCACAAGGACTTTTCCATCCTAGGTATCATCCTAGTAGCTCTATTCTAAATCATTCCTAAAAATTCAATGCTGTTTCAAAGGATCCAAACCAAGACTAAATGCAATACTCCAAATGTAAACTAACTCTAGACATGTATTCAGTATATCTGGAAATACAATATATAATCTTATCTGCCCTTCCACTAGCAACAGCACACTACTTGGATGACTTATAAGACTGATCAACCAAAAAACTGAAATCAAAATAATACAACAAGCAATACCAAATACATTGGTATCAACAATACATTTAAGTAATCTATTCACCACACCTTCATATCATGTGTTGTTTCTTCTTTTTGACCTCTAAATATGTTTGATCTGTCTATTTATGTTTCTTTTGTCTTTTTGTACTGTTCAGTATGTTTACCTACCTGTGTTTCTTTGTCTCAGTATGTTTTAACTACACAGGGACAGTGTTGAGATATTTATAAATGTACCTTAACATTGCTCCCGTATAGTTTAAACATGATAAGAGGTAAATATTTACACAGAGGATCTGAGGGTTAGAGATCACCAGCTTGTGTTTAGTAGCTGGAAAAATCTCTGTACAGATATTTACATGTATAAAATTGTTACTGTTTGTTTTCTCATCACATTCACACTTTTTGTTATTTACAGGTCTCAAAATTGACTGTCAATAACAACTCTCATTTCTTTGTCATTTTTATCTGTCTTATCTTCACCATGACTAATTGTTTGCTTTTTGAGGATTATCTGCACTAACTGTCCCTAATTTAATAGTGTGAGACAAGAGGGAAGGCAGCTAGTCATCACCACCCACTGCCAACTCTTGGGCTGCTCTTTTACCAACGAATAGTAGGATTGACCGTCACATTATAATGCCCCCACGGTTAAAAGGGTGTTCATGTTTGGTGCAATGGGGATTTGAACCCTACCATGATTAATTATGAAAGTGTTATTATTAATAGGGTTAATGCAGATGCCTTTATTTAATATAAATAGCCACAAACCATTGGCATATCTGTTAGAAATATCAGGTCAGTCAGGATTTAAGATATGTTACTGTCATACATGCTATTTATATCAGAATAATTCATATATTAGGTTGTTTTTTGCTTTTCAGAATATAACCTGCACATGGCACGTATTGTGTGTAAAGGAAGCAGTTCCTTTGAATTTGTGTAATTGTGTTTTTCTTATCACTGAGTTTGTTTTCTATTTCTGTATAATATAGATTACCGTACCAAATGATCAGCGAAGAGGCGAAGCAAGGGTTTACCACAAGATGACCATTGCTCAGCTGCAAAAGCTTGCTCCTGTGATCGACTGGGTGCAGTACTTTAACCATGGGTTCGAAAAAATTGGGAGAAATATTAAGAGTTCAGAGTATATTGTTGTTCATGCCCCAGAGTTCCTGCGTGATATGTCAAATTTAGTTACTAAATACTTGTCTACCCCTGAAGGCAAAACGTAAGTTGTTGTTAAAAGCATTTTAAGATTAAATAGAGTATATAGTTTCCAAATATCCTTATTTATGATAGAAGAAAGGTGGTTTGATTAGGATAAAAAATACTAGTTAATATAAGATTTCTACAAATTAATTCTCTTTTAAATATTGCAAAACAAGCGTGTCAAATCACTTCACGTGCTTATCGTATGTTGTGATGAGCCTTTTGAACAGAACTATTAAAACGTACGGGTATCTTACTATTTATTCCTCCTTTTTTTCTTTTAATACTTACAGCTGTTCTGTTCTTGTTCACCATTTGGACACACCTTTCACCATGATGAAATCACAGAGTGATTTATTACGCACAAGTATTTCCAGGCCAAGAAATAACTTACAGGCAATCTGAAATGAGAATAGGATAGTCATTTGCAATATTATAATAAGTTATTACTGTAGTCCATACCCAAGACAGATGAAACAAATAGTCAGTTTACCTTCCTATAGTATGGTCATTGTGTTATGATTAAGAGTTGTATTAAAAGAAGGCTTTAAGTTTTTAAGGAAGATGCTATTTTCCCAAGTGGGAAGACACAAAATAGTTTATTGATTGGCTTTGCATAACTAATAAAATAAGTAAGCAGCGATTTGAAGACTTAAGTGTAGACAATTTTGTGTTTTGTTATATACATTACTGTGTATTTTGTTAACAGGACCTTGAACAATTACCTGGGATGGTCTGTTGTGAAAAGTCTGGTTTCTTTCCTGTCCACACCTTTCAGAGACTCTCTAAAGGTTTTAATAAAAGCTTTGACTGGTTCTGAAGGTGTGAGAGTGCGTTGGAGACACTGTGTTGAAGAAACAAACAATGCAGTTAAATTTCCCATAGGTGCCATGTTTGTGCAAAATGTTTTCCAGGGAGACAGCAAGGCTAAGGTTTCTCTCTTTTTATTATTATTTTTTTTAAAGTGAATTTATGATACTTATGAAAATACCATCTTGAAAATAACTTCTATGAAAACTGTTTACCTAATAGCTACTCTGAAATACCATACAAAAATTAAAAAAAGAAAGAAATACAAGATCTTGTTACTTGTGTTAAGACTAATGAGGTAACTATTAACTCAGTGTACTGAAACACAGTATATGTAAAGTTAACTAAAATAGCTGTGAAAACTCCAAGAGGTAGTTAAAAGTATCCACAATACAATAAGGTCTGAAAATGCTATGCAGAGAACATTTTTTTAACACAAACATTGAAGTGAAATAAAATGCTTTGTTTACACACACTTTTTCTCCCCATCTGCTGTCTTCTGTTTTGTGTTTCGATTTTACATTAGCTTCCTAAGTATGTCCACAAAACAAAATGCAAATTTAGAGTATATAGAGAGCTACGTTGATGCCTTCACTATTGTAGTCACACTGAGGTCCTGATGCAGTATCCCGTAGTCCATTGTCTACCTATACTAACAGTCATTTGAAATATATTTAAGGGGGTAATAAATCCTAGCTCATGTCAACTCATGACATATCCCCATACTCATTGCATAATATGCGTTGGCTTTTTCCTCACAAGTTAGAGAAAAAAAACCTCTTCTAAACATTGTACATATAAGATTAACAGATTGGTGTTTGTACAGGCTCTAAGAATGAATTAATGTTGTGACCTTTACTTAAACAAAAAACATTAGAACATGTTTACAACCTTTATACAGCTTCTTAATGTGGATGGAACTAAACATATGCAGAACTTTCATGAAAGTCTAGAAAAATGAGGCAGATATACATTACTGGAGTAAAACGTGTGGTTTGAAATTATTACATATTCACAACATATATGTTATTTCACTTAAAGCAAGTTGTCTGTACAGTTTCAATGAAGTTACTTGTCAAATTGTTTGTACATAGTGATCAAAAGTAACCCATTATGTTTCTATTAATAATTTAATAACCTTACAAATTACACTTACTGACAAGTTAGCTCTTTTATTGTCATTACTAATACTTTACTCTAGTACTTCTATGGAACATTTATCGAAGAATTATTTCATCTTTAATTTTGTTTTTTTATTTATTTATTTTGCTTTGCAAACCTTATCGTATTAAAACTTTATATTAGCATCATATGTCCTCAAACTTATTGTTTATCGAAAGAACACTTCTGAAATCAAATTTGTTGGTGGCATTAATGTTGTATTCATTCACACTGAAACTTAGAACTTTAGCAATTAAATAGAACTTTTATCCTATAATGACATTTACTGTACGTTCAGTAGTAGCTAGTAATGACATGTAAATTTATGCAGTACTGTAGTTCATAGTAATTACCTATGAATATTTGTGATCTTAATTAATTATTTTTTGTTTTCATCAGATTTCATCAAAACAAAATTTGTCATGAATTTAAATTTTGGGCTGGTTTAAAAATGTTCTTGAATATATGTATAAAAACTGAAATGAAGAGGTTTGCTGAAAATGAAATTTATCTTTAATAACTAATAAAGATTGTAGAGACATCAAAACTGGTAATAGATGCACAAAACAATGACAGGCCTGTTTTTTTTAAAAAAAATAACCAAAAAACATTAATATTCATACAAATTAATTGTTCGGGAAGCAAGCCTCTCTATTTCATAATTATTAGAATATCAGATGATTTATGTTCTTTTTCCCACAACATGTCACCCACACAATTTCAAGGTACTCTATAACTGAATGTGTCAACAGAAACTGAAGGAAAATTCACCATTCCCACGACTGTAATTTCATGGGAAAATTGTATAAATCTGATAATTGGTAATGTATGTATCAGATTATTTTTGTACACTCTTCTTTTGGAACTAAAATTCCTACATGGGTGGGTGGAACCAGTTTTTTCGTTTTAGAATTAGGTAGAACAAATATTAACTAACAAGGTAATAGCACTAGATTTTTACCAACAGAATACTGCAGAGGTTGGAATCAGGAAACATCCAACATTAAGAAAATGTAGGAGTGAGTTACCACTGTGTTGGAAGTTTATGTTTTTACAGTGAGGTTGTGCTGGTTCTTTTATAGGCAGAAAACATGATCAGTGAGATAAAGAAATCTTTCAAAGATAGCATGCCTCTTTTGGACTGGATGGATGAAGAAACAAGACATCTGGCTAAAGAAAAGGTAATCTGTGTTCTCATCCTTATATTCTTTCCCACATCACACACACTATTTTCACGTGGTATGCCGTAAACAAAAATAATATGTTTTCAGTTAGGTTTGTCAAGGTCCAGCTAGGCACTGATTATTTAAATAATATACTTAATACAAACTTGTTAAGTACTTTGAAAGAAAAGCTTTTAGAGTAAAAAGTTATATTAAGCTAGTGCTGGCGTAAAACGAATTTTTAAATAACTTAAAATACAACAAAATTTGGCTGGGTGAAGCCAAGTGGTTAGGGTGCTTGACTTGCAGGCTGAGGGTTGCTGGTTTGAATTCCCTGCTTCACCATATATGCTTGTCTTTTCAGCCATGGGGGTGTTATTATGTGACATTGAATTGCAGTATTCGTTATTAAAATGGTAGCCCAAGAATTGGCGGTAGGTGGTGATGACTAGCTGCCATTCTTCTAGTCTATCACTGCAAAATTAGGAATGTCTAGTGCAGATAACCCTCATGTGCTTTTTCAAGAAGCTCAAAACAAAACACTTTTTTAAAGTAAGTTTTGGCATAAGACAAATTAATAAAAATAAAAGTAGAATTGATTAATAGATGAATGATCTTTGGGGGTAAAACAAATTTTAATAGTTTTTTTGCACTTTCTAAAAATAACAGATAAACTCAACTCAATTTTTCTAGTTTCACTAAATTTTTAAAACTTTGTTTATAACTTTAAATTTTCAATCCATTTAATCACACATTAAATTTTTTAACATTTAGTTGGTCAAGTGGAATTGATTATAGTTTATTTAAGCAATGCCGTGAAGTATTATAAAAATTACTGTTGTACTTATGATGCCTGGTGGTTAGGGAGCTGAAGGTCACATGCTCAAACCCTCATCACAAAATGTTTTCATTCGGTGTGGTTGAACCAACCACACGGGAATAAAGATTCTTGATGTATAATGTTAATGCCCATCCCCAAACTCATTTTATGTCTCGTTTAAAATCCATTTTATATTTACAAGATTAAAGTTGTTTTTTTCTAACATATTGGATAAAATTTGGTACTTTTTTCAAAGTAATTATATGTATGATCAGATATTGCATTCACATGTGTTTTAGCAATATAAAGTAAAATTGAAGAAAGTGTAATAAACTCAGTTTGTGTGGTTAGTAATTTACATTTTGAATCATCTGTTTTTATAACAGGCTGATGCAATTATTGAGATGATCGGATTTCCAGATTTCATCATGAGCCCCGATAAATTGGATGAAAGGTACAATGGGGTAAGTTCTTTTTGCAGTTTTCAACCTTGTTTGTTACATATTGGTTGTTGTCAGCTGCAAAGCTACACAATAGGTTATCTGTATTCTGCAAATCATGGATATTGAAACCCAATTTTTTAGCATAATAAGCCTGCAGGCTTGGACTGTAAAATGTGAACTTGTTTAAGCATGGTTTTCAAACTCTCCAATTTTATAATCGTTGTGCATACCAAAATAGGTTTAAATGTGCAAATTATGATTAACTGTATGTTATTTTATTTCATATTTTCTTACATCAACTGTGATGTCAAACTTACAGATGGATAATCGCAGTATCTTTGAGGTGTTACTCGGATCTTTAGGATTATACAGGGTGGTCGCTAGAAAAGTGAAAAATTTGAGGGTCAGACGAGATCATGAATAAAATGCGTGCTTACTCATTTCTATTTTGATTTCTTTACATCATGAATAAAATGCACGGACAACATTTTGAGCATCTGTGAGTGTAATATAACATATGCCTTTAAAAAACTTTGTAAAAATAAATAGCTGTTTGACAAATTTTCCGCTTTTCTAGCGACCACTCTGTACATTATACAAACTATTTTGGCTACCCCCATCTCGTGTTTTTGAATGGGAAAAATTCATTTATAGAACAATAACAAGACAAGTAGCCTGCAGTTGTGTTGGTTTTATACACATAACCTATTAACCCTCTGTATGATGAAACATGGTTCATGTATTTTTATCAATAGAATGCATTTTAGAAAAGGGTTTTTTTGTCCTTCATTAAATAGCAGTATATTGTTTTTTTTAGCTCACTCTTATGGAAAATGAGTATTTTGAAAACAACATTCAAATCAAAAAGTTTTCTCTCATCAGAAATATGAAACGTTTGGACCAGCCAGTAAGCAAAACAGAATGGGAAATGTCGCCTGCTACTGTTAATGCATATTACACTCCAACAAAAAATCGAATTGGTAACTTAATTTTAAATATGTGTCATGTTTTGAGATTTTGATTTATGGAGACACCTTCAGACTATTTAACAGAAAAGTCTTAATAACTGTATATGTTTTTGCATAATAGTCAGTTAACTTAATGAATTTTAGCAACATTTTGATGTAAGATAACATATGGTAATGGTTAGTATATATAAATTCTTTCCTAGAAAAAAAAAAGTCATTTTAAAACTTTAAGTTTCATATCCAGTTACAGCTACTCAATAAGAAAGAATTATTAAATACAGTATTTAGTTTAATAGGAATTATATGTCAAATCCATCATAGAGCTTTCAACAGAAGAAACATTGTTTTAGTTAATGCAGTATTGTTCACAAGTTGATTGTTTAACTGCAGATACAAAGTTTATTTCTTGGTTCTTTGACTTATTAAAATATTAGGATTTATACGTATGCTGTTTCATAATATATTTTGGAGTAAATTACTAATTTAGCATGAATTAAACAAATTCTCCAAACTCGTATGTTTAAAATATTTTGGTTGTTTCTCCAGTTTTTCCGGCTGGAATCCTTCAGAGTCCATTGTATGATAAAGAATACCCAATGTAAGTTGAATTCATAATTATGACCGAAGGACTGTAACATCCATAGGAGCAGAATACTGTGTGACTATAAGAATTTTAGGCTTTGTAAGAAGAAAAATAAAGTAGATTGAACAGTGTTTAATGTTAAAATTCTTATTAAACAAAATGCTGACGTTTCATCTCAAAAGTTATAGGATATATATAACACTAAAAAATAACACTTTGTCACATGAAATTAAAATATTTTAATAAGCAGCTTTGTTTACATTTCAGCTTGATAAATTATAACATGAATATTTTTATTACTTCATAATTTAAATTTTTTTTGTTTTATTTCGGTAATGGATTAATTATAGTTTACTTTCCTTAAATTTCATGACAACACAAATGTGAAGTGACTTCAATAATGTTCTTGCATTACTGATTTTATTTTTCCCAGTTTGTTTTGTTGCTTTTTTTGTCAACTTAGGTCACTCAATTTTGGGGCAATGGGAGGTGTGATGGGGCATGAATTGACACATGCTTTTGATGACCAAGGTGAACATGTATTTATTATGTAACTTTTAGAAAAATATCTAAATAGCTGTCAAGTTCAAATACAGTGGTACCTCAGTTCTCAAACTTATTCCATTCCAGAAGGCTGTTTGAAAACTGAATCAATTTTTTTCCCATAAGAAATACTATAAATTAAATTAATCCGTTACAGCCCCACAAAAATTATGCATTATGAAGCATTTTAAGTAAAAATATTGCTTACTTATACCTGTATAATAAGACTTGCAAGCAAAAAGTCAACCACAAAAAATGTAAACACAATAAAAAAACAATAAATGAAAATTTAACTGCACTTTACCTGTGCTGAGGAGAACTGATGGTGTAAGTTAAAGGTGGTGAGGAACATGGAGAGTAGGAGGGTTATTATTGTGTGGAAGGGGAGTCACCTTCCATAAAAACGTGAGGTAACTCTCCTTCTGGGGTTCTTTCTCTTTTCTGTCTCTTTGTACTGCTACAACCTGCTTGAGACTCACTGGACCTATTTCTTACTAAAAACTTGTCTTATTGAGGTTTGTTTCTGCCTGCATTTTAAAATGTTTCTGAAGTAAGACATGGCATTGTCATTGAAAAGGTTTATGCTGTGGTTTGCTACAGCTTTGTCAGGGTGAAATTTTTCCACAAAACTTTGTAATTCTCCCCATTTTCCCTGATTAGTGAATTAGGGACATCCCTTCTTTCCTTCTCCTCATCTGAAGACACTTCCTCAGTTGCCTTCTGTTGCTGCTCCTTCTGAAGGTCTTGGAGTTCTTCCATGGTGAACTCAGTGTTGTGATCTTCCACCAACTCCTCATCACCACTCACATTCAAGCCCATACACTCACCTAGTGAGACAACATCCTTGACAACCGGCTCAGCCTCAAAGTCTCTATCTGTTACTGAGTCTGGCCACAATTTCTTCCAAACCGAGTTCATGGTCCTCAAAGACACTTCCATCCAGGCTTTGTCAATGATCCTCAAGCAATGGAGGATATTAAAGTTTTTCCCAGAACTCTCTGAAGGTTAACTCTGTGTCAGAGGTCACTTCAAAGCACTTTTGAAATAATACTTTGGTGTAGTTTCTTAAAGTTGATATGACCTGCTGGTCCATGGGCTGAATGAGAGGAGTCATGTTAGGGGGCAGTAACTTTACTGTAATGAAACTGTACTCCTCCAACAACCCGTTCTCCAAGCCTGGTGGGTGAGCAGGTGCATTGTCCATCACAAGAAAGGCCTTGAGTGGAAACTTTTTCTGTGAGGTAATTCTTTACACTTGGGGCAAACACTTCATGGACCCACTCCGTAAAAAATTGCCTGGTTACCCATGCATTACTATTAGCCCTCCACATGACATTTGGTTTACTTTACAGGACATTATTTTTCTCAAAAACCCTCAGGTTCTTAGAATGGTACACAAGCAAAGGCTTAAGTTTTAAGTCCCCTCTTTCATTACTACATAACAATAGAGTTAGCCTGTCCTTCATTGGCTTGTGTCCCAGCAGTGACTTCTCCTCCTTGATGATGTAGGTCCTCTTTGGCATTTTCTTCCAAAAGAGGACTGTCTCATCACAGTTGAACACTTGTTGTTGAATAAAACCATCAGCTTCTACACAGTACTTAAATTCCCTAACAAATTTATCAGCAGCATCTTTGTTGGAACTGGCACCCTCTCCATGTCTCACCACACTATGTATGCCACTTCTCTTCCTAAATTTTTCAAACTGCCCCCTACTAGCCTTAAAGGCATCACTTGTATCAGCACTCGTTTTAGGGGTGTTTTTCAGGAGGTCAACATGCAACTGCTTTGCTTTTTCACAAATGATAGTCTCAGAAATGCTATCACCAGCTAACTGTTTTTCATTTGCCCAAATCAACAACAGTTTTTCTACCTCTTCCATTGATTGTGATTTTTATTTTGTAAGCACTGTCACTCCTTTTGCAATATCAGCTCCTTTGATGACCTCTTTATTTTTCAGTATGGTGTAGACTGTAGACTTCGCCATACCAAACTGTGTAGCCAGGTCAGACACGTAAACACCACTCTCATACTTCGCTATGAGATCTTATTTCACCTCTATTGTGGTTCTAACAACTTTTCTGTTTGGTTTGCTGCTTTCATTATCCTTCTTTAACCCCATGGTGGCTTATTTAATCAGAATATTTAGAAAAACAACAAAGAAAAACGAGAACATTCACAGCAGATTTTAGTGGGGGTGTGGACTGAGCGACAGGTGCGGGTAAAATGTTTTGGGCAAGCTTGGCATGGGCCGAAAATGGTCGAAGGGTTGTTTGGGTCATCAGTCAGGTTATTTCCAGGGTTTGTGAAGCAAGTTTATGTTCAACAATCAAGACATTTTTTTTTCAAACAATATGTTCGAAAACTGAATTATTCAAGAAGGGGAGTCGTTCGAGAACTGAGGTCCCACTGTATTTCATGTTTTGTTGTCCCAGAAAGTTTGAAATATCCCCAAGTAAATATTAAGCAATTAAAACATAAGAAACAAATAAAGTTAAGCTGAATTTTATCATTTATGAATATTTATGATGTTAGAAGAACACACAAGTTCATGAAGTCTTGACAGAAACCTATAAACCTGGGTTATAGTTTTTATTCATCTTTATTGAAAAAAATGTACTTTCATTTTATATAGTTTTTCTTACTAGATTTGTATTTACTCAAAGAATTATGCCCCTTGCTTTTCAAAAGAAAGTTTTAACTCTGAATTGAATTAATAATGTTTATTATCAAGTTATGTACTGAATAAAATTATGACACCAAAAATGCTATTTTAAGATAAGAAATGCCAAAGTAAAGAGATAAAAACACAAATCTAATCAATGAAACTACAACTTATAAACACTTAATACATTGTAATTATCTTTTTATTGTTAAAAAAACAAATAGTCCTTTCTTTTATATTTCACTCCAAGGCAGAAAGTACGACAGAAATGGAAACCTGAAACAGTGGTGGAAGAACAAGACGATTGAGGAATTTCGGAAACGAGCAAAGTGTTTCATCGACCAGTATTCTTCCTACTCAATTAACGGTATTCATGTGAGTATAGAACAATTGTTAATCACTCGTGTGTAATCTTTACAGTTATCGATCTTCTTGGAAATAAAAATATTGAACAATTCGTCTGTAGGTTCCCAGTAAGTGTCAATGAGCATACTACTTCAACTAGTTCAGCATTTTTAGAGGAGGTTAAATCCCATCCTCCAATCTTATACCATCCAATAATATTTATTTTAGGTTTAGATCCTATTATAGGTAACACCTCATCCACAGCTAAGAAAAGCTGGAACCAAAATTGAGTACAGAGTTAAATAACTTTAATCTCACTTTATTAAATGAGCGAATGACGTTATTGAAAGTATTTTTTTGTGGCACTAGATGGTTCAAGCAAGAAACTTTTGACGATTAGTGAGCAAAAATCTGATATTCTACCAATGGTGACAAATTTCACAAAGTGGTTAGTTTCATTCCAATTCATACTGTCTTTGTTAATCAAATATGTGTCATACAATTTCTGTGATGTGTATAACTTGTCCATTTATATAAAGACATATTCTGAAAATGTTTAAACTATCTGTGGTTATCAGAAGATTGTATGACAGGTTAGTTGAAGAAATGAGAGAAAAAGTGATGGAAGCCATTAAAAATTTAACGTCTGTTACCTTTTTGTCGGGAAAAAGTACTTTAAGAGCAGTAAAATTTGTTTGACCTTATGGCTGGGAATACTTTTCACATCGTTAGGTCAATCAACTCAGAATCTGAGGGTTAAGAATTTGAATCCCCATCACACTAAACATGCTTGCTTTTTCAACCATGGGGGCATTATAAAGTTGTGGTCAATCTCACTGTTTATTGGTAAAAAGAGTACCCCAAGGTTTGTCAGTAGGAGGTTATGACTTGCTGCTTTTCCTCTAGTCTTACATTGCTAAATTAGGGATGTTTGGTGCAGATAGCCCTCCTGTAACTTTGCATGAAATTCAGAACAAGCAAACAATGGTGTTCACGTCTTGGAGTATTTCTTATATCTTTGTGCATTCTGTCATTAGTATTTATTCATTTTGTTTGAGCATAAGAAAGTTAACTAATAAAAAAACAAAGAAGTGACATAAAGACTTCAAATGGTGATGCTATGATTTAACCTCCATTTTTATCTTTCAGACATCATAACTGGTTATGAAAGTAAGACCTGAAAATGTACATGTTTACTGCTAAATCTTTTTCACTTGTTTCATCTATCCTTATTGTTTGTCATACGTACTAGAGTTCTGGTAATATATCTATAGGTTCAATCTCCCACCCTTTTACACCTGGGTGTTCATTTCTCGATCTTTCACATGGTCAAGGATCTTTAGTGTGCTTGTTGATTCCAACAGGATACTAAACACATTATTGTGGCTGTTTTATTAGAAACTATTTTGTATTTACACAGTTGTGATATTTCTTTGGAGACATTTTATATTTAGTGAAAACCGTTACAAGCCTTTCCTGCTAATAAAATTCCAGAAGTAAAATAAAATTTAAAAAAAAACTACTAAAAAAATAAGATTGAAAGTTATAATATGGGTTTACTGAATTGAAACACCATGAAACTCATTTTATATTACATGAAAGTAAAAAATTTCATCTTATCATAGCAAAACTTATAAAAGATATGTGTGTGTGTGTGTGTATATTTCACGTTTCAATCTAATATATAGATGTCGTTTAGTTAGAATGAAACATTAATAATACAATTTGACATTGTATCCACCCAAAACAACAGTAATGTTTACATAAAAACAATTACTTTACAATTGAAGTACATGTAGCTATATACTTTCTCTTTTAATACACAGATAAATGGAAAACAAACACTTGGAGAAAATATAGCTGACAATGGTGGAATCAAAGCAGCTTTTCGTGTAAGTGTCTTTATCTTGCTATGGAGTTTATTTCTACCTAACGTCATCTGTTTAATTATTGAGTTCTTCTCACAATTACCGAAATATGTGTTACTTTTACTGAGATGCATAATTTATAAGTATAAAATATTAAAATTTTTGTAGTTAATAATTTGATGATGTAGTTAGGTATCTGTGAAAGGTAGGATTAATAAATTAATATAAAATGATTTTTAATTTTGCCTACGTTTTAATTACCTTTTAAACTTGTAACCTCTCTTACTACTTGTAATATTATTTAGAAACTTGTGATATGTTCTGAAAAATTAAACACAATTTTTTGTTGTTGTTGTTAAGGCTTATGAAGAATGGAGTAACTTACACCAGATGGAGTTGCCTCTCCCAGGTGTTAATCTTACACACAGACAGTTGATTTTCATAGGCTTTTCTCAGGTCTGGTGCTCAGTGAGCACTCCCAAAACACAACAGCTCCAAATTCTGAATGACGTGCACAGTCCATCAAATTATCGGTCAGTACATGCTTCACGATTTCCTGGCAAGTTTAATTTTGAATTAAAAACGATATTCTGCTAAGCAGCTAGTCATAATTTCATTATCAAGTTTTAAATGAAAAAGATTGCCTGAAATAATATATTTTGTTTCTGTTTAATCTTACACACAGACAGTTGATTTTCATAGGCTTTTCTCAGGTCTGGTGCTCAGTGAGCACTCCCAAAACACAACAGCTCCAAATTCTGAATGACGTGCACAGTCCATCAAATTATCGGTCAGTACATGCTTCACGATTTCCTGGCAAGTTTAATTTTGAATTAAAAACGATATTCTGCTAAGCAGCTAGTCATAATTTCATTATCAAGTTTTAAATGAAAAAGATTGCCTGAAATAATATATTTTGTTTCTGTTTAACGTGTGCTCTTTTAAGTAAGAGAAACTTAATGTGACAAAAAAACGGAAGTACTCAAAAATGTGCTAAATGTGTTACACATTTGAGCTGTGGTGGAAAAATAGATGGACTTTAGAACACATTTTTTCAGCAGAGAACAATATATCTAAAAATACTGATTATAGAGCTTTAACTAACAATGCTAAAGTAAAGAGATTTTATCTTCTCAGTGTATCTAAATTACAGTGAAATCTGTCTGTATGTTCAGGGAATAACTTGACAATTAGACTTTGTCTATGCATGTGTACTTTTTCTTTTTTGAAAATGGTCACGTTTAAAACAAGTAATTTGATGAAGTAATGTGTTACTAAAAAACTGTTGAACATTTACAAACCTTACAGCTATACCAGGTTTGGTAGAACTGTCCATATTTGTGTATGACAGAAAATTCAGATGTGGTTTGAATTATTTACCATAAATATACAGGGAGGGGGGATTTACATATCTTCCAATTATTGTTGTATTTTAGGTGTATGTATTCGTGTGTAATACCAAAACTGAAATTTTGAAAGAAAGTATTGTAGAAGGAAATGAAATCATTATTTTTATTACAGGTGTTTTTATGTGTTTTTTGCACTGTTTATTTCATATATATGTATATAAAACCGTTTGTTAATAAAGTTTTATTTTCTTGAAGTATTTTCTAGATTGTTTGTGTTTGTTTCTAACAGTGTCAATGGAGCTTTGTCTAACTTCTACAAGTTTGCAGAGGAGTTTCAGTGTCCCATTGGTAGCAACATGAACCCCAGCAAAAAATGTGAAGTTTGGTGATACTGGGTACATATATTTTTTTAGCACTTCAGTTATTAACAGTATATTGTATATTTTGTATTTGTCCAGACTGTAAATGATTGTTTTACTTATTACAAAAAATTAAAAGAAGAATGTTTACATGTCTTTACCCTAACAATAATTGATTTACAACTTCATTCAAATGTATTTTCCCATGGTGTGCTTGGTGGTTGTTTTCAGATTTGTATCACTAAAATCTGGAGTTCAGTTTCCCAAAGTGGACAGAGTAAAATACCCTATTTATATTTTATTGGCCTGGCATGGCCAGGTGGTTAAAGCACTTGACTCATAATCTGAGGGTCACTGGTTCAAATTGCTTTCACACCAAACATGCTTGCCCTTTCAGCTGTGAAGGTGTTTATAATGTGATGGTCAAACCCACTATTTGTTGGTAAAAGAGTAGCCCAAGAGTTGGTGGTGAATGGTGATGACTAGCTGTCTTTCCTCTAGTCTTACACTGAAAAATGAGGGACATTTAGCACAGAGAGCTTTTATGTAGCTTTACACAAAATTCAAAGTAAACTAAACCAATCATGTTTTATTAAAAAGTAAAATACAGTTAAAATAGTATGCATTTTAAAATATTTTCAAGCTCCTGTTTTGGTGATAAAAATTGAATTTGGCATGAGCATATGATGACAGCTTTAATTAATTTATTTAATTTTCTTTTAAATAAACTAAATTAAAAGTTTGTTCTTAATTGAAAAGCTGTCCAATGGGAAATCTGTGCTGTGTGCTCAATGCAAGTTCTCTGCTGAGTCACTGAAGTACATCAAATGTTAGTTCAGCTGTTAATATCTTTAGTGGTAACTAATTTTAGAAATGGTGATTTTTGAAGTCTAATGGATACAAAAAATTAACTAGACATTGATTTGCTTTTACAAAAAATACTGTTTGTTTGTTTATATTTTCAGAATACTTTTCTGATGCAGAACTATAGAAAGTTACATCTATTTAAGTAAGTATTACTTTGTAAAACTTATCTTACGATGCATCAACTAGCAAATATTCATAACAGCAGTTGGTTATACAGGGTGGTCGCTAGAAAAGTGGAAAATTTGTCAAACAGCTATTTATTTTTACAAAGTTTTTTAAAGGCATATGTTATATTACACTCATAGATGCTCAAAATGCATTTTATGATATTAAAATCATGCATTTTATTCATGATCTCATCTGACCATCAAATTTTCCGCTTTTCTAGCGACCACCCTGTATTTCATTCCTATTAATTGAAATGGAAGCTCTACCCTACTTCTGTTTTCTACAGATATTTTAATTTATTCTGCAAAATTTCTTTTACAGTTTGTGTTTAACTTGTGCAAAAAAAAAAATCAGAACTGACCTTCTAATTTCTGTTCCAGTTCTGTACTGGTCACATGTTCACATGTGTCTATTTCTGATCATTTGCCATTCTATGTGTGAAAATAATGTGATGAATATTATCTGGCTACAGACTGAAATGTGGCTCATCTCTAAAGAAATCAAACTTCTGCTGCACTCACTACCCTCAGCCAGACGTTTTCTTTACATTATTGCCCCATGTTGTTGTTATGACTTACTCTGAACATTATTGGACACATGCAGCCCAGACTTATTAAGCTAATGCTACCTATCTAATATTGGTACATTTGGTTCAATCTCGGTGCATGTATTCTACAGTTCCATTGAGTTAAGACTGCCTGATGTTGGTCATTATTGTGTCATAAATGATGGTCTTCCTTGTTCAGGTGTCTGAAAAAACCATACCATTGGTTTATAAGCAGTTTCACATTCTAGCAATGACAATTGTGAAAACTTGCAATTGGCTGGCATCAATTTATTTGATATTTTTTTCTAGTGAGTGAAACATTCAAATGCCTTCTCTGTTCTCTCTTATCTAGTCATTATTCATGAACAGTTTGGGGTACTTTAAACCATGTGATTCATTACATGGGGTGGGTCTTGCTCCCTTTGTACCCAGGAAGGGAAACACCAAACAGCAGTTTGAGATATTTTTAATTAAACCAGATTAACACATTCATATGCAAATTTAAACCATAGTACAATACCCTCAGCTAGTGTGGGGCCATACTAATATCAATATTTTTTTGTCCACCCCATAAGTCTTTTGTGAAATGAAGCTCCTGTCACCTCAAACTTTCGACAAGTGACTAAACAGCATTAGATGAGACCATCATTCGCTTCAGGTCATGATATGATTGGTCATCCAGTGTCTTAATTTTCAAAACAATATAGTAGGAGGAGTAATTCATATTGTTCTGTCGCAGTGGTTATGTATTAGTGATATAGTAATATCACAATTTTTTGTTATAATTTAAATTAGAAATGTGACAGTTTAGTTCAAATACACTGTGAAAAGTTTGTTTGTTTTGTAATCTGAAGGCAAGTAATAACATTTCACTTCAAAAACAGAAATAAAAGTGTAAAGATGTAATGATTGTGATTTATTACCAGTGTGTAATATACTAAAAAAATATTTTATTTTATCCAGGATATAGAAATTTTCATGTTAGCTGGAAAGGAAACCGAAGCCTTGAACTTTACACCCAGAACGACATCGTTTGATTTTATGTTTTTGCTAACCTTTAACCTGTAGCCTTCCTTGAAATTAGGGATGACTCATTATCAGTGTTTTGACCTAACAGAAACTGAGTTTTCTTTACTTATTTTTCTTAATTGTTTGTCCATTGGAATCGAAATTGTTAAGTAAACTTTGCAGTAGAAATGTTTTTATTCTTATTTTTATGAACATAACTTACTTTTTAGATTTTATTGTAGAAGTTAATGTTTTTAATAACCGATATTTAAGTGTATATTTAATAACTTGTTTTAGCAATATTTTATTATATATTTTATAGACACACGTACACATGCAGTAGCAGTTGTGTTTTTTTTTGTAAATTTTGTCCAATGTTATAACACTGTATCTCTGAAACGTTTATGTTACAAAATGTTAAACATTTTAACTTGCTGTGTATCAAGACCTTCATACATGTTTAAAGATTTGGGTAGGGGGATTACTATTACAAAAATAGTAACAGTCAGAATATGTTGTACACAGTGCTGCCAATTTAACAGATTTGCCATCTCAACTGAAATATATCGTGTATCTAGCTGTTATTACATGTGATTCACAGACGTGGGGCCATCTTATCTACTAAACTGAAGATGATGACTGTCAAAATCTGTATATACCCAAGTTAACAACTACATAAATAGCAAACTACTCTGTCTTGTGTATAGTATATGATTTCGGCTGTTGTCACTTTTTATAATTTTTAACATTTTGTCAGTTTAGTATTATTATCGTTGAAGGTAAAAGAGAGAAAAAACAAACTAGGTGGAGTGTAGGAAGCCAGTGCCGAATCAAGACGATGGTAAGGCTTAGACACCTGTTCGTAGGCCTTACCAGCCATTTAAGTTAAACCAAAGATAAACTTTTAAGGAAATTTTTCGTGGACTCGTATTTTCCGTAGGCCTTAGGCCTATTGTGCCTAATAAATAATCTGCTCCTTTAAGGAGTGAATTATTTTACTTACAGAATAATTAGAGGTGAAATAAAACCTGAAACCAGTGCGTTTCCACGTGGCAAATTAAAATATTTCTCCCTCAACAAACAATTCAATTACTTGTCAAATTATTATTAAAATATGCGTGTACAGGGTCGTCCAAAAGATAATCGCCTCGGAGCAATATAAATTTTAAAATTTCACATCCATGGCTCCCCAATTTTTTCTTGACGTCACCCTAATATACTGACTGTGATTCGCGCGACACCCTTGCTTTCACGTGCAATATTTTTTTTCGTACACTTTTTACTCGTGCTTTTAATTATTCTTCGTTTGATGAAACTCTCGTGACATAGTTTGGAAACTACTGCCCCACGTACTTTAGATCAAATTGACATAAATATCGTACATAAACTTAAGAATGGCCAACAAGTTTATACGTTATAAATTCCACGGTATAACAGAAAGAGATTTAAATAGATGGGGGGACACAGATTTTAGTTAATCCTTATACAGTGTTTTAGGCTTATTTTAACCAGCTGATACCATGAACTTTTCTCGTGATTTTTAATATAATATACTCACCTTGTATATTAAAGATGTTTGTATGCCTTTCTTTTAAATCGGTTTAAAATTGATAAATAAACTGAATGACACAGGAGCCCTGCAGTTAAGGGCACTGTTTTATTTATACAGTCATTCTTTACATTAAAAGAACTATTTCTTTAATTGCAAGCTTTCAGCCCCCTTCATCGGGCATTTAGAGGGAAAGTATTTAAACGTTGAGAAAACATACCACATCAGGTTTCAGCCGCGGCAAATCGGCTCATAAAATGGTACTGATTTTTTTCCAAGTACAAACTTTTAACTCATAGCTCCGTCATCTATTAACCGATTTTATATTTACTTAGAGTTTTGGACTCGGGAGTTAAACTCTTTCGATTGACATATTTGACCACGCCTAAGATATCACAAATTTATTTATTCTGATTTTGCCAAAACTTATTTCCGTTTGAGGGTTGGCTGGTAGGGATCATGATAAGTTATGCAATCGAATCGGGTATGCGCAAAGCCGACGTTTGATATTGCTACCCCACAAAAACATAGTTAATAATAAATGTGGGGGAGTATCCTAGATTAATGTACTCTCAACCTGTCTTTGAGAATTTCAAGTTCCACGACTATTGAAAGTACTCTTTGTTTACATATTAAATTATGTTATGTGTTGAGAAAACAAGATGTATGTTTGTTATACTATTGAGTATTTTGTATATAACAGATTACTTTATTGTTAGAAACAGTATGGCCAAAGAATATTGTGTTGATCAAATATAGTTTATCAGCAATCTTAAAGTTTTTGTGAAAGTTTCGTACTCGTATATAAGATGTGTTGCCAGATTTGACTTTTTCGAAATCTTTAGCCGACCGACAACGCTACAGATTGGTTTTCCGTTGCTTTTCGAGTGTCCAGCAGTAAGGGGTCTGGGATGGTCAAGGTGGTTAAAGCGCTCGACTTGTTATCTTAGTGTCGCGGGTTCGAATCCCCGTCGCACCAAACATGCTCGCCCTTTCAGCTGTGGGGCGTTATATAAATACGGTCAATCCCACTATTCGTTGGTAAAAGAGCATCCCAAGAGTTGGCGATGATGACTAGCTGCCTTCCTTCTAGTCTTACGCTACTAAATTAGGGACGGCTAGCACAGATAGCCTTCATTTAGCTTTGCGCGAAATTCAAAACAAACCAAATCGAAAAAAATGCTTTTTAATAAACCAAACAACTACCGCCCAATTAGCCGAACCAGTTGTATCGCAAAATTTTAGAAAGAATAATTAGTAATCGACTATCAATATACTTAGAAGTAAATTCAAAATTACCCGAAATTCAAAACGGATTTAGAAAATACAGACAAATTACGGACTACCTAATTAGACTAACAGAATGAATTACAGACAGCTTTAACAAAAATGAATGCACTGCAGCTTGCTTTCTCGACATTGAGAAAGCATTTGATACGGTATGGCATAACGGATTACGTCATCGGTTAACGGAAATGGATTTACCCCAGGTATCCAACTTCCTGGAAAACAGAACGTGTAAAGTAGATGTGATTGGGGCCCACACAGGGGTCCTTTTCACCCGAGGCAGGAGTTCCGCAGAGAGGGGTAGTTAGCCCTATCTTATTTATTATGTATTCGTGTCGTGTAATACGCCACTGTCGGGCCTAAATTAAGGTTTTGCATCACAATTTCCTGAATAATGTAGAAGAATACTGCCAGAAATATAGAATAAAAATAAATGTTCCGGAAACCCAAATAACATTGTTAACCAGATTAAATAAACTGAAAAACGATCCACCAAGGTTATACATGAACGGATCACTTTTACAGACAGCTACTTCTGATAAATTTTTACGATTAAATTACGATACCAAATGAACGTGGATTCAGCATACTAACAATATCCTGACTAGAATCTGGAAAAGAGGAAATTATGCAAGAAGTCTTTCAGGTAAAAACCAAGGCAATTTACCTGATAATATAATAAAAATCTGCAAAACGTACATTAGACCTATAATAGAATACACATCTCCTGCCTGGATAAACATAATTACAGAAACTACAAAGAATGCAAAACTGAATTCTAACTTCAGCCTATAAAGTACCACGTGACACTTCATCCACGTTCATACACATGTATATAAACAAAGAGACAATATTTGTAAGACATTTGCATAATGCACTAAATTATTATAATAAAACTTGGCATAAAAATGATTTATTGTGTGATCTCGACAGATACCACATACACGATGAACATTGTCCAAAACACCTCTCTCCTATGAATTTATGTTTAAGAAATATAAGTCAAGCTGGCCACCATGCACTAGACACTTAAAACTAGTGTAATATTAATTGTTTTTTGTATTATTATAATTAGTTTATTTTTCTTTCTTTCTCTTTTCACGTTAAATATATATATATATATATATATATAAATAGATTTAAAAAAATAAAAAATAATCAAAATATATGTACAAAAGAAGAAAAAATAAAAAGGAGGCAACTCAAGACAATACATTGACATTGCCCTGAAAAGGACCGGAGTATTGTGTAATACTCTGGCCCAAAAGCACTACAACAACAACATATCAGTAGCCGACATGAAAGTTAGGGATGGAGGAAAACATCTTGTGCATCTGACCCTCCTGGGTATATAAAATTCAACATACCCAAATACCCACAAAGAAGAAGCGAAGCCTTTTAATTAATCAGTACTTTAGATAAAAATTATATTTAAAGTTGTTTTTGTAATGAAGCACAAAGCTACGCAATGGGCTATCTGTGCTCTACTCACCACGGGTATCGAAACCAGGTTTCTTGCGTGTTAAGTCTACAGACCTTCCACTGTTCTACTGGGGTACATATTTAAAGTATATACGTTTCATCGGGCAATGTCAGACATCGTTTTGTATCTGAAAGTAAATACTGTCACACATTCAGCCTCGTGTTACTTGATCACGTGACTACGACAGCTTGAATTACTCTACATATCAACGGGAGGGAGCTAGACTGTACTGTGTCTCTTGCGGGCACACTTACTATAATATTTAGGAAGTAGCCAGTTTCGTTAATATTGTAGTTACTTATGGTAGGATGCTAAGGTAGAGGCAACTTCGGAGGTAGCGTTAGCCTCTGTAAGTCCCCCATCCTTCCGTATTAATTTGAAACCACCATCACCTGGTTTTCATATTACACTACTAAATGCGGGATGGCCAGCACTTGTAGCCCTCGAGTTGCTTTGTGTGAAATTCAAACAAACTGAATCGGGGCCGGCACGTCGTGTTTTGCTGCCATGTGTAAAAGGTAACCGTTCCGCCCACTCGAATTCCTATTCTTCCGCCATTGTAGGAATTTCTACACGGTTACGCACTGAAGAACCTGCCACCCTGCACGTGCCGCATCCCCGGTCTCACCGTCCTTGAATGTTACATTATAATTATGTTTGAACGACAAATATTGAACTAAGATTGTAATTTTTCATGAACGTACATCTTAAGATAAAACGTAATATTTTTTTAAATATAAATACATACACAAAAGTTTTATTGTTTATTTCATGTTCGTGCTTGGATTTTACAGCATTGACTCGGAGAAATTTATGAAGTCTTCCCGAGGGTTTGGTTTGAGTTTAGCGCAAAACACGAGGGCTATCTGCGCTCGCTGTATTTAGTTTAGCAGTATTAGACTAGAGGGAAGGCAGTTAATCATCACCACCCACCGCTAACTCTTTTACCAACAAATAGTGGGATTTACCGTCACATTTTCACGCCCACACGGTTGAAAGGGTGAGCATCTTTGGTGTGACCGGGATTCGAACCCGCGACCCTCGGATTACAAGTCGAGTGCCTTAACTACCTGGCCATGCTGGGCCCTGGCTGAGGGAAAAGATAGTATGAAATACACTGTATAATCTTGTAACACATTAATGAAAATTAAATATGTAAAAAAGGAGAGTTTTGATATTGTTATAAGTTACAATACAGTACATGTTTATTACGTCATAATGTAGTTATACATAACGTATCATTTGATTTCTTTGACCCTAGTTATCCATTCCCCTAGGACATTTACCTTTACGTTTGTTTACTAAAAAGATTGCTATTTTACGAAATAGGTTATAAAAAGATACACAGCGATATTTTCTATCAACATATCAGATGACACTGTAAGATAAATCTTCCCTGTTTCATTGTGAATGGCCAACAGTGACGTGCGTAGTGCCTGTACACTGACAGTGATAGCACAACAAAATCGAATTAATGTTGTGCTCTCTCAGTCTCGTGACTTTTTTATCACCAAGCGTGAGCATGGAAAGTGATAAACAATTTGTTTTATTCACTTATCATTTCTGTTACTTTATGTCTAGACTCTTTCCTTCTTCAAATTCTGCAACATTTAAATTCACATATCGAGGATTATTTTGTACAGAAATATAATAGATTATAAACGGATGTTTGTTGTTTAAAACACTGAAATGTGATGCGTTTTAATAAAAGGAAAAAAAATTAATCCCAAAATCGAAATATACTGTTTACGATTCCTCAGACTTGTTAAAAATAATTTAAGTTTATAAATCTATAACTGAAACTTGCGATTAAATTTTCTGTGGAATAACCAAGTAAAGGTTATTCGATTTTTTTTTTGGAAATTCGCACAAAGCTACTCGAGGGCTATCTGTGCTAGCCGTCCCTAATTTTGCAGTGTAAGACTAGAGGGAAGGCAGCTAGTCATCACCACCCACCGCCAACTCTTGGGCTACTCTTTTACCAACGAATAGTGGGATTGACCGTAACGTTATACACCCCCACGGCTGGGAGGGCGAGCATGTTTAGCGCGACGCGCCCTCGGATTACGAGTGCACGCCTTAACGCGCTCGGCCATGCCAGGCCTAAGGTTATTCGAAGAGAAACAGTTTCACCCTGAAGTTGTAATTTTCACACCCCGCATCTTCTATTCTGGAGCAGTTTATTTATTTAGCTTTGTAGTTAAACTTACAACTGGCTACATTCATACTAATCGCGAAATTATTTTTGTTCATCAAGCAATACAGTTAAGTTGTTGGGAGTTTTAGTTATACCTGAACATAAAAATATGAGAAAAATTGGCCACAAAAATGTCGACTAACTGTTACAACTGCTCTGCGCACTTAAATTCAACGTCTCACTACACGCGGGTATTTACTGTGACAGCTGCTACCTAGTGTCAGTTTTTGAAACATTTTCACAATAATATTTGTAAATATACTATAACGTTGTTTTTGCTTCAAAATAAAGTATAATAATTAAATTCCCGATTTTTTAATATTTAACTAGTGTTTTCAACTTGTATATAATGCTGTTTTATTTAATACATTCACGACCAAAAATTTCACACGTATCCTTACCAATAAGAATACCCTTTCATTTATTCCACTCAAGACAGTAACATTGAAAAGATGAGATACCTTAAATGAATTTGTCCCCGGGCGCCATATTAACGACCAATTTGCCCAAAATTGAGCAGCTTTCATAAGGCTTAAGAAAATGTTATGCTTGACATCATATATTACCATATCAAAAATACTAAGCCTACAACATTCCCTGGGCTTTCAGTGTTTGATTGATTAAAATAACTGACATCTCTCTGTTGATGTGAAATTCAGTAATTTTGTGAACACTTAAGTTGAGGTTTGGTGGGGTACCAAATTCTGTTTTGCTTCCTGTATCAGACACCTTCACAAAGCCACTACACCCACGTACATCTCCAGTCAGATGTTGAATGAAACAGTAAATTAACAATAAACGTCTTACTTGTAAAGTTTACACTGTTTAACGTGCTTCTGAACTTTCACTCGTATGTTATTCAAATCAAAAACTTTTTCTTCACCCATTCTCCTGCATGTTATTCTGGTTTCTGGAACATTAACAAAATGCTCCATAAAACTGATAGAAAGCATTTCAAGAAAGTTTTCAAAACAGAATCTCAAATGAACACTATTTAGTCTTAGCTTAATTCTTTAACTACAGGGTGGCCCATAAGTCCCTTCCCATCCATATGTTATATTCAATAATACTAATGATGAGTTGAAGGCAGCTGTTACTGCAGTATTTGGAACAATAACCCCTGCTATGTTGAGGAAAATGTCTCACAGAACATGACATCGCATAATATTATGCAGCGAGAATGAGGGACAGCACACAGATACATAATATACATGGATGGGTAGGGACTTACGGGCTACCCTGTATAAAAGACTGACAAATTGTTGTATCACAAATCAACCATATTAACTGGAAAAAAAATCTTTGGGAAGAGTATTTCACCATTTAGTTACAGATTTGTAAATTAAGTTTCTTAACAAGTAACATCTTGTCTCAATAACCCTCTTTTGCACATCATAACTTATAAATAAAAGCACTTGTTTCTTGATAAGTGTTTTAATCTTGTATCTGAGTGCTCTTATTTACAGGTAAAAGTCTAAATAAACTATTGAATTATTTATGCTAATTATCACATTTAAGGACTGGCTGGTTTGAAATTTTTTGTTCAAAATTTATTTATTAATACTTTTAATTTAGTTGAGAGGATGGAAGAGTCAAGATGGACCAACAGGTCCCAAAACGTTACATTGAGAATATTGTTAGTTTTATGTGACTCGCATATAACTTATCAAAATATATTTCATTAAAATGTGTTTTTTATGCAATACACATGTAAGTTAGAAATTTAAAAAAAATACATTTTTTTTTTCAACATTTTCATAATTAGTCCAAAAGAGAGTTAATATTTAAGAATAAATGTGTGTCAAGCATTATGATTGTCCCCCATCCATTAAACTGAAGACACGGAGACAAAATAAAATCACCTGTGCTTATCACTCAAATATTTATCAAGCTTTTTCTTGAACTTACCATCTCCACCAGTTACTGATAAAGATGAAGTGTAACTCGACATTTGAATTAGTGAATTTGTGAAAGAGTTTAGCAAATGAATTAAAATTTAGTAAAACATTATTTTCACACTTCTCATCTTTCCACTTAAATTTGCACAAGTTAATAAAGATATAGTGAAACTGATATTACTTTAATGACCCACCATGAAAATGGATTTTATCAATATACAAATACTTAATTACACTAGATGACACAAGTACCTTTGTTTTGGAACTGGTTATCAATTATATTGTTAAAGCAACACTAGTTTGTTTGTTTTTTTCTGAAGAATATGGGGTCAAGCTAGAAATTGTGAAGGTCAAGAAAAAAATTCTTGACCATTGTTATGGAATGGAAATATAAAATTAAAATATTTGTCTGTATTTTAACTAAAATTATAAATAAAAAATAATGTTAAATTGTATTAAAAAACAAAGACTTGATATTTTTCTCTTGCCTCAGTCACATACAGTTATTAATAAAGTTGTCTACAAACACATTTTGTTGTCTCCTGTATTTTAATGTTCTATAACATGCTTTTACATAATTAACTAACACATCCTTATAAAAATTTCTTGGCTCGCTCAAGTCAAATACTTGTAACCTTGAACCAGCTCTGAGTAGAACCAGACATTTGATTCATGCCAACATCACTTCATCGCTTTCTTACCAAAACACAGTTCAAGTTTTCCATATTTTCTGAGTTCTTTACATTAATGTGCTTTCTTATAGCAAAACCACATTGGGCCATCTGCCGAGTCCACTGAGGTGAAATGAACCCCCGAGATCAGCATTGTAAATCCGTAGACTTATCGCTGTACCAGCAAAGGATTTTTACATTAACATACTAGAATTATACTTATAACAAAAACCCAAGATGGCAAAAAATATTTTTTTATATCTTGGTCATCCTTTATTAATATATCCAACTTTTACTTTAATATCTACAACATTTTACAAAAGTAAACGGTTCAGTAACAACAGTAGTGAGTGACCACAACTCATCTATAATACAGAATAAACACTGTAAACAAACAGCTACTCACAGCTGGACTAGAATTGGAGTACACCACAACAAGCAATGAACTTAAAGAAACAACCGGTCACTTTTCCCACTTGATAGACACAAAGTCATTCCTGCCAATGTTTAAGAAAAAGTTACAAAGTATTTCTTCCACCAACGGGAAGAAAGCAAAATTCCATGGCTCAAATGCCTCAGCAGACCAAAATTGTGAATATATTTTTTAACCAATAATTCCAGTTTTAATAGGCTATCATCAGCCATAGTAATAAGAAGACATCCAAAATCAATCTAGAAAATAAGTCATTTTTTATACAATAATCTGTTAGTTTTGAGAAATTATGCTGAAGAAATAAAACTACCTTAACACAGTTAACATTAAGTTATTACAATCAATTCATAAAAAAATCAGCTCTTTAAGTCCTATGAAGGTTTCTGGTTTTCTATGTAATTGTGTGTGTGTAACATCTTTAAACCTGCAAGTTTCCTTAACTGGTTATTACCACTTTATATAGGTTAGCTTATTTAAAACATTGGTTTCTGATGATATATATACTTGAAATAAGTAAATTCTTTGAGGTTTCACAATTAATCAAGATTAAATTAGTGATAGAAGTATTCAGTTTCTTGGCAAGTTTGCAATGAACCTGGCTAGATTTTTGTGAAAATAGTTAATTAATGACCACAAATTATTTCTGACAAAAATATCAGCCCAGCTGAACTTTCATAGAATTAATTTTCTCTGCCAAAGCCCTATTCATTATTCCACACTGACTCTGTACCATATCTAAAGCCATCTTGTTCTTTTGTTCAAAAGCAACCTTTGCAGCCTCGTCAAGAAGCCCAACCTTTATGTAGTATTTTACTTTATTGTCATCACGTACTTTACTCGCATATTTCTGGGCTTCATATTTGTTACCATTCTTTAAACACACATCAACGAAAGGTTCATATCCAACAGGAGACTTTTTACTTTTAGAAAATTTATCCAGTTCCAGCCAGTCTCCAGTTTCGGCCAGCACGGTTATTTTCAGCCACCAGAACCTCTTGTCTGGAACTTTAAATTCCTTTCGAAGTTCATCAGCTAACTTGTGGAGTTTATCAATCAGCAACTGCTGGATTGTCTGATGAAGGGAGAGATCTAAAAACTTTTGTTCGACGTACTTTTCTTCAAGTTTTGTCTGGTATTTTAAGAGCTTGATTTCATCTTCAGTTTGAGTTGCATTAAATTCATTTTTTGCCTTTCTGTACCCTTCAGAAGCAGACTTCAAGCAACTAATACGACGTTCTACACGAGCTGTTAGGTAACTTTCTAATACTCGACAGTTTGCTTCATTCCCATAATCATCTTCTTGATAAAACATGTCTCTCAGACGCTCCAAATCCTGTTCCTTACAGAACTTCAAGAACAGAGAATAGGCTTCAGGAAAGTTCCTGATGGTCATATGAAATTCACCTGCTGTCATCGTGTCTCTAAGATGAAGTATTACAGAATAAACCAAGTCTGAATCCCCACTCTCAATTGCTTTACTCATAGCTTGAGGATTTTGCTTCAGTTTCATTAGTAATGGAACTTGTTCTGAAGCTCGGGGTTCAAAGTCGAGAAGTTTTATTGCTAGCTGCGTGTGTCCATGTTCTACTGCTTCGGTAGCAATCTCAGAATAAGAAATTCCTGGGTCAAAACCCAGCTTGTTAGCTATCTGCTTAGCAACCTTGTCATCATCCAACTGAGTCTGTCTCACTTTGCTACATGCCCAGTGTTTCAGTATTCGGCTGGCTCCTTGCACATCTGGTACTTTGAGGTACTGACATATTCTAATGGCTAAACAGTACAGGCGGCGAAGTACCAAACGATCTAATAGCATAGGAATGGTTAAATATTCCAGCTGCATCCAACTCAGTGGCAACCCAACTGCATGGTCACGAATGGCATTTAACACCCTCAAATTCTGACAGACCTTGACAAATGTCTCTGAATCCATTTCTGGAACAAAGCACTTCCCAAAAGAAGCAGCCCTTAAGAGCATTTTCTGGGTAGTTGGTAAAGTCTCATGGGCTGCAGCCTGAATACACTGTTGCACTGCAATCTCTAACTGATCTTTCTCACGAATCATACGAATGTATTCATCTGCTTTGTGGCTCTTTCGCTGAAATTCCTTAGAAGCTTCCAAAAGCAGAGCACCAGGTGCCAAAGAACCAATACGAAATATTTCAGATACAGCATCTGGTACTTTCTGAAGAAATTCATGTGTCATATTTCCAATTATTCTAACTCCATCTAACTCTGGTATAAGAAAAACAGAAGTATCCATAACATAATTAATCCAATCTTTTTCCATACCGACTAGAAGCAGGATGTTTTGCCAGTAACCTATAACAGCAGCTGTACCACACCAAACAAGTTGCTGTGGACGGGACTTGCATTTGGTATCAAATTCAGAATACTTTTTCTCCAAGTCACTGGATCCCGTCCAGAGAGCACCAGTGTCAGAGAACAAAGCAATATGTTGTCCATCCCAAGAAACTGCAATTTCTATAATGGCATTGATTGGTGAATCAAAACTAGGGTTCATTTGTATGCAACGTCTCTCACTTTGGTCCAACCTGTAAAGCCATGCTTCACAAGCTACGTAAACTTTACTCTCACGATCGTCTACTACAACTGCCCAGCTACTAGGTGGTGCTTCAAGCCCAGGTATTTCTGCTAATCTTCTAACCCTGGGATCCTTAATATTATTTGTTAAAAAAATTCTGTACGATCCAGTTAATATAGCAATTCCTGTTCCATAATTTCCATTAAAAATTTTACATTCAAGAACCTTTGTATCTTTTGCTTCCTGACTCATGCTGAAAGCAGATTGATGATTGCCAAATAAATCGTACAATAGAACACTACCATCGTCTTGCACACATATAAGCTCCTCTGTTGACGACCATGCCATGTGAATTAGGCGGCCACTTTTCCATTTAAATGACGATATTGCCTGTCCACACGACGAAAAAATATATACAACTGGCTTTCCACTCACTTGGACTCGCTGTATTTGTTTATCATCACGTACAATAGCTATCGGTCCTCCAAACTGACCTGCAGCAACTATGTAGTCTGACAAGTTAAGTTGCTCGCCCCATTCGATAGAATAAAGTTCTATCCTTCTGTAATATTCTTTCTTGCCCAGTGGGCTCCATTCTGCCGTAAATAATGTCATTTAACGTCACTTACTGAAAAAAACCCTGTAAATGAAATAACAAAACTTTTTTTTTAAAAATTACACCACTATAACTACAACAACATCAACAATAATACCGTTGAGATTAGGTTTACCCCTTCTAAAATATAGACTGAGGCGACATCTTAAAGTATTAATTTAAACACACTGTTTTATTTTATATATAAACAACTGAAAACCTCTTATTATATTGTGATTTCAACGATGCGTTATTCTTTCATTACAACTATTTTTTTCAACATATGAGACATTAAGGGACAAAACAAATACAACAAAATTCAAATATATTCAGTTATAAACAATAGTGTTCAGGTTGAAAATCATTTCAGCAAACAAGCAGTGCTCGTTTTAAGTTACCAGTTTCCCATTCACTCAGTTTCATCGTAGCAAAGGGCGCTTGTCTACTTAGAGATATGCAAATAATTATCTGGGTGCGACGTTATGATGCTTTATCTATCTCTAATGTGACTCTCTGCTATTTATCGGGTTTAGATAAAAATATAAACTGAAGTACTTACATAGTAATAAACATTTACCATTATTATTTATTTATAATCAATGTAATTTTTCAGTAATATATCATTGCCATATCAGTAAAGTGCCTTTCATATGTGTAAATTTATATTTCTGCTTGTTTGTTTTTGGAATTGCGCGCGAAACTACACGAGAGCTATCTGCGCTTGTCGTCCCTAATTTAGCAGTGTAAGATTAGAGGAAAGGCAGCTGGTCATCACCACCCACCGCCAACTCTTAAGCTACTCTTTTATCAACGAAAAGTGGGATTGACCGTAACATTATTACGCTCCCAAGATTGAAAGGGCGAGCATGTTTGATGTGACGGGGATTCGAACCTGCGACTCTCATATTACGGGTCGCACGCCTTAACACGCTTGGTCATGCCGGGCCCCACATCTAACTGACTAATAAAGTGTCAATGCATTAAGATCATGCCAACTAAGATCAGGGAAAGTTCTATGATATAACTGCATTTAGTATATAACCAAGGAGCCTACATCCTTATTAATGTAATGGAAGTTTCCCTTGTGAATTAATTGTTTTGGCCATTGACTCTAGAAGCGTGAGTGTTTTCTTATAGTAAAGCTACGTCGGGATATCTGCCGAGTCCATCAAGGGGAGTCGAACTCCTGATTTTTAGCTTTGTAAATCCGTAGACT
This sequence comes from Carcinoscorpius rotundicauda, assembly GCA_011833715.1. Classification (NCBI taxonomy): domain Eukaryota; kingdom Metazoa; phylum Arthropoda; class Merostomata; order Xiphosura; family Limulidae; genus Carcinoscorpius; species Carcinoscorpius rotundicauda. Next base: position 124,185,369 of record CM022394.1, on the reverse strand, counting down.
TACTGCTGTACCAGCGGGGTACAACTCTAGAAACAAAATGACTTACATTGTAAGAATAAGTTCAATAGATTAAAAACAAAAAGTAATTTTCAGTACTTCTTTTTTTTCCCCAACAAACTTATCAAGGTCTAAAGAAACTTGGAAGAGTAATATAAATAGAAAAAATCACAGGAAGCGTTTATTACTTAATAAGTCAGATAAAGTATAGTCAAGTGACGAGAAATAAGGTTTAAATCAAGAGGATAATGTTTATTAATTTTTATTTATGATTAATAAATTATGATTCAGCAAAACTATTCCAGAGAGTTCTAATAATGTTTCTATAGTTCTCTCTTGTGATCAGCCTGGCAGAGCCAGGTGGTTATGGCACTCGGCTCGTAATTGAGGGTCGCGAGTTTCAAATCCCCGTCGCATCAAACATGCTCGGCCTTTCAGCAGTTGGGGCGTTATAATATGATGGTCAATACCACTATTCGTTGATAAAAGAGAAGCCCAAGAGTTGAGGTGCGTGGTGATAACTAGTTGCCTTCTCTCTAGTTTTACACTGCTAAATTAGGGACGGCTAGCGCAGACATCCCTTGAGTAGCTTTGCATGAAATTAAAAAAAAAAACGAACGAACCGCCCCCCAGTGGCTCAGCGGTATGTCTGCGGACTTACACGCTAAAATCCGGGTTTCGATACCCGTGGTGGGCAGAGCACAGATAGCCCATTGTGTAGCTTTGTGCTTAATTCAAAAACAAACAAACGAACGAACATCATGCCACACACACACAAACAAAAAGACATAACCAGCCATGAGTACCCTTACCCTAACGACTCAATAAATAGAATGTTGAAAATAGCAACAAAACGTGGATATTTGATAGTAAAGTTTTTATGTTAAGCGTCATAAGTTAGATACCACACTATTCATTGAATTATCTCACAGATATCATGGAGTGTTGCATTAATACAATAAATCATGTATATCTTGAGCCCGAGGCTAAGGAAGTAACAGAAGGTTTTTGGGTTTTTTTCTGTAGCTCTGGTGGTAAAAGTATAAAAAGGAAGAGAATTGGAAACTAATACGTATTGGATTGGTGCCAGAATATTTTATGCAAAAATGGCTGGTGGCGATTCAGAAAGCGATGTACGACAGCGAAAGACACGAGCAGTGTCATACCCGATCGCTGACGCCCTATGTCCTTCCACAGTGGTTTTTGAGGGTAAATGCCAGAATTGGTAACAATCGGTCACGCGATTTACCAGTTATTACCGGTCACAAACAAATAAACTTTTGGTAAATAATAATTTAGATTTATTATTAAACGACAATAGTATAATTCCAATTCAACATAAAATGATTATTGGATAATAACAAAGCATTGCATCAATTTAATGCTGTGCCATATCAATTTACCTATGGCTTGCGCTGTAGCTCTCTCTACAAAATCCTCAGCGCCATCCAGTATCAATAATTTTTTATCATTTTAATTCTAATGAGGTTTTATCATGAATTATCCATAAATAAATTCAACCACATGATATATAGAAAGGGTATGTAAATAGAAAAATAATAATTATTAACAGTAACTAAGTGCAACTGTCTCAAATGTTAATATTCAATATTCCAACATAAACCAATATATAAACATTAAAAATCATTATCTCAATCAGTGATGTCGAGAAACCCACTTGTTGAGATATAGATAAAATTATATATTCAAACATCTAACCCCGCCCTTACGTTGCGACACTCAGTTACACAACCCCTTCGAAACATGTGGTCAGCTTCCGGTCAGTTCCCTTTTTCTTTGTTAACCTGACGATGACCGAAAAAGGTCGAAACGTTGTTCGCACTTCTATTTAAAATATTTTCTCAACCCAAACGAGCCGTTTTTGCATATATAATATATAAAAATCATTATCTGCTTTTAAAACCTAGCCGTCAAATTAGCTGTTCATGCATCACATGATAGTTCACGTGATAATGCTTGATGTTCTGTAAGAGATAAGAAGGACACTACGAGATGAAAATCTTTGCTCAGTTTGTAATTGTATTTAGTGCAATAGTACATTTTAAAATTTATAAAACTACTGATATCGTCGAGTTAAAATTTTTCTACACCAGTGAAGACGAATTATCTAACAAAAACGTGCATTACCGTGTTAAGAAAGACGAATTTCAACCGTACTATCGAAAACCAAATTTTTCCGTCGTATGGAATATTCCTAGCGATAAATGTCGCACTTTTGGCTGTTTCCTAAATCTTAGTTATTATGCAATTATTTCGAATTTAAACGAAAGTTTTTCTGGTAATTCCATTAATATATTTTATGATCTTGGTTTATTTCCGTATATCGACGACAATAATCAATGGTTCAATGGAGGTCTTCCTCAAGTAAGATTTAAAATTTTAATTAAAAATTAAAATTAACTACGTCTGCTGGACGATATTTCCAAAATATTCTTTATTAGACGTTGATATGCGTGAATCTTATTTCAAAATGTCATTTTCACATTTTTAAAACAACACTAGAGTTACCTACACATAAATAATAAAGTAGAAATTGTACAGTTAAAATAAAGGAGCAACACCATTAGCGATCTTTTGAAAGTATTAGCTAAAGTGAAAAGATTTTTGACAGCTGTAAAGTTAAGCAATTTGCACATTCTAAGTTAAAACTTAAAAATATTTTACCTTGATGGTTATTTAGAACTGTGTATGTCTACCATGGCAAGTGTCGTCGAAGTTTATCGCATAATACCAAGGCTATAATGACTGTTTTATTAAATTCTAACACTTCATTTAAAGCAACATGGTTGAAGAGCAGTTAAAACAACAAATGTGTTTCAAATTAAAAAATAAGACTTAAAAAATTAGAGAAATTGATATAATATGTCATGCTTGTATTTCCATTGTGATTCATCTTTTTAACTGCAGCATGGCCAACTATAAATTTATTCTGTAACGTTATTATTAGCTAGGGAACTTAAGCCATCACCTCGAAAGAGTGAAAAGAGATGTGGAGGAAACAATTCCTAAACGAGACTTTCGTGGTCTTGGTGTCATTGACCAAGAGAAATGGCGACCTATATGGGAACGAGACTGGGACAAGATGGAAGTGTATCGTTCAGAATCAAGAAACCTAGTTCGTAAAGAACACCCAACATGGAACCCAGAAGATATTGAAAAAGAAGCAAAGCGTCAGTTTGAATTATCTGCCAGGTAATTATTTTGCCTCAAATTGAATATTTAGGCACGATCTAGTATTTTTTTCAATAATTTTATATGGTTTTCACTTAGATTAGGGGCCCGGCATGGCCAAACGTGTTAAGGTGTTCGACTTGTAATCCGATGGTCGCGAGTTCAAATCCCGGTGGCACCAAAATATACTCCTCTTTCAGCCGTGGGGGCGTTATAATGTTGCGAACAATGTTACTATTCGTTGGTAAAAGAATAGCTCAAGAGTTTGCAATGGGTGGTGATGACTAGCTGCCTTCCCTCTAGTCTTACACTGCTAAATTAGGAACGGCTAGCGCAGATAGCTCTCGAGTAGTTTTGCGCGAAATTCAGAAACACTTATATTAGGTTCCAAGATAAAAAAAAAAAAAAGAATTTCTTAAGTTAAAATTTAAAGTAAAGAATAAAAAAATCCAAGTCAAGCATTGTTTAAGTTATAACGAAATTTAAAAATCCATATAGTTTCGAAAAGAAGATATATTTTTCGTTATTTTTACAGAACACATACTATTTAACGTGCACATTACGTTTTTTTCTTCTTCTTTACTCTGTTTTTTCTGATGAATAGCACAATTTTATACGTTTCACTTTTTAGAGCATTCATGGAAACGACACTACAAGTAATAACAGCCTTGAGACCTCTGGGTTGGTGGGGTTATTATGGTTTTCCAGATTGTTATAATCACCATCCAGGTCAGAGAGACTGCTCTGTGAAAATAAGGGAAGAAAATGACAGGTGAAAGTTACACGGTAGTGTGGTACTAGTATTTAATATTTTTATATAAATATTTGTGATTCAAAAAAATAAAGCCATGCATGTGTGTATGTACATATAGTACTGAAAATAACTAGAAATGTATGGTAAGTTTTATTATTTATTCATTATTACAGAAAGTATAAAGCAAAAACAATTACCTTCTGTGTGCTGTAGAAACAACAGTAAAATTTGTTTTATACTCACAGTTTTTACACAGTTCCAAATTGTCTTTGTATTATAGTTATCTCTATAAAATATCTTAGTGCCACCCAGTATTAGCAATTTTGTGTCCTAGTGTGATTGTAAAAATGCATTGTTTCGAATGTCCTGTTATATCTTATAGTTAAGTCAAGATTGTGGTTGCTATTTAATCTAAGATTCCATATAATCCCATACAGCCTTAATAATGATCATATGAAGTCTCTGTTTTTGTAAGTGAAACCATGGTTGTAAGTTTTTTTGTTTGGTTTTTTCCATTTCAAAATTTTCACCATTTTGATGCATACTTGATATGTCAATCTAGCTGAAAGATGAATCCCTTCTCATAAGGACTTGTTTAAGATGTTATGTGATTATGGATAAGAAATTGCTTGCACTTCATCGTTGTCAGGGTGAGATGAAGATTTGTTTATATCAATCCCCCAGCGTGTTTCACTCTTCTATTTTCTGTTGTTGAACAAACCATCATTACTTCCACAAAATTTAAATTAACTTGTAAAAAGCATCCTCTTCCACCTTTTCTCATTCCACAGTTTAAACTCTTGAACTTATTTTAAATTTGTTTCTAAATGGTGGTTTTTTTCAGTTGCTAGATGTACACTGAGGCCTCTTGATGTTAACTTCTGTTTTGCAGTTTTTAGGTAATGTCCACATCTGTACTTACAGTTAGGTTATTAATGACATTGTTAGTACTTGTGATGTATTGCGTGGTGACTACTCCAAGTATTGTGACATTACATTTGAAGAAGTTTAGTTTTCTCCCATGATTATTTCCATTATTAGCTCCACTAATTCAACATACCCTCATCAGTTTCAGTACAGTTTCTACACAATCCTGAAATTTTGTATTAATCTGTCACACAGAGCAGCCTTCACCAGCCACAGCTTTTGACTTCTACGCCATTTTTTATGCAAGTATTTATCTTGTGGAAGTAAGGAATGCATTCAATACAATACTACTGGGAATGATTGCTTGTACGTATAAGCAGTAGGATTGTGTGCTACTGTCCAATGACAATGCAAACTATCCCTGCATGAATACACCAATCTGGTGAGGTTTATTCTCGTAATAGAAGGAAAGTGATGCCACAATATTCACATAGTATTACCTACATTATCGGTTTTCTTAACAATTTCCAGTACTATATGTATGTGCTTTATTAAATGAAAATAATTTTTTTTGTATTGTATTTATCATGTACTTTACAAGAGCAGACCTACCTGATTCATTGTAACTAGTTTTTTATTTGACATATTTTATAAAGCAAAAAACTTGCCTACACACACACACACACACACAGTTGTATAATTTTACTCTTTACAATATAATTTTGCAGGTTATCATGGTTATTTGAAGCAAGCAACGCTCTTTATCCATCAATCTACCTGTCACATACAGGCATGACACCAGATCAGAGAGCATTGTATGTTTATGGTCACCTTTCAGAGACTCAACGTGTCATGAAGTCTGTGAAACGTCAAATTATAGCTTATCCTTACATGAGGATATTTTACAGGGATTATGATCATGAGTACTGCTTGGTATGTACTAAGTATTTGTATTATAAAGTAAATTCTGATTTACGCTGTTATTTAAAACTTTGTATTCCTTCCTTTACTGGAAGACAATAGTTTACTCCTGTTCTCCATGGTAACGGATGGTTACCTTACAGAAGAAAAATTCCAGTTATACTCTGCAACACCTTTCTATACCTAGAAAGATAAAAACTACTTTTTAAAAAGTTTTTCTCTTGTATTATGCTCAGCTTCTCAATTTTGGAAGGTATGTAGTTTCAACTAACCTTCTAACACACTACTATCATCCTGTGTGTGTGCATGTGCAATTTAGTTTGAGTTTCAGGTTCAACCAACCTTCTAACATACTACTGTCATCCTGTGTGTGTGTGTGTGTGATTTAGTTTCAGTTTCAACCAATCTTCTAACATACTACTGTTATCCTGTGTATGTGATTTAGTTTGAGTTTCAGGTTCAACCAACCTTTTAACACACTACTATCATCTTGTATGTGTGCATGTGCAATTTAGTTTGAATTTCAGGTTAAACCAACCTTCTAACATACTACTGTTATCCTGTTTGTGCAATTTAGTTTGAGTTTCAGGTTCAACCAACCTTCTAACATACTACTATCATCCTGTGTGTGTGCATGTGCAATTTAGTTTGAGTTTCAGGTTCTACCAATCTTCTAACATACTACTGTCATCCTGTGTGTGTATGTGATTTAGTTTGAGTTTCAGGTACAACCAACCTTCCAACACACTGTCATCTTGTGTGTGTATGTGCGATTTAGTTTGATTTTTAATTTAACACGCATTTTCTTTACAACACATATCACTTTGAGAAATACTTCTTTATCTAGTAGAAACAAATATGCTTGTATTATTGCACGTGAATACTGAGTTAAATATCAGTTACTATACTGTGATGTGAGTGTAGTGTTAAGTTTTGCTTCAGTGTAAGTAAAACCAATCACATGTTTGGTTCACCTGACTTTTGTTAGCATCAGTTTAAAAAACACTTAGTATGAGAAATATTTACACTTTTGTAAGAAATAAAAACATTTTAAAATGATGTTGTGATAATTTATATGAAAATAAGATTCAAAATGTTTATTTTTAGCAAGTAACAGAATTAATGTTCTGTACTCTAAATATGTTTTTTATGTAACTTGTGTAGAGCTGACACCTAATGAATTATTTTTATATTGTTCAAAAAAACAAAACAAAAGGAACTTTTTATTTTGAGAACACAGTCGTAAACTGTATTACATGTTGAAATGTAATACTCCCATAAAGACACTACATAAATAAATGAATATATTTAGCCAGTTTCACGTATTTTTAAATATTTGTCCAAATTTATTCCCATGTTATATATCACAATAAACTAGCTTCTCTTTCTTTAATGTCCCCTGCTGATACAGCTTAAGTTTATAGATTTACAATGCTTGTTTGTTTGTTTTGGAATTTCGCACAAAGCTACTGAAGGGCTATCTGTGCTAGCCGTCCCTAATTTAGCAGTGTAAGACTAGAGGGAAGGCAGCTAGTCATCACCACCCACCGCCAACTCTTGGGCTACTCTTTTACCAACGAATAGTGGGATTGACTGTCACATTATACATCCCCACGGCTGGGAGGGCGAGCATGTTTAGCGCGACGCAGGCACGAACCTGCAACCCTTGGATTACGAGTTGCACGCCTTACGTGCTTGGCCATGCCGGGCCATTTACAGTGGTAACATCAGAGGTTGAGTTTCCTTCAGTGGACTCAGCAGATAGCCCAGTGTGGCTTTGCTGGAAGAAACATGCACACTTTTCTTTAACACATTTCCACAAAACAAAACACAAAAATAACAAAAACAATCAAAATAGTTCATAGTGAATATTATAACAAAAATTACGAATATGGTAGGAAATAGTTTTATTTTGTCATTGTACAACATTTAACAAATAACTGTGCTCATTAGATACCACGACATTTCATTTCAGACAGACCTGTTCAACACCATGGGACAAGCCTTCAAATTCAGTATGGATGGAGTGGTTATATGGGAAAAACAGGATGTAGTGTCTACTAAATCTGGATGCTTTCGACTTCAGCATTATGTTGAACAGTTCCTTGGCCCTTTGGCTAAATACTTGAGTAGTCTATAAGTATTGTGCTGCTTCACACTTATTAAATTCTATCAACTTTGAGAAAACTTGCAGTTATTAACAAATAATCGAACTTGGATTTGAGAGTTTTTAAGCTGCGATGAGTTTATATTGAAGGAAACTATAATATAGCATTTTAGTAAAGATACTCAAGCATTGTGATATCTGGTTTTACCAGTACCGAAACATCATCCTGAAACATTGCTTTAGCCAAGCAGTTCAAACTTTTAGATTCCTCTCGAGTGTTAATAGTAGTGCCTTTCATGTATAATCTTGCTAAATATAACACATTTTGGTTTTTATAACAGTGTTTGAAACCTGCTCCTCAAATTATCAAGTGTTACACAATGTTTTTGTGCAGAATGTGTACTTCTCATGCATCATTAACACATTATTATACAAAAACTCAAAGCACTAAAATGTATTTAACTAAAACTGCATTATGAATACTGTATTTAAATAAACCAGACAATGCTGTTGTTTGATTGGATAGACAAAATTAATTGATTTTGTCTTTGCACATCACATTACATCATGTATGATTCTATGACAAGGAATGAAATTAATAGGTATATAGAGTCTAATGTTCTTAAAAGTCAATGCAGCATGTAAAAAATTTAAAAGTATTGTTGTTACCATTCAATACTCAATAAATGAAAACTGCCATTTCCAGTTAGTATAAAAAGAAGTGTTTTGTTGGTGATTTATTTATTGGTGCAAAATTACACAGGCTATCATTTCAAAAGAGTTTTGTTTTGAATTTTGTGTTTGTGTGTGTGAAAGTAAGCATAAATTTTATTTAAAAGTTGATAAAAACCTTAAATGGAGTTTAAAAAGGTAAAAATACAATTTATCTAGACAATGTCATTGTTAGCAAAATTTTCCAATTCCTACACGAACCATAAGGCACTCAGCAAATTCCTACTGAAATGTTGGTAACAGGCTTAAAATCCAAATATAAAAAAAGCAAAACTGTCATAAAACTTGCAGAAGCTAGTTTGGCCAAGATCACAAAGAGCTTTTTCCTTTGGATTACACCAATGGTTAGGTTTATGGAAAAACTAAATAGAGATTGACAATAATGATAAATGAGTCAATGTTTTTTCAAAAAGAGCTAAGCATATTACTATAGATGGAACAATTGGTATATATTACTTCTGTGTGATTTAGAGCCAGAGAAATATTGGATACAACTCAGTAATTAGCACAGAATATGTAGAAAGATACTGTAAGCAACTACAGAGCCACAGCAAACTATGACAGATCCCACACTCACAAAATCTTGGGAAGTTCTTAAAGACACTTTAAAAGGTATTTGTTAAATACAAGTCTATACTTTGTCATAAATATATGATGTATCAAATGATTCAAAGAAAGCTTATGACTGGGAAATGGTAACAAGTCATGGTAAAATGAGTTAAACATCGTATTCTGCTGTAACATCCAAAATCAGACCAATCTCAATCAACTTTGCCTGGTACAAAGGCCAAATGTAGTAAAAGCAGATAGCCTGTTCCCAAAATGCTTAGTTCAAGGTACAAAGACTCACTGCTAAGTGGAAAGCCACGCCAGGGATAAGAGCTTTGCAGCATGCTGCAAAGAAAGTTGAAACTGCCCAAGATAACCTGGAAATTCATGGAATTGTATGTATAAACTCTTAACTAGAAAATTGGAAAGTTCTGTACAGAGCTTAAGCCTAAAAGAGTACTTGGTGTAAATTAAGATTTTGTATTTTTGTACCATGCATTTTATTTCATAGCCTAAAACTATTACAGGCTTTATTTTGTTTCAACCTTGGTTAATACTAGTTTTTAAAGTCATAGGGGACTATATAAAGTGAAACTATTATATCTAATACCAGTGTAAACAATTAGCAGTTTTACGTATTTCCAACCTATTTAAACCTCAACATGCAAATACATACTTATTACTTCCCTTAGAGTAAATTTAAGCCTAAACTAGTTTGACTAACACGAAGAGCAATGAAATAATGGGCATTTAATGCCAGTTGGAAAGCCTAGATACAAGACTTGAAAGTTGGTGACCTAATCTGAATAATTACTACAGTAGAAGAATGTTTTCTCATTAATTTCTTCTTTTATAGGTTTATGCAGTCCAAGCACTAGAAATATCTAGATATAGAAGGATGTGTGTTCATATTCAGTTTCACTCTAAGTCAACCACTTAACGTGTGTTCATAGTCAGTTTCAATCTAAGTCAACCACTTAACGTGTGTTCATAGTCAGTTTCAGTCTAAGTCAGCCACTTGATGTGTGTTCATAGTCAGTTTCAATCTAAGTCAGCCACTTGACGTGTGTTCATAGTCAGTTTCAGTCTAAGTCAGCCACTTGACGTGTGTTCATAGTCAGTTTCAGTCTAAGTCAGCCACTTGACGTGTGTTCATAGTCAGTTTCAGTCTAAGTCAGCTACTTGATGTGTGTTCATAGTCAGTTTCAATCTAAGTCAGCCACTTGACGTGTGTTCATAGTCAGTTTCAATCTAAGTCAGCCACTTGACGTGTGTTCATAGTCAGTTTCAATCTAAGTCAGCCACTTGATGTGTGTTCATAGTCAGTTTCAGTCTAAGTCAGCCACTTGACGTGTGTTCATAGTCAGTTTCAATCTAAGTCAGCCACTTGACGTGTGTTCATAGTCAGTTTCAATCTAAGCCAACCACTTGATGTGTGTTCATAGTCAGTTTCAATCTAAGTTAGCCTCTTAGATTCAAATATAGATCTACATACATGTAGGCCAGCCAATTTAAACAAAGTGTAGAGGAAAGAGGCTTTCGTTATTTGTTGAATTTTACACAAATCTACTCAAAGTTTCCATAATTCTGAAGTGACAGACCAGACAGAGTGAAGGCAATTAGTGAAACCCCCACAACCAACTCGTGGACTACTGTAACCAAATAATAGGATTTAACTGTCAGCCTCAGTACAGCCCCAAAGTGCAAAGTGAGATTGTTTTGGGAAAGGATAACATGGTGCAAACATTGCATCCACAGTCAGGCATGTTCATCAGTGAAAGGGTGATAGTGGATACCAGTAATAAAGTTTACCATAATAATGCTGGGCATTGATTATAAACGTTCATGTATTTGAAAAAGGAAAAAAAAACACAAAAAACTAAGCAATAACTGGACAAAAAATTTTTCCACCACCTATAAATTTTAATGACTGTGTCCAGGTGGCACCAAAGTTAATTTCATATTCAGCACAATTCTACATGATTTTTGAATTAAAAACAATCAAAATATCTTTTTTTTTTTTAATTAACTGTCTTCACAATTTTACCATTTTTATGTATCTAAAATAATTACTGCATACTTTGTATATTAACCAATTAAAATTTATAGTGCTCTAACAACTTATATTTTGCAGTTTTTACTCAAGTTAAAATGTTATTTCAAATTCAAAATTTATAAGAAAATGACTTATTTTAATTTAGAAAATTCATTATCTTGCTCTTTTTCTTAATCTTGAAGTAACGTAACTCGTAGAAAGCTTTACTTGAAGCTACAACTCTTAACCAATCACATAGACTGTTCTTTTTCAGACATTTCTTTGTCAAATATTTAAGATATCTGGAAACAAAAAAAAAAAAAGGAAAATAAATGTTGTAAGATGTACATTACAAACACATGGATGTAATGGAATAAACCAGTCTATTGAAATTCCTAATTTGTTCCCATTCCAAGATAAATTTGTCAGTTTTCTTAAAAGATGTAACATAGATTTCACAAACCCCAAACATTTGTAAAAATATACTGCTGTTATTAAAGGAGAAAAAAATGGAATAATTATTCAGAGACGTGAGATTCGTACTGTCAAACAGACTCGTACAATGTACAGAGGACTGAAGCACTGGACTGAAAAATTCTTTAAACAAAAGTTTTGTCCTGAAAAATTAAAAGAAATTATTAATTTTTTGACATAAATGTGTTCATGTAATCCTGTTTCAATGTGTATATAACAAAATTTTATGTTAAGTTTTATCTTTCACCAACTGATATGACTAATTTGGAATAATTAAGGAAACTTTAACAGTTATTTCTTGACATTTTTGTATCATGTCAAAATAATAAATGACACAAAACATTAAAATAATTATACAATGTTACGTTCTACCTTTTAATGTGTGGTTTGTGGGGCTGGAAGGAGGAAATACATTTTTCTGCCAAAAAATTTAACACCCTTACTGTTTAGTATTTTAAAAAATTGTCAAATTTGCTAATTGTATGGAAGGTAATGTACATCCAATTAAATTAATTTTCTCACTTATAATTGAGTTGACGAAATTTGTGTTTGTTTGTTTGTTTTTGACAAAGCTACATTCTTTAATTACAATGTTACTCTGATTATTGTTGTGTGCTTATTAAGAAAAATAAGACTGAACACAATGAAAACGATTAGTTTAAATCATGTACTACCATTATTTTACCCAATTTCCTTATAATGAATTTACTAATATAATTTAGATAAAATTTGTGAAACATATTTTTAGTAAAGTAGTAGCTCCATACATGTTTATATATTATGTATTACCATACAAAACGTTAAAATTATGTAATAAAGTGGTACATTAGTGCTTTCTGCCTCTCTCTGCAATTGGTATTAACTTTTGAACTATTAAATAATTCCGATTTAAATTAACTATAAAATATTTGAAGCACCTGAAGAATTTCAAAATAGTCTTGGATTATGAAACAAAAATTTACAAAAATACGTTTGAACCAAAAATCGAATTTGGAACTACGTGGCACATCTTTGACATTTTTTATTAAACAAAATACTTACATATTTTTCTGCAAACTGTGATGAATCTGCTAATTTGAAAGTCTGTTCTGATGTGTAGTTACCAGTGTAATTCATTCAGTTGGAAAACAAGGTTGTATAGCACTTGAACTCAAACATTACTTGTTTTCAGGTTTTCAAATTCTGAAAAGAGGTGAAATCAGCTTTTATATTTTTAATCAGATTTATCATTATAAGTAGTTGAATGAATAATACTTCTTGCATTTCCTATTCATTTTATTTTACCTAAGAGTTGTGTAAAATGCCAAAAATGGAAATTATGGCACTGATATTGAGAAACCTGTATATAGTTCCCTTTTTATTTTTTTCTATTTTATTACGAAAACACAATGATATATTCCATAAAATATATTATACAAGTTCTTTTCTTAGGCAGCAAATTATTGTCACTTTTAGTGTTTTTCTTTTCTTTTTAATGTTTAAAGTATGCTGTAATGTTGTGGTAAACTGTTACATTTACCCCTTTCTTGCTTCTTTGTTTTGTTTTTTGGAATTAAGCACAAAGCTACACAATGGGCTATCTGTGCTCTGCCCACCACGGGTATCGAAACCCGGATTTTAGCGTGTAAGTCCGCAGACATACCGCTGAGCCACTGGGGGGCTTCTAACTTTTTAATTGATAATTGTAATATATATACACTGCTGGCCAAAATCTTAAGACCAATGAACACAAATAAAAACAATGCATTTTGTGTTGTTAGACTCAACCACTTATTTGAGTACAGCCTCAAAAGATGAAAATAAGAAAAGGGGAAATAAAAAACAAAACATTTTTGCATTTAATAGGGATTATGTGAACACTTTGAAATTAGCCCTAAAGCCCTAAACAGGGTACGAAATGTCCAACAAGAAGTCTCAGTAGTGAGTTGCATGGCCGTCATTGCGAATAACTTCAAACATTTGCTTTAGCATGGTCGATATAAGTGTTCGCAGAAGGCTGGCTGGAATGTTATTCTAAGTGGTGGAGATGGTTTCACGAAGATCATGCACTGTTTTGAATTGACATCCATTTCTATAGACTTCCCTTGGCATCCACCCCAAATATTTTCAATCGGGTTCAATTCGGGCAAACATTGCTGGATGGTCCAAAAGAATCACGTTATTTGCCATGAAAAGGTCCTTTGTTCTGCGGGCATTGTGGACTGCAGCATTGTCCTGCTGAAAGATCCAGTCATTTCCACATAAGCAAGGGCTTTCAGTCAATAAGGATGCTCTCTCCAACATGCCAATGTAGCCAGCTGCTGTTTAACGCCCCTGTATAACCTGAAGCTCCATTGTTCCATGGAAGGAGAAAGCACCCCAGATCATGATGGAACCATCTCCACTGTGTCGTATAGAAAATGTCTCCAGTGGGATATCCTTATCGTATCAGTAACGTTGGAAGTCATCTGGACAATTCAGGTTAATTTTTTTCTCATCAGAGAACTAAACCTTCTTCCTCTTTTCTACGTCCCATGTTTGGTGCTTCTCAACAAAGTGTTCTTTGAAGACGTTTACAGTTTTTAAAGCCTTTCTCTCGAAGATGCCGTCTTATTGTTCTTGAGCTGCATTCTGCGTCTGTTAGGACCTGATTCTGGTTCGACGATCGGCTGGTGTTTTGCCAGACAACCCGTCGAATCCTCCTGCTCAACGCCGGCGAAAATTTCTTGGGCCGACCACTCAAAATTTTCGTTTCGTTTCCCTCAGAATCTTTAAGAAATTTGCAACAGCAGTTTTACTATGCCCAATCTCACCAGCAATGACACGTTGAGAGAGGTCTTGCTTTTGCAGCTCGACAGTTCTGTCACGTTCAAACTCTGTCAGCTTTTTAGCCTTTGCCATGTTGTTACCCAATATAACACAGGAGATGTCAGTGGGAGATGTTAACGTCATGCTTGAACACAAAGGACTAGATTTCGTTATGTGTTTACCGATTAACGCTTCGTTTCAGTATGGTCATAAACTTTTGACAAGCTAGTATTTAGGCTAATTTCACAGTGTCCACATTTTCCCTATTAAATGCGAAAAAAGTTTCTTATTTTTATTTTCGAAGCTCTATTCAAATAAGTGGTTGAGTCTAACAACGCAAAATGCATGTTTTTTTCTTATGTTCATTGACCTTAAGATTTTGGCTAGCGGTGTATTTCGAAAGTACGTGGCCTAACAGTATGTTTATTTTAAGGGAGAGTGGTTGAATGGTGCCTATATGCTTGGTATGTTTTGTTAAATTAGTGGTTTCAGTGTAAATTTTAAAGCGTGAGTGTAAACGATGTAATAGATCTAAATATTTCATAAACTTATTAGCACATAAAATAGTACAAGTTGTGTTAAATTCCATCATGCACCTGGCTTTTCAGTCTCAGAAGAATGACTCACCCAATTTCAAGTATTTTGTGTTTTAAATTAACATACACAGTTTTGATAACAGCTATAAACATTTATAAACTATACTCTGTGAGTAATTAAAGTGTAAAATGGCCGAATTATCTTACCATGACATTAAACTAAAATACAACCTTAACTCAAGCACGTTTTCAGCTAATGATCATGATTAAATGAACTTATACGAGGCGTGATCAAAAAGTTATAAGACTTGTTCCGAAGAATAATATACATACATTAGTATTATATGCTATCCCCTTTAAAGTGATCTTTCCCAGCTGATGACACTTGTGTCCAACGTTCCTCCCATTTTGAATGAATCACATAAATTTATTCAAATTTGGTTTTGTTTGTTTTTGGCACAAAGCTAAATAACGGACTATCTACGCTCTGTCCACTGCATAAACAACGCTATGCATGGTACATAAAAGAAAGTTTGTTGAAAAGAAATACAATATATAAATAATTTTATTTTAGATACACATCTAATAAATGTTTGTTTGTTTTTGGAAATTCGCACAAAGCTACTCGAGGGCTATCTGTGCTAGCCGTCCCTAATTTTGCAGTGTAAGACTAGAGGGAAGGCAGCTAGTCATCACCACCCACCCCCAACTCTTGGGCTACTCTTTTACCAACGAATAGTGGGATTGACCGTCACATTATACACCCCCACGGCTGGGAGGGCGAGCATGTTCAGCGCGAAGCGGGCGCGCACTCGCGACCCTCGGATTACGAGTGCACGCCTTAACCCGCTCGGCCATGCCAGGCCTCTAATAAATTAATTTTGATTTTTAAGAAGTATAGTGTGCATTTCAAAAGCTGCAAAATTAAAATTGTTAAGGTAGAAAATGAAGAAGTAGAATAAAAACAGTGAAAGATGAACATTTTGTGTCTCTTTTTTTTTTTTAAATAGAAAGGCACATTAGGCATTTGCTTCGTCCGCTTTGGTGAATCAAACCCTGGTTTTAGCGTTGGAAAGCTACCGACGTAAAGCTGTTCCATTTGAGAATAGTATATATTGAGAGTTCATATTAACCATTGGAATTACTAGAATTTTTTGTGTGAGAACAGAAGGATTAAAGAGTTGATTAAGAGGAGGAGTACAGAAGTGGGTCAAGTTTTATAAAAAACAAAATAAATATGCTTTTTTTGCCTTTACTAAGTGACTAGTTTTTCCTTTTAATTATCGTCCACTCCCCTTGTAAAGTTGAAGCTACATCGTGTTCTCTTTGCAGGGCTTTCCGAAGATCTAATGCTATTTCAAACTATAATTAAATCCACCCCTGGTTTAAATCTGATTGAAGATACTTCATTTGATTTGAGGTCCATTGTATGGATATGGCGTCCATCCAAAAATAACACTTTCATGTCAGTTGGTGCTATAAAGTCGGGAGAATTTGAAAATCCTCAAAGACCTAAACCTTGACAGTTTGGATGAGAATCATAGCTCTCCATTGGGGATCTTCTCCACACGCCATCGTGATGGACATGCCTTTTATCTATTCAATAATTGGCTATCGCCACCGTGAGACAAGCACAATGTTCTTCGGATCTAATACATAACGTTCCCCCAACGCTGGTACAGCACTAAGTCTACGGATTTACAACGCTAAAATCAGGAGTTCGGTTCCCGTTGGTTGGCTCAACTGATAGTCCGATGTGGCTTTGCTATAAGAAAAACACATCTAAAACATAACACTAAAAATACCGAAATTTATAGAACTATTTTACAAAACAACAGAGGACGCTACACTCCATACTTGTCCTATACGTTCTAACACAGAATCAACAGATAGTCATGATGTAAGATGTTATTGAGCAAATTTTGAAACTGTTCCTTACCTGGCTCATGTATTATTGGTCTTTGTTACTGCACGAAGAGGGTTGGATTTGGAGATATCGTGAAGGTGATAATGTAAGTAAAGATATCTTAACATTTTCAAATAAAAGTTTAATTTTTTATTGTAAATTAATACGTATAATCTGCAATGTCGGTGTCATACTCGTACTAGTGTGTGAGAATCAAAGTCATTCGAAGCAGCGTTATCGTACAGATCATATAATATAAACTGAAATCAAGTATTCTCAGTATATTTTGACCATCCGATATAACCATGCAGTGATAATGAAATGTGAGCTTTTCCTGGGATTAAATTTTCCTGTTAAGTTATTTATTAGTTAAGGTTAGTTAGAATATGGTGAACATGGGCTCGGCAAGGTTTAGTGTTCTTTTGAAAATTAATCCTATAGCTTCAGTCTTTTGATTCCAATTTGTACTTATGGGATGGATGTGGTTAATACTTTATTTGCATTTTCAGCATTAGGTTTTAAGACTTAATTATGTGCCATACAGAAGAATAAATAAACTGTTAAATTACACTGGTGGTATTTGGAGAAATATTATTTAATTGGTTATTAAGGAAGCTTGTTGAGTGTGAACAAGGAATTTAATTTTTAGTAATGAACTTCAGTCAGACTGGACTATTGTTCCAAGTGCCATAGGGGTATAGCTAATGCATTAGTAGAGTTTACCGATAACATTAAACTTCTGGTTATTCCTAACTCAGTACCTGTCTTGAGGATGTTGAAGTTCTGCTGAATGATTTGGATTAGTTTTGGTAATTAATTTAGGATATAATTTGAATCATGTATTTACACTTTTACAGTTGCAATGTGACTGAAGAAAGATCTTGGTATAGTGTTACTAAATCCCTAAAGCCACTAAACTCACGTTCTCTCTTGATTAGGAAAACTAATAAAATTCAAGGATGTATTTATAAATTATAGGCATACTTATTACAAGTCAAAAGAGATAATATTCTCTCTGTACAAATCACTAGTTATACTTTACTTGGTATGTGTTGTTTTTGTCTGCTGGAAAAGATTTAGAGGCAGACTGCCGCTATATTGAAGAATATTTTTGAAAATCGTACAACAAGCCATGAGAAACAGAGAAAGTTCAAGATTATTTTCTTAAATTTCAGACATGCATTAAGAGCCACTAATTTTTTAAACATTGTTTACATTTGCTGACAATATTAAAGTCTTGGGTGTTGCAGACTGTGAAGACTGACTTTAGTTGATTCTAGGCCTCTTGCCAACAGGAAAAGCTCTAAGTTAAAGATGTACCTTGACTTTGCTTTAGCCTAATTCACATCTCATCCATCAATAGTGTCTACGGATTGGTCCTGTGCCAGAGAATGCACCATTTTCTGTGAATTATCTGCGTAAGATAATTTTTAATGCCTTTTTGCATCTTCTGCAAGTTCTGCTATGGTCTCATTCTTCCTTCTCATCACTTTGCTTTGGAAACTTTTTTTCTGATGTATCACTACAGATCAGTTTGTTAAGACAGCCACTAATGCCTGATGGGTTTTATGGCTCTCAGTGGTAAGATTGCTTATTGTTGAAGCTTGTTTAAATGGGCAGCAAAAGGGAAGACTTATTTATCACTGTTCCATCCATTCAGTTTTGAAGTCATTCGAAACTGAGCCTGACATATTTTCAACAAAGTTTTCTCATTATGACTTGCTTGTTTCTCAACTGGGTACATTGTTGAACTAGCCACTTAAGTTATGAAGGTTCTACTGTATTAGTTGACAAAGTACTAATAGTGACAGATTTAGACCAGATTGGTTCTCCTTTCTTGTATCTTATAGTTAATGGATTTTTATTTGAAATTTCGGTGCAGATGTAGAGAACTATGTTTCTGGTTTTATCTCTGCATTGTCTAATTCTTATCATATGTTTTAATCTGTTTGTTCTTATCTTCTTTGTTGATTTTGCCATTATCTTCATGATCTTCCATCGTATCTTTCATACTTTGTTCATATTATTCCACATTTTGCCATACTGGCTTACTGAGAAGAAAGTTGGGGAACTTCCTACATATTTTTAATGGTAACTTCACAGTCATAGTGACCAGTTTCTTCATGAAATCACCACAAAATGGTTTTTGGATTTGGATTAAAGGAATGCATATGTACTGGTAAAACATTATTCTGGATATTTTGGGAGTGTTAATTATTTGGGTGTCCAGTGGTAGCTTACATGCTACTTTTAACAGCTCTCAAAGATATAATTGGACTCTCCAAAGGCAGATAATGCTATTGGTAATGGATATAACATGAAATTAACTGAAACTATTATATTTTTGGCAAGAGGCCAAAGAATATTACTAGCCCAAATGTGAAACAACAGTAATGTATAGTTTCTGAAATCTTACACAGTTAACAATAGCTTCACATCAGAGTGTGTCAATGCAGATATATAAGAATAAAATAACTTGCATTACATAAAATTAACAGTAGTTTCACAGCATCTGGTAGTCGTTAAACTTGATTTACAGTCTGTAAGATTTTGTCCTTTTAGTTATTCATAATGTATAAAATATACCTATATATGCTACTTTGTTATAATTTTATACTGTGTTATTCATATATATCACCATTTCATACCTAGTAGCAATATCAGGGTAATTAAAGGCTTCCTTGCTAAGATGTTGAATTACAACCAACATGTCAGAGTGATAATAGAAATTTGTATTTTAAATTAAGACTTTTCTGTAATGTTGTGGTTGCACTACAGGCCTATTCAGTTCTGTTTCTGTTGTCAGCACTTGAACTAATTTAATTTTTTGACCATGGTATGTAGGTAATTTCTGAAGATAATACTTTTTAAATAAAGAACTAATCTCATAAATTTTATCAGTATGTTTTATCAAATCAAATATCTGTACAGCCTAAAGGTAGATAGTAAGAATTCCTTTATCTGTACCTCTCTCTATTTTTTTTAAGGATTTTTAGGAAAGAATATATAATACTGTGACTGTAACCTCAGAGTTGGTAGTTTTAAATCTTGCAAAAATAGAAACAGCTGTTGCAGAATGTTTTCTTAAGGAAAGTTCTGATATGTAAGGTTTCCAAATGTTTTTAGAACACACTCAAAGAAGACAGGAATTTCTAAACCTTAATAATATGAAGAAGTTATAGTATTATCGGTAATGTATGGAGTTTTAACCCTAAATTGACGAACTAGTTCTAATTTTTTTATCACTGGTGGGGCCACCTAATATTCCCTACAGGTTGTTTTATGTTTGATGAAATTGTGGATTTCCTGTTTAAAATTCTTAAGGGATCCCAAATTAATTAATTGTAATATTGATGGTAGTTTTTGTGTAAATTGTTTTGTGATTTGTATATTAATAGGTTCTTTGAAGTCCACAATGTTAGGCACCCCTCCCAAAAGCAGGTTTAAAAAGCCAGTGATTAGGATTATGGATTAACCGAGTACACATGAGGTGATATGGTTCTGTAACTGATATGAAGTTAGGCTGATGGACGTACTTTTTACAGAAATAAAATATTTCAAACAGTATAAACAAACACACGTATCTTGTTGATTAATGTCTTGTATAACCTTGAAAAAACTTGCCATGGATGACATGAATTGCAACAATGACACACGCACAAAAACATCTGAAGTGTGTAAGAACTAGTTCCAAAATGTGGGAAAAACAAAATCTTCGATCATCAGGAAATGGCAAGACGGACAGTACATTAAGGATGTGCACACATTTTCCTTGAAGAACATTGTATGCCTGGTGATAATTATGTCAGGAAATTTCATTCAAGAGTGTTTAAAGAAAATTACCTCTTTCTTTCTGTAATCATGCACACAGGAAATACAGTTGTAAACAATGAATTACTTAGGTAGTGGATTTAAGTTTTATTTTTCATTGTAACTTCACGTGTGATCCTTTTCTACTAGTCTGAGAACTTTAAGTGATTATGATATTGCATACTTGGCCAATTGTTGGTAATCAAGGGTATCCAAGCATACACTGAGTGGTATCACACAGTATAAAATGCTTAACTGTTTTCATCTGAGTGTCAGTTTCCTTCAGCACAATTGAAACATAACTCATTAGACAGATCTCTGGAACTTCATCTTTCTCAGGTATGTTGCACAAATAATTAGATGAAACTTTTTACTGTAAAATTTATTGCTCTTGCCCAATGTGGTTGAAGAAACAAGTTCATTCTTTGCAGTGTTTTAACAGTCTCGTTCTTACATCATGCAAAGCAGTGGGTGATCTGCTTCAAGTGACCTGCAGTTTTAGCTTATTTGTGTCATATTATACACAGCAACTCAGCATTATTCAACACTAGAATCTTAATTTATGAAGCACATTTTGAGGTTTACTTTGTTGCAACATGATGACGCCACTGTAGTTGGTATGATAAGAACTTTGAACCCGGTTGAAGAACGTAAGATTACTCTGCAAATATTTGGTGCTGTGATTGTTTGATGTGAGCTGACATATTTTGGTATTGAGCTCTGTGTGCGTTTGGCTACTTCTGTGAAAAAAACTCTCTCTTTACTTTCAATAAACTTTGTGAGCAGTTCTTCCAACTAAATAGGTGTTTACATGTAATGAAAATCTCAGTAGATCACAATGTGTATCTTATGATCTGCTAACCTCTTCTGTGTCTTTTTATGAAATGAGTTTAAAATTTATGTTTTGTGTTTAGATCTGTCTTGGTATATACTTGTGTAGTAATGAGAAGTTCTTTTATGGTCTGTTGTAATATTTTTGTAGAAAATATGTTTGATAAATAAATGTTACATATCTAGATATGTACTATTTTAATGAAACTACAGTAAATGATAAAAATGCTTTTTCTTTGATCATGCTACATAATTCAGAATAAATCTAACGTAAATCACCATAAACAATATTTTCAATGCATCCAGAGAACACTGATTGTGTTATGTATCTGCCTGGACCTCTAAATCACCATTTTAAGTCATATATAAGTGATGGAAGACAATTGACTGGAAGGTGTCAATTAGTGTACATAAATAGTAACAATGCTTGATTGTTATCAGAGTAGATTTTTTTTTATAATATCTTTAAAGAAATATTATTTCTACAAAAAAGCATTTAACTACTGAAACCAAAACTCAATTCAGATAGTTTACAGTCTCACATACTTGTAAATTTTTTGTATGATCTGTTGTTTCGCTTCATATTTTGAAATTTTATTAACTTTCCATGACATGTTTTTTTTTTTCTGGTTCAAGTTACAAGATAAAAGTAAATGTAGGCTTACCTAATGATGACATTGATGTAGTAATGTTATCACAGAATGTAAGAATGACTTAATTTCTGTAATGACTACAAATGTTGATTACTGAGAAAAAACATTTAAAACATAAGAAAAAACTTGTAGGTTATGACCATTTTTGTGGACTTGTGTGTAGAATCATAGAATATAGGTAGAATGTCTACAGCGATTTCTCTGTCATCAAAAGTACGCCCATCCCAATGGTAGCAATACCCCATCAACCCAAAGAAAATAAATTTGATTTACATCTGACATTTTGAATTAAGTTTGTAAATAAATAATAATTCTAATTTTCCTTCTTTGGTACCAATCTACCTAATCTGATCAAAAGCTCTGAAAATGAACCCCTATGTGTATGTGATTGTTAATTTGCTTTCAGAAAAAAAAAAATTTACCTTATTTGTTTATTACATTGAAGCAATGAGCTGTGTTATTCAAGCCTATTTGGCTGTAACTGCTCTAAATTGTTTTTCTAAAAGGTTTAAAAATGACGTTTGTGTAATAGGATCAACCAACAATTAAAAGCAATACAATGTTAAAATCTCGTACGACATATAATTTTTAAAACAGGGACTTGCCCTTTTTAGTGCATGTCTGTTTTCAGTAAGTATTTACTGTGTAAGGTTTTATTGCTTTTAATTGTCAATAAATTTCTATTTTTTCAGGCTATATCCAAGGTGTAACATTGCACTTTCTGATAACACTCTGATTATTCAGCTTTGTATTAGTTAAGTTTGTCCATGTCGTCGGTGCTATGCTTTTACTGTGTTGGGTTTCAGTTAAATAATATCTAGTAAGACAAGTTTGATATTCTCTCTCTAATTTTTAAATTGTTTTAAACTGAGACTTCCAAATGAGGTAAATGTGTGAAGTGCAAAACTTGTCTCTCTCCATTTGTGTGCATCTTTACATGATCTTTGTCATCAGTTTTTCAAATTTGTTTGCTAGGATTTCCATTTAAAACAGTTAATGTGACAAAAATGTACTTAGAGAGGCTTTAAATTAAAAAAAAAAGAACAACAACAACAAAATAAGTATTTTATCTATGTAGCTAAATTCTAAATAGGTCACAATATGTATCTTGTATATGTTAACTCTTTCTGTGTCAGATTGTTTTTTTTTGGAAACGAGTTAAGATTTAAGTTTTCTATTTAGTTTTTTTTCTTAGTCTATACTTGTGTATAAATGAAAAGTTATTTTCTGATTTTTTTGTCATATTTATGCACAGAATGTGTTTTAAATAAATGTTACACATCTGTAATGAAACTTCAGTAACAGATAGGAATGTTGTTTATTTTGTTTATGTTGCATCAGAATCAAACTGAAAGAAATCACCATAAACAGAACACTCATTGTAATAAATAATAAAATGCAGATATGTTTGGAGAAACAATTAAAAATATAAGAAATGGGTTGTCCAAATGAATTTGGGCAAATATGTTTGGAAATGTTGAGGATGCTTGAATTGTCTTGTGCAAATCACAGATTAGTTAAATAATGTTTTATAGTGGGTTAATTAATATTTTTGAGTAGGTTGAGTAAGGATTTCAGGTTTTACGGTTTCTCGGGTGTAATTTCCTGTTTGTTGTAGTCACATGTAAAAGTTGATATTTTACTGAAAATCATTAAAATTCTACAATTGTTGTTCATGCTGTCATCCAAGTTTTGTGTTTTTCAGTAACTATCTTAACCAATTCTGTTTAGAGTTCAGTTAATTTGTCAATTAAACATAAAGTGTATATTAATAAAATAAAATAGAACAAGAGAATCCAGTTATACAGGAAGCTATCTTTAGTAATAGCAGTCTGGTATGATTGTGTTTGTTATTTTCAGTCAAGGAAACTTTTCTGTAATTTGTGCCAAACATTGTTTTTACACTGATTGTCACTCATCCATTGTGACGGTTTTCATTCAAGATGCACGTGAAACTTTTATGAAGACATCTCATAGGTAATACCAACTGTTAACCCTGTTGTTTCCTGCATAGGTTATGGGTGAAACTTGAATTGAATACCCTGATATTTTATACGTAATACCAACTGTTTACCATAGTATTTCCCAGTGTTTGTTATTTAGGTGCTCTTGAGTATTTATCGAGTATCTTCCCAAAAACTTTTATCTTACAACATACTATATTTGAATAAATATTTAATTATTTTGTGTAGAAAGTGCTCACCGGTAGTTGAATAATATAGGGTTTTGTTTCCTTTATTATTATTTATTGATATTGCTATCACAAAATTGTGGGTTCTTATATAATTCAGTAAAATTTTTTGCTTGATTTTATCATTTGAAACAGTTATTTAAGTTAAGACTTCCAGAAAAGGTTATTCAAATGATGGGTTCACAAGCTGGAAGTCTTTTATTGAATGTGTCCTGACTGCACATTAAAATGTAGAAATGAATCATATCTTGGTACTATATTTGGAAAAATCAATTTTAAGTTATTTGTTTAAGCAGCTGGAAACCTAAAATAGTGAGTAGTACATTGTGAAAATTGAAAAAAAAGGTTTTAAGATTATTTTTTTTGGATGAAAACTCTGAGATGTCCATTGACTTAACAATAATAAGTAATTTATTATTAGTGACCTAACACGAAGATGGCTAAAGCAAGAACTCCTGTTTTAAAACACGACCGAACGAACATCGACGAGGAAGTTAACACTCGTATTTCTAGTCTGTCTCTCAGAACTACTAATCTGAAGAAGGACACGAGAGATAAAACAAATATGAGTTCTAAAACGAGCACCTCCAGTTCAGATGAAAAGCCTGAACAAAGATCTGCAGGACGACAACTTGAGAGTTGGAAGAAAGGCCAAGTTCTATCAAAAACGAAGTTTGGGAGTCGTAGCTTTACCGAACGTGGAACTCAAAAGAAGAGGCCACAACTCTCAGCGAGTGATCCCACTTGGGAAATGTTACGCTTGAGACATAGTCCAAGTGGTGGATTTGGACCCCAAAGAATAGGACCGTCCACACCATCAAGTTCATCATCTCATTCCTCAGGAGGGGCAAGATTTCACACATCGAGCTATAGGCCTCGACTGCACTCTGACTCCTTCACTGATAAAGGCTATCTTCTTCCTCGTGGCCTTAGAGATCAACATGCAGCACACAAATGTGGTTGGTGAGCAATTTGATGATCATATATTAAGCCTTTAGTAGGTTGATGCATGTGGGCTATGCTTTATAAATTACGTGGAAATTAAATAGGAATTTCACAGTATAGAGGAACAAGATTGATAGCTTAAAACAAAAATCCAGTTACAAAGAAAAGGTAAACAAACAAGCTTAAGGTTTGAGACATGACGTTGGTATTAGTTCATCAAGATACAAATCCTTATTTTGACTCTTTGCAGTATTACAGCTTTTAATAATGGAGTCAAGATAGGGATTTGTTGATTGAGGAAATAATGTCTACTGTATGTCTCAAACATTAAACATGTTTGTTTGCTTTTCTTGCAATTTCATTTTCACTTTAAGCTATTTATTTTGTTTATGTAATAGTTTTAATAATTTTGCTACTTAATTCTTTTATGTAACATAAATCTATATAATAACAGTGCTGTTCTATTTGAAACACTTTAGTTTAATGAAATACATAGATGATGTACGATGCTCTCATGATGAGGAAACGAAGACATCCTCTGGATTGGCTCCATGCAGATTGGATGGCTGTTGTTCCTGATGTCATTAATACTGGTTTACCACATTATATGATCAGTATGATGCATGGTGATTAAAATACCATATTTTATTTATATGCTTGTAATATATTGTAGCTGTTCTAACTGCAGTATATGTAAAATTCACAATCACGTAACATTGGGTTTATTTCAACACTTGCATCAGCCATCATTGTGAGTGGCTGGTATGCTGCTTAAAACTGAACTTGGTGTTGTCTTTTAAAGTATTACTTAAAGATTTTTATTTATGGGAGACAGTATGGATGTTTGTATAATATGGATAAAATTGATTAAAAAAAAACCAGAACAAATTGTGATCCTGTCAGCAGTATGATGCATGGAAGACCAGAAATCCTTTACAGGGTTAGAAGTAATGAAATAAAATTGAATAATTGTTATTGTCTAAAACGAACATGCTGCTACAATCGGATTTCAACAACAACAAAATTAATTCATGTGAACAACAATTAGAAATAAATTTGATGCTTATCAAAACATGGGACTTCACAACAATATTAGGAAATCAATAATAACGAAATCAGAACAAATGCATACTAATTCTAATGAAAAAAACACACAAAATCATGTTCCAAAACATACTTGTACAAATGATTATCTCGAAGGTGAGTTAGTTTTAATGGAACTAAAGTTTCACAGATAAACTTAATGACAGAAGGAAATAATGAATGAATGATAAACACAACCATAATCATAAGAAGGAAAAAACTGTTTTCCAACATTTAACAGAGAAAACTGTCAGGAAGTTTGGATTCCCTCATGCAAAGTTGGATTTCATTATGAATAGTTTATTCACACATGAAATATGTTCACTTTCATTGGTCATAACTAAGAGAATATGGATGTACCACATGTTTCCAACTGGAAAAGGCAACTAAAAAACATAAATATTTCATAAGCAAAGATAAATTTCTCGGGAATATTTGAAAGTAATATTTCAATCCCTGTCGATGCATAAGCACATTACACAGGATATCAGAACAGTTACAAAAATACATCAATAACTGCTATGTTTGCAGTGTAAACCTTATATTACATCCATGGTAAACATGCAGCTGTATATGTGTGTAGTAGATTATGAGGCTCCATATAAACTACAGACTACATTAAAATGATTGGATGTCAACATTTATACAGCCACTGTTACTTGTTACGTAATCAAATAAACTGAAAAAACTACCATAAACAATGTGCAATGATGTATTTAATAATGTTTCCCAGATTTATTAAAATACTCGGCTATTTTTACTGTAGGCTGGGGGAACAATATTAAATAATGGTAGAGAACAAATAGACGATCCCTATTATGAACCATTAATGTGGTTTAAGATTTTGCTTGTAAGATCCAATTGTTTTTTAATAATGTTTTCGGAACTGTATTTGAAGTTATAAAAAAGATATCAGGTGTGGCTCAAAGAAATAAATATTTGGTGTTCCTTTATTTCCTGTAAGTAACATATTTTCTGAAATAGCCAGTTTCTTTTAGTTTAATTAGTAGTTTCAAAATTAATAAATAAAAATAGCATAAAAACTGTTTAACTACTTATAAAATTATTAAAGTGATACCAATATTAGTATAAGTGTGTATTATGAACTTACTCCTTTTGCAAAAATAAAAATGTACACACACTGAGGACGTGTCTGATAAAATCTACTGGTATTAGTCTTATGATATTGTATATGTTCTAGTTTCACTTATCTTTATATTGGCCTACATTCTAATAATTTTTTTAGCAGTATTAAATGAGGCAGCTAAGACAGGATCTATTAAGTCTGATGCTTTAAGTAAATGGTAACCTAATTCAGGTATCTTCCTGTTAATAGGAACTTTGTTTACTAATGCTTCCAAAAGTTGACTACAAGCAAACATCAATAAATCTCTGAAACAATTTCAAATTTTTAAGTTGTGTTTAACTTAAACCAAACAAATTTAGAATTACTTGGATTTTTGTTTTACTGTTAAACCTAAAAATTATAAAAGAAGGGATTGTGATTCTTAATATTTGTTATTTATCAGTAAAACGACATTTTTAAATGTGCATGTTATGTGAGGTTTGCCAGTGAAACTTTAAAGAAGTTTCTTTATGTAGTAAACTTTATAGTGGGTAGCTGCTGTGAATTTGGAAAAATAAATGACTGTCGACAGTTTAGACATCATCACATAAGATCTGGTTTCTTAAATATCTGCCATCCTGGTGACTCTCTAGTAATTGAAGGCTAATAAAACCAAAAATTTGGTTCCCAATTGGTTGGACAGGGCACATTGTGTAGCTTTAGGCTTAACGACAAATTTTAAATATCTAGCTTTTAAAAACTGAGAAACATGGAGAAGATGATACACAATAGAAAGCTGTTTATATAAACACAAATTGTGTGTGTGTGTGCCAGGGAAGAATAGAGTAAAATATTTATTATAATACTTTAAAGGCAATTAATTAATAATTATATTACTTCATGTGTAGCTGGTTACAGTTCCTGAAGTTTTTTGTGGATGTGTATTAACATGAATCATAATCCTCTAATTTTTAGGTCAGAATCTGATAGTGGTTCAGGTGTTTCTCCAGCAGAGGGCCAGACTAGTCCCAGTTTACCTGACGAGGGAGCTGCAGCACCTTCGTCAGTATGTACGCTTGACCTCAGCAAAAGTAAGAGCTAAAAACTAAATTTCCATCCATAGAAGCAAAGTAAGGGCATCATAAGAATGTTCCTTTTAATTATAATGTTTTGTTTTTTAAGTGATTACAAAACCAGTTCCTTCTGTAAGTCTGCAGATTTGCAATGTTAGGGACTCAGTTCTCTTTAATGAATACAACAGATGAATGTAAAAAATTACAGCCAACTGATATGAATGAAATCAGCTAAGTTATTTTCTGTTAGGATGGAAACGTTAACTGTTGAAGCAAAACAAACAAAAGCTGCAAGTTATAAACTGTAACATTTGTGTAATTTTACTGTAAATTCAGTATTTTTTAACTGAATTTTATTTAATAGAATTATCAAAAGCAGTTACTTTTAAATATCTTCTATAAAAATGTACAACACGTTAAATATTTTCCTAGTAAAATCTTTGTCTTATAAATTATGAAGTTCTTTTTTTTGTTACTTTTCTCTGATTTTACTGAAGCTCATATGAAATTTGTTTCTAATTTCTTTCGCATTAGAATCAGATAAAAAGATTTCAAAGGTTAAAAGAAGAAAGAACTCAAAGGTGGGTGTTTTAGTGTCGTGAGAAAATGACTGAAGGTGGAACTTGTGTTCCTAATCTTATATATGTTGCAAACTGTGATGTCTGACCGTGTGTTTGTCTGTATCCCGTTCATGTTAGCCTTTTCCAGCACTGAGTTTGAAAAACGATGCACGTAGGCAAAGTTCGGCATTTGATTTTGAAATTATGAGATAATAAACATAAGTGATGTTGTCCAATTTTATTTCACAACCATTACATTGTAAGGAGTTAACCACACTATCATTCATATTTGAAAATGTGACGTAACTTAAAAAATAAAAATGCACATTCACCACATGTTATTGTTGACCTGCTCTTAGCATGACTGAAATATTCAACAATTACTTTTTGTGGTGGACGAAACAAGTAGCTCAAAACTTTGGCTTTTAATGAAACCAAGAGTTCAACTCAATAAACCTATTCAAAGTCCATGAAATAATTTAAATTTGTATATTGACTTAAACCTTTCCAGTTACTGGAGATTAGTACGTTTATTTGTTGAAGGTAAAATGTTTTGAAAATATTATAGTGGAGAAAGCTGGCAAACTGGTTTAATATACAGAATATAAAATATCAAAGTTGTAGCCATACAGACAGTTTCTACTGTAAAGGGTGTCCAAATGTTAGATAAAAATATTAGCCTCCATAGGTAAACAGTTTAGTATAATTTAATTTCTGGATGCTTTATAGTTGTTTGACATAGCATACCTAGTGTTTTTGTTTTCTATCTATTCCTGGTTTAAATAATTAAAAGATATACCCTTTTATGTAAAATGTAAAATTTGTTATTATTATTGAATGTATGGAATTGTAACCATAGATATTGTACTTTGTTTATTTTACAATAAACTAGTTTTAAATGTACACTAGGGTTTGGTTTGGTTCTGTGTGAATATTACTTGAAAATAGCTCCAAGTTAAAGAAAGTAAAATATGCACGTCAAGTGTTAGTTGAGTAAAAAACTTGCAAAGCACTAAAAGTATATAAAAAGTGATTCATTTATCAGGATTTTTATAAATAAAAAAAACTTCAAGTAAAACTAGCTGTATAGTTAAATTATTGATATTTAGGCCTAAACCCTGTTTTTTAATAATTTAATTTTTTTCCAAAATAACTTGAACATTGACATGTAAAAAGACTAGTGAAAAATATATCTTGTGTCATGGTATCTGAATGACTGAATTATTAATCGTACATTTTTTAACATTGAAATTGCAAAGTGAAACAAAAGGTCCATTGCTTTTGTTCTTTTGTGTTTTAACAGCAAACTTTTTGAATTGTGTTTTTGATTATCCCAACAGTTTGAAGTTTTTGTCCCCCTGTGTGATGTCCAACAAAGTCTAAAGAAAGGAGAAGTCATTGAGGTGAGTTCTGGGTCTGCAACAGTCATGTATTAATACTTCTTTAAACAACGTTTCCCAGGTTTAGTACTTTGTTCTCTTCTGGAAACCAAACTTGTGAAGACATTTATCCTGGATGTTTAATTAGTATAAAAATTTGGTGATCTAGTAATAAAAATAATAATAATTATTTTAAAACTTCCCTTAGTGGGCAAGATGATTCTTTGACAATTAAAACGTATGGATATTAAAAATTGGCTTATTCTATTCTGAAGAAAAAAAGAAAAATTTATAGAAGGTTTTTTCCTGGGACAGCAGTAAGTCTAGGAGTTTACTAAACTAATATCAGGGGCTTGTTTTCTCTCAGAGAACACAGCAGAAAGTGCAATTTATGTACATTTTATAGAAGGCCTAGATATTGGTTGGTAAAATATTAGTCTTTCATACTTAAATTAATATTGTTGAAAACGAACATGTTAGAACAAAAGCTAAATAATTTACAAAGATGACTTCCAACATCGATCTGCTTAAATTTTAAATTGTGTAAAATTATAATTAATATAGATATCTTGTTGCATAAGATTAAATTACAACAATTCACTTTTGATAAATATTCTATTCTTTCTTAAAAATGTTTCCCACCTATACAGTTTCTTCACTTGCTTGTACTATACATTTATCAATGTAGACCCTTTATCAGAGGTATCATAAATTTCTAACGATGTAATGCATAGGTGTATTTGTTTTTTTAAAGTGGAGATTGAACTTAGAAAAACAAATAAAGCACAATTATTTTATCTCTTGTTATTTTAATTGATGTTAGAATAGATTAATTTAGACTTTTTTGTTTAATACAGATATATGTATCAGTACATGTTAAGTTTGAGTTTTACATGCTTGGTGAAGTTTTGAAAACTTAATTCTGTTCTTTTTATAATATTTTCACTGTTTACAGGGTGTGCTAAAAATGAATCCCAGGGACTACAAGGATTCCTATATCAGTGCACCAATAATGCTTGGTAACTTTTTTTTCTGTTAATACACAACAGTAGCTTATTAGCAAAAAGAGATTATGTTTAAGAAACCAAAGTTTTAGTAGATTTACACTAGAAATTAGGATGTAGTGTTGGATGATAATGATAAACCCATGAAAATTGTTTTTGCTTTATATATGGGGTCGGTCAAAGTGACCGACCTTGTAATTACAATTCAACCATTAAGATTTCATACTATAACTTTTAATATATTTTGTGTATCTTCACAAAAGTTGTCAAGATTTCAGTAAACATTACAAGTCTTTTGTTCACCAAAAATCAGATTTATTTTTTAATTAAGTATTTTTATTGAAGTTTTGCTCACGAATGTACAAAATCAGTCTTGACTGCCACAATTGCGAATATTTTTACATTGAGGTTTAAAATACTTTTCTTCATGTGAAGATTTTTATACTTCATTTGCATAGCCTCTAATACACACTAGATAAATTATTTTTTTACAATAAATTCTATATTTTACCAGGTATTTTCTCTACCCTAACTCTATACAAACTTGATTTCATCAACCTTGTAACTACCATAAAAATATGAAATATATCTGAATTACCTTTCTGTAATGTCTGCAGGACGTAAAAGGAAACTACAGTTGTTTGTTCTAAACAGCTTAAAGCTTGTAACAGTGTGCAGGTGTTTATATTAAACTTTGTTGTTTTATTGCTCTTTGACCCATGTTTAATTAAAAATTCCACCATACGAGTTATGAATCACTCAGCAAACAATGTAGTTCGTGTTACCATGTTGAATGAAATAACCCCCACATCCCGCGAAGAATTCTTATTATTCATTATCTAACCTAATAATTTCCTAATTTTTACATTTTAATTACTTTTATAGCGATAAAGAATACACATGAAAAACAATAAATATAGCATTAACTTTTAACCTTGTTTTTTTATAATGATGCTATTCCACTAAATTATTCACTTGAATAATGAACCTAACAACACAAAACAATAACACACAAAGCAAACAGTGTTTGTGTTGAACTGGCTTTCTAACTATGGTATAAGTAGCTGAAAAAAATTATCTCAATGTGTCGATCTTAACACTGAGAGAGAAACTTTCAAACTGAAGGTAAAATAAACAGTACTCTCTACTGAAAATAGTGTAATATAATGTCTTCCAGTATATTAAAATTTTGCCTTTTTGTTAGCAATAAATAACAGAGTATAAAATGTCTGAGAGAATTATTGAAAATTTGTGAGAGGCTGTAGCAAGCAAATCTTTATTTTCTAGTTTACGACTCCATAAACAAATGAGATTGAAGCCTATAAGGATTAGACTTTGCCTTCGTATTATCTATTATAATAAGTAATAATATTAAATTCTGTACTTCAGAATTAATGGAGAAAGATGAAAACCTGGAGAATAAAAATTACGATTCTCATACTGAGGTACAGTGAAGATTGAAAACCTATTTAAATATTTGTATATGAAGATAACATAAGCTGGTTAAAACAATAAATTTCTTTCATTACCAATTCATTCTGTCTCCAGGTTATTTTCCATAAAAATTGGGTTCCTCATCTTCCAAACTGAACTTGATCGTTTGTTCACCAAAGCTGCCCCACTGTGATTTTGTTTTTTATTATTCTGTGATGGTCTAAGTATTTATGTGAAGCAGTAAGATTAAATGAAAGTAGGTTTTAAAAGCTAGTTAGTAGGTTAGAATAGATAGGTTTGAATTGTCTTATTTGAATATGCAGTTATTCTGGTAAGACAGAAGAACAATCAATTTTATTTATGGCCTGGCATGGCTAGCCCAGTTAAGGTGTTTGGCTCATAATCTGAGGGTCGTGGGTTCAAATCCCCATTGTACCAAACGTGATTACCCTTTCAGCAGTGGGAGCATCATAATGTGATGGTCAATTCCACTATTTGTTGGTAAAAGAGTAGCCCAAGAGTTGGTGGTGGGTGGTGATGACTAGCTGCCTCTAGTCTTACACTGCTAAATTAGGAATGGCTAGTGCAGAAAGCCCTCTTGTAGCTTTGCACAAAATTCAAAAAACAATTTAATTTATTTCATATTTTTTACTTTTTAATTGTACACCACATTACTGTTTTCAATGCAAGTAATATTAGTATATAGAAAGTAACAGATTAACCTGGTGAAGATTTTAGAAATTTGTAGACAAAGGATTTAGTAAAAATACATTGGGATAAAAATGATTTTTTTTTTTTTTGCAATGGATATGTAATGTTTACTAAAAGCTTGCCAAATTTTGTGAATATGGGTTTGGTATATTATGAGTTATGATATGGTTTTTCGGAGAGTTTACAAGATTGGTCAAAATGATGAGACTAAATTTGTAGAGTTCAAATCCAGTATAGATTAAAAAACAAAAAAATATTTGAATTTTTACTGGAAGAACTTGTGTTGACTTGTTTTCAAATATGACATTTTTCACTCGAGAATTCAAGAAAGATTGTATGTGTGGGTGTAGTTTCTTACAGTTTCAGTTTAATTTTCTGAATTGTATCTGATTTGAAGCTATGTTACATGTAGGTAACTTACACAAAACTGTTTGAGAAGAACTTGTTTTTAGTTGAAAGTAATGAACAAGTGTTTTTATGAAACTAAAGTTATAAAGTAGGCAGAAATATAAAAAGTAAAATAAAAGTGGGCTTTTATGATCTACAATGCACAAAATAGTCAAACACTTTTTATGATCCACAAAATAACAAAATTTCTTTAATGGAATTTCTTTTCATAGCCAGTATTTTTTATCATTATTGGTGTACGCCTAAACAGCCTGTCACAAGTTTTCTTTACAACTTTGTTTTGAATACTTGATTTTGTGATAAATTGCAAGAAAAACCAAAGATACTTTTAAGCCTGAGTGGTATGCAGAGGTTAAGTATGTTACATAGAAAGTATTTCTGAGTCTTATTACACCATCACAGTCTATGTTGCAGAATATAGTATTACTCTATCTAAAAACTGTACATTTTAACAATAGGTGTACCATATAGTTTCCACTGCAAAAGCTTCATTATAGGTTGTCTCATCTAAAACACGTTTTTCCTCCCTACATACTTTCAGTATTGAACTATTATATAAGGATGATGATTTCCTAATGCCAGTTTTAATAGTCTTAACATAGAGAAGTCCATATGGACTGCACCTAATAACTTGGTTGGGTATTTTGTATGGAATAGCGTGACTGTATATTTCATTTTCCAGCTGATTGAGGTATGCAAGAGTTGAATGGGAGGTATAACTTACCTTATTTTGGTGAACCTGTACCCAGATGGCATCATTTTTAGGTGAAGATCCTTCATGATTATATTGTGTAGTGATACCTGGGATACATTGATGGTTTTTGCCACTGACCTTTATTTTTGTGAACTTGCCCCTGTTGGAGTACTACATCTTTAACGTTTGGTCTGTAAAATTTATGCTCTCTTCTTATCACATGATACTTGACTACATTACATCCTTAACATTTGTTTTGAATGCAGCACTTTGCTTACCATACCTGGAGTATGACTTGTTAGAGATCTGTTGTTGGGTGGTCCTGAACTCCAAGTTGATCCATTTTCCTTTATTTTCTAATGTTACTAAATACGAGAGAGATTCCTCATATTGGAAATTCTTAATTCTTTTTTCAAACACATCTTTGTGATATGAGTGTATGAACACCTTGTATTTTGAAAGGACCTTTCCCTACCCTTCTCAAAAGTGATCAGTTTTTCAGGGCATCACATTATATGTGAAATGTTAAGTAATGTTAAAACAAATTTATCAGAACACTTTGATTCCAATTTGATATTGGAAATGGTAGTCATGACTTAATGACTTGCATATTCAGAACCATTAATATAACATGTGATCTTCTGTAATCATTTAAAGATATCTGATAACTAATGCTGTGAATGCACATTGTTATTCAAAGTTTTTATGTTGTAATGCTGTTGCAATCATCTATATGTTGACCTGTTTATCATGCTGAACTTAGGTCAGTCAGATGGACATTTGTACTGGAGACACAAGTGATGAAAGCTTCTGTTCTCAATGATTTGTTTATTGGTCCATGTAAAAAAGTAGGTAAACCTTTGCTATAATGTAGTATGTAGCATATAGAAAATGTGTCAGTTATTGTGGAGATAATGTTATGCAAAGAAAAAGTTTAATTTATGGAAACATTTTACATCTTTTAATGGTTTTTTACCAATATTTTAATGAATTGTTCAGAGAAGTACAATAAAATATATAGATATTAACTGGTAAAAGGTTTCACAAATGGGTTGGTAAATGATTCAGGATTTGTGCTTCCCCTTTATAATTGTTGAATTGTACATGAGTAATTCCTGGGCCTATAAAAGCAACAGTTATGACAGTTGGATCAGTTTGAGATCTTTTCGAATTTAAGCTTGGCAATAAATATTTTTTTGGAATCGTGACAAAGATTAAACTTTGTCTGAAGAACTGTTACGTCTTCTGTGGTACGTTGGTTTGAAGAACAACACGTATTCTCCTATCAGTTTCTGCATTGTATTATTCGAAAAATTACATTGTTTCCATTGTTTGTTTGATTTAATTAGCATAATTGATTACCTTACCTAATTTTGGTGATAAAGGAAGAGAACAAATCGTGATTGAAGAAGGACAAAAGTTATTTAAACAAAGCTTTCGACTTTCTCCAAAAAAAATCTGTGGATTTTCTAACAAAGGACAAATAGCTCTAATATTAAACACGTGTAAGAGAGAAACCTGACTAGGCCAAGCAGAGTACAGTTAACACATCAACTTACCTTTTCTTAAGTAGGTACCGTTTATAAACATCAGTTTCTTTTATAAGCTGCCATTAAAACAGAAATTATTAAAATGGTAAAATCTGTGATTAATGAACTAACTACAGATTCACATTTTAATTACGATAACTGATGTTAAATCACTGATTGAAAAAGTATTTTGTTTATAATCTCTCGTTATTCATAGAAGGGTTTTCCATCCTTACAGCAATTCTTTGACCACATCAAACCAGGTGGGAGAATGATGCATTAGATGTTTGGCATGTGTGTGTATGTGTATATAACAGGTGAATACCTTGTTGTTGGCTTAAATTATCCTTAAAAATTTGCTTTATTTATTCCCCTTGTATTTCTCGTTAATAAAAGGCATGTGAACCCTGGCATTGTCTGCTTCACAAAACAGCTGCCTGCTTCATTCTCCTCCAATAGCATGTGTTATATTGAAACCAAGATGTGTTGTTAAAAGAGTAAGTTCTAAAGCAAACTTCTTGATGTTTAGCACTGACTGTTTTCAGTGTTTTACTTCTATGTCACCTCATAAACAAATCTCGTATTGTAGGTTCTTTGATGTTGTAAGTGTGCCAAGATGTGTGGTGAACACGACTCATCTTCTCTGCCTGATGTTATTTGTTTCACTGGCTTCGAAAAAGACAAAGTTTATTAATTACTTAGGCCAAGAGCATGACTGTTGTTTTAACACACATCGCTTCATATGAGAATATAGACTAAAACTATGTTTTCTCACCCCTTTATCAGTCACCTTGAAAATATAATTGCTCTGAATAACTGGTTTGTGACAGTCTTACTCTGAGATAGCTCATTCCCTCCAACCCCACCCTTTCAGTGCTACTACTCCAGGGATGTTTGCTCCACAGGTTGGGAACCATTGATCAGACTTTGAGAATAAATAAGTTAAAGTACAAACAGTTATTGACTTAATCTAAATATTTGTTTTATTGCTTAACATTCTATGGATTAGATTCAAAATGCACGTACCGTAACATCCAGTGGTAGAGTTGTTAAGTAGATTTTCTCCATACTTTTAAAAATTGTGAAGGAAATTTTGTAACTTTCCACTCTGTTTCACGGAGGTTCGTCGTGAAGCTTAAGTCTGTGGTACTTTTACTATAGTGGTTTATTTCAAAGTTCAATTCCAGGGCCCCTATTCTTACCAGTAATACTTTAATATCACAGCTTCTAAACAAGGCTGGAGTTACTGTATGAAACATATTACATTTTACTACAGTTGTTTGAAAAAAAACAGACTTGAAGATATTTCGACTGTTAAAATCTAGAACAGACATTAATTGTAGTAACAAAAATTTGTGAGAAACAAGACATGGATAACCATAGTCTCGAGAGTCAATATTTATTTGGTAAAGAGAGAGCTATGTGTATTATTTATAGGTAAAGTCCATCGGCAACTTGGCATGTATTACTCTGAAGGTTAAATTGATTTGGTTCCAGGATGGATCAAATAAGCATTGTAACTGAGCCACAGTGTTAAGGTCCTCTGACTGCTTTACAGCCACATTACAACTGTGTGGGGTACATGTGTCTAAAACTACCAATGTGGAGTTTACTGTAAAATACATGCTAACACTGAAATATCATAATAATTGAAGGACGTAATTGTTTTCTGATTTAAGTAGAGAGATATAGGAGAAGA
The DNA here is from genome assembly GCA_011833715.1 of Carcinoscorpius rotundicauda. Taxonomy (NCBI): domain Eukaryota; kingdom Metazoa; phylum Arthropoda; class Merostomata; order Xiphosura; family Limulidae; genus Carcinoscorpius; species Carcinoscorpius rotundicauda. Next base: position 124,147,442 of record CM022394.1, on the reverse strand, counting down.
GAGAGATAGGGGAAAACAAGGTATCTGAATGGCTGGTATTTTAATAAAGTAGGGAATAATCTTAGGCCATTTTCAGGTTAACAAAGAATTTTCTTCTAAAATGGAAAACTAGTAACAGATTAATAATATAACAAAAGATTAGCATGAAGATGACCCAGGAAGGTCAATATGTTGTTCTCTGCTTATCAGTGAAAGTGTTAATGTCCATACCAGCCATTTTGAGATACATTTTATTTCAAGTGGGTTTCTCGTCATCAAGAGGGGAAGAAAGGATTAACAGATATGTTTGTATTATATCTCTGTAGGTTTAACAGATATGTTTGTATTATATCTCTCTAGGTTTAACAGATATGTTTGAATTATATCTGTAGGTTTAACAGATGTGTTTGAATTATATCTAGGTTTAACAGATATGTTTGTATTATATCTCTGTAGGTTTAACAGATATGTTTATTATATCTCTAGGTTTAACAGATATGTTTGTATTATATCTCTAGGTTTAACAGATGTGTTTGAATTATATCTCTAGGTTTAACAGATGTGTTTGAATTATATCTCTAGGTTTAACAGATGTGTTTGAATTATATCTCTAGGTTTAACAGATATGTTTGTATTATATGTCTCTAGGTTTAACAGATATGTTTGTATTATATCTTTAGGTTTAACAGAAGAAACAAGCTTGAATGAATCACAGCAGTCACTAGATGTCAAACACCTCACTGGAAAGCTTCATCTTTCCCTTATGAATGAATTAAACTTATTGAAAGACAAGTGAATGTTTTTTTGTTTTTGTTTTTTTTGTGTGATAGCTTTAAATATGTTTAGTGTTTAAAAAAGAAAGTGACGTTTGTTTTGTTTCTCCACTTGTGTATCATTAGTACATGTGGACAAGTTACAAAATGACCGTATTTTTTTCCTGAACAGATCTGTATTATTAATGAAAAAAACGGAACAGTTATTCTAGAGAGAGAGAGAGAGAGAGATAAAAGAGCAAAAAATTTTAACTTCAGTATTTCCTCCAATATTGAAATAGATGCTGTGATGTTTCCATTTCATTCGAGTTCATAATACTGCTTGTTTTGTGTGTGTGTTTCTAAATCTAAAATCTACCTCATTTTTGGTGTGATTATTTGATGATAGGTCTAAAACCTTCATTTTATGATTGATAAATTTTTAGTCTTCATTTTCTATTGAAGTCTACATCTTCTGGCTTGAACTTGGGCTTAAAAATACACCATTCATTAAGTTATTACAATTTAGAGTTGTTGGTTTTTCCTTACTTATGATATAATCGTCATATTATGGTTTGCATTTACTCATTTTGAAACTTTTTGTTTCTGTCCAGAGACTGAGTAATTTATTGTCTGTTAAAATGTTCATAGTCGTTTCACCCTGTAAGATGTTGAGTATTTACATAAGCTCTGATGAGAGCTTGTATAAGATGTTTGAGAGCATTGAATTTATGAATAAAAAGAATGAATTTGGATGTGCCATACCACTTGTTAGAGTTCTAGAAATTGTCTGAATATCTGTGGCTGATGGAGGCCAAGATTGTTTCCGTTAGGAAGCTGCTACTTTAGTGCATTTGTTTTCGTCCAGTGATATTTCAAGTTCAAAGGAAGGATAGTTTAAAATCCTTCTTTAACTCTTTTTTTTTTTATGTATTTTTCTGTTAGTATTTTTACTTTGGGTGTAGCTACTCTTTGGTAGTATAAATGGGAACTGGAGATTTAATTTGTGATTTAGTGAAAATTAAATTGTGGTAAAACACGAGTCACTGAAATTTCTTTCATTAATAAATAGCAACTAATTGTTGTGAATAAAAAAAATGTATTACGTTGAGTTTTTTAAATTATGATCTGCAACATGCCAAGGTTCTGTCCAAAATGAAAAATGTACATTGCATTCTGGTCTTACATGGTTCTTCAGTCGATTGTGTTAGAATACAGTTTAAATGAGGATGTTGGTGTATGAGTTTCACTTCATTAAAAGTTAATGTTTTATTTGGCCAAAAAAGGGTTAAACTTCACTATTTTGTCCAAAGACTTGTAGTAAGAAAGGTCTCCTACAATTGTAGTTTTGTTGGCCATTTTTTTTTTGTTTTATTTTGCATATTCTCTTAGAATAGTTATTTAATCAAGGTATATCTAGTCAAAATATTATGCACAATTTGAATTTGCTTTAAAGAATATTTGTATATAATTGTACGTGTGTTAAGCACTGACTCGGTGAAGATCATAGACAAAAAGTGATTTCCTTTAATCACTGCTATTCTGTAACTCTTAGATTTGTACACAGTCAGAAAAACTGTTAGTTTTTATGTTGTAAATTTTAAGTTGATAAAGGACTGGTTTGAAGGTTTATATGAATAATTTATTGGTGTTTAGTTTTTAAGTGAGCTTCAGGTAAATAAGAATGTTTAGAGATGATGTCACGTTCCTTCTATAACTTTAAGTCCAAGTTACCACGAGAAATGGACTTTTTTTTAATCTTTCAGCTTGAGGTTTAGTTCTCTTATTTTTTATCACTGAAGTTAGAAAATAACTGAGAAACATTCCAATAAAACTTGCTCTTTGCAGTTCGTGTTTTTGATAATAAATTCCAATCTAATTGTGCACAATTGTAAAATAAATCATTCCACAGAACATTCTTCTTATAATCTACAATCTAATAACATAGAAAAGAAAAACCTTCTGAAGTAGTTTGTGGTCAGCTGTTAAAGTAAATGATTTATGTTTAAAAAGAGGAGAATTTTGATTTTCTCTTTAAAAAACTCGTGATTAGTTACAGTTGTTTAAATCAGTAACGTCCGTCGTAAAAAAACAAAAAACGTACTGCTGTAATTATTTGTGGACAGAGCAACCTGTTTTTTTAGTTCGACATTAACGTCAATTGATCATTGTAGATACATACTTAGACAAACAAGTATATTTGTACTTAGTGAGAAGCCTGAAAGATAATAATGGTAATGTGTGTGTTAGTAACATAAATATTTTATAATTTTGTTACCAAAGTATGATAATTGAAACACAATAAAATTGTAGAACTTTTCAAAAGATGAACCTGTCAACAAATGTATGAGGATTTTATTCTGTTATCAGCCTTTCTGAACCCAAGTATTTATAAATAATATTTATGAAAAGTGTCGTGTTTATATTCTAAAATAAATGGACCAAAATCATTGACTTTTAGCTTGCTTTCATGTGACCCAAGTAATTAATTAGTGAGACTTGATTTTTCATTAATAATTGTTCCGTCTAACAGTTTTTGAATTCCATTACTATTTATTCTTCTTGTATTTAAATTAAATACTTGTGGTGTTGGTAAGACAATTTTATACATTGTAGAGGAAAATTGTGTGTGAAAAAGGTTTTAGTGAGAATTTCCTGAAATGATAATTTATATGCATGTTGTCTATGTGGTCACGTTGTACATGTTTGTTTTATTTTTAATGGAAGTTTTAACTTTATTATTAGAGATTTTTTGTAAGTAACTTATTGAACGTTCTCCAAGCTAGTTTTGGCAGAACGGATAAGTTTGAGCTTATTTAATTTTGGAGTCAATACTAAATCATAACAAATTAAAACTTTAGAAACTCGCGAGTTTATTGGCCCAACAGAACTTGTAAAATTATGGAAAGTATTTGTTATGGCACAAGGTCCTGTTGTGAAAATGTCAGGTTTAAGTTAGGACTTCTATTTGGTTTAATAAATGACAACAACAAACTACTCTGCATTTACACCCAATTTATTTATGTATTATAATTTTAGCTTGCGAAATTACTCTATCAAACTGTAATAAATGGTTGTTAGGTTTAGTGAAACTGTGGTTGAGTAGTTGGTTAATATGTGTAATAGTTGTGAAATGGGGTGTATCCTTAACTTTACAGGATAATGTAATTAATTAAATAAAGGCATTTCTTAATTATAACGATCATAATGCTGTTTGTGCTCACTGTTCACTCAGTGATTTAACCTTTCCAGACAGATGAATGATCTTCAGTAGTTGTTTTTAAAAACTCAGTTTGTGTTGAGGACGTTAATAAATTTATATACAGTGATGTTTATCCTTGTTTAGAGAAACTTTTTTAATCTGTTATTTAATTACGTGTATTAAAGTAATTATTATTGAATTTAGTTATTCTTAAACTTCATGTGTGTTTTCTTTGTACTCAGGTTGTTCCATATTCTTATTCATAATATCAGAGTTAATATTATTCTTTCTCTCTGTAGGTGCGCGTGTGTGTATATATATATAATATAATAAAACACGAATTAATTCTTTATTAAAGTACGGTAAGCAAATGTTTGATCTTGACATGCCAAAACAAACATTGGATGTATCACTGGTTTTTCTCTTTCCTGTCTTAGATTCTTAACACAATCTAATATCTACTTAAATATCAGTGCTTGTGATACACAGAGTATAATATTTGTATTTAGGAGCATTATAGTGACTTGTTGGTACCTTTTTTTTCTTTTTTTTTTTAACACCAAGTTATGAAAAATTCTGTTATGCGAGAGATGGGTAACAGGAATATATATTCAAAGTGTCAGATTTTTTTTTGTATAAGCAAGTTTCCAAATCCAGAACATTATGCTTAATAAAATTAAGTTATCCAGGTTTTTGTGAGGTTGTAAGCTTATTTGAAATCTTTACTTAATCCAACGTTAGTTTGTCAAAATATAAATTTTGTAGTTTATGATTGGTGAAAGATCTTCAAGACCCAATTTACATGTAAGGGGAGAATTTTTATTTGAAGCGTAACACCATGCAAACAATCTGAACTTCGACTTTAGTCTTTATTTTCAGTTCCTAAGTTTAGATTACATGTAGTTTTCCAGCACATTTAACTGACTTATATTCAGAGTAGAATATAAAACTTCAAAGCATTAACTAATAAAATCCATTTTCGTTTTAACCTAGAAGAAATATTTGTGACCAAAGTGGTAGCATTCTACTTCGAAATTTGTATTTGAACTAAAACCTGGTATACCTGGATTGAATGATATAATGAATAAGAACACTAAATAAAAGATGAAGTTAATTCAATGGTTTATTTTGTTACATGTATTTTCAACACAGATTAAAGACGAGTAAATGAAATTACATGCAACAACATAACAAACTGACAAGCACTACAATAAAGATTCTGCTAATATGAAAGATACATATTAATATTCAGTACATCTACTAGTGAGGGTGAGAAAATGCCATACAATTAAATTCCTGGCGTGTAAGATATCTTCCTATCAGTCGTTTCAAGATCTGTACTTGTATTTAAAAATCAATTTGGATTGTTGAAGGGCAAGAAAATACTGCTTGGATTTTTTATTTTTACAAATTAACAATTGGCCCCTCTCTGAAACTATTTCCTTTAACATGGGAGATTTAACCTCTTACAGACTAATAACAGACCATTATGAAAGTTTTGCTCTTTTTTTTTTTTCTTTTCACAAGCTATGAAAACTTGCTGGTAATCTGAAGTCATGGTCGGTATTTACATTCTCTTAAAGTTTAACTCAGTAAGGACAATAATGCAAGAAATGCAAATATCAATTTAAAATACAATAAAACGACTGACAAATATTAATCCTAGTTTATTTAACTTTATGAAGCAACATAAGCCTTAAACTTTATTCTAAGCAGGCATGGATAAAGCAGTTAAGTTTACAATATTATTGCCCCTTTTGTCTTGGTTAAAAAAAATTCATAATTCTTACTGCAAACACTTACTAAACAGCCATTCATAAGTGCAAGTAAAGTCAAAAGCCGTTTATTTTTGTAGCCTATTTATTGTGATTGTCAAAGACAAGAATTTCTTAAAACAATCACGTCAACAGAAAAAGGTATAAATATATATATATATTTCTTTTTTTCACATGTACATACAATTTAGGACATGTTTGCAATTTATTTTTTTAAGTATGCATTTTCTTTCATCAAAATTATCTCAGCATCATTCCGTGCCCACATTTTAGTACGAGTTAAGTTATAGTCCACTCTACCTGTAGCTATTTACAATTGTCTTAGTTGAACATTCACCTTGTTACGGAAAAGTTAATTCGGTTTATTTGAAGCCATCACGAAAGCTCAAGTCTTACTAACAAATTTGTTTCACTTTTGCAAACCTGTCCAGAGAGTTAGTTTAGCACTATTTAAAAGTGGTGGTACACACAACCCATAATACGCATCTGTACATGTTAGGAAAAACGCTTCACAAAAACACCCTTACAGTCACCAATTTGGGCTAGAAAAATTATTACAATCACTTTAGCCATCACAAATCTTTGCTTATCTTAATCAGAGCATAAGAGTAAATGGCCTCATACACAACTGAACTGATGAGAGCTGTGTTCCATGGAATTACAGGGTTCCATGAAGAGTTAGCAGGAGTTCAACACAAAAACGATGGGTAATGATAGTTTTTGTTGTTGCTTTTTGTTTTCAATTAGTGTTAACTTGTTTGGGACCAAACCTCAACTCTAAAAATTACAAGTCAGTTGATATTTGGTCTTTTCCACAGTTACATTAACACCAAATTTTGGTAACTTTCATCTGGGGTTGAGGTGGCTTGATGAAAGGAATGAAATGGCTTCATTCAAGACCACTGGATTAAAACAGGAACCGTTCTCTAATGTGCATTAAATTATGGTCGTAAGCTTGGATGTTAAAATGAATGACCAATGAACAGGGTAATAGCACTGACAGATGAAAAACTATCACAGTAGAAAAATGTTTGTTTTAATTTTATCCATTAATTAGTTTACTGACCAGTGATATTTCAAGTCTGAGATACAAGAAATATTTTATAATCACAAATCACAATAAATGACTTGTTTCAAACACTGAAGTCAAAGACAACAGGATCTAACCTATTTCCCAATTGCACAGCTTCAACTTTCTCATATTAACTAAATAATTTCCAAGAGACATCAGTTTAAACAAAACTGTGGACTAAAACAACTAATAAAAACATATGGCAATGAATAATGGCAGAACTACTAAATTAACTAAAAACAAGATACAGGCCTTCCATCACACAACTCCTTCGTCTGAGAATTGGTACTCCAATATGTCATCCTCAACTGATAGACATGAAAAAACAAGAGAAATCTATGATTCAATAATGTTATGCAATAAATTAACTTCTACTATTGCATCCTCATAAGTGTAATTTGTTATCGAGGCTTTGTTTTAGTAAACAAAACACAACACAAAAAATAACCACATTTTATACAAATGTATATAAAAAGATGTAAAAATAATTTCTTTCTGGCATAAGTTTCATTATAATTGTGAGAAAGCAACAGTCAGCCAAAAACATCATCTGTGGATGAAACCTCCTTCTAGCTTATATTACTAATGCTTTCCTCACCACTTAATTAACCAAAGATGCATTTGACAATTAAACTTCAAGAATTTTAATGGTTACTTGCATTTTATGGCAGGAAAATGTACCAAAAACACTGGTGTCAAGCAAATGAGATAAACTACATTTAAAACATCAAATTACAATACCAGCTACACTGAAAGCTTTCTTAATGTCATTAGTATACAAGACGTTCCAACAATAAATATTTTTATTGTCCAAACTGTGATCACAGATGTTTGTTGCTTTCTTAAAAGAAAACCCATTACATGTAGATATTCTGTGTAATATTGACTTAACTTTGCACAAGTCTTACAGTTGATATTATGTATTTTTTCAGTGAGAGCAGTCAATTGAAAATGAGTTGAAGCAATCTAATTTTTTATCTAAGTTCTAGTTTTAATGGTCTATTCTTTTATAACATTATTTCCTATCAATTTGTTATACAAAATTATCTTTACTTGCATTTATTTTAAAGTAGTTTTAACCTCTGCCGAAGACCATTTCTGATGCTAGTTTTTAATAATCACACAGAAGAGGATAGTTTTCTCCAAGTCTAACAATCTCTTTTGTGGCTTTTACATTTTGAACATCCAAAATATTTTAATTTAAACTAAACTGAGAATTAATTATGCCTAAATAAAAAAAAAACTGAAACTGTAATTTAACAACTTTTTAAAGATCTAAATTGTATTTTTCTATGCCGAAATAAAACAGCTTTTAGAATCATAGCATGCATTACTTCCAAGAATTAGAAAGAAAATTTTTCAATTAACTAAAGCACAGAAGTGCTTCTTTGAAAATTTAGAGTATCAAGGTTTGGATACAGGATTCTAACTGAAGATGAAATAACAGTTACATGTGTGTATATACATATACATATATATATATTGGTGTGTTATACATGCATATACAATTTCCTTATCATTCTTTCCTGGTCTGGCACAAGATTCCTTGAGCAAAGCAAATGTGATGCACAAGAATTTTGCAGAAAGCAAAGTGGTATTTCTAAAAGTTCTCACAAACTAGTTCATTTGTCAAACTAAATGGTCTACTGAACAATTCTACACAGTATCTCTAGCAATTAGGGTTAACAAAAATAAAGTAATGAAGCAACAAGCTGCTCAGAATTAAAGCCTAAACGTGATGACTGCACGTCACGTTGCTGCCTCTTGTACGTGAAAAATAACCTATTTGAAATACATCACAGTGAACATGTATACAGAGCATAAAAGTAACAGTATTATCTATAATGAAAAAAACCAACTAAAACAGTTTGAAGACTGATGAACAAGTCACTAGTGGTGTGGTTCTCTTAATATTTCAAATTCCATTTAAATCACGTTCTCTTTGAACCCATAAACAGTGTTAATCTTTGCAGATCTAATAATGCATCTTAAATCTGAATGTCAGATGCACTCAAATACTGCAGAACAATTACAAAAATAAAATCCTGTCCCTTAATGTAATGTAACACATCAGGTTCAAAGTGAGAAAGATCCCAGTCAGAGAACATACGAATAAAAAAAACCAAAAAACAACAAAATATTTGTCTCCAACTCCTAGAGTCTGGTAACGTTATACAAGGTCAGTGCCCACGAATATCAAAACACAAGTTCATCGTTAACTTCATAGCAGAAGACTTGCAAAAAAATAAAAATAAAAAATCAGTAAATCTTTATGTGTTTCCTTCATATCAAACTCAAACCGTCTATACTATGGGAATTTATTATTTTATTGTTGTATGAATGATAACTTCTGAAGATAACAAATGGCAAAAAAAAACAACTTTGTATCAATTGGAAATATTCTTTGTGGCCTTAATGAGGAGTAATATAGAACAAAACATACTTGGCCTAAAATATCCAAAAAATGTAAACTTTATACATTCAGTGGCTTGTGTTGTTGTTTGAAAAACAAAACTGTATGAATAAACACTGGAAGCTGACCCTCAATGACAAAAGTTTGCAATTAATTTCTTTTTTTCAACTGATGACAAATAAGGGATGTCAATAAAACCCACACTAAACCGGAATTTATAAAAATACAAAACATTAAAACAAAACCAACTTTCTACAAAAGTGAATGGCACTACAATATTTATGTTCAAAACAAATGACTATGGTAGTTATAAAAAAACAACAGACTATACATATATATATACACACACACACACACACACAGTCATGCAGTACTGATTCTTACTTCTTTCCAGCTAAAATAGCACCAATATGTTATAACAACGTACTTGTGACAAAGCCTCATATGTGAAAAACAAACAAACTTGAAACCCCAAATGCACAATACAAACATGCATGTAGTTATAAAAACAAAACAAAAAAAAAAGACCTTGCTAATTTGACCAATTCCAGAATAGCATCACATCACATCGACAAAATATTCACATGGACTGGCCATATCTCTGCCAAAAGACTTTCTGCCACCAGCAAGCTCTGCAGGGACGGCTTCGAGGCAAGCAACATTTTGAGATGTTTGAGTATTGAGACTAGGTTCACTTTCACTGCTTCCACCACCTTCACTACCAACTGCTTTGCCAAGCCGCCCACCGCTCCTCTGACTAGCCACCTCAGAGTCACTTCCTCCAGGACTGCCGCCTTTCCTATTTTTATCCTTGGCTCCTCCGTTGCTGCTGCCTCCTACACAAAATATTTAAATAATTTAAGACACATTTCAGAACAGTTTTCCCTTCTGTGATACCTTATCTTTGTGTACAAGTTATGATATTTAGACGATTTCCAGATCATAAAAATGTGTTCAACCACCACCTAAACACTATTAAACATCTTTCTTTTTTTTTCCCATTTTATAGTTCGGTTTCTCAATGACTCAAGAGTTTGTGTTTAAATTAAAGTTAATTTTTAGTTTCGCCACCAATTCTTCCTTTATGGAACTTTTAACAAATTTTTTTTTTGGTATAAAACACAACTGCTGGGTACCTGAACCACTTTTAATGCTCCCTTCCTGAATCAGGTTTGTGTACACAGGAGTCTCAGTGTTGTAGTTGAATGGCATTGGAATAAAACCAGTGGTCTGGGGAACATAACTACCAGAGTAAGGCATCTGTGTGCCCCAAGAAGCCTGAACTGTGGGAGGGGGAAGTGGTCCCAGGGTATCTCTGTCAGCCTCACTAACAGAATCATCTCCACTTATCTTTAATCCAGCCATGTCTAAAATTACATAAAACAATATAAGAATTAATTAAATGATATATTTAAATGTGTGCTGAAAACAGTAAGAAATGTTAGAAACAGAAGCAGTTGAATTCATTTACTGTAGAGTAGATGAGTTGTTACACAGCAGTTTTTGTTTGGCAAAATTAATTACTACTTTAACTTTCTTGTCAAGTCAAATAGATAATTACAAAACCAATATCTACTGAAGAAAAAGAAATACAGGTTTTTTATCTTGATAATGAAATATTAGGATTAACTTTTTCTATACAGAGTTGTTCAACATGACCAACCTTGTGACTCAGAAGTAGCCATCAATTTTCATAAAGAAAGACCTACGGTTCTGAAAATTAGACTTTGCTCAGTATTATCTATATTATAACGAGTAATTTATGTTAAATATCTTACTTCATGGAAGAAAGGTAAGTAAGATAGAAGGTGGGGATCTAAAACAGAAATATCACAATTTTCATACCAGAAGATATTAAAGACTTGTTTAAACATTTCCTTATACCTAAAAGAAATAACTCAGTTAATAAACCAAATTTTAATATTATATATGTTTTGTTGCCAAGTTGATTTGAATACACTGATAATAAATTAGTTTAATTAAAGTTTTGAGCATAACATAACCACTTCAATAGAATTTCAAATGATCCACTATATAACTGTTGTTAACATACTCTAAATAAGTTTTTATTCACCAAATTCAAAACCAACTGTTTTTTTTATTCATGGCACGTTTCTTACGGCTTTACAACCAATCAGTTCCTTAATTCACTGTGTGATATATTTCTCTGCAGAGTAGACTCTTGTACTACAACTGTTTAACTGGGCCTGAAGCGTAAAACACTTTCATCTAACTTTTCTCACCAATAAATATTTCCAAACTATCCCCCACCCCATCAAAAATACATTTTTTTTTCAAAACTAAATTTGTTTTGGTCATGGCATTTTCATAAATTCGCAATTATTTTTGTTTTTTTTATTAACACTAACTCTTCGTTGATGACATACGTGGTTTTCAAAGACGTCAAGTAGATGAAACTGTTCAAAATCCGACACAAACTTTCTTAAAAGTTCGCTGTTTCAGAAGAATCTTTAATTTTTTTTTTATTTCTTCTGTTTAAATGAAATATTTGTTACTTGTGCTCACACTCTGAATAGTTCATATGCAAGGCTATTTTTACTCAGAATATAAAAATACTATCTATTATCTTACAGTTTTCATTTTTCTTTCATGTCATCTCTAAAATCTTCTACACGAATATCAGAATTTAAGGTAAATATTTATGTCTCATATTCTATTTTCTCCACGATATCACTACCTATGGTTATTATCATCAACATACAATGTAATGAAGTGTTCACAATTAAGAAATAGAAAAAACGAATATACCTTTTTAGTTTTATGCAGAGTATCTTAGATGTATTCTTTTAATATGTGTAATGTTACATCTTTACTTCTTCACTCAAAGTTTATTTTTAATTGCGTCTTCAATTATATCAAAATGTCAGCTGGTGCCTGCTGGCCTTTATAAAGGAACAATTTAGGAGAAACATGCTTTACCTCCAGGCAAAATATTTTCCATACATCCTATGTTTAGAAGTTTTAAAGAGATAAAAGACAAATATATAAAAACTTATAAACCTTTCAAATAAGGCACAGATCACACATAATTGACTGATATATAAAATTAAAACTTAAATGCAATTTCACTGTATCGATATAGCATGTGTAGCCCAGAAAAGTATAGACAAACTCTAGGTATCTTACTCCCAACGATGGATTCAAGATTCATCCTCCCTCATTTTAATCTGGACGTATAAAGACGTGATCTTATCACAGTAATAAGTGAAACGTGCTCTTTCTGTTGGTTATAAGCATACCTTAAAGATATTAGTTAACCACTCATCTTCTAGCTTGAGATTTTTAACCAAGGTTGCAATACATGCCAAATGTTTCAGTTATTGTCTCAGACATTTCACTGCAATAAAAACACATATGAAACTTAGAATTACAGTGTACATTTGATAATAACCATTTTGTTAAAACACATTTGTAGTGAAACAGCGTAAGTGAATGTTAATTGTAGCACAATAACATGCACAACAAGGGGTTTCAAAATGGAGTTGTCATCATAGGATTAGAATGTCTGTATTTTTTTTACACCTTCGTGAGTAAACTTACATATTTCCATAAAATATTGTTAATTTCAAGGAATCAATGAACTTACTACTACACAGAGTTCCAAAGACGTAATAGCACTGTTCCGAAAAGGTGATTTTATTCACCGTGTGACGAATGTAGCCAGTTTTCAACATTTGAGTGGCATATTTGCGTGCTTCCCGTCTGTCTTGAAACCCCTGTACGTGCGTAAATAGCCAGTCAACCACATCGGCACCTACAACAGAAAAAAAAAAATCATACAAGATCTAAGAGACACACGGGCCTAACTTCTGAACACCCTTAAATTTACCTTGTAAGACACTTTCCCAGTTTTACAAGTCATAACGTATAATCCCCTATCTTTTGGAATGATAAAGCATAAGGATTTTATTAAGAAGTTAATTAGGAATTTGAGTCTCACTTGGTATTGGTTTGACTAAACCAAAAAGATGAAAAAGTACATTTTCTGATTAATTCTATAACATTTACTTCAAAGTTTACCCTTAATACAGTTAGATATGTAAGTGCTGTAGTGCAATTTATGGTAAACCAAAAAGATACGTAACTAAGTCAATTCGTACATGCAAGTATTTGAATGAAACATTCACATAGACCTATTCTTATATCAAAAATATATTTCAAGACATCAACAACATTTATGTACTTAAAAATGTACAGTCATAAGCCATAACAGAAAAAATAATTTTTTTTTATAAAAATTAAATTGCTCATAAATTTTTACTGCTCATTAAGGCTTGTTATTTATGAATAATCAATATTTTATTCAAATAAAACCATACCAATAAAGGCTTTAGGTATTGTTATTTTCAACCACATGCGGTCTCTGACATCCAGTCCAGAGTCTGGTGCTGCCATGACTTTTACAATAGTGGCCATGTCAGTGTCCGTTGTTAGTGGAGTGTCATGAAACTGGCCTAAATGTACATAGGATTAGTTTGAACAAAAGCTTACTTTATAGCCGAGCTTAATAGTATCAAGTTTTATACTATGAATGTCCAAACCTCCCTCTATAGAACAGAACATGAAACTTACAGAATTTGTTTAAGGAAAATAGAATTGTAAGCTTTATTTGATAAAGGACAAAAATTTCAACTTTTAGATTTAAGGATTTTGTCATTTAAGAAACTCTAAGCATTCTTTATGATACAATAACAATATTCAATGTGCAATAAAGATATACATTTGAGCATTATGATCTTGAACAGAAGAATTTCACTTAAGTCCTTTATTTACACATTCAGTGTGGATTCTAAATCTTTAAATTCAATACTAAACTAGCCCATAATTCGTGTTTTAGATATTCATTTCCTCTCAAACCTATAAAACTTCACTGAAAATTTCTTGACTGTCATATTCATTCAAACTATACCAACATGCAATCTTAAGTTCTCTAAACAATTAGAAACTTATTCAAATGTACCTGGGTAGTTTTTATCTTTTTAATTCCATGTATAAGGACAGAGTCAATTTTTTGACCATGTTACTCTGTACACACACACACAGATACAACATAACTCTGAAAGTACTAAGTGCATCTTCGTTGAATTCACTGAGCTTTTAGAAAACGTAACAAGTTTACTGCACACTAAAAATCAGGTTTTGTATTTGAATTTACAAAACCATTTCTGAGTCAATCTAAAAGAAATTTCATAATCTATAGAACATCCTACACAAATGCTAAATTTGTTGAGTAAAATGTTCTCTAATTTAATTAATTAATAACATTAATTAAAGTTAAATCATTTGTAAGAAAGTTTAAAAATATGAAAAAAAATCAAATATACAGTTTTCTTCTAACATGACACTGACTACCATTCATAATTGATTTGTTTTTGGTATCTCGAAAAGTCCGAGGTTTCTCACAGTTTCGAATCTACTTTTAATTTCAATGTTTTATTATTTTTTTAACTGTGTATAACTAGAGAAGTGAAGCAATAAATAGAGCAAGCTACAGTAAACAAAGCATAGAATTACATCATGTGATAGTAGCCCTCTTTCATTCCTCCAGAATACAAGTTTTTATTGAAATTTTTATTATTTATTGTTTGTTTGTTTTTTGAATTTCGCACAAAGCTACTCGAGGGCTATCTGTGCTAGCCGTCCCTAATTTAGCAGTGTAAGACTATAGGGAGGGCAGCTAGTCATCACCACCCACCGCTAACTCTTGAGCTACTCTTTTACCAACGAATAGTGGGATTGATCATCACATTATAATGCCCCCACGGCTGGGAGGGCGAGCATGTTTAGCGCGACGCGAACCCGCGACCCTCGGATTACGAGTGCATGCCTTAACGCGCTCGACCATGCCAGGCCTTTATTATTTAACTTAATAATTTTCTAATATTTACATTTTAGTTACTTTCAATAAAAAATGTATGACAATAAATAAAAAATACACATGAAAAACAATAACTTTTTTTATAGCAGTTACTTTTACCATTAAGGTCTTTTGCACTCGAGTAGCATGGTTTAGTAAGCCTTATTTTTTTCTCACTATGTTGATTGACCAAAAATAATCCATGAAGCTTTCAAATATAGATTTTAGAATGACAAAATACATCACATCAAAATGTCTCAAAACCAGTGTAATTTTTCTGGCTTTCTAACCTACGTGTAGGTTAAAAAATTCCATAATATCTTGCATGAATATTGAATTCAAACATGTTTAGCTTTCATGGCAAACTACTGACCACCAAAAAAATGACAAAATTTTCTGTTTCATGTAGAGTTTACTTTTTGTTGTTTATAAACATATTCCGATGCAAAATAAAAGAGAACTGTGGATATTTTTTAAAAGACAGAAGAGGTGAGAATGACACATTAACGTGTTGAATAAACACAGTGATATCTCATTCAAGCAAAAAGGGGTTGAAATTACATAATGTAGTTTGTCTATTAGTACAGTATGTGTTTAGAAACAGTTGAACAAACTGAAGCCCTTTTGTAAGCAAAAAAACAAAAATCAATATGTGAGAAACCAGAGCACCCCTACACCATGATTCAGAAGTGTAAAATATGAATTTATTTTAAAAAATTTTATTTATTATAATTATACTCAATTTTTGTCTGTCCTGAATATATTCACACAAAGACTTGTAGTTGGATAACACACAACTCAATACCTAAGTGTGCATGTTTGCAAAATTAATTTCATTGGATGTAAACAAAAAGTAGATTTATGTAATAAACACTTCAGTTGGCATTTTGTACAAAAATATATTAAAAACTTATTAACATTTTTAGAAAGGTCAAATGTCAGGCCACAACTTTATTGGTTTTATTAAGTGCAGTAAACAAGTAACAGTGTTAATAAACACTTTTAGAGGAATATTTCTAATATTTGCAGAGCTAAAATGAAAACAAACAAAAAAACCTTGTGTTTTTCTAACCCTAAACAGTTCAAAGTTACACAAATAGTTCTGCTAAAGAAAAAGTTTACTAGAAGTCACAATGATCTGTTCATACAATGACAATGATCCCAGAAAACATTCAAGTCCAACTGTTTGCAGGAACTTAATATTCACGAGTCAATAATCACCCACAACTAGGCATGTAAATCACATGTCAGTGTATTACACGAAACGTAATGTGAAAAGCTACCCTCAACACCACACTGAGTTCACCACATTACAGATACCTATTTTCTGAACATTCTGACGTACATTGAAACACGGGTGGCATCCAGAAACAGGGACAAATAAACACCACAATAATGTTTCATTAAAATCTCACCCACATGAATCACAATAATGATTAACATCCTACTCCAAGATGGACTTTGTTACTTATCTAATGGTGTATGGGTTTCATAGAAGACAGCATTTAAAAATTTTGTTTACATCTGAAAAATACGTAAAGTTGGCCAGTCACAATTCACGGTTTATTAATCCTTTGACTACAGGTGGAATAAACTGCATGTCACAACCTTTTTTACAGAGTTATATTCAAAACATAATTAAACTACTTTATTACCTATGTATGACAACAAGCTTGCCATCAAAACGTAGTTTACAATTCAAAAAGGAAATACTATTTAAACAAGTTTACGGTCTTCACCTCACTGGGTCACGAGTTGATGGCACCATAACTTTCATTTATTAAGTATCTTCCTTTACATAGATTTTAGGTTGTTCAACCAGTTAGAAGCATACAGTAAAGATACTGACAAATTGAAACATAAGATTGCAAACTCTTTCGGCTCTGATGAGACGTCACTGCATCCATTCCACTCACACAGACAAGCCCACTGCACTAATGAGACGTCACAACATCCATTCCACTCACACAGACAAGCCCACTGCATACCTCTTGTTTATTAATTCTCTCTGACATTGTTTTTGAAGATGTCTACCACAAAAAGAACAAATTCTACACTACATAAATCAGTCTTACTTAAACATCGAAAACTGACAATTTGCCATGAAAATTTGAATTCAGTACCTTACTCTGAAGAATAGCTTTTTCTTTTCTCATCACATTTGCAGCCTAGTTGAAAGATCAGATAAATTATAGAAGTTTCTGGACAACCTAATCTAACGAGCAAAGTTTGGTTGTTCTTCAAATTCCTATTTCAAGAACATTACTTATTTTTTGGAGAAGCGACATAGTGAGAAAACAAAAGGTTTACTAAACCAAGCTCCATATACACACTAAATATCATTCCTTAAATTTATATTGTTTATTTATTGTTACATATTTTTAACACAAGTAACTAATATGTAAAGACTAGAAACTTACTAGATTAGAGAAGATTTATATTCACGTAATCACTCACTAACACAAAGCATGCAAACTGTTGTTGTTTTTTTTAACTTTAAGCTCTTTGTGTTCCTTCCACATAATACATTGTTTTTCACTGTACTAAAGATGGTTTGAAGAAACAAAAATTAAAAAAAAAACAAGGAGAAACAGAGGGTAAGAAACCTGAAATTTTGAAGTTGGTTAATTGAAACAGTCTCTTACAAACTGTAGTCCTTGTAGAGACATCTTCCTGTATATAGATAAATTCACTACAGTTAGTGTTAAAACAAATATTTGATTATAAAGTATTGTTTTCACACACCCTCACCAAAAACACAAAAAAACCTTTTGATATTCATTGTTGTTCTGCAGGTTAAGCAAATGAAATATGAAAATACATAAAACAATTCTTATTCTTTGCATAAAAATCACCTTGAACTGAAACTGACTTAGCAGAGGCTTCAATTTACAACTTCGAAAAATCCAATTTTTTGTATACGACAGGCCTGTAATGTTCTCCGAAAGCTTGTCAAATATTGTGAAGGTAAACTTAGTAGACTTCGAGTTACAGTATGTATGTTTTCACGGTTACATAGGATATACAAAGTCTCTCAAAATGATATAAGCCAAGTATCCATATGGTTAGGTTAACACAAGAAGGTAGCCCCGATTCTCATGATTCTATATTTCATATTAATAATTACAATTTGATGATACTTCTCAGAGATTACTTAATGATGTTATGGCTTCCACTTCCCTTTAATACAGAAATTTATTTATTTATTTATATTAAGAAAACAGGTAAATATAACTAAATTCACTTCATTTAACTGCCTGCAACTCCATCTATGTACTGAAAAGCTAGATTTAAATAAAACATTTAAAAAAAAGCTAAACGTACTTTAAAAAATTCACCTTATTTAGGGCACTGTAACTCCACCAATGTGCTCTGAACTCAAAAACTACATTTATATAAAAGTTATTTATAAAAGCAAAGCTAAACATACTTTAAAGAAATTCACCTTATTTAGGGCACTGCAACTTCACCAATGTGCTCTAAACTCAAAAATTAACAGCTTCTTAGGTTCCATGCACAAGTTAAACCAATAAATAAAAAAAAACTTACCCTAATCTACAGGTCGTAAAAAAACAAAGAACATAAACTCACGATCAGATTCAGGGATTGAGTTGGTGATTGAGGAGCTGGTGGAGGTTAGGGTGCTCACAGACGGAGGGCGCAATGGATAATCCCCAGCTGGGAGGGAAACCAAAAACAAACAGTCAGTGGTGTAAAAGTGTCTGACACTTTTACAAAACAGGAAAAAACTTCCAACCTTCCATGCATATTTATGACAATCATGCTATCATCCTAAACAGCTGCATTGTAAAATACTTATCACATTTGATTATTCAAAACAAATACTTTGAGATTCCCAAACAAAAATATTAATATTTTAGTTCTATCATTTTTATGATTAAATATGCAATATGTGTACCTCTAACTGCCTCTGTGTGTGCAACCCAGGCCCCTGGATCAATTGGTCGAACTGGTTCAGTCCAGGGAATGGTAAAGTAGCCTTTAGGGTTAGGATCCCAGCATTTTGCTACAACTAATTTTATTGGCCTAAAAAAAAAACAAAAAAAACTGTCAAACCCACAATAAAATTTAGATATTCGTCAAATTGATCAAATTAAGAAAATAGCACATTTTGAGGGAATAATTACACATTTTTTTTAATACATAAAAATGTACACTTTTTATTTTTATCAATGATTAAAAATAATAACATTAAACAAGTAAACAATTAAATAATATACTATGTACACTCACTAAAAATTGTTGGTGCAAGGAAACAGTGGAGAAAAAGAGATAGAATTGAAAGAATAAATTCTAAATGTGTGTATTTAATGCTCATTGGAATATTAATCTTAATTGAATAAAGAGGTTGAAGTACATTGTATTAAAATGCAATATTTAATTGCAAAAATCTGTGACAGCCAAAGCTCATCATTCCTCTCTGCCAAATTCCATAATCCATTGTCTATGAAGATGACTATTTCTGTGTAAATGTTACAACAATCCAATTTCATGGAAATCCATAATTGCTGCATCTAATGACATGTATATTTTTTGTATCCAATAGTGTGAATAACCATCTCTTTCCTCAGTTGTTTGAGGTATATGATGTTTGAACATATGTTGTGGAAGCAACTTGGGTACAGAATTTTTGTTGGTTTTACAAATGAAAATCCTTTTTGGTTATGTTGCACACTCTTGCCTTGTGCATGTGATGGCTTTCACCACTGATCTTTCTCTTCTGGAATCTCACCTTCTACAACATTCAACATTTGCTGATCAGAGATGTTGTATGACTTGTTGCAGGTCTCCTGAATGGATGATTCTGGTAACCCAAATTAATCCATATCCTTTGTTATTTAATACCATTAAGCATAAGGCATATTCTCATCATGGAAATTCTGCATTCCCAAAGTAAAGGTCTGAGTATGTGAATATATTGTGCCAGAAAGGGTTGTTATATATTTTCCCCAAAAGTGATCAACTTTTGATGAGAAACGCCACCTATAAAATGACAATTTTAAAATGTAGGTTTGATACACAAAATATGTTGCAGTATAATTCTTCATCTGTTATAGTTGTTAGAACTTGTAGATTTGACTGTTCAAATTCACTTTAATATCACATACCCATCTCTCTGTTCAAGAAAGGAATTTTATGTCCAAAACATTGTGGACGTGTATGTTCAAACACTTTACACGTCATGTTTCTTCTAACTGTCAAAAGTATCTATGTTTCATTAAAATAAATTTGTAGAAAAAAATTGAGGATGGATAACTGAAGTGTTAAGAATCTAACACTTGGGAAAGGAAAAGTAACAAAATTTTCTATGCAAAAACGGCTCGTTTGGGTTGAGAAAATATTTTAAACCTGACGATGACCGAAGAAGGTCGAAACGTTGTTCGCTCTTCTATTTAAAATATTTTATGAACCCAAACGAGCTGTGTTTGCATAGAAAATTCTCAACAAGTGGGTTTCTCGACATCACTGAAAAGTAACAAAAACCTTATTTTTCATGAAGAAGACAAACCACACATCCAATGCTATATACATGATTTCCTACCCGGGTTTCTGAACTGCTTCCCTCAGTACTTTGACAGCAGCTTCATTTCCCATGTTTTCAAAATTAATATCATTAACTTGAAGAATCATGTCTCCAGGTTCGATTCTTCCATCTAAAGCAACTGCTCCTCTGTTGGGAAAAGTTGAAAGAATGCAACAAGCTTTAAACATCTTCAAAACTTAACGTTTTAAAAATAATAATAATAGAATAAATTAAAACAGTTTACTTTCAAGATAAAATTCCAAACACACATGTACTTAGAAAGCCAAGGTCCAGTTCGTTTTAATAACTGACACATAACCATTCTGCATGGTGTTAAAAGTAGCTGTTATCAACTATGCTTTGTACAAAATGCTTGAATGTTTCACA
Source organism: Carcinoscorpius rotundicauda (assembly GCA_011833715.1). Taxonomy (NCBI): domain Eukaryota; kingdom Metazoa; phylum Arthropoda; class Merostomata; order Xiphosura; family Limulidae; genus Carcinoscorpius; species Carcinoscorpius rotundicauda. Next base: position 124,126,439 of record CM022394.1, on the reverse strand, counting down.
ACCATTTAAACTACATAAAAATATGTTCGTTAAAACCCCAAACAAATGAAATCTTATTGATTTTAAGTTTTTATAGAGCAATTTTAAGTAGAAAAAAAATTATTCTACCATTTTGAAGTCTGATATGGTTAAAAAAACAAACAAAGGAACGAAAGAGGTATGAGCTATGTTTCATTACCAAATAAAAAAAAGCCAATGAATCTTCAAACAACATGAATGATATCCGAAGAAAAAAAAAAGGTACTGATTTATACCAAGTTATTTAAAACTAAATTTTCAAACTGTCTTAATATTGGGATCTGTTCATCATGAAGAAATGTATTTATCATTACTATTTACTAGAAATTCCCAAATTAATCACGGAGTAATAAGCAACTTTCATCAACCATACTGACTTGTTTGCTGCATAACAATTTAAACAGCCAGTGTAACTATCATTGTAATTAGACAGTATATATACATTAGGTTTTTATTAGAATTGGTGCATCAGGGTGTTCAGAAGGGTATTTTTGCTAGCATAATGTTGACACAGCTTTTGAGAAAACAAGCAAACAAAGATCTTTTAATTTTTTTTTCTCTTTGTAATGCCTATTTCTTAAGTTCTAGTTTGAAACTCGTATATGTTTATGCTGAAATATTAAGAACATAAAATGTTCAAACACATTTACCATCAGTAAATTTCACTAAATCTTAAAACACAAAATTTTTTGTGTACAACAGATAGAAAATGTAAGAGTAAACATTTAAGAAAATAATCACAAATGGTTAATGTTTTGTTACATCAGATTATATTAACTTCTAAAAAGTCATGTTTAACACATTTTAATTTAAGATTGCTAACTCAAGTGAGTTTGACATAAATACAATTTAATGTTCTCCCAAGGAGTTGTGTTTTCTTATAGCAAAGCCACATTGGGCTATCTGCAGAGTCCACTGAGGGGAAATGAACCCCTGATTAAAGTGTTGTAAATCCAAAGACTTACTGTTGTAGTAGCAGGGAGGCTCTAAGTAAAAAATTCATTTTCAACAAGTATAACTGAGTAATGTCAATGTTATTTGGTGACAAAAATACGATACTCTAGAAACCAGGCACTTCAGGAAATGTGGACATTTGTTAGTTACCATTTTTACCATCAAAGCACTCGGATTAAGAGCTTTGTACTTTTTTGTCTTTAACTGGCTTTTTTAACCTTTGTGTTTTCCTAATATTGTGAAGATCATTTGACCATCAAAAATATTTAAGGGTTTCATTTGGAAAGAAAAAACAGTTACTAAGCCTTACATTATATATGCTTATATACATATCAAGAGGAGAGGTTCTACTAAAGCTTTCTTTTTTACTCTAAAACCCAGGTAGCTAAATACACTTTAAATCTATGATAGCAGAATATGACAGTGTCAAAACTAGTATCCACATAGATTTGGTATTATTCTGTTATTGTGGATTTAAGTTTTATTTTCAATTACTTAAAATAGTATCATTTATTCACATAAAACAAAAGACAAACTCAAACTTATTCTTCCATGAAAGAAACTGTTACTCACCCTTTCATTATGGAACCAACATAAATTCCACCATCACTTCCTTTATAAGAATTACCCACAATACTGATTCCTAAGAAGTTAACACTGTCTGGAATTGACAAAAAAACAAACAAAAAACACATGATAAGACCCTCATATTAAACAATAAAAATATTAAATTATTTTATTTCTTGTGATTCGCTCTCCAGGTGGAGTTCAGAACAACCTACATCCATATTTCATTTGGTATCCACACTAAATTGCGAGTTTAAATATTCTTGTCTGATGTATTACAGCTAACAATACACATAAATCTGTTTATACCCAAACAAATCACATAAAAGGCAGTTATTTAATTAATATGTTATGAATAACTGTATCCATAAATCTGTTTATACCCAAACAAACCCCAGACTACTTGATGTTTAAACAGCTTACATAATACATACCTAAGTAAAGAGTAACCGTGATGATATTAAGGGACATTGTCGACTCCGTAATACTGCTAATAGATGAAGTCTGCAAAATACACAAAATAGAAACTAATGAGAAATAACTCTCATGCTAAAAAGACAAAACAAAAGCATCTATCAGTGGATAACTCTGCACATATACTAACGTTTTATTAAAGAATGTCAGGATACTGAGAAATTTAATTAACAACACAAGTGATGAAAGAAAGCAACATTTTTTTAAACAAATACTGATTCACAAAGATAAACTGAAATGCAGACTTGTTTCAGCACATGACAAATATTTTCATCCAGTTTAAAAGTTACATTTCCTTCACTGACAGTCACACTGTTACCTGTAATTTCATACTTTGCTGAAGAAATTAAAACTAAAACCAAAGTGGGGTGGTGGATTTAAACCGAAACCAATACTTACAGAGTGAATACTTTCTAACTTTTAAACAGCTTTAGTAACTATTAAAAGACACCACATGTCAGGTGAAAAGTCTCAAACACCTGTTGGATGAATGAATTTATTATATTTTTAACATTATATTCCTTCAGTTTTACTCCACATTCAAACTTACTGTTACTTTATAAAAGCTAAAGTTTTATATCACTCAATAGGTAATACTGTCTTAAATTTCAGACACAAAAAAAAACTTCAGGTCTCCTTATCTCTCGTGTTACATTGTAAAGCATGTTCATAAATTTAACAAAAAATGCTGTTAAAATTCTGAAGATAAACTTAAATTTATAAACAACGTTAAGTGATAATTCCTGTTAAATATTTCTTTACAAAAAGACCAGGAATTCTTTCTCGTTAGTTGCAAGTTTAAAATCTAACGTGCTTTACTGGTCCTTTTAATACGCTAGTATAAAAATATTTATAACTAATTGCATATTTAAACATATTTCCTCTAGTATTTCTGTACTAAACTTACCCTACTCATTGGTGGCATCCTGTGTTTTTTCCTTCTTCGTCTATGACGACCATTAATCTTGGAGACGCTGCTCCCCTCAGTTGTAGTTGATATTCTGAAATACAAAATACTTAATACAGAAACAGTGGCTCAATTTGTTTTGTACCTTTAGTGCAATTCTTCTAATAAATAGAAATATGACAAGACCAATCACAGTTAGTGTGGTTGTTTCTATAAACTTTTGTCTTCTTACCAATAACATAAAAGGCACTTACTGTTACTATCTGCTAAAAATAACTGTTTTTGTTTACAAATCCACAAGCAAAGGATTGATTCATGTTTTATAATTCAACACTAAATATTTAGCACATGCTAATAATCACTCTTAAGCTTACATTTGTGTTCACTCGGTGGGTAACATTATAAAACTATTTATGTACAGTAATGTACTGCATAAGTATTAATTTCATATAAGCATAGCGACTTAATTAGGTCGAGAATTAAAACAGGCTGCCATATGATGGTATGTAACTGCAAACATCAGTATTTATTATGTAAACCATCTGTTCTCTTTAGAGTGGGATATTTGATTAATATGTTGTAAAGGTTACTTTACAAAAGTGCACAGAATATTCCTTCAAATACGCTGCAGCAAATTACACAATTCTTGACACCCTCATTACCCCGACGGTCTAAATTCCCTCAGTGTTGATCAGATGTGAATTATAAGCAGGCTAAGATAAAAGTTTAGTGTTATGTTACTTTTCTGGTTGGCGATTTAACAAGTTGCTCTTACGTTTAGAATCGTTACACTGATGAAACACAAAACCCTGGCCAATTAGATGTTTTATTTAGAGATAAGTAATATCTCCTGTGTCTTCTGCAAGAAATAAAACCCCAGATTTCAGCACTGTAAAATCAGACCTACTGCTATCTCAGAGGTTCCTAATAAAATGCCTTAGTGTATTAGGATCCATTTGGACTTCCATGCCAATGTGCTGTCAATATTTACTAAGCCTCAAACACAGTTGAAGGAGATAATATATTCATAACTGCCAAGATTCAACCCCATATTACACTGCAGTTGTTGTACTTTGGTAGTGAAACTGTCTCTGTTTTCTTCTTTGAATATGCTGCTGTTGATGAATGCTGAATAAAACTGACATGAAGTCAATGGTAAACAGCACCCTCTGGAAGTCTTTTTCATTTCATTGTTACATTTACATCACCAGTTTCAGTTGTTTTTCAGTTGATTCTCCACAACAAATATGCTCAGGCAGATTAATGTTCAATGAAACTGCACTCAATCAAACTGTTTACAACTGTTCTCAGGTGACAAACACCCGTACTTGATAAAAAGATTACAGTGGAAAGACTCACCTCTCTTCCTTTAATGGATTCCTAGATAACAGCACCACTGATATTTTCAGTTTGAATTCAACCTGTTTTAAGCGATAGTGCTCAACATCCAAAACAGTAGCTGTTGTATATTTGTTTAGTTATTTTCTTTTATTAGGCCATGTTTTTTTCCACTACACGTAATGAGGAGGTGGAACGAATGAATATGTTTACACTATTAGTAAAACTGAATGATACTGTCTTACTAGTTAGATAGTAATTATTCACTGAGGTCCATGTAAACAAAACGTTCTGCTATGTTGTCACCAACAGTATTGTCTATTTTACAGTGATATATGTATAGTTTTATAGTTGGTTTTCTTTCTCCTTCTTCTGTTCAAATAAATAAATATGGTGAACCATAACATGGTTGGTATACTATTATTATACACTCTTCTAATCATTGAAAATCCCTGAGGAACCACATAGATAATGCAGCATTTTAAACTGTAAAAGGCCTAATACTACTGCCTGTTAACAAGTTTCATTAATTAAATGTTGTACAGTTTCTAATATTACTCATAAGAACCAGCAAGAATACCTGCTGATGGACTCTTCTTCAGAATCAAGAAAACTTGTGGTTTCAATGTCACTGGTTACCATAGATGAAGATTCATAGTGGTGTCCACTTCTATGGCGGTCTCCTCGACCATGACCACCGTGCTTGCTATGGCCATTGGTACGAACTGCGGAAAAAAAGGAAAAGATGTCTTTCAGTTACTAACTAACTATGGAATTATATTTTATATTTAACTGTGATATCAAAAGGCGAGGAAAAGTTCAAACAATGTCCACATGAAACTTTCTACAACTGAGTGAACCATTACTTTTTATTTATTAACCTCAAAAAACGTTTTACACACCGAAACTGATATGAAAAAAATCAGAACTGGTGTTCAAGTGATTCGATTTCTTTTCAGTTATTGAGGATTATAAATTAACTTCCCAATAGCTGAAGAAGCTTTAACTGCCTAAACACACACTCACACAAAAGGAAGAAATAAACCAAGTCTGCGTAAACCCTCCTATAACTTAATAATTTGTAGATGTTTATCTCATCAAAAAAAATTATGGATTAACATACAACTAAAACATACAGTGGAACCCCTCTAAGTGGTCACCCTCTGAAAGCGGTCATTCAATCACAGTCCCTTTTTTTGTTTATATAATCCCTAATTATGTTCAGTGGAACCCTTCTAATCAGGCCAGTTTGTCTCAGTCCCGAAGGTGGCTGCTTTAGAGGGTGTAGTAAGGAAAAAACACATCTAAGCCTAACTGAAATTTTTTTATTCACACTTTTCGTGCCTTCTAAAAGATCTTTACTCATCAAACAAGTGAGAAAAAGAATAACCTAAATCAGATGTAGTTTTAGTTCATGCTTCTTGATACCTGGTAGGTAATTACTTTCCACCACGCAGCTAAGCCTTACTGAAATAGTTTTGCAACTGGGTGGGTTTAGTTTTCTCTCAAATTCTTAGTTCTGAGATTATATACTAAGAAAAATGCACTCAGTGGGTAGTAATTTAAAATGGTTGACAAACTGTTCCTTACCATGATCATCATGGAAATACTTATCTCGATGCTTGGAAGATCTGTGGATGTGTCGATCTAGAAACAGGAATAACACGTGTGAGATGTACATACATGTTATGAGACATTTCTGGATTCTTATCAAAGTTTAATTAAAGCATTAAGTAACTGGATGTTTTTAGATTAACGATTTCTGTTTTCAGTTACAAAATTCTTAATGATGAACTATTGCCCAAACTGACACCAAAACAAATGGGCTGACTGTCACTTTTATACTGCACACACAGGTTAAAGTGAGAGCTTGTTCTGCACTGCACAGATTTGAAACAAGCTCTTCACAGTTATATAATGGAGCCAAAAACTGCACTTAGACAAATCATTTTTAGGAGCAGTGATATTATTAAGGTGTTATGAGAAAGTGGAAAAAATAACTAAAATGTGTTACAAAAAGCCGATTCGATCACCTAGTTCAGAGGGAAGAATGTTTTGCTGCATAAATGGAGTTGATGACTGTAACACTTTTTATATTAAAAACATCATATAAACAACTCACATTATGTCACTTTACATTTCTAAGAAATATTTCCAAGCATTTCAGTGATGTCTGTTGCTGTTGTCAATCTTTAAAACAGACTAATTACAACAAAATGTATCTTGCTATATCATAATTATGTCCAACTGTAAGAACCAACAAGCAAGCGTATTGTTTCTAACCTTCTGCTTAAGAATATTAATACATTACTGCCAACTAGGTGTTGATGACCACAACTAAGAAATGCAGTTTATATTCTAAATGAGCAGCTGAAAATAATATCTTTAGAAATACAATGTTTAATAAGCTGAAGAACTAAATGACAGGCTTTTTATGAGCTCATTACGCAATTATACAGGTTACGGAGATATGGTGGAACATCTGCACTTACCTTTTCGAGAACTAATCACAGACTCAGTTTCTGTACAAGTAGTGTCAGCCATAATCTCTCTGTGGTCGACTCCGGTTGTGCTTAAGTAAATAAAAATCAAAATAGCCAATCAATATTCCAATCTAAAAAAAAGGTTACTGTTTCAGAATTTTATGATAAAGAGCAAGAACAACAGGTGAATAGCTGTGAACATTTGTAGAGTTGAGGTTTGTAATATACCTGGCCGTTTTTTCCACATCACATGTACCTAAACAAGTGTCCACACGTGTATTTAATAAGCATATCAAATTCCAATTTATGTTCTTTGTCTGCCTTACTTATCCCCCAGTGGGACAGAAGTATTCAAATTTACAATGCTAAAATCTGCAGTTCGATTCCCGTCAGTGGACGGAATAGATAGACGAAAGTGGCTTTCCTATACAAAAACACGCACCCTGCCCTACTTTCATTTGTATCTTATACTTGTCCTAATATTAAAGATGTATTGTTCAAAATTCCTGATAACTGAAATACAAAGGTTTCATTTGCAAATTTACTGTTACACCATCGTAAAGCATAAGTTTACTTAATATTTTTTGTCAATAACTTTCAACATAGTTTCAATTTTATATATGTAGAGTTTTTAAACTAGATAATGACTGACAAAAATAATCTGGAAAATAGTTTTATTTGGCAGTTCACAAGATGTCAATTTATAGTAAAGTGACAATTAATTCAAATACAGATGGCATCACCACACTTATCTCAAAAGAAGTGTTAATGGTTAAGAAAGGTTTTACCGATAATGAAGAGCCCTGCTCTCACCAGGAACCTGAATATCTGACCTATGAGACGTCAAGTCAGTACACTGAGAATTTCCATCCGAAACGTTGCTCCCTTCAGCAGACACTAGCTAAAGATTTATATATTTTTAGTGACTAAATGAATAATATTTTGTAAATAATGTTAAAGGATTACATGATCAGAAATCTTGAGACTTTAAAAAACATCTAATTATATTATATGTATGTCAACATACTTCCAATTTGGCCCTAAAATGACACATTTAGCACTTCGTTAAACTTTGCCTTTCATATCAACAACTTTAAATTTACAAATATTCAAACTAATATTTATGTTTATCTGAAAAATACTTCAAAGAAATGTTTGAATTGTAATTTTAAAATATATTTTCTACTGCCTCTAACTTGATACAAGTTTTTATTCGTAGATAATGGGTAAAGAAGACAGTTTAATCATTTGTTACAGAAGTTTTAAGGTAATGAATCATTACCTCCACTATCATAGGTAACAAAGATCACGTTTCCACCCCTGACCAGGACATAACTTAGAAGTTTAGTTTTTGGAGTGTCGAGGCCACAAAGAAAACATATCAACATCCATTAACAAGGGAACTAATTTTTCACTTTTATATTTTTACTATAACTCAGTCAAAAACGACTGGATTTTGATGAAAGGTGGTGGACATATCCTGAATATTATTCCTTATTTTCCTACCCCAAACTGTCCATGTTTTTTCAGGACTAAACGTAATCAACATTGTGTAACAAAATTTGAACCTCCAGCTTGAATAAAAGGTCAGTTTGTGTTCTAAAGTTTGTTGGTTAGGAAACTGAAGACAGTTCTAAAGCTTCAAGGGTTCATCAGACAGTATTCAAGAACTGTCAGCTACTCTTCTTTCTCTCTTGCAAACAGAAATTGTTTGAAATATTTAAATAATAAACGTATTAAATATCATTCAGATTAAATATTTAAGGTTCTGTAAACCACATTACTCAAACATAAGATGATGCATTTCAAATAAAACAAAAAACTACCAAACCATTATACATAACAGCCAATACCATGTGCTGGAACACACAGAAATCCAATAAGTTGATGCATTGCTTTAATACAATGCCTCACATACAAACAGTTCCTGCAACATATTTTGTACAATGAGTCAAAGATTTGCAAAAAAAAAAAAGTGATTCATTGCAACATTCATCTTTTAAAGCTACTTACATGTAATAATAAGTATGAAACATAAAAAAATAACACTAACGAGTGTAACTGCTTCTTGTAAACATCTGTTGTAGTTGAAGGTCCGTACTTACATTCTAATCAAACTATCAGTGTTACTTTCAGGTACCATTGAAGGTAAAAACTTCTTTTCAGCAATGTGTTCCAAACCTTCAAGAATGAAAACCAGCCCTTTGTTACAGCCATATGACCAATAAAAATTTTAAACCCTGTGGTACATAGAAGTATCCAATCTTCTGACCATCACTGTACCACGTGCACAAGAGGTTCCTTGTATACAATTTCAGTGCTGAAGAAAAACCTTCATGATAAGTCAGCCAGGAAAATAAAATACAAACAAGAAGCTGAATCTTAAAGTATATTTTGATGCCCCCCTCCCCCATTAAGGTTGAACTAAATTTGAACATCTGCTGAAAAGTAACAAGTTTACTGAATTTTTCACGCATATAAAAGTTTCTTGTCTAAGCAGTTTAGACAATTTACAAAATTAATTAAATTTACGTGTATAGAAAATGTAAATAACACTGACACCTTTGGCTTACTCTTTGCAACATCTGCTTACTACAATTTTGTACTTACCCAAGACACTACTCTTCCATTGAAGCAGGGTAACTTGGCATCGTCATCTATAATTTCTTCTTTGACCACCCTATGAGGTAACATGAATTTGAAATAAGAAAAGTATCACGCCTACTCACAAAGAACCTTTCAATTATTTCCCCTCTTAAGTAACAATAATTAAGTGTGTATGCGTGGGAGTGTCATGAGTACGTATGGCAGTTCGTTGACACAATTGTAGCTTTTAATGTTTAGTTTTCAGTATTTTAGCCAAAAACCATTAACTACGTTTGTCACACACAAAAAAGGGACAAAGACAGCCACTATAGTGAACTTTATTATAAACATTCATGTGTACCGTCAAGTATGTAAAATAAAAAAAGTAACCCCCAATAAGAACCAATGAATGAGAAGACTATTTATTAAACCAACATTTTTAGAACAAAGCTTCAAAATCTTAAACTGATTCTACCCTACGGCAAGACTACAGTGACTTAATCTTTACAGAGGTGTAGCTACGGTTTTCAGCACCTGGGGACAGTCAGTTTTTGCGTTCCCTCGTGACAAAATGTAAGCCATAATTTCTAATTATGTAACATCAATTTGGTGCCCCCCACCCCCGATGCTGCACCCAGGAGCAGATGTATCCCCTTGCCCCCCCTAGCTTCACCACTGAATCTTTATGAACAAAACTAAAGTGTGCATAATAATCCTTCAGTCATACTTAAGTTCAGTTATATACTGGTGATTTTATTTAGTCACATTGCTGAAACCATAATTAAACAACCTAAGAAACAAAAAATCTAGCTTAAGACTCCTTTCAAATACAGTTATCCTGAATGTCTTAATACTTAGAAAGTGGCAGCCTGAAATGTAATGCTACAAAAACAGTTTTAATCAATATCAGTCAGTTTTGACATTTATATGAATCAAAGTTTGTTTTTAAACAATGAATAATAGAGAAAAAAATATCTAACTGACCAACACTTGTATATTTAACAGGACAGAAAACATTCATGCTAGTTTACTATTATTCACTACTGCCATTTATATTCAGTTTTCTTAAAATACACAACTAAAGTTTCAATTTTTAAAAGAAACTCTTTTGTAAATTTTGCTAAAATGGACAATTTTTTTAACTTTAAGTCACACAGTGCAAGCCTAACTAGTCTTAAAAGATACACAAGTTCTCGGGCATCACATTTCCTGCAACTGTCCTTCTGTAAGGTAAATATAGAAAGATATTTTCTGGTACCCAACCCTAAAACACTCCAGAAGAATTCACTATTTATCTGCTTAATTAATTGACTTTATAACTATTTTTTGATAGCAATATCACAAATGTAAAACAAACTCAGCAGCTAGTCTAGATTTATGATAAAAGCACATTGAAAGAGGAAAAAATGCATGCCCTCCAAACTTGTAAATCATTGTAATTCCCAGATCACTTTTAGTAGTTTAAAAGTATAGTTGAAATGGTGAATCTCTGGTTTTAGTTGATGTATAATCAAGCTGTCTTTTACACCATGGCTCGACACACAACTGGTGATTGTTAAGACCTTAAAATAATTTGAGACAAATGCGAAATAGAAATCCACTCAAATTATTTTAAGTTCTTTACAAGACCCAATGACGAACAAAACTTGTTCAAACATATACTAAGACCAGAAAGTAAACAAGTTAATTAAACTATAAAAATGCTAATGGTTACATTATTATTGTCATGCTGAGACAAATCTTCAAATAAGGTAACACCAAGTACTAGCACGTGCAAACTAAAACTAGTACAGATACAACTGTTTCCAAAAGTTTTGAGAAACTTTTGATTCAGTTAGTTTCTTTTTAATCAAGATGCCGTAATAAATCATTTTATTCAGAATCATGCTATTTGGAATTTAATTAACAGAAATGTTAGTATTAAAAAAACGTAAAGTATAGCATATAACACCATCTGTATCTTCAAAAAATAGTTAGAAACCAAAATTAGTATGATAGAGAAAAATGTGTTCACATAATCCACACACATTTTCAAACTCCTTTATAAAGTTAGCTGAAAAAAAAATTATTATATTTGTGGATGTAGCAAAGACTTACTCAAAGATAATTTTCTGCCAAAAACTTTCAAGTATCACATAAATTCTGGAAGTAATACTAACAATATTGTAAGATGCAAATTTAAACTTGTCAAGAACAGAAATATGAGAACAATCTAATTAAATACACAAATTTAGATTGATATGAACAATTTATAAAGAAAGCACAATGTCAAATTAATGTGATAGGAATACTATATATGTTACTGATTTCTCAAAGTTTTACTCTTTACAATTTATATCAAGATAAACTACCAGCTAACCTATGCATTCAAATTCGTGGTGTGATTTTAAATTTCAAAACAAGAGCTAAATTCTGTGGTAAAAATAATAATAAAACTATAAGTTACCATAAAAACTTAGTAAGATGTCTCAGTATAACCAGAAACAGAGAAACAATAAGAAAAAAAATACTATTTTGCAAAGAGATAAACTGAATGACAATATTTCAAATACAAATAAATCAGTAAATGAATAAGAATATAAAAATAATTAGTATTAATAACTGGCATCAAAATAATATTGATAATAAAATACTTTCTCATCAACTTCAAATATAAAAACAACAGTACATTTAATATTTCAACTTAACATTATTAAACCTAAAATAGAAATATAAAAACGAACACAACTGAACACATCTTACACTGGTGATTTTGCATCTATGTTTAGCAGTATGTTGAAGAAATGTAACAGCAATAAATTAATCACTTGAAGATTATGATATTGAATTAATAGTTTAATATTTTTCAACAAAGGTTTCATTGTGACTGTACAAAAAAACACATCATATGAGAATAATAATACATAATGTTGAAATGAATCAGATGATTTATGACACATATCTTCTGACATATATCAAAATAACATACATACCCAAAATCATCATCCATTGACTTGAAAAAAAACTTGAAGTTTGGTCGATTCAGAACATTTTTAAAATCACCCAGGGTAACTCGTTCAGGATGAATTGGTAATTTTACCAAATATGGTGTTTCCTCTTCTTCAACGTGATAAATAATTTTAGTTTCTTCCATTTTTGATTTGTTATTTTTCAAAACACATACCCTAGGTCTATAAATTTAATCATGATATGATCCAAATTTCATTTTTAAACTCAATTAACTATACTCAGGCAGTATACTATTGATACTAGCAATACAAACTGTAGTTCCAGAAATATCTTCAAGTACCAAGTCTTAAGACAGACTTGTTCTAAATTTTAAAGTACTCAAGACAGAAGGTCGAGTCTGTTTTTCAACAAACTGTTACTGTTTAAAGTCATAAACACATTGACATTACATCAAATTGCATTTAGTATTTACAGTTTAGCTTTAAGCTGCAATATGCACTGTCTGTAAAAGTTAAGGCCCATGATCTTTTTCAGTTATTCAACTTATTGAGAAAAATTGCGTATGCGACGTTCTGACTTAACTTTTTAACAAAATTAAAACGTATTTTTTCCTCAATCTACTATTGTCTCGTCAAATTTCTTCAAACATACAGACTTCTTTGCTATTCATAACACTAAATCCACTTCCATGAAAATAATATCCTCAACAAACATTTGCTACAAGTACTACTGTTAATATTCGAATCGGTCAATGACATTTCTCCGAAAATTAATCGACTTCATAAAGATCCTTCTCCTCAAGTCACAGTTCAAAATGGCGACACAATAGTCTCGAAACCTGAAATTCATTCTGAAACAGTTTAAATATTTTTAAAGGTTAAAAACGAAGATGAGGAACATTATACGTATATTAAGCTATAAATATTGTTATGAATAACAAATAGGTCTAATCTTATGTTTTATTTAATTAATCACAAGTATTTGCCTGTGTAATATTCTTTTTTTTCACACACGCGACATCTAACGACAGGATTTTAACAATTCAAAGCTTTTGTGCAAGATTCACAGATTTTTTTGTTTGTTTCAGAATATAGCCAAATTTGGCAATCTCCTATGTCCATCGAATGGAATTAAATTCTGGATTTTAGTGTTGCTAGTAATTTTACAACTGCTCCAACATGGAAAATTTCAGGGTGAAAACCACATAAGGAAAATAATTAATCTAATTTCTATGGTTAATGTGTGCATTTATTTGGGAAACTTGTTGTTGTTTTGCTGTTTTGAATTAAGCACAAAGCTACACAATGGGCTATCTGTGCTCAGCCCACCACGGGTATCGAAACCCGGATTTTAGCGTGTAAGTCCGCAGACATACCGCTGAGCCACTGGGGTGCTATTTGGGAAACAAACATTAAACATTAGCCACATGATAATAGAGTTGAATAACAAACAATATACTATTCAGTTTGAATTAGAAATACGTATCAGTTTTGACACTAATATATGGACCTGGCATGGCGAAGCGCGTAAGGCATGTGACTCGTAATCCGAGGGTCACGGGTTCGCGCCCGCGTCGCGTTAAACATGCTTGCCCTCCCAGTCGTGGGGGTGTATAATGTTACGGTCAATCCCACTTTTCGTTGGTAAAAGAGTAGCCCAAGAGTTAGCGGTGGGTGATGATGACTAGCTGCCTTCCCTCTAGTCTTACACTGCTAAATTAGGGACGGCTAGCACAGATAGCCCTCGAGTAGCTTTGTGCGAAATTTCAAAACAAACAAACAAACACTAATATATTCAAGAATTTTCTACAGTTTTCTTGGATTACTTAAAATATTATTTTTTTTATTTTTTTTTTTATTTTTTTTTTTACAGGCCTGGCATGGCCGAGCGCGTTAAGGCGTGCGCTCGTAATCCGAGGGTCGCGGGTTCGCGCCCGAGTCGCACTAAAACATGCTCGCCCTCCCAGCCGTGGGGGCGTATAATGTTACGGTCAATCCCACTATTCGTTGGTAAAAGAGTAGCCCAAGAGTTGGCGGTGGGTGGTGATGACTAGCTGCCTTCCCTCTAGTCTTACACTGCTAAATTAGGGACGGCTAGCACAGATAGCCCTCGAGTAGCTTTGTGCGAAATTCCAAAACAAACAAACAAACATTTTTTTTTATTTTACGCTACTGTGGGCTGGAAAAGATTTAATGCGTTAGTTTTGAACTTTCATTTCCATTAGAAATATATAGAAGATTAAACTTTCAGGAGCTTTCAGACGAAGTAAGTTTATGCGACTATTTTAAAAGATAACCTTGTTGCGATGTCAATTATCTTAAGGTTATAATGATGTTTGATTGCTCTTATTGGCAATAATATCATACTCCATAAGATATTCAATTAAAACGTTGGGACATAAATTGTTTTTATGGGACATGTTTTCTTGCATTCATTGTTGTATATTTCAAGGGATTTTATAAGTGGGATTATGCAGCTTAATTCAAGTTTTAAAAAGAATTTTTAGCAAATAACGGTTTAAAATGTCGTTTATAGCGAGGCCATGTAAGTAATGAAACAATGTTTTTCAGTCTGTATAAGCAGGAACGTAAACACGTATATTTAATTTGTTATTCTGATTGCCATGTTTATTTTTAGTTTCTCTCTTTGTACATAAGTTGCTCTTATTCAAAGCTAAAATTACCAAGTGTTTCAGTTATCTTACCACCCGCGCTAGTACAGCCGTAAGTGTACGGATTTACAACGCTAAAATCAGGGGTTTGGTTCTCTGTGGGCTTAGCAGATAGCCCAATGTTGATTTTTTGCTGTAAGAAAAACACACTAAGGTTTATTTGCCATTAGAAAAATATTTTTATCGCAGTTTTTATAAATACGAATCTAACATAACATAAATAAGCACAACTAACTTTACCATCAATTTAATCTCCAATATCTGCAAAACGTGCAATTTAAATAGAGGACAGTACAAACCAAACTTTTCCTGGTGGAAACAATTGACGATCCAGTGTTTGTTTGTTTGTTTTTGGAATTTCGCACAAAGCTACTCGAGGGCTATCTGTGCTAGACGTCCCTAATTTTGCAGTGTAAGACTAGAGGGAAGGCAGCTAGTCATCACCACCCACCCCCAACTCTTGGGCTACTCTTTCACCAACGAATAGTGGGATTGACCGTCACATTATACACCCCCACGGCTGGGAGGGCGAGCATGTTTTAGCACGACGCGGGCGCGAACCCGCGACCCTCGGATTACGAGTGCACGCCTTAACGCGCTCGGCCATGCCAGGCCTGACGATCCAGTGACGGCAGCTTAACAATTGCCTGGCACGGCCAAGCCGATTAAGGCATTCGAGTCGTAATCTGAAGGTTGTGAGTTCGAATGCCAGTCACACCAAACATGTCCCCCCCCCTTTGAACAGTTGTGTTGTTATGAAGGCACGATCAATCCCACTAGACGTTGATAAAAGAGTAGCCTTTAAATTCACATTATTTGTAAGATAACGTATCATTCAATACTATGCTTAATCTCATTTTGTTATACCTCACAGTTTTTGTTAATCACAAACAACTGTCTATTGTCTGCTTACAATGGGTATCAAAACCTGAATTTTGACACATAGGCTAGAATCAGAAAGTTTTTGATATCTTTAATTTTATCTCCTAAATGTTATTAATAAGTGTCATTATTATTCAGTCTATTACGTAAACTTAGTACAGAACAATAATCAAATATAATAAATACACAATAGGAACTATATTTTTCATTCAGTTCCTCATATTTTTCTTTCTTTGCTTTCACCAAACAGCGAATAAATCTAAATAACCTTTTGATAATCTAGCTTCGTGTAGAAAATGTGACTAGGTTTTCAATCTACAGGTCGGTATCTTGAGGTTAGGTCGCTAGGAGCATGACAGACCACAAGAAGTGTCTTGCACCAATACCAAAAACGAGACTATAATTTTGGCATTTTCAGGTTAGGAACATTAGACGCCACAACAAACGTATTACAATGATACCAAAGTTGACTGAAGTTACTGTTTCTTGGTGTGATTTATTATGACGTGAATTCAGTGGCATACACACCACTAGTGCAGCTACAGCACTGTTACAGGATCCGAGAGTTAGGAGAAAAATAAACATTTTCCCCCCAAAAAAACTTTATTGACGTAGCTTCATGAGTTTCAAAGTTTCTATGAGAGTAAGTCACATCTTTTCTCCTCTCCTTCTAATATGATTAAGATCTAGATTTAATTTTTCAGTTGTCTAGTCGTTTTGTACATCTGTGTAATTTAATAGAGTAAAATTTATATTTTACTAAAGTTTAATAAACATTTTTTGATTTGACATGTCTTTCTCTCATTCTTATAAAATATTTTTCATTTTACGAATTATTTATTTTTATAAGGGGCTGTTTTAAAAAGCTCCTTTCAATTTATATACATGATTGTACTGTATATGCGTAAGGTTTTATCGTGCACTGTGTACACGTGTATAAACATGTAATTTGATAATGTATGGGTTACCATATAATAAATAGGTTTGAACATTTCTTTTTCTCTTTGGTTATAAGTTTCCAAAAACGTTAAACCTGTCAAAACCCACACATTGTATTACTGAATATATTTACTTTTGAAATAATTATTATTCAATATTCATTTGTAAATCCAACCACAAGTTAACGTTTTTCTATTTATTAACATTAACTTGACGAGTCTCACACCGAAACGACAGAGTAACAAGATGCAGGCGTTATTTTTATTTTTATTTAAAAAAAACAAACGTTGTTTGAAGGTAGGCGTTATGGCATTATGACGCACGCCTGGGTGTTGGTGTCGAGTGACAAGAAAGGACGTAAGATATGATGTAAGAAGCGTTCTGTAAATATAATAACAGTTACAATATTGCTTAAGGTTAGGCTTGTTTTACTGAAGTCATTGTAGCCTTTCGTTTAATGTTTTTGGTCGCTTAGCAATACAATATTATATTTACGAAATTTAGATAAGTACATAGCTATTTTATGTCAGAGAAATACAAAAACAATACCAAGTAATATAGTACGTTTAAGTCTTAAAGTTGTCTTTTTGATATTTTAAATATAGATCTCTTAATAGCGGTTGTGTTTTCCTTACAGCAAAGCCACATTAGGTTATCTGCTGAGTCCACCGAGGGGAATTGAACCCCTGATTTTAGCGTTGTAAATTCGTAGACTTATAGCTGTACCAACATGAGACCTGTTGATAGTGTGGCATAACTTGTCCAACCATATAAAAGTTTGAAATTCACTGCATAAGTAGAAATTCCATTTCAAATTTCAATTGGGAAGCGAACTTTTATTTAAGGTCTACGGGAGTAGGTCCATAGACTTACTGTCTTATGTTTTATAAAGGTGAAAATATAAAATGCAGTATATTATGGACGTTGTTATTCTGATTGTTTCCAGTAATTAGTAACAATTCAAATAGTGCAAATCACATATTGCAAATTTATATAAATAAATAATATTACAACACATCGGAGGTAATCGCTTTCTGCTGGGTCCGTCATGACCAGGTGGTGAAGGCATTCGACTCGTAATCCTAGGGTCGTGGGTTTGAATCTCTGTCACACCAAACATGCTTGCCCTTTCAACTTTGGTGGCGTTATAATGTTACGGTCAATACCATTATTCGTTGGTAAAAGACTAGCCCAAGAGTTGGCGGTGGGTAGTGATGACTAGCTGCATTCCCTCTAGTCTTACATTGCGAAATTAGGGACGGCTAGCCTAAAGAGCCCTCGAGTAGCTTTGCGCGAAATTCAAAACAAACAAACAAGCATTCTAAATGGTAGTGCTGTTTGAAAGCTGGATCTGTTGTTATAGGGTTTAATATTTAAATAATAATAGTGATAAATATGAACAAACTTTTTATTCCTTGGAAGTTTTTAACATCCACTTATGAAATGTGTTAAAAGTTTTATGTGACATCAACATCCAATAATTCTTTAAAGAATTGGTAGAGAAAAGTTCCAAAATTTCGGGTGTATACTCAAAAGATTCACATATTTTGCTAAAAGTTCAGAAAAAATGACTTTTACGTTCTAGATATATATATTGTTTTATAATTATTTTATATTTATGTCGAGTGTAAAGATCATTTTGCTCTTAAATTTTATCAAAAGAGAAAAGTCTTGGCATGTTACTGAGTACGATTCATTATTCTTTCATGCATATATACATTTCATAACCAGCTTTTTTTCTTTATCTACCTATATCTAGGATTTTAGACGACAGACGTCGCTATTCGTTAATGTGTTTCTTCTGGTTCCGATGTGCTTTTACTTTAAATGTTTTTAGTAGTTCGTACGTAGAGTGGTTGGTCGTGTTAGTTGTTTGTTTTGTCGATAGTATTATTGAATGAGGTCCCCAAAAAGTTTCTTAAAGGTATGAAAAATTTTAAATAACTTTTCTCAGTGTAAGGAAATTTAAATTTGCTCTTAACATCTTTAATTTTTAACTTTTAGATGTAATAACTACTATACTAATCTACTGAAAGTAGGTGAGAAGCTGAAATGAAATACTGTTTTGTAACAGTGTATACACTTACTACCTCGGTTGTGTTTTTTTTAGTTTTTATAAAAAGGTTTAGCATTCAGCGATTTTAGTTGTGAAATAGAGGCCTGCAAAAATGCAGAAGGTAAATTATTGCAAACTAATTCGCTAAGTTTAGTGTAAATTTATGTATACTAGTAGGGGTACAGCGGTATTATTATTAATATTAATCCTAATATTATGCTGGTACATTGGTAGTATGTTGGTATGAGAATTCAGTTGTCTATCATTTGTTTTGAAGATTTAGTAAACAGCGAGTTTAGGGCGTGCAAGAAGGCAAAACAATGTTTAAACCTTACTCTTTGCGTGTGATGATTTACTGATTCGAATGAATAATATTTGGCCTGTTAGTTTCAGATCACTGTTCTAGGTTCAGATATGAATTTATCAGCTTTGTTTACTTAATCACCTCAATACAGCAGAACTGACCATAATGTGGGGTGAAACTATTATTCTGCAAATTAAATAATTTTTAATTCAACATGAGTAAATGTGTATTAACATTTACATAAATGTTAATGCTAACGATAGGACACATTTAATGGGAAGTAACAAAAACATTCTAAGCCTTTATACTCACTGAATATGTATACACATACCTGTTTACTTTTCGACTTTGTTTCAAGACTGCATTATGGAATATTTTTATCCAAGAATTATGCATTTCAAAGCTTTTTCTGAAATTATTGTAACTCTTAATTTGAAATATTTAAAGATTATCAAAAAACTGTGCTATAAGCCTAAAATAAGCTGAAATCAATAAGTTTGTAGAATTTGATTAAAAGTGGCTTATTTTGTTTTCCTAACAATCATCCACTTTTGCTGGCACAAAGGTACACATGTTAGCATGAGTAATTTTCATATCTTTTAGATCCTTTGAAAAGAAATATTTTGTTTCTTGAGTAATCACCTTGTGAAATCATGTCTTATTTTTGGAAACATTCCAATCCAGACGATTACTGAAGTGAAAGTATTCCATTTGTTTGAGCTGCAAACTGGTATCTTCCAAGTTTTCATATTTCTTTAACAAAAATTAAATCTTCAGTAATTAATGAAAGACTGAACAACTTGGATATTTAGTTTTAGAAATCTTTATTTGATCTGTAAGAATGTTACAATTAAATTGGAATATTTTTTCACTTAAAATTACAATTAATCGTTATTTACTTTTGTTGATTGGTAATCAATAAGCATTGTAAATGTTTTACAAACAACACAAACATATTCTTGGTAGCTTGTGAACAATGCATATAAATTCAACAACTTATGAAAAAATAACATATTTATAAGCACTGTGAGCAAATAAATTAATAGCACATATATAAGTGTGGAAACATTCAAATGGAATACATAGGTTATTACAACAGCATCACATATTGGTGAATGATTGTAATCCTTAGATTTTGTTAAATTTACATTTTCTATCAAGTTGACACAATATATGATGTACTAATGAGTGAGCATTGGAAGTCCATGCACAAGAAACTTGCTAGACTTTTAAAGGAATTTGTTGTTTTTTTTATCTTTGGTACTTATGAGCTTTAGAAAATCCATGCTTGAGTTAAAAAAACCAAACACTTTAAGTGTGTGTATGGAAGCTTGTGTTTGACTCTGCTTATGACCCTGATTTAGTGTAAAGATACATTGTGAGGAATGTTACTATTAACTTTTGATTTAAGTAACTTAGTTATTTACCTGGGCAAAGCTAAAGAATCAACTTGACAATGAATACAACTGATTTCATGTGTATTTTTATCTATAAAGACCAGAGTACATTTTTTTCCCATCAGTTAGACACCCTGATTATTGGTGATGCTTTTGGTCATAAATCCAGTAACGTGATTTGGCTAGCTTAGGAGGCTTAGGTTAATTCTTAATACATATTTATTAATCTAAAAATGCAAATAATTTCTGTAATATCGAAAATAGAATATTAGAATAAGGTATGTTAAATATTTTAACCAATACTGTTAATAAAAGTAGTGATAAAGTAATAATATTGAGTAACTAACTTACTGGAACATGCCAATACTAATGTTGACTTCATGTTCTCTTGATGTAGATTTCATGTTAACAGCATGCAAGAAAAACTTTCTGCAACCCTCCAAAATATGCTGAAACAAGAGTTACTTGTTAGGGTATCAGTTGAAGTAATGCTAATTAATTGACCAGCATACTTACATAGCTAGTTGCATGCAAACAGAAAAATACGACCGTTTCTACATGGTTTTTATCTTGGTTGTTTCAAAAAAGCTCATATACACATCTTCTCATGTTTAAGTGTGTTTGATATGAGTTAAAGCATACAAGGTGATTGATATCTGCTGAGATGTAAACAGATGCTTGGTTTGTTATTTTCCATTTGTTTTCAGCTACCCACTTTATTAAATTTTGTTCTTCAATTTCATAACAATGTTGTCCTTGACAGTATAGATTATGAAACTGACAGCTTCAGCTGATTGTCTCTTTGTACATGTTATGCAGGATTGGTACTGTACATTATAATTAACAAGATATGTTAAATGTTCAAGTTTGTCATGGGATCTAATTTCATGAACGTTTTAAACATGGATGAATTCCTGAAAGTAAAGATTCTAATATTCTATTATCCTTAGTGGGTTTGAAAGTCCAACCTTTATGTAAAACAGTCGTCTCTTGCTGTCTGTTGGTTAGTGATTGGTGTATTCTACAAGGATTATCTTGGTGTCCAAGACTAAGGTGTAATTAAAACAGCTTACATCTCACAATTGTTTTCACACAAATTCCCAATTTTTTCTATGATTGCTAAAATATTCAGTTTCTTAACTATTTTGTGTGTGAACATAGAATGTGGAAATTATGGTCCCTGTTGCTTTGTAAAGAAGAGGGGGGAGGTTGCTCCTTTTGGTCTGTCTCTCTATGTTGTGGACAGGAAATCACATGACTGGATGTGATCAAAGTTGTGTAGAAGTTACTACTTACAAAGTTCAAGATATCATGAACATTTGGAGGTCATGGGCTACAGGTCAAGATCAGTCAAATTTGTAGGAATTTTAAGCATACAGTTTCACATTATTGAGCAATAAATATTTCATAAACACAATCTGCATGTCTTTTATCTTATTTTAATTAAATGTTGACTTTCTATGTACAATCCTAGTGATGTAGGAAGCAAAGTTTATTTCACCAAGTGAAGGGAGGGGGAATGTGCTCAACAGGTGTATTAATTATAGCCTGGATCCATTGTTTATCTTAGGGCACTGAAAACTTCAGTTTTAGGCTTAGTTTACAACCGAGTTAGTATGGTTGTAGACATGTCTGAACCTTTTAATTGTAATTTATTAACAGTGAAAAGTAATTGAGTTGTTTATGGATGTTTTTACTCTTTCAAGTTTAGCTGTCAATTTTAGAGACATTTTATTGAAAACAATAGCCTAAATCAATGCAATAAAATATTGACTTTGTGAGCATTCAGGACCAGTGTAGCACCAACTTACCGATACCCATTTTGAAATTTTGAGTTCATGTGATGATTTATCTTGGTGGTATTTATTGTAATTATTCTCCAAAAGTTAGGTACCTTTAAAAACCAATTATTTCAGTGTTTGGGCAATAAAGCATATCATTGATGCTAGATGTACTTTGGCAGAGTCCCTGATGGTGTTCTGTTTCAATCATGAAACTGAAGTTAGGAGTGACAAATATTTTTATTTTCCGATGAAGAAGTTAATACACAGAAGCTAATAAAAGTCATAATGGTTTACAAATGAGTTTAAAAATTTGACCACTTTCAAATAGGTCACAAATTTTCAGGAGAATAAAAAAAAATAGTTATGAATTATTCAAAAGTGCTCATTTTGGGTTTCTTTTGGAAGCCATTGCAAATATTTTTTATTTGGCATTTTTGAAGTTCTTATGATAAACTATGTTGTTACCCACAGAGTGTATAATCCTTTTAATGATCCATGGGATGTGCATGTTTTACTGATTTTACAACAGTTTAGATTGCAATGTTAACTATTCCTTATGCGACATCATTTTAGTGTCTACTGACTGACTTGCAGACAACACAATATTATAGTGGTGCCAGTGATTAAATTGGGAGATGAAACAAAGAAGCCTTTGGTTAAATTAGGAGAGTTTACTTTAAAAGTCTTCACATGCCAGTGAACTGATCAATTTTTTTTGTATTTTATTAGTTCTTGCTGTTATAATGGATTAATGGATGTATCTTTTTACAAAACCGCTTCTTTTGGGGTGTTTACATTCCAGTTTGTATAACGGTTCTACACGAACTGTTAAAGATGGGCAGTGGCTTTGTCGTTAGTTTGCCAGACTGTGAATCCGAGGCTCCTGACTCGCATCCCGTTGCCGCAGGATTGCGCTCTACACTTTGAAATCGGAGGTGCGTTATAAAAGTGATCGTCAAATCCTACTGCTCAATTAAAGTGGATAAAGAGTTGGTGGAGTGTGTGCTGTTGGCTAGCTGCTTTCCATTTTTATCAGCTCAGAATTATGGACGATTCACGCAGATAGCAACTGTGTAACTTTGTGGGAATATATGAAAGAAACAAACGAAAGTTTTAATGAAAAGCGAAATTAATAATTTATTTATTTCGATATTTCTCATTCCAAACTGCACATCGTGTTTGTTAGTGTTTAATGGTACCTTTTGGCAGCATGGTAGTTCGTTACTCCAGGTGTTGCTTGTTGTGAAGATAGTATTATGTAAAAAATGTTTAGTCAGGCGAAAAAAACCCATTAGGTCAGGGGCGTCGATTTTTTTATACCCGATGGGGGAGGGGGTGATTTTTACAACCACTTATGTGGACTGTTCAATTTGGAAATTGGTAATCTCTGATTACGTGAACCTGAAAGCTGTAAACATGCAGTCACAGAGTAATCTTGTTACTACGATACTTAAATGGACACTTAGGCTTACTTACGAACTTTCGCTTAGAAGCACGCCTATATTAAAGATGTACTTTTCGGCTACTGAAAAAGCCTTCATCTAGGCCTAATTATGTAATTCGATTGGTAAGAACACGAGAATCACAAGAATAAACACATAATTTCTAGGCCTGTGATGCAGTAAAATAGTTCAACAGACCAAACTGTAGGGGGGATGATTGTATGCACCATACCCCTCACCTAAAATGAAAGGGGGATGTATCCAACCCCCCCTCAGGATCTACACCTCTGCACTAGGTATAATACTGTTGATAAGAAGTGCACTAAACATTTTTTTTCTCCTTAGTTACGTATTTCAAGTAAGAGGCGAATAAAAAGCAATGAAATTATTTCTTGTCCGCCATATTTCATCGCCGGTTTTGGTGGTTAATACCCTAACAAAATATGATATAACGGGAAGTGATCAAAGAAAGTGAGAAGGGATAAGTTCTTAGATATTCTGACAAACAATCTAAACTGACAAAGTCAGTTTTTTTCACCGTTGGGTGGCAGCACAAATTCAATATTCCCACTATTTCTCATACGTGTATATATTTTGTTTACTTAACCTAATGATGCAAACATGTCTTGTATTTGCTACATAAAAGCTTTAAGAGATGCATATTACTTTTCACTGTGTAGGTTTGTATTATATAATACACAGATGCACTGTTATTATCACGTGTTAATTTGGTTTTTCTCTTTTCAACTGCCCACATCAGTCATGGTGTTATAACTGCAAGTCCGTCCCATTTCGTGGTAAAATACGGAACATGATATCTGACTCCTGTATATATTAAAAAAAAAAATCTCGCTAACATTTTTCTCTCTCATGGTCTGTTTGGACCCGAAGCTGACGTATGTTTTACCCTAACGATGTTCTTCGTAGATTATGACGGAAATGTTTACAATCCAAGTAAAATTCTGGTGAAAGTTGCCCCTAGAGAGAAAGGGTTAATTGCTAATTTAAGTCTGTAGAGACACGTACCAGATGTTGTCTTGCAAGGATATTGAAAACAAACATCTATATCAAAAAATTTAAGACGGACGTGACGTGATTCAAACGGAAGTTCTACTGTGTAAGGAATGCGAACTTGTAAGTCATTTTCCCAATATGTTCGTTACTGTTTTAACATTAAAAAGACAAAAGATACATACGTATATATTTAAAATTACATGGGTATGGTGTGGCTTGCTGGTTGTGGCGTTCAAATTCGGACTCAACTTCCGTCTTCAAACATTATTACCTTTTCAGCCAAGGTACCATTATATGTCACTGTCAATCCCACTTTTGGTTGGTAAAATAGTAGCCTTTCTAAATTAGGGACGGCTAGCGCACGATTAGCTTTTCGTAAAGTTTGAAAGAAAACGAGAATTTTGAGGGGCTTTCAACCACCTGCCCTACTTTTGGGGTACATTTACTCATTATTTTATGTATTTACATTAACCCGTTTATCAGATTTTGGCTGGACACGAACTCAAGATTAGTAGAGAAATTAGTCGAACGTGGTTTTTGTCGACAAGTAGACTAAAAGTCTGAGAAAAAGATAATGCAAGGAATCACACATCTGGTTTAAATCTCGTAGATTCTCGTTGAACACACATGTAGCGATGTGACGTTTACTCTACGTAAACAAGGGAAGAAGCTATACCTCTTATCACAGAAGATGTGTCGAATAAGATATTTTAAGTCTGTGACAGCATGTGCTAGAACTTTCTGTATTTTTTCATTGTGTGTGTTTGGTAAGCATGACTCAGAATGAAACCGCTGTAAGAAATACACGACGATATAAATGTAAGACCAAAGCAACAGTTGTCAGGTGTGGCCAAACACTTAGCGTTACGGATTGTGAATCCCGGGGGTCACGCACGATTCCCGTGCACTCTACCTTTGGTTTTTGGGAGCATTAGAAGTGTGACGCTTTATTCGCATTATTAGATCAAAATTATTGGCGGTCGGCACTCTTGACATGCTGCCTTTTCTCTATCATTTTAGAATTAGGGACATCTGATTATTCTAGAACCAAAACAAAAACTTTACAAGTAATACGCTAGCGTTTGTCTGTTCGAAAGTTTTATTTTACATTGTTTGATAAGACGCATCAAACCTAATCGTTAGAAAAGCCTCTATTAGAGAAGTCTGGATTACATATTGGCCTTTCAATTCAGAATCACCTTACCAATTTTTTCTTAGTCAAACTTCTGAATGCAAGAAGTATGGTATACAATTGCACAATGTCGTTGTCATCACATGACAACTTTTAATCTTAGTTTTGTTATTTGCAAAGTGTTTTAGGCAAACAACACTTAATTCGCATATCATTTCTTAAACCATTAATGTTACACCAAATATAATTTAAGATTTTTTTTTCCGACTCGCCTAGGCTTAAAATACTCGCACCTAGTTCGTTAACTACTACTCCGCTTATTGCTTTATGAATAGTATTCAGACGTTTCGGCATATTCAGCTGAGTTTGCCCTCATTAAAACTTTACATTTGCTTTACTTTGTAATAATTTAACTTTGGTTTTGTTTCGTACAGTGCTAAACACCTTTCAGCTACTTTTTTCTTTACTGCGAGTTTTATTTTTCCATTTTATTTTTGTTTGAACTCGTAAAATCGTCATAAGCTGAATGCTCATAACTGTTCCACACTCTGTACACTAGTATCAGTACCATTACTTTATTTGCATTGTGTTGGATTATTACATTGAGAGGAACTTGGATTTATAGATCCCAGCCACTCCGTGGCCCTGATCACGGGACGTTCCACAGATTATCGCGGGGTTGGTCTGCAGCCAGTTTGTTTTGACTGCAGGCTCCGAACTTGTCTACTTTTTTTTTTTTTGCTGCTTTTGTTTCGCTCAGCGATTTCACTCTACATTCTCACATTGCCTCAAATAAGCCAAATTAAAACATGGGAAAACCTCCACGTACAGATAAATAATCTTCCATGAGCGGGGACAAAGAGGAACCACAACGTTCCTGAACACCCTTATCGAGGAGAGAGTTCCTCAGACTTCTCTTTCTTTAAACTAAACCTCTGCCAAGGTTTTGTTTCGTTATTCCACAGATTAATGTCCACGTGAACTTGTTTGTTTGACTGTGTACTTTTTGTTTCAACAGACCAAAATTTATCGGATGATAGAATGTCTTCAAGATAACGTAGCTCAAATTCTGTGCGTGAGAAATGATAGAATAAGGAGAAATCAAGCGAATGGCATGAAAACTACTATAAGCGGTTTGCGGGTCGTGATCAGTTTTAAAGTAACAGAATTCATTGTAAGTGGTTGTGTGATACTTATTCTGACCCCCCAGTGGCTCAGCGGACTTACAACACTCAAAACCGGGTTTCGATGCCCGTGGTGGGCAGGGCACAGATAGCCCATTGAGTAGCTTTGTGCTTAATTCAAAAAACAAACACAGTTAGAGGCTGTGGGTAGTGACTGTACAGTTCTAGCTATTGCTTCGAAACAATAAGCAGGTTGATTTCTGTTGTCTTAGTAATATTTTCTTCAGTACGAACTGTACAGTAACTTTTGTCTCACTCTGTACGTTTCAGTCTTACACTTTTCATCCATATCAAACTACTGTAGACATGCTGGAATAGGACCCACATACTCTACTTTATCGTTACAAAGGTGGATGCATGTTTTAAAATTTTAAGCCGCAATCTCCTCGTATTTGGTCCGACATGGTCAGATGGTTAAGGCACTCGACGCGTAATCCGATGGTCGCGGGTTCGAATCCCCGTCACATCAAACATGCTCGGCCTTTCATCCGTGGGGACGTTATAATGTTTGGTCAATCTCACTATTCGTTGGAAAGATTAGCCCAAGGGTTGGTGGTGGGTGGTGATGACAAGCTGCCTTTCCTCCAGTGTTACGCTGATAAATTAGGGACGGCTAGCGCAGATAGCTCTCGTGCAGCTTTGCTGCGAAATTCAAAACAAATTCCAGGCATTTAAGTTTGGTACACCTTGAAGACAGTTTAACATTTTTGGAGGTTTATATTTAAGTATAGTACTGACAGTACTGTTAGTGTACATCCGAGTTAAAACATTATGGTTTTATTTGGGTAAACCAAACAGTTTCGTATGTGATGAAAATTCTTTAACACATTAATGATCTTGAATATGAATTATTTACATAAATAAAACCAAGATCTATATTTACCGGGGGCCCCCGCTGGTACAGCGGTAAGTCTACGGATTTAGAATGCTAAAATCGGGGGTTCGATTCCCCTCGGTGGTCTCAGCAGATAGCCTGATGTGGCTTTGCTGTAAGAAATCACACACATATATTTATCTGGATTTAAATTTCACTGAATGAGTGAATTTGCAGGATGTCGATAGCTCCCGACTTCTGTGATAGCGAAGTATTGGGCTGATAAAGTTATATTCTGGAGGTGTAGGTTCCGATTATAGGAATGATCCTTAACATAAAATCTAGTTTGTCCCCCGCTGGAACAGCGATAATTCTACGGATTTACAACGCTAAACTTAGGGGTTCGATTACCCTCGGTGGACTCGGCAGATAGCCCGATGTGGCTTTACTATAAGAAAACACGCACAAACTCCAGTTTACGTTGATCAAAGTACTGACAGAATACGTACACGAAACGAGTAGGAGTTACTTCAAAGTAACAATCGCAATTTTTTAAACAGCACATAATAATTGTCACTGGAACAAGTAAAATAAAGAACCATCAATGACGTATTCGGAATGAGATCCAAGTATGAGTATTCCTTCTGTCTAGCCCGCCCCCCCTGCTACTACAGCGGTATGTCTCCGGATTTACAGTTAGGGGTTCGATTTCCTTCAATGGACTCAGCAGGTATCCCAATGTGGCTTTGTTATAAGAAAACACCCATCCTTCTGTCTAGGTCAAATGTAATCTAGTGGTTACCGTCCCAGACTGTGGATCTGTGGTTTGCGTCCTCCTACTGCCAAAAGTGAAATAACGTTCTGCACTTTGGAATCACTAGTGCGTTATAGGAGTAACGGTGACATTCCACTTTTCGGTCATCAACTTTTTGCTAAATTCCTCAAGCAAACAGCCCTACCGTAGGACGTAACGTAAATTTCGAATATGCTTTTCTTTCTGTATTTCATTGTGTCCCTGGACAACGGAAACTGTTACGTTTGCAGGAAAATTATTAAACATGGTCGTCTTTTTATTTTCCAGTTCGCACGTCTGTTTAATTGCGTTTTCTTTCGCCCTTTCTGTTTCCGTGTTGAACTATTTTGTTTTTCTAAGTTTAGTTATCTGTTTACCACCAGATACTGTTTATATTTGAGTATGTGGTTAGCATACTGGTTTGTATCCAGTGTTCGCGTGTCGTTATCAACTAAAAATGAAAATTGTTTCCTTGTTATATTTATATACGGTCAGACAAAATTGACCCAGGATTTGGCGGTGGGCTCTTTTTATTAGCTACCTTTCCTCTTGTGTGTCAGTTCACAATTAAACACGGCTATCGTGATTAGTTCTGCCACATCTTATGCCAATGTTGAAGAATTTTCGCGTGTGTAATTGTTAGTTGTCACCGCTCTTGTTCATACGACATCCGTGCACTAACCCGAAGCTCGTGACACGTGGATGATGCTCACTAGTAGATGATTTTTCTTAATGATTGCAGTATAATTGATCGATGAAATTAGAGCATCTTGAAAGGTAGTTTTTCTTTTTTGTCCGATGACCTGTTTTAATTTTTGTTCTCAAGGCACGTAAACTAACCGTGTCTATTGGAATGACTGTTAACAAGGTTAGATTTATTTTCTAATACAGCAAAAACAGGGGCCCATCATGGCCAAGCGTGTTAAGGCGTGCGACTCGTAATCTTAGGGTCGCCAGTTCGCATCCCCGTCGCGCCAAACATGCTCGCTCTTTCAGCTATGGGGGCGTTATAATGTTGTAGTCAATCCCAATATTCGTTGGTAAAATCGTAGCCCAAGAGTTGGCGGTGGGTGGTGATGACTAGCCTTCCCTCTAGCCTTACACCCCTAAATTAGGGACGGTTAGCACAGATAGCCCTCGAGTAGCTTTGTGCGAAATTCAAAAAACAAACAAACGGTAAAAATAGAAAAGAGTTTGAATTCCACGTGGAAAAGTTTCGGACTGACCATTAAGATGACCCTTTCACCATAATTTACTTCTCGTAATTATGTATTTTTTTCACACTTAATTAGTTCATGTTATCGAGTTGTTTTTCCAGTGGAATTATTTTCAAAAGAAAATGAAATTTTATATTTAGGATTACATTTTTCTTCTCTAAATGTATTCACTTATTCATTTGCCAAATGTGAAACGTCATATAAACAAGAACTCTTACATAATTCATAACTTTCATGAATCTGAAGGTTCTGTCATCTTGACATTTTATTTTTCATTACTGTAGCCTCTAATTTGGTTTCCAAGAAACCCGTAGTGTCACATTTCGGATGACACATGGAATTGTATTTAATATATGCTTTGAAAAGGTTTTAAAGGAGATGTGGTGGACACGACATCGGAGAGGTTGTTATAACTGTTACACTTAGGGTTCAGTATTGGTTAGTAATTTTTTTTTTAACCTTAACGTTTATCTTCAGATTCGGCCCGGCATGGCCAGGTGGATTAAGGCGTTTGACTCGTAATCTGAGGGTCGCGAGTTCGAATCCTGGTCGCACCAAAAATGCTCGCAATTTCAACCATGGGGACGTTATAATGTGATGGTCAATCCCACTATGCGTTGGTAAAAGAGTAGCCCAAGAGTTGGCGGTGGGTGATGATGACTAGCTGCCTTCCCTCTAGTATTACACTGCTAAATTAGGGACGGTTAGCGCAGACAGCCCTTGTGTAGCTTTGCGCGAAATTAAAAACGATCAATCTTCAGATTTGCTGTGAATCTCTCATTATTTTACCACTTGTTAGATTAACAACAAATTTTAATTAAGCCAAACTGTGGTACAGTGAATCAGTTATGAGGTTCTCCATGTTTTAGGTTAGTTCGGTAAAAATCGTCTTTTCTATGTATTTCGAAGACGAAATTTAAAACAAAAAGAGAAAATTGAATTTTAATCGTGCTCATTGTGAGCCAACGCAATCCATTGACTGTATGAAGTGACAGCTTTAGGAGTGTAGTCTCTGTGGTAAGTGCCATTCTGGATTCTTTCCTCTGTCTCACTAGTCACTTGGATGCTATTGACATGCAAGATCGTAACATTGGATATAATCGTTTTTCATCCGTGCTGTCTATTTGTAATTGGTTTAATTATGGATACGGCAAAAACCTCGAGCTGGGAATTCTAACCTTTTTTTGTCATATTATCTATAAAACAAGTTAACGACTTGAGTTCATCTCGTCTTTTATTCTTTGTCATGGAGTCGACTGGCTTGAACTTAGTGTTATATTTTCCTTCCTAGCTGGTCACTTCACTTCCAATTTCGATATCCTGAGTGTACATTCTAATCAAATTTTGGTACGCTTTTTCATTTGTTTGTGAGTAGCTTCAGTTTTGTGTCATAAATTTTTGTTGAATTATTTTAAACTCTTCTAAAACAAACCGCTGAGGTATCAGATCCCGTTTTGATTGAGTATCTCTGTTCGGTTCATTTTGTTATTAGCGGAAACTTATTGCTTTTGCGCAAATCTTTCCCGAGTAGGATGATGGTAGGATGCATTAGAATAATAACAGAAAACTTAGTATAAACAAACAACTTCAGAGGTACTGATGAGGTAATAGACATCAGATGTCGATTATTAAAAATGTTTTGTTTATGTATTCACACTAAGCGATCCAAAGGCGACCTCTTTAGATGTCTCATTTCGAACAGGTAGGTTAGTGTTAGCTACTCGACAACTTGTCATCTCCTGTTTTACCGAACACTGAGATTTGATCATTGCTGCAACATACACGTCCACGAAGTGAGAGCGCATTTTTGCGGTTATGATCCGCGAACCTTGGATCCCCGATCCCGTTGTTCTGTCATGGAACTGGTGCGTGGGATACGATACAACAATAGACTACAGTTTTTCGAAACGCGCATCGCTGATATCCATGGCCAGGCGTGTTAAGGCGTTCGACTCATAATCTGAGGGTCGCGGCTTCGAATCCCCGTCACACTGAACATGCTCGCCCTTTCAGCCGTGGGGGCGTTATAATGTGACGGTCAGTCCCACTATTCGTTGGTAAAAGAGTAGCCCAAGAGTTGGCGGTGGGTGATGATGACTAGCTGCCTTCCCTCTAGTCTTACACTGCTAAATTAGGGACGGTTAGCGCAGATAGCTCTCGTGTAGCTTTGCGCGAAATTCGAAAACAAACTTTTGTAACAGAAGAAACATAAATATTAAAGTGAAACAAAGGTATTGAAACTTTGTTTACAAACTTAAAAGGCCTAAATATTTGATGCGTTATTATGTATTTTATCTCGTTTTTCCAAGAATAGCTCACGAGTAAGTAATTTGGTATATCAGACTTTATTACTCGTATATTTGTTTTAAGGCAACATCGACAGGTTGGAATCTAACACATCGAGGTTATTTCTCTTGTGTTTGTATACACGAAGTACATTTTTGTGTCGAGAAGCTCACGAGAATGTGTTATTCAAAGGAGCGGGAAACTTAAGTTAATACTGTTGAAGTAAATTTTAAGATTTTTTTTTATATTTGTAATATAATTATAAGAGCAGAATGTTTACACTTGAGTTTGATTTCTGTATTTTGTTTGGAAACAAATAACAGTGTTATTAAACGTTAATAAATTTATCCCTACTTTATAGTTCTGTTAGTCAGGTGCTATTATTAATTATAAATAATTAACTGCATACATTATAACGATCTTCTAACAAGTTAACAATCCCAAATTGTTGCTTATGGTGGGCAATACTGACGTTGTTAACCAACTAAACTTCCCGTTAACGATGGTTAAACCGTTTGTTTTTATTTAGTATTCTTAGCCTATCGAAATCACTTAATAAAATGGATGAAAATAGCCAGAAGATAAATTTTATGTGGACAACGTATTGAAGGTAATGCAGAATGAAAAATGATGGAACACAAAGATAATCCCAGTTGTATGTCTATTACCTCATCTTAATATTTTTTGTCTTGTTTTATTTATTGTTTTGATAATACAGTCATAAGTGTAAGGACACCTGAATACCTTAAGTGTGGATAACAAATATTTTTACACAATTAGGCTTAAGGTTGAGTTGTTTTTTTCACCTATATTTGGAACCAGAATTGAACCTTATTTTAGAAGATAATAGTGTAGCTATATGAAAACAACGACGTGGACTAATTTGCTTACTTTTATTTATGTTTATATAGTCAATTGCTTTTGTAAATGTTTTGTGTAAATCGAACTCGTTTGGAAGAAGAGCTGAAACAGATGTAAAGTATGTTTTGTCATCACAAACAAAAACAAAAACTGAATTTTGAACAAACTTACAGTAGCTGTTGAACAGCCTGTAAGATTGACATATTTTTTTCCGTTTAACACGTGCGTTTATTTATCCCGCATGCTTTAGCAGTTTCAGAATGGACGCGTTTCGCTTCCGACTGCCAGAAAGCAGTTTTACCTGGTACAATAAAGACGGCTTATACTTGGAAAACATGGCTTAACTCTGATTCGTAACAATGCAGTGATTGTTTGGCTAGGATGGAGAACGGACGCTTTTGTTTTTAAACAATGAAGTTACTTGTTCTTTTAACCAAAATGTTAGGTTTGTTGTCTCTGAGGCACACGTGGTTCCATAACCTTCAACCTCACTTCTGAAAGACTGACACGATCTTAAGGTAAAGATATATATTGTAACTTGTTAATAAGAGACAAGGCTTAGCGTTAATTCGCCCGTCGAGCTTCGATAGCGATTGTGACGACGATACCGAATTATTCCACCACGTGCGATTTGTGAGCAGTTTTTTTTTCTATATGTTTGTTACTTCAAAGACAATGCCAGTCAGTAATGTTTCATTGCACGCGTGACGGTTATTTATGTTGTTGTAATGACTACACAGCTAAGTTAGTATAGTTCTCTCGTATATATCAAACAAGTAAAACTAACCAGGAACCTTTTGTACGGTACAGTGAGAGATCTTTACGTTGTACCAAACGGCTTTTCATATATTTATTCTTTTCTTTCAGTTTTGTTGCATAGTGATATACCAATAAAACCTATTTGAGTGACAAGCTAAAATTGTTAGTCTCTCTGTGTGTGATATTGGTTCCGTTTTTTCTCTACGCTGTATACATTTACTTATCACCACAGTGCCTCATACGTATGAACGAGACGGATCAGATTACCAGTCACTGTGACTTGTTTGACCTTTGAAGGATGTGTTCTCCACACGACTCTGCACAAATTGGTCGTGGGTCTTACGATATTAGAGAACTGATTTTATCACTTTAATCTCGCATGTAGCCCCTGTAAATCGTGCTTTTCCTCAATACTAAACAGTACAGATGGAAAAGAAACTTGAAGTGAACGAACAAATAGTCTCCGAGTTTAAACACACACAATAGAAAAGGGGTGGAAGTTATTGTTTTTAGAAGCTTACGTCTTCTCACCCCAGTTTTGTCAGCACTGATTAACCCATTGTGTAGCTGTGTGCTTAATTCAAAACAACAACCCACAGTTTTGTAACGCTTGTTAGAAAGCTCCATCAAGTTTTGGTAATGAAGTTCTGCATGGAATATTTTTATAACTGTCGACATATGTTGGACTATTCCACAAAGAACTTCTGCATTAACATTGTTAGTGTATCCTAAACACCGAGACACTGTTATCGGTGTTGTAACAGCACTGGTTTCTACTCAGATTTCAGTGATGCTTTTAAATCGTAATTTATTTATAATGTTTATACTCCATAGCTTTTAATTATATTTCATTTTGTGCTTATATGTGCATTGCTTAAGGTCGTTATTACATTATGGAAAATGTCGGATATATGTTCATAAATATAACCATTCTGTTGTCTTCTCATGTAACTACTTCGCAAAGTGTAGATGGGTTTTCATCGAAATTGTTATGGATGTTTGTTACATCCATGCGGGAATACACACAGATTTCAGTTTTACGGTTTTTATCACTACTTTCTTCCCTGTAGATGGATTTTTTAAATTAACTTTGGCATGAAGGTTTGTTGGGTCTAGGGTACAAAGACACACATACAAGCTTGAGGTTTCACATATTGTTTTGTAGTTTTTATGTGCGTATTTTACAACTATAAATAAGGGGTCGTTTTCATGTTTTGAGATAACCTTTCACTAATAACGAGTTTACATAACTTTCCTCCAGGGGATGTGTGTGTATGGATGTATTTGTGTCACATTTTCAATCCTACAGTCGTGCATCAAATTGTGAAGAAAGATTTAGTTCACTTTCCTTATTTTTTATGACGGAATGCCTACCGAGCCACGAAACCTCACCTTTACGTGTTTTTATGACGGAATGCCTACCGAGCCACGAAACCTTACCTTTACGTGTTTTTATGACGAATGCCTACCGAGCCACGAAACCTTACCTTTACGTGTTTTTATGACGGAATGCCTACCGAGCCACGAAACCTCACCTTTACGTGTTTTTATGACGGAATGCCTACAGAGCCACGAAACCTCACCTTTACGTGTTTTTATGACGGAATGCCTACAGAGCCACGAAACCTCACCTTTACGTGTTTTTATGACGGAATGCCTACAGAGCCACGAAACCTCACCTTTACGTGTTTTTATGACGGAATGCCTACCGAGCCACGAAACCTCACCTTTACGTGTTTTTATGACGGAATGCTTACCGAGCCACGAAACATCACCTTTACGTGTTTTTATGACGGAATGCCTACCGAGCCACGAAACCTCACCTTTACGTGTTTTTATGACGGAATGCCTACCGAGCCACGAAACCTCACCTTTACGTGTTTTTATGACGGAATGCCTTCCGAGCCACGAAACCTCACCTTTACGTGTTTTTATGACGGAATGCCTTCCGAGCCACGAAACCTCACCTTTACGCGTTTTTATGACGGAATGCCTTCCGAGCCACGAAACCTCACCTTTACGCGTTTTTATGACGGAATGCCTACAGAGCCACGAAACCTCACCTTTACGTGTTTTTAAGACGGAATGCCTACCGAGCCACGAAACCTCACCTTTACGTGTTTTTAAGACGGAATGCCTACCGAGCCACGAAACCTCACCTTTACGTGTTTTTATGACGGAATGCCTACGGGATCAGATCCTTAACTTTCTTGAGAGTTCAACTTATTCCGCGACATGATTTTGTCGCTCTCACAACGTGTTATGAATCATCATTTCCGGTTACATTGACCTCGACAACAGACGGAGAAAGTTTAACTTGTCCCATCCTTTCACAGATGGCGACAAGATTCGTTGTTTTTATCAGATGAAAAACGTACACTGAATTTGCTTTTTGATTTTGTCGTCTGGAAAACCAGGGCCTTGGTGGAAAAGAAAGGCGGACACTGTGTTGAATGTTCGTTTATTCTACATAACAGATAAGACATCGTGACTTGTGAAAGTGATTTTGATGTTATTTGGTTTTTTTGAATGATATCTCTGAAGTAAAAATGCTGCGGTAGAAGTCTGTGAAATCTTTGAAGACGATAAAATCGTGTTAAAGTGGTAATTACACATGTGTGCATCCTGTTGGAAGTGAGGGCTCACTTCAAACGAGTCGCCTGTTTTACGATTTGATGTTAAAAGGTGTTACAGACATTTGCTGATGGTAAATCCACTAGTTACAGAACTTTTAAATGAATTTTGCTTGGAAATTTCCAGATGTTATTTGCATATCGAATATCGTCTTTGGTAAGAAACTCTGGACTGGCCTGTAGTTTATTTAACCAGATGGTCCGTGGTATGATTCCAGTCCACATTTCATAAAGTACTTGTTAGACGCATATTCATAATTGTGTATCCAAGCCGTGCAGTTTTGTGTTTCGTTAGGAGATGAAGAGCGTATTAAAAGTTCTGGTGTATGTGTGTGTGTGAACAAAGACTCGGTCGTGACATTAAAACTACTGTTTCATGCACACCGCACACTGATATTTTAATTCGTCTATACTTGTGAATTTGTGTGTAGGGTGCAGACACTTTAATATAATTCGTTGTACTCTACATATAGACACACGTTTAGTATATCTGGGCACACCCTAATGGTCTTTCGTATTTAATGTTTTAGCTTTAGATGTAAATTGGAATAAAGTGAAATATAGATAACCACAAACAAAACCTTAAAGCGACCTCTAATGGATATCTGTTGTGTAGAAATAATGTAACCTGTTACTTTAGCTGTCTCGGAACCTATGCAAGCGTTTTATTGGTAGGTTGTGTACATATCACATAAAAGCACGAATTTTATTTATATAAACGATTGCAGATAAAAAATCGTAACAATACTTAAGAAATGGTGATATTTATTATGAGTTTAAAATACTAATTTACAAGGCTTTATATACATTAAATATTAATTTATTAGTGAAAGTTAACTATATGGTAAAATAGTAATAATATTAGGAACAGTTGTATATGATTTGAATATTTCTCTTAATAAAGTACAAATAACTGCGCTTTTATGGGCGGGAAACACGAAGAGGAGGGAATTATAAAAAATGACAAATCATGTCCTTCGTTCCAAAAAAAAAAAGGGGATAACCAGATCTATATAACGTGAGCTGTAATTGGTGTAAATTTTCTCGATTTATCTTTATTTTAAAACAGCTTATACCACTGACATTTTTCGTTTCAGGAGTTAACCAATCACGGTAATGTATTTTATGTTGCACTCTACAAGGATATCACAACAACGTACTCTTGCCATCGAGAAATAAATGCACTTTACCCAGTTTTGCTCCTTTCTTTGGGTTATGGTTTCATATATTTATTCATTTTTTAGTCATTTAAATATTAGTTAAAAGAAATTTACCATCTGAATTAAAACATTTAGTATACCACGGCTGGAAAGGTCAACTTGATTTAAAACATTTAGTGTACCACGGCTGGAAAGGTCAACTTGATTTAAAACATTTAGTGTACCACGGCTGGAAAGGTCAACTTGAATTAAAACATTTAGTGTACCACGGCTGGAAAGGTCAACTTGAATTAAAACATTTAGTGTACCACGGCTGGAAAGGTCAACTTGATTTAAAACATTTAGTATTCCACGGCTGGAAAGGTCAACTTGATTTAAAACATTTAGTGTACCACGGCTGGAAAGGTCAACTTGAATTAAAACATTTAGTGTACCACGGCTGGAAAGGTCAACTTGAATTAAAACATTTAGTGTACCACGGCTGGAAAGGTCAACTTGATTAAAACATTTAGTATTCCACGGTTGGAATATATTTTTGGTTTTGTAACGACAGTCAGTTTAGCAGGAGGGCGTTTTTTGTTTTTTTAGCTTTATTAGTACATCACTTCAATTACATTAAATTATTAATGCTTTTAGGGACAACAAATATGGTCACAAATTGAATACAGACCTAAATCCTAGAACCGATTTGTTTTCATATGTAAGCTGCCTTGGGATTTGGGACTTAATGGGGGTGGGAGGTGTAGACCTTTCTAAAGAATCGTAAAATTCAGTAGAATGAACCCATTAGTGTTTTTTTTTTTAATGGTTATCGACTTTGTGACCTTTCAATCAAACAAATTATATTTTAAACATTTCTTTCTAAACTAATACTAGTTTCTTCATAATGGAACACCATTTGTGTTGTTAAAATCTTTCTATTTTATATTCTGTAAAATGTACACTTTCCGTTAACGTAATAACTCTCTATTGTGGCTCAATGGTAAGCTTGAGAGCTTAAAACGCTAAAATTCTGGGATCGATCCCTTCTGTAAAACAGTTTTCTCATTTGGGACAGTTGCAAGCTGATATTTAATTTTCAGGAGAAACCATTGTGCTAGGAAGAGTTAGGTAAGAGATAGGCACGGCAGTCTGGCACCAATACAAAAGCGTGTCAGTCAGTCAGTGAACGCAAAATGGCGTCTCATAAGAGTCGCTAAACGTTGCAGTTTGTCCT
Source organism: Carcinoscorpius rotundicauda (assembly GCA_011833715.1). Classification (NCBI taxonomy): domain Eukaryota; kingdom Metazoa; phylum Arthropoda; class Merostomata; order Xiphosura; family Limulidae; genus Carcinoscorpius; species Carcinoscorpius rotundicauda. Next base: position 124,087,619 of record CM022394.1, on the reverse strand, counting down.
GACGTCAGTAAAACGTGCGCATGACATGAATCACGAGAATCTGTCGGTAACAACACAGCACGACAGATGAAATTCAAAAACAAGAAATAAAGGTATTCGTTACTCTTAGTTTTGGTTTTAATTACTCTTGAAACAAAACATTTTCGGGGACCATGCGGAAGTGCATCTAATATCTCAAATCTGGAGACCGGACCGAAATGTTTTGAAAACAAATTTACTGCACACAGAAACGGAGAGATAGTGAATAGTTGGTTCAATCGTTTCGTTCATTTGTACGGGAGGGGCCCGGCTTGGCTAGGTGGGTTAAGGCATTCGACTCGTAATCTGAAGGTTGCGGGTTCGAATTTCCGTCGCACCAAACATGCTCGTCTTTTCAGCCGTGGGGGCATCCTAACACTACGGTCAATCACACTATTCGTTGGTAAAAAGAGTAGCCCAAGAGTTGGCTATGAGTGTTGATGACTAGCTGCCTTCCCTCTAGTATTATACCAGTAAATTAGGGACGACTAGCGCAAATAGCCCTCGTGTAGCTTTGCACGTAATTCAAAAACAAAAACAAAAGAAACGAAATACGTACAGAAATACGTTCTCCGTTTCCTTAAATCTGCGAATGAAATAAGCAAGTTTAAAAAAAATGTACGTCAGAAAATCATTAGTTTTTAATGGGCATAGCTTCGATTTTATGGTGGTTTTATAAAGCTGTAATTTTAAGTACAATATAGAATAAATTTACATCAGACAGTAGTTCGTTCAATTCGCCAATCACAAGGCGAGAAAAGTCCGACTGATCGTAGCCCTGATTGTATGTTGTTGAAAGGTTTCAAAGAAAGTTTAAAATTGCGATAAGAGAATGACTTATTCTGGAATATTAAGTTAAATCTATGCAAGGAATGAAAACCGGTCGAAAAACGGAAAGGTGTCTGAAAACAAAAAAATGAAATAAAATCAGGATACGTGACGTTCATTTTACCAATATTTAAAATGTCGTTCAGTTTCGCTTGTGTAAGGAACACTTAGCGAAAAATGTTTTTTATTCAAAGCACGTCTTAATATTCAATTGTTCTATAGTGCGAAGTGGAAGAAACCTTGTGTACATTTAGCTGTAACAATAAGTAACGTTAAGCCTACAGCTGATACTAAAACCTTGTGTACATTTAGCTGTAACAATAAGTAACGTTAAGCCTACAGCTGATACTAAAACCTTGTGTACATTTAGCTGTAACAATAAGTAACGTTAAGCCTACAGCTGATACTAAAACCTTGTGTACATTTAGCTGTAACAATAAGTAACGTTAAGCCTACAGCTGATACTAAAACCTTGTGTACATTTAGCTGTAACAATAAGTAACGTTAAGCCTACAGCTGATACTAAAACCTTGTGTACATTTAACTGTAACAATAAGTAACATTAAGCCTACAGCTGATACTAAAACCTTGTGTACATTTAGCTGTAACAATAAGTAACGTTAAGCCTACAGCTGATACTAAAACCTTGTGTACATTTAGCTGTAACAATAACGTTAAGCCTACAGCTGATACTAGAACCTTGTGTACATTTAGCTGTAACAATAACGTTAAGCCTACAGCTGATACTAGAACCTTGTGTACATTTAGCTGTAACAATAAGTAACGTTAAGCCTACAGCTGATACTAAAACCTTGTGTACATTTAGCTGTAACAATAACGTTAAGCCTACAGCTGATACTACGTTAACATATACGACTAGGTTCTCGTGCTTCAATTCTTCATTATGTCATAGTCGCGTGCACTGTAGAAAAGAAAGACTAACAGATGTGAAAACAGAAATTGGCGTTCAAGTCACTGCAGTAATATTGGTGGCCACAATTAAAATTTTAATAATGGGGTTTCAGACAAATATTGTTTCACCATTGTCCACGTTTCATTTACAAATCTGTAACAAATTTTAGTTTATCATCAACAAAATTACTCCATAGGCTTGAACACATCTGTTAGTATTTCTCGGCCGCATTTTTATTTTATTTTTGTAATACAGCTGGGCCGTTTATGGCTTAGACGTTGTTTTTAAAAAAAAATCAGCACGTGATTGTGAAGGACATCACTAGTTTGTTTTTTTCGGTCAATAAAGCCTTAAAAAAAGTACACGTATGTTTGTACAAGTGTGAGCCGTTAAGTGTATCGATTTTACACACGTATATTTATGACGTCAAGCGTTATTTGACCTACATATCAATTGTTTGTCCACCGTGAGAAAGAGTGAAGAACATTTACAGAGTATTACAGTACAATATTATATTGTTACATATATGAAAGGTATCTTAAGTTTAGGAGACAGTGTTGTCTAGCTTGTATATTGACTTGGTGAAATTCGTGATGACAAGAAAAAAAACCCCACTTAACGTACAAATGTATTACAGGACGACTGGTACGGGTATTTAGCACCTTGATTAAAATAAACTACAAAATGACCTTTCGACCTTTTTACGTCGTCTTCGGGCTAACAACCTCATTCCGTTATTGTATAGTACCATGGCCGATACAAATATCAGGTTTGCTAACCTGAAGATGTCCTAAGGTATGTTAAATGTGTACCTTATTTAATAAAAATCGAAGGTTTGGAAATGCATTTTTTCAATGTACCCCACAGTTTGGAATGTGAGTTATACAAACCGGGAGGCAACATAAGTGAGCCGAGAAAAAAATTCGTGGACAGAGCACCAAGTTACAGATGGTTGAAAACTGCAGTTCGTTGGTTCCCATTGTGCACAACGCGTCTCGTGTTTTTGGTATCTGCTACCGCGTGTCTTGATAAAATAACGAATGACTGAATCATGGCTGGTTGGGTCTGTCTTATTACTTCTTATTCGGTTATTGTACAATACCGTGGCTGATACAAATACCAGTAACAAGTTCCTACGTGTTAGGTATCTTACTTACATAAAGACGTCTGTCTGTATGTACTTGTGTGGTCGTCATGGCAACGTAATTAGCGCTCTCGACTCGTAATCTGAGGGTCGTGGCTTCGAATCCCCGTCACACCAAACATGCTCGCTCTTTCAGCTGTGGGGTCGTTATAATGTTACGATCAATCCCTCTATTCGTTGGTAAGAGTGGCCTAAGAGTTGGCGGTGGGTGGTGATGACTAGCTCCCTCCCCTCTGGTCTTACACTGCTAAATTAGGGATGGCTGACACAGATAGCCCTCGTGTTGCGCGAAATTTAAAAAAAAATAAACCAACTAAAGTTCTAAGTTTCTTAGTTATAGTTTCTGTTAAGAGACGAGGTTTTAATTTCACACACATGTTAAACACTAATTTATATAAATAAACGCAGGATTTCTACCCAGTTACAGACCTCTGATATAACTAAACGGTGCTGAAACAACGGACGTCAAGAGAATTGAAACAGTGTCTTTCAATGCACCTGTTCGTCTACACACATCATTTGATAAACCATTTAATCAATAGCATTTCGAGTTTCGCGACAACTAATCTTTACAACGTAATACATCAGCAGTAATGTAGTTAAAAAGGATTCTGATTCTTGTTGGTATAATACTTTGCAACAGAACGCCTAACACACAACCAGTTACTGGTGTTTGTGTCTATGGTATCCAAGTACGTGCATTGATAAATAACTATTTAACATTATAGAAGGCCCCCTGGTGGCCCAGCAGAAAGTATGGGGGGGTTTATAACGGTGGAAATTCTGGCTTCGTTAGTCGCGGGGAGGGGTGCACATCACAAAATGGAAGGCTATTATCCACCTTTGCGCTTAACAACAAAACGTATTGAATGCATAAAATCGAAAAGAAACGAGATGGGAAACACAACGAGACATAACATGCAACAAACTGTTGCATATTTAATATTGCACTTTTTAACGTTACCCCTGCTTGCACTATCTTCACAATACTTTGTTCCGAGATAGGAACATGTTTATTCGATTGTGTCTGGGAGAGGAATTTCGGCTCTTGTCTTCAGATACTCTACGTCATATATTCGTTACTTTTGTCAGAAATACTCAACAAAAATATTTCCTTTGTTTTGTGTTACCTTCTCATTTGAGACAAGTGAGTTTAATGGGGTTCAGGAAACGTGTGGAACAGAAATTCATTTCGTGGCAGCGACCTCTATCAAGATAAGATTGTTTTTGTTTTGAAATTTCGCACAAAGCTACTCGAGGGTTATCTGTGCTAGCCGTTCCTAATTTAGCAGTGTAAGACTAGAGGGAAGGCAGCTAGTCATCACCACCCACCGCCAACTCTTGGGCTACTCTTTCACCAACGAATAGTGGGATTGACCGTCACATTATACGCCCCCACGGCTGGGATGGTGAGCATGTTTAGCGCGACGCGGGCGCGAACCCGCGACCCTCGGATTACGAGCGCACGCCTTAACGCGCTCGGCCATGCCAGGCCCTACCAAGATAACGATTCATAAATGCAGCAAAAACTAAGTAGGTCAACTCGATGCGTTTCCGATGGGTTTTTAAAATGAAAACATTTGTATAAACCTTGTTTATAACTTTCAGACCAACCGTTCATTACACGAAATAATCCAGTTCTGTTGATTTGGATGGCGTAAAGTTTCATAGTCGATTGATCTCTGTTAATAACTTTAAATAAATAAATAAAAAAACTATTTATTTCAAAGATAGTTTCGTTTGATAGCAACTTTTACGAAGCAATAAGGATGTTTTTATTACCACAAGTTTCTCATTTCTAAGGAGAAACTAGTTTCGTTATCTGTAGCGTTATGGGTCGGTTATAAAGTAAGCACGTGGCCAGTACTGTCGCTGTCACGAACGTTTTCTTTAGACATTCCTTCGTCTGTCAGTTATCAAAGAAGTAAAAGCTTAGATTTATTGAGCAATAAAATCGAAAAACCATAATACACTTTTTCAAGGAGAGTTTTTATGTACGGATGCTGGATGCGTACAATCCTGTAGCCAGTTGACTGCCAAGTATTTCAGCTGTTAAGGCAACTCCGAACCAAGTTCAAATTACAACTCTAATGCTTCTTCATTTTGCAACTTTTTTGTGTCGCCATTTTGGATCGAAAGTGAAACAATTTGTAAGTTGGTCAGATGCTCGTATGATGCTGACATCTAGCGTTGAAGTTAGGTAGTACTGAGAACGAATTGACTCGTCCGTGGTACTGTGTTACCGATCGGCTTGGACGAGTTATCTCGTCTACGGCACTAAAGAAGTTAAGTGTCTGCTGAGGGAATTGTATCGTCTGCTGGACGCAGGACCTCCCAGGTGTGTACAGAGGTGTAGCATTTCGTGTTTTTTTCAGACACTATAATAAACTGTTTTTATTTTTTAAGAATAGTTTAGCAATACAAACTAAGTCTAGTAAAGTTGAAAAGCAAACGACAAGGCCTCCTTCAAATCTTCTGGGGGCCACATATATCATGCTCGTGCGACACCTTTGACCTTTTACTGGAGGTTAAGGTTACTTAATCAGTGATCACACACGCATAATTATCTAGCTATGTTTGTTTTCCTTCACGTCGACTTTTATATCCAGGTTTTTATGATAATTTGTACAAAAAGCAAAAATAAAGCTAGAGAAATCATTGTACTAATTAATTTAAATAACTAGAGAAAACATGGCTCATTAGTTATGTGAAGATAATCTTCTGGTGTTTCCTCTAGGGATAACGTTGTGAAGTTGACCTTTTGACCATGGTCAAAACAGCATCCCAAATAAAATAGTCAGTTATATATCTTCACAAATTAATTAATAAATGTTGCTCGCGTATGTTGTAATTACTCTCATTTTGAGTGTAGATGTCCCCCCATCCTCCAGCGGGACGACAGTAAATCATAAGGCGTGTAACCTTAAAAATCAGTTTTGATATCTTCGGGGGGCAGAACATAAATAGCCCAATGTGTAGCTTGAGGAACAAACAGTTTTGGGGCTGATTATAATAAACCATTATAGAAATTAAGGCTTATCATTCATTTATTTGTGGTGTTTATAATAACGACCACAGTGTTTGAATTGGATGTGTCTGACTTTATCCTTTAAGAATCGTGCTCTGTAACCAGACTTGTGCCAAAGGACGCAAATTCCAGATTAATAGTTTTGGGTGGAGACGCATAGAGCTGTGAATAAAGTGTAGTTTCTATCATCATCTGGTGTCCGAGTGCGACAAACCCTTGTCTGGCAGCATATTTACTCGTAAATGAATACAATGTTATCTTGTTATAATGGAGCTCGTGATGTGCGTGTCCAAAACTCGTGTCTCGGAAATCACCGCACCGATCGCCACTAACCATAACTGGGTAATATATTTGTAGCTGAGCAATAAATAAAACAACTAAAAGTTACACAAAAATATCTTTCACACTTAACCAAAAAAATTTACAAACCAAAAGGTGCAAGTTTAAAATATAAAAACAATAAGAAAAAGCTTAAATTGTTTTCCTTTGCTGAAAATGTCAGGAAAACAAGGCCTGGAAAGAAACATGTCAATAACATCTACTCTGTAATGATATATCTTTTTTAAAGTAAAATGTTAATAAAATCCTTTTTATCACGGATGGTGAACATTGTCGAATATGAAGTATAAGTACATTATTATCAGGCAATTCCAGAAAAAGGCCTCGGGCCCAGAAGCCTCCTGCAGGAACCAGCAGTTATAGCTGCACGTGGGGCTGGTGTTTTTACTGGTAATTATTCATGGTGTAGGTCTTAAAAGATCTGGCTATATCAAGACAAATATCGGCAAATAAAAACTGTGCATAGAGCTTCTGACCTGTTTTTATTGATTTATCAGGCCTCTGTACATACAAGTTGGCATTCGATAGCCATATCTAGCTTTAACATATGTGTCGAGTGAAAATCAAACTTCATTTAGTTGCGTATTTCAAGGATCGACCCATGCGACACGACAAATGCTTTGAATTATTACTTGAGCCGTGTTGGTATTTCTACTGTGCCAAGCTTCTCGAAACCCTTTATATACGTTCTAAAATCTCTCACAGGTTTCTATGACGACTGGATTTCTTTGTAAAACTCCGGCTTTTCGTTTCAGGTCAAACGAGGTTTTTGTTTTACGTAATGGAGTAAAGCTTGCACCATACTGTCTTATGAGCATCATTCAATACACGTCTCTGGTCTTTTGCACGCTTTCTGTTCAATCTCAGACAAAGGAAAAGTGACGGCACCGCATCATAAAACTAGAATCATACTTTATATCTTTAGAGATGGAAGATGGTAAATCAAACAATAGATATATTGTTTACTGTGAATTTCTTCTCGTATCCACTTGTTTTTCTCCCAGTGTGTCTTTACGGACGTTTAGTTAGGAAGTTTTCGTACCGTAGGAAGGCGTTTTTGTTTTTTTTACCGTCATTTCACATGTAAATCGCAAATCAGTTATTTAAACCAGTCTTGTATCATTAAGAGGTTAAGTAATAATAAAGAGGAACTTGAAACCCAAGTGTCCAAATTAAAGTTACTCCAGTTTTTGGTTGTCCCTACTGTTTTTCTTTCAGCTCAATCTATACTCGATCCACTGTCGGAAATCGAACCTCGGATTTTCACGTTGTAAATTCATAAACGTAGATTTTGAACGGTATTGTTTTAACCATCTCAGTTAACACTATCAACTAGTTGATTGTTACCGATCGCTCGTAAAAACGTTAATACACCTGAGTTTCACTTTCTACGTATCACGAGGACTGCTGAGGTCCAGTGTCATTATTCTCGATTCGCGTATCTTTCACCAAAGATATTATTGGCTGTAGACAGTTGATGCTATGTGGGGTAAATTATTGGTAAAATGAAAATATATATAGTTCTCGCAGTAAGTTGCTGACGTAAAGCATTTACGTCTTTTTGGGTTTTGCAGAAAATGGCGACTCGTTCATGGCTCCTGTGTGTGAATGAATGTGAGCTACCTTTTGATGGATCTAATCATGCATAATGTTTATATTTGCAGAAAATGGCGCTCGATCATGGCTCCTGTGTGTGAATGAATGTGAGCTATCTGTTGATGGATCTAATCATGCATAATGGATATATTCTAGGTAAACATTATTCTATATATCATGTTTTATGTTTTTGTGTTCAGTATTTAAGTAGCCCCAAACTTTTTGGAATATTCATTTTTTGCATTTGTGAAATGTATGTGAATTATTGAATTTCTAGCCTATTTTTCATAATTATATTTAGTTTTGTTCAAATATATATATATATGTTTTCCAGATTCAATCTGATTTGGTTTTATTATAAATTATCCCATTCCGTTTGAACCGAATCCTAAAGGTGGGGGCGAAGGTAAATTTTGAAGCCAATTGATATGGAACATAAAACAATAGAACACAACCGTGTTGTGTCAAAAATGTATAAAATAACTTTGTGTAAAAAGAAAAACGGTTGTTATTGAAAATGACAGGTCTTTTCACCCGTGAAACTGAACCCTAATTTCTTGTTAGGTCCTTAACTGAATACCATATTTTCGAACCTTAAAAGCAAAAGATAAAATATGCATAAATATGAAACCTTTACACCTCATGGTCAGGTGCTTAAGGAAACTAAAATGATGTCACATGTGGGACGCTTAACATTGCAATTTGCATTGTCGTTACGTCAGTAAAACGTGCACACGCCATGGATTGCGAGAAGAATTATTCATCCTGCAGGCTACATCAGAGCATGATATAAACACTTTAAAAGCAACAAATCAAATTTTTGTTACTTTTAATTCTGGTATTATTTACCGTTGTAAAAGCACTCTTTCAGGGACCTTGCAGCCTTTTACATCTAGTGGAACACTGGGTTTACGTAAAGTACTTACTAAGAACTGGTATACAATAAGAAAACAAGGAAGCTTATAAACTCTAACTTTCACCTTATTTTTAGCAATATTTAAGCAGTCGAAAGCGCAATACGTACTTGTGTGGGTAAACAAGTGTAACTTTTGTTTATTTCTTTACACAGATTCAGCGGTCCAATGAGGATGCGAGTAAACCTTCGAGCTTTACTGGCTGTCCTCATTGTTTTCGTGACTGCTACAACTTTAACTTACTGGATTCGATGTGGGGACGTTCCAAGCGCTGACGTTAAAGGTAACCTTTACAATCTAGAATCGAACGATGTCAATTACTGGGAAGATGGCGTTGGTCCTCTATCTGTAGAAGACGGTCCTCGGGTCCGTACACGAGGAGGACTGAATAACCTCGAGGACATCGATTGTCTCATTAACGAAAAATACACCGTACCGTGTAAGCAGGAAGGTGATGAGGTCTATGTCCCCTTTTCTTTCTTGCACGAGTACTTTGAAGTTTACGGGAAGATTGTGAAGCAAAATGGTGAAGAACGTTTCGAATGGCAACACAGCTACTCCAAAGTTTACTTCCCTAGAGGGAAGTACAACCCATACGGTGTCTTTATGTGGTTTGAGAACTATAACGTTGCAATAAGAGATCGGGTATTGTGCATCAGTGGAACGGAAGGTAAGTTGTCTCTGTGTATGTGATTCTAATATACGTTTATTCGTTCCAAATGAGTTGCCTTCTCACATACCTTAATCTTTTCATAATATTCATTTATGGTTTATAACTTGCGTAGTTTTCTATGCAGGTTCCTAATAGACTTTCTTTTTTTCCCCCGTTGTTTCTCATTCATTATCAGTTTAAACTTTCTCTGCTTTTAGTGTATTGTCATTGTCACTGCTTTCCACGCTCTAACGCGATTCCTGTCCTTCACTGACCGGGCGTGTTGTAACACCATCACCAACGTTACGAAATAGTTGGTGAAATGTCAGAATAATAATAATAATAAAAAACACGACAGATGTAACAGATGCAGTGAAGTTCCTTCTAAGAAATAAATAGAAATGGGCCGGGCATGTAGCAAAATATTTTGATGTTTAACAACAATGAAATGACAATGTAGGATTGGAAAAAGATCTAAGAGAATACAGAAGAGAAGATGGAGGGACGAGATGGTGGTCAAACCAGGAACCAGGTAGACACGGTATTGTACTGGTTCGATAGAGAGATACATCCGACGAGGAATGACTGTAGCTTAGATAACAGACAGTTTACTGTTTGAATGTTGAAGTGTCGGGTTTCAGTGTTTTCGAGCCATTATTACCACAGTTGAAAGGCTAGACGTCTGGTTTCAGTGTCGGTATTCTAGAACCTGTTGTGTTACGCCCTACAACAAATAAGTTTAAATATGCGCATATTTGTTTACAACATGCGTGCGGTTAAGTACAGTAATAATGATAGAAACAATTTTGATTTGATATCTTATAAGTAGTGTTACGTTCGTGTGGCTGTTGTGTATAAACAGTTTCCTAATTATTGGTATGATTCCAATTTTTCCCGAGCCGGTAGGGCAAACGTCTTTAAGCGGGTTCGCTACAGTGTTTCTATATAATTTTCTCCATTAAGGTCTCTCTTCTTTCAGAACACTTCTAAACGAAAAAATGTACTGTTGTTGTTTTTTAAATTAAGAGTGTGGGTATATATCTGTAATTTGCAAGGCTTGGCTGTATTGTCCTTCTTGAATACGGTTAAGACATCATGACATCAATCATTCAAACGTAAACTTGTGGTGTTCGGTGTCGTCGCCCTTTTCTCCAGGTATCTGTTCTACATGGCTTTCGTTTCGTGAAATTTGTTAAGTGTTCTCCGACTATCTGGAACAACTGAGCATATTTTGTTGAAAGTTTCGATTGGTTCTCTCATATTTTTCGAGATGTATTGGCAAGTGGCTTAATTAATGTGTTGTATATTTGAATCTAATTTAATTACAAGAGCGTCTTGTAGTTTGTTTTTTAACTCTAGAAGTACTGAAGACTTAGGCTTAAACATTTTTTCTAATATGTTTATTACCAAATTATACAGGCCCATAACCTTTTGGTAAGATTACTTTTAATATCTGAGCTATATGAGGCTTAGCATAGACAGGTAGGTGGTTAGGGCGCTAGACTCGTAATATGAGAGTCGCAGATTCGAATCAGTCACACTAAACAAACTTGCCCCTTTCAGTCCTGGGGGCGTTATAATGTGATGGTCAATCGTATTATTTTTTCTTTTTATTTCTAACGTAAGTGCCCGACATTAAACGGAGCAGATACTGTGTAACTTACGTACGTAAGATAATCTTACATCAGTAACAACCTAATCGAAAAGTGCAAACACTAACCCCACTACTAAATATTTGCTGTAGAAACTCTTGTAACATAAGTTGAGGCGTACTTTTGTCTAGTTCATATAGTTTTCCGTGTTTCTTTTACATTAAAACGTAAATCAATGTGGTTGTAATCGTGTATCTGAGGCGAAGCGTTTTATAGAATATCAAATTTTATCATTAGCCGAAATCTCTACTGAACTTTCAAGCAATGACTGTCTGAAATTTTTCTTTTCGTAGCGACCCCTAACGTCAAGATTTAACACTTTCAATTTATTTGGAAAAAAAACAACACAAAGTGGAAATATTCAGCATATATTCGTAATGCAATCGAATGTGTGAGTATAATAAAGTATTATACAGCACATTAGACTTGCAACAAAATACACGTGGTTTTAATTTTTATAGTAAAAACATTGTCTCAAATTTCGCTGTAAATATTCGATCACTTCGTGCCATCTCCACTAAACTGTATTATATTAAATTAATTTATCTTATGGATGAACGAAGCGGACTGAAGTTTTTATGAAAAATCTAAGTATGAAAGGTAGCTTTGTAATTTACATTAGTCATATCAATTCCCGCCATTTTGACGTCAACATTGACGTCTTCTAGTCTCGTTCCCATGGATACTAATGTCGTTCTTGTTATAATTTGGTTATATTTTTTCTTTGTAATCAACCAAAATAAACTGAACCAGCTGGTGGTGTCTATAATATGTTGTAATTTGGCATCGCCATAGTTTATCTTATGAAATTAATATGCGATATCGACATGAGGCTTCTTAGTAATGTAACCATTGTTTTTTATCATTTGTTTTGGTTTTGTCACGAAGCTGGATAAATAAAAAAAGTGTGGTTGTTTAGAATCCGACAGGTGCATGTAATAAATCGCTATAAAATATAGACAGCCACACACACACTACTGGCTGCATGTTCTAAGTATGTGAGAGACGAAGCAATTGTAAAAGTTGCTTCCAGTATGATACACAACACGTGGCAAGTTAGGGTTATTGGGAAATTGAATCTTTACTTGGTGTTTAAACGTTTTAGAATACGGGTTAAGTTTTCGCCACCTATTATGTAAAAATATATATGTAAAATTCGTGTATATTAATGCCTGGTTAGCCAAAAGTTAAAAGAATTAGGCTAATTTTTTGAAGATAATATGAACGTCAGTAATTCGCTTGTTTGGCATCGTTGTCGCCAGTTTCATGCCAGTAACTATGGCGTTAGTTACGTACTCGGTGATTCAAATGTACAGTTTATGTAACGACTGGTGAATACTCGAATGTAGATGGTTAATGTTTCTAGTAATTTCGATACTAGCAGGATTAACTGCGTTCTTTTTACTCAGTGTTATTAGGGTTTTTATGCTCTACAGTTCCACACTTTGTATTTCTAATTCTCTACCCACTTGTATGTTTTTGCATCTTCTCGGTTTTGTCGACTCGTGAGGAACAGTGCTCTAACTTTAGTCGGACGTCAGTCATAAATATTCAGAGAATAATGTCGAGTGAAATATTTTTTGTCGTGGTTAAATTTGAACTTAACTGAGCGGTCACGCGAGATTTAATGTTGACGTAAACGTAGTCACTTTTGTTGCACCGTCTGAGTGACCCGAGTTTCTCATATTACCCTGGTTGTCTGATGTGCTTCAAGAGAAGCGTGTTCGTCTCACATACGGGCAACGTGGCTTCGATTAACGATTTTCACAGTAAACTGAGTTAATGCATTTTACGCCTGCGACACTCTATGCTCGTGTGATTTAAAGAAAGTTATGAATTTTATGGTGACAAAAATTCTGCTATTGATTTGTCATCTGTACACCCGCATGACATCTTCACAATTTGAGATGAACCAGGGTACAGACTGTCAAATATGAAGTACTACCACACCCACACCATAGTACACCTTAACCTCACGTCTCATATCTAGCTGAAACAAATACATTTCACGAAATCAAGCTTGACCAAGAAAGAGGCAGAAAAGTACAGCTGGGGCAGTCAGACGTCAGTACATTTCCATGTGAGCCAATCAAAACTAAGATCGTTTATTAACTGAAATTTGTAGCATATTCGTAGTATAACTGTTAGTAAAAATCAGATTAACAACTTCTAATTTATAGAAAAGCCAATCCATTTGAGTAACATGACGTTCCAATAGTGATTTTCTGGTCATGTAGCTTAGCAACAAAAGTGTAACTTAATATTTTTAGTATATTTACTGAAAGTATAAAGTGAATTGAACAAACAAAAATATAAAAATATGTAAAACAATTTAAGTTTTAAAATTTAATCAATATTTTTACTTTAACGATAAATTTTATGCACTATGTGATCCCATAGTAAGACTTTACTATAGACTTATTATATCAACATTCGCTACACTTACAAGGTTTCACGGCACCGTCCTTCTCACAATTCTTTCACACCCGTTAACAAAACCGTAATGGTCAGACAGTTATCGAACTATATTATTTGGATAAATGCATTTTGACTTTTATGACTCCTATTTCGAGAAATCAAGTGTCGTGACATACAACGTATTTCATTTAGGTTAAATGATTTTAAGCATAATTCTCAACGTTGTTTTGCTTTATGTTACTCGAACTGGGGTGAGAAAAGGTTATTGTCTCGTGCAGTACGAGTAAGAGCAGGTCAGAGAAAGGAAAATAGTTGTGGATTTTGTGAGAAATCCCACACTGGGGTTTAAAAATCATTTTTTTTTCGTGCATATGTGTGTCTAACTAATACAGAAAATACATTAAATTGATATGGTTACGATCTCAGTAAGACTTCGAACTAATCTGAAGCATACTTTGAAACATTTAAGGTTCATGGAAATGCGAAACTTAGAAGCAACGTTATAAATGGAGAATTGGGCCGTCCCTTCCCACTGTTTTGAGCCGTAAAACATGATACTTTCGTCCTTGGGAAAGGTATATCTGCTAAGCCTAAGTTTGGAATGTCATTTGGGCGTCCGTTTCGATTATCTTGCTACCGATCTTTTTGCTATTTTAAGCATTGAGGCAACAACAATGAAACTGAAGCCATACCCGAACTTGAGTTTCTCTACAAAATTTCATCGATATTGTCAGCCATTTCCTCATAATAACTTGTGTCACAGACAGATGGCAAACAGTTTTTTACGTAAAGAGGAGGCTCGGAATGGCCAGGTGGTTAAAGCGCTCTACTTGTAATCCGAGAATGTCGGATTCAAATCCCCATCACACCAAATATGCTCGCCTCTTCAGCCGTGAGGGGGCGTTATAATGTTACGGTCAATCCTACTATTTGTTGGTAAGAGTATCCAAGAGTTGGCGGCGGGTGGTGATGACCAGCTGCTTTTATTCTAGTCTTATACTTCTAAATTAGGGACGGCTAGTCCTCGTATAGCTTTGCGCGAAATTTAAAAAGAAACAAACGTAAAGAAGATATACAGGCACTTGGAGGAAGAAGTCTTGTGCACCTGACCCTCCTGGGTATCTAAACTTCAACATATTTAACTACCCACAAAGAAGAAGCGAAGCGATATACAAGCATTGAAAGTGAAACTAAATATTTTTGACTCTTACGTGTTTTGTCTCAAATTTCCTCCTCACATGTGAAGAGAAAAGTTAAGTGATTTTGTCTTCTTCTCCGGATAGATGCTGTCGTGTTTTTTTTAAGTCTTTTATTGAGAAAAAAATACTATGGTTTCGTGGTACGAAGACAACAGGCCTTGCATTGTTTCCTGACATAATATTCACCTACGTCATGAGCAGAAATTGCATTTTCAAAGTAACACGACTTTCGGTTTTACTGGTTTAAATTTCCGGATTAATAATAAGTTATTTCATTAGCTGATCAACAAATGAAAGCATTGGTATAAGTAATACATGAATAATTACGGTTGTCATGTTCGTCCTATTTCAACGCGTACGTGCGCGCGCACATTTATTTGAAGCGAATTATCTACCAAAAACAACAAACCCGTATGCTTTATACTGCGATTAATAATATATTGTAAGTCCTGGCAGAATGGAGAAAAAAAACTATGTACTCCTTTAATTTCTTATCCGATAGGGTGTATTTGTGTGACAAAGGGCGATATATTTAGTATTATAAGTAAATCTAGGCCTGGCATGGCCGAGCGCGTGAGGCGTGCGACTCGTAATCCGAGGGTCGCGGGTTCGCGCTAAACATGCTCGCCCTCCCAGCCGTGGGGGTGTATATGTGACGGTCAATCGCACTATTCGTTGGTAAAAGAGTAGCCCAAGAATTTGCAGTGGGTGGTGATGACTAGCTGCCTTCCCTCTAGTCTTGCACTGCTAAATTAGGGACGGCTAGCACAGATAGCCCTCGAGTAGCTTTGTGCGAAATTCCAAAACAAACAAACAAACAAAGTAAATGTAAGATTTAATGCAAGCCCGTCGGAAAATGACATATTATCCAAGTGTGGGTGTGTCAATTACTAAAAAAGTTTTATTTTTAGGGTTAAGATAAATAAAATAAAATGATCAATGTTGTGTGCGATCCATTTTAATTGTTATCATCACAGTCAAAGCCAATGCTAGTGTGTTTGACTAACGCTTATAAGCTGTACATAGTGAATAGAACTATCACCAGAGGGGAGAAATGAATAGTATTTATAGACGTGTAACAGAAATTAGTGCGATGAACCTTCGTAGATATGTCACTATGTAAGATGTTATCGGGTTTTTACAGTGCGAACATTTCTGTGACTTTACTAGTAAATTACTTAACATTCGCGAGTCGTTTTTCACGCCAACTCAAATGTCCTTTGACAGTTTTGATATAAGACACAACCTTGTCACATTAAATTCATCAACTTTTATTTCAAAGTGACAAATATTATCATTAAAACTTGCTGTGCCTTTAAGTTTGAAGATTTTGAATAATTACTTTTAATCATTTAACTGTGGTTGCTTTAAACGTGTGTGGAATTTTTGCAAGCCATACACTATATACAGCACACGTTCATTCAACTTCCGGAGGCGGAGCATACACGATACAGCCAATCAACAGTGTGCTAAGAATTGACATCTGGAATGCACAAAGCTCAGTGAGTTGACGATAAACGTGCCACTAGGTGGTACTACTGATGAAGTACGCAGTGTACCATAAGGAAAAATATCAAAGCGTAAGATTTTGATGTTCTGCAACTAACACTGTAACTTTAATTCTCTGCTCTTATAAAGCAGTCATTAGATCACAGCTTTTATTTGAGTCTAGATCTTCGGTATCTGAGAGAGTCAGGTGCAATCAATATTTACAATAACTTAAGGTCCGTAAGGAAATAGTTTGCAAATGAGTTTATCATACAAGTATTGCCATCTGTCGATTAAAATGGTAAGTAAAATGTAATAAAAATTATAGTATTTCAAGTGTCAAAACTATACACACGCATGGTGTTTGCCTAGTTTTCAGTATAAACGTGAATTTAATAAAACACGTGTAGTTTAAAGCTTTTTGTTATTGAATACTGCTCACCTATTCAAAATTTATTGCTTTGAATATTTGAGATGTTAGGGTCTTGAAAGCGTGTTACTATTACTTGAAACTTTTTGAAACGGTAGCTTTTACTTCGGCTGTTAAGTGATTACTTTATGGTACAGCATCACGTTTGTCATGCTATTACATATACTAACAGGATTTAAGTGTCATATGATTTTGTATGCACGTGAGTTATTGGAGAAATGAACGAACATTAGGGTAGAACTGAACTTTAAAGTGTAACAAAAATACTAAGAAATTAAACAAGTTCCAAAGGTGAATCTCACTGAAAGTTATTTTTAGAACGTGACAATGAGGGCAGTGAAAAGTGCTGTGTGTCAGTCACGAGAAAGGTGATTTGTTGGTATATCATGTACGTTTGAGCGCAAGCCCAGTGGGAAAAAGACATATCTAAGTGTATCCTATATCTTCAATACACATAAATGTATCTTTATATACTGGTTACTGTTTGTTAAGGAACGATCAAAGTCCATAAACAAGGTAGATCACAAGTACGAGTTTCTTTAGTTCTGCAATGTAGAGTAATAATTGCACTTCCAAATTCATTGCACTGTTTTTATCGATAGAAACATTGGTATTTCTATAACATGCTAGTCTTTACACTTCTATTTTCACCAGAAAAAACTTTTTTAGAAATATTTAATATCGTATGGAGTTTGATATTTTACTTGTTATGGTAACTAAACAAAAAAAATCATTATTTTCTATTGAAGACACTGAAGTATTCTAATTTTATATTTACCAATATTAATTCTGTTTGAATTGCCTCCAGGTGTTCCTGTTTCAACTCAATGGAACTCTCAAGGACATCTTTATCCAGTCCAAATTGCCCAGTTTGGGCTGAGCCATTTCAGTAAGAATCTCACAGAAAGGAATCCGTCCCTGAAAGTTCTTGAAGCTGGCAGGATGCCTCCTTCAGCACAGTGGACACTGGCTACTAGCAACAACATCAGGTTCTCCATAAACAGGGTTACTAATGAGGTTATAAAACTACTGGATGCTGGTGAGACACCGCCTCCAGTACAGTGGACACCATCTACAAACAACATCAAGTTCCCACTAAACAGGGTGACTGATGCAGTTACTGACGGGAAGGTACTGGAGTTCAAGAGCAAAAGAAATGGTAACATCTTAATAATGGACCACAATACTAACATAGCAAATTATGGAATGAAACATGATGTACTAAAGGGGCTGGAGTAAAATACAATATTGTTCATCCTTTTTCAGTCCAATTCTTATGTCCAATCAGTATCCACTTAAACAGATGTTTTTTTCCAAAATCATGCTTCACAAAATATACTGGGTAGCTTTGTGTATTCCCACTAAGAAAGCTATATAACAGAGAAGGATAGTGTTGCCTGGTAACCACATTCAGGCTACTTGAACAATAAATGTATTGTTTGTGTCTGAACAGTTACATTTTTTATAAATACCTAAATGTGTTTTAAAGTGCAGTCTTTTTCTAGAATTTAAGCACAGGCTCAAATGTGAGCCTTTTATTGTGATTTGGAGTTTTATAAAGAAAATTTTTGCTCACCATTTCACTTCAAAATGGTGTTTCCTGCCCAAGGTCCACCTTTGTCAGTTGATTTAGAGTGTGTGGCTCATAAGCCATTCTGGAAGCATTTGAAACAGCTGTAGTCAGGGTTAAAACAAATTATAGTATAATTGTTTTAGTATATGATATTTGGTGCATCATTAGAATAGCAGAATAGAAAACTTGTTAATGTTGCATTGCCCCGGCATGGCCAAGTGGTCATGGTTTTGAATCCCTGTCACACCAAACATGCTTGCCCTGACCCACTATTTATTGGTAAAAGAGTAGTCCAAGAGTTGGCAGAGAGGACTAACAACCTTAGATCTAGTCTTACACTGCAAAATTAAAGAAAAAACAGACTTTAAAACTACATAATTTTAACAATTAAAACATATTTCAAATGAAGGTACCATAAGTTATCAGGCAACGTGAACAACCTTCCTAGTGACAGGAGGACACACTGAGATGTCTTTATGACAAACATTACCAATGTCTGCAGCATCATATTAAGAGGAGACAGTAGTTTGTTCAGGAAGACATTGATCCAGGTATTAGAATGAGAATAAAAACAAATTGTATTTATCTGCAGTTCCTTCTTACTTCACTTATTACTTCCAAACATTTGACCTGTAGATGGACATAAGAAATGGTCTTGCTGCATCTGGGATTTGTAAAAAAAATCATGTAGAAAGTGTAAACAGATATAACCTTTTTCTAACCAAAATTTTACTATCATCACAGATAGTTTGATTTTTATATGTTTTGAAATGGTAAACTATCTTGTGTAATAAATAAGAGTTAGAAATTTTTTAATTTGTTTATGGTACTTGCATTGATACATTTCAATACAAGTATTCAATCAAATATTTAGTACCAGTATAACATGTTAAACTAACTCTTTTATTCTTGCTTTAGACCCAAAGATTTTGTGTATATGTCTTTACGTACCTTAGCTAGGAAACTCTGGTTCATAAATTAGTGTTGTGACGAGGGACAATTAGAGGTAAAAGAATGAGTGTTTAAAAAAATACTGTTAAATGTTCCATTAATTTTTATTAATTTGAATGTGATAAGGTAGACATGAACTTTAAAAAACCATTTCTTTAATTCACTAAATGCGTTCTGTAATGCTGATGTTGAATGATGGGGAATGTATAGGGTATTTAAACATCACAGTGACACATTTATAGTTCTATTATCCATGGGTGTCATTTCTCAACTATTTGACAGTCATGTTGAGAAATATATATGTAAAAACGGCTCCTCTCCATTCCGACACTCAGTTACACAACCCCTTTCAAACATGTGGTCAGCTTCCGGTCAGTTACCTCTCTTTGTGAACCTGACAATGACCGAAGAGTGTCAAAACATTGTTCACTCCTCTATGTAAAAACATTTTCCCAACCCAAACGAGCCATTTTTACATATATATTTGACAAATCTGGTTTTTAAATAAGATGGAAGTTTCTTATACTACGGATGATTGAATACCTAATGGAGTTGTACAATATTTAGAGGCACACTAATATTCACTTCCAAATTTTTACCTTCCTAAGTTATTTATAATGGCAAAGGGCTGTGCATACATAACCTGTAGGGAAAATGGATCAGATGATGGTTGCAAATCTAATTTACAAGACTGAAAGATGCCTTGGATGTTATCACAACAGAAATACTGGTTGCAAAGAAAAAGTGCAACCTAAAAAAAGTAATCTACAGTGAAGAGCTTGCCAGAAATTTGAATAAAACTAGACGTTCACAAGCTAAACAATATGAAAGAAGTTACTGGGTGAGGTTTTGATGAATAATTATATATCCATGATAAATTATGGTGACTTACTTGGGCATTTGGTATGGAGAATAGAACAGATAGTGTCATAGGAACATACCTACCCCATGCCAAATCATGGTGGAGCACACCATTGAGTGGTAAGGTATCATGTACATTCCCCACAGTTCCTTATCTTTATCCATCTCCAATTTTAAGTAGAAAACATTTGTAGCTTTATACATCAAATAGGTGAAGGTGATGCTCCCTACAACATTGTCCTTTTGGATTGATCGATATAGGTGTTTTATTCAGCCCCTGATTCAAACCACCTACCTTTCTACAGTAGAGGGAAGACATCTAGTATTGTATCAGTTAACTTCCAAACACTTGTATAATGGTACATGTTAACACTACTTTTGTCCTTGCCCTGTGAGGATCAAGTTTGTGTGTGTGTAACAAGAACTAATAGACTGAGGTACACAAAACTGTTATGCAGTATAGGATAGTTTGCCACAATTTGGTCCAGATCTACATGTGTATCACTCAGAAGCATCTTGTATAAGGGAGAGATGAGGCATGTTTGTGGTTTTGTGCTAATAATTCTGTAAAGTGCAATTGGAATTTGTACTAAATAACATTAAGGATGAGATTTCTCATTCTGCTAAAAAAGATATCTGGATCATTCTAGACCCGAGAAGGATTTTCTGAATTTATTTAAAGATAAAGTTTCACATTATCAAATATGAATGAATGCAATCTCCATTTGATTCTGTTCTGTGTTTGCCTCAGTTATAAAAATCAATTTTTACGTATTTATTCCCAATATACATTAAAAAAAAGTTTTCTTTCCAGCAGTGTATCTAAATGTGGGGGTAGTTAATTATTTAAAACACAATACTTCTTGCAAATATTTTGTATTCAAATAACCCATGTTTGTGTGTGTAATCTATAAGAATTACAGATTTAGTTGAGCCTTAAGGTCGTGTATAGTGTTTAAAATTTAGCTTCCTACTGTAATATCTATATCTGCATTTACATTTGCAAAAACGTAAGTGAAAATTAATACACTGTTTCATTCTATTTTAAAAAATAAACTAATTTTTGTGATTTCTTTTGTAAAATTGTCACAGATTTCAGTACTGGGTTCACCTTGACATTAAAAGAAGATTCTACTTATATGACTTTAACCTTTGACCTGAGGATGGTGGCTAATGTCACTGTGTCAGTGACCATAGTAGGAGGAAAACATACAATCTATAAGCTGCATTATGTGATGACTGATGCACTTATGTCTGCACATGTAAATGAAGTCTTTCTTGGGATAGGAACTGGTACAGAGTGGATGAAAATAACACGTGACCTTAGCGTGGATCTACAAAAAGGACTGCTCTTAATAAGGAGCTCAAAAAAAAGAGCAAGACCTCGACACCTACAGGTTCGTAGTATTACACTTCGGGGGTGGGGATACATTGATAACATTACTCTGTGTACTTCTGCACATATGGCTCACTTTTTTGCAGTTGCCGACTGGTTTGTTCGACATCAAGACGAAAATGGTGGTTGGCCAATCATGGTTTCACGCCATCTTTCTCCTATGACGGCAGATCTGGCTCCAGGCTGGTACTCTGCAATGGGACAGGGTCAGGCCATCTCTGTCCTAACCCGAGCTTTTAAAATCACAGGGAATATGACTTACCTTCATACGGCAATTAATGCTGTTAAACCATTTAGCGTGCTATCAGAAAATGGCGGTGTGATGACCACCTTTGCAGGAAAATATGTCTGGTATGAAGAGTACCCCACTGTTCCTGGTTCGTACGTACTTAACGGGTTCATCTACTCCCTCGTTGGTCTTTACGACCTTAAAATGACCTGCACACAAAAGGACTGTAAAGAAGTAGAAAAGTTATATGAAGATGGAATGATTTCTTTAAGAAAACTGTTGCCTCTCTTTGACACAGGTTCGGGGTCAATGTATGATCTTCGACACTTTTCACTGGGGATTGCACCCAATTTAGCTCGGTGGGACTACCATACCACTCACATTAACCAGCTCCTGCTGTTAAGTACATTTGAAAGTGATCCCATTTTTAAATATGTTGCTGACAGATGGATAGGTTACATGAAAGGTAAAAGGGCAGCACACAACTGAAGTCAATATTTGAAAGAGAAAAAGAGTACATTCCACTAAAATAATTTAATGATGAATCATTAACTGTAGAGGTCAACACTTACTGGTCATTTTGATATGGGTCATTAATACTTTAGGAAGGAGTAGTATCATGTTGAAAACTGACTATTCTACTGTATAGTATATGTTTCCCGGTTCTAAGTATCACATTTTTGGTATTCTAAGGTTATTTACTGCACATATAAAAGTATTGTAGTGCTAAGTAATAACCAATAGTAAAGAAAATCTTATTTTGAACTTGTGTTGTTGCAGTTAGAAGTTTTAGTAATTTTTTTTAATAAAAATACTTTAAATTGATGTTGTTGTAATTTTAAAATATATGTTGACCAGTGGTGAGAATGAGAAATGTAACAAAAGTTTTTAAAGTTATTTAAGTATAGCTTGCAACTATTTCAGTTTTCAACTGTTAGGATATGAAACTAGTGAATGAAGTTAATATGACTATTTTATGGTGCCTGAACTCTAACAGAAGAAACTGGTGTACAAAAGCATATCTGTAGAAAAGGTGGAGTTTTATTAAATCTTGCAGTAATAAAGAAAATTATTATTTTCCAAAATAAATTGATTTACACAAGTGCTTGAGATTTTGATTTAAAGGCTTTCATATCATCCACAAAATTTCAATTATGCTTTAAAGAATTAATTGTTTGGAAAAAGTACCTTCAGTAATTAGAATCTTTCTCAGTTTGAAACTTAAAAACCTAAATTTTCTTTTTGTTTTATTAGTCAACTGAGCTGTAACACTGATGTTGAAGTTTTCATAGCTGTAACAGAGACAGCACAGATAACCAATTATCAATGTTAATGGACAGTAGAAATATTATTTTTATCTAATTCGTTACTGCAGTCAGGGGATCTTGACTCGTATTATGGGGGTTGTGAATTAGGATCCCATTGCTGAACTTGTTCACCCTTTTCAGCCCTGGGCTCTGGTAATGTGATGATCAAACTTGTTATTCACTAGTGAGAGGTGTTGACTGGCTGCCTTTGCTCTAAGCTATCACTGCAACAGTTAGGAATGGCTAGTGCAGATATCATCTTAAGTATGTTTGCACAAACTACCCAAAAGTACAAGCACTTCAAATGATTGACCGTTTGTTTTTTGTAAGGGACAAAAGGCTTAGTAGCTTATGGATGCTGCAGCTACATTATCAAAAGAGAAAACCTTATTTTCTGAAAAATGTGTGTTTGATTTATTTTGATGACAAGACCGATCCAGGATGGAGTTTGGTTGCTTATTAGCGACTGTAGTATTTAAGCTTGGTTATTTATATGTACTAGCTGACGAAACTTTTCAAGGATAATTAATTTAAGCTGAAAAAAATTGACTTAGATGTCACTTAAACAATATCAAATATAAATGTTTTTGTTGTGAGGAAAGAGAGCTGGTTGTATTAATGATTATAGAGTAGAAATTCTTCAAGTATGTGTGTGTAAAGCATAGCTTATGTTTAGTGTTTCTTATTTCTGGATGAAAATTGTCATGTTGAAATATTTTTTAGCCCCAGTAGATCCCCAGGTTTTTGCTTCTTAGTCAAAAATCTCCATTTTACCTCAATAACTCCCAGTAATTACTTCTGGGCTTGCCATATTTTTATCAAATGTTTCCACTATGGGGTATAATTTAAAAAAAAAAAAAAATTAAATTACTTTATGTAGATCCATAAACTGAAGTAATTAATGTAAAAATAAAACCTATTAGTTTTGAATTCTCAGCATTTATTACAGGAGCTACTAATATAGATGCCATA
Organism: Carcinoscorpius rotundicauda; assembly: GCA_011833715.1. NCBI lineage: Eukaryota > Metazoa > Arthropoda > Merostomata > Xiphosura > Limulidae > Carcinoscorpius > Carcinoscorpius rotundicauda. The sequence continues at coordinate 124,063,711 of CM022394.1, read as the reverse complement.
AGAGAACCAAGTTAGTGTGATTACCTTTTAATCACAGTAACTATTCCTAGTTTTGAGGTCAGTTCTGCACACTCAGTATTTTAACATGTGATGTATGTTATAAATGAACCACTACAAAGCTCAAGATTATCTTATAACGGAAGTTTATTTAGAAGACTAAATTTTCCTACTATGTGTTAATATGGATTGAGAAATTTATTTTGTAAATACCTTGATTTGGTTACTTCAAATGTATGTGAAGTTTTTCATATCTGCTTGTTGATTTGTAGTAAAGTTTGTGAAGCCTTTCACAACTGACTTCAACCATTTTATAGAACAAGGGACATAAAATTAGCTTAAAGGATCACAATATCTTGTATCCATCACTAAAGCAAAAGTTAATTAATACTGATTAGAACATAATATTAGTTCTGTACTCTGCCACTTTTAGTACATCTGTGTATATCTGCTTTTAACTTACTATCATTGTTCTCTTTGCTGTGTTTGAGGAAATATTGTGGTGTAATCTTTTTAACCATGAATGCAGTTTGTTTTTGAAGAACTATTTGGATTAATATTGTTTTACAAAGCACTGTTCCTGAGTTTTTAAAAGCAACACGCTTATAAGTAATTTAAGGTTTAACTTCCTGTGTATATGTAGGCAAACTAAGGAAAGAAATGTAAGATGTACAACTTCAATGAGCGGAGGACTGTTTTTACAAAGAAAACATTTTGTATATTAAATTATATGTTTGTAGAATATATACAGAGTTGTCTCTTCTGTCAATTTGTTCCCGGACGTGATTTTCACATCAACAACTTACATTAATTAACTAGCTGTATAAATGTTTATTTAACAGAACTTTATCTTGTTTTAAAAGAGTTAAAGTATTGCACAGAAACAAACACATTAAGATAATGATAGACAATATATCTGATTATTACACAGTTATGGTCAACACCTGAACACAAAGTATTGGTAAAGGCCAGTGAAAAAACAAACATACTGCTCTTGACTAACCACTAAAATATAGAAACGTTATACATTCATCTTTTCGAAAAATTCTTGAATTGTTATAGCTCTGATATAATCTAGTCTCTTCAATATCTCCTCTACTACAACTGGGCCTCACATATTTAGACAGGACAAAGGTGGATTAATTGACACTTAAACACAATGGTTTTTCATAAAGAACTTCAAACAAGGGCAAAATTCTTTTGTGCAGCCCTTCTAAAATTATACAAGTTTCTTCCACTCCCATCTTACATAGAAGTAGGGGAAAAAAAAAAACATACTGGCTACCCTCGGTCAGCACAATGGGATTCTTGTTAGTAGTTAATGTGAAAAAGTCCAGATTCAACATGCACTGGTTTAAATCTTTTAAGGACATAGGCCAATGATTCTAACAGACAGAAGGTGTGTTGAGGGTTCAAATTTGTTAGATTGAAACAAAGAATTGAACATTACTGCCTTACAAATTATTGTAATAAAATGCTTTAATGGTCTATAAATGTATTAGAAGGGGTCATTGTGGCCAAAAAGGTTGGGAAACATTACCTTAACTGAAAAACAGGGATATTCATGAACTCTTAAAAACGAGAAAGAATCAAATTCATTGTGTCATTCATTTATCGAAATGTCTTGAATCTTCGAGTGTAGATGCTCGTGAAACTTCAGTGACTGGCTGGCTAATAAACTAGTCTCACGTTCACTGCTTAAACAGAGAAACCGAAAACAACAGACTCACGTGTGTCGGTATTCTTAACATTCACACTCACATGCTTAGTAGCTGATCATCTGGTCCCTCCTCATATGTTGGTCTGTGACTGTCAATGCCTCGATAAGCACGGTCTACCTGTCCTGGCCCACAACGACAAATTAAGTCACATCCATCCTAAAAACAATTAACAAGAATTCACGATAAGGTAATCTCTATGGTGCAGATTGGTGTACATAGGACATTGATACCAAAAATAAACGACCTTATAACACCAAAATTTTGGTTTTATTTAATAAAGACAACATTTCACCCTACAGGAGTGTTCAGTAAACTCAAACTGATGGTATGAAGCCTCAGAAAGTTAAGCTTTATTCTGTCAGTTTGGGATTTAGTAAACGTTCCTCATTAACCTGTAGCGTGAAACATCGAGTGTCTTAAATAAAATTAATGTTTTGGTGTTATAAGGTCGTTTATTTCTGGTATTAAGAGAACTCTAGTAACTATAAACTTGACACAAATAATTTCCTGATGACAACAATAATAAATCTGAAATTTATGACAGTTGTGATCTTAAGGGAAAGAAATAGTTTTCTACAGCTCTGTAGATCCAGAAAATGGTTTGGATAATAAACAAACAAACACGGGCTTAAAACCTTGTAAATTCAAAAGAGGCAATGCTTATGTTTTTATAAATGCACTAAAATCTTCAGTAAATTACTCATAAAAATCAGGTTTAATAATAATAAAAAAGTACCCAATACAAAAGGATTGATAAACTCACTTTAACCGTTTCACGAGGGATCAAAAACCACGTCATAACATTCATTGATTTGCATTCAAACTTTATTGAACTAATATTTTATTAATTTATGCCAATAGGTTTGGAATCAAATTGTAGATTATAATTCAAACTTTAATGTTATATACAAGTTCATTTCTTAATTTAAAAGTAAATAGTAAAAGAACACACCCAAATATAGATTTTAGTGAGTCATGCTGTATGTTGAATGCAGCACTATTATAAATGATGTCAAAATGCTAACTATACGTTTTTGTTACAAATTATAAACTCAAATTACTAATATTGACAAGTTAGTATATAAATTAAGAAACGTATCTTTTTAGTTTGCTGAAATATGGCTTATGTACTGAATCAAACACATTCAACTATTTTCGTTTTGTGAATAACCAATCAACGGATTAGAATGTTCCCTTAGTGGTTTTCTCAACCATTTTAATCTGTGAAAATGCAACCACATTCTTTCGAACCAAGATTTTATGGAGGTAGGTTTTGTCTTTTAGTCTACTCAAAATTTCGTATTGTTTTAAATCAAAATAGATTTTAGTTAACAAGCTTAAATTATTGTGCAATTCTGTAGTATCAGTAAAGTTATGAGTTGTTTTTTATTCAATTGTATGTATAAACTTAACAAGGATTAGCAACCTATCTCCAGCAGCAACCGAGTTCTAAGGTCATAGCAGGAAGAAATAAATGTTTACTTTACTTCTAGATTTGTTATTATATATTTTAAGAAAAATAAGTATAATAATGTATTTTTAACTAGTAATAATCTATATACGTATGTAATAATTGAAATGTGATTGTATGTTACAAATAACTAGTTCACCAAAACACAGGGAAGACAAAAGAGCAGTGCACATTCACCATGTCAAGTGTAAGTTATGTGATGTTAACTAGGCATGCCAGGAAGGTCCATATAATACAAAATAATAAATATATATATATATATATCATTATATCATTTGCATGTCACAATATATTATCATTCTAGCATAAAAAAAGCATAAACATATTTTCTAATTTTTTGTGATGGTTACAAGGTTGGTCAAATAACACTTTATATAGTTGGAGTATAGAAAATAAAACATAGCCTTACTGAAAACAAACATTCAAAACATATTTACGAGGTTTTACAGATTATGCAAATAATTTTTGAGAATAAAGAACAGTTTTCTTAATCATGACATGAAATCACTCTGCACTCAGACGAGTAACAAAACAGACTATTTACACTCTGCACTCAGACGAGTAACAAAACAGACTATTTACACAGATCTTTAGCAGAAATATTTCATTAAAAATTGATTTTGAGTCCACAAAAAAAACATAAATTTGTAACCTTTACTAAAAGTCAACCAAATTTTGTGAAGATACACATGCTGTATTGAGTTATAGTGCAAATGCATAGATGAACTAGTGTACATTATACCAAGCCTGTTGTGCAAAAGGGTTGATGCACATGAAAAGAGAAAGAAACAACAAAATTGAAAAAAAAACTTGCGCTGATACATAGGAATAGAGCAATGAACAATGAAAGTGACAAAACTTTTAATTCATATTAGTTATTTTGTAAAAAAATGTATATACAAGTGTTACAGAGCTAAGAATAAATTAGAGTGGTAAAAAAAACGCTTGATGATCTCTGTTTATCCATGCTACCTAACTTCTAGCTTTTATTATTAATTTGGTATGACGAGTTGACATTTCAAGTCAAATCTTCAAGTTTCTCTACAGTACTGTAAACTATTAAAAACGAATGAAATACATTTACTGAGGCCTACTTGTAGTATATGCTGGAATCTACTTTATGAATATTCTTGTTTGTGGTGTATAAATTATTTCATTAAAAACTTACAGCTTGTAGATTTCCAAAATCTCTCCAAAAAGAGTAGTGAGGGATCTGCTCCAACCCTCTTGCTCCAACAAAAAGTCGTTTGTACAAAAATCCAACAGTTAAGTAGATTCCAGTAACAGTGAAGAAGCTACAAATAAGGTAAACATTTTTATCACAATAATAATTAAATGTAAATTGGCATTTGTAATTTCAACTTATTCATGTCTTTAACTTCAGCAAAAACATTTTTAATAATTGAGTAAACCAATAACACGAATGGTAAACAGGAATCAACAGCCTTACAAAGCAAGGATACACTGAGTGTGTGCAGAAAACCTTGCAAGAAGTTTTGTATAGAAATAGGAAGACATTTTATTTCAAAATTATTCAGAAAATTTTTTCAACTACAATAAATCCTCATTGTTCTCAAAAAGCGAGTGAAACAAAATATTGTGTGTGTGTGTGTGTGTGTCAACATGTGCAAGCCAATTTAGTCTACAGGAAACATGAATTCATGTGTATCTCTTCCCAACACATTACTTTGCATTCATACTTGCTAACACAGGAGTATGTGTGGAAGCCAACAGAGGAAACACGTTTAACTGTTTGAAACTTGATGACAAGTGTTTGCTTTGGACACACTCCTTGTGATACATGTGCAATGTCATTCAAACAAGCTGGTACACAAGGAGTGTGAGTGTAAACAAGTTTGCTTTGGACACACTCCTTGTAATACACATGCAATATCATTCAAACAAGCTGGTACACAAGGAGTGTGAGTGTAAACAAGTTTGCTTTTGACACACTCCTTGTGATACACATGCAGTGTCCCTTCAAACAAGCTGGTACACAAGGAGTGTGAGTGTAAACAAGTTTTCTTTGGACACACTCCTTGTAATACACATGCAATGTCATTCAAACAAGCTGGTACACAAGGAGTGTGAGTGTAAACAAGTTTGCTTTGGACACACTCCTTGTGATACACATGCAATGTCATTCAAACAAGCTGGTACACAAGGAGTGTGAGTGTAAACAAGTTTGCTTTTGACACACTCCTTGTGATACACATGCAGTGTCCCTTCAAACAAGCTGGTACACAAGGAGTGTGAGTGTAAACAAGTTTGTTTGCTATTCTCTGCTCAAATCACTACTGTGTGTGTAAGCAAACCATAAATCTAAAATAATTTTTTCACCACTGTTTGAAATTCAAACATTTTCTTTCATTTAATAGTTGTCTTTTGTTTCTTTGTCTTTAGCATTAAATGTTAGCTGTATGAAAATTAACATACATTATCACTTATATACTAGTTGTATGTAAGAAGCACTGGTGTACTTTTCTTTATATATCAAGTTTATAAAATTAAACATATTTATGTGAATTAATACACTAAACCAAAGTTAAATCTGAATAAAAATGTATCTCATAACAGCTGGTATGGGTGTAACATTTTTATTCTTAAGAAGAGAACAATGTTTCGACCTTCCTAGGTCATCTTCAGGATGACCTGAAGTGTTAATACCCGTACCAGTCATTCCGAGATAGATTTTTATTTCAAGTTGAATTTCTCGTCATCAAGAGTAACATTTCAATAAGTTTTACATATACGATTCATTTGAGGAAATTATTTCAGAACAATACGGTGTTTCATTCTGTTATGTATGAGAAGTGATGTTAAAGGTGTAAAAGTATCCTTGACTTATTAGGTGTACTTAAATAACTCAATTTGGTATTATATGCATATTTTATCTATTACTGTTCATTACAATATGTAACATGTGTTAAGTTGTTATGAAACTAATTACAGCAAATAAGGAGACATGCCACACTGTTCACATTATAACAGTACAAGAACTTTCTTAACAAAAGTGCTGCCTTATATTCACGAGTTTCAATTGGCTATCTCATCTTCAGTGACCAATTAAAAGTTATCACAACATTGTAAAGACAAACAGCTAGAGTCTATCTTATGCCCCACTCCACCTTAATGTTGAAGTAATTTAGTTATATTACTGGTGGATTTTACCACACATTGCTGAGTGACAGTTTGTTCTAAGTGCCACATATAATGAATGGGATACTGAAAAAGCTGTAGATATGCATTTCAGAAGGACTAGATTTTGTGAAAGTACATTTACATTTCTTTACTTTAACTTTACCTTCAGTTTTTCAGTTGGTCCGAATCGAACTAATATCGTTGACTGACTGACATCTGACCTTTTGGTTACAACAGACCAGTAAAATTTACCAAACGTTTGCTATATTTTGAGTGAATAAACCGAGTAAATTTGGAATAACAGTGAAAATATCTCTTCCAATTTATAGTTAACGTATCAGACCAATCACACGTACACCAATATATGGTTAACGTATCAGACCAATCACACGTACATTAAGTGAACTGGAAATACTTTCATGACCAATCACACGTACATTAAGTAAACTGGAAATACTTTCATGCTTGTGTTTCGAAAAAAACCTGAAATTAAGAAGGGTATCTACCCTATGAAGACAGGACATAACTGGCAAATACTTACATAATACAAAATACAGAACCACTACTTAGTTGTTTGTTCACTGGTGATACAGTGCAGGCAACACTGCTGCCTAGTTCAAACAGATAGTAGCAGTAATCAGTTTCGTTTTTTCTCCGTTCTTCGAGCATCTTAAATGTACCCTATGTGAAGAAAGAATTTGATAGTGACACCATTTACAGTGATATTTGTTTACAGAAGTTTTTAATTTGTTTCATTAAAATTTTACACAGAGTAGACATAACATGTTGGGGAACTTAAATCTGAAAAAAGGCTTCCATACCAAAACATTTTTCAGGAAATATATCTTCATATTTAAATTATTAAAATTTAAGTCATGACCAGAAAAATTCAAATGACAAACTGTACAAAGAGACAGAGTTCTGAAATAATTTCAGTTTAAAATGGATAAATATGACTATCACTGGCTTACACACAAATAATAAACTAGAAAAATGTATTTTATGTGAAGATGGCCTCAGTATTGGAAACAGAACCATCATCTTTTCTTTCAATAACATAATAGTGTATGTGATACATTTACATTGTTATGTTTACATAATGAGCATTCTGTTAATTTACTGGCACATTACTTATCTGTTAATGTATAAATGTGTTACCACCTGACTCATGATTTCTGTGTTTGATTTAAAATTAATAAAAATTCATAGAACATTTTCCAAACACACACAGTTTTACATACAGGGATAGTAGAACTGGACAATCTTACATTGATAATACGAAGTAGAACATGGCAGTGCCTAACACAGATAAAAGACAACATTGATTGGAAGCCTTGTTAAGCTACAGAACAATGTTACTGACACTCTTTCAAGCCATAATCTTTAAACAGAAATATAAAAAAACAATTAACTTTCAGTAAGACAACATAATACATACTTTCAAAATAATCCATAAAGAGTACAGTTTTAGTTGCTGATGAGTCAACTTTATATCAAAAAGACCACAGGCAGTTATAATACTGACATTCAGATTTAACAAAAATCACACACAGTTATAATATTGGTACACGAACATACCTCCAGATTAAAAAGATCACACAGTTATAAGACTGGTATACTGAAAAATCATTGGCAGTTATTTCCACAAAAGTGGACCAAAGGCCACTCAGAGAAACCACCTGTTTTAACCACTTGATCCACAATACAATATTGTGATGTCTGTCAGTTAGTCAGCAGACAATAAAATGATGTTACATAATGGATGCTAAATGTTGCAATTTGAACTGCTGTGACATCAGTGAAACATACATAATGCTATGAATAATAACAAGAATTATGCACTCTGTAGGCTGCAACAAAGCATAACATATGAACTTGTAAAGGAAGAAATAAAATTATTTGCAACTCTTAATTTTCTCTCGAAACATAAACTTTCAGGAACCCAACAAAAGTACATTAGTGATATTAATATATTGAAATATTTTCAGGATACAGTTATCACAGACACATACCTTCAGGTTAGAAAGACCATGGATAGTTATGATACTGATATATTGACATACCTTTAGGTTAAAAGGATCACAAATTATCATAATGTTGGCTGTGCGTTTAGATTTGTTGCATTTTGATGTGTACTCTTCACCATTACCATAGGTAAGAAACATCCAATCAGCTAGAAGGAGAAAACTGTTATTTCAATTGAATTAGGAAGTAAGTTTTAAGATTTCTTATTCTACTACGTAAAGTTTATATCTGTGCTCTGCCCTGCTTACTGGCATTACGAGCCTTCAGACTTACTGCTGAGCCACTGGAGAGAGATGTGTAACCACATGGTTACACTTGACAGTTTAACTATTGTTTTAACTATTCTGAAATTATGGTTGAGAGTACGTTAATTTTTGACTAATTCTAAAACATAGTCCATTTGTTAATATTCAAAATATCCCATTAAGCACACATTGTTGCTTTTTGAAAAATCTATATTAAACACCTTATAAGTAGTCTGTTTCAGGAAATTGTAGTTTTGCACAAATAATATGAACAGTTGTTTTAATAGTATGTCCAAATTAAGGTCCTGTTATGAATATAAAAAGGTTACTTCCTACGCTTTGCCAGAAATAATGAAGGTTCATATTTATAATATAGCTAATTATTACATCAAACATTGCATACAAACCTACAACTTAAAACAAGAAATATAAAACTTACAACTTCAACATTTCTCATGTGTTTTCAGTGAATGTAAAGAGAATTGTACAAGCTTATTCGTCAAATAAACTGATGCACTGTCACAAGCTTTTCTATGATTATTTTCTGTAATATGTGCAAAATAATTTACAGAACAGTGCCGAATTTCATAAATCAATGAGGGAGTTAAGGTACCAATCTCTGGAATATAACAACACTACTCACTTCCGCCCATGATCTTTGTAGCATCATACCTTCCAACTAACCATTTCTGATTCGGGAAGGTTTTATTGAACTGCATCATTCCTGAAAAAGGTACATCACTAACGTTGCTACAAATTCCCAGTTTGTAGAAGTATCCACTTTTTTTACTTTCTGTATCATCAAAAGTACTGAATCTGTAAGGAAATAAAAACTATGTTGCAAAAACAAACATTTTCTGCAGCCTTAAAAGAAACACAAGTTAGAACTACATACGTGACAAAAATATCAAAATTAAATTACAGATTAACTGTCACCAAGTTCTTTAATATTTTTATATAAAGAAGGATGATGTTTACAGTTAGCACTTACCAGATCATACAGATTAACAGCTTTGTTAAAGGTAAACAAAATGTTAAAATGTGGATTGGACCCTTAAGTGTAATAATTGCAAGCATATTTGAGAATTCAACTGTTTTCTCAAAAACTCTTTTTTTTTCAGGAAAAGGTTGTAACAGTATTCATGACCCTGAGAATCCATTGGAACTACTGGATCTTGTAGCAATGGACCCTTGGTGGAAAGTACAAACATGAAACACCAGACAAGATTTACTCCAGGGTTTAAAGGATATTAGAGGACTGATTTAAAAGCCTCTTTCTCTTCCATTTATTTGTAGGTCAACAGATAACGAGAAGATGCCTGAGAACTGAAGAGTTGCTAACACTACTTTTAAAAGGTTAATAAAAGTTGCTTTTGAAACAATAAGTCAGTTAGTCTTACTTCCAGAGTATCAAAATATTCTGTAGAGACTGAAATAAGGAAACTTTACAAAATTATTTAGTGAAATATGATATATTAAAAGAAGGTCAACATAGATTCACTACAAGAAACTCTAGCTTTAATAGGTTTTTTTTTTAGGGGAAGTGTCTTGTTATGTGGATGATGGAAAGAATTTGGTATATCAAAAATATCTAAGATGCCACACACATGAGCAGATGAAAAAATCATATCAATATGAGTTTGGAAAAAAATTATTGGACTGTATAGTAGTTAGACAAGTAGAGATAGATGTTTATTATTAAAGGATTTCAGTAAAAGTAAAACCTTGTTGTGAAGTCTTTCATCCAATACCACACATAGCTAAACAGGCCAGTTGGGATTAATATTATATTTATGACACTAAACCCTTGGGTATTTCTGGCTACACTGAAGTGCTAAGAAATTATTTAGACCAACTGGTAAACTAAACAAATGTTGGGCAACTGACCTTTAATTCTACAAAGCAAAAGGAAGTGCAGTTAAGTGGGCATAATTTGGATTTCTTATTCAATATACACAAAAAACAACTCAATACTAATTCTACAAATCAAAATTTGGAGTAGTGGTGAACAAGTCACTCAACCAATCAAATTCAAACCAGTCACCTGTATCCACTGGTAACATTAACGCCATGTTAGGGTTTATTTGTAGACATACTGATTGTAAGTTAAATGAGAAAATTATTTTTCTGTGCAAATCATAAATTAGGGATCACATGAATATTGTATACTGGTTTAGTTACCTTACCTAGAAAGATACTGATATATTGGAAACAGCTCAAAGCAGGAGTACCAGGACAATTCTGGAGCTGGAATGATTATTTTACAGGGACAAACAAGAATCTCTTAATTCATTTTCTCTTTAGAAAATAATGGTAAGAGGCGATCTTATCAAAATGTACAACATTATTCATGGGTTATAGTGATAAACATTTCTGACTTCATATTGTATTCTGAAGACAAAACGATGATATACCACAAACTATAATCATGAAATGATGGCTAACCTCCGATTCAAACAGTTTTATTTTTGTAATGAGGTGATATCTTGATGGAATGAATTTCCATCACCAGTAGTGATGGCTAGTACACGACTCAAGTTAAGGATGAAAACTAATGCTTTCATTAACAATAAAAGGTGGGGTTACATTTTTATTGTTCTCAAAGGTGTTCAAAAGCCAGCCTTGAAATACCAAATGGACCTTTGTTTGTTCTAGAATTTTGAGCAAAGCTACATGAGGGCTATCTGCACTAACCATCCTTAATTTAGCAGCGTAAGACTAGAGGAAAGGTAGCTAGTCATTGCAACCCACCACCAGCTCTTGGGTGACTACTTTACCAACAAATAGTGGGAACGACAGTAACATTATAAAGACCCTACAACTAAAAAGGCAACAATGTTTGGTGTGACAAAAATTTGTATCCATGATTTTCCAAATAAGGAGTCTAGCACCCTAACCTTCTTTTGTGTTACTAAACATGACAACAGTTAATGTCCAATAACCACAACCTTTCCAAAGCACTTAATGAAAATGTTATTGTTTTACTTATTACCAGATATGATACAAAGTATTTAATTTATTACACTAAAATGAACCTCTTAAATTTTATACTTTAAAAATATTTTAATTCAATGCCATATAACTTAACATACATGCTTCCTTTCAGTGGATCAAGACGGTTCAAAAGTTCTTTCTCTCTTTTATTCATCACCAGATCTTTTTCTTTAATAATCTGACAGTCATTTTCCAATGACTGAACAGCAGTTGTCACAGTCACTGTATTTGGTATCATTAGACTTAAACATAAATACAGAATCAGCTTTCGAAATTTTGCGATCGCTGTTGCCTGAACATTTACGCCTGTGTACAATAAACCAATAGGCAGACTGACAGTCGTATATGTTATTTGTTGCATTCTGACGATTTCGAGATTAAACAAGTAACGCCGGTAAACTGCTAACCCTAATCTTATCACTGACATAAATAATACTATCAGTATCACTTGCAAGGAGTATTTAACTTCTCAAGTATTTACTGCAACAGTGCAAAACAAATCAACTTAATATTATTAATAATTTTGAAATATGTTCCAATTACACAATATTACATTGAGGAATAACGTCGATTTATACAAATTTCAGAACGTATTCCAAAAATTGAAATTATGAAAGTTCAAATACTTTGATTATCGTAACAATCATAACCATAACTTGCTAATTATGTCTCAGTTTTGGTTTTCAGTTTGTGTCGCCGTCTGAATCATAGATATCTCATGGTTTGAACGACGATTAAAGCGCCCCCTACTCATAGAACTTTGTTTTAACAGTAAAGTTCCAAATATAATTGCTAGTTTTATCAAAAATTTTCAATACGAAACCTTAATGACTGTGTTTGTATTTTCACACTTATTTTAAAATGTCAATTTCCTAGGCCAGTTTCCTGAAATTAATAAAAAATTCAAACTATTTTTGTCCATGAATGAACTATTCCCTTTTAGTTTTAAGAATAAGGATCATAAAGCTATGAATAACTTATCGTCACTCGCAACATTATTATAAAATGTATTCGTTGAAACTTCTAAATGAACATTCATAAGAAACTAAAAATCCCTTGCTGTCAGAGGTAAATTCACGGATATACAATATCATTGTGTAGCTTTACACTAAAACAACAATTACCACAAGGAAATTGTAAACATAATGCAGAAATAAATAAGCACACTTTGTGAAGGACCTTTTTGGTTAAACATTGGTGCAGCTATCGCTATAAAAAAAATCGTACATTTAGAGCAACAGAAACAACAAATTTCAATAATACTGATGTCATTAAGATACAGAAGGAAGAAATATTGGTAAAATTTGCTTATTTCTGTTATTTACGTAATGGCGGCTTGAGCTAGCCATTCTTAATTTATGGTCAATTCTTGGATTCTAATTATGAAAGTTGACCATCACTCTTTTAACATATATTGCTAACAGGTGCATAAAATCAAGCATACAGCCATAAAATCTCTAAAGACAAACACTGGCAGGAGAACGGATCGTGCTGAAGAGCTCAGTAATTTTCAATATGGCACTGTCACAAGATGCCACCTTTCCAACAAGTCAGTTCGTGAAATTTCTGCCCTGGTAGAGCTGCCCCGATCAACTGTAAGTGCTGTTATTGTGAAGTGGAAACGTCTAGGAGCAACAACAGTTCAGCCGCGAAGCAGTAAGCCACAGACGCTCACAGAATGGGACTGCCGAGTGTGGAATCGCGTAAAAATCGTCTGTGCAGAGTTGCAACACTCACTACCGAGTTTCAAACTCTGGAAGCAATCAGCACAAGAACTGCTTGTTGGGAGCTTCATGAAATGGATTTTCTTGACCAGTAGCTGCACACAAGCGTAAGATCACCAAGTGTCGGCTGAAAGAGTGTAAAGCACACAGCCATTGGACTCTAGAGCAGTGGAAACACGTTATCTGGAGTGACGAATCACGCTTCACTAGCTGGGAGTCGAATCTGGGTTTGGCGGATGCCAGGAGAACGCTACCTGCCTGAATGTATAATGTCAACTGTAATGTTTTGTGGAGGAGTAATAATGGTCTGGGGCTGTTTTTCATGGTTTAAGCTAGAATCTTTAGTTCCAGTGAATGGAAGTCTAAATGCGATAGCATACAATGATATTCTAGAGAATTGTGTGCTTCCAACTTTGTGGCAACAGTTTGGGGAAGGCCCATTTTTGTTTCAGCATGACAATGCCTCCGTGCGCAAAGCAAAGTTCATAAAATTCATGGTTTGCAGAGGTTGGAGTAGAAGAACTTGACTGGCCTGCACAGAGCCCTGACTCCAACCCCATCGAACACCTTTGGGATGAATTGGAACGCTGAGTGCGAGCCACGCCTCCTCGCCCGATCTCACTGATGCTCTTGTGGCTGAATAGGAGCGAATCCCCACAACCGTGTTCCGAAATCTAGTAAATAGCTTTCCCAAAAGAGTGAAGCCTGTTATAGCAGCAAAGGGGGGACCAACTCTGTATTAATGGCCATGGTTTTGGAATGAGATGTTCAACAAGCACATGTGGGTGTGATGGTCGGGTGTCCACATACTTTTGGCCATGTAGTGTATGTGTGCATTGTGTAGTTTTGTGCTTAATTCCAAACAATCAGTCAAACTTATTGAACTAAAGTAATCTTAATGCAAATAATAAGATCTTTGTTTAACCGAATCAATCAACACAAGAGGTCTTAAAAATAAGTTTTATTACGAACTCAAGGTGAGTACACGTGTGTGTGTGCTTTTCTTATAACAAAACCACATCAGGCTATCTCCTATGCCCACCGAGGGGAATCAAACTCCTGTTTTTAGCGTTGTAAATCCGTAGACTTACCGCTGTACCAGCGGGGTACACACGTGTTCGCATACATGTGTGTGCATTGCGAAAAAATAAAGTTGATACATCTTTCATCACAGAATGGACACATTTTCGGGAACTATAACACATACAAATTTGCAAACACATTAAAGAGAACTTGTTACAGGATTAATGTCCTAAATAAGAATTTTGTAAAATATAAGTTGAGCAGTTAATTTTAAAACAGAATGAAAATTTTAATAACACTTTCGGCAAGTTTTAATTAATTCAAACGAAGTTTTTAACCAAGAGATGTCTCATTAAAAAGACGGTAAATAATGGACTTAATATTTGAGTAGTTATTCTGTTGTTATATTAAATTAACAAGGTCGTTAAGATTATTCTATTTAGATAGTGTTGAAGTTCAGAGTTAAATAAAATAGCTTGACAAATAAATATTAAAAGATACACATATCGATAAAAAAATAATAGGGGAAATTAGTTTATAGGACTAAACATACAATAAAATGTATTGAGATAAATATTTGTTTGTTTATGTAACAAAGTAAGAAGCTAAATTCTTGCACGTGTTAAATTAAGTTAAAATATTTCTGGTGTGGTCATTTTGTTTCTTCAAATGATATTTTTGAAGTGATTAACTGTTAGACTAATTTCATTGAGAATGGACGATTTATAATTTTATATATTTATAAAAAAATATAAGAAACAAGTTAAATAATACACTTCAAAAAATGAAACATAATCGTGAGCTGTATGAAATAGTTAAAAAACAATAGATGACGCCATAAAACATTAATATACTGGGTTGCAAAGTGTCAAAAGCAACTATTTTTAAAAAAAGAAAGTGTGTGTGTGTGTGTTTGTGTTTTGTTACAGCAAAACTACTTTGGGCTATCTGCAGAACCCACCGAGGGGAATCAAACCCCTGATTTTAGCGGTGTAAATCCTGAGACATACCGCTGTACTAGAGGGGGACGAAAGAAATAGAATAAACAGGTCATGAACTTTGATAAAATTATATTCCTACAAGTAAGTAAGTGTTTCTTTAAGTGTGTTTGTATATATTTTTTTTTATCAAATGCGTTTAATATGGGCGTATTTACGCAAGGAGATGAATACAACTTCTAAGAAAATAAGCTAGATGCACTTCTGAAACGTCCTAAACTCAATATTGGTCATTTCTGGTAAGACGTTTCGATAAAGAAGCAAATCAATCAAGAAGCGTCACATCTCATCTTACTCATTCCTACCGAAGCGCTCTATCAGGAACGCGTTGAAAATTCAGTCTGGTGATATTTTATTAACTAATATTTCGGTCTTATATGTGGTGAAATTATATCATATTAAAGATATTTTATTGAAAACACAAAATTGTTTGTTTGTTTAGAATTAAACACAAAGCTACACAATGCCTATTTGTGCTCTGTCCACCACGGGTATCGAAATCCAGTTTTAACGATGTGAGTCTGCAGACATTTCGCTGTGCCGCTAGGGGGCAAACACATAAAAGTAATTCTTGTTTTTTTTTTTGTTTTGAATTAAGCACAAAGCTACACAATGGGCTATTTGTGCTCTGCCCACCACGCGTATCAAAACCCGGATTTTAGCGTGTAAGTCCGCAGACATACCGCTGAGCCACTGGGGGGCAAAAGTAATTCTGATATAAATATTTATAAGAAATAGTTCAGTGGACATCACACAAAAATGCCACGTTTAAGAACTGGTATCTGTATAAATATAATATTACTGTCTATTGTCTGTCCGTATAGCTACTTCGCAGGATCTGGAAGGATTTTTACTAAAATTTGTATGTAGGTTCTAGAATTATAAGTCCGTAGGTGTTACCGCGTTGCTGCTGCGAGGCTTCTGATGGTGGTTTCACGACAGTATTACTAAACTGGTGTAGCTTTAGAATTCGGATTTATTTAGAGGTCTAGTAAAATTATAGTAAGGCATATCCTTTGCATCCCAGTGGCACAGCAGTATGTCTGCGGATTTCACACGGTTAGAAACCGGGTTTCGATACCTGTGATGGGAAAAGCACATAGAACTAATTGTGTAGCTTTGTGCTTAATTTTAAGCAAACAAACATATCATTCAAAATTCGGTATCTTAAAATAATTAATTTTTCTTTCGAAGATTGATAGTTGAGTATCTTAAAATAGTTAAATCTATCCTAATATTGCTCGAGATGTCCAAGCGTATTTAGGCGTGCGACTCGTAATCTGAGAGTCGCGGGTTCGCATCCCCGTTGCGCCAAACATGCTCGCTCTTTCAGCCGTGGGGCGTTATAATGTGACGGTTAATCCCACTATTCTTGGGTCCCACTGCTAAATTAGGGACGGCTAGTACAGATAGCCCTCGAGTAGCTTTGTGCGAAATTCAAAACAAACAAAACTATCCTTATATATCTGACTTCTCAAACGTATTCACTAAGATAGCTAGAAATGACTTTTTTTTAAGATTTTTATTTAAACAATATTTTTATAATAAAATATGAATATAAAGGTTTACCAATAAACTTGTTAAGCTGTGAGTATCTTCTGTTAAGTGATCAGGTTGAAAAACTTTGAAATTGGTCTAATGGAAAAACTAGCAAAAACAATTGTACCTTTTTCAATGGATTTCAAAAATGTTAATATAGTCGATTGTGTTGTATACAAAAAATACTCGTCGATCTTAACGTCTTTTTTAATATCTAATCAATCGAGTTGCTTAAAGAAAAAATCTGCATCATGAGATATTTTTCAATTGTATTTAATACCTACCGGCTCAGTGTTCAGGAGAAAGTCCGTGGGCTTATAACTATACAAATCTGATTTCAATACCTGTGACGGGCAGATCACAAGTCGCCAATTGTGTAACTCTGAGCTTAGAAAAAACTAAACCAAACCCTTACCCTCCAGTGGCTCAGTGGCAGGTGTAAAGGTTTAATAAAACTACAGATCAGGTTTTGATATTCGTATTGGGCGCAGCACAAAAAGCCCAGCTTTGTGTTTAGTAACAAACAAACATTTCTTTCAAGTACGCCACCCCGTGGCACAGACTTACAACACTAGAATTCGAGTTTTCGATAGTCATGGTGGGAAGAGCACACATAGCCCATTGTGTAGCTTTATGGTTAACTTCAAACATGCAACCCTTTTAAGTACCTAGTTCCCTCTGGTGATTCACTGGCAAGTCCGAGGGCTTTTACCCTACATACCTTTCAATACTCGCGCTGGGCAAACCACAGATAGCCCATTTTGTAGCGTTGGACTTAAAAACAACAAAAGAGAAAAACATTAGAAAATTTTCCAGCCAAATATGATCAGTAATTTTGTAAATATTACTGGTTAATTGTTTTGGAAACTTAAATTTGAACTGGACAAGAAAAACAAAAATAATAGATACCGTAATAAGACTATCTCTCTAGCAGTGCAAGACAGACAGTATATGATTTCATTAGGTGTAAGCTAATTTATACCTTTGCAACAGTCGTTTATTTTTATTTTTTAACTGCCGGTTGTGTGTAACGTTTCGTGAAAATAATTATATCGTTAGCGTTGAAACAATGAAAATCCAATATTGTAGCTGGAAGAACTGTAGCAAATTACGTTCTCTGTACCAGAATTAGGGACGAAGCACGTTACTGTTCCTCGTGCATCGTTAATGCATGTTCACTGTTCGTGAAATCAAGACTTTCATTGCTAGCTACACTGAATTCGAAGGCTTTGTTACTGGAATTGTCTGCATGACGAATTCTATTAAATATGTGCCAGTCAAACAAGCTAACGACTTGGTTCTCGAAAGTTCGTCTTTTCAAAGTGTCTAGTACAAGATTTTCGAGTTGTTCAGGCCCTGACTGCAAAGAATATTAGTGCGTACGATGAAAGCGTTTCAAAAACTTTAAATAAGAGGGTGTCTTTGTAGACTGCAAAAAAGCATCTAAATTGGCGACCAAGTCCATGCGTACGACACGACGACCCTAGAAATTCATCCACGAGGTTCCCATACAAAAGCGAACTGTGTTGTTTAGGCTTGTAAAATGTTCTTTGAAACATGACTAAAGTCTTGAGAGGCACGAGAAATTTCTTTTCCAAAATAGCGATATTCATATAGAAGGATTAGAAACGATACAGAGCTAAATGACACAATCTTCTATAGAAGTTTCTTCAATGTCTTCCATGTATACTGGAGTATTAAGGGTCAAAACGGACTTCGAAACCACATCACGAGCTAATCAAGGATCAATACCTCATCCACGAATAAAGCCCCCTGGTGGATCGGCGGTAAATTTTAAAGTAAATAACGTTAAACGAGGGAACAAGATCCGCATACAGGTCGTCCTCTTTAAAAAAGGGCATCCATAAACTGCATGAACACCCAACTGCACTGCTTAACTTATCTTAAACTTAGGATATATACCAGTTTCTTGGAAGTGAACCAAGATATTAATGTACTAAAGAAGGAACCAAACAACTACTGTCCGATCAGCCTGACCAGGTGTGTATGGAAAATTCTGGGAAAAAAAAAAAAGGTAATAGACTCAAATTTACCAGAAATCCAAAATGGGTTCAGAAAATTTAATCAAACAGCCGACCACTTAGTCAGATTAACATGAACTATTATAAATAGTTTTAACTATAATGAAGGAACTGTCCATGTTTTCTCGATGTCGAGAAAGCATACGACACTGTAACACTGTTTTCGGTGGAATTATTCACAGGGTATTTACTTTTTTGGAAGGCAGAAAATGTAAAATAAATAGTATGAGAATATACCGTGAGTCTGTTATTTGAGAGGCAGGCGTCTGCGAAGGAGGGTGGTTAGCCCTATTCTATTCATCCTGTGTAAAAGCAATATGCCGTGGAGAGATCCAAACTCAGTATTTTCATCACAATTCGCTGACGATGTTGTAGTCTGGAAAAGTAGGTACACCCCATCTATAACGGCTATAAACCTTCAGCAATCCTAAACAATATAATAGAATACTCCTGAAAATATCAACTTAAAATAAATATTCCCCCAAACCAACTACGAGTAATTTCAAAACAAACAAGACATAAAAGTAATCCACTAATATAATATATGAATGGAACACTTCTCCAGATCACAACTTCAGAAGAATGTTTAGGCCTAGCCTATGATTCTAAAGTAACGTGGGTTAAATGTATAAACAACATCTTAAGAAAACTTCGGAAAAGAATAAATTATGCACGTAATTTAAAAGTCAAAATCCACTGAACCACACCAGTTACTAGTATCGAAATATACAAAACATACACACACCACTCAAAGAATACGCATGCCCAGTATGGATAAACGTAGCACTTTACCAGTGAAATTATACAAACCCTACAACGCTCGTTGCTCACAACAGCTAATAAAGTACCAAGTTGCACATATTTCAAATTCATGCACAGTTACTCAAATATGCAAACTATCGCCGATAGATACTTCAATAATTCTGTAACTTAACATTTGAAAAATTTGCATAAAAATGACCTATTGTGTGAACTTGACCGCTACTACATATATTGTGGACATAGATCGAGGCACCGCTTGCTAATTAACATATATGCCCCCCATGGCTCAGCGGTATGTCTGCGGACTTACACGCTAAAATCCGGGTTTCAATACCCGTGGTGGGCAGAGCACAGATAGCCCATTGTGTAGCTTTGTGCTTAATTCAAAACAACAACAACAACATTAACATATATTTTAGAAATGGAGTTAATCAAGCCATCTAGCTAAACTGAACAATCTACTAAACTAAAACTATTTCTAAGGGTTTAATAATGTAAAACGTTCTCAGATTAGATTAGAACTGATGAAATGTGTGCGAGGTTTACATTCTGAATTGTTTGTGAAGTATAGGACTACGTGTCATCGAACATAACACGTGAAAGTAACTGTAGATACCTACATGGACACTGCCCTACAGCAACCATATAACAATGTACGGGGGGCAGGGGAGAGAAGAGGCTTATGAACCCGACCCTCCCTGGTGTTTAAAGATAAACCCCGATAAAAAGGACTCAATTTACTGTGATGAGCAAAGTGCAAGAAAACTCATTATGTGTATTTGCGAAACATAAAGGTTATATAGAGAACCCTCCGACCCCTAAAAAAATGTTTGTGATTAAGCTGAGCAGCATGTCTCCAGGTGCCGTTAAGGTGATAATGGACAAAGATTCTATGTTCACGAAAGTTCAGAAACTTATATCCGTACTCCATATTAATGACAATTTTAATGAGAAAGATAGTTGAATAAATTGTAGTTACAGCATACCTGTTCGACAATGTACACGTGTGTCAGGCCCCATGATACAGCTTCAATGGAATTCTGTACCTTTGGTTTGTTTAAACATGCACTTTGACATCTTTGACCTCAACCAAAAAACAACTAACTTGTTGGTGTAGACAGGAGTGGGACAGTTATTATACTTAGAAGCTCTAAGTATGGTATGGAAGCAGTGTTGCAGGGGTAACAGATAATGCATTATTGAAGGGGTTGATATGGTCTTCAGTGCTAACAAGTCACAGAAGAAAATAACTCTCCCTATACTATACTGAAAATATTAGATAAAATGTGCCTGTGATGAAATACGAATTCGAATTATGAACGACATCTTATGTATACGTGGGCTAACCGACCAGGTCACACACTTTTAGGATTAACTGCAGTATAACCCTTCCTTAATTTTGAACAGCTGACCAGAGGGAAGGCAGCCAACCACCAGCACCTACCGCTATAAGGGCTTTATCTGTCTCTTTGAACCGAATAACGGGATTTACTGCCAACGTTTGAAACACGCCACTGCAGGGCATGTTCAATGGCATCACATCTCGAACTTTGGACCTTTCGGTTCACAGCCAAACGTGTTAACCACTAGGCCACGCCTGACCCAGTTTTGTACGAGTACGTAAATTGGTTCAAAAGGTCACATTATTTCCTATTCGTATAAGGATCTTGAAATTCACGCATTAACATGTTAAGACGCAGAAAATTATGATCAAATTTTTGAACTTTGTTTTAACATGACAAATTGCCTGTTGACTGAATTTCGCACAATACTTCTCGCTACCTCCACTTTAAAAGTTATAGACTGAACGGAAAGCAACTAACCAACACCACTAACTTTTGGGTTGGCTCTTTACAAACGGTACGTGTGGTTTAAAATCACATTATGGTGAAATAGATGTGGGACGTTGCGGGTTCGAGCAACCATACCTCGCTTTCCTAATTTCTCTTTCTATATCCATTGCTACTCTTTTATTTATGTGAGATTAGCGAATGGAGGTTAAGACTGATAGACAGTGTATCCCCATCGCAATGTGGGTCCTACTTATTCAGTCACCTCCAAAACCTAGGGTACATCTTATAATCCCACATTATAGCTTGCACCCTTGTATCTTTTCAATTAGTGCAATGATTTTGTTTAATTTGTTTTTGTTTCAGCTTGTTTTATAAGTTTTAGAAACTAATATATATAATTAAATTTAAGATCGACAAATGGTTTCATTTCTTGCTTCTGAAGTTCAGATGCCATGCTGTGTTGCAGCCAACAGAGTGCATATGTCTCGTGATTCATGGCATGCATATGTTTTACTGACGTCACAACACTGCAAATTGCAGTGTTAAGCTTTCCTTATGTGATGTCATTTTAGTGTCGACTGACTGACAGACAACACAGAGTATAATAGTGCGAAATGCTATTTTTTAACAAAATACTGTATGTTTAGTATACAAATTTAATATACGTATCATAATAGAGAAATAACAAGCACGATATTTCAACAATAAAATATTAACAACTTACCTTATGCTTCGTATTTCGCTGCAATTCTAAACGTTACGTAACGAAACCGCCAATTTACTTACAAAGGTAATTTATTAAAAAAAGAAGCTAAATATCTAAACCAAAACTGGTTTAGTTTGAATTTCGAACAAAGTTACATGAGGGTAATCTGAGCTAGCCGTCTCTAATTTAGCAGTGACAGACAACGGAAACTGTAGCTAATCATCACCATCTCCTATTACTTTACCAACGAATAGTGGGATTATCAATAACATTATAATTCTCCCATGACTGAAAGGGGGAGCATGTTTGGTGTGACGAGGATTCAAAACCACGACCTTCATATTGCGAGTCAAGTGCCCTAACCACCTGGGTGTACCGGGATTGAAGCAAAATAAATTAAAAGTAATTAATCAGGGCAAATATTTTTTCTTAAAAAATGGAAAACAAAATAATTTTGGTTTTAGTTTGGCTGAAAGGAAAATAAGCTTCGAAAACTTAAAAAATTAAAGTCTTGGAATATTGATTTTAAAGACACTTGTCTCTTTCACATTCCTTTTGTGCGGCCACGGCATTCTTTTGGCATGTTTGACATATGAATGTATAACCACTACATTCTCTAAGCCTTAATTTCTAGGCCTAGTTAATTTGTTTTATAACAGTTTTAAGCCTACTGACTAGATAATCGTTGCATACTCTAAGCCTAAATTACTAGACTTACTTAATTTGCTTTATAGCAGTTTTAAGCCTACTGATTGTATAATCATTGCATACTCTAAGTCTAAATTACTAACTTAATTTCTTTTATAGCAATTTTAAACCTACTGATTGCATAATCATTGTAAACTCTAAAGCCTAAATTACTAGACTTACTTTGTTCTATTGCGATTTTTTAGCCTATGAGTTTTCTAATTCGTGATGACGAGAAACCTACTTGAAGTACAAATGTATCTCACGACGGCTAGTATGGGTATTAAAACTTTTATTAAAATAAAGTAGAGAACAACGTTTCGATCTTCTTAGGTCATCTTTAGGTTAACCTTTTGTTTCATTTTTAATCTGTTACTTACTAGTCTTCCATTTTTTTAAAATAAAAATCTTTGTTAACGTGAATATGACCTAAGAAGGTCCAAACGTTGTTCTCTATTTTAATAAAAGTTTTAATACCCATACCAGCCGTCTCGAGATATATTTCTATTGGTTTTCTAACGCCTTTTGCTGTTCAAATCTTAAATATGTTTGTTGTTAAGAACGAAGTTGAACAATGAGCTATCTTTGTTCTGCCTACCGTGGGTACTGAAACCCCTTGGATTCAACACTGCTCGTATGGTACATATATACTTATCAAACTTGGTAAACTTTCACGCTTCTTTATTTTTTGTGTAGAAAGATTCAAAACCTGGTCGTTCACAGCTTTCCTGCAAAACTCAAAATTCGTTTCTTCTAAGGAATACGACATTTGTAGTATGTGTGCGTGCGGCACATGCGTGAATCTCTGCCGACCAATCATTTCAGTAATCGAATCGATTTCATCCAACAGTGATGCAGGTATAGCCCTATATATACCGGTTAGCGTTAATGTGAACTTGTGTCCGGCGTTTCGACGAAGAGAACTAATGCAACAGGAGAGGTCTTAGCTCATTTCTCCATCAGCTGTCCAGAAGACTGGTTGGCATAATACTCCAGACTTCCAGAAACTCAACCAATGCTCCAAGTCCAGCAGAAGATGAAAAAACGATTTATGTCGACCATTCTTACTCTTCTATTTGTTTGCAGTCTGGAAGAGGTAAGGGATAACTTCAACATATATGTATGTATATATGATGTTCTTTGTCGCTTCTTCATTATTAGTAACGAAAATTGATTAGATCGAGTATAGCCAGAACATGTTAAGTGTAACACTTCATGTATACTGGGCCAACCGCAGGTATTGAACCTAAAACATTTAGCTTTCTAAGTCCTGTGTGAGACTGTCAAATCAGCTTATAATGGTGAAAAGCGTGACAGTCAAATAATCTACTTAATACAATGAAGATGAAAGGTGAGACAGTGAAATCAGCTAATCAAAACACTAAAGATGAAAGGTGAGACAGTCAAATCAGCTAATCAAAACACTAAAGATGAAAGGTGAGACAGTCAAAATCAGCTAATTAAAACACTAAAGATGAAAGGTGAGACAGTAAAATCTCAATTCTGAATGAGAGTAGCCCACAAGTTAGCGGTAGCTGGTGACGAATCTCTACTTTCAGTCTAGTTTATTAGTTCAAAATTAGGGACAACTAACACACATAGTTCTGGGGCAGCTATGCACGAAGTATAACAAAACAAACGCACTAAAGTTTCATAAACTTTAAGTTCGAAAAAGAGGAAAAAAACAAGAATCACTTTTTGTACATTTAACGTCAAAAGTTTGTATAAAATAGATACTTTGTCACACGGTTACCATAGATAAACTGCGCCTTGTCTTTTGTCACACGGTTACCACAGATAAACTGCGCCTTGTCTTTTGTCACACGGTTACCATTGATAAACTGTGCCTTGTCTTTTGTCACACTGTTACCATAGATAAACTGTGCCTTGTCTTTTGTCACACGGTTACCCTAGATAAACTGTGCTTTGTCTTTTGTCACACGGTTACCATTGATAAACTGTGCCTTGTCTTTTGTCACACTGTTACCATAGATAAACTGTGCCTTGTCTTTGTCACACGGTTACCCTAGATAAACTGTGCTTTGTCTTTTGTCACACGGTTACCATAGATAAACTGTGCCTTGTCTTTTGTCACACTGTTACCATAGATAAACTGTGCCTTGTCTTTTGTCACACGGTTACCATAGATAAACTGTGCCTTGTCTTTTGTCACACTGTTACCATAGATAAACTGTGCCTTGTCTTTTGTCACACTGTTACCATAGATAAACTGTGCCTTGTCTTTTGTCACACGGTTACCATAGATAAACTGTGCCTTGTCTTTTGTCACACGGTTACCATAGATAAACTGTGCCTTGTCTTTTGTCACACGGTTACCATAGATAAACTGTGCCTTGTCTTTTGTCACACGGTTACCATAGATAAACTGTGCCTTGTCTTTTGTCACACGGTTACCATAGATAAACTGTGCCTTGTCTTTTGTCACACGGTTACCATAGATAAACTGTGCCTTGTCTTTTGTCACACGGTTACCATAGATAAACTGTGCCTTGTCTTTTGTCACACTGTTACCATAGATAAACTGTGCCTTGTCTTTTGTCACACGGTTACCATAGATAAACTGTGCCTTGTCTTTTGTCACACTGTTACCATAGATAAACTGTGCCTTGTCTTTTGTCACACGGTTACCCTAAATAAACTGCGCCTTGTCTTTTGTCACACGGTTACCATAGATAAACTGTGCCTTGTCTTTTGTCACACGGTTACCATAGA
The DNA here is from genome assembly GCA_011833715.1 of Carcinoscorpius rotundicauda. Taxonomy (NCBI): domain Eukaryota; kingdom Metazoa; phylum Arthropoda; class Merostomata; order Xiphosura; family Limulidae; genus Carcinoscorpius; species Carcinoscorpius rotundicauda. Next base: position 124,038,110 of record CM022394.1, on the reverse strand, counting down.
TAAACTGTGCCTTGTCTTTTGTCACACGGTTACCATAGATAAACTGTGCCTTGTCTTTTGTCACACGGTTACCATAGATAAACTGTGCCTTGTCTTTTGTCACACGGTTACCATAGATAAACTGTGCCTTGTCTTTTGTCACACTGTTACCATAGATAAACTGTGCCTTGTCTTTTGTCACACTGTTACCATAGATAAACTGTGCCTTGTCTTTTGTCACACGGTTACCATAGATAAACTGTGCCTTGTCTTTTGTCACACGGTTACCATAGATAAACTGTGCCTTGTCTTTTGTCACACGGTTACCATAGATAAACTGTGCCTTGTCTTTTGTCACACTGTTACCATAGATAACCTGTGCCTTGTCTTTTGTCACACTGTTACCGTAGATAAACTGTGCCTTGTCTTCCATTCTATTGTAAAGCTTATAAACTGCACACGCAGTGCTGTGAATTTAAAGTAATCAAAACAGTTAACTGACCAGCCAAGACTACTCATATAGGAGATTAGGTACATAGAGTTCTAAACGAGTCAGATGGCCGTGCGGGACATCTAAACGAATGCGAGGTTAAACACGAGTCGGTTAAACCTGTTCCACAACACAAACCGATCTAAGTAAGTGACTTCAGATCTATCAATGCTTTCAGAACCTGGGTATCGACGCCAAGTGTTGAAACTCAACCGTGTAACGGTATTCTATGAGTCTATACACAAATAAAGAAATTAACATACAAAATCTTAACACATTAACAGTGCCATCCGAGATGATAGCTCCATTTTACAAAATACTCTTCCCTTCACGATTCCTAATACTATCTACATACACACACATATATCTCTTCTTTATTCATCTGGTAACATCATTCATACACCCTGTGTCCTAATTTCATTTTTCCATAATTTAATAAAGCTTAAAATAACCACTCATGTACACATACTCTTTATTTATATAGATCTGGAAATCTCTTTGTAAAAAAACAACGACGACGACACACTTTCAAACATTTGCGTTTAAAGTAACAGATATTGAATTTGTAGAGCTATTTCCTGAGAAAATAATTCGTGCAGTATTTCTAAGAAATAACATTCGGTTGGTGGCTGAGCTTTATTAAATATTTTTTGTCGAAATTATAAAGGGCCTACAAGTACAGAAAAACTAAGACAACAGCGAAAAAAAATGGAGAATCGATTTTTCACAATTAGTAAATCAAAGCGTACGTGAAAGACATTTTTTATGAAAACTTAGTAAATGTTATTTATACAGGAACGCAAGTGAAGAAATTAAAAAACGAGTGCTGGGATTTTAAGTATTTCCAATTTGAGTATACAACCAATTAGAATTAAATCCGTGATTTAGTTCAGCTCTCCTCCCTCGACTTAAGGAATCTTGTCGCAGAACGTTTGTTAATGAGCAATACAGGTAGTGTGGTGCCCTCTATAATTCTAAAATACTTACCACAAGGAAGCAGCAATCATTTTTAGTTTTACTTAATTATTGATTACTGTAATAATCGTAAGTTTATTCAAAATTGAAAATGGAACTAAATAAATAGCCCCAAAATTGTTTATACCACACAATGACATCATTAATTAAAGTTTCCACCTATACAGTATTACTTAAACACTAAGCCTATTTTAACACTAGTTAAAACACTCAGGTCCGATGCTAGCATCGAATTTCGTAAAAATAAATTCAAATGTAATTTTGGACTAACGATTTAAACTTTTTATCACAACATTTTCTTTATATTTTTATATCACCACTTTTCCTCTTTTATTCTAATACATTTACATTGATACTAAAAACTTCATATTTCACAGAAAAAGTTCCGCTGTGGTGAACATGCCACCTGGATATGACAGGCTTAAGTGTTTCCTTTAAACGTACAGGAAAGTTTCTTTTTTCACCTCGATATAACCAAAATGGCTTTTTGGAGTTTCAGCCACAGATCACAAAAGTCGAGTATCAGAGGTGACTTATTATTAAATATTTTAAAAGCTGAAAGCCTATACAAAAATTGTTAGTTTGTTTTGTTTGTTTTTGAATTTTGCACAGATCTACTCCAGGGCTATCTGTGCTAGCCGTCCCTAATTTAGCAGTGTAAGACTAGAGGGAGGGCAGCTAGTCATCACCACCCACCGTCAACTCTGGACTCTGGGAGGGCGAGCATGTTTGGCGCGACAGGGATGCGAACCAGCGACCCTCAGATTACGAGTCGTACGTCTTAACACGCTTGGCAATGCCGGGCCCTTTGCAAAAATTAAAGATATGATTTAATTTCACGGTTGAAATATGAAGTTAATACCCACATAAGAGTTTTGTTGAACGCATACAAAAATCAAATCTAATGTGAACTTCCAATTTGATTTTTGTTGAACGCATACAAAAATCAAATTGGAAGTTCACATTAGATTGATAAACAAGGAGTTAGTAATACATTGTGAAAATTTAACACCATAATAATCAACATGAAAACACCATTGGCATGATTAGCACTAATAAGAACATGATAGTTCTAGTGTAAGTAAGGCCTAAGTCTGTATGCCATGCTTACTTATGCAATATCAAGCACCAATAAAGTACATAATAATCGCAGTTCACGTGCTTAATGCGTTTCACACCCTTACAATTTTATGCATGAAAACTGATGACATAAATGACGTCTGGGCCACTACTATATTGTTCCAGCTGGCCTAACGAACCCTGGTATTGGATGAAAGGCCTTGTCAGCATTGGATACAGTAGATGTAATAAGGTTAACGTGTTTCAACATGTTCTTCTTTGTTGTCACTTGTTTAGATTTTTAGAAGTTTGGCATTTAAAGCTAGGTTTTCGAGCGTTTAGACACAAACAGTAGAGTGATATGTGACTTTCCACTGCAATCCAGAGTTGGTAGCTTCAAGACACTCAGTTTAATGTTCTACAAAACAATAATGCATCAATTAAAGTTGGTCAGAACAGCATTCTGTATACTTTCTAATTGAGTCATTAGTGGTTCTGGTTCTTTGATTGAAAATAAAGAACTAATGATAATTAGAAAGCAACCAACAAAAGTGGAGTTACAGATGCACGCGACGCGACAGTGATCATCATGTAGTTATAAAGTATTTAAGCTCGGGGGTTGATCACATCTATTTTATAAGTCTGCTGCTACATTATTAAAACAAAAGTTTGCCTTTCTCTAAAACTTCAATATAAACCAGAATACAGTATGCATTCACGCGTTAATTTTTAGGACACTGATTTTGGTATTTCCAATCCGAACGGCGAACTTACACTCAATTGAAACAAATGACCAGGGTTTAAAGTTTAGATGCAGCCGTCCATAATTTAAACTGACCAGGCAAAAATTTCAGGTGCAGTCTTCCATAATATGAAGTGACCAGTTATAAAGTTTGAGTTAAGTCACCCAATATTTAAAAACTACGTACCAGACAAATATCAACCAGTTAGCAGCATCCACCAGCACAACAGATTGGTTCAGCTTCTGAAAACGAATAAAGGAAGGATTGTCACATTTATAACGCACACACCACTGAAAGTGAGAAGCGTATTTGACGGCATCGCGAATCGAGATTTGAATCAAATGAACGCAGCCCATCACACTAATCACCAAGCCACATTCAGTCCATTGGGGATTGGAAACTGTATCGACTGGAATTGTCTTAGTTATTACACATCTCAAAGCGAATGTTTAAAAATTCCCTCCAGAAGTTTGGGGATTTATTAAAAACAAAACAAAAAACGGAGTATAAACTTCCGTTTTTAAATTTGTGAATAAAGTCTTATCAATCGTACCTATAATAACATTTCCTGTCAGATCAAGACAGTCACAATGCATGCACGTTTATTCAGTTAAATGTAGATTTATTTATCAGCCAGCCAGTATTTACATATTCCATTTCCAGGGTGCGATTTGCAGACTCGACCACATTCTCATTTGTGATCGAAATGGATGTTTTTTATTTTTAAGGTAATATCTTATTTATTTTTATTTTCTTATTCCCAAACATCTGACGGTTGGCATTGTGCACATTTTGATTTAAGCGTTTCTGATGGCTAGTTTTACTGAAACTGTCATTACCAACGGAAAAGGAATGTTTATTTGTTTCGAATTTCGCGCAAAGCCACACAAGGAATATCTGCGCTACTGTCCCTAATTTAGCAGTGTACGACTACAGGAAAAGAAGCTAGTCATCATCGTCCACCGTCAACTGTTGGACTACTCTCTTACCAACGAATGGTGGGATTAGACGTAAGATTACAACGCCGCCCACACTTCAAAGAGCAAAGATGTTTGCTGGGACTGGTATTCGAACCCGCGATCCTCATGCTGCAAGTCAAGTGCCCCAGCCACCTGGTAATGCCGGGCCTAAGGGGACAATGAAAATCATTTGAAAAGAATATTAATGTGGGTAAGATGACTAACCCTACATGTGGGTTAAACCTACCCCAAATGTCGCCAGCAATTCACGTACAACTGGCCCTGGCATATCGGTACCTTCTACGAAATCATTTTTATTAAAGATTTGACAGAGAAGTTTAATTTAAACAAAAACATGCAATAAACTCACGCACTAATAACGAAAGTTTTTCAAAAATACGAAGATGTTTTCCAAATTTTATACATATTTATATATATATATTTAACTCTTTCTCTCCGTTTATTCGACCAAAGCCTCCGTCAAAATTCATCACAGTGGATTCATGTATTTTCTACTCTAAGGTTTTGAATTTCGCGCAAAGATACTCGAAGACCATCTGTGCTAGCCATCCCTAGAGGTAAGGCAGCTTGTTATCACCATCCACCGCCAACTCTTGAACTACTCTTTTACCAACGAATAGCGGGATTAAACGTAACATTGTAACACCCCTACGGCTGAAAGGGCAAGCATGGTTGGTGTGACGGGGATTCGAACCCCCGACCCTCAGATTATAAGCCGAGTGCCTTAACCATCAGGCCATGCCGTGCCATTTTCTACTTTAATTTAGTATAATAAATTGCGTTTATAGCTTTTTCCGGGGAGGGCGCTGATGTCGGCTAGACAAAAATTGAGAGGGTTGCATTCTACATCACGCGGAAAATGAACCAGATTTAAACAGTAAACGTTGTTCGCCGAGTACGAGGGCTACAGGAAAGGCCAGATCACACTGTAGGGTAGATTCAACCCTTTACTGCCGTTCCTATTCAAAATAACATGTGTTAACCCAAAGAGAGGACATGTAATTTATACCACTGATGTTCGAGACAAACTCTTCACGAAGTAACCGACGCATATAAGTTATTCGAAGCTAATTAAGACATTTGTTGTTGAAAAGAAGTGTTACCTTTTTCTTTGGATTTTGTTTTGTTTTGGAATTTCGCACAAAGCTACTCGAGGGCTATCTGTGCTAGCCGTCCCTAATTTAGTAGTGTAAGACTAGAGGGAAGGCAGATAGTCATCACCACCCGACGCCAACTCTTGGGCTACTCTTTTACCAACGAAAAGTGGGATTGGTCGTCACATTACACACCCCCACGGCTGGGAGGGCGAGCATGTTTAGCGCGACGTAGGCGCGAACCCGCGACCCTCGGATTACGAGTCGCACGCCTCACGCGCTTGGCCATGCCAGGCCTTTTCTCTGGAAGCACAAACCTGTTCCCTCTTTCACGCGTACATCAAATGCTACATAGTTGTACTTTTTTTGAAAACGCTTCAGTCACTTCGACGCAGAGAAAAAAGTGAATATGGTTAAACACACATCCTTTCGGTTACACAATAAGAAATATTAATAAAGACTGATGTGCAGTCACAAACACAATACACGTCTTTCGATATCAATCAATACGTCACATTCAGGATTGTGAAGCAGAAATAAAATGGAAGCAAAACGGCATTATACTCATGATACACAGATAAATTGTGAATAAAATCAGACGAGAAATATATCATTACATAAAAATGTCAGAACCCAGCTCTGAAATCTGCTTAACCTCTTTCCATGTGATAGGCCTAGTGGTTAAGGTGTTCGAATCCCCGTCACACCAAACATGCTCGCTCTTTCAGCCGTGGGAGCGTTATTATATTACGATAAATCCCACTACTCGTTGGTAAAAATAGTAGCCTAAGAGTTGGCGGTAGGTGGTGATGGTTAGCTGCCTTCCCTCTAGTCTTATACTGGTAAATTGGGAATGGTTAGCGCAGATAGTCCTCGAGTAGCTTTGCGTGAAATTCAAAACAAATCAAACAGGCCAGGTGGTTAGGGGGCTCGAATCCCGTCACCAAACATGCTTGCTCTTTCAGGCTTGTGGGCGCTATGATGTTACGCTCAATCCTAATATTCGTTGATAAAGAGTAGCCCAAGAGTTGACTGTGGGTGCTGTTGAGCTGCCTGCTTACCTCTGGTCTGACAATTAGTAATTTGGGACAGTTAGCGTAGATAGCCCTCAAGTAGCTTTGAAAGAAATTCAAGTAAACAAACAGACTAACTTCCGTTTCAAGTACCCATTTCCAGCCAAGTGATTAGAACCATCCACAAGCTGTACCACTTCACCAATTTGAACCACGATTTGGGGACTTGTTCACAACTCCCCATCTTTCCCGGGTTCACTCACTGAGACTTTACCCTACAATTTGATCACATTTCATCTACAAAACACCAGTGGTGCTCTTTAGTTCACTTAATCTGTACAAACGACAAAGTAATAACTAACAAACACACTTATAAGACAAAATTCTATCCCTATTATTGATTTTGTTTTTAAAAATATATAAGAATATTCCTACCTACTGATGATATAACACTGTCTAAACGTTGTACATTTATAATAAAGTGTTTTTTATTAAACCCGTTTCCAAACTTACACTGTACAAATACAGTCTGTTCGTTTGGAAGTGTAAAGTTGCACAACGAATCATCTGCGCCGTGCCAACTGCGAGATCTAACCCTAAATTATAGCGTAACGAGTCCTCAAACACACGCCGAGCCACCGACAGATTGTTCAAATAGAGGAATAATAAAAAGCCTAAAATAATCGATCACCGCTCCATTAGCCACAGTCGTTCCGTTGCAAATACTTGTATGATACAAACAGCAAATACTCTAATCCAAAACCCATCGAACTGCACGTGCTTAATACAAAGAATAAATACACTAATCCGGAAACCATCTCCGGTTAGACGTCAAGATTTCTGTGACAAGTATGGCACGACGTGAATAGAAACAGAGTGGCAACTTTTATTTGTGTGCAATCGTGCTGTTCCCCCACTTCCTACCAGATTTTGGGGAGGGGGTCAAAAAACCTCTTTATACGTTGGGAATAGACTCTGAAAAGAACTACAGGATAACAAGAACAGCAGCTGAAACTCTAATCCCCACCGAGTTAATCCCCACCAAGTCTTATAAGGTCACCAAAACCTCAACTGATTGCACCGGTTGGCGTTTTACCATGTAGGGTTTTTTTCACACTTGTTTAATAAGTTACGTTAAACACACATACACTCAGCTGCTCTTTTCACTCCACACATTATCTATCTCTCTTTAAACACACATACACTCAGCTGCTCTTTTCACTCCACACATTATCTCTCTCTCTTTAAACACATATACACTCAGCTGCTCTTTTCACTCCACACATTATCCATCTCTCTTTAAACACATATACACTCAGCTGCTCTTTTCACTCCACACATTATCCATCTCTCTTTAAACACATATACACTCAGCTGCTCTTTTCACTCCACACATTATTTATCTCTCTTTAAACACACATACACTCAGCTGCTCTTTTCACTCCACACATTATCTATCTCTCTTTAAACACACATACACTCAGCTGCTCTTTTCACTCCACACATTATCCATCTCTCTTTAAACACACATACACTCAGCTGCTCTTTTCACTCCACACATTATCTCTCTCTCTTTAAATACACATACACTTAGCTGCTCTTTTCACTCCACACATTATCTATCTCTCTTTAAACACACATACACTCAGCTGCTCTTTTCACTCCACACATTATCTATCTCTCTTTAAACACATATACACTCAGCTGCTCTTTTCACTCCACACATTATCTATCTCTCTTTAAACACATATTAGATATATACTCCTTTCATCTCGTTATGGCCTGGCATGGCCGAGCGCGTTAAGGCGTCCACTCGTAATCCGAGGGTCGCGGGTTCGCGCCCGCGTCGCGCTAAACATGCTCGCCCTCCCAGCCGTGGGGGTGTATAATGTGACGGTCAATCCCACTATTCGTTGGTAAAAGAGTAGCCCAAAAGTTGGCGGTGGGTGGTGATGACTAGCTGCCTTCCCTCTAGTCTTACACTGCTAAATTAGGGACGGCTAGCACAGATAGCCCTCGAGTAGCTTTGTGCGAAATTTCAAAACAAACAATCATCTCGTTATATTTATCAGTTGATTTATAATAATTCAAGTAGAAGAGGTATTTTCTTATTAAAATGTGAACATAGTTTTCACTTACTTCACTGTGCGTGGACCCTAGTATATTTTTAATCCGTCAGACTTAAATGAAAAACGAAATACCGAAGCGGGTAATGATGTGAACCTGATGACCGATTGTCTTATCGTAAATGGAAGCAAATGTTCTGGTGTAAAAAACACGTTTGTACATGTATTTGTCGTTTCGGCTTGCCTGATAAAGTTTATAGTACAGATTGTTCAATGGTTGAAACAAGGTCGTGGGTAAACAGCCCATATGTAGAGCTCGGGGGTGACCTAATGGTTAGTATGCGGGGTTGTGATTCGAATGGTCCAAGGTTCGAGCAGTAATGACGGTGAACACTCTCTAGCCTTTCAATTACGGATGCGTTACAAAAGTGACAGTCAATTACGTCATTCTGTTCAAAGTCACAATACCAGTGAGTGTCGACGAGTAAGTGTCCTTCCTTTAGCCAGAGGGTTCATCATCAGTGTGATCTTATGAGAGTTCCACGCGTTTCTAACCTGGTCGTTTAGCTCATATGTCACATAAGGTCGTCCTTCAGTCTGATTTGCAGACAGATTAACATAGAAGGAGAAAACACACAAAAATTTAAAATTAACTAATCAACGATAAACATACTCAATGAGCGTAAAATGTTCGTTTTGTTTTTTATTTTCACGCAAAGCTACTCGAGGGCTATCTGCGCTAGCCGTCCCTAATTTAGCAATGTATGACTAAAAGGAAGGCAGCTAGTCATCACCACCCACCACCAACTCTTGGGCTACTCTTTTACCAACGAATAGTGGGACTGACTGTCACATTATAACGCCCCCACGGCTGAAAGGGCGAGCATGTTTGGTGCGACCGGGATTCGAACCCGCGACCACGCCTTAACACACTTGGCCATGCCGAGCCCAGTGAACGTAAAAAGAGAAACACATCAACAGAAACTTGATTTCTGAAGTCTTTTATGTTTTCTCTTTCAGAATCATAACCTTATTTTTAATGACAGTACATTTGTTATCGGCCCGGCATGGCCAGGTGTTTAGAGCGCTCGACTAGTAATCCGAGGGTCGCGGGTTCGAATCCTCGTCGCAACAAACACTCTCGTCCTTTTAGCCGTAGGAGCAGTCAATCCCACTATTCGTTGGTAAAAGAATAGCCCAAGAGTTGGCGCTGAGGAGTGATAACCAGCTGTCTTCCCTCTAGTCTTAGACCTGGCATAACCAGGTGATTAAGGTACTCGACTCGTAATCTGAGGGTCGCGGGTTCGAATCTCGGTGACATCAAACATGCTCGCCCTTTCAGCCGGGGCGTTATAATGTGACAGCCAATCCCACTATTCGTTGGTAAAAGAGTATCCCAAGAATTGGCGGTGGGTGGTGATGACTAACTACCTTCCCTCTGTTCTCACACGCTGAGTTAGGGACAGATAATGCAGATAGCCCTCATGTGGCTTTGTGCGAACTTCAAAAACAAACATTTGTTATCCTCTCATCACTATATCACACTTTCGAGTCCGCGTGTCTTTATCCTATATTCTACTACTGCACCACATGATTATTTAACAAACTGAAGAAACCTGACTTCATCACACGATGTTCTTGTGTTTTATGTATGTAAAAATCGGGTGGTATGGGTAGAGAAGGCACTATGTAAAAGAGCGAACAAATGGGTTTTCTCATCATCACAAATTGTGTTTTGGTCTTATCGCTACTCTGGTAACAGAAACTAATTACGAACGTTTCAGTTTTAATACGATATACACAGTATCGAAGTCTACATGACTACAAGTACGCATTATCCCGTTTACTGTCGAAATATATGTTTATACTTGGTTGAGTTCCGAGTGTTTTAAGAAACTTTACATGCAGACAAACTGGAAGCAACTGACTACTTGTAGAGGAGAACTTCTGACGAGGACCCATTAACGTCTTAATGGGATTTCCTCTCAACTGGAAACATTTCCTTCTTCATAAAACAAAATGAAACTAAGAGACGAGCAGAGTAGTACACCTCTTGTCTTTTGTAGCGAGCAGAATATAAGGCAAGAAGGCTGATTTTAATGACGACGTCCATGGTCCTGAAACCGAGTCGCAAGAGAATAGATGACCCAGTTCGTGTCTCGAATTTAGTCTTGATCAAGACATTCCACAACAATGGAACCAGTACGATTGAAACGACTTTTGTGGCACCCCTGATACTGACTTTTGTATCTTCCCTACTACTGACTCAAGTATTACACTTCTACTGATGTTTGTTATTAACAATACTGTCTTCAGGTACCCTTAGTAATGACCGAAGTGTAGCCTTGTACAGACTTCAATTTTACTACTGGCTGTCGTGTCACTACTTAAGTATTACTTTCTAATGACTTTTATGTCGTACTTACTGTTAGCTTAAGTGTTGTCCCTTTACTGACATTCGTAGCGCTACTAAGATTGACATATGTACTAGATATAATTGCGCAAAATCTCCAAAATTGTTTTCGTTCAAGAGTACATGAAACCAAAATCAACAATAAAATGCATTTTAATTTCTTGCTTTTTAAGTTTATATGCCACGCTGTATAGTAGCCTGCAATGTGAATAATTATTCTCGTGATTCATGGCGTGCGCATGCTTTACTGGCGTCGGGGTAGTATAAATTGCAACGTTAAGCGATCCCTTACGTGACATTATTGTGGTGTCTATTGACTGACTGACAGAAAGACAACATACCACTGTATAGTAGTACAATTGTTTTAAAAAGTGTACCTTTCAGGAGCGTCGTTAGACAAAAAGCCTGAATGGGAGGGAAGAAGGCTGACTAATTCAATCTGACAAGAAACGTTTCAGAAAAACTAACCCTGATTTGTCTCACCAATTATTACTGACTTGCACATTACTCTTCTACTAACACTTTTGTCGCTCTCATTTTATTACGGACTTTTGTAGTTTAAAATTTTTATTTAAAGAGCGACAGGCACTTACATCTGCCAGAACCTTCTTTGATGTATCGAGTTTCAAATTATCTGCAAGTTAACGGTTAGTTTTAGTGCTCTATTCACATCCATCTGAGAGGTACTAAACATAAAGTTTTCTGATACCGCTTTCCAAAATAACAAGCGGTACTCACTCTACTCGGCATTTAAAAAATCGAAGTCATAGGCACAATGATGTTCTTACAGTCCGTTACAGTAGATTTCGGAGGACAGGCCAGTGTTCATATAAACTCGTATGTCTTTTATTACATCCACATCAACGCTGAAATGAAGATGTTATCTGTTTTCTACAAACAGGTGTTTTTGGAGAAGTGATACAAGACTTCGTATCTTTAACAGTTCACGTTTATCATTGCTATTTACACTACTTTACATTTGAAGTACTCGATTATATCTGTCTAATGTGACGATGTCTTTAATTATCTGGATATAAAATGCAGACACATACATCCTGCTCATCTACTTATTTTAATGTCTTCCGATTATGCGATCTGCTCTGCTTTTGTTTTCCCCCCTTTATTCTACCTCATCTATCTCATTTTAATGTCTTCCGATTATGCGATCTGCTCTGCTTTTGTTTTCCCCCCTTTATTCTACCTTGTTACATTTTGTTGTTGTTTTGAATTAAGCACAAAGCTACACAATGGGCTATCTGTGCTCTGCCCACCACGCGTATCGAAACCCGGATTTTAGCATGTAAGTCCGCAGACATACCGCTGAGCCACTGGGGGGCCCTTATTACATTTAATAAGTTATAATCTCCAAGTGATCTCTGAGTTTCCGTTTCAACTCTTCAAAATCTTCCATTTTCACACACGTATAAATCTCACGAGTTATTTTCTTCTTCTTCAGTACTATTGATATCAGATTTTTGTTGTTTGTTTGAAATTTAGCACAAAGCTACACAACGGGCTATCTGCGCTCTGCTCACCACGGGTATCAAAATCCGGTTTCTAGCAGTATGAGAAACACCACTAGGAAGAGCATAATATCAAATAACCAGATGTTTCTCCGTACACTTTAACAAAGGCTGTATCAGTTTCTGAGCGATGTAAATAACACAAAGTTGTGCTTTTCTCCCAGAATATAAAATTAGAAACATTTCATCTGGTTAATTTATCAGCACCGGTTTTCATCCTCGATAGAAGAAAGCGTTACACAAAACCGGATCCTTCTTTTGTATCCTAATTAATGCTAATTAATCGATAGAAACAGAAGCTTTAAGAAACTTAGGTACTCATGTTTCTTTCAGTACTCCAGTTGTAGCAAAGTACATTAAGTCGTAGAACCGATAACGCTATCAATAAAACGAATTCAATGCACAAAGCCTAGGCGTCTATTGTTTTCACTGATGTATAAAGTAATACGATATATTAATGAACAATGTATTCGATTAGGTTTAGCCATTATGTTTTTCTTGTAATCAAATAATAATACATCCGCAACCATTCACTAGATGTCGTCATTGTCGGATTATATTTTAAAACGTATTTCGACAGTCGAAAATTATTCCGCTATTGTCGAAAATATTTCCCTAACAATATTTTTACGATATACTTTGGGAACAGAAATCGTCCATCAGATGTCTCTGATGTTGGAATTTCATATTAAATGTCAGTCACTACTTGCCCTGCACTTATGTATACACTGTCAATATACAAACAAAAAACAAAACAAGCGTTTAAAATCTGAAGTGTTTAAGTAAAGAAGTTTGATTTAAAAAAACAACAACTTCATATTAACCCGATTTCTTCAAGATATTTTAGAATTTTTGGTGGCTGAGAATATTAGGGTTATACATTGAACTTTCCAGATCTTCTAAGCTACTAATCCACTTCAGTATTAGTCTTTTCTCTCTGAAATCAGGTACTGAGGTGGTTATCTGTAACAGTACTTCACAGCTCATAAATATGTAGTAATAATAAAAAAATCAATTTTATGTGTATGTAACTGTTAGACGAAAGTTCACATCATAATGTAAGATACATTCAAAGGGGGCACCGTGTGACCAGGTGGTTAAAGCACTCGACTCGTAATCCACGTCACACTAAACATGCTCACCAACTCAGCTGAGGGAGCATTATAATACAACAGTTTATCCCACTATTCGTTGATAAAAGAGTAGCCCAAGAATTGGCAGTGGGTGGTGATGACTAGCTGCCTTCCCTACTCTTACACTGCTAAATTAGGGACAGCTAACATAGATAGCCCTCGTGTAGCTTTGCACGAAATAAAAAACAAACAAACAAACAAACGTATTCTTAGTGACTTAAAACCAGTACAATCAACAATGTGAAATAAACCATTTGTTGGAAATACAGCAGTTACCGACTAAGTGCAATATAATTGTGCTGAACAACGAAAATATCCTCAAACGGAATATTGAGTTTGATCACTAAATAATGCTTGTACAAGAGTTTAATATAACAAAAAACACCTAAAATTCTGATTTCAGGAAGAACCACTAGAAACAGTTTTTCTGTTTTGTCTTATCTGTGTTAAAATATTACTTGTTTTAAAACATGCGAAAAGCTACACAATGGCTTCCCTTTTCACAGCCGACCACAAGTTTCAGTTGACAGACCAGAGAAAATGCAGCTAGTCAGCAGCACCCACCACCAACTCTTGAGCTATTTTTATCTGACGATATATGAGGGCTGTTCAAAAAATACGTGGACTGACGTCATAAAACAAAACATACTTTATTTAGAAGTTACAGGTCTGGGATCCCTTCAAAGTACTCTCCTCCCCAACGCACACACTTATCCCAACGGTGTTTCCACTTGTTGAAACAGTCCTGGTACGCTTCTTTTGTAATGTCCTTCAACTCCTTAGGCGCATTTGCCTTAATCTCGGGAATCGTCTCAAATCTTCTTCCTTTCAAGGGTCTTTTGAGTTTGGGGAACAAGAAAAAATTGCAAGGAGCAAGGTCAGGTGAGTAGGGGAGGTGGGTAGGAACAGTGATCGAGTGTTTGGTCAAAAACTCACGAGTTCTGCGTGGCACAAATGTTGCAGCCACGCGGTGCATCTTCAATTTTTCGGTCAAAATCTCGTAACAAGATCCAACTGATATCCCACACTCTTCAGCAAGCTCCCTGACAGTCAGACGTCGATTTGCCCGCACCAGGGTGTTGATTTTGTTGACGTGGAAGGACGTCCAGGACGCTCATCATCTTCAATAGACTGTCGACCATCCTTAAAACGTTCATGCCGCTTAAAACATGCCGCACGCTTCATAGCAACATCACCGTAAGCCGTGTTAAGCATAGCAAAAGTTTCAGTCGCAGATTTTCCAAGTTTAACACAAAATTTCACAGCAAGTCGTTGCTCCTTCAGGTCATTCATTCTGAAATCCGCCAAACGAAAAAAATCGCACTTCACTTAAAACCGCGTAACTAATACACAAATAAAGATATCTGCAATCGGGAAATGGCGTCGTAATCAGCTGATCTGTGCAAACCTAACGACAACAAGCGGATTCCCCTGGAACCAACTCGAGCCGCGCAATTCAAACAGTCCGCGTATTTTTTTGAACAGACCTCGCAGTTTGGTTTTACCGTCTCTCTTATAGCGCATTCACAAAGTGTTTAGCGCGTTTTGGGATAGCGCTAACCATTGGCTTCACGTTGCCACGTAATTCTACAGTTCGTCAGATGAGCTCAGTACTGGAAACACTTTTGTAACCACCGTAAATCTAGCGATTTGCCATTTTTGTAACCACCGTAAATCTAGCGATTTGCCATCGTTGAGCTGTAACCGTTCACGAAAAGTCCGTGTGGTAACGTCACTCAGTCTGTGTAGCTTTCGGACAGTTCATTGGATTAACAGATGTTTGAAAAATGAAACCTAAATGTTCGTGGCAGAAGAGAAAGGACAGAATACGAGTGCGCCGATTCCTGTTTATTCAACCTAAATAAAGTACGTATTCACTCTGAAAGATCGAAAAGGTTTTACACTTTGTTAATATTGTTATTTACATGCCCCTCAGTGGCTCAGCGGTATGTCCGCGGATTTACACGCTAAAATCCGGGTTTCGATACCCGTGGTGGGCAGAGCACAGATAGCCCATTGTGTAGCTTCGTGCTTAATTCAAAAACAAGTTATTTACATATAAACAACTAAATACAATCAAAAACTTGGTTTTTGAACACTACGTTTTGCTAAATTAACGTTATTTTTTGAAAAAAAACATGAGATTTTTTAAATATATTCCACTTTTAACCCGTATGTAAAATATATTAGATTCACTTAAGTTAGTTAGGCCCGGCATGGCCAGGTGGTTAAGGCAACAGACTCGTAATTTGAGGGTCGCAGGTTCGAATCTCCGTCATACCGAACATGTTTGCCCTTTCAACCGTCAGGGCGTTATAATATTACGGTCAATCTCTCTATTCGTTGGTAAAAAAGTGGTGATGACTAGCTATCTTCCCTCTAGTCTCATAGTGCTAAATTTGGGACGGATAGCGCAGGTAGCCCTCGTGCAACTTTGCGCGAAATTCAAACTTATGTTAGTCATATTAACACATCATTTCATTGAAGTTACTTCAGTGTGCTGGCATGCATTGAAATCTTACCGTTGTTGAGAGCCAAGTATGGGAGGTTTACCAGCCAGATTTACTAAAACAAAGATTTTTGTTTAACATTTTATGTATCCATTAATAGACCGAAAAATGTATAAAGCTACAACATTTGTATGGATTTAGTTTTTTCTTTATCAACAGATAGCAAGCGCTGCTGGAGAGATTCATAAGGCGGCTCCTAACGGCCGAGAATTGAACCAACCCAAGCGACATATTGGAAACTCAGCGAAAAATGGTCGACTATCCATAATTCACAAAGGCAAGAAAAACATGGAAGAACAAATTTCACACGCATTGGACTCAAATTCCCGGGTTAAAATGTTTTGGAGATCTTTACCTGCTTCTGTCTCTGGGTATATTTTACATCCATTTACCTGGTCTGATGACGATAGTTCTTATTGGAATTCCAAACAGGCATCAAGCACATTGCTGGGTCACAGCACTCAGTCACCGGCGGAGGTCATTAGTGATGAAGCTGTGCAATATACCAACAGACCAAGAATGGTTCTTCGTTCTTCTGAAGTGGAAGCTTTAGACCGTTTTCTTTCGGAGCTTACTGCTAAAGATGTTTCTAAACCAGCTGAAAAGCGAAACATTGCTCATTTGGCTCGGAATGGTTGGTTAACAGATCTGAGATCCTATAAACCTTCACCACCCAATAAGAATTATTTTCCGAGAGGCTTTGGTTATAACTGGAAAAGAGAGATGCTTCCATTTCATAAGTTTGTTAATCTTGAAGATACAGACACCTCCACTGAGAAGGAATTTGCAGGAGATAGAAAAGAATGTAATGAGGATGACTTAAAAAATAATAATATTGACGAACCTACATCATTGCATAAGAGGAACATTGCTGTTCTTGCTCGTGCAGGGAAGCTACCCCGTTGGCACAGTAGCGCCAACTGGTGGGAGCTGAAGCGAGACAACTATATCGTCCCTCTGCACCGTTTTTTTCGTGTTATTCCAAACTACCAATTTTCCAGAAAGCATCAACTCGCAGAGCTTCGAGAACAAACAAGGCGATGTAAACCACTTAGCGATAACGAGGAAAACAATCTAGTTCCTTTACACTGGCGCCAAGAAAAAGATAGTTCCAAACAAAACGTCGCCATGTCAGCCCAAAAAGAGCTCATACCTGTCAATAATGGAACCTAATGACCAGTTTTTGGATCGTCATTATGTGAAGTCTGTGACGAAAGGGAAAATATTCAAACCTATAACTTAAGTAGCAATTATTAAATATAATCAAAATAATATCTATCAGCTTGTAATGTGTTTAGTCAACTGCACTGAATGTAAAATGTGAATATCTGTATGATGCACAAATAAAACAAAAAACTGGGAACATGAATGATGTATTAAAATTAAGCTTTATTCGACGGTTAGTTTTTGTTGTTTCTTCCCTTCAGAAGATTTAACAACATAAAATACCACAAAACTTAAAAAAAAATGTTTAACTTAGAACTTTATTCTCAACTGGTCTAAACAGTGTTATGAACAAGATTTTAAATAACGATATTGTTAATGGTAGGTGTCGCTGCCGTCCCAAAGCTTGTTGAAACTGTATTTAGTTTGATTTGGTTTTAATTTTGTGCAAAATTACACGAGAGTTATCTGTGCTAGCTGTTTCTAATTCAGCAGTGTCAGACCAGAAGAAAAGCAGCTAGTCATTACCACCCACTGCCAACTCTTAGGCTATTCTCTTCCCATCCCACCAAAGATGCTCGCATTTCCAACCTTGGGGTTGTTATTATGTAATGTTCAATCCACTGTTCATTGGGAAATGAGTTGCCCAAGAGTTGGCCTGTGGTTGGTGATGACTAGCTAGCTTTCCTCTAGTCTTTCATTGCTAAATTAGGAGTGGCTAGCACAGATAGCTATTATGTAGCTTTGCTCGAAGTTAGAAAAAGAAACAAACAAATACAGAGGACTATCCATTTACGGAATGTACACACACACACACAATTATCAAGTAATGTTTATATTGAACTTACAATTTAACACAAAATTGTTACATAACTAGCTGGAGTACCAGTTCCCTGAACGGAAGATATGCAAGTTTATGATTAAATGAAAAGTTATCTTAGAACTCGAAAAGTTGCTTCCTTTATATGTCATTGTGAAAAAGTCCACAAAAGCTACAAAACACATGTGAATATATATTCGCATAGACCCAATGAACTTCTTACCAAATTTTGCGAAGTTTCACCCTTTGGAGGTAACGTAGTGGTTAACAAAATATCAAACAAACAAAGCAAAATATAAAAGAGAAAATTGTACGTATTTCAAATAAAACTCCATACTAGGTTTTGGTAAAGATCCATCCACACCCTGCGAAGTAGTTACATGGACATACAGATAGCACTATTATATTTATGTAGATGTTTGTATACAACTCACAAACCACCACAAACATTTGCAAAGAATCATCACCTAACAACACTAATGAGTTCGAGAACTAACAAAAATAATGAATTATTATGTAACGTTTGCATTCAAACTACAAATTAACAATATATTTTATGATTCTTATTCAATAACAAAGTAATAAAAGTTCACAAACGGTCTGATTTGTCTTCCATCTCCGATTCGTATTCAATAAAAAAAGTAATGGAAGTTCACAAACGGTCTGATTTATCTTCCATCTCTGATTCTTATTCGATAACAAAAGTAATGAATGTTCACAGACGGTTTGACTTGTCCTCCATCTCTGATTCTTGTTCAATAACAAAAGTAATGAAAGTTCACAGACTGTCTGAATTGTCTTCCATCTCAGATTCTTATTCAATAACAAAAGTAATGAAAGTTCACAGACTGTCTGAATTGTCTTCCATCTCTGATTCTTATCCCATAACAAAAGTAATGAAAGTTCACAAACGGTCTGATTTGTCTTTCATCTCTGATTCTTATTCAATAACAAAAGTAATGAAAATTCACAGACTGTCTGATTTATCTTCCATCTCTGATTCTTTTTCAATAACAAAAGTAATGAAAGTTCACAAACGGTATGATTTGTCTTCCATCTCTGATTCTTATTCAATAACAAAAGAAATGAATATTCACAGACTGTCTGATTTGTCTTCCATCTCAGATTCGTATTCAATAACAAAAGTAATAAATGTTCACAAACTGTCTGAATTGTCTTCCATCTCTGATTCTTATTCAATAACAAAAGTAATGAAAGTTCACAAACGGTCTTATTTGTCTTCCATCTGTGATTCTTATTCAATAACAAAAGTAATGAAAGTTCACAGACTGTCTGATTTATCTTCCATCTCTGATTTTTATTCAATAACAAAAGTAATGAAAGTTCAAAGACTGTCTGATTTATCTTCCATCTCTGATTCTTATTCAATAACAAAAGTAGTGAAAGTTCACAAACGGTCTTCTTTGTCTTCCATCTCTGATTCTTGTTCAATAACAAAAGTAATGAAAGTTCACAAACGGTCTTATTTGTCTTCCATCTCTGATTCTTATTCAATAACAAAAGTAATGAAATTTCACAAACGGGCTTATTTGTCTTCCATCTCCGATTTTTATTCAATAACAAAAGTAATGGAAGTTCACAGTCGGTCTGATTTGTTTTCCATCTCTGATTCTTCTTCCATAACAAAAGTAATGAAAGTTCACAAACGGGCTTATTTGTCTTCCATCTGTGATTCTTATTCAATAACAAAAGTAATGAAAGTTCACAAACGGTATGATTTGTCTTCCATCTCTGATTCTTATTCAATAACAAAAGTAATGAATATTCACAGACTGTCTGATTTGTCTTCCATCTCAGATTCGTATTCAATAACAAAAGTAATAAATGTTCACAAACTGTCTGAATTGTCTTCCATCTCTGATTCTTATTCAATAACAAAAGTAATGAAAGTTCACAAACGGTCTTATTTGTCTTCCATCTTTGATTTTTATTCAATAACAAAAGTAATGAAAGTTCACAGACTGTCTGATTTATCTTCCATCTCTGATTCTTATTCAATAACAAAAGTAATGAAAGTTCACAAACGGTCTTATTTGTCTTCCATCTGTGATTCTTGTTCAATAACAAAAGTAATGAAAGTTCACAAACGGTCTGATTTGTCTTCCATCTCCGATTCTTATTCAATAACAAAAGTAATGAAAGTTCACAAACGGCCTTATTTGTCTTCTATCTCTGATTCTTATTCAATAACAAAAGTAATGAAATTTCACAGACTGTCTGATTTGTCTTCCATCTCTGATTCTTATCCAATAACAAAAGCAATTAAAGTTCACAAACGGTCTGATTTGTCTTCCATCTCTGATTCTTATTCAATAACAAAAGTAATGAAAGTTCACAGACTGTCTGATTTATCTTTCATCTCTGATTCTTATTCAATAACAAAAGTAATGAAAGTTCACAAACGGTCTTATTTGTCTTCCATCTCTGATTCTTATTCAATAACAAAAGTAATGAAATTTCACAAACGGGCTTATTTGTCTTCCATCTCCGATTTTTATTCAATAACAAAAGTAATGGAAGTTCACAGTCGGTCTGATTTGTTTTCCATCTCTGATTCTTATTCGATAACAAAAGTAATGAAAGTTCACAAACGGGCTTATTTGTCTTCCATCTGTGATTCTTATTCAATAACAAAAGTAATGAAAGTTCACAAACGGTATGATTTGTCTTCCATCTCTGATTCTTATTCAATAACAAAAGTAATGAATATTCACAGACTGTCTGATTTGTCTTCCATCTCAGATTCGTATTCAATAACAAAAGTAATAAATGTTCACAAACTGTCTGAATTGTCTTCCATCTCTGATTCTTATTCAATAACAAAAGTAATGAAAGTTCACAAACGGTCTTATTTGTCTTCCATCTTTGATTCTTATTCAATAACAAAAGTAACGAAAGTTCACAAACGGTCTTATTTGTCTTCCATCTGTGATTCTTGTTCAATAACAAAAGTAATGAAAGTTCACAAACGGTCTGATTTGTCTTCCATCTCCGATTCTTATTCAATAACAAAAGTAATGAAAGTTCACAAACGGCCTTATTTGTCTTCTATCTCTGATTCTTATTCAATAACAAATGTAATGAAATTTCACAGACTGTCTGATTTGTCTTCCATCTCTGATTCTTATCCAATAACAAAAGCAATGAAAGTTCACAAACGGTCTGATTTGTCTTCCATCTCTGATTCTTATTCAATAACAAAAGCAATGAAAGTTCACAAACGGCCTTATTTGTCTTCCATCTCTGATTCTTATTCAATAACAAAAGTAATGAAAGTTCACAGACTGTCTGATTTATCTTTCATCTCTGATTCTTATTCAATAACAAAAGTAATGAATGTTCAAAGACTGTCTGATTTATCTTCCATCTCTGATTCTTATTCAATAACAAAAGTAATGAATGTTCAAAGACTGTCTGATTTATCTTCCATCTCTGATTCTTATTCAATAACAAAAGTAATGAAAGTTCACAGACTGTTTGATTTATCTTCCATCTCTGTTTCTTATTCAATAACAAAAGTAATGAAAGTTCACAAACGGTCTTATTTGTCTTCCATCTTTGATTCTTGTTCAATAACAAAAGTAATGAAAGTTCACAAACGGTCTTATTTGTCTTCCATCTGTGATTCTTATTCAATAACAAAAGTAATGAAAGTTCACAGACGGTCTGGTTTGTCTTCCATCTCTGATTCTTATTCAATAACAAAAGTAATGAAAGTTCATCGACTGTCTGATTTATCTTCCATCTCTGATTCTTATTCAATAACAAAAGTAATGGAAGTTCACAGTCGGTCTGATTTGTCTTCCATCTCTTATTCTTATTCGATAACAAAAGTAATGAAAGTTCACAAACGGGCTTATTTGTCTTCCATCTGTGATTCTTATTCAATAACAAAAGTAATGAATGTTCACAGACGGTCTGATTTATCTTCCATCTGTGATTCTTATTCAATAACAAAAGTAATGAAAGTTCACAGACTGTCTGATTTGTTTTCCATCTCTGATTGTTATTCGAAAACAAAAGTGATGAATGTTCACAGACGGTCTGATTTGTCTTCCATTTCTTATTCTTATTCAATAACAAAAGTAATGAAAGTTCGCAAACGGTCTTATTTGTCTTCCATCTCTGATTCTTGTTCAATAACAAAAGTAATGAATGTTCACAGACTGTCTCATTTGTCTTCCATCTCTTATTCTTATTCAATAACAAAAGTAATGAAAGTTCGCAAACGGTCTTATTTGTCTTCCATCTCTGATTCTTATTCATTAACAAAAGTAATGAAAGTTCACAAACGGTCTGATTTGTCTTCCATCTCTGATTCTTATTCAATAACAAAAGTAATGAAAGTTCACAAACGGTATGATTTGTCTTCCATCTCTGATTCTTATTCAATAACAAAAGTAATGAAAGTACACAGACTGTCTGAATTGTCTTCCATCTCTGATTCTTATTCAATAACAAAAGTAACGAATGTTTACAGACGGTTTGAATTGTCTACCATCTCGGATGGTTACGAAGAGCTATTGCTATTTGTTGTTTGGATAATGATTCACTGAATGGCTGATGGTTGACTTTGAGGTAAGTAACGCATTAATTAGTTCACTTTTAGGGCTTATATAATGCATTTTATACGTAATGCATTACAACGATCATTTCCTAGTATGATTGG
The DNA here is from genome assembly GCA_011833715.1 of Carcinoscorpius rotundicauda. Classification (NCBI taxonomy): domain Eukaryota; kingdom Metazoa; phylum Arthropoda; class Merostomata; order Xiphosura; family Limulidae; genus Carcinoscorpius; species Carcinoscorpius rotundicauda. Next base: position 124,015,458 of record CM022394.1, on the reverse strand, counting down.
GCACTTCGTTCAAACGTTTCTTGAATAAAGAACATAATTTAGTTGTACAAGTGAACCAATCTATTCCAGAAGCGAAGCTTCCAATAATTTGATAGCTGTCCTGGGTTTTGTTTCACGTGTGCTCTGGTGTTAAGAGATATAACTAGCTGTCTTGGGTCACAGAAAGGTTTCTTTCCAACTACGATGCTTCGTACTTACGTGAAATAGCTTATAACACGGAACCCACCTCACACTGTTTCCAACTTGATAAAGTTTATTATACTGTAACACTTAAACCACGTGAACGTCTGTCTAAAGGAAGTACTATTCATCCTATCTGAGGTACTATCCACCATATTTTAGGTACTATCTATCCTATCTCCGATACTATCCACCTTATCGTAAGTACTATCTATCGTGACTTGGATAATATCGATTTTTTCTCAAATATTATCCATCCTATCGTGTTTCTTTCTAGATCTGTTTCAAATATTCAATAATGTGATACTGTTTAACATTTCTGTCCAAACTCTTAACTTTCGTATTGCACATTTAAAGTCATTTTTTTTTTACTCCCTAAGTTGTGTTCACTCGGTATTAAGTGTTCATAACGTGGCTTGCTCTTAACATCTTGTAATTCCTCAGTCCTTTGGAAACGACTTTAACAATGAAGGTCTGTCTACCAGTTGTTAACTTGGAGTAATGTACCATTATTCTGTTAAGGTCTTTTCTTTTTGAGCCGAGATAGCTCAGTTGGGAGAGTGTTAGACTGAAGAAATAAAGGTCCATGATTCAATCCCGGGTCTAGGCGATGCATTGAAATATTTGGGCCTGTCATGGCCTAGCGCGTGAAGGCGTGCGCTTCGTAATCTGAGGGTCACGGATTCGTGCCCGAGTCGCGCCAAACATGCTCGCCCTCCCAGCTGTGGGGGCGTTATAATGTGACAGTCAATCCCACTTTTCGTTGGTAAAAGAGTAGCCCAAGAGTTGGCGGTGGGTGGTGATGACTAGCTGCCTTCCCTCTAGTCTTACACTGTTAAATTAGGGACGGCTAGAACAGATAGCCCTCGAGTAGCTTCGTGCGAAATTCCAAAACAAACCAAACCAAACTTTTCTTTTTTCCTGAATGATACGCACAAGTAGGAGAGAAAGGATTACTCAGATAAAGGTTTTATCTGATTTTAAAAGAACTGCCTTTAAAGTTTATCGCCCGGTGGGGCAGAGGTAGGTCTAAGGATTTTCAACGCTAAAAGTTGAGGTTTGATTCCTTGTCGTGAACAGAACAGATAGCCCCACGTGACTTTGTCTAATAGAAACAATAACAATATTTTAAATTATTTGTTGTTTCCATCACGAGGGGAAACTAATTAGCTTGAATAATTGGGGGAAAATTTTGAGGTTGATATTTACTACAAAAAGAAAGTATGGAAATCAGTTTGTTTGAAGTTACCTACAAAGCTACACAACAGGCTATCTGTGCTCTGCCCATCACGGATATGAAAACCCTATTTCTAACGATGTAAGTCCGCAGTCATTCTGCTGTGCCACTGTGGAGGGGAGCAGCATGAGAAACACCAACAGACATGCACAGTTCAATTATTGGGCTTTGTTGAAGTTATTTATCTATACTTATCATATGTTAGAGACCCACACTTATAGTCTATGATCGTCGCAATAAAGGTTTGACAGAACTCTGATAATACAGTTCACAAACAAGAACATTTTCTTCTGTTTACTGTGTATTCAAACTAATACGTTGTTTATTCCCAAGCACATAATGGGCCATATGTATTATTGTCATCGCGGGTATCGAAACTCTATTTCTTTTACAACTATAAGTACTCAGAATTAACGCTGCGTCACCGGAAACCCAGACCAATACTTATTACATTTACAAAGATGGAGCCAGTTTCTCTGTAGACCATAATAAACTTCGGAAAACTTGTTCTAATAAAACCAAGAACACTAAGAAAAAACGTATAGAACATATTATTACAGAGAATCTGTGTAATTATAAGGGATTAAACTTTGGAATCAGTAACAAACAGAAACACTCGACAAAAACCAAAATGATTGGTTCTCAGGAATGGTTGAAAAGACAGCTGAAGGTAAAACTGTAATTAAAGTTGTTTTCCTAACAAGACGGATTAGACACACAGAAAGACAGACATATATATATATATATATATATATATGTAACATCGTTTAGAAAGGCAATTTGTCGGATGTTTACTATAATATAAAGAACAACAGATTAGTTTACAAAAGGAAAAAAAGATTTAAAATATTTTTCAAAGCTCAAGTCTCATTCACTTTTTAAGAATTTCCTCGAATATTTGTTCCAAATATATCCCGTTAAGCTAAATATAGGGCTATATATCGCTGGATATTATCCTAATTTTGAAATGATGTATAAAGTGAAGTCTTTAGTTTTGCAAGGTTTATGGTAATAGAACTCAAACTACGAATCTTAAGTTTCCTCTGGCTTGGGGAAAGCTTAGCCTTTTTTTTGTTGGTATTGTTTATATAGATAAGTTACGGTAAACATTCTTCACATGAATATCTGATAATATATATCGTTTAACAGGGGAAATTACATATATTAACATCAGTTAATTGTTATTATTCAGATTGTTTTGTGACAGCGAGTTAAAATGTTCGATTATCTCTGATTACTTAATCTCTTAGGCTAGTATGGACTGGTAGTTAGAGGGGGCTCTAGTCGCAGTTTGTGGGTCACGTGATCGAATCCCAGTCTCATCCAAACTTACTCTCTCTTTTAGCCATGTGATCGCTGTAACATTATGTTCAATCTTACTGTTTTTAATAAAAGATTAGCCCAAGAGTTGGAAGTGGGTGGAGATGACTAGTTGTCTTCCCTCTGGTCTTTAAATGCTAAATTAAGGACGGACAGTGCAGATAATCCTCGTGTAACTTTGCGCGAAATTCAAAACGAAACTTGTTCTCTTTCACGACATTTTAAACCTTTTTTTTGACTAGTTAAATGACTTTTATAATAACAAAATGTGTTTATTTCGAATATTCGAACAAAGCTACTCAAGGACTATCTGTGCTCGTCATCCCTAATGAACTAATAGACTAGGGATAAAGAAAGTTAGTCATAAGTATCCACCGGTCCAGTTCTTACACTATTCTTATTTGACCGAATACTTGAGTTTGACAGTCACCCTTATAACAAGCTCATGGTCTCATCTTGCGCGAACAATGGACTCGCAGACATAGTCTGGTATGTCAATCCCCGAGAAATAAAAAAAATACTTTTACAATAACTGTTATTATATTCGCTTTTATTCAGTCAAGTTTTTTTCAGAATCATGAAAAACTAAACTTTGTACGTAGTGTATAGCAACATACAGTTAGTAAATATAAAGGGGGCTCAACACCAAATCACTGATTATCATATTACTGAAAACGATTTTGGTACAAAAATGTATTTTTTGAAAGAATAACACGCGTTCTAAATATTTTCCGACACTTAACGTTTCAGCTTATGACTCTTTTAAATCCAATGGTTAGTATAGGAATATCTCATGAAGCTACTGAGAGTTATCTGTGTTAACCGTCCCTAATTTAGCATTTAAAAACTAAAGGGAAGACAACGAGTCATCACCACCCACTTCCAGCTTTGGACTACTCTCTTACCAACGAACAGAGGAATTAACCGATACATTATAACGCCCTAAAAGCTGAAAGGGCGATCATGATTGATTGGACGAGGACCTGAACCCGATACACGCATTTCGGTAGAAGATAGCGCTCTCTAACCACCAGGCCATGATGAGTGAATTAATTAATCTTTTAATATTTCTAAATCAGAGTCATGTTAGTACATCTGATCAAAGTACTAACGCCGGCATACGAAAGGACGAAAACGCATTTTTTCGCGTCTACGTTAATTCTAATTACTACAAAACAATAATAAAACTTGGACTAACTGAACCTGTTACTTCTTTGTATCTCTTTCATTGTCAGCTGATAGTTAGGTTTCTTCAAGTGCCTAATAGATTCATTTTGATGATTATTTTAATGAGAACAACGTTCGTTGAAACTCTGATTATCTTCTTTACAATTCGAGTGTTTGTTTTTGAATTTCGCGAAAAGCTACACGAGGACCATCTGCGCTAGCTGTTCCTAAGTTAGTCGTATAAGATCAGAGGGAAAATAACTAGTCGTCACCGCCAACTCTTGCGCTACTTTTTTTTGTCAACTGATAGTGGAATTGACCATCACATTATAACGCCACCACGACTAAAATGGCGAGTATGTTTGGTGTGATGGAGGTTCGAACCCGTGATACTCGGATTACGAGTCGACGGCCGCCTTAACCACCTCGCTATGCCGGGCCACAGCTCGAGTGAACGGGAGTAAAGTCTGTTTCTGTCTGATGACAGGTTAGGTGGTACTGTTATAAGGAATATCCCGATGATAGGTGAGGTGGTACTGTTATAAGGAATATCCCGATGATAGGTGAGGTGGTACTGTTATAAGGAATATCCCGATGATAGGTGAGGTGGTATTGTTATAAGGAATATCCCGATGATAGGTGAGATGGTACTGTTATAAGAAATATGGCGGTCAATTAAAGAATTACACTATGTAACAAAATTTTTACTTTTTCTTGTTCCTGAGCAGAAAGTGTTATCTCCAAATTACTTATGCCTAAAGTAAATGAAAAAGACTTATTTTTCTCTTCAAAGTTTGCTTTTGTGACCTGAGCAATGAAATTTTCAAATTTACTCATTTTCCACAACATTCCAGGTTGATTCAGCGTTGAGTAGCTGACAGAGAATTTTCTCGAACTTACAAGAATTTTCAAGAACTTTCTGAAATGTTCTCGAACTTTCAAGAAATTTCAAAAATGTTGTAGAATTTATAAGAATTTTCGAGAACTTTCCATAGTAATATATATATATATACACAGGGGTTCACCACTTGCCACTTCAATTTAGTTTTAGCTGCTTAAATGAACACACAGACCTATATGATTTTATCAGAGATGGTATCAAGAAGCTGCAAGCACTCTCCAGACGCATTCTGCTATGTATGTGGCCAGTTTATCAAGGCAAGAGCGAAAAAAGTATTCTGTGACAGCATCTTCAAAAATGTGTGAAGCCTACAAGGCATATTTCGACATGCTTGTCGGGGATCAATACAAACCCTGGGCGCCTCATTTTACCTGCGAGCACTGCATAAAAACTCTAGAAGGTAAGACGGACAGTTTTTGCTTGCGTAAATAGTAAGATTTTATATTATACAAATTTTAGACCTTCTAAAATGTAAATATCTTTTATTTTTGATTTTCAATATTATGGAAAAAATATTATATATAAAATATTTGGCATGAGCCTTATACACATCAACAGTTTGCATAAAGTTTGCAAAAAGACTGAAACTTTCTCACAAGCTGTGTCGGGTTCTGGAAGAGAACAAAGCATTGAATGGAGAGAAAAACAACAAAATCAAACGAGCGTTCTTCACATGGTGGCTCTCTTTTAATGAGTCCGTCCAAGCACTAGTCAACTGTATTGCATCTGTGATAATCTGCCTGTAGGTCGTAGCAATAGAATGTAGTACTTCAGGTCGAGTCTTGCTGAATGGTCTAGTCCAGCAAATGTCACGTTACAGCTTTGTTATGGTGAAACATTTTTTTTGAATGACGCTGTTGGCATTCTTGGACTTTTGTCAAGATCTATACAGAGAGTTGATTTATTTTATGATCATGCTAAAGCAATTATTGATGAGTCAATTCTGTCAATTCAGTTACTGCACATCCCTGGTCCTTATATACAGACTGCATTGAAGGAACTCACAGAAGCTCCTGATGCCAGTGGTTACACTTCTTACAGAGGCCATGACATCAAAGATATTTATAAACAGCGTGAAAAGTACAGATCAGCTATTGAGTCATTTTTTGAAGAGGTGGTCACAAGACTACAAGTAGCATTCCCAGACACTAACATCATGTCATTTTTTTTCAATATTTAACCCATGTCACAACAGAGCAGTATCTGATGAGGATGATCTGAAGAAACTCATCCAGCACGTCTCTCCTTTCGTCAATGAGGACGAGGCACTGATTGAAAGGCTGCTACTGAGGAACATAATGGAACAGGATGCTCACAAGAAACAGAAATACAAAGAGCTTCTATAAGGAATACATCCACCAGACTCGTCAAACTTTTACAAATCTGTCTCAGCTTGCAGCAATTGGATTAATAATTCCAGTTACATCTGTTGACTGTGAGCGGAAAGTAGCAGGTACAACAGCATCATAACAGATGCCAGGAGCACCCTGTCTGTGGCCAAGACAGAAATCTTATTGAAGCTCAAACCTTTAGATCATTTTAACTTCCACTCTGCATTCAGACACTGGATCACTTACAAGGACAGACGTGGGTACCATTCCCTGTTGAAGAAATGTCCTTCGGAACCTCAAGTGTCAACTTCTACATCTTCTGTTGAGAATGATTTAACTGAAGAGCTGCCATTTGATTTATCTATTTACTAGTCGTGCTACCGTATTCTAGTTTAAAGTCATTTTTTTCTGTGTTATTTTGAGAAATGTATATCTTCATTTTCCTCTTTATCATGTTTATTTTGTTATTTTGTTTTTATGGCAGGGAAGATTGCTGGGGAATAAAAAATAGTACAAAACTTAATGTCTTGTAGATTTTCACATAATTACAACTATTTTTTTACTGGATGGAATTAATGCATATTAAAAGTTATGCACCACACAGTTTTTGGCGACCTAAAATTGGGGCTGAACAACTGTCACTGTGGCTAAAAGAAAATTACTTTGTTTAGCCACAGAGGCTAAGAGAGTTATTTTTCTAGTGGAAGCCCAGAACAGGGCAACCATGTTTGGTGTGACATAGATTCGAACCTGGACCTTACAGACAAACGGAAACACATATGAAACATTTATGAGCAGACGAACGGAAACAAATATACAGGTAACAAAAAGGTAAAGCTTCCCAAATTAAATTAGGGCAGTTAATTAAAAAATGAACAAAAGAGAGAGAGAGCATAACAGAGAGGTCAGGAGTCTAAAGAAATGTGGTACAGAAATGGAGGCATAACAAACAACATATGACAATTTTTTTAACAAGCACAAGATTATATGAAGTATTAGACGTCTTGATAAAAAAACACGGAAGAGAAATACAAGCCCACATAACACAGATGTATTATCAATTAGGAGTGGAAAATGCCATGAAGCAAATGAAGAAATAAAGAAGCGTCTGGAAATGGTCAAATAACGTTGAACATACTCAGAGTCAAGAAACCTTGCGAGGGTTAATCACAGTTTTCAATGAAGCTTTGAAAATAACATATTTCACAAGAAGAAAGATAAAATAAACATTAGTAATTACTAGTGATGTGTACCTCACCACAGCAGTTGATACGATATGTATTTAGATACAAAAGTTTTACCAACGGTTTGTTACAAAGTTCCACAGTCTTCCCTGTAATTTATCTACATTACTAATATTGTCTTGTTTAAATACTTCACAGCGAAAAATAGTTCTTTTTAATTCTCAGATTTGATAAACCAAATGGTGACTGGTTAAAAAAATATGTGTATCTGTTTTGTTATCATTATATCACTTTGCTTGTAATGTTTTTGTTGTTGTTTTGAATTACGCATTAAGCACAAAGCTACACAATGGGCTATCTGTGCTTTGCCCACCACGGGTATCGAAACCCGGATTTTAGCGTGTAAGTCCGCAGACATACCGCTGAGCCACTGGGAGGCTGTAACGTTTTTGATAAATTAATTAAGACAACATGTAGTACTAATTATTCGACTAGTAATCTGAGGGTCGAGGATTCGAATCCCAGTCACACCAAACGTGCTCGCCCTTTCAGCCGTGAGGGCGTTGTGATGTGATGACGAATCCCACAATTCGTTGGTAAAAGAGTTGCCCGAGAATTGGCGGTGGGTGGTGGTGACTAACTACCTGCCCTCTACTGTTACACTGCTAAATTAAAGACAGATAGCCCAGATAGCTCTCGTGTAGCTTTGCGCGAAATTAAAAAAAACAACTAATTAATCATCTAACAAAATAACAAATAAAATATAATTATTCAACCATAATTTCAATGACAGAAACACCAACACAGTAAATAACTCCACATCCACGATGTTACCAAAAAACACGAACAGGAAGTCAGAGAAAAAATAAAAACAAAGTTCCGGGTAAAGATGGCATACAAACTATCCTCCTTAAAAAAACACGAGATTATATGAACACTTAACATCAGTTTTCAACCTACCACTAATCTTTACATATATCCCATTTTCTTGTAAGCATGAAAAGTACCAATGTTCCATGAAAAAGAAAAGTCAGCAAATAAATAAAATCGCTACCGACCAATCAGCCTAACCAGTTGTGTAGACTCTCCATATTCTTGGAGATAACATCAAATATATCTAAGTACACAATGATTTCAGAAAAATCAGACAACCTATCACTTAGTCAGACTTCCTGAATCAATAGTAGATAGCTTTAACCTGTTGACTGCCAAGTATTTCAGCTGCTACAATACAACTCTAATGCTTCTTCATTTTGTAACATTTTTCGTGACGCCATTTTGGATCGAAAGTGAAACAATTTGTAAGTAGGTCAAAGGCATGCACGGTTCTGACATCTAGCGTTGAAGTTAGGTATTATTGAGAATGAATTAACTCGTTCGTGGCACTGTGTTTTCGATCGGCTTGGACGAGTTATCTCGTCTACGGCGCTGAACAGGTTAATAAAAAAGAATGCACTGCCGCATGCTTTCTTGATATTGAGAAAGTTTTCGACACTGTATGGCAGAACAGTCTTCGGTTCTGAATGGTAGAAATAAAACTACCGCTGGCTATGAAACGTTTTTGAAATGCGGAATATATGTAAAGGGAGCCTTCTCAGAGTTATTTACTCCAGAGGCAGGTGTCTCTCAGGGAGGGGTGGTTAGTCCTATCCTCTTCATAAATGTATGTTAACAACATGCCTCTGAATGATCCAAATAATGGATATTCGTCACGGTTCGCTGATGATTTAGCACTGTGGAAGTGCCCCCATACCATCAACAACAGCTACAGACATACAACCCCAGTTAACAGAATAAGTGAATACTGCCAAGAAATATAGAATTGAAATGGACACAACAAAAACCCAACTAGCTGTTTTCACAAAATTAACCAAATACAAAATAAGAGCAACACGAAAAAATGGACACTACACCCGCCAACTTTCTAGGGTGAACATTTGACTCAAAATTAACATTGATAAACCTCTTAAATAAATATTAGAACAAACATACGGTGAAGAAAGAACTTTGCTTGGAATCTAACTGGTAAACAGTGGAGCAACAGCCAACATGTTAAAAATCTACGAAACATACATCTAACCTGTAACTGAATACACAGCCTCAGCATGGATAAACGTTACAAAACAAAACCAGTACAAACTAAATTACAAACAACACAAAACACATTACCAAAAACATCACGTACAGTCTCTAAAACTTCTTCTGATTTCATATACAAATACTGTAAACAAAGAAGGAGTAACAGACCGACTCCTACTTAGTGCACTAAACTATTTTGATAAAAATTGGAGAAAAAATTACTTATGTGAACTAGGTGTATAATGTGACGGTCAATCCCACTATTCGTTGGTAAAAGAGTAGCCCAAGAGTTGGCGGTGGGTGGTGATGACTAGCTGCCTTCCCTCTAGTCTTACACTGCTAAATTAGGGACGGCTAGCACAGATAGCCCTCGAGTAGCTTTGTGTGAAATTCAAAAACAAACAAAGACAAATACAGCATACATGATGAAGATAGAACCAAGAACCTTCCCCCAGATAACACGTACAAGAAATAAAAACAGATCACCAAATCACTAAACAAAATCAATATTAGTTATAGACTTAATTAAAAAAACATCGTGGGTATTTATGTAAATATTCTTGATTTAAGTCTATAACTATTGAAAGTGTAAAGGATTATGGAACATTTGAGATAAGTAGAATCTTTACACAAACGAATACGTCGGTAATACATGGACAATGCCTTGAGGTGGGCCGGTGTAGGTGTGGTTTACTCTGGCCCTCATGTAGTATTTATATTTATCAGAAGCTGTATGTGAATGCAAGGGAAGGAGGAGAGGTCAAATGAACCTGACCCTCCCGGGTCTTAAAACCCAAATACCAACAATGAAGAAGAAACTCGTCTTTCTTTATTGAATAATTAATTGTTACTAAAGATATTTTATTATACATTCTCCACCAAAGAATCGAATGCAATGTTTACTGAAAGCTTGCTGGTTTTTGTGAAGATATCACATCAGAAAATGTATCGATATAACGGTAAGATACTCGTGTCGTATCACGTACTTTGGTAATTACATATCAATAAGCCTTCTACCACACAAATACACCTTTTATTTTTGTCCGTTTCCAGTTAAGTACAAAGCTACACCTTGGGGTATCTTACTCTGCCCACCACGGGTATCGAAACGCGGTTTCTAGCACTGTAATTCTGCAGACATGCTGCTGAGCCACTGGAGGGCGCGAGTTTCATAAGGATCTCGTGTAACAAAGTGGTAAAAATTGCACGACGAGAATCAATACGAAGAAAATGTAGATTGCAAAAAAACGAAACTCAATATTAGGGCAAGTAATAAATCATAACATAAAATACAAATATATATATATATCTTTTTTGTTTTTTATTTCGCGCAAGGTTACATGAGGATTATCTGCATTAGCTGTCCCTAATTTAGCAACGTAAGACTAGAGGGAAGGCAACTAGTCATCATCACCCACCGCCAACACTTGGGCTTCTCTTACCAACAAATTGTGGAATTGAACATAACATTATAACGTCCCCACGACTGAAAAAGCAAGCACTTTTGGTGTGATAGGATTCGAACCTGCAACTCTCAGATTACGAGTCAAGCGCTTTAATCACCCGGCCATGCCGAGCCTGCATATATATCTGCACTGGCGTTTTCCGTTATAAGAAAACTTTTGATACCACTTAACAATTTAGCAAAATTAACTGCGCTACGAAACATCGGAATGAGTGAAAAATATATTAATATACAAGAATGTCCATATACTGAGGCAACAGTTCGTTTGATTGGTTGTTTTGAATTTCTAGTTCGTTTGATTGGTTGTTTTGAATTTCTTGCAAAGATATACAATAGGGATATCCGAGCTAGCCGTTCCCAATTTAGTAGTGAAAGACTGGAGGGAAGAAAGCTAATCAGAATCACTCAGTGCCAATTCTTGAACTACTCTTTTACCATTGGGTTGACCGTCACATTATTACGTCCCCATGGCAGAAAAGGTGAGTACTTTGGTGTGACAGGCATTCGAACCCGCGACCCTCAGTTTACGAATCTCAGGGATTGATGTGTAGTAATACCTAACTCGGACTTGTTGACCAGAGGAAGGGTAAAAGCCAGGTACGCTCGTCATCTGAATGATTACTTTAAACCGGATAACGGGATTGATTGTCACTTTCTTAACGCACTTAGGTTGAAAGTACAGAACGTGTGCCGCGAATTATCGTAACATCGAATCTTGAACTCACATTACGAGCGAGTGCCTTAACCATCTCGTCATGCCGGGCCATCATACTGGATGTGAAATATTCCCTCATGTTGGTCAATAGCAGTGCATATCACAAAAAATCCTCATGTTGATCAATAGCAGTGCATATCACAAAAAATCCTCATGTTGATCAATAGCAGTGCATATCACAAAAGATCCTCATGTTGGTCAATAGCAGTGCATATCACAAAAAAATCCTCATGTTGGTAAATAGCAGTGCATATCACAAAAAATCCTCATGTTGGTAAATAGCAGTGCATATCACAGAAAATCCTCATGTTGGTAAATAGCAGTGCATATCACAGAAAATCCTCATGTTGGTCAATAGCAGTGCATATCACAGAAAATCCGCGAAAGCTTTACTGCTTAAAATTAATTTTGACTGAAGATATAATGTGTTTTTCTGATAGTAAAGCCACTTGGCCATCATTGAATGCGGCTGATCGCGTCACATCACTCGGCCTTAATATCTGTACTGCAGGGAACTTCGTGCGCTTAGCATTCGACTTGTGACTGTAGTAATCGTACATCATTTGTGATTTTTTTTCCTAATCTTTCAATCCCTTCATACAAACTATGTCGAGCAAAAACATAAAATGGTCGGACGAATACGTACAATATGGATTCGCGTGTATAACAGAACACGATGGAAGTCAACGTCCTCAATGCATGATTTGCAATGCCAAATTGAGCAATTCTAGTCTATCACCGCCAAAACTAAGAAACAGGCTAAAACTGCATGGAGATGGGAAATACAAGAGCACAACGCTTGCTGAATTCAAGGTAAAGAGAGCCAGGTTCGATGGAAAGGGAACTTTGCACCCATCGACAAACTGATCCTCACAGCATCGTACGAAGTTGTGTACTTGATGGCAAAGCAGGGCAAACCACACACCATTGGTGAAGCACTCGTAAAACCAGCTGCGTTGAAGATGGTGAATATCATGCTGGGTAAAGTTGCTGAAAATAAGTTATCCCAAATTCCTCTTTCAAATGACACCATCAGCAGCAGAATAGATGTCATGAGCGATGACATCTTGGCTCAAGTAGTTGCATATCTGATTTCAAGCCCAGCAAAATTCAGTCTTCAACTCAACAAGACCACCGACGTTTCCAATCTAAGCCAACTTGTTGTATTTGTGCGCTATTTGAAGAACGACGAGATAAAAGATTTTTTATTTTGTAAGCCTCTTACAACAACAACTAAGGCAGCCGACGTGAAGAAACTTGTGAATGACTTCTTTAAAGACAACGATCTTTCGTGGGATATGGTTTCTGTAGTTTGTTCGGACGGAGCTTCAGTTATACTAGAATGAAACTTTGGTTTTGGTGTGCTGGTGAAAGCCGATGCACCACACATCATTGTAACGCACTGTGTTCTGCACAGGCATGCATTGGCAACAAAAACCTTGCCTTCAAAACTGACACAAGTAATAAAAGTTGTCGTGAAATGTGTAAACTTTGTGCGAAATATTGCCCTGAAGCACCGCACCTTCAAAGAGCTGTGTAATGAAGTGGGCTCTGAATTCGAGGTGCCTCTTTACCATTCTGACGTTTAGTGGTTATCCCGGGGAAAAGTGCTGAATCGTGTTTTTGCCATGCGTGTGGAATAAGCCCTGTTTTTGTGAGTCGCGCCAAACATGCTCGCCCTTCCAGCTGTGGGGCGTTATAATGTGACGGTCAATCTTACTTTTCGTTGGTAAAAGAGTAGCTCAAGAATTGGTGGTGGGTGGTGATGACTAGTTGCCTTCCCTCTAGTCTTACACTGCTAAATTAGGGACGGGTAGCATAGATAGCCCTCGAGTAGCTTTGTGCAAAATTCCAAAACAAACAAACAGTTTTTGCGAGAGCATCAACATTGTCATGCAGATTGCTTCGAAAAATCTGAGTTTATTCTCATTTTAGCGTACATGGCCGATATCTTCGATGCTCTCAATCAACAGATGCAGGGCGGTGGATTCAACATCATCGAAGCGGAAGGAAACCTTAAGGCTTTTCAAGAAAAGCTACCGTTATGGAAAAGACGAACAGAGAATGATAACTTCGCAAAATTTTCCCTGCTGGACGACTGTGTAAGTAAGATCAAAGATGTGCCTAAAATCGGAGACATTTCTGTACCCGGGGAACTGAAGCAAGCAATTGCCGTGCACATAGATGAGTTGGCAAAGTCTCTCGACGGATACTTACCATCAGTCATATCCAGCATGGGTGAGACAGCCGATCACGTTTAGTGTTGCGACAGAAGATGTCAATGATGAATACGCCGACGAACTTCAGCAGAGCCAGGTTCAACAGCAACTTTTCAGAACAACGACGCTCTCAATGTTTTGGAGTCACCAAAACGCAACGTAACCTTTTATTGTTAAGAAAGCCCTTGAGATAATCATACCGTTTGTTACAACGTATCTTTGCAAGCAATCCTTTTCAAGGACGGCAGACATGAAAACGAAGAAAAGGAACAGACTTTGTTATGAAAATGATATGAGAGTGGCTTCTTTGTTTTTTGAATTTCGCACAAAGTTACTCGAGGGCTATCTGCGCTAGCCGTCCCTAATTTAGCAGTGTAAGACTAGAGGGAAGGCAGCTAGTTAACACCACCCATCGCCAACTCTTGGGCTACTCTTTTACCAACGAATAGTGGGATTGATCAGTCACATTATAACGCCCCCGCAGCTGGGAGGGCGAGCATGTTTAGCGCGATGCAGGCGCGAAGCCGCGACCCTCGGATTACAAGTTGCGCGCCTTACGCGCTTTGCCATGCCGGGCCTGATGAGAGTGGCACTTGTCAAGATGAAGCCGCGCATTTCCGAATTGTCTCTGAAAGGCAACAGCAAAAGTCACATTGATTTGCAGTAAATTTTCATTGAATTATGTTTTTGTGTGAAATTCATGTTTTGTTAGTTTTGTTTTTCGAACTCAGCGATATTGTGTGCAACTGATGCATGGTTCATTTTGTTCACTAACAAAACATCTACTTATGTTTCGAATTTGAAAAAAATCATATTTCATTTTTCCAATTACGAAGGGTTCAGTGAATGCTAGTACGAAACTTCAGGAGTTCAGTACCTCCAATAAGATTAAGAACCACTAACCTAAAACTAATAAGTGACCACGTGACTTTTTGACGTCAGCGCAAGACCAATAAAAACTTGAAGTGCGTGTTAGATTTATACGGTTATTTTGTTTTGGTATTGTGGTTTTAAAGTTTTGGTTTTACAAATGTATTTTCAAAAGTTTCTTTTAAAATAAAAATAAATCAAATTTATTCAGAATGTGTGTATAAAATTTAAATTACAAGTTGTTTTTAAGTGTCTTATAGATACTCTTCCTGAGATCTATCCCAGTAATGAACAAATATCTTTTATTCCAAAACAACTGCCTCCCAGTGGCTCAGCGGTATGTCCGCGGACTTACACGCTAAAATTTGGGTTTCGATACCCATGATGGGCAGACCACAGATAGCCCATTGAGTAGCTTTGTGCTTAATTCAAAAACAAGAAAGAACCAAAACACCTTTTCATAGTTCGTCACTAAACATTCACACGGCCAGAATCGTGTAATTAAAAATTTTGAAACTGAATATTAAACGGAGCTGTACTTTAATTACAAAAGTAAGCAAGTATACAGTTGTTTTATAAAGCTAGACGTTAAAACATGTTGATGACATCACTTTAAAAACAAGTCATAAACCCAACCATTGTATGCCCTCTGGCGGTCGATCTGATTCAAGTCCTTTCTTGCGAAACTGTGGAAACTCATAAAACTTTTATATTAAACTTTACAACGTGTGGAATACTGACGTCATCTCGTGAATTTAATATTTGGTCGTTCCCCTGTCTCCATTCCACGTTGTGGACTCACTGGGTTATCATACCTAATGAAAAATCTGTAAACAGCGTGTATACTTACATCAACTGATTTACGAGTTTACATAATTTATTTTATTGTCAACTAATGCTTTTACACGGTTTCTATCCTTGTAAATTCATAAGTTTATGCTGTTTGTGAAGAGGTTTCAGTGAAGCTATCTGCAGTGGTTTATCTTCTCACACATCACACGTGATTTTAAACCACTGTATTTTGCATATTAAGTATTAGCTTGTACACAAAGTATTTGTTATCTGTGTATTTTAATCTCGTATTTGTGATTTATTTTACAAAGCGCTTTATAGTTACACCCTCTAATAAAACAAACAACTGATACAGGAGTTTATTACACAGACGAACATACTGGTTACTTTGTGATATATGATTCACGGCGCGTTCCGGGAAATGCCTCGTGCAGTTCATCCCACCCACGTGGGCCAACGTGCGACACCTCCTTCCGTGTTTCTTGCTACAAGATGCTCTTTATTACGTGTTTAACTTTATTTTGAACAACGAAGTAGCTACCCGGTATTTATATAGTGAGACGCAAAAATAAAGAGAATAGTTTTTTCGATCTTATTGCGATGTGGTAGAAGGAATACTATAATTAACGTTGTAACTAAACTGTAGACCGTTATATAGTTGGTAATTATACTCCAAATTACAAGGCATTATCACGCAATTAATCTTTAATCCGTTGAACCTACCAATCCCTTTAAGGACGGCGTTCATAAGTATACACTTACCCGAAGTTTTTAGATATATGGTCTGATTGTGTGTAGTCCTTTTACGAAAACTCCATAACTAACCTTCATTTAGTCTTAAGAAATGAAACTCGATACGCTCGAAATGTAAGTCCTATTATGACCAGAAGAGGGAGCAGTGGTATCAGATAAATGAATCGAGAATGTTTTCTAACCGTCTTTTCACAACAAACCACTCCCTGGGATACAGTCACTTATCTTTATTTCTTAAGCGCTAATTAACGTTATCATCTGGTCACATACTTAAACGAATAAAAGGAATAAAACGAATACAATGCCCACGGATCTACGATTATCTAATCCACGAATCTAATGCAAATTGAAAAAAAAAGTCTGTGCGAGAATATATCGAACCACACCCCTTGAACGAGCCGCATATAAAGTCAAAAGATGTGGTCTCACTCTAAAAGCAGATGACGTAAGTGACAGGGTATTTCCCCTAGCGGTCTTCAAGAGACTTATAAAATTCTAATTAATTATATTTTAAATATAAGCACATCTTATGTCACTTTTATCCACGAACATTAGTGTCTTTCATGATTTTTATTCCCAACCACAGACATATCTCATTTATTCCTCATAATAGCACACCATAAATACATTTTTATTCCACTCATATGTATCTACATCTTTCGTGAAACATCAGTTTAAGCTCCGAGAACTGCAAAGTGTATAAAGTAAGATCTCAGGTAAGAAGGTTGTAATCTATTTTCCAATTTACATCGAACAACGTGTCTCGTTTTCAGTTTTATTAACTCTCCACCCTCGACGTGTTTCCGTTGGTTCTGTTTGTTTGGCTGAACTGATTTCCTAGTGACCATATTTGTATTTCGCTTATTTTTATTAACGAGAATCAACAGACTCAGAACATTACAAAACTGATTTCTTTTCACTCGCAAACAGTTTAAAACTTTTATCTTACCTTCCTGTTTTTATCTTTTACATTGAACAACAATCTTTAGAACTAGCTTTAGAATTTTACGATAAACCTAAAAATCCTTTTTTTTTTTAAGAGACGCTTTTACTGCAAAGTGAAAATTTCGTGTTTCTGGATATAAAAATATTCGTTATTGCACCAGCGCCACCTACAACGACATCTTAAAAAAGTAGACGGAAAATGTACTGCTCTTACGGTACCTACAAACCCTCTCCAAGAGGCTCGTCCACAACGTTCCGTACACTTCACAACAACAGCTGGAAAATAAACTCTGATTACATGTTTCCTAACTCTCCGGTTATGCTAAGTCTGTCTCTATGATAACAAGAGGAATGGATGATATTAATTAAAAACAGATTTTTAGAACTTTAAATCTTGTTAAGCTGTTTTATTTTACTAAACATCACTTCTGGAGGGTTGGGAAACTCTTACCGATGTGATATTCTTTGTTCGTCAATTAGGCACTCTCCACGTTTGTTTATTTCCATTCACTAATAAAATTCCCTTTATGAGTGTTTCTAGTTTTGAATTTGTATTTATAATAAAGCCACTTACGATATCTACCACCGTCCCTCATTTTGACCACAGGTGACTGACCAATAATTACCAATGTAGAGGGACGGAACCAACGTCGCCACATCATAAACCCACAGCTATACGACAGGGCCAATCCGTGTCCAAAATTCTTTTCAAAGCATGTTAATAAATCCTATAAATTGTTATAAAATCGAAACTGATACCTAAAGTGTAAAAGGTATTCAAACGTTAAACAACATTCTTAGTTCAGAAGTTTAAGACCTGAATTATGAGACATATATTTTATATGCAAAAACGGCTCTTTTGGGTTGAGAAAATATTTCAAATAGAAGAGCGAACAACGTTTCGACCTTCTTCGGTCATCGTCAGGTTCACAAAGAAAGAGGTAACTGACCGGAAATTATAGATAAAATTATATATTCAAACATCTAACCCCGCCCTCTACATTACGACACTCAGTTACACAGCCCCTTCCAAACATGTGGTCAGTTTCCGGTCAGTTACCTCTTTCTTTGTGAACCTGACGATGACCGAAGAAGGCCGTTGTTCGCTCTTCTATGTAAAATATTTTCTCAACCCAAAAGAGCCGTTTTTGCATATAAAATTCTCAACAAGTGGGTTTCTCGACATCACCGATTATGAGACATATATGTTAACACTGACGAAACAAAACAAAAAACTAAACGAGCCCACCTTAAACCTCATGTACATCCTACTTATAAACCAACGAAAACAATCACATGGTTACACATGAAAAACAGCATTGTCCAACAAATTTGAAAAACTTTTGCAGGTGTGAAGCTAACAATGTTCTACGTATTTCTTGATACGTGGTACATGTGGCTGGTATTAATGTTATTGACACGTCATTCAATCAAGAGAAACAACACAGGTGTTATAAGCTACGTTAAGCACGGACTTAAAGCACATCAGTGAAGAAATCCTCAACGAGAAAGAGATAAACTAGTGTCGAAGATTATTTCATTTGTATCAAATGTCACGAATATCTGTTTTTTTAATGGCCTTAGTTCAAGCCCTTAACTGCCCTTATTTAAAACCCTCTAGGTGACAACGAAACTGACAGAAGTTGTACACGTGTCATTCCTTCTGCGTGATCTGTGTAATAATGCAGACGAATCTAGTGTTTCGAGGCTACTCTCGACAGTACGTTGTGTTAAAGAAGTTACAGAACAGTGGAAGATACTGATCAGGCAGCAGGCTTCTTTCATGCTAGTGCTTCTCTGTGACAACAGCTATTGGTCTTTTTCTCGTACAAAATACCGAGGTTACGTTGATACACAACACATGCTTGAGCTGGTAAAACCATTCAACAGACTCTAGACTCAAAGAATTTTGTTTTATCATTAACGCTGGATGTATGCTGGCTTAAGCAGGTGGTATTACATATACTCACATGAACATCCGTTTGACTTTTGGACTGTACGGCGTATTGTTTAGTAGTGAAAAAAATAACCCTCTCCGTGCAGAGATCCAAGTTTAGATTGCTTTCGCGCGAAAGTCGGAGATGCACAACTATACTCACCTGGTATTATCTATGTTGTGTAGGCGTAAGGATAATGGGTGAGCTTGGGGCAGACACAGCGTCAGGAATTCCCGAGCAGCAGCACAACGAACATGGGATTAGCTACACATTTGTAACAATAATCAATTACATTTCTGATAAATAAACCAATGTTTAAAGGTTGAATGCGAACGCATACTTTATCGATAAGAGTAAAACAAGTTTTTCGTCATACCTTTTGGTTTCAAAATTTGGGAGATAAGGTTATTAGTTTTTAAATAACGAAGGATAAAAAAACAATCTTTGAAAATTTGGGGAGATAAAATAGGTTAATGAATATAAAATTAAAGTATGAAAAGAAACACATGTTACGAATCCTTAAAAGCAAACTTGTTTACTTTCGGTTTAATTACTTTCCAGTACATTGATCCATATGTTTAACAAATTGACGTATCGCTTTGGAAATCTTTCAGAGTCGCCATCTGTTTGTTTGCATTATTACTATTAACAAAAAACGCTACGTGAACACAATATAAACGCTATGACCAGAAGAAGTTGAAGTAATTGACTGGTATATATATTACTAAATAAATATCATGCATTATAATACTTCACAGCATACTTTTCAGCATTCTGCATACCTAGGACAATGTACAACAATTTCCATCATCTATAAAAGATACCATGAAATTATTTAATAAGGTTTAAAGTCAATTTTTATATACATCACAGTTTCTCTTCAATGATTTGAGAAATTGCTTTTACATTTTTGTATAATTAAACAAAACAACTTTGGTCTAAAAGTTTCATAATGTTTTCAATAAATTTTATAGCAACAAATAAATAACACAAGTGAAATAAACGAAGAACCAAAGAAATATTTTTAAAATTGAACACAACGATAACAGATGCCGCCACAAGCAACTGCTGAAGTTGTTTTTATTCTCGTACTATTAAATAATAACGGGTAAAAATAAAGAATAACGTTTTTATTATATCTCATTAATGCTTTCAAAGACGTATTTCTTTGACGAACAAGATTTTTAATGTCGAAAAATGTTAGAATTTTAGTTTCTCTCTGAGAAAACGAAAATATGAATTATTTGTAGCCGGTTTCTCATGATAACTGCATAAAATGTTGTAGAAATTGGAACAAAGTGTATGGAACCATCTTGAGAAGACAGAGAAAACCTTGCTAACTTAATTTTTTTTTAAATGTTTGACAATATTCCATCATATGGCATAGGATAAAATCAATGAAGTTAATACGTACTAAGGTTTTCAAAACAATGGAAAGAATATAATTCCAAAAAGGTAACTGCGGTAGCAACATAAAAAATAAAAAGTATCACACCCGTGTTTAAACATAACGTTACATAAGAATCTATCTTTGATATGCCAACCTCGAGTATCCAAACCTGCATTTTAGCGTTAAAAAACTCTCAGGTTTACCACTAAACCATCGAGGTGATAAGCTCGTTTGTTTTTAGAGGAAAACCACATTGACCACGTACTGGGTCCACTGAAGGGAATCGAGACCAGGATTTTACTGTTGTAAGTCAATAAAGTTATCGCTGTCGCACAGGAGGACTCACGAGGGGAAGCAGCTGTGTCTGACATGTGACTAAACTAAAGGGATATCCACAACGAATTATGAGTGTTGTTACTATTCAAGTTCTAAAACCGATATAAACTTTCTAATGCTCAAATTCAACCGAAGTTGGTGTCTCTTCACAGGCATTTGGTGGTGAATAATGTAGCAATGGGGAAAAATATTTATAAAATATATATCTGGATTCGTCGTAGATTAAACTCAATAAGTTATCTTTCAATTAACCTATAAAGGCCTAAAATAACTCGCCATCACAACCAGAGTTGAACAAAACAATTATTATATTTTAACAACTTCAAAAATCTAAAGTGTGGCTTTCAAACGTTTGTATTATTGTTCATAACTTACCAAAACAGAGTAAAAAAATATGGTTTGGTTGGAATTTTGGGCAAAGAGCTATCTGCGCTAGCCGTCCCTAATTTAACAGTGTAAGAACAGACAGAACGCAGCTAATCATCACCACCCACAACCAGTTCTTGGGTTACTCTTTTACCAATGAATAGTGGGATTGACAGTCACATTATAGCGCCCCCAGCACGTTTGGTGCTGCGGAGATTCGAAAACGCGACCCTCAGATTACGAGTCTAGACCCACCTGGCCTTTTTTTTTTGGTGTTTTTTAAGAATTTCAATGATGTTGAAATAACTGCTCCTTGTTTTATCTTCATGATAAAAACTTCCCTCCTTTTTCCAGTCTCTTATGAGAAACATTATGACTTATACGGCCGTTAGTACCTTTGATAGTGAATTTCATTAATTTGTTTTTGAATTTCGCGTGAGGCTACACGAAGGCTACTTGCGCTAGCCGTCCATCACTTAGCAATGCGGGACCAGAGGAAAGGCACCTAGTCACCACCACCCACCACCACCAACTTTTGAGCTATTCCTTTACCAGTGAATAGTGGGATTGACTGTCTCATTATAACACCACGACGGCTAAAAGTGCGAGCATGTTTTGTGTGAATCACCGAGCCCTCGACGCTCAGATTACGATTCGAACGCCTTAACACGCTTGGCCATGTCGTACCTAATAAGTATGTGCTTGCGCAGAAGTTGTGTGTGTAAATTCCCTCTTCCATTGCATGTAGCGATAAGTTTCATATAAAGCATAGTTCCGATATTAAATAAGTGTTACAAATGAAGATGCTCCTTCACCTAAACTATTATTTTGTATATATAATAGGACAAAGTCAGCATGCGAGAAAAACAAAAACAATGATGTCGAGGTTGTTGACATCCTAATCGGATTATCGTATTATTTATATTAATAAAATTTATGCAAAAACAAATAAGCAGTACCACATCGGATATTTAAAACAATATTGCAGACACTAATAAATTATTTTTATTTATTATTTTCAGAACTTTATTTTTCAACTTCCTGTAGGCTAAATACGATATTGAACCACGGGAAATAAGTTTTTGGTTTGAGTTGTTTCGAATTTCGCTAAACCGTCCCTAATTTAATAGTGTAAGACCAGAGGGAAGGCAACTAGTCTTCACCACTCACCGTCAACTCTTGGGCTACTCTTTTACCAACGAATAGTTGGATTAACCGTAACATTATAACGCCCCTACGGTTGAAAGTTTGCTGTGACGGGGATTCGAACCTTCGACTCTCCGACTTCGAGTCGAGTGCCTTAACCACCTGGTCATAACTGGATGAATAAGTTTTAACTTGTATAACGTTTTTTTTTGTTTCCCTTTTTACACAAATTCTAAACGATGACACCAGACTAGATAAAATAAATAGTCCTCCTTTCTAAACAACGTGTATACACTAAACGTGGGGAATATAATCCACATGAGAACGTGTCGCTATTTGAAATAATCATTCGTGTAAAAACTTGAATAATTTCAGATACTTGTTGTTTTGAATTAAGCACAAAGCTACACAATGGGCTATCTGTGCTAATTTCAGATACAAGCCAAGCACTAAGCAACAGTGACGCATGAGCTATTGTCGGATTACGAACGCTTATTCACAAATCAATTATTATCAACTCTTTTGTACAGCTTACAGTCGTCTATTAATGTTATTCTTCCTGTGATATTATTTCCTGTTTTAAAAGTAAATTAGCCATTAAGAATTAGTAAGAACTCATGTCATATTTATTACATATACCTTGTTTACTGTAAAGCACCAAAAAGTCAGTTACTTTTACTTTGCATGCCGCGTGTGTCAAAACCCCGATTTGAATGCTACATAATTTAAGGTCGAGACGACGAGGTGGGAAAATATTTATAAAAGATTTGAATTCGTCATTGTCTAATCCTAATAGCTGAACTCTTAATTAACCTGTAACGGCCTAAAATAACTCACCACTGAAACTACGGTTGAACAGAAATAACAAAAAACATTATTATACTTTAACAACCACAAAAATACAAACCGTAGCTTTCAAACTTTTGAAATACATAGTTCATGACTTACCAAAATAAAGCTGGCCAGGACTCGAAACTAACAATACAATATAAAAACCGCGTTAATAAATATTTCAATCAATACAAAAATAACAAGAGAAACAGAAGCAAATAAAAAAACTAATTCCAAACCACAATCTGCACTTTAATTACAAAATTCATTAACAATGTCTCGTAATAATCACCAATACTGTGAATTAACTTGCTACGTTTCAATGTTGTTTTTTTTATTCACTGATTAGATCACGAGATTACACATCAGATGACCGGAATTTATATAATCCTGTGCAAAATATTTGTACATAATTTGCATACTCTTATGCAACAGTGATAATGTCTGTACATTACCGATAGGGGAACTGATACCAGTCTCATAATACACCAAAATACTCAAAATAAACGTATTTAGAAAGTGAAACAGCGTTTTCAATGTAATTAAACATTCATAAATAAACGATAGAAGAAATGATAAATGAACCATAAATTTGCTCTTTCACAAACCAATAAAAACTAAGAGCAATAATTTAAGTATCCCGGATTCCCAGCAGTAAGCGTGTTCACGAAGCTAAAAACTGGGTTTCGATAGCCGTGGTGAGCGGAACACTGACTTCCCATTGTGTATCTTTGGGGTTAGCAACAATAAACCAAACACTAGTTTACACAAAAGATATGTTTCTAGCCCAAATCATGATCATTGTCATTAACTGTGCATCAGAAATAACTGTTTATGAAATTTCACACAAAAAAGATGCAAAAAGTTATTTAAACTGATGCACTAGAGATAAAACAGTTTGTTTATATCAACTAATGCTAACACTTGCACCGACGTCCCTAGAACACGCATAGCACTCTTACGATAATGGACCGCGAACGACGTTAAACCTTGAAATTCACACTCTAAGCACACTAATTAATAGGGCACGCCCAGCCTTTCACGAATAAATTAGACAGTGACCATCAACACTCTGAGTTTGTCACTTCAAAGACCAATGCATAATCAAAATATATTGTCAGTTAAAATTATTTTGAAAGCTCACGTGTTTAAGTTTCCGTAAAAATATTTCATGTGATGACCTTTTAACTTGATAGATCAAAGGCCATTGCATATTTACATACATTCTCTGGGAAAACAAAAAAATAGAACAAACACATTGACACAATTTAAGTTTCTCTTAACATTAAACGTAATTAATAATTAATTCTGAAGGGAAAAAAAACCCTGTATGCTACCCGTTAAGTTTATCCTTTTATGTTTTACCTGTCTCAAAGTTCTTTGTCTGTGCACATTCTGGTCATCTTATCAGAATATTTCTATTTCTATCCACAGGTCAAAACCAATATGTTGTTTAATAAATACACCATCACACAAGTATTTAGAACATACTATTTATTTTACTCCAACATATATTTCTACAGGGTGGCCCGTAAGTCCCTACCCATCCACGTATATTATGTATCCAGTGTATTTCTACAGGGTGGCCCGTAAGTCCCTATCCATCCACAGCGCGTCAAAACAACGTTATAATACTGATGATGAGTTGAAGGTAGCTGTTATTCACGGCATTTGTAACAATTACCCCTGATATGTTAAGGAAAATGTCTCACAGAACATGGCGTCACATAATATTATGCAGCGAGAATGAGGGACAGCACACAGATACACTGGATACATAAGATATGTGGATGGGTAAGGACTTACGGGCCACCCTGTATAAATACACTGGATACATAATATACGTGGATGGGTAAGGACTTATGGGCCACCCTGTATAAATACACTGGATACATAATATATGTGGATGGGTAAGGACTTACGGGCCACCCTGTATAATTGGCGAGAAAAAAGTTTCTTGGTAGCAAGACAATAGAATCAAACCTGTGAAACAAACTGGAGAAACAATGATCGGGTTTTAATAAAAAAAAAAACAATAACGTTTGCAATTAGTGTAGCATTCTGTAAACAAATATTTGAATTGCGTCGATTACCGATAGGGCTAACTGTACTGGCGCCACCTTCTAACAATGGCTTGAAACTGAACAACAGATGAGTGACTAAGTTCTTGGAAACCGACATTAGGGTTGTCATTGTTTCCGAGATCAAATCTGTTTTTTCTAGGCTTCTAACATCCATAAAAAAAAAAAAAATCCCTGATAAGTGGGACCCTAACAATAGGCACTTATTTGTATGTTAATAATGGGTCCTCGTCAACTTAGAAATATGTTTTGTTAAGTTTTACGTGGAACGTCGTTTTTAATTGTACACATAATATCTCCTGGATATACTTTCAATTCAAAGCTGGCGACCTCTATCGCAGCTAATATTTCTGCTTTAATTGCAAAGGCGAATTTTAGGCCTGAATACAAAAGGACGTTCAGTATAAACTTGCGTGCGTAACTGATATTATTATTAGGTACTACTGAAACAGAATTTCTAACACGCAAATTAAATCTCAAAAACTGATTAGGTAATAATATTCACATTAGTTTGTTTACAGTTAAACACACAAACTACTCAATAGGCTACGTGTTGTGTTCATCATGGGTGTAGCAACCTGGTTTATAGCGATGTTACGTATTCAGAATTATCGTAGTCACTAAAGGCTTTTCAATTAGTCGAAAGTTTCAAGATGTATTTTCTTTAGTGAGAAGCAACGGAATGAGCTACCACGGTGAGTCAAATCCCGATGTTTATCGTTGTAAGTTCGTGAACTTCCACTGACCCACTGGAGGAACTGAAGTTCAAAGATGAATGTACAAAAAAATATTTTTTATAGTCAAAATCGTAGAATGGGCAGGTAACAGTTCGATCGAAACGACTTCATTTGTGTTGAATAACCTTGAACAAGGATGGACGAACATGACAATGGACTTATTAGCCAAGTTTTGCTTGTTTGTTGTTAACCGCGAAGCTACACAATGGGCTACCTGTTGTGCTTAACCCACCGTGAGTATGGAAACATGGTTTTCAGCGTTCTATTTAATAACCTCAAAGAAATGTGAGAATGGTCTACAATAAAGCTAGGTTAAAGTGTCAAGAATGCAAACTTAAATGTAGGGATACGAACTATGAAAAATGTTGATGTAATATAAGAGACACATATCAGTATAGTTACATGTATGAAATGTGGAGGTTGAGAAGCAGGTTATCACATCTACATTTTTAACTATGATTGATAGAACTATTATGTCCAGTGGACTGGAAAAGCTTTTAGTTTTGTTGTGGCATCACCAGGTCATGCAAACACCTTGTTCTGGTCCTTTTAGTATGTATGAGCGAGTCTGTGACCAGACAACTATCCAATGTAATGGGACTGAACTGTATGTGGTTGCATCAAAATAATAGCATTTTATAAACTACTGGGTCAGGATGTGTTTAATTTTGCAATAAAACGTCATGATCTTAGCTATTTATTATTTGTTCTCTCAGTCTTCACGTAACAACACCACCCCTATTTTTGCACCAAACTAGATAATTTATTATCGCTTGCTAACGCATCGCTCGTTCTCAAAGCCCAAAAATGTCTTAAACCATAGAAAAAGTAGACCTAACATAGAGACACATCACTATTGTTGAATATAAATATTTAAACCAGCCAATAACATACGATTTTGCATAGTTAGTTTAATATAAATATCAGAACCAGCCGACAATATGCAAGAGAATTATTTTGACAGTTCAACATTGTGTTAAGCCTAGATAGGATATAGGCTTGAGTTTAAACTTAAGTTAAAAGCTAGAACTTAGAAGTTTTGGTTAATTAAATATTGGAAATACTCAAATAGT
Source organism: Carcinoscorpius rotundicauda (assembly GCA_011833715.1). NCBI lineage: Eukaryota > Metazoa > Arthropoda > Merostomata > Xiphosura > Limulidae > Carcinoscorpius > Carcinoscorpius rotundicauda. The sequence goes on along the minus strand of CM022394.1, from coordinate 123,988,403 downwards.
TCTTATTTTCTAATACATATAAACTTGTTAAAAATACTTTTTCATGTAGAGCTAATTTAGCTTTACTTCCACAGATAACACAACTTATCTCTCTTCTCTCCGACAACGGAAAAGTTTGTCGTCAACATGGGTATAATTTACACATTTCAACCACCAAGGGAAAAACGCTTAATTTCATTTATAATTAGACGGTATTAAATTGACAACTTGATCAAACTATTAATTCCATGCGACTACATATGAATAAATGATTTTATATAATTTTAATTATTGACTAATTTTGTAACAGTAGGATAATATCGTAACGACGTATTTTTTTCTTATTAAACATTCATCTAAACTTATTTTATTTCAAAAGTTAATTTTAGAACTTTTGCTTAAGGTATTAATTAAAGGATCTAGTGCCTGAAGGAAAAATTCTATGATGCTATTTTAAAGAAATAAAAATGTTAATTGTTACTAATATTAAATTCTGATGAATGCAAGTCTCCTTCACAGACTAGAAATTAAAATCAACCAAGTAAAATATATGGCGAATAAAGATGTTATGCTGTTCTAATGCTCTTGCACGACACAACCTGGTGGTTAAAGCACTCAACTCATAGTCCGAGAGTCACGGGCTTAAATCCCCGTCACACAAAACATGCTCACCATTTCAATTGCGGGGTGTTATAATGTGGGGTCAATCCCACTATTTGTGAGTAAAAGAGTATTCCAAGAGTTGGCGGTGGGTGGTGATGACTAGCTGCCTTCCCTCTAGTCTTACACTGCTGAATTAGGGGTGGCTAGCATAAACATTCCTTGTGTAGCTTTGCACGAAATTCAAAACAAAACAAGCTTATGTTTTTATTGAAAAAATAATAATAATGCATTGTTTCGTCAGTTGAAGAACTCGTTATTAGTGGTATTTTCGGCGTAATCCCAATTATATTTCACGAGCTGGGCCAGCCTAGAGATGTTTAGGGTTAATCTGATCTATATCTTAAGCTAAACTATTATTTTGTTACTTTTTTTCATGATGACGTTTTTGAAAGATTCCTTTCTTTGTGATTTGTTTGAAAGATTGATTCAACGGTTTATCTTAAGAATTAATTATATGTTAACTCGTTTATGAATGTTATGGGAAAGCGCGAGTTTATAATTCAATTAAAATGTTATTGTAAATACAGATTTAGCAAAACTTATTCATTTAATTAGTTTTCATTTTCACCCGTTGAAATAAATAGTCGTTTAACTTGTTATATTTCATGAATACACTTATTCTAATGTTCTAGTTGGAAATAAAGCGAAAAATAAAACTGTCAAAACAAACAAAATTTAAGAAATTAAACTTTTCATTGAAAACCAAAGTGATATTCTGCATCCTTAGAGAGAGTCACGAGCGTACGGTTGCACGAGACTAGCGCAATCTAATTCGTGACATAGAAAATCGTGAACTCGCTTTGCCAACAGAACTTTAATATGTTAATACAATTTACAGAGTGTCTTATTTCACGTAAATGATATACTCTATTACAAAAAACACTTAGTTCAACTAAGAAGGAGAAAAAAAACACTTCTACTCTTGTTAATAACGGAAAAACGAGACAGCGATTATAATACGTCAAAACAAACAAATAAAATAATAAAGCACCGAAATATGTCTACCTTATATTCAAAGGACGAAGTTATGGAAGTTATGGTTTAACACAGACTGTTAAGAAACTAAGGGATCTAAAATAATCTCGATATTATCTTAAGGAATAAGAAACCATATCCACCAAACATGAATACCACTGCAACCGAAATAAACATAGGTCATATTAGAATTGAAGTGAGCACGAATCACAATACTACTGAAATAAACATGAATCATGTTACAACCGGAATAAATATTTATGACATTGTAACTGAAATTAACATCAAACATGCTACAACCGAAATGAACATGAATCATATTAGAATCAAATTAAACAGGTATAACAATACAACCAAAATGAACATGAATCATATTAGAATCAGATTAAACAGGTATAACAATACAACCAAAATAAACATGAAACACATTACAAAAAAATATTAAGTTAGGACCCAAAATTTATTTCCACCCCAATATAAAAAAGGAATAAATCAATTTTCGCAAAAACGTTTTTAGCTACTTCTTAGTTTAGTATTGTTTTAATTTTTGTTCCCTTTGTCTACATGTCACTTTTCCTTTCGTTTATATTCGGTTAATTTAATATTTTATTAACTTAACTAGTTTACGGTACGGTATACTTGTAATGATTATATATATAGTGTACACCATAATTTATTATGGTCCAATTATATTTCTTCAGGGAGTTCAGTTTAAGTCATTAAACAGTCCATTTGAAATATTTTACGTTCGCCGTAACTGACTATTTTTTAACTGAAACATGCAGAACAATGCTTATAAAGTTAAAATTACATCGTTTCAACGGGTTATTTTAATTTTTAATTTTCTCTGGACAATAAAAAACGAAAGGATTTTGGCTCCTAACAAGGCCTTTAAGAAGCGAATCAGGATGCGATAACAAAAGAATGGAATATCACATAAAGATAAAGAGCCCATTAGGACGTTACCATTAACACATGCTCCAAAGAGGTTGGTAGGTAAATTTTTGAAGTCTAAATGGTATAGGGAGATATCATGATGAGATTCCACAAAAACGAGTTTTAAAGAACGGGTATAGAGACGAAATGAAAGTGTCTTTTCTTGTTAAAATGCATTATCTTTTCCACATAAATTTTTATCACTTAGTTGCCTTTGTTTCCGTTAGACGTCGCATTGCTATTGAGGTACAGTAATTCGCCATTTTGCGCTTAAAGTGGCAACAGCCAAAAGTGTTTTGGTCACATATTATCAGTTTCGTAGAAAGTGTATGACATCACAAATATTTTTTGCAGATGTAATTGTGAATGAAATAGTTATTGAAGGCTATACAAGATATATTCTAAAATATTATAACAATGTACCGAGAATTAATGAATTAAGAATGAAGTGACGACAGAAAATAATACCACTTTGTGTGTACGATTTTGGTAACAATGTAGTCTGAGCTAACCAGTTGAGAACGAAATGGTAAATCTATCAGCAATCTTATTGTGATGATTTCTAATATATACTTATAGTTTGTTTGTTTGTTGCTATCACACAAAGAATAACTTTAACAGCAAAAAATGCAGAATCAAACAAGTTTTCTCTAGGTCTTACACAGCGGCCCTTTGTTAAAAATATGTAAATTAAACGTCGTGAAAAAAAATTTTGAATTTCGCGCAAAGCTATTCAAGGGCTATCTGCGCTAGCCGTCTCTAATTTAGCAGTGTAAGACTAGAGGGAAGGTAGCTAGTCATCACCACCCACCGCCAACTCTTGGGCTACTCTCTTACCAACGAATACTGGGATTGCCGTAACATTACGACGCCCCCACGGCTGAAAGAGCAAGCATGTTTGGTGTGACAGAGATCCGTACTCGCGACCCTAAGATTACGAGTCGAGTGCCTTCACCATCTGGCCATGACGGGCCAACTCAATACGTAATATTCATGTAAATTAAGTATAATAAATAATTATTTATATTTATGTGAAAAAAGATATTACCATATTTAAAATTTTCGTGTCTGGTCGTAATTAAATTTTCAGTCAGATAAAAGTAGTTCACGTGTTAGCTGCGGGTCCTGTTGGCTAATTACCTTCCTTACAATAGAAAACACCAAATACAGCAAATAGAATTTAATCTCTTTGTGAAGTTCGAAGGTGCTGATGTGTATATTAAAACAACAACAACGAAAGATTAAGAAATGAAACTAGAGAAATATTTATTTGCAAATTACTTTCTAAGTGCATTCCTCGGATTCGAATTTAGGTACACTGGCCAAGTATCATCATCCACGAGGTCAATCAAAACACTACTTCTTCGTGTTTGTTTTCTCTAAACTATATTTCCAGATAAACGATTAAAAATATAATAAATTATTTCTAATAAAACTAAATCTTTCCATCGAATAAGTTTCGTTTCTATTCGCATATGTATTCTCTCTGTTTCTGTGAACTTACAATGGTAAAAATTATGCACCACACTTACTGATTTACAAATAAGTTAAACAGATGAAAAAAAAAAATTCCTTTTCCTTATTGGTTAGAATATCTGGAATATTTCACCGTATAATACTTCATTTTAATGTGTCGTTTATTATTAAACGTCCGCAGCTGAAGACAGCGGTAAGTCTTCAAATTTACAAGTCTAAAATCAAGGGTTTGATTCCCCTTGGTAAACTCAGCAGATAGTTCGATGTGGCTTTGCTATAAGAAAAACACACACACTCATTAATAAATAGTTTGTTCGCACGTGAATGCCACTCAAACAATTACCAAGACAATACTTAGTACGTTCTGTAATTCCTTATTATGTTGTTCAAAACTATTGTTAATGTAATTTTTTCCCTTATTTGGAATAGAATTGTTTGATGTTTTGAAAGACAGTTTAAGAAAAAGTGATTTCTGGGAGTATTTGAAACTGACAATAAACCGTACTTGGAATACCTTAATAAAACTGCACGTCCAGTCACGCAACAACGATTATGATTATATTTCTTTTTTTTTCTCGAACTCTCTGTCTGACTTCTGATATTCAATCTCGAAACTGATTTACAAGGGGTTTTCGGTGGTTCCCCTCTAAGTATTCTTTCTTTGTCTTCGAACTTCGTCTTTCATTTATTATTTTTTTTTAAAAAGTGTCTCATTCGTTACTTTTCGTCAGAACTTCAGTCCTTCCACGCATCAACTAATGATGTAGTCTGAAAATTCAGGACTTGCCTTACGAAAAAACTTTAACAGCTAGCTATGGTTGTAAACGTCAGTAACTCAACATGGGTATAAGGTCAGCGAGTTAATAGTTTGGATGGACTATGCAGCTTGGGTTACGAGTCTGTGAAAACTACGTACTAGCCTCGAGCTCAGACCTAGTATAATAAAGTCCAGCAAATGTCGAAGTATGACGATCACATATGACACACGAATTACGTGATATTCATAAGTTGGCTGGACGTTAAATTTTGTTAGCTGATTTTGTTTTGTTTTTCACTTGTTTTGGGATTTTCGGGTAAAGCGAAATAAAGAACCATTCTACGCATAGCTGTCCCTAATTTTGAATTTTTTTTTTCACTTCTTCTGGGGGCCCGGCATGGTCAAGCGTGTTAAAGCGTGCGACTCGTAATCTGAGGGGCGCGGGTTCGAATCTCTGTCGAGCCAAACATGCTCGCCCTTTCAGTCGTGGGGGCGTTATAATATTTCGGTCAATCCCATTATTCGTTGGTAAAAGAGTAGCCCAAGACTTGGCGGTGGGTGGTAATGACCAGCTGCTTTCCCTTTAGTCTTACACTGCTAAATTAGCGACAGCTAGCACAGATAGCCCTCAAGGAGCTTTGTGCGAAATTCACAAAAAGACAAACAAACGCTTGTTTTGGGATTTCCATGTAAAGCGAAATGAAGAGCCATTCTACGCATAGCTGTCCCAAATTTTGAACTGGTAGACTGTAGAGAAAGCATGTAGTTAACAGCACTCACTCTTAAGTTGCTATTGTCTAACCAAATAGTTGGACTTGACCATCGCTCTCATTGAGCACAGAAATGCAGTGCACGCTTTCCTGCTATCACAGTGCTTGTACTGGTACACTGACCATTAGGCCGCTCCCAGCCCATTGTGAGTCGAACAATGAATGAAGCGGAAACAGACTCATATTACAACTACTGGAAGGGGTAAAAAACTGTCGAAATATCAGAGAGTTTCGCATCTGTAAAAGTAAAGATTCTTGAAATATCAATCGAACGTTGCCAACTGGAAAACAAAAGGAGATACATAGTCGATGGCTTAAGAGAAATTTAAATTCGAGAAATAGTTCTTATATTTGTTAAAATACGTATGTGACAATGGTGGGTTTAAATTTCTATTCATTTATTTTTAATTATCAAATCTTTTTTTTATATTACATTTTGTAGGCGACGCTCTTCTGAAAAGTACTGATGTTTTCAGCATAAATGTCTTCTGACTGCAAAACTTCGCAATGGGCTATTTGTGTTCTGTTAACCGCGGAGAATTAAACCCCGTATTCCAACGTTAGCTTTTTAAGTTCATAAATTTTCTGGGGAGTCGGTAATAAACAACAATGAAACCGTTTAACACATGTTACTCTCTTGATAATTAACATTTTAACGCCTAGAAGATTACGAACTCTTAAAGCTAATGCAAATGTTAAAAATGACATTAAACTCTGATCATTTTGCCACGTTTGCAGAGCAAATTTTGTTGTTTTTTTTTTGTGCCATTATAATAAATTCTTTCACGCGTGCCATCTAACGAGAAAAGCTGTTATCAACATAAGTTTTAGTGTAAAGTCTTTATGTTAATAGACCAAAACTAGTCGTAAGTCAGTCTGGTGACAACGTTTTTACATAATTAATTATCCAGTTTATCTTTGAACACGGCATAATGTGCTGCGTGATTGACAGACACACAGCCCTTCATTAAAATGTAAACAGTTCAGTCCGAAGCGCCCCCTGCATATTGTTAATAATAAATAAAATTGGCAATGATACGGATACTCTCGACAACACAGTACAGACAGAAAGGGAATTCCCCTATTTCTGTTTTAATGACCTTTATAGACAGTACATTTTACTGGTTGTCTGAAAGGGTCATCGTTCAGTTTATGTCATAAAAAAATGGAAACAGAAATATTTGATAAGACTGCAAATTAACGCTTCATTAAAACAACTATAACCACAGAGACTGACACACAACGTGCGGAACTAATAGTCCTTCTGTCATGAAGATTAAATCAGTTGATCAATATGGCCAACTAGAATAATAAATTAAACAGTAAAGTTCAACAACTCTATCCCATGTTCAGGGATAGACTACCATTGAACAATTCCTGCTAATAAATGGCAAATAAGATATTATTATGTATCCGAGAGTCACGGGTTCGAATCCTCGTCATACAAAATATGCTCGCCCTTTCAGCCGTGAGGGCGTTATTATGTGACGGTCAATACCACTATTCATTGATAAAAGAGTAGCCCAAGAGTTGACGGTGGGTAGTGATGATTAGCTGCCTTCCCTCTAGTCTTACACTGCTATATTAGGGACGGCTAGCACAGATAGCCCTCGAGTAGCTTTGTACAAAAATTAAAACAAACAAACAATTATTACGTATACATCTCCTATCGTCTTCTAGACTTGACCTAGTGTACTCAGTACATACCCGAGTATGGTTGGTTATATGAAACGACAATGTGACGTCAGAGAACAGACGATCCGTCAGTCTCTCAAAAGAACATCATCACTGATTCGTACTGAAACATAGCCCCGAAAAAGAAAAACGGTAGACAATAAAGAACTGTTATAAAAAATTAGAAAACAATTTTACTGCAAAATTTTACTTAAGTAGCCTTGGTCTAAATATAATTTGGATATGCCTTTAAGCCTAAAGCAATAAACATCTCCATAGATTGAAATAAAAATTTAAAACACAATTTTTTTTCATGATTGTTTATTCAGCTTGCAATAGATGAAGTGTTATAAAAATATATTTAAGTGCATTACAGCAATATCTTCAAGGACGAAAGAAAAAAATAAATTTTGAAACCTTAGACCTCAGTCGCTCAAAGCATCTCTGAAGATTACAGAAACCGGTTCAGTTTTCATGTGAGAAGAAAGAGCTATGAATCAGTAAAACCAGTTTTACTGAAATACCATGCTGTAGAAATCATGGTCACGTCATTTAATTACCATGAAGGCCGAGTGTGGCCCAACAGTCATCGTGCCGGAGTGTTGATTTAAAGTTCAATAGTTAGTGCTCAGCACCAAAACGAAAGAGCGCTCCACATTTTGGGACTGTTGGTGCATTACAAAAGTGACGATCAAATCACTCTCGGGTCTGACAAGACTATCCCATGAAGTAGCGATGTGGGTTGGTGCCCAGATGCCATTCCTCTAGCTTAGAGAGGGCTAACGCAGAAATCCCTCGTGTAGCTCTATGCGAAATTTAACAGATGCTAATATTAACAGAAATGGGTTAGTTAATAACTGTGATGCTTATAGGATATTTCTCGAAGGTTGTAGAAATCTCGCCAGTCATGGTACTCATGAAACATCTGTACCATATCACGTAGTTCTCTCATCACATGGGGTTACATTAACCAATGGTACTCGTGAAACATCTGTACCATATCACGTAGTCCTCTCATCATATGGGGTTACACTAACCAATGGTATTGTGAAACATCTCTACCATATCACGTAGTCCTCTCATCATATGGGGTTACACTAACCAATGGTACTCGTGAAACTTCTGTAGCGCCTACACATATTAACCAATATTACGTGTTATCATTTATTTCAGACGAGTCTCCGCCTTATTATGTTACGTACGTAACGTATTACTATTTAAAATAAAAGGAAACTTGAATTTGAACTTAGAAGTTAATTGCATGTCGGTGTGTATCAAATTTATATTTCTCAACAAGATTAATACACACAATTTTCTTTCGTAACACAAATAGATTTTGATATACAAATAACAATAAAAGTTATAATAACGGTTATTACTAATAATTATCACAAATGATGGTTTAAATACAACAGTTGTACAAACAATACTGAGTCATATCTGTTCTGGAACTTAATATTTTATCGAGCTTCTCAGTGGCTTAGCGGTATGCCTGTAGATTTACAACGCTAAAAATCGGGTTTCGATACCCATGGTGGGCAGAGCACAGATAGCCAGGTCCACGTAGCGTAAATTACTTTTATCTTGATACACAGATACACTTCTCTCGATGGGAATGCGAGTTAGTATATTCTTGTTTAGTCTCACATCCTTACAAGCTGACTTTTATTGGCTAAGATACTCAGTGTGCTCGTAGAAATAATAACATTCTGTAATCTTCCAATCAATAGACGTTAATCACAATTATAGCTTTCGAGGCCTCAAGCGCACTGACTGTAGCTGTCTAATAATAATAATATTCTTCTTCTGTCTTTCGCTAGCTTCTTTCTATACAAATCATACGAGTTTCTCGGAATTTCAACAATGTTCGAAAACGCGCTGGCGTTTTCTCAAAACAAATATTATTGATTCTTACTCTCAAGAATGCTCTACAAATTTCGAGAAAGGCAGAACTTGCGTAATAAACATCCAACTATGTACGTCACATGTGAAAACAAAAACTATACTGTAAGAAGCGTAGATATTAAACTGTTTGTTTGTTTTTGAATTTCGCATAAAGATATTCGAGGGCTATCTGTGCTAGCCGTCCCTAATTTAGCAGTGTAAGACTAGAGGGAAGGCAGCTAGTCAGCACCACCCACCGCCAACTCTTGGGTTACTCTTTTACCAATGAATAGTGGGATTGACCGTCACATTATAACGCCCCCACGGCTGGGAGGGCGAGCATATTTGGCGCGACGGGATGCGAACCCGTGATCCTCAGATTACGAGTCGCACGCCTTAACACGCTTAGCCATGCTGGGCCTGATATTAAACTAAACGTATAACAGTAAGTCTGTCATATCCATTTTGTCGTGTTGCACAAACCGTGGTCCTCGTGAAACATCTGCACCTCTTTCATGCTTTGGAAGAGTTCATGCTGTTCATATTGTATGCAGGTAGAGTATCATGCTTTGGAAGAGTTCATACTGTTCATATTGTATGCAGGTAGAGTACCATGGCTTGGAAGAGTTCATGCTGTTCATATTGTATGCAGGTAGAGTATCATGCTTTGGAAGAGTTCATACTGTTCATATTGTATGCAGGTAGAGTACCATGGCTTGGAAGAGTTCATGCTGTTCATATTGTATGCAGGTAGAGTATCATGCTTTGGAAGAGTTCATACTGTTCATATTGTATGCAGGTAGAGTGTCATGGCTTGGAAGAGTTCATGCTGTTCATAGTGTATGCAGGTAGAGTATCATGCTTTGGAAGAGTTTATACTGTTCATATTGTATGCAGGTAGAGTATCATGCTTTGGAAGAGTTCATGCTGTTCATATTGTATGCAGGTAGAGTGTCATGCTGTGGAAGAGTTCATGCTGTTCATATTGTATGCAGGTAGAGTATCACGGCTTGGAAGAGTTCATGCTGTTCATATTGTATGCAGGTAGAGTATCATGGCTTGGAAGAGTTCATGCTGTTCATATTGTATGCAGGTAGAGTATCATGGCTTGGAAGAGTTCATGCTGTTCATATTGTATGCAGGTAGAGTATCATGGCTTGGAAGAGTTCATGCTGTTCATATTGTATGCAGGTAGAGTATCATGGCTTGGAAGAGTTCATACTGTTCATATTGTATGCAGGTAGAGTGTCATGCTGTGGAAGAGTTCATGCTGTTCATATTGTATGCAGGTAGAGTATCATGGCTTGGAAGAGTTCATGCTGTTCATATTGTATGCAGGTAGAGTATCATGGCTTGGAAGAGTTCATGCTGTTCATATTGTATGCAGGTAGAGTATCATGGCTTGGAAGAGTTCATACTGTTCATATTGTATGCAGGTAGAGTATCATGGCTTGGAAGAGTTCATACTGTTCATATTGTATGCAGGTAGAGTATCATGCTTTGGAAGAGTTTATACTGTTCATATTGTATGCAGGTAGAGTATCATGCTTTGGAAGAGTTCATGCTGTTCATATTGTATGCAGGTAGAGTGTCATGCTGTGGAAGAGTTCATGCTGTTCATATTGTATGCAGGTAGAGTATCATGGCTTGGAAGAGTTCATGCTGTTCATATTGTATGCAGGTAGAGTATCATGGCTTGGAAGAGTTCATGCTGTTCATATTGTATGCAGGTAGAGTATCATGGCTTGGAAGAGTTCATACTGTTCATATTGTATGCAGGTAAAGTATCATGCTTTGGAAGAGTTCATGCTGTTCATATTGTATGCAGGTAGAGTGTCATGCTGTGGAAGAGTTCATGCTGTTCATATTGTATGCAGGTAGAATGTCATGGCTTGGAAGAGTTCATGCTGTTCATATTGTATGCAGGTAGAGTATCATGCTTTGGAAGAGTTCATACTGTTCATATTGTATGCAGGTAGAGTATCATGCTTTGGAAGAGTTCATACTGTTCATATTGTATGCAGGTAGAGTATCATGCTTTGGAAGAGTTCATACTGTTCATATTGTATGCAGGTAGAGTGTCATGGCTTGGAAGAGTTCATGCTGTTCATATTGTATGCAGGTAGAGTATCATGCTTTTGAAGAGTTCATACTGTTCATATTGTATGCAGGTAGAGTATCATGGCTTGGAAGAGTTCATACTGTTCATATTGTATGCAGGTAGAGTGTCATGGCTTGGAAGAGTTCATGCTGTTCATATTGTATGCAGGTAGAGTATCATGCTTTGGAAGAGTTCATACTGTTCATATTGTATGCAGGTAGAGTATCATGCTTTGGAAGAGTTCATGCTGTTCATATTGTATGCAGGTAGAGTGTCATGGCTTGGAAGAGTTCATGCTGTTCATATTGTATGCAGGTAGAGTGTCATGCTGTGGAAGAGTTCATGCTGTTCATATTGTATGCAGGTAGAGTATCATGGCTTGGAAGAGTTCATGCTATTCATATTGTATGCAGGTAGAGTATCATGGCTTGGAAGAGTTCATGCTGTTCATATTGTATGCAGGTAGAGTATCATGGCTTGGAAGAGTTCATGCTGTTCATATTGTATGCAGGTAGAGTATCATGCTTTGGAAGAGTTCATACTGTTCATATTGTATGCAGGTAGAGTAGTATGCTTTGGAAGAGTTCATACTGTTCATATTGTATGCAGGTAGAGTGTCATGGCTTGGAAGAGTTCATGCTGTTCATATTGTATGCAGGTAGAGTATCATGCTTTGGAAGAGTTCATACTGTTCATATTGTATGCAGGTAGAGTATCATGCTTTGGAAGAGTTCATACTGTTCATATTGTATGCAGGTAGAGTATCATGCTTTGGAAGAGTTCATACTGTTCATATTGTATGCAGGTAGAGTGTCATGGCTTGGAAGAGTTCATGCTGTTCATATTGTATGCAGGTAGAGTATCATGCTTTGGAAGAGTTCATACTGTTCATATTGTATGCAGGTAGAGTATCATTCTTTGGAAGAGTTCATACTGTTCATATTGTATGCAGGTAGAGTATCATGCTTTGGAAGAGTTCATGCTGTTCATATTGTATGCAGGTAGAGTGTCATGCTGTGGAAGAGTTCATGCTGTTCATATTGTATGCAGGTAGAGTATCATGGCTTGGAAGAGTTCATGCTGTTCATATTGTATGCAGGTAGAGTATCATGGCTTGGAAGAGTTCATGCTGTTCATATTGTATGCAGGTAGAGTATCATGGCTTGGAAGAGTTCATGCTGTTCATATTGTATGCAGGTAGAGTATCATGGCTTGGAAGAGTTCATGCTGTTCATATTGTATGCAGGTAGAGTATCATGGCTTGGAAGAGTTCATACTGTTCATATTGTATGCAGGTAGAGTGTCATGCTGTGGAAGAGTTCATGCTGTTCATATTGTATGCAGGTAGAGTATCATGGCTTGGAAGAGTTCATGCTGTTCATATTGTATGCAGGTAGAGTATCATGGCTTGGAAGAGTTCATGCTGTTCATATTGTATGCAGGTAGAGTATCATGGCTTGGAAGAGTTCATACTGTTCATATTGTATGCAGGTAGAGTATCATGGCTTGGAAGAGTTCATACTGTTCATATTGTATGCAGGTAGAGTATCATGCTTTGGAAGAGTTTATACTGTTCATATTGTATGCAGGTAGAGTATCATGCTTTGGAAGAGTTCATGCTGTTCATATTGTATGCAGGTAGAGTGTCATGCTGTGGAAGAGTTCATGCTGTTCATATTGTATGCAGGTAGAGTATCATGGCTTGGAAGAGTTCATGCTGTTCATATTGTATGCAGGTAGAGTATCATGGCTTGGAAGAGTTCATACTGTTCATATTGTATGCAGGTAGAGTGTCATGCTGTGGAAGAGTTCATGCTGTTCATATTGTATGCAGGTAGAGTATCATGGCTTGGAAGAGTTCATGCTGTTCATATTGTATGCAGGTAGAGTATCATGGCTTGGAAGAGTTCATGCTGTTCATATTGTATGCAGGTAGAGTATCATGGCTTGGAAGAGTTCATACTGTTCATATTGTATGCAGGTAGAGTATCATGGCTTGGAAGAGTTCATACTGTTCATATTGTATGCAGGTAGAGTATCATGCTTTGGAAGAGTTTATACTGTTCATATTGTATGCAGGTAGAGTATCATGCTTTGGAAGAGTTCATGCTGTTCATATTGTATGCAGGTAGAGTGTCATGCTGTGGAAGAGTTCATGCTGTTCATATTGTATGCAGGTAGAGTATCATGGCTTGGAAGAGTTCATGCTGTTCATATTGTATGCAGGTAGAGTATCATGGCTTGGAAGAGTTCATGCTGTTCATATTGTATGCAGGTAGAGTATCATGGCTTGGAAGAGTTCATACTGTTCATATTGTATGCAGGTAAAGTATCATGCTTTGGAAGAGTTCATGCTGTTCATATTGTATGCAGGTAGAGTGTCATGCTGTGGAAGAGTTCATGCTGTTCATATTGTATGCAGGTAGAATGTCATGGCTTGGAAGAGTTCATGCTGTTCATATTGTATGCAGGTAGAGTATCATGCTTTGGAAGAGTTCATACTGTTCATATTGTATGCAGGTAGAGTATCATGCTTTGGAAGAGTTCATATTGTTCATATTGTATGCAGGTAGAGTATCATGCTTTGGAAGAGTTCATACTGTTCATATTGTATGCAGGTAGAGTGTCATGGCTTGGAAGAGTTCATGCTGTTCATATTGTATGCAGGTAGAGTATCATGCTTTTGAAGAGTTCATACTGTTCATATTGTATGCAGGTAGAGTATCATGGCTTGGAAGAGTTCATACTGTTCATATTGTATGCAGGTAGAGTGTCATGGCTTGGAAGAGTTCATGCTGTTCATATTGTATGCAGGTAGAGTATCATGCTTTGGAAGAGTTCATACTGTTCATATTGTATGCAGGTAGAGTATCATGCTTTGGAAGAGTTCATGCTGTTCATATTGTATGCAGGTAGAGTGTCATGGCTTGGAAGAGTTCATGCTGTTCATATTGTATGCAGGTAGAGTGTCATGCTGTGGAAGAGTTCATGCTGTTCATATTGTATGCAGGTAGAGTATCATGGCTTGGAAGAGTTCATGCTATTCATATTGTATGCAGGTAGAGTATCATGGCTTGGAAGAGTTCATGCTGTTCATATTGTATGCAGGTAGAGTATCATGGCTTGGAAGAGTTCATGCTGTTCATATTGTATGCAGGTAGAGTATCATGCTTTGGAAGAGTTCATACTGTTCATATTGTATGCAGGTAGAGTAGTATGCTTTGGAAGAGTTCATACTGTTCATATTGTATGCAGGTAGAGTGTCATGGCTTGGAAGAGTTCATGCTGTTCATATTGTATGCAGGTAGAGTATCATGCTTTGGAAGAGTTCATACTGTTCATATTGTATGCAGGTAGAGTATCATGCTTTGGAAGAGTTCATACTGTTCATATTGTATGCAGGTAGAGTATCATGCTTTGGAAGAGTTCATACTGTTCATATTGTATGCAGGTAGAGTGTCATGGCTTGGAAGAGTTCATGCTGTTCATATTGTATGCAGGTAGAGTATCATGCTTTGGAAGAGTTCATACTGTTCATATTGTATGCAGGTAGAGTATCATTCTTTGGAAGAGTTCATACTGTTCATATTGTATGCAGGTAGAGTATCATGCTTTGGAAGAGTTCATGCTGTTCATATTGTATGCAGGTAGAGTGTCATGCTGTGGAAGAGTTCATGCTGTTCATATTGTATGCAGGTAGAGTATCATGGCTTGGAAGAGTTCATGCTGTTCATATTGTATGCAGGTAGAGTATCATGGCTTGGAAGAGTTCATGCTGTTCATATTGTATGCAGGTAGAGTATCATGGCTTGGAAGAGTTCATGCTGTTCATATTGTATGCAGGTAGAGTATCATGGCTTGGAAGAGTTCATGCTGTTCATATTGTATGCATGTAGAGTATCATGGCTTGGAAGAGTTCATACTGTTCATATTGTATGCAGGTAGAGTGTCATGCTGTGGAAGAGTTCATGCTGTTCATATTGTATGCAGGTAGAGTATCATGGCTTGGAAGAGTTCATGCTGTTCATATTGTATGCAGGTAGAGTATCATGGCTTGGAAGAGTTCATGCTGTTCATATTGTATGCAGGTAGAGTATCATGGCTTGGAAGAGTTCATACTGTTCATATTGTATGCAGGTAGAGTATCATGGCTTGGAAGAGTTCATACTGTTCATATTGTATGCAGGTAGAGTATCATGCTTTGGAAGAGTTTATACTGTTCATATTGTATGCAGGTAGAGTATCATGCTTTGGAAGAGTTCATGCTGTTCATATTGTATGCAGGTAGAGTGTCATGCTGTGGAAGAGTTCATGCTGTTCATATTGTATGCAGGTAGAGTATCATGGCTTGGAAGAGTTCATGCTGTTCATATTGTATGCAGGTAGAGTATCATGGCTTGGAAGAGTTCATGCTGTTCATATTGTATGCAGGTAGAGTATCATGGCTTGGAAGAGTTCATACTGTTCATATTGTATGCAGGTAAAGTATCATGCTTTGGAAGAGTTCATGCTGTTCATATTGTATGCAGGTAGAGTGTCATGCTGTGGAAGAGTTCATGCTGTTCATATTGTATGCAGGTAGAATGTCATGGCTTGGAAGAGTTCATGCTGTTCATATTGTATGCAGGTAGAGTATCATGCTTTGGAAGAGTTCATACTGTTCATATTGTATGCAGGTAGAGTATCATGCTTTGGAAGAGTTCATACTGTTCATATTGTATGCAGGTAGAGTATCATGCTTTGGAAGAGTTCATACTGTTCATATTGTATGCAGGTAGAGTGTCATGGCTTGGAAGAGTTCATGCTGTTCATATTGTATGCAGGTAGAGTATCATGCTTTTGAAGAGTTCATACTGTTCATATTGTATGCAGGTAGAGTATCATGGCTTGGAAGAGTTCATACTGTTCATATTGTATGCAGGTAGAGTGTCATGGCTTGGAAGAGTTCATGCTGTTCATATTGTATGCAGGTAGAGTATCATGCTTTGGAAGAGTTCATACTGTTCATATTGTATGCAGGTAGAGTATCATGCTTTGGAAGAGTTCATGCTGTTCATATTGTATGCAGGTAGAGTGTCATGGCTTGGAAGAGTTCATGCTGTTCATATTGTATGCAGGTAGAGTGTCATGCTGTGGAAGAGTTCATGCTGTTCATATTGTATGCAGGTAGAGTATCATGGCTTGGAAGAGTTCATGCTATTCATATTGTATGCAGGTAGAGTATCATGGCTTGGAAGAGTTCATGCTGTTCATATTGTATGCAGGTAGAGTATCATGGCTTGGAAGAGTTCATGCTGTTCATATTGTATGCAGGTAGAGTATCATGCTTTGGAAGAGTTCATACTGTTCATATTGTATGCAGGTAGAGTAGTATGCTTTGGAAGAGTTCATACTGTTCATATTGTATGCAGGTAGAGTGTCATGGCTTGGAAGAGTTCATGCTGTTCATATTGTATGCAGGTAGAGTATCATGCTTTGGAAGAGTTCATACTGTTCATATTGTATGCAGGTAGAGTATCATGCTTTGGAAGAGTTCATACTGTTCATATTGTATGCAGGTAGAGTATCATGCTTTGGAAGAGTTCATACTGTTCATATTGTATGCAGGTAGAGTGTCATGGCTTGGAAGAGTTCATGCTGTTCATATTGTATGCAGGTAGAGTATCATGCTTTGGAAGAGTTCATACTGTTCATATTGTATGCAGGTAGAGTATCATTCTTTGGAAGAGTTCATACTGTTCATATTGTATGCAGGTAGAGTGTCATGGCTTGGAAGAGTTCATGCTGTTCATATTGTATGCAGGTAGAGTATCATGCTTTGGAAGAGTTCATACTGTTCATATAGTATGCAGGTAGAGTATCATGCTTTGGAAGAGTTCATGCTGTTCATATTGTATGCAGGTAGAGTGTCATGCTGTGGAAGAGTTCATACTGTTCATATTGTATGCAGGTAGAGTATCATGGCTTGGAAGAGTTCATGCTGTTCATATTGTATGCAGGTAGAGTATCATGGCTTGGAAGAGTTCATGCTGTTCATATTGTATGCAGGTAGAGTATCATGCTTTGGAAGAGTTCATACTGTTCATATTGTATGCAGGTAGAGTATCATGGCTTGGAAGAGTTCATGCTGTTCATATTGTATGCAGGTAGAGTGTCATGCTGTGGAAGAGTTCATGCTGTTCATATTGTATGCAGGTAGAGTGTCATGGCTTGGAAGAGTTCATGCTGTTCATATTGTATGCAGGTAGAGTATCATGCTTTGGAAGAGTTCATACTGTTCATATTGTATGCAGGTAGAGTATCATGCTTTGGAAGAGTTCATACTGTTCATATTGTATGCAGGTAGAGTATCATGCTTTGGAAGAGTTCATACTGTTCATATTGTATGCAGGTAGAGTGTCATGGCTTGGAAGAGTTCCTGCTGTTCATATTGTATGCAGGTAGAGTATCATGCTTTGGAAGAGTTCATACTGTTCATATTGTATGCAGGTAGAGTATCATTCTTTGGAAGAGTTCATACTGTTCATATTGTATGCAGGTAGAGTGTCATGGCTTGGAAGAGTTCATGCTGTTCATATTGTATGCAGGTAGAGTATCATGGCTTGGAAGAGTTCATGCTGTTCATATTGTATGCAGGTAGAGTATCATGGCTTGGAAGAGTTTGTGCTGTTCATATTGTATGCAGGTAGAGTGTCATGCTGTGGAAGAGTTCATACTGTTCATATTGTATGCAGGTAGAGTATCATGGCTTGGAAGAGTTCATGCTGTTCATATTGTATGCAGGTAGAGTATCATGGCTTGGAAGAGTTCATGCTGTTCATATTGTATGCAGGTAGAGTATCATGCTTTGGAAGAGTTCATACTGTTCATATTGTATGCAGGTAGAGTAGTATGTTTTGGAAGAGTTCATACTGTTCATATTGTATGCAGGTAGAGTATCATGGCTTGGAAGAGTTCATACTGTTCATATTGTATGCAGGTAGAGTGTCATGGCTTGGAAGAGTTCATGCTGTTCATATTGTATGCAGGTAGAGTATCATGCTTTGGAAGAGTTCATACTGTTCATATTGTATGCAGGTAGAGTATCATTCTTTGGAAGAGTTCATACTGTTCATATTGTATGCAGGTAGAGTGTCATGGCTTGGAAGAGTTCATGCTGTTCATATTGTATGCAGGTAGAGTATCATGCTTTGGAAGAGTTCATACTGTTCATATAGTATGCAGGTAGAGTATCATGCTTTGGAAGAGTTCATGCTGTTCATATTGTATGCAGGTAGAGTGTCATGCTGTGGAAGAGTTCATACTGTTCATATTGTATGCAGGTAGAGTATCATGGCTTGGAAGAGTTCATGCTGTTCATATTGTATGCAGGTAGAGGATCATGGCTTGGAAGAGTTCATGCTGTTCATATTGTATGCAGGTAGAGTATCAACTGATTTTTAACCAAGGCTTGTAGAGGGAATGTTCATGCAAGCCTTACGTTGAGTATTAGTGTCATGAGTACCTTTTCCAACTGTCAATACGACTTCATAGAACAGTATTTCAAGAAACACTTGGACTCACTAATCTCCTATTTATATATTCAATTAGCCATCATTTATGTTATCTACCATTAAAAATATTATTTATTGTAATACTTTGAAAAATAAGTTTATGTTGTGTTTGGACTAACCAGAAACCAAACGCCTTGAAAGTTCTTCCATATAATGGTTATTTAATAACAAATTAATCATACTTGTCTTTATTTAGTAATAATTTACTTTCATTTATACTCTGGGTTTACTTTTAAAACTATACATAGCTTTTGTTTAACCTTTTAGTGGATTTATTCTTAACACCACACTGAGTTTACTCTTAACTCTATCTGCAATAACCCATTATAAGATGAACATAAAACAAAAAGATATAGTATTAACATAATGGGAAGTAAGCCATATCCGACAAGAACAACAAATAAAAACCATTTTACATTACCCAACTGGTATTATATATCATGACATAGTCAGCAACCTAGGTTAGAGGTCATCAAAACCTTGACAAACCATCGTGGAAACATTCAAATAATTTAGTTGATTCAAGAAAATATGCACTTTTGTATAGTTCAAATACTTTATTTATTTAATTTTACGATTTTTAATATGTGACTCCATCTTTCGGTAGCAACACTTCTGTGTTATATCGATGACACCGAATAGAAATATACCACTGGTTTAAGGGTTCAAACAAGTTCTGGGAAACATTAATAAAGTATTTGCAATCAACGACCACGTTCAGTGCAACGTGTCGTTGTTACAATTTAACGCTAGGAAGGTTAAGACAGGCCTCAAGGTTTTCAAATCACACAAAAACCATGTTAAGAAACTTCGAGAGCATTCAGCCACACCTGAAAGGAAAAAAAATGGCTCGAGGAAGCGACTGGTTGACTTGAAACGTAACTGTCACGCCTCTAAACTGGAGCTTTGAATGCACAATGAGAACGAGCATATAGTATGTTTCAGTCATTCACAATGAGGGTTAACTCAACTGTTTGATTTTTCATGTGAATTGTCAAAACAAGAGTCGCCCACTCTTCACTCGAGTTTCTTATTTCAGTTCAGTTTCTCTATGTGGGTATTTGGGTATGGATCATCGATCCACTTGGATCAATGGTATTTGGGTATTTTGCCCTGGAGGGTCAGGTTCTCTTATGGATGTTATGTTGTTTGTTCGTTTTTGAATTTCGCGCGAAGCTACACAAGAGCTATCTGCGCTAGCCGTCCTTACTTTAGTGATATAAGACTAGAAAGAAGGCAACTAGTCAACATCATCGCCCACCGCTAACTCTTGGGCTACTCTTTTAACAACGAATAGTGAGATTGACAGTTACATTATAAAGCTCCCACGGCTATAAGGGCGAGCATGTTTGGTGCAACCGGAATTCGATCCCGCGATCCTCAGAGTACGAGTCGAGCGCACTAACTATGCTGGGCATCAGAGATTTTGAACAAATAATTAACATCACTCAAGTGGTGGGATTATTTGACCTTCCCCTGTACTTCACTGATTATAAATCTTGAAAGTGCTTTTTTTTATATTTGCATTTTCAATTACTGATGCCCCCCGCTAGCAAAGCGATTAGTCTACGGATTTACAACGCTAAAATCAGGGGTTCGATTCCTCTCGATGGGCTCAGCAGATAGCCCGATGTAGCTTTGCTATAAGAAAATACACACTCAATTATTAACAATTTCAGAGCCATTCAAATGGTTCTATTCTATTGAAATATTGTTTTATATTTTTGTCTCTCTATTTGTTGAATAGAACAAGCGATTAAAATAACTAAAGTTGTTTGAAAATAGTAGAACAAGGAGAAAATATGAAAATAAATTCCGAGTTGCAGTCAACAAGGGGCAGTGGCTTTACAAATGTATTACACAAACATTTTGGGGAAAAGAATGTTTACTTCAAATAAATAAATAATAATAATATATATGTGTTGCTATCCTTTCCACACATTTTCTTTATTATAATTATTATTCTATTTCAAATAGAATTTTTCATTTCATTAATCCTAGGATACTCAGTTTTTGGCCAAGGAATATTAGATCTACCAAAAACTGTTTTGTTTCTGGAGTAAATAAAACCATAATTACGAGGCACAAGGTCCAGCATGGCCAGGTAGGTTAAGGCGTTCGACTCATACTCTGAGGGTGGCGGGTTCAAATCCCTGTCACACCAAGACATGCTTGCCTTTTCAGCCGTGTGAGCATTATAATGTAACGTTCAATCCCACTATTCGCTAGTAAAATAGTAGCCCAAGAGTTGGCGATGGGTGGTGCTGACTAGCTGCCTTCCCTCTGGTCTTGCACTGGTAAATTAGTGACGGCTAGCGCAGATAGGATTACTAGTCGAGTGTCTTTACTACCTGGCCATGCCAGGCCAAAAGGAAAGGAAAAAGAAAGAACACAATTCGAAAAGCTAAATTGTCAGCTTTTACACTCGCAACAATTAAAGTTCACACAAGGGGGAAGAAGGGGGGATAATAAACCCCCTGTTTCGTAAAAATAGATAAATATTTTCCGTTGTGAAACGCTCTGATCTAAGAGCAAACTAACTTGTGAATATGTCGTTTTCTTCCCACATCAACTGGGCACTCCTTGTATTTATCAGTACACGTTTTGCTGAATATCTAGCCACTTAAAAATCTCCTCATCAAACCTTCATTCAGACCTTCCCTCCTTGTTTTAGAACGCAGAAGTGTCAGGTGACCTAGGCGCACCCGGTCAAGCGTGCCCCACCCCTCAGCTCAGCTGACTGTGTCATGTTAATAGACTGCTATCTTCTAGAGAGATAAATCTTCTGTTGTTTATTCATAAGGCATAATAACAAGCTCGTCCCCTTCTGAGGGAAGCAGTGCCAGAAAGATCAAGTGGGCCGTGGTGAAGGTTGGAGAAGGGATGAAGAACCAGAACGCGAATTTAGACCACGCCCAAAGCCTGACAAACAGGGCAGGAAAGAAATGAGCCTGACCTTTGAACTTAGCTTGGAAATCCCACAGAACGTGTTTACCATGTGCTGACAAAGGGACAGTCTGAATGGAGCCCACCTGCTTCAAGATTGTTACAGAAATTGCGCAAACACTGAAAACGGGAAGAAAGCGAAAAGTCAGAGGTCACCTGCAGCACAATAATCGTATTGACCATGTTTTGTTAACGAAACTACATCAATACTGGTATCACTGAATCCAAACCAACGAAACCTACAGTACTCTGTTCTTTCGCATTACGCCTTCTCCCGCTAGTACAACGGTATGTCTCCGAATTTACAAAGCTAAAATCAGGGGTTCGAGTCTCCTCGGTGTGCTCAGCAGATAGCTGTTAGAACAATGCTATAATATTTTGTTCAGGAATAATTAAACGAAACTAAAACACTGTGTTCTCTCAAACTAAATCAAAACTAAAACAGCATGTTCTGACGTATTAGAACAAAACTAGAATATTGTGTTCTGCCATACCAGAACTAAAGTGATGTGTCCTGATACGGTAAAACAAAACTCCCAGTTGTGTTTCCTAGTTCACCTGTACGGCGTTTAAACTAATGAGAAACAAAGTAAACGTCGATGCTTAACATGCAGAGATTCCGTCCTCATTAACGTTTTCATATTTTTAGCAGCAACTCAAGCTAAAATTTAATAAAAATTCCTGCCATCCTGGCTCTCATATGTCTGTCACATTTTGTATCTCCAGCGTGTGAATGGTGGTGGTCAGACTTTATGACATCCAAAGTACTTTTACCAGTACTGTTACACAAAATATATGGTGTGTGTGTTTTTTCTTAGAGCAAAGCTACATCGAGCTATCTGCTAAGCCCACCGAAGGGAATTGAACCGCTGATTTTAGAGTTGTAAACCCGTAGACTTACCGCTGTGCTAGGGGGGGGACTATGAGGTGGGAAATCAGTAAGAACAACACGAGTTATAATGGAAATTGTGTAAAAATCACAAACTTACAAGTGTATTGTTATTGTTTATTTCCTTCCTTTTAGGAAGATGTATTTTTTAACCATCTTGCCATTACATCCATTTTTTTAGTTTTTGGAGTTTCTCTTTGTCAGTCGTGTCAAATGTACAGCGACAAAAAAACAAAACACGAAGCTATTGTCACTTCCAATGGTCATGTACGTACACGTGTCAGTGTTTAAAGGGTTCTAGTTGTTATTCCTTCTACAATGAGGAGCTCGAGGGAACGTGATTGTAATATCACGACAAAATTAATCGAGTAGCATTTTTTAAGGGGCTCATTCTCTTAAACATTTTTAACACAACAACACAAAAAATAGTTTGTTAAAGAAATGATTCGAATATACCAATAACAATGCTTACCAGTAATAAAAAATATATATATATATCGCCCAAACATGCACAAAAAACAATGAATTCACATAAGTAATCACCTTCTGTTGACAAAGCCACTTATGAATTCGAAAAAAAAAACAATGAGATAACAATGCTTACCAGTAATAAAAAAATTATATATATATCGCCCAAACATGCACAAAAAACAATGAATTCACATAAGTAATCACCTTCTGTTGACAAAGCCACTTATGAATTCGAAAAAAAAAATAATGAACGTTTGTTCCGCCAGGTGACACCAATGAATGCTAAACTTGGTTAGATAATCCGCTTATGATAATCAGCTTAAAATACATTTGTGGTATATATCAATATAAAAACAAAATCAGTGTTTGATAATTAAGCGTTGTGTAGGGGTTCGCGATAAGCTTGAAAAAAAGGAAGTTTTATCATATTTCAGCTAGGTAGCGCTAATGATCATTCTTGTCAACAATGACATTTTTTAATCCTAGGATTTTTAAAGAACGATGATGTATATGTGAATTAATAAATAAATAGCTGCTCATGTATATAAAAAGTAATATCTTTTAAATTTATTAAAGCTTTATTAAAATTTGGCTAGGTGGCACTGTTGTTTATTCTCGTCAAAAGCTCTTTTTTTCAATTCTATGAATTTTTAAGAACCATGATATTTACACAAATTAATAAATAAATAACTACTGACGTGTATACAAAAACTTCCTTTGAAGTTATTCCCAGAAGCTAATTTTTCGTAACTATTAATCCAGAAATGATGACTTTAAAACACCTAATTAGGCATAACAGAATTAAACATTTCAGTTAGGACTTTAAAAATATAACTCTTCAAGGATTCATATTTCTTGTTCGTTTCATATTTTTCTTCATCTGTTTCAGTAGTTAAGAAAACACTGACGTGAAATTATTTCACATGTTTTGTTTTTTGTTTTAACATTTTAAACAAAAATGTGATTAAAATTTCCCAACCGAGGATCAAATATTTTAAACGAGTATCCCTACTGTTAGCGCTCTCAGGTAACGTTTGTTGATTTAGTTAATTTTGAACACCAGAAGCTGCTTTAACATTAAAGTTTTGAATACTTGTATACTTTTTTCGTTATTTTTATACACTGCAGTTTTAGAACACGTTTATTAATTAATAACACTATTTTATTCCTACACAAATAAAATATTTATTCAAAAATTGTATCTAAATGTTTCGAACTTGTACCGCTAGGTGGCACGCTTTTTTTCTCTCTCTCTCTCTCTTTTATACGTGGCCCGGCATGGCCAGGTGGGTTAAGGCGTGCAACTCGTAATACGAAGGTGGCGGGTTCGCATCCCAGTTGCGCCAAACATGCTCGCCCTTTTAGCCGTGGGGTTGTTATAATGTACTGTCAATTCCTCTATTCGTTGGTAAAAGAGTAGCCCAAGAGTTGACGGTAGGTGGGTGATGACTAGCTGCCTTCCCCCTAGTCTTACACTGTTAAATTAGGGACGGCTAGTGCAGATAGCTTTCGAGTAGCTTTGCGCGAAATTCAAAAAAACAAATCAAAAACTTGTATACGTCTGTTTCAAATGGTGTTACCCACAAAACTCTGACGCTCTTATACATAATTTTTTCTTAAAAAAGACAAAAACAACGTAACTAATAATCTCCAAGTAAAACCACCGCACCCTGACACAAATGTACCACCTACTGAGGACACCAATGTTACTATACACCCATTAGTTGGGGAAAGACTACTGTGGTCTTCGAAACAAATAAATATCCATCCTCTTATCTGCTGTGTCACGAGCCGCTCATGCTCCCTCCCTTTTTCATTCTAAGCATTATTGATTTTTTTTTCCTTTCTCGTGCAGTCAAAGGTTTAAAAAGAAACCTCATTTAACGATGAAATAGTTTCGAAATGAAGGCTCAACATATTAAGATAGCTGTATATGTATGAGAAAACCGATTATATTGCATCAGATAAAGCTATTGGTGGATCCCAGCATCACAGAGTGTCACACTTTATCTGTTTTATACGTACATCGGAAGGCCATTACTTCTGACGAGATAGAAAACCGCAAAACACGTGCTGACATTATAAAACATGGTGTCCTTCTGAAGCGCCCCCCAGTGGCTCAGCGGTATGTCTGCGGACTTACACGCTAAAATCCGGGTTTCGATACCCGTAGTGGGCAGAGCACAGATAGCCCATTGTGCAGCTTTGTGCTTAATTCTAAACAACAACAACAACCTTCTGAAGCTGACATTATAAAACATGGTGTCCTTCTGAAGCCAAACTCGTCGCGTTTTTCTTTGATAGATTCTTCAGGCAGACAATTCATGATGATATTTTGCAGAATGGAAGACAACTGCCTATCGTAGGGGACGACGTTTTGAAGATCTTTTGCCTGAAGACAAAAGGATGAAGACTTTGGAAACGTCATCCTCTACACTTGTGTCTCCCGGAAAGCATTTCGAATATTTTAGAATGAATGAGTGTTTCCATCAATAAAAAACGGCGAGGAAGGGATGCCTAGTTGTAATGTACGCATTAACTATCTTGTAACAGAGCGAAAAGATTTGGTTTGAATTTCGCGTAAAGCTACACGAACAAGCTGTCTCGTAACAAAGAGCAAGAATCCGAAACAAATTTTTGTGGAAATTTCAATTGTTTTATTTATTGCTCAACTATCAAAATATTCTATCGTTATAAAAATATCAACCATTTTATGTGCAAAAACGGCTCGTTTGGGTTGAGAAAATATTTTAAATAGAAGAGCCGTTTTTGCACATAAAATTCTCAACAAGTGGGTTTCTCGACATCACTGAAAAATATCAACCAGTTGTGATTGGTAGTTTCCGAGACCCAAGTTTTGTATCTATACATCACAAGCTCCACTATGATAAGATTTCATATCGAACTTAAATAATTTTATTCAATATTACCAAATAAAAGTTAGAAGAAAAAAAAGCTTGTGTACGCCATCTGTTGTAATAACACTAAGTTAAAATTATAATCACTATACAATATTTTACAGCTAAACTAATTAAATATTTATTAAATTAAAATGTTCATGTATGTGTATACGTAGGTGATAGTATCGTGAAATTTATAAAAACTGAAGCAATGACGTCAATAATCACGTGCCTCCATATCCAATGACAGAACATTAGGAAAGACAATTTCTGTTAGCACAGCATTTAATTCCGTATCAGTAAGTAAACAATTAAGCCTTAATTTTATTATAAATACAAACACACGGTGTAAGTATTAAATAAACCAAGATTTGTGGGTGATATTTACAGTGAGGTACTAAAAATAAAAGTGTCTGTTTACAAAAGTTTTAATCCAGTCATTTATTTTCTGTGACTTACTTTATATTATTTTATTGTAGCAGAAATCGTTTTTTTTTTTTGTATTTTGAATTTCGCGTAAAGCTACACGAGGGCTACCTGCATTTGCCGTTCCTAATTTATTAGAGTAAGACTGAAGGGAAGGCACAAAGTCATCACCATTCATCACCAACTCTTGGGCTGCTCTTTTACAAACGAATAATGAAATTGTCCGTAAATTATGACGCTCCTATGGCTGAAAGGACGAGCATGTTTCATGGGAATCCACATAGTAGTTGGTATTTAATCCTTCGATGAAAAAGTGGTGAATTTTCGGACTCACAACACTGAAACGAGGAGTTCGATTCCCCACAGTGGACATAACAGGTAGTCCAATGTGGCATTATTCTAAAGACAAACTTCGAGGGAGAGATACTGTTCAGCTTTACTGAATGTAAATGTCCACATTCAAATGTGATTTCTTGAAATATTGCATGCAAGTCCTAAAGCTTTCTTTGATTTCTGATAAATAATTAAAAACTGGTAACTGCTGAACTTTTTCACACCAATGCCTTTGAAAGGTTGTAAAACTACAATGCTGTCTGTATCATAGACAGTTTCACATCGCGGCGTCAAAGTAATAATTCACATACCCGGATGCCATTAAAGCAATGTGATAACCAATGGGTTCGATTTATTTGGTTTTCGTTAAGCACGTCGTTACACAACGGATTATCAGCGCTCTGTCTACTATAGGTATCGAAACCTGATAATTAGCCTTTTAAACTCTCAGACTAATCGCTGAGTTCTGCGTTTCGAATAAACGCCAGATCATTATTGGAATTATTTATAAGCTAAAAATCAACCGAATTCATGGAAATGAAATATTTCTTTTTTTTTCTTCACAAAATTACGAAATGATTTTATATCAATATTACCAATTGATGGTCAATTCTAGTGTAGTACAAGAAAGTTTGGAATGAAAATAAAAGATTGTTCGTGATCAAATAGTTCTATCAAAGGTTCTTTTCTTTAAACATACTTTTCTGGGCAAAGACTATGTCTAGAATCAATAATGCAATTACGACACTTCGTGAAACCATTCGAAGTATTTAATTTTCGGTTTGTTTTTGAATTTCGCGCATAGCTACTCGAGGGCTATCTGCGCTAGCCGTCCCTAATTTAGCAGTGTAAGACTAGAGGGAATGCAGCTAGTCATCACCACCCACTGCCAGCTATTGGGCTACTCTTTTACCAACAAATAGTGGGATTGACCGTATTATTATAACGCCTCCACGGCTGAAAGGGCGAGCATATTTGGTGCAACCGGGATTCGAACCCGCGACCCTCGGATTACGAGTCGAACGCCTTAACACACTTGGCCATGCCGGACCCTTTGTCCTCGGAAAGCTATGAAAAACTCACTTCCAAGGGAGATTAAAAAACTAATATAACAATACAAGAACATTCTAGAATCACAAGGATAACCGATTTATTGAAGCCCAAACTACATGATGTACACCTTATAAAATTCGTCGCTGAATGTCTACTTTCGAATCTATTTAAATATCATTTGTACACATGCGCGCGCGCGCGCACACACACACACACACATATATATATAAAGGTAGTTCAGTCTACTTACGGTGAGGGCGACACTGTTCTCAATACACTGTAAACAAAACAAGTTTCTTTGGGATCAAAGTTCATGAAATTCTCAGATACTTCTTACACATCACGATGTCAGGAACAATATATATATATATATATTTTATATATTTTACATCTAAAATAAAACTCAGGCACAATACAATTAGCAAAAACCTAAAACAATTTCAACTCTCCAAATGCATTTATTGGCTTTTTTGTTGTTGTAATATTTTTGGCGAGTGTTTCACTTTTGAAAAAAAACCCAAAAACATTTTAATTTGCTTCAAATCGGAGTTGATATTAATTCACGGTGTCAGACGACCAAATAGTTGGAGAAGAAACAATATAATTACTTATATTGAGCGATTATTTTAATACGACCGCAGTTTAACGTCGTTACATCTTTGATGACTTAGCCCCGAAATTTGAGGATGAAAATACAATATAAAGAATCTGCCATAAAATTGTTTAGATTCCATTCATATCTACTTACTTAAATACGAAGCAGCTGGGATTCGTTTACTTGCCAGAGTTCATTTTAGTTGGATCAAATCTTTAAAGTACGAATCTGATGCCAAAAAACAAAAGAGAAGTTCATTTGGGCAGCGTCCATAATGAAATCGGCATTTTTGCTTCATTTCATTAGATAGAAGGTAAAATTAGGCTTAGCATCGTTTTCGCAATAGTTCAAACTTTTTGTTGCTGTTGTAATGATGAATATGAAATTTAGAATCCAAAATTATCTTATGCAAATTGCAGGGTTTTCTTTTGAATCACATTTACCAGTGTATTGGGTTACATATCGATGAATTCAGAGTTTCCAGACATGGCAACACTGGATAAGCCCCATACTTTCAGCTGTGCACGTGTTGTAAAAGTGACAATCAATACTGCTATTCAGTTTACAATTACTGTCTTCCAACAGGCTAATAGATCAAAATAAAGTACAGCTATGCTCGATCCTAGGTTGAAAAGTCTGTTTCTAATAAGCAAGAATTATATAGATTCTATAAAATCATTAGATTATGTTATCTCTATTTCACGAAGTTGAGAAGTCAACATATGTACATGGCGAATATACACTGGGAGAATGCAACGTGCTATGGATTTTACTTATGATTTGTTTCTCTGTTATGTTTCATTGTTGGGGTAGTTAGAGACTTTTTAGAGTGAAGATATTTAGCGACTTTGTCTCGAAATGGTAACGTTTAATAAGAAAAAGTAGGCCTCACTTTTTCTCTAGGCCTACTTTGTACTCGATAACTTGTGGAGTTCCCACAAAATATCCTTTGTACACTTTTCAGTTTACAACGTTACTAGGTTAAACTGAATATTTTGATTATAAACAACACATTGAAATCCAAGAAATTAAGCATCTTGTAAATATCTTTCAGACAATATTTTTTAAAATATTTTTATTTTTATATTTTGATAATCTGTCATAACGGTAGTAAGAGTTTTGGTCTCTCTTGTCTCAGCTAAAATACATATAACAGTTGCGAATTTGATTCTTAACAAAACTAAAACTTAAAAACATGACAGTAAATAAAAAAGCATTAGGAGAAAACAAAAACCACCGTTAGGAAAAAGTAATGAAAATAAGTCACCGACTGACATCACACGTTTATGCGAAAATTTTAGTTTGAACAACACAAAATTTCATACAATGTATATCACAGTTAATAACAACCATAGATTACAATAAACACATTAAAAAGCCACAATACTGTGACGAATAGGGTTCGTTGAAACCAGTATAATTTTATACCGGTTTTACAGTTTCATTTCTTGACGAAGACTGTCTTTGGAAAGGCTGGATTAGCACGAATACATAATAACAGGACCAACATATCTGTTCCTAAGAACTGAAGAAAGAATAATTCTACAATGGTCATTCATAAGGTTGTACGTCACATTTGCGAGTGGGAAGTAGGCTTAATTCACATTAGGCCTTATTTTTGCACTTACAGATACGTATCACTTTGCACGCGGTTATCACTAATTAAGTTTTACCCAAAACCAAACCTAAAAACAAAACGAAAGACAAAAACAAAACAGAAAGATGTTAAAAGACAATAAGTTTTAGCATATAAACTTCTTTAACATCTGCCTGTTGTAGGAACACTGTCTGTTGTTTGTCCTAAAAATACAGTCGAGGAGAAAATATTCCCCTTGTGTTAAAAATATTATTGGACTCTTACCGAATAAGAGACAAATTTTCTTACAATTAAATGAACCACTCAATAATATATATAAATATATACAATCTTCTCTTAATTTCACAGTTGAAGGTAAACATCCAGTACTTCTATAATATCTAAATATTTCTATAAATTATACTTTTTGTTTTTATAGATACACCGGTAAAACTTGTACCATACTTCATTCAAACAGACCACCATCTACGACAAACTTCAATCATTTTTGTTAACAAAGAAACAAACTAAGTGTGCATGAGTAATACTTAACAAAATAGGGGGGAAGGGTAATAATAATAATAACGCCCTTTCATTGTATAATAAATTTTCGTATATCGTTTTATGCTTGGGTTTCAAAAGGCGGTTTCTGATGACATTCATCTCACTTTCCTTCCAAGATATCAGCCGTTATGATTTACAACTATTTTGTTTACTCGTAAAACACGCCTGTTTCTTGTTTCGCGATTATAGAATTAGCGCGAATTTTGTGTAATAAACAATAATTTTAATTCCGGTTTGAACATGCAATGTTGAGAGGCAAAAAAACAAACAAACGTTAATTAGTGTCAAGTTGATCACTGTGTACAGTCCACGTGTTCTTTCCACAAGGATCTAAAAGGTTCCATGTTGGAGACCTTCTATTGGCTGTTTGTTAAGTTTGGAAGGCCCTGATGAGTTTTATCATTGATTGAAGATTGTCTTAATTATTTTGTACCAATCGTCTCGTGCGACACAATATTCGGAGGGTATTATATTGTACAGTTGGTTCTTGTAAATATATATATTGTAATTTAGACCAATAACGCTGTTCGACAAGCTGGTGTTCTTTACGTTACTTTCCCAGTGTCGACCATTCGTTTTGTTTTTCATATTCTTCTGAATGACAGTGGATACAATGCATACACACTACACAGTGTCCTATTTTTTTGGCTACTGTTGACCTAAGTTTTAATGCAGGTCCAAGTTTCATCCCTAGATAGGTTTTCAAATGATCTTCACTCAGAAGTGGTAAACTGGTGCCATCAATCGACTGTTCCCGGAAATTCTAAAAGAGAAAAAAACAATGATTTAAAATTTTCTTTTGGAATTATGACGTAAATGTTTATTTTATTCTGATTACATTGGAACGGAAAAAAAGAATAAACGAAATATTTAAATTACAATAAACTGACGTAATGTTTCTATTTTATGGTTCATGGAGATTGAAATAAATGAAATACACGTCATTAAAAAAATCCAAATTCTTGAGTAGTTATTAATTGTTTAAATCGAAAACCACGAAACGGTTAGACATAAGAATTGTTTGTTTATGAATTTCGTGCAAAGTTACACAAGCCCTCCCTAATTTACCAGTATAAGACTAGAGGAAAGGCAGCTTAGTCATAACCGACAACTCTTGGGCTACTCTTTTACCAACGAATAGCGGGATGGATTGTCACATTATAACGCCCCACGGTCGAAACGGTGGACATGTTTGGTGCGATGGGGATTTGAACCCGATACCTTCAGATTACGAATCGAGTGTTTTAACCCCCAGGCTACGTTAAGCCTGAACATAAGAAAATTAAGTGACACGTTTAATGTTGAAAATACCTGAAAGAAGCGATACATTTTCCTTAAATATTGAAATACTGACACATGCTTGAAATATTCTAAGTCCATGGCCGTCCCTTTGCAGGGATCGAACTTAGTACCTCTCAAAAACCAAACAAGAACTCATCATCGTGCTAAAAGGTTAAGCTTTTAAAATATTGAGTTTATTACCAAATATGTTTTAATGTTAGCTGTACAGAATACTAGAGTTTAAGCACCGAATAATAGAATTGTAAGTCTTTAAACCTATCTCTGAGCAACCGAAAGACAATATATTATTTGACAAAAAAAGTACACAGAAACACAGACAATTAAATGTACTCTAACCTTCACCAACTTTTAGCTTATTTGTTTGTTTCTGAATTTCGCGCAAAGCTACACGAGGGTTATCTGTACTAGCCGTCCCTAATTTAGTAGTGTAAGAGTAGAGGGAAGGTAGCTAGTAATCACCATCAACCGCCAATTCTTTGGCTATTCTTTTACCAACGAATAATGGGATTAACCGCCAAATTATAACGCCCCCACGGCTGAAAGGGCGAATATGTTTGGTGTGATGGGGATTTGAATCCGCAACCCCCGCATAACGAGTCGAGCGCTTTAACCATTTGGGCATGCCGGGACCCTTTTAGCTTCTGACCTCTAGTGTGTTTAGCGTTAAATAAAAGGTTAATTGTGAATGTCTTAGTGTGGACACAAACTGCATGGTCGAGATGACAAAATTACACAAAAAATATGCATAAGTGAAAAAAAAATGTTTCTTATTTCTTCTACTCGTAAAAAAAGAAAAGAAAATTTAAATGCACGTGTTAGTTTAATAAACGCTCGAAGTTCGGATAATCGAATAAGGCCAATAACGTGCGATAAACTCGACGCTTCTTAATTAACTGGATCAGAATCAAGTTTTCAAAGATCGACCTTCAGCAAACCTGGAATTTAAGAAAGCTTAATGTGACCTCAGGCTTATCAAACGAATATCATTATGTAGATAATGACCCAGGTGATAACTTCAGCCACGTTGGAGATTGCACTGTATGAACTGACAAGTCGATGACACTTCTGTTCAGTTTTCTGCCAAAAGACATTTCTTTTATTTTTTTTCGAGATTGCGTGACTAACATACAAGTTTTGTTGGCTTAAATATTTGAAAACACACTGACGTCAATGGCTTGAAAACCAGACAACTGTGTTCAAAGTAAGTCTAACTTATAACCACCTGTTAAAAAAAGAAAAGGAAAAAAAACGTAACTGACACGCAACCAAATCAGACGATAAAGATCACCAGATGTAGCTCGTGCCAGCAGCAATAATGTAAAGTCCTCGAAAATAATAAATTAATAACGAAGTCGATACCTTGGACGAGGTTCAACGTTCTAGTTCTTGAAGAATCTTTTTAAGTTTGAAACTATCAATGAATGAAAACTTTTGAGGACCATTTTCGCCTCTTACAAACCAAAGGATCATTTTTATCTATTACAGAACCAATGTCTCTGTTCACAATGTGAAAAATATAGTCACGATGCTCTTAACGAAATGAAAAATTTTCAACCACAATAGAAATGGATAATACATTTTGATATTTTTAATACAAAAAGAAAGATAAAACATGGATAGTGTGTTACTCCAACTACTGTGCAATAGTTAAGCCTTTTAACGTGTTAAAACACAATACCAATAGGTATCTTATGCAACTCTATTACCTGCACTTTTGGAGATAACTGGCATAAAAATATGTTATTTAATATTTACGCATTTCGCACAGAGATAAAAAAATCATGATATCATTGTCACCCACTGACAATTACTCTTTTATCACTTAAGAGATTGGGTTATCTTATGGTTTCTTTGAGTTTATTTTAAAAGTGTATAAGCCACTTCTATGTTTCAATTTCATAATTCAGGTTTGAATAATGTAACTGTGGTTTAAGTACAGGATTCGGTGCATTACATTGTTCGCAAGATTGCCGGTAGATGGATAAAATGTTTATTCTAACCTACTGCGAGATCTTAATTGAAACATCGATTAATACATAAAGTTAAGATTTAACAAAAAATGGCCATGACCTTCCATGTTTCCTGATCAGAAGGTTTGTTTTTATAAATTTCGCACAAAGCTACATTCGGGCTATCTGCGCTAGCCGTCCCTAGTTTAGCAGTGTAAGGCTAGAGGGACAGCAGCGAGTCATCACCACCCATCGCCAACTCTTGGGCTACTCAGTTTACCAACGAATAGTGGGATTGACCGTCACATTATAACGCTCCACGGCTAAAAGGGCGAGCATGTTTGATGCGACCAGGATTCGAACCCGCGACCCTCGGATTACGAGTCAAGTGCCCTAACCACCTGGCCATGCTGGGTCTGTGGGGTTGGACAGAAATTCAAGCGCCTTAACCGCCCGGCCAGAGCTATTAAAAATAGATGGTTATTAAGTGGTTCTATCACAACGCTGCAAATGAATCAAGTGCTTTGTTTCCCTAACAACGGACAGAAGTTATCCGTCAGAAACTGTGACTGTCCCAGCAACAGAAGGTGTTTTGTCACACTGCACACCTGTTTCAGCAACAGAAGGTGTTTTGTCATACTGCACACCCGTCCCAGCAACAGAAGGTGTTTTGTCACACTGCACACCTGTCCCAGCAACAGAAAGTGTTTTGTCACGCTGCACACCTGTCCCAGCAACAGAAGGTGTTTTGTCACACTGCACACCTGTCCCAGCAACAGAAGGTGTTTTGTCGCACTCCACACCTGTCCCAGCAACAAAAGGTGTTTTGTCACATTGTACACCTGGTTCAGCAACAGAAGGTGTTTTGTCACACTGCACACCTGTCCCAGCAACAGGTGTTTTGTCACACTGCACACCTTTTTAAAATTTTATTCTCGTTACAAGTTTAGTACTTGAAGTTTAGAACGTTAATGACGGATAAATGTAAGTCTATTTATGTGCACCATTTCTTATACCGATGTTAGATAATCAGTAACCTCACCTGTACAGTTTTGACAGGGTTTTTTGTTGTTCAGAGTAGATACTTTCTGAAATTAATCTTATATTGCTAAGTTTATGGACAAATGTTGACATTTGTAATTAATTTATCACTTCACAATGCAAAAATTAAACAGAAAACAGTTTACGAAAGAGAAATTAGTTGTTGAAAAGACAAACAAACACCAAAAGAAACGACTTGCGTAAAGCAAAGGTTAGAAAGAGGAACATGTACGGTTCTATACACCAACAACTCTCAAGGCTGACTGCCCTCTGCCGGCAGTAAAGGTCAAAAGTCAAATTCTGAACCCCTTGGTTTTTGCAAAATAATTTTTCTTTTGGTTGATATTCAGTGGTAATTATTATAATTTGACTTTATACTTTGTGGTGAAGAAACGGCTGGGACGCTGCTAACAAAAATGTCAACGTGATACCGGTCAATAAAACCAGTAATTACGACCACTGTTTGTACGATGCTGCTTTGTTCGTCGCTGCTACCGCGAATGCATACGTTTCATAGAGGTCTCGGCCTTTAGGTCACGCGCTCCATACATCATTAAACAAGAGTTCACGTGATTTAGCTTTGAAATAGACACCTGCTCACCTACCAACGCATAAGAATGGTTAAACAGAACCCGCAAGGTTACAACTGTGATTCAGGGGTCAAAGGATGTACAAGAATGTAAGGAAGGGGTTGATAATTTATTATATATAGTCGTTAGCCACACAGAACGTGGTATTTCACAGACAGGCCCCCTAGTTTTCAAATTACTTACGATTATCATTGATTTTCTTTCAAGTTTAACATCTAACCTGTTTCTCACCCTTATATGCTGCAACTTAATGGAACGATCATGAAGTGCTTCGTGCGCATGCGTGTTTATAAACAATTTTTACACATATGCACAGACGATTTTCTTTCGCACTTTACAAACTCTTCACCCATAATTCAACATTACAATAGCCAAAGATTTTACACGTTCGTTTGGTCAATTATAATTTGTATTTACCACAAGTTTCACCATCACACACGTGTTACCTACTGCAACAACAGTTATAAATATTTCTTTATGACAAAAAAAAAGGCTAAAGGAGTACACATGTGTGTGTGTGTGTATGTGTGTGCATATACGACGCTGAACAAATTACGGAAACAGCGTTGATTATATCTAATCATCTACAAGGGACATCTTTCTAGGACTGTCTAAAAATGAGAAAGAAACCATATGAGCAACAAATTATCTGCGATCTTTCTACGTCTGATCCGTGTGCGTGTGAGCACGTGTTCAGGTATCATCTGTGATGTTGATGCAGCATTCTCTCAAACGAATGGGGAAAGTTTAGTTCATTTGTTTTGAATTTTGCGCAAAGCTACACGAGTATTATCCGCGGTAGCCGTCCCTAATTTAGCAGCGTAGGACTAGAGGGAAGGCAGCTAGTCATCACAACCCACCGCCAACCCTTGGGCTAATCTTTTACCAACGAATAGTGGGACTGATCGCCACGTTATAACACCCCCACAGCTGAAAGGGAAAGCATGTTTGGTGTGATTGAGCCTGCGACTTTCAGATTACGGGTGCCTTAATCACGTGGCCATGCCGGACCAAGAGAACTTTAGAAAGGCTAGGTTATGCAAATGCCATCTGAAGGGGACTGATTTGGAATGTTAGAATACAGCTTTCCTGTGTCTTGGAACACCATTGGATTAAACACCTATGGAAAATCATGGATCGGAGTATGCCTTGCAAATTAGAAACATATATTTGAGCGAACGGCGGCGTTAAACGATATTAGATTAACCTATTATCTCTATGACTACATCCCTCCTTCATCTTTGACTTAAAGTTCGGTTACGTTTGGAAAAGTACTGTATGCGAATCAGGACGATCCGGGTTTGATGCTTGTTACTACTTTAGTCACTTAGAACGGCATCGTGCAGGTAACAGATTTAATGCAGCATAGTAAGTTTCCAGATGACAATATTGAATTAAGAACGGGCAAAAAGAAGAAGAGATTATTTTGACTCTGACCATACTAGAAAATAAACCTCTTGGACTTCGTGTGTGCCAGACAATAAACCTCTTTGATTCCGTGTATACTAAACAGTAATTATCCTGGACTCCGTGTATACAAGACAATAAATATCCTCCTATAACAAAAATACTTTCATAAGAACTTGACAGTTCATTTACCACTTCATAAAATACAGAAGTTTTTCTTCTTCTGCGATGAAAACTGGATATGAACGAAAGGCTTCGTCGACACTGGATAGGCCCGGCATGGGCAAGTGTGTTAAGGCGTTCGACTCGTTATGCGAGGGTCGAGGGTTCGAATCCCTGTTCCATCAAACATGCTCGCTCTTTCTGCTGTGTGAGCGTTATAATGTGACGGTCAATCCCATTATTTGTTGGTAAAAGAGTAGCCCAAGAGTTGGCGGTGGGTGGTGATGACTAGCTGCCTTCCCTCTAGTCTTACATTGCTAAATTAGGGACGGCTAGCACAGATAGCTCTCGAGTAGCTTTGTGCGAAATTCCAAAAAAGAAAAACCAAAAAAAGACACTGGACATGACAGATTAATGGTAATTAATATATACTAACATATTTTCATTTGCTTTCACTCATGTGTTTTTAGAATTACGACGTCCATCTTCCATGGCAACGTGTGTATTTAATGTTATTCAAGAAAAACATCCTGTGTAAGATAATAAGTCACAGTGTAACCTTAAGAATTAGCCCAGTCTTAGATAAAAAAAAAGTAAAATAAGACCGCAAAACGTCACTTCACGTGACTTCAGCAAGAACATAAGTAAACCTAACCAGTAATAGACGTCCTAGACGGGGTTAAAATGAACACACTGAGACGAGCAAACTTCTTGGAGGCGTCAAATGGTTTATCACGGCTACTAAGCCATATTGCACGCAATGAATATCGCACAGAAGCTCTCGCGGCTGGAGTCTCACCTTGATCACAGGGGGCGCGCGGAATCACCACTGAAGGAGGTATCAATCACAATTTGCTCATGCGTGTTGATGTACCCTATCAGTGGCAAAAAAAGAGTATCTATAAAGTTTTACGTGATATTTATAAAAAACCAACAACCAATAATTTTTTTTGTGGTTCTCCTTTGGAATGTGAATCACATCGAAATCCAACAGATATGAACAAAAATTTGTTATTTTAAGATTCTACGAAACCACTGACAGCCTCCACAGGAAACCAGAGTGACATTAACATAGTTACTGTGTATTACTGGGGCTAGATATTTTAGTTATTCTCGTTCACAGCGTGTCGTAAGCTCGACTTACAGCACACAGTACTGTGGGTAGTGTAAACTTTTGAAGCACTATTACTTCAAGGGCCAAGTCAAAATATGAAAATGTTCTCTATAAATATTATGCTAGTTGACTTTCAACTACTTCATGGTAAAACCTGACATGGATGAGTGGTTAAGGTGTTAGATTCGGAATTTGAGGGTCGCGGGTTCAAATCCCCGTTACTAAACATGCTTGCCCTTTTAGCCGTGGGGGCGTTACAATTTTATGATTAATCCCACTAAGCGCTGATAAAACAGTAGCCCAAGAGTTGTATCGACTGTCTGACTTCACTCTGGGTTTTCATTACTGAATTGGCCCGGCAAGGCCAGGTGGGTTAAGGCGTTAGACTCGTAATCTGAGAGTCGCGGGTTCGATTCCCCGTCACACCGAACATGTTCGCCCTTTCAGCCGTGGGGGTGTTATAAGGTTACGGTAAATCCCACTAGTCGATGGTAAAAAGAGTAGCCTAAGAGTTGGCGGTGGGTGATGACTTGGTGCCTTCCCTCTAGCCTTATACTGCTAAATTAGGGACGGCTAGCGTAGATAGCCCTCGTAAAGCTTTGCGTGAAATTCTAAGCGAACCTTCACAGTTGCCTTTTGTTTCGCTCGTGCCCATGATAAGAAGATGAAGTTTAACAAGTAAGTTTGACTTTTATCTTATTCATTGTTTTATTCTCGGAATAACAGATTTCACTGCACAACAAAGTTTTTGCTTCTTGAACACTGTTGGGTGTCCATTATAGATTTTTAACTGCT
Source organism: Carcinoscorpius rotundicauda (assembly GCA_011833715.1). Classification (NCBI taxonomy): domain Eukaryota; kingdom Metazoa; phylum Arthropoda; class Merostomata; order Xiphosura; family Limulidae; genus Carcinoscorpius; species Carcinoscorpius rotundicauda. Next base: position 123,949,522 of record CM022394.1, on the reverse strand, counting down.
GATCACGAAAATCACATCCAGATTTGTCCACCGCGTACCGTTTCATCAAAATCTTCAGTTTTGTCATGTTTTTTCTTATATTTGTGTCCACAAATTTGCGCTTCTGTAAGAGACCTCAGAGGCACTTGAAAGACAATGCCGTTTGCTGTCCCGATGATATATCGAGAACAAAAAGACCATGTGATGGACTGTTACTTCTGTTTGACTAATTTGTCTGATTTCTCTGCCAAAAACAAGAAGTCAATTGAATACCCTGATCTGCCTTCAGCAATGAGACCAGAGCCACATAACGACAGTCTTCCAATTCCGAAACCACCAGAGGAATGGATCTCAGACGAACCAGATGAAGAAACTGCAATGCAGGGAACTGGCAGTAACTTTGATCCAGATTTTGAACCGTGCTCTTCAGGTGATCCACATCTCATAACACAGTCAGAATTAAACGATCTGGTCAGAAATTTGAGTCTGTCAAAAGGAAAAGCCGAATTAATGGGTTCGAGACTGCAGGAATGATACTTGCTGTCATCAGGTACAAAAATTTCTGTTTTTCGAAGCTGCCAAGATGATATAACCAAATTCTTTGCACAAGTTGACAATCTGTGTTGACATCGAAGGATTGTTCTATGTTTTGGGTTGTGACTATGACTTACAATAGTGGCGTCTCTTTATTGATTCATCAATGTTAAGCCTTAAAGCTGTTCTGTTACACAATAACAACGTTCACCCTTCAATACCTGTTGGCTATGCAGCACACATTAAAGAAATCTACGTGAACATGGAAATGTTGCTGAAACACATCCAGTACAACAAGTACAACTGGAATATCTGTGGAGATCTGAAAGTTGTTGCTCTGTTACTGGGACTGCAGCTTGGCTGTCCAAAGTGCTGTTGTTTCATCTGTGAATGGGACAGTCGGGCCAAAGAGTCACATTATTCTAGACAGAGCTGGCCACTCCGTAAAAAGTTAGTTCCAGGACTGAAAAATGTGGCGCGTGAATCGATTGTCAACCCGGCAAAGATGTTTTTGCCTCCTCTTCACATAAAATTGGGACTTATGAAGAATTTCGTGAAAGCAACGAACAAAGAAGGCGAAGGTTTTCGTTATTTAAGACAGATGTTCCCAAGAATAACTGAGACCAAGATCAAAGAGGGCATTTTTGTTGGCTTTCACATCAGACATGTTATGAGTGAAAGCGGTTCGAAGATCTGTTAGTTGGGCAAGAAAAGATTCCCTGGAAAACCTTCAAAGACGTTATTGACAATTTATAGAGCCTCACATTACATTCAGTTGGTAGACAAGCTTTTCAAAGCATGTAAAACATTGAATAAAAACAAAAATCAGAAGCAAAACACTTTCATACTGAACTTAATAGCGTATTAGAAACATAAACGCAATTAAATACGTTATTGCCGGTAAACAGTTCACTGTCTATTTGTCATAGGTCCTACGTGATGAAGCAAAACCAAAACTATGTTTGTGCACACCCACCAGATACCTGTCACAATGAGCAAAATCTTTTCATGAAGCAAAACCTTTCAAAAAAAATTGTTGTGCAGTGTAATAATAGTAACACATATTTTCATATAGTTTACAAAACAACAACTAGAATCAGTAGTATGTGGTTTATTACTTCTTTTCACTAAAAGAAGGCAGGCCTAGTCATCCTAGTGGTAATTTTACAAGCTAAGGATTGGAGTGTCCAACGTTCGAACCAAAGTGTGCAATTGAACACGCCTCATTTACAAGTGGGAGTTTAAGTACAAAGTTATACAACGGGCTATATACGCTCTGTCCACCACAGGTATCAAAAACCGGTTTCCAGCCTAATAATTTCACGGTCATACCACTGTATCACTGAAGGGCTACAACTGTGAGGGTGTTATAATTGTCGCAGTCAATTTTGTCATACGGTAAACTCAAGAGTGGCTATCCACGTGACAGATAATCTGACTTGTTGTCTTTCCCATGACTAAAATATCAGAATTAAGGTTAACGTTACACGCTGTTTAGGTAGAAAATCTCAAATACAGTACAGTTAAGTTTCAGTTTCCTTTTTGTTCTCTTTCTTTGTGTGTGTGTGGTTTCTTCATCCGTAGAAGACAGAGCAAAAGTCACAAATACACACTACTTGGTTAATCATGTATTTAAACTACCTAAAATATTAAAAACACCTTAAAGGTGGAATTTCTAATGGACATTGACCGTTACTTCCACTAATTTACACCCCCCAGTGGCTCAGCGGCATATCTGCGGACTTACACGCTAAAATCCGGGTTTCGATACCCGTGGTGGGCAGAGCACAGATAGCCCATTGTGTAGCTTTGTGCTTAATTCGAAACAACAACAACAACTCCACTAATTTGCCCCTGGTGGCTCAGCGGTACGCATGTTTGAGAGCTTTTACGCCAAACCATTGCAAGCATAGCACAGATAGTTCATTGTGTATTTTTGTGTTTGCTAACGAGCAAATTACCAAGAACATGTTCTAATTTTATGCAAAGAGATTTGGTGGTAATTTTTTCCGAGAGATTCCCAGTACTGTTTACTGTTCTTTGACAGCCGCTTTTCCCCAAACCTCCTTCTGAACCACGAAGTGCTTTCTGGGAAAGCAAAATTAGCAATCCAAGGGATTCGAGCTAACAGAAACTAATCTTTATGAATGCAAAGATACAGGACAACTTGGGAAATTTGTGTTATTATTATGCGATTCAATAATACAAGACAAGAATGTTTCAGTGGAACTTGAGGTAGAATAGACATAGTCGGTTTAGTGGACAGCAACGGCCTGTTGAATGTAAAGAGGACGACGTTTCGGCTTCTATATTGAAGAAGGTTTCACTATAAAACCCTAAACGTCATCCCTACCCTATCAATTAATAGTTTGTTGCTGTCCATTCAAACCGGGTTATTTGGTTTTACTATTTCCGATTCACAAACAGCACTCATTGGAGGAAGAGGTCAAAAGCACTTGACGCTCCCAGGTCATCAAGGACAAAATCATGAAACCAGATTGACAGTAGTTCTCGACCATTCGGCTGTAGCTGCCGGCGACAACTTACAGCCAACTTCAAAGGTTGTTCCAAATATAAAGACACCAAAACATGCATCTAAAACACAAAATCAAACAGACATACTAGACAACACAGAAAAAAAGATGTTGTTGTTTTAAATTAAGCACAAAGCTACACAATGGGTTATCTGTGCTCTGCCCACCACGGGTATCGAAACCCGGATTTTAGCGTGTAAGTCCGCAGACATACCGCTGAGCCACTGGGGGGCCAGAAAAAAAGAACACTGCTAACAACTCACAGTAAACATAACACATAAGCACAAGAAGAAAATGTCCAAGCACAAATATTAAACCCAATAATTGAAGCAGTAAAAAATTGAGATTTTATTTAATATAGATCACACAAAGCATCAACTTATCCAAACAACAATTTACACCGCTAATTTCATAGATAATACAACAGATCACGAACCTTACGTCACACTAATCATAAATATTTCCAAATAGTACTTTATATCGCTAATTCAGAAATAATACAACGGATCATGAACCTTACATCATAAAATATACAATACACTACGGCACAAGAAAGAAAATAATGCTTGCACAATAAATACAACAGAAACCAGATAACATTGCACGGACAGTGCCCTGAAAAGAAGATACACATGTAAACAGCATTAAAACATGTTTATACAATAGTCCACACATTAAATCAAAAAACATATAACAACAACAAAGAATGGTGGAAAAGGTCATTTCGAACCTGACCCTCCCAGGTCATTCAAGACATAAATCCGACGTTGAAAGAAGCAGAAACACAAGTAAGGACTCGTTACTTACGTCAGCCCCACAGTTAGCGTGTAGATACCATTACTTGTTACACTGTTCTACAGGAAGTCCACATTGGACTGTCTGCTGTTGTTGTTGTCAAGTTTACAAATACATTGGGCTATCTGCTGTGCTCCCCCGAATTTTGTTTTGGTCAAGTTTATAAATTAATGTGCTCAGTTGCGTCTTGGAGACTGCTTTATCTGCATAACATAAAATAACACGCTCACCTGTGTTTGTGAGGTTGAATATTCTCCAAGATTTATTAATTTAAAAAAAAATACATATTTTAATTCTATCGTTACACACTAGGTTCACGCGGATTTCCGTAGTGTTTTGTTGACACGTTTCTAAATTTGTATGCACCAACCAATGATTTTCGTGGATTACATAATAAACGAAATCATCATTCATTCCGCAATTAGTCCAACTAATTTTTGCTGGAGTATCTTACCTATATTTTTCATAGAAAATGAGTGTTGTTATAGAATGATTAAATACGTGGAACCCTACCGGCAGTTTATATAATTAGAGTAAGTTACGTACTTAAGGCGAAATGAAAATTCAATCTACTCTTCCACCGTTTCTAACATAAAAAGTAGAAAGTATTATTTAGTCACCCAGGTAACCTTTCTGGAACTACGGCCAACAATATCTCACGAGGTTTGACCAAAACAGATGTTAGGCTAACAAAAAGACAGAACAGCCTTTCTGATAAATGTATATTATCAGACTTACAAAACTACATAGTGGTTACATTTGATAATTAACTAGCATTACTAATATTATTAATTATTGTTTGTTTTGAAGGCTACATCGAGGGCTATCTGCCCTAGTCGTCCCTAATTTAGCAGTGTTAAACTAGAGGGAAACCAGCTGGTCATCACCACCCACCAACCGTAAACTATTCTTGGGCTAATCTTTCACCAACGAATAGTGGGATTGACCGTAACATTATAACGCCTCCACAGCTGAAAGGGCGAGCATGTTTAGTGCGACGTGGATTCGAACCCTGGAACCAATTATTTCTAATGAGGGTAATAAATAATGATTAAAAAATCCGGATTACCGGACCCATGACAAACATCAGAAAATAAATATTGGATAAGTGAGCATATGAAACAAAATTGGATTGAAGAATACAAGTGAATATGTCAAAACTTGTTGTTTGCAGCAGTAAATGTAAACTTGTATTTATCGACTATTAAGTAACCACACACACATATAAATATACATCACTCGTGCCAACACGCATTTCTGACATTTTGTTCCTCGTACCTTATTTGTCTCTCCCAATTGTTGGATTACATTTTAACATGTTTCCACTCCGTTGTTTTGTGGGTGCTGACATTTACACCTGATGATGTAAGTTACATCTTTTGCACATTAACTCAGTTGATGATGTATTATTATGTAGCTGTGTATTTATTATTACTGACATATATGTAGTTACATCTTCAGCACATAACTCGGTTGAAATGCTGGGAAGCTCACATCAGGGGAGGAGGGTCCACGCTGATGACCGTGACTTGTTCTACAACACCTCCGCGAAAGGTGTCCAGATAACAGTTGGTATACGAGGTAGGAAGTTCAACAGTTTGACCTTTATAAGAATGACTTATTTTACACGAAACTGTTGATAAAACCGAAACAAATTCATACGTGCCTGACCACTAAATATTCTTATATAGCCATGAGTGAGTGTGTGTGTGTAAAATATATATATATATATATATTTATATATATGAATTATACATTGCATCTGAGTCTATAAAGATAAACCTGTTTATTTATGAGCAAAGTGCGATCTAAAATGAATTTTACGTGAGAGGCTTAAAAATTGGCATAATTTCTATGAAAACAAAAAAAACAACAAATCTTCAGATAAAATAAAGACTTTTTTCCATTTATAGAGTGAAAAGTACATGTTAACTATATTTAAAAACAAAAACAGTTATATGAAATTCGTATAATGTTGCCGGTCTTTATTGCTTATGTAGGCAAAGGACGTAATTTATGGGCTTATTGTCTTGCGTATTAATTCGCACTTGCAGGGCCTATTACACGCAGGTCAATGCACGCGGCACGCTCCCTACAACAAACACTCTAGGAATTGGTTAATGGAACAAGGTTTTTTTGTTGTTGTTCTTCAATCCTTAATGACGGTCTGCAGCGGTTTGTTTCCGACTTTACGGATCTCTGTTCGCTCCCGGAACAGACCATTTGTTGAGTGCCGAAGGCGTTAATTACACATCTCATGTCAGTGCTATCTGTGCTCTGATTTATACCGTCCACAGGCTGTTGTCCAAACCGCTCACGGAGAGGAGAGAGAAAAAAAAAGTCATTGAAATAGCCAACAGCGACTTCGGACTCGATTGTACACTTCCGTTCTTCTCGTGGTCAAGGTCACAGGTGGTCGCCTCTCAATTATAGAGTAAGTTTCTCTAAGACACCCCGCTGTTCCGTTCTCGACCAATTGTTTGTGGCCGATAATAGATTATTCCAGGCAGAATTTACCGCGAGACACTCAACTAGACTCGTCCATCTGTTCAGCACCACCTTATAGAGAATTACGTGCAAGGTTAATAATGACTAAATCCATTCTGCTGTCAGTATCTCCCCCCCCCACACACACACAAGTTGTCTGGCTGGCTTGTGAGGGAGAGGACTAGTTTGCAAAGGGACCAGGACCCACACCCGCGATTGTTGACCCGGGACAATTGCTACAGTTACGGGTTTTGAATATTCTGTAGAGTAGCGAAAAGAAATAACGAGCATTCACACGGTACTATCCTTTGCTTCTTGTTCCCCCTGGTGGACACAGCATACAGCCCGATGTGGCTTTGCTATAAGAAAACACACACGCTTCTAGTCCTCACGTACTCAGGGGAAAACAATGCTCGTAACACGTGACTACCATATTGAGCGAAATTGTTCTGTAACTTCCCGGATGTTACTCCACGAGAAATGAACGATACCACACACTGTTTCTTCTATTTCTGTTTATGCGTGAGAAATATATTAAAACTTATTGTTTACTACACTGCTCGAATAGCACGTTAAGAAATCCAGAATGGTGGTGCACTGCGGTAATCACGGTAGGTTTTCTCAATCCAGACAAAAACAACAACAAGGAATCTGATAGAATGAATTCAACGAAAAAGTGTCTTAACCCAAACTGATGTTCAGTCTGTTTCAGCTTCTTAAAAAAAATATTCTATGAACTGTTAAAGTTAACGGTCAAAACTTTTCAGTTATGCAGACTGTTCGCGTGGTTATCAAGTCATAAAGTTCCATATCTTTAAAACACCTGTTTATTTTTTTTAAAAAACGTCAGTAAAAAAAACAAGGTATAAGGTAACAGGAATAAACAGGTATTTAAAAAATATGAAGCTTTATGACGTAATAACCAAACATAAACAAGTGAGAAAAACACATCTGTCTGAAACAACAAAAGCTACGTATCTCACACTACATCGTTATTTTAAAGACCTGCCAAGATATAAGATTTTGTTTTTGTCAGCTGAGTCTCAGATAAAGTTAAGCCTTATACAGGCGAAGGTTCTCTCTTGAATAAAAAAAAAAATGGGTAAATCAAGTTTAAGAACAAATTGATGTTAAAAATACGTCGCGGATTCAACAAGACGTAATAAGCATTTAGACGTATGCTCTCCTCTATTGGTAAAACAGGTCATGCATTTGAAATGCAAAGTTAAATTAAAAAGACAGTGCTCCTCAGGGCTGATCCACAATCACGTATGGCTGTGAAGTACACTCATTAATTATACTAGCTAGGGCACCCGTACCCTAGACGGAAGTTATGTAAATCCATGATCAATGAAAGGTTACCTTCGGACATAAAAAGTTGTTTCTTTTATAAATGGCCCGGCATGGCCAGGTGGTTATGACACTCGATTCGTAATCTAAGGGTCGCGGGTTTGAGTCCCCATCACACTAAACATGCTTGCCCTTTCAGCCGTGAGGGCGTTATAATGTACGGTCAATCCAATTTTCGTTGGTAAAAGATTACCCCAAGAGTTGTTTGCGGTTGGTAGGTGGTGATGATTAGCTGCATTTCCTCTAGTCTTACATTACTAAATTAGGGACGATTAGCGCAGATAGCCCTCGACTAACCTTGTGAGAAATTCAAAATAAGCCAATCCTTTATAAATAATTAAAAACGCCCATAAAAACACTAAATAATAAAATTTGAAACCGTAAATTCGCATGCATCTCTTCATGGATTCAACCTTCAAGTCAAACTTGGTGAAAATCATTTACAAGGGCAAAGTAGTGGTTAAAAAAAACCCCGCAAAAATACTCATAAGAATCGCAAAATTTAAAATTGAAAGTTTGTGTGTATTTCTCCATGGATCTAATGAATCTCCATATTAATTGTGGTGGTGATCCATCCACACCTTGCAGAGTATTTACATGGACATACAACAGACAGTACTATTATATTTGTATAGATGGCGGCAGTGTATTAGATCCGCGTGTGACGTATTTATGACGTCATACTTACACCCTGAGAATGAGAAAAATAAAGTTCTCGGTAACAGGATAAAACATTCGCCAAGTTAGGGGTTGTACATCGCGTAACAAAAAGAGTTTTCTGGTATCATATAAGCAAGAGTTCCATTATACAGGGTATTCGAAAAGTCACTGTCCACTTATATATTTATTAACACGCATGTTTCAATATAGAATACGGGAGGTAAATATGAATGACAATTATAGACAATGTTGAAAGTGACCTCCATTGACATCAATACAGGCTTGGATCCTTCTTATTTTGTTTCTAAACATCGCTATCAGTTGCTGGTTTGAAATAGACTGAATAAAATATAATTACAAAACTGTAATGTGACGGTCAATCCCACTATTCGTTGGTAAAAGAGTCGCTCAAGAGTTGGCAGTGGGTGGTAATGACTAGCTGCCTTCCTTCTAGTCTTACACTGCTAAATTAGGGACGGCTAGCGCAGACAGCTCTCGTGTAGCTTTGTGTGAAATTCAAAAAATAATGTAATTTTCAAACCATGCTGCGCATGTTAAAAAAACATTTATTAACACTGAACAAAAATCTAAGGTGGCACATTAAGTCACAAAACACGAAATGTAGAGGCTTAAAAAACACAGATTATCCAGTTGTAGATGACAGATTGCAAGCACAAATTAATAAATTTTTTCAGAACTTCGAAAACTCCTGATTGAGAAAATCTATTTGTTAGGAATGATCACGATTTATGAAGCTTTTTACGCTACAACTGGTGGAAATTAACAGTGCTAGGATAGACATGAGATTTCTTGCTTATGTTTAGAAATGCTGTTCGAGAGTTACCTGCACTAGTAGTCCCCTAATTTAGGAGTCAGAGATTAGGAGGAAAGTAGTTCGTAAATACCACCAAATGCCGCGTCTCTGACGGCTCTTCAATGAGGAAAATCGGGATTAACCAGCATTTTATAACGTAACGCCCCATACTGAAAGGGCAAGCATGCTTGTCATTGGGATTCGAACCTTAGACCCATAAGTTGCGAAACGTCTGCTCTAACTGCAAGGCCCTTTCAGGCATGGGTACAAGAGATTTCCAGAGTGTCACGACACATGTATTTCCCAAGTAACAAACAAAAGACCAGCTATTATGTGCAGTTGAACACAAAACTACACAAAAGGCAATCTGTGCTTTGCCTATCACGGTATTGAAACCTGGTTTATAGATTGTAAGTCCGCAGACATCCCGCTGTGCCACTAGGAAGGCCAGATATAATAGGAACGAGGTGTTTTTTTGTATTCATATCAATCAATATAAATAAACCTCAACATCTGTGCCCCTGGGGAGAAAAAGAACAGCACATACTTTTTTTATTTGGTTTTTGAAGCAACAAAATATTCATCAGTTATTTTACATTATTATCAGTATTATTACAATATTGATATATTTAATTATATAAGATACATCATTATACTTAAATCTATACATTTATATATCACATTAATCTTATATTTTGATCTAACAGCTGAATCCATCTTTTTTGGCACATGAAACATGTTCTTTCAGCCGTGGGGGTGTTATAATGTCACGGTAAATCACACTATTCGTTGGTAAAAGAATAGCCCAGGAGTTAGTGGTCGGTAATGTTGTCTAGCTTCTTCCACTCCAGTCTTACATTGCTAAATTAGGGATGGCTAACAAAGATAGCCCTTATGTAACTTTGGATGAACATAAAAAAAAACACCATCAAACCATCTTTTCGAAGGTACAGCTTAAAAATGGACGAATCTTAATGAGAAAATCCAGTGGACATTAAAATCCATACGGATCGGAAACATGATGTTTTAAGAATTAAAACACGACACGGACAACCATTCTTTCAAGTAAAAATGTTGGCTTCTCGTATTATAGGAGGCGCTGAAGACTGGAATGAGATAATGAATTTTAAGTTGTTATTGACTATTAAAGATTTATTTGTTTTGAATTAAGCACAAAGCTACACAATGGGCTATTAAAGTGAAACCCACATCTGATGTATTCAGATTGAGTACGTCCTGTAAAGCATTGTAATGCATCTTAGTTATTAGTAATACGTGCATTTGATGTATCAGGATGAAAATATCCTTCACAATACTGTAACGTAGAAAACAAAAAACAAAAGTGTATCATTGTTAGGACTAGATTAGTGCTGACATGACTTTCGGAAAGCGAGAAATTTGGAAAAATCAACTACGAAGTGACAAAATGGAATTACATCGCAGAGTAATTTTAACACTTACTGCTCAAATTACGGGTTTCCTTCATGATTAAGAGGCGAGGATAACGCACTAGAGGCTAATGCCCTTCTAGCTGTATTGTAACATCCTAAATATTCCACAAGTGCGGAGACCCCGTCACGTGTTTGATCATCTAGTGGCAAATTCTACCATTATCTGGCTTCTCTGTCTCTTTTCAGGCGGATATGACCGAATAAAAAAAGTACCTTCACGCTGTATGCTTACTTTATTTTCCGAATCTTCTGCCAGTTTAGCTTCATTACATACATGTGGGGTCGTTTCTCCCCATTTGCAAGCAGGATCTGCTGCCCAAAAGCACGAAATAGTGTGTCTTTCCACGCGTCATGGGTCAGCGATTAGAGACGTTCCACGGTGACTCATGCTCGTAAAATAACACGTCTTTTAATTTCTCTTCCGGAGATATGCTTAGCGGAAACTTGGAGTCCGCCCCCGCAACCTTACGGCAAATTGAGAATAATAATAGTGAGAAAAGGAAAATATTCGTGCATTGATGCTTCTTTACGGGTTTCAGAACTTTCTGAATCCAAGCAGAGACGCTTTCCCCGATATTAAGTGGTCCTAATCAGAGATGTTAAAAACAAAAATGGTGGATGGACATCTAGCTGTTTTTAAAGGCCTCACAAAATTAGGTCAAATCTTATTTGTATTTAGTCCTTGCGAAATTATCCAATAGTGCTCTAAAGCGTGAACAAAAATGGTTAAGGTTTGCTTCTTACAATGAGTTCTAGTTTTAATTTAGAAAATGAGGAAAATATCATATTATTCCGAGCGTGTCCTTTATAAGTGCACCAATCAAGTCCTTTATAAGGACACCACACAAGTAATTTTTAAGTACACCAGTCAAGTTCATTTTAGGGACCCCACACAAGTCCTTTTTCAGTACGCCACTCAAGTCCCTTTTAAAAACACCACACAAGTAATTTTTAGGGACAACACACAAGTCCTTTTTCAGTACGCCACTCAAGTCCCTTTTAAAAACACCACACAAGTAATTTTTAAGTATACCAATCAAGTCCTTTTTAAGTACACCACTCAAGTCTTTTATAAGGACACCACACAAGTGTTTGTGTAAGCTTATTTACACCCCATTGATTGTTGCATTAAAGGAAAGCCGATAATTGATACCATAACACCATATTTTTCTAGTTATTTGTTATTTGCTCGAAAACTCCGGAGAAAATACGGAACATTTTTTACATTTTTTAAATTGGTATAAAGAAGAAGAAATCGTTTGTTTTTTTTGTACAGCTATTAGCAGATGTCCTGATTATTTCTCATTAAACCTTCATTTATACATTTCTTTTTATTGTGGGAGTACGAAACAATTTTACTTGTGTGCACAGATAATTTTTCACGTCGAAGAAATTACGAACGAGCCGAAACTTGGTTTATAAGCAGAGAGTTTTATTACTAAACACCAGAGATGGAAAAGCTCCATTACATCTAGGCCTGTACATCATTAAAAACTTATATTTCGGTCCACACACTGAACTTTTCAGCAATCTCTTGCCCAGATCTTGCAGTGCATAAATTGCTAGTCGGTTTAACTGGTTCTCAGAATTTCAAAAGACGTTTTTTGAGTTGGTCTTAATGAAATCACTTTAGTTTAAGTTTGGTTTTGTGATTCGGTTAAAACAAAGGTGTTAGTTTATAAGTATCTTACGGTGAGAATTGTTTTTTTTATTATTATATTTACCACGTCACAAATCGAACTATTCGTTCTGAGCTCCAAAAACGACTAGAAATGTTTTTTTTATTAATTCCAAAAGACTAAGGTTCATGGCTTTTTAAATGAACGTTGTTTTAACTAATGAAAAGATGATAGAACATTCATATTTAATGCTTGGGCTTCGAAAGTAATTGATAAGTATAGTAATTACTGTGTTAGACAGTCAGAAGTCAAATTTACTTACATGATCGGTGACCACCGTCTCAGGAAAACTGGTCCTTTTTAACGAGCGATAAATCAGTAATAATGAGATACTTGCTTCTTATGTATGTATAATTTCAACCGCACAACTAGTAATAACAGTAATTTTAATACACTATTCATCCACTGCCAACTTTATATCAGGTGTTTCCATAGTCACTTCCTCTGTTCAGACGAGTGCGTTCAGGAAACTACTGAATTTTAATCTGGGCCATGTAGGAAGACGTGTTCAAAACTGCTTCTGTTTGTTACGAACAGTAAAGAACCATCAAAAGCACGTAGACTTACTGCTTAGCCACTACAACATGAAATTGTTACAGATGTCCTTTGCGTTTTGACGTCATAGTTCTTTGAAGGAGAACTGTTCTAAACGTGTTGATGAAGCATTCTGTAATCTATATCCATAGTTTTGATATCACATGAGAAGAAATGACTTATAATGATTTGCTCTCGTGATCTGTCTAAAGTTCTAGATGTTAGTTTCGCAAACATATATCCTGGACTTGTCAGTTTGTTACTTCCATTTTGAGACGTGCATTTACATTTAAACTGAAGATAATTCATCTGGACAAAAAGTACATGAGGAGGAACACGCCTTCGAACAATGAATTCTATACCTACAGATACCGTGACCCCGATGTCATCATAATAATTGTGTAGTTGTCTTTCTTATTGTCAGACTGGTCAGCACATTTGTCACAGCAGAATTTTCATCGGCTTCCCGCGCGCAGTCGAGTGAACAGGTGGGATACAGTGTATATCCCAACAGGATGTCCACATCACGCAGTTCATGTTACACCAACCCAGCATGGCCAGGTGGTTAGAGCTCTCTCTTCGCAATCTCAGGTTCGCGAGTTTGAATCCCCGTCGCACCAAACATGCTCGCCACTATTCGTTTTGTAAAGAGTAGCCCGGACGTAGGTGGTGATGATTAGCTGTCTTACTTCTAGTCTTACACTGCTAAATTTGAGACAGCTAGCGCAGATAGCCCTTGTGTAGCTTTGCGCAAAATTCAAAACAAACAAACAATCATGTCACAGCGCTGTATTTTTTCATTGCTAAACTTGGCATTTCCTGTGTATTTCGAATTAAAAAGTGAGTGACGAACAATCTTTAGCACTAATAATGAGTAATAACTGATTTAAAACATGCTCAGATCCATCATTTATGTGTTACAAGCGATCCTTTGTGACATGCTCAGATCCATCATTTATGTGTTACAAGCGATCCTTTGTGTACTCTGGTCCATCTCGAGGTCAGACAACAAGTAAGAGCAGTGTTTTAATAATTACTAATATCCATCTTCAGCCCTGATGATAAGTAATAACGGTACTGTAACATATTCAGATTATTCTTAAGCGCTGATGATAAGTAATAACGGTACTGTAACATATTTACCCATGATAATAAGTAATAACGGTACTGTAACATATTTAGCCCTGATGATAAGTAATAACGGTACTGTAACATATTTAGCCCTGATGATAAGTAATAACGGTACTGTAACATATTTACCCATGATAATAAGTAATAACGGTACTGTAACATATTTAGCCATGATGATAAGTAATAACGGTACTGTAACATATTTAGCCATGATGATAAGTAATAACGGTACTGTAACATATTCAGATTATTCTTAAGCGCTGATGATAAGTAATAACGGTACTGTAACATATTTAGCCCTGATGATAAGTAATAACGGAACTGTAAACATCTTAAGCCCTGATAAGTATAACGATACTGTAAACATCTTAAGCCCTGATGATAAGTAATAACGGTATTGTAAACATCTTTAGCCCTGATGATACAGTGTTCCCTCGTGTATCGCGGTAGATGCGTTCCAAAACCCCCCGCGAAAGGAGATTTTCCGCGAAGTGGGATCGCCGATTTTTACGTATATATTTATGTGCATTTAGACTTTTAAAACCCTCCCTGTACAACTATTTAACCCTCCCATTAAAATACTGTTCATTATTGTTGAAATAATAAAAACAATTATTAAGATATTTCATTTCTGCAACAATCATAGCCCGTCTTGCACATCGCTACGCCATGAAGCTGATCTCGCGTAGCCTTCGCAGACGCACAATGCGTACATCTATAGCCTTTTCAGTTGGTTCTGTTTCCATTTTTACGCTGTTATAAACTCAAATATATGTTTATATCTCAAAATATACCTGTTTTTTTTTCTTTACACTATTAATTATATTTATTTTTAATATTTTAATGGTATTTAATGCTATATTTTAGATTTAATGTTTATTATTTTATATATACATGTATGTATATATATATATATGTGAGGGTCGGCCGAGCCCGCGAAGTGGCGAGGGAACACTGTAATTATAACCGTTCTGTTAACATCTTCTGATCCTTCTTCAGTCCTGATGACGAACAGCGACTGATTTGGAACTGTTGATAAGACTTCTCTTGCAGTATGCCAAGAAAATGTTCTCAGTTTAGGTGCTGGCTATCATTATTTAGTACATATATATTGTGAATACACATCCGAAGCAGGCGTTTTGTTATACGAGTATATACACACACAAGATGGACCTAAACTAATTGTATTATAACACACGTACAGACAAACATGTATCTCTGATAAGGTGAGGTGTTATAAGCACGGCCGAAACATATAAAACAATGTTTGTTTGTTTGTTTTGGAATTTCGCACAAAGCTACTCGAGGGCTATCTGTGCTAGCCGTCCCTAATTTAGCAGTGTAAGACTAGAGGGAAGGCAGCTAGTCATCACCACCCACCGCCAACTCTTGGGCTACTCTTTTACCAACGAATAGTGGGATTGACCGTCACATTATACGCCCCCACGGCTGGGAGGGCGAGCATGTTTAGCGCGACTCGGGCGCGAACCCGCGACCCTCGGATTATGAGCGCACGCCTTAACGCGCTCGGCCATGCCAGGCCTCATATAAAACAAAGTTGTGTTAATTGCAGTTGATTATTTGATAACACTATTAACATATGTAAGCTGGAGAGAGAAAGTAAAAAATAACGTGTAATCATATATCAACCATACACATTACCGACGAGGCCTTCCGTTACCGATTTCACGAACAACGATTGGTATGACGCGAACTACATCAAGCCAGTGATCTGTAATTATTGTAAGTTTTGTTCGAGGATCAAGTTAGTGATCTGTAATTATTGTAAGTTTTGTTCGAGGATCAAGTTAGTGATCTGTAATTATTGTAAGTTTTGTTCAAGCCAAATTATAATTTGGTGGGGGTAGAGTTAATCTTTAATAGATTACGCAAGCAATTAGAACAAAAGTGGAAACAAAGACGCTCTGAACACATGTCAACACAAGAATCAGTTTGAGGTGGGAGCAAAGACGCTCTGAACACATGTCAACACAAGAATCAGTTTGAGGTGGGAGTAAAGACGCTCTGAACACATGTCAACACAAGAATCAGTTTGAGGTGGGAGCAAAAACGCTCTGAACACATGTCAACACAAGAATCAGTTTGACGTGGGAGCAAAGACGCTCTGAACATGCGTCAACAGAAACATCAGTTTGTTTGTTTTGGAATTTCGCACAAAGCTACTCGAGGGCTATCTGTGCTAACATCAGTTTGAGATGCTTTGTTCATATGAATTCTCACAAACGAGATACGGAACGTTTATTTTTTCATTAATGCGTCCACAACTCTTTCAGTACGCGAGATCCAGCCACAGCTGCCTACAAATTAGAAATGATATTGTGGAAGGCAGATGTGGTCAACAGCACTCTCTGCCCGCTTCTATCTGACCAAATGGTGGGGACGATTTGATGCGTCGCTTTTATAGCCCGTCCACTGTCTCAGAGCGCGATGCGAGTTTTGGAAGCGACAAAGGGGCATTTTAACCACTGAGTCGCGTTTGGCTCAGCACGCGTAGTGACGTAGCCACAATTTCTTTGTTGTAATCTGAAATGCTACAGAACATTATGACGCGTTGCTCAGATAATTGTTTTTATTTTGACCCGATCTGTGACTGAATTTAATCATTATACTAAAAACATCATGGTGAGAATGTGTCTCTTTAGCCTAAAATACAACAATAGTCATTGGCTGATAGGAACCTTGAGTGAATTAAAACTGAGAGATTTGCCAGTTCAAATCACTTTCTTCGAACTTCATTTGTTAAACTTTACGTTGCAGACCTTATTACTTTTAATAACCAGCCCAGGTTTCTCGCGTACCTCTCCAAGGACGTTCGCATACCCCAGGGAGTTACGCATACCATCTGCCTGAGAATCAATGTCATTCATCAAAGCAGCCCTGGGGTTGACGGATCATTGGGAAAAGGGGAGAACTGATACAGATGTAGGGGCTTAAAATATGTGATTTTTTTAATCATATAGAAACTTTGAGAAACATTAGTTTAAAACGAAGAGAAGAACTAGGGTGAGAGTTATGGAAACATCAACATGAAACTTTGTTGTTGTTGTTGTTTTGAATTAAGCACAAAGCTACACAATGGGCTATATGTGCTCTGCCCACCACGGGTATCGAAACCCAGATTTTAGCGTGTAAGTCCGCAGACATACCGCTGAGCCACTGGGGGGCACAACATGAAACATAAAGAAATGTTATGAAACCTAAGGAAATGTCAGTATGTTACTTACGGGAACAAAACCATGAAACTAAGGAAACATCAGAATAAAACTTAAAGAAACACCAGAAAGAAATTTAGGGAAACACGATGATGAAACATAAATATTAAACTTACAAAAACACAATCACGAGTCCCCCAATAGCACAGCGGTAAGTCTATGGATTTACAATGCTAAAATCGGGGGTTCGATTACCCTCGGTGTACTCAGTAGGTAGTCTGATGTGGCTTTGCTATAAGAAGACACAAACACAAAACTACGAAACTGAGTGAATTACTGAGATGAAGATTAAAAGAGACATCAGTACAAAACTCAGGGAAATTCTTGTACAAAGCTTATAAACCCCAATATAATTGGTATTAATAAATGTAAATCTTTAGGCAGTAAACGCCTAATTACGGTGCTTAGCCGTTTATTCAAGCAGTAATCGGTTGAAAGATTAACAGCGTAATTTACTAAGCCGTTAAATAAGTGCTGTGAAAACGATTCGATACGTAATACGTTCTGTTCCTAAAGACATGCGTATTGGCATTAAAATAATGTACAAGCTGTCTCGTCTGTCATCAGGGTTTTAACAGACGTTATTTATCAAATTCACTCTCTCTCGGTTTTCGCTTTTGTGGTGAGGATGGCATAGGTGGATGGGGTGGGACAGAAATCAAATAATGCTTTAACATGTTAAAGAGAAGCTTATTTTTCCGTAATCTTTTCGTTAGGGTCATTTAGTGATCCTCGCGAAATTTTTGGTCAATAAAATCCCACAGCTTTCTTCTTTAACGGCGAAAAAGATGTTGGAGTTTAATCATTTCGCGCGCCTGGGCCGCTCACCGTTAGAGGGCGGATAAAACTATAACTTCTTAGGCTACTGTACGAAACTCTGGCCTCGGCGGTTTGAAATTGCGGTCCGTTTGTTATGGGAGTTTCCCAAATGTATAAATTTTCACCGTGTAACTCCCAGTCGCAGACCGGCTTTTGTTATTTTTTATGAAAACCTATTCTGGACAATTTCCATTCAAGTAACGAAAGTATGAACAAAGAGACCGCTAGTTCCACAATGCGGAATAATATATTTCACACCATTCTGTTCATCAACACACACTTGTCGTTTTTTTCGGTTTTCTTGCATGTCGATATAACTTGAAGATCTCTTGTTAGTTTTGTTTGGTTATTTTAGAGCAAAGCCACATTTGAGTGTCTGCTGTATCCGCCGCAGGAAATCGAGCTCCGGATTTTACCATCGTAAATTTGTAGCGTTACTGACGTAGAAAGTACAGGTGGATTTCATGTATTGTATCTTATCATTTGTTTGTTACAGCACTCGTTGCAAAGCATTGATTCAAAATGGGTTAAAATGCTATAATTGTCTATGTAAAACAGAGAGGGAGTTCCTGGTTCATTTTAATAGTGATGGTATTTTTATATTTATTTTTTCGTTTTAAACATGTTTTACTACTAGGGGAAGCTTTCTAATTAACATCATGGACCAATAAGCAGTTTGATACAAAAACTGGGAAGGTTAGGGATTTACTTTCGAATATGTTCGCTCCCCGCGAGTACAGGGTAAGTCTACGGATTTACAACGTTAAAATTAAGGGGTTTTTCTATAATAAAACAGACAAATACACACACTCAAATATATTATAGTTTTGGTGCTGTGTTCAGTAACAATACGTCTACTGTCAATGACAACACCTTTGAATTTGTCTACGAAAATGTCCACTAATTAAATGTGGTTCAGTACGCGATCAGCAAAAATATAGTGTGTATCATTCAACCAACAGTAACAATACTTTCAATCTGTCTACAAATATATTTATACTTACAAAGTAAAAATATGTTGTGTATATACATTATCAACAATTCACATCTCTGTACATTACTAAGTTTAATATGGATACTTACACACACACACAACTTGTGTTTGTTGTGAAGTGTCATTAAAAGGTTCCGCACCAATCGGAGAAATTTATAAGGGGGGCATGTCCCCTTCATTTTTTATATTTCAGTAGCAGCAATATTGAGTTCTTGCAGAGCCAATGACGATCGCTGTTCAACTTTCCACTTATAAATCTAATGATACACCGCCAAAGAAACATTTTCGAGTATTTATTGTAAAAAAAAAAAAAAAAGGAAAGAGAAGACACAAAAAAGAAGAGAGATGAGAAGAGTTGGTCTCTAAAGTTATTGTGAAGAGAGATGAAAAGAGTTGGTCTCTAAAGTTATTGTGAAGAGAGATGAAAAGAGTTGGTCTCTAAAGTTATTGTGAAGTTTACTTTCCCACGTAAATGGTGACCAAAGCTTGGGACTCAGTTTTACTTTTGCATAAATATATCCTGTTAGATTGCGCTTTACTTACAAGTTGACTTATTGTTCACTTACGTTTATCCATCTGTTTATTAACTTGTTTTGAATTTCTCCCACAGCTACATTCGGGTTATCTGAGCTAGCTGTTCTTAATTTAACAGCGTAAGACTAGAGGGAAGGCAGCTAGCTAGTCATCACCACCCACTGTCAACTCTTGGGCTACTCTTTTAACAACGAATAGTGGGATTGACCGTAACATTATAAAGCCCCCTTGGCTGAAAGTGTGACAATATTGGGTGTGAAAAGAAATCGAACCGGCGACCCCCAAGATTACGAGTCGAGTGCCTTAACCACCTGGCCATGTCGGCTCCCTAGGTAAGGAAAACACATAAAAATCCATACGAAAAAAAAATTTAAAATTACATCAGTAAATTATAAATTCTGATTTGAATGTGTGGCTACAAATATGCTTATCTAATTACTATAAGGACTTACCAATGATAAAACAAACTTTTCCGTAATAGCGAAAAATAAAAAAGGAAGTTTTATATTTCCAAGTCGAAAGAGGAAAAGAAACGAGTGTTTTCTTATAGCAAAGCCATATCGAGCTATCCGCTGAACCCACTGAGGGGAATCGAACCCCTAATTTTAGCGTTCTAAAGCTGTAAAACTTACCGCTGTACTGGCGGGGGGAGGGGTGGGTAGAAACGACAGACATTGCGAGAAGGTAAATTCTGATGATCACCGAATCGAAACCTTCAAGTCATACGAAAACAAAATTATATTTTAAGGGCTTATAACAACTGCAACAATTTAAGTATAAAGAACAAACAATCGTAGTTACGGTCAACAGACCATCCGGGTTCAATTGTCGACTCCTGGTGTGCCCAAAGACACGCATCAGACCTGACCTCTTAACTTTTCCACGCTATATTTTTGCTGTCACTTTCCATGAAGTTTTACAGTTTGTAGCGTATCTTACACCTTAACCCTCCTATCTTATTTCCTTCTCACAGCAGGGAAGTAAAAATTTTCTAAGTCATAATTCTCTCGCTATCTAGCGCACAGCTACCTGTTTGGAAAACAATAGCTAGCGGCATCGTTAACTTAAAGATGCATATATCGTAGAGTTTAATAAGATGCGATTTGCCAAACTGTTATGAGCCCAATGACGTGATGCAGTGGCCTTAACCAATTGTGGGCTTTAATTACAATCTACAATCTTCTATCCTCTTAAAAACAAATGCAATCACTTTAATAGCGACACTTGTCGGTTTTGTAACCAAGTATTAGTTTCGATGTCTTTACGAGCACAAAAAAATGTTTTATTTTTTAAAACTATGTTTATTTCTTGTACAAAGTAGTGACGAATGTTTTCAGAGATTTATTTATTTTTGCTTGCTCGTTGTTTCTTTGTTTGTTTATTTGTATTTGAATTTCGCGCGAAGCTACACGAGGGCTATCTCCGCCAGTCGTCCCTAATTTGGCAGCGTAAGACTAAAGAGAAGGCAACTAGTCATCACAATCCACCGCCAACTCTTGGTCTACTCTTTTACAAACGAATAATGAAACTGACCGTTACATTATAACGCACTCATGGCTGAAGGGGCGAGCATGTGACGGGGATTTAATCCCACCATCATCAGATTACGAGTCGAGTTCCTCCTAACCACCTGACCGTGCCGGTCCTTTTTGCTCGTTAAATAGAAACTTTTCTCGATTCATGTGTTATTTGTTTAAAGCAGTTTGAAAATAGGTTTCACATAATGTATTATTACTTATTTAACATGGATGGTCTTTGATATATCTCTTTAAAATATGGGACAAAAGAACAATGATTTTTATACTTACATCTGCATATTCGGCACACGATTCCACTGACATCACAAACTTTACTACGTCATCAACAGTCCACTGCGCAATCTCACTGGCATCTGAT
Organism: Carcinoscorpius rotundicauda; assembly: GCA_011833715.1. Taxonomy (NCBI): domain Eukaryota; kingdom Metazoa; phylum Arthropoda; class Merostomata; order Xiphosura; family Limulidae; genus Carcinoscorpius; species Carcinoscorpius rotundicauda. The sequence goes on along the minus strand of CM022394.1, from coordinate 123,928,098 downwards.
ATGTTTAAACAAGACTGGTCAGTACAAAAGGAAGGGCAACGACCTCTGTCGGAAGATTTCGGCGATGCCTGAGCGGAAGAGTTTTCAGACCTGAGGATCCTTCCTTCCAACAAGTTTGTCCAGCTCGAAGTCTTGCGGAAGCTGTCCTTTGATTTTGTGTCACTGTAATTATTTCTTAGTGTCTCTGTGTCCGTTTTTATGGAGCCGATGATGTCACGAATATCTCGTGAAATAGGTAAATACAAACAATGATGTGGAGACGTCTCTGGAGTACCAAGACGAGGGCGCTTCGTAGCTCCCATTGTTAAATCCAATGGATCTGATTTGTTCTCCGATTCGAATGGTCTCTTGTTTGCCCCTCGGAGGTAGTTCTCCAACTGTGATGTACTCTTCGCACTCGCGGTTCGAACTAAGTTTAGAAGAGTTTGCGATGAGGAGAAGTCTCCGAAACTGAAAGGAACTGAGCGACTTTCTCCCAAAATTGGAGATGATTTCAGATGATTTTCGACTTTTAGATTGCTGTTTTCCGGCAGCTCCAAGCTCCTCCCCATGATTGGTGGAGTACCACTTTTGTACGACAAATGGCCTTCGAAGGGTCGAGCGGTTCCATTCGGTTGAACAAAACTAAAACTGAAAAACAGATTCACGTGTATAAGTTTTGAACACAAAAAGTATGCATCAGGAAAGTTTACAAAGAGTTACGTTACGTGATATTAAACTACGTGGTTGAGACCAAACACAGAGCTTAGTATTTACAGTCGGTGAAATTTAGGAAGGGGTGTTGTGCCCCTATGTTGACCCTGTAGTGAAGTGCCCCTTTCGCTGTGTCAACTTTGAAATCAAGTGTCACGGTTAACATATTAAAAAACGCAAGCCCCATAGTCGGAGACTCCACCATCCACAAATATAAATCCAATTTGTTCCGTCTTCTATGTCGCTCTAACACACGATATTGCGAAATTTAAAAAAAATCTCCTTACTGTTCTATGAATTTACTTAATAAAAAAAACTATAAAAACTCGGGCCCTAACAATGGATAAAAGTCTTTTGACACACAATTGGACAAAACTGTTTCGTTGCGACTTCAATTCTGGTTACCGTTTTCTTTAATGGGAGTAAATAATTTATTCAGTCTTTGCACTGGGCAAAACATGGAAATATTGGGTGTGTTATATTTCCATAATTGAAAGTTTCTTTTCAAGAGGTTAGGGCGCTCGACTACCAGTCTGAGGATCGCGGGTTCGAAACCACATCACACCAAACATGCTCGCTCTTTCAGCCGTGGGTGGGTGGATGATGATTACTAACTGCCTTATCTCTAAGCTTACACTGCTAAATTAGAGACGGTTAGCGTAGGTAATCCTCGTGTAGCTTTGCGCGAATTTCAAAACAAACCAAATCTTTCACTGTGACTGGTGCGAAGAACTGAAAAAAATTCAAACAACCCTGCAGTAAAGACAAAGGTAAACACACCTACTGAATTTTTATCCAGTTTCATGCTTAATTTTTCGATAATTAAGACTCATTAAACCAGAATGAAATATGTCGTTTCCTTTCAGAACCTTGTAAATGTATGACATCTTTACATTTAAAACACATATAGACTTCAAAGATATCAGGTTTCGATACCCATGTTGGGCAGAGCATAAATAGCCCATTCTGTAGTCTTGTGCCTAATTACAAAAACACCTAATTATTCTTTCCACACCTTGAATATGAAAGGAACTCATCTGAATTGTTGCTACACCTACCAAAGAAACTGGGATAACATTCTCTATGGTACACAGTCTAGCATTGTAGAACTTTGCAGAATGGCTTGACACAGTATGGATGAACTGGTAGATCGCTTGTTACTTTTTGATAGCAAAGTACGACACTGAATGTTTTTTTTTTTAATTTCGCGCAAAGCTACATGAGGTCTATTTGCGTTAGCCGTCCATAAGTTTGCAGTGTAAGACTAAAGGGAAAGCAGCTAATCATCACTACCCACCGCCAACTCTTGGGCTACTATTTTACTAACGAGTAGTGGGATTGATTGTTACATTATAACGCCCCCACAGCTGAAAAGGCGAGCTTTTCAGGCGACCCCCAGAATACGAGCCTAGTGCCTTAACCACCTGGCCATGCTGGGTCCCTAGCTAAGAAAAAACTAATAAAAATCCATTAATGAATTATAAATTGTTTTAAATATGTGGCTACAAATATGCTTATCTAATTATTATAAGGACTTTCCAATAATAAAACAAACTAATCCGTAATAGCGAAAACAAAACTATATTTTCGGTGTTTATAACAACGGGCCTACAATACTGAAACTTAGCGAATTAAAAATGAAAATAAAGAAAACAAACTACAGGACAGAGAAGTAATTATTTTAAGGTATAAAAAATCTAGAATAAATATTTAAAAACATAGTACGTGTATAACCAAAACTCACACACACACACACATATGGGAAGGCTTTTACTACAGTGCTCTAATAGGCTTAAATAAACAGTGCTCTCAAAGTAACCTATAATGTATATCTATGACGTAAACACAGGGGATCAAAGCGTTTTATTCTATTGATAAGCTTAGAAAGTGGTCAGTCCTGCTTCTGTCCACCATTTTATGTCATTCTGGCGTGTCACAGGCAAGCACACCTACCTCTCAAGTGTGAACTAGTTTCTTCGCCCACGTATACCTCCTTCATAGTGACCAGAGGGTACGTAGTTTAATTAACGAGTTAGCCGTGGCAGACGGACGGGGAGGGTGGTGAATAGAGTATCAGATATAGCACGTGGCTCATTCATTCCTCACCTAAAGAAGTCCGCGTCCAAGCAAAGCGTGGATCTGAGACTAGGAATACATTGACCCACAACATCCGCATGCCTAACCGCTCGCGACCTGCGTATCTGTAGCATTTTCAAGTCAGTCCCAAGGATTGAGCCTTCCTTACATCTCTACACCAGATGTGTATTCTAATAACGTCTCTTTCAGCACCACTGTCTGACCAGTATACTCGGTAGTACTAGACCAAAGTTAACGTGTACGAACTAGGGTGCGATAAGATACCGGCAAGAACAATGGGTTAAACGTTTTATCTTAACTTCCACGTCCGTCACTTCTGTAACGTTAAATTTTTCTTCGTAATAGTGTTTTGATAAAAATCAGGCCTCAAGAAAGGCATTAGGGACGTTCAACTGTCTTTACGTTCACGGTGTATCTGTGTCAGTGCACAATACTTCATATCTCGTGACTTCCATCATCAGTACCAAAACGTACACTATTTACAAGTCGAGAAATTAATTAATGAAATGGATGAGAAGCGCCCCCTAGCGACGAACAGTGGTGTTTATAAAGCAACAACCAAATTATCGAGATTCTCATTTCAGTTACGCATGTGTAGTAGTTTTCACGAATTGTTTGTAGTTCAACACAAAGTTACATCCAATGGGCTATCTTTGATGTGTTCTCTACGGGTAACAAAACTCAGTTGTTATCGTGATAAACCTTCAGATTTACTGTTGTCTCACTGGATGAGGGGGCGTTTCTTAAATACAAATGAATACGTAATCTAAATATTTCGTTTCGGGAGCAATATGGTATAGCATTCGATGTCACTAGTTGTCTGCAAACGACAATTTACTTACCATAAAGAGAGAAATGTTTTAGAAAAGACTTCGACAGATTTATCGAAATACTTACTTTATATAATAAACCCATGTTTGGACATCTTGTATAAAGCTCATAAACTAGAATTTTTAAACTGAGCGAAATATTATGTACAAGTAAGCTCAAAAGCCAGGTCAGAAAACCCTGACGTGATCTGTCTAATTTTGAACTACTGACCAGTGAAACGATAGCCACTCAATCAGCAACATACGCTGCTGTACGGAACTTATCGAGTTCCTCGAACCAAATAACGGCATTGACTACCATTTTTAGTGTTTAGCAATATCTCAAACCTTGGACCTTTTGTTGTTGTGACAACGCCACGCACAGCCCGAGTTTATAAACGTGTTTTAGAAATTTAAGTTTTTTTTTAAAAAGTTACCTAACTTCTTAGATCAGTACAAGCTATCTAACCTACACCGATCACAGCAATTTACCTAATTAGGTCAGAGGATGTTACCCACTTGGATCAGAACAACTTACCTATTCTTACTTACAATGTATTGTTTTGTCAGTTAGGTACCTTTTCTGCCACTGATATTTTCGGCCGTTAAGTTAGCTTTAAAATGTATTACCTTGATCGAGGATCGAGCATGGCCAGGTGTTTAAGTTCCTCGACTCGTAATCTGGGGGTCGCGGGTTCGAATCCCCGTCGCATCAAACATGCTCGCCGTTGCAGTCGTGGGGGTGTTATAATGTTTCAACCAATCCCACTATTCGTTCCTAAGAGAGTAAACAGCCCAAAAGCTGACGGTGAGTAGTAATTATTAGCTACCTTCCCTTTAGTCTAAGACTGCAAAATTAGGGACGGCTAGTGCAGATAACCCTCGTGTAGTTTTGCGCGAAATTCAAAGCAAACAAACAAATAATCTTGCTCGAGAAATATTGCGGTTCAGTACTAATAGTGACTGTTACCATACACAAACACACACCCTTCAGGCTTACAACGATAAAATTCTAGTTTCCATAAACGTGGTCGATACGTAACAGGTAATCTAATGTATATTTAACTACAATAAAAATGTAGATTACAAAAACCTTCAAAAATGAAAATCCATATTTAGAAACTAAAAATCAAGCTAGATGGTAATTCAAATCCATATCCACTTCATAAACTTCATATAAAAGTCTGTCCGAGACATCGAAACTCAAAATATTTTTAAATAATATCTCATAACTTTAATTACATGATTTTTACTCCCTCTTTCTCTGTATATACTAAACATAAGACACCATCACCTCACTGTGAAGTTTAAAAGCCACCTAGTGATTCCCAGTGGCTTCAGTATACCGAATAAACTCCTCTACTAAGTTCAGTTACTTTTGTAACTACTAGGCCCGGCATGGCCAGGTGGGTTAAGGCGTTCGACTCGTAATCTGAGGGTCGCGGGTTCGAATCCTGGTCATATCACACATGCTTGCCCTTTCAGTCGTGGGGGAGTTATAATGTTACGATCAATCCCACTATTCGTTGGTAAAAGAGTAGCCCAAGAGTTGGCGGTGGGTGATAGTCTTACACTGGCTAAATTAAGGACGGCTGGTGCAGATAGCCCTCGTGTAGTTTTGCGCGAAACTCCACAACAAACAGTCTATAGCTACTACAAAATAAACCCCATACGTATGCCAAATTTGATCCCTCTAGCGTACGAGTAGAACTATGAATGAATACAGTTTCAAACATTAAGTCTACAGAATACCAAGAGATATCAGAAACACAAAGTTTGATGCAAGATTCCAGCTCTGCGAATGTGGCAACGTGCTCCTTTACTCATGGCATGCTGAGTGAACCACCGAGTGCGTTTTAACCTTACTATAGTACAGTGGAAGAGTTACGTTATATAAATAGCGCCACCTGATGTGATATCCTGTCAATATTATTTTGTTTTTTAATTTCGCGCAAAGCTACACGCTAGTGTATTTCGCGCTAGCTGTCCCTAATTTTGCAGTGTATTAGTACAGGGAAGGCAGCTAGTCATCACCACCCACCGACGATTCTTTTACGAACGAATAGTGGAATTCACCGTGACATTATAATGCCCCCATGGTTGAAAGGGCGAGCACGTTTGATGTGACAGGGATTCGAACTCACCCTGCCAAGATTTGTCCTGCCATATCCAAAACTGTCAAGACAAGGTATATGTATTCGAACTCTATCTTAGAGTCATGACAAAAAATGTTACCAGTATCACAGAATGAAGATGCAACATTGGTAACCTATATAAATATAACTGTACCCTCTGTTGTATATTTATAGAACTACAAATTTTCAGTTTTGCATTTTGCAGTTTTTATGGGGGTATGTTTTACCATTACTTCGCCACTTTGGCCAAATTTGTTGGGTCCACGCGGAGAGACATGCAAACCTAAGGTTTCAAATCTCGTGTTTCACAGTTTCTCGGTTTTCACCTTTTTTTGACAAATACATATAAGGGAAGCAATTTTCATATACCATGATAACCTCTCATTCATCATGAACTTACACAACGTCCGTCCAAGGAACGAATAATCCAGCTGGTATGCAAATAATACAGGGTGTTCCAAAAGTCACTGTGCACTTATATATTTATTAACAGACATGTTTCAATATAGAATACAGGAGGTAAATGTGAAAGACAATTACAAACAATGTTGAAAGTGACCCCCGTTGGATCCTTCTTACTTAGTTTCTGAACACCGCTATCGGTTGCTGGCTTGAAATTGAATGAATGCTGATTACAAAACTGCACAGTGACATTCCGAACACCCTATATAACAAACACCACATAGAGAATAGTTCATTACTTTCTTCTTTTTTATAACGATGGAGGCAAATTTTTACCGGATGTTTTTACTACATTGACCGAATTTAGGCCGTTGACTTTGTAGAGTTAAAAATTAAGTCCAAAATCGTACAAAATGGTCAGTGATGAAACCTGGTTTCAATGGCATAAGCAAATGAGCTTCTTTAATTATGTGTTTGAAATTTCGCGCAAAGCTACACGAGGGCTATCTATGTTAGCTGTCTCCAGTCAAGACTACCCATTACCAACTAATAGTGGAATTGACGGTAACATTATAACGCCCTCACTAGCATGTTTGGTATAATGGAGATTTTAACCCGCGACCCTCAGGTTATAATACGAGCGCTTTAACCACCTGACCCTGTTAGCCTAACTGAACGAGGATGGCGCAAAATGCCCCCTTGAACTGACCTCAGGTGCATCAGGGGGGGACTGTTTTTCTCAAAAAGCACACTTTGATACAAAGATTTACAAAATTATTTTGGAATAGGTCGGGGGAGGAATATAGTATTAAGTTCTTTAGATATTTATCATCTTTTTATATTACAAAATTATATTCTGAGCTAACTAAACCATCATTTTTCCTTGCAAGGCTCGAGGCTAATATGGTACCAAAATGAAAGTGTCTTTAAAGACATTCACCTCATTTTCGTGATGTCTCATTCAAGTCACCGCTGCCATTTTAGCCATAAATGCTCTTACATACCTTTGGAACCTTCATTATTGTTTTGTCTTGTCGAATCGAACTTGTTTGTTTGATTTCAATTTCGTGTAAAGCTACACAATGGTTATCTACGCTAGCCGTTCCTAATTTAGCTGTGAAAGACCAGAGGGAAGGCAGCTAGTCATCACTATCTACTGACAAGTCTTGGGGTACTCTTTTACCAACGAATAGCGAGATTAATCGTCACATAATAACGTCCGAACCCCCGATCAACAAATTGCGAGTCAAGTGTCCCAACCACTTTGCCTAATAAGTCACTAAAAGTGTCTGTAATTATATGCGAGGTAATCCTAATTTCAATACTATTTTTTAAATCAGTCATTGAGTTGATAAAAGGCTCCCATATTTTCGATTTGCACCGAAGCGTCACAAATCTCTGATTTAAGGCTAAAAGTAGGCCTAGCGTCGTTTGCGTGAACATTGTCTTCCTATATTTCTTGGTTACCGACTATGTCTTCACAGAAAAATCCGTAATAACCTACCTCTAATCGGCTGTTGTCACACGGAGAACTTTATTCGACGCGTATGGAGCCGAACCTTCTTTAAAGTAGTGACCAACGAGAGTACGTGACTATTTAAGGTCATGAAAAATTAACATAACGCACTTTTTCACCTGGCACGAATGCGTAGAAGTAAGTAGATATCTATATATGTTAATCGTCTGGTTAGAATGCAAATATCGGCTCAGACTGGTACATGAAGGTCCCCGAGTTCGAACCCGAAAGAAGAAAACAATCAGAGTTTTAAGGTGCGTGAGAGGTAGCTGAGAAATCGATTATTATACATGTAGTCTTATATCCATCTTCATTATGCTTAGGAAGAAAAGGATATAAGCTAATACGAAACGAGTTTCATAAAGTGGAAGTACTATTGTACATAGCGTAATTTTCGAATAATTTCAGGCCAATTACTGCTAAAACAAAGCCTGACTTAATAAAGTTCCAGACAGCAAATCCATCATCGCTAAACATAATAAGCCAAAAGAAATAACATTAATCCACCGCAAAGAACAACCAGGGATTGTTTGTTTTGAATTTCGCGCAAAGCTACACGAGGGCTATCTGCGCCAGCCGTCCCTAATTCAGCAGTGTAAGACTGGAGGGAAGCCAGCTAATCATCACCACTCACCGCCAACTCTTGGGCTACTCTTTTCCAACGAATAGTGGGATTGACCGTCACATTTTAATGGCCCCACGGCTGAAAGGGCGAACATGTTTAGTGTGACGGGGATTCGAACCCGCGAACCTTAGAATACAAGTCGAGTGCCTTAACCACCTGGCCATGCCGGGCTAAGAACGAGGGAAGACCGGATCACAGCAAAGGGTGGGACGTGTTGGCTACCAATACGAAGCTCACACCTTCCTCTTTGTTTGGGGGTATTAATGAGTTGCCAGTTAACAAACTCTAGCGTAGAAGGACTGACTATAGATGTAATGGTTGTGAAGTACTTTTCTCAAGACTTTATTTTGGCGAGGCAGTTGTAATAAATATAAATTAATTTCTAAAAGATACGCACACGTTTGGTGGCGTCTTCCCACCCGCCACTTACATTCTCAGGCTAGAACATGGCTTGGGTGAAAAAAAAAAAAAGAGCCTACAAGATGTCAGTTCAAGTTCCATGCGATTTATTCAGTTTCCTACTCATAAAAAAAAACATGCCTGCCACCAGTATCTCAGCGATAAGTCTGACCGTTTATGACGCTAAAAGCAGGGTTTTGATACCCGTAACGGCCATGATACAGATAGCCCATTGTGCAGCTTTGCGTTTAACTACAATTAATCAGTCAACACTACTAAGGCCAATCGGAACACATGCTAAATAATTATGTATCATTAAAACCCTAGCTCTCCTTCCACATGATTGTGTTTTACGTAAATATATATGTGAATGATGAAACTGACACCAGCTTCCCCAGCGGTGACGTAGCATAAGAATATGTAAATTTATGATCACTTGAGGTTGTTCTCTCATGACCTACTCGGTAAATAAATACTCTACCTGTACATCTAGATCTATATATATATTTTTTTTTCAACAAAAATATGTATATATCAGTAAAAATACATCAAAACCACGATAACTATTACAAGGAAAATAGGGGAATACATAAAATTTATTCTAGAACTCAAGAGCTTTCAGGACCCTTAGGCGAGCTCTGGACTACGGCCGTAAAGGGCGCAACTGTGAGGCACATTCTTCCCCTCACGTCGCTCGTTGAAATAAATCTCCCTTACCCCTTTTAATGTGCCTCCTAAGCTTCTGAGGAATCAAAGAACAGTAGTTACAGCGTTAATTAAAAATTACTTAGAATTAGACGTCTAAATGAGTCAAATAAATACGACCACTCGATGTAAACAAAACGTTGAAAGTATTGATGTTTCGACTGATCGCCATATTTACCTAAGCCTTGAAACTGAATGGAAACGTCGGATACACTAATTTTTATTTTATTTATCTGGAGTTTCTGATGGTATTTACATTTTAACTATGATAACAACAATAACCTTATCTCGGTGTATACTTGGATACTTTTGTAGTGCCTTTAAAATAATACAACGTGTGGTACTGAAAGTGTAATTTTACACACTGAAGAACACTACAGCACTTGCGACATTCTATGCAGGTCTACACGTACACTGCGGGTTTGTGTATTAAACATCAAGTGATGTGTCATATATGTATTACGTGTGTGCAGCAAAATAACATTTCTAGATGAGGTTTCAAATTATTGGAGGGTAGTGGAAATCCTTTAACTAGAAGAAGTCACTCCTTGTTCTTGGGCAAAATTTACCCTCCCCCATTTTTTTTTTTTTTTTACATTAAACAAATGTTCCAACTACTTAAAGTGTGAATCCAGAGTTTAAATAAATTACCATATGAAAAAACCAACTCGAAAGCGACCCTTATTTTTTGCAATGGAATGTACATAAGATTTCTTTTTTAACACGTCTCGGACAGGGACCTTATACGATCTTAGATAGTAAGGTGAGATAAAAACAGACAAATTCTCCTCGATGCCAATTAGAGCGAGGTAAAAACGGGCAAATAAATAGCTTACTGTTAGTTCCTACCAACCGACCTGACACGAAGGATACGTGTTGAGAATTCATGTCTAAGAAAGGTCTCGTGGAGTTGACACTGAGAAAATAAGCTTCCATTTAACAAGCGTGGAAACCCTAGCCGCCTCCTTTTGAATGTCTAGATAAGCAAGCTGTTATTATTTCATAAATGTAGTAAGGAAGACGATTTCACCTATGACGGTCATATTTTCCTTTCTTTCCTTCTTTGTTTGCCATGATTTTCATCTGTATACATTTATTTTTTGGCCATCATGATAATAAGTTGAGTTTTAAAACATACTCGGTTCGTTAATTTCAAATTCCGCTTTGTCGAGTTAATTTACGGTATGCACGCGTGGTCTTGTAAGTTTATGGTTTTTCCAAGATTTTGTTATATGTGATTGGTCACCACGGTTTACAGGTTAATGCCTGGATTGTTCATCAGGGAATTTATGATTCGCGTCCCGATGAACAAAAATTGCGTTGCTACGTTATAAGAGTGACAGTCATATCACGCTATTTGATTTAGAAAGAGTGGTCCAAGAGTTGAAGGTAGACGCTATCGGCTATATGCATTCCCTGTAGTATATCCGATTGATATTATAGAGGGCTACGCACAGATAACCTTCGTGTAGTACTGCGGATTTTAATAACGGTTACAAGGCAAGGTTATGGCGTCATTAACACTTCACAACCATCTCCTACTATACCTAAAAGTTTATGGGATTCATAAAGTTTCGTTGTTCGTGTTTGTTTGTTTTTGTTTTAAATTCGACGACATTCGGAAAACCTTTTGCATCGATTAACTAATCCAGTGGACCAAATAAAATCTAGCTCTCTTACAGCTCAGTTTTGTTCTACTATTCTAAGGAATATTTCTTTAATTTTAAGTTTAGGCTCTCGCGAAATCCCGAGACAGCAATTTCGAGACCTCTCTTCGAAAATTTCTCGAAGAGCAGGCACCTCGATTTTCTTATTTTAATTCATCACTCGTATATGAATACAAGTCTCACACGACCTATAAACAGCGTCACAGCACGTAGCACCGTTTATAACGTGCATATTAAAATATTCTTCTGAAGTTGCAAGGTAGTTAGATCCAATCATCTCAATGGGGTGACGCTGGGAGATAAAGAAATTACGTTCATTTCAAACGCTATTTAATAGTTTTCGTCTAAACCTAGAAGAGCAGATAGCTCTCGAGTAGCTATCTAAACAGCAAAGAAACAATCTAAACCTAGAAGCGACATCTGTATAAGTTCAAGAAAAAATAAATAAAAATATTTACTCACTCAAATTGAGAAATTACTCATCGAAACCTTATATTGAAGCTCAAGCCGTGTTTTTACCTGTTGGCGGCTTCACGATTCTTAAAGCCTAAAAATTCTTTGCGAACCAATCTTTTTCTATTTGTTCTTAAACAGTTGTTTAAAATGTTCATTTATCAACAGTTTTTATTTTTTATTTTTTGTTTGTTCAGAATTTCGCGCAAAGCTACACGAGAGCTATCTGCGAGAGCCGTCACTAATTTAGTAATGATTGACTACAGGAAAGGCAGCTAGTTAATAACACCCACCGACAGCTCTCGGGCGACTCTTTTACCAACCAACAGTGGGATTGACTGAAACGTGACAAAACCCGTCACGACTCAAATAGCGAGCAAATTCGGTGACGGGGATTTAAACCTGCGACCCACATGCTGCCCTCTAACGACCAAGCTAACCGTGTTAGGCCAAAGGAGGTACGTAAGAACAAATTCTGCGACCACTATACAAAGGTAATATTTCTTTCGCTGACCCATCTTATACTAAACAGGGGGACTACGAAATGGGAACACTTTCTTTTCCCGAAGATTCTCTGTTCCCTGTAAGTAACCACACGGTTACAGCTGCTCTTGATGAACCATAAGAGTACAAAGCAAGGGATGCTAAAAGGAACAAAACAGTCTTTCTTTTTTTTCACAAGCTGAAATGTTCTAAGAATCTGATTATTACGCCTTTAACACGTATAACTTCCTTCATCTCATCCCGACTGGATGTGAACAAAATGTTTGCAAATTATATCACGTATAACGTTTGTCGTACCACACGTTTGGTTTGGTTCTTCGTCTCGAGTTCCCCCTGGTGGGACAGCGGTAACTTTACGGACATTTTACGCTAAACTTATTTGTTCGATTCCCCGCTGTGGCTACAGTGGAGAACCAATTATTTTTAGTATTGTTCCAGTTTCTTATACTAATTACGGTTTCAATGATGACATATATACATATATGGGCAACTCAAACCTAGTTGACGTGTCTCGAACTAAGCAGGGAAAACACACTTGTAACACAACAAAGGTTCGTCCTCACTGTAGAACGTTTTGACAACGTAGCTTCTTTTCTATATTTTAAATTTCTTTTCTTCTGTGGAATGAAAGAACAAGCAATTGCTCTAAAACAGGTTCCGTGAAAATTATTCGATTTTTTTTTTTGAGCACTAAGGAGGGCGCGTATATATACTTGTCCCCCAGTATGGTGTGGACTTGAACTGCTAAAAACCGGGTTACAATACCTGCAGTTGCCAGAGTATAGATAGCCCTTTGTGCAGATTTGTGATTAACAACAATAACAATCCTATACACTTTACATTTCTGGTATAGAGTGAAATCGAAGGCAACAACAGTTTTTATTCTAAGCTTAAGTGTGATTGGTGTGAGGTCTTATCACACGTCCTACGATTGGTTCAAAATACCCAGGAGTTACAGCTATACTGATTGGCCAGAAGAAAAAAAAAACACGAGCTGTAAAACGTCTGATTACATGGTAATTTGAATGTGATGCACATGCTTAGATTTGTAAGAAAAACATGTAAGCTACTGTAATCTAGCGGTAAACTACTATGAAACATATCATCTGACTGGCCAATAAAATAATTAAATATAACCCGTGTTCTTATTGGCCAAAATTATAAAACTAAAATACCGTACATGTTCTGACTGATCAGAAAACAAAAATCAACAACAGTCACGCATGCTCCGAAAACGTAGGAAAATGATCGAATTATGTAGAATTATGGATGTTCTGATCAGTTAGAAATTACCCAGTCAGTTCACGCTACACATTTACAAATACTGGCATCAACCAGAAACATATCTGTCACGCATTCCAGGATTGGCCAGAACGCTCGTAAAGTTCAGTGTTATAATGTTACAATGCAACTTTATACGATCAAATAAATAATGTGTATTATTTGCAACATCAATTTCGTTAACATAATATCATAGTCCTCGTTGGTGAGTCAGCGATAAGCTCAAGAACTTAAAACTCGGGCTTTGAATTCCGCGCTGAACAGAGCGAAGATAACTCGATTTCAAAATATATCCTTTCGTTACACGTATACATATTAAAGTGATTACCCTAGTACAGGAGTTTTGCATCAAAAACCTCTGTATTGTTATCAATGCAATTTCCAGGTAATCACGGAACAATATTATTTATACAGTTTCTCTTAAGCCACAGAACAATATTATTTATATAGTATCTCGTGAGCCACAGAACAATATTATTTATGTAGTTTCTCCTGAGCCACAGAACAATATTATTTATATAGTTTCTCCTGAGCCAGAGAACAATATTATTTATATAGTATCTCCTGAGCCACAGAACAATATTATTTATGTAGTTTCACCTGAGCCACAGAACAATATTATTGACATAATTTCTCCTGAGCCACAGAACAATATTATTTATGTAGTTTCTCCTGAGCCACAGAACAATATTATTTATATAGTATCTCCTGAGCCACAGAACAATATTATTTATATAGTATCTCCTGAGTTACAGAACAATATTATTTATGTAGTATCTCCTGAGCCACAGAACAATATTATTTATGTAGTTTCTCCTGAATTACAGGACAAAATTATTTATATAGTTTCTCCTGAGCCACAGAACAATATTATTTATATAGTATCTCCTGAGCCACAGAACAATATTATTTATGTAGTTTCTCCTGAGCCACAGAACAATATTATTTATATAGTTACTCCTGAGCCACAGAACAATATTATTTATATAGTATCTCCTGAGTTACAGGACAATATTATTTATATAGTTTCTCCTGAGCCACAGAACAATATTATTTATATAGTATCTCCTGAGCCACAGAACAATATTATTTATGTAGTTTCTCCTGAGCCACAGAACAATATTATTTATGTAGTTTCTACTGAGTTACAGGACAATATTATTTATATAGTTTCTCCTGAGCCACAGAACAATATTATTGACATAGTTTCTCCTGTGCCAGAGAACAATATTATTTATATAGTTTCTCCTGAGCCAGTGAACAATATTATTTATATAGTATCTCCTGAGCCACAGAACAATATTATTTATATAGTATCTCCTGAGCCACAGAACAATATTATTTATATAGTATCTCCTGAGCCGCAGAACAATATTATTTATATTGTGTTTCCTGAGCCATAGAAAATATTATTTATGTAGTTTCTCCTGAGCCACAGAACAATATTATTGACATAGTTTCTCCTGAGCCACAGAACAATATTATTTATGTAGTTTCTCCTGAGCCACAGAACAATTTTATTGACATAGTTTCTGCTGAGCCACAGAACAATATTATTTATATAGTTTCTCCTGAGCCAGAGAACAATATTATTTATATAGTTTCTCCTGAGCCACAGAACAATATTATTTATATAGTATCTCCTGAGCCACAGAACAATATTATTTATGTAGTTTCTCCTGAGCCAGTGAACAATATTATTTATATAGTATCTCCTGAGCCACAGAACAATATTATTTATATAGTTTCTACTGAGTTACAGGACAATATTATTTATGTAGTTTCTCCTGAGCCACAGAACAATATTATTGACAGTTTCTCCTGAGCCACAGAACAATATTATTTATATAGTTTCTCTTGAGCCACAGCACAATATTATTGACAGTTTCTCCTGTGCCAGAGAACAATATTATTTATATAGTATCTCCTGAGCCACGAATCAATATTATTTATATAGTTTCTCCTGAGCCAGAGAACAATATTATTTATATAGTTTCTCTTGAGCCACAGCACAATATTATTTATATAGTATCTCCTGAGCCACAGAACAATATTATTTATATTGTATTTCCTGAGCCATAGAACAATATTATTTATGTAGTTTCTCTTGAGCCACAAAACAATATTATTGACATAGTTTCTCCTGAGCCACAGAACAATATTATTTATGTAGTTTCTCCTGAGCCACAGAACGATATTATTAATGTAGTTTCTCCTGAGCCATAGAACAATATTATTTATATAGTATCTCCTGAGCTACAGAACAATATTATTGACATAGTTTCTGCTGAGCCACAGAACAATATTATTTATATAGTTTCTCCTGAGCCAGAGAACAATATTATTTATATAGTTTCTCTTGAGCCACAGCACAATATTATTTATATAGTATCTCCTGAGCCACGAATCAATATTATTTATATAGTTTCTCCTGAGCCAGAGAACAATATTATTTATATAGTTTCTCTTGAGCCACAGCACAATATTATTTATATAGTATCTCCTGAGCCGCAGAACAATATTATTTATATTGTATTTCCTGAGCCATAGAACAATATTATTTATGTAGTTTCTCTTGAGCCACAGAACAATATTATTGACATAGTTTCTCCTGAGCCACAGAACAATATTATTTATGTAGTTTCTCCTGAGCCACAGAACGATATTATTAATGTAGTTTCTCCTGAGCCATAGAACAATATTATTTATATAGTATCTCCTGAGCTACAGAACAATATTATTTATATAGTTTCTACTGAGTTACAGGACAATATTATTTATGTAGTTTCTCCTGAGCCACAGAACAATATTATTGACAGTTTCTCCTGAGCCACAGAACAATATTATTGACATAGTTTCTCCTGTGCCAGAAAACAATATTATTTATATAGTTTCTCTTGAGCCACAGCACAATATTATTTATATAGTATCTCCTGAGCTACAGAACAATATTATTTATATAGTATCTCCTGAGCCACAGCACAATATTATTTATATAGTATCTCCTGAGCCGCAGAACAATATTATTTATATTGTATTTCCTGAGCCATAGAACAATATTATTTATGTAGTTTCTCCTGAGCCACAGAACAATATTATTTATGTAGTTTCTCCTGAGCCACAGAACAATATTATTTATGTAGTTTCTCCTGAGCCACAGAACAATATTATTTATATAGTATCTCCTGAGCTACAGAACAATATTATTAATGTAGTTTCTCCTGAGCCATAGAACAATATTATTTATATAGTATCTCCTGAGCTACAGAACAATATTATTTATGTAGTTTCTCCTGAGCCACAGAACAATATTATTTATATAGTATCTCCTGAGCTACAGAACAATATTATTTATGTAGTTTCTCCTGAGCCACAGAACAGTATTATTGATATAGTTTCTCCGTTGCATAGAAAAATGTAGTTTTAAGTTCAACGTTAATCTTTCTTTAAAGTCCGCGTGGGCCACAAATCTGAGAAACTGAATAAATTACAGTATAATCTTGAATTGTGTGGGTGAACATTATGTTTTATTGTGCTCATGTAATTAAGTACATACACACAATTATCTGCTTTTTGCTCTTCTTATTTAGGAGTATTTTACGCATTTGTCTTTTTATCTACAACCGAAGTATCTATAACTAGAAATATTTTCTGAAGCAGAAACAAAATGAACATTAAATGAAACTTACTACAATGTGTATTGTTTTATATTGCTTTCCCGGGCAGAAATTGGGAATCGAGCCCAAAATTTTAGCGTTGTAAGTAAATGAACTTAATGCTGCTCCAACGGAAGATACCAAGCTTGACAACATTTGGCTGTATTATTTACACCTCTTAGACAGTGTGAGGAATATTGTGTTAGGATTGTATGCAAAACCTGACTCAGTATCCATAAATTATTAATGTTGTTTATAAAAAAAATGCATAAATACAGTTTAAGACACACTACATTACGTCATTCAGTTCTGATGTAGAGAATATTGTGTACGTACTGCTCCATATTGTTTCTCACCCGGCTAGGCTTAAAGCCCGGGTAATCTATGCATGATAATATCCAGGTTAGACTAATTTCCGGATAATCTACCATCATAAAAAAAGCGATCAGCATTATACAAAATAATTCGATTTAATTTCGTGATATCGCTGAGCACAGAAGTGCTTAATATATCGAGTTGGGCCCGAAAAATAATGGCCACCGTATATTATGTATTGTTATTATTAGAACTTAAATTAGCTTTTCAATAGATATTAAAACCTTCACTCTAGTCACAAGATATAACTAAAACAGAGAACCTGCAAGCAACGTAACAGCCAAATTTTCTATTGGTTATTCTGATTCTGACGTCAGAAGGACTAGGTGGCCAGTTGTTGCGATGGTTTACACACCACAATGTTACGTTTATACTTGAGTAATACAGAAGTACTAATTTCAGCACGTGATGTCCATCAAGACAACTGCCACCGAGTCAATCTTATAACCTCCTGTGAATTGGCCATTGTGAGACTTCATAACATAATTTAGTGTTACTGATTTTATTAAGCCTACATCTACGGAAATGAAAGGAACTCAGCATTAGGTTATGAATAAAAGTTTATCTTGTAAATATCTGGCGACTAATGTAGTGATCTTTGTATGGTTTTATGTATTCATTGTTACCTTGTTTCTGTAATTTTTAAAATTGCCATTCAAACACCATTTTATTTTTTCAAGTATTTTTTTTATAAGGATACATAAAAAATCCTCGTTTCATGAGTGTGGCTAAATTCGATCTGAATATACACAATTAAAGTGAACGGAAATTCTAAACTGGTTTCCACTATGTTGATTTTGTAATGCTATTAGGGCCGCAAAACATACGTATGTATTTTAAACAATTCGAAAACATAAACACACGCACACTACACACAAAAATTACACATTTTGGTAAGGGAAAGAAGAATTTTCACAACTAACGTACCTGGACGCTGTCTACTGGAAATAATGTGTTGCCTAAACAAGTTTTCCAAAAACTGTATCTATGATGTGTAGAAACGAACATGCATATATTTGTGGAAAGCAAGAGGGCGTTGTTCAGCCGCTTTCAACAGGTTTATGAAAACGAAGTTTATCTGCAACTGATTGGTTGTTTGGAATTAGGCACAAAGATACATAACGGGCTATTTGTGCTCTGCCCATCACGGGTATCGAAATCCGGTTTCTAGCAGTATGAAACATAGCCACTGGGGTAGTTATATACAAATATGAGAGTCCATAATCAAACATTGCTTGTGGGAAGTAAAATGTTGTCAAACTAATTTTAACAAGATTTAAAACAAAAAACAAAATATTATCCACAGACGTGTCGCCATGATTGAACGTTATTTGCTTGAAATAAGGTGTTGCTAAACGAATTTAAACAGATTTCTGAGAAACGTGCTTGAAACACGTGCACTTTGTTATACATTATTCAGGGGAATAGTAAGGTGTTCCGAAATTGATTTTAACAATTTAAAAAAAGAAATCTATACGTGTGTGAAGATATGCTCTTAAAGGTTGTTCCCGTGCTGGCACAGCGTTAAGCCTATGAATTTATAACCCTAAACTCAGGGGTTCGATCCTCGGAGGAGGACTCAGCAGATAAGTCGATGCGGTTTTGCTATAAAAAGACACAAACCTAAGGTCGTTTGCCTGAAGTAAAAATTGTGTTGTTAAACTGATCTGAACAAATCTGTTTAATGATTGAGCGTTTCATATTCAGTGAAGATTTCGTTATTTCACTAGAAATGTGTAACATCTTAAAGGAAGGGCGTAGCACTACACCATTGGAATTCGAAAGACAAACTCAACTTTTCCTACTTATAATCGCAGTGTTCATTCATAACTTAGGTAGCAATACGATATTCAGACCGTAGTGGGATCATTATAAGGACCGAATAGATATGTCAGTTTCAGGAAATAACTCTAACTTATCAGTTTCTACCCCCGTCTCCACTGACTTGTTTGTATTAACCTGATTTAGTTAATTTTTTGTTTGTGTTTCTTTAGGAGCAACGACCTTGTTACAACCAACTTAAGACATTACGTTATTTTATACGTGGAACATTACAGGCTTCAGCAAAAAAACTCTACCTCTAAATCTTTAAGTCGTTTAATTGCTTACACATTATACGTGAGGCTTATAAACAGAGATTAAATCTGACAGAGTGATACGAGGCCTAGTTCAGCGCATACTTCTCTTAGCAGGAATAAGTTTTGCAGTTTCGATATTCAAAGCGTTTACCTTAATTTTGATTGTGTGCTTACGACGTCCTTTGTTTCTGACCTATTTTACCGAAATTTGAATAAATCATCTCCATGAAGTTACGCTCTCTTTCTTTCAGGTTTAACACTACCGTAACAATTGTGTTAACTTAATAAAATAAATACGGTGCGTTGAACACAACAGAACATTTGATGTTGTCACGTCGAAAATAAGCGAGAAGACGTGAAGTTGGAAGTTAATTTATTCTGTTAACAGGTTTCACAGATCACTGGTTTTAATGTGTAGGATTACATGCGTCCAGTTTAGCGCCATTACACGTATAATTGTACGACAATGTATACGAGTTCATGATAAAAACATTTTTGGAAACAGACAAGTAAATTAATTTACTGCATATTTTTTTCTGTAAAAAAAAAGTAAACACGAATCTTCCATCATTACCTTTAAGTTACATTTGTATTACATTTCTTCGAAAATATTCAACAGACGTAAGAAAAAACACAAAAAAACACTAATACGTCGAGGTTATTGTTTTAGGTTTTATGGTTTACTTGTCGAAAACGAAACTTTTGTTCCGTAAGTTATGCGAATAATTATTCAATGGCAGTTGAACCCTCACTTAACTGTCACTTAGGTCTTGCCGGCTAAAATCCGGGGTTTGATTCTCTTTGGTGAACAGAGCACGTATTTCATCGTGTAGTCTGAGTTTCATAAATTAAAACTAGGGCACATTTTGTTTAAGAGTCAGTTTCTACATTTGTGTGTTTGCAGATAACCACAAAACTAACTGCACAATGGTCTATTTGTGCTCTGTTGTTTCTCGGATATCGAAACCCAGTTTCTAGCGTTGTAAGTGTGCAGACATATTGCTGTGCCACTGCAGTGAGGAGGGAAGACAAGATAGCTGATAATCAGAATATTAAAATGTTCTTGTATTTTGTATTTATCAGAAAACTATTAACGCTATTTGCCACAATTCCTAATTTTTTAACTTTACCTGCAGTTTAATGTATTTTATGGTACCATACATATTCGAACTCCGTCTCTGAAATCCAGAACTATAATCAGAGCCAACCTGCACAACATTCCCACGAAATGGAACAGGTGTCTATAACTGTGGAGTTGTGTTTCTTTCTGTTAGATATTTTATTTTTTTTTATTTCGCGTAAAGTACTCGAGGGCTATCTGTGCCAGCCGTCCCTAACTTAGCAGTGTAAGACTAGAGGGAAGGCAGCTAGTCATCACCACCTACCGCCAACTCTTGGGCTACTCTTTTACTAACGAATAATGGCAATGATCGTAACATTATAACGCCCCAATGGCTGAAAGAGCAAATATGTTTGGCGCGACGGAGACTCGAACCAGCGACCCTCAGATTACGAGTCGAACGCCTTAACCCACCTGGCCATGCCGGGCCTCTTTTTGTTAGAATAATAGGTTGTATTTACAAGAGTGAAAACAACAACATTTAAATATTAAAGTAAAATTTGGGCATGCTTAAGAATACCAGTGGTAAGTGCAGAAAGTTTGTTTGTTTGTTTGTATATTTCACAAAAAAAACTGCAGGAAGGTGATCTGTTCTAGTGGTTCCTAATTTTAAAATCACAAACTAGAGAAGGTAGCTGGCAGCTAAAAACCGCTTACCGCTAATTCTTGTCAGCCTGAATTCCAAAGTACACGTACACTCAAAAAGTGAAGGGCGTAATATTTTGTGTTTTTCGACGTAACGGGACGTGAACCAAGAAACATAAGAACCAGTGAATCGTGTTAGGGCCGCGTGCGAAATATTAAAAAATATACAGCTACAACAACAAACAATAATTTTCATTGGAAATAACAAATAATTTATAATTAAATGAGTCGCAAAGCATAATAAGCTAGAAAATCCGAACAGTTTTTGTAGGGGCCTGGCATATCCTGGTCGTTAGGAGGCGCTCATTTCGCAATCTGTAGGCTGCAGTTCTAAATCCCTATCTAATGCCTATTAAATAATAAATTTAAGGCCACTGCATCGTTGCTATTCATAGGGAGCCTATAGGCACGGCCTCAGGATATGTTTGAAATTGTAATATTATGGGAACGAATTTTGAGCCATTTTAAATACGAATACTACAAACACACAACGTAATGTATTGAATTGTAAGAAGCAAATTTTAATGCGCGAGATGTTGCTCTAAAAGCTATGATAGAGTGGATAGGCTATGGCCTGACTGGCCTTATGATAGAGTGGATAGGCTATGGCCTGACTGGCCTTATGATAGAATAGATAGGCTATGGCCTGACTGGCCTTATGATAGAGTAGATAGGCTATGGCCTGACTGGCCTTATGACAGAGTGGATAGGCTATGGGCTGACTTGGCCTTATGATAGAGTGGATAGGCTACGGGTTGACATGGCCTTATGATAGAGTGGATAGGCTATGGCCTGAGTGGCCTTATGATAGAGTAGATAGGCTATGGCCTGACTGGCCTTATGACAGAGTGGATAGGCTATGGGCTGACTTGGCCTTATGATAGAGTGGATAGGCTACGGGTTGACATGGCCTTATGATAGAGTGGATAGGCTATGGCCTGAGTGGCCTTATGATAGAGTGGATAGTCTATAGCCTGACTTGGCCTTACTGCGCCCTATGGTGTTATCATGCAATAGGCAATCTTATTATTTGTTGGTAAAAAAAGCAGCCCAAGAGTTGGCGGTAGGTGGTGACGACTGCTTGCCTTTCCTCTAATCTATCATTGCTAAATTACGGATGTCTAGCGTTCAGCGCTCGTTTAGTTTTGCGCGAAATTCAAACAAAACTCCTTTTTCAGGGGTTAGGGAATTTATGCTCACCTGTAAAAGGAATGTCCACTTCACGAAAGTTCTCGAGTTTCTTAGTGCATAAGTTGTATCGGCCAAGAAGTTACATTCGGTTCTAATCAGCCCATTTCTTATTCCTATCTTAAAAAGCCCCTGTTAGCGATACTTCAAGGGTCCGCAAGACGCTTTCGAGACTTTCAGCACGTGTCAAATATTCTCTCTAAAACTACTCTGACACTGGACAATAAAATAGATTTTTAGCGAGAACTTTATTTGATGCAGTAAATACACCAATACAACGTTGTTTCTCTATTGTCTCAAAAACCAAGTGTCAACGAACGTCAGGAACAAAGGATGGCTATTGATTAAGATTTCTACTGGGTCATAAGGTGATGATCCTTGACCAAATATTAAAGGTATGTGTGTTTACGTATGTACTCACACACACACTCACGTTTACTCTCGTTATACTGTGATTTACCGAGAGTAGGGAACTCATGCTTTCTTATGTATGTTAACACTGTCTTATATATGTTTCCTAAGTGGCTGATGATGGCTTAAAGGGTTCAGTTGCTATTTGATCCTACAAACATTTCATTTTTTTTAATGAACCTAGGTGGCCTTCACGTAATATTTTCAAATACTACGAAATTTCTTGACAGTAACCACACAGAACGATTTTGCATGGATTCCTAAACTATCATATTATAATACACAGACTCTCTGATAAGACAATTTAAAACTGATTGCGTTTATAGCAAGACATAAATTACAAGTTTCTTACAATACTAGTAAAACCATCGAAAACAAACGACATAAAATAAGTATTTATTTATTTTGTCCACGAGCACAAATTCTATTCATGAGAAAAAGGTGAATACGAAACCATGAATCTTACTTAGCGTTTGATAGTTAAACATGTTCTTTACCTGGGTCAAGAATACCGCGTGATGTTGTGACAAAATAAGTTGTTAAGAGCGCGAGAAAAACCTTACCTTTCTCGGCTGTTTTGGTTGTTGTACTTCGCCGCGAGACTTCGCATGAATTCGCTGTAGTTTCTTGTCATCATTTCCATTTGTTTCAGTGCCGATGCTCCACACGCCAGTCCGGAAGACGTGTACCTTTCCAGACCCGAAGAGGACGGAGGAAACGGCGCCGTGCGGAGCCCGAACCCAAGGCCGACAGTTGAAGGGAAGGCTCGGGCAGGATTCGGTGAATGAGGTGAAACGGACGGCGAAGAAGACTCGAATTCCGGGGAGAGGCGCTCTGGCTTTAAGGGAAACGGAACGGACTCCAGAGAAATCGCAGAAGCAGGCAACGTGTCTGTGGGCATGTCGTTGGCTCGAGAAGTGGCAGAAAGCGAATAACCGAAACTTGGGGCTTCGAGCTGCCGCTGACCTCCACCAGGTGGTGCCTTGTAGTCAGTGCCTGGAGGACAAATCCCCTCTGCTTTGTTTGTACTGTTTCCGAGTTGTGCCCCACGCGAGGAACCCTGCTGATCTGTGGAGAGATGGGCCATGGAAAACAATAATTTACTGAGGTTTAATGTCGATCAGCGATATGTTATTTTTTCACACATATATGTAATTAATTTCATGGAATGCAGCTTAACTCAAACGCGGATTTCCATTGTACGAACTAATCTTTATCTTTGGCTGTTTGTACGCATGCAAGACTATTTTAAAACCAGTGAAACGTTGCGATAACGGAAGCTTAAGCAGCTCGAGAATGACCTAAGCGTGCACACGAGCGTTACAGGTCAACGCGCACGCACGCGCCCACGGACCCAGTGTTGGAAAGATTGTAGTCATGATATATCCTTAAGAACGCTCAACAGTGGCCATTATCAAACGCACAGATCTTCTATTCTGAAATTTACCCGCCTATTGCGCGCGCCATTCCTTGACCCCGCCCAGCTTCTATGGAAACAGTATTCTGTTAATTACGTTCTGGTGTGTGCTTCAAACGTCTGTGACAGACAGAAATGTTTTTAACGCTTATTACCTTTATTTCAACCAATTAAAACACATAACCTACCTGTAAAGCTCGTGAAATTACAAACGCAAACTTTTATAGTTACATTTAGGAAAGGTAAGACCACTAAATCATCAAAATGCAATTATTTCAAAGAAACACACACACAAAAAAGAAAACAATAACACGGAAATAAACAGTTGAGTTTCAGCGCTTAAACGGACCAATTAACATTTTTAAGAGGTTTCAAAAAACTAGTTTACAATAATGGAATATTTACATTCATTAAACTATCATCTCCTGTTTGAAATTAAGTGTAATTGTTCCCACCCCCACCCCTCCACGCCAAACAAATTTGCACACTGATGAAATAGAGAGAACGCACCGATGAATCCGGCGATGCAGGCACACGGTATCCCTAAAACCTGGAATGATGTGAAATACCGGAAAAGGAAAATGTCGAATCGCAACATTAGTAGGTTAATACTTTGTTTGTTTTGAATTGCGCACAAAGCTACTCGAGGGCTATCTGTGCTAGTCGTCCCTAATTTAGCAGTGTAAGACAAGAGTGAAGGCAGCTAGTCATCACCACCTACCGCCAACTCTTGGGCTTATCTTTTACCAACAAATAGTTGGATTGACCGAACCATTATAACGCCCCCACGATTAAAAGGGCGAGCATGTTTGGCGCGACCGGGATTCGAACCCGTGACCCTCGTATTACGAGTCGCACGCCTTAACCACCTGGCCATGCCGGGCCACAAGGTTAATATTACGAGAACTATTTCGCCAACAATATATTAATATTGCAACGTTATCCAAGGACCATTAAACGTCCAAACTTACATATTGAAATTACCGAGAAACAAAATGAGAGAACAAAAGTATCTGAAACACACATTCATTCCCATCTGATCTAAGTAACTGTCGCCTTCTTTGATATATAGGCCCGAGATTTCATAGCTTTACACAATTACGTTTGTCTTTTTGCCCCCTGCGACAATTTTCCTCCAAGTCGTTTATCGCTCCTTTATGTTACACTTATTACAACCGTAATATTGTATTTAGTATTTAGGTGAGTGAGAAGAAACCTGTACACAATTCACCCACAATGCCGAAGTCTTTAACTTCGGTTGTACCCCGCTAGTACAGCGGTAAGTCTACGGATTTACAACGCTAAAATCAGGGGTTCGATTCCTCGCGGTGGGCTCAGCAGATGGCCCGATGTGGCTTTGCTATGAGAAAAAACACAAAAACGCAAACACACACTAACTTCGGAACGGTTTTATCGATAACGAACACAATGTTACGTTTACACAAATTTATCGCCAAGTGGAACTTGCATTCTGTGTTTTAACCTACGTTCATTGTTTGCAATGTCCTAGATAAAAAAAAACAAAAAAACCACAAAAACTGCCTGTCATCTCGACGATGAACTTTTACAAGCGGCTCATAACGCAGACACAAACATGTATCGGTTACTTTACGAAATCGTGACGTTTTATTACTGGGCAATGTCTCACCTGGTTATGACAAACATATTTAGTTTTATTGCACTATGGTATCAAATAAGAGACAGTTAAGGTTAAGATAATAATATCAACTAAACATGATTCAGGAATTTTCTTGTACGTTAAGATGAGACATCGCCCCTCTGAGAGTGCATAACTCATGCGACATGCCACTCAGTAACAAGTTCTTGAGCCGATTAAAACTGGATCATTTTACTAGATTTCCCAGAAAATTTATTTGTTGTTGTTTTTTTAAAACCAGTATTTTTCTGAGAATCTACAAAAATGCAAAATATAACGTGCCACGCACGTGAAAGTTAAGTTTTATGTTGAAAGATCGCTTTGACGTTGCTTAGATCTTTCATATTTGAAAACAGATAAGTACTAATTCTAGACGCCGAACGTGCTCGCCCTTTCAGCCGTGGGGGCGTCGTAAGTTACGGTCAATTCTACTATTCGTTGGTAAAAGAGTAGCCCAAGAGTTGACGATGGGTGGTGATGACTAGCTGGCTTCCATCTAGTCTTATAGTGCTAAATTAGGAACACCTGGCGCAGATAACCCTCGTAGAGCTTTGCGTGAAACTCCAAACGAATTCCAGACGGCATCGTCAATACGAGATACCGGTGCTAAAAATGGCGACTTGGTCATAATAAAAAAATAAATAAATAAAGCTTATTAACATTTAAAAAAGATAAAGGAGAACGGATAACGTTACTTAATCGAATAAACTTTTAATGGGAGAACGTTTCGAGCAAAAGCTGTTTATAAAGCTTTGCTTAAGCCTAAAGTAAAAGGATAAACAATACCATCTTAACGAGACAGCACTGAGTGACTTATCGAGTGAACAGTGTTTATAAAACCTTGTTTAAGCCTATTATTGTAACATGATTGAAACGCGAACAAAACAGATAACACGTATGATGTTTTGGAATGTCTTTAATTCACGTTATGATCTTATATTTATATGCAGATTTCAAGAATATCCACAAATGATGACACTGATTTATTCTCTTGACTTTATCAAAAGATAAACTGTTTAAAATACTAGAAAACTGTATAACTCAATGATAAGTCGAATGATAGTTGTGCTTCATATTTAATTTTCAATAAAACATCTAATTGTTTGTTTGTTTCTGAATTTCGTGAAAAGCTACTCGAGGGATATCTGCGCTAGTCGTCTCTAATTCAGCAGAGTGTAAGACTATAGGGAAGGCAACTAGTCATCACTACTCACCGGAAACTCTTGGGCTGTTCTTTAAACAACGAAGAGTGGGATTGATGGTAATTATAATGCCCCCGCGGCTGAAAGGGAGAGCATGTTTGATGTGCGGGGAATTCGAACCCGCGACCCTCGAATTATGAGTCAAGCGCCTTAACAACACGGCTATGCCTAACTTTAAAACATCTAATAGGTTCGGTGAGGAATTTAGGTTTTAATCAAGGCTTGTTAACGAAGGTTTAACCGCTAACTTGGTTAATTTCGTTTGTTTTGGAGTTTGAATTTTTAATCTATTTTACATTTTAGTTCGTTTTTATAAAATATGAGAGATCCTCACCAAATAACACTGAAAAACTCTGGACTATATGAAGACACAAGCTTTATCACGCGGAAAAAGAAATTTCCAAAGACACTAACAATACAATTTAAAAGTTCTTTCCTCTTATGAGGGAGCTCAATGGCCAAGACATTCGACTATTAATCTCAGGATTTCGGGTTCGAATCCCCTCAGCCGTGAGGCATTATAATATGACGGTCAATCCCACTATTCCCTGGTAAAAGAGTAGTCCAAGAGTGGGCGGTGGATGGTGATGATTAACTACCTTCACTCTAGCTGTTAACTGCCACCTTTGGGACGTCTAGCTCTGATAGCAAACAAACAACTTGTGAGAGTTAAATGAGCTTTAGTAACTTTTTTTTCTTGTGATGTTAGAACGAGCCACCAGAGGGTTCTGAAGTATTTCGCTTCGAGATTTTCAGCATCAGTCTGGTTCTTGTGCAAGTGGAAAAGGTAACAGATAGAAACTCACTGGGCGTGTTCTCCAGATGATAAGATCTCGTGTGGTGGGCTGAGCGTAACGAAGAACTCACCGAGTTGAGATGGTGTAGGATTACATACAAGGAACTCCCATTAAAACCTGGATTTTATTTCAACAATAAATCTCGAAATAGGAGCGAGAAAAGTTATTTTAATAGTCACGTTTTTCTGTAGTTAAAGTTGGCAGTTCTTCGCTTAACAGCAGAACACCAACGAGGAAGTTTCTAAAACGTGATTTCTATAATTAGATCACGTGAGATTATAGTATTGTATCATGGTTTGACAGAGCCACGTAATAGGAGAATACACGTTAAAATCTGGACATCTAATCACAAGAAAAATGTTCTGCTACTATTGTTATTTACTTAGACATACGGGTTCTTTACTTGACGTGTCCCTTTAATCTGAAGAGAAAAATTACACAATCCAACGTAAAACAAACAAAGCAGGATGTGCATATATCGATCCTTGTAGTGAACACAACACGGATAGTCCCATGTGCTCACCCGTGCTGCACAACATCAAATATTTCTTGGAATATGAATAATTTATTTGTATTTGGGGAAAACTCATCTCCGTAAGTTTTCCAGGTTCATGGCTCCTTTGATAAAGTTCGAGGTTCGATCCCACTTTGGACACAGCAAAGATATCACATTGTGTTGAAACTGTAGTACACGGTTACTTTCTGTGTGTATTTTCTGTTTATAATCTGAATAAAGACACAGCAAAGATATCACATTGTGTTGAAACTGTAGTACACGGTTACTTTCTGCGTGTATTTTCTGTTTATAATCTGCATTCATCAGTTCAGTTTAAATGTTCACAATTAAAGGCACCTTCACAAGTAAACTGAGTAAGTTATTGAACACGGAGGTGGTGTTTTTTTTAAAGACAGGTGGTTATAAGTAAACTTTTTTTTATACAGAATACGAATCCTTAAGTCACAGGGGGGTCCAATCACATCCAAAAACATACCACCACTTCGTTTTTTATACAGAATACGAATCCTTAAGTCACAGGGGGGTCCAATCACATCCAAACACATACCACCACTTCGTTTTTTATACAGAATACGAATCCTTAAGTCACAGGGAAGTCCAATCACATCCAAAAACATACCACCACTTCGTTTTTTATACAGAATACGAATCCTTAAGTCATAGGGGTCCAATCACATCCAAACACCACTTCGACAGTTCTAAAGATATAATCCCGGCATGGCCAGGTGGTTAGGGTGCTCAACTCGTAATCTGAGGATCGTGGGTTGGAATCCCCGTCACACCTAAAATTGTCGCCCTTTCAGCAGTGTCGGCGTTATAATGTAACAGTCAATCCCATTATTTGTCGGTAAAGAGAAGCCCATTGAGTGACGGTGGGTGGTGATGACTAGCCGCTTTTCCTCTTGTCTTATAGTGCTAAATTTGGGACGGCTAGCGGAGATAGCCCTCGTGCAGATTTACGTGAAATTCAGAAACAAACAATCAAAACAAGCATTCAACAAGTAATAAGCAGTTCGTGATGACGAGAAACCCACTTGAAGTAAAAATGTATTTCAAAACGGTAAAAGTGTTAGCATCCACATCAGCCGTCCTGACATACAAGCAGTAAGCAAATAATCTTTCGTTTATTCGTATACAATTAGTAAAGTGTATCAAAAAATAAGACCTTTAACACTTGAGAGTTTAAATACCATAACATTTTAAGTCTCAGGTTTCACTCAGATTACTCAGAGAATGCTTAAGTATTTTTGTCGAGTTTGTACGTGTCACAGATTATCCAACTCTTTCTTCAACGTTGACTGGTAAAAAACAAAAACTGATGCTTTACGTAGCACAGGTTCACAGGTTAAAATTATTTAAACACGAATGTAGCCACACACGTTTACTTTCTGTCTCACACTGCCTTTTTCTTTCTTTCTTTCACCCACAGTGAAGCTTATGAAGGATAAAGTTCAAGGCCACACGGAAGGTCGTAAACAAGATCTAAGCCAAGGGGTGGGTGTATTTCTAGTGTGAGTATTTACTTTATTTGACTGGTTTGACATTCCCCGAATCTAAACAGAAGGGCTTCATAGGCCATGGATGAATACTGTAGATATGTACTTCCTACTTTCTGATAAGAGACTTGGATGTTATTTATGTATCTTCCCTAAAAAAAGAAAGAACCTATGATTGCTCGCGGGTGTCACACTTTGTTCGACAGTTAATAGTAAGTGTAAATATTGGGCAAAGACTCAAAGAATTTGGATCAACGTATTTTGAAGTATTTTTGTCTTTTTTACGGGAATTTTTGCTAGACACGGGCTATCTGCGCAAAACTGTCAAGAGCATCCACCGCCAACTCTTGGGCTACTCTTTTACCAACGAATAGTGGGATTTACCGTCACATTATAGCGTACCCACGACTGATAAGGCGAGCATGTTTGGTATGAAGGGGATTCGAACCCGCGACTCTCGGATTTCGAGTCGTACGCCATAACCACCTGGCCATGCCGGGCCTTTCCGCGATGAAAAGAGTGCACATAGCTTACCGTGTAACATCGAGAATATAATCTTGTCTGACTGAACGAATAGTAGAATTTAGTTACACAGATCTGCAAATTGAAAATTTCACAAAAGGTGTTTGTTTTTAATAACAAATTTTTCCATAACTCAGCTGAGCAGATTTTGAAAATAATACTTTTGTTTTTTTCCGTGACGTAAGGATGTTTTCTACAAATCGGGAAGAAAAATAACTTTTCTCATTATTATGTCTTGGTTTCAAAACGATGGATAGGACTCGCGTCGTGATTGGTCTAGAGAAATCTATAGCCAGTAGTTGTCAACATTTTAAGCCTAACAAAATGTGACCCGATTTCAACGAGAATGATTTACTTATGTAAAACTACGTATGACGTTTTGTGAAAAATCAGTACGCGATGGTTTGTTTGCTTGTTTGGAATAAAGCACAAACCTACACAATGGGCAACCTGTGCTCTGCCCACCACGGATATTGAAACTCGGTTTCTCGCAGCGTGAGTCCGCAGATATACTGCAGTGTTATTGGTGAGCCCCCCAGTGGCTCAGCGGTATGTCTGCGGACTTACACGCTAAAATCCGGGTTTCGATACCCGTGGTGGGCAGAGCACAGATAGCCCTTTGTGTTGCTTTGTGCTTAATTCTAAACAACAACAACAGCTATTGGTGAACCTGTACGCGATGGAGAAAAATGGATATCATTTTCGGATTCATCGTACGGGAATTGTCGAAGAACATGCAAAAAAATTCAAGATAATAAAACCATCGTAGGTGTGTATTGTCGTTCTTCCAGCGAAACCACAACCCAACGTGCGGAGTGCGTTTTTTGCGGAAACAATAAGGGAACTGCAAACTTTCTGCATTATTTCAAATTTAAATCATACTACGTTTTAACCTGGTTTCAGTATTCTTAAAGCATAACGGATGACTTGGACTCAGAAGACAGCCCAATGTGGCTTCGTTAAAAGAAAACGCACACACACACATAACGGATGGCTCTCGTGCGTGAACTCAAACTTACGACTCCACGAGATTCCTCGACAACAAATCATATCGTATATATTTTTTACAACTTCCTAACTATATTTCTAAGCAATAAGTAACGTGAACTGAAGAAGTTTCCGCAAAACTTTCTTAACACAGACGTATGACATATCTCCTGGTAAAATACCGTCCAAGATAAGGAACTAACAGCTAAGCCAGCGAGTGTTATAACACGTATTTGTGTGATATATCATCAGCTATTTTCAGTTAACGTTGGCCAGTCGTGTAAAGAGTTCGTGATGAAGAGAAACCCACTTGATATCCATATCAGCAGTCTAGAGATACATTTAAGGGGCCATTCCACAATTATCAGCTTACATAATTATGTTATTAAATTCAACAATGCAGTGATAAACAAAATCTCAACATTGCGTTTTCCCCTGCAGTATTTAATGTTTTACTTTAATTTTGTTTTTGACTACGGGCTTTTCAATGTACGTCGACGAAGTTAACCTGTTGCCAACGGTAGCAGAAACTACAACAGAGAAAAATCCCCCATTAGGAATTTTGAGAAAGTTTTTTGAATACAATATACAGTGCTCGTACGTACAGGTAGTCTTTTAAAACCACCTTCGCAAAATAACAAAACAACGAGGGGGAAGTACCCCCTGATAAGCTCAAAGTAGCTTCCTGCATGCAGTAGTTGACATTTAAACTTACAAACATTTTAAAGCACATTCATGATGTTATAAAACCACGTAGAGTCAAAAAGACTTGACCTTTAACCCATTTAACATTTTACAATATTTGTTGACAAGTCTGAGCCACGGATGGAGACAACAGTAACAATGATGATAAGCCTACTCCCCACCCCACTCACAGTGGTACTTGTTTTGTTTTAAAAGTTATACTGGCAAGTTAAATCTCCAAATGGCTACGTTATCAACTTTGGCCTGGCATGGCCGAGCGCGTAAGGCGTGCGACTCGTAATCTGAGGGTCGCGGGTTCGCGCCGGCGTCGCGCTAAACATGCTCGCCCTCCCAGCCGTGGGGGAATTATAATGTGACTGTCAATCCCACTATTCGTTGGTACAAGAGTTGGCGGTAGGTGGTGATGACTAGCTGCCTTCCCTCTAGTCTTACACTGCTAAATTAGGGACCGCTAGCACAGATAG
Organism: Carcinoscorpius rotundicauda; assembly: GCA_011833715.1. Taxonomy (NCBI): domain Eukaryota; kingdom Metazoa; phylum Arthropoda; class Merostomata; order Xiphosura; family Limulidae; genus Carcinoscorpius; species Carcinoscorpius rotundicauda. The sequence continues at coordinate 123,895,575 of CM022394.1, read as the reverse complement.
CCCTCGAGTAGCTTTGTGCGAAATTCAAAAGCAAACAAATTATCAACTTTAAAGAATCATTTACAAAAGAGATCTCTAACGTTTAACCCATTACTAGGTGTAGGAAGAAATGACTGAACTATTAGAAACATTACAACTAATTATGTTTTTCAATGAGACAGAAGGTTTTAGGTCTTGATGCAGAGTACGCTCAGAGACACAAACTGATACTCAGGGGCCAAACTACACAAGTAGAAATATTCACTGGTGATATACACTGAGAAATATGTATGGCCTTGCATGACCCGTTGGTTACTGCTCTCTACTCGCAGTCGGTGGTAGTGAATTTAAATCCACGTCTCACAAAACATACTCGCCCTTTTAGCCGTGTGGGCATTATAATGTATCAGTCGATTCCAATATTTGTTGGTAAAAGAGCAGCCAAAGAGTTGGCGGTGGGTGGTGATGACAAGCTACTTTCTCTCTAGGCTTTCACTGCTAAATTAGAGGCGTCTAGCGTAAATAGCCCTGCGTAAAGCTTTGCACAAAATTCAAACCAAACCACTAAGAAATGCCCGCTGTTGGCATACATCGAGAGCCCGTATTTATAAACACAAAGCGTTCTCTCAGCAACAACTGTTTGTTGTGAAATGTTGTACCACTTACTGAAGCCATGGAGACAACGACAACTCACGGAATGTCCCAAAGAACAATAAAATAAAAGTTTGATAACAATAAAACGTTTGAACTAAAACGTGTTATTTAAAGAAATGTGCACTGAAGTCCATAACTGTATACATTGGTTATAGATATTTGGGTCTTTTAAATTGGAAATTGATGTCAGAGGGACCAAAATATTGCAAACTTTGGGGTCGGAGTTGGCACGTCTTTAAAAGTCACAAGCACTTGTGTTATGGTATCTTAATTAACAGAGACCTGGGCAGATACCTGCGCGAAATTAAAAACAAACATCTTGAAGTCAACTGAAAAGAGGCATGTCTTATTAACCGATCTCTTCTTACTACTTATTTTATCTTTGCTCCATAAAGCGAGTTATAAATGACCGCCTAAGCCTAATTGTACAATATTTATATAGAAATGTAATCCCTGAGGCGAGTCAATCATTAAAGTTTCATGCTCATAAATATGTAAGTATGTTGAAGGCTAGTCCACACGAGCAATCAAACGGCCGTTTGGTTTAGATTCGTCATGTCATTTTCAAGCACAAACTGCAGCCCGACAGAACGAACGTTATTTTCTCAGCTGGATGACTCGGAGTCTTTGAAAATGAAACCGTTACGAAACAGAGACGATGTACATTAACAACAAACAAAGCAAATATTGTACACAAGTAGATAAAGTATTTTGATAAAATGCGATTTGAAAATATAAAATAATTAACGTATAGAAAGTATTATATGTATGAAATAAAAGTATGGTAAAACATGAAAAGTGGTAATCCTCTATAAGGAAGGTACTATAAGTATGAAACAAAAGTATGGTAAAACATGAAAAGTGGTAATCCTCTATAAGGAAGGTACTATATGTATGAAACAAAAGTATGGTAAAACATGAAAAGTGGTAATCCTCCATAAGGAAGGTACTATAAGTATAAAACAAAAGTATGGTAAAACATGAAAAGTGGTAATCCTCCATAAGGAAGGTACTATATGTATGAAATAAAAGTATGGTAAAACATGAAAAGTGGTAATCCTCTATAAGGAAGGTACTATATGTATGAAACAAAAGTATGGTAAAACATGAAAAGTGGTAATCCTCTATAAGGAAGGTACTATATGTATGAAATAAAAGTATGGTAAAACATGAAAAGTGGTAATCCTCCATAAGGAAGGTACTATAAGTATGAAACAAAAGTATGGTAAAACATGAAAAGTGGTAATCCTCTATAAGGAAGGTACTATATGTATGAAATAAAAGTATGGTAAAACATGAAAAGTGGTAATCCTCCATAAGGAAGGTACTATAAGTATGAAACAAAAGTATGGTAAAACATGAAAAGTGGTAACCCTCCATAAAGAAGGTACTATATGTATGAAGCAAATGTGTGGTAAAACATGAAAAGTGGTAATACTTCATAAGGAGGGTACTATATGTATGAAATAAATGTATGGTAAAACATAAAGAAGGTACTATATGTATGAAACAAAAGCAAGATAAAACATGAAATAAAACGGCTATTTCTAAATAAAAAAGAAAGTACTTTAACACTATACGCAGAACAGTTTTATAAAATAACTGTGAAAAATAAAAAGCCACGACCATCCATTCTATAAAAGAACGAACAAGAGTTAATATAACTAAAGATTTCAAAAGCTAAAGTAAGGTTTAGAATATCTAATACGTGTACGTATTCAAGGAACGATACCAGAAGTATGATTTCTGTAATCTGTTTATCTTGAATGGAAACTACCTATACATTTTAGGCCTAACCCAAACCCAAAGTTGGATACGTAGACATGAACAGTCTGGAGGTAACTGGAAGTTTTATATAAAAAAAGAAACCTTAAGAACGCCTCTTAACACTGTTGTTTCTCTGGTTCGGTGGCACACGTACAAGTGTTTGGACACGACTTTTAAGCAATCGTGACCATTTTTAGGCGTAACAAATCTGACACGCCCTAAAGGAACTCAAAAAAGCTTCTGACATCTACTTAATCTCAAACACAGATTAAGCGGAAATGATTTTTTTTCCCCTCTACTAACGGGGACTATGTTATAGATATTACATTTTCCTTCTTCACTCCCCGCAATATGAGGAAGAATCCCAGAATTGAAATGGCTTCCGGTAACACTGACGTCATTAAGCCACCAGATAAGAACGTCAGGTGTCTCGTGAACTCATGACAAAAATAGTATTGATTGGATGGATTATCATAGCGAATCAGAGGCAAAGACTATAAAAGAGTAATGAACAACGGATCATTTTACAACTATATCCAAATTATTTAATATAACGGCAGGAGTGCCCCAAGGATCAGTCCTCTCTCCACTTCTATACATAATTTTCGTCAGTGACATACCTTTTCCAAATCTAACATACACACACAATTCACAATACGCAGACGACATCACAATCTGGAGCACCTTCAGAAACCCAGTGATGGCCATGTCTCGCGTACAAGAATCATTAAACAACGTCACAACATGGAGCAACAGGTGGAGAGTCGTGTTAAACCCAACAAAAACACAAGCAATTACCTTCTATAGGAAACTTAAGAAGCAAAGAAAAAATCTAGAAAAAATAAAATTATCACTTGGAAACACAACCATTAACATGAGCAAAAACATCACATTCCTTGGCGTCACTTTCGACACAAAACTAACATGGAAAAAACATATAAACAATATACACTCATCCATCAGAAAAAGGACTTCATATCTAAAGACCATAACCGGCAAACAATCGAAATGCGCACCGAACACCATTATACAAATATACAAGGCTTACATCCGTCCACTAATAGAGTACGGATGTCAAGTAACATACAATATGTCAAATAACACTCTCCAGAAAATCCAAGTACAGCAAAACAGAATATTAAAATCCGCATTTGGCCTACCGTCATTTACGCCAACAAACTATCTATACCAAATTAGTAATTTACCAACGATAAGAGATAGAATAACAGAACTTTCTCTCAAATATTATCTAAAAGCAGAAAAAAGAAACAAACTAACGGCATCACTACACAAATTATCCAGTGCACCAACAAAATACATTTCACCGTACAACATATTTCAAGAATCACTTTCTACTTAACAAAGAATCTAAACAAATATAATCCACGTCACTAACACGAATTCTTTTTCTTTTTTTTCTTTCTTCTCTTTTTTTTTTCTTTCTTTCTTTTCTTTTCAGATACAGGGCACACGACGGGCAAAACTTTCGGCGCCTGTCCTGTGAAAGTGGGTTTTCTCGGGGCACTCCCGTTTCCCCCAACATCAAAATCTTCAGACATTGGATTTATAGATCCCAGCCCAGGCATCTCTTTTGCCAGACCCTGAATCGTGCCATTTGAATTGTTTTATTTTTGATCTGGATTTGAATAATATTCATGTTCACATCTGCTCAACCTCTTCCTTTCGGGACAGGTCCCGGGCTTCCTTTCCGCTGCTGCCTTTGCCTCCATCCAAGACAACATTTAGAAGAGACATTTTCGATCCAAATAGTCAAGAATAATAATAATTATTATTATATATATATATATAAAACAAAAAAAACCAAAAAAACACCATTAAATCTTAATAACAATCCACGAAAGGGGACGAAGAGGAACCACAATGTTCCTGAACACCCCAGTTGGAGAGAGAACTCTTCTGATTTCTCTCTCTCTAAACTGAACCCCTGCCACGTTAGTTTAGTTTATCATTTTACAGCCCTGCTACTGCAAGATCTATTGTCACTTTCTCGTCATACTGTATGCATTAAACGTCTTACGTTAGTAATCAGATAATCATTTAGAGGTTCACGTGAAGCACATTTAACGCAAGTTTATGAGAAACACATTTTAGCGGGTGACGTAACGTCTCAAACAAGTGGTTACAAAATACACACACAACAAAACTTCCACACGTGTAGTTCTGTACCACAGAAAGCAAAAATTTATGAACAAATATAGAGAGATTGTGGACCCAGTTATATATACACACTTATCATGTTGTTTAGCCTAAAGCGTATACACACTGTGGGCTACCTGTACTCTGCCCACTACGGGTATAGAAACTTGAATTTGGTGTTGGGTGACGTATATGTTTCTTCTTAATGTCTTTTCGCTCAGATAAAAATATTGTAAACGAAGAGCCAAACTATACAAAAGTAAAAACGTGTAAAGATGTAAAAGTGAGAATAATAAATACAATGGGGAACCTTGTCGCTTGTTCCAAATGAAATACAGAAAAATGCTTGAGTACAGTTTCCAATGTTGTTGTTTTTGTTTGTTTAATTCACCCACGTTTACTTTATATCTTGGTTCTGTTTTCGTATCTTTGTGTGGGTGACCTTCTATGTCAAACTTGTCTATTCTTGAAGACGTAAAATGTTTTGGTCAGATTTTAATGCTTTTCGTTTTGACCAGTAATATAAATTACGTTTATCAGGATATTTGTGCTTTGCCCACCACGGGTATCGAAACCCAGTTTCTAGCGCTGAAAGTTCAAAGAGATATCGCTGTGTCATTGGGTGGCTAAGAAGTTTGTTGTTATTTTCACATGTTAATTGTTTTGGTCAGGTATTAATACTTTTTGTTTAGACAAGTAATATAAATTACTTCACAGTAGTTGGGGAATTGAATGGAACATCTCATTTAAGAGTCAGCTTATATATTAAGACACTGTTCATAAAAACTCATAACTTTGCTTGATTTATGAGTCGTACTCTGTAAAACTCCGATATGTTAAATGTCATTCATACAAAATAATCGTGTTATAATTACTCGTGTTGTTTATTTTGTAAAAGTTTTTTTTTATTCATTATCCCTATTGTTTTGTCCTGATGAAAACTAACACAGCATTAGTCCATGTAAACTTAGTTTCGTTTCGGTTTTTCTCTGTATTTTTTTAAATTTATTATCACTACTGTTTTGTCCTGATGAAAACTAACACAGCATTAGTCCATGTAAGCTTAGTTTCGTTTCGGTTTTTCTCTGTATTTTTTTTAATTTATTACCACTACTGTTTTGTCCTGATGAAAACTAACACAACATTAGTCCATGTAAGCTTTGTTTCGTTTCAGTTTTTCTCTGTATGTTTTTTTTGTAAGTTTTACCAATTAAATAAATATAAGACCCCCCCCACACACACACAGTGACAGCGGCAAGTCGAAGGCTTGTTTATAAGTTATAATGTTAACACCCAGTTTTCGATACACATGATTGGCCTAGAATAAACAGCCCACTGAGTACCCTTGTGGTTAACGAACAAAGGAAAACCACAAGAACGATAATATTATTTTTCTTACTGCTCATTTAGTCTAAAACAGTTGTAAAGCTGTTGTGCTATTGCTAAATGCGATGTAAAACTATTTAGATCTGTTGACAAATATACGAAAAGTATCTTTCCAGCATTTAAAACAACTGTGGTAGAACTATAGATTTGGACAAAGACTCGATCTTGTATTTGGACTTGTTGTGAAAGTAGACTGAATATTTGTTTTGGTTTTCAAAATGGCATGGCACTACTCACGTGTCAGTAGACATAACCTCGCAACCCCATCTCTAACAGCAAAAAGAGAAACAAAACTAAAACCAACAACACTCAAAGCTTAAGGTATCTCAGAACGGCTGGTATGGGTATTACCCCTTTTACTGATAAGGTTTGGTGTGTTTGTTTTTAATTTAGCTACTCAAGGGCTATCTGTGCTAGCCGTCCCTAATTTAGCAGCGAAAAACAAGAGGGAAGGTAGTTATTCATCACAATCCACCGCCAACTCTTGGGCTACTCTTTTACCAGTGAATAGTGAGATTGATCGACACATTATAACACCCGCTCGGCTGAAAGGGAGAGCATGTTTGGTGCGACGGGGTTTCGAACTCGCAACCCTCAGATTACGAGTCGAATGCCTTAACCCACCAGGCCATGGCAGGCCCCTACTGGAGGATTTGTTCAACATAACGTTTTATGTTGATTTACAGTCTCATTGTTCTGGTGGATTCGTCCAATAGATCGTTTGACATTGACTTACAGTGATGTCTTGCTGGCGGATTCGTCCAGCAGTGATTCTGATGTTGGTTTCTGCTCATATTATACTTGTAGGTTCTACTTTCTTGGACCCCAATTCGTGGGTTAAGGACGAAAAGCAGAAATCACATGAACATAGAATGTCATGTGTAGTCGTGAGGTAACGAACATCAGGACAGTGTGGTCGTCACCTGTCTGGTGGTGATCGTGTTTGGAGAAGACCTCCACGTCGGCCTCCTGCAGCGCATTAAACATAATCGTCACGAACGCACCAGGAGCACGAGATAGATTGCCCATGTCACAGAGGTTATTTATTCTACGTAAAATAAAATAAGGAGTTGACAGTTTTGGAAAATATGTTTGGTTACCATGCTCTTAGGTTTATTTTTACAGGCTCTAGTAACACTGAATTTTTTTTTCAGAAGGAAAATCGTTACACACACACACACACACACACACAAAATATTCAACAAGATGTGAATGTCAACCGTCATGGAAAGTGATGCAAATTCTTGATGACGAGAAATCCACTTGAAGTAAAAATATATCTCAAAACGGCTGGTATGGGTATTAACACTTTTACTGAGAAAACAAAGTTTAGACCTTCCTAGGTCATCTTCAGAACATATACTTAACCTGGTGTAAATTGAGATACTGACCGCTAACTGAACCTACCGTGACACGAGCTTCTGATGGTCGCAAATTTTTATTGATAAAATAATAAAGAACAATTCTGTGGGTCAATCAAAAAGAAATGATCAAATTTAAAATATTTAATTAATTATTTCTCGAATTTCACGCAAAACTACATGAGGGCTATCTGCGCTAGCCGTCCCTAATTTAGCAGTGTTAGACTGGAGGGAAGGTAGCTAGTCTTCACAACCCACCGCCAACTCATGGGCTACTCTTTTACCAACAAATAGTGGGGATTAACCGTCATATTATAACGCTTCCAAGGCTAAAAGAGCAAGCATGTTTGGTATGACGGGGATTCAAACCCACGACCCTCAGATTATGAGTCGAACGCCTCAATCTACTTGGCCATGCTGGACCCTCGATACTGTTCTTACGAAACAACGTATTTAGTTTGGTCCGAATAGGATAGTCTGAATACTTTATCTTACAAACTGTGTTTCCAACAAGTAGATTCTTTTGGTTGTGGTCTAAGTAGGTAGTTTGCTTTTATCAGAAGTTAATATGGATAGTAGTTTGAATGTGTTATAAGGTGTTTAGTGTTCAAACCATTCTGTCCACTGCCCAGTGGTTTAACCGAGGTTTCGTAGTTATTCGAACCCAATTGTTCTACCCCCCCCCCCAAAAAAAAGCAGAAAATCATGTTCTACATATTTTGATCGTGGTTGTGTTGTAAGAGTAACGGTCAAATCTTATTATTCGATTAAAGTAACCCATGAGTTTGTGGTGAATGGGTAATGACTAGCTAGCTGCCTTCCTTCTAGCCTATTATTTTATAACAAGGAACGGCTTGACAAAACGAGGTATAATATTTGGTTAGATCGTGCCTGTAAGGAGAAAAAAAAACACGTTATACACTTTAAGATTAAACATTTTCTGACAAGTAGAGAAAAGTAGAAAGTTCTCTCAGGGATAAAGTAAGAGAAAAGGGAAGTATTTTAAAAACAGTTTAACAATGGATGACTTGAAAATGCAAGGGTAAAGAACAATAAGAATGTTAGTAAAAGTAAGGACAACATAAAGAGGGTTTTAATAAAAGTAAGGACAACTTTAAGAGGGATTTAATGGAAGTAAGGACAACATAAGGATGTATTCAATAAAAGAAAGGACAATTAAGGAAGGTTTTAATAAAAGTAAGGACAACATAAGGAGTTTTAATAGAAGTAAGAACAACTTTAGAATGATTTCAATAAAAGTAAGGACAACGTAAGGATGATTTCAATAAAATTAAGGACTACTTAAGGAGGGTTTTACTAAAAGTAAGAACAACATAAGGAGAGTTTTTATAAAATTAAGGACAACTTAAGGATGATTTCACTAAAAGTAAGGACAACATAAGGAGTTTTAATAAAAGTAAGAACAACATGAGGATGATTTTAATAAAAGTAAGGACAACGTAAGGATGATTTCAATAAAAGTAAGAACTACTTAAGGAGGGTTTTACTAAAAGTAAGAACAACATAAGGAGAGTTTTTATAAAATTAAGGACAACTTAAGGATGATTTCACTAAAAGTAAGGACAACATAAGGAGTTTTAATAAAAGTAAGAACAACATAAGGATGATTTCAATAAAAGTAAGGACAATTAAAGAGAGTTTTAATAAAAGTAATGACAACTTAATGAGGGTTTTACTAAAAGTATGGACAACATAAGGAGAGTTTTTATAAAATTAAGGACAACTTAAGGATGATTTCACTAAAAGTAAGGACAACGTAAGGAGTTTTAATAAAAGTAAGAACAACATTAGAATGATTTCAATAAAAGTAAGGACTACTTAAGGAGGGTTTCACTAAAAGTAAGGACAACATAAGGAGTTTTAATAAAAGTAAGAACAACATTAGGATGATTTCAATAAAGTAAGGACTACTTAAGGAGGGTTTTAATAAAAGTAAGAACAACATAAGGAGAGTTTTTATAAAATTAAGGACAACTTAAGGATGATTTCACTAAAAGTAAGGACTACTTAAGGAGAGTTTTAATAAAAACAAGGACAACTTAAAGTGGGTTTTAATAAAAGTAAGGACAACATAAGGAGTTTTAATAAAAGTAAGAACAACATTAGGATGATTTCAATAAAGTAAGGACTACTTAAGGAGGGTTTTAATAAAAGTAAGAACAACATAAGGAGATTTTTATTAAAAACAAGGACAACTTAAAGTGGGTTATAATAAAAGTAAGGACAACACAAGGAGTTTTAATAAAAGTAAGAACAACATTAGGATGATTTCAATAAAAGTAAGGACAACGTAAGGATGATTTTAATAAAATTAAGGACAACTTAAGGATGATTTCACTAAAAGTAAGGACAACGTAAGGAGTTTTAATAAAAGTAAGAACAACATTAGAATGATTTCAATAAAAGTAAGGACTACTTAAGGAGGGTTTTAATAAAAGTAAGAACAACATAAGGAGTTTTAATAAAAGTAAAGACAACGTAAGGATGATTTCAATAAAAGTAAGAACAACACGAGAATGATTTCAATAAAAGTAAGGACAATTAAAGAGAGTTTTAATAAAAGTAAGGACAACTTAATGAGAGTTTTACTAAAAGTAAGGAAAACATAAGGAGAGTTTTTATAAAATTAAGGACAACTTAAGAATGATTTCACTGAAAGTAAGAACAACATAAGGAGTTTTAATAAAAGTAAGAACAACATGAGGATGATTTCAATAAATGTAAGGACAACGTAAGGATGATTTCAATAAAAGTAAGGACTACTTAAGGAGGGTTTTAATAAAAGTAAGAACAACATAAGGAGTTTCAATAAAAGTAAGAACAACCTTTGGATGATGTCAATAAAAGTAAGGACAACATAAGGATGATTTCACTAAAAGTAAAGACAACATAAGGAGAGTTTTAATAAAAGTAAGGACAAATTTAGGATGATTTCAATATAAGTAAAGATAACATAAGGATGATTTCAATAAAAGTAAGGTCTACTTAAGGAGAGTTTTAATAAAAGTAGGGATACAGTTGAAGTTGTGAACGATGAAATTAGAAATACATGTTCTGTGGAACTCTTTTCTGCGAGAGGTAACGTGAGACACCATAAACAGATCATACATGTAAACTCGATCACAGCTATCCGTAATTCACGTTATTTTCACTGGCACAAACAAGATTCACTTATTACAGAAATATGACTTTTTTACATACGCATGTAAATGTAATTCACTCGTTTACGGTGATTAAAAAAAGGAAAGAAAAATTATTCAATTTCATATTTGAATTTAATGAAATATTAACCAAGGCAATAATTAAAACTATCCAGAATATCTGTCCTCTGGATGGAAGGTGTACAAGTTTATGATTAATGAAAGGATATCTCAGGATATGAAAAGATGCTTCCCTTATACGTAATTGTAAAAAACACAAAAATGCCCATAAAAACTTCAAAATAGAACAAATCAAATTAAAGTTTCTGGATGGATCTAACAAACATTCATGTCATATCTGGTGAATATCGGTAAGCAGGGTGTGAGAAGTAGTTACACGGACATACAACATACAGCAATATTATATTTATATAGATAAGTAGTTACACGGACATGCAATATTATATTTATATAGATAAGTAGTTTCACAGACATACAACAGACAGTAATATTACATTTATATAGATAAGTAGTTACACAAACATACAACAGGCAGCAATATTATATTTATATAGATAAGTAGTTACACAGACATACAACAGGCAGCAATATTATATTTATATAGATAAGTAGTTACACGGATATACAATAGACAGCAAGATTATATTTATATAGATAAGAAGTAACACGGACATACAACAGATAATAATATTATAATTATATAGAAAATTGGAATATTTGCTTTTTGGTTGAACTCTGGATTTAGTTTTCATTAAATATGTTTTATTTTTCTAATATTTTGAAGCCATTTACATCTCAGATATATATATGTACGTATATAGTTAATTCAGAAAAAGGCCAAGTTTGCCAATTTATTTTTATAAATGAATATTGATTAATTGTGTATGTGAAGCATAAGCCTTTACACGCTGTAGCACGTAACGTTAAATATTCGAAAAATCCATTTACTACAAAAACCCAAAAATTGTTACGTTGTTAAAACAAAAGAAAGAATCATTTGGTAACTCGATATTCTTGTTTCGTTTCATAAGTAAATAAAACTAAATATTAAGAGTAACTAATATTTGTAAGCCTTGTTTCTGAAATTCGCTTCTCGTTCTGTTTTGTAGCCTACACAGTGCGTAATTATTCTCGTGATTCATGGCATCCGCACATTTTACTGATATCACGATAGCACAAATTGCTACGTTAAGCGTCCCTTGTGTGACGCCATTCTAGTGTCTACTGACTAACTGACAGATAGCAGATAACTGTTTAGTGGTGCGAGTTAGATTAAAACAGGTGAACCCTCCAGATGGTTTTTGGCCCCCTTTTGGATGAATTAGTAACTACGTCTAATACAGAAAAAAACGTACTCTAAATTCAAAGTTTTCAGTGAAATGGGAAATGAAAACATTGAAGTCCAAGTTAAACGAGTGGGAAACAGATATGAGATTCACTAAAAAGAAGAAAGGTAAGTGTAAGTGACAAAGATCTCAATAAGAAGTTAATATAAAGTTGATTGGAGTTTTAGAAAACACAAGGATAAATGGGATGGATTTTAACGAAATTTAATATAAAAACGGGGACATTTTCAGAAACTTCAAAGATAAAGCGAAAAACAAAAGTTGCAAAAAGCTGAGACCAACAGGGTAAGACCATGACCTCTTGAGACTCCCCACAATATGTTATACATTATTCAACGATTGTGTTTTGCATCTGCTTTAAAAGAATAACAAGAGAAGGATTTAAAGTTGTGTCAGCTGACAACACTGTTCACTGAATATCAGCACGAGCTTTCTTTACTTTGTCACTAAATGTTCTAGCGATCAAACGATACGTAAGCAGGGCGTGAAAAAAACAAAACAGAAACCAGCTATAACTTGGAATGCATGCGGTCATATTCTTTTCTCGAAACCAAAAATTAACAATAACGCAGGAATTTGTTTTGTTCAAATATAGTTACACAAAAAATTAGGGTTAAGTAAAGCAGTAAAAAGGCTTGAACACGTAGAATTTAAAAGAAAGAAAATACCATACACATACGTACGTACCATAAATCTGAATTTGTGATGTGTCGTTTGAGGGAGAACTCGCGGGAAACTTTCCCGTAGAGGTGGGTGATTCACGGTTAACCGGAGGCTGACGGTCAGTTTGTGTAGTTTCGACAACGTTGTCAAAATTGTTCTTGGTACAAATTATACTCGGCTTGTCAACTGTGGTTTTCTGATTATGTTGACCATCAGAGTCTAATATCAAATAAATGAAGAAAAAATATAATAAATGCTATTTCCAGACACACACACACACAATACCAACAGTGAAACAGCCAAGTAAAATACAACAAAATTTAATAATGCAATAACCAAAGTAATAGAAATATATTATTTAATTACTATTCATGTGAGACTAACGAACAGTGGTTAAGAATGACAGACGGTGTATCCCCACCTCAATGTGGGTCCTATTTTTTAATTACCTCCAAAACCTAGGATAATTTTATATCTCACATCATAACCTGTAACATGGGGATCCTTTCAATTGGTGTAGCGTTTTTTTTAGTATTGTTTATAACACCAAAGATTTGGATTTGTTGTTTTAAACGCAATTATTCCTTTTCACTTTGTTTCATTTTACTTGAGTGTTTAGTATTAATATTCTATATATGATAAAAAGCCAGTCCTTATTACATGGCTCAGCGGTATGTCTGCGGACTTACAACGCTAAAAACCGGGTTTCAATACCCGTGTTGGGCAGAGTACAGACAGACCATATGCCCCTCGCTAGTACAGCGGTATGTCTACGGATTTACAACGCTAAAATCCGGGGTTTGATTCCCCTCTGTGGGCTCCGCAGATATGGCGATGTTGCTTTGCTATAAGAAAACACACAAATATACCTCATTACATATTTCGTTAAGAGAAATTTGAACATAGTCAGAAAGGTGTTTCCTTTCAAGTTCCTACTTAAACAATTTTAAATATTCTTTATTTGCACCAGGGTGGTATTTTTTTGCTTCCTTGTTTGTTTTTGAATTTCGCGCGAAACTATTCGAGGGCTATCTGTGCTATCCGTCCCTAATTTAGTAGTGTAAGACTAGAGGGAAGGCAGCTAGTCATCACCACCCACCGCAAACTCTTGGGCTACTCTTTTTACCAACGAATAGTGGGATTGACTGTCACATTATAACGCCCCCACGGCTGAAAGGGCGAGCATATTTGGTATGACGGGGATCCGAACCTGCGATCCTCAGATTACGAGTCGAACGCCTTCACTCACCTAGCCATGCCGGGCCTATTTTTGCTTGCACTTGAGTATCGGATATAATCTATTGGCTAGCGTAAAATTCAAAAGTCCTTGGTTCGCGTCCTGTTCCACAAAATCGCGTAATGCATTTTTTTAACCATGAGTGCGTTATAAGAATGACAGTCCAATCCCTGTATTCAATTATAGAAAAAAACGAAACAAGAGTGGATGCTGCTGACTGGTTAGTTCCTTCTCTCTACTCAATTCAAAATTAAGGACAGCTTTGCGCAATCATCCATAGAAATGCTCGTGAAAATCGTTCGAACAGTTAAATCGTGTATGGAAGTCGGTGTGCACTCTTCCTGAAGGACGTCGATCCGTGATGTCCAAAATAGCTTCATAAAGCGTAAAGTTATGTGACCAATTCGACTGAACACGCGGGTCAGTGTACGTTAATACTATTAACGCTACATAATAACATTATATATGTGAGACATAATGAATAGATAGATCTTTCTGAAGTGACCGCATGTAGTGCATACAGGTAGCTCAATGTGGTTTTGCTCTAAACAAGATGAAAACAGACATTTTGTGTGAGATGGACACACCAGACAGCTCAATGTGGTTTTGCTCTAAACAAGATGAAATTATACATTTTGTGTAAGATGGACACAACAGATAGCTGAATGTGGTTTTTCTCTAAACAAGATGAAAGTGGATATTTTGTGTGAGATGGACACACCAGATAGCTGAATGTGGTTTTGCTCTAAACAAGATGAAAGTAGACATTTTGTGTGAGATGGACACAACAGATAGCTGAATGTGGTTTTGCTCTAAACAAGATGAAAGCAGACATTTTGTGTGAGATGGACACACCAGACAGCTCAATGTGGTTTTGCTCTAAACAAGATGAAAGCAGATATTTTGTGGAAGATGGACACACCAAATAGCTCAATGTGGTTTTTCTCTATAAAGATGAAATTATACATTTTGTGTAAGATGGACACAACAGATAGCTGAATGTGGTTTTTCTCTAAACAAGATGAAAGTGGATATTTTGTGTGAGATGGACACACCAGATAGCTGAATGTGGTTTTGCTCTAAACAAGATGAAAGTAGACATTTTGTGTGAGATGGACACAACAGATAGCTGAATGTGCTTTTGCTCTAAACAAGATGAAAGCAGACATTTTGTGTGAGATGGACACACCAGACAGCTCAATGTGGTTTTGCTCTAAACAAGATGAAAGCAGATATTTTGTGGAAGATGGACACACCAAATAGCTCAATGTGGTTTTTCTCTATAAAGATGAAATTATACATTTTGTGTAAGATGGACACAACAGATAGCTGAATGTGGTTTTTCTCTGAACAAGATGAAAGCAGACATTTTGTGTGAGATGGACACACCAGACAGCTCAATGTGGTTTTGCTCTAAACAAGATGAAATTATACATTTTGTGTAAGATGGACACAACAGATAGCTGAATGCGGTTTTTCTCTGAACAAGATGAAAGCAGACATTTTGTGTAAGATGGACACAACAGATAGCTGAATGTGGTTTTGCTCTAAACAAGATGAAAGCAGACATTTTGTGGAAGATGGACACACCAAATAGCTCAATGTGGTTTTTCTCTATACAAGATGAAAGTAGACATTTTGTGTGAGATGGACACACCAGATGGCTCAATGTGGTTTTTCTCTAAACAAGATGAAAGTAGACATTTTGTGTGAGATAGACACAACAGATAGCTGAATGTGGTTTTGCTCTAAACAAGATGAAAGTAGATATTTTGTGTAAGATGGACACAACAGATAGCTGAATGTGGTTTTGCTCTAAACAAGATGAAAGCAGACATTTTGTGTGAGATGGACACACCAGACAGCTCAATGTGGTTTTGCTCTAAACAAGATGAAAGCAGACATTTTGTGGAAGATGGACACACCAAATAGCTCAATGTGGTTTTTCTCTATACAAGATGAAAGCAGACATTTTGTGTGAGATGGACACACCAGATAGCTCAATGTGATTTTGCTCTAAACAAGATGAAAGTAGACATTTTGTGTGAGATAGACACACCTGATAGCTCAATGTGGTTTTGCTCTAAACAAGATGAAAGTAGACATTTTGTGTGAGATAGACACACCTGATAGCTCAATGTGGTTTTGCTCTAAACAAGATGAAAGTAGACATTTTGTGTGAGATAGACACACCTGATAGCTCAATGTGGTTTTGCTCTAAACAAGATGAAAGTAGACATTTTGTGTGAGATGGACACACCAGATAGCTCAATGTGGTTTTTCTCTAAACAAGATGAAAGCAGACATTTTGTGTGAGATGGACACACCAGATAGCTCAATGTGGTTTTGCTCTAAACAAGATGAAAGTGGATTTTGCGAGATGGACACACCTGATAGCTCAATGTGAGTTTGCTCTAAACAAGATGAATGCTGATATTCTGTGTGTGTGTGTGTGTTTTTTCCCCTTATATATACGCTCTTAACAGATTAATTGCTTCATGATTTGGTCATAAGTTAATATGCACAATGTAGACTTTATGTGTAACTAACTCTTTCGAGACTTGTTTTATTTCAATCAAACAACAGGCTTTTTTATTCATTTATTTCAACCATCACGGTTTTTTTCAGTCTCATGAAATAAGATACTCCTAGAATTTCTTTAAAGTTATAACTGTAGAGGACGAGGTCCCCTTAATTCTATTAACGGACTGTATGATCCGATTGCCTCAATGAGGCTGGAACTGACGAAGTAACGTTATAAAATGCTAAATAAAATAAAATGATAAAAAACATTTCAGATGGGATCACTGACTCCCTCCCCCAAATTACACGTTTTTAAAGCCTTTTAATAACTCAGAATAGTAACATGATGGATTATTTAGTAGCATATAATTCGTTTGCACGTTCTTTCCGTATTGAATGACGTATACTCGTATGTTGATTAGCCATTAGCGAGTGCACGTAAGACTAACATGGTTGCCTTACAACTCGTTTATGCAAGCTTATGCGATATCGTGTACACCTGTTGCTCATCTATCAGGAAATATTTCTACACAACAACTATCTAATAGCAATACTGATAGTTTGAGTTAAAACCCAAAAGAATTATAAAGTATACAGACGTTTTAAAATCAATTTGTGGAATTTAGCACGTGTATTTTTACATAAGTTACTAACTTGGTAGAAATATGTATTGTTTTGTAACTCTATGTTCATCATGTTCCATGATTGCTGAAAACGTGTGAAATTCCATGTGTTTTATGTGGATAATTGTATAGAAATGTCCTTTTATATGCCGATAAATTAAAATTAGAAACGAAATATGATTCGAAACATCATTAAACCGTAACTCGGAGACGTAGAAGAAATCACAGAAACTCATACTTTGTTTTTAAAATTTTAGTAACTCTTTCTCCAAGAATCCCTTATTAACACAAACTGAGTGATTTTGTACTCTGTTGGCAAGTATTTGAATTACAATTTTGAAAAATTAATTGCTAAATATATTTAAATTCCAAGTAAAATAAAACTTCACGTCAAAGTTTTAAGAGAATAAAATGGCGGCGTTTTCTAAAAGCACTCAACTTCCAAGTTGTGCAGAAAACACAAATCGGTCGTTTAACTCACACAGTTGCCAATGTAACTACGTTCGACCTGGATCAGTTAAAAAAAAAGAGAGAGAGAGAGAAAAAAAAGTCATACCTGAGTGACAGTTTTATCTACGCTCTTGAGCACATGCCACACTAGTACGCATGACTGGTCCTTTTTACTCCTCCCTGTTTTCCCCTGTTCCAGGTAATAAAACGTGAAAGGAAATATCACAATATCTGGTCCTTTATGCATAGAATCTACACTGTTAATCCTACACTGTTAATCGCTCAGTAAAAATTGAAAATCCTATCAGATAATCAAAAATTCGGTTTGTTAAGAAGGAACCACTTGATTGGCTTTACACCAGTGACAAGCTAACGTTAGAAATAAAGCAATTACAAGCAATTAGATTAGAGAAACGTGTTGCAGACCAGTTGACCTACGTTGACTTAACCTTTGTGTCGGCAGAGTTGGTGGCTAGTGTGACTCTTAAAAAATAGACGTTTCCCGAAAAACGAAGCAAGATGAAAAAATGAAACTTTATTGGATGCCAGTAAATAGAAACCAGTTGCTAAGTTACATAAAATAATTTGGTTTTAGAAAAGAAGGTTGGGATCTATAACGTCGGAGAGGAAGGAACCCAGAATTTATCAAACACATTTAACAGTGGTTCTCACCCACGGGTGAATATTCTAAAAAATACAATTAGATGTACTTGGGTGGGTGAAGTGGAAAGAGAAAAAAAAATATCTACTTGTAAGCAAAACAGCACACACACACACACACAGCAGAATAGCTAAAACAAGTCCCGATAGAGTTTCAACCCTACTCTTATCATTGAATTTTATTTCAAAATGAGCTAAAAAATGATCGTGGTGAATGTCAAGGTCTGTGTTGAAGGTTATAATTTTGAAAGCTATTAAGCTAGATTCCTGACGAAGGTCGTTGACCTACTAGTGGGACAAACTTCGGGAAACAAAGTAGCCTCTGTCATTGCTATTAAAGAAATGGCGCCAAACTCAGGTGATCTAATCAAGCGGAAAGGAAAAAAAAAATATATATATATAATTTAGTGTGGCAGCTTCCATACCGACGAGTCCTCTGATGGAGAAATTAGAAAAAAAACAACATGATATTATTTCAAAACAGGATCAGCTAATTAACTGAATATTTGGACAGTCAGGTTACATACAAAAAAGTGAAGTCATGTGGTGATTTTCTGTAGAACGTATAAATGTGGAAACGCACACATATACACATGTACCAAGCATCTGTTGTTGTTTTTTGTTAAATATTCGCGCACGCAAACGTATGGAGGATAAATTCGTTAGCATTATGACTTCAAAGTGACAGACAAAAGATAAAACAGCTAGTTAACAACATTCGCTGTCAACTCTCAGGGCATTCTGACGATATAGAAAAATTTGATTGTTACTCTTATAACGCATCCACAGCTCCAAAGTGCAGGAGGAAGATTTTTATAACAACGAGACGCCTTTAATCACAGTTCAGCACGGTAACCATTAGGCCACGCCTGTCCCAGGTACCACGCAAAAACCTCTTTTTGATCGGTTTGTTTCGAATTTTGCGTAAAGCTACACGAGGGCTATTTGTGTTAGCTGTCCCTAATTTAGCAGTGACAGACAGAGAGGGAAAGCATCTAGATCGTCATAATCATGCACCGCCAACTCTTAGGCTACTCTTTCACCAACAAATAGCGGGATTGACTGAAACATAATAATGTCAGCTCGGTTGCAAGGGCGAGCATGTTTGGTAGAACAGGGATTCGAACCCATACCAATTTGAAAGTTGTAAGGCTGTGAACATTCAGAAGACATTTTATTTCAAAACCTCTTTTTCAGTGGCTCAATAGAAAGTCTGGGAGATCACACCTTAAAAACCTGGTTTTGTTACTTGTGGTGGGCACAGCACAGATAGCCCATTGTGTAGCTTTGTGCGTTACAACAAACAAACAAATTAAATAGCGCTATCAACTTAGCGTAGTTTACAGAACTAAGCGTTAAGTACTAAAAGTTTTAATAATCGTGACATCACACCCGGAAACTATGTTATTGAAATCTGTACCTAAAATAGTACCATTTACTGAAAGATTACAAAACTCTCGACGACAGACTCCGATAGCCGCATTACATTTGGTTGCACGGTTTGGTCTCGAACAGTGAAACACGATCATGTACAATATTAAATAAGTGTTATAACCATACCAAAAGTCGTTTCAGTATAATTTCCTAATTTCAGAAAGAAGGAAACAAAAACACATCAGCGTCTGTACCATGGTACAAGAATAAAAATTGGCAGGTACCATTACTTCGTTCGAATCATGGGACAACGCTAAAATCCTGGATTCGATTCTCCCGCTGTAGATACAGCAAATAGCTAAATATGGCTCAGTTCAAAAACAAATATGCTATTAATTCAGCAATATGAATGGCAAGCTCTGAAAATAATTATATTCGTGACAGGAAAACATGTAGAGCAAATAAAAAAGTTAGTAAATCGTACAAAAATACCCAATAAAACCACAGGCAAACTAAATATATTTGTGCTTATTCAATATTGTCTTGGCTTGTCAAAGAGGGCGTTGGTGTCGTTTTGAGGGTTAAACGTAAACATAATTTAGAAACTGTTGACTTTTATTTTTTACTTGAAGGGGCATGACACGGTCACGATGTAATAGTCACAGGTAGATAAACTGTATCACAAAACTTATTTGATTTATGTAATCATCCGTATTCTAACAAAGCATTTAAAAAACGGGGGTTCGAAATTCCGGCAGCTTGCTCTTCCGCTCGTGACTGGTCGTCAGTAATCCAACACACACGCCGACCAGCCAGGGCGGGGTCTGTAGCCTTGACATTATACGTTATTTCCAGAAGCAGAGCCGAGTTGTTCATGGCGGGCATCAACTACCGAACGTCGGCGATCCTTTCTTTGTTTTGTTCAGGATCTCTGGCCCGTGTTCTTAACGCGGCCTCCAAGAGGTCACGGAAAACGAATCCGTTGATGTAGTCTCAAACCCAGGGCACTGGGAGTGGCAAAAAAAAAAGGGAGTAGCGCGTGCTGCACGTGTCATCTGCAAACTTCTCACGACACACCAAAGTCATCAAGGCAAACACAAGTTCAAATTTAGCTCGACAAGCGCTATCACCGACAGCCCCCAGAAAAGTTCAAATTAAGAATTCCTTGTCAGAACCGGTTCTCTGAGGAAAAAAATGACGAACATGAGGAACGAGGAAAATGTAGAGGGCTGTATAGGAAGATAGAACTGAGGTTGAGAATACGTTGGGTTTTCTTCCTAATGTTTCTTTTTTCTTGGACATATCAGTACGACCTTCGTCTTCTGACATCAAATGAATACCTTTAACACAGGACACCCTCTGGCGGTTGCAGGGGGTTCACCACCTGGCGATGACTATCGTCTTTGTTACCCGCTTGTCTGATAACCTGCGAGACCGTTTCTCGTCGATTGAGAATACGCAACAACAACAACAACAAAAACTATCTAAATGTTGGCTTATCACGTTTTTGTCCAGGACCCATACAGGTGCGAATATCGACAAAAAATGTTCGTTACGCATAAAAAAAAGACAAAATACAAGTAGTTAACCAGTCTTACGTTGCCTAGATATTCATGCCCTAATGAACCATTCGTTCATGGACTCTGCATATACAACTGCTCCAAATTTAATGCTACCTTGATCCAAATACATGTAGTAGCAACCATTGAGTAAGGTAACCGTACTGCATAGTTACAAAATACCCATTGCCTTATTCAGGAACTGTCATGACTTACTTCGTGTGTAGCTTAATTAAGCAAATTAACTACATCACGACAGAAGCTTAACCTACAAGAAATATTTAGAAAGTTTTATAATTTATGTATGTGAACTCGTGCAATTATGATGCAGGATGGGAGAAGTCAAATTGGTGTTGTACAAGCGGTAGAGCTATCAGAATTGGTTAAATTTAACCACAGTTGCGTCGGTATTCACATGGAAAAACCGTTTAGATTCAAAAGGTGAGCTACATATGTGGAAAGCAATTTTTGTTATATAAGTAGAAATGTGACAAAACAACAACAGTTTTCAGTGTTGATCACAAACGAAACATTTGGTAATATTATTTGACTTCCTGTTCAGTTCCAATTGTGACGACAGATAAATATTGGCCCTTCAGTCTTCAAGACAGTTATCGAAACTGGAGCTTAAAAAATAACATGTACAGCATCCTTGTATACAGGCCAGATATGAGCGATACGTACAACATCCTTGTACAGGCCACATGTGAACGATACGTACAACATCCTTGTACAGGCCAGATGTGAACGATACGTACAACATCCTTGTACAGGCCACATGTGAACGATACGTACAACATCCTTGTAAAGGCCAGATGTGAACGATACGTACAACATCCTTGCACAGGCCAGATGTGAACGATACGTACAAAATCCTTGTACAGGCCAGATGTGAACGATACGTACAACATCCTTGTACAGGCCACATGTGAACGATACGTACAACATCCTTGTAAAGGCCAGTGATGAAAAGAAACCCATACAAATCTGCGTCACAAAACACAAGAAACAGAATTGCAAAGATCTATGTTGCTTTTAAGTTTCAAATAAAGTGACTAAAACAGAAAAGCGGTCAGACACCTACGAAACAGTGAGGCATTCGAATGTACAGAAATTACACATTAAGGTGTTCATACAAAAGCGAGACAGTAAGGGATTCACATGAAATCATTTATATAGAAACGTAAAACAAAATCATTCACACAGAAACGACCCTCTTCAAGGTCTACAATTATTAGAGGATACGATCCGTGAAGTAACAAATATCGGAATCTAGAAAGCGAAAATGAAAAACTGTTTATTCTATAGCTGCTTAGGGAATAATTTCGAGCAAGTGTGACTAAATGTATTCTCTTTCATTTTTGTAGTACAAGAAAGCTTAGAGTAGACTAGGTTTTTCAAAAAAGTGGGTGGCGAGCGAGTTTTAGAAGAGTTAAATACAAATATAGCAACGTACAAACATGTCTATTCACAATAGGTTTAAATTAATGAAGACTTCCATAAAATTTTCCGTTTTTTTGTCGTTTATTCTTTACTTACAAAGGTGGCGTTGCTCTAAGTACTTCGTTATTACACTAGAAAGAAAAATAGTTTATCTTATTTGTTCTGAATTTCGCGCAAAGCTACATGAGAGCTATCTGCGCTAGCCGTAATTAATTTAGCAGTGTAAGGCTAGAGGGAAGGCAACTAGTCGTCACCACCCACCGCCAGCTCTGAGGCTACTCTTTTACCAACGAATAGTGAGATTGACTGTTAAATTATAACGCACCAACGGCTGAAAGGGCGAGCATGTTTGGTGCAACGGGACCCTCAAATTACGAGCCAAACGCCTTAACCCACCTGGCCATGCCAGGCCGGCTCAAGCACGGCAAGAGATGACGAATCGGTCCGTCAATTTTGTTTACAGTTTCAAAAAAAAACAAGAAAAAAAACGATAAGAAGATACATAGGTCATTTTTATTCTGTGGTGTTTCAACACCTGCTTTCTCGATGAAATCCAGTTGGCAAGGGCAACAACAACAACTGCGTTCTCACCCTCGGAGTCATCAACAGGTAATTTGTTGGGTCACCGCCCCATTACCAAATCGGCGTTAAAAGGTCGAACTTTCATACAAGCAAACAGATGAGACGTGGAGTTACAATAAGAGGAACCGAACCGACTTCCACAGCTTTGTTTGGCAGGTTGGTGGCGTTCCTTCATGAAATACACAACCGTTTCTAGGGAGAAAGCGCTCAAAAACTGAAGTCGCCCCGAGCGTCAAACACTCACGGTTATTTTACTGTCGATCGCTTTAGTGAGCACGTGATTTCGTGGCTCGTGGAACCAGTGGTGCCTTTCAAAGACGACTAAATAATTGTCAGTACAGATGTCTAAACTTCTTATAGTAAGAACTGATTTATAAAACCCAGAAAAAGGAAAGAACCTGAAACTTATTTTGCTGTTCCTTTCAATTCACGCACAATTTTTTTTCTCTCTCTCTCTCAGCAGATTTAAACGAGCAGTACATAAGAGTTCAGACGTTTTTATTGGTCGTAAATCTTCCACAAAGTGCAGCTTTACCAGTTCTCCTGAGGTAGAAAAACAAAACAAAACCAAAACCCAAAACCAACGGAGACTGCAAGAGAAGAGATAAGAAATAAGACGCGAAATAAATAACCATCGTGATAAAGGTCGTTAAAAAAAAACCGCAACGTAACTCTAAAATAAACACTTAAAGGATTCTTCTAATTAAAATGTTTTCACAAAACATTTTCAATACGTTTTCAATAGAAGATTTTTAATACGAAAGGGGGGTATGTAGTGCATTACTTAAAAATAAAAATTAATTTATAAATAGATATTCTAAACTGACTTTTAAAAGAAAAAAACACAAGTGCATTGTATAACTTTATTATTAGGCTAAGGGCCATAACGGTTCGAATTATTAATTTAATACGCATTACCTTATTCCAGGGCTCGAGCTATGGAGATGTATACCCAAATTTCATTCTTACTCAAAGAATTTATTTCCCTAGCGGCTTAAAAAAGAGTCAATAAAAGCTTCACTCCACACCTTATCCTCATTTGGTACTATTAAATTGATGGACCTGAGACTAGTGCTTGTTCGAGCTCTATCTTCCCTTCTTCCCTGGTCTGGTTGTTATGGTACTAAACTGGTTAGAATCCCTGATCGCTCTGTCAGTCGTGAGGACGTAATAATGTGTGGTCAATCCCACTATTTGTAGGTAAAAAAAGAGTAGACCCAAGGGTTGGCAGGGTGGGTGGTGTTGACTAGCTATATATTTCCCTATAGTCTATCACTGTTAGATTAAGGACGGCTCGCACAGATATCTCTCGAATAGCTTTGCGGGAAATAAAAAACAAATCAATCTCTCTCTTCCAATTCCAGACAAAAATGGGTTAATTTGCTTGTCACATGTGCGTATCCATATTACCAGCTGCCTGGTAAAGCGACACCGTGAACAGGTACGTATAGCATTAAAGAAAGAACCTCTATATGCGTATCGTACTATCTTTGCAGGGTTCATTGACCAGCGAACTTTTGGACAATGCGTTGTCTAGTGATAATAGGTTTAATATTAACGTGTGTATTTGCGTATTAATAGTGATAACTTACTGTATATAACAATACCAAATAATAACCACGCTCGTCAAGGCTGGAAGACACGACCTTAAATGGCTCAGTGACTATTAATTTAGTTTCTACCAATGCAATAATAAGAAACTACGAATTAAAGTGTATATTTATCTATCAATTCTACGATAAAAACATTACCAACACGACAAAATTCTGAACCAACTTATCACTTGCAGACAAAACACAACACGAGTTAGTTCCAAGTGTAGAAATGGTATGTCTTAAAGATTAAAACGTTAAAACCCTGATTTAATGCCCCGCGGTGGGCACAGTGGATAATTCAGTGTGACTTTGCTAAAAAAAGCAACTAAAAAACTCCAAGTATGATAAACTGTTTGATACTCTTTGGAAAGCTAATTTTTAAGGGTATATTACTACGGGGTCAAAAATCAAAATAAAACTATTAGTGAAAACTTATTTCAGTTGCACATTCCCAGTTTTGTCGTACTATGTAAGAAACCGAATTGTAAAGAGCTGTTTAGATCCCATCGCCTTAGGTCTATCTCTCTTAATTTAACAGTGCACGAAAACGTTTGGTGTTCATTTAGTCCAATTGCGAGGTGACTCGGGTGAACAGTGCACGAGAAGAATCATTCATCCTATTTAGTTCACTTACTTGAAGGACTCCGGGAATGAGGGTTTGGGATAGAGCTAAGTAATGTTAATTGGAGGTGTAGGAAACAAATTAAAAGTGGAGGATGAAGGTTTATTTGACCGAGCAAAGCGAGGTGCTTCACATGCGCACCCATTAAGGCCGAGGTCCAAAGTTCACTTTATGGAACTGGAAGTTTTTGAGTTCTGGATCTGCTTTTTCGTAATATTAATTTCCCAATTTTGATGTATTTTTACTCAGGCCCATTAAAAAGTGAGAAGTTGGTCTCGTTTGTTTGTTTGTTTGTTTTGGAATTTCGCACAAAGCTACTCGAGGGCTATCTGTGCTAGCCGTCCCTAATTTAGCAGTGTAAGACTAGAGGGAAGGCAGCTAGTCATCACCATCTACTGACAAGTCTTGGGGTACTCGTTTACCAACGAATAGTGGGATTGACCGTCACATTGTACACCCCCACGGCTGGGAGGGCGAGCATGTTTAGCGCGACGCGGGCGCGAACCCGCGACCCTCGGAGTACGAGTGCACGCCTTAACGCGCTCGGCCATGCCAGGCCCAGTTGGTCTCGAGACTATTAGTCTGTCGAGTTACCGATTCTGGCTTAATTTAACAGAGGCATTGTAAATAAAAAACGTAACGTTCCTTCAGATCACAGAAATAATCTATTTTGTTGTGCAAATCCCAGATGAAAGACAGGCCACAAGTACTCTAGTTTCACGTGTACCCCCATCAATCTGGAATTAGATTTTAGTTTTACCCTCAATAAAATCTGTTGCGAAACGGTCATTAAGGGTAATTGAAACTTTAAAAAATAATAATTAAAGAATAGGAGTCTTCGATAATTGGTTGCGGAAAAATTTGTATTTATAGTGAAGCAAAGGGATTCACGTTGCTGGTAGCAAAAAGAGCAACATAAACTGATTTATAATTAACGTTATCGATAAAGTATCGCTCCAAACCAAATGAACAAGAACAACAACAAACCAATCCTGTTGTCGACAAGCTGCCTGCACTCACACGCCACGTGCACGACCACACAGGCCCATCGCACTGATGAATTGGTGTCAAAAGTATTGATGTCTACGACCCTAACCACAGCAGATGGCACTATATTTTGTTAATTAAAAAAAAACACACAACATTTTACTGAAGTTTACTATAGGTGAAAAGAACTGGTTTTGAGAATATTAAGCGTCGGCTGTTCTTTCTTTACTGTAAAATGAAAAGCTCTTAATATCACGCCTGTGCAGTCATTAAGTATTGCTGTTTGTTTGTTGAATTATTACTAGATGGGAGGCAGCTAGTCAATTCCACCCACCGCCAACTTTTCGAGCTATTATTTTATAAACGAATTAGTGATTTTGATGGCCACATTATAACGTCCCCACAGCTAAAACGAAATAGGGCAAGGGGGTGAAAAAAAAGAGAGGAAATTTTCGGCGATAGGTTTCGATCCCGCTGTTCAACGATTAAGATCGTAATCTGTTCTAGTTTGTTTCGATTGAAGATCACGAACATGACTATTAATAAACATGTTTTACTAAACAGGATTAGGCTTGGGCATTAACCTTTAGCCCCTGCATGGTTAGGTAGGTTAAGGCACTCGACTCATAATGTGAGGGTCGCAGGTTCAAATCCCCGTCACACCAAACTAGCTCGCCCTTTCAGCCGTGGGGGCGTTATAATATTAAGGTCAATCCCACTATTCATTGGTAAAAGAGTAGCCCAAGAGTTGGCGTGGGTGGTGATGACTAGCTGCCTTCCCTTTAGTCTTACGCAGCTAAATTAAGGATGGCTAGCACAGATAGCTCTCGAGTAGCTTTGAGCGAAATTCAAAAAAGAAACAAACAACAAGCATTAATCTTTAACCACCTCAGTACAGAGTTAGAAATCAAATTGTGCTCTTTATTGCTTTATTTATTTAAAAAGAAAAGAGAGAGAGACAAGTGATGTTTGTGCTGAACAAGGAAGGAAATTCTTGCCTTTCGTTAAATACGCAATACAGAGCATAACATGAAATTCCACAGTTAAATTAAATTGAATAAAACACGAAACTCGATCGTCTAAACGCATAGAAAACACATGGGCTCTAACTGTCAAAATACATAAAACATAACACGAATTTCATTATCGTAATATATAGCAAATATTGTGAGTTTTGATCGCCAAAATATGTGTCTTTTTTTATATGGTGTAACAAAGTTTGCGAATAAAAACCTGAGAAAACAGATATATAGAATACGGAGAGCAATTAGAATACTCGCTTGTTTCATGTAGAATTAAGTCTCTAATAAGACAATAGAAACTGCGTAAATCATGGATGTGAAATAAAATAAGGGTTAACACTGTCCCTCTGTGACATTGTCTAGTTTATCTTCTCGGAATTTGTAGATTAATATGTGCCTTAGACACAGCAGATAACCCAGTGTGACTTTGTTCTAAAATAAACACACACACAAATGTACAAGAAGTTAGCCAGGGAAACCACTCTCCCTCTTTTTGACGACAAGTGCGCCCTCCTTTGGAGACTGGTAAACCACCATATATGCTGCGGCCACTGTACCCAGAAGGGGACGGAACGGGCTGTATAACGGCCTTGGGGTATAAACGTTATCTCCCTTCCTGCTCATTTTACTGTTTGTATGAAAAATAAAACTGCAAAAAATACCTTGCACAAACGCGGTAATAGTGTTTGTCTGCGTGTTTACAATTAAGCACTTAGCTACACAGTGGACTACCTTTGCTCTGCACATCACGGGTATCGAAACTCGGTTTATAGCGGCACAATTCCGCAGACATTCCACTGTGCCACTAAGGGAGGGGGCAGATAGTTAAAACTAAAACAATCTGGAGATAAAATATAATAAACATTCCTTAACTATCCCCATGAACAAAGTAATACTGAATGCCCACCCCCTAAGAAATGTTCTTAAATTAATCTAAATGTGGCGTTTCTTATGTTTCTGGAGAGCACGTTGTTCATCAGTGAACTGGAACAACTAACCGAAATAAGCTGAAGCTTCGTTACTTTGATAATGAATGACATTAACAGTTTCTTTCTGTCGAATGAACATCAAACCGTACATTAAATATGCCGTTTCGGTAGACCTTTCCGTGGTTCACCAATCTTTACCGTACATTAAATATGCCGTTTCGGTAGACCTTTCTGTGGTTCACCACGTAGCATCTTTATCGTATACTTTTAATCGATCTGATGAGTTCTGATATTAAGCGAAAGGCTTCGTTTGCAGCACTGGTTGTGTGGCGTTGAGATACTATTATTTTTATTTTTGGAAACCCGAGTAAGAACAGTAAATAAAGACTTGCTTAACGTTATTATCAGCATTATAATGCTCTAATACCACATGGACACGAAAGAAAGGCTTCTTGAACAATATTAGTGTTATAATGCTGTACTATCACATGGAAAACAGAGAAATACCATTAAAGAAATACTTTATAAAGATTATTATAAGTGTTATAACGGTGTGTTGTCACATGCAAACCTATATAAGACCACATATGATGTGGATTATTTCTATTGTGATGCTATATAACCCACGATTCACCACATATAATGTGGACTATTTCTATTGTGATGCTAAAAAACCCACGATTCAGATACACAAAGGCAGTTAGCCCTAAAAACATCACAAACAGTTTCTGTTAATCTAGTTAATGAGTTGTTGTTTGTTTTCTATTAAGCACAAACCTACACAATGGGCTGTCTGTGCTCTGCCCACCACGGACATCGAAACTTAGCGTTGTAAGTCCGCAGACATACTACTGAACCACTGAGGGGGCTTGTTAATAAGCTTAAAATTAGTAACCAACAGAACAGTGTTTACTAATCTTGAGAGCCCTAACATGCGGATCTCACAACTCGTAATCTACGAGCCTTCAGATCGAATCCCGTCAACAAGCATACCCCCCTTAAGCCCCCCTTAACCTTTCAAACCTGAGGGTTTGGATTATAAAGTGACGGCCATTCGCGGTCTTTAAAGAAGAGTAGCTCAAGAGTTGGCGGCGAACCGTGAATTGACTAGCTGCTTTTCTTATGTTGTATCAGTTCAAAATTAGCATTAGCTGGTAGCTTTTTGCGAAATGCAACAAACAAGACATTCGATTAACCTTGCTTAATTACAACTAGTCAATAATACAAGGAACGCTATCTCTTTATAGAACATGCCCAGTAACCAAGACAACAAAGTTTATTAATCTTGTTTACAGTCATAGCTAGTAACCAAGACAACAAAGTTTATTAAGCTTGTTTACATTCATAGCTAGTAACCAAGACAACAAAGTTTATAAAGCTTGTTTACAGTCATAGCTAGTAACCAAGACAACAAAGTTTATAAAGCCTGTTTACAGTCATAGCTAGTAACCAAGACAACAAAGTTTATTAAGCTTGTTTACAGTCATTGCTAGTAACCAAGACAACAAAGTTTATAAAGCTCATTTACATTCATAGCTAGTAACCAAGACAACAAAGTTTATTAATCTTGTTTACAGTCATAGCTAGTAACCAAGACAACAAAGTTTATTAAGCTTGTTTACAGTCATAGCTAGTAACCAAGACAACAAAGTTTATTAAGCTTGTTTACAGTCATTGCTAGTAACCAAGACAAAAAAAGAGTATCTATTGACCCTTTATTAATACAAAAACAAAGAAACGATGCTGTGTTGCTTAAAGGGCCACAATTATCTTTTGTTAAGTGTAATTATTCTACTACTGGCTGGGGTATCCCTCCCCTGGCCTAAAATTTTGTAAATTTATGATTAATGAAAGGTCATCTTAGGGCATGAAAAGTTGATTCACTCAGATGTAATTGAAAAATTTGGTGAATATTTATCAACACAGGCAAAATAGTTGTAAAAACACATCCATAAAAATGTCGGTGTTCCCCGTACTGACCTAATGAGCCATCATACCAAATTTAGTAAAAATTCATCCACACCTTGCGAAACAGCAACAAGAACATACAACACACAGTACTGTGTTATATTTATAGAGATAAGTAGTAGCATTAACATACAACAGACAGTGCAGTGTTATATTTATATAAATAAATAGTAACACGAACATACAACACACAGTACTGTGTTATATTTATAGAGATAAGTAGTAGCATTAACATACAACAGACAGTGCAGTGTTATATTTATATAAATAAATAGTAACACGAACATACAACACACAGTACTGTGTTATATTTATAGAGATAAGTAGTAGCATTAACATACAACAGACAGTGCAGTGTTATATTTATATAAATAAATAGTAACACGAACATACAACAGACAGTACTGTGTTATATTTACACATATTGTAATAAGTAATAACTATATAATTTCAGTGTTAAAGAATACAAACAAAATATTGTAATTACCAAACTACAGAGTACAATAAATAAATCCTCCACATGTAAAACTTAAGCCTAAATCCCGACACAAAGATGCCGTGGTTGTTTGAAGTACATTTCACAGATTTGGGTTTCAACACATCTTTTGTTATACACCTTTGTGGAACTATTCAGCTACAACCCACTCACGAAAATAATTCTATCGCGGTTCTTTAGTTTTCAAAGTTTGAATTAATTTTCTATAATCTTTACATTTTCAGAAATAAATTATTTGTAAAATAATTGTGTTATTCCAAGCGAAAATCACCCGCGATAAGATGTTTAACACACATGATAATCCAGTGTTTTTTTTTAACACCAGTTGTACTTTAATTTTTTGCAAAACACGAATCTTTCGAAAGTTTTTTTTAAAAATCTGTTTAAATAAATGTTCAAAGACAATCAGAAGATTATTACCATTATTATCAGACGCTGGACTGTGAGGTTGATTTTCGCACAAATTTTCTCTGAGTTTTTCACTTCTTTTGTTATAGACTTCTGTTAGGTGCTTGTCCTTAGTCTTGTTGCTTAGCAACTGGTCAATAATGGATGTGAGACGACTCTCTCTCCTGGGTTCAGGACTAGTGCTAGAGAAGAACGATCATTAAGAAACACAAACATCACTAGAACAGATATAAACACGTGTTTAGAGAATTCAATTCAGCTTGCTGATAATGGAGATTAGGCTTAACGTTCCGTTATTTCAACGTAGGGTTGGAAAAAGACAACAAATTAAAAATACGGAGGGTTTACGTTTGTTTGTTTTTGGAATTTCGCACAAAGCTACTCGAGGGCTATCTGTGCTAGCCGTCCCTAATTTAGCAGTGTAAGACTAGAGGGAAGGCAGCTAGTCATCACCACCCACCGCCAACTCTTGGGCTACTCTTTTACCAACGAATAGTAGGATTGACCGTCACAATATACACCCCCACGGCTGGGAGGGCGAGCATGTTTAGCGCGACGCGGGCGCGAACCCGCGACCCTCAGATTACGAGCGCTCGGCCATGCCAGGCCTAAAGGGTTTATGTATTCTTCTCTGTATGTAAGTAGGCAGTATTTATTTGTTTCGGAAAATTCGAGTAATATTACACAATAGACTTGAGAGAAGGCAACTAATCAACAGCACCTTCCGTCGTATCTTGAACAACTCTAACCAAACAGTGGGTTTAACTGTCATTCTTTTAACACGCCCACAGAATAAAATGCAGAGTGCAACTGAACGGCAACAGGACGTAAACCTTGGATCTAGTCAGGTACACTAAACACCAGCCTATTAGTGGATGAGAGATTAAAATAACTGGCCAATGATTATTTTATTAAGGATTTTAGCGCTTCTCGGTCAATCCCTCCAATTTTTAACTGGTTATTGTCATCATAATTTAAATATCGGTTTGTAATGATCAGTTCCATACTAAAGACGTTTTGATTACCGTTTCATTCAACCCTTTGACCAACAACAGTTGGGCCCTCACGTAACGCTCCAATTATAGTTTCTTTACAGATTAACGACATAAACGACTAAGACCTACGCTAGACTGCGTTACTGGTATTGTTTGTTTTTCTTAATTTCGCGCAAAGCTACACGAGGGCTATCTGCGCTAGCTGTCCCTGATTTAGCAGTTTAAGACTAGAGGAAATGCAGCTAGTCATCACTACGCACCGCCAACTCTTGAACTACTCTTTTACCAATGAATAGTGGGATTGACCGTCACATATAACGCCCCCACGGCTGGGAGGGCAAGCATGTTTGGTGTTACGGGGTGGATGTTATAGCTATACGCACACATAGTGTACTTTTAATGAATAATTATCTTGTATTAATTTATGGATGAACTGAGTTTTAAGCATTAGCAAACAAAACCATTTCACTGAAACACCTGCAAACCTACCGCAAATGAAATGTCAGTCAATGTCTTGAACGCCACCTAGAATTCGAAACGTTGAGATTCCTTTCACTAAGCCTTACCAAGATATTATTAAGTTTTGTTTATATGCTCAGAGTATGCAAAATAAATACTAATTGTTACTAAATTACCAGTGTTTCAGCTGTATTTACAAAGCTTAAATTCGAGATTCGATTCCTAGCGTGAAACAGAGTGCAAACAGTTGACTGTCTTGCTTTGCAATAAAAATTAAGAACATTGTTAGAAAACTTATTTAACCCTAAATTTTTCAGAAACATTGTAGTATGTGTTTGTTTTTATTATAATAATGCCACATCTGCTGAGCCCACCAAGGAGAATCGAACCCCTGATTTTAGCGTTGTAAATCCGTAAACTTACCGCTGTACTAGCAGGGGGCAACACTGGAGTAAGGAAGGGTGTTTGTTTCAGAGCAAGGCCAAGGCCACATTGGGCTATCTGCAATGTCCTCTGCGGAGCGTACATAAAAAAGGCTTTGATCACAGCAGAAGAAACATATTTTACACATTTTGTATTTTGATATTAAACTGGTACATTATTTCCTTTCAGGTGACCTCTAACTTTCAGGTTTATGAAAGATTTTCTGTCTTGTCAGCAGAGGGTAAACCCGTTGTCAATAGTAGCAAAGATAAGTAATGCTAACACAGATTAAATAATTCTAAGCAGGAAAAAAAAAGACAAGTAAAACAGTGATGGAAAAACTTGTTGTCATGAAGTGATAAGAACTACTTATCTTCAAAGAGAACAAACGTACATTTATGTAAAATCAAATCGTTCAGTTTAGCGTGTAGACAGAGATATATATTCGGGATATTCCACTGTTTACATTATGTCTTATGGCCGGTTTCTCTCCGACTTTTTTTTATTTTTCGTACAAAGAACACGATTAACCGACTTGCTCGTTTTAAAACGTCAGTGACTAAGGTTTGAACGATTTCAAACGCTAGGTTAATATATTTGCCTGTTAATTCTTTAATACAAATCAGGTTGTTGGTGAGAGATCCCGTGACTGATAAGTTATTCTAGTTGTGATGAAATACTACTCTAATAAATACGTTGTTTACGAAATGAAGTTTCAGAGTTGTTACTCCTTGTGCTATAGAATGGAACGACAGAGTTGTACAAACACATAAGGCCTCATATTCCGTTAGGAAACACAATTACAAATGTAATTGTACCAATATTTGTTGACCCTTGTGGAAGTTCATACTTGATCTCTTCCTTCCTCCACTAAGGCTTTCTGCAGACGCCTCTAATTTTGAGCAACTGCCCAGAGGGCCCAACATGGCCAAGTGGTTAGGACGATCGACTCGTAATCTGAGGGTCTCTGGTTCGAATCCCCGTCACACCAAACATGCTTGCCCTTTCACCCGTGGGGGCATTCTAATGTTTCAACCAAACCCACTATTCGTTAATAAAAGAGTAGCCCAAGAGTTGGCGGTGAGTGGTGATGACTAGCTGCTTTCCCTCTAGTCTTACACCCCTAAATTAGGGACGGCTAGCGCAGATAGCCCTCATGTAGCTTTGAGCGGCATGTCTTCAGATTTACAACGCTAAAATCAGGGATTCGATTCCCTTCGGTGGGCTTAGCAGATAACCCAATGCAACTTTGCTATAAGAAAACACACACGCGCGCGCATATAGTCCTCGTGTAGTTTTACGCAAGGTGGAAGACAAAGAAACATACTGCTCAGAGGAGAAACAACCAACCAGCAGTACCTATTACATTAACCATTCACACTGAAAGATTTCCTGTCATTCTTATTACGCACCTTTATTTGTTACAGCATCCAGACCTCTAGACCAGGCGGAAATAATTAGGAAAATGTTTCTTGAGATATTTTATTTTATTTTGTATTGAATGAAAAAGAGGAAGGTCAGCTGTGAGTTATATAGATGGAGGCACACTTTGTTGAAATAACACATATTAATGCATAACCCTCTGAAATAAAATGTCTCAAGGAATAACTTACAACATTTATACCTGGTTGGAGCTGTTTTATATTTAACCATTGAGCCAAATCAAAAATTAGAATAATTTCTTCAAATTCCAGCATGATTTAAGTAATAATTCTGTTTGTTGAGCATAAAAAAAACAACCTACAGAAAAGACAGAAAAAATAAAACTGAAAACAACATAAAAAATGATTAACAACGGTTTTTTATTTGTTTTGAATTTTGCACAAATCTAATCGAGGGCTATCTGCGCTAACCGTCCCTAATTTAGTAGTGCAAGACTAAAGGGAAGGCAGTTAGTCATCACCACCCACCGCCAACTCTTGGGCTACTCTTTTACCAACGAATAGTGGGATTGACCGTTACATTATAACGCCCCCACGGCTGAAAGGGCAACAACTGATAAATTAAGGACGTCTAGCGCAGTTAGCCGTCGAGTAGCTTTGCGCGAAATTCAAAAACAAAACAAGCTCTTTAAATTTGAAAGAGCATTCATTAAAACATAATTTTGAATCTAGTTCACATTCCGCTGTCACTGTACTCAACGGAAATGTTCCTATTACACAAAATTTACAATAAGACCTACAAAATGAGATATGATATGTCACTGACACATTCTAATGTATGCATGTATTTAAAGAATAATTTTTAAGATAAACGAACCGATACAAAACATATGAAAGGAACAACTAACCCCTAATTTTGTAAAGGTACAACTTTCAAAAAATTTAAATAAGTACACAACCATTATCCAAAATTTACAGAAAAAACTACTTAAAGCCATGTTGAACACAAAATACAAAGAACTACATGACTTACAAAAACAAAAAAATGAACCTAGACCATCAACTGGCATGCTGAATTAAACCAGATATTTACAGATTTATACAACGAAACATAAACGAAATTAATATTAAGAACGACAGAGACAAAAAGATCTGCGACAACAAAAAACTAGAAAAACTAAGATGCAAACAACAGAAAAGACATCAACATGACAAACCGTTGACTAACCTCATAATTAACAGATCCGACCAACAATTAAACACAGACGAGATACATCTACTTAACAAAGGACTCAACTTCGCAATAGCACCAAGGTACATTCCAACCATAGAAATCAGAACATGTTTAGAAGATCTAGCCAGGAAACTTGTGATACTTTCTACAGAGAACAAAAACAAACCAAAAACAACCAAGAGAAAGAAGACAACTTAGATAATTTTATTGACATCCAACAGACAAACTTGCCAGGTAAAATTACAAATTTATATTTTTCAAAAATCCCTAAAACAACATCTTAAACGATTTTTTTCAAAGAAATTTCTCACAAAACAGAAAACTGAAAACAACCTTACAAAAAGAGACATTAATTCCATTAAAAACCTAAAACAAGACAAAAACATAAAAATTCTAAAAGC
This sequence comes from Carcinoscorpius rotundicauda, assembly GCA_011833715.1. Classification (NCBI taxonomy): domain Eukaryota; kingdom Metazoa; phylum Arthropoda; class Merostomata; order Xiphosura; family Limulidae; genus Carcinoscorpius; species Carcinoscorpius rotundicauda. The sequence goes on along the minus strand of CM022394.1, from coordinate 123,859,708 downwards.
AGATAAAGGTAACGCTATAGTTATAATAAACACGAATGAATACATACAAAAAATAAATTACATCCTATCAGACACGAACAAATTCAAACCAATACACACAAATCCAACAAAGACACACGAGACGCAACTGAAAAAATTGCGACTACAAATGAAAAAAGCCAACACAATTTCACAAACACTTTATTCCTACCTACGTAAAACCGACTCACGACACCGCAAATATACGGCATCCCCAAACCTCATAAACCAGATTGCCCATTACGACCAATAATGTCAACATATGAATCGTTTAATTACAATCTTGGTAAATACATAGCATGGGCATTCTCCAAATATGTAACATCAGCCAGCTCATTCAAAGATACTTTTAATTTCAGGTCTAATCTAAATCAACTTAATCATAAAGCCTTAATGGCCACTTTTGATGTTATATCCCTCTTTACAGAAGTTCCAACCACTGAAGCCTGCAAGATAGCCTTAGAACTCTATATCCGAGACCCTAACCCAACTATAGACATTCCCAGAAACCAATTAGCAACCCTCATAGAATTCACCACGATAAAGACAAACTTCATATTCAACAACCAAAACTATATACAAACAAATGGCCTAAGCATGGGCAACCCAGTGTCACCAGTTCTAGCCAATATTTTTATGACACAAATTGAAACACAAGCAATTAATACAGCTTTACATCCACCACTATACTGGTACAGATATGTAGATGACACGGTTGCAGGATTCAAATCAACAGAACACATACGTAATTTTTTAAATCATATTAACTCTATACATTCCAACATTAACTTCACATGTGAACAAGAAGAAAGCAATCAAATGTCATTTCTTAACCTCAAAATTACAAGAACGGACACACAATTCAAAACAGAAGTCCACCGAAAAATCACCCATGCTGGACTATACATTCCTTGGGACTCAGCACATGAAACAAAACAAAAACTCAACATACTAAGAAACCAGATAAACACAGCCATAAAACTATGCTCACCACATAAAGTTAACGATGAATTAGACAAAATAAAACAATACTTCATCAACATCAATAAGTTTCCTCCACAAACCGTAGAAAACATTATACGTACACACCTAGACAGAAAGCAAAATCAACCAACTAAAATAAATATATCTCACGAATCAAAAATTCACGAATCCATATACTGCTTTATACCATATATTCTCGACATCAGCAAACAAATAACCAACATTTGGCAAAAACTAGTAACAAAATATGACATTCCAGTTAATACCAAATTTATTCAAAAACCAGGCACAAAACTGAGGTCTATACTATGTAAAAACTACACTGACAAACACCACACCAACATTATTTATAAAATACAATGTGATAACTGCCACGACTTCTATATTGGAAAAACAAGTAGAAAAATGGAAACCAGATTCAAAGAACATAAAAAGTCATCTTCACACGTTTTCGAACACTACAAGTCAAACAAACACAACATAACCATAGAAAACACTCAAATACTAAATAAAGAAACAAACATAAACAAACGCAAAATTAAAGAAGCCTTACTTATACAACAACTTAAACCCAAAATAAACCAATATAAAGGAACGCCTTTATATCTATACTAAATATAATAACAATAAAATTATATATTCAAACATCTAACACCGCCCTCTACATTCCGACATTCAGTTACAACCCATTTCAAACATGTGGTCAGCTTCCGGTCAGTTACCTCTTTCTTTATGAACTTGGCAATGACCGAAAAAGGTCGAAACGTTGTTCGCTCTTTTACGTAAAATATTTTTTCAACCCAAACGAGCTGTTTTTGCATATAAATTTCTTTACAAGTGGGTTTTCTCGATATCACTGAAAACGGTCCCCCCTTGTGCTTACCTGTACTTTATTACCTAAAAATGCTCACGTGCTCTCAAGTCCCAAAGACAGTCAACGACAACCGTCTAATTAGCTGTAGTAGTTTTTTCTGCAAAACCCAGAAGCTCTCACTAGGGGACAACGAACGAGTGATGTTGTTCAAAACCCACGTCATTGTATCTTGTTTAGCCGGCAACATGACTAATAGAGGGCGAGACACAATCACATTGCTGGTTTGATTTTTTTCTTTCTTTCTTTTTTAAGGTTGAAGAAAACGTCACGATTCCAATTAACATCAGCCTGACCACAACAGTTTGTAATTGTATTCACAGAACACTAAAGAAGTGTAATGTATGAGAGGCAGTACAACTCAACCAAATTAATGTCGCTGCTCCGAGAGTAATGGGGTTTAATTAAGAAGCGACACTGAAGTTTAACGTTTCTTGTATTTAATTAACAGTACACACTTGTCGTATTACAGATGTAATTAAAATAGAAATGTTTCTTTTCCTTTTAAATGAATAACGTGCTTTGAAAATCGGCTGCATGGTAAACGCCACCATCCAAAATAATTGCACGGACATTAATAGCAATAATAAAAATATCCTGATAACAATTGTCTCAAGCCTGAAACTTTTCAATTTCACTTATCTATATATTTGAGTCGTCCGTGCGGTTTAGTTTGTTTTAGAATTTTCCCTCAGTTCTATACATGGGGCTAGCAGCCCAGAGACGTTATTAATTTTAAAGTGATAGACTGAAGAGAAGTTAGTTAACTATTCAGCAGAGCTCAGAGTTAACTCTTGGGCTATTTCTTTTGAATGAGAGTGGGGGATGATTGACTGTCAATCGTATAACGCATCTACAGCTTCAAAATGAAAACGTAGGTTCACAGTACAAGCAAGCTAGTCACGCCCCCATCCATTTGAAGAGGCCACACACAGCAACATGTCACAAGCTAGTCAGCTTACTGGACCTAGCGCAAACAACTTTGACTGTTGGGGTCACAAAAATCTGTTCTTAGGTCGAGTTTTCGAAACTCACGTTTAATCATCACATGCCACCTTCATCATGATAACCATTTCTGACACTTACGTACAACAGTGCTGTCACCTGGCGGATGTAACTCAGAGCAACGGTTCACAACCTCTCGTTGTTACGACCCATTTGTCAACATTGATTGCCATTTACGACAAGGTAAACAGCTGCAGTGCACCTCCCCCCCCAATTAAAACTAACAACACCTGGTTTACTGAACAAATAAATGAGCTATTATCTATTTTCAAGATCTGTTTGTAACCGCTTCACACATCCCGATGACCCATTTTAGGTATTGGCTCACGGGTCGAAAAATACCGATTTAAATACTTCCATGTCTAAAGGTCAGTTTCACAGATGTGATGGTTTGTACCGGTACTTCTGAACTGGGTGAATGGTTCACCCAGCAGTTACTGAGCTCAGAATAAGTATGAATGAGTGTTGTCAATCATGAAACAAATTCAAGAGCCCCTCCCCTCTCCAAAAAGTAATCAGTTACTATTATTGATTCTTGTTGCAGTTTGATAAACACGTGTATTTATTTTTACGTTGTAATTGTTCTTGTTTGATGAATATTTAAAGCACAACCTTACATTTCAATTTAATAGTTTTTTTATGGGGTGAATGAGCTATTGTGAAAAACTATGGAGGAAGGCGAATGATATTGGTAAAAGATAAGAGAAACTGCTTTGAATCTACGTCATCATTTCAGTGGATAGAATGACGTAGCAAACTTGAAATGACGCAACACCAATACGACGTCGAGCCGGTTTGTCAGTTGGTGGTATTTTTTATAGGTTTCTAACCGTAACGCGCGTGTTTAATACGCGTGTTTTTTTACAGCAAAGCCACATCGGGCCATCTGTTGAGTCCACCGAGGGGAATCGAACCCCTGATTTTAGCGTTTTAAATCCATAGACTCACCGCTGTACTAGCGGGGGACCCAACCGCCACTGTTTTTCAGTGCTAAAGCTAAACATCGGTATTGTGTACTCAGTATTTTATCTACACATTTAAGAAATTGCCAGTTTAATAACCCCAGAAAGAGTTAGTGTCCACTCACTGGTTACTCATGTTAATTTAAAATTAGTTGGAGTAACTGCTCTAGCCAGTTGGATTATCGATCAACATATATACATATATATATAAGGTTATATAGGAGTATTGTCTTGTTTAATTTATATAGCTATTACTCAGAGAGTAAGTTTACATTTCGGATGGGTTTGAAATGCATTAAGTTTTGATATATCTTAACGACATCCAATCCTCAAATTACCAACTTATTTTTACAACGTTCATACCCATTACACATTAAATACTTTTGTGGCGTTGCCTGTTATAACACTAATTCTAATAAATTGACCAACTGGATGAAATCACCGACTTTATATGTGAAACACCTAGCGAACAATTTGTGGAATTAGGTAATGGTATTTTTATGTGTACATTTTTTGTGTGGGTCATATATCATTAGAGACAAGGGAGTGTCTACCGCAATGGCAAACTCCCTCTAGAGGGCTCTGTCCCAGGAACAGCCTATCTGAGACAGTCTTTTAAGACTTTAAAATATTCCGCATTATGACTCCAACTAAAATTAAGGTGTTAATTTTTCTAACCCCACAAACTACCTCTTTTTCACTTTGTATCCCCCATATAAAATAAAATCCCAGAAACATTTAAAGACAATCTTTAAATCAAAGTCATATGCACGCGAACAATGTGTTAGATGAAAAGTTAAAACGTTTAAGAGTCGGCGATGGTCTCTAGTAGCAAACCAATAATTCAAGGTTTAACGGTCATGAAATCAGTTTAAATGACACGTTTTAACAGTTCTTGACTAGCGTATAAGCATAGTTACTTCAATAATACCTGGTTATAATTATACACACCAAGAGCAGAACGAAATCCATTTGATAAAAAAGGCTTAACGAGAAGGAAGCCAAATGGAGACATCATAGAACTGACGAATGATTTTCGGAGTTTGCGAATATAACGTCACTCTTCCTTTATGCAATTTATGCACGAGTTCTTTTTTTTTTCCCTAAAAGCAAGAGTTCTTTAATTACGTTTTATTTTGCTCTGATTAATAAAATATTTATTGAAAAGTCAGGTGGCGCTTATCTTAAGTACGAGTCCAAGCCACAGACAGTACATAAAATGAAGTATTATTTTTCGTAATATCATATGAAGAGTTTGTCAAGGACTGCAAATGTCTAAAATGAATTTTGTTTTGTGTGTCTAATCACACGTAGACCGATTTTTATCCATTTTTCATGCTTGTTCGTTTGTTTTTGAATTTTGCGCAAAGCTGCACGAGGGCTATCTGCACTAGCTGCCCCTAATTTAGCAGTATAAGACTAAAGAGAAAGTAGCTAGCCATCACCACCCACAGCCAACTCTTGAGCTACTTTTTAACCAACGAACAGTGGGATTGACCGTGACATTATAACGCCCCCACGGCTGAAAGGGCAAGCATGTCTGGTGCGACTGGGATTCGAACACGTGATCCTTGGATTACGAGTCGAGCGCCTTAACCACCTGGCCATGCCGGGGCCTGTTTTCTTGCAACATAAAAAAGTGATATTTCTGATATCTAGACGAGGCTGTGTGAGTGGTTCGTGGCCTATTTCCGCAAAAACACGCTCCACACTTTGGAGTTTTGGGTGTTACATTTAAAGATTGACGACCACTTCTTACTATCCGGTCAGATAAGAGCAGTCCAAGATGTATTGGTGAGTGCTGTTAAAAAGATGATTTCTCCATATCTAACCCATAATTTCAAAATTGGGTAGGTCTTGTTTGTTTGTTTGAATTTCGCGCGAAGCTACTCGAGGGCTATCTGCGCGGGCAGATCATAAACGATCAGCCCTTTGCGTGACTTTATGCAAATATATTGAAACAAATCAAATTCTTATCTCATTTGATGTAAAACTTCGAGGGCTATCTGCTGCTGTTCCTAGTGTTGGGCCAACGAACAGAGGAGATACAGTTAATCAGAATCTACCATCCAAACTAAGGGTTTGACTGTCATTCTTATAACGAACCAACAGCTTAGAGTCCGAGGTAAAGTTTGTGTTATCCCTACAGAAATATTCGCCAAACTTGAAACTAGTTTATCAACCCCGAAATCTAGAGTTATACCACAGGGCCAACCCACGCCCTCAGAAAAAAATAATCAAAAAAGACCACATTCCAGATAGCAGTGTGAAAATAATTTCAGCTAACTTGTTATATTATTATATTATTCTAAATCAAAGACTGAAAACAGGTATAAGTTAAGGTGTTCGATGTCCCTGTTTGTTGCAAAGCGCAAAACCACACAGTAAGACATCCGTGCTCTGGCCAACTTAAGTGGTTGTTATTGTTTGCTTTAGAATAAAGACACATTGGGTTATTTACTGTGTCTACAATAGGAGAATCAAACTCCGGACTTTAGCATTGTGAGCTCGTTTTTTGTAACTTCGAGTAAAGCTATCTGCGCTAGTTGTCCTTAATTCGGCTGTGAAAGACAAGAGGGAAGACAGCTAGTCATTAATACCCGCCTTTAACTCTTAGGCTACTCTCTGATCAACGAATAGTACGATTGACCGTAGGACTATAACGCCTCCACAGTTGAAAGGTCGAATATGTTTGGTGTGACAGTGAACCCGCGACCCTCAGGTTACAAGTCGAACGCTCTAATCACGTGGCCATGCCGGGCGACTTGTAAGTTGGTAAATGTCTCACCAGTGTACACCAATTTAATTGGTTATTTAGAATCCCGCGATGAAATATGTTTTTAGTATAATTATTTAAACGAATGTGTGGCTCATTTGTTATCAGAGACAGAACCATGGGAGAGGGGTGGATAAAAAAACTCTCAGTGGAGGGTTCTACTTTTCTTCCAACAAGGCAGTATCTTTAAGACTTAGTGATTGGCGTTAAAACAAACTAGTTTAATTATACTATTGATAATTTCTGTAAATCTGATTCGGAACTTGCTTAAATACTTACACTGAGAATAGTCACATGTCTAGTTTGCACCACGTACTTACACTGAGAATAGTAACATGTCTAGTTTACACCACGACAGCTGTTGCATGCAATTCACGACACCGCTGTATCTGTCGTATCGAGCCCCCCAGTGGCTCAGCGGCATATCTTCGGACTTACACGCTAAAATCCGGGTTTCGATACCCGTGGTGGGCAGAGCACAGATAGCCCATTGTGTATCTTTGTGCTTAATTCAAAAAAACAACTGTCGTACCTCAGCCGATTTGGTGACTTTTGGAGCCAGACGACATGGCAGACGTAGTGTATCTAACATATTTTACCCCAAATTATTTCGTGAAATAATATAATTTTTTTATGCTCAGCTCAGCCAACTTTGATTTTAAAATGAAAGACGAAACTCCACATACCGATTATTAATACAATTTTTTTTTTTGGTCTTTTGAGTCGTAGCAAAGGCAGTTTACGTTTTCAAATATTTACTCGAATGTTCTGTCCGAGGCAATTCGTTTTGCTGAGAACCGTTCCTTCGGGTTTTCTTGTATAAACGTTGATGAAGGCTTGATAATACATATTATTTTAAGCAAGTGATAAAAAAGGACACAAATATATGCTTCCCACCATACACTGTATAATTTCTACAGAACCATTAAACAGAGGAAATTCAACAGTTCCCAAGTAAGTATTCTCCCCCCTTCATTTTTTAATGTCATTGTCATGGTCTGAGACAATATCGTGGGATATCAACCAGAATCCAAACCTCAGACGGTCGAAAATAACACACCTGGTTGTAATACGGACCAGGTGATAAAAAATATACGTAAAAAACAAAGAGAACGGCTGCCACCGAAAATAAAGAGTTCAAATTGCTCCGAGGCAGGATACGATACGCCGTCGTGAACTGATGGGAAGGCGGATGTTGTTTTCTTATCTCTCGTGCGAAATATGATACTTATTCTCACAGAGGTACAACTGTAATGTTTGTCACAAAGTGAACCGACCATTTCCATAACGATGGAAGAGTAAGTGTCGCGTGAGATTGAAAACGAACGTGTTAAATGACTGGTACGATACGTCACTCTAGCCTAATATAACGTCGTCAAGAAATTTATCATTAAACACTCAACAACAACAAAAAAATTATGAAGTTTTAATGACGCAGTGAGGCACTAAGTTTCAAAACTATAGGCCTGCGAATTGAGGAAGAAACTTGAAACTTTACATCAGTACTAATGTTTAAGTTACTACACATTTTATTTAACATCCCGGTTTATAACATGTCTATAAATGTTCAACGTGTTTGACATGTTAACTCTTTTTGTAAGTTGATTGTTATTTTTCAGTAATTTTCGTGTTAATAGGTAAAACGATGGATGTAAATGAATGGACGCGGTCCTTTGGCAAAGGTTTTGGTTTCGGAGCTGGTTATCCGAGTTCGAATCACTGCGATATCACGCAAATTTCCTCATACTTGAAGTTGTGCATGCGTTATAAGAGTGAAAGTCAACTCTTTAGTGTGGATGGTTGTTGGTAGGGTGTGCTACTGACTGGCTGCCTTTCCGAATTCCTTCCCACCAAACATGCTCGTCCTGTCAGCTGTGGGGGACGTCGTATTGTAACGGTCAATCCAAGTATTCATTGGTAAAAAGAGTAGCCCAACAGTTGGCGGTAGGTGGTGATGACTAGCTGCTTTCCCTCTAGTCTAAAACTACTAAATTAGGGACGTCGAATGCAAGTAGCTTTACGAAAAATTCAAAAAAAACAAATAGCAACAATTAAATTGCCCTTACCCCAAAATAAGTAAATCGGTTTTCTCTGGAAATACGAAAGAAAAATTTAACAAAGAAACAAAAAAAAAAACAAGCTAACTATTAACGGATCTCATTTAACTTCAAACAAATAGGCTTTAACTCTGAAATAAACTAATTGCTATCTTCCCTGAAACACAGAGTAAAAACACACTTTTCCTGTAGCTTTAGCTTTATTTATTAACTATCTAATAATAATACACGCATGGTCCTTTTCAAAATAGTATGCGATCCTTGATGTACACATAGTTTCCCCTACAGGCTTTGCAAACTTATTTCGTTCATTGAACGAAAAAAGGGAATATATTTAAGAAAGTGGTGTTGTCTTGATGTATTTATCTTGAAAGTCCAAGAGGGAATATGACCAACCTTGAAGTGTTTAATTTAACCTTGAAAACAGAAACGGGAAGCGTGGTTAACATGATTGATATTTCAGAATATCACCATTCTTGATGTGTTTAACCTTGAAAACAGAAGCGGGAAGCGTGGTTAACATGATTGATATTTCAGAATATCACCATTCTTGATGTGTTTAACCTTGAAAACGAAAGTGGGAAGCGTGGTTAACATGGTTGATATATAAAAAGCCTTGTGTGATGTATGTATGATATATATATAACACAGTGTTATGTGTGTATGTGTACTTATATACTTTATAATACAAAAGAGCCTTAATCAAAGCCCTGCATTATGTGTTCTTGGATGTGCAACGTTTGGGTTAAGGTTTGTCACGTATCATAAGGATGTTCTATTTCATCAGAGATTCGGTTTTCTTTGCAACACATTCCTTCCTCTTGGAAGTATATATTAAATGTTTAGATAATTAATTATTAAAAATAACTATGTTTTTTAAAACTTACACAAGTTTTTCTTTTGCCTTTTTATCGGTTGTACAGAGTAAAACGTTTGTCCACAACGTTTAACTAGGTTCACCAAGCATCACGATCAGCTGATAAACAAGATGCCAAGTAAATCTGATTGAACACTGTGAACAAAACAAACAAACGTTTTACTCCGTACAACCGATAAAAAATCTTCATTATTGATATAACGTTTATGCTTATATATATATATGTTTGTGCTCATATTTTCAATTTCTTTGTATCTTTATCCTGTTTAGTTGAAGTCTGATATCAACATACAGTCAAGTTAAATAACGCACTAAACTTGCATAACGTATTCTACCAGCCAATTATAATTTCTCTTAATTTAGTGGAAAACACTTGAGTATAAGTTAAGTATAAGTTATTTCAGAGGAGTTTTATGTTTAGTAAACTGTACAAGGCTTGAAAAGCTTTCGGATTGTGTCTGCCATGACAGTAAATAAGAATGTACAAGGTGGAAATCTATGTTAGGTTTTGGTTTTCTTTTCTTGTACGCTCCGAGCAAACGTGAGCTATAACATCTTCAAATTCAGTAAAATTGCGTCATTCTGAAGCCGTTGCTTGAATGTTATGGATATCACAGTTAAAAAGACTTTAACTTGGATATAGTATATCTTTTGTGTAACCAGTATGGTCAATTGTTGTAAGTTACTTAGATCAGATAAAATCACGTGATCTGCTAATCCACTCGAAAGGCAACTTCTTGCTGACTCAATCACGTGATCTTGTATAAAAATCCTATCGTACGACATCTAATTTTATACACAATTATCTTAAATTACAACTTATTACTGATAAGCAAGCACTTTGACGTTTTAGATTTGAAAACTTACATTTATCTAATATACTTTTTTATTAATCTAACATTAATATTTGTTTATTTGTTTTTGAATTTCGCACAAGGCTACACGAGGGATATCTGTGCTAGTCGTCCGTAATTTAGTAGTGTAAGACGAGAGGGAATGCAGCTAGTCATCACCACCCACCGCCAACTCTTGGGCTACTCTTTTACCAGCGAATAGTGGAATTGACCGTCACATTATAACGCCCCATGGCTGAAAAGACGAGCATGTTTGGTGCGACTTCAGATTACGAGTCGAGTTTCTTAACCATTCCCATACGGGCCACTTATAAAGGAAACAACTTTCTGTGTCCTATTAGATAGAACTCTCACCAAGAAAAAAGTTTAATTTTTCGAATAACAAAATACGAAACTTTTAACAGTCACGAACTTTCACGAATAAATTAATCATGATATAATACTCGAAACATAAAAACTAAGAATGTGTGCGTGCGTGTGTTTTCTTATAGCAAGGCCCCCAGTGTCTCAGCGGTATGTCTACGGACTTACAACACTAAAGTCCGGGTTTCGATACCCGTGGTGGGCAGATCACAAAAAGACTATTGAGTAGCTTTGTGCTTAATTCAAAAAACAACAACAACAACTTGTAGCAAAGCCACACCGGGCTATCTGCTGAGACCACCGGGGGGGATCGAACCCCTGATTTTAACGTTGTAAGTCCGTAGACTTACCGCTGTACGAAACCTAAGAGAGATAAAACATGTTGAAATAAATAGAAGAACTGATGATCTTCAAGTACGGTAAGAAGACAGAACTATAATTAGGGGGCTGTATTGTTACTTACAGAAGGTAAATAACGTCTCTTGACTACGAAAGTTTGGGAATAGTTTCAATATTCCGATGCATAATAATTGCACACATGTCAAGACGACCAACAGCAGTCCTTGGAGATACAACTTTGACTTTTTTAATTTCATTAATTAGGATATTTATTCCAAACTACAATTTTGATAAATATATTTTAAAAAGGAAAGAATAAGGAACACGTTAAATGCAAATAATAATTTGTTTGTCAAAATTCGTTTTTCCCTCGGTGTTCAATATAGAATTCAGCCAAGTTTTTTAATAAATGAGTTTATGTCCACTTCGCATGCAATATATTTTGTATCTTGAATCTGAACGGAAAATCATGAGACATGCGCGTTAAACAGTCAAGCCAGAGACTAGAAAGTGGCCGGCATAGCTGTTGATAGGGTGGTGAGCGTGCTCTAATTATGAATCCGAGGATCCATGGTTCGCGACTCGTTGCCGTTATACCCACTCTGTATTCTGGACCGCAAGTGTAATGTAAGAGTTATGATCAAGTTTCTCTTATTGGCTAGATTAGCTATCAAGTTTCGCTTATTGGCTAGATTAGCTATCAAGTTTCGCTTATTGGCTAGATTAGCTATCAAGTTTCGCTTATTGGTTAGATTAGCTATCAAGTTTCGCTTATTGGCTAGATTAACTAGATAGAATAATTGAACAACTGGTGGAGGAGGGACTTGCTGTAAGTTGGACGCTTTCTTGGAACTTCATTAATGAGGGCAGATATGCGCAGATAACTCTAGCGTAGCTTTGTAGCAATAATTCTAAAACAAGCAAATACATTAACCGCATGACTTAAACGACAGGAATTTTTTTTCATAAAACGGCCAGCTAATTGTGCAGAATACGGTCAACGGCAAGCCTTGTAGAGTTATAACGTTAACATTCGGAGTTCGATCTTCACAGCGTTATATCAGGAAGAACGTAAGAAAGTTATGTTGCGTTTAATAATGCATCTTACACCTATTATTACGGACTGTTAACGAAGAAACATTGCAAAATATAAAAATCCGAATTCAAAGGAGACTTTATTTTTTTTCGTTGCATTTTAACTTGTTAAAGTTGTAAAGTGATGTAGGGTTGGCGTATTTTTTAGTTCCAGCTAGAGGCCCCCTTCCCCGGTGTACTAAACATGGTCACCCTTTCAGCCGTGGGAGCGTTATAATGTGACGGTCAATCCAATTATTCGTTGGTAAAAGGGTATTATAAGAGTTGGCGGTGGGTGGTGATGACTAGCTGTCTTCCCTCTAACCTTACACTGCTAAATTAGAAAAGGTTATCGCAGATAGCCCTCGTGTAGCTTTGCGTGAAATTCAAAAACAATCCTCCGATGCAATAGAGGTCCCCGTGGTGAGTCAGAGGTAAGTTTACTGACTTTCAACACTAGAATATGGGATTAAGTTTCCTGCGGCGGACGTATACAGTCAACTTTGTGGTTTTGCGCTAGATCATCCCCATCAACAACACGTGTAATGTTTGATAACATTGTTACCAGTTTTAACTTGTCAGAAAATTACGCTTTAAATGATGGAAGCTGGAGAAACATTAGAAGGTAATAGGCTTAATAATTATGATACAAATCACTCAGATTTCATATCCTTACCCCCTCTCACATTCGTCTTAACGTGTAGAAAAATAGCGTTTCTTTTATCCAGAACCAGAACTTGTCAGCTAGGCTTAACAATGAGAAACAAACAGTTCTCCGAAACGTCAATTTTGTATGCACTATAAGTATTAGCGTCATATATATATTCGGTACTGCTGTATTTTATTTGAGTACGAAACGCTTTAATGTTGTTGTGCTGAAACCGAACCTCAGTTACTTTACTTTTGTTTTCTTTTGCGTAAATCTATGCAATCAGCCATTTGCGCTCTATTCACATCGAAGAATCCTACTTCGAATTAACGCTATGCCAATGGGAGAGGCGAGCAATAGAATAGCCGTGAAATAGATTCCATATGACTTCGAAGTTTTCTGACGTGTCAATGAGAGTTGATTATCAGAAACACTAAGTGTCGACGGTAGCGTTAAACTGGTTTCCTCTGATTATTATACTGCTAAAACCGGGTTTCGATACCCGTAGTAAGCAGAGTACAGATTGCCCTTTGTGTAGTTTTGATTAGTAACAAACAACAAAAATCATAACTGGTTTACGCCGTTTCACTACAAACTGTACAAAACACATGAATAATTTTGTACGCTTATTATGTGCAATACTGAAACCTTGACTCCTGGTATAATCTTCTGGTAATAACCAGATAAGGCGTTTCAACCGCTTTTCTCGTGGACTTGAAAAGTTCTGATCATGATGTGGGGAAAATCCCAACTGACTTCTAAAGAGTCGCACGTGAGAAAGTTTCAGATACTGTTTTTTTTATTATTTGTTTTTACCCACTGTTATACAGACACAATATACCCAAGTTTTATTCAAGGTAGAAAGAGCCGTCGTTTATTAAAGCAGAATGACACGGTTTTGTTCCTCTTTTTAAAAATTTGTACCCTCAGATGTCTTGTAAATATCAAAGGAATGCATTCCAACGTAATATAGATATTTCAAATTAGGTGTAGAAACTTATGTGGATGAAGACCTGGCAGTGAAAATGTCACTGGCTGTTGAAAGTCAGTCAGATTAGTGCCGATGTGAAGTTGAGGGAAAGTATTGTTATGCGTGCTATTGGATAACAAAGTATACAAATGGTTCAGGCTCAAAGTGCTCGAGTCTTGTGTAACATTATGCAAAGCACTTACAGCAGAACTGGTTTGAGAGTTTTCGCACAAAGTTACATAAAACTTAAACTGACCCTAATTCTGACCCAAATGATAAAATAAAAGGCAGTAGTTCAGCAACACCCACCGTCAACTCTTGGGCTATTCGCGTTTGATCGAGTAGTGGAATTTGACTGTCACTCTTGTAGCGCACCCATGGTCTTAAAGAGCGGAGCACGTTTTGTTTTGTTTTTCTTTCCGGTAGTGAGTTGTGAACTATCAATCCTCGGATTCAAGTTCGATTTCCACGTATAACTAGATACGCTTGGCCTTGCACGCGACATGAAAATCAAATCTAATTGTGACATAAAGTACAAAGTGGAAACCGTGAAATACCCTCTGGAGAACCCACGTTTGTTGCTAATAAAATATCCCTGAAGAACCCACATTTTCTGCTGATAATGTCCCCTACAGAATCCACTTTTGCTCTTAATAAAATGCCCCTTGGAGAACCTATTTTGCTGTTAATAGTGTCCCCTGGAGAATCTATTTTTGTTGTGAATAAAGTGTCCCTTGGAGAACCCACTTCTGCTGCTAATAAAGGTCACTTAGTTGGAGGCCACGTGCACATATTCCACCCATGAGGATGTATTTTACCAGTAACTCTCTCTTATGACTTGTGTCTTAATGTTATTAGTATGTCATAAGTGTACACAAAACTCCTTTGCTACACAGATTAAAGTTTGTTTGTTTGTTTTGGAATTTCGCACAAAGCTACTCGAGGGCTATCTGTGCTAGCCGTCCCTAATTTAGCAGTGTAAGACTAGAGGGAAGGCAGCTAGTCATCACCACCCACCGCCAACTCTTGGGCTACTCTTTTACCAACGAATAGTGGGATTGACCGTAACATTATACGCCCCCACGGCTGGGAGGGCGAGCATGTTTTAGCGCGACTCGGGCGCGAACCCGCGACCCTCGGATTACGAGCGCACGCCTTAACGCGCTCGGCCATGCCATGCCTGATTAAAGTCATATAATTTTGTGTTAACTAGGAAAAGAGGGTAGACTATATATCACGTTTCACATAGCAAGATGGACTTTTCAAGATGTTTCAATAAACCATCCAGCCCGTTAAGGACTCAGTAAACAGAAACTAGCGCGAGTTTATTGCATTGAATTACTTGTAACTGAATGCACAAAAGAAACTGATAAAGTAATACAGGAGAGAAAAAATTAATTTGTTTGAATTTCGAGCAAAGTATCTCGAGGACTTTCTGAGTTAGTCTTCCCTAATTTAACACTAATAGACTAGATGGAAGGCAGGAAGTAAACACCACCCACCGCCAACTCCTGGGCTACTCTTTCACCAGAGAATACTGAAATTGATAATTATTTTATAATGCCCCCACGGCTGAAAGGGCAAGCAAGTTCGGTGTGACGTAAGTGCGTCATTGTATTTGTTTGTTTGTTTTGAATTTCGCGCAAAGCTACTCAAGGGCTCGCTGTGCTAGCCGTCCCTAATTTAGCAGTGTAAGACTAGATGAAAGGCAGCTAGACATCACCCCCCACCGCCAACTCTTGGGCTACTCTTTTACCAACGATAGTAACTTGAACCGTCACATTATAATGCTCCCACGGCTGAAAGAGCGAGCATGGTTGGTGCGATGGTGATTTGAACCTGCGACCCTCAGATTTCGAGTCAAACGCCTTATCCCACTTGTCCATGCCAGGCCATTTTCTAAGATGATCATCATGATATCTTAAAGATAAGTAACATTACAGTTTAAAGTTGCTAATTTTGGCTTAAAAACATGGAACAAGCCATGACGGTGGGCAGGCTATATCTAAACAATTTCAGATATGTTTTCAGTTGAATTTCGTCCTAAAATGGTCAAGATGGCCTCCACAGATCCTAATAAAAATACATGTTTATAAAAATGTACATTTTGGATAATGGCAAACATGCTACGAATAAACATTTTTTACAGATAGAACCACTTTAATTCGACTCAAAACGATTTCTAAAATACAGTGAAATACACAACGTATAGTACGTATGTCGACATGGGTTCTTACTCTTATCACATTCCATCATCACACCACGTGATTTCAATTTACAAATGGCTACCAATCTATAACAACATCAAAAATCTTGGTGAACCTGCACATGACCTAACCTGCACATGACCTCAGAAGGTCGAAACTGTTCTGTACTTTATTTCAATTAAAGTGCTAATATCCATACTAGTCGTTTTGAGAATACATTCAAACATCAAAAGCCCTTTCCGATACAAAAGTTCCTGAGGTTCTATTTCACGCGGTGGACATGGACACAGCAGATAGTCCAAATGTGGCTTTGGTTTAAAACAACAAACAACCAATAACCATTCCAATATAGAATTATGACGAAGAACAGCCCTTCTTTTGTTAATTCTCCCGGTCGACACCTCCACCATGCTCACATAATGTGGGGTACAGAATTTCAACACGTTCACACTTCTCTACACATTTATTTTCCACTTCGCAGCGACACTACAGAAGCTTTAGGCTAGACTTGACTGCTCTGGAAGGAGTGCCCAAATCGGTTCCGTAATCTGATTGGTTGTACTTTTCCAGCCCCAGCTGCAACTCGGACACGGTAGAGTATATCTGGTTTTTGTTTCAAAAACTGGTTCCAGCAATATCCAGCTCGGAGCGCCACTCGTTTCACACGTGGGAACAAAGCAACTCTAGTGGGCGGAATACGGTCAACTGCCCTTCTGGTTCGTGTGAAAAGACGACATTTCCGGACGTGGTCTGTTGTCATACAGACACAAGTTCTGCCATACATTAAAGTAACAAAGCGTTCAAGGTCAGGCATTATATAACAAAAATATCGTCATTTGATAGGAAAGAACAGACTCACTATCTTAGGGAATTGTCTTTACCTTTCTATTGAAAAAGAAAGAAGTTTAGTTACACCCAACAGAAGCCTGAATACACCTTTGTCAAATTTGACAATTTGAGCATCAGAACAATATCTGATTCCGTCTCGATGTCCTCAATAGTGAATATCAACTCTGTCAAACCGTCTAGCTTCCTTTGTTTTCATCATAAATCGTCGATAGGTTTTTTTTCTTGGTTTTTTTTTTTTTTTTATAAAGTACACTAAAACGGAATTTTGCGAAATCCTATCCCCTTCACAGTAAAATATATCTGGACAAACATGTGCACATAACTGTTCGTGTTATATGTGGAAGCTTCATAAAGTTTGTCCGGCGAATGGTCACACACGCACGCGCGTCTTTTGTGAGATAATTCCAATTAATTTTACTTCGTACATTTCTTTCTCCCCCCCCCATATTTTTCCTTTAAGCTCTTTGATCCTTAAGCTCATTCTGATCAGTTTTTAGCTTTATGTAACTCCAAGGTTAACTGTAGATACTTCCCTTCTTGTAACTTTTCATTGTCGAGAGACGATGACAACTTAGTTTCGTGTACATTTTTCACGTCCTGTACTTTTATCTGTTTTTGTTTGTTGCAAAGCTACACGAGATTATCTGTGCTGGCCGTTCCTAATTTAGCGTTGATAAACTGAAGAAATGCAGCCATTTAACGCTACCCATCGCCAATTCTTGGACTATTTTACCAAATAATACTGAGATTGACCGTTATATTATAGCGCCCTGATGGCTGAAAGGGCGAGCATATTCGAACTCTCGACTTGCGAGAGTTGCGCCCTATCCACCAGGCGTCGGTTGCAGGCAAAAATCACCAAGTGCGTTTCGGCTATTTCTTGTACCATGAAATAGTGGAATTGTTCGTAACGTTGTAACACCCCTACAGCCAGAAAGGAGAGCATGCTCGGTGACAGGGATCAAAAGCCGCGACCTTCAGATTGCCTTAACCATCAGGTTATGCCTTTACCCGACCTCAAAGATTCTGGTGGCACACAGTAATTTTCCAGCTAATCTCTCCTGACACAAATCACAATCTGCGGACTTACACGCTAAAATCCGGGTTTCGATACCCGTGGTAGGCAGAGCACAGATAGCCCATTGTGTAGCTTTGTGCTTAATTCAAAACAACAACAACACAAATCACAAAAAGTCTGGCATACAAGCGCTACTTTAAAAGTGCCTAGCAGAGTCCGAGATTCAACAATTTTGACCTGACAAGATTTCTACAATTTCCAAAGACAAAACCATCTTGAAACTACTCTCAGTTGTGTGATAACTAGGTATCTCTTTCAATGTCAGTGCTCAGTGACCACGGACTTTTATCGGAAAAAGAAGACAGATATTCGTTGATTGTTATTTTAAGCCAATTGTCAAGGAGCCTCGATCAATAACACAAACAAAAATTACGTCACGAGTGTTCAATACCGTACTATTGTATTTTGTACGATGCCATATATTGTACATAATATGGAAATCGTATAAAGAAAATACCAAAGCAGTGTTCGTTTGGGAGTTCGCGCACATCTACACGAGGGCTATCAGCGCTAGCTGAACCGAACTTAGTAATGAAAGACGAGAGAGAAGACAGCTAGTCATCAACACCTACCGCCAATTGTCGGGCTACTCTTCCACTAAAGATTAATGAGATTGCTTGAAACATTATAATGTCCCAAAACTGAAAGGACGAGCATGTTTGGTGTGATGGGAACTCGAGATCACATCCGCAGATTGTAAGCCGAGCGCCCTAGTCGTCTGGCCATGCCAGGCCACTCTAAACAATGTACGAACACGAATAATAAATATTAAACATCACGCCGCATATTTTCTATAAAGTCGAGCGTAAACCTCTGTCACGAATTGTTGGTTATAATCGGCACTCAGATAACACTAAAATGTGTCCGCATGTCTGTTATTATTAACGAACGCGGATTATTTTTGGCAGGACATCAAACTCAATATTTCACACATTTCCATCACGTCCCATCAAAATCCCATAATTTTTAACTGCGATATGGAGCAAAAATAGTGCGGAAAAGTAGTCCTCATGTTAACAGATAGTTTGTTTTTATTTTCTTGAACATGCCGTGACCTTGACCCTCACAAATTTATTCGTTTCTATGTTGGGCTACAGTACAAATGTGAACCAACTTTAGCCTAAATCCATTTAGCTGTTTTCGAAATATCTTGGTGACAAACACACAAACACAGGAGTGAGAATTTAACTTAGGTCCGTTTTAGGTGGCGTAGGTGAAACTCTTCTCACTGAAGATGAGCGGCTTTCACCATCAGGCTATTATTATTGGGATGATAAACTGTTTGAAGCTGCGGGCCTCTGTTCACATTGAGGTAGCACGTGTTACTATATGTTATGGTTATCAATAGGCTTGACGCTTATGACATATCGGATAGGCTGCATGTTTTTGTCATCACAAAAATTAGGCTTACGGATTCCTCTATTTCGTCAACTTTAGGTGTTTGAAAGTGGAATTTAAAGTTTTATGTAATATACAACTAATTCCTCACAGGCACATTTTTGTCTCTCATTGTACAGCTTATCTGACTTCTCTGGTATAGAAGGATTCATTGTACAGTTAATTGACCTGTCTGGTATAAAACAGACCATAGTATACAGTTTACTTGACCTGTCTGGTGTAGAAGGATTCATTGTACAGTTTAGTTGACTTGGCTGCGATATAAGGATTCATTGTACAGTTTTAGTTGACCTGTCTGGTGTAGAAGGATTCATTGTACAGTTTAGTTGACTTGGCTGCGATATAAGGATTCATTGTACAGTTTAGTTGACTTGGCTGCTATACAAGGATTCACAGTACAGTTTAGTTGACCTGTCTGTTGTAGAAGGATTCATTGTGCAATTTAGTTGACCTGTCTGTTGTAGAAGGATTCGTTGTACAATTTAGTTGACCTGTCTGGTGTAGAAGGATTCATTGTACAATTTAGTTGACCTGTCTGGTGTAGAAGGATTCATTGTACAGTTTAGTTGACTGTTTGGTGTAGAAGGGTTTATTGTACAGTTTAGTTGACCTGTCTGAAATAGGAATTAGACAAGCTACGATGAAAATTTGTATTCGTTTGTTGTTATTACAAAGCTACACAATGGGCTATCTGTGCCTAAGCCCTCAGGACTGCCGCTAATCTGCAATTTATTTTAAATTTCATAATTGCTTATTTCAAATGCTTCACCAGCGTTGAGTGCTTTGGTTGGTGTGCTAATCTCATCGTAGACATGGTTTAAAAATATTAGTAAGTAATCAAAAGCTCCAACAGGATTTTGTGCACTAAAACTAAGTTAGTAAATGTCAGTTGCACAGAGAGATCATACGTGTTTGCCGAGTTACTGTTTCAAAATATAAAAATTTACAAATACACAATATTTTCCTTCCAACAGCGACTATCTTCTTTTTAGACGTGTAAAATAACAAGTAGCAACTACACAAAAACGACTACAAAATTAAAGATATATATTTTAAAGGGACCAATCAGAATTAGTTTTTTCCAGTTAGCTGCCCCTCCCCCCAGTGGCACAACGATATGTTTCCAGACTTACAAACCCTAAAAACCGGTTTTCGTTACCGATGACGAGAAGAGCACATAAGGCCCAGCAGTGCCAGGTAGTTAAGGCGCTCGACTCGTAATCTGAGGGTTGTCGGTTCGAATCCCCGTCGCACCAAACATGCTCGCCCTTTCACGAGACGTCCCTAATTTAGCAGTGTAAGACTAAAGGGAAGGCAGCTAGTCATCACCACTCACCACCAACTCTTGGGCTACTCTTTTACCAACGAAAAGTAGGATTGATAGTAACATTATAACGCCCTCACGGCAGAAAGGGCAAGCATGTTAGTTGCGACAGCGATTCTCAGATTATGAGTCGAGTGCCTTAACCACCTAGCCATGCTGTGTCTTTTTTGTTTTGAAAGTTTCATTTGGGTAGTAATTTGCAGATTTTTGAGGAATAAATTTGAGAAATCAAGAAAATTACAGTTTGAATGTTTCATGGTAGATGGCATAACAGTGATATACGTATGCTCATGTATCTGTTTTTATAATATAATTGATTATTATGTAAATATAATATAATTGGATAAAGCATATTAAACGATATCGGTGCTCCAAATTATTATGTTCGTTCTTTGGCTAGTCAACACATGAAAAAATAAGAGGTGACCTCTTCCAAATGAAGCAGGTTAATAACCCGAGATTTTACCTTTTTTACGTAATCAGTGTATAAACACCAGTGTAAAAAAAATAAATTTTACAATCTAGTGATGTAGAATATTTACCTTTTCCCTCGAATTTGTTTACGCACTGTGTCCATTGTCGTCAGAGCCCCCTGGTGGCTTGACTTAATATTTTGGGCTAGAATTGTTAGGCCCTTGAAACTATACGTGTAGTCATCTGTAGGAAAGCCGTCGTTGTCACTTCTCTGTTTATTTGCCTATTCTTCTGTGTTGTTCTCCAGGTCTCCAGAGGGAGACACCTGCTCATTTTGCGCCGTTCCTCCCAGAATCTTCTTATCAGCTGATTGTCCTCGGTTCTACAGTTATTATCAGAACAAAAGAAAATATATAACGTTTGTCCGACAAACCTTTTATTTCATAGAGATTAATCGATTGCTGGGTACATTTCATTAAACATTTTTAATACACAAACGAAAAGAAATAAAAGAACACAATAATTTCATTTACAAGACATTATATTCAGACTTTTTGAAAATTAATTGTCAAATATTGTGACGTATTTTTATTGAAAAATATGCAGGCAGGACTACATAAATTGAGAAAAAAAAACACCTATAAGTTTTACTGATTGTAGGAAATCAGATAACTTGATTGGTTAACAGTTTCACAAACTAGATTTTAGACGTAAAAGTTTAAACAATTACTGAATGTAATACCATAACCAAAATAAGTTTCCTGAAACGTGTTGTTGAGCTTTATTATAAGTACACGTAAATGTTTTCGTTTTTTAAAACCGAGCACAAAGTTACATACTGAGCTTTCTGTGCTCTGCCAACGAAGTTATTGAAACCAGATATATTTAATATTATATTTCACATTTAAGACATATTTGTGGAAATTTGCTTGGGTTTACTTTGAATTTCGCGCAAAGCTACCCGACGACTATCTGTGCTAGCTGTCCGTAATTTAGCACTATAAGATTAGAGGGAATGTAGCTAGTCATTACCACCCACCGCCAACACTTAAGCTACTCTTTTAGCGACGTATAGAGGGATTGACCGTCACAATGTAACGCCTCCACGGCTGAAAGGGCAAAAATGTTTGGTGCGATGGGGATTCGAACCCACGACCGTCGGATTACGAGTCGAGTGCCTTAACCACCTGGCCATGCCACGCAATTCTGTATAAAGGAATATGAAATCTGCATCCAGTCAATGTTATATTTATCATTAAACGCTCCCCTCTAGTGTTACAACATTATATTTGTGGACTTACAACGTTAGATACCAGGTTTCGATACTCAGGGGAAGGGGCAGAGTACAGATAGTACATTGTGTAGCTTTTTGCTTAACTACAAACAAACAGTTAAGGAAATTATACACAACAGACTATTTGTACTGTGCTCACCAAGAGTATCGAAACCCGATATTTTGTGCTTTAAAAAGCACTCTGACTTGCCACTGAGCCTCCAAAACTTATACACCAAGTGTAAACGGATTAATTAGTAAGCACATTCAATATTACTGCATCTGAGAGCTTGAAAAAAAGCGCCATCATATGGACGAAACTAGAGAAAAATACTTACAAAACTATCTTAAGGATAAAAACGAATATAAAGAGTTTTCCTTCATTACAATTTGTGAATTAACTTTTGTTTATGCATAAACTACTCGGGGACTAAACGTAGCCTGTGATGATGTCGTAGACCACAAGGGAAGATAACTAATCCACACCACCCACTGCTAATCCTTGGGATTATCTTGTCAGATCGAATAGTGAGATTTGACCGTCACTCTTATAATGTATCTCCGAACCTAATGTGAGGAATACGATATTTTGTTTTTCTAGCAGTAATCGAACGCGAACTGCAGAACCTCAACTTCAAAACTGAGGCACATTGACCACAATCGGGCCTTTTCTTCAGTTGCAGCCGCTAAACAGCTTACGAAACCGCGACAACACTTAAGGTTTGTACTCATCTCGGAATACCATAAACAGACTACACGCAACGGGACCGTAATGACAATAGAATATTCAAAGTGAATAGGGTTAAATATTTCTAAAGGAACATAGCACATAGTATCCCTCATTCTCCAGTTTAATAAATTTTATCATAGAAATATAACTGAATAGAAAAACTCATGTATAAAAGGATGGCATATGAAATTGTTCACTTACGGGAGAGGGGAGTGGGAGGAACTTAATTTCAGGGAGAACTTACCCCGGAGTTACGGGCTTGATAGGGTGTATTAACGTGAAAAATGTCGCCTGTTCGTGATACGTGGTAAAACGTGATGTATTTAGAAGGATATGAATGATGTGACAGAAAAAAATACACGTTTGTGAACCTGTAGCTTTATAAGCCAAGTACAGGTACAATACACATTTTATAAGACAGTAAGTGTCTCTTAATGCTAACTAATTACACAGGACGTTTTAATACAGTTCCTACTTGATGTTCACGGCACACGTTTCTTACGACATTTCTGTGTTTTGGTATTAAAGATATACATTTCTTCAAACAACTATTGTCTGTTGATGTTAAATATAAAAATGTCTTAAGGTAATAATAGTCTGTTGGTGTTAACTGCGTGTGTAATTTAAGACAATCCCTGTCTGTTGATGTTAATTGTGTACATAATTTCAGATAGTTACTGTCTGTTGATGTTAATTGTGTACATAATTTCAGATAGTTACTGTCTATTGGTGTTAATTGTGCACATAATTTCAGATAGTTACTGTCTATTGGTGTTAATTGTGCACATAATTTCAGATAGTTACTGTCTGTTGATGTTAATTGTGAACATAATTTAAGATAGTCGCTGTCTGTTAGTGTTAATTGTGTACTTCATTTAAAATAGCTGTTGTTTGTTGGTGTTAACCGTGTACATAATTTAAGACAGTCACAGTTGGTGTCAACTGTGTATATAATTTAAGATAGTCACTGTTGGTGTCAACTGTGTACATAATTTGAGACAGTCACTGTTGGTGTCAACTGTGTACATAATTTAAGATATTCACTATTGGTGTTAACTATGTACATAACTTAAGATAGTTACTGTTGGTGTCAACTGTGTACATAACTTAAGATAGTTACTGTCTGTTGGTGTTAACTGTTTACATAATTTAAGACAATCACTCTCTGTTGGTGTTAATTGTACAACATTTCTCATCGTGTAATTCTAAAAACAATCCTAGGAACAACATGCTGTTAGTTTTAAATACAGAAAGAAAATAGCAAACAGTATTTGAAGGAAAGAAAATATAAACGCAGCACTTTCAAAGTGATACATTTCTAATTTTTACTGTTTTTTTAATAGAGTTTCGATTTTGACTTCGTCATACATATTACGTTTTAGATTTAGGTGTTCATTGTTATTTTCTCTTCAATTTTTGAAACTAACATTTTATTCAATTTTTTTTTTTAAATCCACTCTTTTATAATCTTCGGCACTTTATTTACTTAGCATCTCCGTTTGACATTATTTTACAAATAGTTTAACGTTTAGGTCAATCTTTAACCCTGTTTCATAAATAGTTTACCGTTTAGGTCAATCTTTAACCCTGTTTCATAAATAGCTTAACGTTTAGGTCAATCTTTAACCCTGTTTCATAAATAGTTTAACGTTTAGGTCAATCTTTAACCCTTTTTCATAAATAGTTTACCGTTTAGGTCAATCTTTAACCCTGTTTCATAAATAGCTTAACGTTTAGGTCAATCTTTAACCCTGTTTCATAAATAGTTTACCGTTTAGGTCAATCTTTAACCCTGTTTTATAAATAGCTTAACGTTTAGGTCAATCTTTAACCCTGTTTTATAAATAGTTTAACGTTTAGGTCAATCTTTAACCCTGTTTTATAAATAGCTTAACGTTTAGGTCAATCTTTAACCCTGTTTTATAAATAGTTTAACGTTTAGGTCAATCTTTAACCCTTTTTCATAAATAGCTTAAGGTTTAGGTCAATCTTTAACCCTGTTTCATAAATAGCTTAACGTTTAGGTCAATCTTTAACCCTGTTTTATAAATAGTTTAACGTTTAGGTCAATCTTTAACCCTGTTTTATAAATAGCTTAACGTTTAGGTCAATCTTTAACCCTGTTTCATAAATAGCTTAACGTTTAGGTCAATCTTTAACCCTGTTTTATAAATAGCTTAACGTTTAGGTCAATCTTTAACCCTGTTTCATAAATAGCTTAACGTTTAGGTCAATCTTTAACCCTGTTTTATAAATAGTTTAACGTTTAGGTCAATCTTTAACTCTGTTTCACACTCCTTTCTCAGGATATTTCAGTTCGTTTAATTCTTGGTTTCAAAAATTATTGCATAATGCAACATCTGAGGTGCCTATTTTTCATATTATTTGATATACGATATTTACGTTACGTGATAGCTAATTTTCACTACATCCTGCGTCCTTTGAAACAGAGGAAAATAAAACCATCGTTGTAAGTTTGTCGTATCCATTTAAACAGAAAACCTATACAAAGCCAACTTACTAAACTTGTTAAAGCGTGGTCGTAACAGAGATATGACTGGATGACCAACGTTCCATTCTCTCAAAATGCGTGAGTAATATGTATTATGCCAGTTTGTTCAGAGTTAATTGTGAAGGTTTTTCGTGGTCAGCTAAGGACCTTAATGTTGTAAACGTTGTACCAATGAGTATGTGTATGTTGAAATTTCTGTTACAGTGCTAGTGCATTAACTTATTAACCGAGAATATCGTCTCCTAATATTCGAGGTTATCAGCCGATCGTATAAACTGTGGTACTGATGTGAAAGGCCTCGTCAACATTGGATACGGAAGATATAATGTGGTTGACTTATTTTTATATATCCTTATTTGCACATGTAAACTGCAACCCCGCTGACTATTTCTTTAACAGTAGATGTCACTAGTTGTTTTCCTATTTGTTGAGCCCGGTCAGTACGTTCGACCCGTAATCTGAGTGGGGGTCGCGGGTTCGAATCCCAATCGCATCCAAATATGCTCGCCCTTTTAGCCGTGTGGGCGTTATAACCTTACAATCAATCCCACTATTCGTTGGTAAAACAGTAGCCCAAGATTTGGCAGTGGGTTATGATGACTAGCTGCCTTCCCTCTAGCCTTACACTGTTAAATTAGAAACGGCTAGCACGGATAGCCCTCGTTAATCTCTGCAAGAAATTCAAAAACAAACAAACAAGCAATCTATTTGTTACTTAATTTACGTTCGAATTTCTCTTTAATGCTACTTTCATTAACAGTATTGTATAAATATTTATATTTAAATTGATTAAATATATCATGTACTAAACATCACAGACAAGTCAAACAACTTTTCGAAAAGAAAAACCTTCAAATGTTTTTCAGGGAAGGTTTGGGGGAAGGACCTCGCATTTCAGAGCATTAAGGAGAACAAATTGGGTTCCGAAATCGTATGTACTTCACGACAACAATCTCACTAGAAAAATGAATTTTATGATTGACATAAAAACACTCGTCTTATCTCTCTTCCCCATCTTCTTGCTAAGGCATGGGCTTACCGGGCTGAAGCCCGGAGCCTCACACTAATTAGGGGGCCTCAAACTACGACTATAAATGTATTGCACGTAGAGGTTCTGTCTCGAGGGGGTCTCTATAAGTCGAAAAGCCTTGGGTCAATAAAACCCTTAATTCGCTTTGGCTATCTGCGCTAGCCGTTTCTAATTTAGCAGTAAAAAAGTAGAGGGAAAGCAGCTAGCCAACAACACCCCCCGCCAGCTCTTTTTCAACAAGAAATAGTAGAAATGACCATTACATTATAACGTTTACACTGAAAAAAGGGCGAGCATGTTCGGCGGAGGGGATTCAAACCCGCGACCCATAAAAATTACTAATGGAACGCCCTAACCATTGGGCCTTGTACCACTTACTCTTGATAGCCAACATCCACGGACTGTGAGGGGGGGGAGAGAGAATAGGTACTGAAGTATTTTCAAAATGTGTACTTTAAAATGAAACTTGCTAACCTAGCGGTGATAAATTGAGTTATTAACTTACACAATTGTGGTCATCAGAATGAGCATACTCAATGACGGTGGGTGTACACTTACGTGCAGTGCCGTTCCTTTAAGGATTTATCAATCCACTATGTAGAGCACGGATTGTTTGTTAAACGATGTACAAGACGGTCACCATATTGCTTTCTGACTTTATTTGCACGATGACTCTGACACATGATCAGACAAGAAACGTAAAATATTCATCTGTTATTTCTATTTGTGAAATGCCAGAGTACTGCATACTTCGAAGAGCTAAGACTAAAACTTACGATTCCATAATTAGACGATGTGCACAGTTAGGGTTCAAAGATGACAGACAGTGTTTGTAAACTGATTCTTAACGAGTGTTACGGACCATAGGCCGGCCATCAAGGAAACTGGAGCTCTAAAAATCCGGGTCAATACCTTGCTCGAGAGCTAACTGATTCGCATACAACGTAGTGCACGTGCGCAGAGGCTAATTAAGCGTGTACTAATCACCATTCGACAGTCAGCAGTTGTCACGTGATATTCCATTTTATCTGTTTCACTCAAAAACAAAACAAATCTAACGCCCGTTTGTTTAAAGAGAACATAAATTACTAGTGCATCTTAGATACTGTGTTTCTACGCTTGGCGTTTTATCTACATTGTGATTGTTTACTCTTACATCGCACAAAAACACTCATATACAGACATAACGAGTCTTGTCCTTGGGATACAGGCTGAAACCCATCACTCGTGATTGTAATTGTATACATACCTATGATAAATGAGTGCGATACATATGTTTAAATCATTACATCTACATAAAGCTGTTATATGGACTTACTAATTATATGTTCTTGACCCATATTAGCAGTGACTACTCGAATGAGAATCTAAAATACGCACATGTATTTATAAATATCTCTGTTGCTCTGTTTTGATGCACACACGTGAGTTACATGACCAGAAAGGAGTACTGTGTAATCTAACACACAATGCATTTTTAAGGTAAAACCAACAGTTGATATGACGATTAACACACACACACATACAAATATAATATGGACTTCGAATAACACAATTGAAGAATGGCTGTATCTTTCATCACAATCGAACATAAAAACAGGAACTCTTACCACGGTGGTCACAACGTAGACAGCTCATTGCGTGGCTTCATTTTTAACAATAAAAACTACCGACAACAACACCGGTGTGGCCCCGTGAAATTAAAAGAAAACACAACAAAAAAACATCCTTGGTTTAAATTTAATTGAGTTTACTATCAAGTTACGGTCACTGCTATTTATTTCAATAAAAAAATGATTGATTTACAAAATGAATAACACTTGAGTTTCAATAAACAACGGGTTTCGACTGTTTCCTCAAACGACGTGTCCGATACCTGAAAACCAAGGGTTGTCGTTGGAATTTCGCGCAAAGCTACATGGGAGTTATGTCCGAAATAATCTGGAATGTGAACGTAAAACGTTTTATCTCGGATGCTTTTTGGAAAGATAGGAAAATAGGTGTAAAAAGGTCGCTAAACCTAGTTTTACAGTTAATCCTTTCTATCGAAAAACCAATCCGATTAGAATATAAATAAATTCAAGATAGCCATAACTCATATGCGCTTGCACACATTGTCAATGCGAATAAGTGTCAGTACACTGGACAATGCCACCAACAAGCCGCTAAGAGGGAATTGTCTGTCACTACCAATGGAGTGATTCAAGCGAAATTGTTAATTTTAAATGTTACGTTTTAAAAAAGAGGCTTAATGTTAGACCAGTGATATCATTGTATAAGTAGAATATACATATATATAAACACTTTATTTTATATTTGACACTAACTTTATATTTAGAATTTATTTTAGGCTTGACATAAAGATGGATGTTACAACCGTCTCCAGAGTTAATGTCTGTTTTACGATTAACATTATTTTATATTCGATAATGTTACATTTAGTCTTAGCAACAAACACTTTTAGGTTTAACGCAGAACTGAAAATCACCAACGTCTTCAGGGTTAATACCAGTCATACAATTAACGTTACTTCATATTAACTATATATTTAACACTAGTTTGGCTCGAAATCGAGTTGAAACTTAACGTTGTCTTTAAACTTAACGTCAGTTTCTAAGATAGCACGTTTTAAAGGTTAGAAATCGATTTCAAAATCAACATAATTTAATAAAACATACCCTACGTTAAGGGGAATATAGTATTCATATATTCATCAAGAGTGACATTCTTGGACATCGACTTGATGAAAACATTGGGGGCACGTTTCTTACTGGTTTTGTTTTCAATCGGGTATTTACATACCAGCCCCTGTTTTCAATCGGCTAGTTACATACCAACCCCTGTTTTCAATCGGCTAGTTACATACCAACCCCTGAGTTGGGAGGAGATACGACAGTAGGAGTACAAACAGTGTCGAGCCTGGAGCGCAAATTGGTGATTGTTTCACGTCTCACGTGCTGCACATTTCGTTTGCCACTAGTATCGTAAAATTAGCAGAGAGACACTATATCTCAACAGTCAGTTAGTTCAAATATTGTGTTTCTAAATTAGCTACAAAATTCAATTCTTTAAATGACGTTTTACACTTGCGCGTTACTTAAAACAGTTCTGCACCCCCCAAAAATATGTTTTTAAGAGTAATAAGTACCCCTTTAACCCTAACCCTCTACATCGGTATCTAGGAATTCACTTTGAACCCTGTGTTAAATTAATGGCTGAGGTTACTACTAGACTTTCGACCTTAATGGCCGATGTATTAACATTCTTGATATTTCAGAAACTGTCTCGAGATCAAGTCATTGCACTGATTGAAGTTAGCCATCAAAGAATATATTTGAAACATTTTGAAGCGAGGTAGACGGCGCTATGTATACATCTTTTACTAATAGCAACAGCACGTGACAATAATTAGGGTTAGCAAAGACTCATTTTATATATTTATCAATATGTAGAAAACAGTCTTATTGGGGAATTATCCCCTGCAGGATTTCGCAGAGTCATCATATTCTTTCTGTTACCTCAAGGAAAACAATCATCTAATTACATCAACCATGACAGAGGGGAAAGAGACCGAAATACTCTGCGGGTGACAGATAACACTTACATTACGGACCTCCAGCTCTCTTGACTTTTTCCGAAGCCTTTAGGTCGGGTTCACCCTTTCACGCCTCCGAGTAAACAATAATTTTCGAAGAAGACAACGGCTTTGTTACACCAGTTGTACAGTCAATCAAAACAAGAAGGGTTCGGAACACGGCGCACGCGAAACACGATAATATAAGGCCTATAGAACGTAGTTTCTCCGTGCGCGCACTGCTGTAGAGTGGAGTCCTGGGTCGGCGAAAGGGGGCGTTCGCGAATACGGCGGTGCCCTTCCCAGCGGTTCTATTGTGGTTCGCTACGGTCACGTGATCCGCTTGGCGTGACATCATCAAAAGCACGTGCCTATCGCTGAAATAGACAAACACGTGTATTATATGTGTACACACAAATATACGTTGTTTTTTTTGTTTTCGAGTTTGCTTGGAGATCGATACCGGACGTATTTCAACGGTCAAGTTCTCACAAGAGAAACTGTCAGCAGTAAAATTTAAAATAATTAACATTTATCAACACAGCTTACAGCCAGAATAGGCAGCTACAGTACTGAGTAGTTCATAGAGATAACGAACTGATAGAAGAAACGACAGATAGACAGACACACACATGAAGTGTCAAGATAAACATGTATGTGAATACGTGGGTAAAAAGTCGGTTATGTAAATATGTATCAGAAATTTAGGGCTTTGTCTTAGTTTTTTTTTTGAATAATAAAATAATAAAACTAACAAGCACGACAGTGGTATATGTTTGATATCTAACAAGCCCCAAGGGGGCTTGAGAGACAATCTGAAGGAAGAGAGAGCTCGGAAACTCTCGTTTCTTCTAAAAATATAAAACAAACAAAATTAGTTTATGTGGAGATGTGTGTCTACTATTGTGCAGGAGGTATCTACATGTGTTGTTTTTAAGGGGCCGATTTTGTCTATTTGTTTGTTGTTAAGCGTAAGGCTAAACAGCGGGTTATCACTACTGCGTCCACCAAGGGTATCGAAACTCGGATGTTACCGTTACAACTCTTTACACTTTCCGCCGAATCACTGGGGACAGCATGTTGACACTAAGAAACCTCGCAGATTAATAACCCAAAATGGCAGTGGGGAGGATACAGGATCTTGGAAAGTGGGATTAACCCCCCTTGGACCACAATATAAGATTAATGACGTACAATTTATAAACTTTCTTGTAACAATTAAGGTTAATGAGACACACAATTCCAACAGTAGTTTTACATACAAGTCGTCATTGGTGCGCCAATCAATAAAATAGTGTCAATATTGATAACTAATATATATTACTCGGCCTCTAAAGTTCGAAGATGAGCAATATATATTCTGTACCGTTAATAAAAACTGTATACTTTTTTGCTGTTCTGGGGGAGACTGGGTACTAATTTCACTAACAACCTTTGACTGAGAGCTGCATCAGATTTTTAAATGCATTTTTCTAAACTATTTGCGCGCCAAACTGCATGCGTTCGGGGGAAGAGCTCGTGACGTTCTTCGTTGCATCATCTATTAAACAAAAGTAAATAAAATTACTGTAAATTGTGTAATTATCC
The DNA here is from genome assembly GCA_011833715.1 of Carcinoscorpius rotundicauda. Taxonomy (NCBI): domain Eukaryota; kingdom Metazoa; phylum Arthropoda; class Merostomata; order Xiphosura; family Limulidae; genus Carcinoscorpius; species Carcinoscorpius rotundicauda. The sequence goes on along the minus strand of CM022394.1, from coordinate 123,827,933 downwards.
CCATTAATTACTTTTAGGGTTTCTATTGTATCGCACGTGTCTGGTCAGTTCTTTACACTGTATGCGTCTAGCGACTGATAAAACATGCAAGCTTTAATACCATGCAGTATGTAGACCCCTACCGGTAGTGAATGGTATTAAAATAAGTTGGAGGGCTTACAGCGATCAAAATAAGTGGAGACAGCACGGTTTGCTCATTGTGTATGTTTGAGCTTAACAACAAACAAAGAAACAGCACAGCTAAATCAACCATTTCACTTGTTGAAATTCCGTAATTTTATACGTTGACTGGGTTCTTCACATCCATTGAACCACTCCTCTGTGATGTAGTAAGCGTTACAAACCGAATGGATACGGCTCAAACGTTAATAAAGTAAGAACATAATTTTAATATCAAAGCTATTTATGCAAACAATTAAAAGTTTACGAATCTCCTGTGTTCGCATCATTTTAAAATCGTCTGAGTTAGATAAGGACTGTAGATCGAATACTTACTTTCTGATTAAAACAAAATAGAAAATGAATGATCAACTATTTAGATTATGGATCAGACCTCTGGACCACTAACTCAGGTTGTTACACATAAAGAGAAATACAGTCCGGGTTATATGATTCTAGACACTCAGTACATATACCAGTTACGTAGGTTTCTCAAGTACCTTACTTGTTGTTTAATGTGCGACTGACTATGAAAAACTGTGGAAAAATATGTTTTGTATAAGGGGACAAACCAGAACAACCTCGAGTATTGCCACTATCATAATAGTTGATAGATAGGGAAGAGGATATACATGATAGTTGATAGATATAGAAGAGGATATGCATGATAGTTGATAGACAGGGAAGAGGATATACATGATAGCTGATAGACAGGGAAGAGGATATACATGATAGTTGATAGACAGGGAAGAGGATATACATGATAGTTGATAGATAGAGAAGTGGTGAGGAGCTCTCTGTCCTTCTATTTTCTTGATAAGTGTGAAATGTACATCATATTTTGTGTTCTTGATAAGTGTGAAATGTACATCATATTTTGTAATCTTGATAAGTGTGAAATGTACATCATATTTTGTATTCTTGATAAGTGTGAAATGTACATCATATTTTATATTCTTGATAAGTGTGAAATGTGCATCATATTTTGTATTATCACTGTGAATGCGGAAGGAGAATAGTACTTACTATCCGTGCTTGGACAACATGAAAACAAGAGGTAACCTTTTGTGGTGTTTCTGTAAAGACAACTGATTGATATAAATAGAGGCTAATATCTTTGGAATAAGGAAAAGTATATGAAACGAGCACAGAAGATGAAACATTGTTTGTAATTATGAACATTCTAACTCTAGATTCTCGAAATTGTGGAACACTTAATAATTGTTTGTTTGTTTTTGAATTTCGCGCAAAGCTGCACGAAGAGTATCAGCGCAAGTGATCGCTACTTTAGCAATGCAAGACTAAAGGTAAAGCAGCTCGTCCTCATCACCCACCGCCAACTCTTGAACTACTATTTTACTAACGTATAGTGGGATTGACCTTCACTTTATAACACCATCACGGCTGAAAGAGCAAACATGTTTGGTGTGACGGGAATTCGAAGCCATGATCCTCAGGCTGCGAGTGGAGTGCTCCCTAACCACCAGGCCAGATGTAATAATTAAAGACACCACTAGGGTTTTTCTTCAAGGCCACGGAACACAGTTAACGATTACAGAGGCATCCTCAGGTTTATTTTACAAACTTATGGAACGTAAGTAACAATCAAAGATACCCCATATTTATTCTTCTCGACCACAAAACATGGTTGAAAATTACAAACATTCCAAGACTTACTCTTCAAACTTCTGGTAAATAAGGTTCTTAGTTTTCATAGTTTAAAATAGGTTTTTATTATATTTCACCAATGTTTATGACAAAATAATTGTGTCTATTAAACGTGAAAGAAATTCATTTCAACAGTTTTATAACGTAATTCTCGCACAAGAAGACAATGTGTCATTGACTTCGTGAAATTGTTTCACTTTATCACATGGGTTATTTTCAGAATAAATTTATAAATGATTTATTTCTTAAATATTAATATATTTTTCAGTTGTCTTACTTCTACAGTGTTTATATTCACATACATAATATTCTTTTGTCTTAAGTCTACAATATTAAATATAATTTTAAAATAATAATTCAGCCAATGATTTGGTTAAAGCTGATGAAACTTTATTCGTTTATTAGCACAACCACTTCCTATTATCTTAAAACGAGTGTAAAGATAGTTAATATTTCAAGGAAGCTTGCATGGAGAATGCGTCTCAGTGAGCTTGAATTCTAAACTTTTCCAGTCACTCCTATTATTCCTATTTTTTACACTTAAATTTAAAAGAAAATGAAAGTTAAATGAGGACGTAAAGAGATATAAGTGTTATTAAAAATCATAATAAAAAAAAAGATTAACCTGGGATATTTTATTATTTTTATTATACTTGAAACATATCTAGATGGCGCCTTTCCTTGACGTCACCCCAGCCTTTGTTGAGAATAAATCATAGATAACAGAGTACAAGGTGCTATATAAAGATTCTAAGAAATTAATCGAGATACAAAATGAACAAAGTTAAAATAATGAATAAATTAATTAAAGAGCAATTAAACGGACTCTAAATAAAGATAAACCTCAGACTGTTTTAAAAAAAACAAAACAATATGTTGTGTTGTTTTAACGGTGACGATAGCTTTGATAATTCAAATGAATTTTAAAGCTCTAAGTTTCTGGGTAAGAACTTGGTGCCAATTGTATCCGTGTTACGGTCTAACTATAGAGGGCAACTGCCCTTTACAATAGCCACACGGATTTAGCGACACACGTGAGTATATACTTTAGACACATCGGTAGAAAAAAACAATTTAAAACAAGAAGGAGTTGTGTTTCTATAAATTGCTTCTAGCGTTATGTAAACAACACATCGGCCAAATACCTGTTATCCACAGTCGGGCGATGCCTTTGTTGATAACCCCATCTCAGAGGCGGTATAGTGAAGATCTAAAATGCAACAACCCTTGCGATACGCTGGCAAAGGGGATCGTATATTAAGTCGCGTCAGCGAACTTGCAATGCTTTTGTCTATGACGTCCTTAACCAAAGAAAGGGCTTTGCAAATGGCGTAGGCTTTAAAGACGAAAAAAAAAAAATGCCAGTTAGCGAAAATCAAGGGACAGCGTAACAGGTTCTAGTCATTGGGAACAGAAATAAAATGGCGGTGTTTCAAAAAAAGCGCTTAGATTTGTTAAATAACAGCAACTCGGCACTGTTCTCGAGATGATGACGTGTGATTTAAACTTTTGTTGTTGGCTTTTTATCTCTCAAGATATAAAGCTTAGTTAGTTCGAGTTCTTCAGAAATGTCCGTATTTCTGTATGTTTTATTTTTCTGTGATGTACGGTAATACGTTCTGATTTTATTAGAATACGATATGCATCTAAGATCCGGTACGAGTTCACACTCTATCAGTAGGATGTAACATCCCAAAGGCGAAGGGGACCAACAAGGCATCACGGAATTTCAGGCCTTTGTCTGGATGGAGGTTCGAGTATTTCGATCAGACTTTACTGCGTGGGATAATGCGATTTGGGGAATCAATGATTAACAATTTTGATTTTTTTTTTTAAGTTAAACGCTTACACGACATCTATCGTCGTCAACTGTCTTAATTCACGTATATCGCACATCAAATTTGAATATTCCCACTGTTAGAACTTTGAATCAGGGTTACCCCATCTACTGGAATAAACGTATTTCGTTTACTCACAGAAACTAAGTCTAAGCTTAAGACTTGAAGTGTGAATAAATTTTCAATATATATAATTAGTAGATTTAGTTAAACTCGAAGATTGCCATTAACTGGGTAGAATTTTCCAGCTTCTTTAATGTCCTTTCACCGAAACTCGAGGTTTATTTAACATTTGTGTTGGGAGAAAAACAGATTTTAAATCTGGATAACCATATATTATCTATAACGTAAACTTCATCTAGAGAGACTAAATCAAAACCCTCGTGTCTTAAACCTGGATAATAGCACGTCATCACACAAACTGTAGGTTTATTTGTCTTCACGTAGTGAGACCAAATCAAAACCTCCAGGCCTTAAACCTGGATAATAGCACGTCATCACACAAACTGTAGGTTTATTTGTCTTCACGTAGTGAGACTAAATCAAAACCAACATGTCTTAAACCTAGATAATAGCACGTCATCACACAAACTGTAGGTTTATTTGTCTTCACGTAGTGAGACTAAATCAAAACCCTCATGTCTTAAACCTGGATAATAGCACGTCATCACACAAACTGTAGGTTTATTTGTCTTCACGTAGTGAGACCAAATCAAAACCTCCAGGCCTTAAACCTGGATAATAGCACGTCATCACACAAACTGTAGGTTTATTTGTCTTCACGTAGTGAGACCAAATCAAAACCTACAGGCCTTAAACCTGGATAATAGCACGTCATCACACAAACTGTAGATTTATTTGTCTTCACGTAGTGAGACCAAATCAAAACCTCCAGGCCTTAAACCTGGATAATACCACGTCATCACACAAAACTGTAAGTTTATCTGGCTTCACTCGACGAGATTAGATAAAAACTTTCAAACATTTAGACTGGATAAAGGAATCCACACAAACAGCAAGTTTTCGTAATGAAAATAAATCAAAACCTCAATACACACCAATTTTGGTTAAAAGTTTGTCACCCGGTCAACAGATACTATTCCATCAGTTAATGGCACAAACACGTTTTTGATACGTTAACTCTTAGTAACTTTATAAACATCGCGTTGCAAACACTCGAAAATACTGGATGTTGTTTTTACAGATACAGTGTATTATAATTTTTGCTTCACACAATTTAATATTGAATTGACGATACGTCACGTTAGAGCGTTGATAGTCGCTAAGCTATAAAATTTTATTTCTTAAATATAACCCAGCCATTTTTATTTTCAAATAAATTTAATATGCTGAATAATATTGCGACAACAGTGTAGTATTCCTACAATCGCAGATTGTTTGTCCTACAAACAAAGGACCGCAGCGACCTCTAGAAATGCCATTTCAGTTTCTCAATTAAAGCGATGGGATTTATCTACGGGTAGTCAATAAACAACGTTGTTATCTGACCGTATTTTAAGTTCTTTAAAGGTTGCGGGTTATAAACCACATTTGAAAAAGTTAAGATTTATGAGGAAGGAGAAACATCATATTCTCTCGGCCGGTTTCTTTTACCAACTTCCTAATCAACAAGTTGTACTAACGAAAGGACTGTGGAAGGTTTTCGGAGCGAATGACTAGCTGGTGATCCAGTTTTAAGAAATCCTTATTCTAATTCTAATTTTTTGTGATACAAATATAATTTAGTTAGGTTACGCCTCACTAAACCTAATCAGCTAGACCAAGGTGTAAGACTTGTTGTCCAAGCAACTGCAAATATAAACAGTATCTCAACCACTGTATTCCGACCGGTTACAAGAGCTTTGGCACTGGGCGAAAGGCCTCGTCAGTCAACATGCAATGTTAGGAACAACTGGAACAGTACTTTCCAGATCACATGATTTTTGGCTAGCGCGACGTTGGCATCCGCCATTTTGGAAGTCGAGCCGTCCAATGTTTTCTGACTATAGAAGCGGTAAAGCTCGAGTACGCTCTGGATCTTAAGAACTATGCCAAAACGACTTGTACAGATGATTCTGTTGCCTTCGGTCAATACATTGTTTGTGTCAATGACTTACTTGAATGATTACGATGAAACGAACAATAGGTTTAACTAACAATTTTATAATGCGCGCGCATGTGTGTTTCTTATACCAAAGACGAGTCCACCGAGGGGAGTCGAACCTCTAATTTTAGCGTTTTAAATTCGCAGACTTACCACTGTACCAGCGGGGGACCTTTTATAATGCACCAACAGCTAAATATTAGGAGCGTGTTCAACAAGCATCACGAATTAACTCCTGGACCAATCGACCATCAGCCCGATACGTCAACTACTTGGCTATGTCTGATGCATCATGACTACTAAAATAAAAACACTTTTGTAAGGTTGAGTCGTTTGTTTTTATAATTAAGTTTAAATGTTAACAAACTCAAAGTGTGAGTTTCGCATTTTATAATTTTGGAAATGTTATTTTCTCAAACGATTAAACAAAAATGGTTTCAAACACGAGTTACTTTGGTTCAAATACTATAAAATCGTTTTTAATTTGTTATTGAAAGCTTGCCAGCTTTCAAAAATTACTAGAAAAGGCTTAAAATTTTCTAGCGAGGGAAAGAGAAAAAGATTACGTCGAATGTAGAGGTCGGCAAAGTTGGCACACGCAGGTGGTTAGAACGCTTGAAGAGCAGTTTGGGGATCAAGCGTTCGAATTCCCGTCCCACCAAATCAAGCGAGCTCTTTCAACCGCGTAGGTGTTACATGTGACGGTCAATCCTATTATACGTTGTTTTTAAAAGAGTAGCACAAAGATTTGAGCAGACGATTAGCTGCCTTCCCTCTTGTCTTTCATTGCTAAATTAGGGTTAGCTAGCACAGACAGTTCTCGAGTAGCTTTGCGCGAAATTCAATAAAATAAAACCATATATCCATAGATCTCCATATTTCCTTGGGGATATGGATACATCAAAAGAGCTTTCATTGTACACTATTTGTTAAAAGACAAAATACATATGGATGTTAAACTCATAAGAAAACCCAGAGATTCAAAAATTCAACTTACATAATTACCAGTAATTTTTGTAAATTCCGTTGAATGTTCACCCTGTTTTCAACAGACACCAAAAAAGAAACTTAATAGTTGACCCTAATTTGTATAAATTAATGGACTACTCTACTTATATATAAATGAATAAAACTTCATTTAAACCGCCCCATAAAGCTGCTATAAACACTTGAATCTCACCATTAGAATACCTTCATAAAATTTGTCGCTCAACATGTGGTTAACAGTAACAACGTAAAGCACCATTAAACAAGCCTGGTGTGTAATTGTTATTAGAGGGCAGAACGTGGTGATAACACCCAGTTAAGTTAATGTGTTTAGAATCTAAAATTAATTATTACAGGATGTGTTTTACCGTCATTATAAACGTAGTTACCGAGAATTAGAACCGGAAATTTAACCTCAAAGCACCTCGTGTTCGTGTGGGATAAGCGGCCAGGTCAAAGACTCCCGATAATCCAAGTATAGGAGTTTACAATTTTGAACTACTGACCAGAGGGAAGAAGGCCGAAGGCAGCAACATTCTGTTGTCCGGTTGTGGTTGAACTGTATAACACGATTGGCTATAACTCTTACAAAGCGTTCACGTCTGAAAAGGTGAAGCAAGTTCAGTGAGGTCACGTCCTAGACTACAGACATTTTGATCTGTTGACCAACACAACCGACTAAAGAACCAGGAGACCTGTAAAAAAACAACGTTTTTACATTATTTCTGACAGTTTCCCTTTACTATTAACCCAGTAAAATGAGTAACATAAACCCAATTTAGCTGGACAAGGCATTGAAAACAATATTTAAAGAAAGAAAGCAAAAGTCAGAAAGTAAATACATTTTCAAGGACTTAAAATAAGAGCCATCTCCTTGTAGTTATCTAAATACCAATTCTAAGAACCTCAATGTAAAGGCGAGCACTATCTAACTGTATGTCACCCACACTACATTCTGAACTGGTAAGGACATTTACCCAGTACCGCAGACAATCCAAACGGCTAGACTTCAACTGACAAAGGAAAAACAAACACTCGACACAAATTCGTGGCAGGAATTTAAGTTCGAAACTCTTTTAGGTCTTAGAGTTAAGTAATGTGGTCCGAAAGACAACCCAAGGTGGTCAGAAACTGTTCTATCTCTCCTCTCCACAAGACTAAAGATTAAGCGCCAAATGAATTTATGGAGCCTTTGAGCTTAGATAGGATGTAAGAATTTTGAGTGAAATTCTGATGGACGAGCGACTTTAGGGAAGATGACAACAGGAAAGAGACTGTCACAGGTAGCTGCAGACAGAGTGAACGTTTTTTGGAATTTCGCACAAAGCTACTCGAGGGCTATCTGTGCTAGCCATCCCTAATTTAGCAGTGTAAGACTAAAGGGAAGGCAGCTAGTCATCACCACCCACCGCCAACTCTTGGGCTACTCTTTTACCAACGAATAGTGGGATTGACCGTCACATTATACGCCCCCACGGCTGGGAGGGCGAGCATGTTTAGCGCGACGAGGGCGCGAACCCGCGACCCTTGGATTACGAGCGCACGCCTTAACGCGCTCAGCCATGCCAGGCCTCAGAGTGAACGAGAATTTGTTTGGGGAAAGTATGTAAAACATATTAAATTGAAGTTCAGGATATTTTATAGAATTTTGATAATGAAGTATAACTCATTACTTATAATAGTTGGTTTTATGGTCCTATTAGATTAAGTAGCTTAACTGTCCCTTTTCAGGGGTTCTGAGATAAAATATCCTATGTTCTTTCAACTTTTGCCTTACATGGTCAGGTGGTTAAGATACTCAATGGATAATCCGAGGATCGCGGGTTCGAATCTCCGTACACCAAACATGCTTGCCATTTCAGTCGTAGGAGCGTTATAAAATACGGTCAATCCCACTATTTGTTGGTAAAAGAGTAGCCCAAGAGTTGGCTGTGAGTGGTTATGAGTAGCTGCCTTCTATTTAGTCTTACACTGCTAAAGTAGGGACGGTTAGTGCAGATAGCCCTCGTGTAGCTTTGCGAAAAAATTTCAGAACAAACCCAAACTGTCAATATTTTGTGTAGGGAGAAACCAGAGTGTCCAGAGAAAACCTGTTTTCACGGGTCGGGCGCCGAATAATTTACCTGCCCTGTGTCCGAAATGCAAGGCTAGGAAGGAAGAAAAAGATTGGTTTACATGAATGTTATACACAAGTGTCATTGTTTCTCATTCTGTTTACTTATTTTCCCGTGAAGTGCTATTGTTTCTCATTCTGTTTATTTATTTTCCCGTGAAGTGTTATTGTTTCTCATTCTGTTTACTTATTTTCCCGTGAAGTGCTATTGCTTGTGTTGATAAGAATTCCCCATTTATTACATTTATACCTAACTGATTTAATGTGTTTTGAACTCTGGCCTCTACGAAGACCGGGTCACGAGAGTGCTCCAAATTGCGGTGTGGTTGGCACATTGAAAGATGAGAGAATATAATAAACGCAGAAGCAATGTATCATTTATAAAGAGGATGTAGAGTTGATAGAGAAGAAGTAAAGGATTTGTTTATACCACTAGTCGCCTGAACAGCAGTCATTATGGTGTCAATTAGATTACGTAAGCAAATTCTACTTGCTGTCAGTGTATTTAAAAGCGACACATCAGAATTAGATTATTAACCTCGAACTATTTATTTATTTTTAACACAGAATTGTTTAGCTTCAATATAAATTATCAAATTTAGTTTAATTAACATTAATCACTGTTCAGAAAACCTAACAAACAAAAGAGAGGTAGGAAGTTACTCGTGGAAGGTTAATCCTGAACGGATCAAATTGACAGGAGTAAATCCTTTCAGACATAAATAAAGATATATTTGACAATTCTTTCCAAGTGTTATTAAACCTAATGAGTGATCGAAACCACTGATTGCTACTTTCTTTAAATGTATATTTAAATGCCACTCGCTCAAAAAGTCATATTTACGTTTTATTCAAATAATGCAAATATACCACAATAGATGGCAGCACTATTGGGTGTATTCAAATATTAATTTGTAAGAAAATGTAACATATTTTTGGGAGACGAGTATGTCGAGCTTTCCAATAATCCCACGAAGACTGCTTACGGTATTGATGTTTTAACACGTTTTGTAACTTATGCTACCTTATTTCCAGTCTTTGATCGACTCAATGTTTAGCCATTTCAGACAGAATTTCAACAATCTGGTGTCACTGGATAGTTTCATATACATTAGAGATCCGCAGGCTAAATGAAGGAATTGTTACTTGCTTCACTTGCAAGAGGCCTGGAGTAGACCAATACCACTTGTAACACTCATTCCGCCAGCGTCAGACTCAAGTACGAATATCTTCGAAAGACGCCCTAGTGGCAATTTCCGGATCTTGAACAGCGAGCGTGCACTAAGCCACTTCACCGCAGCACAACTACATGTATAAAACGCGTTAGAAAGAAAGACCACTCCACGACCAATCAGGGTACTATGTGGTCCAAGCTGTGCTACTGCAGTTTAGAGCTAGGGACGAGTAACATGTTAAACTAAACCAACTTGTTGTAAAGTGTCCCTTTTGATATCAACCCGTAGTTTTATGTTATCTTCTTTCTATGCTGCCTCTTTGGAGCATTATTGTATTCAAATGATACATCAAAGCCTGCTATGAAATGTTAATTTCCTTTCTCGGAGAGAAAAGGGGAGTAGGGGAAGAGAAAATATTATCTAAACTGCTCGTCGTATGAAATATTTACCAAATATTTCCAAATGTACATTACAAGTGCGAGACGAGAACTTCTGAATACATAGAAGACCAATGCAAAAGAGGCCTACGTGAAAAACAGAAACAAACACGTAATTTCAATGTTTCATTACAGAATTCTTGCTTCATAAACGCACTCCGTGAACACTTTCATGATATAACCTTACACTTCAGTTTCTTCAGTCCAATTAATACCCTGGTGAAGGCCATTCTAAGATAATGGAGACCAAACGAACTAAAATTAATAGCGCAAATAGCTCTTGTTTAGTTTTGCATGAAATTTGAAACAAACAAATAAACGAAGGTTCCAAATAAAGAACAAATACCCTAATCTGTTTGTGTCGTAAAACACCAGTTTCAAGAGATCAGATTTACGGCATTTTTTCACAAACTATCTGATAAACTCGTCTCTCTACTTCACAAAGAATCACGCGATGCTCAGATGGTAAGACCGAGAATTATGGTTTACAAATCCATCACCGCAAAAATACGCACCGCGCAGTGCGGCCGTGAATGCGCCGTAGAGATGTCAGTCAAATTGTATTAATTGTTCAGATAAGAGTGTGTATGTGTGTGTGTGTTTTCTTATAGCAAAGTCACATCGGGCTATCTGCTGTGTCCACGGAGAGGAATCGAACTATTGGTTTAATTGTTGTAAATCCGTAGACTTACCGCTGTTCCAGCGGAGGAACCAGATTGGAGTAACAAACAGTTAACGGTGGGTAATGTTGAATACCTGCTTTTCCTTAAGCCTATCAGTTCAGAATTAGGCCAGCTATGGTGAGGCACTACTTTATGTAGCTTTGCGAGTTAATTCTATGAACAAAGTAAATTTTTACGCCATCTATATTTTTATTTTATAGGTCAAATTTATACGTTTTCTCTTGGTTTTCACTGTATAATACAGTTATTACAATATAAACGTTTTTTTTTAAACTGTTATATCATAAGGTGTAAAATCGACAACATTGGCACATATTGTAGTTCTCATTACATCTTTAGTGTCGTCATAAAAGTGAAGGAAATACACTTTTCATTCTGTTTATCTACACGAAACAAAAATCTAACATGTATAAAACCATTACAAACACTTTGTAAATGAACTTTCTAAACAATCTAAAGTAAATATATATTCTTATATAATAAGTTTTAAACGTTTAGGAAATTTCGCGTTTTTGAGCTAAGTGCTCCCCTGTAACTCAGCGGTACGTGTGCGGACTTATAGCGCTAAAAACCGGGTCTTGATACCAGTGGTGGGCACGGTGAAGATAGCCCAAGATGTAGCTTTGCGCTTATCTATGAGTGAAGTAATAAATAGACTCGTTTGTTTCTGAATTTTGCGCAAAGTTACACGAAGGCTGTCTGCGTTAGCCGTCCCTAATTTAGCAGTGTAAGGCAGCTAGTCATCACCACCCGCCGCTAACTCTTGGGATACTTGTTTATAAATGAATAGTGGGATTGATTGTATGGTTATAACGTCCTCAAGGCTGAAAGGGTAAACATGTTTGGTATGACGGGGATTCGAACCCGAGACCCTCAGATTACGAATCTCAGAAATTCAGGTGTAGTAATACCTAACTCGGACTTGTTTACCAGAGGAAAGGTAAAAGTCAGGTACGCTCGTCATCTAAATGATTACTTTTAACTGGATAACGGGATTGATTGTTACTCTTATAACGCACATAAGTGCAGAACGTGTGCTGCGAATTATTGTAACATCGAATCTTGGACCTTCCTACCCTCAACTCTTCTCTACATAGAAAGTTGCGGAGTTCACCCACACATTCACGATAAAGAAGTAACGTGGTGAGCACGTTTGAATTGTGTGACTCAACAATTATTACGTAATTTATGCGTCAGCAGATTATCATCCAATCACAAAGTAACATGTCAAAATAGTTATTACGATCTGTGTTCTATTGCGAATTGGATGTTTAGTTCATTAGACAGGGTTGAACACAATTTGAAAGAACATGGAATGTGAACGTACTATGAGGGAACACAGAGTGTGAATTATAACAGAAACACAGATTGTGAGCACACTATAAAGAAACAGAATCTGTGAATTTTCTATTATGAGGGAACACAGTTTGTAAACGTACTGCGAGGAAACACAGAGTGTGAATTGAACAAAGGTGAAGCCTACATATGGGGACTAATAATTATATTAATTATGACAAAACATTCTGATTAAGACACGAGCTTAGTGTTTTAACACAAAGCAAACAAACCATTTAACTGGAACTTAAAGAATACAAGGACTTAAAATGGACAGAATCGAAAAAAAACAACACGAAAAACGTGACTAAAACATTATTTTTATTAAAGGACAATTCAGTGAAGCTTATAATCACGAGCTCTGCTGATCGCTCGAATCTCGTTCGTGTCGTTAATAAAATACCTTTACTTAACCGGTCCTGTTATTATGTAATGCTGGCGTTATTAGATGCACGATAAAATACGATAGAAAACAATTGCAAAGAGTGTGTATAAAAACATCTGAAGTGTCTTAGGGATAAAATAAATAATAATACGATCACGAAGTGAATATACGTCTGTTTTTGGTATTTGACATGGTTGTCATTTCTTATCCACACTGAGTGTGGTGACACGAATCAATATCTAATCTTGATTGTATTCAAACCTGCAAGAATATAAACGGAACAAACCTGCCATTATTATCACGAACAATGCAGAACCGAGTGATTCAATATCCGTTTTAAATACGAACATAACGATAGATAAGTATTTGAAAATGTTCGATTAAATTTGTATGTTTCTTTTTTTGGGAGGGTGGAGTAGTAATGTTTTTTTTTTAATAATTCATAAAACAGTAGCACAGTCATGACTACCATTTCACTTCACTTTGCAGTAGATGTTCGTGTTGAGTACGTCAGACTGGAGGTGTTTTATTATGCTTTACAGTATATGTCTGCCATCCAGGAAATTTCTTGAACTCACAGAAGAGGTTGTATAGTATAATTACATTCAACGCCAATACATCAGAGTTAAGGATGAAGCCAACACACCATAATTAAGGATGAAGCAAATACATCAAAGTTAACGATGAAGTCAAGACATCAGAGTTAAGGATGAAGCCAACACGTCATAATTAAGGACAAAGCCAATACATCAATGTTAGGGATAAAGCTACCACATCAAAGTTAAGGACAAAGCCAATACATCAGAGTTAAGGATGAAGCCATCACATCATAATTAAGGATGAAGCAAATACATTAAAGTTAACGATGAAGTCAACACATCAGAGTTAAGGATGAAGCCAACACGTCATAATTAAGGACAAAGCCAACACATCAGAGTTAAGGATAAAGCCAACACATCATAATTAGGGACAAAGCCACCACATCAAAGTTAAGGATTTCATTTAGAAACAATCACCAAGATGTTTCTTCAGATGCACAAAACACAGATATTAGAAGATGAATATCATCTACTTATCATTTGTGGATATTCAGTGTCTTAGTATCGCTTGTCACCATAGTTTCTAATGGAACTTCATCACATAACTGAATAAAACTAAATCTTACTTTCACGCTATGGATTCTTTTGGAACATCTCCATTTTGAACTGTATTTCCTGGTGCCATGACAACAGCTTCACGTGATATTCTGGTGCTACGAGAGTATGCTAGCAAGGACATTATCAACTAACTGCATAATGGAACATAACAAACGACAGCAATGGTGATCAACAAAGGTAAATTACGATATTTCAAGAGGAAGGAAAAGAGTGATTTTGGTGAAATATTGCTTTATTTATTTTGAATCGGGTTGGTTTAATCCTACATTAAAGTTATTTTTTAAATATTTAGGGTTAGTGCTTTCCCGCGACTGGCTGCAGACAGCGAAAGGAAGTGGGAGTTGAGACGGTCTTGGTTCCAACACTCAATTTCAAACCATTAACTGATTCTCCTTAGTTGCTGGAAAGTTTTCCATTGGCGTTTGGATATTGTTAGACATATTGGATATCTCCAACGCCTTTGGGTGTTATGGCCGTGAGCCGTTATCCGTTATGACTTCAGAACGACCGCCAGGGTGGTAGATGTGTTACTGAGTTTCAATTTGATTACTTTGTTTCTGGTTTGTATTAAATTCATTATTATTCTAAAGTGCTGATTTTACTAGCCTATGGATTGCATAGTATTCTATATATCTATACACACACACACAGACGACGCCTGCACCACAACTCTATTTATTGTATCCTAGCCGGCCTTATAATCCCGTAATATGAGGGCCGCGAGTTCGAATCTCCGTCACACCAAAAGGATCGCCCTTTCAGCGGTGGGAGGATTATAATGTGACGGTCAATCTCACTATTCGTTGGTAAAAGAGTAGCCCAAGAGTTGACCGTGGGTGGTGATGACTAACTGCCTTCCCTCTAGTCTTACACAGTTAAATTAGGGACGGCTAGCGCAGATAGTCCTCATATGGCTTTGCGCCAAATTCCAAAACAAATCCAAACCTTACGAACCCTAGGATTAGGTGAGTTGACACAGTATAACCTACTCCCACGTGCGCTTTCATTCATGGGTTCTTATGACTTATCTGTATCGTTCTGTGTGTCTACAGAATACTTATATATATAAAATAATCTTAACACCGCTTGTGGAACGCACGCTAGCAATTTCAGACGCTACTAAGTTATTTCCAAGGCAGGTTTCACGAGTGGGTGGAGCGACCTTCTCGTGCAGTCGTAACGTGTTCTTGGCTTATTACCATCAGCCCACGGACAAAAGCAATATTCAGCTGTTTAACGTGAGCGTTGTGCTTACAGCAATGCCTGATTAGAAACAGTAACCATTTGAGAACGAAGGCACGCCTAATGCACAGACAGAAAAAAAAACAAACAACAACAAACTCAAACAGACATCAAGTTCGACCTCGAGGCCACTGTTTGCGTAAGTGGCCGGCTCCACCCATGGTAGTACGTCAAGAAAATGACAGTAAACATTCAGTGCCCTTGGCTACTTTCCTGATACTAAACCGACATGATTAGAAAGTGCAACCCTTTGACGCATATATAATAAGAATTATCGACTACAAATGTCATTAGCGAGACTTGACGTTTCGGAGGTAATTTGTTGGATAAAAATTTTAATAACAGCTTTATTTTTTTTTACTAAAAATTTCCAGTAAACAAAGTGTACAAAGCATTCCGACTCTTCACTTTATAGGTTATCCGCCGACCGGCGAGGCCTTTCGTCCAATACCAGAATTCGTATAATGCTAGTAGAGAAACACACGGTTATGATGACTATATTATTATACAATATCACAGCAGTTACCGACAGATAGATCATGCTTTGTAGGCCTCGTGACCTCATGACTTGTGTAAGCCCAGTCGACCTGATAGATTGTGACATTGGGCAAAATATGTGGTTAAAAGGTAGTACATACTTTTCTTGCTGGAAATCTGTATACAGTCAGTTAGTAAATCTGTCATCAGTCTGATTTTGATACAATGTTACGTAAGTTATCGATCAGTATAGATACTTTTTTAGGCTACGCATTATAGACTATAATATTTGTGGTCATGTATGCATCGAATACAATTTGACTTTTTTGTCTCTCTTAAAAGTACCAAAATTGTTCGCTGCGCCCCAACTTGTAAGTTCCTCAATATTAAGTCCGGGCGCTTATAACGCTTACCAACTGGTGCACATCACGTTTAAGCCATAGAGTAGGTTTGCGCTTAACAACAAATCAACGAACGAACAAATACTAGATGTAGGATTCCACACCAGATAGGCCCGGCATGGCCAGCTGGTCAGAACGTCTAATTCGCAATTTGAGGGTCGTGGGTTCGAATCCCCGTCGCACCAAACATGCTAGCCCTTTCAGCCGTGGGTCTTTATAATGTGACGGTCAATCCCACTATTCGTTGGTAAAAGAGTAGCCGAAGAGTAGGCGGTGGGTGGTGATGACTAGCTGCCTTCCCTCTAGTCTTATACTGCTAAATTAGGGACGGTTAGCACAGATAGCCATCGTAGTTTTGCGCGAAATTCAAAACCAAATCAGCTTTAATTCATTGTAAGTTCTCCAACTCCAAGGGCACGAACACGCGCTGATTATCAAGGAAGACAATAAAATCAAATGGAAACTACTAGTTTTTTAATTAAAAATATTGTTTTAGTGTTTTTTTACTCTAATATAAATAGAGTTCTAATAGCAGAAAATGTGTATCGTTCTTAACATGTTAAAAGAGTAACCACAGCAATTTTAACTTACATTCAAAGTTCGTTTTATTAACAACAAATCAGAAACTGGAACATAACTGGTATTTGACACATCTTTTCAGACAGTAATGTTTAACCAGTCCGACAGAAGTGATGGCAGATCATTCTCGAGCGATCAATGAAAATCATATACTTTAATAAAACAAATTCGTCTGTACCACCAAAATTCACCCACTTTTAATTTATTTCATTAGTCTCGAAGTAATTATTCAGTCACCACATTTTTAGTAAAAAATGAAATGTTATAGTGAACAAGAGAACTTACTAGTTTTGAAAGAGACTTAAATAGCACTCGAGCTTTTCACTGTATTCTGGGATAGGAAACAGCAAATAGTGCGAACACTCCGACACAAAATTTCAACACTTTTGGATGTAGGGAGGATAAAAGACATTTGAGAGTAATAAACGTTTATTTTTTTTTATTTTTAGGGCCAAGTACATGATGTATGTGTTAAAATACCAAAATAATATTTATTAATTAACACTTATTCACAGCTTGAAAGATGTTAAACATCTAAACCAAATTCCAACATTTTCGACTGTACAAATGATAAAATATATTTGGTAGTAATAAACGTTGAATTATTTTTCGTTATGTTTTAAGACTAAGTAGGTAATATATTTGTTAAAATACCAAAAGAATGTTTATTAATTAACATTTACTTACCCTATAAAAGTTTGTAGACATTGACTATATAACGTTAGTAATAAGAGGCCTATTTGTAGTCTATTTTAAGTATTAGGCCTAATATTAGGTCTAACGTAAGGCTCCATTGAATCACTACTTCGTAAATTTTATTTTTCTTTTGAGTACAACTTAGTGTCATAAAACTTATGAACAAAACTATTTTGCTATCATATCACCGAAGTTATTTAAAATAATAAAGTATAAAAATAAACCTTTTTAACAAACCAACATGAATATTGCGAATTCAATATAAACACTGTGGATGACCTAAGAGAGACCAGGCGATAGTTTTGTTGCTAAGTGACGATGTATATTGCTGAGTATTACTAAAAAAGGAGTGTGAAAGTTTTTGCAACAGAGTGACAAAGGAGATAAGCCTTTTATAGCTGGTAATAGTTATTTAAAATGTATCAAGCATAGTTATTTCAAAAATTATTTCAAATAATATCTTATCTTCTAATAATATTTTTATATATCAACCAGGGCGTGGTTATTTTTTGCATTGATGACAGAGAAACATGAAAGTTGAGAAGAAGGGTGTTCCATATCTCGTGTTTTTTTTTAAACCTCACCTATCGTTGATTGTACTGAGTTTGTTTGTTTGCTGAATTTCACGCAAAGCAAAACGAGAGCTATCTGCGCTAGTCGTCCCTAATTCAGCAGTGTAAGACTAGAGGGAAGGCAGCTAGTCGTCACCACCCACCGCCAACTCTTGGGTTACTCTTTTACCAACCAATAGTGGGACAGACCGTCACATTATAATGCCCCACGGCTGAAAGGGCGAGAATATTTGGACGGGGATTCGAACCCGCGACTCTCAGATTACAAATCGAGTGCTTTAACCACCTGGACATGCCGGGTATGCACTAATTTTACAGGCCAATATTAGAACAAAAATCTTACTATACTTTTTCCAGACCCTTTAAAGACCTATGGCATAGAATTTCATTGGACACACTTTGGTAGACTTGACAGATGAATGTTAAAATATAATTGCTATTATTACATAATCTTCAGGTAAAGGTCTGGCATGGCCTAGCGCGTTAAAGCGTGCGCTTCGTAATCTGAGGGTCGAGGGTTGGAATCCCTGTCCCATCAAACATGCTCGCTTTTTCTGCCGTGTGGGCGTTATAATGTGACGGTCAATCCCATTATTTGTTGGTAAAAGAGTAGCCCAAGAGTTGGCGGTTGGTGGTGATGACTGGCTGCTTTCCCTCTAGTCTTACACTGCTAAATTAGGGACGGCTAGCACAGATAGCACTCGTGTAGCTTTGTGCGAAATTCCAAAAACAAACAAACAAATCTTAAGGTAGCTTTCACAATGAAAACAGTCATCGACTTTGAGATGTGCTTGGAACCTGTTGGTCCTCTGGATTGTCAGCCTTCTTGCTCATTATGTTACTAACGGTACCAAGAGATATGTCCAGCTTCGTCGCAATACCTTAATAAGTCGGAGGATTCTCTTTCGTAAACTTAGTTTTCACTTTGCTAATGGGGGAGTTTCTTTGTGGTAGCTTGGAGTTTTGAAAGCCAAATGCTATTCTAAGCGTGATGATTGGATAGATTCTCTGGTTAGTTGTTTAACAGTCTTCGTACACAAATATTCTTTGTTTGGAATAATTGTGACATGCTTTTCCAGTCTGTATTAGTGGCGTCGTTGAATACTCGGGAATTCACCATGAACCAAATTAAAAAAAGATGTTAAACGTGTCGTCTGAAGCACCACAAGTTGTTCTCTTCATAACACAGCGTTGTGTAAATGAATGCTACAAACAATATTTACTTTAGATGAGAAAGTGAGGAAATGGATGCACGATGTGGCCATACTGGTAGATGTGGATAAGTGAGATTTCCTGAATGGATTTGTTTTTGGATTTGTTATGATTTTCGCGCATAGCTACACGAAAACTTTCTGTGCTAGCGTCCCTAATTTAGCAGTGAAGGCAGCTAGTCATCACCATCCACCGCCAACTGTTAGGTTACTCTTTTAACAACGATAAAGAGGAATTGACTGTTATATCATAACGCTCATACGGCTAAAAGGACGAGCAAATTTGGTGGGATAAATATTCGGATCCTCATTAACATATTAACATTAGAGAGTTGGGCCAGACATGTGTAATGAATAGCATTCCCTGAGGATTCACGGTTCGCAACACACTTTTGCAACAACAAGAAAAGGCGTCTTGCACTACAAAACCGAGTGTGTGTTACAAGAGTAACAGTGAAATACCAATATTCTATCAGACAAGAACAGGCATATAATACTATGCAACACAAATTTTGTTCCTTGATAGTACGTTTTATTTTTTAATTGCTTATGTTGTAAAAGTACAGAAAATGGTCATTATCCCCTTCAAATTTTGCTTTTGTTGACCTGGATCATGAAATTTAGAAATTAACCTATTTTATACGTAAAACTGGTAAAATTTGCACATTTTCATCTACAAAAGGTCTGAATAAAAACAACATATGAATCAATATTTACATTCATTTATACCAAAGTTATACAAACATGTTTATGAGATTTGCGACTGCAATGTAAACACTTTCACGTATCAGCCCCCAAATATAGTCTCCCATCATGTTTTCGTTATACGCTCCCAGGTCACAAAAGAAAAGTTTGAAAAGAAAAATAGGTATTTTTCCATTTACTTTAGGTATAAACAATTGGGAAATAACACTTTCTGTCCAGGAACAATTAAAAGTAAAATATTTGTTGCATTGTGTAACTGGAGACAACTAATACTAATTAGTTGTTTTTACTTTAGCCATTCATTTCACAACTGATTTTACAGGTTCAACAATACACCTCATTTTATATCTAGTGTTATTACACTATTGAAAACTACACACCAATCTTCCCTTTGATAAAATATTCCCCAAGGACCGTTGTGTTGCTTATTACAAATCTTGTGTGTTATCATTACAATGTATAGAATGTTGGTTGAAGCTACATCACAGGTAGGAAACACTACATTAGACATAAAGTGTGTGTGTGTGTGTGTGTGTGAATGGTAAGCGTGCGCGGTTAAAACAAAAGAGAATAAATCATGCGCATCTTTTTTGAAATTGATGCGCTCAAACCATCGAATACTGAATCAAATGCGCACAAACGATCACAGCACTTCGTCTTAATGTCGGCAGAAATCACGTTTCAATTCATACGAACATTCTGGAAACAAATGCTCGCACGCATGTGAGCATTTCTGTTCATCCCTAGATGACAGCGCTAATGAGTTAGAAGGTTCTTTTCGTATCTGATAACGAATCTGATGAATGCGGATTCCAAGTTGTATTGGGAGTCGTGTTGTTCACAAAATGCTGTAATGTTTATTTTTATTCAAATTTCGTGGGAAGCTGAAAATCGTGAGTCACCATATCAACGTACCTGACCTATGACCTTTTGGTAAGAAGCCTGGAAATCTCGATGAATTCGTATGTCACGTGGTACATGTGTGACCCGAGCCATATATTCCGAGTCGGTATCTATATGCAAACTGTGTTACCTCAGTTTCGTGCACATGTATTTTGTCAAGTCTTATCGAATGCAGCTAAACCTCACGTGGACAAGGGGGGAGAAAAACTAACTTTTAATTTTCGTGCAGTCGCATTAAACTTCCCTGGACTTTTATAAAATTAACTGCTATTAGGGTAAGCCGTTATCATATCATTTTAGCATATTTCAAAAGTAAGTAACACACGTAAACTCTACATATGATACCACACAACAAAAATTCGTTGACCTCGGGATAAACTGAAATTACTCGGGGGTCAAGGGAACTACTTGTTTCTTCACAAAGGACATACAATTGTTTCTTAACAGTTTAAATATATATCATATTTTATGCCAATGCGTTACTCTCTTTATAGCTAGGGAAAACAACAAAAACAAAAACACGTGGAGTCGTTTAGTACGTTTTAATAATAACAATAAATACTTCATAACACCTCAAAATAAAGTTCTTCTGTCCATCCGCAAGATTTTACGGGTTACTTTACTTTTACGGTTGTGCCTTCCAGTGGTCAGGCAGAGTGTTTGCAGACTTATAATGCACAACGCTAGAAATCGGGTTTCGATACTCGTGGTAGACAGAGCACAGTCAACCCATTGCGTAGCTCTGTGCTTAACATTCAACAATCAATTAAAGTGTGTGTTTTAAAAAAGTCACACGGTCACATTTCTGGAACTTACCAATCGGTCTTTAAACACGTGCTGTGTCAGTGTCGTAATTTGTATATCTACGAAGTGATGGAGCTGTCCTGCCTGACTGGCACGAATCACGAGTCCACGTTGTTTTTGTTTTGTCTTTAATTATTTGTCCGTCTCTTAACCGACTTTCAACAAGCACACTTAATAATATGTGTACACGTATCAGCTTTAACGAGCTAACGAACTTTACCGGGCTTTCACACCATATGCTACACAAAGCTACCGTGACTAAAGACTTTGGTTCCTATACGTACGTCATGTACCATTGTCACCAGCAAGAAACAGAAAGAAAGAAACAAGTGATGGTGTTAAAGGATCATTCATAAAAAAAACCAACATTTTTTAACGGTCACACGAACTTACCATCAACCCAGCATACGTTGTCACGTGCCTAACAATTTAGCGTGACTCAAACGATTATTACCTATTGGAATAAGGAAACAAAACAAAACTAAACTAATTCGTATCTAACTTAAGGTGTTGTTGTCAGGCCATTTAAACCTGCATTATTAAACTGTTATAAGGATCAGTATAGGCTAATAACAGAAGTGGCTTAACTACAAGTTGGAGGCTTTCACTTCTAAACGCTCCCCCAGTGGCTCCGGGTTTTGATACCCGTGGTGCGCAGAGAACAGATAGCCCATTGTGTAGCTTTGTGCTTAATTAAAAACAACGACAACAACATCACTTCTGAACCTGGTGGTTTTATCTCTACGGTGGGTACTCTTTGTTCAGACTTAGATATGTGTGGGTAAAAAGAATTCCTTGAGATCAGTTTCTGGCAGACCTCCAAACTGTAAAGGCAAACAGTGAAATACAGTCAAACGTATCATCACACAGTCGAAACTATGCCGTATTTTCGAAGAACACACGAGGCTGTATCATGTTTTAGGACTAAAGCAACAAACGGTCTGATAGTCAGAGAGAATGTTGGTCGTGATTTGAGAGAAAGGTTCCAGTTGCCCCCCCCCCCAGTGGCACAGCGAAATGCCCCTGGACTTATACTGCCAGAAACCCCGGGTTTCGATTTCCGTGGTGGGTAAAGCACAAATAGTTCTTTGTGTATCATTGTGCTTAATAACAAACAACTGATCAATTTAAGAAAATCAATAATTATTAATACTATTATTACTATAATTAATAATATTTCACGCATTTACACAGATTGACAGAGAGGAACTATCCTCAAGCTTCCTCATAAGGGTGCGACTCAGCTGTAACCTAGAATTTCATCCGTGTTTGAAGGTTTGTTTGTTTTTGAATTTCGCGCGAAGCTACACGAGGACTATCTGCGCTAGCCGTCCCTAATTTAGTAGTGTAAGACTAGAAGGAAGGCAGCCAGTCATCACCACCCACCGCCAACTCTCGATCTACTCTTTTACCAACGACTAGTGAAACTGACCGTCACATAATAACTTTCCCACGGCTGAAAGGGCGAGCATGTTTGTTTTGAAGGGGTTTCGAACCCGCGATCCTCAGATTACGAGTTGAGCGCTTAACCACCTGGCCATGCCGGGGCCCTAGTCTGAAGGTTCAACCAACTTTTATAGTTGAACTAATTACCTTAGTTACACTCATCACAATAATATATAATAGAATTAATATTAACGCCATTGTACAAACCGCAGGAAATACCAGTCTTGGGTGAACTCAGATGTAACATGATCATTAAGTCAAGTCAGAAGAACGCGCGGAGGAGGAGCCTCTAGGGACACGTGATGTCTACGTTGTTTTAACAAAGTAAGGAGTAATAAAATACAATAAAACAGGCAAAACAGCGTGGTGATCCTAAAAACTACCGTGGGCTTCAGATGTTGGCATCCTTATTGACTCAGTTTACATCGACATTTCGTTTTGAAAATCAGTAAATATACGGAAGGTGTTTCTGTAGATTCGCAGTGCTTCTAACACGTGTGAGTTTAAGGAAATCGGGAAGTGTTTGCACCCAGAGACCCAAGGTCGAAATCACGCACCTGTACATCTGTCGGTCCAGAATGTACAAACATTTTGGAATGTTCATACTTAACACGTGAACGACGTTACACATCTCTTATCGTGGAGTCGGCATGCCTACTTTGTTACGGTGCTCGACTCACAATATAACGTATGATCAATCCCACTATTCGTTGGTAAAAGATTAGCACAAGAGTTGACGGTGGGTGGTGATAGGTAACTGCTTTGTCTATAGTCTTACACTGCTAAATTAAGACTGACTGGTACAGATTCGCGCGAAATTCACAAGAAACACACAAACATGTATAATACATATATACACACTTTAAGGTATGCATGCTTAGACCCACGCGAGGAGTTAAAGACACACAAACGTTTATATTTATGCACTCACACACCCGTTGAAACATCCAGACCAAAGTCGGAGGTAAAAAGCCTTTCGAAACCTTAATGATGGTTAATTGGTGTGTTACACCCTAGAGGCGTAATAACTACAATCTCGTTACTTCTAGACAAGCCGAGGTTACCTCGGCTAAAGTCCGCGCCAGAACTTAGCAGAATGCGTGGCTCTCGCGAGGTATTCCTTCAGGTAGTTAGTTACGAATAGGCTGTAATATAAATATATGCGTGTACTTGTCGAAGAACGAAACCACAAAATCGTAATTGCCTTCTCTGGAAAAGAAAATGCGCTACCTATATGGAGTGATAGACTCTGAAAGATCAAACCACGAAGAGACTTTACTGCAGTAAAAAAGACAGTAAGTGATTGCAAGCACTGCGAGGAAGAATGAATTATTATGTTTTTACCGTTTAAATTGTTATTACTTCCACACAGTTCATTTACCGTTAAGAAAAGGTTGATCCAAATCTAGGCCTAACGAAATATTATCTTCTGTGTGCATTAAAAAAGAAAACACGACTGAAAGACAACATTTTAAACAGAGTTTGTGTTATCACCTATAATTTTGTAAAGTTTTAAATTAAGATCTGTACAATGAGTTACTGTGTTGTGCCCAACGAACAGATCGGACCTCTAACGTTAGTGTTTATCAGCTCTCATTAACCTTCCTGTTGAGACACGGAGAAGAAAGGATTTCTTATAATTCAAAACAGATTTCTCACCAAGATATGAAACTTCCAAAGAATTCTTACTTGAATATTTTGCAACCATAACCATTTATACTGACCAGAAATGCCCGACATGGCCAGGTGGCTAAGAAACTCGACTCGTAATTTGAGAGTCGCGGGTTCGAATCCCCGTGGCACCAAATATGCTTGACCTTTCAGCCGTGGGGGCGTTATAATTTGACGGTCAATCCCGCTATTCGTTGGTAAAAGAGCAGCCCAAGAGTTGGCGGTGGATGGTGATGACTAGCTGCCTTTTCTCTAGTCTTACACTGCTAAATTAGGGATGTCTAGCGCAGGTAGCCCTCGAGTAGCTTTGCGCGAAATTCAAAACAAACAAACTGACCAGAAGTAAGTAAAAGAATTCTTGAAAGCGTAAGAAAATGCTCATTAGGGGCTGTAAACATTTCTCGGTTCACATTTCACGATAATTTATAAAACTAGAGAACTGTTTACATTGGGGCTTGAACACACAAGACTAAAAAAAACAATAATCCTGTTCACACAAGGCTTTAACAGACTTTTCACATTTCACAACAACAAACAACAACTAAGAAACTGTTCGTACAGGAACTTTAACTCACTTCTCGGTTCATGAAAAAAGTACTAGACATTCTAGTTAATTGTTTTGTTTGTTTTGGAATTTCGCACAAAGCTACTCGAGGGCTATTTGTGCTAGTCGTCCCTAATTTAGCAGTGTAAGACTAGAGGGAAAGCAGCTAGTCATCACCACCCACCGCCAACTCTTGGGCTACTCTTTTACCAACGAATAGTGGGATTGACCGTCACATTATACACCCCTACGGCTGGGAGGGCGAGCATGTTTAGCGCGACGTGGGCGCGAACCCGCGACCCTCGGATTACGAGTCGCACGCCTTACGCGCATGGACATGCCAGGCCTCGCGCAAAGCTACACGAGGGGCTATCTGCGCTAGCTGTTCCTCATTTAACAGTGTCAGACTAGAGGGAAGGCAGCTAGTCATCACCACTCACCGCCAACTCTTGGGCTACTCTTTTACCAACGGATAGTGGGATTGACCGTAACATTATAACGCCCCCACGGCTGAAAGGGTGAGCTTGTTTGGTGTGACGGGTATTCGAATCCGCGACCCTCAGATTACGAGTCGAACGCCTTAACCCACCTGGCTATGCCGGGCCTCATTCCAGTGAAAAACGAGAGATATAAACAAATATAAAATCAAAGAAGCCCTACTTACACAGCAACTAAAACCAAAATTAAACCAATATTAAGGAACATCTTTACACCTATACAAATTAATAACCTAACATCCACCTGCAACGCCACCTACAATCCTATACCCGTTTATACTCTCGTCTCGAAGACGTGTCCGTTAACGGTCACATTCAAACTCTCTCTCTTTCTTAACCTGAAGATGACCTAGGAAGGTCGAAACGTTGTTCTCTCCTCATCAGTAAGTGTTAATACCCATACCAGCCATTCTGAGAAACATTTTTATTTCTAGTGGGTTTCTCGTAATCAAAAATTAGCAAAGAATATTTTAATTAACCAAACATAAACGTACAACGACCAGCAATGGGTTTAAAATTCTGATGTACGAAATATAAGGATGTCCCCTTTTCTTATCCTCACGTATTTACGCTTGTATATATACATATAAGGAAGCTGTATTTACGTGCAGAGGGACATACTAATTTTTTCGTGTATTGTCACTAACCGTAAATATCCACTTTTTCATTGTCTCGCTTTGTGCGTTTTTTTCTTCTTTTGTTTTGTTCTTAAGCTGTCAAAGCACGATTATAACTAATTACACTTGTCGTAAGACATTAGTATCAGGCCTACGTTCCCTAACACTAGATTCTTTATGTGGTCCCTTAAGGTTTCTGAAAAGGAGGGCGCATAAATAGTGTCCGCCATATTTACTGTTAAAAGACACGTTTCATTCGACAACTGAGCTCGTGCAAAATAAAATATTTTATTAAACGATGTGCCAACTATCAACTATAATTTCTTATCATAAAAATAACGTTATTAATGTATTGTTTCGCGTGCCCAACGTTATATAACCAATGCTTCTCAACCACTAGTTGCTTGGTCGTGGTCAACAAAGCACAAAGCTGCACAATAATCACCGTCCATCACGGGTATCAAAACCCTTTTTTCTGCGTTATAAGTCCTCAAACTTTTCGCTGATGCCTTCAAGTGACACGGTTTCCAATAAAATGATCTTTATTCAGTGAACAACAACAAAAAAGTAGTTATTGTTTTTAATTGCATTTATTTACTGAAACGTGATTGGACAATGAAGTGACACGGATCAGCTCTTACCCAATGTATGCGTAATCGCTACACGAACTCTGCCAATAATGTTTCAGACACTTATTAACACGCTCAATCCGCGAACAGTTGTTCCTCATGTTAGACAGACCAATAATACTGTCACCTCCGATTTTAGTAAATGGTCTGATGACGTCATGGGACTAACGGGAAGTTAGTGGGTGGAAGGTAATGGTGCTGTGCAGAGAAAGGTTATGACCTCAATTTCGGTATTCATGTATCATTTAAAACAACGAACAAATAAAACAAACCAATAAATTCTACAACTTTGATACAGGTGAGATGACCGTGAATAAGTAGAGGAAAGAAGTGACGTACCTACGGTACCCGGATGTAACTTAGTGAACTTAATCGTTTGATTTTGTACAAAATCACGAAGCATCAGAGTTCAGATAGGAATAAAGACACACAGAAACATACCAACAAAACAAACGATACCTGAAGTGACCCAGGGTCTAATAACACTTAACTTACTTGGCATATCTGATCAGATGAACCCTACATAAACACACGCACTGCTTTCAGGCGTACTGGCAGAGAATTTGCCAGCGGCGTATAGCAACAGGTCAAATCGCCGGTGGCAGTTCTAACTTTATACACTTATCTGTAGTTACCCTTGGCAGGTTTGTCCAATTATTTTAAGCTCCGAGTCACAAAGAGCGAGGCAAGGCTTATCTGATTGCTGCCGCGTCACGGTTCCGCAGTGTAGCGTGACATTAACATCATGAAGGAGTCACGGGTGCAAAACTCTCGATTTAGATAATCGGTCATGTGACACATCAACATCATGGCGGGTTTTCACCTTTTTGTTCGATTGGGTCGTAAGATCACGAAGCTAAGCCTAAAAATATATATTCTGCCAGGTATCTCAAGCACAAGATAATCTAATAAGAGAGCAGTTGTATTAGCGTCGCTTAGAGATGGTGTGGCTTCCTTATGGTTCCGCTATAAACATAATTTGATAAACCGAATAATTGCACTCAGGTTGTTTAAGTTGACGATAATTTCCAGCTCACGCAATTTAGTCACACGTTATGGAGGTCACGCGATGCTGTTGTCTTAAAAATTTAGATTGTTTGTATAGTTTGAAATAATAAACTATGCCTACCTATTTCTGTATCGAAGCTTTCGTGAAACACGAATAAAAGGTTCTTTAAAGCCAAAACTAACAACCTATTCTATCTTTGAAACACAGCTTTAGGATTATTACTCCACAGATTTGCTGCTGTGTCACTTTGGGACCTAATGCTGACACCATGCGGAAAAAATATTAAACTTAAACATCAAAATTACAACAACATAACGAATACACATTTAACGACCATGTTAAATTTAGTTCACTTGATTCTTAGAAAACGGCTAAGCCTAATGATTTATTTTTCGCTACTTGAAAATGAAAAGTGTTAATCAGAAAAACAAACCAGCTTTACCATGTTTAAATATTTTTATCCACAATCTAGTTTAAACGACCTTTCACCTCTTGTCGTGGCTACTGTCTATTAGTCCTTTTATTTTTATTTTTAATCAGTGTCTCATATCTTGGAGACAGTTTTTCAGAAAGTATTATCGTAATTTATGCTGTTTTTTCAACCTCCCCCACACGAACTTATATGTAAGCCAACCCTAAACAGGCTTCCTTCGTCCAATGAGACACGTAGATGCACTTTCATCTATTACCTGCAAATGTTAGCCTAGTTCAGGACCTTGTATTTAGTACCTGTTATATAAGACTGACCAAATTATACCGATGCAATTTTGAAATATCCTTTCCAGAAGATTAGAGAGAGGTAAACCAGTACATTCCGCACCGTTTCGCAGTGGGACACAGTAAGAACGCAGTTTGTGAACGTGGCCAAAGAGTGTGCAAACCTCAACGTAATACGAAAAACACAACATTTACAAGTAACAAGCCTTCTGTATGAATCCAGTTAAACCATGCAATTAATCCAGAGTTCAGCACGACTCACTCTCGTGCCCTCTACTGGTAGAAAAATGTTTTTCTTTTGGTTACCGAATATTTATTTTTCTGTGCTAAGAAATATTCTATTTTATTTTTCTGCTTGTTCACACTGCATAAGGTCGAGTTGTAAAGCGATAATCACGTGATCAAAGTTAACTGATTTGGTTTTTGAATTTCGCGCAAAGCTGCACGAAGGCTATCTGCACCAGTCGTCCCTAATTCAGCAGTGTAAGACGAAAGGGAAGGCAGCTAGTCATCACCACCCACCGTCAACACTTGGGTGGTTTTTTTACCAACAAATAGTGAGATTGGCCGTAAAATTATAACGCCCCCACGGCTGAAAGGACGATCATGTTTGGTATGACGGGGATTCAAACCCGCGATTCTCAAATTACGAGTCGAGTGCCTTAACCACCAGGCCATACTGGGCCCAAAGTGAACTGAAATAATGTGATGAAACAGAATTGTGGATTATGTAAACAAACTAACCTAAGGACTGTGTCCAGGTCTTGTTATCGTTACATAAACAAAACATTAACAAACGGAGTAAGCCAAAGTAGCTAAATACAACGGATAAAAAATCTGACTCTTGCCTGCAAACTACTTCAATTTCAATTCTCATAACACCAAAGAATACAACACAGTCCTTTTACGAACGGCTCCCGCTAGTACAGCGGTAAGACCTAAAATCGGTCGGCTTCGCAGATAGTCCAATGTGATTTTGCTACAGCAAAGCACACTAAACCTAAAAATGACAACAACCAAGTGGAATTGTTAGCGAGTTGTAGTGTTAAAGTTGAATAACAAGATAAACTGTCCATTTCTGGATTATGTCTGAAATGGCGCAATATTTAATAACCAAATGGAATTGCTGGTTAGTTTGTAACTTTACACTGAAAACCAGCCAAATACACGGAAAGGTGGTAATTGAAATTGACCATCGTGTTGACTTTAGTTTGTACACGTGGTTTAATTAACCGTTGTTACCGAAACGTATTTTAGCTATCTTTTGAAATAAAGGTTTCGGGCTTTTTGTTCTACGACTCCAATTCTGAGTAAATGTGATTAAATTTAGTTTCAAGACATTCTGCATATTGTAAGAAGCCATTAACTGCTTACAATGTTTTGGAAGGCTGTATAATACCTCGTTTTTATTCGGTATTCTTTTAGAAAGTGCGCCATATTTTGATATCTACAAGATGCCGCGATGATAAGTGATTTCTCTGAAGACGCCTTCTCAGCAAGTTCTTGTTAAACTCTCATTAGTAACCATTCTATAAAGATAGTGTTGGTGTCTTGGTTATTTTTTTTTTGTAAATAGGTCACAAACATCACAAATACATATATATACATGCATAAATTATTTAACTCCTCATTCAACGTTGACTATCAGCGCCCTCTATCGGTCACACCCGAGAATGCCTAAGTGGACGGCAGGGCGTTACCCCTCGGCGCGTGGATCACGCATGGTATACATGCTCTGGCAAGCTACCAGCTGTCTTTGAACTTTGTCCAAGATATACAAACGCCCAGAGGCTGTTGTTGAAAGATAATCCCGAGTGCCGCTTCGGAATCTATTTTACCACACATGACAAGCATGCAGCTGTTACATCAGGTACCCTACAAAGATCAAATGCATCTTATCGAGCTTCTTGTAGTGTAGCACATTAAACGTGATACATTTTAGGAGCTACTCCTGCTAATTTAGTCACGTAGAACATTCCAGAACAATTCGTGATGACAAGAAACCCCCTTGACGTAAAAATGTATTCTAAAAACGGCTGCTATTGGTATTAAAACTTTAATTAAAGTTTTTAACATCCACACAAGCCGTCTTCAGAACACACTTCCAGAAGACTCAGACTCAGACTATTCTGCAATACGCAGCTTGTCGTATACTTATTTTTTTAACTCGGAAGTTTTCCTTCTGTTCTTTAATTCCTGGGCCCGGCATGGCCAAGCGTGTTAAGGTGTGCAACTTGTAATCTCAGGGTCGCGGATTCGCATCCCCGTCACACCAAACATGCTCGCCCTTTCAGCCGTGGGGGCGTTATAAAGTGACTATCAATCCCACTATTCGTTAGTAAAAAAGTAGCCCCAGAGTTAGAGGTGGGTGGTGATGACTAGTTGCCTTCCCTCTAGTCTTACACTACTAAATTAGAAACGGCTAACACAGATAGCCCTCGAGTAGCTTTGCGCGAAATTCCAAACAATTGTTGTTGTTTTGAATTAAGCACAAAGCTACACAATGGGCTATCTGTGCTCTGCCCACCACGGGTATCGAAACCCGGATTTTACCGTGTAAGTCCGCAGACATACCGCTGAGCCACTGGGGGGCAATTCCAAACAAAGAAACAAAATATTTGATTCCTTTGGGTTTGAAATCACACAGGCAAGCCAACTGTGTGACTTTATATCTTGTGAAAGCAAACTGCGACATGTAGCGAGAGAATTGTTCTAGGTGACAAGAAATGGTTAAAAGTAGCAACTCTTTATCAGTATTTTAGACCAGAGATGTATCATTGTTGTAAAATGCATACAAACAATATTCGCGTATCGATACATTCTGAACTATATTACTAAAAACTATTTATTACAACTTGTGAATGCTTATGTGAAAGGTTTACATACCTGATAAAGGACAAACGTGAGTGTTAGTTTACAGAGCTGAGAAAAGAGGGAATACGCGCTCTCTGTATACCTAATGCTTCATTGTTGATTGTTTTGGAATTTCGCACAAAGCTATTCGAGGGCTATCTGTGCTAGCCGTCCCTAATTTTGCAGTGTATGACTAGAGGGAAGGCAGCTAGTCATCACCACCCACCGTCAACTCTTGGGCTACTCTTTTACTACCGAATAGTGGGATTGACCGTCACATTATACACCCCCACGGCTGGGAGGGCGAGCATGTTTAGCGCGACCCTCGGATTACGAGTGCACGCCTTAACGCGCTTGGCCATGCCAGGCCCCTAAAGCTTCACAACCGGGGGAGAAAAAAAATCACATTCCACACTTTAAGACTTTGGGTGCGTTATAAGAGTAACGGTCAAATCCCTTTAATTAACATGAAAATTATGAATAGTCAATGCAGACAATTCTCGTGCAGCCTTACACAAAACACAACAAACTGGCAAAGAATGATATATTTATACACCTGATAAATAATTAATGTGTGTTATTTTCTGTACCTCAAACTGCCATTAATTAAATATATATTATATATATAACAATTTAAACCACACCAAATTAGTTTAGGTTCCACGATTTACTTTTAATATGGTTCGTGTAAACACAATCGTTAGTTGACCATTACAATTGATTTTCTATACAAAAGTAAACGTACTTACATATTCAAGCTGTCATCCCCGAATAGCTTGATGACAGCCAGTTTCTATTTTCTTTGTCTTCATTCGTGCAGCTGTTTCACACATTCTTCAGTCGTAAACTCGATAATAAAGTTAAGTGATTCGAAATGCATGGCAAACAATTTGGGTTTAAGTGAAGTTCAAACCTACAATGCTAAGTAAAACAATGTGACACAGCTATGCAAAATTAATTGCTTAGCATTAGATAGTGTGCTGCCATCTAGTGTAATACATTAAAATATTCTTTGGTGTGACTTTTCAATGATTCAGATGTGGCGGAGCTAAAACATAAAACATAATCACGAGAGTAATTTTGTTTTATTATGCTGAACTTGTTACATGTTGAACAAATCCAAATTCTTATTAAGTCTACGAAAGACAAAGGTTTGATTGTGTAGGGTTAACCCTTATTGAGTAATTTACATTAAGATGATTTTTAGGACGCGTATCAGCAAGTTATGTAAAAACCACGGTACACATAAAGTAGTGGTGTGTCTGTATCTACCAGAACCATATTCTGACGTTGGTATTTTGTTGGTTTGTGTTATGCCACATACATCTGATCACTTTTAGAAACAACCCTTTCTGAACACATTTTATGATCTTATCGAAGACTTAGAAATTCCAAAACGTGGATATTTCATGTATCGTTTTGAAAAAAAAAAGAACATGGATCATTATGATGTACCCGGGACCATCAAAAAAGGGACCTGCAACAATATGAGTTCCAGGCGTGATGAGCAATGTGCAGAGTCTTGTACAAGGTGAGAACTTACGAACACAAAGGCCAGTAGAAACAGTCGTTCATGAGTCACAGGCAACAGTGCAAAACATAATAATAATAATAAAAGAGATCAATACGAAAAACCAACGTAAGTCACGTGCATACAATTTTTTCCACGACATATCTATTTACTTATTGCATACGACAAACAGTTGAAGAATGACACGATTCTTATACTATTATTGCGTACGAAAACACACTGGTTAAGTCGCCTCTGCATTTCTGTGTAATGGAAATGTTAAAATGAGCACTGAGAAATCATCGTTTTCTCATACAAGATAGATTATTGAAAGTATTAGAGAAGATAAGTTATGCTTTGGACATGACAGCTTTACACGGAGTCCTTGAAATGCAATTACGCTGCAGGGCTATTGCAAAGATAAAGCCTACCGATATGTAGCAACATTTACTTTAACGATGTCGTGTGAATTTAAAATAATTTGGCAAAGGTTAACAACTTTGACAGACTGTAATCTGTTAATAAGATAATACGTGTAGCAGCTTGGACACGCTGTAATATTTAATTTAGTTACTCAGGTAATGGATGTAGTAGTTTGGACATATTATAATATCTTATTTTGATTGTTCAGGTAATGGGTGCAACAGTTTGAAGAAACTGTAATATTTTGGTTTGGTTACTCGGGTAATACGTGTAGCAGCTTGAACACACTGTAATATTTAATTTAGTTACTCAGGTAATGGATGTAGTAGTTTGGACATATTATAATATCTTATTTTGATTGTTCAGGTAATGGGTGTAGCAGTTTGAAGAAACGGTAATATTTTGGTTTGGTTACTCGGGTAATACGTGTAGCAGCTTGAACACACTGTAATATTAAATTTAGTTATTCAGGTGATGACTGTAGCAGTTTGGACATACCGTAACATTTTAGTTTGGTAACTGGGATTATACGTGTAGCAGCTTGGATCACAAATCGTTTAACTGACGGAAGTAACCACGTTTGAGTTACAAATGAAAAATGTGCGCATTTTTGTTTTATTTATCAACTCTTAATATTGCAAAAGCTAATTTATTTGTTTGTTTGAAGGTTAGCAGAATAGAACACAACGAGCTATCTGCCCACAAAAGTGCACAAACCCGGTTTCCAGTCCATATATACACATCGCTTTGTCACTAGGAGGCAGCAACTCCTAGTACCGATTTTTTTTTTTTTTTAAATGTTTCCTTTTCAATGGTTGAAACTATATTTATATTTTCATCAGATCTGTATCACACAAACATCTGATGTAATATACTGTCGTTTGTCGGAAACATAAATTTGTTCATTGAAATGCTATCTTCCACCCGATGTAAAGGGAAATATCCTCAATGCATGACTTCTGGGTGCGAGATTTTAACGTGAAAGTGTTTTCTGTGTACGTTCACATACCTTAATTTTCTATGCATTGTGGGTAATAATAAGAGACAGGAAATTCGTGCGTAACGTTACGTTGGCATTCGCTGTTGCAAAAACGACTCACGTGACAGTTGCTACGTTAAGAACACCGTTGTGCTACCAATAATACCATTCGTGACGTCATCATAACAACAGCTAAAATGAGAAGTAACGCGACAAATATCCAAATATAGGGCTCTTCGTGTGAATAAGCAAAGAACATTACAAACAAGGTACGCAGTTCGAGCCATAAATGCAAATATAATTCCTATTTTGAAACCGTCGGCTTGAAATGTGTGCTAGGAAGCATTGCTTCATACAATAACAAAACTCTTTATTAGAAAATAATGAAACGGCAACCAGAAAACCTCATCGTTGTTACACGATGAACAAAATAAGGTTTATTAACCAACGTTTCCCGACAGCCTTTTTGAATAATAAATCCTTAGTTGAAAAGCAAAACATACTCTAAACATTATTTGAAACGTAACTGGTAACAGTCCCGTTTGGGGTGGCCAAGAAGGTGATACTTTTGTTCATGTTCCAAACCCGAATTATTTTGTTTTGGAACACGTTGAAGACATCCCACGAACTACAGTTAGCGGTTCTTCTAGCATACAGTACCGAACTACGGACTGACTTTTAGTTCATTGGCTAACTTTCGTCGTGACTCAACCCCCAAAATTGACAAATCGGATTAAGCATATACGCACGTGAGTTTCGCCTTAACACCGGTTTCCTGTTTGAGAATCGTGGCAGAAGTTACGGTGAGTTTTATACCAAGATAGCGTCCATTCCACTATATAGTTTTACATTAAGATAGCGTCCGTACCACTATATATTTAAAGGTAATTATGCGAGGTGATGAGTATGAGAAATTATCGCACGTGGTTGTAAACACGTTCTTTATCAGACCTGATTCTTATTTCGTAAATCAAGCCTCCACCTGAATAGGGAACCCTCGGAGCTTTCTTCCACGTTATTTCACGTGTTATCAAAGTATATAAACATCCTGGCCGCTTAAACAACAGGCACGAAGCGCGTGACATACAGTAGAGGTGTACTCACGTGTACATACGTTTCAAAACATTAACGGCCAGGCGACTACGACCTCTCAATAAAGAGAGAGAAAAAGCAAACAGAAGTCCAAGCAACAACAAGAAATCGTTTAAGAGAATTATTTCGGTTCACTGTAGCCTAAACTTCGAATCTAAGTTTCACCGCAGGCGCGTGCTAAATTAAAAAAAACACACACAAAAAAACGCTTTCCTGAAGCACGAACCCGATCGCTGATATCCAGCGAGCGCGTGACATCGGCAGCTCTTTCCATTAAACTACCACTTTGAAGTAGCTCGTGTTTAATGGGATTCTAACGTAGAGTGCTTACTGTTCTGTACTTTTAGCAGGTATTACAGACCCGAGGTCACTTTCATAAACTTTATGTGGCAGGCGCAGTCGTGAGGTGTTCCACAGTTGAAGGGTTCTCAGATCTGTCTTGTAACAACGTAACATGTCACTTGATCAGCACGTGTGGGACGAAACTTGAGGAGTGGGTGCGTTACACGCCCAGTAAGTGACCGAAAGGCAAATTTATCACCACCAAATTACACGAGGATCATAATAAATGTTATTTTGAAATTAAGTTTTAAAACTACACACACACACATGTGTATCACATTTTGGGTTAAACGGGAGACTCAAAATGTTTTATAAACAAAATCACATTGTTACGACACACACGAACACACATATCATATTTTGCAAAAAAAAAAAAGGTACTTTTAAAACACCTCATAGATAAAATCATGTTGACGTTTCCGTTAAACTATGTGTTACAGTTTAGTGTTTGAATAATTCTAACATCTCGTGCAACACACGTATTTTAAATCACACCAGACTAAGCTACACAGAAAACTAAGCAGGTGTCATTTTCTAAAATTACCGAAGAAAGGAATTTTCTTCACACACACACACACATAACCCCAGCTGTTTGTGAAGCACAACTTGAATTACGACGTGCCACTGAATAAAATGCCCCCCGCTAGTACACCGGTATGTCTTCGCATTTACAAAACGCTAAAATCAGGTGTTCGATTCCCCTAGGTGGGCTGAGCACATAGCCCGATGTGGCTTTGCTATAAGAAAACACACACACTGAATAGAAGGTTCGAAACAATTTATTGTTTCACTTTCGTAGCTGACCTTTCGTTAAAAGAAATTTGTGTTTCTAATTATCTGAATGTTTGATTTTAAATTTCGTGCAAAGCTACACGAGGCCTGTCTGTGCTAATTCAGCAGTGTAAGACGAAATGGAAGGCAGCTAGTCATCACCATTTACCGCCAACTCTTTTACCAACGAATAGTGGGATTGATAGTAACATTATGATACCCTCACGGCTGAAAGGGCGAACATGTTTAGTGCGACGGGGGATTTGAACCCGCGACCTTCACATTACGAGTCGAGCCCTTCAACCACCGGGGCCTTTAAATTTGAGTATGTTAACTTTGTAATTACGATAGAAATAGTGAGGAATGGTGTGAAATGTAATAAATATATAATGTGTTGGTCCGTTATCATTTAGAAATGTTTTATCAACTCGTTATTTTGTATATCGATTGATAAAGTCAGAAAAAAACAAGCAAACCCATCGTTGTTTGGGTCCCCTACCTCGAACGGTTCTTTGACAAACTAGTGCTTACGAAATTTGAACGAAGTGCTTGTGGAGAAATGGAAGGAAAACCACGTACGTCACAAGTTAATTAATAATACCAGACAGAACGAAATATAAGGAAACAATGGGCGATATAAAATGTATACGTCACGCAATTAGTTTAAGAAGTTAGATGAGAATCATTCTTGCATAATTTGTTATTAAAATACTCATAGAACCAAAAATAGTATTTTGTTTGTAGTTAAATGTAAGAAGCCACACAATGGGCTATCTGCGCTCTGCCCACCACGAGTGTCGAAACCCGATTGGTAGCGTTACAAGCTCTCAGTCAGGCCGATGAGTCCCTAACGAACCTCATATAGTTTGTTTGAAGTTAAGCACAAACGCACCAAATAGGACTCTGTGCTATGCCTACCATGGGATATCGAAACAGGTTTCTAACGCTGTAAGTTCACAGACATGCCGTTGTGTCACTAGGGAGAGTTTCTATAGTCTTAAAAATATTAAGTCTTTCACACAGTCTTTCTAAAATATAATTCTTTATAATTCCATGGACTATGTTTTGCAATATTTCTGTTTAATTATTTACCACATTTTTAATTCACTATTTTGTTGGCCTGGTATGGCCAATCGCGTAAGGCGTGCGACTCGTAATCCAAGTGTCGCAGGTTCGCGCCCGCGTCGCGCTAAACATATCCGCCCTCCCATCCGTGGGGGTGTATAATGTGACGGCCAATCCCACTATTCGTTGGTTAAAAAAGTATCCCAAGAATTGGCGGTGGGTGGTGATGACTAACTATCTTCCCTCTGTTCTTACACCGCTGAGTTAGGGACAGATAATGGAGATAGCCCTCATGTGGCTTTGTGCCAAATTCTGAAAGAAAAGAAACACCATTTTGTTATTACTTAGCCACTGAGGACGGTGATCACGAATGTTAGATAATACTTCGTGTTAAAATAATCGAAGCCAGGATTTGTTTCATTGTTTTAAGCAAAAAGTTAAATAATAAATTGTTTGTGTTGTATTCACAGTGGGTACCGAACACAGAACAATGGAAAATAAATACATCTTATGTTTATCTGCGGATTAACATCTCATATATGATTTAAACTAGATTGGTAAATATTAAAAATAATATATATATAGTATAATCTATATGATAATTTAATTTCGCTTTTGTTTATTTAAAGTTTAACAAAGTATTTTTCAGACAAACGCTACTAAGTGAAAAATCACTAGGTAGCGCTACTTAACATAATCATTAATATTATATGTTTATAGTTTACGAGACTGTAAGATAAGATTACAAACTAGTACTTTTCCTGTTAGAAACTACAATGTAAATTTACCTTTAATTTCGTTTTATTTAACCGCAAGATGAACGAACTACAGAGTTAGTTTTACCTGTAAGATAACTTACATAAACAAATTTTAAACTATTTACCTGAATCGAACGTTCATACGTGAAGACCCCTGGGTACATTAAAATTTTACAAGGCCATCTACACATTTAAAAGTTACCTAGCCTTATTGAAATATTGAGGTTTATAAACATAGATGGCACCACAGGAGCCGTTTTTGAAGCACAAACGTTTGGTGATACATTGTTAGTTTTGAGTTGCTGCTTTGTTTAGAATTAAGCACAAAACTACACAATGGGCTATCTGTGTTCTGCCCACCACGGGTATCGAAACCCGGTTTTTAGTATTGTAAGTCCCCAGACATACCGCTGAGCCCCTGGGTATGGGGTAGTTTTTAGAGACGAGAATACTTATAGCATGTTTGCTTGTCTTTTTTTAATTTCGCACAAAGCCACACGAGAGCGCTATCTGTCCTTAATTTTGCAGTGTGAGACGAGAGGGAAGGCAGCTAGTCATCATCACTCACCGCCAACTCTTGGGCTACTATTTTATCAACGAATAGTGGGTTTTACCGTCACATTATAACGCCCCCATGGCTGAAAGGGCGAGCATGTCTTGTGACTCATAGACGGATGGATTTAACTTAATAAAAACGCTTTTTGTTTTGAAGCTCAACCATACGAGAAACTAAACAATGAATAGAATTGTCTTAATTTCTGTAAGCTAACCAGACATGGAGACCCTGTACATTGTTTCTCATTCAGGGTTGCAATCAAGAGTTCGCTTATGAACAAATAGTAACAATTGATGGCATATTTAATGTCAACGCACCAACGGGTTTCCAAAGAAGTTTGTTTTTGTTATGGAATTTCGCACAAAGCTACTCGAGGGCTATCTGTGCTAGCCGTCCCTAATTTAGCAGTGTAAGACTAGAGGGAAGGCAGCTAGCTAGTCATCACCAACCAACGCCAACTCTTGGGCTACTCTTTTAACAACAAATAGTGGGATTGACCGTAACATTAAAACGCCCCCACGGCTGAAAGGAGACCATGTTAAGCGCGACGCGGATGCGAACCCGCGACCCTCGGATTACGAGCCGCACGCCTTAGTGCGCTTGGCCATGCCGGGCCTGTTCCCAAGGAAAAGCAAAAAACTTCCAAATTTCTATACATACAACTGACCAGTACGAATGGGCCTCCTTAGAAAAAATACATAGATTATTTTGATGGGTTAAAAATGACAATCATATGTAATTTTAAAGACATTTCAACAAATAAGTTAAGAATCAGTATGAGAAATTGCTTGTTTTCGCCTTATGACGTTTCTTTATTTACTCCAATCTCGGATAAACAGCCGGAAAAATAACACTTAGAGGCAATAACCTTTTTTTTTTTCCGAAGTTGAGGTTTTAGCGAATTCTCCGGGTCTGGTATGGTGAAGTGGTCAGAGCGCTCGACTTGTAATTTGTGTTCAAATCCCCATCATACCAAACATGTTCACCCTTGGTGATGATCAACTGCCTTCCCTCTGGTCTTACACTGCTAAATTAGGGACGGCTAGCGCAGATAGCCCTCGTGTGGCTTTGGACAAAGTTGATTCAAAACAAACTATTTAGCGGCTCCTCAAGAGGCAAAGACGGAAACTTCAATAATTTCCAGATGTGTACTTCTCACTTTGGAACGGAGAACAAAAAAAGAGGCACATAAGTAAGCACGTAGCTCCTTGTTATTGTCACGTTTTGTACCCAGTTAAGTGTCAATAAATGAACACGGATTTCCTTGGATTTGTCACGTTTCGATCGTGAGGCAATGGTAGAAGGAAACAAAAACCAAACTGGACATATCTAGAGGTGACGACGCGTAAGACAGCTAGCTACATTATAGTATAAATCAACACGATATGTCTCTGAATGAACACATAATTACATTGATTAAAAATTTTAATCAAAAAGTGACGTGAGTTTTTTTTCGACGGGAATTAAAATCGAACTCTGAACAACAGGACAACGTAAACAACAACGAAACTTTGACAGGTGTATGTCTAGTAATAAACATTTCATTTTCGGACGGTTTGGAAGATGTATATTCTATACACAGCAAGCTACACTGAACATGGTGTATCTATTAGGCGACGTGGCCCGGCATGGCCAAGCGCGTTAAGGCGTTCGAAAGGTCGCGGGTTCGAATTCCGGTCGCACCAAACATGCTCGCCCTTTCAGCTGTAGGGGCATTATAATGTGACGGTCAATCCCGCTATTCGTTGGTAAAAGAGTAGCCCAAGAGTTGGCGGTGAGTGGTGATGACTCGCTACCTTCTCTCTAATCTTACAGTGCTAAATTAGGGACGGCTAGCACAGACAGCCCTCGTGTAGCTTTGCGCGAAATTCAAATTCTATTAGGTGTCGTATTACAAAGTTTAAACACTATAAAAGTGTGACATAACATTCGAGAGACAACAATATAAACAGACGATAGAATAATACAACAATAATGCACAGGTTGGTAAAAAGTGTGACATAACATTCGAGAGACAACAATATAAACAGACAATAGAATAATACAACAATAATGCACAGGTTGGTAAAAAATGTGACATAACATCCGAGAGACAACAATGTAAACAGACAATAGAATAATACAACAATAATGTACAGGTGTTTAGAAAAGATCTTATTGTTGTGATATTGTGTTGTAGTTAAAATTTAGATGTTCATTTAACATATATTATCAGTATTTGATAATCTAGAGGACATAACTAGGAAATTAGTGACTAGTGGCCCCCCAGTGGCTCAGCGGTATGTCTGCGGACTTACACGCTAAAATCCGGGTTTCGATACCCGTGGTGGGCAGAGCACAGATAGCCCATTGTGTAGCTTTGTGCTTAATTCAAAACAACAACAACAGTGACTAGTGTTTTCATTCTGTGAGCGAATTGGTTTAATATGAAGTTATATAACCTAAATATATAAGTGATCTAAAGAATAGATGTGTGTAATCTACAGTAATTATTATGCTCGGTATTAAATGTACAATGATTTGAGGATAATGCGAAAACCAGGAGGGATTCCCAAATCCACAACTCAGTGTGTATAAAAAAATCCAATCCGCCTCACGTGGCTCAGATAGCCCTTTGTGTAGCTTTGTGTTTAATTATAATACAATAATAATACACAGTATTTTTTAAAATTTGATTAGTATTTCAATGTAAGTGAGAGGTTAAACTGACCACAAGGTTGGCTATGTCTTCTTTATGCTAGCAGACCACCGTGGTCCAGATGCTTACACAAAACAATAACATTGTTAACTCTATGAAAAAGTTTGTACAAACAAATATAAAAACATACTGATTTGAAATAAATTATAATCATACGTTGATAAATAGTTAGTTAGTTTGTAGTTTAGGAGAGAGCCACAGTGGGCTATGTTTTGTGGCCGTTACCGGAATCTAACCTAGGATCTTAGCGTTGTAAGTCCGCAGATACACCGCTGCGCCACTTGGGGGACTGGACTATTTTACTGTAGTCACGTGATAAGCACATGATACATACGTGTACGTAAGAACCAATAAAAACAGCCGTTTAATAGGCTTTTACACGAAGTAGCAAACAATAACTGAAAATATGGTACTTTCTATCTTACTTTGCAAAGTTTAATGTCCTTAAGTACCTTAAGATTAAACGACACATTTCTCCTGTTCGTAATATGATACAAAAATCTACAAAGGATATGTTCCAGGATTCCATTGTCACCTGATTGGTGAATTACCTACATCACGTGATAAGAATGTCATTAAACAGAGACATTGTTG
Source organism: Carcinoscorpius rotundicauda (assembly GCA_011833715.1). Lineage (NCBI taxonomy): Eukaryota > Metazoa > Arthropoda > Merostomata > Xiphosura > Limulidae > Carcinoscorpius > Carcinoscorpius rotundicauda. The sequence goes on along the minus strand of CM022394.1, from coordinate 123,785,531 downwards.
TAACACAAACACGCCCATTGTCTGTGTTGCTTTCTGCGTGTACAGTATTTATAGCAGGAAAAATGTTCTTTCAAACACTTAATTAAAATTGAAAAATACTTTGTTATACAATATTTTAGATGGTGGTGAAAAGGGTTAAGTTATACAATATAACAGATATGGTTAAAAAAGGTTAAGTTACACAATATTGTAGATGTTGGTAAAAAGGGTTAAGTTATACAATATTGTAGATGTTGGTAAAAAGAGTTAAATTATACAATATTGTAGATGTTGGTAAGAAGGGTTAAGTTATACAATATTGTAGATGTTGGTAAAAAGGGTTAAGTTATACAATATTGTAGATGTTGGTAAAAAGGGTTAAGTTATACAATATTGTAGATGTTGGTAAAAAGAGTTAAATTATACAATATTGTAGATGTTGGTAAGAAGGGTTAAGTTATACAATATTGTAGATGTTGGTAAAAAGGGTTAAGTTATACAATATTGTAGATGTTGGTAAAAAGGGTTAAGTTATACAATATTGTAGATGTTATGCAAATAAACCAATCACGAGTGTAACACCAGTACAGATTTACAAATTTTGATTACAAATATTAGATTTCAATAATATCACTTGAACTACAAACGTTAGATTTCAGTAATGACACTCGGACTACAAACGTTAGATTTCAGTAATGACACTCGGACTACAAACGTTAGATTTCAGTAATACCACTTGAACTACAAACGTTAGATTTCAGTAATGACACTCGGACTACAAACGTTAGATTTCAGTAATGACACTCGGACTACAAACGTTAGATTTCAGTAATGACACTCGGACTACAAACGTTAGATTTCAGTAATACCACTTGAACTACAAACGTTAGATTTCAGTAATGACACTCGGACTACAAACGTTAGATTTCAGTAATGACACTCGGACTACAAACGTTAGATTTCAGTAATGACACTCGGACTACAAACGTTAGATTTCAGTAATACCACTTGAACTACAAATTTTAGACTTCAGTTATTCTCACACTCGCTTGCCTATCGTAAAAATACGTAATATAAATGAACACACAGATTCACAATATCTATTTTGACGATATTGTTTCGCTGTAGAAAAAAAGTTCTTATTTACATCAGTTTGAAACAAAAATTATTCATCGAGTTACAGAGTATTCATTTTTCTTTTCAGAGCACGTAAGAACACAGTGAAACGTTTTATAGACCCGTATACCTCAATGAGAAAAACACACAAAATGTATTTATTACCCGACGTTTCCGTTCTACACCTTCATTAAAGGGTCACAATTATTGGAGAAGCTTGGCTGTAAAAATTTAATTTTTTTTTCTGAATCTGCAAACATAAGTAGTTAATCTACAAACTTGTAAGTCGTGTTCTCCACACATTAAACAACTAAAACACTTTGATTCTACAGAGACACGTCGTTTATGTCAACATTTTGTTACAAAGTTCTTTGTAGGTTAGATACTATGAACCTCTTCATTCTACCGAGAATGAAGTAAAGTTTTTTCCGATCTTATAAACAAAGGTACATAAAAAATACTGTTTTAGAATTTTCACAACGAGGAAAACTTTAGAACGTGACGTATAATGTAGAAGATTTACAGAAATAACTGACAACTGAAACTGTCACTTCTTGGTTAAACTTCATAATTACAGACAACTGGGTGTTTCACAGATAGTACATCTGTTAACAACCATTTGTTAAGCCTGTAATTTTACTGACAAATACCACGATATTCAATGATAAATGAAATACTTCAGAAAAATTCAATTGGTTTCTTCTTTTCTCAATACTATATCCAAAAAAAAAGTTAAACTACGCATGATACCTGTTTCAGAAAAGACACAACAATGAGACAAACTTGTGCACATGGTACATGGTTTAGAAGATTCTTACAATTTAGTTAAAGTACACATGATACCTGTTTCAAAAGAGACACAACAATGAGACAAACTTGTGCACATGGTACATGGTTTAGAAGATTCTTACAATTTAGTTAAAGTACACATGATACCTGTTTCAGAAGAGACACAACAATGAGGCAAACTTCTGCACATGGTACATGGTTTAGAAGATTCTTACAATTTAGTTAAACTACACATGATACCTGTTTCAGAAGAGACACAACAATGAGGCAAACTTCTGCACATGGTACATGGTTTAGAAGATTCTTACAATTTAGTTAAACTACACGATACCTGTTTCAGAAGAGACACAACAATGAGGCAAACTTCTGCACATGGTACATGGTTTAGAAGATTCTTACAATTTAGTTAAACTACACGATACCTGTTTCAGAAGAGACACAACAATGAGGCAAACTTCTGCACATGGTACATGGTTTAGAAGATTCTTACAATTTAGTTAAACTACACGATACCTGTTTCAGAAGAGACACAACAATGAGGCAAACTTCTGCACATGGTACATGGTTTAGAAGATTCTTACAATTTAGTTAAACTACACGATACCTGTTTCAGAAGAGACACAACAATGAGGCAAACTTCTGCACATGGTACATGGTTTAGAAGATTCTTACAATTTAGTTAAACTACACGATACCTGTTTCAGAAAAGACACAACAATGAGACAAACTTGTGCACATGGTACATGGTTTAGAAGATTCTTACAATTTAGTTAAAGTACACATGATACCTGTTTCAAAAGAGACACAACAATGAGACAAACTTGTGCACATGGTACATGGTTTAGAAGATTCTTACAATTTAGTTAAAGTACACATGATACCTGTTTCAGAAGAGACACAACAATGAGGCAAACTTCTGCACATGGTACATGGTTTAGAAGATTCTTACAATTTAGTTAAACTACACATGATACCTGTTTCAGAAGAGACACAACAATGAGGCAAACTTCTGCACATGGTACATGGTTTAGAAGATTCTTACAATTTAGTTAAACTACACGATACCTGTTTCAGAAGAGACACAACAATGAGGCAAACTTCTGCACATGGTACATGGTTTAGAAGATTCTTACAATTTAGTTAAACTACACGATACCTGTTTCAGAAGAGACACAACAATGAGGCAAACTTCTGCACATGGTACATGGTTTAGAAGATTCTTACAATTTAGTTAAACTACACGATACCTGTTTCAGAAGAGACACAACAATGAGGCAAACTTCTGCACATGGTACATGGTTTAGAAGATTCTTACAATTTAGTTAAACTACACGATACCTGTTTCAGAAGAGACACAACAATGAGGCAAACTTCTGCACATGGTACATGGTTTAGAAGATTCTTACAATTTAGTTAAACTACACGATACCTGTTTCAGAAGAGACACAACAATGAGGCAAACTTGTGCACATGGTACATGGTTTAGAAGATTCTTACAATTTAGTTAAACTACACGATACCTGTTTCAGAAGAGACACAACAATGAGGCAAACTTCTGCACATGGTACATGGTTTAGAAGATTCTTACAATTTAGTTAAACTACACGATACCTCTTTCAGAAGAGACACAACAATGAGGCAAACTTCTGCACATGGTACATGGTTTAGAAGATTCTTACAATTTAGTTAAACTACACGATACCTGTTTCAGAAGAGACACAACAATGAGGCAAACTTCTGCACATGGTACATGGTTTAGAAGATTCTTACAATTTAGTTAAACTACACGATACCTGTTTCAGAAGAGACACAACAATGAGGCAAACTTCTGCACATGGTACATGGTTTAGAAGATTCTTACAATTTAGTTAAACTACACGATACCTGTTTCAGAAGAGACACAACAATGAGGCAAACTTCTGCACATGGTACATGGTTTAGAAGATTCTTACAATTTAGTTAAACTACACGATACCTGTTTCAGAAGAGACACAACAATGAGGCAAACTTCTGCACATGGTACATGGTTTAGAAGATTCTTACAATTTAGTTAAACTACACGATACCTGTTTCAGAAGAGACACAACAATGAGGCAAACTTCTGCACATGGTACATGGTTTAGAAGATTCTTACAATTTAGTTAAACTACACGATACCTGTTTCAGAAGAGACACAACAATGAGACAAACTTCTGCACATGGTACATGGTTTAGAAGATTTACACATACATAAAACATGACAGATATGGTCCAACTGCAACATTTATCTTGCTCATATTGTTCACATGAGAGATAAAGCCTAACCGGAGGACATATGTTGAATCCACATGAATCATATCTATTCTTATAGAAGGTAAAACCTTAAAATAGCTTATTATAACACTTATAATATTGTCCAGAAATATTACAAACAATGTTATTTTTATGTGTGCTTCTTCAGAGTGAACTTGTATGTAATTGGACAGTTAGTTACGAGCTGTAATATGTAATATATTTTCCATCAGTGAGATGGACTCTGTGAAACTTCGTTAAGTTGACATTCATAAACCCACGTGCTCGTGAATTCTGAAAACAAAACCGAAATCGTGTTTCAGTATGGAAACAGCTTATGATTTTGAAAGATGGTTTTAAGTACTGTAATACTTAAGAGTAAAGTATTCAAAATAATTCGTGCAAAAAATCCCACTTTATCGGATTGTTAAACGAGAAAAATAGACAATATAAACTACTCATTTCGATATATTATGCGAATATATGATAATAATGTACAAAAAGGTCATTAACATTTCTGATATAACAATTCAAAAATGTCTAAAACAGCAATTTTTCATCTGTTTTCTACCTGATCAAGGTAGACAAGTTGGACTGTAGCTACAAGATTTATCCAGCTCACCTGACTGGTCTGTGTGTATCTGCTTTTGATATTCCGATAAAATATACACCCACAGATATAACATAAATGGTAATCACAAGCACGTAATTAAATGTATTTTAATCCAATAGATGGCACTGCATATCGACAGATACGTAGGTGACAGTTTCTATAGGTAAAGTATATACAGGTATAATGTAAAAGTAAAGGAAGAATAGTAGTACAAATATGAATTTTACAATGAAGTAGAAATTCTGCTGCAAAATATAACGAAAAAAGAATTAAAACCACAATTGCAAATTTACAAAATGTAATTCCTACTTTCTCAGCTTTATACATTTATCTGTAGGACAAAGTAAATATTAAATGTTATAAATTTGTAATTGTGGGTTTAATTTCTGTAAAACTTATAAACTATCAGCGATGTGGTTATACTAAAAGTTTACAGATGTTTGGGTTTAATTTCTGTAAAACTTATAAACTATCAGCGATGTGGTTATACTAAAAGTTTACAGATGTTTGGGTTTAATTTCTGTAAAACTTATAAACTATCAGAGATGTGGTTATACTAAAAGTTTACAGATGTTTGGGTTTAATTTCTGAAAAACTTATAAACTATCAGAGATGTGGTTATACTAAAAGTTTACAGATGTTTGGGTTTAATTTCTGAAAAACTTATAAACTATCAGAGATGTGGTTACACTAAAAGTTTACAGATGTTTGGGTGACATTTTGATCTGTATGGTTAAATGAAGCAGTCTAAACTTACTAACCAGAGCAGAGGTTAAAAATCGTTTTAAAATCTTTTCAACTGGTATCACTTTACTTGTTTGTGTAATTTTTATTGAATCATTCATTCTGTTTTGGACACTTCTTATATGAATTCTATAAATAGTCAAAGATCCGTACCTTCCAGTAACATTTTAATTCCTTCGTATTTATAAGATATTAATTCACTTACAGCTCTTTAAAAGAGTAATCAGAGGGTCGCGGCTTCGAATCCCAGTCGCACCAAACATGCTCGCCCTCCCAGCCGTGGGGCGTTATAATGTGACTGTCAATTCCACTATTTGTTGGTAAAAGAGTAGCCCAAGAGTTGGCGGCGGGTGATGATGACTAGCTACCTTCCATATAGTCTTACACTGCTAAATCAGGGACGGCTAGTACAGATAGCCATAGAGTAGCTTTGCGCGAAATTAAAAAAACAAACAAAGAAACAACACAGTCAGTCATTCAAAATTAGAACCACAATTGTTATGGTAAACAGAATCAGACAAAATTAGAAATACTAATGTTATCGGTTAAAAAAACTACTCAGAATTATAGCCGCCAATGTTGTTGGCAAGCACAATAACTTTTAAAGTGTGTGATTAATTTACTTGCCCTAAAACATCAAATAACAATGATATTTGTGTATCAACTAATACATCTATCTTTATTACAGAGCCGTCGAACACTGCTTGGTATTTCGCTCTACCAAAATTATGTATATGTTAGGTCCCATTACGATAGGAAACAAAAGCAATTTCCGTTGCTATAGGAAACAGATAAGTTACCGGTACTTTAGGTTTGGTTTGACTTGTTTTGAATTTCGCGCAAAGCTACACGAGGACTATTTGCGCTAGCCTTCCCTAATTTTGCAGTGTAAGACCAAAAGGAAAGCAGGTAGTCATCACTACCCACCGCCAACTCTTGGGCTACTCTTTTACCAAAGAATAGTGGGACTGACTGTCACATTATAACGCACATTCGGCTGAAAGGGCGAGCATGTTTGGTGCGAGGGGGATTCGAACCCACGAACCTCATATTATGAGTCGAGTGCCTTAACAACCTGACTTCGCCGGATCGTTACTATGGGAAGGAGCTAAGTTACCGTTACTAATGGAAACAGATCAGTTCCCTTTACTGTAAGAAGGAGGTAATTTACCGTTATTAAGGGAAACAGATCAGTTCCCGTTGGTATGGGAAGGAGCTAAGTTACTGTTACTAAGGGAAACAGATCAGTTCCCTTTACTGTAAGAAGGAGCTAATTTACCGTTACTAAGGGAAACAGATCAGTTCCCGTTGCCATGGGAAATGTAGGGGTCAACTTTATTAAACACATATTTTCTAACATTTCATAGCGTAAAACACGCTATGAACATCTTCTGTAGACTTGGTGGTTTGACCGTTGTGCTGGCAACGTGCAGGTCACGGGGCTCGTATTCCGTCACCGAACATAATCGCCCGTTCAGTCATAGAGATGTTATTATATTACGAATAACCGCACTTTAAGTAGGTAAGAAGTAGCCCAAGAGATAGTGGTGGGTAGTGTTAACTAGTGTATCATTTCTATATTAGGGACGGGTAGCACAACTAGCCCTCGTGTAGCTGTGGCCGGAATTCAACAAACAAACGAACTCACGTGTAACAAGTTGATATCGTACGAGCTTTGGATGAAATAACCGGGTTTTCTGTCATTTTCTGAATTCCTACGTTAGCCACTAGGGTACGTACGACCTGTTTAGCAAAGTCGCTGATGTGAAATTCAATAGCAGCTTTTAATAGTTTTAGGAAACATAAAGTGGGAAGAGGTAATACTGCCCTCTATTAGACTCTCCTTACTACCATGAAGAAGGAAAAGCACGCATCTGCTAAGTTGTGACGTCACGAAACAATGACGTCACTAAAGGAAATAAGTAATTATATGCAAAATTTTGAAATTAACATAATAAAGAGAAAAAAATAATCCAACGAGCTTTATTAATATATGAAAATAATATAAATATGAATATTAGTAACTCTAGATGGTAATTATCTGATGAAATATGATTTTTTTGTTATGTAACTTTTTTAAAATTAAAATATATTTTGCTAGTGGTGTCATACATTTCACTAAGTAACAAATGAAAATTAGGATGAAGATATTGACCTAAAAATGTTAATGCAATTCTCAATGTCACCCAAAAAACACACAGACCAGAAATAAGAAACTGATTAGGCTTAGTTGAAGAAATGAAGAAAAAGAAAATCGACCAGAATAAGAGGAAATGTTAATTTTTTATCAATATAAAAACAAAACATTGTAAGTCGTTCATTTTGGGAGACGTTTATTGAAAAAAAACCGTGGTTTAGGTACTTCGAAGAACCTTTGTAGAAAAACAACCCATGACTGGATAATCTTCAGAGACGCTCATGGAAGAGTAACCTATGCTTAATGATTCTTGGGATACGTTTATGGAAAAATAGCTCACGATTGAAGCAGATGTCTGTGAAAAAACAGCTCATGGCTGATTTCTGTAATCTACTGAGGTTGCATTGGATTGATTTCAAAGCCCCTGCTTCTACAGCTTTTCAACTTCTACTCCTAACAGCTTGTTAGTGGTAGCTATTGTTGTGGAAGAGCCTAGAGAAACGTGTACAACAGCCTGTATATCTTTCAAATCATCATTATTATACTATAATGAAACTCTTGCTTAGATGATATTGGAAAAAACTTTTTATTACGCGATATGCAACCCCATCGTCACAAATTTTTTATCATGTGTGCGTGTAGATTTGCAATAGGGGTCACGATTTTCCCCTTTCGCCTCTGTTTCCTGCCAGAAAGAACTCCATTCTCAGGGTGCAGATATGATGTCATGAATACGTCACACGCGAATCTAATGAACTGGCGCCATGAGTAATCGGCTACTATGATATAACGTATAATTTAAAATTCAATGGATGTGATAGCCTTTCAGGTGTCACAAGAAAAATGACCCAGTTCAGTTCATTATGGACAATAACACCATCAGTTGACTCTGTAAGAACTGTAGCATCAAGCTATACCATTTTATTTTATCAGCTTCGGTATAACATGAGTTAAATATATTGAAGACCGATAACTCGTTCTTGGTATTAATTTTAGCGTAGCATATAACCTTTATATAACTACTTTTGGGCATTTTTATCATAAAAAACAAACAATCTTCATACTACGCTTTTTGTTTGAAAATATACTGAAACAGGTAAATGACGCACTCTGGTGCCTGTTGTGTAACATTATCACCGTGATTTTCTTGTTTTTAAATTTTGTGCAAAGCTACACAAGAGCTATCTTCGCTAGCCGTCCCTAATTTAGCAGTGTAAGAGTAGAGGGAAGGCAGCTACTCATCACAACCCATCGCCAACTCTTGGGCTACTATTTTACCAACGAATAGGGGAATTGACCGTCACATTACGACGTCCCCCGGCTGAAAGGGCGAGCATGTTTGTTGCGACCGGGATTCGAACCCGCGACTCTCGGATTACGAGCAGAACGCCTTAACACGCTTGGCCATGCCGGTTCGATGAATTAGAATGAGCCAAGAAAAACTCCAAAAAGTGAAGTTAAAATAGGTTGCGATAATTTTTTACAATTAACTGGTATGTGCTGTCATGAACTGATAAGCTTTGAATATTAAAATGTATATAGCCACGTTGCGAAGAGGGTTCTAATGCTGACGTAGAAAAGTAAGGCATTGAAGAACAAACACGGTCAGAAACATTAAAGACAAGACAAGTCTCATATTTTATTAATACTATATTTACTACCTTAACCCGACAGCACAGCATGGCCAGGTGGTAAAGGCGCTCGACTCACGATCGAAGAGGCGCGTGTTCGAACCCTCATTGTATCCAAGCATGTTCGCTCTTTCAGTCGTGGTGGTGTTATAATGTGATTGTCAATCACCCTATTTACTGGTAAAGGAGTATCCCAAAATTTGGTGGTGAATAGCTGCTTTTCCTCTAGTGTCGCATTACTAAGTAATGAACGACTAGCGCAGATAACCCTTCGCTTTGCACGAAATTAAAATAACATCCGAAAACACTTTAATCGTTGTTGAAAGTTCCTTCTCTATAATGAAATATCTTAATCTTGCATAAGATGCCATCTTGTATACTGATTACAATGTTTTAGAATAGCAGATGAAATGCTTCGAGGCGGCTACGAATCAAACCACTCGCTGTTCAGTTTACATCGGTTTCTGTTTATTCAGCAATCATTAAGAATAAATGTTGTCTTATGAGTATGCATAGACGACTGTAATCTGAGAGACTGAAGGACGCACATTATATATTTTAAATTGTAATAATTTATAGCCCGCATGAAATAAATCAAAACGCCTCATTTTGATTGGCGTTCAACTACGTTTGGATATTTAAAGACGGCCCCCCAGTGGCTCAGCGGTATGTCTGCGGAGTTACACGCTAAAATCCGGGTTTCGATACCCGTGGTGGGCAGAGCACAGATAGCCCATTGTGTAGCTTTGTGCTTAATTCAAAACAACAACAAAAAAAAACAAGAATTACTTTTATGCGCTTGCCCCCTAGCGGCACAGCGAAATGTCTGTAGACTCACATCGTTAAAACCGGATTTCGATACCCGTGGTGGGCAGAGCACAGATAGCCCATTGTGTAGCTTTGTGCTTAATTCAAAACAACAACAAACAACATCAATATTTAAACATTCTGTTGTTATCGTGCTTCCATCTGTTGTGACTATATAGAACGAATACATTCAAATATTTCAACATGTGAAAATACTAACTTAATTTTGCTTAATTGATATATTAATACTAAGAAAGTAAAATATTAATTTTATCTATCTGAATTTTTACAAACGGTTTTGTGTTAATGATATAGATACACAACCTTGACTGAAAAAGAAAACGCCTAAATAAGACTGAAAGAAAGTAAATGCATTAGTGCTGCCATCTATTATATGTAGTTAAATATAGTTTTCAAACATAGATAATTTAGTAACAAGTACTTTCTCAGTAAAACAGTTAACTATTTCTAATTGGTATTTAACTTTTTTCTATTGAGATGAGGCTCGAACAATTTATAACCACCATTTCTGCAGTGTTCGTTTCCTTCTGATGTTGCACACTTTATTTTTTATTAAGTGTAAAGGTACCCAAAAGGTTATCTGTGCTGTGTTTGCCACGAGTACTAAAACCCAATTTTAAGCGTTATAACTCCTCATACTGATCTCTGACCCACTGTAGACTAGAAGGTAAAAAGCCCAAAATTGCTTTCATTATATATTTTGTTCTTAAGCATATTTTAAAAGAAAACGGCAAACATTAAAAAAACAGATATAACATAGAGATTACTACTTCGTTTGTTGTCAGAGCATAAAGCTACGCAGTACACTACGTCGATCACAGGTATCGAAATTCGGATTTAAGCGTTATTGGCATTCAGACTTTCCGATGAGTTACCTGAATTAACTAAACAGAATTAATTATTTCACTAACGAAAGATGGCGCTTTAAAAAATGTGCAAAAATTATAACACCATTACAATTAAACGAATCTATGCCTTTATTCTGACACCATCGTTTATACGTTTAAATTTTATTTTTAGTAAGACTGTTTGCTATCTTATAATCTACAAATAAAACTAAAAACACGCCCGTTTAATTTAAATTATTGAAGCATACTTTCACAACATTAAACGATCATGATCATGTCCGCCAAATATTCGGGAACCTTTATAGGGTGTTTTTAAAGTCACTTTCTTATTGTAATAAGGCAGACTTATTATAAAGGCCACGTGAGCTCTTTTAAATTAATTCTCACGTCGCTGACTGGTGATATTAACCTTAAAGCACAGACCAATCATTCATCTCTCCTACCAAGACGTAGAGGCGATTTTAATTACATGTTTTAGTTACACCGTCTGCCACCAGGCCTTACGAAACTTCGAAAAACTTAAACAGCCTCGGGTTTTATGAAGAAAATTTCTGCCGTTAACATCAGAGAATCAACAAGTTTCATACTTTGTTCCAGTTATACCAATAAACAGAGAGGAGTTGAACAATAAGAATATAGTAACTATGAACAGAGGAAAGTTCTACAATAGGAATAAAGTTACTATGAACAGAGAGAAGTGGTACAATTGAATATAGTTACTATAAACAAAAGGAAGTTGTACAATAAGAATATAGTTACTATGAACAGAAAGGAGTTGTACAATAAGAATATAGTTACTATGAATAGAGGGAAGTTGTACGATAAGAATATAGTTACTATGAATAGAGGGAATTGTACGATAAGAATATAGTTACTATGAACAGAGGGAAGTTGTACGATAAGAATATAGTTACTATGAACAGAGAGAAGTTGTACAATAAGAATATAGTTACTATGAATAGAGGGAAGTTGTACAATAAGAATATAGTTACTATGAACAGAGGGAAGTTGTACAATAAGAATATAGTTACTATGAACAGAGGGAAGTTGTACAATAAGAATATAGTTACTATGAACAGAGAAAAGTTGTACAATAAGAATATAGTTACTATGAACAGAAAGGAGTTGTACAATCAGAATATAGTTACTATGAACAGAGAGAAGTTGTACATTAAGAATATAGTTACTATGAATAAACGGAAGTTGTACAATAACAATATAGTTACTATGAACAGAGGGAAGTTGTACAATAAGAATATAGTTACTATGAACAGAGAGAAGTTGTACAATAAGAATATAGTTACTATGAATAGAGGGAAGTTGTACAATAAGAATATAGTTACTATGAACAGAGGGAAGTTGTACGATAAGAATATAGTTACTATGAACAGAAGGAAGTTGTACAAAAAGAATATAGTTACTATGAATAGAGGGAAGTTGTACAATAAGAATATAGTTACTATGAACAGAGGGAAGTTGTACGATAAGAATATAGTTACTATGAACAGAGAGAAGTTGTACAATAAGAATATAGTTACTATGAATATAGAGAAGTTGTACAATAAGAATATAGTTACTATGAACAGAGAGAAGTTGTACAATAAGAATATAGTTACTATGAATAGAGGGAAGTTGTACAATAAGAATATAGTTACTATGAATAGAGGGAAGTTGTACAATAAGAATATAGTTACTATGAACAGAGGGAAGTTGTACGATAAGAATATAGTTACTATGAACAGAGGGAAGTTGTACAATAAGAATATAGTTACTATGAATAGAGGGAAGGTGTACAATAAGAATATAGTTACTATGAACAGAGGGAAGTTGTACGATAAGAATATAGTTACTATGAACAGAGGGAAGTTGTACGATAAGAATATAGTTACTATGAACAGAGGGAAGTTGTACGATAAGAATATAGTTACTATGAACAGAAAGGAGTTGTACAATAAGAATATAGTTACTATAAATAGAGGGAAGGTGTACAATAAGAATATAGTTACTATGAACAGAAAGGAGTTGTACAATAAGAATATAGTTACTATGAACAGAGAGAAGTTGTACGATAAGAATATAGTTACTATGAACAGAGGGAAGTTGTACGATAAGAATATAGTTACTATGAACAGAAAGGAGTTGTACAATAAGAATATAGTTACTATGAATAGAGGGAAGTTGTACGATAAGAATATAGTTACTATGAACAGAGGGAAGTTGTACAATAAGAATATAGTTACTATGAATAGAGAGAAGTTGTACAATAAGAATATAGTTACTATGAACAGAGAGAAGTTGTACAATAAGAATATAGTTACTATGAATAGAGGGAAGTTGTACAATAAGAATATAGTTACTATGAATAGAGGGAAGTTGTACAATAAGAATATAGTTACTATGAACAGAGGGAAGTTGTACGATAAGAATATAGTTACTATGAACAGAGGGAAGTTGTACAATAAGAATATAGTTACTATGAATAGAGGGAAGGTGTACAATAAGAATATAGTTACTATGAACAGAGGGAAGTTGTACGATAAGAATATAGTTACTATGAACAGAAAGGAGTTGTACAATAAGAATATAGTTACTATGAATAGAGGGAAGTTGTACGATAAGAATATAGTTACTATGAACAGAGAGAAGTTGTACAATAAGAATATAGTTACTATGAATAGAGAGAAGTTGTACAATAAGAATATAGTTACTATGAACAGAGAGAAGTTGTACAATAAGAATATAGTTACTATGAATAGAGGGAAGTTGTACAATAAGAATATAGTTACTATGAATAGAGGGAAGTTGTACAATAAGAATATAGTTACTATGAACAGACGGAAGTTGTACGATAAGAATATAGTTACTATGAACAGAGGGAAGTTGTACAATAAGAATATAGTTACTATGAATAGAGGGAAGGTGTACAATAAGAATATAGTTACTATGAACAGAGGGAAGTTGTACGATAAGAATATAGTTACTATGAACAGAGGGAAGTTGTACGATAAGAATATAGTTACTATGAACAGAGGGAAGTTGTACGATAAGAATATAGTTACTATGAACAGAAAGGAGTTGTACAATAAGAATATAGTTACTATGAATAGAGAGAAGGTGTACAATAAGAATATAGTTACTATGAACAGAAAGGAGTTGTACAATAAGAATATAGTTACTATGAACAGAGAAGTGTTGTACGATAAGAATATAGTTACAATGAACAGAGGGAAGTTGTACGATAAGAATATAGTTACTATGAACAGAAAGGAGTTGTACAATAAGAATATAGTTACTATGAACAGAGGGAAGTTGTACGATAAGAATATAGTTACTATGAACAGAGGCAAGTTGTACGATAAGAATATAGTTACTATGAACAGAGGGAAGTTGTACAATAAGAATATAGTTACTATGACCAGAGGGAAGTTGTACGATAAGAATATAGTTACTATGAATAGAGGGAAGTTGTACAATAAGAATATAGTTACTATGAACAGAGGGAAGTTGTACGATAAGAATATAGTTACTATGAACAGAAAGGAGTTGTACAATAAGAATATAGTTACTATGAACAGAGGGAAGTTGTACGATAAGAATATAGTTACTATGAACAGAGAGAAGTGGTACAATTGAATATAGTTACTATGAACAGAGGGAAGTTGTACGATAAGAATATAGTTACTATGAATAGAGGGAAGTTGTACAATAAGAATATAGTTACTATGAACAGAGGGAAGTTGTACGATAAGAATATAGTTACTATGAACAGAAAGGAGTTGTACAATAAGAATATAGTTACTATGAACAGAGGAAAGTTCTACAATAGGAATAAAGTTACTATGAACAGAGAGAAGTGGTACAATTGAATATAGTTACTATAAACAAAGGGAAGTTGTACAGTAAGAATATAGTTACTATGAACAGAGAGAAGTTGTACAATAAGAATATAGTTACTATGAATAGAGGGAAGTTGTACAATAAGAATATAGTTACTATGAACAGAGGGAAGTTGTACGATAAGAATATAGTTACTATGAACAGAAAGGAGTTGTACAATAAGAATATAGTTACTATGAACAGAGGGAAGTTGTACGATAAGAATATAGTTACTATGAACAGAAAGGAGTTGTACAATAAGAATATAGTTACTATGAACAGAGGGAAGTTGTACGATAAGAATATAGTTACTATGAACAGAGGGAAGTTGTACGATAAGAATATAGTTACTATGAACAGAGGGAAGTTGTACGATAAGAAAATAATTACTATGAACAGAAAGGAGTTGTACAATAAGAATATAGTTACTATGAATAGAGGGAAGGTGTACAATAAGAATATAGTTACTATGAACAGAGGGAAGTTGTACAATAAGAATATAGTTACTATGAACAGAGAGAAGTTGTACGATAAGAATATAGTTACTATGAACAGAGGGAAGTTGTACGATAAGAATATAGTTACTATGAACAGAAAGGAGTTGTACAATAAGAATATAGTTACTATGAATAGAGGGAAGTTGTACGATAAGAATATAGTTACTATGAACAGAAAGGAGTTGTACAATAAGAATATAGTTACTATGAACAGAAAGGAGTTGTACAATAAGAATATAGTTACTATGAATAGAGGGAAGGTGTACAATAAGAATATAGTTACTATGAACAGAGGGAAGTTGTACAATAAGAATATAGTTACTATGAACAGAGAGAAGTTGTACGATAAGAATATAGTTACTATGAACAGAGGGAAGTTGTACGATAAGAATATAGTTACTATGAACAGAAAGGAGTTGTACAATAAGAATATAGTTACTATGAATAGAGGGAAGTTGTACGATAAGAATATAGTTACTATGAACAGAAAGGAGTTGTACAATAAGTATATAGTTACTATGAACAGAGAGAAGTTGTACGATAAGAATATAGTTACTATGAACAGAGGGAAGTTGTACGATAAGAATATAGTTACTATGAACAGAAAGGAGTTGTACAATAAGAATATAGTTACTATGAATAGAGGGAAGTTGTACGATAAGAATATAGTTACTATGAACAGAGGGAAGTTGTACAATAAGAATATAGTTACTATGAATAGAGAGAAGTTGTACAATAAGAATATAGTTACTATGAACAGAGAGAAGTTGTACAATAAGAATATAGTTACTATGAATAGAGGGAAGTTGTACAATAAGAATATAGTTACTATGAATAGAGGGAAGTTGTACAATAAGAATATAGTTACTATGAACAGAGGGAAGTTGTACGATAAGAATATAGTTACTATGAACAGAGGGAAGTTGTACAATAAGAATATAGTTACTATGAAAAGAGGGAAGGTGTACAATAAGAATATAGTTACTATGAACAGAGGGAAGTTGTACAATAAGAATATAGTTACTATGAACAGAAAGAAGTTGTACAATAAGAATATAGTTACTATGAAGAGAGGGAAGTTGTACAATAAGAATATAGTTACTATGAACAGAGAGAAGTTGTACAATAAGAATATAGTTACTATGAAAAGAGGGAAGTTGTACAATAAGAATATAGTTACTATGAACAGAGAAAAGTTGTACAATAAGAATATAGTTACTATGAACAGAGGGAAGTTGTACAATAAGAATATAGTTACTATGAACAGAGGGAAGTTGTACAATAAGAATATAGTTACTATGAACAGAGGGAAGTTGTACAATAAGAATATAGTTACTATGAACAGAGGGAAGTTGTACAATAAGAATATAGTTACTATGAACAGAGGGCAGGTTACAATAAGAATATAGTTACTATGAACAGAGGGAAGTTGTACCATAAGAATATAGTTACTATGAACAGAGGGAAGTTGTACCATAAGAATATAGTTACTATGAACAGAGGGAAGTTGTACAATAAGAATATAGTTACTATAAACAGAAAGCAGGTGTACAATAAGAATATAGTTACTATGAACGAAAAGCAGGAGTATAAAAAGAATATAGTTACTATAAACAAAAGGAAGTTGTACAATAAGAATATAGTTACCATGAACAGAGAATTGTTGTACAATAAGAATATAGTTACTATGAACAGAGGGAAGTTGTACAATAAGAATATAGTTACTATAAACAAAAGGAAGTTGTACAATAAGAATATAGTTACTATGAACAGAGGGAAGTTGTTCCATAAGAATATAGTTAGTATGAACAGAGAAAAGTTGTACAATAAGAATATAGTTACTATGAACAGAGGGAAGTTGTACAATAAGAATATAGTTACTATGAACAGAGGGAAGTTGTACAATAAGAATATAGTTACTATGAACAGAGGGAAGTTGTACAATAAGAATATAGTTACTATGAACAGAGGGAAGTTGTACGATAAGAATATAGTTACTATGAACAGAAAGGAGTTGTACAATAAGAATATAGTTACTATGAACACAGGGAAGTTGTACGATAAGAATATAGTTACTATGAACAGAGAGAAGTGGTACAATTGAATATAGTTACTATGAACAGAGGGAAGTTGTACGATAAGAATATAGTTACTATGAAGAGAGGGAAGTTGTATAATATGAATATAGCTACTATGAACCGAGGTAAGTTGCACAATAAGAATATAGTTACTACGAACATAGGGAAGTTGTACCATAAGAATTTAATTACTATGAACAGAGGAAAGTTCTACAATAGGAATAAAGTTACTATGAACAGAGAGAAGTGGTACAATTGAATATAGTTACTATAAACAAAGGGAAGTTGTACAGTAAGAATATAGTTACTATGAACAGAGAGAAGTTGTACAATAAGAATATAGTTACTATGAATAGAGGGAAGTTGTACAATAAGAATATAGTTACTATGAACAGAGGGAAGTTGTACGATAAGAATATAGTTACTATGAACAGAAAGGAGTTGTACAATAAGAATATAGTTACTATGAACAGAGGGAAGTTGTACGATAAGAATATAGTTACTATGAACAGAGGGAAGTTGTACGATAAGAATATAGTTACTATGAACAGAAAGGAATTGTACAATAAGAATATAGTTACTATGAATAGAGGGAAGTTGTACGATAAGAATATAGTTACTATGAACAGAAAGGAGTTGTACAATAAGAATATAGTTACTATGAACAGAAAGGAGTTGTACAATAAGAATATAGTTACTATGAATAGAGGGAAGGTGTACAATAAGAATATAGTTACTATGAACAGAGGGAAGTTGTACAATAAGAATATAGTTACTATGAACAGAGAGAAGTTGTACGATAAGAATATAGTTACTATGAACAGAGGGAAGTTGTACGATAAGAATATAGTTACTATGAACAGAAAGGAGTTGTACAATAAGAATATAGTTACTATGAATAGAGGGAAGTTGTACGATAAGAATATAGTTACTATGAACAGAAAGGAGTTGTACAATAAGCATATAGTTACTATGAACAGAGAGAAGTTGTACGATAAGAATATAGTTACTATGAACAGAGGGAAGTTGTACGATAAGAATATAGTTACTATGAACAGAAAGGAGTTGTACAATAAGAATATAGTTACTATGAATAGAGGGAAGTTGTACGATAAGAATACAGTTACTATGAACAGAAAGGAGTTGTACAATAAGAATATAGTTACTATGAACAGAGGGAAGTTGTACGATAAGAATATAGTTACTATGAACAGAGGCAAGTTGTACGATAAGAATATAGTTACTATGAACAGAGGGAAGTTGTACAATAAGAATATAGTTACTATGAACAGAGGGAAGTTGTACGATAAGAATATAGTTACTATGAATAGAGGGAAGTTGTACAATAAGAATATAGTTACTATGAACAGAGGGAAGTTGTACGATAAGAATATAGTTACTATGAACAGAAAGGAGTTGTACAATAAGAATATAGTTACTATGAACAGAGGGAAGTTGTACGATAAGAATATAGTTACTATGAACAGAGAGAAGTGGTACAATTGAATATAGTTACTATGAACAGAGGGAAGTTGTACGATAAGAATATAGTTACTATGAATAGAGGGAAGTTGTACAATAAGAATATAGTTACTATCAACAGAGGGAAGTTGTACGATAAGAATATAGTTACTATGAATAGAAAGGAGTTGTACAATAAGAATATAGTTACTATGAACAGAGGAAAGTTCTACAATAGGAATAAAGTTACTATGAACAGAGAGAAGTGGTACAATTGAATATAGTTTACTATAAACAAAGGGAAGTTGTACAATAAGAATATAGTTACTATGAACAGAGAGAAGTTGTACAATAAGAATATAGTTACTATGAATAGAGGGAAGTTGTACAATAAGAATATAGTTACTATGAACAGAGGGAAGTTGTACGATAAGAATATAGTTACTATGAACAGAAAGGAGTTGTACAATAAGAATATAGTTACTATGAACAGAGGGAAGTTGTACGATAAGAATATAGTTACTATGAACAGAAAGGAGTTGTACAATAAGAATATAGTTACTATGAACAGAGGGAAGTTGTACGATAAGAATATAGTTACTATGAACAGAGGGAAGTTGTACGATAAGAATATAGTTACTATGAACAGAAGGAAGTTGTACGATAAGAATATAGTTAATATGAACAGAAAGGAGTTGTACAATAAGAATATAGTTACTATGAATAGAGGGAAGGTGTACGATAAGAATATAGT
This sequence comes from Carcinoscorpius rotundicauda, assembly GCA_011833715.1. Classification (NCBI taxonomy): domain Eukaryota; kingdom Metazoa; phylum Arthropoda; class Merostomata; order Xiphosura; family Limulidae; genus Carcinoscorpius; species Carcinoscorpius rotundicauda. The sequence goes on along the minus strand of CM022394.1, from coordinate 123,765,909 downwards.
TACTATGAACAGAGGGAAGTTGTACAATAAGAATATAATTACTATGAACAGAGAGAAGTTGTACGATAAGAATATAGTTACTATGAACAGAGGGAAGTTGTACGATAAGAATATAGTTACTATGAACAGAAAGGAGTTGTACAATAAGAATATAGTTACTATGAATAGAGGGAAGTTGTACGATAAAAATATAGTTACTATGAACAGAAAGGAGTTGTACAATAAGAATATAGTTACTATGAACAGAAAGGAGTTGTACAATAAGAATATAGTTACTATGAACAGAGGGAAGTTGTACGATAAGAATATAGTTACTATGAACAGAGGGAAGTTGTACAATAAGAATATAGTTACTATGAATAGAGGGAAGGTGTACAATAAGAATATAGTTACTATGAACAGAGGGAAGTTGTACGATAAGAATATAGTTACTATGAACAGAAAGGAGTTGTACAATAAGAATATAGTTACTATGAATAGAGGGAAGTTGTACGATAAGAATATAGTTACTATGAACAGAGAGAAGTTGTACAATAAGAATATAGTTACTATGAACAGAGGGAAGTTGTACAATAAGAATATAGTTACTATGAACAGAGAGAAGTTGTACAATAAGAATATAGTTACTATGAACAGAGGGAAGTTGTACAATAAGAATATAGTTACTATGAACAGAGGGAAGTTGTACAATAAGAATATAGTTACTATAAACAGAAGGAAGTTGTACAATAAGAATATAGTTACTATGAACAGAGGGAAGTTGTACAATAAGAATATAGTTACTATGAAAAGAGGGCAGGTTACAATAAGAATATAGTTACTATGAACAGAGGGAAGTTGTACAATAAGAATATAGTTACTATGAACAGAGGGAAGTTGTACAATAAGAATATAGTTACTATGAACAGAGGGAAGTTGTACAATAAGAATATAGTTACTATGAACAGAAAGAAGTTGTACAATAAGAATATAGTTACTATGAATAGAGAGAAGGTGTACAATAAGAATATAGTTACTATGAACAGAAAGGAGTTGTACAATAAGAATATAGTTACTATGAACAGAGAAGTGTTGTACGATAAGAATATAGTTACAATGAACAGAGGGAAGTTGTACGATAAGAATATAGTTACTATGAACAGAAAGGAGTTGTACAATAAGAATATAGTTACTATGAACAGAGGGAAGTTGTACGATAAGAATATAGTTACTATGAACAGAGGTAAGTTGTACAATAAGAATATAGTTACTATGAACAGAGGGAAGTTGTACAATAAGAATATAGTTACTATGAACAGAGGGAAGTTGTACGATAAGAATATAGTTACTATGAATAGAGGGAAGTTGTACAATAAGAATATAGTTACTATGAACAGAGGGAAGTTGTACGATAAGAATATAGTTACTATGAACAGAAAGGAGTTGTACAATAAGAATATAGTTACTATGAACACAGGGAAGTTGTACGATAAGAATATAGTTACTATGAACAGAGAGAAGTGGTACAATTGAATATAGTTACTATGAACAGAGGGAAGTTGTACGATAAGAATATAGTTACTATGAAGAGAGGGAAGTTGTACAATAAGAATATAGTTACTATGAACAGAGGGAAGTTGTACGATAAGAATATAGTTACTATGAACAGAAAGGAGTTGTACAATAAGAATATAGTTACTATGAACAGAGGAAAGTTCTACAATAGGAATAAAGTTACTATGAACAGAGAGAAGTGGTACAATTGAATATAGTTACTATAAACAAAGGGAAGTTGTACAGTAAGAATATAGTTACTATGAACAGAGAGAAGTTGTACAATAAGAATATAGTTACTATGAATAGAGGGAAGTTGTACAATAAGAATATAGTTACTATGAACAGAGGGAAGTTGTACGATAAGAATATAGTTACTATGAACAGAAAGGAGTTGTACAATAAGAATATAGTTACTATGAACAGAGGGAAGTTGTACGATAAGAATATAGTTACTATGAACAGAGGGAAGTTGTACGATAAGAATATAGTTACTATGAACAGAAAGGAATTGTACAATAAGAATATAGTTACTATGAATAGAGGGAAGTTGTACGATAAGAATATAGTTACTATGAACAGAAAGGAGTTGTACAATAAGAATATAGTTACTATGAACAGAAAGGAGTTGTACAATAAGAATATAGTTACTATGAATAGAGGGAAGGTGTACAATAAGAATATAGTTACTATGAACAGAGGGAAGTTGTACAATAAGAATATAGTTACTATGAACAGAGAGAAGTTGTACGATAAGAATATAGTTACTATGAACAGAGGGAAGTTGTACGATAAGAATATAGTTACTATGAACAGAAAGGAGTTGTACAATAAGAATATAGTTACTATGAATAGAGGGAAGTTGTACGATAAGAATATAGTTACTATGAACAGAAAGGAGTTGTACAATAAGCATATAGTTACTATGAACAGAGAGAAGTTGTACGATAAGAATATAGTTACTATGAACAGAGGGAAGTTGTACGATAAGAATATAGTTACTATGAACAGAAAGGAGTTGTACAATAAGAATATAGTTACTATGAATAGAGGGAAGTTGTACGATAAGAATATAGTTACTATGAACAGAAAGGAGTTGTACAATAAGAATATAGTTACTATGAACAGAGGGAAGTTGTACGATAAGAATATAGTTACTATGAACAGAGGCAAGTTGTACGATAAGAATATAGTTACTATGAACAGAGGGAAGTTGTACAATAAGAATATAGTTACTATGAACAGAGGGAAGTTGTACGATAAGAATATAGTTACTATGAATAGAGGGAAGTTGTACAATAAGAATATAGTTACTATGAACAGAGGGAAGTTGTACGATAAGAATATAGTTACTATGAACAGAAAGGAGTTGTACAATAAGAATATAGTTACTATGAACAGAGGGAAGTTGTACGATAAGAATATAGTTACTATGAACAGAGAGAAGTGGTACAATTGAATATAGTTACTATGAACAGAGGGAAGTTGTACGATAAGAATATAGTTACTATGAATAGAGGGAAGTTGTACAATAAGAATATAGTTACTATCAACAGAGGGAAGTTGTACGATAAGAATATAGTTACTATGAATAGAAAGGAGTTGTACAATAAGAATATAGTTACTATGAACAGAGGAAAGTTCTACAATAGGAATAAAGTTACTATGAACAGAGAGAAGTGGTACAATTGAATATAGTTACTATAAACAAAGGGAAGTTGTACAATAAGAATATAGTTACTATGAACAGAGAGAAGTTGTACAATAAGAATATAGTTACTATGAATAGAGGGAAGTTGTACAATAAGAATATAGTTACTATGAACAGAGGGAAGTTGTACGATAAGAATATAGTTACTATGAACAGAAAGGAGTTGTACAATAAGAATATAGTTACTATGAACAGAGGGAAGTTGTACGATAAGAATATAGTTACTATGAACAGAAAGGAGTTGTACAATAAGAATATAGTTACTATGAACAGAGGGAAGTTGTACGATAAGAATATAGTTACTATGAACAGAGGGAAGTTGTACGATAAGAATATAGTTACTATGAACAGAAGGAAGTTGTACGATAAGAATATAGTTAATATGAACAGAAAGGAGTTGTACAATAAGAATATAGTTACTATGAATAGAGGGAAGGTGTACGATAAGAATATAGTTACTATGAACAGAGGGAAGTTGTACAATAAGAATATAATTACTATGAACAGAGAGAAGTTGTACGATAAGAATATAGTTACTATGAACAGAGGGAAGTTGTACGATAAGAATATAGTTACTATGAACAGAAAGGAGTTGTACAATAAGAATATAGTTACTATGAATAGAGGGAAGTTGTACGATAAAAATATAGTTACTATGAACAGAAAGGAGTTGTACAATAAGAATATAGTTACTATGAACAGAAAGGAGTTGTACAATAAGAATATAGTTACTATGAATAGAGGGAAGGTGTACAATAAGAATATAGTTACTATGAACAGAGGGAAGTTGTACAATAAGAATATAGTTACTATGAACAGAGAGAAGTTGTACGATAAGAATATAGTTACTATGAACAGAGGGAAGTTGTACGATAAGAATATATTACTATGACAGAAAGGAGTTGTACAATAAGAAATAGTTCTATGAATAGAGGAAGTTGTACGATAAGATATAGTTACTATGAACAGAAAGAGTTGTACAATAAATATAGTTACTATGAAAGAGAGAAGTTGTACGATAAGAATATAGTTACTGAACGAAGGGAAGTTGTACGATAAGAATATTTTACTATGAACAGAAGATTGTACAATAGAATATAGTTACTATGAATAAGGGAAGTTGTACGATAAGAATATAGTTACTATGAACAGAAGGAGTTGTACAATAAAATATAGTTTACTATGAACAGAGGGAAGTTGTACGATAAGAATATAGTTACTAATAACGAGGCAAGTTGTACGATAAGAATATAGTTACTATGAACAGAGGAGTTGTACATAAGAATATAGTTACTATGAACAGAGGGAAGTTGTACGATAAGAATATAGTTACTATGAAGAGGGAAGTTGTACAATAAGAATAGTTACTATGAACAGAGGGAAGTTGTACGATAAGAATATAGTTACTATGAACAGAAAGGAGTTGTACAATAAGAATATAGTTACTATGAACAGAGGGAAGTTGTACGATAAGAATATAGTTACTATGAACAGAGAGAAGTGGTACAATTGAATATAGTTACTATGAACAGAGGGAAGTTGTACGATAAGAATATAGTTACTATGAATAGAGGGAAGTTGTACAATAAGAATATAGTTACTATGAACAGAGGGAAGTTGTACGATAAGAATATAGTTACTATGAACAGAAAGGAGTTGTACAATAAGAATATAGTTACTATGAACAGAGGAAAGTTCTACAATAGGAATAAAGTTACTATGAACAGAGAGAAGTGGTACAATTGAATATAGTTACTATAAACAAAGGGAAGTTGTACAATAAGAATATAGTTACTATGAACAGAGAGAAGTTGTACAATAAGAATATAGTTACTATGAATAGAGGGAAGTTGTACAATAAGAATATAGTTACTATGAACAGAGGGAAGTTGTACGATAAGAATATAGTTACTATGAACAGAAAGGAGTTGTACAATAAGAATATAGTTACTATGAACAGAGGGAAGTTGTACGATAAGAATATAGTTACTATGAACAGAAAGGAGTTGTACAATAAGAATATAGTTACTATGAACAGAGGGAAGTTGTACGATAAGAATATAGTTACTATGAACAGAGGGAAGTTGTACGATAAGAATATAGTTAATATGAACAGAGGGAAGTTGTACGATAAGAATATAGTTACTATGAACAGAAAAGAGTTGTACAATAAGAATATAGTTACTATGAATAGAGGGAAGGTGTACAATAAGAATATAAATACTATGAACAGAGGGAAGTTGTACAATAAGAATATAGTTACTATGAACAGAGAGAAGTTGTACGATAAGAATATAGTTACTATGAACAGAGGGAAGTTGTACGATAAGAATATAGTTACTATGAACAGAAAGGAGTTGTACAATAAGAATATAGTTACTATGAATAGAGGGAAGTTGTACGATAAGAATATAGTTACTATGAACAGAAAGGAGTTGTACAATAAGAATATAGTTACTATGAACAGAAAGGAGTTGTACAATAAGAATATAGTTACTATGAATAGAGGGAAGGTGTACAATAAGAATATAGTTACTATGAGTAGAGGGAAGTTGTACAATAAGAATATAGTTACTATGAACAGAGGGAAGTTGTACGATAAGAATATAGTTACTATGAACAGAAAGGAGTGGTACAATAAGAATATAGTTACTATGAACAGAGGGAAGTTGTACGATAAGAATATAGTTACTATGAACAGAAAGGAGTTGTACAATAAGAATATAGTTACTATGAACAGAGGGAAGTTGTACGATAAGAATATAGTTACTATGAACAGAGGGAAGTTGTACGAAAAGAATATAGTTACTATGAACAGAGGGAAGTTGTACGATAAGAATATAGTTACTATGAACAGAAAGGAGTTGTACAATAAGAATATAGTTACTATGAATAGAGGGAAGGTGTACAATAAGAATATAGTTACTATGAACAGAGGGAAGTTGTACAATAAGAATATAGTTACTATGAACAGAGAGAAGTTGTACGATAAGAATATAGTTACTATGAACAGAGGGAAGTTGTACGATAAGAATATAGTTACTATGAACAGAAAGGAGTTGTACAATAAGAATATAGTTACTATGAATAGAGGGAAGTTGTACGATAAGAATATAGTTACTATGAACAGAAAGGAGTTGTACAATAAGAATATAGTTACTATGAACAGAAAGGAGGTGTACAATAAGAATATAGTTACTATGAATAGAGGGAAGGTGTACAATAAGAATATAGTTACTATGAACAGAGGCAAGTTGTACGATAAGAATATAGTTACTATGAATAGAGGGAAGGTGTACAATAAGAATATAGTTACTATGAGTAGAGGGAAGTTGTACAATAAGAATATAGTTACTATGAACAGAGGGAAGTTGTACGATAAGAATATAGTTACTATGAACAGAAAGGAGTTGTACAATAAGAATATAGTTACTATGAACAGAGGGAAGTTGTACGATAAGAATATAGTTACTATGAACAGAAAGGAGTTGTACAATAAGAATATAGTTACTATGAACAGAGAGAAGTTGTACGATAAGAATATAGTTACTATGAACAGAGGGAAGTTGTACGATAAGAATATAGTTACTATGAACAGAGAGAAGTTGTACAATAAGAATATAGTTACTATGAACAGAGAGAAGTTGTACGATAAGAATATAGTTACTATGAACAGAGGGAAGTTGTACGATAAGAATATAGTTACTATGAACAGAGAGAAGTTGTACGATAAGAATATAATTACTATGAACAGAGAAAAGTTGTACGATAAGAATATAGTTACTATGAACAGAGAGAAGTTGTACAATAAGAATATAGTTACTATGAACAGAGGGAAGTTGTACGATAAGAATATAGTTACTATGAACAGAGGGAAGTTGTACGATAAGAATATAGTTACTATGAACAGAGGGAAGTTGTACGATAAGAATATAGTTACTATGAACAGAAAGGAGTTGTACAATAAGAATATAGTTACTATGAACAGAGAGAAGTTGTACGATAAGAATATAGTTACTATGAACAGAGGGAAGTTGTACGATAAGAATATAGTTACTATGAACAGAGAGAAGTTGTACGATAAGAATATAGTTACTATGAACAGAGAGAAGTTGTACGATAAGAATATAGTTACTATGAACAGAGGGAAGTTGTACGATAAGAATATAGTTACTATGAATAGAGGGAAGGTGTACAATAAGAATATAGTTACTATGAACAGAGGGAAGTTGTACAATAAGAATATAGTTACTATGAACAGAGAGAAGTTGTACGATAAGAATATAGTTACTATGAACAGAGGGAAGTTGTACGATAAGAATATAGTTACTATGAACAGAAAGGAGTTGTACAATAAGAATATAGTTACTATGAATAGAGGGAAGTTGTACGATAAGAATATAGTTACTATGAACAGAAAGGAGTTGTACAATAAGAATATAGTTACTATGAACAGAGAGAAGTTGTACGATAAGAATATAGTTACTATGAACAGAGGGAAGTTGTACGATAAGAATATAGTTACTATGAACAGAGAGAAGTTGTACAATAAGAATATAGTTACTATGAACAGAGAGAAGTTGTTCGATAAGAATATAGTTACTATGAACAGAGGGAAGTTGTACGATAAGAATATAGTTACTATGAACAGAGAGAAGTTGTACGATAAGAATATAGTTACTATGAACAGAGGGAAGTTGTACGATAAGAATATAGTTACTATGAACAGAGAGAAGTTGTACAATAAGAATATAGTTACTATGAACAGAGGGAAGTTGTACGATAAGAATATAGTTATTATGAACAGAGGGAAGTTGTACGATAAGAATATAGTTACTATGAACAGAGGGAAGTTGTACGATAAGAATATAGTTACTATGAACAGAAAGGAATTGTACAATAAGAATATAGTTACTATGAATAGAGGGAAGGTGTACAATAAGAATATAGTTACTATGAATAGAGGGAAGTTGTACAATAAGAATATAGTTACTATGAACAGTAAAAACTAGCTTGTTTTATCTCCCGAGTTGAAAATGACTGCAAATCCAGCTTTATTTATCTTGTGAGTTGGAAATGATAAAATCAAATCTCGCTTCCCCTATCTGAGAAGATGGAAATGATTATATTAAATCAAGCTTGCTTGACTGTAAAATCTAGATTGCTTCATATCGTGAAATGGAAATGACTCTGTAAAATCTCGCTTCTTATATCTTTTGAGTTGGAAATGACTCTGTCAAATCTCGCTTCTTATATCTTTTGAGTTGGAAATGACTCTGTCAAATCTCGCTTCTTATATCTTTTGAGTTGGAAATGACTCTGTCAAATCCAGCCTGTTTTATCTCGTGAGTTGAAAATGATACTGCCAAATTTAGCTTGCTTTATCTTGAGAGTTGGTAATGTCTCTGTTTAATCTAACTTGCATTATCTCGTGAGTTAGAAATAACTCGGTAAATTCTAGTTTGTTTTATCTCGTGAGTTTGAAATGATTATATGAAATCTAGCTTGCTTTATCAAAGGGGTTGGAAATAATTATATCAAATCTAGCTTGCTTGATCTCGTGAGTTGGAAATGACTCTCTCAAATTAGATTGCTTTATCTCGTCAGTTGGAAATGACTCTGATAAACCTAGCATGCGTTATCTCTTGAGTTGGAAATGATTCTGTCATATCTAGCTTGCTTTATGTTGTAAGTTGGAAATGTCTCTGTGAAATCTTGTTTGCTTTGTTTAATGAGTTAGAAATGACTGTAAAATCTAACCTTGCTTTATCTCATGAGCTGGAAATGACTCTGTAAAACCTAGCTTGCTTTATCTCGTGAGTTAGAAATGATTCTGTCAAATCAAGCTTGTTTTATCTTAAGAGATGAAAATATCTCTGACAAATCTAGCTTGCTTTATCTCGTGATATAAAATAACTCTGTAAAATCTAGATTTTTTATCTCGTGAGTTGGAAATGGCTCTGTCAAATCTAACTTGCTTTATCGCGTGAGTTGGAAATGACGTTGCAAAAACTAGCTTGTTTTATTTCCTGAGTTGAAAATGACTGTCAAATCTAGCTTGCTTTATCTCGTGAGTTGGAAATGACTTTGTAAAACCTAGATTGCTTTATCTCGTGAGTTGGAAATCACTCTGTCGAATCTAGCTTGCTTTATCTCGTGAGTTGGAAATGACTCTGTAAAATCTAGATTGCTTCATATCGTGAGTTAGAAATGATTCTGTCAAATCAAGCTTGTTTTATCTTAAGAGATGAAAATATCTCTGACAAATCTAGCTTGCTTTATCTCGTGATATAAAATAACTCTGTAAAATCTAGATTTTTTATCTCGTGAGTTGGAAATGGCTCTGTCAAATCTAACTTGCTTTATCGCGTGAGTTGGAAATGACGTTGCAAAAACTAGCTTGTTTTATTTCCTGAGTTGAAAATGACTGTCAAATCTAGCTTGCTTTATCTCGTGAGTTGGAAATGACTTTGTAAAACCTAGATTGCTTTATCTCGTGAGTTGGAAATCACTCTGTCGAATCTAGCTTGCTTTATCTCGTGAGTTGGAAATGACTCTGTAAAATCTAGATTGCTTCATATCGTGAAATGGAAATGACTCTGTTAAATCTTGCTTGCTTCATGTCATGAGTTGGAAATGTATCTGTCGAATCTAGCTTGCTTTATCTCGTGAGTTGGAAATGTCACTTTTAAATCTAGCTTGCTTTTTGTGAAATGGAAATGATTATATGAAATGTAGCTTGCTTTATATCGTGAGTTCGAAATTACTCTGTTAAATCTAGCTTGTTTAATCTTGTGAGTTGAAAATGACTCTGTCAAATCTAGCTTGTTTTATCTTGTGAGTTGGATGTTTCTCTGACAAATCTAGCTTCCTTTTTCTCGTGAGTTGGAAATGTTTTAGTCAAATCAAGCTTGCATTATTTCGTGAGTTGGAAATGACTCTGTGAAATCTAGTTTTCTAAATCTCGTGATTTGGAAATGACTCTTTAAAATGCAGCTTCCTCTATCTCGTGAGTTGGAAATGATAACATCAAATCTAGCTTACTTTATCTTATGAATTGGAAATGAATCTGTAAAATCTAGCTTGCTCTATTTCGTGAGTTGGAAAATACTCTGTTCAATCTAGCTTGCTTTATCTCATGAGTTGGAAATGAGTCTGTCAAAACTATACTCTGCTTTATCTCGTGAGTTGGAAATGACTCTGCAAATCTAGCTTAATTTATCTCAAGAGGTAGAAATGACTCTGTCAAATCCAGCTTGCTTTATCTCGTGAGTCGGAAATGATTATATCAAATTTAGCTTGCTTTATCTCGTGAGTTGGAAACGACTCTGTGAAATCTTGTTTGCTTTATCTCGTGAGTTAAAAGTGAATCTTTCAAATCTAGCTTTCTTTACGTGGTGAGTTGGAAATGACTCTCTCAGATCTAGCTTGCTTTATGTCGTGAGTTGGAAATGACTCTGTCGAATCTAGTTTGCTTTATATCGTGAGTTGCAAATCATTGCAAATCCAGCTCACTTTATGTCGTGAGTTAAAAATGACTGTGTAAAACCTAGTTTGCTTTATATCGTGAGTTGGAAATTACTCTTTCAAATCCAGCTTGCTTTATCTCGTGAATTAGAAATGATTATATCAAATCTACCTCTCTGGATTGCTTTATCTCGAGAGTTAGAAATGTCACTTTTAAATCTAGCCTCCTTTTTTGTGAGATGGAAATGATTATATGAAATCTAGATTGCTTTATCTTGAGAGTTAGAAATGTCTCTGTAAAATCTAGTTTTCTGAATCTCCTGATTTGGAAATGACTCTTTCAAATGTAGCTTCCTTTGTCTCGTGAGGTGAAAGTGTCTCTGAAAAATTAAGTTTGCTTTATCTCGTGAATTGGAAATGACTCTGTCGAATCTAGCTTGCTTTATCTCTTGAGTTGGAAATGATTATATCAAATATAGCTGGCTTTATTACGTCAAAAAAAATCAATATGTTAAATCTAGCTTGCTTTATCCCGTGAGTTGGAAATGACTCTCTGATAAACCTAGCATGCGTTATCTCGTGAGTTGGAAATGAATCTGTCAGATCTAGCTTGCTTTGTGTTGTAAGTGGGAAATGTCTCTGTCAAATCTTGTTTGCAAAATTTAATGAGTTAGAAATAACTCTGTAAAATCTAGCCTGCTTTATCTCGTGAGTTGGAAGTGACTTTGTAAAAACTAGCTTGTTTTACCTTCTGAGTTGAGAATGACTCTGTCAAATCTAACTTTATTTATGACTTGAGTTGGAAATGACTCTGTCAAATGTATACTCTGTTTATCTCGTGAGTTATAAATTACTCTGTAAAATCTTGCTTGATATATCTCGTAAATTGAAAATCATTCTCCCAAATCTAGCTTGCTTAATGTCGTGAGTTGAAAATGATTCTACCAAATCTAGCTTGCTTTATATTGAGAGTTAGAAATGACTCGGTAAATTCTAGCTTGTTTTATCTCGATAATTGGAAATGACTCTGTAAAATCTAGATTGGTTTATCTCGTGAGTTGGAAATGATGATATCAAATGTAGCTTGTTTATTTCGTGAGTTGGAAATGACTCTATCAAATCTAGCTTGCTTTATCTCGTGAGTTGGAAATGACTGTTAAATCTAGCTTGTTCCATGTCGTGAGTTGGAAATGACTCTGTAAAATATAGCTTGCTTTATCTCGTGAGTTGTAAATGTTTTTGTCTAATCTAGCTTACTTTATATCGTGAAATGGAAATGACTGTGTAAAATCTAACTCGCTTTGTCTTGTAAGTTGGAAATCACTTTATAAAACCAGCTTGCTTTGTCTCGTGAGTTGGAAATGACTCTGTCAAATTACCTTGCTTTATCTCGTAAGTTAAAATAACTCGGTAAATTCTAGCTTGTTTTATTTCGTGAGTTGGAAATCACTCTTTAAATCCAGTTTGCTTTGCCTCTTGAGTTAGAAATGATTATATCAAATTTAGCTTGCTTTATCTCGTGAAGTTGGAAATGACTCTCTGATAAACCTAGCATGCGTTATCTCGTGAGTTGGAAATGAATCTGTCAAATCTAGCTTGCTTTGTGTTTTAAGTTTGAAATGTCTCTGTCAAACCTTGTTTGCAAAATTTAATGAGTTAGAAATAACTCTGTAAAATCTAGCCTGGTTTATCTCGTCAGTGGGAAATGACCATGTCATATCCAGCTTGCTTTATGTCATGAGTTGAAAAAAGACTCCGTAAAACCTAGTTGGCTTTATTTCGTGAGTTGGAAATGTTTCTGTCAATTCTAGCTTGTAAGTTAAAATGACTCTGTAAAATCTAGATTTTTTTATCTCGTGAATTAGAAATGATATTTAAAATCCATCTTGCTTAATCTCGTAAGAAAGAAATGACTCTTTAAAATCCATTTTGCTTTAATTCGTGAGTTGAGAATGATTTTGTTAAATTGCTTGCTTTATATATTGAGTTGGAGATGTCTCTCTCAAATCTAGCTTGCTTTATCTCGTCAGGTGGAAATGACTTTGTAAAAACTAGCTTCTTTTACCTTCTGAGTTGAGAATGACTCTGTCAAATCTAACTTGATTTATGACTTGAGTTGGAAATGACTCTGTAAAACCTAGCTTGCTCTATTTCGTGAGTTGGAAAAAACTCTGTTCAATCTTGCCTGCTTTATCTAGTGAGTTGGAAATGACTCTGTGAAATCTTGCTTGATTTATCTCTTGAGTTAAAAGTGAATCTTTCAAATCTAGTTTTCTTTTCCTGATGAGTTGGAAATGTCTCTTTAAAATCTAGCTTGCTTTGCCTCGTGAGTTGGAAATGACTCTGCAAATCTAGATTGTTTTGTCTCGAGAGGTGGAAATGACTCTGTAAAATCCAGGTTGCTTTATATCGTGAGTTGGAAATGACTCTGTAAAATCTAGATTGCTTCATATCGTGAAATGGAAATGACTCTGTTAAATCTTGCCTGCTTTATCTGGTGAGTTGGAAATGACTCTGTGAAATCTTGCTTGATTTATCTCTTGAGTTAAAAGTTAATCTTTCAAATCTAGTTTTCTTTTCCTGATGAGTTGGAAATGTCTCTTTAAAATCTAGCTTGCTTTACCTCGTGAGTTGGAAATGACTCTGCAAATCTAGATTGTTTTATCTCGAGAGGTGGAAATGACTCTGTAAAATCCAGGTTGCTTTATCTTTGGAGTCGGAAATGTTTATATCAAATTTAGCTTGCTTTATCTCGTGAGTTGGAAATATCTCTGTAAAATCTTGCTTGTTTTATCTCGTGAGTTGGAAGTTTCTCTGTCAAATCTAGCTTCCTTTTTCTCGTGAGTTGGAAATTTCGTAGACAAATGTAGCTTGCATTATTTCGTGAGTTAAAAGTGAATCTTTCAAATCTTGCTTTCTTCACTTCGTGAGTTGGAAATGTCTCTTTAAAATCTAGCTTGCTTTGTCTCGTGAGTTGGAAATGACTGTCAAATCTTGCCTGCTTTAGGTCATCAGTTGGAAATGACTCTGTGAAATCTAGCTTGCTTTATCTCGTGAGTTAAAAGTGAATCTTTCAAATCTTGCTTTCTTCACTTCGTGAGTTGGAAATGTCTCTTTAAAATCTAGCTTGCTTTGTCTCGTGAGTTGGAAATGACTGTCAAATCCAGCTTGTTTTATCTCTTGAGTTGGAAATGACTTTGTTAAATCTAGCTTGCTTTATATCGTGAAATTAAAATGACTCTGTGAAATCTAGCTTGTTTTATCTCGTGAGTTGGAAATGACTCTGTGAAATCTAGCTTGCTTCATCTCGTGAGTGAAAAGTGAATCTTTCAAATCTTGCTTTCTTCACTTCGTGAGTCGGAAATGATTTTATCAAATTTAGCTTGCTTTATCTCGTGAGTTGGAAATGTCTCTGTGAAATCTTGCCTGCTTTATCTCGTGAGTTTTTAATGACTCTTTGAAATCTTGCTTGCTTTATCTGGTTAGTTAAAAATGAATCTTCCAAATCTAGCTTTCTTTACCTGGTGAGTTGGTAATGTCTCTTTAAAATCTAGCTTGCTTTGTCTCGTGAGTTGGAAATGACTCTGCAAATCTAGCTTGTTTTCTCTCTAGAAGTGGAAATAAGTCTGTCAAGTCCAGGTTGCTTTATCTCGTGAGTCGGAAATGATTATATCAAATTTAGCTTGCTTTATCTCGTGAGTTAAAAATGACTTTGTCAAATCTTGCCTCCTTTATCTCCTGAGTTGGAAATGACTTTGTAAGATATAGCTGGCTTTGTCTCGTGAGTTGGAAATATCTCTAAAATCTTGCTTGCTTTATCTCGTGTGTTAGAAATGACTCTGCAAATCTAGCTTGTTTCATCTCGAGAGGTGGAAATGAATCTGTCAAATCCAGGTTGCTTTATCTCGTGAGTCGGAAATTATTATATCAAATTTAGTTTGTTTTATCTCGTGAGTTGGAAATGACTCTATAAAATCTTGCTTGCTTGATCTCGTGAGTTGAAAGTGAATCTTTTAAATTTAGCTTTGTTTACCTGGTGAGTTGGAAATGACTCTTTCAAATCTAGCTTGCTTTATGTCGTTAGTTGAAAATGACTTTTTCAAATCTAGCTTGTTTTATCTCGTGAGTTGGAAGTTTCTCTGTCAAATCTAGCTTGCTTTATCTCGTGAGGTGGAAATGACTCTGTCAAATCAAGCTGGTTTTATCTCTTGAGTCGGAAATGATTATATCAAATCTAGCTTGCTCAATCTTGTGAGTTGGAAATGACTCTGTAAAATCTAGATTTTTTTATCTCGTGAGTTAGAAATGATATTTAAAATCCATCTTGCTTAATCTCCTAAGTAAAAAATTACTCTTTAAAATCCATTTTGCTTTAATTCGTGGGTTGAGAATGATTTTGTTAAATTGCTTGCTTTATATATTGAGTTGGAAATGTCTCTCTCAAATCTAGCTTGCTTTATTTCGTCAGGTGGAAATGACTTTGTAAAAACTAGCTTGTTTTACCTTCTGAGTTGAGAATGACTCTGTCAAATCTAACTTGATTTATGACTTGAGTTGGAAATGACTCTGTAAAACCTAGCTTGCTCTATTTCGTGAGTTGGACAAAACTCTGTTCAATCTAGCTTGCTTTATCTCTTGAGTTGGAAATGACTCTGTCAAAACTATACTCTGCTTTATCTCGTGAGTTGGAAATAAATCTGTAAAATCTAGCTTGCTTTATCTCGTGAGTTAGAAATGACTCGGTAAATTCTAGCTTGCTTTAATTCGTGAGTAGGAAATGACTCTGTAAAATCTAGATTGCTTTGTATCGTGAGTTGGAAATCACTCTGTCGAATTTAGCTTGCTTTATCTTGTGAGTTGCAAAAGACTAAAAATCTAACTTGTTATATATCTTAAATTGGAAATGATTATATCAAATATAGCTTGCTCTGTCTACGTGAATAAAAATGACTCTTTCAAATCTAGATTGCTTTATCTCGTGATTGGAAATGATTCTTTCAAATCTAGTTTGATTTATGTCGTGAGCTGGAAATGACTCTCTATAATCTTGCTTGCTTTATCTCGTGAGTTAAAAGTGAATCTTTGAAATCTAGCTTTCTTAACCTGGTGAGTTGGAAATGACTGTGTCAAATCTAGACTGCTTTATCTTGTGAGCTGGAAATGACTTTGTTAAATAAAGTGAGATTTATGTCCTGAGTTAAAAATTACTGTAAAATCTAGCTTGCTTTATCTCGTGCGTTGCAAATCATTGTCAAATCTAGCTCGCTTTATGTCGTGAGTTAGAAATGACTCTGTAAAATCTAGTTTGCTTTGTATCGTGAGTTGGAAATTACTCTTTCAAAACGAGCTTGCTTTTTCACGTGAGTTAGAAATTATAATATCAAATCTAGCATGCTTTATCTTGTGAGTTAGAAATGACTCAGTGAAATGTAGCTCGCTTTATCTCGAAAGTTGGAAATGACTGTCAAATATAGCATGCAATATCTTATGAGTTGGAAATGACTTTGTTAAATTTAGCTGGATTTATGTCGTGAGTTGCAAATCATTGTCAAATCCAGCTCGCTTTAAGTGGTGAGATATAAATGTCTCTGTAAAATCTAGTCTGCTTTATATCGTGAGTTGGAAATGATTCTTTCAAATCCAGCTTGCTTTATTTCGTGAGTTAGAAATGATTATATCAAATCTAGCTTTCTATATCTTGTGAGTTAGAAATCACTTTGTCAAATGTAGCTCGCTTTATGTCGTCAGTTGGAAATGACTGTAAAATCTGGCTTGCTTTATATCGTGAAATGGAAATGACTGTCAAATCTTGCTTGCTATACCTCTCCTTTGAAAAACAACTCTGGCAAATGTAGCTTGCTTTATATAGCGTTTGGAGATGACTCTATCAAATCTAGCTCTTTACCTCGTAAATGAAAAATGACTATGAAATCTAGCTTGTTTTATCTCATGATGTTAAAATAATTCTGTCAAATCTAAGTATATTTATCTCTAGAAATTCAAATGATTGTGAAATCTGGATTGCTTTATCTCGTGAGTTAGAAATGTCACTTTTAAATCTAGCTTCCTTTTTTGTGAGATGGAAATGATTATATGAAATCTAGCTTGCTTTATCTCGTGAGTTGGAAATGTCTCAGTGAAATGTAGCTTGCTTGATCTCGTTAGTTGGAAATAACTCTGTTAAATCTAGCTTGCTTTATCTTGAGAGTTAGAAATGTCTCTGTAAAATCTAGTTTTCTAAATCTCCTGATTTGGAAATGACTCTTTAAAATGTAGCTTGCTTTTTCTCGTTAGATGGAAATGATTATATCAAATCTAGCTTACTTTATCTCGTGAATTGGAAATGTCTCTGTCGAATCTAGCTTGCTTTATCTCGTGAGTTGGAAATGACTCTGTAAAATCTTATTTCTCATACCTCTTCAGTTGGAAATGAATTTTTCAAATCCAGCTTGCTTTATCACGTGAGTTGGAAATGATTATATCAAATATAGCTTACATTATTACGTGAATAAAACGAATCTGTCAAATCTAGCTAGATTTGTGTCGTGAGTTGGAAATTACGCTAAAAATCTATCTTGCTTTATGTCGTGAGTTAGAAATGACTCTGTTAAATGTAGCTTGCTTTATATCGTGAGTTCGAAATGACTCTGTTAAATCTAGCTTGTTTTATCTGTGAGTTGGAAGTTTCTCTGTCAAATCTAGCTTCCTTTTTCTCGTAAGTTGGAAATGTTTTAGTCGAATCTAACTTGCATTATTTCGTGAGTTGGAAATAACTCTGTCAACTCTTGCCTGCTTTATGACATGAGTTGGAAATGACTCTGTGAAATCTAGCTTGCTTTATCTCCCGAATGAAAAGTGAATCTTTAAAATCTTGTTTTCTTCACTTTGTGAGATGGAAATATCTCTGTAAAATCTTGCTTGCTTTATCTCGTGTGTTAGAAATGACTCTTCAAATCTAGCTTGTTTTATCTCGAGAGGTGTAAATGACTCTGTCAAATCCAGCTTGTTTTATCTCGTGAGTCGGAAATGATTATATCAAATCTAGCTAGATTTGTGTCGTGAGTTGGAAATCACTCTGAAAATCTATCTTGCTTTATGTCGTGAGTTGAAAATGACTCTGTAAAATCTATCTTGCTTTATGTCGTGATTTGAAAATGACTCTGTAAAATCTAGCTTGCTTTTTCTGGTGAGTGGGAAAAGACTCTGTAAAATTTAGCTTGCTTTATGTCGTGAGTTCGAAATGACTCTGTCAAATCTAGCTTGCTTTATCTCGTGAGTTGGAAATGACTCTGTCAAATCTTGCCTGCTTTATGTCATGAGTTGGAAATGTCTCTTTAAAATCTAGCTTGCTTTGTCTCGTGAGTTGGAAATGACTCTGTTAAATGTAGCTTGCTTTATATCGTGAGTTGGAAACGACTCTGTCAAATCCAGCTTGCTTTATCTCGTAAGTTGGAAATGACTTTGAAAAAACTAGCTTATTTTATTTCCTGAGTTGAAAATGACTGTCAAATCCAGCTCTAT
The DNA here is from genome assembly GCA_011833715.1 of Carcinoscorpius rotundicauda. Lineage (NCBI taxonomy): Eukaryota > Metazoa > Arthropoda > Merostomata > Xiphosura > Limulidae > Carcinoscorpius > Carcinoscorpius rotundicauda. Next base: position 123,747,677 of record CM022394.1, on the reverse strand, counting down.
TTATCTCGTGAGTTGGAAATGATTATATCAAATCTAGCTTGCTTTATGACTTGAGTTGGAAATGAGTCTGTGAAATCTAGCTTGCTTTATCTTGTGAGTTGGAAATCACTCTGTCAAATCTAGCTTGCTTCATTTCGTGGGTTAGAAATGACTCGGTAATTTCTAAATGGCTTTATCTGGTGAGTTGGAAATCACTCTGTCGAATGTAGCTTGCTTTATCTCGTGAGTTGGAAATGAATCTGTCAAATCTAGCTTGCTTTATCTCGTGATGTTGAAATAATTCTGTCAAATCTAGGTTGATTTATCTCTAGAAACTGAAATGATTATGTGAAATATAGATTGCTTTATCTCGTGAGTTAGAAATGTCACTTTTAAATCTAGCTTGCTTTTTTGTGAAATGGAAATGATTATATGAAATGTAGCTTGCTTTATTTTGTGAGTTGGAAATGTCTGAGTCAAAACTAGCTTACTATATCTCGTGAGTTGGATATATCTTTGTAAAATCTATATTCTAAATCTCGTGATTTGGAAATGACTGTTTCAAATGCAGCTTGCTTTATCTCGTGAGTTAAAAATGTCTCTGAAAAATTTAGCTTCCTTTATCTCGTGAGATGAAAATGATAACATCAAATCTAGCTTACTTTATCTTGTGAATTGGAAATGAATCTGTAAAATCTAGCTTGCTTTCTCTCGTGAGTTGGAAATGACTCTGTCAAATTTAGCTTTCTTTATCTCGTGAAATGGAAAAGACTCTGTAAAATAAAGTTCGATCTATCTAGAAAGTTGGAAATCACTCTTTCAAATCCAGCTTGCTTTATCTCGTGAGTAAGAAATGACTCTGTAAAATCTAGCTTCTTTTATCTCTTAAAATGGAAATGACTCTGTCAACTCTACACTCTACTTTATCTCGTGAGTTGGAAATGAATCTGTAAAAACTAGCTTGCTTTATCTCGTGAGTTAGAAATGACTCGTTAAATTCTAGCTTGTTTTAACTCGTGACTTGGAAATGACTCTGTCAAATTATGCTCTCATTATCTTGTGAGTTAGAAATGATTAAAACAAATATAGCTTGAATTATTTCATACGTTGGAAATGACTTTGTAAATTAAGCAAGATTTATGTGGTGAGTTCGAAATGACTCAGTAAAACCTAGCTTGCTTTATTTCGGGAGTTGGAAAGAATTCTGTTAAATCAAGCTTGATTTATTTAATGAGTTGGAAATGATTCTTTCAAATCAAGCTTGCTTTATCTCTTGAGATGGAAATGACTCTGTAAATCTTAGCTTGCTTTATTTTGTGAGTTGGAAATGACTCGGTATATTCTAGCTTACTTTATGTCATGAGTTGAAAATGACTCTGTAAATCTTAGCTTGCTTTATTTCGTGAGTTGGAAATGACTCTGTAAAATCTAGATTGATTTATCTCGTGAGTTGGAAATCACTCCGTCGAATTAAGCTTGCTTTATCTCGTGAGTTTGAAATGACTATGTAAAATCTAACTTCTTATATCTCTTGAGTTGGAAATCACTCTTTCAAATCCATCTTGCTTTATCTCGTGAATTTGAAATGACTGTAAAATCTAGTTTGCTTTATATCGTGAGTTGGAAATGACTTTGTTAAATTAAGCAAGATTTATGTGGTGAGTTCGAAATGACTCTGTAAAACCTAGCTTGCTTTATTTCAGAAGTTGGAAAGGACTCTGTTAAATCAAGCTTGATTTATTTAGTGAGTTGGAAATGATTCTTTCAAATCCAGCTTGCTTTATATCGTGAGATGGAAATGACTGTCAAATCGAACTTGCTTTATCTCGTGAGTTGAAAATGACTCTGTGAATCTTAGCTTGCTTTATTTTGTGAGTTGGAAATGACTCTGTAAAATCTAGATTGATTTATCTCGTGAGTTGGAAATCATTCTTTCAAATCCAGCTTGCTTTATCTCGTGAGTAAGAAATGATTACATCAAATCTAGCTTCCTTTATCTAAGGATTTGGAAATGATTATATCAAATGTAGCTTGCTTTATCTCGTGAGATAGAAATGACTAGGTAAATTCTAGCTTGCTTTAATTCGTGAGTTGGAAATGACTCTGTAAAATCTAGATTGCTTTATATCGTGAGTTGGAAATCACTCCTTTGAATTTAGCTTGCTTTATCTCGTGAGTTTGAAATGACTATGTAAAATCTAACTTCTTATATCTCTTGAGTTGGAAATCACTCTTTCAAATCCAGCTTGCATTATCTCGTGAGTATGAAATGATTACCTCAAATCTAGCTTGCTTCATCTAAAAAGTTGGAAATGATTATATCAAATGTAGCTTGCTTTATCTCGTGAGTTAGAAATGACTCGGTAAACTCTAGGTTGCTTTCATTCGTGAGTTGGAAATGACTCTGTAAAATCTAGATTGCTTTGTATCGTGAGTTGGAAATCACTCTGTCGAATTTAGCTTGCTTTATGTTGTGAGTTGGAAAAGACTAAAAGTCTAACTTCTTATATCTCTTAAATTGGAAACGGTTATATCAAATATACCTTGCTCGGTCTACGTGAATAAAAGTGAATCTGTCAAATCTATCTTGCTTTATCTCATGAGTTAAAAATGACTCTTTCAAATCTAGATTGCTTTGTCTCGTGAGTTGGAAATATCTCTAAAATCTTGCTTGCTTTATCTCGTGTGTTAGAAACGACTCTGCAAATATAGCTTGTTTCATCTCGAGAGGTGGAAATGACTCTGTCAAATCCAGGTTGCTTTATCTCGTGAGTCGGAAATGATTATATCAAATTTAGCTTGCTTTATCTAGTGAGTTGGAAATGACTCTATAAAATCTTGCTTGCTTTATGTCGTTAGTTGAAAATGACTCTTTCAAATCTAGCTTGTTTTATCTCGTGAGTTGGAAGTTTCTCTGTCAAATCTAGCTTGCTTTATCTCGTGAGGTGGAAATGTCTCTGTTAAATCTAGCTTGCTTAATCTTGTGAGTTGGAAATGACTCTGTAAAATCGAGATTTTTTTATCTCGTGAGTTAGAAATGATATTTAAAATTCATCTTCCTTAATCTCCTAAGTAAAAAATGACTCTTTAAAATCCATTTGGCTTTAATTCGTGAGTTGAGAATGATTTTGTTAAATTGCTTGCTTTATATATTGAGTTGGAAATGTCTCACTCAAATCTAGCTTGCTTTATCTCGTCAGGTGGAAATTACTTTGTAAAAACTAGCTTGTTTTAGCTTCTGAGTTGAGAATGACTCTGTCAAATCTAACTTGATTTATAACTTGAGTTGGAAATGACTCTGTAAAACCTAGCTTGCTCTATTTCGTGAGTTGGAAAAAACTCTGTTCAATCTAGCTTGCTTTATCTCGTGAGTTAAAAATAACTGTCAAATCTTGCCTGCTTTATCTAGTGAGTTGGAAATGACTCTGTGAAATCTTGCTTGATTTATCTCTTGAGTTAAAAGTGAATCTTTCAAATCTAGTTTTCTTTTCCTGATTAATTGGAAATGTCTCTTTAAAATCTAGCTTGCTTTGCCTCGTGAGTTGGAAATGACTCTGCAAATCTAGATTGTTTTATCTCGAGAGGTGGAAATGACTCTGTAAAATCCAGGTTGCTTTATATCGTGAGTTGGAAATGTCTCTGTCAAATCCAGCTTGCTTTATCTCGTGAGTTGGAAATGACTCTGTAAAATCTAGATTGCTTCATATCGTGAAATGGAAATGACTCTGTTAAATCTTGCCTGCTTTATCTGGTGAGTTGGAAATTACTCTGTGAAATCTTGCTTGTTTTATCTCGTGAGTTGGAAGTTTCTCTGTCAAATCTAGCTTCCTTTTTCTCGTGAGTTGGAAATTTCGTAGACAAATCTAGCTTGCATTATTTCGTGAGTTGGAAATAACTCTGTCAAATCTTGCCTGCTTTAGGTCATCAGTTGAAAATGACTCTGTGAAATCTAGCTTGCTTCATCTCGTGAGTTAAAAGTAAATCTTTCAAATCTTGCTTTCTTCACTTCGTGAGTTGGAAATGTCTCTTTAAAATCTAGCTTGCTTTGTCTCGTGAGTTGGAAATGACTTTCAAATCCAACTTGTTTTATCTCTTGAGTTGGAAACGACTCTGTTAAATCTAGCTTGCTTTATATCGTGAAATTAAAATGACTCTGTGAAATCAAGCTTGTTTTATCTCGTGAGTTGGAAATGACTCTGTAAAAATCTAGCTTGCTTCATCTCGTGAGTTAAAAGTGAATCTTTCAAATCTTGCTTTCTTCACTTCGTGAGTTGGAAATGTCTCTTTAAAATCTAGCTTGCTTTGTCTCGTGAGTTGGAAACGACTGTCAAATTCAGCTTGTTTTATCTCTTGAGTTGGAAATGACTCTGTTAAATCTAGCTTGCTTTATATCGTGAAATGAAAATGACTCTGTCAAATCTTGCCTGCTTTATCTCGTGAGTTTTTAATGACTCTTTGAAATCTTGCTTGCTTTATCTGGTTAGTTAAAAATGAATCTTCCAAATCTAGCTTTCTTTACCTCGTGAGTTGGTAGTGTCTCTTTAAAATCTAGCTTGCTTTGTCTCGTGAGTTGGAAATGACTCTGCAAATCTAGCTTGTTTTATCTCTAGAAGTGGAAATAAGCCTGTAAAATCCAGGTTGCTTTATCTCGTGAGTCGGAAATGATTATATCAAATTTAGCTTCCTTTATCTCGTGAGTTAAAAATGACTTTGTCAAATCTTGCCTCCTTTATCTCCTGAGTTGGAAATGACTTTGTAAAATATAGCTGGCTTTGTCTCGTGAGTTGGAAATATCTCTAAAATCTTGCTTGCTTTATCTCGTGTGTTAGAAATGACTCTGCAAATCTAGCTTGTTTCATCTCGAGAGGTGGAAATGAATCTGTCAAATCCAGGTTGCTTTATCTCGTGAGTCGGAAATTATTATATCAAATTTAGCTTGCTTTATCTCGTGAGTTGGAAATGACTCTATAAAATCTTGCTTGCTTGATCTCGTGAGTTGAAAGTGAATCTTTTAAATTTAGCTTTGTTTACCTGGTGAGTTGGAAATGACTCTTTCAAATCTAGCTTGCTTTATGTCGTTAGTTGAAAATGACTTTTTCAAATCTAGCTTGTTTTATCTCGTGAGTTGGAAGTTTCTCTGTCAAATCTAGCTTGCTTTATCTCGTGAGGTGGAAATGACTCTGTCAAATCAAGCTGGTTTTATCTCTTGAGTCGGAAATGATTATATCAAATCTAGCTTGCTCAATCTTGTGAGTTGGAAATGACTCTGTAAAATCTAGATTTTTTTATCTCGTGAGTTAGAAATGATATTTAAAATCCATCTTGCTTAATTTCCTAAGTAAAAAATTACTCTTTAAAATCCATTTTGCTTTAATTCGTGGGTTGAGAATGATTTTGTTAAATTGCTTGCTTTATATATTGAGTTGGAAATGTCTCTCTCAAATCTAGCTTGCTTTATTTCGTCAAGTGGAAATGACTTTGTAAAAACTAGCTTGTTTTACCTTCTGAGTTGAGAATGACTCTGTCAAATCTAACTTGATTTATGACTTGAGTTGGAAATGACTCTGTAAAACCTAGCTTGCTCTATTTCGTGAGTTGGACAAAACTCTGTTCAATCTAGCTTGCTTTATCTCTTGAGTTGGAAATGACTCTGTCAAAACTATTCTCTGCTTTATCTCGTGAGTTGGAAATAAATCTGTAAAATCTAGCTTGCTTTATCTCGTGAGTTAGAAATGACTCGGTAAATTCTAGCTTGCTTTAATTCGTGAGTAGGAAATGACTCTGTAAAATCTAGATTGCTTTATATCGTGAGTTGGAAATCACTCTGTCGAATTTAGCTTGCTTTATCTTGTGAGTTGCAAAAGACTAAAAATCTAACTTGTTATATATCTTAAATTGGAAATGATTATATCAAATATAGCTTGCTCTGTCTACGTGAATAAAAATGACTCTTTCAAATCTAGATTGCTTTATCTCGTGATTGGAAATGATTCTTTCAAATCTAGTTTGATTTATGTCGTGAGCTGGAAATGACTCTCTATAATCTTGCTTGCTTTATCTCGTGAGTTAAAAGTGAATCTTTGAAATCTAGCTTTCTTAACCTGGTGAGTTGGAAATGACTGTGTCAAATCTAGACTGCTTTATCTTGTGAGTTGGAAATGACTTTCTCAAATATAGCTTGCTTTATGTCGTGAGTTGGAAATGACTTTGTTAAATAAAGTGAGATTTATGTCCTGAGTTAAAAATGACTGTAAAATCTAGCTTGCTTTATCTCGTGCGTTGCAAATTATTGTCAAATCCAGCTCGCTTTATGTCGTGAGTTAGAAATGACTCTGTAAAAACTAGTTTGCTTTGTATCGTGAGTTGGAAATTACTCTTTCAAAACCAGCTTGCTTTTTCACGTGAGTTAGAAATTATAATATCAAATCTAGCTTGCTTTATCTTGTGAGTTAGAAATGACTCAGTGAAATGTAGCTCGCTTTATCTCGAAAGTTGGAAATGACTGTCAAATATAGCATGCAATATCTTATGAGTTGGAAATGACTTTGTTAAATTTAGCTGGATTTATGTCGTGAGTTGCAAATCATTGCCAAATCCAGCTCGCTTTAAGTGGTGAGATATAAATGTCTCTGTAAAATCTAGTCTGCTTTATATCGTGAGTTGGAAATGACTCTTTCAAATCCAGCTTGCTTTATTTCGTGAGTTAGAAATGATTATATAAAATGTAGCTTTCTATATCTTGTGAGTTAGAAATCACTTTGTCAAATGTAGCTCGCTTTATGTCGTCAGTTGGAAATGACTGTAAAATCTGGCTTGCTTTATATCGTGAAATGGAAATGACTGTCAAATCTTGCTTGCTATACCTATCTTTTGAAAAACAACTCTGGCTAATGTAGCTTGCTTTATATAGCGTTTGGAGATGACTCTATCAAATCTAGCTCTTTACCTCGTAAATGAAAAATGACTATGAAATCTAGCTTGTTTTATCTCATGATGTTAAAATAATTCTGTCAAATCTAAGTATATTTATCTCTAGAAATTCAAATGATTGTGAAATCTGGATTGCTTTATCTCGTGAGTTAGAAATGTCACTTTTAAATCTAGCTTCCTTTTTTGTGAGATGGAAATGATTATATGAAATCTAGCTTGCTTTATCTCGTGAGTTGGAAATGTCTCAGTGAAATGTAGCTTGCTTTATCTCGTTAGTTGGAAATAACTCTGTTAAATCTAGCTTGCTTTATCTTGAGAGTTAGAAATGTCTCTGTAAAATCTAGTTTTCTAAATCTCCTGATTTGGAAATGACTCTTTAAAATGTAGCTTGCTTTGTCTCGTGAGTTGGAAATGACTCTGCAAATCTAGCTTGCTTTTTCTCGTTAGATGGAAATGATTATATCAAATCTAGCTTACTTTATCTCGTGAATTGGAAATGTCTCTGTCGAATCTAGCTTGCTTTATCTCGTGAGTTGGAAATGACACTGTAAAATCTTACTTCTCATACCTCTTCAGTTGAAAATGAATTTTTCAAATCCAGCTTGCTTTATCACGTGAGTTGGAAATGATTATATCAAATATAGCTTACATTATTACGTGAATAAAACGAATCTGTCAAATCTAGCTAGATTTGTGTCGTGATTTGGAAATTACGCTGAAAATCTATCTTGCTTTATGTCGTGAGTTGGAAATGACTCTGTTAAATGTAGCTTGCTTTATATCGTGAGTTCGAAATGACTCTGTTAAATCTAGCTTGTTTTATCTTGTGAGTTGGAAGTTTCTCTGTCAAATCTAGCTTCCTTTTTCTCGTGAGTTGGAAATGTTTTAGTCGAATCTAGCTTGCATTATTTCGTGAGTTGGAAATAACTCTGTGAAATCTAGCTTGCTTTATCTCCCGAATGAAAAGTGAATCTTTAAAATCTTGTTTTCTTCACTTTGTGAGTTGAAAATGTCTCTTTAAAATCTAGCTTGCTTTATCTCGTGAGATGGAAATATCTCTGTAAAATCTTGCTTGCTTTATCTCGTGTGTTAGAAATGACTCTTCAAATCTAGCTTGTTTTATCTCGAGAGGTGTAAATGACTCTGTCAAATCCAGCTTGTTTTATCTCGTGAGTCGGAAATGATTATATCAAATCTAGCTAGATTTGTGTCGTGAGTTGGAAATTACTCTGAAAATCTATCTTGCTTTATGTCGTGAGTTGAAAATGACTCTGTAAAATCTATCTTGCTTTATGTCGTGAGTTCGAAATGACTCTGTCAAATCTAGCTTGCTTTATCTCGTGAGTTTGAAATGACTCTGTCAAATCTTGCCTGCTTTATGTCATGAGTTGGAAATGTCTCTTTAAAATCTAGCTTGCTTTGTCTCGTGAGTTGGAAATGACTCTGTTAAATGTAGCTTGCTTTATATCGTGAGTTGGAAACGACTCTGTCAAATCCAGCTTGCTTTATCTCGTGAGTTGGAAATGACTTTGCAAAAACTAGCTTATTTTATTTCCTGAGTTGAAAATGACTGTCAAATCCAGCTCTATTTATCTCGTGAGTTGGAAATGATTATATCAAATCTAGCTTGCTTTATGACTTGAGTTGGAAATGAGTCTGTGAAATCTAGCTTGCTTTATCTTGTGAGTTGGAAATCACTCTGTCAAATCTAGCTTGCTTCATTTCGTGAGTTAGAAATGACTCGGTAATTTCTAGGTTGCTTTATCTGGTGAGTTGGAAATCACTCTGTCGAATGTAGCTTGCTTTATGTCGTGAGTTAGAAATGTCACTTTTAAATCTAGCTTGCTTTTTTGTGAAATGGAAATGATTATATGAAATGTAGCTTGGTTTATTTTGTGAGTTGGAAATGTCTGAGTCAAAACTAGCTTACTATATCTCGTGAGTTGGATATATCTTTGTAAAATCTAGTTTTCTAAATCTCGTGAGTTGGAAATGACTCTGTCAAATCTTGCCTGCTTTATGTCATGAGTTGGAAATGACTCTGTGAAATCTAGCGTGCTTTATCTCGTGAGATAAAAGTGAATCTTTTAAATCTTGCTTTCCTCACTTCGTGAGTTGAAAATGATAACATCAAATCTAGCTTACTTTATCTTGTGAATTGGAAATGAATCTGTAGAATCTAGCTTGCTTTCTCTCGTGAGTTGGAAATGACTCTGTAAAATAAAGTTCGATCTATCTAGAAAGTTGGAAATCACTCTTTCAAATCCAGCTTGCTTTATCTCGTGAGTAAGAAATGACTCTGTAAAATCTAGCTTGTTTTATCTCTTAAAATGGAAATGACTCTGTCAACTCTACACTCTACTTTATCTCGTGAGTTGGAAATGAATCTGTAAAAACTAGGTTGCTTTATCTCGTGAGTTAGAAATGACTCGTTAAATTCTAGCTTGTTTTAACTCGTGACTTGGAAATGACTCTGTCAAATTATGCTCTCATTATCTTGTGAGTTAGAAATGATTAAAACAAATATAGCTTGAATTATTTCATACGTTGGAAATGATTCTCTGAAATTTAGCTTGCTTCATCTCTTGAGTTGGAAATGACTTTGTAAATTAAGCAAGATTTATGTGGTAAGTTCGAAATGACTCTGTAAAACCTAGCTTGCTTTATTTCGGGAGTTGGAAAGAACTCTGTTAAATCAAGCTTGATTTATTTAGTGAGTTGGAAATGATTCTTTCAAATCAAGCTTGCTTTATCTCTTGAGATGGAAATGACTCTGTAAATCTTAGCTTGCTTTATTTTGTGAGTTGGAAATGACTCGGTATATTCTAGCTTACTTTATGTCATGAGTTGAAAATGACTCTGTAAATCTTAGCTTGCTTTATTTCGTGAGTTGGAAATGACTCCGTCGAATTAAGCTTGCTTTATCTCGTGAGTTTGAAATGACTATGTAAAATCTAACTTCTTATATCTCTTGAGTTGGAAATGATTTTGTTAAATCAAGCTTGATTTATTTAGTGAGTTGGAAATGATTCTTTCAAATCCAGCTTGTTTTATATCGTGAGATGGAAATGACTGTCAAATCGAACTTGCTTTATCTCGTGAGTTGAAAATGACTCTGTGAATCTTAGCTTGCTTTATTTTGTGAGTTGGAAATGACTCTGTAAAATCTAGATTGATTTATCTCGTGAGTTGGAAATCATTCTTTCAAATCCAGCTTGCTTTATCTCGTGAGTAAGAAATGATTACATCAAATCTAGCTTCCTTTATCTAAGGATTTGGAAATGATTATATCAAATGTAGCTTGCTTTATCTCGTGAGATAGAAATGACTAGGTAAATTCTAGCTTGCTTTAATTCGTGAGTTGGAAATGACTCTGTAAAATCTAGATTGCTTTATATCGTGAGTTGGAAATCACTCCTTTGAATTTAGCTTGCTTTATCTCGTGAGTTTGAAATGACTATGTAAAATCTAACTTCTTATATCTCTTGAGTTGGAAATCACTCTTTCAAATCCAGCTTGCTTTATCTCGTGAGTATGAAATGATTACGTCAAATCTAGCTTGCTTCATGTAAAAAGTTGGAAATGATTATATCAAATGTAGCTTGCTTTATCTCGTGAGTTAGAAATGACTCGGTAAACTCTAGCTTGCTTTCATTCGTGAGTTAGAAATGACTCTGTAAAATCAAAACAAAGCAAACTGAGCAAAGAGTTTGACAATTTGAACTTAACCTGCGCAATATATAGTGAGTTTCAGATATCGCCTCTAGATGGCAAAACAGTACACTTTTATTTCTACAGTTCATTAGATTTCGTAGTCCCTTTTGACAATGCTGTAAACTTAATGACTCATAATTACAAAATTTAATGTTCGTTCCCTGTGACGGGTACAATCAACCCACACGGTTTGAGCACTGTTTTGTTTCTTCTTCTTACATACATACACGTACATTTTCATGAAGCTTACACTTCAAAAGTGTTGTTTCAAAAGCTGTATTATCATAACCCTCATCAGTTGTTAATCTCGTAAATTACCAAATATTAAAAAACAAAGATATTTATTATTATGTACGTATACTTATAAATACTATTCAAGACCATTTGAAAAAATTCAGTAATTCATTTTCTAAAACTAAAGAAAAGTATTTTCCGAATGTTGTTTGTTTATAGGTACTGACGTTTGTTTACATGTTTATAACATGGTTCAGTGAGATATATATTTAAGTTTGTCGACATGTTCATTACATGGTTTAGAGTGCTTTTATTGATGTTTTTCTCTATGTTCTTTACATGGTTTGGAGATATATATATATTGAACTTTGTCTACATGTCTCAGTCAAATCCAGCTTGCTTTACCTCATAAGTTGGAAATGTTTTTAAAAAATCTTGCTTGCTTAATCTTGTGACTTGGAAATGACTGTGTCAAATCAAGTTTGCTTCATCTCGTGAGTTGGAAATGACTCTATCAAATCTAGCTTGCTTTGTCTTGTGAGTTGGAAATGACTCTGTAAAATCTTGCTTGTTTTTAGTAGTGAGTTGGAAATGACTCTGTCAAATCAAGTTTGCTTTATCTCGTGAGTTGGAAATGATAAAATGAAATCTAATTTGCTTTATGTAAGGATTTGGAAATGATTATATCAAATCTAACTTGCTTTATCTTGTGAAGTTTAAATGAATCTCAGAAATCTAGCTTGCTTTATGTCGTGAGTTGGAAATGACTCTGCAAATCTAGCGTGCTTTACCTCTTGAGTTGAAAATGACTTTGTGAAATCTTGCTTGCTTTATCTCGTGAGTTAAAATGGAATCTTTCAAATCTAGCTTTCTTTACCTGGTGAGTTGGAAATGTCTCTTTAAAATCTAGCTTGCTTTATCTCGTGAGTTGGAAATGACTCTGTCAAATCTAGCTTGCTTTATGTCGTTAGTTAAAAATAACTCTGTAAAATATAGCTTGCTTTATCTCTTGAGTTGGAAATATCTCTGTAAAATCTTGCTTGCTTTATTTCGTGTGTTAGAAATGACTCTGCAAATCTAGCTTGTTTGATCTCGAGAGGTGGAAATGACTCTGTCAAATCTAGCTTGCTTTAACTTGTAAGTTGGAAATGTCTATGTTAAATCTAGCTTGCTTAATGTGATGAGTTGGAAATGACTCTGTCAAATCTAGCTTGTTTTATCTTGTGAGTTGGAAGTTTCTCTGTCAAATCTAGCTTCCTTTTTCTCTTGACTTGGAATGTCTTAGTCAAATCTAGCTTGCATTATTTCGTGAGTTGGAAATAACTCTGTCAAATCCATCTTACTTTATCTCGTGAGTTATAAGTGTCTGTGTGAAATGTCTGAAAGTGTCCTAGTTGATCTTGTGATCGTGAACAAAACAATATTAATTAATTACAGTCAACACTTGTTTTCTTCTTTATCTACCTCTTCACGAATTCATGTTCATCTAATTTTCTGTTTGTGATGGCCGAGAAACAGAAAATGAAATTAACTGCAACTTAAATTTGGGTTTTAATCGCCTGGGCGGAAACATATTTAAATTCCAATTTTATGTTGTTGTTTTTTGTTTTACAACTGTTGCTTCTCTAGATTAAACCGGTCCTTTGAATTTGCATATTGTCATTACAGAACTGTATCGTACTTGCCAAAAGAGCGCAACATAGTACTTAGGCCTAACTATAAGCCCCCCAGTGGCTCAGCGGTATGTCTGCGGACTTACACGCTAAAATCCGGGTTTCGATACCCGTGGTGGGCAGAGCACAGATAGCCCATTGTGTAGCTTTGTGCTTAATTCAAAACAACAACAACAACAAAAGCCTAACTATATCCCAGCACCGTGGCGGACCCTACAGGACCACGTACAAACTTCTTACGATTAGATATTTAAATGACAGACTAGTTTTAAACGATAGTTCTTTTTGATTGAAGACATTTAACTAAATAACCAGTCTTGTAGCTAGGCAGCTGGGCCTTAAAACTTGTCTTGACAACCTATTCATTTCAGTACCTTCAGGCTTAGTTCGTACGGTAAACCTATCAGCGAAGTTGTGATTTTTAACATTATTAAATATTTAGCATTAATCTAAGTAATCCCTAAGCAACAGAGTAGTAATTACATTCACTGACTGTTTAATTAAGTAAAGCTATGATCGAACAACCTTCGACAGCAACTGTTTGATGCGAATCTTAAGAATGATTTATAATAGCAGCAATTAACCAAGATAAGATCCGAATTTTTTCTAACGTCAATAAAAACGAAACCGAAGACAAATTCAATGAATTTAAATCGCGAAATTTAGATAATAAAATTCGAGAAATGTGTGAGTTGAGGAACTGTGAGAAGTTGCGAAGAGCCAACCGTGAAATATATTACACCATTTCTTACACGAACAGGCGTTTCACGTACACACGTTCCATTAGAACAACAACAATTATGTCTCTGGTCGTCGAACGAGGTTTTTGTTGTTGTTGTCTGTTGATGAATTGTGTTCACTGCTGTTGGCACAGTTTACAAGCACGAGTTTTGATTGATTGGATTCCTAGGGTGTAATTACGATTTAACTTTAGACTCTAACTTATCACTTTGATCATAAAGGCTCCTGCTCCAGATCACGATGGTCATACTGCTGTTTAATGACGAAACGTCGTAAGAAACCAGCAGACATAATTATTCCTTAAGGCCTGAACCACAAACCCTGGTAACGCGAAAAACGATCAAACTTCGAAAAGCGTTTTCTGGAACACGAGAAAGCTCGAATTAAAACACCAACACACTCGGAAACACTTCACAAAGGCGGCAAAAAAAAAACAGGGACGACTTCACAAATACAACCAAAGATGGCTCGACGCTTAACTCTGAGGGGCTCGAAACAGTGAAAACCGTGTTGTTTTGTGCTTAGAAATTAAAAATCAAAAAAGAAAACAGACCACAATGAAAAACTAAAACAACTTAAGCCTCATGCAACGTAACACAGAATCTAACATGAAAGAAGGCACATCAAACTCTCTCTCCAAAGTATTTTCAAAATATCTGGTTAAACATCCATCAACATCAACGGGTTCTTCGTCAACACGTATAGCAAATAACGTCTCATCCCTGACTGATTTAGGGCCTGCATTTATTTTCTGTCAAATCAGGTTTAGTGTAATATATTAGCCATGAGCTATACAGTTTTGACGGACTTCAAATTTTCACATCTTTTAAAAATGTACTTATGTTTTCTCCCAAAGCAAAACTAAAACCTTATACTTTTGAATATCATATATAATATCTAAGAATCTGCGACATTTCAAAAGAAAGTATCTTTCAAACAGTTTGATACTTTTATTTAAACACAAAGCCAAACACATATTAATTTATACCAACTATATAAAAAAACAAACATTAAATATCCTTTATTCTTCATACAAATAGCTTGATTTTGCGCTCATTGCGTTTACTGGAAAATGCTTTGAATGTTTTGAATTTCGTGGAGAGCTACACCAGAACTGACTGGCTTGTCGTTTCTTATTTACCTATGTAAGCGTAGAGGGAAAGCAACTACTCATCACCACCCACCGCCATCTTTTGGGTTACTCTTTTACCAACGAATAGTGGGATTGACCGAACAATATAACGCCCGAAGGCTGAAATAATGGGCATGTTTGGTGAGACGGGGATTCGAATTCGCCACGCTCAAATTACGAGTCGAACGCCCTAACCACTTGATCACGTGCTAGAGGAAACGAGTCATTCACTTGATTTAACGCTATACATCCGTAGTTGAGACATTTCTTTACCCTTTCACCTCGTGTTGCAAAAGCAACTGCTTCTACTCTACCCCCAGTTGCTTTCTTTCACACGAAGGTGAACTACATTTCTCTTCTTGTGTTTAGTATCCTAATACAGGGTATGGCCAAAGGCATAACGCACGAGTTAAAACGTTAATAACAGTTTAAAACAGTCCTGTTTTTGGAAGCGATTAAATATAATACCACCATAAATCTTCGCAAACTTTCTTACTTTATCTCGTGAGTTAAAATGACTCTGTCAAATCTAGCTCTTTTTATCTCGTGAGTTAAAAATGACTCTATCAAGTCTAGCTTGCTTTATCTCGTGACTTGGAAATGACTCTTTCAAATTTAGCTTGCTTTATCTCGTGAGTTGGAAATGACTCTGTCAAATCCAGCTTGCATTTTCATGTGAGTTGGAAATGATTATATCAAATCTAGCTCACTTTAACTCGTGAATTGGAAATGACTCTGTCAAATCTAGCTTGATTTGTGTCGTGAGTTGGAAATTACTCTGAAAATCTAGCTTGCTTGATGTCGTGAGTTGGAAATTACTCTGAAAATCTAGCTTGATTTTTCTGGTGAGTTGGAAATGACTCTGTAAAACCTATCTTGCTTTATCTCGTGAGTTAGAAATGACTCTGTGAAATCTAGCTTGCTTTAACTCGTGAGTTGGAAATGACTCTGTCAAATCTTGCCTGCGTTATGTCTTGAGTTGGAAATGACTCTGTGAAATCTAGCGTGCTTTATCTCGTGAGATAAAAGTGAATCTTTTAAATCTTGCTTTCCTCACTTCGTGAGTTGGAAATGTCTCTTTAAAATCTAGCTTGCTTTGTCTCGTGAGTTGGAAATGACTGTCAAATCTAGCTTGCTTTATATCGTGAGTTGGAAAGGACTCTTTCAAATCTAGCTTGCTTTATCTCGTGAGTTGGAAATGACTCTTTCAAATCTAGCTTGCTTTGTCTCGTGAGTTTGAAATGACTGTCAAATCCAGCTTGCTTTATCTCTTGAGTTGGAAATGACTCTGTTAAATCTAGCTTGCTTTATGTCGTCAGTTGAAAACGTCTCTGTGAAATCTAGCTTGCTTTATCTCGTGAGTTAGAAATTACCATGGAAATCTAGCTTGCTTTATCTCGAGAGGTGGAAATGACTCTGTCAAATCTTGCCTACTTTATGTCATGAGTTGGAAATGACTCTGTGAAATCTAGCGTGGTTTATCTCGTGAGATAAAAGTGAATCTTTTAAATCTTGCTTTCTTCACTTTGTGAGTTGGAAATGTCTCTTTAAAATCTAGCTTGCTTTGTCTCGTAAGTTGGGAATGACTCTGTCAAATCCAGCTTGCTTTATCTGTTGAGTTGGAAATGACTGTCAAATCTAGCTTGCTTTATCTGTTGAGTTGGAAATGACTGTCAAATCTAGCTTGCTTTATATCGTGAGTTGGATATCACTCTTTCAAATCTACCTTGCTTTGTCTCGGGAGTTGTAAATGACTGTCAAATCCAGCTTGCTTTATCTCTTGAGTTAGAAATGACTCTGTTAAATCTAGCTTGCTTTATATCGAGAGTTGGATATGACTCTTTCAAATCTAGCTTGCTTTATATCGTGAGTTGGAAATGACTCTGTCAAATCCAGCTTGCTATATCTCGTGAGTTAAAAATGACTTTGCAAAAACTAGCTTGTTTTATTTCCTGAGTTTAAAATGACTGTCAAATCCAGCTCTATTTATCTCGTGAGTTGGAAATGATTATATCAAATCTAGCTTGCTTTATGACTTGAGTTGGAAATGAGTCTGTCAAATCTAGCTTGCTTTATTTCGTGAGTTAGAAATGACTCGGTAAATTCTAGGTGGCTTTATCTCGTGAGTTGGAAATGACTGTAAAATCTAGATTGCTTCATATCGTGAAATGGAAATGACTCTGTTAAATCTTGCTTGCTTCATGTCGTGAGTTGGAAATGAATCTGTCAAATCTAGCTTGCTTTATCTCGTGATGTTGAAATAATTCTGTGAAATCTAGTTTGATTTATCTCTAGCAATTGAAATGATTATGTGAAATATAGATTGCTTTATCTCGTGAGTTAGAAATGTCACTTCTAAATCTAGCTTGCTTTTTTGTGAAATGGAAATGATTATATGAAATGTAGCTTGCTTTATTCCGTGAGTTGGAAATGTCTGAATCAAAATTATCTTACTTTATCTCGTGAGTTGGATATGACTCTTTCAAATGCAGCTTGCTTTATCTCGTGAGTTGGAAATGATAACATCAAATCTAGCTTACTTTATCTTGTGAATTGGAAATGAATCTGTAAAATCTAGCTTGCTTTTTCTCGTGAGTTGGAAATGACTCTGTAAAATCTAGCTTGTATTATCTCTTAAAATGGAAATGACTCTGTCAACTCTACACTCTACTTTATCTCGTGAGTTGGAAATGAATCTGTAAAAACTAGCTTGCGTTATTTCGTGAGTTAGAAATGACTCGTTAAATTCTAGCTTGTTTTAACTCGTGACTTGGAAATGACTCTGTCAAATTAAGCTCTCATTATCTTGTGAGTTAGAAATGATTAAAACAAATATAGCTTGAATTATTTCATACGTTGGAAATGACTCTCTCAAATTTAGCTTGCTTCATCTCTTGAGTTGGAAATGACTTTGTAAATTAAGCAAGATTTATGTGGTGAGTTCGAAATGACTCTGTTAAATCAAGCTTGATTTATTTAGTGAGTTGGAAATGATTCTTTCAAATTAAGCTTGCTTTATCTCGTGAGATGGAAATGACTCTGTCAAATCTAGCTTGCTTTATCTGGTGAGTTGGAAATGACTCGGTATATTCTAGCTTGCTTTATGTCATGAGTTGAAAATGACTCTGTAAATCTTAGCTTGCTTTATTTCGTGAGTTGGAAATGACTCTGTAAAATCTAGATTGATTTATCTCGTGAGTTGGAAATCACTCCTTCGAATTTAGCTTGCTTTATCTCGTGAGTTTGAAATGACTATGTAAAATCTAACTTCTTATATCTCTTGAGTTGGAAATCACTCTTTCAAATCCACCTTGCTTTATCTTGTGAATTTGAAATGACTGTAAAATCTAGTTTGCTTTATATCGTGAGTTGGAAATGACTTTGTTAAATTAAGAAAGATTTATGTGGTGAGTTCGAAATGACTCTGTAAAACCTAGCTTGCTTTATTTCAGATGTTGGAAAGGACTCTGTTAAATCAAGCTTGATTTATTTAGTGAGTTGGAAATGATTCTTTCAAATCCAGCTTGCTTTATATCGTGAGATGGAAATGACTGTCAAATCTAACTTGCTTTATCTCGTGAGTTGAGAATGACTCTGTAAATCTTAGCTTGCTTTATTTTGTGAGTTGGAAATGACTCTGTAAAATCTAGATTGATTTATCTCGTGAGTTGGAAATCACTCCTTCGAATTTAGCTTGCTTTATCTCGTGAGTTTGAAATGACTCTGTAAAATCTTACTTCTTGTACCTCTTGAGTTGGAAAGGAATTTTTCAAATCCAGCTTGCTTTATCACGTGAGTTGGAAATGATTATATCAAATATAGATTACATTATTACGTGAATAAAATGAATCTGTCAAATCTAGCTTGCATTATTTCGTGAGTTGGAAATAACTCTGTGAAATCTTAGCTTGCTTTATTTTGTGAGTTGGAAATGACTCTGTAAAATCAAGCTTGATTTATTTAGTGAGTTGGAAATGATTCTTTCAAATCCAGCTTGCTTTATTTAGTGAGTTGGAAATGATTCTTTCAAATCCAGCTTGCTTTATATCGTGAGTTGAAAATGACTCTGTAAATCTTAGCTTGCTTTATTTTGTGAGTTGGAAATGACTCTGTAAAATCTAGATTGATTTATCTCGTGAGTTTGAAATGTCTCTGTAAAATCTAGTTTTCCAAACCTCGTGATTTGGAAATGACTCTTTCAAATTTAGCTTGCTTTATCTCGTGAGTTGGAAATGACTCTGTCAAATCCAGCTTGCATTTTCATATGAGTTGGAAATGATTATATCAAATCTAGCTCACTTTATCTCGTGAATTGGAAATGACTCTGTCAAATCTAGCTTGATTTGTGTCGTGAGTTGGAAATTACTCTGAAAATCTAGCTTGCTTGATGTCGTGAGTTGGAAATTACTCTGAAAATCTAGCTTGATTTTTCTGGTGAGTTGGAAATGACTCTGTAAAACCTATCTTGCTTTATCTCGTGAGTTAGAAATGACTCTGTGAAATCTAGCTTGCTTTAACTCGTGAGTTGAAAATGACTCTGTCAAATCTTGCCTGCTTTATGTCATGAGTTGAAAATGACTCTGTGAAATCTAGCGTGCTTTATCTCGTGAGTTGGAAATGACTGTCAAATCTAGCTTGCTTTATATCATGAGTTGGAAAGGACTCTTTCAAATCTAGCTTGCTTTATCTCGTGAGTTGGAAATGACTCTTTAAAATCTAGCTTGCTTTGTCTCGTGAGTTGGAAATGACTGTCAAATCTAGCTTGCTTTATATCATGAGTTGGAAAGGACTCTTTCAAATCTAGCTTGCTTTATCTCGTGAGTTGGAAATGACTCTTTCAAATCTAGCTTGCTTTGTCTCGTGAGTTGGAAATGACTGTCAAATCCAGCTTGCTTTATCTCTTGAGTTGGAAATGACTCTGTTAAATCTAGCTTGCTTTATGTCGTCAGTTGAAATCGTCTCTGTGAAATCTAGCTTGCTTTATCTCGTGAGTTAGAAATTACCATGGAAATCTAGCTTGCTTTATCTCGAGAGGTGGAAATGACTCTGTCAAATCTTGCCTACTTTATGTCATGAGTTGGAAATGACTCTGTGAAATCTAGCGTGCTTTATCTTGTGAGATAAAAGTGAATCTTTTAAATCTTGCTTTCTTCACTTCGTGAGTTGGAAATGTCTCTTTAAAATCTAGCTTGCTTTGTCTCGTGAGTTGGGAATGACTCTGTCAAATCCAGCTTGCTTTATCTGTTGAGTTGGAAATGACTGTCAAATCTAGCTTGCTTTATATCGTGAGTTGGATATCACTCTTTCAAATCTACCTTGCTTTGTCTCGTGAGTTGTAAATGACTGTCAAATCCAGCTTGCTTTATCTCTTGAGTTAGAAATGACTCTGTTAAATCTAGCTTGCTTTATATCGAGAGTTGGATATGACTCTTTCAAATCTAGCTTGCTTTATATCGTGAGTTGGAAATGACTCTGTCAAATCCAGCTTGCTTTATCTCGTGAGTTAAAAATGACTTTGCAAAAACTAGCTTGTTTTATTTCCTGAGTTGAAAATGACTGTCAAATCCAGCTCTATTTATCTCGTGAGTTGGAAATGATTATATCAAATCTAGCTTGCTTTATGACTTGAGTTGGAAATGAGTCTGTCAAATCTAGCTTGCTTTATTTCGTGAGTTAGAAATGACTCGGTAAATTCTAGGTGGCTTTATCTCGTGAGTTGGAAATGACTGTAAAATCTAGATTGCTTCATATCGTGAAATGGAAATGACTCTGTTAAATCTTGCTTGCTTCATGTCGTGAGTTGGAAATGAATCTGTCAAATCTAGCTTGCTTTATCTCGTGATGTTGAAATAATTCTGTGAAATCTAGTTTGATTTATCTCTAGCAATTGAAATGATTATGTGAAATATAGATTGCTTTATCTCGTGAGTTAGAAATGTCACTTCTAAATCTAGCTTGCTTTTTTGTGAAATGGAAATGATTATATGAAATGTAGCTTGCTTTATTCCGTGAGTTGGAAATGTCTGAATCAAAATTATCTTACTTTATCTCGTGAGTTGGATATGACTCTTTCAAATGCAGCTTGCTTTATCTCGTGAGTTGGAAATGATAACATCAAATCTAGCTTACTTTATCTTGTGAATTGGAAATGAATCTGTAAAATCTAGCTTGCTTTTTCTCGTGAGTTGGAAATGACTCTGTAAAATCTAGCTTGTATTATCTCTTAAAATGGAAATGACTCTGTCAACTCTACACTCTACTTTATCTCGTGAGTTGGAAATGAATCTGTAAAAACTAGCTTGCGTTATTTCGTGAGTTAGAAATGACTCGTTAAATTCTAGCTTGTTTTAACTCGTGACTTGGAAATGACTCTGTCAAATTAAGCTCTCATTATCTTGTGAGTTAGAAATGATTAAAACAAATATAGCTTGAATTATTTCATACGTTGGAAATGACTCTCTCAAATTTAGCTTGCTTCATCTCTTGAGTTGGAAATGACTTTGTAAATTAAGCAAGATTTATGTGGTGAGTTCGAAATGACTCTGTTAAATCAAGCTTGATTTATTTAGTGAGTTGGAAATGATTCTTTCAAATTAAGCTTGCTTTATCTCGTGAGATGGAAATGACTCTGTCAAATCTAGCTTGCTTTATCTGGTGAGTTGGAAATGACTCGGTATATTCTAGCTTGCTTTATGTCATGAGTTGAAAATGACTCTGTAAATCTTAGCTTGCTTTATTTCGTGAGTTGGAAATGACTCTGTAAAATCTAGATTGATTTATCTCGTGAGTTGGAAATCACTCCTTCGAATTTAGCTTGCTTTATCTCGTGAGTTTGAAATGACTATGTAAAATCTAACTTCTTATATCTCTTGAGTTGGAAATCACTCTTTCAAATCCACCTTGCTTTATCTTGTGAATTTGAAATGACTGTAAAATCTAGTTTGCTTTATATCGTGAGTTGGAAATGACTTTGTTAAATTAAGAAAGATTTATGTGGTGAGTTCGAAATGACTCTGTAAAACCTAGCTTGCTTTATTTCAGATGTTGGAAAGGACTCTGTTAAATCAAGCTTGATTTATTTAGTGAGTTGGAAATGATTCTTTCAAATCCAGCTTGCTTTATATCGTGAGATGGAAATGACTGTCAAATCTAACTTGCTTTATCTCGTGAGTTGAGAATGACTCTGTAAATCTTAGCTTGCTTTATTTTGTGAGTTGGAAATGACTCTGTAAAATCTAGATTGATTTATCTCGTGAGTTGGAAATCACTCCTTCGAATTTAGCTTGCTTTATCTCGTGAGTTTGAAATGACTCTGTAAAATCTTACTTCTTGTACCTCTTGAGTTGGAAAGGAATTTTTCAAATCCAGCTTGCTTTATCACGTGAGTTGGAAATGATTATATCAAATATAGATTACATTATTACGTGAATAAAATGAATCTGTCAAATCTAGCTTGCATTATTTCGTGAGTTGGAAATAACTCTGTGAAATCTTAGCTTGCTTTATTTTGTGAGTTGGAAATGACTCTGTAAAATCAAGCTTGATTTATTTAGTGAGTTGGAAATGATTCTTTCAAATCCAGCTTGCTTTATTTAGTGAGTTGGAAATGATTCTTTCAAATCCAGCTTGCTTTATATCGTGAGTTGAAAATGACTCTGTAAATCTTAGCTTGCTTTATTTTGTGAGTTGGAAATGACTCTGTAAAATCTAGATTGATTTATCTCGTGAGTTTGAAATGTCTCTGTAAAATCTAGTTTTCCAAACCTCGTGATTTGGAAATGACTCTTTCAAATTTAGCTTGCTTTATCTCGTGAGTTGGAAATGACTCTGTCAAATCCAGCTTGCATTTTCATATGAGTTGGAAATGATTATATCAAATCTAGCTCACTTTATCTCGTGAATTGGAAATGACTCTGTCAAATCTAGCTTGATTTGTGTCGTGAGTTGGAAATTACTCTGAAAATCTAGCTTGCTTGATGTCGTGAGTTGGAAATTACTCTGAAAATCTAGCTTGATTTTTCTGGTGAGTTGGAAATGACTCTGTAAAACCTATCTTGCTTTATCTCGTGAGTTAGAAATGACTCTGTGAAATCTAGCTTGCTTTAACTCGTGAGTTGAAAATGACTCTGTCAAATCTTGCCTGCTTTATGTCATGAGTTGAAAATGACTCTGTGAAATCTAGCGTGCTTTATCTCGTGAGTTGGAAATGACTGTCAAATCTAGCTTGCTTTATATCATGAGTTGGAAAGGACTCTTTCAAATCTAGCTTGCTTTATCTCGTGAGTTGGAAATGACTCTTTAAAATCTAGCTTGCTTTGTCTCGTGAGTTGGAAATGACTGTCAAATCTAGCTTGCTTTATATCATGAGTTGGAAAGGACTCTTTCAAATCTAGCTTGCTTTATCTCGTGAGTTGGAAATGACTCTTTCAAATCTAGCTTGCTTTGTCTCGTGAGTTGGAAATGACTGTCAAATCCAGCTTGCTTTATCTCTTGAGTTGGAAATGACTCTGTTAAATCTAGCTTGCTTTATGTCGTCAGTTGAAATCGTCTCTGTGAAATCTAGCTTGCTTTATCTCGTGAGTTAGAAATTACCATGGAAATCTAGCTTGCTTTATCTCGAGAGGTGGAAATGACTCTGTCAAATCTTGCCTACTTTATGTCATGAGTTGGAAATGACTCTGTGAAATCTAGCGTGCTTTATCTTGTGAGATAAAAGTGAATCTTTTAAATCTTGCTTTCTTCACTTCGTGAGTTGGAAATGTCTCTTTAAAATCTAGCTTGCTTTGTCTCGTGAGTTGGGAATGACTCTGTCAAATCCAGCTTGCTTTATCTGTTGAGTTGGAAATGACTGTCAAATCTAGCTTGCTTTATATCGTGAGTTGGATATCACTCTTTCAAATCTACCTTGCTTTGTCTCGTGAGTTGTAAATGACTGTCAAATCCAGCTTGCTTTATCTCTTGAGTTAGAAATGACTCTGTTAAATCTAGCTTGCTTTATATCGAGAGTTGGATATGACTCTTTCAAATCTAGCTTGCTTTATATCGTGAGTTGGAAATGACTCTGTCAAATCCAGCTTGCTTTATCTCGTGAGTTAAAAATGACTTTGCAAAAACTAGCTTGTTTTATTTCCTGAGTTGAAAATGACTGTCAAATCCAGCTCTATTTATCTCGTGAGTTGGAAATGATTATATCAAATCTAGCTTGCTTTATGACTTGAGTTGGAAATGAGTCTGTCAAATCTAGCTTGCTTTATTTCGTGAGTTAGAAATGACTCGGTAAATTCTAGGTGGCTTTATCTCGTGAGTTGGAAATGACTGTAAAATCTAGATTGCTTCATATCGTGAAATGGAAATGACTCTGTTAAATCTTGCTTGCTTCATGTCGTGAGTTGGAAATGAATCTGTCAAATCTAGCTTGCTTTATCTCGTGATGTTGAAATAATTCTGTCAAATCTAGTTTGATTTATCTCTAGCAATTGAAATGATTATGTGAAATATAGATTGCTTTATCTCGTGAGTTAGAAATGTCACTTCTAAATCTAGCTTGCTTTTTTGTGAAATGGAAATGATTATATGAAATGTAGCTTGCTTTATTCCGTGAGTTGGAAATGTCTGAATCAAAACTATCTTACTTTATCTCGTGAGTTGGATATGACTCTTTCAAATGCAGCTTGCTTTATCTCGTGAGTTGGAAATGATAACATCAAATCTAGCTTACTTTATCTTGTGAATTGGAAATGAATCTGTAAAATCTAGCTTGCTTTTTCTCGTGAGTTGGAAATGACTCTGTAAAATCTAGCTTGTATTATCTCTTAATATGGAAATGACTCTGTCAACTCTACACTCTACTTTATCTCGTGAGTTGGAAATGAATCTGTAAAAACTAGCTTGCGTTATTTCGTGAGTTAGAAATGACTCGTTAAATTCTAGCTTGTTTTAACTCGTGACTTGGAAATGACTCTGTCAAATTAAGCTCTCATTATCTTGTGAGTTAGAAATGATTAAAACAAATATAGCTTGAATTATTTCATACGTTGGAAATGACTCTCTCAAATTTAGCTTGCTTCATCTCTTGAGTTGGAAATGACTTTGTAAATTAAGCAAGATTTATGTGGTGAGTTCGAAATGACTCTGTTAAATCAAGCTTGATTTATTTAGTGAGTTGGAAATGATTCTTTCAAATTAAGCTTGCTTTATCTCGTGAGATGGAAATGACTCTGTCAAATCTAGCTTGCTTTATCTGGTGAGTTGGAAATGACTCGGTATATTCTAGCTTGCTTTATGTCATGAGTTGAAAATGACTCTGTAAATCTTAGCTTGCTTTATTTCGTGAGTTGGAAATGACTCTGTAAAATCTAGATTGATTTATCTCGTGAGTTGGAAATCACTCCTTCGAATTTAGCTTGCTTTATCTCGTGAGTTTGAAATGACTATGTAAAATCTAACTTCTTATATCTCTTGAGTTGGAAATCACTCTTTCAAATCCACCTTGCTTTATCTTGTAAATTTGAAATGACTGTAAAATCTAGTTTGCTTTATATCGTGAGTTGGAAATGACTTTGTTAAATTAAGAAAGATTTATGTGGTGAGTTCGAAATGACTCTGTAAAACCTAGCTTGCTTTATTTCAGATGTTGGAAAGGACTCTGTTAAATCAATCTTGAATTATTTAGTGAGTTGGAAATGATTCTTTCAAATCCAGCTTGCTTTATATCGTGAGATGGAAATGACTGTCAAATCTAACTTGCTTTATCTCGTGAGTTGAGAATGACTCTGTAAATCTTAGCTTGCTTTATTTTGTGAGTTGGAAATGACTCTGTAAAATCTAGATTGATTTATCTCGTGAGTTGGAAATCACTCCTTCGAATTTAGCTTGCTTTATCTCGTGAGTTTGACATGACTCTGTAAAATCTTACTTCTTGTACCTCTTGAGTTGGAAATGAATTATTCAAATCCAGCTTGCTTTATCACGTGAGTTGGAAATGATTATATCAAATATAGATTACATTATTACGTGAATAAAATGAATCTGTCAAATCTAGCTTGCATTATTTCGTGAGTTGGAAATAACTCTGTGAAATCTTAGCTTGCTTTATTTTGTGAGTTGGAAATGACTCTGTAAAATCAAGCTTGATTTATTTAGTGAGTTGGAAATGATTCTTTCAAATCCAGCTTGCTTTATTTAGTGAGTTGGAAATGATTCTTTCAAATCCAGCTTGCTTTATATCGTGAGTTGAAAATGACTCTGTAAATCTTAGCTTGCTTTATTTTGTGAGTTGGAAATGACTCTGTAAAATCTAGATTGATTTATCTCGTGAGTTTGAAATGTCTCTGTAAAATCTAGTTTTCCAAACCTCGTGATTTGGAAATGACTCTTTCAAATTTAGCTTGCTTTATCTCGTGAGTTGGAAATGACTCTGTCAAATCCAGCTTGCATTTTCATATGAGTTGGAAATGATTATATCAAATCTAGCTCACTTTATCTCGTGAATTGGAAATGACTCTGTCAAATCTAGCTTGATTTGTGTCGTGAGTTGGAAATTACTCTGAAAATCTAGCTTGCTTGATGTCGTGAGTTGGAAATTACTCTGAAAATCTAGCTTGATTTTTCTGGTGAGTTGGAAATGACTCTGTAAAACCTATCTTGCTTTATCTCGTGAGTTAGAAATGACTCTGTGAAATCTAGCTTGCTTTAACTCGTGAGTTGAAAATGACTCTGTCAAATCTTGCCTGCTTTATGTCATGAGTTGAAAATGACTCTGTGAAATCTAGCGTGCTTTATCTCGTGAGTTGGAAATGACTGTCAAATCTAGCTTGCTTTATATCATGAGTTGGAAAGGACTCTTTCAAATCTAGCTTGCTTTATCTCGTGAGTTGGAAATGACTCTTTAAAATCTAGCTTGCTTTGTCTCGTGAGTTGGAAATGACTGTCAAATCTAGCTTGCTTTATATCATGAGTTGGAAAGGACTCTTTCAAATCTAGCTTGCTTTATCTCGTGAGTTGGAAATGACTCTTTCAAATCTAGCTTGCTTTATCTCGTGAGTTGGAAATGACTCTTTAAAATCTAGCTTGCTTTGTCTCGTGAGTTGGAAATGACTCTTTCAAATCTAGCTTGCTTTATCTCGTGAGTTGGAAATGACTCTTTAAAATCTAGCTTGCTTTGTCTCGTGAGTTGGAAATGACTGTCAAATCTAGCTTGCTTTATATCATGAGTTGGAAAGGACTCTTTCAAATCTAGCTTGCTTTATCTCGTGAGTTGGAAATCACTCTTTCAAATCTAGCTTGCTTTGTCTCGTGAGTTGGAAATGACTGTCAAATCCAGCTTGCTTTATCTCTTGAGTTGGAAATGACTCTGTTAAATCTAGCTTGCTTTATGTCGTCAGTTGAAATCGTCTCTGTGAAATCTAGCTTGCTTTATCTCGTGAGTTAGAAATTACCATGGAAATCTAGCTTGCTTTATCTCGAGAGGTGGAAATGACTCTGTCAAATCTTGCCTACTTTATGTCATGAGTTGGAAATGACTCTGTGAAATCTAGCGTGCTTTATCTTGTGAGATAAAAGTGAATCTTTTAAATCTTGCTTTCTTCACTTCGTGAGTTGGAAATGTCTCTTTAAAATCTAGCTTGCTTTGTCTCGTGAGTTGGGAATGACTCTGTCAAATCCAGCTTGCTTTATCTGTTGAGTTGGAAATGACTGTCAAATCTAGCTTGCTTTATATCGTGAGTTGGATATCACTCTTTCAAATCTACCTTGCTTTGTCTCGTGAGTTGTAAATGACTGTCAAATCCAGCTTGCTTTATCTCTTGAGTTAGAAATGACTCTGTTAAATCTAGCTTGCTTTATATCGAGAGTTGGATATGACTCTTTCAAATCTAGCTTGCTTTATATCGTGAGTTGGAAATGACTCTGTCAAATCCAGCTTGCTTTATCTCGTGAGTTAAAAATGACTTTGCAAAAACTAGCTTGTTTTATTTCCTGAGTTGAAAATGACTGTCAAATCCAGCTCTATTTATCTCGTGAGTTGGAAATGATTATATCAAATCTAGCTTGCTTTATGACTTGAGTTGGAAATGAGTCTGTCAAATCTAGTTTGATTTATCTCTAGCAATTGAAATGATTATGTGAAATATAGATTGCTTTATCTCGTGAGTTAGAAATGTCACTTCTAAATCTAGCTTGCTTTTTTGTGAAATGGAAATGATTATATGAAATGTAGCTTGCTTTATTCCGTGAGTTGGAAATGTCTGAATCAAAACTATCTTACTTTATCTCGTGAGTTGGATATGACTCTTTCAAATGCAGCTTGCTTTATCTCGTGAGTTGGAAATGATAACATCAAATCTAGCTTACTTTATCTTGTGAATTGGAAATGAATCTGTAAAATCTAGCTTGCTTTTTCTCGTGAGTTGGAAATGACTCTGTAAAATCTAGCTTGTATTATCTCTTAATATGGAAATGACTCTGTCAACTCTACACTCTACTTTATCTCGTGAGTTGGAAATGAATCTGTAAAAACTAGCTTGCGTTATTTCGTGAGTTAGAAATGACTCGTTAAATTCTAGCTTGTTTTAACTCGTGACTTGGAAATGACTCTGTCAAATTAAGCTCTCATTATCTTGTGAGTTAGAAATGATTAAAACAAATATAGCTTGAATTATTTCATACGTTGGAAATGACTCTCTCAAATTTAGCTTGCTTCATCTCTTGAGTTGGAAATGACTTTGTAAATTAAGCAAGATTTATGTGGTGAGTTCGAAATGACTCTGTTAAATCAAGCTTGATTTATTTAGTGAGTTGGAAATGATTCTTTCAAATTAAGCTTGCTTTATCTCGTGAGATGGAAATGACTCTGTCAAATCTAGCTTGCTTTATCTGGTGAGTTGGAAATGACTCGGTATATTCTAGCTTGCTTTATGTCATGAGTTGAAAATGACTCTGTAAATCTTAGCTTGCTTTATTTCGTGAATTGGAAATGACTCTGTAAAATCTAGATTGATTTATCTCGTGAGTTGGAAATCACTCCTTCGAATTTAGCTTGCTTTATCTCGTGAGTTTGAAATGACTATGTAAAATCTAACTTCTTATATCTCTTGAGTTGGAAATCACTCTTTCAAATCCACCTTGCTTTATCTTGTAAATTTGAAATGACTGTAAAATCTAGTTTGCTTTATATCGTGAGTTGGAAATGACTTTGTTAAATTAATAAAGATTTATGTGGTGAGTTCGAAATGACTCTGTAAAACCTAGCTTGCTTTATTTCAGATGTTGGAAAGGACTCTGTTAAATCAATCTTGATTTATTTAGTGAGTTGGAAATGATTCTTTCAAATCCAGCTTGCTTTATATCGTGAGATGGAAATGACTGTCAAATCTAACTTGCTTTATCTCGTGAGTTGAGAATGACTCTGTAAATCTTAGCTTGCTTTATTTTGTGAGTTGGAAATGACTCTGTAAAATCTAGATTGATTTATCTCGTGAGTTGGAAATCACTCCTTCGAATTTAGCTTGCTTTATCTCGTGAGTTTGACATGACTCTGTAAAATCTTACTTCTTGTACCTCTTGAGTTGGAAATGAATTTTTCAAATCCAGCTTGCTTTATCACGTGAGTTGGAAATGATTATATCAAATATAGATTACATTATTACGTGAATAAAATGAATCTGTCAAATCTAGCTGGCATTATTTCGTGAGTTGGAAATAACTCTGTGAAATCTTGCCGGCTTTATGTCATGAGTTGGAAATGACTCTGTAAAATCTAGCTTGCTTTATCTCGTGAGATGCAAAAAATTGTCAAATCTAACTTGCTTTATCTCGTGAGTTGAGAATGTCTCTGTAAATCTTAGCTTGCTTTATTTTGTGAGTTGGAAATGACTCTGTAAAATCAAGCTTGATTTATTTAGTGAGTTGGAAATGATTCTTTCAAATCCAGCTTGCTTTATATCGTGAGTTGAAAATGACTCTGTAAATCTTAGCTTGCTTTATTTTGTGAGTTGGAAATGACTCTGTAAAATCTAGATTGATTTATCTCGTGAGTTTGAAATGACTATGTAAAATCTAACTTCTTATATCTCTTGAGTTGGAAATCATTCTTTCAAATCCAGCTTGCTTTATCTCGTGAGTATGAAATGATTACGTCAAATCTAGCTTGCTTCATCTAAAAAGTTGGAAATGATTATATCAAATGTAGCTTGCTTTATCTCGTGAGTTAGAAATGACTCGGTAAACTCTAGGTTGCTTTCATTCGTGAGTTGGAAATCACTCTGTCGAATTTAGCTTACTTTATGTTGTGAGTTGGAAAAGACTAAAAATCTAACTTCTTATATCTCTTAAATTGGAAATGATTATATCAAATATACCTTGCTCGGTCTACGTGAATAAAAATGAATCTGTCAAATCTATCTTGCTTTATCTCATGAGTTAGAAATGACTCTTTCAAATCTAGATTGCTTTATCTCGTGAGCTGGAAATGACTCTTTCAAATTTAGCGTGCTTCATCTCGTAGGTTGAAAATGACTTTGTTAAATGAAGCTTGTCTAATGTAATGAGTTGAAAATGATTCTGCAAAATCTAGGTTGCTTTATCTCGAGAGTTGGTAATGTCTCCGTCTAATCTCGCTTGCTTTATCTCGTGAGTTAAAAATAACTCGGTAAATTATAGCTTGGTTTAGCTCGTGACTTGGGAATGACTCTGTCAAATCCAGCTTGGTTTATCTCGTGAGTTGGAAATGATTATAACAAATATGGCTTGCCTTTTTTCATATGTTGGAAATGACTCTGTAAAACCTAGATTGCTTTATTTTGTGAGTTGAAAATGACTCTGTGAAATCTAGCTTGCTTTATCTCGTGAGTTGGAAATATCTCTGTAAAATCTTGCTTCCTTTATCTCGTGAGTTAGAAATGACTCTCCAAATCTTGCCTGCTTTATCTCGTGAGTTGGAAATAACTCTGTGAAATTTTGCCTGCTTTATCTCGTGAGTTGGAAATTACTCTGTGAAATCTTGCTTGCTTTATCTCGTGAGTTGGAAAAGACTGTAAAATCTAGCTTGCTTTGTCTCGTGAGTTGGAAATATCTCTAAAAATTTCTTACTTTATCTCGTGTGTTAGAAATGACTCTGCAAATCTAGCTTGTTTTATCTCGAGAGGTGGAAATGACTCTGTCAAATCCAGGTTGCTTTATCTCATGAGTTGGAAATGATTATATGAAATTTAGCTTGCTTTATCTCGTCAGTTGGAAATGACTCTGTGAAATCTTGCCTGTTTTATCTCGGGAGTTGGAAATACCTCTGTAAAATCTTGCTTGCTTTATCTCGTGTGTTAGAAATGACTCTGCAAAACTAGATTGTTTTATCTCGAGAAGTGGAAATGACTCTGTCAAATCCAGCTTGCTTTATCTCGTGAATCGAAAGGATTTTATGAAATTTAGCTTGCTTTATCTCGTGAGTTGGAAATGACTCTGTGAAATCTTGCTTGCTTTATCTCGTGAGTTAAAAGTGAATCTTTCAAATCTAGCTTTCTTTACCTGGTGAGTTGGAAATGTCTCTTTAAAATCTAGCTTCCTTTGTCTCGTGAGTTGGAAATGACTCTGCCAAATCATGACTACTTTATCTCAAGAGTTGGGAATGTCTCTGTAAAATTTAGCTTGCTTGATCTCGTGAACTAAAAATGACTCTGTCAAATCAAGTTTACTTTCTCTCGGAAATTGGAAATCACTCTGTTAACTCCAGCTTGCTTTATCTCGTGAGTTGGAAATGATTATATCAAATCTAGCTTGTTTTATCTAAGGAGTTGGAAATGATCATATCAAATCCAGCTTGTTTTATGTTATCAGTGAGAAATGAGTCTGTGAAATTTAGCTTGCTTTATCTCGTGAGTTACAAATGACTCTGTGAATTCTAGCTTAATTTATGTCGTGAGTTGGAAATGAAACTAAAAATCGAGCTTGCTTTATCTCGTGAGTAAGAAATGACTCTGTAAAAACAAGCTTGCTTTATGTCGTGAGTAAAAAATGTGTTCGTAAAATATTGATTGCTTTATCTCGTGAGTTAGAAATGTCACCTTTAAATCTAGCTTGCTTTTTTTGTAGAATGGAAATGATTATATGAAATCTAGCTTGCTTTATCTCGTAAGTTGAAATGTTTCTGTCAAATCTAGCTTCCCTTATCTTGTGAGTTGAAAATGTCACTGTTAAATGTAGCTTGCAACATCTGGTGAGTTGGAAATGACTTTGTCAAATGTAGCTCGCTTTATGTCATGAGTTTGAAATGACTGTAAAATCTAGCTTGCTTTACATCGTGATATGGAAATGACTCTGTGAAATATAGCCTGCTTTATCTCGTAAGTTGGAAATGACTGTCAAATATAGCTTGCTTTATCTTGTGAGTTGGAAATGACTCTGGCAAATGAAGCTTGCTTTATGTCATAAGTTGGAAATGTTTCTGCAAAACCTAGTTTGCTTTATCTTGAGAGTTGGAAATGACTCTGTGAAATCTAGCTTGCTTTATATGGTGAGATTGAAATAACTCTGTCAAATCTAGCTTGCTTAATGTCATGAGGGTGAAATGACTTTGTAAAACCAAGCTTGCTTTATTTCGTGAGTTGGAAATGTCTTTGAAAAATCTAGTTTGCTTTATCTCGTGAGTTAAAATGACTCTGTCAAATCTAGCTTGCTTTATCTCGTGAGTTCGAAATAACTCTGTCAAATCTAGCTTGCTTTATCTTGTGAGTTGGAAATGTCTCTGTAAAATGTAGTTTTCTAAATCTCTTCATTTGGAAATGACTCTTTCAAATGTAGCTTTCTTTATCTCGTGAGTTGGAAATAACTGTCAAATTCAGCTTGCTTTTTCACGTGAGTTGGAAATGATTATATCAAATCTAGCTTACTTTATCTCGTGAATTGGAAATGATTGTCAAATCTAGCTTGCTTTATGTCACGAGTTGTAAGTGACTGTGAAAATCTAGGTTGCTTGATGTCGTGAGTTGGAAATGACTGTGTAAAATCTAGCTTGCTTTTTCTGGTGAGTTGGAAATGACTCTGTAAAACCTACCTTGCTTTATCTCGCGAGTTGGAAATGACTCTGTCAAATCTAACTTGCTTTATCTCCTGAGTTCGAAATGACTCTATCAAATCTAGCTTGCTTTATCTCGGGAGTTGGAAATGACTCTCTCAAATCTTGCCTGCTTTATGTCATGAGTAGGAATTGACTCTGTGAAATATAGCTTGATCTATCTCGTGAGTTAAAACTGAATCTTTCAAATCTTGCTTTATTTCGTGAGTTGGAAATGACTTGGTCAAATCTAGCTTGCTTTAGCTCGTGAGTTGGAAATATTTCTGTAAAATCTTGCTTGCTTTACCTCGTGAGTTAGAAATGACCATGCAAATCTAGCTTGTTTTATCTCGAGAGGTGGAAATGACACTGTCAAATCCAGCTTGCTTTATCTCGTGAATCGAAATGATTTTATCAAATCTAACTTGCTTTATGTCGTAAGTTCGAAATGACTCTGTGAAATATAGCTTGCTTTATCTCGTGAGTTAAAAGTGAATCTTTCAAATCTTGCTTTCTTCACTTCGTGAGTTGGAAATGACTGTCAAATCCAGCTTGCTTTATCTCTTGAGTTGGAAATGACTTTGTCAAATCCAGCTTGCTTTATCTCGTGAGTCGGAAATGATTTTATCAAATTTAGCTTGCTTTATGTCGTGAGTTGGAAATGACTCTTTCAAATCTAGCTTGCTTTATGTCGTTAGCTGGAAATGATTCTGCGAAATCTAGCTTCCTTTATCTTGAGAGTTGGTAATGTCTCTGTCTAATCTAGCTTATTTTATCTCGTGAGTTACAAATGACTTTGTCAAATGTAGGTCGCTTTATGTCGTAAGTTTGAAATGACTGTAAAATCTAGCTTGCTTTATATCGTGATATGGAAATGACTCTGTGAAATATAGCTTGCTTTATCTCGTAAGTTGAAAATGACTCTGTAAAATCTAGTTTGCTTTATATCGTGAGTTGGAAATGATTCTTTCAAATCCAGCTGGCTTTATCTCGTGAGTTAGAAATGATTATATCAAATCTAGCTTGCTTTATCTTGTGAGTTAGAAATGACTTTGTCAAATGTAACTCGCTTTATGTCATGAGTTTGAAATGACTGAAAAATCTAGCTTGCTTTATATCGTGATATGGAAATGTCTCTGTAAAATCTTGCTTGCTTTATCTCGTGAGTTAGAAATGACTCTGCAAATCTAGCTTGCTTTACCTCGTGAGTTGGAAATGACTTTGTGAAATCTTGCTTGCTTTATCTCGTGAGTTAAAATGGAATCTTTCAAATCTAGCTTTCTTTACCTGGTTAGTTGGAAATGTCTCTTTAAAATCTAGCTTGCTTTATCTCGTGAGTTGGAAATGACTCTGTCAAATCTAGCTTGCTTTATGTCGTCAGTTAAAATTAACTCTGTAAAATATAGCTTGCTTTATCTCTTGAGTTGGAAATATCTCTGTAAAATCTTGCTTGCTTTATTTCGTGTGTTAGAAATGACTCTGCAAATCTAGCTTGTTTGATCTCGAGAGGTGGAAATGACTCTGTCAAATCTAGCTTGCTTTAACTTGTAAGTTGGAAATGTCTATGTTAAATCTAGCTTGCTTAATCTGGTGAGTTGGAATGTCTTAGTCAGATCTAGCTTGCATTATTTCGTGAGTTGGAAATAACTCTGTCAAATCCATCTTACTTTATCTCGTGAGTTATAAGTGTTTGTGTTAAATGTCTGAAAGTGTCCTAGTTGATCTCGTGATCGTGAACAAAACAATATTAATTAATTACAGTCAACACTTATTTTTTTCTTTATCTACCTCTTTACGAATTCATGTTCATCTAATTTTCTGTTTGTGATGGCCGAGAAACAGAAAATGAAATTAACTGCAACTTAAATTTGGGTTTTAATCGCCTGGGCGGAAACATATTTAAATTCCAATTTTATGTTGTTGTTTTTTGTTTTACAACTGTTGCTTCTCTAGATTAAACCCGTCCTTTGAATTTGCATATAGTCATTACAGAACTGTATTGTATTTGCCAAAAGAGCGCAACATAGTACTTAGGCCTAACTATATCCCAGCACCGTGGCGGACCCTAGAGGACCACGTACAAACTTCTAACGATTAGATATTTAAATGACAGACTAGTTTTAAACGATAGTTCTTTTTGATTGAAGACATTTAACTAAATAACCAGTCTTGTAGCTAGGCAGCTGGGCCTTAAAACTTGTCTTGACAACCTATTCATTTCAGTACCTTCAGGCTTAGTACGTACGGTAAACCTATTAGCGAAGTTGTGATTTTTAACATTATTAAATATTTAGCATTAATCTAAGTAATCCCTAAGCAACTGAGTAGTAATTACATTCACTGACTGTTTAATTAAGTAAAGCTATGATCGAACAACCTTCGACAGCAACTGTTTGGTGCGAGTCTTAAGAATGATTTATAATAGCAGCAATTAACCACGATAAGATCCGAATTTTTACTAACGTCAATAAAAACGAAACCGAAGACAAATTCAATGAATTTAAATCGCGAAATTTAGATAATCAAATTCGAGAAATGTGTGAGTTGAGGAACTGTGAGAAGTTGCGAAGAGCCAATCGTGAAATATATTACACCATTTCTTACACGAACAGGCGTTTCACGTACACACGTTCCATTAGAACAACAACAATTATGTCTGTGGTCGTCGAACGAGGTTTTTGTTGTTGTTGTCCGTTGATGAATTGTGTTCACTGCTGTTGGCACAGTTTACAAGCACGAGTTTTGATTGATTGGATTCCTAGGGTGTAATTACGATTTAACTTTAGACTCTAACTTATCACTTTGATCATAAGGGCTCCTGCTCCAGATCACGATGGTCATACTGCTGTTTAATGACGAAACGTCGTAAGAAACCAGCAGACTTAATTATTCCTTAAGGCCTGAACCACAAACCCTGCTAACGCGAATCACGATCAAACTACTTAAAATGTTTTCTGGAACACGAGAAAGCTCGAATTAAAACACCAACACACTCGGAAACACTTCACAAGAGCGATAAAATAAACAGGGACGACTTCACAAATACAACTAAAAATGGCTCGACGCTTAACTCTGAGGGGCTCGAAACAGTGAAAGCCGTGTTGTTTAGTGCTTACAAATTAAAAATCAAAAAAGAAAACAGACCACAATGAAAAACTAAAACAACTTAAGCCTCATGCAACGTAACACAGAATCTAACATGAAAGAAGGCACATCAAACTCTCTCTCCAAAGTATTTTCAAAATATCTTGTTAAACATCCATCAACGGGTTCTTCGTCAACACGTATTGCAAATAACGTCTCATCCCTGACTGATTTAGGGCCTGCATTTATTTTCTGTCAAATCAGGTTTAGTGTAATATATTAGCCATGAGCTATACAGTTTTGACGGACTTCAAATCTTTTAAAAATGTACTTATGTTTTCTACCAAAGCAAAACTAAAACCTTATACTTTTGATTTTGTTGTTTTGAATTAAGCACAAAGCTACACAATGGGCTATCTGTGCTCTGCCCTCCACGGGTATCGAAACCCGGATTTTAGCTTGTAAGTCCGCAGACATACCACTGAGCCACTGGGGTGCATATACTTTTGAATATCATATATAATATCTGAGAATCTGCGACATTTCAAAAGGAAGTATCTTTTAAACAGTTTGATACTTTTATTTAAACAGAAAGCCAAACACATAATAATTTATAACAACTATATTAAAAAGAAGCATTAAATATCCTTTATTCTTCATACAAATAGCTTAATTTCGCGCTCATTGCGTTTACTGGTAGATGGCTTGAATGTTTTGAATTTCGTGCAAAGCTACACCAGAACTGACTGGCTTGTCGTTTCTAATTTAGCTATGTAAGCGTAGAGGGAAAGCAACTAGTCATCACCAGCCACCGCCATCTTTTGGGTTACTTTTTTACTAACGTATAGTGGGATTGACCGTCGCTATAATACTCCCACGGCTGAAAGAGCAAGTATGTTTGGTGTGTCGAAGATTCGATCCCGCGATCCTCGGATTACGAGTTGAGTCCCTTAACGACCTGGTCATGCTGGGCCTAGCAGCTGGTTATAAATTGTACAATAAGAATATAGTTACTATAAACAGAGGGAAGTTGTACAATAAGAATATAGTTACAATAAAATGAGGGCAGATGTACAACAAGAATATAGTTACTATGAACACAGGGAAGTTGTACAATAAGAATATAGTTACTATGAACAGAGGGCAGGTGTACAATAAGAATATAGTTACTATGAACAGAGGGAAGTTGTACAATAAGAATTTAGTTGCTATGAACAGAGAAAAGTTGTACAATAAGAATATAGTTAATATGAACAGAAGGAAATTGCACAATAAGAATATAGTTACTATGAACAGAGGGAAGTTGTACAATAAGAATATAGTTACTATAAACAGAGGGAAGTTGTACAATAAGAATATAGTTACTATAAACAGAGGGAAGTTGTACAATAAGAATATAGTTACAATAAAATGAGGGCAGGTGTACAACAAGAATATAGTTACTATGAACACAGGGAAGTTGTACAAGAAGAATAGAGTTAGAATAAAATGAGGGCAGGTGTACAACAAGAATATAGTTACTATGAACACAGGGAAGTTGTACAATAATAATATAGTTACTATGAACTGAGGGAAGTTGTACAATAAGAATATAGTTACTATAAACAAAAGGAAGTTGTACAATAAGAATATAGTTACTATGAACAGAGGGCAGGTTACAATAAGAATATAGTTACTATAAACAAAAGGAAGGTGTACAACAAGAATATAGTTACTATGAACACAGTGAAGTTGTACAATAAGAATATAGTTACTATGAACTGAGGGAAGTTGTACAATAAGAATATAATTAGAATAAACAACAGGAAGTTGTACAATAAGAATATAGTTACTATGAACAGAGGGAAGTTGTACAATAAGAATATAGTTACTATAAACAGAGGGAAGTTGTACAATAAGAATATAGTTACAATAAAATGAGGGCAGGTGTACAACAAGAATATAGTTACTATGAACACAGGGAAGTTGTACAATAAGAATATAGTTACTATAAACAGAGGAAAGTTGTACAATAAGAATATAGTTACTATGAAAAGAGGGAAGTTGTACCATAAGAATATAGTTACTATGAACAGAGGGAAGTTGTACAAAAAGAATATAGTTACTACAAACACAAGGAAATTGTACAATAAGAATATAGTTACAATAAAATGAGGGCAGGTGTACAACAAGAATATAGTTACTATGAACACAGGGAAGTTGTACAATAAGAATATAGTTACTATGAACTGAGGGAAGTTGTACAATAAGAATATAGTTACTATAAACAAAAGGAAGTTGTACAATAAGAATATAGTTACTATGAACAGAGGGAAGTTGTACAATAAGAATATAGTTACTATAAACAGAGGGAAGTTGTACAATAAGAATATAGTTACAATAAAATGAGGGCAGGTGTACAACAAGAATATAGTTACTATGAACACAGGGAAGTTGTACAATAAGAATATAGTTACTATGAACAGAGGGAAGTTGTACAATAAGAATATAGTTACTATGAACAGAGAGAAGTTGTACAATAAGAATATAGTTACTATAAAAAGAGGGAAGTTGTACAATAAGAATATAGTTACTATGAAAAGAGGGAAGTTGTTCCTTAAGAATATAGTTACTATGAACAGAGGGAAGTTGTACAATAAGAATATAGCTCGCTTTATCTCGTAAGATGGAAATCACTCTGTCAAATCCAGCTTGCTTAATGTCGTGAGTGAGAAAGGACTATATCAAATCTAGCTTGCTTTAGCTGAGAAGTTGGAAATGATTACTTCAAATCTCGCTTACTTTATATCGTGAAATGGAAATGACTCTGTAAAATCTAGCTCGCTTTATCACGTAAGTTGCACATCACTCTTTAAATCCAGCTTGCTTTATGAAAGGAGTTGGAAATGATTATATCAAATCTAGCTTGCTTGATCTCGTGAGTTGGAAATGACTCTCTCAAATTAGATTGCTTTATCTCGTCAGTTGGAAATGACTGTAAAATCTGATAAACCTAGCATGCGTTATCTTGTGAGCTGGAAATTATTCTGTCATATCTAGCTTGCTTTATGTTGTAAGTTGGAAATGTCTCTGTGAAATCTTGTTTGCTTTGTTTAATGAGTTAGAAATGACTCTGTAAAATCTACCTTGCTTTATCTCATGAGCTGGAAATGGCTCTGTAAAACCTAGCTTGCTTTATCTCGTGAGTTAGAAATGATTCTGTCAAATCAAGCTTGTTTTATCTTGAGAGTTGGAAATGTCTCTAACAAATCTAGCTTCCTTAATCTCGTGATATAAAATAACTCTGTAAAATCTAGATTTTTTATCTCGTGAGTTGGAAATGAATATATCAAATCTAGCTTGCTTTATTTCGTGAGTTAGAAATGACTCGGTAAATTATAGGTGGCTTTATCTCGTAATTGGAAATCACTCTGTCGAATCTATCTTGCTTTATCTCGTGATGTTGAAATAATTCTGTCAAATCTAGGTTGATTTATCTCTAGAAATTGAAATGATTATGTGAAATATAGATTGCTTTATCTCGTGAGTTAGAAATGTCTGAGTCAAAACTAGCTTACTTTATCTCGTGAGTTGGAAATAATTCTGTCAAATAGGGCTTGCTTTATCTTGTGAGTTGGAAATGTCTCTGTAAAATCTAGTTTTCTAAATCTCGTGATTTGGAAATGACTCTTTCAAATGCAGCTTCCTTTATCTCGTGAGTTGGAAATGATAACATCAAATCTAGCTTACTTTATCTTGTGAATTGGAAATGAATCTGTAAAATCTAGCTTGCTTTTTCTCGTGAGTTGGAAATGACTCTGTAAATCTTAGCTTGCTTTATTTTGTGAGTTGAAAATGACTCTGTAAAATCTAGATTGATTTATCTCAAGAGTTGGAAATCACTCTTTCAAATCCAGCTTGCTTTATCTAAGGAGTTGGAAATGATTATATCAAATGTAGCTTGCTTTATCTCGTGAGTTAGAAATGTCTCGGGAAATTCTAGCTCGCTTTAATTCGTGAGTTGGAAATGACTCTGTAAAATCTAGATTGTTTTATATCGTGAGTTGGAAATCACTCTGTCGAATTTAGCTTGCTTTATGTTGTGAGTTGGAAAAGATTAAAAATCTAACTTCTTATATCTCTTAAATTGGAAATGATTATATCAAATATACCTTGCTCGGTCTACGTGAATAAAAATGTATCTGTCAAATCTATCTTGCTTTATCTCATGAGTTAGAAATGACTCTTTCAAATCTAGATTGCTTTATATCGTGATTGGAAATGACTCTTTCATATCTAGTTTGATTTATGTCGTGAGCTGGAAATGACTCTTTCAAATTTAACGTGCTTCATCTCGAGAGTTGGAAATGACTTTGTTAAATGAAGCTTGTCTAATGTAATGAGTTGAAAATGATTCTGCAAAATCTACGTTGCTTTATCTTGAGAGTTGGTAATGTCTCCGTCTAATCTCGCTTGCTTTATCTCCTGAGTTAGAAATTACTCAGTAAATTCTAGCTTGTTTTAACTCGAGAATTGGAAATGACTCTGTAAAATCTAGCTTGCTTTATCTCGTGAGTTGCAAAACATTGTCAAATCCAGCTCGCTTTATGTCGTGAGTTAGAAATGACTCTGTAAAGTCTAGTTTGCTTTGTATCGTGAGTTGGAAATTACTCTTTCAAATCCAGCTTGCTTTTTCACGTGAGTTAGAAATTATAATATCAAATCTAGCTTGCTTTATCTTGTGAGTTAGAAATGACTCAGTGAAATGTAGCTCGCTTTATCTCGAAAGTTGGAAATGACTGTCAAATATAGCATGCAATATCTTGTGAGTTGGAAATGACTTTGCTAAATTTAGCTGGATTTATGTCGTGAGTTGCAAATCATTGTCAAATCCAGCTCGCTTTAC
Source organism: Carcinoscorpius rotundicauda (assembly GCA_011833715.1). Taxonomy (NCBI): domain Eukaryota; kingdom Metazoa; phylum Arthropoda; class Merostomata; order Xiphosura; family Limulidae; genus Carcinoscorpius; species Carcinoscorpius rotundicauda. The sequence continues at coordinate 123,707,262 of CM022394.1, read as the reverse complement.
GTGGTGAGATGGAAATGACTCTGTAAAATCTAGTCTGCTTTATATCGTGAGTTGGAAATGATTCTTTCAAATCCAGCTTGCTTTATTTCGTGAGTTAGAAATGATTATATCAAATTTAGCTTTCTTTATCTTGTGAGTTAGAAATCACTTTTTGAAATGTAGCTCGTTTTATGTCGTGAGTTGGAAATGACTGTAAAATCTGGCTTGCTTTATATCGTGAAATGAAAATGACTGTCAAATCTTGCTTGCTATATCTCGTCATTTAAAAACAACTCTGGCAAATGTAGCTTGCTTTATATAGCGTTTTGAAATGACTCAATCAAATCTAGCTTGCTTTATCTCATGATGTTGAAATGTCACTTTTAAATCTAGCTTCCTTTTTTGTGAGATGGAAATGATTATATGAAATCTAGCTTGCTTTGTCTCGTGAGTTGGAAATGTCTCAGTGAAATCTAGCTTGCTTTATCTCGTGAGTTGGAAATGTCTCAGTGAAATCTAGCTTGCTTTATCTCGTTAGTTGGAAATAACTCTGTTAAATCTAGCTTGCTTTATCTTGAGAGTAAGAAATGTCTCTGTAAAATCTAGTTTTCTAAATCTCCTGATTTGGAAATGACTCTTTCAAATGTAGATTGCTTTGTCTCGTGAGTTGGAAATGACTGTCAAATCTTGCCTGTTTTATCTCGGAAGTTGGAAATGACTGTGTGAAATCTTGCCTGCTTTATCTGGTGAGTTGGAAATGACTGTCAAATCCAGCTTGTTTTATCTCTTGAGTTGGAAATGACTCTGTAAAATCCAGCTTCCTTTATCTCGTGAGTCGGAAATGATTTTATCAAATTTAGCTTGCTTTATCTCGTGAGTTGGAAATGACTCTGTGAAATCTTGCCTGCTTTATCTCGTGAGTTTTTAATGACTCTTTGAAATCTTGCTTGCTTTATCTCGTGAGTTAAAAATGAATCTTTCAAATCTAGCTTTCTTTACTTGGTGAGTTGGTAATGTCTCTTTAAAATCTAGCTTGCTTTGTCTCTGAGTTGGAAATGACTCTGCAAATCTAGCTTGTTTTATCTCGAGAGGTGGAAATAACTGTCAAATCCAGGTTGCTTTATCTCGTGAGTCGGAAATGATTATATCAAATCTAGCTTGCTTGATGTCGTTAGTTGAAAATGACTCTGTTAAATCTAGCTTGTTTTATCTCGTGAGTTGGAAGTTTCTCTGTCAAATCTAGCTTCCTTTTTCTCGTGAGTTGGAAATGTTTTAGTCAAATCCAGCTTGCATTATTTCGTGAGTTGGAAATAACTCTGTCAAATCTTGCCTGCTTTATGACATAAATTGGAAATGACTCTGTGAAACCTAGCTTGCCTTATCTCCCGAATGAAAAGTGAATCTTGTTTTCTTCACTTCGTGAGTTAAAAATGTCTCTTTAAAATCTAGCTTGCTTTATCTCGTGAGATGGAAATATCTCTGTAAAATCTTGCTTGTTTTATCTCGAGAGGTGTAAATGACTCTGTCAAATCCAGCTTGTTTTATCTCGTGAGTCGGAAATGATTATATCAAATCTAGCTTGCTTTATGTCGTGAGTTGAAAATGACTCTGTCAAATATAGCTTGCTTTTTCTGGTGAGTTGTAAAAGACTGTAAAACCTAGCTTGCTTTATCTCGTGAGTTGGAAATGACTCTGTCAAATCTAACTTGCTTTATGTCGTGAGTTCGAAATGACTCTGTCAAATCTAGCTTGCTTTATCTCGTGAGTTGGAAATGACTGTCAAATCGTGCCTGCTTTATGTCATGAGTTGGAAATGTCTCTTTAAAATCTTCCCTGCTTTATCTCGTGAGTTGGAAATGATTATATCAAATCTAGCTTGCTTTATGACTTCAGTTGGAAATGAGTCTGTCAAATCTAGCTTGCTTTATTTCGTGAGTTAGAAATGACTCGGTAAATTCTAGGTGGCTTTATCTCGTGAGTTGGAAATGACTCTGTAAAACCTAGATTGCTTTATCTCGTGAGTTGGAAATCACTCTGTCCAATCTAGCTTGCTTTATCTCGTGAGTTGGAAACGACTGTAAAATCTAGATTGCTTCATATCGTGAAATGGAAATGACTCTGTTAAATCTTGCTTCCTTCATGTCGTGAGTTGGAAATGAATCTGTCAAATCTAGCTTGCTTTATCTCGTGTGGTGGAAATAATTCTGTCAAATCTAGTTTGATTTATCTCTAGAAATTGAAATGATTATGTGAAATATAGATTGCTTTATCTCGTGAGTTAGAAATGTCACTTCTAAATCTAGCTTGCTTTTTTGTGAAATGGAAATGATTATATGAAATGTAGCTTGCTTTATTTCGTGAGTTGGAAATGTCTGAATCAAAACTATCTTACTTTGTCTCGTGAGTTGGATATGTCTGTGTAAAATCTAGTTTTCTAAATCTCGTGATTTGGAAATGACTCTTTCAAATGCAGCTTGCTTTCTCTCGTGAGTTGGAAATGATAACATCAAATCGAGCTTACTTTATCTTGTGAATTGGAAATGATAACACCAAATCGAGCTTACTTCTCTTGTGAATTGGAAATGAATCTGTAAAATCTAGCTTGCTTTATGACTTGAGTTGGAAATGAGTCTGTCAAATCTAGCTTGCTTTATTTCGTGAGTTAGAAATGACTCGGTAAATTCTAGGTGGCTTTATCTCGTGAGTTGGAAATGACTGTAAAATCTAGATTGCTTCATATCGTGAAATGGAAATGACTCTGTTAAATCTTGCTTGCTTCATGTCGTGAGTTGGAAATGAATCTGTCAAATCTAGCTTGCTTTATCTCGTGATGTTGAAATAATTCTGTCAAATCTAGTTTGATTTATCACTAGAAATTGAAATGATTATGTGAAATATAGATTGCTTTATCTCGTGAGTTAGAAATGTCATTTCTAAATCTAGCTTGCTTTTTTGTGAAATGGAAATGATTATATGAAATGTAGCTTGCTTTATTTCGTGAGTTGGAAATGTCTGAATCAAAACTATCTTACTTTATCTCGTGAGTTGGATATGTCTGTGTAAAATCTAGTTTTCCAAATCTCGTGATTTGGAAATGACTCTTTCAAATGCAGCTTGCTTTATCTCGTGAGTTGGAAATGATAACATCAAATCTAGGTTACTTTATCTTGTGAATTGGAAATGAATCTGTAAAATCTAGCTTGCTTTTTCCCGTGAGTTGGAAATGACTCTGTCAAATTTAGCTTTCTTTATCTCGTGAAATGGAAATGACTCTGTAAAATAAAGTTCGATTTATCTAGTAAGTTGGAAATCACTGTTTCAAATCCAGCTTGCTTTATCTCGTGAGTCAGAAATGACTCTGTAAAATCTAGCTTGTATTATCTCTTAAAATGGAAATGACTCTGTCAACTCTACACTCTACTTTATCTCGTGAGTTGGAAATGAATCTGTAAAAACTAGCTTGCGTTATTTCGTGAGTTAGAAATGACTCGTTAAATTCTAGCTTGTTTTAACTCGTGACTTAGAAATCACTCTGTCAAATTATGCTCTCATTATCTTGTGAGTTAGAAATGATTAAAACAAATATAGCTTGAATTATTTCATACGTTGGAAATGACTCTCTCAAATTTAGCTTGCTTCATCTCTTGAGTTGGAAATGACTTTGTAAATTAAGCAAGATTTATGTGGTGAGTTCGAAATGACTCTGCAAAACCTAGCTTGCTTTATTTCAGATGTTGGAAAAAACTCTGTTAAATCAAGCTTGATTTATTTAGTGAGTTGGAAATGATTCTTTTAAATTAAGCTTGCTTTATCTCGTGAGATGGAAATGACTCTGTCAAATCTAGCTTGCTTTATCTGGTGAGTTGGAAATGACTCGGTATATTCTAGCTTGCTTTATGTCATGAGTTGAAAATGACTCTGTAAATCTTAGCTTGCTTCATGTCGTGAGTTGGAAATGATTCTTTCACATCCAGCTTGCTTTATATCGTGAGATGGAAATGACTGTCAAATCTAACTTGCTTTATCTCGTGAGTTGAAAATGACTCTGTAAATCTTAGCTTGCTTTATTTTGTGAGTTGGAAATGACTCTGTAAAATCTAGATTGATTTATCTCGTGAGTTGGAAATCACTCCTTCGAATTTAGCTTGCTTTATCTCGTGATTTTGAAATGACTATGTAAAATCTAACTTCTTATATCTCTTGAGTTGGAAATGACTCTTTCAAATGCAGCTTGCTTTATCACGTGAGTTGGAAATGATTACATCAAATCTAGCTTACTTTATCTAAGGAGTTGGAAATGATTATATCAAATGTAGCTTGCTTTATCTCGTGAGTTAGAAATGACTCGGTAAATTCTAGTTTGCTTTAATTCGTGAGTTGGAAGTGACTGTAAAATCTAGATTACTTTATATCGTGAGTTGGAAATCACTCTGTCAAATTTAGCTTACTTTATGTTGTGAGTTGGAAAAGACTAAAAATCTAACTTCTTATATCTCTTAAATTGGAAATGATTATATCAAATATACCTTGCTCGGTCTACGTGAATAAAAATGAATCTGTCAAATCTATCTTGCTTTATCTCATGAGTTAGAAATGACTCTTTCAAATCTAGATTGCTTTATCTCGTGAGCTGGAAATGACTCTTTCAAATTTAGCGTGCTTCATCTCGTAGGTTGAAAATGACTTTGTTAAATGAAGCTTGTCTAATGTAATGAGTTGAAAATGATTCTGCAAAATCTAGGTTGCTTTATCTTGAGAGTTGGTAATGTCTCCGTCTAATCTCGCTTGCTTTATCTCGTGAGTTAAAAATAACTCGGTAAATTATAGCTTGGTTTAGCTCGTGACTTGGAAATGACTCTGTCAAATCCAGCTTGGTTTATCTCGTGAGTTGGAAATGATTATAACAAATATGGCTTGCCTCTTTTCATATGTTGGAAATGACTCTATCAAATCTAGCTTGCTTTATCTCGTGAGTTGGAAATATCTCTGTAAAATCTTGCTTCCTTTATCTCGTGAGTTAGAAATGACTCTGCAAATCTAGCTTGTTTTATCTCGAGAGGTGGAAATGACTCTGTCAAATCCATCTTGCTTTATCTCGTGAGTCGGAAATGATTTTATCAAACTTAGATTGCTTTATCTCGTGAGTTGGAAATGACTCTGTTAAATCTTGCCTGCTTTATCTCGTGAGTAGGAAATAACTCTGTGAAATTTTGCCTGCTTTATCTCGTGAGTTGGAAATTACTCTGTGAAATCTTGCTTGCTTTATCTCGTGAGTTGGAAAAGACTGTAAAATCTAGCTTGCTTTGTCTCGTGACTTGGAAATATCTCTAAACATTTCTTGCTTTATCTCGTGTGTTAGAAATGACTCTGCAAATCTAGCTTGTTTTATCTCGAGAGGTGGAAATGACTCTGTCAAATCCAGGTTGCTTTATTTCGTGAGTTGGAAATGATTATATGAAATTTAGCTTGCTTTATCTCGTGAGTTGGAAATATCTCTGTAAAATCTTGCTTGCTTTATCTCGTGTGTTAGAAATGACTCTGCAAATCTAGCTTGTTTTATCTCAAGAGGTGGAAATGACTCTGTCAAATACAGCTTGTTTTATCTCGTGAGTCGGAAATGATTATATCAAATCTAGCTTGTTTTATCTCGTCAGTTGGAAGTTTCTCTGTTAAATCTAGCTTGCTTTATGTCATGAGTTGGAAATGACTCTGTGAAATATAGCTTGCTCTATCTCGTGAGTTAAAACTGAAACTTTCAAATCTTGCTTTCTTCACTTCGTCAGTTGGAAATGTCTCCTTAAAATCTATCTTGCTTTGTCTCGTGAGTTGAAAATAACTGTCAAATCCTGCTTGCTTTATCTCTTGAGTTTGAAATGATTTTATCAAATTTAGCTTGCTTTTTCACGTGAGTTGGAAATTACTCTGTCAAATCTTGCCTTCTTTATTTCGTGAGTTGGAAATGACTCGGTCAAATCTAGCTTGTTTTATGTGATGAGTTGGAAATGACTCTGTCAAATCCAGGTTGCTTTATTTCGAGAGTTGGAAATGATTATATGAAATTTAGCTTGCTTTATCTCGTCAGTTGGAAATGACTCTGTGAAATCTTGCCTGTTTTATCTCGGGAGTTGGAAATATCTCTGTAAAATCTTGCTTGCTTTATCTCGTGTGTCAAAAATGACTCTGCAAATCTAGCTTGTCTTATCTCGAGAGGTGGAAATGACTCTGTCAAATCCAGCTTGCTTTATCTCGTGAATCGAAAGGATTTTATGAAATTTAGCTTGCTTTATCTCGTGAGTTGGAAATGACTCTCTGAAATCTTGCTTGCTTTATCTCGTGAGTTAAAAGTGAATCTTTCAAATCTAGCTTTCTTTACCTGGTGAGTTGGAAATGTCTCTTTAAAATCTAGCTTCCTTTGTCTCGTGAGTTGGAAATGACTCTGTCAAATCTTACTTGTTTTATCTCGTGAGTTAGAAATGACTTTGTCAAATGTAGGTCGCTTTATGTCGTAAGTTTGAAATGACAGTAAAATATAGCTTGCTTTATATCGTGATATGGAAATGACTCTGTGAAATATAGCTTGCTTTATCTCGTAAGTTGGAAATAACTTTTTAAAATCTAGTTTGCTTTATCTCGTGAGTTAAAAATAACTCGGTAACTTATAGCTTGGTTTAGCTCGTGACTTGGAAATGACTCTTTCAAATCCAGCTTGGTTTATGTCCTGAGTTGGAAATGTCTTTGAAAAATTTAGTTTGCTTTATCTCGTGAGTTGGAAATGACTCTGTCAAATCCAGCTTGCTTTTTCACGTGAGTTGGAGATAATTATATCAAATCTAGCTTACTTTATCTCGTGGAATGGAAATGAGTAGTCAAATCTAGCTTGATTTGTGTCATGAGTTGGAAATTACTCTGAAAAACTAGCTTGCTTGATGTCGTGAGTTGGAAATGACTGTGTAAAATCTAGCTTGCTTTTTCTGGTGATTTGGAAATGACTTTGTAAAAAATGACAGTAAAATCTAGTTTGCTTTATATGGTGAGTTGGAAATGGCTTTGTTAAATTAAGCAAGATTTATGTGGTGAGTTCGAAATGACTCTGCAAAACCTAGCTTGCTTTATTTCAGATGTTGGAAAGGACTCTGCTTGATGTCGTGAGTTGGAAATGACTGTGTAAAATCTAGCTTGCTTTTTCTGGTGATTTGGAAATGACTTTGTAAAACCTAGCTTGTTTTATCTCGTGAGTTGAAAATGACTCTGTGAAATCTAACTTGCTTTACGTCGTGAGTTCGAAATGACTCTGTGAAATCTAGCTTGCTTTATCTTGTGAGTTGGAAATGTCTCTTTAAGGTCTAGCTTGCTTTGTCTCGTGAATCGGAAATGATTATATCAAATCTAGCTTGCTTTAACTTGTAAGTTGGAAATGTCTATGTCAAATCTAGCTTGCTTAATCTGGTGAGTTGGAAATGACTGTCAAATCTAGCTTGTTTTATTTTGTGAGTTGGAAGTTTGTGTGTCAAATCTAGCTTCCCTTTTCTCTTGAGTTGGAATGTCTTAGTCAAATCTAGCTTGCATTATTTCGTGAGTTGGAAATAACTCTGTCAAATCTATCTTACTTTATCTCGTGAGTTATACGTGTCTGTGTTAAATGTCTGAAAGTGTCCTAGTTGATCTCGTGATCGTGAACAAAACAATATTAATTAATTACAGTCAACACTTGTTTTCTTCTTTATCTACCTCTTCACGAATTCATGTTCATCTAATTTTCTGTTTGTGATGGCCGAGAAACAGAAAATGAAATATACTGCAACTTAAATTTGGGTTTTAATCGCCTGGGCGGAAACATATTTAAATTCCAATTTTATGTTGTTTTTTGTTTTACAACTGTTGCTTCTCTAGATTAAACCGGTCCTTTGAATTTGCATATAGTCATTACAGAACTGTATCGTACTTGACAAAAGAGCGCAACACAGTACTTAGGCCTAACTATATCGCAGCACCGTGGCGGACCCTAGAGGACCACGTACAAACTTCTAACGATTAGATATTAAAATGACAGACTGGTTTTAAACGATAGTTCTTTTTGATTGAAGACATTTAACTAAATAACCAGTCTTGTAGCTAGGCAGCTGGGCCTTAAAACTTGTCTTGACAACCTATTCATTTCAGTACCTTTAGGCTTAGTACGTACGGTAAACCTATTAGCGAAGTTGTGATTTTTAACATTATTAAATATTTAGCATTAATCTAAGTAATCCCTAAGCAACTGAATAGTAATTACATTCACTGACTGTTTAATTAAGTAAAGCTATGATCGAACAACCTTCGACAGCAACTGTTTGATGCGAATCTTAAGAATGATTTATAATAGCAGCAATTAACCACGATAAGATCCGAATTTTTTCTAACGTCAATAAAAACGAAACCGAAGACAAATTCAATGAATTTAAATCGCGAAATTTAGATAATAAAATTCGAGAAATGTGTGAGTTGAAGAACTGTGAGAAGTTGCGAAGAGCCAACCGTGAAATATATTACACCATTTCTTACACGAACAGGCGTTTCACGTACACACGTTCCATTAGAACAACAACAATTATGTCTCTGGTCGTCGAACGAGGTTTTTGTTGTTGTTGTCTGTTGATGAATTGTGTTCACTGCTGTTGGCACAGTTTACAAGCACGAGTTTTGATTGATTGGATTCCTAGGGTGTAATTACGATTTAACTTTAGACTCTAACTTATCACTTTGATCATAAGGGCTCCTGCTCCAGATCACGATGGTCATACTGCTGTTTAATGACGAAACGTCGTAAGAAACCAGCAGACAGAATTATTCCTTAAGGCCTGAACCACAAACCCTGGTAACGCGAAAAACGATCAAACTTCGAAAAACGTTTTCTGGAACACGAGAAAGCTCGAATCCAAACACCAACACACTCGGAAACACTTCACAAGAGCGATAAAAAAAACAGGGACGACTTCACAAATACAACTAAAGATGGCTCGACGCTTAACTCTGAGGGGCTCGAAACAGTGAAAACCGTGTTGTTTTGTGCTTACAAATTAAAAATCAAAAAAGAAAACAGACCACAATGAAAAACTAAAACAACTTAAGCCTCATGCAACGTAACACAGAATCTAACATGAAAGAAGGCACATCAAACTCTCTCTCCAAAGTATTTTCAAAATATCTGGTTAAACATCCATCAACGGGTTCTTCGTCAACACGTATAGCAAATAACGTCTCATCCCTGACTGATTTAGGGCCTGCATTTATTTTCTGTCAAATCAGGTTTAGTGTAATATATTAGCCATGAGCTATACAGTTTTGACGGACTTCAAATTTTCACATCTTTTAAAAATGTACGTATGTTTTCTCCCAAAGTAAAACTAAAACCTTATACTTTTGAATATCATATATAATATCTGAGAATCTGCGACATTTCAAAAGAAAGTACCTTTTAAACAGTTTGATACTTTTATTTAAACACTAAGCCAAACACATATTAATTTATACCAACTATATAAAAAAACAAACATTAAATATCCTTTATTCTTCATACAAATAGCTTGATTTTGCGCTCATTGCGTTTACTGGAAGATGCTTTGAATGTTTTGAATTTCGTGGAGAGCTACACCAGAACTGACTGGCTTGTCGTTTCTTATTTACCAATGTAAGCGTAGAGGGAAAGCAACTACTCATCACCACCCACCGCCATCTTTTGGGTTACTCTTTTACCAACGAATAGTGGGATTGACCGAACAATATAACGCCCGAAGGCTGAAATAATGGGCATGTTTGGTAAGACGGGGATTCGAATTCGCCACGCTCAAATTACGAGTCGAACGCCCTAACCACTAGATCACGTGCTAGAGGAAACGAGTCATTCACTTGATTTAACGCTATACATCCGTAGTTGAGACATTTCTTTACCCTTTCACCTCGTGTTGCAAAAGCAACTGCTTCTACTCTACCCCCAGTTGCTTTCTTTCACACGAAGGTGGACTACATTTCTCTTCTTGTGTTTAGTATCCTAATACAGGGTATGGCCAAAGGCATAACGCACGAGTTAAAACGTTAATAACAGTTTAAAACAGTCCTGTTTTTGGAAGCGATTAAATATAATACCACCATAAATCTTCGCAAACTTTCTTACTTTATCTCGTGAGTTAAAATGACTCTGTCAAATCTAGCTCTTTTTATCTCGTGAGTTAAAAATGACTCTATCAAGTCCAGCTTGCTTTATCTCGTGACTTGGAAATGTCTCAGTCAAATCTAGGTTGCTTTATCTTGTGAGTTGGAAATGTCTCTGTAAAATCTAGTTTTCCAAACCTCGTGATTTGGAAATGACTCTGTCAAATCCAGCTTGCATTTTCATGTGAGTTGGAAATGATTATATCAAATCTAGCTCACTTTATCTCGTGAATTGGAAATAACTCTGTCAAATCTAGCTTGATTTGTGTCGTGAGTTGGAAATTACTCTGAAAATCTAGCTTGCTTGATGTCGTGAGTTGGAAATTACTCTGAAAATCTAGCTTGATTTTCCTGGTGAGTTAAAAATGACTCTGTAAAACCTATCTTGCTTTAACTCGTGAGTTGGAAATGACTCTGTCAAATCTTGCCTGCTTTATGTCATGAGTTGGAAATGACTCTGTGAAATCTAGCGTGCTTTATCTCGTGAGATAAAAGTGAATCTTTTAAATCTTGCTTTCCTCACTTCGTGAGTTGGAAATGTCTCTTTAAAATCTAGCTTGCTTTGTCTCGTGAGTTGGAAATGACTGTCAAATCTAGCTTGCTTTATATCGTGAGTTGGAAAGGACTCTTTCAAATCTAGCTTGCTTTATCTCGTGAGTTGGAAATGACTCTTTCAAATCTAGCTTGCTTTGTCTCGTGAGTTGGAAATGACTGTCAAATCCAGCTTGCTTTATCTCTTGAGTTGGAAATGACTCTGTTAAATCTAGCTTGCTTTATGTCGCCAGTTGAAAACATCTCTGTGAAATCTAGCTTGCTTTATCTCGTGAGTTAGAAATTACCATGGAAATCTAGCTTGCTTTATCTCGAGAGGTGGAAATGACTCTGTCAAATCTTGCCTACTTTATGTCATGAGTTGGAAATGACTCTGTGAAATCTAGCGTGCTTTAACTCGTGAGATAAAAGTGAATCTTTTAAATCTTGCTTTCTTCACTTCGTGAGTTGGAAATGTCTCTTTAAAATCTAGCTTGCTTTGTCTCGTGAGTTGGGAATGACTCTGTCAAATCCAGCTTGCTTTATCTGTTGAGTTGGAAATGACTGTCAAATCTAGCTTGCTTTATATCGTGAGTTGGATATCACTCTTTCAAATCTACCTTGCTTTGTCACGTGAGTTGTAAATGACTGTCAAATCCAGCTTGCTTTATCTCTTGAGTTAGAAATGACTCTGTTAAATCTAGCTTGCTTTATATCGAGAGTTGGATATGACTCTTTCAAATCTAGCTTGCTTTATATCGTGAGTTGGAAATGACTCTGTGAAATCCAGCTTGCTTTATCTCGTGAGTTAAAAATGACTTTGCAAAAACTAGCTTGCTTTATTTCCTGAGTTGAAAATGACTGTCAAATCCAGCTCTATTTATCTCGTGAGTTGGAAATGATTATATCAAATCTAGCTTGCTTTATGACTTGAGTTGGAAATGAGTCTGTCAAATCTAGCTTGCTTTATTTCGTGAGTTAGAAATGACTCGGTAAATTCTAGGTGGCTTTATCTCGTACAATTGAAATGATTATGTGAAATATAGATTGCTTTATCTCGTGAGTTAGAAATGTCACTTCTAAATCTAGCTTGCTTTTTTGTGAAATGGAAATGATTATATGAAATGTAGCTTGCTTTATTCCGTGAGTTGGAAATGTCTGAATCAAAACTATCTTACTTTATCTCGTGAGTTGGATATGACTCTTTCAAATGCAGCTTGCTTTATCTCGTGAGTTGGAAATGATAACATCAAATCTAGCTTACTTTATCTTGTGAATTGGAAATGAATCTGTCAAATCTAGCTTGCTTTATTTCGTGAGTTAGAAATGACTCGGTAAATTCTAGGTGGCTTTATCTCGTGAGTTGGAAATGACTGTAAAATCTAGATTGCTTCATATCGTGAAATGGAAATGACTCTGTTAAATCTAGCTTGCTTTATCTCGTGATGTTGAAATAATTCTGTCAAATCTAGTTTGATTTATCTCTAGCAATTGAAATGATTATGTGAAATATAGATTGCTTTATCTCGTGAGTTAGAAATGTCACTTCTAAATCTAGCTTGCTTTTTTGTGAAATGGAAATGATTATATGAAATGTATCTTGCTTTATTCCGTGAGTTGGAAATGTCTGAATCAAAACTATCTTACTTTATCTCGTGAGTTGGATATGACTCTTTCAAATGCAGCTTGCTTTATCTCGTGAGTTGGATATGACTCTTTCAAATGCAGCTTGCTTTATCTCGTGAGTTGGAAATGATAACATCAAATCTAGCTTACTTTATCTTGTGAATTGGAAATGAATCTGTAAAATCTAGCTTGCTTTTTCTCGTGAGTTGGAAATGACTCTGTAAAATCTAGCTTGTATTATCTCTTAAAATGGAAATGACTCTGTCAACTCTACACTCTACTTTATCTCGTGAGTTGGAAATGAATCTGTAAAAACTAGCTTGCGTTATTTCGTGAGTTAGAAATGACTCGTTAAATTCTAGCTTGTTTTAACTCGTGACTTGGAAATGACTCTGTCAAATTAAGCTCTCATTATCTTGTGAGTTAGAAATGATTAAAACAAATATAGCTTGAATTATTTCATACGTTGGAAATGACTCTCTCAAATTTAGCTTGCTTCATCTCTTGAGTTGGAAATGACTTTGTAAATTAAGCAAGATTTATGTGGTGAGTTCGAAATGACTCTGTTAAATCAAGCTTGATTTATTTAGTGAGTTGGAAATGATTCTTTCAAATTAAGCTTGCTTTATCTCGTGAGATGGAAATGACTCTGTCAAATCTAGCTTGCTTTATCTGGTGAGTTGGAAATGACTCGGTATATTCTAGCTTGCTTTATGTCATGAGTTGAAAATGACTCTGTAAATCTTAGCTTGCTTTATTTCGTGAGTTCGAAATGACTCTGTAAAATCTAGATTGATTTATCTCGTGAGTTGGAAATCACTCCTTCGAATTTAGCTTGCTTTATCTCGTGAGTTTGAAATGACTATGTAAAATCTAACTTCTTTTTCTCTTGAGTTGGAAATCACTCTTTCAAATCCACCTTGCTTTATCTTGTGAATTTGAAATGACTGTAAAATCTAGTTTGCTTTATATCGTGAGTTGGAAATGACTTTGTTAAATTAAGAAAGATTTATATGGTGAGTTCGAAATGACTCTGTAAAACCTAGCTTGCTTTATTTCAGATGTTGGAAAGGACTCTGTTAAATCAAGCTTGATTTATTTAGTGAGTTGGAAATGATTCTTTCAAATCCAGCTTCCTTTATACCGTGAGATGGAAAAGACTGTCAAATCTAACTTGCTTTATCTCGTGAGTTGAGAATGACTCTGTAAATCTTAGCTTGCTTTATTTTGTGAGTTGGAAATGACTCTGTAAAATCAAGCTTGATTTATTTAGTGAGTTGGAAATGATTCTTTCAAATCCAGCTTGCTTTATATCGTGAGTTGAAAATGACTCTGTAAATCTTAGCTTGCTTTATTTTGTGAGTTGGAAATGACTCTGTAAAATCTAGATTGATTTATCTCGTGAGTTGGAAATCACTCCTTCGAATTTAGCTTGCTTTATCTCGTGAGTTTGAAATGACTATGTAAAATCTAACTTCTTATATCTCTTGAGTTGGAAATCATTCTTTCAAATCCAGCTTGCTTTATCTCGTGAGTAAGAAATGATTACATCAAATCTAGCTTGCTTTATCTAAGAATTTGGAAATGATGATATCAAGTGTAGCTTGCTTTATCTCGTGAGTTAGAAATGACTCGGTAAATTCTAGCTTGCTTTAATTCGTGAGTTGGAAATCACTCTGTCGAATTTAGCTTACTTTATGTTGTGAGTTGGAAAAGACTAAAAATCTAACTTCTTATATCTCTTAAATTGGAAATGATTATATCAAATATACCTTGCTCGGTCTACGTGAATAAAAATGAATCTGTCAAATCTATCTTGCTTTATCTCATGAGTTAGAAATGACTCTTTCAAATCTAGATTGCTTTATCTCGTGAGCTGGAAATGACTCTTTCAAATTTAGCGTGCTTCATCTCGTAGGTTGAAAATGACTTTGTTAAATGAAGCTTGTCTAATGTAATGAGTTGAAAATGATTCTGCAAAATCTAGGTTGCTTTATCTCGAGAGTTGGTAATGTCTCCGTCTAATCTCGCTTGCTTTATCTCGTGAGTTAAAAATAACTCGGTAAATTATAGCTTGGTTTAGCTCGTGACTTGGGAATGACTCTGTCAAATCCAGCTTGGTTTATCTCGTGAGTTGGAAATGATTATAACAAATATGGCTTGCCTTTTTTCATATGTTGGAAATGACTCTGTAAAACCTAGATTGCTTTATTTTGTGAGTTGAAAATGACACTGTGAAATCTAGCTTGCTTTATCTCGTGAGTAGGAAATATCTCTGTAAAATCTTGCTTCCTTTATCTCGTGAGTTAGAAATGACTCTCCAAATCTAGCTTGTTTTATCTCGTGAGTTGGAAATGACTCTGTTAAATCTTGCCTGCTTTATCTCGTGAGTTGGAAATAACTCTGTGAAATTTTGCCTGCTTTATCTCGTGAGTTGGAAATTACTCTGTGAAATCTTGCTTGCTTTATCTCGTGAGTTGGAAAAGACTGTAAAATCTAGCTTGCTTTGTCTCGTGAGTTGGAAATATCTCTAAAAATTTCTTACTTTATCTCGTGTGTTAGAAATGACTCTGCAAATCTAGCTTGTTTTATCTCGAGAGGTGGAAATAACTCTGTCAAATCCAGGTTGCTTTATTTCGTGAGTTGGAAATGATTATATGAAATTTAGCTTGCTTTATCTCGTCAGTTGGAAATGACTCTGTGAAATCTTGCCTGTTTTATCTCGTGAGTTGGAAATATCTCTGTAAAATCTTGCTTGCTTTATCTCGTGTGTTAGAAATAACCTTGCAAAACTAGCTTGTTTTATCTTGAGAAGTGGAAATGACTCTGTCAAATCCAGCTTGCTTTATCTCGTGAATCGAAAGGATTTTATGAAATTTAGCTTGCTTTATCTCGTGAGTTGGAAATGACTCTGTGAAATCTTGCTTGCTTTATCTCGTGAGTTAAAAGTGAATCTTCCAAATCTAGCTTTCTTTACCTGGTGAGATGGAAATGTCTCTTTAAAATCTAGCTTCCTTTGTCTCGTGAGTTGGAAATGACTCTGTCAAATCTAGCTTGTTTTATCTCGTGAGTTAGAAATGACTTTGTCAAATGTAGGTCGCTTTATGTCGTAAGTTTGAAATGACAGTAAAATATAGCTTGCTTTATATCGTGATATGGAAATGACTCTGTGAAATATAGCTTGCTTTATCTCGTAAGTTGGAAATAACTTTTTAAAATCTAGTTTGCTTTATATCGTGAGTTGGAAATGACTCTTTCAAATCCAGCTTGGTTTATCTCCTGAGTTGGAAATGTCTTTGAAAAATTTAGTTTGCTTTATCTCGTGAGTTGGAAATGACTCTGTCAAATCCAGCTTGCTTTTTCACGTGAGTTGGAAATGATTATATCAAATCTAGCTCACTTTATCTCGTGAATTGGAAATGACTCTTTCAAATCTAGCTTGATTTGTGTCGTGAGTTGGAAATTACTCTGAAAAACTAGCTTGCTTGATGTCGTGAGTTGGAAATGACTGTGTAAAATCTAGCTTGCTTTTTCTGGTGATTTCGAAATGACTTTGTAAAACCTAGCTTGTTTTATCTCGTGAGTTGAAAATGACTCTGTCAAATCTAACTTGCTTTACGTCGTGAGTTCGAAATGACTCTGTGAAATCTAGCTTGCTTTATCTTGTGAGTTAAAAGTGAATCTTCAAATCTTGCTTTCTTCACTTCGTGAGTTGGAAATGTCTGTTTAAGATCTAGCTTGCTTTGTCTCGTGAGTTGGAAATGACTCTGTAAAATCTAGATTGCTTTATGTCGTTAGTTGGAAATCACGCTGTCAAATCCAGCTTGCTTTAACTCATGTGTTAGAAATAACTCTGCAAATCTAGCTTGTTTTATCTCGTGAGTCGGAAATGATTATATCAAATCTAGCTTGCTTTAACTTGTAAGTTGGAAATGTCTATGTTAAATCTAGCTTGCTTAATCTGGTGAGTTGGAAATGACTCTGTCAAATCTAGCTTCCTTTTTCTGTTGAGGTGGAATGTCTTAGTTTTTTTGTTTTACAACTGTTGCTTCTCTAGATTAAACCCGTCCTTTGAATTTGCATATAGTCATTACAGAACTGTATTGTATTTGCCAAAAGAGCGCAACATAGTACTTTGGCCTAACTATATCCCAGCACTGTGGCGGACCCTAGAGGACCACGTACAAACTTCTAACGATTAGATATTAAAATGACAGACTGCTTTTAAACGATAGTTCTTTTTGATTGAAGGCATTTAACTAAATAACCAGTCTTGTAGCTAGGCAGCTGGGCCTTAAAACTTGTCTTGACAACCTATTCATTTCAGTACCTTTAGGCTTAGTACGTACGGTAAACCTATTAGCGAAGTTGTGATTTTTAACATTATTAAATATTTAGCATTAATCTAAGTAATCTTTAAGCAACTGAGTAGTAATTACATTCACTGACTGTTTAATTAAGTAAAGCTATGATCGAACAACCTTCGACAGCAACTGTTTGATGCGAATCTTAAGAATGATTTATAATAGCAGCAATTAACCAAGATAAGATCCGAATTTTTTCTAACGTCAATAAAAACGAAACCGAAGACAAATTCAATGAATTTAAATCGCGAAAGTTAGATAATAAAATTCAAGAAATGAGAGTTGAGGAGCTGTGAGAAGTTGCGAAGAGCCAACCGTGAAATATATTACACCATTTCTTACAAGAACAGGTGTTTCACGTACACACGTTCCATTAGAAAAACAACAATTATGTCTGTGGTCGTCGAACGAGGTTTTTGTTGTTGTTGTCTGTTGATGAATTGTGTTCACTGCTGTTGGCACAGTTTACAAGCACGAGTTTTGATTGATTGGATTCCTAGGGTGTAATTACGATTTAACTTTAGACTCTAACTTATCACTTTGATCATAAGGGCTCCTGCTCCAGATCACGATGGTCATACTGCTGTTTAATGACGAAACGTCGTAAGAAACCACCAGACATAATTATTCCTTAAGGCCTGAACCACAAACCCTGGTAACGCGAAACACGATCAAACTTCGAAAAAAGTTTTCTGGAACACGAGAAAGCACGAATTAAAACACCAAAACACTTGGAAACACTTCACAAGAGCGATAAAAAAACAAACAGGGACGACTTCACAAATACAACTAAAGATGGCTCTTCGCTTAACTCTGAGGGGCTCGAAACAGTGAAAACCGTATTGTTTTGTGCTTACAAATTAACAATCAAAAAAGAAAACAGACCACAATCAAAAACTAAAACAACTTCAGACTCATGCAACGTAACACAGAATCTAACATGAAAGAAGGCACATCAAACTCTCTCTCCAAAGTATTTTCAAAATATCTGGTTAAACATCCATCAACGGGTTCTTCGTCAACACGTATAGCAAATAACGTCTCATCCCTGACTGATTTAGGGCCTGCATTTATTTTCTGTCAAATCAGGTTTAGTGTAATATATTAGCCATGAGCTATACAGTTTTGACGCAAATTTTCACTTCTTTCAAAACTGTACTTATGTTTTCTCCCAAAGCAAAACTAAAACCTTGTACTTTTGATTTTGTTGTTTTGAATTAAGCACAAAGCTACACAATGGGCTATCTGTGCTCTGCCCACCACGGGTATCGAAACCCGGATTTTAGCGTGTAATTCCGCAGACATACCACTGAGCCACTGGGGGCATATACTTTTGAATATCATGTATAATATCCGAGAATCTGCGACATTTCAAAAGAAAGTATCTTTTAAACAGTTTGATACTTTTATTTAAACACAAAGCCAAACACATAATAATTTGTAACAACTATATAAAAAAAGAAACATTAAATATCCTTTATTCTTCATACAAATAGCTTAATTTCGCGCTCATTGCGTTTACTGGTAGATGGCTTGAATGTTTTGAATTTCGTGCAAAGCTACACCAGAACTGACTGGCTTGTCGTTTCTAATTTAGCTATGTAAGCGTAGAGTGAAAGCATCTAGTCATCACCAACTACCGCCGTCTTTTGGGTTACTCTTTTACTAACGTATAGTGGGATTGACCGTCGCATTATAATACTCCCACGGCTGATAGAGCAAGTATGTTTGGTGTGTTGAAGTGTTGATCCCGCGATCCTCGGATTACGAGTTGAGTGCCTTAACCACCTGGCCATGCTGGGCCTGGCAGCTGGTTACTACCACCTACCGCCTACTCTTGGGCTACGCTTTTAACAACGAATATTGGGATTGACCGTCACATTATAACGCCCGACGGCTAAAATAATGGGCATGTTTGGTGTGACGGGGATTAGAATTTGCGACGCTCCAATTACGAGTCAAACGCCCTAACCATTTGATCACGTGCTAGAGGAAACGAGTCATTCACTTGATTTAACGCTATACATCCGTAGTTAAGACATTCCTTTACACTTTGACCTCGTGTTGTTATAGCAACTTCTTCTACTCTACCCCCAGTTGCTTTCATTTACATAAAGGTCAACTACATTTCTGTTATTGTGTTTAGTATCCTAATACAGGGTATGGCCAAAGGCAGAACGCACGAGTTAAAACGTTAATAACAGTTTAAAACAGTTCTGTTTTTGGAAGCGATTAAATATAATACCACCATAAATCTTCGCAAACTTTCTTACGAGAAAAGAAAAGAAACCATAAACAGTGGACTTGAGATTCAAACAAATAATGTAACTGCTTATAATGAAGCAGTAAAACGAACAAGAAATTGCCTGTTATCTAAACCTAAAATTTCTTGTGCGATAATAATAATGTTCTTGTCGAGGTACGTTTGTATCAGATTGCATTTATAGAGAACATTAAGTGTTGTCAGACTGACAAAGAAATATTTATATCTATTTACTCACTGTCCAAAATCATGGTTAATTTCTGATTTATGGACAAACACTAATCGAAACGGAATTAAAGTAACATTTTTATGTATCAATTTACTTTCTTGTACACACATATAAGAAAACGCACTCGCCCTTTCAGCCGTGGAGGCGTTATAACCCGACGATCAATCCCACTATTTGTTGGAAAAAGAGTAGCCCAAGAGATGGCGGTGGGTGGTGACGACTAGTTGTCTTCCCTCTACTCTTACACCGCTAAATTAGGGACGGCTAACGCAAATAACACTCGTGTAGCTTTGCGCGAAAATCAAAACAAAACAAACTGAGCATAGAGTGATAATTTGAACTTATCCTGCACAATATATAATGAGTTTCAGATTTCGCCTCTAGATGGCAAAACAGTACACTTTTATTTCTACAGTTCATTAGATTTCGTAGTCCCTTTTGACAATGGTGTAAACTTAATGACTCATCATTACAAAATTTAATGTTCGTTCCCTGTGACGGGTACAATCAACCCACACAGTTTCAGCACTGTATTGTTTCTTCTTCTTACATACATACACGTACATTTTCATGAAGCTTACACTTCAAAAGTGTTGTTTCAAAAGCTGTATTATCATAACCCTCATCAGTTGTTAATCTCGTAAATTACCAAATATTAAAAAACAAAGATATTTATTATTATGTACGTATGCTCATAAATACTATTCAAGACAATTTAAAAAAATTCAGTAATTCATTTTCTAAAACTAAAGAAAAGTATTTTCCGAATGTTGTTGTTTGTTTATAGGTACTGACGTTTGTTTACATGTTTATAACATGGTTCAGTGAGATATATATTTAAGTTTGTCTCCATGTTCATTAAAGAGTTTAGAGGGCTGTTTATTGAACTTTGTCTACATGTCTCAGTCAAATCTAGCTTGCTTTTAATCGTGATTTAGAGATGACTCTGCCAACTCCAGCTTGCTTTATCTCATAAGTTGGAAATGTTTCTGAAAAATCTTGCTTGCTTAATCTTGTGACTTGGAAATGACTGTGTCAAACCTAGCTTGCTTTATCTCGTGAGTTGGAAATGACTCTGTAAAATCTAGCTAGTTTTATGTCGTGAGTGGAAAAGGACTCTGTCAAATCAAGTTTGCTTTATCTCGTGAGTTGGAAATGACTCTGCCAAATCATGACTACTTTATCTCAAGAGTTGGAAATGTCTCTGTCAAATCCAGCTTGGTTTATCTCGTGAGTCGAAAATGATTTTATCAAATTTAGCTTGCTTTATGTCGTGAGTTGGAAATGACTCTTTCAAATCTAGCTTGCTTTATGTCGTTAGCTGGAAATGATTCTGCCAAATCTAGCTTCCTTTATCTTGAGAATTGGTAATGTCTCTGTCTAATCTAGCTTGTTTTATCTCGTGAGTTAGAAATGACTTTGTCAAATATAGCTCGCTTTATGTCGTAAGTTTGAAATGACTGTAAAATCTAGCTTGCTTTATATCGTGATATGGAAATGACACTGTGAAATATAGCTTGCTTTATCTCGTGAGTTAGAAATGATTATATCAAATCTAGCTTGCTTTATCTTGTGAGTTAGAAATGACTTTGTCAAATGTTACTCGCTTTATGTCGTGAGTTTGAAATGACTGAAAAATCTAGCTTGCTTTATATCGTGATATGGAAATGACTCTGTGAAATCTTGCTTGCTTTATCTCGTGAGTTAAAAGTGAATGTTTCAAATCAAGCTTTCTTTACCTGGTGAGTTATAAAATGTCTCTTTAAAATCTAACTTGCTTTATGTCGTGAGTTCGAAATGACTCTGTGAAATTTAGCTTGCTTTATCTCGTGAGTTAAAAGTGAATCTTTCAAATCTTGCTTTCTTCACTTCGTGAGTTGGAAATGTCTCTTTAAAATCTAGGTTGCTTTGTCTCGTGAGTTGGAAATGACTGTCAAATCCAGCTTGCTTTTTCTCTTGAGTTGAAAATGACTCTGTAAAATCTAGATTGCTTTATGTCGTTAGTTGGAAATCACTCTGTCAAATCCAGCTTGCTTTAACTCATGTGTTAGAAATAACTCTGCAAATCTAGCTTGTTTTATCTCGAGAGGTGGAAATGACCCTGTCAAATCCAGCTTGTTTTATCTCGTGAGTCGGAAATGAATATATCAAATCTAGCTTGCTTTAACTTGTAAGTTGGAAATGTCTATGTTAAATCTAGCTTGCTTAATCTGGTGAGTTGGAATGTCTTAGTCAGATCTAGCTTGCATTATTTCGTGAGTTAGAAATAACTCTGTCAAATCTATCTTACTTTATCTCGTGAGTTATAAGTGTTTGTGTTAAATGTCTGAAAGTGTCCTAGTTGATCTCGTGATAGTGAACAAAACAATATTAATTAATTACAGTCAACACTTATTTTCTTCTTTATCTACCTCTTCACGAATTCATGTTCATTTAATAATTTTCTGTTTGTGATGGTCGAGAAACAGAAAATGAAATTAACTGCAACTTAAATTTGGGTTTTAATCGCCTGGGCGGAAACATATTTAAATTCGAATTTTATGTTGTTGTTTTTTGTTTTACAACTGTTGCTTCTCTAGATTAAACCGGTCCTTTGAATTTGCATATAGTCATTACAGAACTGTATTGTATTTACCAAAAGAGCGCAACATAGTACTTAGGCCTAACTATATCCCATCACCGTGGCGGACTCTAGAGGACCACGTACAAACTTCTAACGATTAGATATTAAAATGACAGACTGGTTTTAAACGATAGTTCTTTGTGATTGAAGACATTTAACTAAATAACCAGTCTTGTAGCTAGGCAGCTGGGCCTTAAAACTTGTCTTGACAACCTATTCATTTCAGTACCTTTAGGCTTAGTACGTACAGTAAACCTATTAGCGAAGTTGTGATTTTTAACATTATTAAATATTTAGCATTAATCTAAGTGATCCCTGAGCAACTGAGTAGTAATTACATTTACTGACTGTTTAATTAAGAAAACTTATGATCGAACAACCTTCGACAGCAACTGTTTGATGCGAATCTTAAGAATGATTTATAATAGCAGCAATTAACCAAGATAAGATCCGAATTTTTTCTAACGTCAATAAAAACGAAACCGAAGACAAATTCAATGAATTTAAATCGCGAAATTTAGATAATCAAATTCGAGAAATGTGAGTTCAGGAACTGTGAGAAGTTGCGAAGAGCCAACCGTGAAATATATTACACCATTTTTTACACGAACAGGCGTTTCACGTACACACGTTCCATTAGAAAAACAACAATTATGTCTGTGGTCGTCGAACGAGGTTTTTGTTGTTGTTGTTGTCTGTCGATGAATTGTGTTCACTGCTGTTGGCACAGTTTACAAGCACGAGTTTTGATTGATTGGATTCCTAGGGTGTAATTACGATTTAACTTTAGACTCTAACTTATCACTTTGATCATAAGGGCTCCTGCTCCAGATCACGATGGCCATACTGCTGTTTAATGACGAAACGTCGTAAGAAACCACCAGACAGAATCATTCCTTAAGGCCTGAACCACAAACCCTGGTAACGCGAAACACGATCAAACTTCGAAAAAAGTTTTTTTTGGAACACGAGAAAGCACGAATTAAAACATCAACACACTCGGAAACACTTCACAAAGGCGGCAAAAAAAAAACAGGGACGACTTCACAAATACAACTAAAGATGGCTCGACGCTTAACTCTGAGGGGCTCGAAACAGTGAAAACCGTGTTGTTTTGTGCTTACAAATTAACAATCAAAAAAGAAAACAAACCACAATCAAAAACTAAAACAACTTCAGACTCATGCAACGTAACACAGAATCTAACATAAAAGAAGGCACATCAAACTCTCTCTCCAAAGTATTTTCAGAATATCTTGTTAAACATCCATCAACGGGTTCTTCGTCAACACGTATAGCAAATAACGTCTCATCCCTGACTGATTTAGGGCCTGCATTTATTTCCTGTCAAATCAGGTTTAGTGTAATATACTAGCCATGAGCTATATAGGTTTGACGGACTTCAAATTTTCACTTCTGTTAAAAATGTACTTATGTTTTCTCCCAAAGCAAAACTAAAACCTAATACTTTTGAATATCATATATAATATCTAAGAATCTGCGACATTTCAAAAGAAAGTATCTTTCAAACAGTTTGATACTTTTATTTAAACACAAAGCCAAACACATATTAATTTATACCAACTATATAAAAAAACAAATATTAAATATCCTTTATTCTTCATACAAATAGCTTGATTTCGCGCTCATTGCCTTTACTGGTAGATGGTTTGAATGTTTTGAATTTCGTGGAAAGCTACACCAGAACTGACTGGCTAGTCCTCCCTAATTTACCTATGTAAGCGTAGAGGGAAAGCAACTACTCATCACCACCCACCGCCATCTTTTGGGTTACTCTTTTACCAACGAATAGTGGGATTGACCGAACATAATAACGCCCAAAGGCTGAAATAATGGGCATGTTTGGTGAGACGGGGATTCGAATTCGCCACGCTCAAATTACGAGTCGAACGCCCTAACCACTTGATCACGTGCTAGAGGAAACGAGTCATTCACTTGATTTAACGCTATACATCCGTAGTTGAGACATTCCTTTACCCTTTCACCTCGTGTTGCTATAGCAACTGCTTCTACTCTACCCCCAGTTGCTTTCTTTCACATGAAGGTGAACTACATTTCTCTTCTTGTGTTTAGTATCCTAATACAGGGTATGGCCAAAGGCAGAACGCACGAGTTAAAACGTTAATAACAGTTTAAAACAGTTCTGTTTTAAGAAGCGATTAAATATAATACCACCATAAATCTTCGCAAACTTTCTTACTTTATCTCGTGAGTTAAAATGACTTTGTCAAATCTAGCTCTTTTTATCTCGTGAGTTAAAAATGACTCTATCAAGTCTAGCTTGCTTTATCTCGTGACTTGGAAATGTCTCAGTCAAATCTAGGTTGCTTTATCTTGTGAGTTGGAAAAATCTCTGTAAAATCTAGTTTTCCTAACCTCGTGATTTGGAAATAACTCTTTCAAATTTAGCTTGCTTTATCTCGTGAGTTGGAAATGACTGTGTAAAATCTAGTTTGTTTTTTTTGGTGAGTTGGAAATGACTCTGTGAAATCTAGCGTGCTTTATCTCGTGAGATAAAAGTGAATCTTTTAAATCTTGCTTTCTTCACTTCGTAAGTTGGAAATGTCTCTTTAAAATCTAGCTTGCTTTGTCTCGTGAGTTGGAAAGGACTCTTTCAAATCTAGCTTGCTTTATCTCGTGAGTTGGAAATGACTCTGTTAAATCTAGCTTGCTTTATGTCGTCAGTTGAAAATGTCTCTGTGAAATCTAGCTTGCTTTATCTCGTGAGTTAGAAATGACCATGCAAATCTAGCTTGCTTTATCTCGAGAGGTGGAAATGACTCTGTCAAATTCAATTTGTCTCGTGAGTTGGAAATGACTCTGTCCAATCCATCCTGCTGTATCTCGTGAGTTGGAAATGACTCTCTGAAATCTTGCTTGCTTTATCTCGAGAGTTAAAAGTGAATCTTTCAAATCTAGCTTTCTTTACTTGGTGAGTTGGAAATGACTCTGTTAAATCTAGCTTGCTTTATCTCGTGAGTTGTAAATGACTCTGTCAAATCTAGCTTGCTTTATGTCGTTAGTTGAAAATGACTCTGTAAATCTAGGTTCCTTTATCTCGTGAGTTGGAAATATCTCTGTAAAATATTGCTTGCTTTAACTCGTGTGTTAGAAATGACTCTGCAAATCTCGCTTCTTTTATCTCGTGAGTTGGAAGTTTCTCTGTCAAATCTAGCTTCCTTTTTCTCGTGAGTTGGAAGTGTCTT
Organism: Carcinoscorpius rotundicauda; assembly: GCA_011833715.1. NCBI lineage: Eukaryota > Metazoa > Arthropoda > Merostomata > Xiphosura > Limulidae > Carcinoscorpius > Carcinoscorpius rotundicauda. The sequence continues at coordinate 123,682,232 of CM022394.1, read as the reverse complement.
AGTCAAATCTAGCTTGCTTTATTTCGTGAGTTGGAAATAACTCTGTCAAATCTATCTTACTTTATCTCGTGAGATATAAATGTCTGAGTGAAATGTCTGAAAGTGTCCTAGTTTATCTCGTGATCGTGAACGAAACAATATTAATCACAGCCAACACTTCTTTTCTTTTTTATCTACCTCTTCACGAATTCATGTTCATCTAATTTTCTGTTTGTGATGGGCGAGAAACAGAAAATGAAATTAACTGCAACTTAAATTTGGGTTTTAATCGCCTGGGCGGGAACTTATTTTAATTCCAATTTTATGTTGTTGTTTTACAACTGTTGCTTCTATAGATTAAACCCGTCCTTTGAATTTGCATATAGTCATTACAGAACTGTATTGTATTTGCCAAAAGAGCGCAACATAGTACTTTGGCCTAACTATATCCCAGCACCGTGGCGGACTCTAGAGGACCACGTACAAACTTCTAACGATTAGATATTAAAATGACAGACTGGTTTTAAACGATAGTTCTTTTTGATTGAAGACATTTACCTAAATAACCAGTCTTGTAGCTAGGCAGCTGGGCCTTAAAACTTGTCTTGACAACCTATTCATTTCAGTACCTTTAGGCTTAGTACGTACGGTAAACCTATTAGCGAAGTTGTGATTTTTAACATTATTAAATATTTAGCATTAATCTAAGTAATCCCTAAGCAACTGAGTAGTAATTACATTCACTGACTGTTTAATTAAGTAAAGCTATGATCGAACAACCTTCGACAGCAACTGTTTGATGCGAATCTTAAGAATGATTTATAATAGCAGCAATTAACCAAGATAAGATCCGAATTTTTTCTAACGTCAATAAAAACGAAACCGAAGACAAATTCAATGAATTTAAATCGCGAAATTTAGATAATAAAATTCGAGAAATGTGAGTTGAGGAGCTGTGAGAAGTTGCGAAGAGCCAACCGTGAAATATATTACACCATTTCTTACACGAACAGGTGTTTCACGTACACACGTTCCATTAGAACAACAACAATTATGTCTCTGGTCGTCGAACGAGGTTTTTGTTGTTGTTGTCTGTTGATGAATTGTGTTCACTGCTGTTGGCACAGTTTACAAGCACGAGTTTTGATTGATTGGATTCCTAGGGTGTAATTACGATTTAACTTTAGACTCTAACTTATCACTTTGATCATAAGGGCTCCTGCTCCAGATCACGATGGTCATACTGCTGTTTAATGACGAAACGTCGTAAGAAACCACCAGACAGAATTATTCCTTAAGGCCTGAACCACAAACCCTGGTAACGCGAAAAACGATCAAACTTCGAAAAACGTTTTCTGGAACACGAGAAAGCTCGAAGTAAAACACCAACACACTCGGAAACACTTCACAAGAGCGATAAAAAAAACAGGGACGACTTCACAAATACAACTAAAGATGGCTCGACGCTTAACTCTGAGGGGCTCGAAACAGTGAAAACCGTATTGTTTTGTGCTTACAAATTAACAATCAAAAAAGAAAACAGACCACAATCAAAAACTAAAACAACTTCAGACTCATGCAACGTAACACAGAATCTAACATGAAAGAAGGCACATCAAACTCTCTCTCCAAAGTATTTTCAAAATATCTGGTTAAACATCCATCAACGGGTTCTTCGTCAACACGTATAGCAAATAACGTCTCATCCCTGACTGATTTAGGGCCTGCATTTATTTTCTGTCAAATCAGGTTTAGTGTAATATATTAGCCATGAGCTATACAGTTTTGACGGACTTCAAATTTTCACATCTTTTAAAAATGTACGTATGTTTTCTCCCAAAGCAAAACTAAAACCTTATACTTTTGAATATCATATATAATATCTGAGAATCTGCGACATTTCAAAAGAAAGTATCTTTTAAACAGTTTGATACTTTTATTTAAACACTAAGCCAAACACATATTAATTTATACCAACTATATAAAAAAACAAACATTAAATATCCTTTATTCTTCATAGAAATAGCTTGATTTTGCGCTCATTGCGTTTACTGGAAAATGCTTTGAATGTTTTGAATTTCGTGGAGAGCTACACCAGAACTGACTGGCTTGTCGTTTCTTATTTACCTATGTAAGCGTAGAGGGAAAGCAACTACTCATCACCACCCACCGCCATCTTTTGGGTTACTCTTTTACCAACGAATAGTGGGATTGACCGAACAATATAACGCCCGAAGGCTGAAATAATGGGCATGTTTGATGAGACGGGGATTCGAATTCGCCACGCTCAAATTACGAGTCGAACGCCCTAACCACTAGATCACGTGCTAGAGGAAACGAGTCATTCACTTGATTTAACGCTATACATCCGTAGTTGAGACATTTCTTTACCCTTTCACCTCGTGTTGCAAAAGCAACTGCTTCTACTCTACCCCCAGTTGCTTTCTTTCACACGAAGGTGAACTACATTTCTCTTCTTGTGTTTAGTATCCTAATACAGGGTATGGCCAAAGGCATAACGCACGAGTTAAAACGTTAATAACAGTTTAAAAAAGTCCTGTTTTTGGAAGCGATTAAATATAATACCACCATAAATCTTCGCAAACTTTCTTACTTTATCTCGTGAGTTAAAATGACTCTGTCAAATCTAGCTCTTTTTATCTCGTGAGTAAAAAATGACTCTATCAAGTCTAGCTTGCTTTATCTCGTGACTTGGAAATGTCTCAGTCAAATCTAGGTTGCTTTATCTTGTGAGTTGGAAATGTCTCTGTAAAATCTAGTTTTCCAAACCTCGTGATTTGGAAATGACTCTTTCAAATTTAGCTTGCTTTATCTCGTGAGTTGGAAATGACTCTGTCAAATCCAGCTTGCATTTTCATGTGAGTTGGAAATGATTATATCAAATCTAGCTCACTTTATCTCGTGAATTGGAAATGACTCTGTCAAATCTAGCTTGATTTGTGTCGTGAGTTGGAAATTACTCTGAAAATCTAGCTTGCTTGATGTCGTGAGTTGGAAATTACTCTGAAAATCTAGCTTGATTTTTCTGGTGAGTTGGAAATGACTCTGTAAAACCTATCTTGCTTTATCTCGTGAGTTAGAAATGACTCTGTGAAATCTAGCTTGCTTTAACTCGTGAGTTGGAAATGACTCTGTCAAATCTTGCCTGCTTTATGTCATGAGTTGGAAATGACTCTGTGAAATCTAGCGTGCTTTATCTCGTGAGATAAAAGTGAATCATTTAAATCTTGCTTTCCTCACTTCGTGAGTTGGAAATGTCTCTTTAAAATCTAGCTTGCTTTGTCTCGTGAGTTGGAAATGACTGTCAAATCTAGCTTGCTTTATATCCTGAGTTGGAAAGGACTCTTTCAAATCTAGCTTGCTTTATCTCGTGAGTTGGAAATGACTCTTTCAAATCTAGCTTGCTTTGTCTCGTGAGTTGGAAATGACTGTCAAATCCAGCTTGCTTTATCTCTTGAGTTGGAAATGACTCTGTTAAATCTAGCTTGCTTTATGTCGTCAGTTGAAAACGTCTCTGTGAAATCTAGCTTGCTTTATCTCGTGAGTTAGAAATTACCATGGAAATCTAGCTTGCTTTATCTCGAGAGGTGGAAATGACTCTGTGAAATCTAGCGTGCTTTATCTCGTGAGATAAAAGTGAATCTTTGAAATCTTGCTTTCTTCACTTCGTGAGTTGGAAATGTCTCTTTAAAATCTAGCTTGCTTTGTCTCGTGAGTTGGGAATGACTCTGTCAAATCCAGCTTGCTTTATCTGTTGAGTTGGAAATGACTGTCAAATCTAGCTTGCTTTATATCGTGAGTTGGATATCACTCTTTCAAATCTACCTTGCTTTGTCTCGTGAGTTGTAAATGACTGTCAAATCCAGCTTGCTTTATCTCTTGAGTTAGAAATGACTCTGTTAAATCTAGCTTGCTTTATATCGAGAGTTGGATATGACTCTTTCAAATCTAGCTTGCTTTATATCGTGAGTTGGAAACGACTCTGTCAAATCCAGCATGCTTTATCTCGTGAGTTAAAAATGACTTTGCAAAAACTAGCTTGTTTTATTTCCTGAGTTGAAAATGACTGTCAAATCCAGCTCTATTTATCTCGTGAGTTGGAAATGATTATATCAAATCTAGCTTGCTTTATGACTTGAGTTGGAAATGAGTCTGTCAAATCTAGCTTGCTTTATTTCGTGAGTTAGAAATGACTCGGTAAATTCTAGATGGCTTTATCTCGTGAGTTGGAAATGACTGTAAAATCTAGATTGCTTCATATCGTGAAATGGAAATGACTCTGTTAAATCTTGCTTGCTTCATGTCGTGAGTTGGAAATGAATCTGTCAAATCTAGCTTGCTTTATCTCGTGATGTTGAAATAATTCTGTCAAATCTAGTTTGATTTATCTCTAGCAATTGAAATGATTATGTGAAATATAGATTGCTTTATCTCGTGAGTTAGAAATGTCACTTCTAAATCTAGCTTGCTTTTTTGTGAAATGGAAATGATTATATGAAATGTAGCTTGCTTTATTCCGTGAGTTGGAAATGTCTGAATCAAAACTATCTTACTTTATCTCGTGAGTTGGATATGACTCTTTCAAATGCAGCTTGCTTTATCTCGTGAGTTGGAAATGATAACATCAAATCTAGCTTACTTTATCTTGTGAATTGGAAATGAATCTGTAAAATCTAGCTTGCTTTGTCTCGTGAGTTGGAAAGGACTCTTTCAAATCTAGCTTGCTTTATCTCGTGAGTTGGAAATGACTCTGTTAAATCTAGCTTGCTTTATGTCGTCAGTTGAAAATGTCTCTGTGAAATCTAGCTTGCTTTATCTCGTGAGTTAGAAATGACCATGCAAATCTAGCTTGCTTTATCTCGAGAGGTGGAAATGACTCTGTCAAATTCAATTTGTCTCGTGAGTTGGAAATGACTCTGTCCAATCCATCCTGCTGTATCTCGTGAGTTGGAAATGACTCTCTGAAATCTTGCTTGCTTTATCTCGAGAGTTAAAAGTGAATCTTTCAAATCTAGCTTTCTTTACTTGGTGAGTTGGAAATGACTCTGTTAAATCTAGCTTGCTTTATCTCGTGAGTTGTAAATGACTCTGTCAAATCTAGCTTGCTTTATGTCGTTAGTTGAAAATGACTCTGTAAATCTAGGTTCCTTTATCTCGTGAGTTGGAAATATCTCTGTAAAATATTGCTTGCTTTAACTCGTGTGTTAGAAATGACTCTGCAAATCTCGCTTCTTTTATCTCGTGAGTTGGAAGTTTCTCTGTCAAATCTAGCTTCCTTTTTCTCGTGAGTTGGAAGTGTCTTAGTCAAATCTAGCTTGCTTTATTTCGTGAGTTGGAAATAACTCTGTCAAATCTATCTTACTTTATCTCGTGAGATATAAATGTCTGAGTGAAATGTCTGAAAGTGTCCTAGTTTATCTCGTGATCGTGAACGAAACAATATTAATCACAGCCAACACTTCTTTTCTTTTTTATCTACCTCTTCACGAATTCATGTTCATCTAATTTTCTGTTTGTGATGGGCGAGAAACAGAAAATGAAATTAACTGCAACTTAAATTTGGGTTTTAATCGCCTGGGCGGGAACTTATTTTAATTCCAATTTTATGTTGTTGTTTTACAACTGTTGCTTCTATAGATTAAACCCGTCCTTTGAATTTGCATATAGTCATTACAGAACTGTATTGTATTTGCCAAAAGAGCGCAACATAGTACTTTGGCCTAACTATATCCCAGCACCGTGGCGGACTCTAGAGGACCACGTACAAACTTCTAACGATTAGATATTAAAATGACAGACTGGTTTTAAACGATAGTTCTTTTTGATTGAAGACATTTACCTAAATAACCAGTCTTGTAGCTAGGCAGCTGGGCCTTAAAACTTGTCTTGACAACCTATTCATTTCAGTACCTTTAGGCTTAGTACGTACGGTAAACCTATTAGCGAAGTTGTGATTTTTAACATTATTAAATATTTAGCATTAATCTAAGTAATCCCTAAGCAACTGAGTAGTAATTACATTCACTGACTGTTTAATTAAGTAAAGCTATGATCGAACAACCTTCGACAGCAACTGTTTGATGCGAATCTTAAGAATGATTTATAATAGCAGCAATTAACCAAGATAAGATCCGAATTTTTTCTAACGTCAATAAAAACGAAACCGAAGACAAATTCAATGAATTTAAATCGCGAAATTTAGATAATAAAATTCGAGAAATGTGAGTTGAGGAGCTGTGAGAAGTTGCGAAGAGCCAACCGTGAAATATATTACACCATTTCTTACACGAACAGGTGTTTCACGTACACACGTTCCATTAGAACAACAACAATTATGTCTCTGGTCGTCGAACGAGGTTTTTGTTGTTGTTGTCTGTTGATGAATTGTGTTCACTGCTGTTGGCACAGTTTACAAGCACGAGTTTTGATTGATTGGATTCCTAGGGTGTAATTACGATTTAACTTTAGACTCTAACTTATCACTTTGATCATAAGGGCTCCTGCTCCAGATCACGATGGTCATACTGCTGTTTAATGACGAAACGTCGTAAGAAACCACCAGACAGAATTATTCCTTAAGGCCTGAACCACAAACCCTGGTAACGCGAAAAACGATCAAACTTCGAAAAACGTTTTCTGGAACACGAGAAAGCTCGAAGTAAAACACCAACACACTCGGAAACACTTCACAAGAGCGATAAAAAAAACAGGGACGACTTCACAAATACAACTAAAGATGGCTCGACGCTTAACTCTGAGGGGCTCGAAACAGTGAAAACCGTATTGTTTTGTGCTTACAAATTAACAATCAAAAAAGAAAACAGACCACAATCAAAAACTAAAACAACTTCAGACTCATGCAACGTAACACAGAATCTAACATGAAAGAAGGCACATCAAACTCTCTCTCCAAAGTATTTTCAAAATATCTGGTTAAACATCCATCAACGGGTTCTTCGTCAACACGTATAGCAAATAACGTCTCATCCCTGACTGATTTAGGGCCTGCATTTATTTTCTGTCAAATCAGGTTTAGTGTAATATATTAGCCATGAGCTATACAGTTTTGACGGACTTCAAATTTTCACATCTTTTAAAAATGTACGTATGTTTTCTCCCAAAGCAAAACTAAAACCTTATACTTTTGAATATCATATATAATATCTGAGAATCTGCGACATTTCAAAAGAAAGTATCTTTTAAACAGTTTGATACTTTTATTTAAACACTAAGCCAAACACATATTAATTTATACCAACTATATAAAAAAACAAACATTAAATATCCTTTATTCTTCATAGAAATAGCTTGATTTTGCGCTCATTGCGTTTACTGGAAAATGCTTTGAATGTTTTGAATTTCGTGGAGAGCTACACCAGAACTGACTGGCTTGTCGTTTCTTATTTACCTATGTAAGCGTAGAGGGAAAGCAACTACTCATCACCACCCACCGCCATCTTTTGGGTTACTCTTTTACCAACGAATAGTGGGATTGACCGAACAATATAACGCCCGAAGGCTGAAATAATGGGCATGTTTGATGAGACGGGGATTCGAATTCGCCACGCTCAAATTACGAGTCGAACGCCCTAACCACTAGATCACGTGCTAGAGGAAACGAGTCATTCACTTGATTTAACGCTATACATCCGTAGTTGAGACATTTCTTTACCCTTTCACCTCGTGTTGCAAAAGCAACTGCTTCTACTCTACCCCCAGTTGCTTTCTTTCACACGAAGGTGAACTACATTTCTCTTCTTGTGTTTAGTATCCTAATACAGGGTATGGCCAAAGGCATAACGCACGAGTTAAAACGTTAATAACAGTTTAAAAAAGTCCTGTTTTTGGAAGCGATTAAATATAATACCACCATAAATCTTCGCAAACTTTCTTACTTTATCTCGTGAGTTAAAATGACTCTGTCAAATCTAGCTCTTTTTATCTCGTGAGTAAAAAATGACTCTATCAAGTCTAGCTTGCTTTATCTCGTGACTTGGAAATGTCTCAGTCAAATCTAGGTTGCTTTATCTTGTGAGTTGGAAATGTCTCTGTAAAATCTAGTTTTCCAAACCTCGTGATTTGGAAATGACTCTTTCAAATTTAGCTTGCTTTATCTCGTGAGTTGGAAATGACTCTGTCAAATCCAGCTTGCATTTTCATGTGAGTTGGAAATGATTATATCAAATCTAGCTCACTTTATCTCGTGAATTGGAAATGACTCTGTCAAATCTAGCTTGATTTGTGTCGTGAGTTGGAAATTACTCTGAAAATCTAGCTTGCTTGATGTCGTGAGTTGGAAATTACTCTGAAAATCTAGCTTGATTTTTCTGGTGAGTTGGAAATGACTCTGTAAAACCTATCTTGCTTTATCTCGTGAGTTAGAAATGACTCTGTGAAATCTAGCTTGCTTTAACTCGTGAGTTGGAAATGACTCTGTCAAATCTTGCCTGCTTTATGTCATGAGTTGGAAATGACTCTGTGAAATCTAGCGTGCTTTATCTCGTGAGATAAAAGTGAATCATTTAAATCTTGCTTTCCTCACTTCGTGAGTTGGAAATGTCTCTTTAAAATCTAGCTTGCTTTGTCTCGTGAGTTGGAAATGACTGTCAAATCTAGCTTGCTTTATATCCTGAGTTGGAAAGGACTCTTTCAAATCTAGCTTGCTTTATCTCGTGAGTTGGAAATGACTCTTTCAAATCTAGCTTGCTTTGTCTCGTGAGTTGGAAATGACTGTCAAATCCAGCTTGCTTTATCTCTTGAGTTGGAAATGACTCTGTTAAATCTAGCTTGCTTTATGTCGTCAGTTGAAAACGTCTCTGTGAAATCTAGCTTGCTTTATCTCGTGAGTTAGAAATTACCATGGAAATCTAGCTTGCTTTATCTCGAGAGGTGGAAATGACTCTGTGAAATCTAGCGTGCTTTATCTCGTGAGATAAAAGTGAATCTTTGAAATCTTGCTTTCTTCACTTCGTGAGTTGGAAATGTCTCTTTAAAATCTAGCTTGCTTTGTCTCGTGAGTTGGGAATGACTCTGTCAAATCCAGCTTGCTTTATCTGTTGAGTTGGAAATGACTGTCAAATCTAGCTTGCTTTATATCGTGAGTTGGATATCACTCTTTCAAATCTACCTTGCTTTGTCTCGTGAGTTGTAAATGACTGTCAAATCCAGCTTGCTTTATCTCTTGAGTTAGAAATGACTCTGTTAAATCTAGCTTGCTTTATATCGAGAGTTGGATATGACTCTTTCAAATCTAGCTTGCTTTATATCGTGAGTTGGAAACGACTCTGTCAAATCCAGCATGCTTTATCTCGTGAGTTAAAAATGACTTTGCAAAAACTAGCTTGTTTTATTTCCTGAGTTGAAAATGACTGTCAAATCCAGCTCTATTTATCTCGTGAGTTGGAAATGATTATATCAAATCTAGCTTGCTTTATGACTTGAGTTGGAAATGAGTCTGTCAAATCTAGCTTGCTTTATTTCGTGAGTTAGAAATGACTCGGTAAATTCTAGATGGCTTTATCTCGTGAGTTGGAAATGACTGTAAAATCTAGATTGCTTCATATCGTGAAATGGAAATGACTCTGTTAAATCTTGCTTGCTTCATGTCGTGAGTTGGAAATGAATCTGTCAAATCTAGCTTGCTTTATCTCGTGATGTTGAAATAATTCTGTCAAATCTAGTTTGATTTATCTCTAGCAATTGAAATGATTATGTGAAATATAGATTGCTTTATCTCGTGAGTTAGAAATGTCACTTCTAAATCTAGCTTGCTTTTTTGTGAAATGGAAATGATTATATGAAATGTAGCTTGCTTTATTCCGTGAGTTGGAAATGTCTGAATCAAAACTATCTTACTTTATCTCGTGAGTTGGATATGACTCTTTCAAATGCAGCTTGCTTTATCTCGTGAGTTGGAAATGATAACATCAAATCTAGCTTACTTTATCTTGTGAATTGGAAATGAATCTGTAAAATCTAGCTTGCTTTTTCTCGTGAGTTGGAAATGACTCTGTAAAATCTAGCTTGTATTATCTCTTAAAATGGAAATGACTCTGTCAACTCTACACTCTACTTTATCTCGTGAGTTGGAAATGAATCTGTAAAAACTAGCTTGCGTTATTTCGTGAGTTAGAAATGACTCGTTAAATTCTAGCTTGTTTTAACTCGTGACTTGGAAATGACTCTGTCAAATTAAGCTCTCATTATCTTGTGAGTTAGAAATGATTAAAACAAATATAGCTTGAATTATTTCATACGTTGGAAATGACTCTCTCAAATTTAGCTTGCTTCATCTCTTGAGTTGGAAATGACTTTGTAAATGAAGCAAGATTTATGTGGTGAGTTCGAAATGACTCTGTTAAATCAAGCTTGATTTATTTAGTGAGTTGGAAATGATTCTTTCAAATTAAGCTTGCTTTATCTCGTGAGATGGAAATGACTCTGTCAAATCTAGCTTGCTTTATCTGGTGAGTTGGAAATGACTCGGTATATTCTAGCTTGCTTTATGTCATGAGTTGAAAATGACTCTGTAAATCTTAGCTTGCTTTATTTCGTGAGTTGGAAATGACTCTGTAAAATCTAGATTGATTTATCTCGTGAGTTGGAAATCACTCCTTCGAATTTAGCTTGCTTTATCTCGTGAGTTTGAAATGACTATGTAAAATCTAACTTCTTATATCTCTTGAGTTGGAAATCACTCTTTCAAATCCACCTTGCTTTATCTTGTGAATTTGAAATGACTGTAAAATCTAGTTTGCTTTATATCGTGAGTTGGAAATGACTTTGTTAAATTAAGAAAGATTTATGTGGTGAGTTCGAAATGACTCTGTAAAACCTAGCTTGCTTTATTTCAGATGTTGGAAAGGACTCTGTTAAATCAAGCTTGATTTATTTAGTGAGTTGGAAGTGATTCTTTCAAATCCAGCTTGCTTTGTATCGTGAGATGGAAATGACTATCAAATCTAACTTGCTTTATCTCGTGAGTTGAGAATGACTCTGTAAATCTTAGCTTGCTTTATTTTGTGAGTTGGAAATGACTCTGTAAAATCTAGATTGATTTATCTCGTGAGTTGGAAATCACTCCTTCGAATTTAGCTTGCTTTATCACGTGAGTTGGAAATGATTATATCAAATATAGATTACATTATTACGTGAATAAAATGAATCTGTCAAATCTAGCTTGCATTATTTCGTGAGTTGGAAATAACTCTGTGAAATCTTGCCGCCTTTATGTCATGAGTTGGAAATGACTCTGTAAAATCTAGCTTGCTTTATCTCGTGAGATGCAAAAAATTGTTAAGTCTAACTTGCTTTATCTCGTGAGTTGAGAATGACTCTGTAAATCTTAGCTTGCTTTATTTTGTGAGTTGGAAATGACTCTGTAAAATCAAGATTGATTTATTTAGTGAGTTGGAAATGATTCTTTCAAATCCAGCTTGCTTTATATCGTGAGTTGAAAATGACTCTGTAAATCTTAGCTTGCTTTATTTTGTGAGTTGGAAATGACTCTGTAAAATCTAGATTGATTTATCTCGTGAGTTTGAAATGACTATGTAAAATCTAACTTCTTATATCTCTTGAGTTGGAAATCATTCTTTCAAATCCAGCTTGCTTTATCTCGTGAGTAAGAAATGATTACATCAAATCTAGCTTGCTTTATCTAAGGAGTTGGAAATGATGATATCAAATGTAGCTTGCTTTATCTCGTGAGGTAGAAATGACTCGGTAAATTCTAGCTTGCTTTAATTCGTGAGTTGGAAATCACTCTGTCGAATTTAGCTTACTTTATGTTGTGAGTTGGAAAAGACTAAAAATCTAACTTCTTATATCTCTTAAATTGGAAATGATTATATCAAATATACCTTGCTCGGTCTACGTGAATAAAAATGAATCTGTCAAATCTATCTTGCTTTATCTCATGAGTTAGAAATGACTCTTTCAAATCTAGATTGCTTTATCTCGTGAGCTGGAAATGACTCTTTCAAATTTAGCGTGCTTCATCTCGTAGGTTGAAAATGACTTTGTTAAATGAAGCTTGTCTAATGTAATGAGTTGAAAATGATTCTGCAAAATCTAGGTTGCTTTATCTCGAGAGTTGGTAATGTCTCCGTCTAATCTCGCTTGCTTTATCTCGTGAGTTAAAAATAACTCGGTAAATTATAGCTTGGTTTAGCTCGTGACTTGGGAATGACTCTGTCAAATCCAGCTTGGTTTATCTCGTGAGTTGGAAATGATTATAATAAATATGGCTTGCCTTTTTTCATATGTTGGAAATGACTCTGTAAAACCTAGATTGCTTTATTTTGTGAGTTGAAAATGACTCTGTGAAATCTAGCTTGCTTTATCTCGTGAGTTGGAAATATCTCTGTAAAATCTTGCTTCCTTTATCTCGTGAGTTAGAAATGACTCTCCAAATCTAGCTTGTTTTATCTCGTGAGTTGGAAATAACTCTGTGAAATTTTTCCTGCTTTATCTCGTGAGTTGGAAATTACTCTGTGAAATCTTGCTTGCTTTATCTCGTGAGTTGGAAAAGACTGTAAAATCTAGCTTGCTTTGTCTCGTGAGTTGGAAATATCTCTAAAAATTTCTTACTTTATCTCGTGTGTTAGAAATGACTCTGCAAATCTAGCTTGTTTTATCTCGAGAGGTGGAAATGACTCTGTCAAATCCAGGTTGCTTTATTTCGTGAGTTGGAAATGATTATATGAAATTTAGCTTGCTTTATCTCGTCAGTTGGAAATGACTCTGTAAAATCTTGCCTGTTTTATCTCGGGAGTTGGAAATATCTCTGTAAAATCTTGCTTGCTTTATCTCGTGTGTTAGAAATGACTCTGCAAAACTAGCTTGTTTTATCTCGAGAAGTGGAAATGACTCTGTCAAATCCAGCTTGCTTTATCTCGTGAATCGAAAGGATTTTATGAAATTTAGCTTGCTTTATCTCGTGAGTTGGAAATGACTCTGTCAAATCTAGCTTGTTTTATCTCGTGAGTTAGAAATGACTTTGTCAAATGTAGGTCGCTTTATGTCGTAAGTTTGAAATGACAGTAAAATATAGCTTGCTTTATATCGTGATATGGAAATGACTCTTTCAAATCTAGCTTGATTTGTGTCGTGAGTTGGAAATTACTCTGAAAAACTAGCTTGCTTGATGTCGTGAGTTGGAAATGACTGTGTAAAATCTAGCTTGCTTTTTCTGGTGATTTGGAAATGACTTTGTAAAACCTAGCTTGTTTTATCTCGTGAGTTGAAAATGACTCTGTCAAATCTAACTTGCTTTACGTCGTGAGTTCGAAATGACTCTGTGAAATCTAGCTTGCTTTATCTTGTGAGTTAAAAGTGAATCTTCAAATCTAGCTTTCTTCACTTAGTGAGTTGGAAATGTCTCTTTAAGATCTAGCTTGCTTTGTCTCGTGAATCGGAAATGATTAAATCAAATCTAGCTTGCTTAATCTGGTGAGTTGGAAATGACTCTGTCAAATCTAGCTTCCTTTTTCTCTTGAGTTGGAATGTCTTAGTTTTTTGTTTTACAACTGTTGCTTCTCTCGATTAAACCGGTCCTTTGAATTTGCATATAGTCATTACAGAACTGTATTGTATTTGCCAAAAGAGCGCAACATAGTACTTAGGCCTAACTATATCCCAGCACCGTGGCGGACCCTAGAGGACCACGTACAAACTTCTAACGATTAGATATTAAAATGACAGACTGGTTTTAAACGATAGTTCTTTTTGATTGAAGGCATTTAACTAAATAACCAGTCTTGTAGCTAGGCAGCTGGGCCTTAAAACTTGTCTTGACAACCTATTGATTTCAGTATCTTTAGGCTTAGTACGTACGGTAAACCTATTAGCAAAGTTGTGATTTTTAACATTATTAAATATTTAGCATTAATCTAAGTAATCCCTAAGCAACTGAGTAGTAATTACATTCACTGACTGTTTAATTATGTAAAGCTATGATCGAACAACCTTCGACAGCAACTGTTTGATGCGAATCTTAATAATGATTTATAATAGCAGCAATTAACCACGATAAGATCCGAATTTTTTCTAACGTCAATAAAAACGAAACCGAAGACAAATTCAATGAATTTAAATCGCGAAATTTAGATAATAAAATTCAAGAAATGAGAGTTGAGGAGCTGTGAGAACTTGCGAAGAGCCAACCGTGAAATATATTACACCATTTCTTACACGAACAGGTGTTTCACGCACACACGTTCCATTAGAACAACAACAATTATGTCTCTGGTCGTCGAACGAGGTTTTTGTTGTTGTTGTCTGTTGATGAATTGTGTTCACTGCTGTTGGCACAGTTTACAAGCACGAGTTTTGATTGATTGGATTCCTAGGGTGTAATTACGATTTAACTTTAGACTCTAACTTATCACTTTGATCATAAGGGCTCCTGCTCCAGATCACGATGGTCATACTGCTGTTTAATGACGAAACGTCGTAAGAAACCACCAGACAGAATTATTCCTTAAGGCCTGAACCACAAACCCTGCTAACGCGAATCACGATCAAACTACTTAAAATGTTTTCTGGAACACGAGAAAGCACGAATTAAAACACCAAAACTCTTGGAAACACTTCACAAGAGCGATAAAAAAACAAACAGGGACGACTTCACAAATACAACTAAAGATGGCTCTTCGCTTAACTCTGAGGGGCTCGAAACAGTGAAAACCGTATTGTTTTGTGCTTACAAATTAACAATCAAAAAAGAAAACAGACCACAATCAAAAACTAAAACAACTTCAGACTCGTGCAACGTAACACAGAATCTAACATGAAAAAAGGGACATCAAACTCTCTCTCCAAAGTATTTTCAAAATATCTGGTTAAACATCCATCAACGGGTTCTTCGTCAACACGTATAGCAAATAACGTCTCATCTCTGACTGATTTAGGGCCTGCATTTATTTTCTGTCAAATCAGGTTTAGTGTAATATATTAGCCATGAGCTATATAGTTTTGACGCAAATTTTCACTTCTTTCAAAACTGTACGTATTTTTTCTCCCAAAGCAAAACTAAAACCTTATACTTTTGATTTTGTTGTTTTGAATTAAGCACAAAGCTACACAATGGGCTATCTGTGCTCTGCCCTCCACGGGTATCGAAACCCGAATTTTAGCTTGTAAGTCCGCAGACATACCACTGAGCCACTGGGGTGCATATACTTTTGAATATCATGTATAATATCTGAGAATCTGCGACATTTCAAAAGGAAGTATCTTTTAAACAGTTTGATACTTTTATTTAAACAGAAAGCCAAACACATAATAATTTATAACAACTATATAAAAAAGAAGCATTAAATATCCTTTATTCTTCATACAAATAGCTTAATTTCGCGCTCATTGCGTTTACTGGTAGATGGCTTGAATGTTTTGAATTTCGTGCAAAGCTACACCAGAACTGACTGGCTTGTCGTTTCTAATTTAGCTATGTAAGCGTAGAGTGAAAGCAACTAGTCATCACCAACTACCGCCGTCTTTTGGGTTACTCTTTTACCAACGTATAGTGGGATTGACCGTCGCATTATAATACTCCCACGGCTGATAGAGCAAGTATGTTTGGTGTGTTGAAGTGTTGATCCCGCGATCCTCGGATTACGAGTTGAGTGCCTTAACCACCTGGCCATGCTGGGCCTGGCAGCTGGTTACTACCACCTACCGCCTACTCTTGGGCTACGCTTTTAACAACGAATAGTGGGATTGACCAAACATTATAACGCCCGACGGCTAAAATAATGGGCATGTTTGGTGTGACGGGGATTAGAATTTGCGACGCTCCAATTACGAGTCAAACGCCCTAACCATTTGATCACGTGCTAGAGGAAACGAGTCATTCACTTGATTTAACGCTATACATCCGTAGTTAAGACATTCCTTTACACTTTGACCTCGTGTTGTTATAGCAACTTCTTCTACTCTACCCCCAGTTGCTTTCATTTACATAAAGGTCAACTACATTTCTGTTATTGTGTTTAGTATCCTAATACAGGGTATGGCCAAAGGCAGAACGCACGAGTTAAAACGTTAATAATAGTTTAAAACAGTCCTGTTTTTGGAAGCGATTAAATATAATACCACCATAAATCTTCGCAAACTTTCTTACGAGAAAAGAAAAGAAACCATGAAAAGTGGACTTGAGATTCAAACAAATAATGTAAGTGCTTATGATGAAGCAGTAAAACGAACAAGAAATTGCCTGTTATCTAAACCTAAAATTTCTTGTGCGATAATAATAATGTTCTTGTCGAGGTACGTTTGTATCAGATTGCATTTATAGAGAACATTTAGTGTTGTCAGACTGACAAAGAAATATTTATATCTATTTACTCACTGTCCAAAATCATGGTTAATTTCTGATTTATGGACAAACACTAATCGAAATGGAATTAAAGTAACATTTTTATGTATCAATTTACTTTCTTGTACACACATATAAGAAAACGCACTCGCCCTTTCAGCCGTGGAGGCGTTATAACCCGACGATCAATCCCACTATTTGTTGGAAAAAGAGTAGCCCAAGAGATGGCGGTGGGTGGTGACGACTAGTTGTCTTCCCTCTACTCTTACACCGCTAAATTAGGGACGGCTAACGCAAATAGCACTCGTGTAGCTTTGCGCGAAAATCAAAACAAAGCAAACTGAGCAAAGAGTGATAATTTGAACTTATCCTGCACAATATATAATGAGTTTCAGATTTCGCCTCTAGATGGCAAAACAGTACACTTTTATTTCTACAGTTCATTAGATTTCGTAGTCCCTTTTGACAATGCTGTAAACTTGATGACTCATAATTACAAAATTTGATGTTCGTTCCCTGTGACGGGTACAATCAACCCACACAGTTTCAGCACTGTATTGTTTCTTCTTCTTACATACATACACGTACATTTTCATGAAGCTTACACTTCAAAAGTGTTGTTTCAAAAGCTGTATTATCATAACCCTCATCAGTTGTTAATCTCGTAAATTACCAAATATTAAAAAACAAAGATATTTATTATTATGTACGTATGTTCATAAATACTATTCAAGACAATTTAAAAACATTCAGTAATTCATTTTCTAAAACTAAAGAAAAGTATTCTCCGAATGTTGTTGTTTATTTATAGGTACTGACGTTTGACTACATGTTTATAACATGGTTCAGTGAGATATATATTTAAGTTTGTCTACATGTTCATTAAAGAGTTTAGAGTGCTGTTTATTGAACTTTGTCTACATGTCTCAGTCAAATCCAGCTTGCTTTATCTCATAAGTTGGAAATGTTTCTGAAAAATCTTGCTTGCTTAATCTTGTGACTTGGAAATGACTCTATCAAATCTAGCTTGCTTTGTCTTGTGAGTTGGAAATGACTCTGTAAAATCTTGCTTGTTTTTAGTAGTGAGTTGGAAATGACTCTGTCAAATCAAGTTTGCTTTATCTCGTGAATTGGAAATGATAAAATGAAATCTAATTTGCTTTATGTAAGGATTTGGAAATGATTATATCAAATCTAACTTGCTTTATCTTGTGAAGTTTAAATGAATCTCAGAAATCTAGCTTGCTTTATGTCGTGAGTTGGAAATAACTTTTTCCAATCCAGTTTGCTTTATCTCGTGAGTTGGAAATGACTGTGTCAAATCTATCTTGCTCTATCTCGTGAGAAAAAAATGACGCTGTAAAATCTAGCGTCCTTTATCTCGTGAGTTGGAAATGACTCTGCCGAATCATGACTACTTTATCTCAAGAGTTGGGAATGTCTCTGTAAAATTTAGCTTGCTTGATCTCGTGAACTAAAAATGACTCTGTCAAATCAAGTTTACTTTCTCTCGGAAATTGGAAATCACTCTGTTAACTCCAGCTTGCTTTATCTCGTGAGTTGGAAATGATTATATCAAATCTAGCTTGTTTTATCTAAGGAGTTGGAAATGATCATATCAAATCCAGCTTGTTTTATGTTATCAGTGAGAAATGAGTCTGTGAAATTTAGCTTGCTTTATCTCGTGAGTTACAAATGACTCTGTGAATTCTAGCTTAATTTATGTCGTGAGTTGGAAATGAAACTAAAAATCGAGCTTGCTTTATCTCGTGAGTAAGAAATGACTCTGTAAAAACAAGCTTGCTTTATGTGGTGAGTAAAAAATGTGTTCGTAAAATATTGATTGCTTTATCTCGTGAGTTAGAAATGTCACCTTTAAATCTAGCTTGCTTTTTTTGTAGAATGGAAATGATTATATGAAATCTAGCTTGCTTTATCTCGTGAGTTGAAATGTTTCTGTCAAATCTAGCTTCCCTTATCTAGTGAGTTGAAAATGTCACTGTTAAATGTAGCTTGCAACATCTGGTGAGTTGGAAATGACTTTGTCAAATGTAGCTCGCTTTATGTCATGAGTTTGAAATCACTGTAAAATCTAGCTTGCTTTACATCGTGATATGGAAATGACTCTGTGAAATATAGCCTGTTTTATCTCGTAAGTTGGAAATGACTGTCAAATATAGCTTACTTTATCTTGTGAGTTGGAAATGACTCTGGCAAATGAAGCTTGCTTTATGTCATAAGTTGGAAATGACTCTGCAAAACCTAGTTTGCTTTATCTTGAGAGTTGGAAATGACTCTGTCAAATCTAGCTTGCTTTATATGGTAAGATTGAAATAACTCTGTCAAATCTAGCTTGCTTAATGTCATGAGGATGAAATGACTTTGTAAAACCAAGCTTGCTTTATTTCGTGAGTTGGAAATGTCTTTGAAAAATCTAGTTTGCTTTATCTCGTGAGTTAAAATGACTCTGTCAAATCTAGCTTGCTTTATCTCGTGAGTTGGAAATAACTCTGTCAAATCTAGCTTGCTTTATCTTGTGAGTTGGAAATGTCTCTGTAAAATGTAGTTTTCTAAATCTCTTGATTTGGAAATGACTCTTTCAAATGTAGCTTTCTTTATCTCGTGAGTTGGAAATAACTGTCAAATTCAGCTTACTTTATCTCGTGAATTGGAAATGATTGTCAAATCTAGCTTGCTATATGTCACGAGTTGTAAGTGACTATGAAAATCTAGGTTGCTTGATGTCGTGAGTTGGAAATGACTGTGTAAAATCTAGCTTGCTTTTTCTGGTGAGTTGGAAATGACTCTGTAAAACCTACCTTGCTTTATCTCGCGAGTTGGAAATGACTCTGTCAAATCTAACTTGCTTTATCTCCTGAGTTCGAAATGACTCTATCAAATCTAGCTTCCTTTATCTCGGGAGTTGGAAATGACTCTGCCAAATCTTGCCTGCTTTATGTCATGAGTAGGAATTGACTCTGTGAAATATAGCTTGCTCTATCTCGTGAGTTAAAACTGAATCTTTCAAATCTTGCTTTCTTCACTTCGTCAGTTGGAAATGTCTCCTTAAAATCTATCTTGCTTTGTCTCGTGAGTTGGAAATAACTGTCAAATCCAGCTTGCTTAATCTCTTGAGTTGGAAATGATTTTATCAAATTTAGCTTGCTTCACCTCGTGAGTTGGAAATGACTCTGTCAAATCTTGCCTGCTTTATTTCGTGAGTTGGAAATGACTCGGCCAAATCTAGCTTGCTTTATCTCGTGAGTTGGAAATATTTCTGTAAAATCTTGCTTGCTTTACCTCGTGAGTTAGAAATGACCATGCAAATCTAGCTTGTTTTATCTCGAGAGGTGGAAATGACACTGTCAAATCCAGCTTGCTTTATCTCGTGAATCGAAATGATTTTATCAAATCTAACTTGCTTTATGTCGTGAGTTCGAAATGACTCTGTGAAATATAGCTTGCTTTATCTCGTGAGTTAAAAGTTAATCTTTCAAATCTTGCTTTCTTCACTTCGTGAGTTGGAAATGACTGTCAAATCCAGCTTGCTTTATCTCTTGAGTTGGAAATGACTTTGTCAAATCCAGCTTGCTTTATCTCGTGAGTCGGAAATGATTTTATCAAATTTAGCTTGCTTTATGTCGTGAGTTGGAAATGACTCTTTCAAATCTAGCTTGCTTTATGTCGTTAGCTGGAAATGATTCTGCGAAATCTAGCTTCCTTTATCTTGAGAGTTGGTAATGTCTCTGTCTAATCTAGCTTGTTTTATCTCGTGAGTTAGAAATGACTTTGTCAAATGTAGGTCGCTTTATGTCGTAAGTTTGAAATGACTGTAAAATCTAGCTTGCTTTATATCGTGATATGGAAATGACTCTGTGAAATATAGCTTGCTTTATCTCGTAAGTTGAAAATGACTCTGTAAAATCTAGTTTGCTTTATATCGTGAGTTGGAAATGATTCTTTCAAATCCAACTGGCTTTATCTCGTGAGTTAGAAATGATTATATCAAATCTAGCTTGCTTTATCTTGTGAGTTAGAAATGACTTTGTCAAATGTAACTCGCTTTATGTCATGAGTTTGAAATGACTGAAAAATCTAGCTTGCTTTATATCGTTATATGGAAATATCTCTGTAAAATCTTGCTTGCTTTATCTCGTGAGTTAGAAATGACTCTGCAAATCTAGCTTGCTTTACCTCGTGAGTTGGAAATGACTTTGTGAAACCTTGCTTGCTTTATCTCGTGAGTTAAAATGGAATCTTTCAAATCTAGCTTTCTTTACCTGGTGAGTTGGAAATGTCTCTTTAAAATCTAGCTTGCTTTATGTCGTTAGTTAAAAATAACTCTGTAAAATATAGCTTGTTTTATCTCTTGAGTTGGAAATATCTCTATAAAATCTTGCTTGCTTTATTTCGTGTGTTAGAAATGACTCTGCAAATCTATCTTGTTTGATCTCGAGAGGTGGAAATGACTCTGTCAAATCTAGCTTGCTTTAACTTGTAAGTTGGAAATGTCTATGTTAAATCTAGCTTGCTTAGTCTGGTGAGTTGGAAATGACTCTGTCAAATCTAGCTTGTTTTATCTTGTGAGTTGGAAGTTTCTCTGTCAAATCTAGCTTCCTTTTTCTCTTGACTTGGAATGTCTTAGTCAAATCTAGCTTGCATTATTTCGTGAGTTGGAAATAACTCTGTCAAATCTATCTTACTTTATCTCGTGAGTTATAAGTGGCTGTGTGAAATGTCTGAAAGTGTCCTAGTTTATCTCGTGATCGTGAACAAAACAATATTAATTAATTACAGTCAACACTTGTTTTCTTCTTTATCTACCTCTTCACGAATTCATGTTCATCTAATTTTCTGTTTGTGATGGCCGAGAAACAGAAAATGAAATTAACTGCAATTTAAATTTGGGTTTTAATCGCCTGGGCGGAAACTTATTTAAATTCCAATTTTATGTTGTTTTTTGTTTTACAACTGTTGCTTCTCTAGATTAAACCGGTCCTTTGAATTTGCATATAGTCATTACAGAACTGTATCGTACTTGCCAAAAGAGCGCAACACAGTACTTTGGCCTAACTATATCCCAGCACCGTGGCGGACTCTAGAGGACCACGTACAAACTTCTAACGATTAGATATTAAAATGACAGACTGGTTTTAAACGATAGTTCTTTTTGATTGAAGACATTTAACTAAATAACCAGTCTTGTAGCTAGGCAGCTGGGCCTTAAAACTTGTCTTGACAACCTATTCATTTCAGTACCTTTAGGCTTAGTACGTACGGTAAACCTATTAGCGAAGTTGTGATTTTTAACATTATTAAATATTTAGCATTAATCTAAGTAATCCCTGAGCAACTGAGTAGTAATTACATTCACTGACTGTTTAATTAAGTAAACTTATGATCGAACAACCTTCGACAGCAACAGTTTGATGCGAATCTTAAGAATGATTTATAATAGCAGCAATTAACCAAGATAAGATCCGAATTTTTTCTAACGTCAATAAAAACGAAACCGAAGACAAATTCAATGAATTTAAATCGCGAAATTTAGATAATAAAATTCGAGAAATGTGAGTTGAGGAACTGTGAGAAGTTGCGAAGAACCAACCGTGAAATATATTACACCATTTCTTACACGAACAGGTGTTTCACGTACACACGTTCCATTAGAACAACAACAATTATGTCTGTGGTCGTCGAACGAGGTTTTTGTTGTTGTTGTCTGTTGATGAATTGTGTTCACTGCTGTTGGCACAGTTTACAAGCACGAGTTTTGATTGATTGGATTCCTAGGGTGTAATTACGATTTAACTTTAGACTCTAACTTATCACTTTGATCATAAGGGCTCCTGCTCTAGATCACGATGGTCATACTGCTGTTTAATGACGAAACGTCGTAAGAAACCACCAGACATAATTATTCCTTAAGGCCTGAACCACAAACCCTGGTAACGCGAAAAACGATCAAACTTCGAAAAACATTTTCTGGAACACGAGAAAGCTCGAAGTAAAACGCCAACACACTCGGAAACACTTCACAAGAGCGATAAAAAAAACAGGGACGACTTCACAAATACAACTAAAGATGGCTCTTCGCTTAACTCTGAGGGGCTCGAAACAGTGAAAACCGTATTGTTTTGTGCTTACAAATTAACAATCAAAAAAGAAAACAGACCACAATCAAAAACTAAAACAACTTCAGACTCATGCAACGTAACACAGAATCTAACATGAAAGAAGGGACATCAAACTCTCTCTCCAAAGTATTTTCAAAATATCTTGTTAAACATCCATTAACGGGTTCTTCGTCAACACGTATAGCAAATAACGTCTCATCTCTGACTGATTTAGGGCCTGCATTTATTTCCTGTTAAATCAGGTTTAGTGTAATATATTAGCCATGAGCTATATAGTTTTGACGCAAATTTTCACTTCTTTCAAAACTGTACTTATGTTTTCT
Organism: Carcinoscorpius rotundicauda; assembly: GCA_011833715.1. Lineage (NCBI taxonomy): Eukaryota > Metazoa > Arthropoda > Merostomata > Xiphosura > Limulidae > Carcinoscorpius > Carcinoscorpius rotundicauda. The sequence goes on along the minus strand of CM022394.1, from coordinate 123,659,454 downwards.
CCCAAAGCAAAACTAAAACCTTATACTTTTGATTTTGTTGTTTTGAATAAGCACAAAGCTACACAATGGGCTATCTGTGCTCTGCCCTCCACGGGTATCGAAACCCGGATTTTAGCTTGTAAGTCCGCAGACATACCACTGAGCCACTGGGGTGCATATACTTTTGAATATCATGTATAATATCTGAGAATCTGCGACATTTCAAAAGGAAGTATCTTTTAAACAGTTTGATACTTTTATTTAAACAGAAAGCCAAACACATAATAATTTATAACAACTATATAAAAAAGAAGCATTAAATATCCTTTATTCTTCATACAAATAGCTTAATTTCGCGCTCATTGCATTTACTGGTAGATGGCTTGAATGTTTTGAATTTCGTGCAAAGCTACACCAGAACTGACTGGCTTGTCGTTTCTAATTTAGCTATGTAAGCGTAGAGGGAAAGCAACTAGTCATCACCAGCCACCGCCATCTTTTGGGTTACTTTTTTACTAACGTATAGTGGGATTGACCGTCGCATATAATACTCCCACGGCTGAAAGAGCAAGTATGTTTGGTGTGTCGAAGATTCGATCCCGCGATCCTCGGATTACGAGTTGAGTCCCTTAACGACCTGGTCATGCTGGGCCTAGCAGCTGGTTATTACCACCTACCGCCTACTCTTGGGCTACGCTTTTAACAACGAATAGTGGGATTGACCGTCACATTATAACGCCCGACGGCTAAAATAATGGGCATGTTTAGTGTGACGGGGATTCGAATTCGCGACGCTCCAATTACGAGTCGAACGCCCTAACCATTTGATCACGTGCTAGAGAAAACGAGTCATTCCCTTGATTTAACGCTATACATCCGTAGTTAAGACATTCCTTTACACTTTGACCTCGTGTTGTTATAGCAACTTCTTCTACTCTACCCCCAGTTGCTTTCATTTACATAAAGGACAACTACATTTCTCTTCTTGTGTTTAGTATCCTAATACAGGGTATGGCCAAAGGCAGAACGCACGAGTTAAAACGTTAATAACAGTTTAAAACAGTCCTGTTTTTGGAAGCGATTAAATATAATACCACCATAAATCTTCGCAAACTTTCTTACGAGAAAAGAAAAGAAACCATAAACAGTGGACTTGAGATTCAAACAAATAATGTAACTGCTTATAATGAAGCAGTAAAACGAACAAGAAATTGCCTGTAATCTAAACCTAACACCCTTTTGTGCGATAATAATAATGTTCTTGTCTAGATACGTTTGTATCAGATTGCATTTATAGAGAACATTTAGAGTTGTCAGACTGACAAAGAAATATTTATATCTATTTACTTATTGTCCCAAATGATGGTTAATTTTTGATTTATGGACAAACACTAATCGAAACGGAATTAAAGTAATATTTTTATGTATCAATTTACTTTCTTGTACACACATACAAATATAAGAAAACACACTCGCCCTTTCAGCCGTGGAGGCGTTATAAGCCGACGATCAATCCCACTATTTGTTGGAAAAAGAGTAGCCCAAGAGATGGCGGTGGGTGGTGACGAGTAGTTGCCTTCCCTCTACTTTTACACCGTTAAATTAGGGACGGCTAACGCAAATAGCACTCGTGTAGCTTTGCGCGAAAATCAAAACAAAGCAAACTGAGCATAGAGTGATAATTTGAACTTATCCTGCACAATATATAATGAGTTTCAGATTTCGCCTCTAGATGGCAAAACAGTACACTTTTATTTCTACAGTTCATTAGATTTCGTAGTCCCTTTTGACAATGGTGTAAACTTAATGACTCATCATTACAAAATTTAATGTTCGTTCCCTGTGACGGGTACAATCAACCCACACAGTTTCAGCACTGTATTGTTTCTTCTTCTTACATACATACACGTACATTTTCATGAAGCTTACACTTCAAAAGTGTTGTTTCAAAAGCTGTATTATCATAACCCTCATCAGTTGTTAATCTCGTAAATTACCAAATATTAAAAAACAAAGATATTTATTATTATGTACGTATGCTCATAAATACTATTCAAGACAATTTAAAAAAATTCAGTAATTCATTTTCTAAAACTAAAGAAAAGTATTTTCCGAATGTTGTTGTTTGTTTATAGGTACTGACGTTTGTTTACATGTTTATAACATGGTTCAGTGAGATATATATTTAAGTTTGTCTCCATGTTCATTAAAGAGTTTAGAGGGCTGTTTATTGAACTTTGTCTACATGTCTCAGTCAAATCTAGCTTGCTTTTAATCGTGATTTAGAGATGACTCTGCCAACTCCAGCTTGCTTTATCTCATAAGTTGGAAATGTTTCTGAAAAATCTTGCTTGCTTAATCTTGTGACTTGGAAATGACTGTGTCAAACCTAGCTTGCTTTATCTCGTGAGTTGGAAATGACTCTGTAAAATCTAGCTAGTTTTATGTCGTGAGTGGAAAAGGACTCTGTCAAATCAAGTTTGCTTTATCTCGTGAGTTGGAAATGACTCTGCCAAATCATGACTACTTTATCTCAAGAGTTGGAAATGTCTCTGTCAAATCCAGCTTGGTTTATCTCGTGAGTCGAAAATGATTTTATCAAATTTAGCTTGCTTTATGTCGTGAGTTGGAAATGACTCTTTCAAATCTAGCTTGCTTTATGTCGTTAGCTGGAAATGATTCTGCCAAATCTAGCTTCCTTTATCTTGAGAATTGGTAATGTCTCTGTCTAATCTAGCTTGTTTTATCTCGTGAGTTAGAAATGACTTTGTCAAATATAGCTCGCTTTATGTCGTAAGTTTGAAATGACTGTAAAATCTAGCTTGCTTTATATCGTGATATGGAAATGACACTGTGAAATATAGCTTGCTTTATCTCGTGAGTTAGAAATGATTATATCAAATCTAGCTTGCTTTATCTTGTGAGTTAGAAATGACTTTGTCAAATGTTACTCGCTTTATGTCGTGAGTTTGAAATGACTGAAAAATCTAGCTTGCTTTATATCGTGATATGGAAATGACTCTGTGAAATCTTGCTTGCTTTATCTCGTGAGTTAAAAGTGAATGTTTCAAATCAAGCTTTCTTTACCTGGTGAGTTATAAAATGTCTCTTTAAAATCTAACTTGCTTTATGTCGTGAGTTCGAAATGACACTGTGAAATTTAGCTTGCTTTATCTCGTGAGTTAAAAGTGAATCTTTCAAATCTTGCTTTCTTCACTTCGTGAGTTGGAAATGTCTCTTTAAAATCTAGGTTGCTTTGTCTCGTGAGTTGGAAATGACTGTCAAATCCAGCTTGCTTTTTCTCTTGAGTTGAAAATGACTCTGTAAAATCTAGATTGCTTTATGTCGTTAGTTGGAAATAACTCTGTCAAATCCAGCTTGCTTTAACTCATGTGTTAGAAATAACTCTGCAAATCTAGCTTGTTTTATCTCGAGAGGTGGAAATGACCCTGTCAAATCCAGCTTGTTTTATCTCGTGAGTCGGAAATGATTATATCAAATCTAGCTTGCTTTAACTTGTAAGTTGGAAATGTCTATGTTAAATCTAGCTTGCTTAATCTGGTGAGTTGGAATGTCTTAGTCAGATCTAGCTTGCATTATTTCGTGAGTTAGAAATAACTCTGTCAAATCTATCTTACTTTATCTCGTGAGTTATAAGTGTTTGTGTTAAATGTCTGAAAGTGTCCTAGTTGATCTCGTGATCGTGAACAAAACAATATTAATTAATTACAGTCAACACTTATTTTCTTCTTTATCTACCTCTTCACGAATTCATGTTCATTTAATAATTTTCTGTTTGTGATGGGCGAGAAACAGAAAATGAAATTAACTGCAACTTAAATTTGGGTTTTAATCGCCTGGGCGGAAACATATTTAAATTCGAATTTTATGTTGTTGTTTTTTGTTTTACAACTGTTGCTTCTCTAGATTAAACCCGTCCTTTGAATTTGCATATAGTCATTACAGAACTGTATTGTATTTACCAAAAGAGCATGGCCGAGCGCGTTAAGGCGTGCACTCGTAATCCGAGGGTCGCGGGTTCGCGCCCCCTTCGCGCTAAATATGCTCGCCCTCCCAGCCGTGGGGGTGTATAATGTGACGGTCAATCCCACTATTCGTTTGTAAAAGAGTAGCCCAAGAGTTGGCGGTGGGTGGTGATGACTAGCTGCCTTCCCTCTAGTCTTACACTGCAAAATTAGGGACGGCTGGCACAGATAGCCCTCGAGTAGCTTTGTGCGAAATTCCAAAAACAAACAAAACAAAACCAAAAGAGCGCAACATAGTACTTAGGCCTAACTATATCCCATCACCGTGGCGGACTCTAGAGGACCACGTACAAACTTCTAACGATTAGATATTAAAATGACAGACTGGTTTTAAACGATAGTTCTTTTTGATTGAAGACATTTAACTAAATAACCAGTCTTGTAGCTAGGCAGCTGGGCCTTAAAACTTGTCTTGACAACCTATTCATTTCAGTACCTTTAGGCTTAGTACGTACAGTAAACCTATTAGCAAAGTTGTGATTTTTAACATTATTAAATATTTAGCATTAATCTAAGTGATCCCTGAGCAACTGAGTAGTAATTACATTCACTGACTGTTTAATTAAGAAAACTTATGATCGAACAACCTTCGACAGCAACTGTTTGATGCGAATCTTAAGAATGATTTATAATAGCAGCAATTAACCAAGATAAGATCCGAATTTTTTCTAACGTCAATAAAAACGAAACCGAAGACAAATTCAATGAATTTAAATCGCGAAATTTAGATAATCAAATTCGAGAAATGTGAGTTCAGGAACTGTGAGAAGTTGCGAAGAGCCAACCGTGAAATATATTACACCATTTTTTACACGAACAGGCGTTTCACGTACACACGTTCCATTAGAACAACAACAATTATGTCTGTGGTCGTCGAACGAGGTTTTTGTTGTTGTTGTTGTCTGTCGATGAATTGTGTTCACTGCTGTTGGCACAGTTTACAAGCACGAGTTTTGATTGATTGGATTCCTAGGGTGTAATTACGATTTAACTTTAGACTCTAACTTATCACTTTGATCATAAGGGCTCCTGCTCCAGATCACGATGGTCATACTGCTGTTTAATGACGAAACGTCGTAAGAAACCACCAGACAGAATCATTCCTTAAGGCCTGAACCACAAACCCTGGTAACGCGAAACACGATCAAACTTCGAAAAAAGTTTTCTGGAACACGAGAAAGCACGAATTAAAACACCAACACACTCGGAAACACTTCACAAAGGCGGCAAAAAAAACAAAACAGGGACGACTTCACAAATACAACTAAAGATGGCTCGACGCTTAACTCTGAGGGGCTCGAAACAGTGAAAACCGTGTTGTTTTGTGCTTACAAATTAACAATCAAAAAAGAAAACAAACCACAATCAAAAACTAAAACAACTTCAGACTCATGCAACGTAACACAGAATCTAACATAAAAGAAGGCACATCAAACTCTCTCTCCAAAGTATTTTCAGAATATCTTGTTAAACATCCATCAACGGGTTCTTCGTCAACACGTATAGCAAATAACGTCTCATCTCTGACTGATTTAGGGCCTGCATTTATTTCCTGTCAAATCAGGTTTAGTGTAATATACTAGCCATGAGCTATATAGGTTTGACGGACTTCAAATTTTCACTTCTGTTAAAAATGTACTTATGTTTTCTCCCAAAGCAAAACTAAAACCTAATACTTTTGAATATCATATATAATATCTAAGAATCTGCGACATTTCAAAAGAAAGTATCTTTCAAACAGTTTGATACTTTTATTTAAACACAAAGCCAAACACATATTAATTTATACCAACTATATAAAAAAACAAATATTAAATATCCTTTATTCTTCATACAAATAGCTTGATTTCGCGCTCATTGCCTTTACTGGTAGATGGTTTGAATGTTTTGAATTTCGTGGAAAGCTACACCAGAACTGACTGGCTAGTCCTCCCTAATTTACCTATGTAAGCGTAGAGGGAAAGCAACTACTCATCACCACCCACCGCCATCTTTTGGGTTACTCTTTTACCAACGAATAGTGGGATTGACCGAACATAATAACGCCCAAAGGCTGAAATAATGGGCATGTTTGGTGAGACGGGAATTCGAATTCGCCACGCTCAAATTACGAGTCGAACGCCCTAACCACTTGATCACGTGCTAGAGGAAACGAGTCATTCACTTGATTTAACGCTATACATCCGTAGTTGAGACATTCCTTTACCCTTTCACCTCGTGTTGCTATAGCAACTGCTTCTACTCTACCCCCAGTTGCTTTCTTTCACATGAAGGTGAACTACATTTCTCTTCTTGTGTTTAGTATCCTAATACAGGGTATGGCCAAAGGCAGAACGCACGAGTTAAAAGGTTAATAACAGTTTAAAACAGTTCTGTTTTAAGAAGCGATTAAATATAATACCACCATAAATCTTCGCAAACTTTCTTACGAGAAAAGAAAAGAAACCATAAACAGTGGACTTGAGATTCAAACAAATAATGTAACTGCTTATAATGAAGCAGTAAAACGAACAAGAAATTGCCTGTAATCTAAACCTAACACCCTTTTGTGCGATAATAATAATGTTCTTGTCTAGATACGTTTGTATCAGATTGCATTTATAGAGAACATTTAGAGTTGTCAGACTGACAAAGAAATATTTATATCTATTTACTTATTGTCCCAAATGATGGTTAATTTTTGATTTATGGACAAACACTAATCGAAACGGAATTAAAGTAATATTTTTATGTATCAATTTACTTTCTTGTACACACATACAAATATAAGAAAACACACTCGCCCTTTCAGCCGTGGAGGCGTTATAAGCCGACGATCAATCCCACTATTTGTTGGAAAAAGAGTAGCCCAAGAGATGGCGGTGGGTGGTGACGAGTAGTTGCCTTCCCTCTACTTTTACACCGTTAAATTAGGGACGGCTAACGCAAATAGCACTCGTGTAGCTTTGCGCGAAAATCAAAACAAAGCAAACTGAGCATAGAGTGATAATTTGAACTTATCCTGCACAATATATAATGAGTTTCAGATTTCGCCTCTAGATGGCAAAACAGTACACTTTTATTTCTACAGTTCATTAGATTTCGTAGTCCCTTTTGACAATGCTGTAAACTTAATGACTCATCATTACAAAATTTAATGTTCGTTCCCTGTGACGGGTACAATCAACCCACACGGTTTCAGCACTGTATTGTTTCTTCTTCTTACATACATACACGTACATTTTCATGAAGCTTACACTTCAAAAGTGTTGTTTCAAAAGCTGTATTATCATAACCCTCATCAGTTGTTAATCTCGTAAATTACCAAATATTAAAAAACAAAGATATTTATTATTATGTACGTATACTTATAAATACTATTCAAGACAATTTAAAAAAATTCAGTAATTCATTTTCTAAAACTAAAGAAAAGTATTTTCCGAATGTTTTTGTTTACTTGTAGGTACTGACATTTGTCTACATGTTTATAACATGGTTCAGTGAGATATATATTTAAGTTTGTCTACATGTTCATTAAAGAGTTTAGAGTGCTGTTTATTGAACTTTGTCTACACGTCTCAGTCAAATCTAGCTTGCTTTTAATCGTGATTTAGAGATGACTCTGCCAACTCCAGCTTCCTTTATCTCATAAGTTGGAAATGTTTCTGAAAAATCTTGCTTGCTTAATCTTGTGACTTGGAAATGACTGTGTCAAACCTAGCTTGCTTTATCTCGTGAGTTGGAAATGACTCTGTAAAATCTAGCTAGTTTTATATCGTGAGTGGAAAAGGACTCTGTCAAATCAAGTTTGCTTTATCTCGTGAGTTGGAAATGACTCTGCCAAATCATGACTACTTTATCTCAAGAGTTGGAAATGTCTCTGTCAAATCCAGCTTGGTTTATCTCGTGAGTCGAAAATGATTTTATCAAATTTAGCTTGCTTTATGTCGTGAGTTGGAAATGACTCTTTCAAATCTAGCTTGCTTTATGTCGTTAGCTGGAAATGATTCTGCCATATCTAGCTTCCTTTATCTTGAGAATTGGTAATGTCTCTGTCTAATCTAGCTTGTTTTATCTCGTGAGTTAGAAATGACTTTGTCAAATATAGCTCGCTTTATGTCGTAAGTTTGAAATGACTGTAAAATCTAGCTTGCTTTATATCGTGATATGGAAATGACACTGTGAAATATAGCTTGCTTTATCTCGTGAGTTAGAAATGATTATATCAAATCTAGCTTGCTTTATCTTGTGAGTTAGAAATGACTTTGTCAAATGTTACTCGCTTTATGTCGTGAGTTTGAAATGACTGAAAAATCTAGCTTGCTTTATATCGTGATATGGAAATGACTCTGTGAAATCTTGCTTGCTTTATCTCGTGAGTTAAAAGTGAATGTTTCAAATCAAGCTTTCTTTACCTGGTGAGTTATAAAATGTCTCTTTAAAATCTAACTTGCTTTATGTCGTGAGTTCGAAATGACACTGTGAAATTTAGCTTGCTTTATCTCGTGAGTTAAAAGTGAATCTTTCAAATCTTGCTTTCTTCACTTCGTGAGTTGGAAATGTCTCTTTAAAATCTAGGTTGCTTTGTCTCGTGAGTTGGAAATGACTGTCAAATCCAGCTTGCTTTTTCTCTTGAGTTGAAAATGACTCTGTAAAATCTAGATTGCTTTATGTCGTTAGTTGGAAATAACTCTGTCAAATCCAGCTTGCTTTAACTCATGTGTTAGAAATAACTCTGCAAATCTAGCTTGTTTTATCTCGAGAGGTGGAAATGACCCTGTCAAATCCAGCTTGTTTTATCTCGTGAGTCGGAAATGATTATATCAAATCTAGCTTGCTTTAACTTGTAAGTTGGAAATGTCTATGTTAAATCTAGCTTGCTTAATCTGGTGAGTTGGAATGTCTTAGTCAGATCTAGCTTGCATTATTTCGTGAGTTAGAAATAACTCTGTCAAATCTATCTTACTTTATCTCGTGAGTTATAAGTGTTTGTGTTAAATGTCTGAAAGTGTCCTAGTTGATCTCGTGATCGTGAACAAAACAATATTAATTAATTACAGTCAACACTTATTTTCTTCTTTATCTACCTCTTCACGAATTCATGTTCATTTAATAATTTTCTGTTTGTGATGGGCGAGAAACAGAAAATGAAATTAACTGCAACTTAAATTTGGGTTTTAATCGCCTGGGCGGAAACATATTTAAATTCGAATTTTATGTTGTTGTTTTTTGTTTTACAACTGTTGCTTCTCTAGATTAAACCCGTCCTTTGAATTTGCATATAGTCATTACAGAACTGTATTGTATTTACCAAAAGAGCATGGCCGAGCGCGTTAAGGCGTGCACTCGTAATCCGAGGGTCGCGGGTTCGCGCCCCCTTCGCGCTAAATATGCTCGCCCTCCCAGCCGTGGGGGTGTATAATGTGACGGTCAATCCCACTATTCGTTTGTAAAAGAGTAGCCCAAGAGTTGGCGGTGGGTGGTGATGACTAGCTGCCTTCCCTCTAGTCTTACACTGCAAAATTAGGGACGGCTGGCACAGATAGCCCTCGAGTAGCTTTGTGCGAAATTCCAAAAACAAACAAAACAAAACCAAAAGAGCGCAACATAGTACTTAGGCCTAACTATATCCCATCACCGTGGCGGACTCTAGAGGACCACGTACAAACTTCTAACGATTAGATATTAAAATGACAGACTGGTTTTAAACGATAGTTCTTTTTGATTGAAGACATTTAACTAAATAACCAGTCTTGTAGCTAGGCAGCTGGGCCTTAAAACTTGTCTTGACAACCTATTCATTTCAGTACCTTTAGGCTTAGTACGTACAGTAAACCTATTAGCGAAGTTGTGATTTTTAACATTATTAAATATTTAGCATTAATCTAAGTGATCCCTGAGCAACTGAGTAGTAATTACATTCACTGACTGTTTAATTAAGAAAACTTATGATCGAACAACCTTCGACAGCAACTGTTTGATGCGAATCTTAAGAATGATTTATAATAGCAGCAATTAACCACGATAAGATCCGAATTTTTTCTAACGTCAATAAAAACGAAACCGAAGACAAATTCAATGAATTTAAATCGCGAAATTTAGATAATCAAATTCGAGAAATGTGAGTTCAGGAACTGTGAGAAGTTGCGAAGAGCCAACCGTGAAATATATTACACCATTTTTTACACGAACAGGCGTTTCACGTACACACGTTCCATTAGAACAACAACAATTATGTCTGTGGTCGTCGAACGAGGTTTTTGTTGTTGTTGTTGTCTGTCGATGAATTGTGTTCACTGCTGTTGGCACAGTTTACAAGCACGAGTTTTGATTGATTGGATTCCTAGGGTGTAATTACGATTTAACTTTAGACTCTAACTTATCACTTTGATCATAAGGGCTCCTGCTCCAGATCACGATGGTCATACTGCTGTTTAATGACGAAACGTCGTAAGAAACCACCAGACAGAATCATTCCTTAAGGCCTGAACCACAAACCCTGGTAACGCGAAACACGATCAAACTTCGAAAAAAGTTTTCTGGAACACGAGAAAGCACGAATTAAAACACCAACACACTCGGAAACACTTCACAAAGGCGGCAAAAAAAACAAAACAGGGACGACTTCACAAATACAACTAAAGATGGCTCGACGCTTAACTCTGAGGGGCTCGAAACAGTGAAAACCGTGTTGTTTTGTGCTTACAAATTAACAATCAAAAAAGAAAACAAACCACAATCAAAAACTAAAACAACTTCAGACTCATGCAACGTAACACAGAATCTAACATAAAAGAAGGCACATCAAACTCTCTCTCCAAAGTATTTTCAGAATATCTTGTTAAACATCCATCAACGGGTTCTTCGTCAACACGTATAGCAAATAACGTCTCATCTCTGACTGATTTAGGGCCTGCATTTATTTCCTGTCAAATCAGGTTTAGTGTAATATATTAGCCATGAGCTATATAGGTTTGACGGACTTCAAATTTTCACTTCTGTTAAAAATGTACTTATGTTTTCTCCCAAAGCAAAACTAAAACCTAATACTTTTGAATATCATATATAATATCTAAGAATCTGCGACATTTCAAAAGAAAGTATCTTTCAAACAGTTTGATACTTTTATTTAAACACAAAGCCAAACACATATTAATTTATACCAACTATATAAAAAAACAAATATTAAATATCCTTTATTCTTCATACAAATAGCTTGATTTCGCGCTCATTGCCTTTACTGGTAGATGGTTTGAATGTTTTGAATTTCGTGGAAAGCTACACCAGAACTGACTGGCTAGTCCTCCCTAATTTACCTATGTAAGCGTAGAGGGAAAGCAACTACTCATCACCACCCACCGCCATCTTTTGGGTTACTCTTTTACCAACGAATAGTGGGATTGACCGAACATAATAACGCCCAAAGGCTGAAATAATGGGCATGTTTGGTGAGACGGGAATTCGAATTCGCCACGCTCAAATTACGAGTCGAACGCCCTAACCACTTGATCACGTGCTAGAGGAAACGAGTAATTCACTTGATTTAACGCTATACATCCGTAGTTGAGACATTCCTTTACCCTTTCACCTCGTGTTGCTATAGCAACTGCTTCTACTCTACCCCCAGTTGCTTTCTTTCACATGAAGGTGAACTACATTTCTCTTCTTGTGTTTAGTATCCTAATACAGGGTATGGCCAAAGGCAGAACGCACGAGTTAAAAGGTTAATAACAGTTTAAAACAGTTCTGTTTTAAGAAGCGATTAAATATAATACCACCATAAATCTTCGCAAATTTTCTTACTTTATCTCGTGAGTAAAAATGACTCTGTCAAATCTAGCTCTTTTTATCTCGTGAGTTGAAAATGACTCTATCAAGTCTAGCTTGCTTTATCTCGTGACTTGGAAATGTCTCAGTCAAATCTAGGTTGCTTTATCTTGTGAGTTGGAAAAATCTCTGTAAAATCTAGTTTTCCTAACCTCGTGATTTGGAAATGACTCTTTCAAATTTAGCTTGCTTTATCTCGTGAGTTGGAAATGACTGTGTAAAATCTAGTTTGTTTTTTTTTGGTGAGTTGGAAATGACTCTGTAAAACCTATCTTGCTTTATCTCGTGAGTTGGAAATGACTCTGTCAAATCTTGCCTGCTTTATGTGATGAGTTGGAAATGACTCTGTGAAATCTAGCGTGCTTTATCTCGTGAGATAAAAGTGAATCTTTTAAATCTTGCTTTCTTCACTTCGTAAGTTGGAAATGTCTCTTTAAAATCTAGCTTGCTTTGTCTCGTGAGTTGGAAAGGACTCTTTCAAATCTAGCTTGCTTTATCTCGTGAGTTGGAAATGACTCTGTTAAATCTAGCTTGCTTTATGTCGTCAGTTGAAAATGTCTCTGTGAAATCTAGCTTGCTATATCTCGTGAGTTAGAAATGACCATGCAAATCTAGCTTGCTTTATCTCGAGAGGTGGAAATGACTCTGTCAAATTCAATTTGTCTCGTGAGTTGGAAATGACTCTGTCCAATCCATCCTGCTGTATCTCGTGAGTTGGAAATGACTCTCTGAAATCTTGCTTGCTTTATCTCGAGAGTTAAAAGTGAATCTTTCAAATCTAGCTTTCTTTACTTGGTGAGTTGGAAATGACTCTGTTAAATCTAGCTTGCTTTATCTCGTGAGTTGTAAATGACTCTGTCAAATCTAGCTTGCTTTATGTCGTTAGTTGAAAATGACTCTGTAAATCTAGGTTCCTTTATCTCGTGAGTTGGAAATATCTCTGTAAAATATTGCTTGCTTTAACTCGTGTGTTAGAAATGACTCTGCAAATCTCGCTTCTTTTATCTCGTGAGTTGGAAGTTTCTCTGTCAAATCTAGCTTCCTTTTTCTCGTGAGTTGGAAGTGTCTTAGTCAAATCTAGCTTGCTTTATTTCGTGAGTTGGAAATAACTCTGTCAAATCTATCTTACTTTATCTCGTGAGATATAAATGTCTGTGTGAAATGTCTGAAAGTGTCCTAGTTTATCTCGTGATCGTGAACGAAACAATATTAATCACAGCCAACACTTCTTTTCTTTTTTATCTACCTCTTCACGAATTCATGTTCATCTAATTTTCTGTTTGTGATGGGCGAGAAACAGAAAATGAAATTAACTGCAACTTAAATTTGGGTTTTAATCGCCTGGGCGGGAACTTATTTTAATTCCAATTTTATGTTGTTGTTTTTTGTTTTACAACTGTTGCTTCTCTAGATTAAACCCGTCCTTTGAATTTGCATATAGTCATTACAGAACTGTATTGTATTTGCCAAAAGAGCGCAACATAGTACTTTGGCCTAACTATATCCCAGCACCGTGGCGGACTCTAGAGGACCACGTACAAACTTCTAACGATTAGATATTAAAATGACAGACTGGTTTTAAACGATAGTTCTTTTTGATTGAAGACATTTACCTAAATAACCAGTCTTGTAGCTAGGCAGCTGGGCCTTAAAACTTGTCTTGACAACCTATTCATTTCAGTACCTTTAGGCTTAGTACGTACGGTAAACCTATTAGCGAAGTTGTGATTTTTAACATTATTAAATATTTAGCATTAATCTAAGTAATCCCTAAGCAACTGAGTAGTAATTACATTCACTGACTGTTTAATTAAGTAAAGCTATGATCGAACAACCTTCGACAGCAACTGTTTGATGCGAATCTTAAGAATGATTTATAATAGCAGCAATTAACCACGATAAGATCCGAATTTTTTCTAACGTCAATAAAAACGAAACCGAAGACAAATTCAATGAATTTAAATCGCGAAATTTCGATAATAAAATTCGAGAAATGTGAGTTGAGGAGCTGTGAGAAGTTGCGAAGAGCCAACCGTGAAATATATTACACCATTTCTTACACGAACAGGTGTTTCACGTACACACGTTCCATTAGAAAAACAACAATTATGTCTCTGGTCGTCGAACGAGGTTTTTGTTGTTGTTGTCCGTTGATGAATTGTGTTCACTGCTGTTGGCACAGTTTACAAGCACGAGTTTTGATTGATTGGATTCCTAGGGTGTAATTACGATTTAACTTTAGACTCTAACTTATCACTTTGATCATAAGGGCTCCTGCTCCAGATCACGATGGTCATACTGCTGTTTAATGACGAAACGTCGTAAGAAACCAGCAGACATAATCATTCCTTAAGGCCTGAACCACAAACCCTGGTAACGCGAAACACGATCAAACTTCGAAAAAAGTTTTCTGGAACACGAGAAAGCACGAATTAAAACACCAACACACTCGGAAACACTTCACAAAGGCGGCAAAAAAAACAAAACAGGGACGACTTCACAAATACAACTAAAGATGGCTCGACGCTTAACTCTGAGGGGCTCGAAACAGTGAAAACCGTATTGTTTTGTGCTTACAAATTAACAATCAAAAAAGAAAACAGACCACAATCAAAAACTAAAACAACTTCAGACTCATGCAACGTAACACAGAATCTAACATGAAAGAAGGCACATCAAACTCTCTCTCCAAAGTATTTTCAAAATATCTGGTTAAACATCCATCAACGGGTTCTTCGTCAACACGTATAGCAAATAACGTCTCATCTCTGACTGATTTAGGGCCTGCATTTATTTCCTGTTAAATCAGGTTTAGTGTAATATATTAGCCATGAGCTATATAGTTTTGACGCAAATTTTCACTTCTTTCAAAACTGTACTTATGTTTTCTCCCAAAGCAAAACTAAAACCTTATACTTTTGATTTTGTTGTTTTGAATAAGCACAAAGCTACACAATGGGCTATCTGTGCTCTGCCCTCCACGGGTATCGAAACCCGGATTTTAGCTTGTAAGTCCGCAGACATACCACTGAGCCACTGGGGTGCATATACTTTTGAATATCATGTATAATATCTGAGAATCTGCGACATTTCAAAAGAAAGTATCTTTCAAACAGTTTGATACTTTTATTTAAACACAAAGCCAAACACATATTAATTTATACCAACTATATAAAAAAACAAACATTAAATATCCTTTATTCTTCATAGAAATAGCTTGATTTCGCGCTCATTGCGTTTACTGGTAGATGGTTTGAATGTTTTGAATTTCGTGGAAAGCTACACCAGAACTGACTGGCTTGTCGTTTCTTATTTACCTATGTAAGCGTAGAGGGAAAGCAACTACTCATCACCACCCACCGCCATCTTTTGGGTTACTCTTTTACCAACGAATAGTGGGATTGACCGAACAATATAACGCCCGAAGGCTGAAATAATGGGCATGTTTGGTGAGACGGGGATTCGAATTCGCCACGCTCAAATTACGAGTCGAAAGCCCTAACCACTAGATCACGTGCTAGAGGAAACGAGTCATTCACTTGATTTAACGCTATACATCCGTAGTTGAGACATTTCTTTACCCTTTCACCTCGTGTTGCAAAAGCAACTGCTTCTACTCTACCCCCAGTTGCTTTCTTTCACATGAAGGTGAACTACATTTCTCTTCTTGTGTTTAGTATCCTAATACAGGGTATGGCCAAAGGCATAACGCACGAGTTAAAACGTTAATAACAGTTTAAAACAGTCCTGTTTTTGGAAGCGATTAAATATAATACCACCATAAATCTTCGCAAACTTTCTTACTTTATCTCGTGAGTTAAAATTACTCTGCCAAATCTAGCTCTTTTTATCTCGTGAGTTAAAAATGACTCTATCAAGTCAAGCTTGCTTTATCTCGTGACTTGGAAATGTCTCAGTCAAATCTAGGTTGCTTTATCTTGTGAGTTGGAAATGTCTCTGTAAAATCTAGTTTTCCAAACCTCGTGATTTGGAAATTACTCTTTCAAATTTAGCTTGCTTTATCTCGTGAGTTGGAAATGACTCTGTCAAATCCAGCTTGCATTTTCATGTGAGTTGGAAATGATTATATCAAATCTAGCTCACTTTATCTCGTGAATTGGAAATGACTCTGTCAAATCTAGCTTGATTTGTGTCGTGAGTTGGAAATTACTCTGAAAATCTAGCTTGCTTGATGTCGTGAGTTGGAAATTACTCTGAAAATCTAGCTTGATTTTTCTGGTGAGTTGGAAATGACTCTGTAAAACCTATCTTGCTTTATCTCGTGAGTTAGAAATGACTCTGTGAAATCTAGCTTGCTTTAACTCGTGAGTTGGAAATGACTCTGTCAAATCTTGCCTGCTTTATGTCATGAGTTGGAAATGACTCTGTGAAATCTAGCGTGCTTTATCTCTTGAGATAAAAGTGAATCTTTTAAATCTTGCTTTCCTCACTTCGTGAGTTGGAAATGTCTCTTTAAAATCTAGCTTGCTTTGTCTCGTGAGTTAGAAATGACTGTCAAATCTAGCTTGCTTTATATCATGAGTTGGAAAGGACTCTTTCAAATCTAGCTTGCTTTATCTCGTGAGTTGGAAATGACTCTTTGAAATCTAGCTTGCTTTGTCTCGTGAGTTGGAAATGACTGTCAAATCCAGCTTGCTTTATCTCTTGAGTTGGAAATGACTCTGTTAAATCTAGCTTGCTTTATGTCGTCAGTTGAAAACGTCTCTGTGAAATCTAGCTTGCTTTATCTCGTGAGTTAGAAATTACCATGGAAATCTAGCTTGCTTTATCTCGAGAGGTGGAAATGACTCTGTCAAATCTTGCCTACTTTATGTCATGAGTTGGAAATGACTCTGTGAAATCTAGCGTGCTTTATCTCGTGAGATAAAAGTGAATCTTTTAAATCTTGCTTTCTTCACTTCGTGAGTTGGAAATGTCTCTTTAAAATCTAGCTTGCTTTGTCTCGTGAGTTGGGAATGACTCTGTCAAATCCAGCTTGCTTTATCTGTTGAGTTGGAAATGACTGTCAAATCTAGCTTGCTTTATATCGTGAGTTGGATATCACTCTTTCAAATCTACCTTGCTTTGTCTCGTGAGTTGTAAATGACTGTCAAATCCAGCTTGCTTTATCTCTTGAGTTAGAAATGACTCTGTTAAATCTAGCTTGCTTTATATCGAGAGTTGGATATGACTCTTTCAAATCTAGCTTGCTTTATATCGTGAGTTGGAAATGACTCTGTCAAATCCAGCTTGCTTTATCTCGTGAGTTAAAAATGACTTTGCAAAAACTAGCTTGTTTTATTTCCTGAGTTGAAAATGACTGTCAAATCCAGCTCTATTTATCTCGTGAGTTGGAAATCATTATATCAAATCTAGCTTGCTTTATGACTTGAGTTGGAAATGAGTCTGTCAAATCTAGCTTGCTTTATTTCGTGAGTTAGAAATGACTCGGTAAATTCTAGGTGGCTTTATCTCGTGAGTTGGAAATGACTGTAAAATCTAGATTGCTTCATATCGTGAAATGGAAATGACTCTGTTAAATCTTGCTTGCTTCATGTCGTGAGTTGGAAATGAATCTGTCAAATCTAGCTTGCTTTATCTCGTGATGTTGAAATAATTCTGTCAAATCTAGTTTGATTTATCTCTAGCAATTGAAATGATTATGTGAAATATAGATTGCTTTATCTCGTGAGTTAGAAATGTCACTTCTAAATCTAGCTTGCTTTTTTGTGAAATGGAAATGATTATATGAAATGTAGCTTGCTTTATTCCGTGAGTTGGAAATGTCTGAATCAAAACTATCTTACTTTATCTCGTGAGTTGGATATGACTCTTTCAAATGCAGCTTGCTTTATCTCGTGAGTTGGAAATGATAACATCAAATCTAGCTTACTTTATCTTGTGAATTGGAAATGAATCTGTAAAATCTAGCTTGCTTTTTCTCGTGAGTTGGAAATGACTCTATAAAATCTAGCTTGTATTATCTCTTAAAATGGAAATGACTTTGTCAACTCTACACTCTACTTTATCTCGTGAGTTGGAAATAACTCTGTGAAATCTTGCCGGCTTTATGTCATGAGTTGGAAATGACTCTGTAAAATCTAGCTTGCTTTATCTCGTGAGATGCAAAAAATTGTCAAATCTAACTTGCTTTATCTCGTGAGTTGAGAATTACTCTGTAAATCTTAGCTTGCTTTATTTTGTGAGTTGGAAATGACTCTGTAAAATCAAGCTTGATTTATTTAGTGAGTTGGAAATGATTCTTTCAAATCCAGCTTGCTTTATATCGTGAGTTGAAAATGACTCTGTAAATCTTAGCTTGCTTTATTTTGTGAGTTGGAAATGACTCTGTAAAATCTAGATTGATTTATCTCGTGAGTTGGAAATCACTCCTTCGAATTTAGCTTGCTTTATCTCGTGAGTTTGAAATGACTATGTAAAATCTAACTTCTTATATCTCTTGAGTTGGAAATCATTCTTTCAAATCCAGCTTGCTTTATCTCGTGAGTGAGAAATGATTACATCAAATCTAGCTTGCTTTATCTAAGGAGTTGGAAATGATGATATCAAATGTAGCTTGCTTTATCTCGTGAGTTAGAAATGACTCGGTAAATTCTAGCTTGCTTTAATTCGTGAGTTGGAAATCACTCTGTCGAATTTAGCTTACTTTATGTTGTGAGTTGGAAAAGACTAAAAATCTAACTTCTTATATCTCTTAAATTGGAAATGATTATATCAAATATACCTTGCTCGGTCTACGTGAATAAAAATGAATCTGTCAAATCTATCTTGCTTTATCTCATGAGTTAGAAATGACTCTTTCAAATCTAGATTGCTTTATCTCGTGAGCTGGAAATGACTCTTTCAAATTTAGCGTGCTTCATCTCGTAGGTTGAAAATGACTTTGTTAAATGAAGCTTGTCTAATGTAATGAGTTGAAAATGATTCTGCAAAATCTAGGTTGCTTTATCTCGAGAGTTGGTAATGTCTCCGTCTAATCTCGCTTGCTTTATCTCGTGGGTTAAAAATAACTCGGTAAATTATAGCTTGGTTTAGCTCGTGACTTGGGAATGACTCTGTAAAATCCAGCTTGGTTTATCTCGTGAGTTGGAAATGATTATAACAAATATGGCTTGCCTTTTTTCATATGTTGGAAATGACTCTGTAAAACCTAGATTGCTTTATTTTGTGAGTTGAAAATGACTCTGTGAAATCTAGCTTGCTTTATCTCGTGAGTTGGAAATATCTCTGTAAAATTTTGCTTCCTTTATCTCGTGAGTTAGAAATGACTCTCCAAATCTAGCTTGTTTTATCTCGTGAGTTGGAAATGACTCTGTTCAATCTTGCCTGCTTTATCTCGTGAGTTGGAAATAACTCTGTGAAATTTTGCCTGCTTTATCTCGTGAGTTGGAAATTACTCTGTGAAATCTTGCTTGCTTTATCTCGTGTGTTAGAAATGACTCTGCAAAACTAGCTTGTTTTATCTCGAGAAGTGGAAATGACTCTGTCAAATCCAGCTTGCTTTATCTCGTGAATCGAAAGGATTTTATGAAATTTAGCTTGCTTTATCTCGTGAGTTGGAAATGACTCTGTGAAATCTTGCTTGCTTTATCTCGTGAGTTAAAAGTGAATCTTTCAAATCTAGCTTTCTTTACCTGGTGAGTTGGAAATGTCTCTTTAAAATCTAGCTTCCTTTGTCTCGTGAGTTGGAAATCACTCTGTCAAATCTAGCTTGTTTTATCTCGTGAGTTAGAAATGACTTTGTCAAATGTAGGTCGCTTTATGTCGTAAGTTTGAAATGACTGTAAAATCTAGATTGCTTCATATCGTGAAATGGAAATGACTCTGTTAAATCTTGCTTGCTTCATGTCGTGAGTTGGAAATGAATCTGTCGAATCTAGCTTGCTTTATCTCGTGATGTTGAAATAATTCTGTCAAATCTAGTTTGATTTATCTCTAGCAATTGAAATGATTATGTGAAATATAGATTGCTTTATCTCGTAAGTTAGAAATGTCACTTCTAAATCTAGCTTGCTTTTTTGTGAAATGGAAATGATTATATGAAATGTAGCTTGCTTTATTCCGTGAGTTGGAAATGTCTGAATCAAAACTATCTTACTTTATCTCGTGAGTTGGATATGACTCTTTCAAATGCAGCTTGCTTTATCTCGTGAGTTGGAAATGATAACATCAAATCTAGCTTACTTTATCTTGTGAATTGGAAATGAATCTGTAAAATCTAGCTTGCTTTTTCTCGTGAGTTGGAAATGACTCTATAAAATCTAGCTTGTATTATCTCTTAAAATGGAAATGACTTTGTCAACTCTACACTCTACTTTATCTCGTGAGTTGGAAATAACTCTGTGAAATCTTGCCGGCTTTATGTCATGAGTTGGAAATGACTCTGTAAAATCTAGCTTGCTTTATCTCGTGAGATGCAAAAAATTGTCAAATCTAACTTGCTTTATCTCGTGAGTTGAGAATTACTCTGTAAATCTTAGCTTGCTTTATTTTGTGAGTTGGAAATGACTCTGTAAAATCAAGCTTGATTTATTTAGTGAGTTGGAAATGATTCTTTCAAATCCAGCTTGCTTTATATCGTGAGTTGAAAATGACTCTGTAAATCTTAGCTTGCTTTATTTTGTGAGTTGGAAATGACTCTGTAAAATCTAGATTGATTTATCTCGTGAGTTGGAAATCACTCCTTCGAATTTAGCATGCTTTATCTCGTGAGTTTGAAATGACTATGTAAAATCTAACTTCTTATATCTCTTGAGTTGGAAATCATTCTTTCAAATCCAGCTTGCTTTATCTCGTGAGTGAGAAATGATTACATCAAATCTAGCTTGCTTTATCTAAGGAGTTGGAAATGATGATATCAAATGTAGCTTGCTTTATCTCGTGAGTTAGAAATGACTCGGTAAATTCTAGCTTGCTTTAATTCGTGAGTTGGAAATCACTCTGTCGAATTTAGCTTACTTTATGTTGTGAGTTGGAAAAGACTAAAAATCTAACTTCTTATATCTCTTAAATTGGAAATGATTATATCAAATATACCTTGCTCGGTCTACGTGAATAAAAATGAATCTGTCAAATCTATCTTGCTTTATCTCATGAGTTAGAAATGACTCTTTCAAATCTAGATTGCTTTATCTCGTGAGCTGGAAATGACTCTTTCAAATTTAGCGTGCTTCATCTCGTAGGTTGAAAATGACTTTGTTAAATGAAGCTTGTCTAATGTAATGAGTTGAAAATGATTCTGCAAAATCTAGGTTGCTTTATCTCGAGAGTTGGTAATGTCTCCGTCTAATCTCGCTTGCTTTATCTCGTGGGTTAAAAATAACTCGGTAAATTATAGCTTGGTTTAGCTCGTGACTTGGGAATGACTCTGTAAAATCCAGCTTGGTTTATCTCGTGAGTTGGAAATGATTATAACAAATATGGCTTGCCTTTTTTCATATGTTGGAAATGACTCTGTAAAACCTAGATTGCTTTATTTTGTGAGTTGAAAATGACTCTGTGAAATCTAGCTTGCTTTATCTCGTGAGTTGGAAATATCTCTGTAAAATTTTGCTTCCTTTATCTCGTGAGTTAGAAATGACTCTCCAAATCTAGCTTGTTTTATCTCGTGAGTTGGAAATGACTCTGTTAAATCTTGCCTGCTTTATCTCGTGAGTTGGAAATAACTCTGTGAAATTTTGCCTGCTTTATCTCGTGAGTTGGAAATTACTCTGTGAAATCTTGCTTGCTTTATCTCGTGAGTTGGAAAAGACTGTAAATCTAGCTTGCTTTATCTCGGGAGTTGGAAATATCTCTCTAAAATCTTGCTTGCTTTATCTCGTGTGTTAGAAATGACTCTGCAAAACTAGCTTGTTTTATCTCGAGAAGTGGAAATGACTCTGTCAAATCCAGCTTGCTTTATCTCGTGAATCGAAAGGATTTTATGAAATTTAGCTTGCTTTATCTCGTGAGTTGGAAATGACTCTGTGAAATCTTGCTTGCTTTATCTCGTGAGTTAAAAGTGAATCTTTCAAATCTAGCTTTCTTTACCTGGTGAGTTGGAAATGTCTCTTTAAAATCTAGCTTCCTTTGTCTCGTGAGTTGGAAATGACTCTGTCAAATCTAGCTTGTTTTATCTCGTGAGTTAGAAATGACTTTGTCAAATGTAGGTCGCTTTATGTCGTAAGTTTGAAATGACTGTAAAATCTAGCTTGCTTTATATCGTGATATGGAAATGACTCTGTGAAATATAGCTTGCTTTATCTCGTAAGTTGGAAATAACTTTTTAAAATCTAGTTTGCTTTATATCGTGAGTTGGAAATGACTCTTTCAAATCCAGCTTGGTTTATCTCCTGAGTTGGAAATGTCTTTGAAAAATTTAGTTTGCTTTATCTCGTGAGTTGGAAATGACTCTGTCAAATCCAGCTTGCTTTTTCACGTGAGTTGGAAATGATTATATCAAATCTAGCTCACTTTATCTCGTGAATTGGAAATGACTCTTTCAATCTAGCTTGATTTGTGTCATGAGTTGGAAATTACTCTGAAAAACTAGCTTGCTTGATGTCGTGAGTTGGAAATGACTGTGTAAAATCTAGCTTGCTTTTTCTGGTGATTTGGAAATGACTTTGTAAAACCTAGCTTGTTTTATCTCGTGAGTTGAAAATGACTCTGTCAAATCTAACTTGCTTTACGTCGTGAGTTCGAAATGACTCTGTGAAATCTAGCTTGCTTTATCTTGTGAGTTAAAAGTGAATCTTCAAATCTTGCTTTCTTCACTTCGTGAGTTGGAAATGTCTCTTTAAGATCTAGCTTGCTTTGTCTCGTGAATCGGAAATGATTAAATCAAATCTAGCTTGCTTTAACTTGTAAGTTGGAAATGTCTATGTTAAATCTAGCTTGCTTAATCTGGTGAGTTGGAAATGACTCTGTCAAATCTAGCTTCCTTTTTCTCTTGAGTTGGAATGTCTTAGTTTTTTTGTTTTACAACTGTTGCTTCTCTAGATTAAACCGGTCCTTTGAATTTGCATATAGTCATTACAGAACTGTATTGTATTTGCCAAAAGAGCGCAACATAGTACTTTGGCCTAACTATATCCCAGCACTGTGGCGGACCCTAGAGGACCACGTACAAACTTCTAACGATTAGATATTAAAATGACAGACTGCTTTTAAACGATAGTTCTTTTTGATTGAAGGCATTTAACTAAATAACCAGTCTTGTAGCTAGGCAGCTGGGCCTTAAAACTTGTCTTGACAACCTATTCATTTCAGTACCTTTAGGCTTAGTACGTACGGTAAACCTATTAGCGAAGTTGTGATTTTTAACATTATTAAATATTTATCATTAATCTAAGTAATCCCTAAGCAACTGAGTAGTAATTACATTCACTGACTGTTTAATTATGTAAAGCTATGATCGAACAACCTTCGACAGCAACTGTTTGATGCGAGTCTTAAGAATGATTTATAATAGCAGCAATTAACCACGATAAGATCCGAATTTTTTCTAACGTCAATAAAACGAAACCGAAGACAAATTCAATGAATTTAAATCGCGAAAGTTAGATAATAAAATTCAAGAAATGAGAGTTGAGGAGCTGTGAGAAGTTGCGAAGAGTCAACCGTGAAATATATTACACCATTTCTTACAAGAACAGGTGTTTCACGTACACACGTTCCATTAGAACAACAACAATTATGTCTCTGGTCGTCGAACGAGGTTTTTGTTGTTGTTGTCTGTTGATGAATTGTGTTCACTGCTGTTGGCACAGTTTACAAGCACGAGTTTTGATTGATTGGATTCCTAGGGTGTAATTACGATTTAACTTTAGACTCTAACTTATCACTTTGATCATAAGGGCTCCTGCTCCAGATCACGATGGTCATACTGCTGTTTAATGACGAAACGTCGTAAGAAACCACCAGACAGAATTATTCCTTAAGGCCTGAACCACAAACCCTGCTAACGCGAATCACGATCAAACTACTTAAAATGTTTTCTGGAACACGAGAAAGCACGAATTAAAACACCAAAACACTTGGAAACACCTCACAAGAGCGATAAAAAAACAAACAGGGACGACTTCACAAATACAACTAAAGATGGCTCTTCGCTTAACTCTGAGGGGCTCGAAACAGTGAAAACCGTATTGTTTTGTGCTTACAAATTAACAATCAAAAAAGAAAACAGACCACAATCAAAAACTAAAACAACTTCAGACTCATGCAACGTAACACAGAATCTAACATGAAAGAAGGCACATCAAACTCTCTCTCCAAAGTATTTTCAAAATATCTTGTTAAACATCCATTAACGGGTTCTTCGTCAACACGTACAGCAAATAACGTCTCATCTCTGACTGATTTAGGGCCTGCATTTATTTCCTGTTAAATCAGGTTTAGTGTAATATATTAGCCATGAGCTATATAGTTTTGACGCAAATTTTCACTTCTTTCAAAACTGTACTTATGTTTTCTCCCAAAGCAAAACTAAAACCTTATACTTTTGATTTTGTTGTTTTGAATTAAGCACAAAGCTACACAATGGGCTATCTGTGCTCTGCCCTCCACGGGTATCGGACCCCGGATTTTAGCTTGTAAGTCCGCAGACATACCACTGAGCCACTGGTAAAGAAAGCAAGATTTGAAAGATTCATTTTTAACATGCCCATTATTTTAGCCGTCGGGCGTTATAATGTGACGGTCAATCCCACTATTCGTTGGTAAAAGCGTAGCCCAAGAGTAGGCGGTAGGTGGTAATAACCAGCTGCTAGGCCCAGCATGACCAGGTCGTTAAGGGACTCAACTCGTAATCCGAGGATCGCGGGATCGAATCTTCGACACACCAAACATACTTGCTCTTTCAGCCGTGGGAGTATTATATGCGACGGTCAATCCCACTATACGTTAGTAAAAAAGTAACCCAAAAGATGGCGGTGGCTGGTGATGACTAGTTGCTTTCCCTCTACGCTCACATAGCTAATTATAAACGACAAGCCAGTCAGTTCTGGTGTAGCTTTGCACGAAATTCAAAACATTCAAGCCATCTACCAGTAAACGCAATGAGCGCGAAATTAAGCTATTTGTATGAAGAATAAAGGATATTTAATGCTTCTTTTTTATATAGTTGTTATAAATTATTATGTGTTTGGCTTTGTGTTTAAATAAAAGTATCAAACTGTTTAAAAGATACTTCCTTTTGAAATGTCGCAGATTCTCAGATATTATACATGATATTCAAAAGTATATGCCTGTTTTTCTCGTGAGTTGGAAATGACTCTGTGAAATCTTGCTTGCTTTATCTCGTGAGTTAAAAGTGAATCTTTCTAATCTAGCTTTCTTCACCTGGTGAGTTGGAAATGTCTCTTTAAAATCTAGCTTGCTTTGTCTCGTGAGTTGGAAATGACTCTGCAAATTTAGCTTGTTTTATCTCGAGAGGTGGAAATGAGTCTGTGAAATTTAGCTTGCTTTATCTCGTGAGTTACAAATGACTTTGTCAAATGTAGCTCGCTTTATGTCATGAGTTTGAAATGACTGTAAATTCTAGCTTGCTTTACATCGTGATATGGAAATGACTCTGTGAAATATAGCCTGCTTTATCTCGTAAGTTGGAAATGACTGTCAAATATAGCTTGCATTATCTCGTCATTTAAAAATGACTCTGGCAAATGAAGCTTGCTTAATGTCATGAGTTGGAAAAGACTCTGTAAAACCTAGCTTGCTTTACCTCGTGAGTTAGAAATGACTGTCAAATCTAGCTTGCTTTATGTCATGAGTTGAAATGACTCTGCAAAACCTAATTTGTTTTATCTTGAGAGTTGGAAATGACTCTGTGAAATCTAGCTTATTTTATCTGGTGAGTTTTAAATAACTCTGTCAAATCTAGCTTGCTTAATGTCATGAGGGTGAAATGACTCTGTAAAACATAGCTTGCTTTAATTCGTGACTTGGAAATGTCTTTGAAAAATCTAGCTTGCTTTATCTCGTGAGTTAAAATGACTCTATCAAGTCTAGCTTGCTTTATCTCGTGACTTTGAAATGTCTAAGTCAAATGTAGCTTGCTTTATCTCGTGAGTTGGAAATAACTCTGTCAAATCTAGCTTGCTTTATCTTGTGAGTTGGAAATGACTCTGTAAAATATAGTTTTCTAAATCTCGTGATTTGGGAATGATTATATCAAATCTAGCTTACTTTATCTCGTGAATTGGAAATGACTGTCAAATCTAGCTTGCTTTATGTCATGAGTTCTAAATGACTATCAAATCTAGCTTGCTTTATCTCGTGAGTTGGAAATGACTCTGTCAAATCTTGCCTGCTTTATATCATGAGTTGGAAATGACTCTGTGAAATATAGCTTGCTCTATCTGGTGAGATAAAACTGAATTTTTCAAATCTTGCTTTCTTCACTTCGTCAGTTAAAAATGTCTTCTTAAAATCTATCTTGCTTTGTCTCGTGAGTTTGAAATGACTCTGTAAAATCTTGCCTGTTTTTCTCGTGAGTTGGAAATGTCTCTTTAAAATCTAGCTTGCTTTGTCTCGTGAGTTGGAAATGACTCAGCAAATTTAGCTTCTTTTATCTCGAGAGGTGGAAATGACTTTGTCAAATCAAGCTTCCTTTATCTCGTGAGTCGGAAATGATTATATTAAATTTAGCTTGCTTTATCTCGTGAATTGGAATTGACTCTGTCAAATCTTGCTTGTTTTATCTTGTGAGTTAAAAGTGAATCTTTGAGGTCTTGCATTCTTTACCTGGTGAGTTAGAAATGACTCTGTAAAACCTAGATTGCTTTATTTCGTGAGTTGGATAGGACTCTGTTAAATCTAGCTTATTTAACTAGAGAAGTTAAAAAGGACTCTGTCAAACAAGATTGCCTTATGTTGTGAGGTGGTAATGTCTCTGAAAAATCTAGCTTGCTTTATCTCGTGAGTTGAAAATGACTCTGTAAAATCCAGCTTCCTTTTTCACGTGAGTTGGAAATGATTATGTCAAATGTAGCTTGCTTTATCTCGTGAGTTGGAAATAACTCTGTTAAATCTTGCCTTCTTTAACTCATGAGTTGGAAATGACTCTTTGAAATCTAGCTTGCTTTATCTCGTGAGTTAAAAATGAATCTTTCAAATCTTGCTTTCTTCACTTCGTGAGTTGGAAATGTCTCTTTAAAATCTAGATTGCTTTGTCTCATGAGTTGGAAATGACTGTCAAATCCAGCTTGCTTTATCTCTTGAGTTGGAAATGACTCTGTCAAATCTAACTTGCTTTATGTCGTGAGTTCGAAATGACTCTGTTAAATCTAGCTTGCTTTATCTCGTGAGATAAAAGTGAATCTTTTAAATCTTGCTTTCTTTACCTGGCGAGTTGGAAATGTCTGTTTAAAATCTAACTTGCTTGTCTCTTGAGATGGAAATTAATCTGCAAATCTAGGTTGTTTTAATTGGAGAGGTGGAAATGACTCTGTCAATCCAGCTTGCTTTATCTCGTGAGTCGGAAATGATTATATCAAATTTAGCTTGCTTTACCTCGTGAGTTAAAAATGACTCTTTGAAATCTTGCTTGCTTTATCTCGTGAGTTAAAAGTGAATCTTTGAAATCTAGCATGCTTTATCTTGTGAGTTGGAAATGATTCTTTCAAATCAAGCTTGCTTTATCTTGAGAGTTGGAAATGACTTTGTCAAATCTAGCTTGCTTTATCTGGTGAGTTGCTAATGACTCTGTCAAACAAGCTTGCTTTATTTTGTGAGGTGGTAATGTCTCTGAAAAATCTAGCTTGCTTTATCGCGTGAGTTAAAATGACTCTATCAAGTCTGGCTTGCTTTATCACGTGAGTTGGAAATGATTATATCAAATCTAACTTACTTTATCTCGTGAATTAGAAATGAATCTGTCAAATCTAGCTTGATTTGTGTCGTGAGTTGGAAATTACTCTGAAAATCAAGCTTGCTTGATGTCGTGAGTTGGAAATGACTCTGTAAAATCTAGCTTGCATTTTCTGGTGAGTTGGAAATGACTCTATAAAACCTAGCTTGCTTTATCTCGTGAGTTGGAAATGACTCTGTCAAATCCAGCTTGCTTTATGTCGTGAGCTGGAAATGATTCTGCCAAATCTAGCTTCCTTTATGTTGAGAGTTGGTAATGTCTCTGTCTAATCTAGCTTGTTTTATCTCGTGAGTTGGAAATGACTTTGTCAAATATAGTTCGCTTTATGTCGTAAGTTTGAAATGACAGTAAAATCTAGTTTGCTTTATATCGTGAGTTGGAAATGACTCTTTCAAATCCAACTTGGTTTATCTTGTGAGTTGGAAATGATTATATGAAATCTAGCTTGATTTATCTTGTAAGTTAGAAATGACTTTCTCAAATGTAGCTCGCTTCATGTTGTGAGTTTTAAATGACTGTAAAATTTAGCTTGCTTTTTATCGTGATATGGAAATGACTCTGTGAAATATAGCTTAGTTTATCTCGTAAGTTGAAAATGACTCTGTAAAATCTAGTTTGCTTTATATCGTGAGTTGGAAATGATTCTTTCAAATCTAGCTTGCTTTATCTTGTGAGTTAGAATTGACTTTGTCAAATGTAACTCGCTTTATGTCGTGAGTTGGAAATGACTCTTTAAAATCTAGCTTGCTTTGTCTCGTGAGTTGGAAAGGACTCTGTCAAATCCAGCCTTCTTCATCTCGTGAGTTGGAAATATCTCTGTAAAATCTTGGTTGCTTTATCTCTTGAGTTAGAAATGACTCTGTTAAATCTAGCTTGCTTTATCTCGTGAGTTGGAAATGACTCTGTCAAATCTAGCTTGCTTTATGTCGTCAGTTGAAATGACTTTGTGAAATCTAGCTTGCTTTATCTCGTGAGTTGGAAATATCTCTGTAAATTATTGCTTGCTTTATCTCGTGTGTTAGAAGTGACTTAGTCAAATCTATCTTACTTGATCTCGTGAGTTATAAATGTCTGTGTTAAATGTCTGAAAGTGTCCTAGTTTATCTCGTGATCGTGAACAAAACAATATTAATTAATTACAGTCAACACTTGTTTTCTTCTTTATCTACCTCTTCACGAATTCATGTTCATCTAATTTTCTGTTTGTGATGGCCGAGAAACAGAAAATGAAATTAACTGCAATTTAAATTTGGGTTTTTAATCGCCTGGGCGGAAACTTATTTAAATTCCAATTTTATGTTGTTTTTTGTTTTACAACTGTTGCTTCTCTAGATTAAACCGGTCCTTTGAATTTGCATATAGTCATTACAGAACTGTATCGTACTTGCCAAAAGAGCGCAACACAGTACTTTGGCCTAACTATATCCCAGCACCGTGGCGGACTCTAGAGGACCACGTACAAACTTCTAACGATTAGATATTAAAATGACAGACTGGTTTTTAAACGATAGTTCTTTTTGATTGAAGACATTTACCTAATAACTAATCTTGTAGCTAGGCAGCTGGGCCTTAAAACTTGTCTTGACAACCTATTCATTTCAGTACCTTTAGGCTTAGTACGTACGGTAAACCTATTAGCGAAGTTGTGATTTTTAACATTATTAAATATTTAGCATTAATCTAAGTGATCCCTGAGCAACTGAGTAGTAATTACATTCACTGACTGTTTAATTAAGTAAACTTATGATCGAACAACCTTCGACAGCAACTGTTTGATGCGAATCTTAAGAATGATTTATAATAGCAGCAATTAACCACGATAAGATCCGAATTTTTACTAACGTCAATAAAAACGAAACCGAAGACAAATTCAATGAATTTAAATCGCGAAATTTAGATAATCAAATTCGAGAAATGTGTGAGTTGAGGAACTGTGAGAAGTTGCGAAGAGCCAACCGTGAAATATTATAACACCATTTCTTACACGAACAGGCGTTTCACGTACACACGTTCCATTAGAAAAACAACAATTATGTCTGTGGTCGTCGAACGAGGTTTTTGTTGTTGTTGTCTGTTGATGAATTGTGTTCACTGCTGTTGGCACAGTTACAAGCACGAGTTTTGATTGATTGGATTCCTAGGGTGTAATTACGATTTAACTTTAGACTCTAACTTATCACTTTGATCATAAGGGCTCCTGCTCCAGATCACGATGGTCATACTGCTGTTTAATGACGAAACGTCGTAAGAAACCAGCAGACAGAATTATTCCTTAAGGCCTGAACCACAAACCCTGCTAATGCGAAACACGATCAAACTACTTAAAATGTTTTCTGGAACAGGAGAAAGCACGAATCAAAACACCAACATACTCGGAAACACTTCACAAGAGCGATAAAAAAACAAACAGGGACGACTTCACAAATACAACTAAAGTTGTCTCGCGCTTAACTCTGAGGGGCTCGAAACAGTGAAAACCGTGTTGTTTTGTGCTTACAATTAACAATCAAAAAAGAAACAAACCACAATGAAAAACTAAAACAACTTCAGACTCATGCAACGTAACACAGAATCTAACATGAAAAAAGGCACATCAAACTCTCTCTCCAAAATATTTTCAAAATATCTTGTTAAATATCCATTAACGGGTTCTTCGTCAACACGTATAGCAAATAACGTCTCATCTCTGACTGATTTAGGGCCTGCATTTATTTCCTGTCAAATAAGGTTTAGTGTAATATATTAGCCATGAGCTATATAGTTTTGACGCAAATTTTCACTTCTTTCAAAACTGTACTTATGTTTTCTCCCAAAGCAAAACTAAAACCTTATACTTTTGATTTTGTTGTTTGAATTAAGCACAAAGCTACACAAAGGGCTATCTGTGCTCTGCCCACCACGGGTATCGAACCCGGATTTTTAGCGTGTAATTCCGCAGACATACCACTGAGCCACTGGGGGGCATATACTTTTGTATATCATGTATAATATCCGAGAATCTGCGACATTTCAAAGAAAGTATCTTTTAAACAGTTTGATACTTTTATTTAAACACAAAGCCAAACACATAATAATTTGTAACAAGTATATAAAAAAGAAACATTAAATATCCTTTATTCTTCATACAAATAGCTTAATTTCGCGCTCATTGCGTTTACTGGTAGATGGCTTGAATGTTTTGAATTTCGTGCAAAGCTACACCAGAACTGACTGGCTTGTCGTTTCTAATTTAGCTATGCAAGCGTAGAGTGAAAGCAACTAGTCATCACCAACTACCGCCGTCTTTTGGGTTACTCTTTTACTAACGTACAGTGGATTGACCGTCGCATTATAATACTCCCACGGCTGATAGAGCAAGTATGTTTGGTGTGTCGAAGATTCGATCCCGCGATCCTCGGATTACGAGTTGAGTGCCTTAACCACCTGGCCATGCTGGGCCTGGCAGCTGGTTATTACCACCTACCGCCTACTCTTGGGCTACGCTTTTACCAACGAATAGTGGGATTGATCGTCACATTATAACGCCCGACGGCTAAAATAATGGGCATGTTTGGTTGTGACGGGGATTAGAATTTGCGACGCTCCCAATTACGAGTCAAACGCCCTAACCATTTGATCACGTGCTAGAGGAAACGAGTCATCACTTGATTTAACTCTATACATCCGTAGTTGAGACATTCCTTTACACTTTGACCTGTGTTGTTATAGGAACTTCTTCTACTCTACCCCCAGTTGCTTTCATTTACATAAAGGTCAACTACATTTCTCTTCTTGTGTTTAGTATCCTACTACGGGTATGGCCAAAGGCAGAACGCACGAGTTAAACGTTCATAACAGTTTAAAACAGTCCTGTTTTTGGAAGCGATTAAATATAATACCACCATAAATCTTCGCAAACTTTCTTACGAGAAAAGAAAAGAAACCATAAACAGTGGACTTGAGATTCAAACAATAATGTAACTGCTTATAATGAAGCAGTAAAACGAACAAGAAATTGCCTGTAATCTAAACCTAACACCCTTTTGTGCGATAATAATAAGTTCTTGTCGAGGTACGTTTGTATCAGATTGCATTTATAGAGAACATTTAGTGTTGTCAGACTGACAAAGAAATATTTATATCTATTTACTTATTGTCCCAAATCATGGTTAATTTTTGATTTATGGACAAACACTAATCGAACGGAATTAAAGTAATATTTTATGTATCAATTACTTTCTTGTACACACATACAAATATAAGAAAACACACTCGCCCTTTTCAGCGTGGATGGCGTTATAAGCCGGACGATCAATCCCACTATTTGTTGGAAAAAGAGTAGCCCAAGAGATGGCGGTGGGTGGTGACGAGTAGTTGCCTTCCCTCTACTTTTACACCGTTAAATTAGGGACGGCTAACGCAAATAGCACTCGTGTAGCTTTTGCGCGAAAATCAAAACAAAGCAAACTGAGCATAGAGTGATAATTTGAACTTATCCTGCACAATATATAATGAGTTTCAGATTTTCGCCTCTAGATGGCAAAACAGTACACTTTTATTTCTACAGTTCATTAGATTTCGTAGTCCCCTTTTGACAATGCTGTAAACTTAATGACTCATCATTACAAATTAATGTTCGTTCCCTGTGACGGGTACAATCAACCCACACGGTTTCAGCACTGTATTGTTTCTTCTTCTTACATACATACACGTACATTTTCATGAAGCTTACACTTCAAAAGTGTTGTTTTCAAAGCTGTATTATCATAACCCTCATCAGTTGTTAATCTCGTAAATTACCAAACTATTAAAAAACAAAGATATTTATTATTATGTACGTATACTTATAAATACTATTCAAGACCATTTGAAAAAATTCAGTAATTCATTTTTCTAAAACTAAAGAAAGTATTTCCGAATGTTGTTGTTTGTTTATAGGTACTGACGTTTGTTTACATGTTTATAACATGGTTCAGTGAGATATATATTTAAGTTTGTCTACATGTTCATAAAGAGTTTAGAGTGCTGTTTATTGAACTTTGTCTACACGTCTCAGTCAAATCTAGCTGCTTTTAATCGTGATTTAGAGATGACTCTGCCAACTCCAGCTTCCTTTATCTCATAAGTTGGAAATGTTTCTGAAAAATCTTGCTTGCTTAATCTTGTGACTTGGAAATGACTGTGTCAAACCTAGCTTGCTTTATCTCGTGAGTTTGGAAATGACTCTGTAAATCTAGCTAGTTTTATATCGTGAGTGGAAAAGGAACTCTGTCAATCAAGTTTGCTTTATCTCGTGAGTTGGAAATGACTCTGCCAAATCATGACTACTTTATCTCAAGAGTTGGAAATGTCTCTGTCAAATCCAGCTTGGTTTATCTCGTGAGTCGAAAATGATTTTATCAAATTTAGCTTGCTTTATGTCGTGAGTTGGAACTGATCTCTTTCAAATCTAGCTTGCTTATGTCGTTAGCTGGAAATGATTCTGCCATATCTAGCTTCCTTTATCTTGAGAATTGGTAATGTCTCTGTCTAATCTAGCTTGTTTTATCTCGTGAGTTAGAAATGACTTTGTCAATATAGCTCGCTTTATGTCGTAAGTTTGAAATGACTGTAAAATCTAGCTGCTTTATATCGTGATATGGAAATGACACTGTGAAATATAGCTTGCTTTATCTCGTGAGTTAGAAATGATTATATCAAATCTAGCTTGCTTTATCTTGTGAGTTAGAAATGACTTTGTCAAATGTTACTCGCTTTATGTCGTTGAGTTTGAAATGACTGAAAATCTAGCTTGCTTTATATCGTGATATGGAAATGACTCTGTGAAATCTTGCTTGCTTTATCTCGTGAGTTAAAAGTGAATGTTTCAAATCAAGCTTCTTTACCTGGTGAGTTATAAAATGTCTCTTTAAAATCTAACTTGCTTTATGTCGTGAGTTCGAAATGACACTGTGAAATTTAGCTTGCTTTATCTCGTGAGTTAAAAGTGAATCTTTCAAATCTTGCTTTCTTCACTTCGTGAGTGGAAATGTCTCTTTAAATCTAGGTTGCTTTGTCTCGTGAGTTGGAAATGACTGTCAAATCCAGCTGCTTTTTCTCTTGAGTTGAAAATGACTCATGTAAAATCTAGATTGCTTTATGTCGTTAGTTGGAAATAACTCTGTCAAATCCAGCTTGCTTTAACTCATGTGTTAGAATAACTCTGCAAATCTAGCTTGTTTTATCTCGAGAGGTGGAAATGACCCTGTCAAATCCAGCTTGTTTTATCTCGTGAGTCGGAAATGATTATATCAAATCTAGCTTGCTTTAACTTGTAAGTTGGAAATGTCTATGTTAAATCTAGCTTGCTTAATCTGGTGAGTTGGAATGTCTTAGTCAGATCTAGCTTGCATTATTTCGTGAGTTAGAAATAACCTCTGTCAAATCTATCTTACTTTATCTCGTGAGTTATAAGTGTTTGTGTTAAATGTCTGAAAGTGTCCTAGTTGATCTCGTGATCGTGAACAAAACAATATTAATTAATTACAGTCAACACTTATTTTCTTCTTATCTACCTCTTCACGAATTCATGTTCATTTAATAATTTTCTGTTTGTGATGGGCGAGAAACAGAAATGAAATTAACTGCAACTTAAATTTGGGTTTTAATCGCCTGGGCGGAAACATATTTAAATTCGAATTTTATGTTGTTGTTTTTTGTTTTACAACTGTTGCTTCTCTAGATTAAACCCCGTCCTTTGAATTTGCATATAGTCATTACAGAACTGTATTGTATTTACCAAAAGAGCATGGCCGAGCGCGTTTTAAGGCGTGCACTCGTAATCCGAGGGTCGCGGGTTCGCGCCCCCTTCGCGCTAAATATGCTCGCCCTCCCAGCCGTGGGGTGTATAATGTGACGGTCAATCCCACTATTCGTTTGTAAAAGAGTTCGCCCAAGAGTTGGCGGTGGGTGGTGATGACTAGCTGCCTTCCCTCTAGTCTTACACTGCAAAATTAGGGACGGCTGGCACAGATAGCCCTCGAGTAGCTTTGTGCGAAATTCCAAAAACAAACAAAACAAACCAAAAGAGCCGCAACATAGTACTTAGGCCTAACTATATCCCATCACCGTGGAGGACTCTAGAGGACCACGTACAAACTTCTAACGATTAGATATTAAAATGACAGACTGGTTTTAAACGATAGTTCTTTTTGATTGAAGACATTTAACTAAATAACCAGTCTTGTAGCTAGGCAGCTGGGCCTTTAAAACTTGTCTTGACAACCTATTCATTCAGTACCTTTAGGCTTAGTACGTACAGTAACCTATTAGCGAAGTTGTGATTTTTAACATTATTAAATATTTAGCATTAATCTAAGTGATCCCTGAGCAACTGAGTAGTAATTACATTCACTGACTGTTTAATTAAGAAAACTTATGATTCGAACAACCTTCGACAGCAACTGTTTGATGCGAATCTTAAGAATGATTTATAATAGCAGCAACTTAACCAAGATAAGATCCGAATTTTTTCTAACGTCAATAAAAAACGAAACCGAAGACAAATTCAATGAATTTAAATCGCGAAATTTAGATAATCAAATTCGAGAAATGTGAGTTCAGGAACTGTTGAGAAGTTGCGAAGAGCCAACGTGAAATATATTACACCATTTTTACACGAACAGGCGTTTCACGTACACACGTTCCATTTAGAACAACAACAATTATGTCTGTGGTCGTCGAACGAGGTTTTTGTTGTTGTTGTTGTCTGTCGATGAATTGTGTTCACTGTGTTGGCCACAGTTTACAAGCACGAGTTTTGATTGATGGATTCCTAGGGTGTAATTTACGATTTAACTTTAGACTCTAACTTATCACTTTGATCATAAGGGCTCCTGCTCCAGATCACGATGGTCATTACTGCTGTTTAATGACGAAACGTCGTAAGAAACCACCAGAAGCAGAATCATTCCTTAAGGCCTGAACCACAAACCCTCGGTAACGCGAAACACGATCAAACTTCGAAAAAAGTTTTCTGGAACACGAGAAAGCACGAATTAAAACCCAACACACTCGGAAACACTTCACAAAGGCGGCAAAAAAACACCAAAACAGGGACGACTTCACAAATACAACTAAAGATGGCTCGACGCTTAACTCTGAGGGGCTCGAAACAGTGAAAACCGTGTTGTTTGTGCTACAAATTAACAATCAAAAAGAAAACAAACCCACAATCAAAACTAAAACAACTTCCAGACTCATGCAACGTAACCAGAATCTAACATAAAAGAAGGCACATCAAACTCTCTCTCCAAAGTATTTTCAGAATATCTTGTTAAACATCACAACGGGTTCTCGTCAACACGTATAGCAAAACGTCTCACTCTGACTGATTTAGGGCCTGCATTTATTCCTGTCAAATCAGGTTAGTGTAATATACTAGCCATGAGCTATATAGGTTTGACGGACTTTCAAATTTCACTTACTGTTAAAAATGTACTTATGTTTTTCTCCCAAAGCAAAACTAAACCTCATACTTTTGAATATCATATATAATATCTAAGAATCTGCGACATTTCAAAAGAAAGTATCTTTCACAGTTTGATACTTTTATTTAAACACAAAGCCAAACACATATTAATTTATACAACTATATAAAAAAACAAATATTAAATATCCTTTATTCTTCATACAAATAGCTTGATTTCGCGCTCATTGCTTTACTGGTAGATGGTTTGAATGTTTTGAATTTCGTGGAAGCTACACCAGAACTGACTGGCTAGTCCTCCCTAATTTACCTATGTAAGCGTAGAGGGAAAGCAACTATCATCACCACCCACCGCCATCTTTGGGTTACTCTTTTACCAACGAATAGTGGGATTGACCGAACATAATAACGCCCAAAGGCTGAAATAATGGGCATGTTTGGTGAGACGGGAATTCGAATTCGCCCGCTCAAATTACGAGTCGAACGCCTAAAACACTTGATCACGTGCTAGAGGAAACGAGTAATTCACTTGATTTAACGCTTATCCATCCGTAGTTAAGACATTCTTTACCCTTTCACTCGTGTTGCTATAGCAACTGCTTCTACTCTACCCCCAGTTGCTTTCTTTCATGAAGGTGAACTACATTTCTCTTCTTGTGTTTAGTATCCTAATACAGGGTATGGCCAAAGGCAGAACGCACGAGTTAAAAGGTTAATAACAGTTTAAAACAGTTCTGTTTAAGAAGCGATTAAATATAATACCACCATAAATCTTCGCAAATTTTCTTACTTTATCTCGTGAGTAAAAATGACTCTGTCAAATCTAGCTCTTTTTATCTCGTGAGTTAAAATGACTCTATCAAGTCTAGCTTGCTTTATCTCGTGACTTGGAAATGTCTCAGTCAAATCTAGGTTGCTTTATCTTGTGAGTTGGAAAAATCTCTGTAAAATCTAGTTTTCCTAACCTCGTGATTTGGAAATGACTCTTTCAAATTTAGCTTGCTTTATCTCGTGAGTTGGAAATGACTGTGTAAAATCTAGTTTGTTTTTTTTGGTGAGTTGGAAATGACTCTGTAAAACCTATCTTGCTTTATCTCGTGAGTTGGAAATGACTCTGTCAAATCTTGCCTGCTTTATGTGATGAGTTGGAAATGACTCTGTGAAATCTAGCGTGCTTTATCTCGTGAGATAAAAGTGAATCTTTTAAATCTTGCTTTCCTCACTTCGTGAGTTGGAAATGTCTCTTTAAAATCTAGCTTGCTTTGTCTCGTGAGTTGGAAAGGACTCTGTTAAATCTAGCTTGCTTTATGTCGTCAGTTGAAAATGTCTCTGTGAAATCTAGCTTGCTTTATGTCGTCAGTTGAAAATGTCTCTGTGAAATCTAGCTTGCTTTATCTCGTGAGTTAGAAATGACCATGCAAATCTAGCTTGCTTTATCTCGAGAGGTGGAAATGACTCTGTCAAATTCAATTTGTCTCGTGAGTTGGAAATGACTCTGTCCAATCCATCCTGCTGTATCTCGTGAGTTGGAAATGACTCTCTGAAATCTTGCTTGCTTTATCTCGAGAGTTAAAAGTGAATCTTTCAAATCTAGCTTTCTTTACTGGTGAGTTGGAAATGACTCTGTCAATAGCTTGCTTTATGTCGTTAGTTGAAAATGACTCTGTAAATCTAGGTTCCTTTATCTCGTGAGTTGGAAATATCTCTGTAAATATTGCTTGCTTTAACTCGTGTGTTAGAAATGACTCTGCAAATCTCGCTTCTTTTATCTCGTGAGTTGGAAGTTTCTCTGTCAAATCTAGCTTCCTTTTTCTCGTGAGTGGAAGTGTCTAGTCAAATCTAGCTTGCTTTATTTCGTGAGTTGGAAAAACTCTGTCAAATCTATCTTACTTTATCTCGTGAGTATAAATGTCTGTGGTGAAATGTCTGAAAGTGTCTAGTTATCTCGTGATCGTGAACGAAACAATATTAATCACAGCCAACACTTCTTTTCTTTTTATCTACCTCTTCACGAATTCATGTTCATCTAATTTTCTGTTTGTGATGGCGGAAACAGAAAATGAAATTAACTGTAATTAAATTTGGGTTTAATCGCCTGGGCGGGAACTTATTTTAATTCCAATTTTTATGTTGTTGTTTTGTTTACAATGTTGCTTCTCTAGATTAAACCCTCTTTGAATTTGCATATAGTCATTACAGAACGGTATTGTATTTGCCAAAGAGCGCAACATAGTACTTTTGGCCTAACTATATCCCAGCACCGTGGCGGACTAGAGGACCACGTACAAACTTCTAACGATTAGATATTAAAATGACAGACTGGTTTTAAACGATAGTTCTTTTGATTGAAGACATTTACCTAATAACCAGTCTGTAGCTAGGCAGCTGGGCCTTAAAACTTGTCTGACAACCTATTCATTTCAGTACCTTTAGGCTTAGTACGTACGGTAACCTATTAGCGAAGTTGTGATTTTTACATTATTAAATATTAGTAATCTAAGTAATCCCTAGCAACTGAGTAGTAATACATTCACTGACTGTTTAATTAAGTAAAGCTATGATCGAACAACCTTCGACAGAACTGTTTGATGCGAATCTTAAGAATGATTTATAATAGCAGCAATTAACCACGATAGATCCGAATTTTTTCTAACGTCAATAAAAACGAAACCGAAGACAAATTCAATGAATTTAAATCGCGAAATTTCGATAAAAATTCGAGAAATGTGAGTTGAGGAGCTGTGTGAGAAGTTGCGAAGAGCAACCGTGAAAATATTACACCATTTCTTACACGAACAGGTGTTTCACGTACACACGTTCCATTAGAAAACAACAATTATGTCTCTGGTCGTCGAACGAGGTTTTGTTGTTGTTGTCCGTTGATGAATTGTGTTCACTGCTGTTGGCACAGTTTACAAGCACGAGTTTTGATTGATTGGATTCCTAGGGTGTAATTACGATTAACTTTAGACTCTAAACTTATCCTTTGATCATAAGGGCTCCTGCTCCAGATCACGATGGTCATACTTTTTAATGACGAAACGTCGTAAGAAACCAGCAGACATAATCATTCCTTAAGGCCTGAACCACAAACCCTGGTAACGCGAAACACGATAAAACTTCGAAAAAAGTTTTCTGGAACACGAGAAAGCACGAATTAAAACACCAAACACTCGGAAACACTTCACAAAGGCGGCAAAAAAAACAAAACAGGGACGACTTCACAAATACAACTAAGATGGCTCGACGCTTAACTCTGAGGGGCTCGAAACCAGTGAAAACCGTATTGTTTTGTGCTTACAAATTAACAATCAAAAAAAGAAAACAGACCACAATCAAAAACTAAAACAACTTCAGACTCATGAACGTAACACAGAATCTAACATGAAAGAAGGCACATCAAACTCTCTCTCCAAAGTATTTCAAAATATCTCTGGTTAACATCCATCAACGGTTCTTCGTCAACACGTATAGCAAATAACGTCTCATCTCTGATTGATTAGGGCCTGCATTTATTTCCTGTTAAATCAGGTTTAGTGTATTATTAGCCATGAGCTATATAGTTTTGACGCAAATTTTCACTTCTTTCAAAACTGTACTTATGTTTTCTCCCAAGCAAAACTAAACCTTATACTTTTGATTTTGTTGTTTTGAATAAGCACAAAGCTACACAATGGGCTATCTGTGCTCTGCCCTCCACGGGTATCGAAACCCGGTTTAGCTTGTAAGTCCGCAGATACCACTGAGCCACTGGGGTGCTATACTTTTGAATATCATGTATAATTTGAGAATGCGACATTTCAAAAGAAAGTATCTTCAAACAGTTTGATACTTTTATTTAAACACAAAGCCAAACATATTAATTTCTACCAACTATAAAAAAACAAACATTAAATCCTTTATTCTTCATAGAAATAGCTTGATTTCGCGCTCATTGCGTTTACTGGTAGATGGTTTGAATTTTTGAATTTCGTGGAAAGCTACACCAGAACTGACTGGCTAGTCCTCCCTATTTACCTATGTAAGCGTAGAGGGAAAGCAACTACTCATCACCACCCACCGCCATCTTTTGGGTTACTCTTTTACCACGAATAGTGGGATTGACCGAACAATATAACGCCCGAAGCTGAATAATGGGCAGTTTGGTGAGACGGGGATTCGAATTCGCCACGCTCAAATTACGAGTCGAACGCCCTAACCACTTGATCACGTGCTAGAGGAAACGAGTATATTCACTTGATTTAACGCTATACATCCGTAGTTAAGACATTTCTTTACCCTTTC
Source organism: Carcinoscorpius rotundicauda (assembly GCA_011833715.1). Lineage (NCBI taxonomy): Eukaryota > Metazoa > Arthropoda > Merostomata > Xiphosura > Limulidae > Carcinoscorpius > Carcinoscorpius rotundicauda. The sequence continues at coordinate 123,619,019 of CM022394.1, read as the reverse complement.
ACCTCGTGTTGCAAAAGCAACTGCTTCTACTCTACCCTCAGTTGCTTTCTTCACATGAAGGTGACCTACATTTCTCTTCTTGTGTTTAGTATCCTAATACAGGGTATGGCCAAAGGCATAACGCACGAGTTAAAACGTTAATAACAGTTTTAAAACAGTCCTGTTTTGGAAGCGATTAAATATAATACCACCATAAATCTTCGCAAACTTTTCTTACTTTATCTCGTGAGTTAAAATTACTCTGCCAAATCTAGCTCTTTTTATCTCGTGAGTTAAAAATGACTCATCAAGTCAAGCTTGCTTTATCTCGTGACTTGGAACTGTCTCAGTCAAATCTAGGCTTGCTTATATTTGTGAGTTGGAATGTCTCTGTAAAATCTAGGTTTTCCAAACCTCGTGATTGGAAATTACTCTTTCAAATTTAGCCTTGCTTTATCTCGTGAGTTTGGAAATGACTCTGTCAAATCCAGCTTGCATTTTCATGTGAGTTGGAAAATGATTATATCAAATCTAGCTACTTTATCTCGTGAATTGGAAATGACTCTGTCAAATCTAGCTTGATTTGTGTCGTGAGTTGGAAATTACTCTGAAAATCTAGCTTGCTTGATGTCGTGAGTTGGAAATTACTCTGAAACTCTAGCTTGATTTTTCTGGGTGAGTTGGAAATGACTCTGTAAAACCTATCTTGCTTTATCTCGTGAGTTAGAAATGACTTGTGAAATCTAGCTTGCTTTAACTCGTGAGTTTGGAAATGACTCTGTCAAATCTTGCCTGCTTTATGTCATGAGGTGGAAATGACTCTGTGAAATCTAGCGTGCTTTATCTCTTGAGATAAAAGTGAATCTTTTAAATCTTGCTTTCCTCACCTTCGTGAGTTGGAAATGTTACTCTTTAAAATCTAGCTTGCTTTGTCCTCGTGAGTTAGAAATGACTGTCAAAATCTAGCTTGCTTTATATCATGAGGTGGAAAAGGAACTCTTTCAATCTGCTTGCTTTATCTACGTGAGTTGGAAATGACTCTTTGAAATCTAGCTTGCTTGTCTCGTGAGTTGGAAATGACTGTCAAATCCAGCTTGCTTTATCTCTTGAGTTGGAAATGACTCTGTTAATCTAGCTTGCTTTATGTCGTCAGTTGAAAACGTCTCTTGTGAAATCTAGCTTGCTTTATCTCGTGAGTTAGAAATTACCATGGAAATCTAGCTTGCTTTATCTCGAGAGGTGGAAATGACTCTGTCAAATCTTGCCTACTTTATGTCATGAGTTGGAAATGACTCTGGTGAAATCTAGGCGTGCTTTATCTCGTGAGATAAAAGTGAATCTTTTAATCTTGCTTTCTTCACTTCGTGAGTTGGAAATGTCTCTTTAAAATCTAGCTTGCTTTGTCTCGTGAGTTGGGAATGACTCTGTCAAATCCAGCTTGCTTATCTGTTGAGTTGGAAATGACTGTCAAATCTAGCTTGCTTATATCGTGAGTTGGATATCACTCTTTCAAATCTACCTTGCTTTGTCTCGTGAGTTGTAAATGACTGTCAAATCCAGCTTGCTTTATCTCTTGAGTTAGAAATGACTCTGTTAAATCTAGCTTGCTTTATATCGAGGAGTTGGATATGGACTCTTTCAAATCTAGCTTGCTTTATATCGTGAGTTGGAATGACTCTGTCAAATCCAGCTTGCTTTATCTCGTGAGTTAAAAATGACTTTGCAAAAACTAGCTTGTTTTATTTCCTGAGTTGAAAATGACTGTCAATCCAGCTCTATTATCTCGTGAGTTGGAAATCATTATATCAAATCTAGCTTGCTTTATGACTTTGAGTTGGAAATGAGTCTGTCAAATCTAGCTTGCTTTATTTCGTGAGTTAGAAATGACTCGGTAATTCTAGGTGGCTTTATCTCGTGAGTTGGAAATGACTGTAAAATCTAGATTGCTTCATATCGTGAATGGAAATGACTCTGTTAAATCTTGCTTGCTTCATGTCGTGAGTTGGAAATGAATCTGTCAAATCTAGCTTGCTTTATCTCGTGATGTTGAAATAATTCTGTCAAATCTAGTTTTGATTTATCTCTAGCAATTGAATGATTATGTGAAATATAGATTGCTTTATCTCGTGAGTTAGAAATGTCACTTCTAAATCTAGCTTGCTTTTTTGTGAAATGGAAATGATTATATGAAATGTAGCTTGCTTTATTCCGTGAGTTGGAAATGTCTGAATCAAAACTATCTTACTTTATCTCGTGAGTTGGATATGACTCTTTCAAATGCAGCTTGCTTTTATCTCGTGAGTTGGAAATGATAACATCAAATCTAGCTTACTTTATCTGTGAATTGGAAATGAATCTGTAAAATCTAGCTTGCTTTTTCTCGTGAGTTGGAAATGACTCTATAAAATCTAGCTTGTATTATCTCTTAAAATGGAAATGACTTTGTCAACTCTACACTCTACTTTATCTCGTGAGTTGGAAATAACTCTGTGAAATCTTGCCGGCTTTATGTCATGAGTTGGAAATGACTCTGTAAAATCTAGCTTGCTTTATCTCGTGAGATGCAAAAAATTGTCAAATCTAACTTGCTTTATCTCGTGAGTTGAGAATTACTCTGTAAATCTTAGCTTGCTTTATTTTGTGAGTTGGAAATGACTCTGTAAAATCAAGCTTGATTTATTTAGTGAGTTGGAAATGATTCTTTCAAATCCAGCTTGCTTTATATCGTGAGTTGAAAATGACTCTGTAAATCTTAGCTTGCTTTATTTTTGTGAGTTGGAAATGACTCTGTAAAATCTAGATTGATTTATCTCGTGAGTTGGAAATCACTCCTTCGAATTTAGCTTGCTTTATCTCGTGAGTTTGAAATGACTATGTAAAATCTAACTTCTTATATCTCTTGAGTTGGAAATCATTCTTTCAAATCCAGCTTGCTTTATCTCGTGAGTGAGAAATGATTACATCAAATCTAGCTTGCTTTATCTAAGGAGTTGGAAAATGATGATATCAAATGTAGCTTGCTTTATCTCGTGAGTTAGAAATGACTCGGTAAATTCTAGCTTGCTTTAATTCGTGAGTTGGAAATCACTCTGTCGAATTTAGCTTACTTTATGTTGTGAGTTGGAAAAGACTAAAAATCTAACTTCTTATATCTCTTAAATTGGAAATGATTATATCAAATATACCTTGCTCGGTCTACGTGAATAAAATGAATCTGTCAAATCTATCTTGCTTTATCTCATGAGTTAGAAATGACTCTTTCAAATCTAGATTGCTTTATCTCGTGAGCTGGAAATGACTCTTTCAAATTTAGCGTGCTTCATCTCGTAGGTTGAAAATGACTTTGTTAAATGAAGCTTGTCTAATGTAATGAGTTGAAAATGATTCTGCAAAATCTAGGTTGCTTTATCTCGAGAGTTGGTAATGTCTCCGTCTAATCTCGCTTGCTTTATCTCGTGGGTTAAAAATAACTCGGTAAATTATAGCTTGGTTTAGCTCGTGACTTGGGAATGACTCTGTAAAATCCAGCTTGGTTTATCTCGTGAGTTGGAAATGATTATAACAAATATGGCTTGCCTTTTTTCATATGTTGGAAATGACTCTGTAAAACCTAGATTGCTTTATTTTGTGAGTTGAAAATGACTCTGTGAAATCTAGCTTGCTTTATCTCGTGAGTTGGAAATATCTCTGTAAAATTTTGCTTCCTTTATCTCGTGAGTTAGAAATGACTCTCCAAATCTAGCTTGTTTTATCTCGTGAGTTGGAAATGACTCTGTTCAATCTTGCCTGCTTTATCTCGTGAGTTGGAAATAACTCTGTGAAATTTTGCCTGCTTTATCTCGTGAGTTGGAAATTACTCTGTGAAATCTTGCTTGCTTTATCTCGTGTGTTAGAAATGACTCTGCAAAACTAGCTTGTTTTATCTCGAGAAGTGGAAATGACTCTGTCAAATCCAGCTTGCTTTATCTCGTGAATCGAAAGGATTTTATGAAATTTAGCTTGCTTTATCTCGTGAGTTGGAAATGACTCTGTGAAATCTTGCTTGCTTTATCTCGTGAGTTAAAAGTGAATCTTTCAAATCTAGCTTTCTTTACCTGGTGAGTTGGAAATGTCTCTTTAAAATCTAGCTTCCTTTGTCTCGTGAGTTGGAAATCACTCTGTCAAATCTAGCTTGTTTATCTCGTGAGTTAGAAATGACTTTGTCAAATGTAGGTCGCTTTATGTCGTAAGTTTGAAATGACTGTAAAATCTAGATTGCTTCATATCGTGAAATGGAAATGACTCTGTTAAATCTTGCTTGCTTCATGTCGTGAGTTGGAAATGAATCTGTCGAATCTAGCTTGCTTTATCTCGTGATGTTGAAATAATTCTGTCAAATCTAGTTTGATTTATCTCTAGCAATTGAAATGATTATGTGAAATATAGATTGCTTTATCTCGTAAGTTAGAAATGTCACTTCTAAATCTAGCTTGCTTTTTTGTGAAATGGAAATGATTATATGAAATGTAGCTTGCTTTATTCCGTGAGTTGGAAATTGTCTGAATCAAAACTATCTTACTTTATCTCGTGAGTTGGATATGACTCTTTCAAATGCAGCTTGCTTATCTCGTGAGTTGGAAATGATAACATCAAATCTAGCTTACTTTATCTTGTGAATTGGAAATGAATCTGTAAAATCTAGCTTGCTTTTTCTCGTGAGTTGGAAATGACTCTATAAAATCTAGCTTGTATTATCTCTTAAAATGGAAATGACTTTGTCAACTCTACACTCTACTTTATCTCGTGAGTTGGAAATAACTCTGTGAAATCTTGCCGGCTTTATGTCATGAGTTGGAAATGACTCTGTAAAATCTAGCTTGCTTTATCTCGTGAGATGCAAAAAATTGTCAAATCTAACTTGCTTTATCTCGTGAGTTGAGAATTACTCTGTAAATCTTAGCTTGCTTTATTTTGTGAGTTGGAAATGACTCTGTAAAATCAAGCTTGATTTATTTAGTGAGTTGGAAATGATTCTTTCAAATCCAGCTTGCTTTATATCGTGAGTTGAAAATGACTCTGTAAATCTTAGCTTGCTTTATTTTGTGAGTTGGAAATGACTCTGTAAAATCTAGATTGATTTATCTCGTGAGTTGGAAATCACTCCTTCGAATTTAGCATGCTTTATCTCGTGAGTTTGAAATGACTATGTAAAATCTAACTTCTTATATCTCTTGAGTTGGAAATCATTCTTTCAAATCCAGCTTGCTTTATCTCGTGAGTGAGAATGATTACATCAAATCTAGCTTGCTTTATCTAAGGAGTTGGAAATGATGATATCAAATGTAGCTTGCTTTATCTCGTGAGTTAGAAATGACTCGGTAAATTCTAGCTTGCTTTAATTCGTGAGTTGGAAATCACTCTGTCGAATTTAGCTTACTTTATGTTGTGAGTTGGAAAAGACTAAAAATCTAACTTCTTATATCTCTTAAATTGGAAATGATTATATCAAATATACCTTGCTCGGTCTACGTGAATAAAAATGAATCTGTCAAATCTATCTTGCTTTATCTCATGAGTTAGAAATGACTCTTTCAAATCTAGATTGCTTTATCTCGTGAGCTGGAAATGACTCTTTCAAATTTAGCGTGCTTCATCTCGTAGGTTGAAAATGACTTTGTTAAATGAAGCTTGTCTAATGTAATGAGTTGAAAATGATTCTGCAAAATCTAGGTTGCTTTATCTCGAGAGTTGGTAATGTCTCCGTCTAATCTCGCTTGCTTTATCTCGTGGGTTAAAAATAACTCGGTAAATTATAGCTTGGTTTAGCTCGTGACTTGGGAATGACTCTGTAAAATCCAGCTTGGTTTATCTCGTGAGTTGGAAATGATTATAACAAATATGGCTTGCCTTTTTTCATATGTTGGAAATGACTCTGTAAAACCTAGATTGCTTTATTTTGTGAGTTGAAAATGACTCTGTGAAATCTAGCTTGCTTTATCTCGTGAGTTGGAAATATCTCTGTAAAATTTTGCTTCCTTTATCTCGTGAGTTAGAAATGACTCTCCAAATCTAGCTTGTTTTATCTCGTGAGTTGGAAATGACTCTGTTAAATCTTGCCTGCTTTATCTCGTGAGTTGGAAATAACTCTGTGAAATTTTGCCTGCTTTATCTCGTGAGTTGGAAATTACTCTGTGAAATCTTGCTTGCTTTATCTCGTGAGTTGGAAAAGACTGTAAAATCTAGCTTGCTTTATCTCGGGAGTTGGAAATATCTCTCTAAAATCTTGCTTGCTTTATCTCGTGTGTTAGAAATGACTCTGCAAAACTAGCTTGTTTTATCTCGAGAAGTGGAAATGACTCTGTCAAATCCAGCTTGCTTTATCTCGTGAATCGAAAGGATTTTATGAAATTTAGCTTGCTTTATCTCGTGAGTTGGAAATGACTCTGTGAAATCTTGCTTGCTTTATCTCGTGAGTTAAAAGTGAATCTTTCAAATCTAGCTTTCTTTACCTGGTGAGTTGGAAATGTCTCTTTAAAATCTAGCTTCCTTTGTCTCGTGAGTTGGAAATGACTCTGTCAAATCTAGCTTGTTTTATCTCGTGAGTTAGAAATGACTTTGTCAAATGTAGGTCGCTTTATGTCGTAAGTTTGAAATGACTGTAAAATCTAGCTTGCTTTATATCGTGATATGGAAATGACTCTGTGAAATATAGCTTGCTTTATCTCGTAAGTTGGAAATAACTTTTAAAATCTAGTTTGCTTTATATCGTGAGTTGGAAATGACTCTTCAAATCCAGCTTGGTTTATCTCCTGAGTTGGAAATGTCTTTGAAAAATTTAGTTTGCTTTATCTCGTGAGTTGGAAATGACTCTGTCAAATCCAGCTTGCTTTTTCACGTGAGTTGGAAATGATTATATCAAATCTAGCTCACTTTATCTCGTGAATTGGAAATGACTCTTTCAAATCTAGCTTGATTTGTGTCATGAGTTGGAAATTACTCTGAAAAACTAGCTTGCTTGATGTCGTGAGTTGGAAATGACTGTGTAAAATCTAGCTTGCTTTTTCTGGTGATTTGGAAATGACTTTGTAAAACCTAGCTTGTTTTATCTCGTGAGTTGAAAATGACTCTGTCAAATCTAACTTGCTTTACGTCGTGAGTTCGAAATGACTCTGTGAAATCTAGCTTGCTTTATCTGTGAGTTAAAAGTGAATCTTCAAATCTTGCTTTCTTCACTTCGTGAGTTGGAAATGTCTCTTTAAGATCTAGCTTGCTTTGTCTCGTGAATCGGAAATGATTAAATCAAATCTAGCTTGCTTTAACTTGTAAGTTGGAAATGTCTATGTTAAATCTAGCTTGCTTAATCTGGTGAGTTGGAAATGACTCTGTCAAATCTAGCTTCCTTTTTCTCTTGAGTTGGAATGTCTTAGTTTTTTTGTTTTACAACTGTTGCTTCTCTAGATTAAACCGGTCCTTTGAATTTGCATATAGTCATTACAGAACTGTATTGTATTTGCCAAAAGAGCGCAACATAGTACTTTGGCCTAACTATATCCCAGCACTGTGGCGGACCCTAGAGGACCACGTACAAACTTCTAACGATTAGATATTAAAATGACAGACTGCTTTTAAACGATAGTTCTTTTTGATTGAAGGCATTTAACTAAATAACCAGTCTTGTAGCTAGGCAGCTGGGCCTTAAAACTTGTCTTGACAACCTATTCATTTCAGTACCTTTAGGCTTAGTACGTACGGTAAACCTATTAGCGAAGTTGTGATTTTTAACATTATTAAATATTTATCATTAATCTAAGTAATCCCTAAGCAACTGAGTAGTAATTACATTCACTGACTGTTTAATTATGTAAAGCTATGATCGAACAACCTTCGACAGCAACTGTTTGATGCGAGTCTTAAGAATGATTTATAATAGCAGCAATTAACCACGATAAGATCCGAATTTTTTCTAACGTCAATAAAAACGAAACCGAAGACAAATTCAATGAATTTAAATCGCGAAAGTTAGATAATAAAATTCAAGAAATGAGAGTTGAGGAGCTGTGAGAAGTTGCGAAGAGTCAACCGTGAAATATATTACACCATTTCTTACAAGAACAGGTGTTTCACGTACACACGTTCCATTAGAACAACAACAATTATGTCTCTGGTCGTCGAACGAGGTTTTTGTTGTTGTTGTCTGTTGATGAATTGTGTTCACTGCTGTTGGCACAGTTTACAAGCACGAGTTTTGATTGATTGGATTCCTAGGGTGTAATTACGATTTAACTTTAGACTCTAACTTATCACTTTGATCATAAGGGCTCCTGCTCCAGATCACGATGGTCATACTGCTGTTTAATGACGAAACGTCGTAAGAAACCACCAGACAGAATTATTCCTTAAGGCCTGAACCACAAACCCTGCTAACGCGAATCACGATCAAACTACTTAAAATGTTTTCTGGAACACGAGAAAGCACGAATTAAAACACCAAAACACTTGGAAACACCTCACAAGAGCGATAAAAAAACAAACAGGGACGACTTCACAAATACAACTAAAGATGGCTCTTCGCTTAACTCTGAGGGGCTCGAAACAGTGAAAACCGTATTGTTTTGTGCTTACAAATTAACAATCAAAAAAGAAAACAGACCACAATCAAAAACTAAAACAACTTCAGACTCATGCAACGTAACACAGAATCTAACATGAAAGAAGGCACATCAAACTCTCTCTCCAAAGTATTTTCAAAATATCTTGTTAAACATCCATTAACGGGTTCTTCGTCAACACGTACAGCAAATAACGTCTCATCTCTGACTGATTTAGGGCCTGCATTTATTTCCTGTTAAATCAGGTTTAGTGTAATATATTAGCCATGAGCTATATAGTTTTGACGCAAATTTTCACTTCTTTCAAAACTGTACTTATGTTTTCTCCCAAAGCAAAACTAAAACCTTATACTTTTGATTTTGTTGTTTTGAATTAAGCACAAAGCTACACAATGGGCTATCTGTGCTCTGCCCTCCACGGGTATCGGACCCCGGATTTTAGCTTGTAAGTCCGCAGACATACCACTGAGCCACTGGTAAAGAAAGCAAGATTTGAAAGATTCATTTTTAACATGCCCATTATTTTAGCCGTCGGGCGTTATAATGTGACGGTCAATCCCACTATTCGTTGGTAAAAGCGTAGCCCAAGAGTAGGCGGTAGGTGGTAATAACCAGCTGCTAGGCCCAGCATGACCAGGTCGTTAAGGGACTCAACTCGTAATCCGAGGATCGCGGGATCGAATCTTCGACACACCAAACATACTTGCTCTTTCAGCCGTGGGAGTATTATATGCGACGGTCAATCCCACTATACGTTAGTAAAAAAGTAACCCAAAAGATGGCGGTGGCTGGTGATGACTAGTTGCTTTCCCTCTACGCTCACATAGCTAAATTATAAACGACAAGCCAGTCAGTTCTGGTGTAGCTTTGCACGAAATTCAAAACATTCAAGCCATCTACCAGTAAACGCAATGAGCGCGAAATTAAGCTATTTGTATGAAGAATAAAGGATATTTAATGCTTCTTTTTTATATAGTTGTTATAAATTATTATGTGTTTGGCTTTGTGTTTAAATAAAAGTATCAAACTGTTTAAAAGATACTTCCTTTTGAAATGTCGCAGATTCTCAGATATTATACATGATATTCAAAAGTATATGCCTGTTTTTCTCGTGAGTTGGAAATGACTCTGTGAAATCTTGCTTGCTTTATCTCGTGAGTTAAAAGTGAATCTTTCTAATCTAGCTTTCTTCACCTGGTGAGTTGGAAATGTCTCTTTAAAATCTAGCTTGCTTTGTCTCGTGAGTTGGAAATGACTCTGCAAATTTAGCTTGTTTTATCTCGAGAGGTGGAAATGAGTCTGTGAAATTTAGCTTGCTTTATCTCGTGAGTTACAAATGACTTTGTCAAATGTAGCTCGCTTTATGTCATGAGTTTGAAATGACTGTAAATTCTAGCTTGCTTTACATCGTGATATGGAAATGACTCTGTGAAATATAGCCTGCTTTATCTCGTAAGTTGGAAATGACTGTCAAATATAGCTTGCATTATCTCGTCATTTAAAAATGACTCTGGCAAATGAAGCTTGCTTAATGTCATGAGTTGGAAAAGACTCTGTAAAACCTAGCTTGCTTTACCTCGTGAGTTAGAAATGACTGTCAAATCTAGCTTGCTTTATGTCATGAGTTGAAATGACTCTGCAAAACCTAATTTGTTTTATCTTGAGAGTTGGAAATGACTCTGTGAAATCTAGCTTATTTTATCTGGTGAGTTTTAAATAACTCTGTCAAATCTAGCTTGCTTAATGTCATGAGGGTGAAATGACTCTGTAAAACATAGCTTGCTTTAATTCGTGACTTGGAAATGTCTTTGAAAAATCTAGCTTGCTTTATCTCGTGAGTTAAAATGACTCTATCAAGTCTAGCTTGCTTTATCTCGTGACTTTGAAATGTCTAAGTCAAATGTAGCTTGCTTTATCTCGTGAGTTGGAAATAACTCTGTCAAATCTAGCTTGCTTTATCTTGTGAGTTGGAAATGACTCTGTAAAATATAGTTTTCTAAATCTCGTGATTTGGGAATGATTATATCAAATCTAGCTTACTTTATCTCGTGAATTGGAAATGACTGTCAAATCTAGCTTGCTTTATGTCATGAGTTCTAAATGACTATCAAATCTAGCTTGCTTTATCTCGTGAGTTGGAAATGACTCTGTCAAATCTTGCCTGCTTTATATCATGAGTTGGAAATGACTCTGTGAAATATAGCTTGCTCTATCTGGTGAGATAAAACTGAATTTTTCAAATCTTGCTTTCTTCACTTCGTCAGTTAAAAATGTCTTCTTAAAATCTATCTTGCTTTGTCTCGTGAGTTTGAAATGACTCTGTAAAATCTTGCCTGTTTTTCTCGTGAGTTGGAAATGTCTCTTTAAAATCTAGCTTGCTTTGTCTCGTGAGTTGGAAATGACTCAGCAAATTTAGCTTCTTTTATCTCGAGAGGTGGAAATGACTTTGTCAAATCAAGCTTCCTTTATCTCGTGAGTCGGAAATGATTATATTAAATTTAGCTTGCTTTATCTCGTGAATTGGAATTGACTCTGTCAAATCTTGCTTGTTTTATCTTGTGAGTTAAAAGTGAATCTTTGAGGTCTTGCATTCTTTACCTGGTGAGTTAGAAATGACTCTGTAAAACCTAGATTGCTTTATTTCGTGAGTTGGATAGGACTCTGTTAAATCTAGCTTATTTAACTAGAGAAGTTAAAAAGGACTCTGTCAAACAAGATTGCCTTATGTTGTGAGGTGGTAATGTCTCTGAAAAATCTAGCTTGCTTTATCTCGTGAGTTGAAAATGACTCTGTAAAATCCAGCTTCCTTTTTCACGTGAGTTGGAAATGATTATGTCAAATGTAGCTTGCTTTATCTCGTGAGTTGGAAATAACTCTGTTAAATCTTGCCTTCTTTAACTCATGAGTTGGAAATGACTCTTTGAAATCTAGCTTGCTTTATCTCGTGAGTTAAAAATGAATCTTTCAAATCTTGCTTTCTTCACTTCGTGAGTTGGAAATGTCTCTTTAAAATCTAGATTGCTTTGTCTCATGAGTTGGAAATGACTGTCAAATCCAGCTTGCTTTATCTCTTGAGTTGGAAATGACTCTGTCAAATCTAACTTGCTTTATGTCGTGAGTTCGAAATGACTCTGTTAAATCTAGCTTGCTTTATCTCGTGAGATAAAAGTGAATCTTTTAAATCTTGCTTTCTTTACCTGGCGAGTTGGAAATGTCTGTTTAAAATCTAACTTGCTTTGTCTCTTGAGATGGAAATTAATCTGCAAATCTAGGTTGTTTTAATTGGAGAGGTGGAAATGACTCTGTCAAATCCAGCTTGCTTTATCTCGTGAGTCGGAAATGATTATATCAAATTTAGCTTGCTTTACCTCGTGAGTTAAAAATGACTCTTTGAAATCTTGCTTGCTTTATCTCGTGAGTTAAAAGTGAATCTTTGAAATCTAGCATGCTTTATCTTGTGAGTTGGAAATGATTCTTTCAAATCAAGCTTGCTTTATCTTGAGAGTTGGAAATGACTTTGTCAAATCTAGCTTGCTTTATCTGGTGAGTTGCTAATGACTCTGTCAAACAAGCTTGCTTTATTTTGTGAGGTGGTAATGTCTCTGAAAAATCTAGCTTGCTTTATCGCGTGAGTTAAAATGACTCTATCAAGTCTGGCTTGCTTTATCACGTGAGTTGGAAATGATTATATCAAATCTAACTTACTTTATCTCGTGAATTAGAAATGAATCTGTCAAATCTAGCTTGATTTGTGTCGTGAGTTGGAAATTACTCTGAAAATCAAGCTTGCTTGATGTCGTGAGTTGGAAATGACTCTGTAAAATCTAGCTTGCATTTTCTGGTGAGTTGGAAATGACTCTATAAAACCTAGCTTGCTTTATCTCGTGAGTTGGAAATGACTCTGTCAAATCCAGCTTGCTTTATGTCGTGAGCTGGAAATGATTCTGCCAAATCTAGCTTCCTTTATGTTGAGAGTTGGTAATGTCTCTGTCTAATCTAGCTTGTTTTATCTCGTGAGTTGGAAATGACTTTGTCAAATATAGTTCGCTTTATGTCGTAAGTTTGAAATGACAGTAAAATCTAGTTTGCTTTATATCGTGAGTTGGAAATGACTCTTTCAAATCCAACTTGGTTTATCTTGTGAGTTGGAAATGATTATATGAAATCTAGCTTGATTTATCTTGTAAGTTAGAAATGACTTTCTCAAATGTAGCTCGCTTCATGTTGTGAGTTTTAAATGACTGTAAAATTTAGCTTGCTTTTTATCGTGATATGGAAATGACTCTGTGAAATATAGCTTAGTTTATCTCGTAAGTTGAAAATGACTCTGTAAAATCTAGTTTGCTTTATATCGTGAGTTGGAAATGATTCTTTCAAATCTAGCTTGCTTTATCTTGTGAGTTAGAATTGACTTTGTCAAATGTAACTCGCTTTATGTCGTGAGTTGGAAATGACTCTTTAAAATCTAGCTTGCTTTGTCTCGTGAGTTGGAAAGGACTCTGTCAAATCCAGCCTTCTTCATCTCGTGAGTTGGAAATATCTCTGTAAAATCTTGGTTGCTTTATCTCTTGAGTTAGAAATGACTCTGTTAAATCTAGCTTGCTTTATCTCGTGAGTTGGAAATGACTCTGTCAAATCTAGCTTGCTTTATGTCGTCAGTTGAAAATGACTTTGTGAAATCTAGCTTGCTTTATCTCGTGAGTTGGAAATATCTCTGTAAATTATTGCTTGCTTTATCTCGTGTGTTAGAAGTGACTTAGTCAAATCTATCTTACTTGATCTCGTGAGTTATAAATGTCTGTGTTAAATGTCTGAAAGTGTCCTAGTTTATCTCGTGATCGTGAACAAAACAATATTAATTAATTACAGTCAACACTTGTTTTCTTCTTTATCTACCTCTTCACGAATTCATGTTCATCTAATTTTCTGTTTGTGATGGCCGAGAAACAGAAAATGAAATTAACTGCAATTTAAATTTGGGTTTTAATCGCCTGGGCGGAAACTTATTTAAATTCCAATTTTATGTTGTTTTTTGTTTTACAACTGTTGCTTCTCTAGATTAAACCGGTCCTTTGAATTTGCATATAGTCATTACAGAACTGTATCGTACTTGCCAAAAGAGCGCAACACAGTACTTTGGCCTAACTATATCCCAGCACCGTGGCGGACTCTAGAGGACCACGTACAAACTTCTAACGATTAGATATTAAAATGACAGACTGGTTTTAAACGATAGTTCTTTTTGATTGAAGACATTTACCTAAATAACTAATCTTGTAGCTAGGCAGCTGGGCCTTAAAACTTGTCTTGACAACCTATTCATTTCAGTACCTTTAGGCTTAGTACGTACGGTAAACCTATTAGCGAAGTTGTGATTTTTAACATTATTAAATATTTAGCATTAATCTAAGTGATCCCTGAGCAACTGAGTAGTAATTACATTCACTGACTGTTTAATTAAGTAAACTTATGATCGAACAACCTTCGACAGCAACTGTTTGATGCGAATCTTAAGAATGATTTATAATAGCAGCAATTAACCACGATAAGATCCGAATTTTTACTAACGTCAATAAAAACGAAACCGAAGACAAATTCAATGAATTTAAATCGCGAAATTTAGATAATCAAATTCGAGAAATGTGTGAGTTGAGGAACTGTGAGAAGTTGCGAAGAGCCAACCGTGAAATATATAACACCATTTCTTACACGAACAGGCGTTTCACGTACACACGTTCCATTAGAAAAACAACAATTATGTCTGTGGTCGTCGAACGAGGTTTTTGTTGTTGTTGTCTGTTGATGAATTGTGTTCACTGCTGTTGGCACAGTTTACAAGCACGAGTTTTGATTGATTGGATTCCTAGGGTGTAATTACGATTTAACTTTAGACTCTAACTTATCACTTTGATCATAAGGGCTCCTGCTCCAGATCACGATGGTCATACTGCTGTTTAATGACGAAACGTCGTAAGAAACCAGCAGACAGAATTATTCCTTAAGGCCTGAACCACAAACCCTGCTAATGCGAAACACGATCAAACTACTTAAAATGTTTTCTGGAACAGGAGAAAGCACGAATCAAAACACCAACATACTCGGAAACACTTCACAAGAGCGATAAAAAAACAAACAGGGACGACTTCACAAATACAACTAAAGTTGTCTCGACGCTTAACTCTGAGGGGCTCGAAACAGTGAAAACCGTGTTGTTTTGTGCTTACAAATTAACAATCAAAAAAGAAAACAAACCACAATGAAAAACTAAAACAACTTCAGACTCATGCAACGTAACACAGAATCTAACATGAAAAAAGGCACATCAAACTCTCTCTCCAAAATATTTTCAAAATATCTTGTTAAATATCCATTAACGGGTTCTTCGTCAACACGTATAGCAAATAACGTCTCATCTCTGACTGATTTAGGGCCTGCATTTATTTCCTGTCAAATAAGGTTTAGTGTAATATATTAGCCATGAGCTATATAGTTTTGACGCAAATTTTCACTTCTTTCAAAACTGTACTTATGTTTTCTCCCAAAGCAAAACTAAAACCTTATACTTTTGATTTTGTTGTTTTGAATTAAGCACAAAGCTACACAAAGGGCTATCTGTGCTCTGCCCACCACGGGTATCGAAACCCGGATTTTAGCGTGTAATTCCGCAGACATACCACTGAGCCACTGGGGGGCATATACTTTTGTATATCATGTATAATATCCGAGAATCTGCGACATTTCAAAAGAAAGTATCTTTTAAACAGTTTGATACTTTTATTTAAACACAAAGCCAAACACATAATAATTTGTAACAAGTATATAAAAAAAGAAACATTAAATATCCTTTATTCTTCATACAAATAGCTTAATTTCGCGCTCATTGCGTTTACTGGTAGATGGCTTGAATGTTTTGAATTTCGTGCAAAGCTACACCAGAACTGACTGGCTTGTCGTTTCTAATTTAGCTATGCAAGCGTAGAGTGAAAGCAACTAGTCATCACCAACTACCGCCGTCTTTTGGGTTACTCTTTTACTAACGTACAGTGGGATTGACCGTCGCATTATAATACTCCCACGGCTGATAGAGCAAGTATGTTTGGTGTGTCGAAGATTCGATCCCGCGATCCTCGGATTACGAGTTGAGTGCCTTAACCACCTGGCCATGCTGGGCCTGGCAGCTGGTTATTACCACCTACCGCCTACTCTTGGGCTACGCTTTTACCAACGAATAGTGGGATTGATCGTCACATTATAACGCCCGACGGCTAAAATAATGGGCATGTTTGGTGTGACGGGGATTAGAATTTGCGACGCTCCAATTACGAGTCAAACGCCCTAACCATTTGATCACGTGCTAGAGGAAACGAGTCATTCACTTGATTTAACTCTATACATCCGTAGTTGAGACATTCCTTTACACTTTGACCTCGTGTTGTTATAGGAACTTCTTCTACTCTACCCCCAGTTGCTTTCATTTACATAAAGGTCAACTACATTTCTCTTCTTGTGTTTAGTATCCTAATACAGGGTATGGCCAAAGGCAGAACGCACGAGTTAAAACGTTAATAACAGTTTAAAACAGTCCTGTTTTTGGAAGCGATTAAATATAATACCACCATAAATCTTCGCAAACTTTCTTACGAGAAAAGAAAAGAAACCATAAACAGTGGACTTGAGATTCAAACAAATAATGTAACTGCTTATAATGAAGCAGTAAAACGAACAAGAAATTGCCTGTAATCTAAACCTAACACCCTTTTGTGCGATAATAATAATGTTCTTGTCGAGGTACGTTTGTATCAGATTGCATTTATAGAGAACATTTAGTGTTGTCAGACTGACAAAGAAATATTTATATCTATTTACTTATTGTCCCAAATCATGGTTAATTTTTGATTTATGGACAAACACTAATCGAAACGGAATTAAAGTAATATTTTTATGTATCAATTTACTTTCTTGTACACACATACAAATATAAGAAAACACACTCGCCCTTTCAGCCGTGGAGGCGTTATAAGCCGACGATCAATCCCACTATTTGTTGGAAAAAGAGTAGCCCAAGAGATGGCGGTGGGTGGTGACGAGTAGTTGCCTTCCCTCTACTTTTACACCGTTAAATTAGGGACGGCTAACGCAAATAGCACTCGTGTAGCTTTGCGCGAAAATCAAAACAAAGCAAACTGAGCATAGAGTGATAATTTGAACTTATCCTGCACAATATATAATGAGTTTCAGATTTCGCCTCTAGATGGCAAAACAGTACACTTTTATTTCTACAGTTCATTAGATTTCGTAGTCCCTTTTGACAATGCTGTAAACTTAATGACTCATCATTACAAAATTTAATGTTCGTTCCCTGTGACGGGTACAATCAACCCACACGGTTTCAGCACTGTATTGTTTCTTCTTCTTACATACATACACGTACATTTTCATGAAGCTTACACTTCAAAAGTGTTGTTTCAAAAGCTGTATTATCATAACCCTCATCAGTTGTTAATCTCGTAAATTACCAAATATTAAAAAACAAAGATATTTATTATTATGTACGTATACTTATAAATACTATTCAAGACCATTTGAAAAAATTCAGTAATTCATTTTCTAAAACTAAAGAAAAGTATTTTCCGAATGTTGTTGTTTGTTTATAGGTACTGACGTTTGTTTACATGTTTATAACATGGTTCAGTGAGATATATATTTAAGTTTGTCTACATGTTCATTAAAGAGTTTAGAGTGCTGTTTATTGAACTTTGTCTACACGTCTCAGTCAAATCTAGCTTGCTTTTAATCGTGATTTAGAGATGACTCTGCCAACTCCAGCTTCCTTTATCTCATAAGTTGGAAATGTTTCTGAAAAATCTTGCTTGCTTAATCTTGTGACTTGGAAATGACTGTGTCAAACCTAGCTTGCTTTATCTCGTGAGTTGGAAATGACTCTGTAAAATCTAGCTAGTTTTATATCGTGAGTGGAAAAGGACTCTGTCAAATCAAGTTTGCTTTATCTCGTGAGTTGGAAATGACTCTGCCAAATCATGACTACTTTATCTCAAGAGTTGGAAATGTCTCTGTCAAATCCAGCTTGGTTTATCTCGTGAGTCGAAAATGATTTTATCAAATTTAGCTTGCTTTATGTCGTGAGTTGGAAATGACTCTTTCAAATCTAGCTTGCTTTATGTCGTTAGCTGGAAATGATTCTGCCATATCTAGCTTCCTTTATCTTGAGAATTGGTAATGTCTCTGTCTAATCTAGCTTGTTTTATCTCGTGAGTTAGAAATGACTTTGTCAAATATAGCTCGCTTTATGTCGTAAGTTTGAAATGACTGTAAAATCTAGCTTGCTTTATATCGTGATATGGAAATGACACTGTGAAATATAGCTTGCTTTATCTCGTGAGTTAGAAATGATTATATCAAATCTAGCTTGCTTTATCTTGTGAGTTAGAAATGACTTTGTCAAATGTTACTCGCTTTATGTCGTGAGTTTGAAATGACTGAAAAATCTAGCTTGCTTTATATCGTGATATGGAAATGACTCTGTGAAATCTTGCTTGCTTTATCTCGTGAGTTAAAAGTGAATGTTTCAAATCAAGCTTTCTTTACCTGGTGAGTTATAAAATGTCTCTTTAAAATCTAACTTGCTTTATGTCGTGAGTTCGAAATGACACTGTGAAATTTAGCTTGCTTTATCTCGTGAGTTAAAAGTGAATCTTTCAAATCTTGCTTTCTTCACTTCGTGAGTTGGAAATGTCTCTTTAAAATCTAGGTTGCTTTGTCTCGTGAGTTGGAAATGACTGTCAAATCCAGCTTGCTTTTTCTCTTGAGTTGAAAATGACTCTGTAAAATCTAGATTGCTTTATGTCGTTAGTTGGAAATAACTCTGTCAAATCCAGCTTGCTTTAACTCATGTGTTAGAAATAACTCTGCAAATCTAGCTTGTTTTATCTCGAGAGGTGGAAATGACCCTGTCAAATCCAGCTTGTTTTATCTCGTGAGTCGGAAATGATTATATCAAATCTAGCTTGCTTTAACTTGTAAGTTGGAAATGTCTATGTTAAATCTAGCTTGCTTAATCTGGTGAGTTGGAATGTCTTAGTCAGATCTAGCTTGCATTATTTCGTGAGTTAGAAATAACTCTGTCAAATCTATCTTACTTTATCTCGTGAGTTATAAGTGTTTGTGTTAAATGTCTGAAAGTGTCCTAGTTGATCTCGTGATCGTGAACAAAACAATATTAATTAATTACAGTCAACACTTATTTTCTTCTTTATCTACCTCTTCACGAATTCATGTTCATTTAATAATTTTCTGTTTGTGATGGGCGAGAAACAGAAAATGAAATTAACTGCAACTTAAATTTGGGTTTTAATCGCCTGGGCGGAAACATATTTAAATTCGAATTTTATGTTGTTGTTTTTTGTTTTACAACTGTTGCTTCTCTAGATTAAACCCGTCCTTTGAATTTGCATATAGTCATTACAGAACTGTATTGTATTTACCAAAAGAGCATGGCCGAGCGCGTTAAGGCGTGCACTCGTAATCCGAGGGTCGCGGGTTCGCGCCCCCTTCGCGCTAAATATGCTCGCCCTCCCAGCCGTGGGGGTGTATAATGTGACGGTCAATCCCACTATTCGTTTGTAAAAGAGTAGCCCAAGAGTTGGCGGTGGGTGGTGATGACTAGCTGCCTTCCCTCTAGTCTTACACTGCAAAATTAGGGACGGCTGGCACAGATAGCCCTCGAGTAGCTTTGTGCGAAATTCCAAAAACAAACAAAACAAAACCAAAAGAGCGCAACATAGTACTTAGGCCTAACTATATCCCATCACCGTGGCGGACTCTAGAGGACCACGTACAAACTTCTAACGATTAGATATTAAAATGACAGACTGGTTTTAAACGATAGTTCTTTTTGATTGAAGACATTTAACTAAATAACCAGTCTTGTAGCTAGGCAGCTGGGCCTTAAAACTTGTCTTGACAACCTATTCATTTCAGTACCTTTAGGCTTAGTACGTACAGTAAACCTATTAGCGAAGTTGTGATTTTTAACATTATTAAATATTTAGCATTAATCTAAGTGATCCCTGAGCAACTGAGTAGTAATTACATTCACTGACTGTTTAATTAAGAAAACTTATGATCGAACAACCTTCGACAGCAACTGTTTGATGCGAATCTTAAGAATGATTTATAATAGCAGCAATTAACCAAGATAAGATCCGAATTTTTTCTAACGTCAATAAAAACGAAACCGAAGACAAATTCAATGAATTTAAATCGCGAAATTTAGATAATCAAATTCGAGAAATGTGAGTTCAGGAACTGTGAGAAGTTGCGAAGAGCCAACCGTGAAATATATTACACCATTTTTTACACGAACAGGCGTTTCACGTACACACGTTCCATTAGAACAACAACAATTATGTCTGTGGTCGTCGAACGAGGTTTTTGTTGTTGTTGTTGTCTGTCGATGAATTGTGTTCACTGCTGTTGGCACAGTTTACAAGCACGAGTTTTGATTGATTGGATTCCTAGGGTGTAATTACGATTTAACTTTAGACTCTAACTTATCACTTTGATCATAAGGGCTCCTGCTCCAGATCACGATGGTCATACTGCTGTTTAATGACGAAACGTCGTAAGAAACCACCAGACAGAATCATTCCTTAAGGCCTGAACCACAAACCCTGGTAACGCGAAACACGATCAAACTTCGAAAAAAGTTTTCTGGAACACGAGAAAGCACGAATTAAAACACCAACACACTCGGAAACACTTCACAAAGGCGGCAAAAAAAACAAAACAGGGACGACTTCACAAATACAACTAAAGATGGCTCGACGCTTAACTCTGAGGGGCTCGAAACAGTGAAAACCGTGTTGTTTTGTGCTTACAAATTAACAATCAAAAAAGAAAACAAACCACAATCAAAAACTAAAACAACTTCAGACTCATGCAACGTAACACAGAATCTAACATAAAAGAAGGCACATCAAACTCTCTCTCCAAAGTATTTTCAGAATATCTTGTTAAACATCCATCAACGGGTTCTTCGTCAACACGTATAGCAAATAACGTCTCATCTCTGACTGATTTAGGGCCTGCATTTATTTCCTGTCAAATCAGGTTTAGTGTAATATACTAGCCATGAGCTATATAGGTTTGACGGACTTCAAATTTTCACTTCTGTTAAAAATGTACTTATGTTTTCTCCCAAAGCAAAACTAAAACCTAATACTTTTGAATATCATATATAATATCTAAGAATCTGCGACATTTCAAAAGAAAGTATCTTTCAAACAGTTTGATACTTTTATTTAAACACAAAGCCAAACACATATTAATTTATACCAACTATATAAAAAAACAAATATTAAATATCCTTTATTCTTCATACAAATAGCTTGATTTCGCGCTCATTGCCTTTACTGGTAGATGGTTTGAATGTTTTGAATTTCGTGGAAAGCTACACCAGAACTGACTGGCTAGTCCTCCCTAATTTACCTATGTAAGCGTAGAGGGAAAGCAACTACTCATCACCACCCACCGCCATCTTTTGGGTTACTCTTTTACCAACGAATAGTGGGATTGACCGAACATAATAACGCCCAAAGGCTGAAATAATGGGCATGTTTGGTGAGACGGGAATTCGAATTCGCCACGCTCAAATTACGAGTCGAACGCCCTAACCACTTGATCACGTGCTAGAGGAAACGAGTAATTCACTTGATTTAACGCTATACATCCGTAGTTAAGACATTCCTTTACCCTTTCACCTCGTGTTGCTATAGCAACTGCTTCTACTCTACCCCCAGTTGCTTTCTTTCACATGAAGGTGAACTACATTTCTCTTCTTGTGTTTAGTATCCTAATACAGGGTATGGCCAAAGGCAGAACGCACGAGTTAAAAGGTTAATAACAGTTTAAAACAGTTCTGTTTTAAGAAGCGATTAAATATAATACCACCATAAATCTTCGCAAATTTTCTTACTTTATCTCGTGAGTAAAAATGACTCTGTCAAATCTAGCTCTTTTTATCTCGTGAGTTAAAAATGACTCTATCAAGTCTAGCTTGCTTTATCTCGTGACTTGGAAATGTCTCAGTCAAATCTAGGTTGCTTTATCTTGTGAGTTGGAAAAATCTCTGTAAAATCTAGTTTTCCTAACCTCGTGATTTGGAAATGACTCTTTCAAATTTAGCTTGCTTTATCTCGTGAGTTGGAAATGACTGTGTAAAATCTAGTTTGTTTTTTTTTGGTGAGTTGGAAATGACTCTGTAAAACCTATCTTGCTTTATCTCGTGAGTTGGAAATGACTCTGTCAAATCTTGCCTGCTTTATGTGATGAGTTGGAAATGACTCTGTGAAATCTAGCGTGCTTTATCTCGTGAGATAAAAGTGAATCTTTTAAATCTTGCTTTCTTCACTTCGTAAGTTGGAAATGTCTCTTTAAAATCTAGCTTGCTTTGTCTCGTGAGTTGGAAAGGACTCTTTCAAATCTAGCTTGCTTTATCTCGTGAGTTGGAAATGACTCTGTTAAATCTAGCTTGCTTTATGTCGTCAGTTGAAAATGTCTCTGTGAAATCTAGCTTGCTTTATCTCGTGAGTTAGAAATGACCATGCAAATCTAGCTTGCTTTATCTCGAGAGGTGGAAATGACTCTGTCAAATTCAATTTGTCTCGTGAGTTGGAAATGACTCTGTCCAATCCATCCTGCTGTATCTCGTGAGTTGGAAATGACTCTCTGAAATCTTGCTTGCTTTATCTCGAGAGTTAAAAGTGAATCTTTCAAATCTAGCTTTCTTTACTTGGTGAGTTGGAAATGACTCTGTCAAATCTAGCTTGCTTTATGTCGTTAGTTGAAAATGACTCTGTAAATCTAGGTTCCTTTATCTCGTGAGTTGGAAATATCTCTGTAAAATATTGCTTGCTTTAACTCGTGTGTTAGAAATGACTCTGCAAATCTCGCTTCTTTTATCTCGTGAGTTGGAAGTTTCTCTGTCAAATCTAGCTTCCTTTTTCTCGTGAGTTGGAAGTGTCTTAGTCAAATCTAGCTTGCTTTATTTCGTGAGTTGGAAATAACTCTGTCAAATCTATCTTACTTTATCTCGTGAGATATAAATGTCTGTGTGAAATGTCTGAAAGTGTCCTAGTTTATCTCGTGATCGTGAACGAAACAATATTAATCACAGCCAACACTTCTTTTCTTTTTTATCTACCTCTTCACGAATTCATGTTCATCTAATTTTCTGTTTGTGATGGGCGAGAAACAGAAAATGAAATTAACTGTAACTTAAATTTGGGTTTTAATCGCCTGGGCGGGAACTTATTTTAATTCCAATTTTATGTTGTTGTTTTTTGTTTTACAACTGTTGCTTCTCTAGATTAAACCCGTCCTTTGAATTTGCATATAGTCATTACAGAACTGTATTGTATTTGCCAAAAGAGCGCAACATAGTACTTTGGCCTAACTATATCCCAGCACCGTGGCGGACTCTAGAGGACCACGTACAAACTTCTAACGATTAGATATTAAAATGACAGACTGGTTTTAAACGATAGTTCTTTTTGATTGAAGACATTTACCTAAATAACCAGTCTTGTAGCTAGGCAGCTGGGCCTTAAAACTTGTCTTGACAACCTATTCATTTCAGTACCTTTAGGCTTAGTACGTACGGTAAACCTATTAGCGAAGTTGTGATTTTTAACATTATTAAATATTTAGCATTAATCTAAGTAATCCCTAAGCAACTGAGTAGTAATTACATTCACTGACTGTTTAATTAAGTAAAGCTATGATCGAACAACCTTCGACAGCAACTGTTTGATGCGAATCTTAAGAATGATTTATAATAGCAGCAATTAACCACGATAAGATCCGAATTTTTTCTAACGTCAATAAAAACGAAACCGAAGACAAATTCAATGAATTTAAATCGCGAAATTTCGATAATAAAATTCGAGAAATGTGAGTTGAGGAGCTGTGAGAAGTTGCGAAGAGCCAACCGTGAAATATATTACACCATTTCTTACACGAACAGGTGTTTCACGTACACACGTTCCATTAGAAAAACAACAATTATGTCTCTGGTCGTCGAACGAGGTTTTTGTTGTTGTTGTCCGTTGATGAATTGTGTTCACTGCTGTTGGCACAGTTTACAAGCACGAGTTTTGATTGATTGGATTCCTAGGGTGTAATTACGATTTAACTTTAGACTCTAACTTATCACTTTGATCATAAGGGCTCCTGCTCCAGATCACGATGGTCATACTGCTGTTTAATGACGAAACGTCGTAAGAAACCAGCAGACATAATCATTCCTTAAGGCCTGAACCACAAACCCTGGTAACGCGAAACACGATCAAACTTCGAAAAAAGTTTTCTGGAACACGAGAAAGCACGAATTAAAACACCAACACACTCGGAAACACTTCACAAAGGCGGCAAAAAAAACAAAACAGGGACGACTTCACAAATACAACTAAAGATGGCTCGACGCTTAACTCTGAGGGGCTCGAAACAGTGAAAACCGTATTGTTTTGTGCTTACAAATTAACAATCAAAAAAAGAAAACAGACCACAATCAAAAACTAAAACAACTTCAGACTCATGCAACGTAACACAGAATCTAACATGAAAGAAGGCACATCAAACTCTCTCTCCAAAGTATTTTCAAAATATCTGGTTAAACATCCATCAACGGGTTCTTCGTCAACACGTATAGCAAATAACGTCTCATCTCTGACTGATTTAGGGCCTGCATTTATTTCCTGTTAAATCAGGTTTAGTGTAATATATTAGCCATGAGCTATATAGTTTTGACGCAAATTTTCACTTCTTTCAAAACTGTACTTATGTTTTCTCCCAAAGCAAAACTAAAACCTTATACTTTTGATTTTGTTGTTTTGAATAAGCACAAAGCTACACAATGGGCTATCTGTGCTCTGCCCTCCACGGGTATCGAAACCCGGATTTTAGCTTGTAAGTCCGCAGACATACCACTGAGCCACTGGGGTGCATATACTTTTGAATATCATGTATAATATCTGAGAATCTGCGACATTTCAAAAGAAAGTATCTTTCAAACAGTTTGATACTTTTATTTAAACACAAAGCCAAACACATATTAATTTATACCAACTATATAAAAAACAAACATTAAATATCCTTTATTCTTCATAGAAATAGCTTGATTTCGCGCTCATTGCGTTTACTGGTAGATGGTTTGAATGTTTTGAATTTCGTGGAAAGCTACACCAGAACTGACTGGCTAGTCCTCCCTAATTTACCTATGTAAGCGTAGAGGGAAAGCAACTACTCATCACCACCCACCGCCATCTTTTGGGTTACTCTTTTACCAACGAATAGTGGGATTGACCGAACAATATAACGCCCGAAGGCTGAAATAATGGGCATGTTTGGTGAGACGGGGATTCGAATTCGCCACGCTCAAATTACGAGTCGAACGCCCTAACCACTTGATCACGTGCTAGAGGAAACGAGTAATTCACTTGATTTAACGCTATACATCCGTAGTTAAGACATTTCTTTACCCTTTCACCTCGTGTTGCAAAAGCAACTGCTTCTACTCTACCCTCAGTTGCTTTCTTTCACATGAAGGTGAACTACATTTCTCTTCTTGTGTTTAGTATCCTAATACAGGGTATGGCCAAAGGCATAACGCACGAGTTAAAACGTTAATAACAGTTTAAAACAGTCCTGTTTTTGGAAGCGATTAAATATAATACCACCATAAATCTTCGCAAACTTTCTTACTTTATCTCGTGAGTTAAAATTACTCTGCCAAATCTAGCTCTTTTTATCTCGTGAGTTAAAAATGACTCTATCAAGTCAAGCTTGCTTTATCTCGTGACTTGGAAATGTCTCAGTCAAATCTAGGTTGCTTTATCTTGTGAGTTGGAAATGTCTCTGTAAAATCTAGTTTTCCAAACCTCGTGATTTGGAAATTACTCTTTCAAATTTAGCTTGCTTTATCTCGTGAGTTGGAAATGACTCTGTCAAATCCAGCTTGCATTTTCATGTGAGTTGGAAATGATTATATCAAATCTAGCTCACTTTATCTCGTGAATTGGAAATGACTCTGTCAAATCTAGCTTGATTTGTGTCGTGAGTTGGAAATTACTCTGAAAATCTAGCTTGCTTGATGTCGTGAGTTGGAAATTACTCTGAAAATCTAGCTTGATTTTTCTGGTGAGTTGGAAATGACTCTGTAAAACCTATCTTGCTTTATCTCGTGAGTTAGAAATGACTCTGTGAAATCTAGCTTGCTTTAACTCGTGAGTTGGAAATGACTCTGTCAAATCTTGCCTGCTTTATGTCATGAGTTGGAAATGACTCTGTGAAATCTAGCGTGCTTTATCTCTTGAGATAAAAGTGAATCTTTTAAATCTTGCTTTCCTCACTTCGTGAGTTGGAAATGTCTCTTTAAAATCTAGCTTGCTTTGTCTCGTGAGTTAGAAATGACTGTCAAATCTAGCTTGCTTTATATCATGAGTTGGAAAGGACTCTTTCAAATCTAGCTTGCTTTATCTCGTGAGTTGGAAATGACTCTTTGAAATCTAGCTTGCTTTGTCTCGTGAGTTGGAAATGACTGTCAAATCCAGCTTGCTTTATCTCTTGAGTTGGAAATGACTCTGTTAAATCTAGCTTGCTTTATGTCGTCAGTTGAAAACGTCTCTGTGAAATCTAGCTTGCTTTATCTCGTGAGTTAGAAATTACCATGGAAATCTAGCTTGCTTTATCTCGAGAGGTGGAAATGACTCTGTCAAATCTTGCCTACTTTATGTCATGAGTTGGAAATGACTCTGTGAAATCTAGCGTGCTTTATCTCGTGAGATAAAAGTGAATCTTTTAAATCTTGCTTTCTTCACTTCGTGAGTTGGAAATGTCTCTTTAAAATCTAGCTTGCTTTGTCTCGTGAGTTGGGAATGACTCTGTCAAATCCAGCTTGCTTTATCTGTTGAGTTGGAAATGACTGTCAAATCTAGCTTGCTTTATATCGTGAGTTGGATATCACTCTTTCAAATCTACCTTGCTTTGTCTCGTGAGTTGTAAATGACTGTCAAATCCAGCTTGCTTTATCTCTTGAGTTAGAAATGACTCTGTTAAATCTAGCTTGCTTTATATCGAGAGTTGGATATGACTCTTTCAAATCTAGCTTGCTTTATATCGTGAGTTGGAAATGACTCTGTCAAATCCAGCTTGCTTTATCTCGTGAGTTAAAAATGACTTTGCAAAAACTAGCTTGTTTTATTTCCTGAGTTGAAAATGACTGTCAAATCCAGCTCTATTTATCTCGTGAGTTGGAAATCATTATATCAAATCTAGCTTGCTTTATGACTTGAGTTGGAAATGAGTCTGTCAAATCTAGCTTGCTTTATTTCGTGAGTTAGAAATGACTCGGTAAATTCTAGGTGGCTTTATCTCGTGAGTTGGAAATGACTGTAAAATCTAGATTGCTTCATATCGTGAAATGGAAATGACTCTGTTAAATCTTGCTTGCTTCATGTCGTGAGTTGGAAATGAATCTGTCAAATCTAGCTTGCTTTATCTCGTGATGTTGAAATAATTCTGTCAAATCTAGTTTGATTTATCTCTAGCAATTGAAATGATTATGTGAAATATAGATTGCTTTATCTCGTGAGTTAGAAATGTCACTTCTAAATCTAGCTTGCTTTTTTGTGAAATGGAAATGATTATATGAAATGTAGCTTGCTTTATTCCGTGAGTTGGAAATGTCTGAATCAAAACTATCTTACTTTATCTCGTGAGTTGGATATGACTCTTTCAAATGCAGCTTGCTTTATCTCGTGAGTTGGAAATGATAACATCAAATCTAGCTTACTTTATCTTGTGAATTGGAAATGAATCTGTAAAATCTAGCTTGCTTTTTCTCGTGAGTTGGAAATGACTCTATAAAATCTAGCTTGTATTATCTCTTAAAATGGAAATGACTTTGTCAACTCTACACTCTACTTTATCTCGTGAGTTGGAAATAACTCTGTGAAATCTTGCCGGCTTTATGTCATGAGTTGGAAATGACTCTGTAAAATCTAGCTTGCTTTATCTCGTGAGATGCAAAAAATTGTCAAATCTAACTTGCTTTATCTCGTGAGTTGAGAATTACTCTGTAAATCTTAGCTTGCTTTATTTTGTGAGTTGGAAATGACTCTGTAAAATCAAGCTTGATTTATTTAGTGAGTTGGAAATGATTCTTTCAAATCCAGCTTGCTTTATATCGTGAGTTGAAAATGACTCTGTAAATCTTAGCTTGCTTTATTTTGTGAGTTGGAAATGACTCTGTAAAATCTAGATTGATTTATCTCGTGAGTTGGAAATCACTCCTTCGAATTTAGCTTGCTTTATCTCGTGAGTTTGAAATGACTATGTAAAATCTAACTTCTTATATCTCTTGAGTTGGAAATCATTCTTTCAAATCCAGCTTGCTTTATCTCGTGAGTGAGAAATGATTACATCAAATCTAGCTTGCTTTATCTAAGGAGTTGGAAATGATGATATCAAATGTAGCTTGCTTTATCTCGTGAGTTAGAAATGACTCGGTAAATTCTAGCTTGCTTTAATTCGTGAGTTGGAAATCACTCTGTCGAATTTAGCTTACTTTATGTTGTGAGTTGGAAAAGACTAAAAATCTAACTTCTTATATCTCTTAAATTGGAAATGATTATATCAAATATACCTTGCTCGGTCTACGTGAATAAAAATGAATCTGTCAAATCTATCTTGCTTTATCTCATGAGTTAGAAATGACTCTTTCAAATCTAGATTGCTTTATCTCGTGAGCTGGAAATGACTCTTTCAAATTTAGCGTGCTTCATCTCGTAGGTTGAAAATGACTTTGTTAAATGAAGCTTGTCTAATGTAATGAGTTGAAAATGATTCTGCAAAATCTAGGTTGCTTTATCTCGAGAGTTGGTAATGTCTCCGTCTAATCTCGCTTGCTTTATCTCGTGGGTTAAAAATAACTCGGTAAATTATAGCTTGGTTTAGCTCGTGACTTGGGAATGACTCTGTAAAATCCAGCTTGGTTTATCTC
This sequence comes from Carcinoscorpius rotundicauda, assembly GCA_011833715.1. NCBI lineage: Eukaryota > Metazoa > Arthropoda > Merostomata > Xiphosura > Limulidae > Carcinoscorpius > Carcinoscorpius rotundicauda. The sequence continues at coordinate 123,590,375 of CM022394.1, read as the reverse complement.
GTGAGTTGGAAATGATTATAACAAATATGGCTTGCCTTTTTTCATATGTTGGAAATGACTCTGTAAAACCTAGATTGCTTTATTTTGTGAGTTGAAAATGACTCTGTGAAATCTAGCTTGCTTTATCTCGTGAGTTGGAAATATCTCTGTAAAATTTTGCTTCCTTTATCTCGTGAGTTAGAAATGACTCTCCAAATCTAGCTTGTTTTATCTCGTGAGTTGGAAATGACTCTGTTCAATCTTGCCTGCTTTATCTCGTGAGTTGGAAATAACTCTGTGAAATTTTGCCTGCTTTATCTCGTGAGTTGGAAATTACTCTGTGAAATCTTGCTTGCTTTATCTCGTGTGTTAGAAATGACTCTGCAAAACTAGCTTGTTTTATCTCGAGAAGTGGAAATGACTCTGTCAAATCCAGCTTGCTTTATCTCGTGAATCGAAAGGATTTTATGAAATTTAGCTTGCTTTATCTCGTGAGTTGGAAATGACTCTGTGAAATCTTGCTTGCTTTATCTCGTGAGTTAAAAGTGAATCTTTCAAATCTAGCTTTCTTTACCTGGTGAGTTGGAAATGTCTCTTTAAAATCTAGCTTCCTTTGTCTCGTGAGTTGGAAATCACTCTGTCAAATCTAGCTTGTTTTATCTCGTGAGTTAGAAATGACTTTGTCAAATGTAGGTCGCTTTATGTCGTAAGTTTGAAATGACTGTAAAATCTAGATTGCTTCATATCGTGAAATGGAAATGACTCTGTTAAATCTTGCTTGCTTCATGTCGTGAGTTGGAAATGAATCTGTCGAATCTAGCTTGCTTTATCTCGTGATGTTGAAATAATTCTGTCAAATCTAGTTTGATTTATCTCTAGCAATTGAAATGATTATGTGAAATATAGATTGCTTTATCTCGTAAGTTAGAAATGTCACTTCTAAATCTAGCTTGCTTTTTTGTGAAATGGAAATGATTATATGAAATGTAGCTTGCTTTATTCCGTGAGTTGGAAATGTCTGAATCAAAACTATCTTACTTTATCTCGTGAGTTGGATATGACTCTTTCAAATGCAGCTTGCTTTATCTCGTGAGTTGGAAATGATAACATCAAATCTAGCTTACTTTATCTTGTGAATTGGAAATGAATCTGTAAAATCTAGCTTGCTTTTTCTCGTGAGTTGGAAATGACTCTATAAAATCTAGCTTGTATTATCTCTTAAAATGGAAATGACTTTGTCAACTCTACACTCTACTTTATCTCGTGAGTTGGAAATAACTCTGTGAAATCTTGCCGGCTTTATGTCATGAGTTGGAAATGACTCTGTAAAATCTAGCTTGCTTTATCTCGTGAGATGCAAAAAATTGTCAAATCTAACTTGCTTTATCTCGTGAGTTGAGAATTACTCTGTAAATCTTAGCTTGCTTTATTTTGTGAGTTGGAAATGACTCTGTAAAATCAAGCTTGATTTATTTAGTGAGTTGGAAATGATTCTTTCAAATCCAGCTTGCTTTATATCGTGAGTTGAAAATGACTCTGTAAATCTTAGCTTGCTTTATTTTGTGAGTTGGAAATGACTCTGTAAAATCTAGATTGATTTATCTCGTGAGTTGGAAATCACTCCTTCGAATTTAGCATGCTTTATCTCGTGAGTTTGAAATGACTATGTAAAATCTAACTTCTTATATCTCTTGAGTTGGAAATCATTCTTTCAAATCCAGCTTGCTTTATCTCGTGAGTGAGAAATGATTACATCAAATCTAGCTTGCTTTATCTAAGGAGTTGGTAATGATGATATCAAATGTAGCTTGCTTTATCTCGTGAGTTAGAAATGACTCGGTAAATTCTAGCTTGCTTTAATTCGTGAGTTGGAAATCACTCTGTCGAATTTAGCTTACTTTATGTTGTGAGTTGGAAAAGACTAAAAATCTAACTTCTTATATCTCTTAAATTGGAAATGATTATATCAAATATACCTTGCTCGGTCTACGTGAATAAAAATGAATCTGTCAAATCTATCTTGCTTTATCTCATGAGTTAGAAATGACTCTTTCAAATCTAGATTGCTTTATCTCGTGAGCTGGAAATGACTCTTTCAAATTTAGCGTGCTTCATCTCGTAGGTTGAAAATGACTTTGTTAAATGAAGCTTGTCTAATGTAATGAGTTGAAAATGATTCTGCAAAATCTAGGTTGCTTTATCTCGAGAGTTGGTAATGTCTCCGTCTAATCTCGCTTGCTTTATCTCGTGGGTTAAAAATAACTCGGTAAATTATAGCTTGGTTTAGCTCGTGACTTGGGAATGACTCTGTAAAATCCAGCTTGGTTTATCTCGTGAGTTGGAAATGATTATAACAAATATGGCTTGCCTTTTTTCATATGTTGGAAATGACTCTGTAAAACCTAGATTGCTTTATTTTGTGAGTTGAAAATGACTCTGTGAAATCTAGCTTGCTTTATCTCGTGAGTTGGAAATATCTCTGTAAAATTTTGCTTCCTTTATCTCGTGAGTTAGAAATGACTCTCCAAATCTAGCTTGTTTTATCTCGTGAGTTGGAAATGACTCTGTTAAATCTTGCCTGCTTTATCTCGTGAGTTGGAAATAACTCTGTGAAATTTTGCCTGCTTTATCTCGTGAGTTGGAAATTACTCTGTGAAATCTTGCTTGCTTTATCTCGTGAGTTGGAAAAGACTGTAAAATCTAGCTTGCTTTATCTCGGGAGTTGGAAATATCTCTCTAAAATCTTGCTTGCTTTATCTCGTGTGTTAGAAATGACTCTGCAAAACTAGCTTGTTTTATCTCGAGAAGTGGAAATGACTCTGTCAAATCCAGCTTGCTTTATCTCGTGAATCGAAAGGATTTTATGAAATTTAGCTTGCTTTATCTCGTGAGTTGGAAATGACTCTGTGAAATCTTGCTTGCTTTATCTCGTGAGTTAAAAGTGAATCTTTCAAATCTAGCTTTCTTTACCTGGTGAGTTGGAAATGTCTCTTTAAAATCTAGCTTCCTTTGTCTCGTGAGTTGGAAATGACTCTGTCAAATCTAGCTTGTTTTATCTCGTGAGTTAGAAATGACTTTGTCAAATGTAGGTCGCTTTATGTCGTAAGTTTGAAATGACTGTAAAATCTAGCTTGCTTTATATCGTGATATGGAAATGACTCTGTGAAATATAGCTTGCTTTATCTCGTAAGTTGGAAATAACTTTTTAAAATCTAGTTTGCTTTATATCGTGAGTTGGAAATGACTCTTTCAAATCCAGCTTGGTTTATCTCCTGAGTTGGAAATGTCTTTGAAAAATTTAGTTTGCTTTATCTCGTGAGTTGGAAATGACTCTGTCAAATCCAGCTTGCTTTTTCACGTGAGTTGGAAATGATTATATCAAATCTAGCTCACTTTATCTCGTGAATTGGAAATGACTCTTTCAAATCTAGCTTGATTTGTGTCATGAGTTGGAAATTACTCTGAAAAACTAGCTTGCTTGATGTCGTGAGTTGGAAATGACTGTGTAAAATCTAGCTTGCTTTTTCTGGTGATTTGGAAATGACTTTGTAAAACCTAGCTTGTTTTATCTCGTGAGTTGAAAATGACTCTGTCAAATCTAACTTGCTTTACGTCGTGAGTTCGAAATGACTCTGTGAAATCTAGCTTGCTTTATCTTGTGAGTTAAAAGTGAATCTTCAAATCTTGCTTTCTTCACTTCGTGAGTTGGAAATGTCTCTTTAAGATCTAGCTTGCTTTGTCTCGTGAATCGGAAATGATTAAATCAAATCTAGCTTGCTTTAACTTGTAAGTTGGAAATGTCTATGTTAAATCTAGCTTGCTTAATCTGGTGAGTTGGAAATGACTCTGTCAAATCTAGCTTCCTTTTTCTCTTGAGTTGGAATGTCTTAGTTTTTTTGTTTTACAACTGTTGCTTCTCTAGATTAAACCGGTCCTTTGAATTTGCATATAGTCATTACAGAACTGTATTGTATTTGCCAAAAGAGCGCAACATAGTACTTTGGCCTAACTATATCCCAGCACTGTGGCGGACCCTAGAGGACCACGTACAAACTTCTAACGATTAGATATTAAAATGACAGACTGCTTTTAAACGATAGTTCTTTTTGATTGAAGGCATTTAACTAAATAACCAGTCTTGTAGCTAGGCAGCTGGGCCTTAAAACTTGTCTTGACAACCTATTCATTTCAGTACCTTTAGGCTTAGTACGTACGGTAAACCTATTAGCGAAGTTGTGATTTTTAACATTATTAAATATTTATCATTAATCTAAGTAATCCCTAAGCAACTGAGTAGTAATTACATTCACTGACTGTTTAATTATGTAAAGCTATGATCGAACAACCTTCGACAGCAACTGTTTGATGCGAGTCTTAAGAATGATTTATAATAGCAGCAATTAACCACGATAAGATCCGAATTTTTTCTAACGTCAATAAAAACGAAACCGAAGACAAATTCAATGAATTTAAATCGCGAAAGTTAGATAATAAAATTCAAGAAATGAGAGTTGAGGAGCTGTGAGAAGTTGCGAAGAGTCAACCGTGAAATATATTACACCATTTCTTACAAGAACAGGTGTTTCACGTACACACGTTCCATTAGAACAACAACAATTATGTCTCTGGTCGTCGAACGAGGTTTTTGTTGTTGTTGTCTGTTGATGAATTGTGTTCACTGCTGTTGGCACAGTTTACAAGCACGAGTTTTGATTGATTGGATTCCTAGGGTGTAATTACGATTTAACTTTAGACTCTAACTTATCACTTTGATCATAAGGGCTCCTGCTCCAGATCACGATGGTCATACTGCTGTTTAATGACGAAACGTCGTAAGAAACCACCAGACAGAATTATTCCTTAAGGCCTGAACCACAAACCCTGCTAACGCGAATCACGATCAAACTACTTAAAATGTTTTCTGGAACACGAGAAAGCACGAATTAAAACACCAAAACACTTGGAAACACCTCACAAGAGCGATAAAAAAACAAACAGGGACGACTTCACAAATACAACTAAAGATGGCTCTTCGCTTAACTCTGAGGGGCTCGAAACAGTGAAAACCGTATTGTTTTGTGCTTACAAATTAACAATCAAAAAAGAAAACAGACCACAATCAAAAACTAAAACAACTTCAGACTCATGCAACGTAACACAGAATCTAACATGAAAGAAGGCACATCAAACTCTCTCTCCAAAGTATTTTCAAAATATCTTGTTAAACATCCATTAACGGGTTCTTCGTCAACACGTACAGCAAATAACGTCTCATCTCTGACTGATTTAGGGCCTGCATTTATTTCCTGTTAAATCAGGTTTAGTGTAATATATTAGCCATGAGCTATATAGTTTTGACGCAAATTTTCACTTCTTTCAAAACTGTACTTATGTTTTCTCCCAAAGCAAAACTAAATCCTTATACTTTTGATTTTGTTGTTTTGAATTAAGCACAAAGCTACACAATGGGCTATCTGTGCTCTGCCCTCCACGGGTATCGGACCCCGGATTTTAGCTTGTAAGTCCGCAGACATACCACTGAGCCACTGGTAAAGAAAGCAAGATTTGAAAGATTCATTTTTAACATGCCCATTATTTTAGCCGTCGGGCGTTATAATGTGACGGTCAATCCCACTATTCGTTGGTAAAAGCGTAGCCCAAGAGTAGGCGGTAGGTGGTAATAACCAGCTGCTAGGCCCAGCATGACCAGGTCGTTAAGGGACTCAACTCGTAATCCGAGGATCGCGGGATCGAATCTTCGACACACCAAACATACTTGCTCTTTCAGCCGTGGGAGTATTATATGCGACGGTCAATCCCACTATACGTTAGTAAAAAAGTAACCCAAAAGATGGCGGTGGCTGGTGATGACTAGTTGCTTTCCCTCTACGCTCACATAGCTAAATTATAAACGACAAGCCAGTCAGTTCTGGTGTAGCTTTGCACGAAATTCAAAACATTCAAGCCATCTACCAGTAAACGCAATGAGCGCGAAATTAAGCTATTTGTATGAAGAATAAAGGATATTTAATGCTTCTTTTTTATATAGTTGTTATAAATTATTATGTGTTTGGCTTTGTGTTTAAATAAAAGTATCAAACTGTTTAAAAGATACTTCCTTTTGAAATGTCGCAGATTCTCAGATATTATACATGATATTCAAAAGTATATGCCTGTTTTTCTCGTGAGTTGGAAATGACTCTGTGAAATCTTGCTTGCTTTATCTCGTGAGTTAAAAGTGAATCTTTCTAATCTAGCTTTCTTCACCTGGTGAGTTGGAAATGTCTCTTTAAAATCTAGCTTGCTTTGTCTCGTGAGTTGGAAATGACTCTGCAAATTTAGCTTGTTTTATCTCGAGAGGTGGAAATGAGTCTGTGAAATTTAGCTTGCTTTATCTCGTGAGTTACAAATGACTTTGTCAAATGTAGCTCGCTTTATGTCATGAGTTTGAAATGACTGTAAATTCTAGCTTGCTTTACATCGTGATATGGAAATGACTCTGTGAAATATAGCCTGCTTTATCTCGTAAGTTGGAAATGACTGTCAAATATAGCTTGCATTATCTCGTCATTTAAAAATGACTCTGGCAAATGAAGCTTGCTTAATGTCATGAGTTGGAAAAGACTCTGTAAAACCTAGCTTGCTTTACCTCGTGAGTTAGAAATGACTGTCAAATCTAGCTTGCTTTATGTCATGAGTTGAAATGACTCTGCAAAACCTAATTTGTTTTATCTTGAGAGTTGGAAATGACTCTGTGAAATCTAGCTTATTTTATCTGGTGAGTTTTAAATAACTCTGTCAAATCTAGCTTGCTTAATGTCATGAGGGTGAAATGACTCTGTAAAACATAGCTTGCTTTAATTCGTGACTTGGAAATGTCTTTGAAAAATCTAGCTTGCTTTATCTCGTGAGTTAAAATGACTCTATCAAGTCTAGCTTGCTTTATCTCGTGACTTTGAAATGTCTAAGTCAAATGTAGCTTGCTTTATCTCGTGAGTTGGAAATAACTCTGTCAAATCTAGCTTGCTTTATCTTGTGAGTTGGAAATGACTCTGTAAAATATAGTTTTCTAAATCTCGTGATTTGGGAATGATTATATCAAATCTAGCTTACTTTATCTCGTGAATTGGAAATGACTGTCAAATCTAGCTTGCTTTATGTCATGAGTTCGAAATGACTATCAAATCTAGCTTGCTTTATCTCGTGAGTTGGAAATGACTCTGTCAAATCTTGCCTGCTTTATATCATGAGTTGGAAATGACTCTGTGAAATATAGCTTGCTCTATCTCGTGAGATAAAACTGAATTTTTCAAATCTTGCTTTCTTCACTTCGTCAGTTAAAAATGTCTTCTTAAAATCTATCTTGCTTTGTCTCGTGAGTTTGAAATGACTCTGTAAAATCTTGCCTGTTTTTCTCGTGAGTTGGAAATGTCTCTTTAAAATCTAGCTTGCTTTGTCTCGTGAGTTGGAAATGACTCAGCAAATTTAGCTTCTTTTATCTCGAGAGGTGGAAATGACTTTGTCAAATCAAGCTTCCTTTATCTCGTGAGTCGGAAATGATTATATTAAATTTAGCTTGCTTTATCTCGTGAATTGGAATTGACTCTGTCAAATCTTGCTTGTTTTATCTTGTGAGTTAAAAGTGAATCTTTGAGGTCTTGCATTCTTTACCTGGTGAGTTAGAAATGACTCTGTAAAACCTAGATTGCTTTATTTCGTGAGTTGGATAGGACTCTGTTAAATCTAGCTTATTTAACTAGAGAAGTTAAAAAGGACTCTGTCAAACAAGATTGCCTTATGTTGTGAGGTGGTAATGTCTCTGAAAAATCTAGCTTGCTTTATCTCGTGAGTTGAAAATGACTCTGTAAAATCCAGCTTCCTTTTTCACGTGAGTTGGAAATGATTATGTCAAATGTAGCTTGCTTTATCTCGTGAGTTGGAAATAACTCTGTTAAATCTTGCCTTCTTTAACTCATGAGTTGGAAATGACTCTTTGAAATCTAGCTTGCTTTATCTCGTGAGTTAAAAATGAATCTTTCAAATCTTGCTTTCTTCACTTCGTGAGTTGGAAATGTCTCTTTAAAATCTAGATTGCTTTGTCTCATGAGTTGGAAATGACTGTCAAATCCAGCTTGCTTTATCTCTTGAGTTGGAAATGACTCTGTCAAATCTAACTTGCTTTATGTCGTGAGTTCGAAATGACTCTGTTAAATCTAGCTTGCTTTATCTCGTGAGATAAAAGTGAATCTTTTAAATCTTGCTTTCTTTACCTGGCGAGTTGGAAATGTCTGTTTAAAATCTAACTTGCTTTGTCTCTTGAGATGGAAATTAATCTGCAAATCTAGGTTGTTTTAATTGGAGAGGTGGAAATGACTCTGTCAAATCCAGCTTGCTTTATCTCGTGAGTCGGAAATGATTATATCAAATTTAGCTTGCTTTACCTCGTGAGTTAAAAATGACTCTTTGAAATCTTGCTTGCTTTATCTCGTGAGTTAAAAGTGAATCTTTGAAATCTAGCATGCTTTATCTTGTGAGTTGGAAATGATTCTTTCAAATCAAGCTTGCTTTATCTTGAGAGTTGGAAATGACTTTGTCAAATCTAGCTTGCTTTATCTGGTGAGTTGCTAATGACTCTGTCAAACAAGCTTGCTTTATTTTGTGAGGTGGTAATGTCTCTGAAAAATCTAGCTTGCTTTATCGCGTGAGTTAAAATGACTCTATCAAGTCTGGCTTGCTTTATCACGTGAGTTGGAAATGATTATATCAAATCTAACTTACTTTATCTCGTGAATTAGAAATGAATCTGTCAAATCTAGCTTGATTTGTGTCGTGAGTTGGAAATTACTCTGAAAATCAAGCTTGCTTGATGTCGTGAGTTGGAAATGACTCTGTAAAATCTAGCTTGCATTTTCTGGTGAGTTGGAAATGACTCTATAAAACCTAGCTTGCTTTATCTCGTGAGTTGGAAATGACTCTGTCAAATCCAGCTTGCTTTATGTCGTGAGCTGGAAATGATTCTGCCAAATCTAGCTTCCTTTATGTTGAGAGTTGGTAATGTCTCTGTCTAATCTAGCTTGTTTTATCTCGTGAGTTGGAAATGACTTTGTCAAATATAGTTCGCTTTATGTCGTAAGTTTGAAATGACAGTAAAATCTAGTTTGCTTTATATCGTGAGTTGGAAATGACTCTTTCAAATCCAACTTGGTTTATCTTGTGAGTTGGAAATGATTATATGAAATCTAGCTTGATTTATCTTGTAAGTTAGAAATGACTTTCTCAAATGTAGCTCGCTTCATGTTGTGAGTTTTAAATGACTGTAAAATTTAGCTTGCTTTTTATCGTGATATGGAAATGACTCTGTGAAATATAGCTTAGTTTATCTCGTAAGTTGAAAATGACTCTGTAAAATCTAGTTTGCTTTATATCGTGAGTTGGAAATGATTCTTTCAAATCTAGCTTGCTTTATCTTGTGAGTTAGAATTGACTTTGTCAAATGTAACTCGCTTTATGTCGTGAGTTGGAAATGACTCTTTAAAATCTAGCTTGCTTTGTCTCGTGAGTTAAAATGACTCTATCAAGTCTAGCTTGCTTTATCTCGTGACTTTGAAATGTCTAAGTCAAATGTAGCTTGCTTTATCTCGTGAGTTGGAAATAACTCTGTCAAATCTAGCTTGCTTTATCTTGTGAGTTGGAAATGACTCTGTAAAATATAGTTTTCTAAATCTCGTGATTTGGGAATGATTATATCAAATCTAGCTTACTTTATCTCGTGAATTGGAAATGACTGTCAAATCTAGCTTGCTTTATGTCATGAGTTCGAAATGACTATCAAATCTAGCTTGCTTTATCTCGTGAGTTGGAAATGACTCTGTCAAATCTTGCCTGCTTTATATCATGAGTTGGAAATGACTCTGTGAAATATAGCTTGCTCTATCTCGTGAGATAAAACTGAATTTTTCAAATCTTGCTTTCTTCACTTCGTCAGTTAAAAATGTCTTCTTAAAATCTATCTTGCTTTGTCTCGTGAGTTTGAAATGACTCTGTAAAATCTTGCCTGTTTTTCTCGTGAGTTGGAAATGTCTCTTTAAAATCTAGCTTGCTTTGTCTCGTGAGTTGGAAATGACTCAGCAAATTTAGCTTCTTTTATCTCGAGAGGTGGAAATGACTTTGTCAAATCAAGCTTCCTTTATCTCGTGAGTCGGAAATGATTATATTAAATTTAGCTTGCTTTATCTCGTGAATTGGAATTGACTCTGTCAAATCTTGCTTGTTTTATCTTGTGAGTTAAAAGTGAATCTTTGAGGTCTTGCATTCTTTACCTGGTGAGTTAGAAATGACTCTGTAAAACCTAGATTGCTTTATTTCGTGAGTTGGATAGGACTCTGTTAAATCTAGCTTATTTAACTAGAGAAGTTAAAAAGGACTCTGTCAAACAAGATTGCCTTATGTTGTGAGGTGGTAATGTCTCTGAAAAATCTAGCTTGCTTTATCTCGTGAGTTGAAAATGACTCTGTAAAATCCAGCTTCCTTTTTCACGTGAGTTGGAAATGATTATGTCAAATGTAGCTTGCTTTATCTCGTGAGTTGGAAATAACTCTGTTAAATCTTGCCTTCTTTAACTCATGAGTTGGAAATGACTCTTTGAAATCTAGCTTGCTTTATCTCGTGAGTTAAAAATGAATCTTTCAAATCTTGCTTTCTTCACTTCGTGAGTTGGAAATGTCTCTTTAAAATCTAGATTGCTTTGTCTCATGAGTTGGAAATGACTGTCAAATCCAGCTTGCTTTATCTCTTGAGTTGGAAATGACTCTGTCAAATCTAACTTGCTTTATGTCGTGAGTTCGAAATGACTCTGTTAAATCTAGCTTGCTTTATCTCGTGAGATAAAAGTGAATCTTTTAAATCTTGCTTTCTTTACCTGGCGAGTTGGAAATGTCTGTTTAAAATCTAACTTGCTTTGTCTCTTGAGATGGAAATTAATCTGCAAATCTAGGTTGTTTTAATTGGAGAGGTGGAAATGACTCTGTCAAATCCAGCTTGCTTTATCTCGTGAGTCGGAAATGATTATATCAAATTTAGCTTGCTTTACCTCGTGAGTTAAAAATGACTCTTTGAAATCTTGCTTGCTTTATCTCGTGAGTTAAAAGTGAATCTTTGAAATCTAGCATGCTTTATCTTGTGAGTTGGAAATGATTCTTTCAAATCAAGCTTGCTTTATCTTGAGAGTTGGAAATGACTTTGTCAAATCTAGCTTGCTTTATCTGGTGAGTTGCTAATGACTCTGTCAAACAAGCTTGCTTTATTTTGTGAGGTGGTAATGTCTCTGAAAAATCTAGCTTGCTTTATCGCGTGAGTTAAAATGACTCTATCAAGTCTGGCTTGCTTTATCACGTGAGTTGGAAATGATTATATCAAATCTAACTTACTTTATCTCGTGAATTAGAAATGAATCTGTCAAATCTAGCTTGATTTGTGTCGTGAGTTGGAAATTACTCTGAAAATCAAGCTTGCTTGATGTCGTGAGTTGGAAATGACTCTGTAAAATCTAGCTTGCATTTTCTGGTGAGTTGGAAATGACTCTATAAAACCTAGCTTGCTTTATCTCGTGAGTTGGAAATGACTCTGTCAAATCCAGCTTGCTTTATGTCGTGAGCTGGAAATGATTCTGCCAAATCTAGCTTCCTTTATGTTGAGAGTTGGTAATGTCTCTGTCTAATCTAGCTTGTTTTATCTCGTGAGTTGGAAATGACTTTGTCAAATATAGTTCGCTTTATGTCGTAAGTTTGAAATGACAGTAAAATCTAGTTTGCTTTATATCGTGAGTTGGAAATGACTCTTTCAAATCCAACTTGGTTTATCTTGTGAGTTGGAAATGATTATATGAAATCTAGCTTGATTTATCTTGTAAGTTAGAAATGACTTTCTCAAATGTAGCTCGCTTCATGTTGTGAGTTTTAAATGACTGTAAAATTTAGCTTGCTTTTTATCGTGATATGGAAATGACTCTGTGAAATATAGCTTAGTTTATCTCGTAAGTTGAAAATGACTCTGTAAAATCTAGTTTGCTTTATATCGTGAGTTGGAAATGATTCTTTCAAATCTAGCTTGCTTTATCTTGTGAGTTAGAATTGACTTTGTCAAATGTAACTCGCTTTATGTCGTGAGTTGGAAATGACTCTTTAAAATCTAGCTTGCTTTGTCTCGTGAGTTGGAAAGGACTCTGTCAAATCCAGCCTTCTTCATCTCGTGAGTTGGAAATATCTCTGTAAAATCTTGGTTGCTTTATCTCTTGAGTTAGAAATGACTCTGTTAAATCTAGCTTGCTTTATCTCGTGAGTTGGAAATGACTCTGTCAAATCTAGCTTGCTTTATGTCGTCAGTTGAAAATGACTTTGTGAAATCTAGCTTGCTTTATCTCGTGAGTTGGAAATATCTCTGTAAAATATTGCTTGCTTTATCTCGTGTGTTAGAAGTGACTTAGTCAAATCTATCTTACTTGATCTCGTGAGTTATAAATGTCTGTGTTAAATGTCTGAAAGTGTCCTAGTTTATCTCGTGATCGTGAACAAAACAATATTAATTAATTACAGTCAACACTTGTTTTCTTCTTTATCTACCTCTTCACGAATTCATGTTCATCTAATTTTCTGTTTGTGATGGCCGAGAAACAGAAAATGAAATTAACTGCAATTTAAATTTGGGTTTTAATCGCCTGGGCGGAAACTTATTTAAATTCCAATTTTATGTTGTTTTTTGTTTTACAACTGTTGCTTCTCTAGATTAAACCGGTCCTTTGAATTTGCATATAGTCATTACAGAACTGTATCGTACTTGCCAAAAGAGCGCAACACAGTACTTTGGCCTAACTATATCCCAGCACCGTGGCGGACTCTAGAGGACCACGTACAAACTTCTAACGATTAGATATTAAAATGACAGACTGGTTTTAAACGATAGTTCTTTTTGATTGAAGACATTTACCTAAATAACTAATCTTGTAGCTAGGCAGCTGGGCCTTAAAACTTGTCTTGACAACCTATTCATTTCAGTACCTTTAGGCTTAGTACGTACGGTAAACCTATTAGCGAAGTTGTGATTTTTAACATTATTAAATATTTAGCATTAATCTAAGTGATCCCTGAGCAACTGAGTAGTAATTACATTCACTGACTGTTTAATTAAGTAAACTTATGATCGAACAACCTTCGACAGCAACTGTTTGATGCGAATCTTAAGAATGATTTATAATAGCAGCAATTAACCACGATAAGATCCGAATTTTTACTAACGTCAATAAAAACGAAACCGAAGACAAATTCAATGAATTTAAATCGCGAAATTTAGATAATCAAATTCGAGAAATGTGTGAGTTGAGGAACTGTGAGAAGTTGCGAAGAGCCAACCGTGAAATATATAACACCATTTCTTACACGAACAGGCGTTTCACGTACACACGTTCCATTAGAAAAACAACAATTATGTCTGTGGTCGTCGAACGAGGTTTTTGTTGTTGTTGTCTGTTGATGAATTGTGTTCACTGCTGTTGGCACAGTTTACAAGCACGAGTTTTGATTGATTGGATTCCTAGGGTGTAATTACGATTTAACTTTAGACTCTAACTTATCACTTTGATCATAAGGGCTCCTGCTCCAGATCACGATGGTCATACTGCTGTTTAATGACGAAACGTCGTAAGAAACCAGCAGACAGAATTATTCCTTAAGGCCTGAACCACAAACCCTGCTAATGCGAAACACGATCAAACTACTTAAAATGTTTTCTGGAACAGGAGAAAGCACGAATCAAAACACCAACATACTCGGAAACACTTCACAAGAGCGATAAAAAAACAAACAGGGACGACTTCACAAATACAACTAAAGTTGTCTCGACGCTTAACTCTGAGGGGCTCGAAACAGTGAAAACCGTGTTGTTTTGTGCTTACAAATTAACAATCAAAAAAGAAAACAAACCACAATGAAAAACTAAAACAACTTCAGACTCATGCAACGTAACACAGAATCTAACATGAAAAAAGGCACATCAAACTCTCTCTCCAAAATATTTTCAAAATATCTTGTTAAATATCCATTAACGGGTTCTTCGTCAACACGTATAGCAAATAACGTCTCATCTCTGACTGATTTAGGGCCTGCATTTATTTCCTGTCAAATAAGGTTTAGTGTAATATATTAGCCATGAGCTATATAGTTTTGACGCAAATTTTCACTTCTTTCAAAACTGTACTTATGTTTTCTCCCAAAGCAAAACTAAAACCTTATACTTTTGATTTTGTTGTTTTGAATTAAGCACAAAGCTACACAAAGGGCTATCTGTGCTCTGCCCACCACGGGTATCGAAACCCGGATTTTAGCGTGTAATTCCGCAGACATACCACTGAGCCACTGGGGGGCATATACTTTTGTATATCATGTATAATATCCGAGAATCTGCGACATTTCAAAAGAAAGTATCTTTTAAACAGTTTGATACTTTTATTTAAACACAAAGCCAAACACATAATAATTTGTAACAACTATATAAAAAAAGAAACATTAAATATCCTTTATTCTTCATACAAATAGCTTAATTTCGCGCTCATTGCGTTTACTGGTAGATGGCTTGAATGTTTTGAATTTCGTGCAAAGCTACACCAGAACTGACTGGCTTGTCGTTTCTAATTTAGCTATGCAAGCGTAGAGTGAAAGCAACTAGTCATCACCAACTACCGCCGTCTTTTGGGTTACTCTTTTACTAACGTACAGTGGGATTGACCGTCGCATTATAATACTCCCACGGCTGATAGAGCAAGTATGTTTGGTGTGTCGAAGATTCGATCCCGCGATCCTCGGATTACGAGTTGAGTGCCTTAACCACCTGGCCATGCTGGGCCTGGCAGCTGGTTATTACCACCTACCGCCTACTCTTGGGCTACGCTTTTACCAACGAATAGTGGGATTGATCGTCACATTATAACGCCCGACGGCTAAAATAATGGGCATGTTTGGTGTGACGGGGATTAGAATTTGCGACGCTCCAATTACGAGTCAAACGCCCTAACCATTTGATCACGTGCTAGAGGAAACGAGTCATTCACTTGATTTAACTCTATACATCCGTAGTTGAGACATTCCTTTACACTTTGACCTCGTGTTGTTATAGGAACTTCTTCTACTCTACCCCCAGTTGCTTTCATTTACATAAAGGTCAACTACATTTCTCTTCTTGTGTTTAGTATCCTAATACAGGGTATGGCCAAAGGCAGAACGCACGAGTTAAAACGTTAATAACAGTTTAAAACAGTCCTGTTTTTGGAAGCGATTAAATATAATACCACCATAAATCTTCGCAAACTTTCTTACGAGAAAAGAAAAGAAACCATAAACAGTGGACTTGAGATTCAAACAATTAATGTAACTGCTTATAATGAAGCAGTAAAACGAACAAGAAATTGCCTGTAATCTAAACCTAACACCCTTTTGTGCGATAATAATAATGTTCTTGTCGAGGTACGTTTGTATCAGATTGCATTTATAGAGAACATTTAGTGTTGTCAGACTGACAAAGAAATATTTATATCTATTTACTTATTGTCCCAAATCATGGTTAATTTCTGATTTATGGACAAACACTAATCGAAACGGAATTAAAGTAACATTTTTATGATTCAATTTATTTTCTTGTGCACACATATAAATATAAGAAAACACACTCGCCCTTTCAGCCGTGGAGGCGTTATAAGCCGACGATCAATCCCACTATTTGTTGGAAAAAGAGTAGCCCAAGAGATGGCGGTGGGTGGTGACGAGTAGTTGCCTTCCCTCTACTTTTACACCGTTAAATTAGGGACGGCTAACGCAAATAGCACTCGTGTAGCTTTGCGCGAAAATCAAAACAAAGCAAACTGAGCAAAGAGTTTGATAATTTGAATTTATCCAACACAATATATAATGAGTTTCAGATTTCGCCTCTAGATGGCCAAACTGTACACTTTTATTTCCACAGTTCATTAGATTTCGTAGTCCCTTTTGACAATGCTGTAAACTTAATGACTCATCATTAGAAAATTTGATGTTCGTTCCCTGTGACGGGTACAGTCAACCCACACAGTTTCAGCACTGTTTTGTTTCTTCTTCTTACATACATACACGTACATTTTCATGAAGCTTACACTTCAAAAGTGTTGTTTCAAAAGCTGTATTATCATAACCCTCATCAGTTGTTAATCTCGTAAATTACCAAATATTAAAAAACAAAGATATTTATTATTATGTACGTATGCTCATAAATACTATTCAAGACCATTTGAAAAAAAATTCAGTAATTCATTTTCTAAAACTAAAGAAAAGTATTTTCCGAATGTTGTTGTTTATTTATAGGTACTGACGTTTGTTTACATGTTTATTACATGATTTTGAGTTCCACTTACTGACATTTGTCTATATCCTCATTACATGGTTCAGTGAGATATATTTAAGTTTGTCGACATGTTCATTACATTGTTCAGAGTGCTTTTATTGATGTTTGTCTGTATGTTCTTTACATGGTTCATAGAGCTATTTATTAAACTTTGTCTACATATTCATTACATGGTTTAGAGTTCTATTTATTGATGTTTGTCTGTATGTTCTTTACATGGTTTAGAGTTCTATTTATTGACGTTTGTCTCTATATTCATTCTGAATTTCAGAGTGTTATTTATTAAAGTTCGCCTACATGTTTATTACATGGATAAGAGTGCTATTTATTTAACTTTGCCGACTAGTTCATTAAATGGTCTAGAGTGCTATTTATTGATGTTTGTCTCCATGTTCATCATGTTGTTCAAAGTGCTATCCATTGACGTTTATCTACACGTTTACCACATGGTACAGAGTTTTATTTATTGATGTTAGTCAAAATATCCGTTATATAATGAAGAGTGCTTTTCTACTGATATGAGATATCTATGCTTTGATTAGTCCAGGTATCGAAACCTAGTTTCTAGCGTTTAAAGCATGCAATTTCTTCTATTCTTTTGGGGACCTTTTAGTGTTGTTTGTCGAAATTCATTACATTAATTATATGGCCTATATCACTTTTTGTTTTTGATGTTCATTAATTTTTAGGCTACCATGTTGATAAGAGTGCTCGTTGTTAGCAATGTTTGTCTATATGTTCTTTATATGGTTATGAACACTTGTGTCTTTCATTGCCCGCAATACAATTTGAAATACTAACTTTTACTGTAAGTGTTGTAAAACCCAAATGTTTGGACTACGAACATAAATAAATATCATAACGAACACAAAGTGTAAAAAATCAAAAGCAGCTAGCTTCCATATCATGTAGAAACTGGAGATATCCTGTCAACTGGTGACACATTAAAATGATAACGAAATCCAATTTGTCTGTAAGTTTGACGTCTGAATTGTATATAAACTTACATATTTCCTTACAGTTACAAATATTTTTATAAAATGATCCCCCCAAACATGAACAAAATGTGTGTGTCTGGTGATAATATACAGATGGTTAGTGGTTATACAAAGAAATATGTCTGCTAATTACACAAAGTACGAAATATACTACGATGTCTTGTGATAATATACAATACGATATTCATTAATTATATATATATATAGTGTGATGTATGGTAAATATGTATACATATATCCTCATTTTTAAACATTATAACATAAATATATTGAGGAAAAGCTCTTTCTTTATTATTAGATTCTGATATGGATTGACGAAACGTTTTGTCCTATCGACATTGGTAAAACTGTTTCGTTTACTCTAATACACCGGTCTCTTTAAATACAACTCTAGAAGTTGCGTTTACTCTAATACACTTTAAATACAACTCTTGTAGCTCAGTCATTTAGCACGTAACTCGTGAGAACTTCTTTCTACGGAGTGCTCATAAACTACGTTAGTGCTAGTTTCTAAAAGTCTCTGAAACACGGATATTTTCAAATCAAATTTCTGGACACAAAAACTGTCTGGTAGAAATAAAGACGCATAGTATAAACACATACATACGCGGACAAACGGGTAAATAGATGCAAATAGAAAGATGCATGGATGAATAACGAATAAACAGGTGGATGACTGATAACGGACAGATAACAGACATACAGACAGACGAAATTGCAGACAGAGAATCAGACAGTAGTATTTGTTATAGCTTTCGTTACAGAAATCCAAGATTTGTAACTGATAGATATAAGAATTTTTCAAGTTGGGTCTCATGAATATTTTATACTGTGCACGTGGCACCTCAGCAAAACGCCGTGTCTTTATCACGTGACGCACGTGGTAGAGTTTTTTTTCACGAGAAAAGAAGTGAAAATGAGTTGTCAAGAAAAATACAAAATGTTAGAAAATAACAACTGTCACGGTTAGGAAGTAACAACTTTCAGAGCTGATTAACTGAACAACTGTCAATGTTAGGAAATTGTGTTTCAAGACTAGGAAATCCAAATTTTCAGGGTTAAAAAGTAAGGGACTGCCAAGGTTAGGAAATAAAAACTTTCAAGGTTACGTAATCACAATTCCCAATGTTAGGATGAACTTTTTGTATAATCACGGGAAGTCAGGGGAGTTTCGATCTTTAGCGCCCCTTTTCATGGAACTTTGCCCGAAGCACTAGCTCGGAATGATAACTTCCCGCGGGAAGTCGGGTTTTCTTTCAGCGACCCTCGTGTTAAAGGGATAAAATGTACAACACTTTGGCAACTATCGGTTCTTAGATCACGCATAAAGACCAGAATAAATATCTCAAACCACATTATCATGATTAAGCCTCTTGCCTTTTGTTGTTAATTCTACAACCACATACATTGTACATTGTCTGAAGTCCTACGAGCCTCGAAACCTTCACACATAAATTTGTTTGTTTTTGTTTTGAATTTTCGCACAAAACTACTCGAGGGCTATCTGTGCTAGCCGTCCCTAATTTTGCAGTGTAAGACTAGAGAAAAGGCAGCTAGTCATCAATCAACACCCACCGCAAACTCTTGGGCTACTCTTTTACCAACGAAAAGTGGGATTGACCGTCACATTATAACACCCCCACGGCTGGGAGGACGAACATGTTTAGCGCGACCCTCAGATTACGAGCACATGCCTTAACGCGCTCGGCCATGCCGGGCCTCATACGTAAGTCTTCCAGATGCTGTTAACGTCGTGCGTATACATTTTTATTTTATTTTCTGTTGGGTTTAAAAACATTTTTTTACTGTCTCTTTTGTTCTCGCTTTCTCAAAGAGAGATGAATGGTTCTTATCATCTCCAGCAAATGTCCTTTATATCTGCTTGTCTTACAACCAATCATAAATTAGTTTTCTCTATGTCTGAATACGCGCTAAATGTTTAAAACTGCCGGAAAAATAGAACGCAGCCTCATACGAAATGAAACCATCAAAAGCGATAACCACAAACAAACGTTCCAGTAAGGACAATATATATAAATCATCATTTCTTATAGAAAATTCACCAATAAAGAAAACTGAGCAATACACACACACACGTAGAATAACAAAATAAACTGAAGTCCTTTAAGTGTGCTGTTATATTTATGTGACATGATATTTCAAGTTCTTTTCTCCTTTTCTTTTCAAGATTGTAAAGTAGAGGGCCGAAAATATTTTGGTCTTCAATAAAAAACTTCCTTCCTTTTTCCAGTCTCTTATGAGAAACATTATGACTTATACGGCCGTTAGTAACTTTGATAGTGAATTTCATTAGTTTGTTTGTTTTTGAATTTCGTGTAAGACTACACGAAGGCTATTTGCGCTAGTTTTCCATCACTTAGCAATGAAAGACCAGAGGGAAGGCAGCTATAGTCATCACCAATTCTTGGGCTACTGTTATTTCCAACAAATAGTGGTATTTACCTTCACATTATAACGCCCTCACAGCTAAAAGTGCGTGCATGATTTAGTGTGACGCGGATTCGAACCCGCGACCCTTAACTTCTGAGTAGAACGTCCTAACCGCCTGGTCAAATTTCACTTGACAGAAACTTTTTCAGCAACAATATATTACAGAGTTGGCCGTTTGTTCCTGCAGAGTGAAACAGTGAATTTCAATTGACAGAAACTTTTTCAGCAACAATATATTACAGTGTTGGCCGTTTGTTCCTTCAAAGTGAAACAGTGAATTTCAATTGACAGAAACTTTCTCAGCAACAATATATTACAGTGTTGGCCGTTTGTTCCTTTAAAGTGAAACAGTGAATATTAGTTGACAGAAACTTTCTAAGCAACAATATATTACAGTGTTGGCCGTTTGTTCCTTCAGAGTGAAACAGTGAATTTCAATTGACAGAAACTTTTTCAGCAACAATATATTACAGTGTTGGCCGTTTGTTCCTTCAGAGTGAAACAGTGAATTTCAATTGACAGAAACTTTCTAAGCAACAATATATTACAGTGTTGGCTGTTTGTTCCTTCAGAGTGAAACAGTGAATTTCAATTGACAGAAACTTTTTCAGCAACAATATATTACAGTGTTGGCCGTTTGTTCCTTCAGAGTGAAACAGTGAATTTCAATTGACAGAAACTTTCTCAGCAACAATATATTACAGTGTTGGCCGTTTGTTCCTTCAAAGTGAAACAGTGAATTTCAATTGACAGAAACTTTCTCAGCAACAATATATTACAGTGTTGGCCGTTTGTTCCTTCAGAGTGAAACAGTGAATTTCAATTGACAGAAACTTTTTCAGCAACAATATATTACAGTGTTGGCCGTTTGTTCCTTCAGAGTGAAACAGTGAATTTCAATTGACAGAAACTTTCTCAGCAACAATATATTACAGTGTTGGCTGTTTGTTCCTTCAGAGTGAAACAGTGAATTTCAATTGACAGAAACTTTTTCAGCAACAATATATTACAGTGTTGGCCGTTTGTTCCTTCAGAGTGAAACAGTGAATTTCAATTGACAGAAACTTTCTCAGCAACAATATATTACAGTGTTGGCCGTTTGTTCCTTCAGAGTGAAACAGTGAATTTCAATTGACAGAAACTTTCTCAGCAACAATATATTACAGTGTTGGCCATTTGTTCCTTCAGAGTGAAACAGTGAATTTCAATTGACAGAAACTTTTTCAGCAACAATATATTACAGTGTTGGCCGTTTGTTCCTTCAGAGTGAAACAGTGAATTTTAGTTGACAGAAACTTTTTCAGCAAAAATATATTACAGTGTTGGCCGTTTGTTCCTTCAGAGTGAAACAGTGAATTTCAATTGACAGAAACTTTCTAAGCAACAATATATTACAGTGTTGGCTGTTTGTTCCTTCAGAGTGAAACAGTGAATTTCAATTGACAGAAACTTTTTCAGCAACAATATATTACAGTGTTGGCGATTTGTTCCTGCAGAGTGAAACAGTGAATTTCAATTGACAGAAACTTTCTCAGCAACAATATATTACAGTGTTGGCCGTTTGTTCCTTTAAAGTGAAACAGTGAATTTTAGTTGACAGAAACTTTCTAAGCAACAATATATTACAGTGTTGGCTGTTTGTTCCTTCAGAGTGAAACAGTGAATTTCAATTGACAGAAACTTTCTCAGCAACAATATATTACAGTGTTGGCGATTTGTTCCTTCAGAGTGAAACAGTGAATTTCAATTGACAGAAACTTTTTCAGCAACAATATATTACAGTGTTGGCGATTTGTTCCTTCAGAGTGAAACAGTGAATTTCAATTGACAGAAACTTTTTCAGCAACAATATATTACAGTGTTGGCCGTTTGTTCCTTTAAAGTGAAACAGTGAATTTTAGTTGACAGAAACTTTCTAAGCAACAATATATTACAGTGTTGGCTGTTTGTTCCTTCAGAGTGAAACAGTGAATTTCAATTGACAGAAACTTTCTCAGCAACAATATATTACAGTGTTGGCGATTTGTTCCTTCAGAGTGAAACAGTGAATTTCAATTGACAGAAACTTTTTCAGCAACAATATATTACAGTGTTGGCGATTTGTTCCTTCAGAGTGAAACAGTGAATTTCAATTGACAGAAACTTTCTTAGCAACAATATATTACAGTGTTGGTCGTTTGTTCCTTTAAAGTGAAACAGTGAATTTTAGTTGACAGAAACTTTCTAAGCAACAATATATTACAGTGTTGGCTGTTTGTTCCTTCAGAGTGAAACAGTGAATTTCAATTGACAGAAACTTTCTCAGCAACAATATATTACAGTGTTGGCCGTTTGTTCCTTTAAAGTGAAACAGTGAATTTTAGTTGACAGAAACTTTCTAAGCAACAATATATTACAGTGTTGGCTGTTTGTTCCTTCAGAGTGAAAGAGTGAATTTCAATTGACAGAAACTTTCTCAGCAACAGTATATTACAGTGTTGGCCGTTTGTTCCTTTAAAGTGAAACAGTGAATTTTAGTTGACAGAAACTTTCTAAGCAACAATATATTACAGTGTTGGCTGTTTGTTCCTTCAGAGTGAAACAGTGAATTTCAATTGACAGAAACTTTCTCAGCAACAATATATTACAGTGTTGGCGATTTGTTCCTTCAGAGTGAAACAGTGAATTTCAATTGACAGAAACTTTTTCAGCAACAATATATTACAGTGTTGGCGATTTGTTCCTTCAGAGTGAAACAGTGAATTTCAATTGACAGAAACTTTCTCAGCAACAATATATTACAGTGTTGGCCGTTTGTTCCTTTAAAGTGAAACAGTGAATTTTAGTTGACAGAAACTTTCTAAGCAACAATATATTACAGTGTTGGCTGTTTGTTCCTTCAGAGTGAAACAGTGAATTTCAATTGACAGAAACTTTCTCAGCAACAATATATTACAGTGTTGGCCGTTTGTTCCTTTAAAGTGAAACAGTGAATTTTAGTTGACAGAAACTTTCTAAGCAACAATATATTACAGTGTTGGCTGTTTGTTCCTCCAGAGTGAAACAGTGAATTTCAACTGACAGAAACTTTCTCAGCAACAATATATTACAGTGTTGGCCGTTTGTTCCTTTAGAGTGAAACAGTGAATTTCAGTTGACAGAAACTTTCTCAGCAACAATATATTACAGTGTTGGCCGTTTGTTCCTTTAGAGTGAAACAGTGAATTTAAATTGACAGAAACTTTCTCAGCAACAATATATTACAGTGTTGGCCGTTTGTTCCTTTAAAGTGAAACAGTGAATTTTAGTTGACAGAAACTTTCTCAGCAACAATATATTACAGTGTTGGCCGTTTGTTCCTTCAGAGTGAAACAGTGAATGTCATTTAACAGAAACTTATTTTGTGACGTCACAAATAAAGAATCTCAACAGAGTCAGTACTTTGATGGGCGTGAACTATTCGCATCTTCATCACGTTGTTTAATCTATAGAAGGAGTTGCTGTTACTGGGATGTAACCTTTTGTCCCAGTTATTGAAAGAAGGACAACGCTCATTGGTCTATCCCTCAGTTCTACCCGGCTTGCTCGATTGGCGAGTTTTCCGTTTCTCTTTTTACTAAACTTCATCTCAGGTGATTGATAAAATTCTGGTTTGGACGATCTGACATTGCGAACTTACATGTTCCGCCACCAAGAAAATATCACTTAATAACGTTTTACAATTTATTTCATGTTTTTTTCTTTTCTTTTCTTTTCGACGAGACGTAGTCGGTTATTCCGAGTATCATTTTTTCTGAGCTTTATTAGTGTTTGTAAAGAAAATAATCAAATTGATGTCTTTCATTTCTATTTGAACTTCAGCTCTAACACTATATATCTTTTAGTCGATAAAGTAATTCTCTACGATCTAAAACAAAAAAGAGGAAGATAACACGTATATAGATATGTAAAATGATAAAATACATAGATAGATACATATATATATTCTGTGAAAAACTAGACAAAAGAATTTATTTATTGCAAAAAAAATTCTCTAAAATACATAGATAGATACATATATATATTCTGTGAAAAACTAGACAAGATAATTTATTTATTGCAAAAAAAAAATTCTCGCGCATAAAATGTCAAAACGATAACACAGATGTTATGGTTGAATTTCACGTGCGTTGCAACAGATGGATAGTTTCACCTGAATTTATAGGGGCTAAGTTTTGTAGACTAGTTAGCTAGATAGCGCTACACATGTGTAAAAAGTTAAGCTTGTTTGTTTAAATTTCGCGCAAAGCTACACGAGGGCTGCCTGCGCTAGCCGTCCTTAATTTAGCAGTGTAAGACTAGAGGGAAGGCAGGTAGCCACCACCATCCACCGACAACTTTTAGGCTACTCTTTCATCAAGGAATATTGGGATTGACCGACACGTTATAACACCACCACGGCTTAAAGTGCGAGCGTGTTTGGTGCCAGCGAGATTCGAACCCACGACACTCAGCTTACGAGTCAAACGCGCTAACCATCTGGCCATGCCGGGTCTGTCTCCCAGACCTGTAATTTTAAGAGTAAATAGAATATTCAATTAGAGTTACGTTTTAATCAGGCAGTTGTTTCAAATGGCAGAATTCAGAAGGAAAAAGTTGGTTTTATTCCACTAAAGAGGAGAAAAAAATAGATTAATAAAAACCCTACAAAAGAAGACAAAATAGCAACGTCTACAGGTCTGATTTATGAGAAATTCCATTTTCTCCCAAAGACTCTCTCCTTCCTTTCCGGTTCGTCTTTTTTTCTCTAAAGGCCTGAGAGCTTTGTCTGGAGTCCTTCATATTAGAACCTGACGCCACCTGGATACAAATGCTGTCACCAGTGATAAATGGCTACCATCATTCATCTTTTCCCCGCATAAATCCGTCAAAAAATACATAATTCTTATATAATGGCCCTTCTCGAGCTACGGTTAATCCCGTTACGAACCACTTTGTATTTCCACAATGCTGAAAGTTTGGGCTCGGTATTCGAATTTATATGAATAACAAATTTAAGCGTCTCCATTCAATACACAAGTTTTTCCATATCCGTAACATTCATACTTACGTTATTTCAATGTACTACGTTTGACTTTGAAAACTTTAGTTCCTGCGTTCTAAAAAGCACGTCTGTATACTATTGGAGTTTGTTGTTGTTGTTTTCAGAATGTATAAGTTTTCGTCATTCACAAGGGAAGCTGGAAATACATCCCGAACTCTCGAACTCTTCCTTTGTACGTGGCAATTGCCACTGTTGTCAAAGTTTAAATATTCATTGATACGGAACGGAAAATTTTAGACTAATAAAAAACAACAACAACAAAACGACGCGTTACTTGAACGTTTCAAATGTTTCTTGCTCGCTCAGCGATAAATCAAGAGGCCTTTTAAAACTGAAATTTGAAGCTCGATCGCAGTATAGATATCACCGATCGGCTAAAGAAAAATACAGTTATGGAAGGATGAAAATTAGTAACACGTAGTTTGTTTTGAATTTCGCGCTTAGCTACACGAGGGCTATCTGCACTAGCTGTCCTAATTTAGCAGTGTAATACTAGACGAAAGGCAGGTAGTCACCACCACCTACAGTCAACTCTTGGACTACTCTTTTACCAACGAATAGTAGGATTGATCGCTATATTATTAAGTACCCACGACTGAAAGAGCGCGCACGTTTCGTGTGACAGAGATTCGAACCCGCGACCATCAGATTACAAGTCCAGCGCCCTAACCTCCTGGCCATGCCTAGTACCAACTTGAAAATGTGTTATGTAGAGATAATAAATACTACCATATAAAGAAAAATAGAATGATAGAAAGGTAAACATTAGTATGAAAATGGAAATTCTGTTGCATAAAAATAAATCTACTCCCATATGTGTGATTTATGTTATATAAAAACAAAAATAATATCATAAACCTACAACACTGTTAATAAATGAAATACTACAATAGATAGCATATAATGTTTAGGGACAACAAGGGGACACGTTAGTCCATTTAGGCTGTTGAACCTTTAAACTAAACCAAAACTATTAAACAACAACAGAATGTAATCTTATCATCCATGTAATTATTAAATTATCTCTTACGTTCACGAAACTAGTTTGCATCTTCAACATACAAAGACAACCTGTTCTAAAGACCAACAACTCTCTCAGAGAAATAAAACTGTCTTAGCTGAAGTTGACTCTTACAGTACCAAAACTTTTATTTGTGTTCTCTAGTCTTACTGTTTGTGTTCCCTAGTCTTGTTGTTTGTATTCCCTAGTTTTACTGTTTGTGTTCCCTAGTCTTGTTGTTTGTATTCCCTAGTTTTACTGTTTGTGCTCCCTAGTCCTGCTATTTGTGTTCCCTAGTCCTATTGTTTTTGTTTCCCAGTCCTACTGTTTGTTCTCCCTAGTCCTACTGTTTGTGTTCCTTGGTGCTACTGTTTGATCTCACTAGTCCTACTGTTTCTGTCCCCTAGTCCTACTGTTTGTGTTCCTTAGTCCTATTGTTCGTGTTCCCTAGTCTTGTTGTTTGTGTTCCCTGGTCTTGTTGTTCGTGTTCCCCAGTCCTACTGTTTGTGCTCCCTTGTTTTACCGTTTGTGCTCCCTAGTCCTGCTATTTGTGTTCCCTAATCTTGCTGTTTGTGTTCACCATTCCCACTATTTGTGTTCCTAAGTCCAACTACTTATGTTCCCTAGTTTAATTGTTTTTGTTTCCTAGTCCTATTTTTTGCTTTCCCCAGTCCTACTTTTTGTATTCCTTAGTCCTACTGTTTGTATTCCTTAGTCCTACTGCTTGTGTTCTCTAGTCCTACTGTTTGTGTTTTTTAATCGTACTGTTTCTGTTTCCTAGTCCTACTGTTCCTGTCCCCTAGTCTTACTGTTTGTGTTCTCTAGTCCTACTGTTTGTATTCCTTAGTCCTACTGTTTATGTTCTCTAGTTCTACTGTTTGTGTTTCCTAGTCCTACTGTTTATGTTCTCTAGTTCTACTGTTTGTGTTTCCTAGTCCTACCATTCTTACCTTTACGTACGAAAAAAAGATGCATCAACACTATCAACTCTTCTTCAGAATCTTAAACATTTTAATCAGATCACTTCTCTCACTGTTCTTACTTAAACATTTTAATCATATCACTTCTCTCACTGTTCTCACTTAAACATTTTAATCATATCACTTCTCTCACTGTTCTCACTTAAACATTTTAATCACATCACTTCTCTCACTGTTCTTACTTTAACATTTTAATCATATCGCTTCTCTCACTGTTCTTACTTAAATTTATTCAGATCACTTCTCTCACTGTTCTTACTTAAACATTTTAATCATATCGCTTCTCTCACTGTTCTCACTTAAACATTTTAATCATATCACTTCTCTCACTGTTCTCACTTAAACATTTTAATCATATCACTTCTCTCACTGTTCTTACTTAAACATTTTAATCATATCACTTCTCTCACTGTTCTTACTTAAACATTTTAATCATATCACTTCTCTCACTGTTCTCACTTAAACATTTTAATCATATCGCTTCTCTCACTGTTCTTACTTAAACTTATTCAGATCACTTCTCTCACTGTTCTCACTTAAACATTTTAATCAGATCACTTCTCTCACTGTTCTCACTTAAACATTTTAATCAGATCACTTCTCTCACTGTTCTCACTTAAACATTTTAATCAGATCACTTCTCTCACTGTTCTTACTTTAACATTTTAATCATATCGCTTCTCTCACTGTTCTTACTTAAACTTATTCAGATCACTTCTCTCACTGTTCTCACTTAAACATTTTAATCAGATCACTTCTCTCACTGTTCTCACTTAAACATTTTAATCAGATCACTTCTCTCACTGTTCTTACTTTAACATTTTAATCATATCGCTTCTCTCACTGTTCTTACTTAAACATTTTAATCATATCACTTCTCTCACTGTTCTCACTTAAACATTTTAATCATATCGCTTCACTCACTGTTCTTACTTAAACATTTTAATCATATCACTTCTCTCACTGTTCTCACTTAAACATTTTAATCATATCACTTCTCTCACTGTTCTCACTTAAACATTTTAATCATATCACTTCTCTCACTGTTCTCACTTAAACATTTTAATCATATCGCTTCACTCACTGTTCTTACTTAAACATTTTAATCATATCACTTCTCTCACTGTTCTCACTTAAACATTTTAATCAGATCACTTCTCTCACTGTTCTTACTTTAACATTTTAATCATATCGCTTCTCTCACTGTTCTTACTTAAACTTATTCAGATCACTTCTCTCACTGTTCTCACTTAAACATTTTAATCAGATCACTTCTCTCACTGTTCTCACTTAAACATTTTAATCAGATCACTTCTCTCACTGTTCTTACTTTAACATTTTAATCATATCGCTTCTCTCACTGTTCTTACTTAAACTTATTCAGATCACTTCTCTCACTGTTCTCACTTAAACATTTTAATCAGATCACTTCTCTCACTGTTCTCACTTAAACATTTTAATCAGATCACTTCTCTCACTGTTCTTACTTTAACATTTTAATCATATCGCTTCTCTCACTGTTCTTACTTAAACATTTTAATCATATCACTTCTCTCACTGTTCTCACTTAAACATTTTAATCATATCGCTTCACTCACTGTTCTTACTTAAACATTTTAATCATATCACTTCTCTCACTGTTCTCACTTAAACATTTTAATCATATCGCTTCTCTCACTGTTCTTACTTTAACATTTTAATCATATCGCTTCTCTCACTGTTCTCACTTAAACATTTTAATCATATCACTTCTCTCACTGTTCTCACTTAAACATTTTAATCAGTTCACTTCTCTCACTGTTCTCACTTAAACATTTTATTCAGATCACTTCTCTCACTGTTCTTACTTTAACATTTTAATCATATCACTTCTCTCACTGTTTTCACTTAAACATTTTAATCATATCACTTCTCTCACTGTTCTCACTTAAACATTTTAATCAGATCACTTCTCTCACTGTTCTCACTTAAACATTTTAATCATATCGCTTCTCTCACTGTTCTCACTTAAACATTTTAATCATATCACTTCTCTCACTGTTCTCACTTAAACATTTTAATCATATCGCTTCTCTCACTGTTCTCACTTAAACATTTTAATCAGATCACTTCTCTCACTGTTCTTACTTTAACATTTAATCATATCACTTCTCTCACTGTTCTCACTTAAACATTTTAATCATATCACTTCTCTCACTGTTCTCACTTAAACATTTTAATCAGATCACTTCTCTCACTGTTCTCACTTAAACATTTTAATCATATCGCTTCTCTCACTGTTCTCACTTAAACATTTTAATCATATCACTTCTCTCACTGTTCTCACTTAAACATTTTAATCATATCACTTCTCTCACTGTTCTCACTTAAACATTTTAATCATATCACTTCTCTCACTGTTCTCACTTAAACATTTTAATCAGATCACTTCTCTCACTGTTCTCACTTAAACATTTTAATCAGATCACTTCTCTCACTGTTCTTACTTTAACATTTTAATCATATCGCTTCTCTCACTGTTCTTACTTAAACATTTTAATCATATCACTTCTCTCACTGTTCTCACTTAAACATTTTAATCATATCGCTTCACTCACTGTTCTTACTTAAACATTTTAATCATATCACTTCTCTCACTGTTCTCACTTAAACATTTTAATCAGATCACTTCTCTCACTGTTCTTACTTTAACATTTTAATCATATCGCTTCTCTCACTGTTCTCACTTAAACATTTTAATCATATCACTTCTCTCACTGTTCTCACTTAAACATTTTAATCAGATCACTTCTCTCACTGTTCTCACTTAAACATTTTAATCAGATCACTTCTCTCACTGTTCTTACTTTAACATTTTAATCATATCACTTCTCTCACTGTTCTCACTTAAACATTTTAATCATATCACTTCTCTCACTGTTCTCACTTAAACATTTTAATCAGATCACTTCTCTCACTGTTCTCACTTAAACATTTTAATCATATCGCTTCTCTCACTGTTCTCACTTAAACATTTTAATCATATCACTTCTCTCACTGTTCTCACTTAAACATTTTAATCATATCACTTCTCTCACTGTTCTCACTTAAACATTTTAATCAGATCACTTCTCTCACTGTTCTTACTTTAACATTTTAATCATATCACTTCTCTCACTGTTCTCACTTAAACATTTTAATCATATCACTTCTCTCACTGTTCTCACTTAAACATTTTAATCAGATCACTTCTCTCACTGTTCTCACTTAAACATTTTAATCATATCGCTTCTCTCACTGTTCTCACTTAAACATTTTAATCATATCACTTCTCTCACTGTTCTCACTTAAACATTTTAATCATATCACTTCTCTCACTGTTCTCACTTAAACATTTTAATCATATCACTTCTCTCACTGTTCTTACTTAAACATTTTAATCATATCACTTCACTCACTGTTCTCACTTAAACATTTTAATCATATCACTTCTCTCACTGTTCTCACTTAAACATTTTAATCAGATCACTTCTCTCACTGTTCTTACTTTAACATTTTAATCATATCGCTTCTCTCACTGTTCTTACTTAAACTTATTCAGATCACTTCTCTCACTGTTCTCACTTAAACATTTTAATCAGATCACTTCTCTCACTGTTCTCACTTAAACATTTTAATCAGATCACTTCTCTCACTGTTCTTACTTTAACATTTTAATCATATCGCTTCTCTCACTGTTCTTACTTAAACATTTTAATCATATCACTTCTCTCACTGTTCTCACTTAAACATTTTAATCATATCGCTTCACTCACTGTTCTTACTTAAACATTTTAATCATATCACTTCTCTCACTGTTCTCACTTAAACATTTTAATCATATCACTTCTCTCACTATTCTCACTTAAACATTTTAATCATATCACTTCTCTCACTGTTCTCACTTAAACATTTTAATCATATCGCTTCACTCACTGTTCTTACTTAAACATTTTAATCATATCACTTCTCTCACTGTTCTCACTTAAACATTTTAATCAGATCACTTCTCTCACTGTTCTTACTTTAACATTTTAATCATATCGCTTCTCTCACTGTTCTTACTTAAACTTATTCAGATCACTTCTCTCACTGTTCTCACTTAAACATTTTAATCAGATCACTTCTCTCACTGTTCTCACTTAAACATTTTAATCAGATCACTTCTCTCACTGTTCTTACTTTAACATTTTAATCATATCGCTTCTCTCACTGTTCTTACTTAAACTTATTCAGATCACTTCTCTCACTGTTCTCACTTAAACATTTTAATCAGATCACTTTTCTCACTGTTCTCACTTAAACATTTTAATCAGATCACTTCTCTCACTGTTCTTACTTTAACATTTTAATCATATCGCTTCTCTCACTGTTCTTACTTAAACATTTTATTCATATCACTTCTCTCACTGTTCTCACTTAAACATTTTAATCATATCGCTTCACTCACTGTTCTTACTTAAACATTTTAATCATATCACTTCTCTCACTGTTCTCACTTAAACATTTTAATCATATCACTTCTCTCACTGTTCTTACTTTAACATTTTAATCATATCGCTTCTCTCACTGTTCTCACTTAAACATTTTAATCATATCACTTCTCTCACTGTTCTCACTTAAACATTTTAATCAGTTCACTTCTCTCACTGTTCTCACTTAAACATTTTAATCAGATCACTTCTCTCACTGTTCTTACTTTAACATTTTAATCATATCACTTCTCTCACTGTTTTCACTTAAACATTTTAATCATATCACTTCTCTCACTGTTCTCACTTAAACATTTTAATCAGATCACTTCTCTCACTGTTCTCACTTAAACATTTTAATCATATCGCTTCTCTCACTGTTCTCACTTAAACATTTTAATCATATCACTTCTCTCACTGTTCTCACTTAAACATTTTAATCATATCACTTCTCTCACTGTTCTCACTTAAACATTTTAATCAGATCACTTCTCTCACTGTTCTTACTTTAACATTTTAATCATATCACTTCTCTCACTGTTCTCACTTAAACATTTTAATCATATCACTTCTCTCACTGTTCTCACTTAAACATTTTAATCAGATCACTTCTCTCACTGTTCTCACTTAAACATTTTAATCATATCGCTTCTCTCACTGTTCTCACTTAAACATTTTAATCATATCACTTCTCTCACTGTTCTCACTTAAACATTTTAATCATATCACTTCTCTCACTGTTCTCACTTAAACATTTTAATCATATCACTTCTCTCACTGTTCTTACTTAAACTTATTCAGATCACTTCTCTCACTGTTCTCACTTAAACATTTTAATCAGATCACTTCTCTCACTGTTCTCACTTAAACATTTTAATCAGATCACTTCTCTCACTGTTCTTACTTTAACATTTTAATCATATCGCTTCTCTCACTGTTCTTACTTAAACATTTTAATCATATCACTTCTCTCACTGTTCTCACTTAAACATTTTAATCATATCGCTTCACTCACTGTTCTCACTTAAACATTTTAATCATATCACTTCTCTCACTGTTCTCACTTAAACATTTTAATCATATCGCTTCACTCACTGTTCTTACTTAAACATTTTAATCATATCACTTCTCTCACTGTTCTCACTTAAACATTTTAATCATATCACTTCTCTCACTGTTCTCACTTAAACATTTTAATCATATCACTTCTCTCACTGTTCTCACTTAAACATTTTAATCATATCGCTTCACTCACTGTTCTTACTTAAACATTTTAATCATATCACTTCTCTCACTGTTCTCACTTAAACATTTTAATCAGATCACTTCTCTCACTGTTCTTACTTTAACATTTTAATCATATCGCTTCTCTCACTGTTCTTACTTAAACTTATTCAGATCACTTCTCTCACTGTTCTCACTTAAACATTTTAATCAGATCACTTCTCTCACTGTTCTCACTTAAACATTTTAATCAGATCACTTCTCTCACTGTTCTTACTTTAACATTTTAATCATATCGCTTCTCTCACTGTTCTTACTTAAACTTATTCAGATCACTTCTCTCACTGTTCTCACTTAAACATTTTAATCAGATCACTTCTCTCACTGTTCTCACTTAAACATTTTAATCAGATCACTTCTCTCACTGTTCTTACTTTAACATTTTAATCATATCGCTTCTCTCACTGTTCTTACTTAAACATTTTATTCATATCACTTCTCTCACTGTTCTCACTTAAACATTTTAATCATATCGCTTCACTCACTGTTCTTACTTAAACATTTTAATCATATCACTTCTCTCACTGTTCTCACTTAAACATTTTAATCATATCACTTCTCTCACTGTTCTTACTTTAACATTTTAATCATATCGCTTCTCTCACTGTTCTCACTTAAACATTTTAATCATATCACTTCTCTCACTGTTCTCACTTAAACATTTTAATCAGTTCACTTCTCTCACTGTTCTCACTTAAACATTTTAATCAGATCACTTCTCTCACTGTTCTTACTTTAACATTTTAATCATATCACTTCTCTCACTGTTTTCACTTAAACATTTTAATCATATCACTTCTCTCACTGTTCTCACTTAAACATTTTAATCAGATCACTTCTCTCACTGTTCTCACTTAAACATTTTAATCATATCGCTTCTCTCACTGTTCTCACTTAAACATTTTAATCATATCACTTCTCTCACTGTTCTCACTTAAACATTTTAATCATATCACTTCTCTCACTGTTCTCACTTAAACATTTTAATCAGATCACTTCTCTCACTGTTCTTACTTTAACATTTTAATCATATCACTTCTCTCACTGTTCTCACTTAAACATTTTAATCATATCACTTCTCTCACTGTTCTCACTTAAACATTTTAATCAGATCACTTCTCTCACTGTTCTCACTTAAACATTTTAATCATATCGCTTCTCTCACTGTTCTCACTTAAACATTTTAATCATATCACTTCTCTCACTGTTCTCACTTAAACATTTTAATCATATCACTTCTCTCACTGTTCTCACTTAAACATTTTAATCATATCACTTCTCTCACTGTTCTTACTTAAACTTATTCAGATCACTTCTCTCACTGTTCTCACTTAAACATTTTAATCAGATCACTTCTCTCACTGTTCTCACTTAAACATTTTAATCAGATCACTTCTCTCACTGTTCTTACTTTAACATTTTAATCATATCGCTTCTCTCACTGTTCTTACTTAAACATTTTAATCATATCACTTCTCTCACTGTTCTCACTTAAACATTTTAATCATATCGCTTCACTCACTGTTCTTACTTAAACATTTTAATCATATCACTTCTCTCACTGTTCTCACTTAAACATTTTAATCAGATCACTTCTCTCACTGTTCTTACTTTAACATTTTAATCATATCGCTTCTCTCACTGTTCTCACTTAAACATTTTAATCATATCACTTCTCTCACTGTTCTCACTTAAACATTTTAATCAGATCACTTCTCTCACTGTTCTCACTTAAACATTTTAATCAGATCACTTCTCTCACTGTTCTTACTTTAACATTTTAATCATATCACTTCTCTCACTGTTCTCACTTAAACATTTTAATCATATCACTTCTCTCACTGTTCTCACTTAAACATTTTAATCAGATCACTTCTCTCACTGTTCTCACTTAAACATTTTAATCATATCGCTTCTCTCACTGTTCTCACTTAAACATTTTAATCATATCACTTCTCTCACTGTTCTCACTTAAACATTTTAATCATATCACTTCTCTCACTGTTCTCACTTAAACATTTTAATCAGATCACTTCTCTCACTGTTCTTACTTTAACATTTTAATCATATCACTTCTCTCACTGTTCTCACTTAAACATTTTAATCATATCACTTCTCTCACTGTTCTCACTTAAACATTTAATCAGATCACTTCTCTCACTGTTCTCACTTAAACATTTTAATCATATCGCTTCTCTCACTGTTCTCACTTAAACATTTTAATCATATCACTTCTCTCACTGTTCTCACTTAAACATTTTAATCATATCACTTCTCTCACTGTTCTCACTTAAACATTTTAATCATATCACTTCTCTCACTGTTCTTACTTAAACATTTTAATCATATCACTTCACTCACTGTTCTCACTTAAACATTTTAATCATATCACTTCTCTCACTGTTCTCACTTAAACATTTTAATCAGATCACTTCTCTCACTGTTCTTACTTTAACATTTTAATCATATCGCTTCTCTCACTCTTCTTACTTAAATTTATTCAGATCACTTCTCTCACTGTTCTCACTTAAACATTTTAATCAGATCACTTCTCTCACTGTTCTCACTTAAACATTTTAATCGGATCACTTCTCTCACTGTTCTCACTTAAACATTTTAATCAGATCACTTCTCTCACTGTTCTTACTTTAACATTTTAATCATATCGCTTCTCTCACTGTTCTTACTTAAATTTATTCAGATCACTTCTCTCACTGTTCTCACTTAAACATTTTAATCAGATCACTTCTCTCACTGTTTTCACTTAAACATTTTAATCATATCACTTCTCTCACTGTTCTCACTTAAACATTTTAATCAGATCACTTCTCTCACTGTTCTTACTTTAACATTTTAATCATATCGCTTCTCTCACTGTTCTTACTTAAATTTATTCAGATCACTTCTCTCACTGTTCTCACTTAAACATTTTAATCAGATCACTTCTCTCACTGTTCTCACTTAAACATTTTAATCGGATCACTTCTCTCACTGTTCTCACTTAAACATTTTAATCAGATCACTTCTCTCACTGTTCTTACTTAAACATTTTAATCAGATCACTTCTCTCACTGTTCTCACTTAAACATTTTAATCAGATCACTTCTCTTACTGTTCTTATTATTATCTCTCAAAAGTCCTATCTCATCCTCACATTTTGTTTACTCTTAATGTTTTTATATAAGTCGTAAGTTTTCACACTTTCACAGAGAACTTTTTTTCATGTATCCTTTCTGGCGTCCCGATTTCCTGTTTAACCAGTTTTTAATTGATCTTGTATAATCTTCTATCAAACCAATCAATTTAAGTTTCTTAAATCTATTATCATCATCATCTACCACTCGATTCCATCAAGGAACATAGGGCTGCAATCACTATGGTTTCATGAACAGGTATTTAAGTGAGCAGGTTGTTAGCCCACAGCACCGAGCCGTCCCTAATTGTGAGCAGGTTGTTAGCCCACTGCACCGAGCCGTCCCTAATTGTGAGCAGGTTGTTAGCCCACTGCACCGAGCCGTCCCTAATTGTGAGCAGGTTGTTAGCCCACTGCACCGAGCCGTCCCTAATTGTGAGTAGGTTGTTGGCCCACTGCACCGAGCCGTCCCTAATTTACCAGTGTAAGACTAGAGGGAAGGCAGCTAGTCATCACCACCCACCGCCAACTTTTGGGCTACTCTTGTACCAACGAATAGTGGGATTGACAGTAACATTATAACCCCACCACGGCTGGGAGGGCGAGCATGTTTGGCGCGACTCGGGGGCAAACCCGCAAACCTCGAATTACGAAGCGCACGCCTTAATGCGCTAGGCCATGCCAGGCCTAAATCTATTATTCTTTTCTTTAATTTTCTCTCTCATACTCTTTGTGAACCAACCTGGGTTTTCACTTGCATCTACACTTTTCTTTCTATAAGGAATATGTTTATTATCAATATTCAAATATTTATTTATAAAAATTTCACATTTGATATATTCAGCAAAATATCATTTTCCTTATCATCAGGTTTATAATCCTTATCGTCCTTAGGTTTATAATACAACAATGACCACTTGCACTCAAATATTCCCAAATCTCCATGCTCTCAATTATTTCTACATTAGAAGTTAACAATAAATCTATAATAGCGTTATTTCTAGTAGGTTCCTTGATAAATATCCCAAGAAAATCATTTTGAACAGTTTCCAAAACTTTATCCCCAGATGGTTTGACTACAGCTTTTCTCAATCAATATGTCCGAAATTAAGATCATTTATAATTACTACTTCATTAACAGCTGAAATCTTTATTTCATTGTAAAGTTTCTAAATAATTTCGTCCGTATCATTTAGTTGTCTTTAACGAATTCCTACTAAAAGCCTTTCCCCTTTATAACCACTTACACAAATTTAAATGGTGAATACCTTCCTGGAAAGCAATTTGTTTGATGAAGTAATATTTGAGTATGAGACTGCAGTCGTATCTAAGGGTTCTTTGTTAGTTTAATGTAACTGACATCGGAATTTCAGCCTCAACAATACCTTCTGCACTCACGGGCTTAAAGCCAGGTTAGAGACCCACCTAGTTTTCGTGTGTGGCTGTCAATAATTTTGAACTACTGGCCAGAGGAACGGCAGCCAATCAGCATTATATTCCGTCTCAGAGGGTGTGTCCATTTCCAAATCTGAATAATCAGATTGTCACAGATGAACGTGCGGACGGAACGTACTCCGCGGCGTTACGTCTCGAACCCCAAATCATTCGAGTTCACAGTTCAGATATAACTAATATAAGTTCTAATATAACTAGCCGCAGTGTAACCATATTGGTCAAGCTTTGTAAAGCGAATAGTACAATATTTCTCTGAATGTAATTTACACAAAGGTGATGCCCACCACGTCACTCGGGTTGTTTTTATTCTTTCTACAGAACACGCTATAATCATCAATGAATTATCAGCACCGTGTGCTGTGACAGTTAGGATAAATGTGGCTAGCTACCTTGAGTATATACTTTTGGCACAAACCAGTTTGGTAAGTCTGTAGGATTACACGGGTAAATGTTAAACAGGTTTTCTAACAAGCCCGAAATTCATCCAAACAGATAAGCGGGCTGTTCGTTTTAATAGAAACACAAAATTGAGCCCGTTTTTTGTTTCGTGTTCATTTCTAAGCCGCTTGATGCAAACTACAAATTTGCACTGAATAAAAATGTTCCGCTCAACAAAAGCAAAAACAAAAGTATTCATAATATTCACATGCAAAACAGTCATTATTTGTCATCAAAACATAACATTTTATCGCGTTTGGCACCATTACATTCGTTGCCATTATAAAATAGAATGTATAACGTAATATCTCGCGCAAAATCAGTTATTGGTGATATCAATAACAAATAAAATGTTTGTTTGTTTCGAATTTCGTGCAAAGCTATCCGTCCCTAATTTGGCAGTGCAAGACTAGAGGGAAGGCAGCAAATTATCACCACCCACCGCAAACTCTTGGGGTACTCTTCTACCAACGAATAGTGGGATTGACCGTCACATTATAACACCCCCACGGCTGAAAGGGCGAGCATGTTTGGCGCAACTCGGGCGCGAATCCGCGACCCTCAGATTATGAAGCGCACGCCTTAACGCGCTAGGCCACGCCAGGCCTCCTTCAATTATTTCAACAGTTCGCGGTGGGTGGTGATGACTAGCTGCCTTCCCTCTAGTCTTACACTGCTAAATTAGAAACGGCTAGCACAGATAGCCCTCGAGTAGCTTTGCGCGAAATTCCAAAAACAAAAAAACATAATTGAAGGAAATAAATCCATTCAAAAACAGTTCTAATTAGTTTATTGTAAATAGCAAACGGTCAGGAAATGAAGATGGCCATTAACAGTGCTTTGTTCAAGCCTTTTACAAATTCTACATTAAAAAATTGCATACATTGTAGGCGTCAAGAGATAATTTTTAGCTTTATTAATGGTATTTTTTCATTTCAAATATTTAATTACTTTCGGCTCTTCTGTGTTGCGGCAGTTTGAACCAGTTTTGTTTTTTACTACACGCCGCGGACACACCCATAAACTCCTTTTAATTAACACTACTTATTTACCTACTACACAACATCATCTTGCTACAACTGACAGCACGGCATGACCATGTGATTAGGACGCTCGACTCACAGACAGAGAGGCGCAGGTTGGAATACCCGTCACACTAAACACACTAAACATTTCAGCCATGCGAGTGTTATAATGTTACGGTCAATCCCACTGTTCGTTCATGAAAGAATAACCCAAGAGTTGACGGTGGGTGGTGATGACTAGCTGCCTTCCCTCTAGTCTTACACTGCTAAATTAGGGACGGGGAGTGGAGATAGCCCTCGCGTAGCTTTGCGCGAAATTAAAAAAAACAAACAAATAAACAATACCTGGAGGAAACTGCAATAAGACATAAAGGAGTTGTAAACAAATATGTTTTCCTATGTTATCTATTTCTCAATTTTATAATCTCCCGGTTCCAACTGTCTTCACCCTCTGTGCACGAAACTTGAATGTTTAAGATTTAACAAATGCATCTTTTTTATCTGTTTATCTCTTAACTTTTTGTTTACTTAAAAGAACTATATTCTGTCACTTTTTACAATTGACTGAAAACGTATCTAGAGCAATTACTAAACACTAACTCATGAGAGGTCAAGGTCACAGTGGCTATGCAATCGTTAAGGTCAATGTTCAAGACGAATCTGTATTACTCGGTGTATTATGTTTTCAAACATTACCTCACGAAGGTGAAGGAGACGGTTAGAGATTATTGTAAACTAAGTTAGAGGTCAAAGGGAAAAGCTAATGCAATATCGTTTGGTTGTTAAATATTAAACGAAAAAAAATTGAAATCACAACAATCACTTGCTAACTATTTTTTGTAAAAGTTAACAAAATGTAAAGCCGGAGTCAAGGCCACAATAATCGTGTGCGAACTGTAGTATTTTCTCGTTTACCAAAGACCAAATTAGAGGTCAAGGTCACGGCAACCACGTGTATATTACAATATTCCCTCAATTACTAAAGACTAAATTAGAGGTCAACATCACGACAACTATGTGCATATCGCAACATTTCCTCAAATACTAAAGACCAAGTTAGAGGTTAAGGTTACGGGAGCCACGTGAATATCACAATACTCCCTCAATTACTAAAGACAAAATTGGAGGTCAAACTCACAGCAACCATGATTAATATGGTACATATACATCAAAATGTCTCTGTAGATTTCACAAAATAACGTGACCTTTAACGCTTGAGTTAAAGATAACTAGCTTTCCCAGTGTAAAAGGAAAAATAAAGTTAGGCTTAACTTATAATTGTTTACTACTTATCACAAACATAATTTTGAAGCACTTCATTTGGTGAGAGATGGAAGCAGCAATCCCCCAAGCTCGAGGGAGGGTGAGCAAATAGCAGTTTATGTGAGCCCTTTTTTG
Source organism: Carcinoscorpius rotundicauda (assembly GCA_011833715.1). Taxonomy (NCBI): domain Eukaryota; kingdom Metazoa; phylum Arthropoda; class Merostomata; order Xiphosura; family Limulidae; genus Carcinoscorpius; species Carcinoscorpius rotundicauda. The sequence goes on along the minus strand of CM022394.1, from coordinate 123,550,263 downwards.
TCTGGTCAGATTGGTTTGTTTTGAATTTCGCGCAAAGCTACTCGAGGTCTATCCGCGCTGGCTCTCCCTAATTTAGCAGTGTAAGACTACAGGAAAGGCAGCTAGTGATCACCCCCCCCCAACTCTTGGGCTACTCTTTTACCAACGAAAAGTGGGATTGACCGTCACATTATAACGCCTCCACGGCTGAAAGGGAGAACAAGTTTGGTGCGACAAGGATGAGAACCCGAGACCCTCAGATTACGAGTCGCACGCCTTAACATGCTTGGCCATGCCGGGCCCGTCTGGTCAAATTAAAGCCTACACGAGAATTATGTCATGATGTAGGGTTTCCCCAGCTGAAATGAAAGGCTCAGACGAGGTCAGCCTTCTATACCACCATTCCCCCCCTTCCCTAGCCTTTAGTGAAATGACTTTCCAAATCATTATTAATGAGTGTCGTCAAAAATTTTTTCCAGACAAAACTTATAAAATTCAATTACAAAACCTTCATGAATAAAGAAAAAATCGTGTTTCCCATTTTCTAAATTTTGAAACAAAAATACAAAAACGTATTCACTTCGTAGCGCCGATAGAGGGAGTCAAGTTATCCTCCTTTTTTTTCAATGTTTAGCAACTTGGTAAGGCCGATAGAGGGTGTTATTGCATCCCTCATTTTTTTTTAGCGCAAAAGAGTTCATTGCCTTCGTTATTCAGTTTGTGAATCTTTAAAATAAGCAATAATTATTTCATACATTGATGACAATTGCAATATCACATTCTGCAATATAATTAATATTATTTTTTAAAACAATAATGATATTTGTACATAATCAATTAACACTTCATTCAGAAACATCGTGTATGACGACAACCATGCCTACATCTCATTAAGTTTATATTGAGGTTGATGGGTTGGAGCCCCCTTCTACGAATTGAGGCCCTCCCTCTATCTATCCTAATGTGTCACTGTTGTTACCATGATTTCTGGACATCTTGTTTGTGTGGTTGCAATGCTTCGTACAGCACTCTTGACATCAAGTTAGCACAAATATTCAAGAAACACCAAACTCTTGTGTTTTATTTATTAATTGTTTGTATTTCTTTATGAAAATAAATTATTTTATTTAAGAGGAGTAGGCTCATTCTTGTGCTGGTCAAGATTATGTAGCTGACGTCACCAACGGGCGTATTTAAGTGTCGTGTACAATTTGTGCTAAGTTTCCGAAATGATACATTATTTATCCTATTTTATATGTTCTTGAAGTCTTGAAAATAAAAGTTTTAGGGCACTGTGATCAATGATTACAAAAATTTATTTATTTATATATTATTAATTGTATTCCTAAACTAGGTTTATTGGATTTGTTTGTGTTTTTTTTTAATTTCGCGCAAAGCTACACGAGGGCTATCTGCACTAGCCTTTCCTAATTTCACAGTGTAAGACAACAGGAAAGGCAACTCGTCATCACCACCCACCGCCAACTCTTGAGCTACTATTTTACCAAAGAATAGTGGGATTGAGCGAAACATTATAACGACCCCACGGTTGAAAGGGCGAGCATGTTTGGTGCGAGGGGATTCGAACCCGCGACCCTCATATTACGAGTTGGACGCCTTAACCCACCTGTAATAGATTTGTTTCTTTCCTTGTTCTAGTACATAAACTATGCAATGGGCTGCTGTGTTTTGCCCGTCGCAAATATCAAAACCTGACTTTTAGCGCCAACTGACTTACAGCCGATCCACCTGAAGGCGATCTAAAGAACATTTTTCTATTTAACTTACCAATATGAAGCTTTTTTTTAATCACGAATTCTGAGCAGTACGTTACCTGTTATTACCTCGCTATCTTTCAGTTCACTCTCAACCTTGCATGGTTCAGAGGTTCGATTCCCTTCGGTGGACTCAGCAGATAGCCCAGTGCGACTTTGCATTAAGACAAACACACATTCATGTCCAGAACTTTGAAATAGCTGATGTTGGTGATCGATTCTTTGACATGAACTTCGAATTTTACCTGCTTTGTGTTTAATAAATACTTAGAAACCGGATGTTATTAGAGTGATGACTTATCTGTATTACACTTCACAGATTTAAACATGCTGTTTAGATTAAACTGAACTTTGTCTTCCTTTTTCGTTTAGTGTTTGTTTGTGTTCTTATTACAAACGCTACGTGTTCCGAGTAGCAGTATTAGTTATTATTGGTGTTATCGTATACCAATCAATACACGATACGAAAACATTTGATGCAAAAAGAACATTAAATAGCAAACCAAAACGAAAGGCCTGCAGTGATGTTGACAGCATTTTAAATTATTTATTTCGACAACTCGTTTGTAATGTAGATACCAGACAACGAGAAAGATGCTGAGCTAGCTTGCTGGGCAAACATCTAGAAAGACAAGAAGGTAGACAAACAGCTAGTCAGACAGCCAAACTGACACACAATTATACAGACAGACAACGCAGGAGAAAGCAGCTGGAAGTTCTAAATACAATTTTATGTACAACACAAAATGCAAAGCCGGACAAATGAAAAAGTATCCAGCAAGAGATGTGTAGAGAGAGGCAAAGGTTGATAAACAAAAAACAAATATAACAAAAAATTTAAATGTTCAAAACATCCAGCCACAAACGTATAACTGGCCCGGCATGACCATGTGGTTAGAACGCTTGACTTGTTATCTGAAGATCGTGAGTTCCAATCCTCATCGCACCAAACGTGCTCGTCCCTTCAGCTGTGAGGGCGTAACAATGTTACAGTTAATCCCCCTATTCGTTGGTAAAAAAAGTAGCCCAAAAGTTGGCGGTGGGTGGTGCTGACTAGCTGCCTTCCTTCTGGTCTTACACTGCTAAGTTAGGGACGGCTAGCGCAGATAGCTCTCGAGTAGCTTTGCATGAAATTCGACACAAACCACATCAAACTAGGGTGATAAAAGCTGGCTGAGGAATACATTTATTGCTGTTTTTTTTATCGTCCTAATGAACCTACAAAACAAGCTAAATAAATAACGTAAATTAATATCTGTTTTATGGCATGGGTGTCAGCTAAGTAATCTTTGATATTCCTAATGCGAGTCAATAAGCGGTAACAAAATAAAGTACGCGCTGCTACTTCGCTCTGTTATTTATTTATAATCGTCGAGAAACTATTTGGCTTTAACGTTTCTAACTTGACGTGTCAGTTCGAAAGGCTAACGAGCCTAAACAATCGGTTCTTTTCACTCTTATAAACATTCTTGTGAAAATAAACATCAATGGGTGCATTAGAAATAGTTAGAAATACTTATACAACGTACACTACATATAGACTTATATTATGTACACTGTGTATATACTTGTACTATGTACAGTATATATATATTACTACTAAATGCACACAATTCAGATAATTTGACACACAAATTTAAACTATATATTTGTACACTTTATATTTCCTACACTGATCTCGCTTGACCCGGCATGGCCAGGTGGATAAGATACTTGACTCGTAATCTGAAGATCGCGGGTTCGAATCCCTATCCCACCACACATGCTCGCCATTTCAGCCATGGAGGCGTTATAGCGTTACGGTCAATTCCACTATTTGTTGGTAAAAGAGTAGCCCAAGAGTTGGCGGTGAGTGGTGAAGACTAGCTGCCTTTCCTCGAGTCTTACACTGCTAAATTAGGGACGATTAACGCTGATAACTCTCGAGTAGCTTTGTGTGAAATTCAAACCATACCACTGATTTCTCTTACTCTATCTTCGATGATTCACTGGTAAGTTCACAGACTTAGGCTTATAACGTGAGCTATAACAAAGAAAAAATCCTTTACTTACACAGCCCGCGTGCGAAAGTTGTGAATTCTAATGGGTTTAACTGCGATGGGTATGAAGTAAAACTAAACATATAAGCTAGTTTCACGGAGGTTTCGAGTTTCGTTTATTCATTTTTTGACCATGATTCATTTGAACTCTCCCCTGTCGTTCAGTGGAATGTCTGAAGGCTTGCGCCCTCCAGTGGCACAGTGGTATGTCTATGGACTAAAAACGCTAAAAACCGGGTTTCGATGCCCGTGGTGGGCAGAATACAGACACTCCATTGCGCAGCTTCGTGCTTAACTTGAAGAAACAACAACAGTTAAAGGCTTACGACTCTAAAACCGAGTTTCGATACTCACAGTGGTCAGAGTACACATAGGCCATTGTGTAGCTTTGTATTTAGCAACATGAAAAACATATATTATTACTCGTAATGTTTTTTTTTTAATATTAAACTTCTGATCTAGTTTCAGCGGCTGTATCACATTTACACTTGTTCTCCCCCCCCAAAAAAAAAGTTTAGGCTTAGCTTTAAGGAAACATGTTTTCAGGTATGCTGAATAACACATACGGTTGACTTTTAATTCTTCGAATTCAAATATAATCACCGAATAATATAATTATAAGTTGACATCTGATCCTAACTTGAAAGATGGTTACTGAGTTAAGCGTGTTTACAGTTATGCTGAGTGGTATATAGGATGAACCTTAAATTCCGAAAATCAAAAGATGGTTACCGAAACAGACACACTATATTTAAAAGGTATGTAAGGCTAACCAACACTTTTGAAGGTCAAAGATGATGATTAAAGTACACATATGATTTAAGCAACCTTATATGTTACATTAGATTGACCTCTAAACAGATAAACAACTAAAACTGCAAAACATTAATTGTGCTTAAAAAGTACGACCCTTGACCTGAAACCTTTAATTAAAAATTATATAGCTATATATATACATTCAGTATAAAATATTTGTGGAACCGATATAAAAAGAAATATTAAATACAAATATTGTAGTACGACATAGGTACATTGTAAGTAGGTAGACTGTAGTCATACAAAATCGACTGCACCAGTTCAAGTTAATAACGTGATTGTAAATTATCCAACCAATCAGAAAGTGTCACTTCAATATGATGCCTACAAAAGTACAGGCAGTCATACTATATTTGGTTATTGTAGTTAGGTGAGTACCACTTGGGACTCAGAGGCCCGAAACCCCACGTGAAAACAACGAAGTTTGATTGGTGATACAGACCTTATGAAAAGTAATTCTCGCTAGATTCTATGTTTGATTATAAACTGAAAGCAAGACTCTGAACATAATACGTGAAACTGATACTTTTAATAATAGTGGTTAGGGTAAGAAACCAAAACGGTAATGAATAATAATTCCAATAAGAACAAGCTCTCGTGTTAGAGTGACAAACAAAACTCAACTGACAACTTTATAGATTATTTAATACATACTTCAAACCTCTACTTACGACGGTTCGATGTTTTGTTTTTTTCGTTTTTTTTACTCTCTCTGTTCTTGATATATTTGGTTGTCACATTAATTATCTCAAGATATGTTATTACAAGTGACGTTGCTATAAATGCACGTGTGACTGTTACCTTGAAAACGATAAAATACACATTAGCATATTAGTGAGGTTACATCTGTTCGAAAACTGCTGTTGGGTAGAAGTAGGTAAGGAAAAATGTTGAACTGTAAATTGGTCTACAAAATGTGAAATAACATTACAGACTTGACGGCTGCTAAAACATCTAAACTAAACTGCAACTATTGAATGAATAAGAATTTTAGAGCCATCCCTTATTGTTCATATAACTATAAAGATTTCTCTTAAACTCACTTAAAGTTACTGCTTCTACAACATCGGGGCTGGGCATGGCCAGGTGGTTAAGGTAGTCGACTCGTAATCTGAGGGTCTCGGGTTCGAATCAACGTCGCACCAAATATGTTTGCCCTTTCAACCGTGGGAGCGTTATAATGTGACAGTCAGTCCCACTATTCGCTGGTAAAAGAGTAGCCCAAGATTTGGCGGTGGATGGTGATCACTAGCTGCCTTCTCTCTAGTCTTAATTGGGGACGACTAGCGCAGATAGCCCTCCAGTAGCTTTGCGCGAAATTGAAAACAAACCAAACCAACTTAACTGAATTGTATAGAATATTACAGAATATTTAGAAAGATATTCGGGAATAGAGCATTAGTAATCCGTATTCCCGTCTGAAAACAATTTTTAATGCATTTTTTTTTTTGATGAAAGGGCTTACATCGGAAGTTGTTTTGTTTGTTTTGAATTTCGCGCAAAGCTACTCGAGGTCTATCTGCGCTAGCCGTTCCTAATTTAGCAGTGTAAGACTAGAGGGAAGGCAGCTAGTCATCACCACTCACCGACAACTCTTAAGTTATTCTTTTACTAACGAATAGTGGGATTGACCGTCACATTTTAACACCCCCACGGCTGAATGGGTGAGCATGTTTGGTGCGATCGGGATTTGAACCCGCGACCGTCGGATTACGAGCCGAACGCCTTAACACACTTGTCTATGCCGGGCCAATTACATCGAAAATACTTAAAGCATTGATCAACGTAACTGTTTTTGTACTTTCTGTTACAAAGTTTTCGCCGTTAATGCATTTACCATGTCGCTGCTTTTACTCAGCTCTCTGTGTGTATTGGTCGTGTGTTTGCATAATTATATTCGTTACTGAGTAAATAAGTATAATTTGTTTGTTGTTTGGCCCAAAGCCACGCTTTGTTCTGTGCTCACCGCATGAAATTGAAATCCACAGATTTGAAGTTACAAGCTTTCCGATTTACCGCGGAGCCACTAGAGGGCGATTATAGTTTTTCCTTGTGATTTTTGTTAAGGCGTAAAATGCGGGAAACATACTGGAAAGGTACGTCTTTTCTCGTTTCGTTATCTCTGTAATTAAAATAAACATTTCTGCGTTCTCAGCTAAAATTCAGTTAAGTAGTTTCATTCAGGAACACGTCACTGTGTCCACTACCCACGTGCCAGTTTTCTTTCTTTTTTTGTAAATTTTACAACTTACAAAAAAGTTTAAACACCGTCTTGGTTTCAATCAACGAATCAGGTATAAGAAAATCCAATTACAACACCACGCAGCAGCCGTCTGAACGAATAGACAATGCTTAAAAACTAATCTATAGCCTCGCTCTCAGATCCTACAAAGATAATTGTAATTGTGCTAACGCGATAAAAACAACAACACTTTATTACCCAGCGAGAGATACTTTTTGTTATTATGCACAAAGTTATACAAAGGATTATTTGTGCTTTGCACAACACGGGTATCGAAATCCGGTTTCTAGTGGTAAAAGTCTGCGGACATGCCGCTGTGCCACTAGGGAGCGTGAGCGAGTAAGAGAAAGCGATACAAAATGTTCAAGGTTGAAAATGCTGAAATGTGTAAGTTATGGGCAGCTCTTCACGTTGTTTACACCGGATAATACTAGGGAGAGATAACACGGTCACTATATATATTATATATAATACAGATTCCAGACCGATATTCAAACGTAAACTGTTTTTGAGTTACACCCTAGCTTAGGAACGAAACCCACAAAAATCAGAATGGGGTAGAGGGCGCTGCGTAGTGTGACCCACCAAAATATATCCGGTTTAAATAAATAATAGACCCTTCTTAAGTCATGTGACCCCTAAGTAGATCAGCAGTACGTTCATAAAGTTTAAGTCTGGGGTTCGATTCCCCGTGGTTGATAAAATAGAGATAACCTGTTGTGCAGCTTTGTTCTGAAAAACAAACAAGCTTAATCCACGTGTTCACGTAGAAAATAAAACATCTTGAAAGATTCCCCTGTATATAAGTTTCCACTTCTACATAGATTCTTTCCTGAGTCTTAGCTGCGTTTATAATATATAATTATTTAGGCCCGGCAAGGCCATGTGGTTAGGACGCTTCTAGAAATCGCGGGTTCGAATTCCTGTCCCACCAAACATGATAGCCTTTTTACTCTGAAAGATGTTATAATTGTTATAGTCAATCCCCCTATTTCTTGGTAAAAGAGTAGTCCAAGAGTTGGAAGAGGTGGTGATGACTAGCTGTCTTCTCCCTCGTCTTTCACTGCTAAATTAGGGACGGCTAGCGAAGATAGACGTTGTCCTCATGTCGCTATGCAAGAAATTAAAACATAAATTCAAATCATTCAAATGCATATTTACCTCCTAATACCACATTCGTCTGTACAGCTGTCCAAGACATCGAAACTCAAAATATTTCTAAAACAATATCTGATAATTTTAATTACATGATTTTTACTCCCTCTTTCTCTGTATATACTAAACATAAGACATCTTCGCCTCACTGTAGAGTTTAAAAGCCACCTAGTGATACCCAGTGGCTTCAGTATACCGAATAAACTCCTCTACTAAGTTCAGTTACTTCTGTAGCTACTAGGCCTGGCATGCCCAGGTGGGTTAAGGCGTTCGACTCGTAATCTGAGGGTCGCGGGTTCGAATCCCCGTCAAAACAAAGATGCTCAGCCATGGGAGCGTTATATGTCATGGTTTATCCCACTATTTGTTGGTAAAAGAGTAGCCCAAGAGTTTGCAGTGGGTGGTGATGACTAGCTGCCTTCCCTCTGGTCTTACACTGCTAAATTAGGGACAGCTGGCACAGATAGTCCTCGTGTAGCTTTTCGCGAAACTAACAAAACACAATACTTATTACGGACGTTTTTATTGTGTCTGTTTATGATAATCATGTTTACAATTATCTTGCAAACGCCTACCAAGTACAATGTATTAAAACTAACCCTAATAATTAATTAATTTAGCTTGTTTTGATGGGAAGTTATAGATATGTATTATGTGTGTATGCCTTAATATCTTACCTTAGAACATTTTCGTGGCAAAAATAGAAACATGTTTTTTTCCAAGCCATTTTAAATAAGTTAAAAAATAAAAAATACAAATTTTACCATGAGCATGTGGACCACGTCTGGTCTCAAGGTCAACGTGCCGAGCTACAAATCGAAGAGTCGTTTATTCGTTAACATATTAACAAACAAAACTAAAAACATCATTATGAATTTCTATAGAAACCCTTGATAATTTCATCCCCAAAATATGCTCCACAGCAGAACTCTGTAGAAAAACAAAAAACTCATATAAATTTGTAGATTAATATTGATGTGTTTATGTCCCTCCATGGATGGTCAATAGTAAGTTTCAGAACTTAAAATGCTACAACTCCGGGTTTCGATTCTCCGCGGCTGATAGAGCGAAGCTTTGTACTGAACACTGAAATCAAAAGCAAATATTTAGTTTCGCAATTCGCGCAACGCTTTACAGCTACCCCCCCTAAACCTGAACTGAGAGACAAGAGGGAAGGCGACTATGAAAGATATCCACCGTTAAATACTGAAATACTCTAATTAAACAATGTGATTTGGCTATTTCTTTTATAACGCACTCACGGCCCCAAAATGTTAAACACGTCCTTGCCTGAAAGAGACGCGAATCGATTACTCTCAGATTCATAGTTTGGTAAAAATAACCAGTGGTCATGCCCAGTATATTTAATAAATGATTTGTACATCTGAGTGACCCAAACAATTGTTTAAAAATAACCTTAAAAATAATGTAAAACGAGAACGTTAAATGACCAAGTTGTAGCGAAGAAACTAGCGAGCTCAAAGAAGTACATAAATATATCTGATGTACACAGAATTTATATCATCACGTATATTGAACAATGACGAAGAAATATTAATAATACAGAATTTATATCATCACGTCTATTAAACAATGACGAAGAAATATTAATAATACAGAATTTATATTATCACGTCTATTAAACAATGACGAAGAAATATTAATAATACAGAATTTATATTATCACGTCTATTAAACAATGACGAAGAAATATTAATAATACAGAATTTATATTGTTGCGTATATTGAACAATGGTGTAATAATAACCATATAATTAAAAACTGATAATTTAAGAAGGAGACAAAGGATCGCCAAAAACGTACAGGAACATTGAATTCAAATGCAAATATTATATTTTCAAGCCTATTACTGGGGATTCTAAAAAAATTAAACAGACAAGCTTGTAAATAGTGTCTACATTATCGTCACATCCTAAATTTGAGTCCAATAAAAGTGTGATGAACTGTAGACATGGAGTCAAAATAATATAGGCACTATTTCCAGTCCAGTATGTTTACTTCTTTACACCAGTAATACGAAGCATTTCCGACTACTACAACAGTACTTTCCAGACTTTTATATAAAAGTGGGCTGAGGTTCTTCTACAGGAGATGTCTGTGACTTGTTGGCGATAAATTCAAACAATAAACGAGCAACACACAGTCCACTTGTTTAGAATAATATTTGTAAAACAAGTCAAATCTTTACACCATAGGAAGTCACAGTATTTATTACTTAAAACTAAATACTTCTCTTTTCTTATCAAAAGTCCATTCAGGCGGACTCAATTACTTAAAAATCTAACCGAAAAGACAAATTACTGTTCTCTACTTTCGTAAGCGAACAATTCACATACGCTACCCAGTAAGTTATCATACTTGTATTTCGAACTTTCAATATTTGTTCTCTTTTCTTCAAAGTCCACACAGATAAATTTAATTACCTTAGAATACCCTTTGGCATGGCAAATTATTCCCGTAAACTTAAAATATCGCCCATTAAGGCTAATCATAAATTACACAACCTAATTTCACTTTCATTAACTTCACGTTTTCTTGTAAACTTTCTTCTAACCTAAGTTGTACTAACTTCATTTCTTTTATTGGCCACCATAGTTGTATCAAGAGCTTAAAAACTATTTTTCCCATATATGTTGTTACAATATAGCTGTGAAACACACCATAGAAATCACCCGTTATGACTAGTCACTAACACGTTGGATGACTTCAAGTTTTCTAGCTTTTCTCTGACTAAACTGGACTTGCACTCGCTTTGTCGCCTATATATATAATTTGTACACTGAGGTCTCGAATTTTCTACAACATGTGCAAAATCCCTATAAAAGTGAAGGGTTCTCGGTTTACATAGCTCAGTGTTAGCCACCGACACGCAATACAGTTACGCCAAGACTGACTGAAACACAACGCAACAACGCCATTGGTCGCTTGGAAGCAGGCGAATTTCGATCAGGTGTTGCCAGAGCTGTGAATGTCCACCCAAGCACCATCACAAGGTTATGAAATCGTCACAAACAACATGGATCAACACGATCTGGCAGACCTCGTGTGACCACGCCCGCACAAGATTACTACATCTGGTTACGTCACCTTCGGGATAGGACCACCACTGTGACGTCTACTGCCTCAACCATACCAGTGCTGCGTAGGATTTCCGATCAGACTGTACGCAACCGTTTACGCGATTCTTAAGCCCCATGTGCAACCCATCATGGTGAACGTCAACGACGTTTTTCAACATGACAACGCCCGGCCTCACACAGCCCGACTCACCACTGTCTTTTTGAGACACCACAACATCAACGTTTTTCCCTGGCCCTCCAGATCACTAGATTTAAACCCCATCGAACATCATTGGGACGAGTTGGACCAACGTCTGCGACAGTGACAACCTCAACCGCGGACTCTACCTTAGTTTGCAGCAGTTTTGCAGGCTGAGTGGACAGCCATTCCACAGGATGTGATTCGTTATCTCATCGTTTCCATGGGTAGAAGATGCCAAGCAGTTATTCATGCTCACGGGGGGCATACTCGTCATTGACATTGAGTGACGTTAAATTTCAAGTAGTGAGCGTGGACTTCGCCTTTGGAGACTTTGGATGTTCATCAGTGAATGTACAAAGTTTCACACGTTATACAGAACTACTCGAAATAAACTTGTTAACAATTTGTCTCAGATTTTGCCTTTTGCGTTTCTTTTTTTATGAAGAGTATATTTTAGCAGCTTTATCCGTTGAAATATTAGGTCTTCAGTGTTGTTTCAAAAACAAGTCTGTTTTTAAGATAGTTTTTGTCCTATATTTTATTAGATTTTTTTATGAATTTCCTTGGCGATCCCTATTATGAACCACTATTATTGTTTATGATAGTACAGAAGTTATACTGTTGTGTATATTAAACATTTTGCTCAGTAATATATTATTACGTATATTAAACACTAGTGTTATTTTTTATTTGGATACCCAATGTTTAACTTCAGGAAAGACAGGTCGATATATCGAACAATTTCCGTCAAAATTTTGAAGCTTACTTTCTTCATATTATTGTTACTCAAATTTTTCATTCTGTTTCTATAATAATAAAGTAATAATACATATTACAAGAATTTCAAGATATAATGTCTCAAAACGTCACCGGTTTACGTCCCATCTCTAATGTAACATTACACACATACTATTGTTTGTGCAATATAACAACTTGAATGTTTGTTTGTTTGTTTTTAAATTTCGCGCAAAGCTATTCGAGGGCTATCTGTGCTAGCCGTCCCTAATTTAGGATTGTAAGACGGGAGGGAAGGCAGCTAGTCATCATCACCCACCGCCAACTCTTGGGATACTCTTTTACCAACGAATAGTGGTATTGATCATCACATTATAACACCCCCATGGTTGAAAGAGCGAGTATGTTTGGTTCGACGGGGATTCGAAATCGCGACTCTTGGATAACGACTCGAGCGCCTTAACGTTAAATAAATTAAAGGCAGTTATTTTTAGGGCCAAAAAGTGGTTTTTCACTTCTCAAAAATCAATATCTCAACTGTAGGGTCCTCACACTAGTTAGAAACGCAACTGTTTCAGGCTTAAGCGGAGTTATGAGAATTATTTGAAAAATAAAAAACCTCTTCGAGGCTTGCAGATGTGTTTGTCGATTACTGAAATATAAGACTATGATCTGTCTAAGAATAATCAGAGATAATGAAACTTTCAAAATAATAGAAATATAGTAAACATACAACATATTATCTGCCTCCATTCTCTCTATTTTAGTCAGAATGCTTCCAATCAGTTATATTGCCCAATCACGTTGAAATGGGGCAAACAAGCGAACAGCATTTTTAACTTGAAAATTCTGTTACGAAGTCTTCACGTTTGTTTTCCGTCTTAGTTGTTGTTGTTTTGAAGTGTTCGCAAGGTTTTTTTACAACGTAAAGTTTATATGTGGCATAATAGTACACTAACGTGTTACGGTGTTGAGGCAAAAACAACGCTTTATAACACTTCACTCTTTTCACAATTAGGTCGGGCAGTCGGTCACGCATACCAAAAAGACTGTAACAGACATACGCACTACACACACGTTCAAGTTTTCATTTTTTTTTCTTACAATAATCGCTTTTCACAAACAGTCTGGATAGAAGAAGGAGGGAGGGAGTTAACTTTGGGGGGAGGGGAATCGGTCTTTGTGAAGAATGAAAAATTATTCGAGGTGAAGAAACTTCGCAAGGTTTTTTTTAATTTTAAATAACGTGACAAATTGAATGCATTATATATTTCTAAAGATGATGTTTAGGCTGCTGGGAAGTTAAAAGAAATGACGAACGTCAAACAGGGTGAACGTGCATGTGTGTATTATATACACACACATCTGAGTAGTTTACCAAGAAATGAATAATGATGCTTTTGTTGATCGAAGGGGGATTTTTGATAACATTTAACGTTCCTCATGGTTCGTTATTCACGATGAAACAGGTTTACATACAGAACACCATTTTACGTCGATTAATCAAGCACGTTATGATCACATGTTTGACGCTACGCGCCACTCCCTGTGCCATTCTTCGTTACTGCGTACGTACAACAAATAAATTTATTCATAAACATCGTGTTCAGTTTTTAACGTACATACCTACGCTTTGTGTCTGCGAGGTTTAAACGCAGTCACTACGCTACAAATCCGATTTAAATCTATATATAAATTATTTTGTATTACTATCAAAATTATTTATTTAAATTAAAATTAAAATTATTTAATTCAACATTTATTTGCTTACAAAGTTATTTTCTCTTGTTATTGAATTTCGAAACTCTGTAGGGCATGGTCGGGGGTAAAGGTTAAGCTGATCCTAGTAATCAAAATTAAACATTTCGCGATCACACTGAAGGCTGAGTCCAATATTCGTGATTAACGTGTTGAAATCCGAGGTTAGATTCTCCGCTGCGGGCACACCAGATGGCTCAATGTAGCTTGGAATAAAAAAAAGAAAAGAAACAAACTATTGCTTGTTTGTTTTGAATTTCGTGCAAAGCTACGCGAGGGCTACCTGCGCTAGCTGTCCCTAATTTAGTAGCATAAGACTAGAGGGAAGGCAGCTAGTCATCACCACCCACTGCCAACTCTTGGGTTACTCTTTTACCAACGAATAGTGGGATTGAGCGTAATTTTATAACGCCCCCACGGCTGGTAGGGCAAGCACGTGTGACGGGGATTCAAATCCCGCCCCTCAGATTACGAGTCGAACGCCTTAACCCACCTGGCCATGCCGGACCAGAAACAAAGTGAAACAAGCAAGAACTATGTACACATACAATGTACATCGTTGTATATTCTAACACTTATCAAAAGTTACTTTGCCATTGAAGTTCAAAATATTCAAATAAGGATCTAAGCCATCACAAACAATTAATATACTTTTCTATTAGGCCTTAATGATAAGTATTCTTAACCTCATGTGAACATACAAATTCATTTAAATATGGTGAACATTTTGATAACTGCTCTAACTCTGTTGGTTTTTTGCTACTTTTTAATGAGAAAAAAGTTATTAGGGTGTTAATTCCCGATATCGGGGAGATAACACATTATTTTAACAGAACACATTATGTTAACAAAAAAGAATACATGAAATCAAAGTAATGTAAATCACGGGAAGGTGGTTAAGGCACTCGACTCGCGGGTTTGAATCTCCATCACACCAAACATGCTCGCCTTTTCAGCCGTGGGGGCGTTGTAATGTGATAGTCAATCTCATTATTCGTTTGCGAAAACATTAGGCCAAGAGTTGGCTGTGGGTGTGGTGATTAACTATCTTCCTTCTGGTTTTACACTGCTAAATTAGGGACAGGTAGCGCAGATAGTGTAGATTTGCGCGAAATTTAAAACAAACAATTCATATCTCTTTTCTTTTTAAAAGAGAAATAGTCCATTGTGTCGCTTTGAGTTTAAGAAATTTGGCACAAAATTACCAGAAAACTATTATATTATGGTCTATGAAATATTTAACAATAAATTATTATTATTATTCCTTATTTGTTCATCTGTGTTTGTTAAAAAACAAAAAAAAATCTTTGGAATTATATATTGTGTTATAGGATTCAAAGTAAAACACCAAGAGCCATATTCTGAACTGTGAAAGTGCTTTCTCTATCTGGACACGTGGAATTCTCGCGGAACACACGTGACTGTACTCCATTTCTCTCTGTTTTAACAGTGCAAATGAAATGTTGTTCGAAAACGTATTCTAAATCACTCACCTCTTCTCTCCTCGACATACTCCAATATGCTGAAATGTCACAGACAAGAGTTGTAGTGATGAGAACGACACCTATAGTTTTGAAAGTTTTGAATAGAAAATCTTACTACGTTAATCTATAATAAGATTTAAATGTTTTTAGAAAACACGTTCTCTAAACTTCCGTCGAGTTTATTCTTCGTTATTGCTTTCAGCCTAATTTTCAAGTAAGGAAACCGCATGTTTCGGGACACGAGTGAGATTATATTGTATTATATTTTATGATATAATTTAAGATATACAGTTGAAAGCCTACAGAATAGAAGGAAAAAAAAACATAATTTATCTTTCATAATTACATATTTCACTGCGATTCGGGACAGGTATACCCTGGGGGAAGAGGGGGTTTTCATAACCATATGGTAATCCAAAAAAGTTACAGTTCTGCTTCTAAAGGAGATCACACCCTTGTTTTGTAGCCCATCTGTTCGGTTGTGAGCTGTGACATCTTTCCTATTGATTAGTCACTAGCATACTTCAGTGGCTTCAGTCATCGACGTCTGATTTTTGATCAAGCACATTACTCGATTGTCTATCTTTAAACCCCGAATCTTAGCGTTTTAAGACAACAAGCTTACCGCATATGACCTGTCGGTTTCGAACAACGAAAGAGGTTTTAATAAAAGACGAACGAACGCAAACATTTTATTTTGTTAACTGATACTACACGGCACGTTTCTTTTACTCTAGTTTCTTGAAATTTCTGTATCAGCGGGATTTACAACGCTAAAATCAGGGGTTCGATTCCCCTCGGTGGTCACAGCAGATAACCCTACGTGGCTTTGCTGTAAGAAAACACACACGCACACGAAGTTATTTAGTTATTTCTGTGGACGTAAAACAAAGATTAATCTGAATCGATGAGAGATTTTTGAAGCAACTATTTTTCAAAGCTTATTTTCCAAACCAAAGCTCGAAAGTAATTAGCTCAAAGTTCTCGACAAAGGACGTGAAACACAGATAGGAGCAAATGTAAAACAAACTACGAATAGGTGAGCGCCATTCTGCTGGGAGGTGTAAAATACTCAACATACATTGTCTTCTCTTTTCTTAACTATTACTAGGTTATGTCGTCATCCTTTGAAGAAAATTATACAAACTGTGGCAAAGACGAGCTACGATTCAGAGTCACGTTCTTCATGCTTAAGTTTCTCTGCCAAAAGGTTCCATCTAGCGTCAAATGCTACTTTTGAAGTATCCGATTTTAATTTGTGAAGATAAAATTGTATAAATGGTATTTCGGTTTCAGGGTATACTCTGGATATTTGGTAAAGGCTAGACGAGGATTATCTGTGATAGTTGCCTCTAATTTCAAAGTGATAGGTTAACTGCCAGAGAACCTGTTTGTTTGTTGCAAGTTGTTGTTGTTGTTGTTTTGAATTAAGCACAAAGCTACACAATGGGCTATCTGTGCTCTGCCCACCACGGGTATCGAAACCCGGATTTTAGCGTGTAAGTCCGCAGACATACCGCTGAGCCACTGGGGGGCTTGTTGCAAGTTTCTCACAAAACTACACTAGGGCTATTTTCAGTAGTCGTTTTTAATTTAGCAGTGAAATACTAGAATGTAGGCAGCTAGTCATCACCACCCACCGCCAACTCTTGTGCTACTCTTTTACCAACGAATAGTGGGATTGATTGTACATTATAACGCCCCCACGGCTGAAAGGGCGAACATGTTTGGTGTGACGGGGACTCAAACCCGCGATCTTTAGATTGCGAGTATACCACTCTGTCCACCTGGCCGTGCTGGGCCCCTCTAGAGAGAGTGCAGCTGGTTATCATAACCAATCAACGGGTCTTGGAGTACTATAACAATTAATGGGATTTGACATCCACTCTGCGAACATACCCACGTGCGGATGATAGTAATTGGACATCAACCGTGAACCCCTCGGTTCCGCTGCCTGACACACTAACTACCAGCACATGCCCAGTCTGTGATTTCTGAATGTACCACATGTTTGGTATTTCAAAATATTTGAGGGAATAAGTTATATTACATTAACCACTGTTTTAGTACACCATATGTACCGGTAAAAAAAGCAAAAAATATGACACTCTGAAATAAGTGTCATTTGAATTTCCGTAACACTTCGCAGTCGTGTTACAAAGTATTTAATCTGAAGTAATCTGACACAGAAAAAAAAAATGATGAAAATAATCACAGTCAGAACAAATCTTACAGTCCCCCCCTCCACGGAAACAATATTTTGATACAGTGTTCATCAAAGTAATTTCAATAACACATAATATCTTATCTTACTATTGTTTTCACTTTAACTATATATAGTGATTACAATTGTTTAAGTAATACTTGTTTCAAAAAACAATAAGAAACAAAACCTATACTATCTATCTGAAAGTTTGTTTTTGTAGAAATAAATATATAATGTGTTTTTCTTTCGAAAGCTTTCACTGGTAAAAAACACGATCAACCAAACCCAATGGCCTGGCATGGCCGAGCGCGTAAGGCGTGCGACTCGTAATCCGAAGGTAGCGGGCTCGACCTCCCAGCCGAGGGGGCGTATAATGTGACGGTCAATCCCACTATTCGTTGGTAAAAGAGTAGTCCAAGAGTTGGCGGTGGGTGGTGATGACTAGCTGTCTTCCCTCTAGTCTTACACTGATAAATTAGGGACGGCTAGCACAGATAGCCCTCGAGTAGCTTTGTGCGAAATTGAACAAACAAACAAACAAACAAACAAAACCAAAACAAACATTTCAAACAAATGATAAGGTGTACATGATATAATCGAAAGTTAAATAGATAATTAGCTGACATCCGATAGCAATAAAGTTTTAAGTGAATTTTCAAGTACGGCCACAATGATACTAAAAGTTACTATCTAACTGAGCTCAAGTTTCCTAGTTACTAAACTTTAAAAACGTAATTAAAGTCATCAGTGGTTTCCATTTTAAAAATATACTCAACACGTACAACGTTTCAACGCCCTCTACATCTTCAGGAGTTATTTGAAAAAAAATAAATCCCAATTTGTACATTTTTTTCCCTGCCACGTCATATTACATCGTTTTCTGTATTTACATAATTCCTCAGCGAGCTTTCGTATTACATCATGCCAAATATCAATGCTTTGAAGGATCTTTATCTTTGTTTAATAGTTTTTATAGATAACTCCTGAAGGTGCCGTCGAAACAATGTACGTGTAAAGTCGTTGGCAGCTGCGGTGAAGTTACTGTGTAAATAAAAAAAAACGTTGGTTTTAATTATTCATTGAATTTTAGACAATACAAAAGCCGATCATTCATATGTAATTTGACTATGGAATCATGAGATTTATTTCGAGATAAACAGTCTGTGGTATGGCTAATTTCTCTGACGTTCACCAATTTCAATTAACAATGGTTATTTTGTTCGGGTATTCAGGATGTTTCCTCAACGGATATTACAACCCAGTGTTTAGAGTTATAAAACCCAGTGGGGCTAAAACAATGATAAGCTATTTTCTGATGTGTCTGAGCTTTCTTTTAGCAACATTCTAAATGCACTATAATGCAAAACATAACATTTGTTTACTTTTCCTCCTGACCAATACGAAACCTCAAACTGAACTTCGAGCTGCTACTGGTAACCGAAAATGATTCGAAACTAAAGTGACGAGTGTGATTAATGCAGCGCCCTCTTTATTAAATGTGGATTCTTCCGCGCCTCTTTTTGTTTTTAAATGAGTGAAACAATTTGTTATTACACGGATACAAATGAAAGTGCTATATGCATTATGGCAATTAGTTATTATTTTCAATAATACAATATATGTATTAAAAGGCTTAATGTTGTACTATTACCTAACTGACCTTTCTCTAATCGTTCGCGCCCCCACGCTTTCGAAAACACCGTGTAGTAAAATTATTACAAATTGAATTCGTAACGAAATCATTTGTGTATCTTTACTTTTATACATTGTTAAGTTATTATTTTTAATGTAACGCAGACATACACAGATGCATGTCTTTGCATATTCATATAAAATCATACGTGTAAATGTATTCTTGTTATTCACGTGACGTATTCATTCCACAAGGCAGTTTGGGTGCGTTATTCGAATTTTAATAATTAAATCAAGCTCTGTACGGGGGCGCCATCTGCCGACGAAACAAAAAGATTGCTGGGATCACAAGGCTGGCGACCACATGGATGCCTCAAGAAGAGGAAGTAAGTAGTGCGTTGTTGTGAGCTCTGCCACGCATGAGCGGTGAGTAACACTAGTTGCTGGTTTTAGTAGTGTTAAAGATCTTTTAACTGATTAAACATCCATGTCGTGTTATTAGGTTTAGCTAGCACTTAGTAAGAAAGTAAAAAACAAAAATACAATAGCAACGTGTTCTGTTTTATTACATTTCACAGTCTCTTAACTATAAAGCTATATTCATACTGGACGAAACTGAGCTGCAGGGCCGTAAAGGGTTGTAGGTTAAACGTTTCCGCTTTTCCTAATCTTTTGTTGAACGTTTGTGTAAGTGTGTGTGAGAGAGTAACGAAGATACACGGGAAGAAACTGTGGTCCCCAGGTATTAAACGTTTGTCTTTATTTAGGACGTACGTTTACGATAAATGTATACAATTGTTCACCTCTAGTCTAATTCGCCACCTCTCCACTAGGTTAGCTCCCATGCTATAAGTTATGCTTCACAGTTTCCAGGTAGCGCTGCTGGTGTAAAACCTGAGAACTTCTTAACAGTTGAAAGTTAAACTTACACAGGAGTTATTTACCATCATGGTACGTTTTTAATTGTTGCCACCCTTCTTGTATTTTAATCACTACATATTGCGCTCTCGAACTATGACTCCGACGGTGACTTGCGATTCGTTTTAGAAATTAACAACAAAGAAAATTTCACACTACGGGACCAAGGGTGCGCTATAACATAGACAGTTTGTTTGTTTTTGAATTTCGCGCAAAGCTTGTTTGTTTGTTTATTTTTGAATTTCGCACAAAGCTACTCGAGGGCTATCTGTGCTAGCCGTCCATAATTTAGCAATGTAAGACTAAAGGGAAGGCAGCTAGTCATCACCACCTACCGCCAACTCTTGAGCTATTCTTTTACCAACGAATAGTGAGATTGACCGTCACATTTAAACGACCCACGGCTGAAAGGGCGAGCATGTTTGGCGCGACGGGGATGCAAACCCGCGACCCTCGGATTACGAGTTGCACGCCTTAACACGCTGAGCCAAAGATAGACAGTCATAGCCCATAATCACATTTCAGGAGTTGGCTTTGAGTGCTGTTAACTAGCTGCCTTCACTCTTGGTTTGTTACTCAAAAATTAGGGACGACTATCCATGGAAAGCATTTGTGTAGCTGTGCACAAATAAAATGCGAAACGAATAACCTGTCTTAAGAGATCTTAGAAACAATGGTGAAAATACTGGTATACGATTACATATTCAATGGTCAAAGTGGTCAACTCCATGGTGAACTTATATTAACTGAATATTTGCTGTGGCAGTCTTCGTAAAGAACCTAAAATTATCTCAAACCTTAAGTCAGTATTGCGCATTTAATTACTTAATATAAGTAATTGTATCATTTTTTGATTTCAGACGTTAGTTGTCCATGTGAGAATGAAATTACATGATTGTAAATTGTGTTTGTAGTTAAACACAAAGCTGAACAATGCACTGTCACGGGTATCGAAATCCCATTTTTGGAATAATAAGCTTTCAAACTTACCGCTGAGACACTGGGGAAGAGATGATGTCCCTAACTGTTATGCATCTCTCTTTACCATGCACTTTTAGTCTCCGTCTATTTCAATTTCAATCTATCTGAATGTTTGCTCTGTGCTATAGCCAGTATGTAATTACAATCATTCTTACAATACATATGTTTTGCGTCATGCACGGGAAGAGAAGCCATCTAATCTGATTCCACGATATTCTGTTTACAAAGCTAATGACGCTTTGTGGCTACTATGTACGTCTTAATATTAAGTGCTTGAAACTTACCCGAACGTTCTCACGTGGGAATAACTACTAAACTTGTCAGTGTTATTTCTCTCCATGTCTTCTCAAGTGATTCCAGAAGGCCCTTTTTACTCTGGTTCAATTTTTTGTTATTATTAACACTTTGGCATCTACGCAATTCACCGTGAAGTTACATCTGATTAATAGTTTTGTGTTTTTCTGTTGTTACGTTAGTGTAAGGGCTAATTAATCTAAAGACCAATTAATTGATACTTCCCATTTGAAATTAATATATATCCTCATTAAAGATGCCATAAGGTCTAAAGCACAATTTAGAGTACAGAAACATGTATATACATGCGTGAGTGTGTGTTTTAACATAGCAAAGCCACATCGGGGTATCTGCTGAGTATATTGCACACACACACACACAAACACACACACACACACACACACACACATATTGATTGTTTAGAGAGCTGAACTCATGCGAATTAACCCAAGTCTATCTCAGAGTTAAAATAATTCAAGTATTTAAGTTATTAACTTATGTGTGTGATGGCATTTTGTGTTACGAGGCACGTGTTGTAAATATCCGCTCCTTCGTAGTGGATATTGTAAATATTGTCCTCAGTAGCAGTCTTTAGATCTATTCGCCCATAACAACACATCTTTAATAACTGACTTGTGTGTGACGTCATTTTGTGTTATGAAATTTAATTAATAGTTACCACGCTCTTTGCAAGTAGCATGTCTTGACAACAATAGATTTTTAACGTATACATACATGTAGATAAATGTAAATTGCGCATTGTACATACATCTAGAATGTATGCAGTTAACACATTTTAAGATGTGACGGAAACACAACTTGACTCACGCATTCAGTTTGCGACTAAAGTTTGTGTGTGTCACATGATTGTATCACGTGCGTAGACACTGTGTATGACCAAGTGGTTAAGGCACTCGACTTGTAATCCGAGGGTCGCAGACTCGAATACCCGTCACACCAAACATGTTCGCCCTTTCAGTCGTGGGGGCGTTATAACGTCACGGTCAATCCCGCTATTCGTTGTTGGTAAAAGAGTAGCCCAAGAGTTGACGGTGGGTGGTGATGACTAGTTGCCTTTCCTCTCGTCTTACGCTGCTAAATTAGGGAGGGCTAGCACAGATAGCCCTAGAGTAGAAAATAAGGGAGAGAAAAGAATAAAAAATACCCACGCGGATTAAAAACCTTCACGCCCGTAACTGTTGAAGTATTGCCACTGTCAAAATACGGCAGTTGATTTCTAATTCAGGTTCATTATTGAAATACAACAAAAATTCATACACAACGCTTCCATAAATTTATCTGAACTTCTCGAGTTTAGGTCAAACGTATTTTGTATCACTCCGCTGGAGACAATGGGGGCGGAAGAGTTGTCGCCTTACGTGCCTCTCGGTAGACATCCCTTGTTCATCTAAATGATTACTAACCTTTTATCAGCACACAGTGATCACGTTGTAATGTGTTGTGTTGTGTTAATCTCTACACGATTTACATCTGCACAATTCGGATACTTGTCCTCGTGTCGTTCCAGTTATTTATCTTTTCACTTTAATCTGTTGTCCTTTTGAATTAAGCACAAAGCTACACAATGGGCTATCTGTGCTCTGCCCACCACGGGTATCGAAACCCGGATTTTAGCGTTTAAGTCCGCAGACATACCGTTGAGCCATTGGGGGGCCTTGAATCTGAAACTCGTGTGAAGTTTAATTTAAATGCACTGGTTCGAATAAAAGACTGAATTAATAACCTTTTGTTATTTTTACTAGATAAACAAAAACATTTTTTTTAGTTACTTATTATTATCAGATAAATACAAAATATTGTTTTAGTTACTTCTTATTATTAGGTATACAAAAACATTTTGTTACGTCTTATTACTAGATAAATAAAAAATATTGTTTATTTTTTATTGTTAATAGATAAATAAAAACATTTTTTTTTACTTTTTAGTTTTTATAAGATAAATAAAAACTGTGTTAGTTACCTGTTGTTACTTGGTGAATAAAAACGTTGTACTAGTTACTACATAAATAAATACAAACTATAGCATCAAATCAGAAGAAAGAGAAAAAAAGAACTTATAATTAAATTTGAAAGCAAAAAACAAAAAACGTGTACGAGTAAGTTAAACGTAATACACGCATGCGCCTTTACACAGAACAGTAACAAAACAATGTGATCGTACTGGTTTCGTCAAGCTTCTATGTACGTACGCAAGTGTACAGAAGCTTACTTATTAGGCCTTGTTTGCAGGCTGTTGGCAATCCTTATTACATGGCTGCAATACTGGTTAGATAGAGAAAAACGTCAACATTTGACCAAAATAACTAAATCAGTATCTAAGTAGGCCGAATGTAGCTTAGTGGTCAGCGTGCCGGGCTGTGTATCGAAAAGCTTCAGGTTCGAGCCCCATATGTGTCAGCGACATGCTATTTTTCTCCAACTACGGGTTCACTGAGCTGAAATAGCTAAAATCCTTATATTTTGTCAGGAATACCCGTATGGACGGTTGGCGCTGCTATCTGTTTGTCTTTCCTATAATCAACAGTTTTAGATTAAGACTGAATGTAATCGAACTTGGTCGTTTAGCTAATACAACGCATCAGGTTTAGTTTAGGAATACAAAAGAACAGATAGAATACCATACGTGATAAAACACAGTCATGTTTCTCCTAGTTCCCAGTGGGACAGCGTTAAGTCTACGGACTTGTAACACAGTGGTTCGATTTCCCGCCATTGATGTAGCAGACAGCCAGCCCAATGTGCCTTGTTCTAAAACAAACGCCTCTCTTAAACCATATGAATTCAACACAGAGTTAAAAAGTTATATAATGTGTTTTATTTACGTTAGATATTTCCATATGTACTGAAAGTGTGAACTATCATAAAAAAACATAACACATGAAATTGTATTAACCAAACTCTTTTTCATTATTATTACGATTTCTTATTGAATTAAACTGACAGCATAGAAATACATTCTAACTTCAACAGGTTTTGTACTGCCTTCAAACAATTCCTGCTTTTTCATCAGTTTTTGATATCCAGTCTGAATTGTACGTCGTTAAACTTTAAAAAATAATGTTTTAAGTTTTCTTTGCTTCCCTAATGTTATATTAGCCAATACGTGTTGTTCTTAATGTTTTATTTTATTAACACGAGTGTTAGAACTTAAGGACCCCCCCACTAGTATAGCGGTAAGTCTACGGATTTATAACGCTAAAATCAGGGGTTCGATTCCCCTCAGTGGGCTCAGTATATCGCCTAATGTGGCTTTGCTGTAAGAAAAACACACAAACACTCGAACTTAGGGGTTTGTAGAGCTTTATGTACTATGTAGAAGGAACGTAAATACACATCGGAGCTATACAGTTCAAAACTATATATAAGTAATAGGTGTGAAAACAGACAGGTGATCTCTACTGCTAGTGTAGTATCAAAACTAATCTAACAGAAAAATATGCTATCTTCATACCTCTATATTCTGATCGGAGCGTTGGCTCGATACCTTGCTTGTCTACAGCCTGACAGGAAAACTTGGGGTTCCAGATATTCAAACATAACCATGTGGTACACGTCTAAAACTCCACACCTTGTTGCTTGCATGCACGTAACTTTACCTAAAATAACATTTATTTGTTGGTAACGATTGAACAATCGTATGAAATCCTGGTCAACAAAACTCGTTTTTATGTTAATCTGAAGCGACCTGTATTTTGTCACTTTGACATGCAGTTATTATTACAGTTGTGACCATTCATAACTCAATTAATACTTTAAGCATTATAAAACGTATTTGTTTTTTCCCTTCAAATTTAGTTTTGTGACACAAATTTCAATGCTTTTTACACTTTAATAACATCTAATCTTGCATTATTAGATAAAGAAATACTGATTAATTATCAAACAAATAATTATAATTTCATTTTGACATAAATTCAATATGCGTTTGGGTGTTTATTGGTTTAGAATCCTCGCATCAGGCGGGGCCCGGCATGGCCAAGCGTGTTAAGTCGTGCGACTCGTAATCTGAGGGTTGCGGATTCGCATCCTCGTCGCGCCAAACATGCTCGCCCTCTCAGCCGTGGAGCGTTACAATGTGACGGTCAATCCCACTATTCGTTGGTAAAAGAGTAGCTCAAGAGTTGGCGGTGGGTGGTGGTGACTAGCTGCCATTCCTCTAGCCTTACACTGCTAAATTAGGGACGGGTAGCACAGATAGCCCTCGAGTAGCTTTGTGCGAAATTCAAAAACAAACAAACAAACGCATCAGGTGATGAAGAATATTAGTTTTGTTAACAGTTTATTCTGGTCGGAAACTTTTGAAATAAACTGTTTGGATATTAGAGAGAGCTGAACTTGTTTAAACCATAATTTATAGTTGAAGTCAGTGACAATACACTGAATCAGGGCAATAATAAAGTTTTACTTTGTATATGTAGCAATCGAGGAACGCCCTAGGTGAAGAGAAGATCTAATAGCAAACTAAATAAATAGCCCCCAAGGGTAAACCAGGGCATCAGAACTCGTAAAACCATGAAACGTAATATTAACGCCGCTGCGGGTGGAAAGCCCTAGATTATTACAATAAGTTAAGGAAAAATCCAGTAATCTATTCATACACTCCCGGATGTAGATAATTTACTAGGATTTTAAGGGATTTTTTCATTACTAGACCAGGTTATTGGCTTTAATCTAATACCCAAATCAACTCTAAACTTTGGCATATTTATAGAGCAAAGCCGACTTAATGCACACAGCTAACGATTATAAATAAAAATAACTCAGAAACTTGAGCGTTTTATGTGCAGTCTCAGCAGAGATTAAGCCTAAAATATGAATGAAAATAGTACATGTGTTTTGAGTTTCCTCCATAAAATCGACATGGTTTCATATCAGTCACGTATACATTATATCTACGACATTTTGGGAACCAAGCGAACAGAAAATTGCCACAGGTAAAAATGTACGTTTGAATTTATTGCAGAGGATAAAAAATAGATAAAAATCACAGACTTGGAAAACCTGATAGCAAATCGCTTTTGAAAGTTCAACCTTCAATTTTTTTTTATTTTTTTTAGGGGTGAACTGGAATTGTTCTCAACATTTTAGGGACGATAAAATGCCAGTGGGTGAGTCAAAGCTGTCGTATTCTTTTAAGAAAAAGCAAAAATTGAAATTAAGACGAGACCATTTAAACCTTTTCTTAAACCTACCCCCCACCACACACACACACACATGCAAGTGGTACAAAAGCAAGTTCTTGGACCTACAACATTAGAAATAAGATTTCCATACCCATGGTGGGCAGCTTTGTACTTAACAAACAAGCAAACAAACCTTAAACCTTCTTAACATTAGTTTAGCCATCGTATCCGAAGGTAATCCCTTCTAGAGGTCAATCGCTCTGCGACAAATACAAAGCTACCTTAGATGAAGGCGACTCAGGCCCGGCAAGGCCAAGCGTGTTAAGGCGTACGACTCGTAATCTGAGGATCGCGGGTTCGCATCCCGGTCGCGCTAAATATGCTCGCCCTTTCAGCCGTGGAGGTGTTATAATGTGACGATCAATCCCACTATTCATTAGTAAAACAGTAGCCCAAGAGTTGGCGGTGGGTGGTGATGACTAGCTGCCTTTCCTCTAGTCTTGCACTACTAAATTAGGGACGGCTAGCACAGATAGCCCTCGAGTAGCTTTGTGCGAAATTCAAAAACAAACAGAAGGCGACTTCGACCCTAACAAAATATATATGTATCTCTCTTTGTCCTGCCGTTCCCATTATTAACTATAAACAGAGATGATACATCAACAATACCACTTTACTTCACAGTTCTAAACACCTCAAGAGATGATACATCAACAATATCACTTTACTTCACAGTTCTAAACACCTCAGTCATCCACTCTGAATCTTTTTATTTCTTCTCAAAAACTCCGCCACTGGGACAGCTCTAAATCTTCGGACTAACAACGCTAAAATCAGGGGTTCAATTCCCCTCGATGGACACAGCAGTTAGCCTGATGTGACTTCGCTATAAAAAAAAAAAACACCTTTTCAAAGAAAAGTTTCAGAGATCTTTACCTGTCTTTGTGTGAGAACCTTCTTATCTAAGGTATCATAGAGATCTTAACCTGTCTTTGTATGAGGACCTTCTTACCTAATGTATCATCCGTGTGCTAAAAATCTCTAGCGTGTAAATGAAACCAAATAATTAAGGTTTCTGTTCAGTTGGGATATTTCTCCCTTATATTTTGAATTTAGTTTCAAATTATTTAAATTTTCTCCGAAAAGGACTCCTACTTTCTTAAATTTTGCTGTTTTTACGTTTGGAACTTATATATAAATTCAGTTTTCTTCCAAAGTTTTGTAAGAATATAGTTTCCAATCCATAAATTTGTTTCATGCATGTGGAGTCCCATCTTCCAAGTTCTCCAAACTTTGCCCTAATGGAGTAGGATTTTCTATAATCCTTAACGTTCTCTTTTAGTAAAGACTTTTCTTGGTTCGTTTCAAAGTTTTACTTTATTAGAGAACTATCATCTCAGCTTGCTAGTTCACAATAAAGTTCGTGTTTTTTTTTCCGGGTAGTAATCTTATTTTACATAGCTTTCTGTGTTAGGGTGTTTCACCTCTTCCAAGTTGGAGACAAAAGAAAGCTTCACTTCGAAACTTGCGACGTTTTTCACACAACACAAACGTTATTTCTGTTCCCAGAGTTTCTACTCAGAACTTATAAAAATCATTTCCTTTTCTTTCTAACGGTGCACCATTCGTTCTTTTTTTTTAATGTCTTGTTCCAAAAAACGTTCTACATACAACGTTAACATCTTGTTCAAATTAAGGCAGATCACTTCACACATACAGTTTTTTCATCGTTGTTCAAGATTAACTTTGCTTTACATTATCCTGAGTTTTGGCATCTGGTCTCAACTCATTTTGACTTTCTTTTTTGTAGTTGTTGCAAGAAACTTATTTTTTTTTCCAGATTTTATTTTGTTCTATAAAAATCCATCTTTTATTTTTTGTTCCCGTCTTATAGTCTTCCCTAAAAGATTAAGATATGTGGACAGAGTTAAATTAATTAATATGTGATCATGTGATACACTTAATTTTGTTTGTCGAACACTTGTGTAGTAAGTACGGTTGTACATTTTATTGTAATTATTTTATCACATTAATTAATCACAATTGTCGTTTGAAAATAGCTTCCTGTTCAAGACGACTCAAGAAAAAACATCATTCTCTGTGTAGATTTATGGATTCTAGGGTTTTATATTTAACCGATTGAAAACTATGAAACACAGGGTGTTCGGAAAGTCACAGTGCAGTTTTGTCTGTTAATAAATATATGAATGCACAGTGACTTTCCGAACATCCTGTATGAATAAGAACAAAAAATACATATCTTGTATGTTTTGCAACAAATCTAGATTTTGTAAAAACGACTGCGCTATAAACTACACATTACTTCAAGCGCATCACGTCAAAAAAGATTTTTAAAAAAGAGCCCAATATGGCCAGGTGGTTAGAGCACTCGACTCGAAAACTGAGGGTTACGGATTTCAATTACCCTCGCACCAAACATCTGCGCCCTTTCAACCGTGGGGCGTTAGAAAAAGTTACGGTCAATCCCACTATTTGTTAGTAAAAGAGTCGCCCAAAAGTTGGCGGTGGGTGGTGATGACCAGCTGCCTTCCCTCTAGTCTTACACTGCTAAATTAGGGACGGCTAGCACAGATAGCCCTCGAGTAGCTTTGCGCGAAATTCAAAAAACAAAAAAACAACAAAAATCAACAACAACTTAAGTTGACAAAAAATTTAACTGTTTGTAAAGAAAACATTTACTAAACGCCATCATTTGAACAATTATATCTTTCCTGGTTTGAATGTGCGTTAATTATTACAGCGTTAAATAAAAGAGAAAGGTTATCAACTTCTTCTAAAAGCAATTTCGAATTAAGAGCTCTGGTTCTTTGAGGATAAGTGTTACAATGGAGTCGTTTTAGGCTTAAAAACAGTTTTTCAAACTTTCCCATAGACGCTGCACTCGTCGTCAAGACAACCAATGTGACATTTTTGACGTGTTAAGATTAGCATTGGTTGAGTAAAAAAAAAAAAAAAAAAACTCTTACGTCGCCATGGAAACACGAGTGATAAATGCACGCATATGTAAGGTCTCTATAACTTTTACTTATCAGCTACCACATCTACAAATACAATGGAGGCGCACCACGTTGAGACGACCTGATAACAGCTGCAGCTTAAACAAAACAAACTGAATCACTAACGTGAAGAACAACGACCGATATTATTAACATTAATTGCTGAAATTAGTGGAAAGTTTTAGAAAACTAATGGCTTATGGTCGCTAAGAGGTTCTTTTCCCACGGTTGCTTCCTGTGTAAGAGCCCCACTTTCCGATACCGTCTTAGTACCAACGTTATTAGAATTACAGTACAAGTAGTCTTGTAACTAATGGGTTTTATCGCCCATTGAAACGTCTGACTTCCTGCTATTTGTTAGATTACTTGTCAGTAGCAAAGGGTCAAACTCCAAAGATCGCCATCTTTTGGAACAAGCACTAAGCAGATGGATGGCATTTTTTTTTAACTCAGCCTACCTTATTAATTATTCCAAAGTGCTTGTTTCCTGTTTCAGATAGCACCTTGCTGATAAGGGCCCAAGTTTCCCAAAGCATGGAATTTATACTCAATAGACTACTTAAAAGTAATGATTCTCTCATTTTTCCCTTTCTTCTATCACTCTTTCTTTCTATTTTTAGATTTTTGTGACTTTTATCACTTTATTTTTATTGCTTCTATCACTTTTTCTTTCTGTTTTTAAAATTTTTCTCTATTTTAATTGTTTTTATTACTTCTGTCACTGTCTTTCTATATTTATTCTTTCTTTTTTATTACTTCTACCATTCTTTCTATTTTTATTCTTTTTATTACTTCTATCAATCTTTCTTTCTGTTTTTATTCCATTTTTATTACTTTTATCACTCTTTTTCTATTTTATTATTTTTTATTAGTTCTATCACTCTTCTATTTTTATTCTTTTTTATTACTTCTATCACTCATTCTTTCTATTTTTATTCTTTTTATTACATCTATCATTGTATCTTTCTATTTTTAGTACTTCTATCACTCTTTCTTTCTATTTTTATTATGTTTTTGTTACTTCTATCATTCTTTATTTCTATCTTTTATTTGCATACATTTTTCTTTTTTCTTCATTCATACACCATCTGCGACGTCACTTCTGATTTTGGTAATTTCCGTTTTGTCATCTGTTTTGTTCCCGCCACATTAGTGAGCTGGGCTTTGTATCAGAGTTCGAACCATGGAAACGGCACTTTGCTCTTTCCGAACTCTGTGAGAATTAATAAAACTATTGTGTTAGTATCTGCTTCACAGAATCTGATACTGCAGAACTGATTGTCCTCGTTTTGGTTAGCAATTCTAAGTTAAAGATGGTTACTTATGAGCCGTAGAGGTGTCTGGCCTGATCGTTTATTCCATGTGTGGTGCAAAAGAAATCGAAGATACAAAATTTAAAATTTTCGTTGCTTCCTTCAAACTATTTTCTAGACACGTTCCGCTCTTCTCGTATTTAAAAAACTTTCGAAGACCCGGCAAGGCCACGTGGTTAGGGCGTTCGACCCTCACTGTGAGAGTCGCGAGTTCGAGTCCCTGTCCCACCAAACATCCTCACTCTTTCGGCTATTATGATGTTACGGCTAGTCCTACTATTCGTTGATAAAGAGTAGCCCAAGAGTTGGCGGTGTGTGGTGATGACTAGCTGCCTTCCCTCTGATCTTACACTGCTAAATTAGGGACAGCTGGCGCAGATTGTCCTCGTGTAACTTTGCGCGTAATTCTAAAAACGAACAAAATTTTTAGATGTTCTCTTTCCCAGACCCCTAATGGTACAGCGGTGTGTCTGCGAAGTTCCAGTGATAGAAGTGGGATTTCGACACTCATTAGCTCATTGTGTATCTTTGTGTTTAATTACAATTCTTCCCCAGTTATTTGTTATTTGTTATTTTGAATTAAGCACAAAGCTACACAATGGGCTATCTGTGCTTTGCCCACCACGGGTATCGAAACCAGGATTTTAGCGTATAAGTCCGCAGACATACCGCTGAGCCACTGGGGGGCTCTTCCCCAGTTTCTGATGTTCTTCCACTGTTGTTGTTTTTTATTCAGTTATTCTGTCTTTCATTTCTTTCCTAGCACAAGTTTTTTTTTCAATATTCGGTATCCATGGGACATTTTTTTCTTTCATTGTCGTTTATTTGTTAAACCGAATAAGGTATTTAGAACGAAAATTAAGTCGTGTAATCTCAGTTATATGTAAGTTTCACGACGTCAGGCAAACGAGCTACGCATGAATAAGTCGTAATCGTTTCAGTAACTCACGAACGTGCAGATCTAAGCCTGACAAACAAGTACGATACTCAGATCTCAAAACTCTTCCTTCAGATCATTAGTGTGAGGAAACTGTTCTTGTTTTAGTCAGATATTACAAACCCGTGTACGTGTACCGGTCTCAAGCGACCCTTCGATATGTTTTATTCTGACGTCCGCATGATCTTCACTGTTTAGGATGTGACTTCACATGTTCAACAAGGTTTAACGAAGCTCCTTACTTGGACTTTGTTTAGGGTCGGATTGAATTAGCCAGTGTTAACGATATTTCGTCAGTACGCCAAGCCCTCTTTTATTTATTTAATGTTTTTTTTTTTGGCTAATGTAGCATTACCAGCGTTATTTATTAGGCTTAAAAAAACCCGCAGATAATGCTAGTATGTGTTAATCATAACTTTGTTAATCAGATTTCTGGAGTAATAACAGAACACTTTGGCTGCATGCAAAGATCTCGCATTTATCTCAGAACGTTCGCTAATTTTTTTGCAATTTATATAAAAAAAAGCAAAAACAAACTATTACAATAAATGATTGCGAACAGATAGTGCACACTAAATAACTAGCGATTTAAGACGTACAAATTTTAACCTTAGGCGACAGGGTGCCATTTTTCAGTCAATATGAAGTGGTGAAAGATGTATGTTCTAATTTTCAAACCCCTGTGGAGTATTTAATTGTATAGAGTGAAATCTTTTACTTATTGTGAACTAGTGAAGGATATATGGTCTAATTTTTAGCAGCGAGTGGAGTGTCTAACTGTTTAGACTGAATTTTTTCATTCATTGCGAAGTGGTGAAGGACACAGTGAATACGTTTCGACTAAATGTGAAGTGACAATGCACACAAGACGGAATTCGAAGTTCTGTATAAAGTGACAAAGGGTAGAGAGTGAAGTGACGACAGTAAAGGGTAGAATATTCGGTTAAGAATATAAAAAACTGGACGTTTTCACTCAGTGTGATTTGGTGTAAAGTAAGATAAATTATAACTGAAGAAAATGTTATTTATTTAGACTTACGACGGAGTAAACTGATCTGGTTCATGTCTCTCATTGGTTATCACTTGCGTTCTACTTTCACTTCTTTTCAGATTCCGAGTTTTAAAAGCAGAATTCTTGTATTTGGCCATTAAATATCATATATCACGTTTTATTCCCATTTCAAAGTACTACACATATCGACGTTGTGGATTTTTTTAATGGGTTCAGCGGTCGTTTAATAACTTATTTACGTTATCTTTAACTCACCATTTATTAATCTAAATTGATTTAATTGTGTGAATAACATTAAGATGGTGCACTAATTTATTGTGCGGTATTATACAGTAAAACGTCTGTTTACTGACTTTAATTCAGATTCTTTTTACTTTTACCGAAAATTAAATCTTAAATATCATTTGTGAAGTACACACCTATTGCATTTTTTGATACGCCACACCCTCTGCTGTTGACCCTAGTTCCGCCTACTCACGACTAACCAGTACAGCTTGAGTCAGCAAATCAGAGTGATTTAGTTGACTTAAAGGGTTGAAAATACCGAAGACTTATATTTAAAGAAATGTAGAATACTTTTATACGATTATATGCGCATTACCATATTTTCAGTAGCATGAGAATGAAATTAATATCCGACAAAGTTATCAGTTTGGAATGACACAGCCCGTGCGCGGGCGTGTTTAAATATTCATCCACACCTTACTGAAAACTTGGAGACAATAATCAATACAAGTTATCCCTGCACGGTGTAAAAACTCAGTTAATTACTTAAAGTGAATGAAGTCCCAAATTTAGCAAAATCAGCTTTTCTTAGTGGCTTCTGATGGGAGATCAGTAATTTACCACGCTAAAATATGGGGTTAGATTCCCGGGGTAGACAGAACAGATGGCTCTAGAACAAACAAAATCTTTTGTTGATCATTAAATATCGTTTTTCTACATAGTTTCTTTTTTTTCTACGAGTACAAAATGCAATTTTCATACTTAAATTTGTCAGTGAAATTTAATTCGTGGCTTGCACGACATTAGGACACTGTATATATATTACTGTTCGTCACAGAATCTCTGTTGATAATTTCGATCAAGGGGTGATGCGTTTTTAAATGAGTTAAACAGCTCCTGTTAATCTGAAAACTTTCCACCTCACCGGTGACTTAGCGATAAGCTTGAGGGCTTATAACTGCAATCCAGGGTTTAATCTGTGCGATTCACACAATCTCTCTGGACAAATTTGCCGTCAACCAAAAAAGAATTAGAGAAAAATTTTGATGTCTTACTGCGGCTGTTATTAACCCTAAAACAGACTGCTACATTCACACCATATAAGTCATATTGCGCGTGTCCCCATGAGTATGAATGTACCAATCATATTGTTTCTTTTTTCCTCACCGTATACACCATAACAATGGAGCCGTGCGTATATTTTTGGTATTGTGATGTCAGATTGATAATTAATCGACTCATGCGTTCACATTTTAAAACATATCAGCTTTTATTACGACTGCTGACGATCGAAACTTCTCCGTTACAAAGAATTTTCAAAGTCATTCATGTTGAATGCCTAAGACATTCGGATAAATGGGATTTTTAAGTGTCATAGTAGTTAGCGTTCAATATTATGGCCGGCAAGCAATTTTATAGGCGAGCGCAAAATTTCTAGAACAAAATTAAACTTCTAGTATTTACAGGATTAGCCTGTATTGAGTACTTGCCAAGGGCTGAAGAGATAACAAATGAAAAACATGTGACAAAACAAGTCTTCTATAATATAAACTTCTCAATAGCTTTGTACTAGTAAAGTCGCTCTATAAGTCAAACAAATAATCTGAGTAAGAGTAAAGATCTCTCTAACTTTCAAAGGAGTACATCAAGGAGTACCCATCTTCTATATGCATCATCACCAATCCATTATCTGTTCACACGCATTTGTGATCAGAGGATACTAACAGATGTAATAGAAAAGGAAATACGACTGAACAGGCTTGTAAGTGCAACAGACCTTATACAGTATTTCAGTTAATTTAACAATGCAGTACGAAGTATATTGTAAAATATGTATATGGCAGCCAACAACCAATCTGAAAAGAGCATAAGTACTAAAAAGAAAGTAGACTTCAGTGGTAATTAGAGGACAAATTGTGGGCAGTTAATGACAGGAAATGTGTGGCATGGTTTGATGGGTCATGTTTTACCCCTCTATTTACTAAAACATGGATAAAAACCACAATGTACATTTTAACTTGGTTATATTATTTCTATATTCTGGGATGCAATAAGTGGTGTAATGGTATGGGGAGTAATTAGAAGGATGAATAATGTTCAGAATTTATGTAAACGCTTTGTTTCCGAGTATGTCCATTCTGATGAATAAAGGCTCTTGTGAAAATCCGTTGTTCGTATTGTCCAAAATGATTTAAAATATCCCAAGAGTAATTGAGCTTTAAGTTATATTCCTTGGACAGCCCAATATTTGATCCTCAGTCCAATTGAGTAACCTTGAGATGAACTTGAAATTTGTTTTTAGCCCATCAACTCTCTTTCGAGGTTTGACTAAAATCCTAAACAAACTGGATAAAATTGAACATGGCGACACGGAGTCAAAGCTACTGTTACAAAATTGTTTTTATTTCAAACATTTGACTCGGTAACTTTTGAACTCAACATAAAAATTATGGAATAACGAGTAATTCGTTACAAAATGTGTGCAGCAACGAATAATTTAGTATTTAAAAAAAACGTTATCTATTTTCATTCTTATTTAGTTTTGTTGTGATTTTTTTTTTCAATTTTTCGCAAAGCTACACAAGGGTTATCTGCACTAGTCATCCCTAATTTAGCAGTGTAAGACAAGAAGAAAGACATCTAGTCATCACCACCCACCACCAGGTCTTGGGCTACTCTTTTACTCTCGAACCGTTACGTTATAACGTTTCCATGACTGAAAGGGCGAGCATGTTTGGTGCGACGGAGATTCGAGCTCGCCACTCACAGGCTACGAGTCGAGCACCTTAACCACCTGGCCATGTCAGACCCTCTCTCTGTCTGGCGGTAAAAGCTACTGAGACTATCCGCAGCTGTCCAAAATTCAGAACTCCATAACAGGGCGAGTCCATCCCCAAAACTTTTTGTCAAATATTTTTTTTCACAGTTGAAGATATCTTAGAAATTTCACCCAACAATCTTTTATCTGAAAAAAACAAACGGGAAGTATCCTATACAAGTACATAAATGATGAAACGAGAACTAATATGTTATATAACACTAAATGATTTTACTAGTTAACCTCTGTGACGGAACCAGCAGAAGAAACAAACAGCTCAAACACTAGTCAGCAAAAAAAAATCTTAAATATTGAATAGTTGATACACTCTCGTAACATCAAGTCCAGGTCATAAACGTCATTTCCGTTGCTAACCCTCTCTACTCTTCAAAGGCAGTTCAGTGTTAATTAACATAGTGCAAAATAAGTTGTTTTTATGCTGTTTGTGCAAGACCTGCATTACAAGTCTAACTCCATCGATCCATCTAGAGATTTAACTTTTAGATGAAATGTTCTGTAGGTAGGCGTCCGGTTTTTAATGAAGGTAGGCTTTTGAAACCACCATTTACAAGCAAGTTATTGGCCCATATATCAAGAAACGTACAAAGGTACAGAAATATGCATCTTATAAAATGCAATGAGTAGCTAAGCAACAGCTTTGTTGAAGGTCAAACTTGTTCAATTTTATGTTGTTTCATCCCTAAAATGCCAGTCAAGGAGTACAGCTTCTTTATCGAATTTAATATAAGGAAGCATGCTATTCTACGTGGTTGTTAAGCTTCATTTACTGAAGATAAGTTATCATTAAGCCTATTATTATGTTATTATTAATCCTAGTTTAACAAAACGCAGTTATTATTATTAGGCCTATTTTGCCAACAAACAGCAATAATTATTAGGCTTATTTTAGGGAAGAGCAATATAAAATCTTTTTAATCGCACATCCACGTTTAGTTATTATAGGTTAAAGTACACCATTTTCAATTATATTATATCTTCATATAATACTGATGTTTCGGGCCTAAGACCTTTTTTAAAATGTATATTATTCCAGTTTTGTTTATTCATCAGTGTTTGAAAGACCTTGAGTTAGGGGCTTAGTTCTGAAATTTTGTTTTTATGTCTTAAAAACTTTAAGTCCTCTCTGGACATACTCACTATATTTGCGAAAAAACTCACTTGATGCAGTTTTTTCTGTAAGCCTAAAAAAAGGTTTAAGAAGGTTAGATAGGTTACAAAAAAAACGTACATCTGCTGGGAATTTTAATTCGATATATCTTAACAGCCTACAGTACTAGAAACTCGACTGTTTTTTTTTTTAAATTAAGTGCAACTGATTTGTAAATAAGCAAATGTAACGTCTTCTTTGACACGACTTTTTAGGTCATCTAGTATGTTTGGCCAGTTGTTTGTAAATAACATGAACTAAACAGAACACACTACACATATTTATCTCTGTTAAATTTTTGACCTACGAAAGTTAGATTACAAAATCAAGTTATTCGTGGGTGGTTCAGATGTAACATGGCATCTTACACGCTAAAATCCGGGTTTCGATACCCGTGGTGGGCAGAGCACAGATAGCCCATTGTGTAGCTTTGTGCTTAATTAAAAACAACAGCAGCATCCAAATTGTCCAGATTAGGTTAATTTGAATAAATATGCTAGTTCTTTTACCTTTCACAAATGAAAAAAAAAATTCATAAATTTGAAAGGATTTGTAATTACATTATTTTATTCTGGAGGAAGTAACCACTTCCGCTTTTCGGTATTACTGGTCCAATAATAATCTGTTCAATTTTCAGTAAATTTCCGTTTCCTTATTTAAAAAAAAATAAACAAAAGTAGTTTCCGTTTCATTACTGGCTGCAGATGGTGATCCACAAGTGTATTTGGGAGACGGTTAACAAGACCAGAATATTTACGTTGCTAAACTCTGGATTTCGGGGTTGGCTAACCGGGTTCGAATCCATGCGATGCAATAAAATATCCCTCGTATCTCTAAACTGTGGATGCGATATAAGAGTGACAGTCAATCTCTTAGCGGGGCAGGGGTATTAGAGAGCCGCTAACGCGTTACGCGCACTCTGGTCAGAATTGAAGGTTGGTGCCCTGGACTTGCACTTTTCAGTTCGACACGGGCGCTTATCTTTAATTTATCGTCCGACTGCTGAAACAAGTAATGACACTAAAGGCACGAGGATACCGCTAGTTAACGTAAGCTGTGCTCACAATTAACAGTTTTTTGTGACAAAATTGGACTACTATTTGAAACTTTTAATTTTAATTTTGTAAGAACGAACTAGTATAAACTAAAAACTTTGTTACGGTGTCTCAAAAGTTATAAAATGCGTTTTTTATACAAAGTTGCTTCGTACGGCTGACGACATGGAGTAACTCGCCACCTAGCTTTCACTGAGGTTTCAGGAACGCGTCAATCGTACGAGCTGGCGACGCAAGACAATATATTTTGGTAAAAATATAAAGCAAGTTGAAACAGACTTCGTTAATTTAATTTCAAAGAAATTTTCTCTGATTTATAAATGTGCTCACAGCAACACAAACCTTTGACATGTTAACCATTAGGTTCACACCCGATCAAATATGCTCACGAAATTAGATACAAGTAGACAAATGTCTTTTAGGCAGACAGATAAAAACAGACAGAATATTCAGATATATTTGAAGATATATTTGCTAAAAAGGTAGATACTTAGATAAAGTAGGAAGGATAAATAGGCACAGACAGGTGTAGATATCATATGAGAAATGATTAATTGATATGGGAAGGAATAGATAGAAAGTCGGGCATACTGGTGAATATGTGGACAGTCAAACAGATAGGAAGCCAAATACGTAAGTAGACAAGACAAGGCTTGTTCAATTAATCTTTGTTTTACACTTCTGTATTTCCTTCGTACGGCTGACGACATGCAGGAACTCGCCACGTAGCTTTCACTGAGGTTTTAGGAACGCGTCAATCATGTACGAGCTGGCGAGACAAGAGCGCAGCCCGTGATCTTTGCCATCAACAGCTGACACTTGTAATTGACAAGACTCGAGAGCAGCAGGTACCATACCAAACACGAGCGACAGCGGGCCTAAATAGTTATCCTTGTATTCTAGTTTTGTTAACAACGAAGGTGTTGTTTCGAGACAACCTCGTGAATGATGGGTAAACAGAGAAACCGGGGGAGATGAAAGGAGTTGATGACGAACTACGTAAGTAACGACCTTTATATTCCCCCCTTTCATTTTTCAGTAGCTAGAAGACTGTATGATAATATATCAGACTCTTATAAATATCAGAATTATAATTCACATATTTTGTTTTCTGGCATGATGCCAAAACAGTAGGCGTCGTTATCTAGTTCTTGCTATATAAATGATCATAATTTTTACTTGATCATTTCTAAGTTGATCAAAGTACTCAATCTGCTATATAAATGATCATAATTTTTACTTGATCATTTCTAAGTTGATCAAAGTACTCAATCTGCTATATAAATGATCATAATTTTTACTTGATCATTTCTAAGTTGATCAAAGTACTCAATCTGCTATATAAATGATCATAATTTTTTTACTTGATCATTTCTAAGTTGATCAAAGTTCTCAATCTGCTATATAAATGATCATAATTTTTACTTGATCATTTCTAAGTTGATCAAAGTAATCAATCTGCTATATAATTTTTTTTACCTTATTATTTCTGAATTGTTTCAATTGAGTCATTTGCAATATAAACATTTTTTCTCCACAAGCTATTTCTGAAACCATAAGAGTAAATAAACATATAGATGAATTCAATTTTTTAAATACTTTATATTTTTATTCATCTATTACAAACAACAATAAAAACACGCATTTAGACCCAGGTTTGTGAATCACTTGAAAGTTGGGCTAGAAAGAATGCTAAATTCAAAATGAAGTCGTAATAAGGTAAAACATTGTCTATCAGTTCGATAATACTCTGTACTTTAGTCCTTGAGAACGTAATCATCCTAATTTCTAAGGCTTCGGTGCACGTTGGCAACACCTACAAAGTCACTTCTTGGAGACAGAAATACATTCTACATTATAGCTTTTCATATTGTGAAAAATAATAACATATTATGGACTGGAGTCAAGAAAATACAGATAATATGAATTACATCAACATGAAATGTGTGCGCGCGTCTTTTAATTGGAAGATAATTATATTACAATTTGAGATCTGATTTTCACAGTTGGGAAAGAGTTATTACTATTAAAAAAGGGAAAATATTAATTTTTTATTCGTTTTCTGGTGACCTCCCAGCGACATGGTTGCAGACTTGTATCGTTAGGAATCGCGATACGATACTGTGATGAGTAAAACACAGGTAGCCCTTTTGTGCTATTATAACAAACAGTAACAACATTCTCTGGTGGGGTGGTTTATTCGTCAACGTATCGGACAGGTGCTTGGAGGTTTCTCGTCATCGAGCATGTTATAAGAGCGACAGTCATAACGCTAATCGCTCCAAACAACGAGTCCTGTCACCTGGTTGGGTTTCGATTTGTACGCAGTTCAAAATCAATAAAAGCTTTGCTTAAATTATAGGCTTAATCTGACTATTAAACTCGCTGTATCAGTGAAGTTTCAAAAGACAAACTCTGAAATGGTTCCTCCTTCTATGACAAATTCGTATCGTAGAGAGAAACAAGGCTTTTGTGTGGTTTGTTTTGAATTTCGTGCAAAGCCACACGAGGGCTATCTGCGCTAGTCGTCCCTAATTTAGGGGTGTAAGACTAGAGGAAAGGCAGCTAGACATCACCGCCCACCGCCAACTCTTGGGTTACTCTTTTACCAACGAATAATGGGTTTTACCGTCACATTATAACGCCCTCACGGCTGAAATGGCGAGAATGTTTGGTGTGACGGAGATTCTAACCCGCGACCCTCAGGTTACGAGTCGAGTGCCTTAACCACCTGGCTATGCCGGGCCTAACTTGGAGAACCATGGTAATTGTTTTCCACAAGTATGTGCGATATGTCGACATAATCTTTGAAAACAAATGTGATGGTTTTACACGAAAATATTTAAACAACAACAGAACTTTACACAAAGTTATTTACAGGCAAAACGACCGAGTCAGTTCGTATTATGTAAACACTGACTTTCGATTTAAAGACGATACGTTTACCTTCAGAGTTTGCAGGCATGCGTAGAACGTAAACAAAAGCAGTTGAAAGAAAACAAGTATATGATAAAAAATGTTACCAGTTGAATTAAGTAATTTTAAAATTATTTCTTAATCTCACGTGTTTCTTTGTTGTTTTTGTGCAAAACAGCAAAATACTCTATATGTGGGAATTTGAACATCGGATTTGAGTACTACAAGCATGTGCATTTCCCGTTAACTCACTGTGAACGGCATGTTTATGTAGACATAAATATAGTATGTATTTATATTGACGTAAATATAGCACGTGTAAAGTTCTTTTTATTTAAGCAGTACAATTCATTGATCTGAACGCCCTCACGTGTAGCACGTGCCAAGTTCTTTCTATTTTAGCAGCGCGATTCATTGATCATGTGTATTTATACAGACTTACACAATCCTCTGATCATATGCATATTAAGTATCGTAAATACAGTTCATGCTACGTCGTCTTTCCCTTGCACACGATTTCTTCATTGCATACATATGTATATACAAACATAAATGTTGTCTGTCTTATATTTCCGGTCAGTGGTCGGTCAGCTTATGAACTTGCAACGCTAAATTTAGAAGCTCGATTTCCCCTGATAACCCATTACGTTTGGCAGTACGATTAACTGTCGAATGTGTCAATTTCCTCTTTTTCTAAGTAAATTTATTCATCTTTTATAAGTCAGTTTCCAAACACTTGTTGTTGTTAATTGTCTTCACATTGGTATTATTTTCAAAACCGAATTTTGAGAAAAAGGAAGTTTTGAAGCGTTCAATGAATTTTCTTCGTCAATTAGAGAACTTAGTTTACGTATGTGAACATAAACAAATATACTGATCAACTTTGATTTGGATAAGAAAAACAGAGAACAAACAAAACTCAATACAGATTTATTTCTGGTAATATGACGTTTCTCGATTTTCTTGAGTAACATAAATAACCATCAAGAATTCTTGGATAACGGGTCGATATATGCTTACATATCATTGTTATTCATCTTACGCGAACGGATCGCGTGTAACGTACTCTAAATACGGTTAGTGTTTAGTCTGTAGATGTTTATTGAATTAAGCACAAAGCTGCACAATGGGCTATCTGTGCTCTGCCCACCACGGGTATCGAAACCCGGATTTTAGCGTGTAAGTCTGCAGACATACCGCTGAGCCACTGGGGGGCATTTTTTAGTCTCTAGACAACTAATGTAAGTTGACCACAGTCCAGCCTTTCCTGGAATGTCTGGTGTCTTACAGACTCGTTTTAGTACAGCAAATTATTCACGTTCGATTAAAGCACTTATAACCCACTGATGTATTCATTACTAGTCGTGGACTCTCGGACAAACTGAGGACCTTTAACTTTAACGAACTTAAAAGTAACACGAAACAATTCAGTTCCAATAAATTATGCAAATTAACGAGCTTGGATTAGCTTATCTAAAAACACCGAATCTTAAAGACTAATAACACTGGTCAAACTGGATTGTACATCGTTTTAAACCTTGAGAACAGCGTAAGTGCGCTAATCGAACACCACATAT
The DNA here is from genome assembly GCA_011833715.1 of Carcinoscorpius rotundicauda. Classification (NCBI taxonomy): domain Eukaryota; kingdom Metazoa; phylum Arthropoda; class Merostomata; order Xiphosura; family Limulidae; genus Carcinoscorpius; species Carcinoscorpius rotundicauda. The sequence continues at coordinate 123,507,785 of CM022394.1, read as the reverse complement.
GTCAGATTATCAGATAATAATAATAATAAAAAGAGTATTTATATTAAACGATACAAATCAGGCGTCCAATTACAGACTTCTTACGGTTGCGGTGTAACGTTTTACAACCCGTGTAGTATTTTCCACGTTATCCCGTATTGAGTTTGGGTCAAATCAAATGGACAAACTGTGACATTAAAGGGTTGCGAATTGTTGTGAATCCTGTAGATAGGGGTTAAGATTTTCACTGCCATTTTCAAGGGATACGTACAGTTTTCTTTTTATAAAATGTGTCACAGAAACTGCAAGTGAATATTTTAAATCAGCCATTATCTAACAAATAAAAGGCAACACTCTACTAGAAGTACCTTAAGGACATGACATAAATCAGCCACTATCTAACAAATGAAAGACAACACTCTACTAAAAGTACCACATGACATAAATCAGCCACTACCTAAAAAATGAAAGACAACACTCTACTAGAAGTACCACATGACAAAAATCAAGTATTCTTCAGTTATTCTTAGACCTGTTTGTGGCGTAAGTGTTGAAACAGCAGAGAAGCACAAATACCAAGTTTCCAATATTCAATCCGTGTTTTGTTATTGGCCAAATTAGCACATGGCAAGGTGGTTAAGGCACTCGACTCGTAATCCGATGGTCTTGGCTTCGAATCCCCGTCACACCAAAAACATGCTCGCCCCTTTCAGCAGTGGGGCCGTTACAAAGTGGCAGTCAATCCCACTATTCGATGGGAAAGGAGTAGTCCAAGAGTTGGCGGTGGGTGGTGATGACTAGCTGTCTTACCTCTAGTATTATACTGCTAAATTAGGGACGGCTAGCACAGATAGCCCTCGCATAGCTCTTCGCGAAATTCAAATCAAACGAAATTAACCTTTGGATTTTAATCACCCAAATTTCGAATAAAAAAATATTATAATGGTCTTGCCACCACAACCCTCCAAGGAAATTATTTTGAACAGACTTTTCATCCTCAGTACAAACTCTTAAGAAGTATTTCTTGGTTTCACTCTTGTCCACCAAGTGACACTTCCCACGTACCATTTTCATTTGCAACGTTTCGTGTTAGTACTGTTATGCTTTTTTATTTTAAAAAAATCGTAACAGATTATTATGAAAAAAAACTTTACAAACTTGTTGTCTTTAGACCAATCTGTTAATTTTAGGCTATGATTTCCATTTCTTTTCTCTTTTTTTTTTTGCACGTTTAATAAATAACTGACACTCGTCAAAATAGTTTTGTTTTTTTCCAGTCACGGTTTATTATAAATTAGGAAGGTCTGACGTGTAGGGTGAACTTAAATGGTACAGTTTATAAGACAGCATCCAATGTACACGATGTTCTTCAAATAATAATTTTCAAGCAGTCAGAGACCTTCTCTGACGCCACTATTCCCTGCAGGTGGCGTGTCCTTCTCGTGACCGGTTCTTTCACATTTTAATCCCCCCATCTCTTTCTTCCTTTTTTTAAAAGCTCTTCCACACATCTACGTCTAGATGGATATTTATTTGTAGTTAAAGTTTTCTAGGCACATTAATGGGTGCATTCATATGTGTAACAGACACAACTTCCAGATGCACGTGCTTATAGTTATCGATAAAGATACTAATGTTTGTTACTTCGTGTCTTTGGTGCTAATAATTACCGAACATTGCTTGGCGCGTGTAATTCAGCATGACAGCACAGCCAAGTTGTATGTGCTGCCGAATGTTTATTGGTTCACCTACGCTTCGTGTTGAGAGAGTTAGAAATTCAAATATTATTTTAAATATGGAAAATTTATACCAAATAAGCGTTCGTAGAATGTTCATTATGCAACAGTGAGATATTCTAGTGCGTTCCTATAACATGCGTAAAATTATTCTTATTAAATACACTTACACTTGGACACTAAAAACATATCTTTAGGACGTAAGTAACAGAGGAATAGAACTCATTTACTTATTAACCTAATGTAAATATATGTAAATAAAAGCAAAGTCACATCGGGCTATCTGCTGTGTCCAGCGAGGGAAATCGAACCTCTGATAGCGTTGTAACTCCCTAGACTTACAGCTGTACCAACGGCGGACGTTGCAAGTCGGCATAGGTTAGATTAGTAATCAGTGTTCTGGTCTGCGGATTAGTAGATCCAAGGTTCGTCTGTGATGCAATGGATATGATCTAAACCTTCGTCTATGTACACATTCGAAAATGTGTTACTACGGTTCCTTAACCTAGTCGCTTTGATTCCATGTGGGCAGCTTTTGTATCTAAAATATAAGATACTACCAGAAACGATATAAATAAGCCATCTTTGCTTCAGCTTAACATCACGCGAATTTCTTGTGATAGAAGTGTGCACTGAGGAGAGTTTTGTTTGTGTAAACTTACATCTTTGAATATGATACGTTAAGTTCTGATTTAAAAAAAAGAAAAATAAACAACGTTGTTTTAACACCAGGAATAAAACACCGGCCATGAAAAAGATAACCCAACCCAAGATCCTCACGCAAAGTTCCAACCTCAACCCACGATCCTCACGCAAAGCTTCCAGACATTTTAATAGCAACACAAAACTGGGTGAGTGAGCTTTCGACGTTGATGTGGACACAAGATTGATGTGTGTGCATCTTTTCGATATCCATGCGGTAGTTTGAACTCTACCCATAGACGGGGTGACACAAGTCCATAAATTCCCGGCGAAATAACTTTTTTGTACATTTTAACACGAATACGCGATTTTCGAAAGAATATTAGGACGAGGGGGAAAACATAAATTACAACGAAAATTTGTTTTGTGGCAATAAAACGTATATAATTGTAAACTTCCCTTTTTGTATTAGTAGAAATATTGGGAATATTTCAATGAAATGTATGTATATAATAATCACATAGAAAGCGACACCTTGATGTTTTGTTGCCACGTCTGTATCACCTACGGATACATGAAATACTGAGCTACGTATATAATACTTCAATACACTGTGCATGTTTGCAAACTGTTCATCTCAGCAAAAGAGGCCAGAATGTCCCACGTCTCTATCTGAGAATCGCAGGTTCGAATCTCCATCCCACCAAACATGCTCGCCCTTTTAGCTATGGGAGCGTCATTACGCCACGATCAATCACACAATTTGTTGGTAAGAGTAGCCCAAGAATTGGCGGTTTATCATTTCATGGTTTCCGCCCAGTATGTCCACGTGGTTATGGACATACTAAATACTAAATGTAAGGCTGGATTTGTTTTCACCCCCCGGTGGCTCAGCGATATGTCTGCGGACTTACACGCTAAAATCCGGGTTTCGATACCCGTGGTGGGCAGAGCACAGATAGCTCATTGTGTAGCTTTGTGCTTAATTCATAACAACAACAACGAGGATTTGTTTTCAGTCTCTATCCTTTCGTCCCTTGGTGGGTTTACACTAAAAGTTGGGGTTCCACTCCCCACCGTTGTGTCGCTTTGTGCCTATTGTTGGATTTCATCATGCCATCTCACTCGTCTTTTCTCTCATTAATGTTTTCCTGACCGTCTTCTCCTTTCACGTGGCTCACAACACCCTTTGTGTTCTTCTTTGAGTTATTTTCCCGTATTTTTTTAACATTTTTATTACTAGTAAAAAAAATAATGTTCCCTTTCAGTCTGTCTGTTTTTACTCATTAAATCTTTGTTATTTTATATTTTGCTATTAGTTATTTATTGTCTTACTTCGTTCGATCTATTTTTCTCTTTCTCTATAACCTACATATTAAGTTTTCTTTTTGCTTTTTTGTGTGTATCTTTGTTGACTCACTATATTTTTTCTATTGTTTCCCACTCACTAAAGCTGCTATTTTGATTTTTAATGCTTGTTGACACATAAAAATTTATTTTTGCAAGCCTGTATACCTGTTGGTAAAAGAGTAGCCCAAGAGTTGGCGGTGGGTGGTGATGACTAGCTGCCTTCCCTCTAGTCTTACGCTGCAAAATTAGGGACGGCTAGCACAGATAGCCCTCGAGTAGCTTTGTGCGAATTTCCAAAACAAACGTATACCTGTTTTAACACATTAAGCCCTCTCTGTTTTCCCTGCAAGTTGCACAACGGTATGTCTGCGGACTTACAACGCTAAAAACCGAGTTTCGATAGCTGTGGTGAGCAGCAAACATATAGCACATTGTGTAGCTTTATGCGGGGCTTCAAACAAACTAATTTCAGTCTTCCTTCTCTAACATCTTCCTCTAACGTTCATGGAAGACTTTTTTTTCCCCCATTTGTCACGCTGTTGCCCAGTTTTTTTTAACACTTAATTATATCTTTCTTTTTTCCTTCCTGAGTTACTGTTTTGCTTCTACGTTCTATAAATGAGTTACTCTTACTAGTACCTCAGTTAACTGCAGTTAAATATTAATACATCTTGTCACGGTTGCAGCACTGAGGTGTAATATTAAAGCACGCGTTAAGGTGGTGTTTAAACTGTTCTGCATAATAAGATGAATCACAATACAAACAAACAAAAGGCAAGTCCTTATATGCACACTTCTTCAAATAACCTTGATCTTTTTTCAACAATTCATGAACTGTGTGGTATATGAGAGACATCTGGTGATCGCTACCGTTACTGTGTTTGAACGAAAATGGTGCGTGCGTGCGTGCGTTTTTTTTTAACAGCCAAAGCTACATCGGGCTATCTGCTCTCTCCACCGAGGTGAACCGAACACCCTGATTTTAGCGTTATAAATTCGAAGAGTTACCATTGTCTCAGCGGAGGACAGGACGAAAGAGTTGTCCCGTATTGTCATTCTGTCCAATAATGAAAGAACAACAAGAATAAAACACTATAAAAATGTATTGAACTCTGAGAGGTTCTGAGCCAAAACTTGAGTTTATTGGATGTGGATGAATTAGTTAAATTAAAATGACTTGGTTATTTCACTTTCAAAACATTAAACTGTTCGTATTCCTACGGATTATGGTAGTCGTGTCGCGTCTGTCTGTGTGAGTTTGCTTGTCTGCTCTCAACTCCCGATACACTCCAATAAATCTGTTAATACTGTCAGGCCAAGAACCAAGACATCAATAAATATTTGGCTAACGTAAATAAAATAATCAAGTACACAGTAATAGTTAGCATCTTTCGCAGCAACATATAGTTAAGAAAAGTTCGTGAACTATTTATCATTGAAGGATAGCTGTACCCTTAAGGTGTATATTTTTGGATTTGAAAAATTCTGAGGTCGTATTTGGAATTGGCTGTTCAAAAATATATCGACAAAAGGCGTGTTAAACGAGGGAGTTTTACTTGTGACACAAGATGTCTTAAATTCAGCGGGTTTGTTTGTGGTGCTGACATTGAGGGACGTGGGTTCGGATCTCCGTCCAATCAAACATGCTCGCCCTTTTATCAGCGGGAACGTTATAATATGATGGCCAGTCCCAATATTTGTTGGTAAAAGAGTAGCGCAAGAGTTGGCGGTAAGTGGTGATGACCAGCTGCCTTCACTTTAGGCTTTCATTGCTAAATTACGGACCGGTTAATGCAGATAACCCTCGTGTAGCTTTGCGCGAAATTCAGAACAAACCAAGCTAGTCCTAAGACCCACCCAGATCCCTTTAATTTAAAATAGGTTTCAAATTTTAAAACTTACGAGATATTAATTCAACTTGTTATTTCGAACAATTCCTTCAATCCGTCCCACTACAGCGATAAGTCTATGAACTTATAACGCTAAAATCACGGGTTCGATTCCTTTTAGTGGACTCAAGAGATAGCCCGATGTGGCTTTGCTATAAGAAAATATAAACATACAAGGACCCGGCATGGCCAAGCGTGTTCCGGCGTTCGTCTCGTAATCCGAAAGTCGCGGGTTCGAATCCCGGTCGTACCAAACATGCTCGCTTTTTCAGCTGTGGAGGCGTTATATATGTGACCGTCAATCCCACCATTCGTTGGTAAAATAGTAACCTAAGAGTTGGCGCTGGATGATGATGACTAGCTGCCTTCCCTCTAGTCTTACACTGCTAAATTAGGGATGGCCAGCACAGATAGCCCTCGAGTAGCTTTGAGCGAAATTCTAAACAAACAAACAATCAATGAAATCTGAGAATGATCAAACATTTTTGTTTTTTTTTCTCATTAGAAATTGTGGAAAAGTTAGACATCAACCAAACTTGGTTATATACACATAGGTAGATATCATCTTTGAAATACAGCTTTGCACAATTTAAAATTAGCACAGTCGGGTTTCCTCATGTATATTACGTTTGTGAGTTTAATTTTACAAGGAAACTGAGTTAGTTTAAACTATCGAAATGTCATCCGTATTTGACATTTACACGTGTGTATTATCTTTGACTGAAATCTCTCAGTATCACCACTTTGTCTGGGATTCCTCAGATGTGTAAACACGCGTCATTATTTAACTTTTAGGTTTACGACCTGTGTTATGCACATATATTTATCGTTCACTACAAAGAAATCACTACAAGTAATTCGTGTATTTACTTGTCACGAAACTTAGTGTAAAGCACTTACAAAAATAATACTAATTAAAGTAACCGATTTTTTTACGCAATATCATTGGAAGATATCAGTAGTGAATGTTAGCACTTTTCCCGGGTGACTCAGCAGTAAGCTCGAGGGTTTATAAAATTTAAGTTCGATCAACATTTTTCTTTAATTGACTTTTTCTCTTTTATCTTCAACACAAAACTATGCAATGGGCTATCTGTATTGTGCCTGCCATGAGTATTGAAACCCGATTTTTAGCATTGTGAGTCCTCAGACTTTCCGCTGAGTTTTAGCCTACGTTGTTTAGTTTGACTCGTACGTTGCCATGCAACCTGTAACCAAGGAAATACAATTTAGGGGATAAATACTTCAGTTTAAAAAAAGTCGATGGAACTTTTAGATTTATGTTAAAACGAACAATCATTTCCCAGAACCCAGCCTGTGAGAATGTAGCGCCACAAAAGAACGAAAATATCTGTTTAGTTTTTATTTGAATCACGATTTTTTTTCGTTTTATTTATTAATTATATGTGAAATTACTTGAATAACAACTAAAACTTTTTAATTTTCAGTTTACTTCGTTTAAAGGATACCCATTTTTTATTTTAGTTTGTTTTTTGAATTTCGTGAAGCTACACGAGAACCACTCCTCCTAGATTTAGCAGTGTAAGAATAGAGGGAAGGAAGATAGTTGTCATCATCCACCGCCAACTCTTGGACTACTCTTTTACTAAAGAATAGTGAAATTGACTGTCACATTATAAAGCCCCCACGGCTGGAAGGGCGACCAAGTTTGGTGTGGCAGGGATTTGAACCCGCGACCCTTAGATTACGAGTCGAGCGCTCTAACCACATGGGTATGCCGGACCTTTTTTGTTGTTGAAATTTTTGTCGCAAATCGTTTACTCGAGTCTGAAAGAAAATCTACCTAAGAGAATAAGTTAAATAGAAACAAGCTAAATCACCACTGGTATAGTTTGTCTCATTTTTATGTTTAATAATTTGCCAAATGAAAGTGGAATTTTGTTTAAGTACGTGAAAGAAATCTAACTAAATCTTTCTAACTAAATAGCGCGGCAAGGTTAGGTGGGTTAAGGCGTTCATAATTAATGAAAGGTTATCTTAGGCCGTGAAGACTTGCTTTCCATGTTTGTAGGGCCAGCATGGTCAGGTGGTAAAGTTTGTTTGTTTTTAGAATTAAGCACAAAGCTACACACTGGGCTATCTGTGCTCTGCCCACCACGGGTATCGAAACCCGGATTTTAGCGTGTAAGTCCGCAGACATACCGCTGAGCCACTGGGGGGCCCCCAGGTGGTAAAGACATTCTACTCGTAATATGAGGGTGAAGGGTTCGAATCCCCGTCACACCAAACATGCTCGCCCTTTCAGCCGTGGGGACGTTATAACGTTACGGTGAATTCCATTATTCGTTGGTAAAAAAGTAGCCCAAGAGTTGGCGGTGGGTGGTGATGACTAGCTGCCTTCTCTTTAGCCTTCCACTGCTGAATTAAAGATGGCTAGCGCAGATAGTCATCGTGTAGCTTTACGCGAAATTCCAAAACAAACAATCGAATTAAACTAGCTTTTTAATTTTTTAAATCATTTGAATATAACGAAGTTTCGTTGCAATGACACCAAACACAAAATTAATCATTGTTACGTTTGAAAAGGACTACAAGTCAGACACTGCGTGTCGTTACAAAGTTACCATTGTGATTCGCATCATGAAAGTTAATAATTACACCTTCGTTTGGTATAAACACAATGTTTCATGCCTGTTGTGATCATGTATTTTACACTTTCTGGCCGCTAGGGTTTTTACCTACTGAAGAAGAGGTGGGATAGTAATTACCAAATTAAACTTCACATTACGTAGGTTTTGTTTGTTTTTTCGAACGTAATGAGTAGTTTGTTTTTTCCTTAATGTCAGGCAAACTTCTTATCGTATTCACGCAAGATTATCCAAGCAAGATCTCATTTCTTTTAGTTAGCCGAGACTAAATCTTTACAAATTATGCTTGTAATATATGGTTATAGCATGTTCCAAAAAAACAGAGAGAGAGAGAGACCGAATACAATATCTTAATGTTTTGGCATTACTTTAACGACTCGATAATACAAATAAATCGACAAGTCGAAGCAGAACTGATTCTAAAATTATACATTCTCTTGGAGAAAACAAAAATTTCGACCTATTTTCTACAGATAACGAGATAACGTTGTTGTTTTACTTGTTTCACATTTTACGCAACAGCAGCTACACGCTATGTTCTTTCTTTCTGACTTGTAACGTACAGATAGACCAATAAATTTGATTTACTGATGGTCTGTTTTGAATTTCGCGCAAAGATGCTCGATGGCTATCTGTGCTAGCCGTCCCTAATTTTGCAGCGTAAGACAAGAGCTAGTCATCACCACTCACCGCCAACTCTTGAGGTACTATTTTACCAACGAATAGTGGTATTGACCATCACGTTATAACGCTGCCACGGCTGAAAGGACGAACATGTTTGGTGTGACGGGGATTGATCAAGAAATATGGAAAGTTAAAAGGAACAGATATCCAAACTTGTTGACATTTACGTTTTGTGAATTTTTTATGCTGTTTCATACTTTTTCTAATGAATAATTTATTTAATTCAAAACAGTACCCAAGAATGCCCATTTCCAATGTTTGTATAATGAATAACACACGTGCTACACATGGTTTTACATTCGCTTGGCTTCACATATATTGTTATCAAATTACTTGCTCAGATGAATACTAATTATTAGCATTAAGACTGCAAAACTGAAATACTTGCCAAATGTATAATACCACATTGGCCCGATTATAAGGCGATGTTTTTTTAATTAAAGATTAGGCTGTAAAATCCACAGTCGGCCACAGACCTTTCCCCTATTCTAGTCTCTCTCGTTCCTGAATGTCCAGGTAGCATTGGTCTATGCATACGCGCTAATTTTCGCTCAAAATTATTGTTAAGTCTTGTAACTAATACACCTAAAGGCTGTTAAGTTATAGCACTGATTTTGCTAACCTAAAAATGACGTTAAGAAGCTCAATACAAGCCGTCTTGTATTCCAGATCGCACTATAATCGGGTGAGAACGGCGTTTATACATTTACGTGAGAAAATATTTTTCGTGCTTTTTCTTACGCTGCTTTAAATTGTTTGGGTGTAATTAAGTACAAAGCTACGCAATGGGCTATGTACGCTCTGCCCACAACGGGTATCGAAAACCGGTTTCTAGCGTGCGAGTCCGCAGACATACCGCAGTGCTACTGGGGATTATTGTTTTAAATTCGTGATGACGAGAAACCCACTTGAAGTAAAAATTATTCTCAAGACGGCTAGCATGGGTATCAAGACTTTTAATTCAAATTGACCGTTGCAAACTCTCTCTTTGTTAACCTGACGACGACCCAAGAAGTTGGAAACGCTGTTCTGTACTTTATTTTAATTTAAGTCCTGACACCCATACCAGCGGTTTTGAGAATACATGCGTTATTTCATATTACTTCCCCGTTTTAAACAATTTTTTTCTGAGCCAACTTCTCTGTAGGTGGCGCCTTTGAGTACAAATGTGGAGGTTTCCAACAAAACAAACAATTCATCATTTGATTGGAAACGATTGTTCATGACGTCTTACGGTTTTTTTACCAATGAAAATCAATCAGTTTCAGTGCAAAGAACAGACAACAAGAACAATATTGGATGTAACACTGCGCACTGCATACAGGTAATGCAAAAATCATAATAACCCTATGATCTCGGCGCTTTCGAAAGATAGGGCTTTCTTCATCAGCCAGTTTGACCTTAATAAAGAAAGGTCCACCTTTCGAAAGCGCTTAGGTTATATAAATTTTTATCACTTTGTATCGTGACTTATTGAACCTACTTGTTTTTTTCTGACATCACGAATATAAGTAACGCATGTTTACTTCTGTTCATTAGACACAAATACTTAAATGCTATTGGACAGTGTCCTACAAGTAGTTCCAGTTTACTCAAAACGCCTGTATACTACTCAGTGATGTCGAGAAAACCCACTTGTAGAGAAATATATATGCAAAAACGGCTCGTTAGGGTTGAGAAAATATTTTACGTAGAAGAGCGAACAACGTTTCGACCTCCTTCGGTCATCGTCAGGTTCACAAACGATCTGCGCAAGCCGTCCCTAATTTTGCACTGTAAGATCAGAGGGAAGTCACCTAGTCATCACCACCCACCGCCAACTCTTGGGCTACTCTTTTACAAACAAACAAACAAAACTCCCTTTGGTATAAATTCGATAACTGAAAGTTTATTTTAGAATTTCGCACAAAGCTACTCAAGGGTTATATGCGCTAGATGTCCCTAATTTAGCAGTATAAGAGAGGAGGCAGTTAGTTATCACCATCCAGTACCAAATGTGGGGCTACTCTTTTACCAACGAATAGTGGGATTGACCGTCACATTATAACGCCCCCACGCCTATAAGGGCGAGCATATTTGGTGCTACTAAGATTCAAACCCGCGACCCTTAGATTACGAGTCGAACGCCTCAACCCACCTAGACATGCCGCGCCCAAAATAAAATCTCCATTTCCCAGGTGAGACTCAAACTCACAACCTGGGCATAGTCGACAAGTATTGTTATAGAAGTACCGTGCGCTGACCAATTGTGTCACTTGGGATTTTCGATAATTAAAAGATAAAACTCTTAAGAAATTAAACAAAAAAAATCAATAGGTATCATTAATGAACACCACCTATATTGTAAACTTCAAGGAAGCGAATAAAGCCATTTTTTAGGGAGATAATTTTGTTTGGATGGTTTATTTTCAATTTCGCGCAAAGGGCGATACTTTGAAAAAGTAGCCGTCCCTAATTGAGCAGTATAAGACTAGAGAGAAAGGAGCTAGTCATCACCACCCACCGCCAACTCTTGGGCTACTCTTTCACTAACGAATAGTGGCTTCCACAGCTGAAAGGGCGAGTATGTTTGGTGTGAAGACGATTCGAAACCGCGACTATCTGTGCTCTGCCCACTACAGGTTCCAAAATCAGGATTTTAGTGCTGCGAGTCAGCAGACATGTCGCTGTGCCACTGGGTGGGGATTTAGGGAGAGAAAAAAAATACAAACAAACAGAAGGTAATGTCACTGAACGCCACCTCTATCGTAAACTGTGAAGAAAACGAATGAAAGTCGTAATTTTAATGAAACAAAAGAACAAAACAAAAACATCAATGGACGCCATCTATATTATAAGCTGCAAAGAAAGCGACTAAAAGTGTTATTTTAGGAACGGAAAAGAATTGCTAAGGATCCCCATTATGAGTTTCAAAGGCCCCCCCCTCCTCCACCCAACCATAGTTTTACTGTTCTGCTATTAAGTATTGTACTGCACGAATATGATGAGCATGCGTTTATTTTGCATAAACGAAACAGATCCAATAATGTTTTCGCGCGGTTCACTTTTGCAACGACAGACTTAATGGGTTACTCTAATAGAAGTTCCTTTGCCACGCAGTAATGGTTTTCTTCTCGTTTTCCATAAGAATATTAACTTTCATCAACAAAAAGTGTTATTCACGCGTCAAATGTAATATTCCCAGGACCTCTTAAGCACCGAGGACCATTCTACTTTGTGTTTGTGAGGGGAGTATTGTAGTTAAAATCCGTGAAATATTATATACACATGTTTCTTTTCCTTTTTTCCCCCCTTCGTAATTTATATGGTTTTGGTTTTGTGCGTTTTTATCTCGTTTTTTTAATGACATTAACTGAGTACATAACCTAATATTCTGAGTAGATTGTGTAATCTTCACTCGTGATCTCTCTTTATTTCGCTTCCACTAAAAGCCAAATATTTGTATTTGTATGGTAACAGTACGGAAATGGAAACCAAACTGTAAAGTTGACGTTCGTTTAATCTGATGGGAGTTATAATGAGTGTGTATATATATGTATATTTATACATTACTACGTATTAACAGAACATAAAAGTCAGATGCCAAGTATCGAATATGTTTCCGACGTTTCTTTCATCTTTAATTTCTTTCAAAGAGTTCATTCAGTCCTGTTATTTTTATTCCCTGTTCTGTTGGTTTTAAAATTAAAGTCAATTACTTGCTTTATATCCATAGGGCAAACACCATTCTTTCCCTCCCATCGCCTCCTAGTGACTTAATTGTTGGTTCCAATTCACTCCCAGTGGTCTCTTGTATTAACTTTTTAATAACAATATAAGTATGTGTATTTTCTTGTAGCACAGCCACATCCGGTTATCTGCTAAGTTTACCGAGGAGAATCGAACCCTCATTTAGCCTTATATAGACTTATCACTGTACCAGCAACGGACTTTTTACCACTGAGAAACTTCAACAGTAATTATTTGATGCTCTATTTTCACCAGTTTTTTTAAACTTTATTTATTATCACAATTTATGGGATACCTTCACAATTCAGATGTCTCAATGTACAGTGTTTATAATGCCTAGAGAGTTGCGTTAAAATAAAGTAACTGCTGCAGTGTATTAGGTGTATTTGTGTTTTTCTTATTGCAACGCCACATCGGGCTATCTGCTGAGCCCACCGAAAAGAATCGATCCCCTGATTTTAGTGTTTTAATTTGAAATCGGTTTAGTGTAGGAAAAGTGGATTATTTGAGTTTCGAACGTGAGAATCGAACCCCGAATTTTAGTGTTATAAGCGCTCACAGATACGAATGTAGTTCCCTTTTCATTCTTCGAAATTCTAAGAAAACATGTAAGACTCAGTGACAGTCAGTCCAGTTGTTCACAAGCTAGAAGTAAGCAAACAGATACGCATACATGATTTTGTTAAATAATGGTTTTATATATATTTTGTTAATTTTAAAGTTAAGTGCAAAGCAACACAATTGGCTATTTGTGCTCTACTCGCCACGGGTATCGAACCCCTAATTCTAGCTTTGTAGGCACACGTCTGTGCCACTGGGGGGGTCTTTATATATATATATATATATATAAATAAACTGATAAAAACCACTTTTGAAAACTGCTGAATACGTTTGACATACAATATGATAAAGCTTTATTTGCAGGAAACTATTGGTAAGTTATTGAGTTTGTCACTTCGTGGTTATTGTTTTTTGTTTTTTTTTAGAATTTCGCACAAAGCTACTTGAGGGCTATCTGTGCTAGCCGTCCCTAATTTTGAAGTGTAAGACCAGAGGAAAGGCAGCTAGTCATCAACATCCACCGCCAACTCTTGGGCTACTCTTTTACCAACGAAAAGCGGGATTGACTGTCACATTATACGCCCCCACGGCTGGGAGGGCGAGCATTTGTTTGTTTGTTTTGGAATTTCGCACAAAGCTACTCGAGGGCTATCTGTGCTAGCCGTCCCTAATTTAGCAGTGTAAGACTAGAGGGAAGGCAGCTAGTCATCACCACCCACCGCCAACTCTTGGGCTACTCTTTTACCAACGAAAAGAGGGATTGACTGTCACATTATACGCCCCCACGGCTGGGAGGGCGAGCATGTTCAGCGCGACGCGGGCTCGAACCCGCGACCCTCGGATTACGAGTCGCACGCCTCACGCGCTTGGCCATGCCGGGCCTACCACTTCGTGGTTAAGTAGCTGAGATCAGCGGTTGAATAAAGGACCTTAAATATGCCTACAAGGAAATATAAGATAAAATAATTTATTTTTCACTTCAATGGTAAATTCTTGATTTAGTTGAAGGCTGTTTCAGGATTAAGGTGACTTAGAGGGTAACTAAATATATATATTAGCAAGGAACAGTGGAAGGTTAACAATTTATTATGACTTTGCCACGGGTTTGAAAACCCGAGACATCAAACTCAAGTGAAGGATGAACATTTAGGAAAACAAACACATGATGAATCGATTTTAAGCGCTACGAGTTCTGCCTTTGAAAGAGTTTTTCTCGCTTACTTTCAAACGAGTTTCTTTTTTTCACCGTGAGGGGGAACTCCCGACAGGAAAAATTTAATCAAAACAGATTTGACATTCAGGAAAAGGATGAACAAAAACTATTATCACCAGGTTTTAAGAAGATTTTAGATCTTTGAATAACAGAGCTTTTTTTAAATATTTTATCCATTTATTTCACAGAAAATATAGAGAAACTCTTGGTAAGATAAGTGTTATTTCAGACACATCTACTTCACTCTCTTGTAAAGAAGTGTTCTGTTGCAAGTGGCGTTGGCAAATAGTATTTTAGATCGTACCTGTAGAAATATTAGATAAAAGTCTAAAGAGGTTATAATTCCATTGCATAGGTCAGGTGGGTAGAGAGCTTGACTCGCCAACATTTGGGCTGCTCTTGCCTGATCCACAAATGAGATTAGACCCTAACTCTTATATCGCAAACATCTGGCGATAACGGGACGTGAACATTGAACCTCGGATTAACAGTCCACGCATTGGACTAAGTTCTGCCCGAGTGTCTTCATAGCCAACCCAGAAACAAGACTGACTGTGTGTACTCGACAGTCAAATTGTAATGATGTAATTAGTACGACAATCCCAGTTACTATGAAACTATCCATGTTATAGTTTAATATTCAAACAACGTAAGTGGAGTTTAGTGTTAGAAACAGCCAAAAGGGAATTACTGTTTTGTTGTTGAGACAAAAATACCTACTTGAACAAAACACAGTTTCACTGAAGTTTACATATACGTGAACCTTGAGATTAAAAATGTTTGACACGTATTATACACTTGTTATTATCATTGAAATCTATACATGGATTTATTTAATTGTTTTTTAAGCGTAAAGACAAAGAATAGTTTATTGAGCCCTGAATTTTAGCGCTATAAGTCTCCAAGCTTACCACGGCGTCACCGACGAGCCATGCAAATGTATTAGGCAATTGCATGCTTCCATTTTGAATAACCATAGCAACTCATGACTTCGGTTGGTTTTGTTTTTCAAAGTTATATATGAAAATATATAGTGTCACAATACTATATGGATACTGTTAAAACGCTATCATATTAGTATTCTATACCCTAAAAACAACAACAACCGATAAAGGTCGACAAAACTAAAAGTCATTTGTTCAAATGCTATGATGCGAAGAATACATTTTTTAAGTCATAAGACACGTTTATGTCTTATTTATAAATTGTTTCACATCCAAGATAAGACGCGCAGACAAACAAGCTCTTATTACGGACATGTCCCCCAGTGACTCGGCGTTATTCTGCGGACTTACAACCCTAAAAACTGGGTTTCGACACTCGTGGTGGGCAGAGCAAAGATAGCCCATTGTGTAGCGTTGTGCTTAATTCAAAACAATAACAAACAACAATTACGGACATTTACAGAAGGAAGTTTAGTTTCCGGCAATTTTTTGTCTGTCTAGGTGTAGGCCCGACATGGCCAGGTGGTTAGAGCACTCGACTCGTAATATGAGGGTCGCAGGTTCAAATCCCCGTCACACCAAACATGCTCGCTCTTTCAGCCGTGGGGGCGTTATGTTGTAATGGTCAATCTCACTATTCGTTGGTAAAAGAGCAACCCAAGAGTTGGCGGTGGGTGATGATGACTAGCTGCCTTCCCTCTAGTCTCACACTGCTAAATTAGAGACGGCTATCGCAAATAGCCCTCGTGTAGCTTTATGCGACAATTCAAAAACAAACAATCAAAGAAACAAAAAGAAAACGGTCTTGGTTAGTTCTATATGTAAAAATAAATATTTTATCATACAATACTACCTTTGATGCTGTACAGTGCTACACAATAATGAAAGCACGTGGCGTATATAGGATATTGTTAAGAAATTATTACAGTGAAAAAAAAACTAGGTGAAGGTCGATAAATAACAGAGCCATTTGTGTAAACAGAACGAAACAAAAATATATTTCGACTTATTTAGTCATTCTTTCAAATACCGAGCAGAGCTGGTAGACAGACAAGTCGTTATTATATAACTATATATATATACAGAGGCAAGTTTGATTTACGTAAGTCCATTCTGCTTTATAAGAGATCCTTTGAAAAGATACGAATTATTTTACACAAAATCAGAAAACTAAAACAGGGTTGGCACCAGGAAATGGCCTCTTAGTTCCTGGCATTCCTTTAATAGAAGTGGAATAAATCGTAGAATTCTGATTGAACCGTATTCCACTGTACTAGATTACAGTCTGAGGACTTACGTGTAGGTTTTCGCGAAAATGCTTAAACAAACTAAATGACAAAAAGCTACGACGTACACGGTTTCTTTCTTCTGTTTATAATGCATCCATCTGTGTATAAGTGCTGAATCATGCAGTGTCTTATAAATTATGTCCTGTAGCTGCTTTGGAGAAGGAAATAAACGTTTGAGCTTCGGAAAGCAAGCTAATACAGACAGTACGAATAAAAATACTATTCTTGCTGACTCGTAGCATTTTATATTCCTTTAGTACACGCTGACCAATTTCTAAATACTGCATAGGTTTTGATGATGTCTTGTTCTTGTTTTAAGCCTTAAACCTAAACGTCCATTCACTCTTCTTTGATAAACAAATAAATGAACTACTTAAACAGTTTGTAAAGTTGAAGATTTCAATGATGTCTAAAAAACACGTTGAGAAACAAATATTTTATCAGTTTCTTTTGTAAATAAAGGCTCTTTTCACTTAAACCCGTAATTCACTACGTAAAATGAGGCTGATAAAATATGATG
The DNA here is from genome assembly GCA_011833715.1 of Carcinoscorpius rotundicauda. Lineage (NCBI taxonomy): Eukaryota > Metazoa > Arthropoda > Merostomata > Xiphosura > Limulidae > Carcinoscorpius > Carcinoscorpius rotundicauda. Next base: position 123,490,640 of record CM022394.1, on the reverse strand, counting down.
CTAAAACTTGCTTCAAATTAACGTCTTTTTATTTCAGTGATATTTTGGTGAGGCGATTGGCAATTTTAGGCTCTTACTGAGAGCGATCTTCCAATTAAAAATCAATAATGAACTGTAGCTTATATGGTTTATTACCATAGTGTAACAATAATAATATAAACATACATTCTATGAGTAGGATAACCACTAGGTGGCGCTATCAACATTTTCGTTAACCATTTGTCCAGAGTGCTCTTTTAATCTTGATTTTTTTTAAATAAAAGAAACAAATTTGCATAAAATATTTACACACAACCTTCAAGGTAGAAATATATAAAAATATTTACACACAACCTTCAAGGAAGAAATATATAAAAATATTTACACACAACCTTCAAGGTAGAAATATATAAAAATATTTACACTCGACCTTCAAGGAAGAAATATATAAAAATATTTACACTTAATTTTTGAGGTAGAAATATACAATTACACTTAACTTTCGAGAGAAAATTTATACATAAAAAATTAGACTATCTTTAAGGTACGAATTATAAAAAATATTCAAACTTAACCCTCAAGGCACAAATATATAAAAAGATTTATACATAACCTTCAAAGCTGTATATCTCAAGGCTATCTGCTCTTGTTATGCCTTACTACGTAATATTCCTTCTCCTAATTACTGTCACATGGAAGTTAAGTACTTATCAATACCCCAGGAAATGTAAATTACACAATTTAAAACCCAGACTTCTACATGTTTTCGCCAGATGTGGACGCAACAAGTGCCATGTGTATATGTTGGAATCTCACACACACACACACACACACACACACATTGAGCCAAAACACTTAGATCTTCGCAGTGGAGATAGAAAACTTTTCTGGTTACGAGTGTTGTATCCAATGAATCTTGCAAAGAATTGTTTTAAAGGTTTGGACTGTTTTCTTTGAAAGTACAGTTGGTGGAATGTTTGTCGAAATGTAGATTTCTAAGTAAGACAACAGCATTGTTCATGCTTTGAAAATAAAAGTAACAGACAAAACACGCAAGAACAAATTATAATCTTTTACATTTGTTAGACCTTGGCGTGACCTGGTCAATAGGGGGCCTTGACTGTGAATCCTCAAATTCATGGTTCGCGTCCCGTTAACGCGAACAAAAACACTCAGCACACGGTTAGGAGTGCTCTGTAAGAGCTCCTTTTATTACCTTTTATTTTTTAAATTCGTATTTCACTCGCCTTATATTTGAACATCAGACGTATTGCAGGCTAGACGTGTATTCTACTCACCGAACGAAATGGCTTGGTCACTCTGATCTTGCTGGTAAAGTGTCTTTAACCAATCAAACTACTACACTCGTTTCTTTTGTTTATTTTTTCTCTTTTGTTTTTAGCAGTTGCTTTCCCTCTACTTTATCGATTAATAACAAGAGACAGACATGTGCAAATACCCCTTATGTAGCAATAGACATGTGCAAATACCCCTTATGTAGCAATAGACATATGCAAATACACCTTATGTAGCAATGTGAGAAACTTCTAAATGAATTTGCTACTTTGTCTTGTTTTTTTGTTCTCTTTGCGATGTCTGTGGTGGACACAGTATAAATAGTTTCGTGTTGGTTACAAACAAACCAAACTAACTACAGATGCATATATTCAGTGTGGTTTATTCAACGCATAAGAAGATATTTGAGGAGTACGTTTACGTTCGAATAAACAACAAAGCTATAGATAGTTTTGTATTGGTTACGAGTAACCAAGTAGCATCAATATCTCAAGTATTGATGTGCCAGCTATGAAATTTTCTAAAATAACCTGTTCCCATGGCGAATCCCTGCAAGTTAAGCGATTGGTTAGTACGTGGAAAGAATGTGGGAACGTGCCACGAGCAGCAAGGATTACAATATTATGGGCGTTTTAAGTAAAGTCTTGCGAAATAATTTTGTTCATCACGGTTGTCAGGTAACCTATAACAAGAGTAATTTTAGAACAACAGCGTGATAGCTACAGATAGATTTAGTCAGGTTACTGGGTCGAATGGCAAATAAAGGTAATTAAACTCGCTTAGTTTTATTTTCTTCCTTTTGTTTGAAGTTAAGTACAAAGCTATGAACTATCTGTGTTCAGCCAACACGGGTATCGAAACTCGGCTTCTAACGTTGTAAGTCCGCAGACATACCGTTCTGCCCCTTGGGGATCAGTACAGTGCTTTAAGAAATAATAATAACAGTTTTGTTTGTTTTGAATTTCGCGCAAAGCCACATGAGGGATATCTGGACTAGCCATCCCTAATTTAGCAGTGTGAGACCAAAGAGAAGGCAGCTGTTCATCACCACCCACCGCCAACTCTTGGACTACTATTTTACCAACGAATAGTGGGATTGGCCATCACATTATAATGCCCCCACAGCTGAAAGGGCGAGCATGTTTGGTATTTTAGGGATTCGAACCCGTGACCCTAGAATTGTGAGTGCCTTAACCACCGGGTCATGCCGGGCCAATAATAACAGAAAGAACAAAACTTGTAGAGAGCTTTTATAGCACCAGGATAGCAGCCAATAATATTTTATTATACCAGGATAGCAATCAAAAATATTTTATTTTACCAGAATAGCAACCAAATATACTTTATTACACCAGAATAGCAACCAAAAACATTTTATTACACCATAATAGGAACCAAAAACAACCTGTAGTAAAATGGTTTTATTTGTAATTTTGGGTGAGCTTTTTTAAAATTAGCATATCTGTTAAGTTTGAATTGTTGGCAATTTTTAGAACAGATTATTTTAGTAGTTAAGAAATATAAAAATATTAAAGCGAAAGGTGTGAAGCAGAGGTTTTTTTGTTTTTAAATAGATGGTTTTGTTTTTGTTTTTCGCACAAAGCTACTCGAGGGCTATCTGTGCTAGCCGTCCCTAATTTCCCAGTGTAAGAATATAGGGAAGGCAGCTACTCATCACCACCCACCGCCAACTCTTGGGCTACTCTTTTACTAGCGAATAGTGGGATTGACCATCACATTATAACGCTACCACGGCTGGGAGGGCGAGCATGTTTGGCGCGACTCAGGCGCAAACCCGCGACCTTCAGATTACGAAGCGCACGCCTTAACGCGCTAGGCCATGCCAGGCCTAAATAGATGGAACACACGATATATTCAATATCATAGCCAAACTATTAAGCATTGAGGCGAGCGTGACCTTGTTGTTTGCATGCTTGGTGTTTCCATTCGAGAGTTATAAGTTTACGAGCCTTTACTCCCAAAACACTATCCGCACTGTGGGTGCGCTATACGAGTGTCACTGAAATCCCATCATTCACTCAGGCAAAAGTTGCCTAGGAGTTGGTGTTGAGTGCTGTTGTAAATGTTTTTCGTTTAGTCTATCAGGTTAAGATTAGGGTCAGCCTGTTAAATAGGTGCTTTTCGTTTAGTCTATCAGTTTAAAATTAGGGACGGCAATAAGCGGATAACCTTTGTGTAACTTTACGCAAGCGAAAATAAAAAACAAAACATATATACAAAAAACTTTTTGTATCATTCTTAGTATTTTTGCTTCTCGTCCTCTCTTGTTACACCAAGTTACCAGGAGAACAAAGTTACGTATTGTTACTTACTTCAACCTTAAAGAAAAGAACGTTTTTGTATGTGTGTGTGTGTTTTCCTGTATTAACCGAATTTTAGTAGAAGTAAACATGCTAATATAGCTTTAATATTAACATTTGTGTGTTACGTACTTCAACTGTGATCACGTTTGTTTGTTCTTCTGTTAGAAGCGTGTTTGAAAGATAGAAATATGATGATATCGCTTTAATACGAACATTATTTGCATTTATTTTGTTTACATACCAATTTCATATGTTAAAATAATTTTGTGTTTTTCTTTCATATCCATTTCTTTAAACCATAATTTTCTGTTAAGATCAATATTTATTCCATACTGTTTTACAATTCCCGTTTTCGGCTAGTGAATTTAAAAATTTAGTATGTATTTTCCTGTATTCTATCATGATTTTTCTGAACGTGAAGCCACTGGAATGACTCGTTGTTTGGAGAAAAAAAGCAAAGCAATAAAAAAAGGATGAAGCCATTTTGTGTCTCAGTCCTCTACATGTATTTCTATCACTCGAAGTGTTTCTCCTTTCGAAGATTTAGCCCTAAAAGTATTATTTACGAATACCTATTGTTTTCTAGTGTTTTCTTGTTTAACTTCAATACAATTTTATTGGACTTTCAACAGCAGTTTTGTTAACAACCTGCCTTAATGGTCATAAAATTGTAAGTTTTCACCCCTTAACTTGTTATCATAAAATCGCCTGAGAGTGAATTTGAAGGTTAATGGTTCGCAACACGTTACTGCAAAAAATAAAACTCGTTCTACACTATTTGATCGAATAAGAAGTAACCCAAGAATTGATGATAACTATTTGTTTGTTTGTTTGTTTTTAAATTCGCACAAAGCGACACGAGGGTTATCTGCCCTAGCCGTTCCCAATTTAGCAGTTTAAGGCTAGAGGGGAGGCAGCTAGTCATCACCAGCCACCGACAACGCTTTGATTATTCTTCTACCAACGAATAGTGAGATTGACTGTCACATTATAACGCCCCCACGGCTGAAAGGGCGAGCATATTTGGTACGACGAGGATCCGAACCTGCGATCCTCAGATTACAAATCGAGTGCCTTAACCACCTGGCCATGCCGGGCATGATGAATGCTGTTGACTATATGTATTCCCACTAGCAGTAAGTCTACAGATTTACAATATTAAAATCAGGGATTCGATTCTACTCAGTGGACACAGCAGATAGACCGATATGTCTTTGCTGTAAGACAACACACACACACACTCTCTCTAGTTTATCAGTTAATGATAAGAGATGGCTACATGTAAATTATCTTGGATAGCCTCGTGTGAAAATTCTAAGACTCGTTTATAAGTAATTTTAATTGTTCTTAAAAAGATCATGTTTTAAACGTTCTTAAAAATTCATGACTTATGTTAATTAGGCCTAGCAGAAACATGGTAATTCAGAGTACTTTACTGTGTTTAGAAGGTTAGCACGGGTTTTTATGCAGACCATTTCAAAGTAACTATTAACTATTTTATTGGAATCCGTTAATATATTGAACATAGCGCCTGTTCTTGTTTGAATAAATCATAATTCACGCAATAATGTGTGTTTGTGTTTTTCTTATAGCAAAGCCACATCGGGCTATCTGCTTAGCCCACCGAGGGGAATCGAACCTCTAATTTTAGCGTTGTAAATCCGGAGACATACCGCTGTACTAGCGGGGGGGGGAAGCTTCACGTAATAAATAAAATCCAAAACTGAATAGTTTGCTACATCTATTGTACTTATTCAATTTACAATTATAACAACAAATATTTCTGTTACAGAAAAGTATTTATAGTTTTTAATTTTGAAGTATTTGTGAATGAAAAACAGAAGTCGTTATTTAAAACTTGATTATAAGTGTTGATTCAACACCATCATTCTACAATAAGCAACAGAAACATCGATTGTCTGTGTTGTGATAAATGTATTTTTTGATAAAATATATTCGTGTATTAAAATATACATAGTAAAATTAAAAGAACTCCATCGTATTAATGTTATTTAAGCGCAGCAAAAACTAGCATAACCAAAGAACTACATGTGTCCCCCCCCAGTGGCTCAGCGGTATGTCTCCGGACTTACACGCTAAAATACAGGTTTCGATACCCGTGGTGGGCAGAGCACAGATAGCCCATTGTGTAGCTTTGTGCTTAATTAAAAAATAAAAAAGAACTATATGCGCCCCACCTTTCGCATTAAGAATATTTGCATTTCACAATGTGATAAATTGGAAATCACGTTCTTGGGAACGTTATAAAAATTTATTGGCGAGTTTTTCATTAGAATTTCAGCAATTGTAAACACTTATTGGTGGATTTATCATTTGAGTAAATCCTCTATTGTTAAATCTCGTTAGGATGTTTGTTATTCGTATTCCTATATTGTAAAACAAACAACTTAGTGTGTTTTTCATAAGGTTTGTTTTGAATTTCGCGTGAAGCTACACGAGAGATTATCTACGCTAGCCGTCCTTAATTTAGCAGTGTAACATTAGAGGGAAGGAAGCTTGTCATCACCACCCACCGCCAACTCTTTGGCTACTATTTTACCAACAAATAATGGGATTGACCGTCACATTATAACGCTCCCACGGCTGAAAGGGTGAACATGTTTGGTGTGACTGACATTCGAGTCCGCGACTCTCAGATTAGGAGTTGAGTGCCTTAACCACCAGGCCACGCCGGGTCTTTTCATAAGGACCCTGATATTGTAAAAAAAAATATTAATGTTTTCATTAGAATTTCAGTATCGTAAAAATTACTAATATGTTTCAATTTAGATTTTGATATATCAGAAAACGCTACGTTTTCATCTAGCAGAAAGACTGAAAACTTCCTGTACTGTAAAAGCCTGAATAATTTGAAAAACAACGATTTATAAGCAAAGCGAAAATCATTTCAGATGAAGAGTGTGCTACACGTCAACATAACACTGGCCTGTCTTCCTGGGATCGCAATATTGAGAGGGAAAACACTGTAATCAACCCTTTGTTTAAGTTTAATAAAAGGTACTAAGTGATAACCTTATCATTTTCTGGTTTAAGTTTATTCTAGACTGGTTAAAGCCAGATAGTCAGCTCAAAGTTCACAGTTTAATGACGGAGAAGGGCCAAGGTTATGTAAGTGAAATCTCGTAAAATGCGAAAGTAGCAGGAAAAAATCTTCAGCTATCAGCGTTCGATCACTGTCACAGTTAAAGAACAAGTTTCAGCAACGTTTTCCCAGAAAAGATAAATTATCCTTACTTGTCGATTTATATCTCACAAAAAAGACGATGTGTGTGTGTGTATGTGGGTACGTGTTTTAGCCCGGAGTTGACTAGTTTGATTACTGTAACGTTTTTTTTATGTTGTTGTTTTTATAAGGTAATTGAAAACTACCTGATGGCTTAAATAGGCTGTTTTATTTGAGGATTTTTGTATTAGAAATAGGGCATATTTTCACTTTTTTCGTTGACGTTTGAACTGCATCAATCAGAATTGGATTATTTTAGGATTTTCTGCCAGACTCGAGGGATGTTAAAAAAACACAAACCATAGAATAAAACATGTTTTGACTTTTTTTTTTATAGACTTTATGTATGAATTTAAAAACATAAGTTTGTTTCTTTTTTTAATTACGCGCAAAGCTACACGAGGGCTATCCGTGCTAGCCGTCCCCTAATTTAGCAGTGTAAGACTAGAGGGAAGGCAGTTAGTCATCACCACCCACCGCCAACTCTTGGGCTACTGTTCTACCAACGAATAGTGGGATTCACCGTCACATTATAACGCCCCCACGGCTGAAAGGGTGAGCATGTTTGTTGCGACGGGAGATTCGAATCTGCTACCTTCATATTACGAATCGAGTACCTTAACCATCTGGCCTTGCCGGGCCTAAAGACGTAATTACTTAATCTGTCAGGTGAATCAGTTATTTCAAGGTGTACAGTTAACATCTGAAGGAGTTACTGAAGTTTAGTGACAAAACAAAGAAAGCAAATCCTCGCTCCAGTGGCAAAGCAGTGTCTATGAAATTCTAACGCCAAAAACTGGGTTCGATACCCGTGGTGGGCAGAGCACATACAGACCATTGTACAGCTCCGTGTTTAACAACAAAAAACAAGAAGGGGAAACCTGATCTCTTGTACAAATTTTGCTTCATTAATGAGAGCCCCAGTTATCAAATTGAATTTCAAATGGAGTTGAACGTAATTCATTGGGGGGGAGGTAAAATTAAACCATAATTTCTACTAAAAATAGATGAATATTTAATAAATTAGAACTTTCTAACGTGTATACATGACTGTGTGTTTTTGGTTTTTTTCTCATAGCAAAGCTGCATCAGGCTATCTGCTGAGGGGAATCGAACCCACGTTTTTTAGCACTTTAAGCTCGTAGACATACCGCTGTACTAGAGGGGAGGGCGTATACATGACTATAATGACTACGGAAGAGTAAGAGAGCTGTGAGAATCAAATACAAAATATTGAAATTTGTGCTATGTGTATATTAATTTTGTCAATTCCTGGGAAGCATAGCCCTTCAATATTTTACATTTCGCAAAGAAAAAAGTTAAGAGACGGCTGCTCCCTCCAAATATTAATAACCAAAAAACGCTCGGCAAGGCCTAACGCCTAGTAGCGTATGGAACCGAAAATTTGTAGTTCACATGCTGTTTGCGAATAAATAAAAAAAATAAAACATCGCCTTTCGCACGTTGGGGCAGTGAATGTGTTATAACAGTGACTGTCAGTCTTCACTAGTCTAGTCAAGATTTGGTTCAGTTATTGTTAAGCACAAAGCTGTACAATTGGATATTTATGGTTTTCCAACCACGTGTATCAAAACTCTAAAATTGAGTGTAGTCTTACCGTTGTGTCTCTTGGGAGCTTATTTAATGTGACAAAACTTAATTCGCGATGGACAGCGACTTTCCTCGGGTCTAGTATTTTTCAAATTGGAGAACATGGTGGTCATATTAAGGATACATGAAACAAAACAGGACGAATTGTTTTATAACAAATTATCTGTGTTAAACTTGTTGTTTTGAATTAAGCACAAAGCTACACAATGGGCTATCTGTGCTCTGCCCACCACGGGTATCGAAACCCGGATTTTAGCGTTAAGTCCGCAGACATACCGCTGAGCCACTGGGGCGGGCCCTCTGTGTTAAACGTAGAGTGCTTAGTTTCAGGAGTTTCGCCTGAGAAGGGTGTGTTTTAAACGATGCATTTTATACATTTTCAGGCTGTTTGTTTCCTTAATGAGTAATCTCAGTTGTGTATTTTAACAATTTTGATAAATTTAAATTGAACTTCAGACGGGGTCAAGAGTTATCCAACGAATATAAACATTTCATCGCGTCACTAATAAAATATGAAAACATCTGGAACAAGCAAAAATAATGTTTTATAAAAGTAATGTTCAAATAACGTGTGGGATTGTCTGTTTGTACCACCAACAGTATAGGTATCGTATTCTTTACCTGTGTTTTTATTTATATTCATTACTGTAAGCGGGCCTGGCATGGCCTAGCGCGTTAAGGCGTGCGCTTCGTAATCCGAAGGGCGCGGGTTCGCGCCCGCGTCGCGCCAAACATGCTCGCCCTCCCAGCCGTGGGGGTGTTATAATGTGACGGACAATCCCACTTTTCGTTGGTAAAAGAGGAGCCCAAGAGTTGGCGGTGGGTGGTGATGACTAGCTGTCTTCCCTCTAGTCTTACACTGCTAAATTAGGGACGGCTAGCATAGATAGCCCTCGAATAGCTTTGTGCGAAATTCCAAAACAAACAAACAAACAAATACTGTAAGCATCTCCTTAAAGCAGTCCATATTGTCGATAATTACTTATTGGTATAACTGTTTTTTTCTAATGCTCGCCCCCCAGTGGCTCAGCGGTATGTCTGCGGACTTACACGCTAAAATCCGGGTTTCGATACCTGTGGTGGGCAAAGCATAGATAGCCCATTGTGTAGCTTTGTGCTTAATTCAAAACAACAACAACTTCTCATGCTCACACGAAATAACTAAGACCCAGTAGGGGTAGACTGTTGAGGCAGTCGTGTCGCAAGGTGAGGGTCGCAGTTTCGGCTCCTCGTCACACCAGATATAGAGTATTAATATTATCTGTTTTGTCTTTATTATATATTATACAGCTTATTGTTATTTATTTTATGTTTATCATGTATTATACAGTTTAATGTAATGTGTTTTATATATAATATGTAAATTACATAGTTTAATATTATCTGTTTTGTGTTTAATTTAACACTCTTTCAGCCATGGGGGCGTTAAAATGTGCGGTCAAGTCCACTATTCCTTGGTAAAAGAGTAGCCCAAGAGTTGGCGGTGGGTGGTGATGACTAGATGCCTCCCCTCTAGTCATACCCTGCTGAATTAGGGACAGCTAGCGCAGATAGCTCTCGTGTAGCTTTGCGCGTAATTCAAAAACAAACAAAGAACAAACTAACTAATTAAGTGTTGTCTGGAGTGAGCCCTTAGAATGAATTAATACATTAGGTGTTTTAAAGTTATCAAAAGCATGGTAATAATAGTTTTTTTTATTTAATTAGAATTTAGTTGAAAGAGCACGCCAACAATTTTGTACGTATTGCTTTTACATATATTTAGGAGCGCCCTCTTTGGATTAACGTTTTCGTAAGACAAGCAGTGCTTGTTAAAGGTTAAAAGAATATACTAAAGAATTCTTAAACACAAAACAGGATTTAAAAAAAAGTGTGGCTTTAAGGAAAAGAAATTAAAGTTTCTTTTTCTTTAAAAATCGAATCCAGAAATTCAAACATTTGTGAAGCAAACTTACTTTACAAGTACGGATAATCCGATTAATGCTGTTTGTTGAGAATTTTTGTATTGCACAATGGATTTGCTCTTCTGTATTAAAAGGTTTAGAGAAAAACGACCTTTAATCTCCAGATAAATACAAAAGAACATTAAAACGCCACCTGTAGTTCCCTTTTTTATTTTTTCGATGAAGCTGCAAGCCATGTCTTCTTTCCCTTTGAAGTTGTTTATTATGCTTCAAATAATCGGTTTTTCCAGTAAACCTTTATAAAGGAGCAAAGTTCGGGCTTGATGTCTTGAATTTAAATAGAAAATGTAGGGTTAGGTAATTCTCTTACCATTGGAGTTTTGCCAATGATGCACAAACTATTAAAAAAACAAAGAAACATTTCCCTACGTTCAGAGCATGTTAATGCTTGTTCGATATGCTTTCATAATTCTGAAGACAAAATGATGGATAAATTTTAGAATTCTATTATTCAGCAACAGTGGTTGACGACCACATTTTTATGGATAAAAGAAAATAATTAAAATAGCAAAGTCAGAGTATTGTTAAACGTAATTCACGAACAGCAACAAAAACCAAAAAAACAAAACAACATCTTCTGCCACGTTAAAGACGAGAAACCTTTTCCCTTGTTATAACCAATCTCTTTTCGACAATGCTGGCTATTTCCAAGTGCTAAAGTCAAAGTAAAGTCCTAAGGCCTGTAATTTTCAAGGCCTTGGCGTTCAAACTAATTAACACCAGTGGTGAGATAATCGAAACTTGTTACAGACTTTCTGCTTTTTATGTGTCTTTCCTCCCCCCACACTTTAAATAAGGTATTTTCCTGCTGCTTTACCCCCTTTTCTCTCTCCAGTTCTTCCTTTCAGTAAGTTACAAATTTATTCTTAGGGGCCCAACTCAGGAAATGAAATTCTTGGCTCTACGCAGATACTGACAGACACATCATATTTTACGAAGGAGTGTCCAGGATCATTGAGAAATTATCAACACGAAAGAAAGAGTTTTTAATTACATAGTTTTCTTTGAAACTTGTGAACGGATGTATTTACTGTCTAATTCACCTGAGAAATGATGGCCAATCCACTTCCATTAATTAAAGCTGTCAGAAGCTGTGATAATTTCTGAAATGTTTTATCTCACACATGTCTGCAGAGCCACCTTTCGAGAATTAATAATAATCACAGAAACTTCCTGGATTTTCAAAGGTACAAGTGTCCTTCACGTGTTCCACTTCATTACTCTATTGCAAAATGTCCATAATGTAGCTCAGACAGTGTCCAAAGTTTTTGTTATTAGTATGATTGAAAATATCACCAACAACATGGGTGCCCAGCTGATGAAGTAATGCATTCTTAAAATTATAAATGGTAATGTTATTTAGCTATGTTCATAGATATAACTAATACAACAGTAAAACCATGCTTATATATCATAACAAAACAAATATATTTTGCTACATGTCTCGACTAAATTTATTCTGGTCATCATAAGATAAAATGAAAGTAGATGAGACAACAATGTCATGAGGTAGAATGAAAGTAGACGAGACAACAATATTATCAAGTAGAACGAAAATAGACGAGACAACAATATCATCAGGTAGGATGAAAGTATACGAGACAACAATATCATCAGATAGAATGAAAGTAAATGAGACAACAATGTCATGAGGTAGAATGAAAATAGACGAGACAACAATATCATCAGGTAGGATGAAAGTATACGAGACAACAATATCATCAGATAGAATGAAAGTAGATGAGACAACAATGTCATGAGGTAGAATGAAAGTAGACGAGACAACAATATTATCAAGTAGAATGAAAATAGACGAGACAACAATATCATCAGGTAGGATGAAAGTATACGAGACAACAATATCATCAGATAGAATGAAAGTAGACACAACAACAATATCATCAGGTAAAATGAAAGTAGTCGAGACAATAGTATTATCAAGGTTGCCTATTTCCACTCTAATTCTTGGGTGTAAATACAAACTTAAAACTCATTTTTAACACATTCTGTATGCGCGAAACTATTTTTACGGCTTCTAGTGGGACTTAGACGACGACAATCAAAAGGTTTAGCTACGCGTTTGTTAAAAGAAATGTCAGGTAGTTTTTTATGAACCTTTATATTAAAGGTATTCAATCGTTCTAAGTAAGTGTCAAGTTCTGACGACATTAGACTTCGATTTAGTATTTAAAAAACTAAGAGACAAAAACTGTTCCGCATCACATTTAATCACATTGCTAATTAGTTAATGTTTAAACGTATTAATTTTCGTGTCAGTTCAGGAAGCAGTTGTTTGGTTAACGTTAAAAGAACTCGAACTGACACTAAAATTTGGTTTAAATTATACAACTAGCGATATATCACCATGTTTAAGGTCATACAAATATTCCATATGCAATTTCACTTTGAAACTGAAGAAGTTAAAATTTAGTATTTTCAGTGGAAAAAGAGTAAGACAGAGATTTATTATGGACATAAGTTTCTTCTTTTAACCCTACTCGTAAAATGCCTGTTTACACAAGTACTAATTTATATATATAAGTGGTATTCTTACAGTCATGAGTATTTGAAATAGCATTAAAACGTAAAATTATGAGGTACAGAGTAATATATATCTTTTTAATTAAATATATTTGAAGAGAAATATGAAATTAATAACAAATTATTAAAAAACAAACATAATTTACATAAGTGCTGCCATCTGTTGAATAATCATAAATTATTTTAAATGAAACGTGTTGTCCGTTGCCTGACGAAGAAAATACAAATTTATTGTTTCTAGTAGAACAGCAGGTGTTTTGATTTCTTTTACAAAGACGTTATTATACGATTTTAGTGTAAAAACAAGTGATCTGAATTGATAAGTGCGGGTGTTTTCTTATAGCAAAGCCACATCGGGCTATCTGCTGAGTCCACCAAGGGTTCGTTTGTTTGTTTTCGGAATTTTGCACAAAGTTACTCGAGGGCTATCTGTGCTAGCCGTCCCTAATTTAGCAGTGTAAGACTAGAGGGAAGGCAGCTAGTCATCACCACCCACCGCCAACTCTTGGGCTACTCTTTTACCAACGAATAGTGGGATTGACCGTCACATTATATCGCCCCCACGGCTGGGAGGGCGAGCATGTTTGGCGCGACTCGGGCGTGAACCCGCGACCCTCAGATTACGAAGCGCACGCCTTAACGCGCTAGGCCATACCAGGCTCCACCAAGGGAACTCGAACCTATGATTTTAGCGTTGTAAATTCGTTGACTTCGTCGTAGACCTGAATTGATGAAGGCCGGTGGCAAAAATTATAAAGTGTAACTAAACGACAACAAAGCAGTCTATATTGAACTTTGTATTTAAAGACAAACAAACAAACCTACATACAATTAAAACTAAAAACACACGAAACTGTAAGGATTATTTGGGATTTGCTTTCTCATCAAAGGTGCTTCTACGATAGAGTCAGCACTTGAGTAATATGTTAACCGTAAATGAAAGGACACGCAGAAGAAAAAGTAATGCGTTCGTGTAGATTACGTAAACACGGGAGACGGCACTTCTCCAAAACATTTGTGTGTCTTTCGTACAGTTTGATTTAGTCCTAACGGTCAGGTGAAACTCACGCCTCTTTCAGTCTTCCTTGGAACCAATTCACTTCAGCAACAATATAGTTTTTTTTTCGCTAATACAATTTGAGCAACCCTTTTCAAACACTTCCTAAAGCAGGCCTTAAGATAGTAACACACTTGAAGGAGTTAAAAAAACGACGCTGTCACTTGAGAATGTCGTAAAATATTCAGAAGAAACAGTTTATCAAACAATAGGATGAAAAAACATCACACAAGCTTTGTCAATTGAACGAGTTTTGTTTTTTTATTTTATTTCTGGAATCTATCTTGCTGAAAGTTAGGGCTTTATATATATATATATATATATATATCTTTTCTGCTGTTCGGTTCGTCACCGAATGAATAATTATCCCCAGCGAAGTGCGAAGAATAAACAGTCTAGTTATTTCTGTTTGACTGTGTTTCGGAAACTAGAAGAAACACGTGCTCGACAATACGCAACGAATTAATGTACTTCAACAGTAACTAGAAAAACAAAAAGCGGGGAGCGAAACTTAACGATGTACTCCAAGTTGTGTTTGTTTTTGCTTGCCTGTTTGAAGTTAAGCACAAAGCTACACAATAGGCTATGTGTGCTTTACCCATCAAAAGTATCGAAACCTGGCTTCTTGCGTTTATAATTCCACAAACATGCCGCTGTGTCACTACGTGTGTGTGTGTGAGAGAGAGAGAGAGAGAGCGTATTATGTTTATTCAACTCGAGTGGTCATCAATGGGATTGATTATCATATTATAACGTCCCCACGGCTGAAAGGGCGAGTATGTCTGGTGTGACGGGAATTCGAACCCGCGACCCTCAGATTACGAGTCAAGTGCCTCAACCATCTGGCCATGCCGGGCCAGGTAATATAGTTTTCGATATTACATGTGGCGAAAAACTTTGTGAAACAAACCGGTAATACTGACTTTATAAATCCAGCCCCCCAGTGGCTCAGCGGTATGCCTGCGGATTTACAACGCTAAAAAACGGGTTTCGATAGTGTGTAGCTTTGTGCTTAATTCAAAGCAACAACATTATAAACTCAGTTAATTTTGAAACTATCAGATTCATAATAAACTACACACAGGAAGCACGTAACTTACTGTGCTCTAAACATGTACATTTCAAGTAAGATTTTGCCGACGTCATCATTTTGCGAAACGTGTAGATGAACTACGGTTTACTGATACGC
The DNA here is from genome assembly GCA_011833715.1 of Carcinoscorpius rotundicauda. Taxonomy (NCBI): domain Eukaryota; kingdom Metazoa; phylum Arthropoda; class Merostomata; order Xiphosura; family Limulidae; genus Carcinoscorpius; species Carcinoscorpius rotundicauda. Next base: position 123,475,435 of record CM022394.1, on the reverse strand, counting down.
AAGTCATATAGCAATAATCGTTTCATTTATTACATATGTAATGTAATACAGTTGTCATTTTCAGTGAAAGCGGAATCGAGTAAATGCGATAACATATCGTATTTCTCTTTGCGCCTCCACAGAGAGAGACAAAAGCTTTCTGTTATAACCACGATGTTATTTCTGATTAATGTTTACCCATTCAATCTATGGCTCATTCATTACTCCATATAGTATTCCCTCTTGAATCAGTTCCATTCATTTGACCACTAGGAACATGTTTCACAGTAAATGTATCCATACGCCGCCTGTTATCGATCCATAATTAAAATGCTTCTGGTTTCGCCTTTGTATAAACCTAAGGCAAAAACAAAGAGACAACAACCTGCATTTGATTTTATTAAAACCGTTCTTTGTAATTTCTTGCTAAATTTTAGAAGCTTGATAACCTCTCTTTGTTATATTTATTGCTAATATGAAAAAAAAGGTCAAAGTAGGGTTATCTGCTCTCCACCGTCCCTAATTTAGGAGTGAAAGACGAGAGGAAAGGCAGCTAGCCAACACCGCCCACCGCCAACTCGTAGACAATTCTTTATCAAAGAAAAGTAAGTTTGACCGTTGTTGCATCACGAAACACCCAGATATGAGAGAGCGAGCATGTTCGATGAGGGAATCAGACCTTGCAACCCGCATATTGCGAATCGAGAGCCCTAACTCTCTGAATTAAAAAAACAAACAAACAAACAAACAAACAAAGATGGCTTGATGGTAGATGTGTTGGTGAACAGAATGCCATCACCATCTTCTTCCTGCTGCCAGAACGAAGTAACACAAGACGAGCTGTGACCCTTCTTCTCAAAGATTTGTTTGTTTTGGAATTTCGCACAAAGCTACTCGAGGGCTATCTGTGCTAGCCGTCCCTAATTTAGCAGTGTAAGACCAGAGGGAAGGCAGCTAGTCGTCACCACCCACCGTCAACTCTTGGGCTACTCTTTTACCAACGAATAGTGGGATTGACCGTAACATTATACACCCCCACGGCTGGGAGGGCGAGTATATTTAGCGCGACGCGGACGCGAACCCGCAACCCTCGGATTACGAGCGCACACCTTAACGCGCTCGGCCTTGCCAGGCCCTCTTCTCAAAGAATACAAATTTATTTCATCTTTTCTTTTGAGAGTGGTAATAAATCGGTGCTACTTTGTTAGGTTTCCTGCGGCCACTGTGATACGTGTCCCCAATTCTTCTACACTTTTTCGATTTTACAAACGTGCAGTGTTTTAAATGGATAATGTATTTTAAGAAGGTTTTCTCGTGCACTTCGTTTTGGCATTTTGCTATGAAGATTGGCCGTTGTTTTCTCGATCTCTTGCAGTTCTGTTCCTACCTTAATTTATTTTTAGAACCAAAATCTCGATGACTCGTGTTTCCAATAGCGTCAAAGGCGCGCATCAACTGCAGTTATACAGATATAACTGTATATACACACACACACACACACACACACAAACACGTGTATATAAAGGGAAAGACTATAAGGTCGCTTTTGGGGAAGGAGCGAATAATAACAAAGACTCTTCCAAGATTTCTTCTTACCGGATTCCATAAATACTTTTCTATTGAGCGCGGAGTTAGTAGTTGTTCTAACAAGTTTATTTAATTCGCCAGTTGATGCGACTTGTGTCTGTTAGTTCCAATACGTTAATCGTTCCAAGAGTTACAACCCTGAAGTGGTCGGCAGATTTTTTCGTTTGTTGTTTTTTTTTAATTTCGCGCAAAGCTGCACGAGGGCTATTTTCAGTAGCCGTCCCTAATTTAGCTGTGTTAAAGCTACAAGAGGACTATTTGCGCTAGTCGTCCCTAATTTAACAGTGTTAGACTAGAGGGAAGGCAGGTAGTCATCACCACACACCGCTAACTCTTGGGCTACTCTTTTACCAACGAATAGTGGGATTGATCGTCACATTATAAAAATACTTTTATGAGAAGTTCTGAAGGAGTTCTGTGTTGACGGCACGAAAAGGGTGTTAGAAAGGCAAAATGCGCAAACACACAAAAAAAAGGTGTCAATAAGGTGTAACAAAACCAGAAAGATAAAATGCACGCGCAAACGACGTGTTAATAAATTTCAGTTTTCAGGTCACGGTTATTCGTTACTAGTGCCCAGAACAAGGTCAGCAAGCTATAACCTAAAACTAAGTGTAGATCTTAACGGGCTACATTAAAAATAAAGTTTGTGATAAATTTACTCAGATCCAACAGAATGGCCTCATTTGTAGCAAGCAGAAACTTTAGCTGTATAACCAGTTCATTCCGATTATGGTTATTCTGGTTTGATAAGCACCGAATACATAGATATGGTGACCTTATTAAAATCTGTTCTTTTATGCAGTTTCTTTGTTGGCTTATATCAGATAACATATAATAAACACGTGTATTGTTAATTTAACATGGATTAGGCTTAATAGATATAACATACACATTTATTTTGTACAAAATAAATATTATCGTAGTTTTAATTGGTTATTTCATATGCTGCTTTTATTATCAGATTAACGAAACTGAACTCATGTAATTTACCCTTTATGGCCCAGCATGGCCAAGAGTGTTAAGGCATGCGACTCGTAATCTGAGGGTCGCGCCAAACATGCTCGCCCTTTCAGCGGTAAGTCTACGGATTTACAACGCTAAAATCAGGGGTTCGATTCCCCTCAGTGGGCTCAGTATATCGCCTAATGTGGCTTTGCTGTAAGAAAAACACACAAACACTCGAACTTAGGGGTTTGTAGAGCTTTATGTACTATGTAGAAGGAACGTAAATACACATCGGAGCTACAGAGTTCAAAACTATATCTAATAGGTGTAAAAACAGACAGGTGATCTCTACTGCTAGTGTAGTATCAAAACTAATCTAACAGAAAAATATGCTATCTTCATACCTCTATATTCTTATCCGGGCGTTGGCTCGATACCTTGCTTGTCTACAGCCTGACAGGAAAACTTCGGGTTCCAGATATTCAAACATAACCATGTGGTACACGTCTGAAACTCCACATCTTGTTGCTTGCATGCACGTAACTTTACCTAAAATAACATTTATTTGTTGGTAACGATTGAACAATCGTATGAAATCCTGGTCAACAAAACTCGTTTTTATGTTAATCTGAAGCGACCTGTATTTTCGACCTGTATTTTGTCACTTTGACATGCAGTTATTATTACAGTTGTGACCATTCATAACTCAATTAATACTTTAAGCATTATAAAACGTATTTGTTTTTTTCCCTTCAAATTTAGTTTTGTGACACAAATTTCAATGCTTTTTACACTTTAATAACATCTAATCTTGCATTATTAGGTAAAAAAATACTGATTAATTATCAAACAAATAATTATAATTGCATTTTGACATAAATTAAACATGCGTTTAGGTGTTTATTGGTTTAGAATCCTCGCATCAGGCGGGGCCCGGCATGGCCAAGCGTGTTAAGTCGTGCGACTCGTAATCTGAGGGTCGTGGATTCACATCACCGTCGCGCCAAACATGCTCGCCCTTTCAGCCGTGGAGCGTTATAATGTGACGGTCAATCCCACTATTCTTTGGTAAAATAGTAGCCCAAGAGTTTGAGATGGGTGGTGATGACTAGCTGCCTTTCCTCCAGTCTTAAACTGCTAAATTAAGAATGGCTATCGCTGATAGCCCTCGTGTAGCTTTGCGCGAAATTCAAAACGAACAAACAAACAAACTAATATCACTTGACTGACAGCTTTCTACGTAAAATGAATAACTTAAACTGACATATGCTTTCAACAATGAAATTTGCAGTAAATGGTTCAAAGCTAATGACACCATACTCCTGGGACTAGTAACCTTCAAACTGCTTCCTTGTTTAAGTTTACTACTTTCGTAGAATGAAAAAAAAAATACATTGAGCATTTTAAAATTTATCGTATATATGTATGTGTGTATATATATATCATATTTTGGTGAAATTAAATAAATACATTTAAATGAAGTTAAATAAGTAAACAAAATCATGAGGAAAGACAGAGTGAGAAACAACAAATCCCAATCTCTGATTAATTATATTTTAACCATAATTTTTTAAAAGCCAAAACAAAACACATTAAAATTAAACGAAATACGTTGCATTAAAAAAAGATCCTTGGGCACGAGATACAACGTGGGATTATAAAATAAATGTATCCTATGTTTTGGAGGTGATTGAGGAAGTAGGTCCCACACTGCAGTGGGGATACAATGTCTATCAGTCACTACTTTATGCGGGTGTACACTTTGAGCCGACAGTCACAGTAAACTCAGTATATTGGTTCAATGCCACGTAAATTCGTGTCCCTACCAATGTTAACTTCAAGAGGTAAGTTTCATCTTACTTACCCCCCAATGGTTGTACCTTATTTCATTATTTTTTTATTTTTATTTTAACTTGGGAGAGCAAATATCTTCCCAGAATGTCTGCAGACAGTGAAGGGTAATACAGACGTGGAACGTTGTGGGCTTTAGCACTCACATCTCACTCTCCTAATTTCTGATCTAATTGTGTCTGTTTCTTAGGTGAGATTAGCGAATTGTAGGTTCAGACTGATAAACGGCGTATCCTCACCGCAATGTAGGTCCTACTTCCGCAGTCACCTCCAAAACTTAGGATACGTTTTATAATCCCACATTGTAACTTGTACCCTGGGATCGTTTTTTGGAAAATGCATCTTATATTTTATTTTTAATGTATTTTGTTTTGGCTTTAAAATATGGCCATGATATATTATATATATATACAGACAGACATATTTTCTAATAAACAAACACAAGTTCAAAGAAAAATAAAAAACTCTGCACAGATCAAGTGGACCCCCAGGGTACGGGTTATAATGTGGGATATAAAATGTACCATAGGATTTGAGGGGGACTGAGGTAGTAAGACCCACAATGCAGTGGGAATACACCGTCTATCATTCTTTACCTCAAATTCGCTAGTCTAACAAGAATGAATTCATAAATAATAAAATAATCAAATTGAACATAAATTGGATGAGCAAGAAGTGAGTGCTCCAGCCCACATCTATCACCCTTCACTGCCTGCAGACAGTTGTGGGAAGGTGACTGATCTCCAAAGTAAAGAAAAAAAACCAATGTTCTGCCACTTGGGGGAAGTAATATAAACTGAAGTTGGCATTCCAGCCTTCACTATGGATATAAGGCACTAATTAGTAGATCAGTAGACAAATTAAACTGGTGTAGACACTGTAGAGTGCCTAAATCAGTTATTCAAACAAACCAATATAACTCCCAGCCATCACCTAATAAGTACATCGTAGCTACCAATTTTAAGAGTATAAACAAGCCTTTATATGCGATAAGGTGTTCACCCGCATAAAGTAATGTCAAGTTGTTTAATTGATCTCAGTGACAATTAAAAATAGTTATCAGAAACTTTCAGGAAAACTTTCCTTAATTTTTACTTCATTATATTTATTTAATAATATATTCCTATAATAATAATAAAATATTGTCAGTTGTTACAAAGTTTACAAAATTGGAATGATTGTGAAGTTATAATACTTGTAACTAAAAGTATGAAACGTTACTATTAATGGAGGTTAAAACGTACACTAGAAAATAAAAATATTTCTTTTATCAGAAATCCTCAGATTTATATCATTATCAATTAGTTTAATTTCTTAATCTAAATAATATGTCTCTACGTGAGAAACTGAAGTATTTTCAATTCTAATTCTGATAGCGCCCCCCAGTGGCTCAGCGGTATATCTGCGGACTCACACGCTAAAATCCGGGTTTCGATACCCGTGGTGGGCAGAGCACAGATAGCCCATTGTGTAGCTTTGTGCTTACTTCAAAACAACAAAACAAACTAATTCTGATAACATTATTTATCTCAGAAATATTTATACTAATCAAATCATTGATATATCTGAAAGTACCAGCAAAACTTCCGGGTTTACGTAGTTTTCAATAAATCTATTCTTATCAAAATAAAGATATAAATTTGCAATACAAATAAAATAGCTTCCATTGGAACTCTATTTACATTTTCAAAAAATTTGTTACAATTATATAGAGATAATAACTTCATATATCTTTTACGTTTTTTTCACCTAAATTTTATATCTTCAAGTACTTTCAAATAAAAGAGGAATTGTTCGATTAAAAATCATACATATCAGTATTCTCTACCTATTCTCTGTTTCTTGGGTATTTTTGAATAGGTTTATTAATTTTTATTATCTAAAACATGTTTCCTATTATTAATACTAACATTTTTAATTTTATCAACTAAAATATTAATGAATTACTTAATATATTATCAAATAAAAATGTTAATGAATTGGTTGATTCATTAATAAATATTCTTATTGCAATAGAAATAAATCTATATTTAACCAAAGATTTATGGACCTCACGAATAACACACAGAAAAAGGTAAATTTACAGATGAATTTGCTTTAGAATAAAGTTTTCCCTTATAAGCTTTAATGAAATTATTAATTATTGTATCTTCAGACTGGTTACTAAGTTTAAATGTTTGTGTACTGTTGATTTCACTTGTCGGAATTAACGAATAAAACATTTTACAAATGAAGCCAAAATTACAGTTAACCTTATCAGTAGGAAATATAATATATTTTTCTTGTAATTCTTCAATCTTATTTTTTAACTGACGAAACGATAAATCAATATGACATTACTTTGATTTTGTACGGGATAAATTAAATAAAAATTTCTCAAGCACACAATACTTTCATTTCAAAAACTATCCACGTGAATATGGTGTGGTACAGTTGAGTGTCAAAACACGTTCCTCAGTTTTGTTTTCAATAGATTTTAGAATATTTTATTTATTACATTTTATGGCACATCTGTGTTTAAATCCTCTTTTATTTATTCCACATAACAGTTAATTTATTTCTTATAATTTCCAAGATACCAATAACAACACTAAGTAACACAAAATTTGTTCCTGGATAATAGGTGTTATTTCTTAATTGCTTATGTTGTAAAAGTACAGAAAATGGCCATTATTCCCTTCAAACTTTGCTTTTGTGACCTGTTAATGAAATTTGAAATTAACCTATTTCTGTGTAAAAACGGGCAAAGTTGCACATTTTCATTTACATAAGGTCCGAATAAAACAACCTATGAATCAAGATTTACATGTATTTATACTAAAGTTACACACAAATGTTTCGAAGTAAGTAGTTTTTTGAAATTTGTGACTGTAATGTAAATCACTTTCGCATATCAGCCCTAAATATAGTCCCCCATCATGTTTTCGTTATACGCTCCCAGGTCACAAAAGCAAAGTTTGAAGAGAAAAATAGGTCTTTTTCCATTTATTTCAGGCATAAGTAATTGGGAAATAACACTTTCTGTCCAGGAAGAAGAAAAAGTAAAACATTTATTACAGCGGTAACAACAGTATCACAAGGTAAATTAACAACTTAGTTAAAAATGTTTATAATTTAATTAAGGAAATAAAAAAGTATCGGCTAAGCTATTTTTTTAATTCACGAATCCTTTAATTTTTAACTCGATGAAAGTAAAAATAATCTATATGAATGCTGACCTTTCTGACGAGAAAAGAACACACTAAGAAACAAAAAAAATAGAAACTCATTACCCATAAAATATTTTTGCTCTAAAAATAAGAACCTTCCTGTTAGAAATTAAATGACATTTGGCTCTAAAACAAAGGTTTGTTTGTTTGTTTTTAATTTCGTGCAAAGCTATACGAGGCAAAACAAAGGCTAAAAGCACATAAGCACTTCACCAACGCCCGGCATGGCCAGGTGGGTTAAGGCACTCGAGTCGTAATCGCAGGGTCGCGGGTTCGAATTCCTCTCACACCAAACATGCTCGCGCTTTCAGTCGTGGAGGCGTTATAATGTTATGGTCAATCCCACTGTGCGTGGGTATAGGAGTGGGTGATATTGACTAACTACCTTCCCTTTGGTTTTACACTGCTAAATTAGGGACAGTGAACGCAGACAGCCCTTGTGTAGCTTTGCGCAGAATTCATAAACAAACACTTTATCAGGGTTAACTTATGTTGAGTATAAATCCAATTTTAAACAAGTATGCATCGTACCAAACACTTGGAGTGTTTTCGTGTTTGATTTTGTTTTTATGAAGATATGCATTTTTCTTTTACATTTATTTAAAAATTTAAAAAAACAATGTTCACTATTCTATTTTGTATGGTAAAAAAGTCACACGTGGGCACATCGAAATATTTTTCTATGGTGAAAAATCTCGTGTGGAAGCATTATCTTATTTTTTCTGTAATAAAAAGTCACGTGGGTCTATCATTCTACTTTTGTATGGTAAAACTCACAAGAGGGAGTATCATTCTATTTTTGTAAAAACTACAGGTGATGGTTGGTATCATTATATTTGTGTATAGTAAGTAATTAAAAAGATTTACAGTGATACCTCGGTTCTCGAACGACTCCCGTCTCGAACAATTCTGTTTTTGAACATATTGTATGAGAAAAAAATGTCTCAGTTGTCGAACATAAACTCAGTTCCCGAACCAAGCTGTCGTGGCCCGAACCCTGAAAATAACCCGACTGATGACCCAAACAACCCTTCGACCATTTTCGGCCCATGCCAAGCTTGCCCAAAACATTTGACCCGTACCTGTCGCTCAGTCCACACCCCAACTAAAATCTGCTGTGAACGTTCTCGTTTTTCTTTCTTGTTTTCTAAATATTCTGATTAAATAAGCCACTATGGGGTTAAAGAAGGATAATGAAAGCAGCAAACCAAACAGAAAAGTTGTTAGAACCACAATAGAGGTGAAATAAGATCTCATAGCGAAGTATGAGAGTGGTGTTCACGTGTCTGACCTGGCTACACAGTTTGGTATGGCGAAGTCTACAGTCTGCACCATACTAAAAAGTAAAGAGGTCATCAAAGGAGCTGATGTTGCAAAAGGAATAACAGTGCTTACAAAACAAACAATGGAAGAGGTAGACAAACTGTTGTTGATTTGGGTAAAGAAAAAACAGTTAGCTGGTGATAGCATTTCTGATACCATCATTTGTGAGAAAGCAAAGCAGTTGCATGTTGACCTCCTGAAAAACACCCCTGGAACAAGTGCTGATACAAGTGATTCCTTTAAGGCTAGTAGGGGATGGTTTGAAAAATTTGGGAAGAGAAGTGGCATACATAGTGCGGTGAGACATGGGGATGGTCCCAAGCAGAAACATACCTCATTAGACAAGATTTTAGTGAGAAATAGGTCCAGTGAGTCTCAAGCAGGTTGTAGCAATACAAAGAGACAGAAAAGAGAAAGAACCCCAGAAGGAGAGTTACCTCACGTTTTTATGGAAGGTGACTCCCCTTCCAAACAATAATAATTCTCTTACTCTCCATGTTCCTCACCACCTTTCACTTACACCATGAGCTCTCCTCAGCACAGATAAAGTGCAGTTACATTTTAATTTATTGTTTTTTTTATTGCGTTTATAGCTTTTGTGGTTAACATGTAAGTATTATTATACTTATATCCATAAGTATATTTTTAAGCAATATTTTTACTTAAAATGCTTCATAATGCGTAATTTTTTGGGGTCTCTAACGGATTAATTTAATTTACAGTATTTCTTATGGGAAAAATTGATTCGGTTTTCGAACAGCCTTTTGGAACGGATTAAGTTCGAGAACCGAGGCTCCACTTTATAGGTTTTGTTTGCTTGTTTGAATTTCGCACAAAACTACACGAGCACTATCTGCGCTAGCCGTCCCTAATTTAGCACCGCCAATTCTTGAGATACTCTTTTACCAACGAAGAGTAGGATTGACTGTGACATTACAACGCTCCCATGGCTGAAAGGACGAGAATGTTTGGTGTGATGAGGATTCGAACCCGCGACCCTCACATTACGAGTTGAACGCCTTAGTCCACCTCTGGCCATGCCGGGCCTTCTCTATAACTTAATTCAGCCCACTTGTAAACAATTTAATTTGTACGCTGGTTAAATAAGTAAAAAACAAAACAAAAACTCATGTTTCTTGAACTAGTGGTTAACGTGCTGAGTTGCGTTTTGGAAGGCACGAAGTTCGCGCTGCAGTGATCATTTTGCATAGGACACACTTTTGACTGTAGAACGTTATAAGGGTTACAGCCAAACCTATTATTCAGTTAAGACTAGCTATGTATATGCCAAGTGCTGCTAACTGGTTATAAATTAGAGATGTTTACGCCATCCGAGCGTGTAGTGCATGTGTATGTGTCACATGAAGTGCTTTGCAGCACTAGATAGATAGTTTGAAGTGCGAGTCACAGACAACCAGAGAAAATCGTTTTTCGTTGGATAATAAATTTCCCATTTAACTGATGTGTAAAGATTTTCTAGAACCAGTTTCCGGAATTTTTTATCTCAGCTTTATTAACAATTATTTCATTTTGAAACATTATACTTTCTACAGAATAATTAGCACATTGTCCAATTCTATATATCAGTGATGACGTCAGCGCAAATTTTCCGTTTTATGCGTAATGTTTGTTTTTTTCACGACATCTTATCACGGGTAACAGCAGGGGCCATCAAATTTGATATGCCATGCTTCGCGTGCTTTTGATATCAGAAAGCTTGATAGAACTGTCTTCCAGTTGAGTTAATATATGTATATTTCATTCTAATTTAATTAAGCCAGTTCTTTAATTAACTGAATTTTTTTAAGTACCACCCACGCTTTGATTCAATGTCATTAATTTTGGTGTGCACACAGCTCTTCACAGCTCTGTTCCAGCTAGTTTCATTAGTGGTTTAAATAGGAATTCCTGTATTGAGCGCCATCTCGATGAATTCGCACCTATGTTGAGTATTTTTGTTTTATTTTTATTGATTACCGTCCACATGGGTTAGCTTACTTATTGGTCGTTATTTAGGAGGGGCAGCACCTGTTTTAATTACTATAGAGTTTCTACTCGCTCATTAAAAATTATTAGCTGACTCCCTGAAGAAATAAAAAGGGGATTGACTGGTAATTTTATAAGCCACATATAGCTGATAGTGTGGATCGTGTTCGTTGGCATTGCGATTCGAGACACGGACCTTTCATTCCCCAGCCCAGCACGCTAACGAACAGAACACGTCAGTCCAATTCACAAGCAAAGAAAAAATAATAGCTTGTAGACGCATCTGAAGACACAGTGTTTTTCAGTTAATTTCTGAGTTTTCTTTCTTTCAAAGAATATCCTGACTAATAATTAAAGTTCGTTTGAACATAATAACATTCATCTCAATATAATTCAGTAGAAGTCAGGGTTACGTGCTAGGCCTATATTTTAGCACACAAAAAAAGAAAAATAGACACATAGTACGTGAAGCCTTCGTTTGATTTGTTACCTCCCCCTGTCGGAATTATGTTTCTTGTTATGGTTACCATGCCACGGTTATAAATGTCTCTCTTTTTTTTTTTTTACCAAACAACCACGTTATTAAATTACGAATTTGCATTTAAACCACGTTCAAAGATATCTTTGTAGTTGGTTATTATTAAAAGACACGCTTTGTGACATTACACTGTCACTATCAAGTAACACAGAAACAGTAGGCAGAACGCAGTTAGTCCATTGTTTAGCTATGAACAAAAGCAACAACGACGTCAGCTCAGTAATAAGTGAAGGTTTCGCCATTTAAGCTGTTGTGAAACGCGCAGCAGACGCTCTGTGAGTATTATTAGCTCAGCAATAAATCTGACGGCTGATAACGCTAAAGTTCGAGGCTCGATCCTTGCAATGGGTATGGTTTACTATAGGCAGACCATTTTACAGTTTCCCCATAATAACAAACAAATGAATACGAGAGAAACAAATTATTCACGTATGTTTGTATGTGTGTTTTGTAACAAAGCCATATCGGGCCATCTGATGTGTCCTCTGAGGGGAATCACTGTGGATTTTAGCGTTATAAATCCATGGTCTTGCCACTGTCACATAGGAAGACTTACGTATATCGTAAAGAGATTAATCATGCAATTTGTTTTGATGTTTTAGTGTGGAATAAATGAAACATAACCAGTATTTTATTTTACAATGTGTAATACGCGCATAGTAGATGTCAAAGAAATAGTCCGTATTTAATTCATATGAAGAAATTATACACATATGTAATAAATATCGTATCGACTAATTACTTTATTATATAACCGTTAACATTTCTTTTTATCCCCAAAATACACCTAGATGAGAAGTGTAAGATTCCCCAAAATATAACAAGATGAGAAATGTAAGATTCCCCAAAATATACCTAGATGAGAAATGTAAGATTCTCCAAAATATAACTTGATGAGAAATGTAAGATTCCCCAAAATATAACAAGATGAGAAATGTAAGATTCCCCAAAATATAACTGGATGAGAAATGTAAGATTCCCAAAATATAAGAGATGAGAAATGTAAGATTCTCCAAAATATAACTAGATGAGAAATGTAAGATTCCCCAAAATATACCAAGATGAGAAATGTAAAATTCCCCAAAATATACCTAGAAAAGAAATGTATGATTCTTCTTAGGAGGTGGGGAATAATGAATAATGAACTTTCTAAAAGCGCTGAAAACAATTTAAAACTTCATTATTTAACACAAATAAATGTATCTCTTTCACGTCAAACTAAAATCACACAAAACATTTGACGTTATGTGAGTAATTTTAATTATTAAAACGCACAAGTATTTTCCCCATAATTAAAACAAACAAGTTTATAATCAGTGGCAAACTGGAACTGACTGTTAGTCGATAACCCTGAATCAAGGAATTTATTCTCTTATAACTTTAAACTCTGAGACACAAAACCGTTGAACTAACTCTTTTTTAAGTTTTAAAAATGAACATAAACGTGGCGTAGTTTTTACGTGCTCGAACTATTTACCGAGAGTTCATGGTTCGCGCTTCCCATTGTCGCAGAAAACGCTAAAAGAACGAATGTCAAATTGTACTACTTGATTACACAAGAGTGCCCCCCAGTGGCTCAGCGGTATGTCTGCGGACTTACACGCTAAAATCCGGGTTTCGATACCCGTGATGGGCAGAGAACAGATAGCCCATGGTGTAGCTTTGTGTTTAATTCAAAACAACAACAATGATTACACAAGAACAGCCAAAAAAGCAGTTCAAAATTAATAGCACTTTTGTGTATCTCAAGAGGACAGATGTGGGTATTAAACCTTTCATTAAAGTAAAATAGAGAAATGGAGAGTTTGCAACTGACCGTTGGCGGGCACATGCAATTTCTCTCTCTCTTTATTAACCTTAAGATGACCCAAGAAGATCGAAACGTTGTTCTCTATTTTATTTTAATAAGAATTTTAATACCCATACCAGCCGTCTTGAGATACATTTTTACTTCAAGCGGGTTTTATGTCATAACGAATCAGTAATAGCACTTCTGCGCAGGTAGCCATATTGGTATGATTGCACAAAAGTAGAAAATGCAAAAAAAAACAAAGTCCAAGAAAAGAAGCGAAGGTAGAAACCACAATTCTGGTCTTTGTTCAAGGAAACGTTTACGTTTCGTCACCAAAAAAACATAGTGAAACAACTTTCTTTTTCGAAAACCTTATTAGATGTAGAAATAGCACTGTTGTTTTTATTTCACATTTTTAATGTATCCAGACGAGAGGAGTTTGTAACTTTTAACCTCATGGTTTGAATGTCGAATAGATTGAATGTCAATCTATTTAAGAGTAAACATTTTAAATATCATACGGCCAACAAACCGATGTGTGCCAAGAGCTCCTGTAACGACTTTGTCTTGCTTGTCTCGTCAACTGTTGACATTAAATCTTAGGCAGGAAATCATTCTCCTCCCCCCCCAAAGGTTTGATTTGTTTCGAATACACGTTTTGAGATACAAAACGGTTATTTTCACCAGTTTTTATACTTTTTAACCGCTAGGCAAACTTCGGCTACGCGAGAGGCATTTATTCAACGGGATCCACTGGCAGCTTTTGGACTACTCTAATCGAGCAGTGGGATTTTAAAACCGGACTACTCTAATCGAATAGTGAGATTTTGACACCGGACTACTCTAATCGAATAGTGAGATTTTGACATCGGACTACTCTAATCGAACAGTGTGATTTTGACACCGGACTACTCTAATCGAACAGTGTGATTTTGACATCGGACTACTCTAATCGAACAGTGTGATTTTGACATCGGACTACTCTAATCGAACAGTGTGATTTTGACACCGGACTACTCTAATCGAACAGTGTGATTTTGACATCGGACTACTCTAATCGAACAGTGTGATTTTGACATCGGACTACTCTAATCGAACAGTGTGATTTTGACACCGGACTACTCTAATCGAACAGTGTGATTTTGACATCGGACTACTCTAATCGAACAGTGAGATTTTGACATCGAACTACTCAAATCGAACAGTGTGATTTTGACACCGGACTACTCTAATCGAACAGAGGGATTTTGACATCGGACTCCTCTAATCGAACAGTGTGATTTTGACATCGAACTACTCTAATCGAACAGTGTGATTTTGACACCGGACTACTCTAATCGAACAGAGGGATTTTGACACCGGACAACTCTGATCGAACAGTGGGATTTTGACACCGGACTACTCTGATCGAACAGTGGGATTTTGACACCGGACTACTCTAATCAAACAGTGGGATTTTGACACCGGACTACTCTGATCGAACAGTGGGATTTTGACACCGGACTACTCTAATCGAATAGTGGGATTTTGACACTCACTCTTATAATGCATTCACGGCTAAATAGTGCAGAAGAGCGTGACACATTAGGCTCCAAGTGGAAAAGAATAATGTCACAATTGAATAATTAACAAAAAAGAAAGGTTTCTTTCTTTCTATCCAAAGTAAAATTCGAATATATTTGTTTGTTAGATCAGCATAAACTAATGCTTTATATCATGATCTTCGAAACGTTTATTTTATTCGTTATTAGGTCTGCACGTGGGGAAAGTTCATTTTAATAAAAGTAGTCGCTTCAATTTCACAAATATCTCCTCCACGTTTAACTATAATATTCTAAATAAAATGTTAGCATGATTATACCATAGGCGCTAAACTCCTAATCTGAGGGTCACGGTTTCAAATACCTTTCACCGAACCTGCTTGAACTTTCAGCCGTGGGAGTCCTATAATTCGACTCTTCATTGGTAAAAGAGTAACTAAAAAGTTGACAGTTGGTAATGTTAACAAGCTTCTTTCTCTTTATCTTTCACGGCTAAATCAAGGATGGCGGCTTGGCATGGTCAAGCGCGTTAAGGCGTGCGCTTCTTAATCTGAGGGTCGCGGGTTCGCGCCCGAGTCGCGCTAAACATGCTCGCCCTCCCAGCCGTGGCGGCGTTATAATGTGACGGTCAATCCCACTATTCGTTGGTAAAAGAGTAGCCCAAGAGTTGGCGGTGGGTGGTAATAAGTAGCTGCCTTCCCTCTAGTCTTACACTGCTAAATTAGGGACGGCTAGCACAGATAGCCCTCGAGT
Organism: Carcinoscorpius rotundicauda; assembly: GCA_011833715.1. Classification (NCBI taxonomy): domain Eukaryota; kingdom Metazoa; phylum Arthropoda; class Merostomata; order Xiphosura; family Limulidae; genus Carcinoscorpius; species Carcinoscorpius rotundicauda. The sequence goes on along the minus strand of CM022394.1, from coordinate 123,459,928 downwards.
TGCTTTGTGCGAAATTTCAAAACAAACAAATATAATCAAGGATGGCTCGTGCAGATAATCCTAGTGTAGTTTTGCGCGAAATTCAAAACAAGTAATTATTCACGCTTAGCCACAATTGAACTTCGGATTTAGCGTCGTAAGCCATTATATTTACTATTGATCTACTGGGGGACACGTGTTTAAGATCTACTGGAGGACACGTGTTTAAGGAAAACGGTATCACAGTATTTCTACAAGAAGAAAACGTATACACAAAAAAAACTTTGAAGAGATTTTTTATCATGTATATTCTAACTTCTCTGTCGCCGTAACTTACCAAAATAATTGTAATGGAAATACAATAAAATTGGTTTGGAATAACTTTCTAACTTCGTCAGTCATTGACTTATGTTCAAAACTCACAAGGGTTTACTACAAATTTATTTGATCAATGTGCAGTGTCCGAGGTATAGAGGAACCTACCAGTAGAGGGCTACAGGTATGTATTACGTAAAATGATATTTATTGATACAAGAAATCTAAAGAAAATTCGGCGAATGATCAAAAAAAGCAAAAGTTCTCCTCATCCAATCAAACCGCTGCTTTTGTTGACTCGAGCGAAAGTTAAGAAAAAAATTATGTATAAAAAAAAGCCACCGAAACAACTTTCTCAGTTTAAAATGAAATTTAATTTCTCACAAATTTTGAATTGGCCCATCTTTTATGTCAGTGATTTTTCACGTGAACTTTAAATAATCTCAACAAACTAATGAACTCTCTATTGTAAAAAACTGTGTTGTTGTTTTGAATTAAGCACAAAGCTACACAATGGGCTATCTGTGCTCTGCCCACCACGGGTATCGAAACCCGGATTTTAGCGTGCAAGTCCGCAGATTGTAAAAAGCAAATGATAACTGTTGTGTTGCAAGCAAAAGTACCCCTCCCCAGTGGCGTGAAGAATTTAAGTTAATCTTAATTGGTCACTTAGTTTGTTTTGAATTTCGCGCAAAGCTAATCGAGGGCTATCTGCGCTAGCTGTCCCTAATTTAACAGTGTGAGACTAGAGGGAGGGCAGCTAGTCATCATCACCCACCGCCAACTCTTGGGACACTGTTTTACCAACGAATAGTGGGATTGACCATCACATTATAACGTCCCCAGGGCTGAAAGGGCGACCATGTTTGGTGGGACGGGGATTCGAACCCGTGACCCTCGGATTACGAGTCGAGGGCCTTATCTATCTGGCCCTGCCGGGTCGTTTAAGTTCATCTATCAGTTTAGTTTATTACATGGATTTTAAATAGGTGTATTGTGTCACACTATTGGTTTAACTCAAAGCTTCTTCAAAGCAACTCACACCGTCCAACTCGAAAAGTAATTGTTGAGTATTTCAGTCATGCTAAAAGCTGCCCAACAATAACATGTGGTAAATGTGTATTTTTATTATTTACTGCACACTTTGAAATTTGAATTGTAGTGTGATTTAATTTCTAACAAATTAGTGTAGAATATGTTGTATCAACAGCATTATTGATGCCTGTTCTCCCATCAATACTGAGCTCTTCCTGCGCGCGCAGCATTTCAAACGCAGCACGGGAAGCAGTCGCCATGAACAACTGACAGACGAACCCTCGAACAGACAGCAAGGTCTGCAATAAATATGATATTAAAATATACAGTGGCTTCCGTTCTGTTACGAGGTGTGGCTTGGAAACATCGATTATTGGGTTAAGATTTTCGCGTGCAAGACTCGTTTTCGCCACGACCGAATTGTACTTGGTCAGTTGCAAATAGTTCTTCATATTTTAAACGTTTGTAGAGTGAAACTGCACACACACACAAAACTCTTTATCAGTTGTAGTTGCCAACATAAAACGAGGAAGACCTTGTTCGTCTTCACCTATGCTAATTCATCAGCATTCGTGCAAGAGACAGAGGCGCGTGCTATACCGCATAATTATAGGTTTTCCTTGCTCACTAGAAAGTAAAAGACAAAGGGAAAACCGGGGTTGTTCATCGTGAGAAGGGAATAAACCCAGAAGGATTATATTTTTTCTCAAACTCGGTCGCTCAATTTCTTTTAGATAATTGAGTCTGTGTATTTATTTCATATTGTTTTTAAATTTTGGACATTTGTTTTGTCTTCATATTTTCAGTTCATTTCAACAATAAAGAATGAACAGTTACATATACATCCATATATACATTTACATAAACAAACACGTGCTTCATCCACTAATAATAAGAATATTAGAACTGATTAGGGTACATTTCGGCACGGTACGAGTCATCTTCAGTTAAGACAGCTTTATTTATCTAACAGGGTGGTCGACCTGCACGTGTTGTAGAGGTAGTAAATTTAAACGAGTTTTAGAAAAAGTTTGATAAGTACATGAAAGGTAAATCTGGCTTCAAGTTGTTGTTTTTTTAAAAACTTAATTCAGTTTAAAGTGTGGGCGAGCCAACAAGACCTGTGTTTTCCAAAAATGTTGTATATATATATATATATACATATATATTTAATTTGTCGAATGATTTAAAAGTTGTCCATTCTCTCTTGAAGAGAACTCCTCTAGTGCTACAGCCATATGTTTTCGGGCTTATAACGCTAGAAACCGGGTTTTGATACCAGTAGCGGGCAGAGCATGTTTAATAATAACAACAGCATCCCCTGAAGAAAATATTGGTTGGTCCCATGGTTGAATTTTAGCGGTCATCGACGATCGAGGGCATCTTATTTGCTATGTTTAAAATGGCCTTTGAATTTAAAACTGAAACAGCAACTTTTCGTGATAGTTCTACACAAGTCTACACTGGTCATTCAAAGGGACACTTCGGCCAGTCGATAATAATTGAGAGCACGTGTCTCCATTCTCCCCAACCGGCGTATTCCACCACCACTGCCTACGTTATAACTTTGGAGCTCATAACTGGAAATCGGCTTTCAAATCTGTGTCGTATCATAACATACTTCCTAGATTTTAATCTCTAGGTGTGTTATAAAAGTGACAGCCAATTTCTAAGTGTGAGTGGTGTATAGTAGAATGTTGTCGACTGGCTGTCTTCGCTCTGGCGGCAAATAACCATAAATATAAAGTGGGTGCCGTTAAATAATTGCTTAACTTCTATACAGTGGATCAGTTCAAAATTAGCAGTTGACATGCGCAGATACCTCTTATGGGGCTTTCTGAAAGCGTTCAATTTGAAAAATTCAATTTACAAACTTACACAATGGGCTCTCTGTGTTCTATCCGACACTGATCGAAACCCGGTTGCAAGCGTAACAAATCGGCAGACATGTAAACTGAACATTTCTCACTCTGTTCTGTTTAAAATACTGTTTGACAACAGTTAATTAATCTCTCCTAGTTTTACCTTCTAATTACTGATACGAATTTAAGTACAGATATAAAACAAATATAAGTAACTGTAACTGAAAGTAAGATATGCTAGATAGAAATATGAAAATGCGTCTCAAACATATTGTTATGAAATTTGATATGATTTTATTTGTTTATATTTGGTTCAGAGCCAAGCAGTAAAATGAGCTGTATGCGTTCCACCCTTCACAGGATTGAGCCACGAATTCTAAAGTTACAGTCCTGACGCTTACTGCCAAGCTGTGAGGCGACAACTTAACATGGGAAAAGTGTTACGTTTTAAAAAAAACAATTCGTTGTTCGATTTTATCATTTTAAATGACTGCATGTTTTTAGTTTCTTTCAAACAAATCTGTCGATTGGGGTAAGTAGAATTGCTCTTCGTATTATCACATTTAATAACCGCGATATTTCGATAACAAGCAGGTTTGGAGACTGAGGGGAAAAAAGCCCATAACGTTAAACTGCTAGTAACAATTTGGTGGCCTTGTTTTGAAACTGAAATGAATAATTTATACAGATATTTAACATAACGACTGAGTGTATCTGTCAAGAATTTAGGTCAAACATTTATCTATTGCTTGTAATTAAATTCGATGATGGAATTAAACGATTGCGAATAATAATTATAAGTACTTAAATTAATTAAAAACGAAATAAATACTAATTGTTTCAGGCTTTCCATTTCTTCCTGGATAAAGCTTTTCATTAATTATACACACATGTACGTATGTTTAATACTTAACTCTTGTGAGTTAAGTGCGTGTTGAATTATTTGTTTTATTTCAAAAAAACGAGGGGCTTGATATGGCCTGGTGGTTATGTCGCTCTGCTTGTAATCTGAGGGTCACTGGTTCTAATCTCTTTCACCGAACATGCTCGCTTTTTCATTCGCCCAGTCGTGATAATGTGACTGTCAGTCTCACTATATGTTGGTAAGAGAGTAGCCCAAGAGTTGACGGTGGGTGGTGTTGGCTCTTTGCCTACCCTCTAGTCTATATTTGCTCGATTAGGGACGACAAACGAAGACATCCCTCGTGCAACTTTGCACAAAATTCAAAACAAACAAACACATAAATACTGGAATGGGATCCAGCGCATTAATTAACGTTGAATGGACGTAAACTGACCGTCAGAAGCGGTATTCTTGTTGGCCACTTTTAATCAGCCAATTGTTATTGTTATTATGGATTTAAAAGGTTGTATCAAATATACGCTTACTCTGCGGGATTCCAAGGTTTCTCAACATTCCAAAACCACAAATATATCGATCCAGGTCCTCCATTATACCTAATTACTTATATAACTACCCTAAAGGGAGGTCAAATACCCGAAAAACAAAGGGCGTTAGGACACCCGCCTGTGAATCCTGAGCATTTGTACCAGGTTTAGTTCCATTGTCTCCGACTGATAATATGACCATTCTTTGAAAAAATGGCGCCCTAAGTTCCCTAAATGGGAGACAGAAACACAAAATCCATGCCAGATTCAATATCAGCAACCCTGGAAAGCTACTCCTAACATTCCCATCACGCCTTGTTGACCTAACGGGTGCTTTGTAGACCTATGTGGTAGGGGTTTACGACGTATGCATAAGTCCACTTGTCAAGTTCGTTATAGTTCCAAAACTGTGGGAAGGACTCCAGAACAATCAAATTCACAAACACAACGTGAATTAATATAGGATACATTAATATGTCTGAACACTGGCGTAACAGTCGAACAGAAAAAAATATTTGTTTGTTTGTTTTTTGGAATTTCGCACAAAGCTACACGAGGGCTATCTGCACTAGCCATCCCTAATTTACCAGTGAAAGACTAGAGGGAAGGCTGCTTAGTCATCACCGCCAACTCTTGGGCTACTCTTTTACCAACAAATAGTGGGATTGACCATAACATTATGATGCCCCAACGGCTAAAAGGGCGAGCATGTTTGGTGTGGTGGGGATTCAAACCCGCGACCATCGGATTACGAATCGAGTGCCTTAACCACCTGGCCATGCCATGCCCTTTATTGTTTGTAATTTAAACACAAAACTGCACAATGGTCTATCTGTGCTCTGCCCACCAAAGATATCGAAACCCGGGTTTCACTCAACAGTTCTCTGTTGTTTCTCAAGTCATAAACAATATCCATAATAAGTAACAATATATTCAGTAAATAGGGGCCGTTAATCTAAGCCGCAAATTTCGTTGTAAAATCTCAGAATCAGTAGAGATGCGTAGAAAAGATAAAGAAAAAAAAGACCCAAACGCTGACTGAATTTTTGTTGTCTACCAACAACAAATTCTTTTTTTTAATACGTTAAGCAAAGCATTCCATTTTCTAACATATTTTTTTACATTAAGTAGTGTTATTTGGCTTGGATTGTGGAAAGAAAATAGGTCTTTCATTGCATGGGTTTTTCTTGGAAAAGCGGAAGTCACCGAGCAACTTAACATTAAAGCGGAAATAAGTGAAAAGAGCTGAAAAAAAAGAGCAAACTTTGAAAATAGCCTTGTGTTGAGAAATATGACTATCGGTGCTACATCTACATTTAATTATATTTATGAGGAAATCTCTTCGACACGCAATTCAGACTATTGAAAGAAATGATTGAATCTTCTTTATTTAAAACTTGAGACAGAAACTACAGATTCTAGTCCTTCTTTAGTTTGTCAGTTTCATAAAAATGCAGAAAAAACGGAGTAATTATAAAAGAAACCGATATTTCATTAGTTCCATGGTTGTCCAACACAACTTTTCAATCAAAGTTATTAAGGAAGTTTCTTTGCTTCTTTCCGTTTCCAGCGTAGTAAATCCGCAGACATACAGCTGTGCCACTGAAAGGGGTGGGCTCTTGAAGAAGTTGTTGTTGTTGTTGTTGTTTAGAATTAAGCACAAAGCTACACAATGGGCTATCTGTGCTCTGCCCACCACGGGTATCGAAACCCGGATTTTAGCGTGTAAGTCCGCAGATATACCGCTGAGCCACTGGGGGGCTCTTGAAGAAGTGAAAGGATAACTGGGTAAATGTATTGAATATCCCGAAATTCTAGCCATACGAGAAAGTAGAGCTTTTTCCTACAGGGGAAGGGAAGCGAACATGACCTAGAGGTTAGCGTGCTCGGACTGTCAATTCGGGAGTTCATAGTTCGAAAACCGTGAAAACGCGCTCAGCATTTTGTGACTGGAGATGCGCTATAGGAAATACGGTGCCCACCAAACTTTTAATGTAGCTTTGCGAGAAAATTCTGAAACCTACCCGCAAACCTATGGAAATAAATATTCGGGAGAGAAATATATTGTTAAGAATTATTCGTAGATGTGCTATATTTTATTAAGAAAAAAGTTTAAAAATTTATTTTTTTACAAATTTACCATAAAAAGAGTCAAAATATTTCGAACCTTCACAAATATTTTTTATTTTAAACCCACTGTAAGGGAACTCTAAAATGGGGGGAGGGGTAACTACACTGTATTATTTATTACATCATTCTGAATAAACATTATTCTTCCATGTCATATACTACCGCCCCCTTTTTATCTAGGCGTTTGTGATTGGCAGATATTTTGTGACGTGTTATACGTTAGAAATGAAATTGATCACGTTCTTTTCTTTTTTCTGTTACTGGCATCTTTTGAAATTAATGCTATGGAAAATACAGCTAGTTCTTGGTTTTTTACTAATTAAAGTCGTAAAATACGTTTGTAAAATGTTGAGTGTACAAATTTGATATCAGAACTTAGTTTTTTTTTAAAAGAAAAACTCAACAAATATACCCATGACTACTGTAATTAAGGAGCCTTAAACCCATGGAGACAAAAAAAAACCCATTAATTAATAGTTTCATTTGCTCTTCTTATTGTATCTCAACATTTACATTCTGATTCAATAATAATAATATAATATTACATATATATAATGTAATAATAATATTACTATTATTACTAGAATTTCATATAATTTTTTTCAAAAGGTTGGAGAGTTCTAATTACAGGTAACTAGGATATACAGTCATGCAAAAAGGTTAGGACACCCTAATAGCTAGTGTTACCCCCTTTGGCTGAAATAACTACAGTGAAACGCTTCTCGCAGCTATCTACAAGTCTTTGACATCGATCTGAAAAAAGCTTGCCCCACTCCTCAATGCAGAATTCTTTCAGCTGTGAGATGTTTGAGGGATTTCTTACATGTACATCCCATTTCAAGACACCTCACAGCATCTCAATGGGATTATGATCTGGGCTCGGCTATTCCAGGATTCTCCATTTCTTAGTTTTCAGCCAGTCCTTGGTGGATTTACTGGTATGTTTTGGGTCATTGTCATGTTGCAGGGTCCAGTTCCGCTTCAGCTTTAATTTTCTTACAGATGATCTCACATGATCCTAAAACACCCTCTGATACACAGTAGAATTCATGGTGGATTCTATGATTGTGGGTTGTCCAGGTTCTGCTGCAGCAAAGCAGCCCCAAACCATGACACTTCCACCTCCATGCTTCACAGTTGGTATGAGGTTCTTTCCCTGGAATGCTGTATTTGGTTTACGCCAAACATGTCCTCTGTTCTGGTGTCCAAGTAATTCAATTCTGGACTCATCTGTCCAAAGAACCAGAAGTCTTGGTCTTTGTCTACATTCTCTCTGGCAAGCTTCAGTCTGGCCTTGATGTTTCTCTTCGAGAGCAAAGGTTTCCTCCTTGCACACCTCCTATGCAAGTTAAACTTATGCAGTCTCTTTCTAATTGTAGAGGCATGCACTTTCACAAAAACATTAGCCAGAGCCTACTGTAGGTCCTGTGATGACATGTTAGGGTGTTTGGAGACCTCTTTTAGCATCTCACGGTCTGCTCTTGGGGTGAACTGGCTTAAACAACCAGACCTGGGTATGTTAGCAGTTGTTTTGAAAGCTCTCCACTTGTTGACTATTTTCCGGACAATGGAATGGCTGATTTCAAAATCTTTTGAGATCTTTTCAAATCCTTTACCAGACTCATAAGCTGCTGCAATTTTCTTTCTGAAGGCCTCAGATAGCTCTTTTGGTCTCACCATGATGCTCACTCTCACTTCAACAGTCAGGAACACACCAAACTAAATGTATGAGGTTTAAATAGAGCAAGCCTCATTCAAAATGCTGAGTAACGATCTTCTAATCATGTGTACCTGGTGTAATGCACCTGTGTGTGAGTTCAGCCATTTTAAGTGGGAATAAATGTGGTGTCCTAACTTTCTCCTAATTTAGAATATGTATTTTTGTAGAATTACATGCACAGAAGATCTTGAAAAGTCTTTGCTTCAGTTTTAATTGTTTAGTTATATTCCTATAATCTCTCAGTATTGTTAAAATTGAGATTAAATATCTATAAATCCAAAAATGTTACAAAAATACACATGTTTTCATAGGGTATCCTAACTTTTTCACATGACTGTAGGTCTATGGAATTACTACAATAGTACCTCAGAATTTTATTAGCTTGTATTCCTAATACAACATTACTGTTTATGTATCCAGAATGGGCCTACGTTTAATTTCCGGAGTATCAATCTTCTTAGACAAACTGTAACGTAAACCGCTATTCAACCAATGTTCTAACATTTTGTTTTTCGAGACTTATTTTACTAGCTGGAGTAGCCTTTATCTAGGCGGAAGTTATGTAAATTCATGATCAATGTTATTTTATGACATGAAACCCTGCTTTCCTTACACGTCTTCCCTCTAATCTACTCACTTCTAAATTGGGAACAGCTAACGAAGATAGCCTTCACGAGACTTTGCGCACAATTCGGTAAATATATATAAAAAAAATAATTGTTTGAAGAACAACGACAACTAAAAGCATGATAAACAACTTCAACAGTTCTAAAGTTAAATGTATTCTTTCTTTTGTTATGAGATAACGTTCACAACTCCACCCGACCCCTTTCTTTCAGTTGATGTGGTGAGTGTGCGGGAAACGTGAATTATGAAACGCTATAACGTGCGTTCCTCATTGTGCCATCACCTCTTGATTCTCATACGTCATCCACAAAAACTTTGTACCTAGGAGACGTATAACTCAGCATTTGCGACGACGCGTTGTTTGTTTATATGTTGAACCACCCAGTGGCTCAGCGGCATGTCTGCGGACTTACAACGCTAAAAACCGGGTTTCGATACTCGTGGTAGGCAGAGCACAGATAGCTCAAAGTGTAGCTTTGTGCTTAATTCAAAACAACGACAACAACATTTATATGTTGGGCTCAGAAAATATCATTATTTGCCCCCAACCACACTATTTGAAGGCTTATAATGCTTAAAACCAGATTTCCATATCTTTGAAAGGACGGCAAAGATAGCCCATTTGTGTTTAACTAGAAACAAACAAGCCCATCGTATTTAATGTTCCCTATATATATATATACAAATGCATATTGTGATAAGAAACGAAAGAGATCGAATGATGAAAGAAAAACGAAATCCGTGCTTCTGTTTTTACGTATGAGGTCGGGCGTGGCTTAGTGGTGCATGTCCGAACTGTAAATCCGAGAGATTGTGATTTGCGTCCTGTCGAAAAAAAAAAAGCACTTCACTTTGGTGTTGTGTGCGTCATAAAAGTAACAGTTAAATATCATAATTCGGTCAGAGAAGAGTAAGCTAAAAATTCATTGGCTTCGTTTCTTCCGGCCTGTTAGTTCAACGGCTGCGTTTCTTCTGACCTGTTTGTTCAACGGCTGCGTTTCTTCTGGCCTGTTAGTTCAATGGCTGCGTTTCTTTTGGCCTGTTAGTTCAATGGCTGCGTTTCTTCTGACCTGTTTGTTCAACGGCTGCGTTTTTTCTGGCCTATTAGTTCAACGGCTGCGTTTCTTTTGGCCTGTTAGTTCAATGGCTGCGTTTCTTCTGGCCTGTTAGTTCAACAGCTGCGTTTCATCTGGCCTGTTAGTTCAACGGCAGATTTCTTCTGGCCTGTTAGTTCAAAAGTAGAAAATTTCATACGTAGATAACCTTTGTGATGTACTGCTCGAATATTCTATACAAATACACCTAAATACCCGTATGTTTACACTAAGTACATTACATCTATTAAGGTGAAGAAAGAAGAAATAAGTACCACAGCCATCGAATTCAAAGTTTAAGCCCTCTACCCACGTTTAATTTGTTTTCAGTTATTAACTGTTTTTTCCCCTGGTGGGACAGCAGTAAAGCTACAGGTTTATAATATGAAAACCAGGGGTTCGATTCCCCTTGGTGGTTACTGCAGATAGTTTTTTTCTAGACATCTTTAAGTACCTGTTTCAACTTCTACTTGGTTATAAAGAACAGTTTTCCATTATGCACGAATTTCTTTGAAGTCAAGCACAAAGTTACACAATGGGTTATTGGTGCTTTGTCCACTACGGACGGAATCGAAATCCGGTTTTTAGCGTTGTAAGTCCGCAGATGTACCAATGTGCCACTTGGGGAAGGCATTACAAAGCGTAAAAAAATATTTTTTTTTCAGTTCCTCCCTTATAATGTGTTCATTAGTTGATGTACATGTCCATCAAATCCATGTTGCTATTCATAAAGTTAACCATAAATCAAAGGAAGCAGAGCTTATTTATTTTACTCGTTTATTTTAGACTTTGACAAAGTGAATAAATCTCAAATTTCTAAGAAAAATAACTTCCACTCCCCGCTTCTCTCTACAGTTCCTTTTAATGAACAAAAATAAGATTTGTTTTAAGTTAAAGCAGAGCTGTTGAAACAGAAACGAAACCTGCTGGTGCGAATGTATTCCTCGCACGTGTGACAACCCATCATCCATTTGGCCCAACATGCTCATAAGAAATTTATCGTTTAGGTTATTTACAAATACGTTTGTTTTCACTTTACATTTGTCAGTTGATTAGTGTTTGCTCGATTCAACCGCAACCCCCCCCCCAAAAAAAAAAACCACCAAAAAAAAACGTAAAAGATTCCAAGCACGAAGAAGAGTTTGTATTTGGTAAGTAAGATGTTTCCAGTTTTTAGAAGCGAGCCTTTCTTCACGGAGAATGTTTCGATTGAAACAAAACATAGGCTTAACGTTTTCTCTAGAGCGGTTGGCTCGTGAGGTTGTACAAATAGCGTCACAGATGCGTTACGTATTACGCTCGTGGTCGAACCCTTACGTTCAGCGGTTCCTCTCTTGGCACAAGTTGTTCGAGCTGCGAGTTGTTAATAAGGTTGAGCGTTTCGGAGACGTAAGTGTCGATTTGTGGTGCAGCAAGGGTTGACTGGACTCTTCGAGTCAAACCCGTGGGTGGTGTCAGAAAACGGTAAGCTTCCTTCTATTATTCGTACTACAACGACCACGTGTAGACGAGATTACGCGACAAAAAAATAGGATGTAACGAAGCAGAATCGTGTAATATATAATTAGCACAAGGTTAAATACTGTGAGCCAAGGAAACCAGAAATATCCGTTGGTAATGTGTAACCGATCATCCGAAATCGTTATAACAGGGCTGCTTCCTTAGAACTGCATCGTACTCGGTGAGTCGTTAAATACACAACATTAACGTGGTTGAAAATAGTTGCCTCATAATTGAGCGAATGTCACCCTCATTGTCAGTAGCCGAGCTGTTTCAAGTGGCTTTTAATAACGTAACTCCAGGGGAGCTTCTAAGTATATGAACAAATAACGAAGTTCTGCGAAACATCTCTCTTAAAATTTTGAAATATTTCTCGTGTCAGCTGGTCAATGTTAAAATATATAATCTTTTTTTTTACGTAACATTTTTATCTTTAAAAGAATATTTAACGTGTGTTTAATATTGACGTAGCTTGAGAATTTATCGTAACATAAAACAAAACACAAAAACTGAATTTTCGATGGCCATATTTGTTTCATTTTTGCAGTTCTCACTGACCTTTGAATTACGTTTTGCAAAATGGGGAATAACAATATTACCAGAGGATTTTCTGCAGAGGAGTGTGTGTACGTGTTTTCTTTTAACAAAGCCACATTGGGCTATCGGCTGAGATCATTCTGTTGAGACACTAAGGTTTCACTCTTTAAACTAATTTGAGCTAGCCTTAACACCTTTTCAGAGTCGCTCGAATTAATATGAGGTAAGATATTCCTAGCTGGTTTATTTTACAGTTTCTGTTTCTGTTTTCGAAAAGGCCCCCCAGTGGCTCAGCGGTATGTCTGCGGACTTACACGCTAAAATCCGGGTTTCGATACCCGTGGTGGGCAGAGCACAGATAGCCCATTGTGTAGCTTTGTGCTTAATTCAAAACAACAAAACAACAAAAAGTTTTCGAAAAGCAAAATATAACAGCAAGCGCGAGAGGTCATGCGCGGTAGCAGTTTTATTTTGTTAGAAATAAAATAACATTTGAACGATAATTGTCATAGCGCTAAATTAAAATAAGACAAAACACCATTTTTTTCTCTCTAACTCAGTCGTTGTGCTGAACTGTGCGCTGATGAAAACTTATAAAAACCGACAACGCGGATATTAAGCCTAACAAAAGTTAGACTTTTCACTTATCGAACATAGTTCTGTTTCCTAAAGCTGAACGCTTAATAACCCTTGTATTAACGTGTTGAATTTTGAGCTTTTGTTCACCCCTGGGAAAGTGTTAAAATAAAAACGGGACAATGAAAGATGTTTCTATAGTCGTACAGTTTGTTGGGTGTTTTTTTTCAAGTAAATTTACTTGGCGGCCCTGCATGGCCTGGTGGTTAAGGCACTCGACTCGTATTCTGAGTATTGCGAGTTTGGATCCCCATCGCACCAAACATGCTCGCCCTTTCAGCCGTGGGGCGTTATAATGTGACGGTCAACCCCACTATTCGTTGGTAAAAGAGTGGTCCAAGAGTGATGACTAGTTGTTTTCCCTCTAGTCTTACACTGCTAAATTGGGGACAGCTAGCGCAGATAGCCCTCGGGTAGCTTTGCGCAAAATTCAGAAACAAACAAATATTTATTGCAGTTTCGCTTGAATGGAAACTAATCATCAGATATAGAGTAATTTTACTTAAAAATGCGTTATATTGTGCGACATTTGCAACACAACATAATAAACTCTTGTTATGGCATATAATTAAGTTGAGAAATGTTCAGAGAATATCAATCCAGTTATGATAACAGTATCTCACAACAGGTCAGTTATTATAACAGTATCTTACAATAGGTCCAGTTCACGTGTGTATAGCCACTGAAATAAGAAAATGAATTTTTGAACATGCTTTTTTTGTAATTGCTTCATATAAAGTTAAGAAATAAATAACTTGCAATAAAGAAAAAAATGTTGCGTTGTTGCCCGGATGACACCTCAACTTCAGAGGATGTGAAGAAAAGTACAGTTTTAATTTACAAGTGATATCGTAAGGTTGACACGAAAGTTTCAACTTTGCAGAGTGTACTGTTGTAAGGTTGACACAAAAGTTTTAACTTTGCAGAACTACTGTTGTAAGGGTGACACAAAAAATTCAACTTTGCAGAACGTACTATTGTAAGGGTGACACAAAAGTGTCAACTTTGCAGAACTTACTGTTGTAAGGGTGACACGAAAGTTTCAACTTTGCAGAACTACTGTTGTAAGGGTGACATAAAAGTTTTAACTTTGCAGAACGTACTGTTGTAAGAGTGATACAAAAGTTTCAACTTTGCAGAACTACTGTTGTAAGGGTGACACAAAAATTTCAACTTTGCAGAACGTATTGTTGTAAGAGTGACACAAATATTCAACTTTGCAGAACGTACTATTGTAAGGGTGACACAAAAGTGTCAACTTTGCAGAACGTACTGTTGTAAAGGTGACAAAAATTTCAACTTTGCAGAACTTACTGTTGTAAGGGTGACACAAAAGTGTCAACTTTGTAGAGCGTACTGTTGTAAGAGTGACACAAAAGTGTCACTAATTAAGTAAAATCTGGTTGAAAACCTATGCAATATACCGCGAACATGCACGACCATGGTTACAGTTAGGTAAGTTGATGGACCTGATGGTTACAGTTAGGTAAGTTGATGGACCTGATGGTTACAGTTAGGTAAGTTGATGGACCTGCCTGTACCTCTCTCTCCTTTTTCTCTCAACATGTTTAATTCCCTTTCATCATTTATTAACATAGCGATATTTTCTTTATTCGTCTATGTCAAGCCCTGTCAGTTCCCATGTCTGTATTCTTTTTCCCGTCTGTGTCTGTCTGGCCACCTGTGGCTATCTATCTCTCTCATTATTTGCGTCTCGTGCTCTACACCTGTTAGTCCCTCTGCACAAGTTTATCATCTGTTTGTCATTTTATCGAATTTACAAGTTTTTGATTATCTACCTGTGTGCTTTTATATGCGTATTTCTGCTAAAGTCTGTATATCGTATGTAAAACCTACAACCCCAGCTGGGTTTAGCAAGAGCGAGAATGAATAATGTCAGAAAAACAGTTTGTTTGTTTGTTTTAGAATTTCACCCAAAGCTACACGAGGGCTATCTGTGCTAGTCGTCCCTAAATTAGCGGTGTAAGACTAGAGGGAAGGCAGCTAGTCACCATCGCCCACCGCCAACTCTTGGGCTACTCTTTTACCAACGAATAGTGGGATTGACCGTCACATTATAATGCCCCACGGCTGAAAGGGCGAGCATGTTTGGTGCAAGGAGATTCGAACCCGCGACCCTCATATTACGAGTCGACAAACAGCTAGCTGCCAAGGGTAGAACTCGGTTCCGCATTCAACAGAGTTTTGAAATTCTATATTAAGGTCAGCAACTCTTCACATACACGGTTTCCAACTTTTCCTTTGATATTGTACTACGAGCAGAAGATACTGTAAAATCAACACAGACTATACAGGTGGTTCAGTGTTAAACTCCTCAACATACGGAGTGAGTTTCATGCAAAAGTACAGTACCTAAAAAATTATTCTTGCAATTGTGAGGTGACGTCAGTTGACTCAGGTGGCTTTTCCTTGCTGACTGGATACCGCGTTAGTTCGGACACAAATGAACACGTTTGTAATTGTTTCCTACATGCTAAATACAAGCTACATTTTGAGCTAAAATCGACAGCTGTTATAATTAAATGTCTACCTGAAGTTGATTTTTTGGTCATGGAAACACTGCCAAGAAAACGTTTCACATGTTGAGCACACGGAAACCTTCTGCTCAAATTTACGAACAAGGAAGCTTACATTGTACGGAATGCACATGTAAAATACTGATATCATTCTATGAAAAGTGCAAAATGGCGTCACGGAACTGAAGAGTGTAAATAAATCTACGTTATAAAGCAGTGATTATGCTCTTACAGAAATGAAAAATTGACCTTTTAAGATATCAAAACCTAAACAGTCTCATCTATCTGTCTTATATATACATACATACAGATAGATACACATAAAACGCCCTATTATTAATTTCCTTCTGAATACTGTGATACTTACGGACTTCTGTGGGCATTAATTATGTCTCAACATACATTAAACAGTTTTTACGCGACATTTCTTGGTACTATCAGTTAAATAACTGTCGGTGTAAGATTTGTTGGTACTGTCAAAATCGACACTGATAAAGAGTTCATAGAAATAGATAAACATCATAAAACTTGAGCGTTTTAGAAGTGTGGACTTTTCTACCTCAGGGGAAATTGGGAAAGAGTTGAATTTCCTAAACTTTAATAAGGGAAACACCCGATCAAGTTTTAATTTGAGTTCCACATAAGGAAGTATGTGATGTGACACTAATTATTAGAAGGATATAAAGAAGGAACTAACCAGTTGGAAACTAGGTGTAAGGATAGGAGATGAACATGTTCTGAAGAAAATGGCGACTTAGATTCTGTTTTAGATCTAGATTTAGATAAGTAATCACTAAACTCTCTAACTGCTGAACAGATATTTATTTTCTACTTTTGTTCTTTCACTTCCGGCGGAACAGCGGTAAGTTCATGTATTAACAACGCTAAAATCCGAGTTTCGATTCTCGTAGTGGACACAGCAGGCAGCAAAGAAACAATTAAACTCTTATCCAATCTTAATATCTCTTGCCTTCTTATTTTTCAGAACGTGATAAGAACTTCGTGAAACACCATTAGGCTTAACAACTTCCAATATACACCTACCGCGATTGTGATCTTAAATTATCGATTAGTCAAAATAAGAAAGAAACACCCATCGTACAAAACGAACCTCAACAATTACAACTGTAGACGCGTCAAAGATGTAAAGTACAATTGAGATCTAGCCTTCACCAGGTGAGAGTTGTTCTACTTTTTACAAAAAATTATATCTTCCATTAAATATTCAAAATTATGATTTTTTTTTCCATTTCTTAACCCACTTTTTATGTTCTATTTTTCTGGGTTTTTTTTCAAATGTGTATACTTTTACGTTTTCCCTCTTAAAGGCCCCCAAACTTATTCTTTTTAGATTTAATATTCCTACATAACCATTTAATAGACTTTCAAATATTAGCCATTTTGGAGTTCCTATCTTTTATTGTAATTTGTTCGTTTAAAAAGACATATCTACCATGAACAAATGTTGCGTATTCGCATTTATTACAATAAATAAAATTTCTTTAGTGTTAGAAAAGCTTAAGGTAAATATTTCGACGTGTTCTGACGTGTTTCTGAAAACGTTTCGTGGACCCCATTTCTAGGATCACTGTTTCGTCTCTCATTTCCTATATGGTCCGGATTGACCAGGTGGGTTAAGGCGTTCGACTCGTAATCCAAGGGTCGTGGGTTCGAATCCCGATCGCACCAAACATGCTCGCCATTTCAGCAATGGGGCGTTATAATGTGACAGTCAATCCCACTATTCGTTGGTAAAAGAGTACCCCAAGAGTTGGCGGTGGGTGGTGATGACTAGGTGCCTTCCCTCTTGTCTTACACTGCTAAATTAGGGACGGCTAGCACAGATAGCCCTCGAGTAGCTTTGTGCGAGATTCGAAAACAAACAAAAACAAAACAAACAAGAAACTATCAAATTAGGCGACACCCATTGTTTTGTATCAATGGAATAATTTTGAAACAAAATAACCTCTTTACTTATTATTACCACGTTCAAATGTTAGTATAACGAAACACAATAATAAGGTTAATAAAACACATTAGAGACTGATGGAGACTGGGATATTCTTACGATTTATGTATATATTACTCCAAGTTATTCATCGAGGACCGGTAATGAAAATGGTTTTAAATGACGTGGTAGAATTGTCACTATTTATTATCCACAAAGAAGAAAAACTAATTAACTGAACGCTACAACTAATGCAACTTTTTTAACTATCCACACATTCGCGTCGAGTTAAATTCCCACCATCCACCATTTTAATCTCAACCGCGTGTTTTTTTGTTCTCCCTCTACTGGTAAAAATTCTCATCTGGCAAGACTTGGTACAGACAAACAAAAAAATACGTATAAATAAAAATGTGTCGGTGCAAAACAAATAGATGATTTAGTCATGTTCTGTGTTTTACTCTTTTCTTTCAGTTGACAGAAAAACTGCGCACGAGTTTTTACAGGTAAAAAGAGCTTAGAATTTGGAACACTTGCGCAAGCATGTTTGAATATTTTGTTATTGCATTACTGGCCTTGAGCGTTATTAAGAGTCTGGTTTGGTTTGTTTTGAATTTCGCGTAAAGCTACTAGAGGGCTATCTGTACTACCTGTCCCTAATTTTGCAGTGTAAGAATACAGGGAAAGCAGCTAGTCATCACCACCCACCGCCAACTTTTGGGCTGAACTTTAATCAACGAATAGTGCGATTGGCCGTTACATTATAACGCCCCCACTGCTGTAAGGGCTAGCATGTTTGGTCTGATGGGGATTCGAACCCGTGACTTACGGGTCCAGTGCCTCAGCCACCTGGCCATGCCCGGCCGTGTTATTAAGAGAACCCCTGAGTACCGTGTGAGAAATTATCCAATAATCACTCAATTATAAATGAGTTGTTTTTTTAAGTATATGAACCAGATACGTACATTTTGCACGCTTATGACCCTCTGTATCTCATAGCAGTCCCAGTTTATAAAATCCCCAGGGTATAGGTTACATTTTATGTCCCACATGAATCGTCAACCTCCAATCTGAACTTTAATTGTAAAGTCTTAAAAAGCTGACACTTTCAATTCGCTTTATTAAGACTCACAGTCATTTATCGTCTAATTTTAACCCTGTTTAGTGTGTGGGTTAGGGGGCGCTTCGTTTCAAAGATTTTTTTCTGTGTAAAAATGTATATTACTTAATTTTAAGTATAAACTGTTAACGCAGTTTTCAATCTTTTAACTTTATTACTGCTCAAGATATGGAGGAAGAATTATCTTCCATTCCGAACAGTTTTGTGTATAAACAAATGCAACATTTATCATTCAATTAATAATTAAAGACTTTGTACTCAACAAATGCACGTCCCGCTAATAGGCTAAGAGATGAGTGCATTTAGAGCTACTGCTACGTATATTTCTGAGTGTGTCTATACTTTTTCACACTTGTGATGTCTGGCGATGTTTTATGTGAAGTTACACTTGCGTGGAGAGAAATATCCTCTTCCATCTGTAACAGAGATTAAGGTCCTCACGAGGTATAAAAAAAAATACAAAGCGAACTGGGTAAATGCCAAGTAGAACATGCAGAAACCAGTGTGACATGCCTCTTGTTCTAGTCTCCCTCTCAACATTCTACAATTTATCAACGTAATTGACTCCATCTTTAGGTTTTGTTAATTTCTGCATGTTGATGTAATGCGACTGGACGTCAGTTGAAATACCATCAATGACCCAAACACTGTACTAGATTCCTCCTTCCTCTCACTGCTGGGTGATGCAATTCTGAAAACTCTTTAGCGTTTCTTAAACTTCTACTAATATATATGTGAGGTCACGCTCCCCCCCCCTAGTGATAAGACTGAAGGCTTATAACCTTAATAAATCGGATTTGATACATGTGGCAGGGACAGCACAGATAACCCATTGCATAGCCTTGCGCTTATCTACAAAAAAAATAAAACATTAAGACACAAGTGATTTCAATTCGAATGCATTTTGTTTGTTTTGAATTTCGCGCAAAGCTACACGAGGGCTACCTGCGCTAGCCATCCTTAATTTAGCAGGGTAAGACTAGAGGGAAGCCAGCTAGTCTTCACCACCCACCGCCAACTCTTGGGCTACTCTTTTACCAACGAATAGTGGAATTGATCGTCACATTGTAACGTCCCCACGGCTGAATGGGCGAGCATTTTTGGTGTGACGAGGATTCGAACCCACGTCCCTCAGATTAGGAGTCGAGTGCCTTAACAACCAGGCCATTCTGGGCTGCATTTTATTTACAAGGCTACAACGTTTTGACAGGGTGGCAGAAGTGTTGTAGAAAAGAAAAGAAAAAGCTATGAAGCAATGAACCCCCAAAAAAGTATTTTACCAGCTTTACACATCATTGAAGAAGTATGTTATCAGTTTTAATGTCATCGAAGAAGTATTTTACCAGTTTTACACGTTATGGAATAAGAATTTTGCCAGTTTTACACGTTATTAAAAAAGATTAATTCAAAAGAAGTATTCCTATAGCTAAAAACACTTTAAAGAAAACTAATTAAAATGTATATGAATCGTTATGATCAGTTGTTCTCTTCCGACTAAAAAAAAACATTTTTCTCTCTCTCTTCTTTATCTCTTTATCAGTCAGTTGCAAAGTAATAAGAAACATGCAGCAGATGTTCGAACACAGGTCAGACTATTTGATGAGTTTTAACTGTTAGAGCATGATTTTTTTAGGTTCTTCTCAAACAACGTTGAGTTTTCAAATTTCATATCAATGGCGTAGAATTTATTTCTAAAAGGTTTGAACTCCTGTTACATTCAGGAAAATGTGGGGTGATCTGAACAATAAATTCAAACTGTTACACTCGGCAAAATTTGGAAAGTGAACAACAAATTTAAGCTGGATTATTTTGCAGCTGTAAAAGAAGGTGTAAATTACATTAGAAATCAGGTGCTTGTCACACCCACTTTGAATTTTAATGGGTTTAGTAACTGTTTGAAGAAACATTTTTGACTAGCTAAGTCGTACATTCTATTTTATAAACAAGTTAAGTCTTGATTCATGTAGTCTTTGGAAGACTCGATACATGTGACAAGTATGTTAGTGTTAGCAACATTAGCAGTTTTAAACAAACAATGATTCATATTCAAAAGCTTTATAATAACATAACATCTTCTAATCATTGTAGCCTTCATACTATTACAATCAGAAGCATATCTCACCAATCCATAGCTATTAGGCATTCTAACCAACAGCATATCTCACCAGTCCCTCACTGTTAGACATTCTAACCGACAGCATATCTCACCAGTCCCTCACTGTTAGACATTCTAACCAACAGCATATCTCTCCAGTCCCTCACTGTTAGACATTCTAACCAACAGCATATCTCACCAGTCCCTCACTGTTAGACATTCTAACCAACAGCATATCTCTCCAGTCCCTCACTGTTAGACATTCTAACCAACAGCATATCTCACCAGTCCCTCACTGTTAGACATTCTAACCAACAGCATATCTCGCCAGTCCCTCACTGTTAGACATTCTAACCAACAGCATATCTCGCCAGTCCCTCACTGTTAGACATTCTAACCAACAGCATATCTCATCAGTCTATAATTGGTACATTTTCTAACCTATTGTTACAAAAGACGTAAAACATGAACAGTACTAGAATTATCTATCATTACGACTATTAACATATCAACAGCACAACTGTAACTCAGTGACCTATGTTTTGTCCGTCTCTAGGGTCAATACGTTATCGTTAACTTACCACATTTGTTAAACTTACACCCGTAAACTTCTGTCTAATATTCTAATCACTCATGTGACCTAGTTTTAGAAAGTTACAACAATTAAATCTCGCAACCATCACGTCTTTGTCAAACAAAACTCCATGCGACCAATTCTCATCCGTGGTAAACAGAACAATTATCACAGAGCCTTCTATTTTCTGCTTTACGTTTTTTGAGTGACTTTAATTATATGAGTTCTCGTGCTCTTCGTGTGAGATTACTTCCGTTATTAAGACACAGTTCTTCAGTATGCTATGTTATATTTTATATTCCAATCTGACTACATGTTTCAGTAGAAGATATTGTATGTCAAATAACACACCAGATCGCTCGCCCCACATAGCATAACAAGATATCACTGAAGGGGTCTATTATTCAGAATGTACTTCGGTTGTTTGGTCTTCATTTAACAAAGACTCAAAAAAAAATTAAGACCTGAAAGAATGGGCGTCTTTGTGAAGTCATGTGATTACGAACTGTAAGTAAAAGTGTTACTTGTACACATACTTACAGAAAAGCGTGGGAAGAAAATCAGTTTCTTCCCTGATGTCACGTGTCTTATCAATCTTAACATCTTTGAGGTTTCGTATACACAGATTGTGTATACGACAGAAAGGCTACGCGGATAATACACACACACATATATATTTATATAGTATGTCATGGAAGTTTTGTACACAGTAACAAAATTGTTTTATTTTACCGTGTTTACCTGTTGTGTCTTCCAATACATGTTTTTTTTTTAAATCTGTGACAATACAATTACAACAAAGTAAAGCATTTCTTTGACCACCTGTTAACAGATGGTTATCGATCCGAAAGGCTGAGATACCAAATTCTACTCTATACTATTGTGACAAAACTTTAAGCATATTTTACGATCACGTTATGTTTGCCAGGGATTTCTGTTTTTTTAGAAACATCTGTATTTCCCGTATGTCCGCCTTCTCTTGCAAGCGTTTGTGAGAAATTGTCAGAAGCAGTTTTGATGAAATTATGGAGAAGTTAAAATTGGATAGTTCGAGTTTATTGAATTATAAATAACAAACTGTTGATCACAAGAAGTTCCAGAAACAAATACTAGATATTCACCTGCTAATTAATGTAGGTAATGCACTACGAACATGCAACATCGCACGTCAGTTACTTCAATTCATTAAAATACACTAATTAGTTATCCCAAGATTGTTCGTTTTTGTTATTAGTAGTTTTGGTAATTTTAACCTCTCACGAGGTTAGGCCAATTTAGGAGATTAAGTCCATAAGTGGAACAGGGAAATGTCTTCGAACTCACACCGCTAAAAACCGGCTTTCGATACCCATGGTGGGCAGAGCACAGATAATCCATCGTGTAGCTTTGTGCTTAATTCAAACAACAAACCTAGGAGTTTAAAGTTAATCCATATATTAAGCTAACAATACAGAATATTTTTTTAAATAAATAATGCATCATAAATAAATTTCAAACAATAGAAGAGAACACGTAATGTGTATTTATGCAATATCATTAATAAAAGTCCTCCGCTAATACAGAGGTAAGTCTACGGATTTACAACGCTAAAATCAGGAGTTCGATTGCCCCTTGGTGGACTCAGTAGATAGCCCGATGTGGCTTTGCAATAAGAAAACATAAAAAATATAACATTACGCAAACGATGCATTGGTTCATGCATTAACACTGGTTTCTTGTGTACAATAAAGCGTAACGTCAGCATATTCTTATATTGCTTACAATGTTCACTTATCAAATCAGCGAAACAAGACAGAGGTGCGAAAGTTTTGACACACGCGCACGTACAAAACAAAAACAATACCTTCTTGTCGAAGTTATTAAATACAATTATAATCTTTTTTATTATTATTCTTATAACACTGCTTGCTTGCCGTTCTTCCTGCCCCACAGATAGCCCCCAGGAAGAATATAACTTTTATGCTTTTACCTCTATTTAACAGCAGAAAGACATAACTCTTGACATTTAATCATCGATAATGGGAGATAAAATATATTGATGAATTAATTGTGTACGTTTTATAAATTTAAATAAACGATGTTTGTTTATTACGATATCTATGTGAAATATGCCCCTCGCTAGTATAGCGGTATGTCTTCAGATTTACGACACTACAATCAGGGGTTCGATTCCCCTCGGTGGGCTTAGCAGATAGCCCGATGTGGCTTTGCTATAAGAAAACAAATACACGCTATATGAAATACGTTATTTTCCAAGCTAATGTTTTTGCTTTTTAGTAAGTTAGTAAAAATGTAACACGTAAACACGTCTTCGAAAATTGTTTGAGTAATAAGACACTAAACAATAAACAAATTAATATTTTTACTGTTGTATCTATCCTCTGCTAATTTATTTCATTATTTACAGTGTGACTATTAACATCACGATGTAACAAAATTTTTACTTTTTCTCGTTCCTGGGCAGAAAGTGTTATTTCCCAGTTGCTTATGCCTAAAGTAAATGGAAAAGACCTATTTTTCTCTTCAAACTTTGCTTTTGTGACCTGGGAACGTATTACGAAAACACGATGAGAGATATTTGGAGGCTGATCCGTGAAAGTGATTTACATTACAGTCGCAAATCTCGAAAAAACATGAACACATAAGACAATAAATAGGATTTATTATTTATTTAAAATGTTACGAAATGCGTCTCACTTTTAGATAAAAAGTTCTAAACTCGCAAACCTTTCTAGTAAAAAATGTTATATATCTTTGCCTCTGGCAGCCTATTATTGCTGGTAATGGCGCATCCCAGGTTTAGCATCTGAGCTCTTTATTTGCATGTATTAGATCATGGCTCGAGCACTGGCCTATGGTGGTTGTAAAGGCACTCGGCGCTTAACCTGCGACTCTCGGGTTCGAATCTTCGTTAATGAACATGCTCGCTGTGAGAGCGTTATAATGAATCCATTCATTGGTAAAGCTGTAGTTCAAAAGTTGGCGGTGGTTGCGTTGAATAGCTGCCTTATCTCTAGTTATCACTGGTATATTTAGGGATAGTCAGCGGGAGACAGTCCTCATGTACTAAAATTCGAAAGAACAACAAAAAATTCTTCCTGACTCAGCGGTAAGTATAGAGGAGTATAACGCTAAAAAACTTGGTTTCGATACTTGTCGTGGGCAGCATGTAGAATAACCCTAGCAAGAGTTAATAAACAAGACAATTATAGTTTACATTAACGTTACCAAGAACTAAAATAACGTTCATTTTGATAAAAACATAATTAACAATTACCCGTAGTTTTGTTATGGCACATATTCTCTTTGAATAGGTTCCATACGTTTAAATATCTTCCTTACAACACATGTGACTGAGGATTTCAGAATTAAATCAATATACATATTAACGTATATAGTTTTGATCAGGAGGTTTACAAGCACGCGTGTTTAACTTAAATGGTAATAAGTGCATGTCGTGCTTCCTTAGAAACTGCTGCCTTTTTCAGCAATCAAAAGAAGGGAACGAAAAGAAAAAAACAAATAAAATTACTTGTCTGACGGGTAAAGTATGACGGGAAAAAAAATTTTTTGAGCCTCAGAAAAATTCTGTCTCGGGCGATACGAGCTCCACACTCGTGACAGAGACAAACAACTAAGCCAGCTACCACACTCGTGACAGAGACAAACAACTGAGCCAGCTACCACACTCGTGACAGAGACAAACAACTGAGCCAGCTACCACACTCGTGACAGAGACAAACAACTAAGCCAGCTACCACACTCGTGACAGAGACAAACAACTGAGCCAGCTACCACACTCGTGACAGAGATAAACAACTGAGCCAGGTACGAGCCAGAAGGAATCTTAAATGTACAGGATGCTTGTGGTAAGGATTTCGTAGAATTTATTCAATAAACAAGACCGACCGCATCTTCTCGACTCTTACCTTTTATGAAAAACAAACCTTTTATTGTTTGTTTGTTTATAAATTTCGCGCAAAGCTACTCGAGGGCTATCTGCGCTAGTCGCCCCTAATTTAGCAGTGTAAGACCAGAGGGAAGGCAGCTAGTCGTCACCACCCATCGCCAACTCTTGGGCTACTCTTTTACCAACGAATAGTAGGATTGACCGTCACTTTATAACGACCCCACGGCTAAAAAGGCAAACATGTTTGATGTAGCAGGTATTCGAACCCGCAACCCTCAGATTACAATTCGCACGCCTTAACCTACCTGGCCATGCCGGGCCGAAAAACCTTTTATCAAGCTTCATTTGTTTAAGTTTCTTAAAAAAATGAATGCTATAATGTTCCTCAAAATAATTTTGTGTTTCAATTTTCAAAGCGTACGTGCAACGAAAGGATGCTAGGCAGGAATGAATCCGAAAAGTAAAGCTTTTCCTGTCTACAAATTACTTTAAAAAATAATCACTTCCCTGGAATAAGAAAAACTGATATTGAAGATGAGGAACTGAGAACTGAAGGTCTTCTCTTGGGTAAGGGTCATCGACACTTCAGTTGTGTCACTTGGAAATGGGAAAAAAAACGTCCTGAGTATAATCCCTTCCTTGGAAACAGACAGATGTTGTTTTTCTTTTAACCATCTTTTTCTCTCCCCTAATTTTTTTTTTAGCCTATGAGCTGGTCTTCTTGCGTTCTTGGGCACGTGAAAAGGCGGGTCCATCGACTGCTTCGTTCGAGACTATCTTTCCCATCCACTCCCTCACCGGAAGAGTCCCCATGAACGCCACTTTTATTATCTTCGTTTAAAGTGTTTTATGACAATTTTATACAAGTATGCTTGTGTCTATATTACAGACTTAATGTGATGCTCTAAATGGCCCGGTTTGTTTGTGTGTGTTAGGACCAGCAAAAAAGCACTCCTGCCATTTCTGTTCTAATGACATCAATCACGTCAGTTGTTGTTTTGAATTAAGCACAAAGCTACACGGAGGGCTATCTGTGCTATGCCAACCACGGGTATCGAAACCCGGATTTTAGCGTTGTAAGTCCGCAGACATACCGCTGAGCCACTAGTGGGCGAATCACGTCAGAATTTATTTTATTTTTCAAGGCCGTGCTTCGTATTAATTTGGACATAGCTTCTCATTAAGGAGAAGAATTGGTTGATAACAAAGGTGAGTTAAATGCTCACTTTGGTATATCATCTCACCGTAGAAGTTTTAGGATTAACGAGCGATACATTAATACAAAACTTGATATATTGCTTCTGCATTGATAAATATAGGGTTAACAAGGGAGATATGTATACAAATCTTAGTACATAGCCTCACACTAGAGGAGCGTTAGGGTTAACAAGGGAGATACGAATACACATTTTAGTAAATAGTCTCACAGTAAAGAAGATCTAGTGCTATTTTTTTCACACAAAGCTACACTAGGACTATCTGCGCTAGTCGTCCATAATAATTTAGCAATATAATAATAGACAAAGGGCAGCTAGTCATCACCATCCACCATCAACTCTTGGGCTACTCTTATACCAACGAACAGTGGGATTGATTGTAACATTATAACGCCCCCACGGCTGAAAGGGCGAGCGTGTTTTGTGTGGCGAAGAGATTATGAGTCTGCGCCCTAACCACCTGGCCAAGTCGGGGTGCTTTAGTGTTCGTTAATAAGAAAGATAGGAAAACGTATATTGATGTATAACCTCACAGACGAGCTTTAGGCTTAACGAAGGGAAATATGAATACACTTCTTTGTGTGTCTTGTATGCAGAGAAACAGAAATACTTTGTAGATTTGATTATGATGAGTAAATTACATGTAAACTAACTCTTCCCTGGTCTTTTTTATGACTTCATTTAGAGGAGTTGATTTCTTAAACTAGAAAAATTGACTTGTATTGGCAAGGTTACTTTACACATTAATATATTCTATTTAGAAGTATGTATCTATGTCGGATTTAAAATCTGATAAACGACGGCATTACCTTTACCGCGAAGAAAACTGTTTCTCATAAGCTAAGAAAAATGCTTCTCTTAAAAAATCTGTGGATTTGGAAATCCTCCAAGTTAACTGAGGGCTCTGAATTGAAAACTCCAATTTATTTCTGGTACTTTCTGAATATATTTATTCAAGGTGTTCCAAAAAGATTTCCCGCACGATCTCAATAAAGAAAGAAACAGTTCAGTTGTTTTTGTCTTTTAAAAAAAAAAAAATTTTGATCGTGGGAAGTTATCTAGTACACATACATAGTTTCTTCGGACGTATCCGTTTTGGCTGAAAGTTACTATAAATAATTTAAACGATACAGTGCTCATACGTCGACACTTATGAGATGGCTTCCACTGGAACAGTAGAATGTCTGTAGACTTACTAAATATATACTGTGATTAATCCAGAGTAGAGATAGCCCCGTTATGTAACTTTGTTCTTAATTACAAATAAACAGATTTATGGGATGGCTTTGATCATTTTGGACCTTATTTGGCGGGAGTTAGGGTGAGGCATAAGAATATTTTTCGTTAATAAGAGTTTCAACAGAGCTTTCGGATTTAGTATAGTACTTCTATGACCGAATGTGACCAAAGGCCAAGAAGTTAGAGTGCTCAATCGGTTACGATGTGAAATAATTGTTTGAAACCAGACAAACGGACGCGTTTCAGTAGAAATGACACTCTGAAGACTTACATTGCAATTAAACGTAACTCACCATGAAAGCATTTAGGCTTATAAGTGCGCATGTAATACACGACTATAATATGAAATTTGCGGAGCAATTCGGAGTGTCCTCGTGTTTTGCATGCCAGATTTCTATATAATGGCCTCTCGTTCAACATTGTCTGGTGTTTAAGGCACTCGACTCAAACTATAAGGATTGCGGGTTCGAATCCCCATCACTAAACATGCTCGCTCTTTCAGCATTTGAGTGTGTTATAATGCGAAAGTCAATTCTATATTTCTTTGGTAAAAGAGTAGCCTCAGAGCTAGAGGTGTGTTGTGTTTATTTAGCTGTCTTTCCAGCATTCTTTCAATGTTAAATTAGGGACGACTGACGCAGATAGCCTTCGTGAAGCTTTTCCACGAGCTCCAAACCACACCTCTTATCGACCACCTTGTTCGGATTGTTCAGTGAGCTCTGTTAAAGGTGCCGTTTTTGAAAACAATAATGATAAGAAACCTATGATGTGTATGAAGTGTCCTCTGTGGTTTATTCGTTGCTGAAACTGTTTCACATTGACGTCAGAAAGAATAAACCTCTGACGTCATTGGAGTCATGGGTCAACATGATCCTTTCGTGGCACAATCGTGTTCTCTATATTGATGTTTAACTAGAATGTGCGGTAAAAACAAAAAAGTACAAAATGCAGTCGTTGTTTTCGTTGTAAAAGTGTAAATTTTACATTGTCCAAGGCCTGGTTTTTTATTTTTTTATTTAGTTATTGTTTTCGATTTAATAACAGTTATTTCTGTATTTTGTGATTCAATAGGCCCGGCATGGCAAAATGGATTAAGGCGCTCAACTTCTGAGGATTGCGGGTTCGATTACCCGTCACACCAAATATGCTCGCTCTCCCAGCCGTGGGGACGTTATAATGTTATGTTCAATCCCACTATTCATTGGTAAAATAGTAGTCCAAGAGTTGGCGGTGGGTGGTGATGGCTAGTTGCCTTCCCTCTAGTCTTACACTGGAAAATTAGGGACGGCTAGCACATATAGCCCTCATGTAGCTATGCGCAAAATTAAAAAAACAAACAATGTCCATTTCAGATTCAAGATCAGAGGTGTGTGAAAATAGAGGTTCAGATCTATCTTTTGTTGCCACAAATTACTGCCCGAGAAGTACGTAATTACGAACCCGAAATGGACAAAGTAAAAAGAATATTGAAAAAAATCTTTGGCATTTTACGTGTTTTTTTTAAACCAGAAATTAATTTCTGGTGTTTCGTCAGCTGTTAGCGATTAACCCGTAACTTTTAAGGTATTAAGCCGCAAATATAGATAGTACTTTAAATAACTTATTTTATCTTACTTGGGCTGTAGAAATAAGTATTTCGTTCGATAGAATCAAATACTAGTTTTACACACTTGAATTCGAATCCGAAAATGATTAAGAGAAAAATGGGGATGGCGACATCTGTCGGTTATGAGATTTTTTATCATGAATATTAGGCTTAGTTATTTACTTTGTGTAGTTTACATATGTTCATGTACGCCCTTCAAGAAAGTTGAATTTTCTCGTCACAACTTTATACATGTAACATGTAACAGTAATGTTAGGGCTGAATATTCTTTGTTCCACAACTAACCAACAGTAGCTGTATCGAGTATACTTAACTCGAGAGAAGAACAAAAACCTACAACACCCTCTATTTGAAATCATTAAAAAATATAGCTTATCCCTAACATCACATATAGATTAATTAAAAAAAAAATCTAAAGAAACTAAGCACTGCGGAGTGTACACTCACAACTATACTCTAGGTACATATTACCATGGAAACTTATCACGATACTGGTTGACATGACAACCCTGCTTTCAGGCATTATAAACTTCACTGGTGTCCTTGATAATTCTAAGAACTTATGAGCGAAAGTGAAGTAAAATGCGTTATATAAACCGTATTACACTTGTAATGTCAGTGCCGACGACGCCTTTTCTCCAACACCAGAGCTCATCATGCGCACGTTGGATACGATAGGAACAGTAGTGGTATTACAAGTAAATAAATAACTTGTAATTAGCAGTATGTCTGAAAGCTTATAAGGCGAGGTGATTTCGATAATCGTGGTGGGCACACCACAGACTTGTAATTATTATCAACTTTATTCAATTTTTTTATTTACAAATCAAATTTTAGGGTAACGAGAGAGACTGATATCGACATATTCTACAACATGTTTAGACCATATATTATTATTTACTTAAAACCTCTTAAGTATTTAATTTGCAACCTAACACAGTGTTTTAAGGATGGGGGGGAATCTTAAACTTTAGAGTGGTGGGTGGCTCGTATATCTGAATATCAAACAATGATCAACGTCGATACGCTTATCGAAACTTAAACACGTGCAGAGAACAAATTTGAATATTATTTTTCTAATATTCTAAGTGGTAGATTAGTACAGACAAATAATTAAAGGTTTAACATTACATCCGATAGCGGGAGTTAAACACAGTAGCACAAGGAACGAACCTAGAGTGAATTAGTATGTATTAAAGCTTCACAAAGACAGTTAGTTTAATGCTAGTTTCTTATACATGTGACAAGGTCAAAGGTCCTTTATAATAACCAGTATGTTTAAGTGTGTTCCTTCTGGCTTTTCTATAAAAATCCAGTCCGCACACTATATATTCACTTCACAGGAATTTAAAACTAGAGGGCGGGTCTCATTTCAACAATCTCCCATATTTTCGCATTCGATTTCAGTTTATCGTTTTTCATTTCCCATAAATATTTTTCTTTGGTTTTGTCAGGTAATAATAAGTTATAAAAGTTCAACTATTGAATATCAACTTTTATAAGTATAATTATTCCAGTTAATGAAAACTTCCACTCGTTAAGAACTTCTAGTAAAGAAGAAATAAAGCTTTACAATCTCGACATATACATATATTTATATTTCTTGTTTTATTTTTTTGCTGCCAGAATTTAACACTCAAATATAACACACGTATTTTTATTTTCATACATTTTTAGCTGCGGGCTAGCGCCCTGTCTATTAATTAACAGAAATACTAAACAATACTAGTCCTAAGTAAGCAAAGCTAGGCCTATAACTCAGCGGTTTCCTAACCGAACTGGAAAACATTTTGAAATTTCATTTTGGTGAAAAATAGAAAGAAACAATTATCAATACCAAAGTTGTTGCATCTGAGGGTCGTAGTTTCGAATCTCCGTTACACCAAACATGCACGCCTCTTCAACCGTGAAAACGTTATAAGAGTAGCCCAAGAGTTGGCGGTGGATGGTGATAATTAGTTGCCTTCCCTGCTAAATTATGGACAACAAGCGCAGACAGCCCTCATGTAGTGTTACGCGAAATTAAAAAAAAGTCACTCCTGAGTGACGTGGTTTTGTGTGTGTTCAGTAAGCCTTATAAGGCAGATAAATAACCAACTTTCTTGTAAATGTACGTGTTTGTTTCTGTCAAAGAAACTGGGAAAATAAATCGATTGTGTGAGGCATTTTATTTGTTGCTGGAAAACTTCACTACAAATGATAACAGTTTGACAGACCGATTTGTTTGACTAAACATTTCATTCTCGCCCTAACCCTTTGTGGTTTATCATAACAGCGCTTAGCAACAACACTGCGTTCTATGAAAATACAAATTAACGACTCCACCATATTGGGAGTCGTGATACGTAACATTAACTAAAAGTTAAATTCAACTATCAGCAATTTTTCATAATTATCAAATAATTAGTTATTTCTAAAAGATTTTTAAAAGTATTTAAATTTAAAAAATATATCAAAATAAAATAAGAAACCAGTTTTCTGCAAAGTATTGACCTCAGTAAAAAACAAAAAAATTAATTGCAACTGCTGCCATCTATTGGTACTTTTTCACCAATTTTGCATCTTTCCTAAAGATCCAATACGCACACAGAAAATAAAAAAAAACTTGGAATATTGTTGAATTTTCAGAAAGACTGGCATATTTTTAACCTGTCAATGACGCAAGACCAGTTATAGGTGTTTTTGACCTACATTTTATCATAATTAACGAATGTGAAGAACTTTATACCAAATTGAAGAATAAAAATAAAAATGTTCACGGTTATTGTACTATATATAATATGTGGGTTAACTGGGACAATGTGCCAAGAATTTCGATTGGTTTTAAGAAATTCTATCAGATATATAAATAAAAGTAACGTGGCCTAATTTAAAGATTCGTTTGAACTGATTATTCGGTTTTGAAATTTATTTTAATTGAATATATCTTTGCGTATGTTTTACACAGCATCGATGTTACTTACAAATTTATGATCTCTCGTAAATAAACCGCAAAGAAGGGTTAAATGAAAACAAGTACCCTACAATACGATTTATTGTTGCTAAACTGGCTACTTTCAAGATTATCAAGCTTGTTGATTGATTAGACTGGTATTGAAGTGCCATCTACGTGTTAAAATTTCACCCATTTAGTTAGCTTTCTATTTTCATTTTATAAACTCGAGTCATGTTTTCCATTAAATGGCTACAATTATAAACAGGTTTGGTTTATTTGTTAGAATTTTGCGCAAAGCTACTCGAGGACTATCTCCGTTAGCCGTTCCTTAATGAGAAAGACTTGTGAATGGAGCGAGTAAATACCACACACTGCCAACTCTACGGTTACACTTTATCAACGAAAAGTGAGAATGATCGAAACATTATAACGTCCTTATAATAGAAAAAAACGAACGTGTTTAGTGAAAGAATTCGAACCCGTGATCCATCAGATTATCAATCGATCACCAGGCCATTGCCAAGCCTTACACAGTGTTATATCTCACTTTTCTTTTAATTTTTACCCACGGCATATCGGCTCATAGAACGGCTCTGAGTACAAATGATGAGCTCGTAGTTTCATCATCTTTTTGACTTCTTTTTAATTTCGCGCAAAGCTACACGAGAGCTATCTGCGCTAGCCGTCCCTAATTTAGCAGTGTAAGACTAGAAGGAAAGCAGCTAGTCATCACCATCCACCATCACCTTTAGGGATAATCTTTTACCAACGAATAGTGGGATTGACCGTAACATTATAACGCCCTCATGGCCGAAAAGGCGAGCATGTTTGGTGCGACTGGGATGCGAACCTGTGACCCTCAAATTACGAGTCGCATGCTTTAACCCACCTGGTCATGCCGGGCCTCTTTTTGAATAATTTGAGATCTAATAACAATTTTACACTCAAGAGATCAAACCCTTTCTATATATATTTGATCTACGCCCAACATCTCACAATTTAATTCATTCGAATCCTCTCTAAAAAATATTCAGTGTGAGGGTGGATTGGTACAGGTCCTGATGAATAATAAAAATGAATCTGGTGCACACGCGCACCACACTTGGTATTCACAGCGCACAAAAATATAGCTAATAAAAAAGGGGAAAGCTTATAGATTATTTTAATCTTATCCTGCCTAACTTCTAATCCCGTGCTGCAGCTACTGAGGATGCCCTTTTCTTTTTAATGGTGTTATTTCGGAGAAAACAAACATGTATTATGATACACAGTGCTCCCACGTTCAAATAAAGGTGGTGTTACAATCAAAATACACAATATTATTAATATTTGTAATAATATAAAAAGTACATGAATAAAGAAGCTGCGAGTATTTGAGATGAATATATATCTCAAGAACTTAATATCCTAGACCCAAAACTGGATCGTCAAATGTCAGGAACAGATTTTGAAAATAGGTATTTGTTATAAGCATTTAATTCAGCATGTTTTCTTTTCATACTATTTTGCTCTAAGGTTATTTACTTGGCTATGACTGGTCATTTGTGGTTACAAAATAGTCATAAAAAGTTGAAATTACTGTTCTCGACGCACTGAAAACAATTGGCGATCTGTGCCTTGTCCACCGAAGGTATCGAAATCAAGTTTTTAACATTATAAGCCCTGAGGCGTATCGTCGAATCACATTATACGATACACTTCAATCGTTTTTCATACAAAACAAGCATTTCTTGCGTCTCTCATTTCTCTCAATAAGAGATTTGTGATTTGAGTAAAATGCGTGTCAGAGTTCGGGTCACTGAAATTGGTATTGTCCAGAACAAATGATGATTCCAGTGGTAAAATTATTTCTTAACAGGCTTCATATCCTGAGCGGAATTAACAGAAAATCTACTGAGTACCTTCTGCGAGAGTATGTCAAACGGTTTGTACCGATATAAACTTGTATAATTGTCGACGCGTCTCCACATCGAGTTAGTAGTTCTTTCGACACAGTCACTTTGAACAAGGGGTTTCATCTGGGATTTTAAAAAATAACTATTTCGAAAGTTATTATTTATTTTATTTCCAAATCATTCGAATCTTCGTTAATTCCTTCCATACAGCATTAACAGTTTGTTTATGAACTTTGACTCAAGGTTGCACAATGTTTATTTGTGCCTACGTCTCGTTAATTTTGAACTAGCAGAATTAGAGAGAAGGAACTTAGCATGAACTATCTGATGGAATATTTCGATTCGTATAGGTTAGGGGGCACTCGACTCGCAATATGCGAGTCGCGGATTCGAATTCTTGTCACCACACGTGCCCGCTCTTTCAGCCATGGGAGCATTATAACTTTGAGGCCAGTCCCATAATTCATTGGTAAACAAATAGCCAAAGAGTTGGGGATAGGTGCGCTTCTCTCTCGTCTGTCACTGCCTTATTAGGAACGGCTAGATTCAGATTGATTGATTGATTGATTTAGTGTTTTATGGCACAAAGCAACGAGGCTATCTGCGCCGGCTAGATTCAGATAGCCCTTTTTAGATTTCTGCAAAATGAAAAACATCATCATTCGTGCAGCGCACCCATGGCTCCAAAGTGCGCAAAAAATCACGAGCCGCGAATTCTCTCATTTACAGTCCGTAACTTTGCGCGAAATTCAAAACAAACAATTCACAGTCCGATCATGCTAACCGCTGAGTCATGCCCGACTCAGCAACAGTTGCACACACGCGCAATACAACAATCAGGACTTTTCTTTCCATGAGTTGAAACGGGCCCGGCATGGTTAAGCGTGTTAAGGCGTACGACTCGTAATCAAGGGGTCGCGGGTTTGCATCCCAGTTGCTCCAAACATGCTCGCCCTTTCAGCTGCGGGGACGTTATAATGTTACGGTCAATCCTACTGTTCGTGGGTAAAAGAGTAGCCCAAGAGTTGGCGGTGTGTGGTGATGACTAACTGCCTTCCCTCTAGTCTTACACTGCTAAATTAGGGACGGTTAGCGCAGATAGCCCTCGCGAAGCTTTGCGCGAAATTAAAAAAAAAAGAAGTTGAAATACAACTTTTTTGACGTGTTTGTGGAAAGCACGTATCATTTGTTTAACCAAAAGAACTTTACATTAAACACACGTTACATAAAACTCATAAGGTAGAAAAAATATCAGAACTATGTGGTGCTGTTTCCCGCCATATTTCCCGTCAACTCGCACCTCAGTCTTCAAACTGTACTAGGCAAAAGTTAACCACTATAGTTAAAATCGCTGGGTTTTATACTCAAATCTTGTAATTACTGTTTGCGGTATATAGGGCACATAAACATATCTAACACACTAGACCGGACGTAAGTGTTCTAGTTTCGAGAGAATTTAGTAACAAAATCATGAAATCTGATACTGAAAAAATTGCGTGCTTTTTTACATTATCTAATAAAAAAAATACTACTTAAGCGATAGTTTACAATCTGTACCAATCGGATTTACATAAATTTTTAACACTCCAGTGACCTGTGAAAACCTATCGGAGAGTAGATGCCAAATTTCTAAGGGTAAAGCTTCGTCTTACATGTTGAAATACAAGTCCACTGGTCAGGACATCAGCGTCAGAGATTAATGTTTGATAATAGTTACTATTTTTTAATCAATTGGCCTGAAATAAAACTCTGAAAAACTAGAACTATCAAAATGTGGAGGTTCGCATGTGAGTTACGTCGCTTATCTGGCTATATAGAGGTTTAATCCTTGTTTTCTATTTTGTTAATTAACTACTCGTTTATAACATAAAATGTACTTACCAGCGTCAGTCACATTAAACACAGTCGATGGGGGTGTTAAGTAACTGAGGATGCCGGCATGGCCAGGTGGGTTAAGGCATTCGACTCGTAATCTGAGGGTCGCGGGTTTGAATCCCCGTCACACCAAACATGCTCGCCCTTTCAGCTGTGGGGCGTTATAACGTTACGGTCAATCCCACTATTCCTTGGTAAAAGAGTAGCCCAAGAGTTGGCGGTGGGTAGTGATGACTAGCTGTCTTCCCTTTGGTCTTACACTGCAAAATTAAGAACGACTAGCGCAGATAGCCCTCGAATAGTTTTGCGCGAAATTCAAAAACCAAAAATAACTGAGTGTATATGGTGCCCTCTATATTCTTCAACTGTTCTGTATTATTTAACGAACAATTTTGTTTGCTGCTCATACAAATATGTCTTTTAGTGCTCATTTTACTGAAAGGTTAACCTAAACAACTGTAATGTATGCTTCATGGTCTGCCAATTTTAACTGCCGTATGAATTAAATAACCTTCTTAATTAAGCATCATAGTAACTGAACAATTTGCATAAGTAATCTAATAAACTGTTCATCGCAACTGAATGGTTTGCAATATTAAATGTAACATCCATTCTCAGCCAATCCTACGCAAAATTATGGACTGCGCGGACTTTGTATTTTCACCCCTTTCCCCAGTAAAATTGACAAGCACTGTTAACAGGAACATCGATTTTTGACGTCCCTTGGAGTGGGCGCTGTATGTCCCCTGTACGTGCTACATATCCATTGAATGATTTAACCAATTGTCATATCATTGAAGTGGTTTGCCTAATTAACTACAGTAACAACGGAATGCATAATTTACCGAGTTAACTGTAAAATCAACAAAATCATTTGTCCAGATTCACTAGCAGTCAATTTCCAAATTACTTATGTGACGTCATTTCGTGCCTACAGACCCACTAACGCACAACACAGTACTGTAAAATAGCGCGAGATGTTGTTATAGGTGACACATCCTGTCGGGGAAATAAACTATTATATTTTGTGCGTGTGTGGTTTAAAAAATTGTTTTATGACCTCGGAGCGCGGAAATATCTGGTGGAAAAATAGTATAAAACAAATCTTTGTTAGAGACTGTGATTTTTACATGTTTCATAAATAAGCACATCTTCTGGCCATCTTTGCTGTACCTACCACTCGTCAGACATATCGCCATTGGAGGGACAGAACACATATGATAAGATTATATAAATAGTGTTATTTCTCATTATGATATAAGAGAGTTTCACTGTTTTCACTTCAAAGTGTCTTGAAGCTAAACGTAAAAACAATCTCAAGTCTTTATATCCTAACACGCTCGCACTTTCAGCCGTGGGGGCGTTATAATATAACGGTCAATCCCACTGTTCGTTGGTAAAAGAGTAGCCCAAGAGTTAGCGTTGGGTGATTACTCTTTTACCAACGAATAGTGTAATTGATCGAAATATTATAACGTCCATACGGCTGAAAGGTCGAGCATGTTTGGTATGACGGGAATTCGAACCCACGACCCACGGATTACGAGTCGAATGCCTTAACCACTTGGCCATGTTAGGCCTACGTTTCGTTGGTAACGATTAAAAAGGTGGTTCCAATCTCATTTTTTTTGTAATACATTTTCCAGAAAACAACAGGAACTGAGCAACGTGGAATGTCTGTAGAATCACGCCGCTAGAAACCGGGCTTCGACACCTGTGGAGGGCAGAGCACAGATAGCCCATTATATTTGTTTTGTAATTTCGCACAAAGCTACTCGAGGGCTATCTGTGCTAGCCGTCCCTAATTTTGCAGTGTAAGACTAGAGGGAAGGCAGCTAGTCATCACCACCCACCGCCAACTCTTGGGCTACTCTTTTACCAACGAATAGAGGGATTGACCGTCACATTATACACCCCCACGGCTGGGAGGGCGAGCATGTTTAGCGCGACGCGGGCACGAACCCGCGACCCTCGGATTACGAGTGCACGCCTTAACGCGCTCGGCCATGCCAGGCCGCCCATTATATAGATCTGTGCTTAACTCTAAACAAACAAAATTAAGTAACACACATGAGCTTCATCTTAACACTCACACACCACTTCAAATTTATTGATTGTAGTTCGAATTTTCGTCATATAGTTTGACACGTGTTTTTTTTTCATTTTTTTCGTTCATTATTTCTATAATCATTTCAACATATTTTTGTCCTGAGTTTTCCCAGCTTCCTGTGCTCAGCGGCAGGACTGAAGACTTGTGACACTAAAACTGTGGATTCGGTCCTGGCAGGAGGCCCAGTGGGAACACCCCAAAGTCACTTTACAATTAACAAACTAAAAATATTTTGAAACGATGACTCCACTGAAAATATTAGCCAAAGAGAAAAGTGTTTAAGAACGTTCAAAATGTTATATATGCTTACGATAAATACTTGGCACAACTCCAAGTACAGCTAGTACGGCGGTAAATGTACGGATTTTCAACGCTAAAATCAGGAGTTCGATTCCCCTAGGTAGACTCAGCAGATAGCCCGATGTGACTTCGCTATAAGAAAAAAAAACACACACGCAACTAGATGGAAGACGTAAAATGTCTCATCAAGCGTGTTTGTAGTAGTTTAGAGTGAAAACGCCCCCCCGTGGCGCAGCGCCATCTCTACGGACTCGCACTACCAAATTCGGGGTTTCGATACTCGTTGTGGGCAGAGCACAGATAGCCCATTGTGTAGTTTTGTGCTGAATTCTAAACAAACAAACAATAAAGTGAAAACGCGCGTTCTTGTTTTAGAGTAACAAACTACAAATCGTTGTTACGTAGCAGGGTAATCATATATTTCCTACTGAGTATTTATTTAATAAAATCTAAAATGGTTTAATTTTTTTGTATTTTCTCAATCTTTAAGCGCGAATAACAACGTTAATAAGAAATAGTCTTAAAATCATCGTGTCCCAGGTATTCCACACGTGGATTGTGTGTTTGTCAATTCGAAGACAGACTTGAGTTAACGCGGCAAAATATTCGTGCTTTTTTTTTCTTCTGTGCGTGCGTGCGTGCTTTAATAATGTTATCTTGGCAGAGTTCAAGAAGAATAAAACAGTTTATATATTGTTTCTGAGATCTGCCATTTGTTTTAAGTCCACACTGAGGTAGCGTCACGACTCAGTGAGCAGAATTATTTTTGTAAATACTGCTCTTCACAAAGTAAAACAAAAACAAAATAAACCAAGCAACAAACAACAAAGAAACAAATCGCTTGAAAGGCTGTTTATTAGTAACTGGTAGTTTTCTTGATTGCTGGAATAATTTGGCATCAAGTCCCAAAGTAAAAAAAGAAGACAACATCCATGTACAACAGTTCAGACAGCTCCAGCTTGCGGCGAAGTGATCTTCTGAGAAGTGATGAATTTCATCTATTTCGAGAACGATCGAAAAAACGGAACTATTTTCTACTTTAATAACCAAACCAAAGGGGGTAGACATATTAAAAAAAAATTAGGTTGGTATATGGGACGAACGTGCCTTACGGTGATAAGTTCACGAAATACTTGGAACGTGCATATACGTGCTTATCAATCTAATTTGCGTAACTGCGTTTTATGTGGTGTTTTTGTTAAGCTTATTTTATCTTGTATAACATGTTTAAAAAAATCAAAAATATATTTAATTTGAACAATGCACAAATACTAGCAGGGACCCGCAAAATGTTTGCGGTCAAATTATTATCTTTATTGCAATGTAAACACGCAATTTATAAAATAATTCCCAACTAATTTTAATAACAGACACCGAAATCTACAAGTCAACTTGTCTTAAGCCTTTTTTAGTACGGCCTATATTCGATAAAGATATATATTAATACCATAACTTGGGTATGTTTTTGCTTTCGTTTAGTTAGAACTAAACTTTGCCATATTTAGTATCAATATATAAAAACGCTACTTTATGACTTAAAGTTAGACCTCCTTAAAATTTTTAAAGCTTTTCGTGTGTTTTTTAAAATGCCGAATAAAGTACATTTACATCAGCCTTTTTTCTTTATTTCGGTTGAAATGAAGTGCGCGCGCATATTTTCACGACAGACAAAAACTGAACATTATTTTAATAGATTTAAGATAAATAGTGATATTTCATTGTATTGGTTTGTCACACTTGAACGACAGCATATGCGACACATCAGACATAAACGTCTTCTAATTTTATAAACCAGTCCGCAAAACCCGCCATCTACTTGGCTACTGTTACCCGAACGTCTGTGTTGCCGTCATTACCACTGTTAAAGAAACATTGTGTGCAGCGGCGTGTAGTAGCTTGACCTCTGGAAGTGTCGATACGAAACCTGGCACGCAAACCACTACACGTGTAAATTAATTAACAAAATTAGCATTGATTAAGTAACCTTATAATTAACGAAATACAAAGTCCGTACCAACAGACCTTGAATATAAAGACCACATTTAATGGATCATAAATGGAAGGAGGGTAGTTGTGACGTTCCATGTACGTACGTACGATACAAAATCATAAATAAAATGATTATGCTAATTCAAAGATCATATATGATACTAGGCCCGGCATGGCCAGGTGGGTTAAATCGTTCGACTCATAATCTGAGGGTCGAGGTTCCAATCCCGGTCGCATCAAACATGCTCGGCTTTTCAGCCGTGGGGTCGTTATAACGTGACGGTCAATCCAACTATTCGTTAGTAAAAGAGTAGCCCAAGAGTTGGCGGTGGGTGGTGATGACTAGTTGCCTTCCC
The DNA here is from genome assembly GCA_011833715.1 of Carcinoscorpius rotundicauda. Taxonomy (NCBI): domain Eukaryota; kingdom Metazoa; phylum Arthropoda; class Merostomata; order Xiphosura; family Limulidae; genus Carcinoscorpius; species Carcinoscorpius rotundicauda. Next base: position 123,419,398 of record CM022394.1, on the reverse strand, counting down.
TCTTGTCTTACACTGCTAAATTAGGAACGGCTAGCGCAGATAGTCCTCGAGTAGTTTTGCGCGAAATTTAAAACAAACAAACAAACATATATATGATACTTGTTTTTAATATATTTGATTTGTGATGGTAGTTGATAAATTAGAGACAGATGGCGCAGGTAGCTCTTTTTTGTGGCTTTGCCTAAAATTAAGAAAACAAATTATTTAGTAGTATGCGTTGCTACTGCGAAAATTTAGTTCTCGTGAGAACTTACTATGTGTGCTAAACATAACGTGAGTGTTAGGACTAACAAATTCCTGGTAGTTCAATTTATTGTCATGGCAATCTTAAAAACGTGTAAGAAATAATATGAAATACATATATCTTTCCAGACTAACAAGTAATTCTAATTGTACTCAGTTAAGTCATGAAATTGGGACAATCGAGAATATTTTCTATTCCAGCATCAGAGAAAGGTTTCGAGCGCACATTTCAGCCAAAAAAACTGCGAACTTCTTACAGCGCGCGTCTTTATAATTAGCGTGTCCAAATGATTAATCTAGAAATTCGTGGATCGCGCATCGTTGCAACAAAAATGCGCCCGGATAGTTAAAGGCCGTTTGGCCAACAAGAGGAGCCCAGGGTTGTCAAATGGGCGCTGTTTGTTATTATTAGCCTACTTTTTATATCTCACTTGAAAATCAGGAGCAAATGGTGCGCAGATGATCTTGCGCGAAGTATTGAAATAAATAGAACACACTGGTTCCTGTTGCATTTTAAAGAATGTCTTCAATATCACCGTTCTGAGAATACAAACAACATAAAGGAACTAATCTGACCACTGATAATCGTATAATTGTTGGTCTGCGCAGAGGCAAATTTTTTGTGTCCGAAATCTGATTCTCATTTGCATCTCATCGCCCATTCCTTATGAAGCAACAACTTCATCACGAAGAACCCAGTGATGAACCAAAAATACCAATACTTTTGCACACGATCACGTATATATTTTGTTAGCATACATCATTAGTTTGGGCCCCGGCATGGTCTGGTGGGTTAAGGCGCTCGACTCGTAATCTGAGGGTCGCGAGTTCGAATCTCCGTCGCACCAAACATGCTCACACTTTCAGCCATGGGGGCGTTGTAATGTAACGGTGAATCCTACTATTTGTTGGTAAAAGGGTAGCCCAAGAGTTAGCAGTGGGTGGTGATGACCAGCGGTCTTCCCTCTAGTCTTATACTACTAAATTAGGGACGGTTAGTGCAAATAGCCCTCATGTAGCATTGCGCGAAATTAAAAAAAATAAACAAACAAATAATCACTGGTTTCTGTGAAATGCCATGTTATCCACCCTGTAGAACACTCGTCCTTAGATATACTTTATCTGTACGTTATTCCTGGCTACAGTTTACGATTGATTCGGGTCTCCTACTTCTTTGAGAACAAGTGACATAATAATTATTTTTGTGTGTGTTTTTAGCAGAAAAACAACGTGGATATTCTAACCTAACTTCAGTAAGATTTGTATGTATATTTCAACTGTTAAAACTTTCGCACAACATAAGACCTATCTCACAGAGCAGTACACAATTTTCAACTTATAAAGTAAAATGAAGACGGTCCCTACGAACTTTAGGATTTGGAGTCCAGGCTCGCTAACTTTAAAGATGTATTTCTGTACAGTGTTCTGTTTAATTTGTATCGACAAATCGCAAAGTATATTATTATTACTACCAGTTTTAAGAAATATCTCTGGGATGTTAATGCCTCGTTTGTGTGTTTAGCTAAACGTTATAACAAGCGGTTATATGTTTAATGGTCTTGGCCAGAATTCAAAAACAAATGGCGAAAATAGGAATAATGTTTTGGTGCAGTTTTCTTTTTTCATTTCCTGTTTAGTTCAGTGAAAGGATAAGGTCAGAGTTCAAGGTCAGGCTAAAAGTGGTAATAACATTTAGGAGATTTCTCTTTTTCTTTCTTTTGTTTACGTTTAGTTCATTTTAAAGGTTAATTCCTGTGTTTAGTTAAACATATGTCAGAGTTTCAGACCAAGCAAGATAAAGATATGAATTATACGGATACGTTCTATATTGTCTACTTAGTTCAGTACGAGAGTACAGACTATCGTAAGAATCTTCACTACTTTCTTCATATTAGTTCGTTCAGGAGATCAATCGATTTAATAAATAACTTATTATGTAACCCAGCATTGCCAGGTGGTTGGGACGCTCGACTCGCAATCTGAGGGTCGCGGGTTCGAAACCCCGTCCCACAAAACCTGATCGCCCTTCTAGTCGTAGGAGCATTGTACTGCGATGATCACGCCCATTGGTCCTTGGTGAAAAGAGTAGCTCAAAAGTTGGTGGTGATTGGTAACGGCGGTTAGCGTAGGTAGTCCTCGTCTAGCTTTCCGCGAAATTCAAAAACAAACTTATCGTTTTATAAACAACTAATAAGTGTTTTATTATTGAAACAGAAAGAAACCGAGGGGGCTGCATACAGAAGTGGAGAGAAGACAGATGGCACTCTTACATTTGCAATCCTTTTAGTCACCGATAGAGAAGGTAATAATGAGCATTTGCAATAACACTTGCACAAAAGAGTGAAGAAAGACTTCCTTGAAAACCGTGTATATTGGTATGTAAATATCTTTCTTTGAATGAAAATATTTAACAGTCTTTGTAACTGGTCCTCTTTGGACTTTAAGTTTAAAATGCGCAAGAAAACATTTCAACTGTATGCTCTTTAGTTAGTTGGGTTTTGTTTTCGTTATTTTGTAAACTGTAATGCATTTCATGTGAAAAATTTAAAACATACTTGTCTGTTTCTCCATTTCCTCTCATTTTAAAGCAACGAGATTCGTGAAAATAATAATACAAGTATTTAATTCCTACAAACAAGAGTAAACTCAAACACAGTTCTCCACTATGGCAGTGTATACTTGCTTCACACAAAAAATACTTTCATAATCGAATCTATGTAACGATGTTTTTTATATGCAAAAAACGGCTCTTTTGGGCTCAGAAAACACTTCAAATAGAAGAGCGAACAACGTTTCGACCGCGCCCTCTACATTGCGACACTCAGTTATACAACCCCTTCCAAACATGTGGTCAGCTTCCGGCCAGTTACCTCTTTCTTTGTGAACCTGACGATGACCGAAGAAGGTCGAAACGTTGTTCGCTCTTCTATTTGAAGTGTTTTCTGAGCCCAAAAGAGCCGTTTTTTGCATATAAAATTCTCAACAAGTGGGTTTCTCGACATCACTGATTGTTATGTAACGATGTGTTATTCCTGTAATAATCTTGTTTCTTTTCTATTTTATCTTATGACATCTTTCATTGAAAATCCTCTTAATTTATTACGAGTATGTGGTCCATCGTGACCTGATTCTAAAGTTAGCTCGACTAGTAACCTGCAGATCGCGAGTTCGAATCTTGTCACCGTATAAGCCAACCCTTTAAGCAGTGGAGTCATTCTAATGAGAAAAGACTTTCATATTATCAGTTGGTAAAAGAATAAGCCCAAGAGTTGGCGATTGTGATTAGTTGTCTTTCTTCTGCTACTGTCACATCAAAGGTTAGAGACAGCTAGATTACAAGAGTTTACCAGCTGCCTTCCTTCTACCCCTGTCACATCAAAGGTTAGAGACAGCTAGAGTACAAGAGTTTTCCAGCTGCCTTCCTTCTACCACTGTCACATCAAAGGTTAGAGACAGTTAGAGTACAAGAGTTTTCCAGCTGCCTTCCTTCTACCCCTGTCACATCAAAGGTTAGAGACAGCTAGAGTACAAGAGTTTTCCAGCTGTCTTCCTTCTACCACTGTCACATCAAAGGTTAGAGACAGTTAGAGTACAAGAGTTTTCCAGCTGCCTTCCTTCTACCACTGTCACATCAAAGGTTAGAGACAGCTAGAATACAAGAGTTTACCAGCTGCCTTCCTTCTACTACTGTTACATCAAAGGTTAGAGACAGCTAGAGTACAGGAGTTTACCAGCTGCCTTCCTTCTACCACTCTCACATCAAAGGTTAGAGAGAGCTAGAGTACAAGAGATTACCAGCTGCTTTCCTTCTACCACTGTCACATCAAAGGTTAGAGACAGCTAGAGTACAAGAGTTTACCAGCTGCCTTCCTTCTACCACTGTCACATCAATGGTTAGAGAGAGCTAGAGTACAAGAGTTTACCAGCTACCTTCCTTCTACCACTGTCACATCAAAGGTTAGAGACAGCTAGAGTACAAGAGTTTACCAGCTGCCTTCCTTCTACCACTGTCACATCAAAGGTTAGAGAGAGCTAGAGTACAAGAGTTTACCAGCTACCTTCCTTCTACCACTGTCACATCAAAGGTTAGAGACAGCTAGAGTACAAAAGTTTACCAGCTGCCTTCCTACTACCACTCTCACATCAAAGGTTAGAGACAGCTAGAGTACAAGAGTTTACCAGCTGCCTTCCCTCTACTACTATCACATCAAAGGTACGCTATAAAATTGGAAGTTACACATCACTATTCAGCTATACAAGAGTATACCAAGAGATAGCAGTGGGCGCTATTGACCAGCTGCCTCCCTTCTATTCTGCCAATTCAAAAGTAAGGGCAATTATGCGCAGATAAACTTTTGTGTAGTTTCGCGCGAAAGTTTTGAAATAAAATCATCATTTTTGTTCTGTGTCTTGTTATGTGAGATCGGGTATTGTTATTTTATTATTTATTTCACATGTTCATTTCTAAAACTCATTTTCCTTCGCCCTTTGACTAGGGTGCTCCAGGACTGATTATATATCTTGATACACGTACCTCGTGCGTGAATATTGAACCCTGGGGAAAAGAAGTGACAACGCTGCCTCAGGCTTAATACCTGGAGTATACGTTAATAACAGGGCTCAGAGAGCAACGGTTATAAAGTCTACAATAAAGCAGAGAGTAATGGGTTATTGTTCTAACTCAGATTACAGATTGAATCCCTAATTACGTCACTCGCTTAGGTCTCATGACCTTGGGAAGATTACAGAAGGTTTGTTTTATGTAGTTTGGTAATTTTTTTTCTTTATTATCTTGTGAAACTACGCTACCTGGGAAAGAAGAATCAATCTTTTGGAAGGACCAAATAAACTAATCTCTGAATGGTTCGTGAAGGGGACATCCACCTTTTTTTTTTCTCCAGACTTTAGCAGGGGATAAAATAAGGCGAGTGACACTAATGGTTATTCACTTGTGTCAGTTTCTATTACAGTTCTAAACTGTGGCGTGTATATATACGTAATCCGAAGACGTGTCAGGAAGTGTATCCTTTCCTAGAGGTCTATTATCTTTAATATTGATCAATAGAGCCCATGGATTTTGTCTATGTTGTTCATAGGAAATGATAGATGACGTGGAGAGCTTGGCTGATTCTTCCTTTTCCAATTGGAAAATAAATTTGAGCTTTTTTTGAAAAGTTACTTATCGTACTATAAAATCTCTTTACCAATGACTGCAATAATAATAATAAAGATACCCGCTTTGTAACGTGAGGAGTGTGGGAAACAAATCTAGCGAAACGTATTTTACTAAAATTCGTGCCTGAAATAATTCCGGAAATCCCCGTACGTTGATTTCCTGTTGCTAAGGTCGATTGTCTTCCAGATCATTACACAGCGTGTTCCGTTTGATTTTTAATCTTGATGGAAATAGATAACAGTTACCTTTCATTGGCTCGTTGGTGTCTGTCGGTTGACAACGTACGCCACACGTTTCTACCTAAATGTTAATGAGTAGCTTCGTTTTTGTATAAGTACCACGTGACCACAGTAGCTATTAGCGTGACACCCATTCAACTGGTAAAGGAATATATCCGATATCGAGGTGTACTAGTGTAGATTTCTACCATCGTTCGTAATTAAAAAATAATAAGAAAGAAATAAGATTAGAGAGTAGCTTTTAAACCTTTTTAAAAATTGTTTCTCACACATCTTACAAGACGAAAATATTAGCAATAAATGCATGAATTTTTAATACATTCATTCCACATAAAAACGGTATATAAACTTCACAATGAGTAAAATAAAGATTTTAATCTAGAGAAACAGTAGGTAGATTAAAAAAAACGTGGCCAGTCCGGTGCAAAGTAATAGATACGGTACGGTTAGGATAGAGAATCATCCTTCTCAAAAAGGTTTTGCAATACAATTGAAGATATCTTTAACAAGATAATAAACATGAATTTCAAGATGGCTGAACATTCTCATAATTCCAGCTACAGTCAAAATCAAAAGTTGTCATTAACAGAAAAAATGGACCAAGAAAACGGATACGCATTAATCCTAATCGACCACGTAACTGTCAAGTCATCACATAGCAACTGCAGTAGCCAACTGTACTTCTTGTCGCTTTAAACGTCGTCCTGAAAGCTGACATCCTATTCAAGTGGATAAAAGCTTGCCAAGTTGGTTGATGTAAATGATACAATATTCGTCTCTGCTTTTTTCCACAATTGCAGTGTCAGGAAGAAATGCATATCCATGTAGCGATCAACAATGGTTTTAAGTGCAACACAAGTTTTACAGCAGTGTATTCATAAAGTGCGATTCACCTTCAAGAAAGCACATTACGCCTAGCTGTAGCGATCAACAATGGTTTTAAGTGCAACATAAGTTTTACAACAGTGTATTCACAAAGTGCGATTCACCTTCAAGAAAGCACATTACGCCTAGCTATAGCGATAAACAATGGTTATAAGTGCAACACAAGTTTTACAACAGTGTATTCACAAAGTGCGATTCACCTTCAAGAAAGCACATTACGCCTAGCTGTAGCGATAAACAATGGTTATAAGTGCAACACAAGTTTTACAACAGTGTATTCACAAAGTGCGATTCACCTTCAAGAAAGCACATTACGCCTAGCTGTAGCGATAAACAATGGTTTTAAGTGCAACATAAGTTTTACAACAGTGTATTCACAAAGTGCGATTCACCTTCAAGAAAGCACATTACGCCTAGCTAGCTGTACAGAGCACATAGTGTACTTGTATTTTTTGTGGACGTATATTCGTTCTTCAGCTTTAGATAAAGTGCCTGAAGTAAAGTACTGTGTTACAAAATATTCAGTAAAGTTGATTTTTGTTCTGTTGATGTGACAAGGATTCGAACCCGCAAACTTCACATTACGAGTGGCCTTATTCACCTGACCATGCTGGGGCCTCAGCAGATCCCTTATAGCAATAACAACTAATCTTGACTTTATTTTTCACAGTTTGCTCTCATGAAGTCACAAAAATCTAACTCCCTGTGTTGTTTGATAAAGTGTTTAAAAACTCCGTATGGTATAACATAACTGTAGCATCACATATATGATTTGCATTTGTTTTGATTTTCAAATTTATCCTACAGTTTATATAAGGACTATTCGCTCTAAGCCGTTCCTAGTCTCTAACTGATAGATTTTAAGGAGGAGGCAACTGGTCAACAATACTCGCCGCCAACAATTGGATTACTCTTAGTTAACCGTCGATGGTATTGAGAAAAAGTGAGATGCGAACCATAAACCTTGGCATTCAAAGTTATGGTCACGATACCCACTAAGCCACACCTGACTCTGACTAGTAAGTAACTCATGTCACGACACGAAGAAAAGAAACTTAGGGTCAAGAATGGCTTAGTGCGTTAAGGCGTGTGCTTCGTAATCTGAGGGTTGCGGATTCGCGCCCGAGTCGCGCCAAACATGCTTGCCCTCCCAGCCGTGGGGGAATTATAATGTGAAGGTCAATCCCACTATTCATTGGTAAAAAAGTAGCCCAAGAGTTGGCGGTGGGTGGTGATGACTAGCTGCCTTCTCTCTAGTCTTACGCTGCTAAATCAGCGACGGCTAGCGTAGATAGCCCTCGAGTTGCTTTGTGCGAAATTCCAAAACAAACAAGGGTCAAAAAATGGTCAATTTCAATCAAGTGTCGCTCAGTTTTTGCATGAGAACAAAACAAATCTAATCTCTACAGTAACAGAAATGGTGGCGATTTTGAATGTTAACCGATTAATTATTCTATTACGTATCAAAGCGATGATTACAAAACTTGCAAATGAAGCGGTAAGAATTAGATAATAGACTTGCCATGTGGGTTTGGGTTACTTATCTCTCTAGAGTATAGATCTTGCAATAACTTATCTCTGCAGTATAGTTTTGATAGTTTCCAACAGTAACTCAATGCTAAAATAATGAACCTCATTAAATAATAACGTACTTTCCTAAAGTTTGTGCTATTTTTTTCAAACGGATAAATATGATTCAATATGTAGACACTACTTATAGTGTACAATATGTAAACAAATCGGTAATTTTAGGGTTAACTAAAGTCATGGATCTTTACATCAGTCTAATCTAAAAGTATTGTTTTAGAGTTAAACTAAAGTCTTGACTCTTCACAACACTCCAATATAAAAGTACTGTTTTAGGGTTAAACTAATGTCCTGGATTTTCACACCACTCTAATATAAAAGTATTGTTTTAGAGTTAAACTAATGTCCTGGATCTTCACATCACTCCAATATAAAAGTACTGTTTTAGGGTTAAACTAATGTCCTGGATTTTCACACCACTCTAATATAAAAGTATTGTTTTAGGGTTAAACTAATGTCCTGGATCTTCACACCACTCTAATATAAAACTATTGTTTTAAGGTTAAACAAATGTCCTGGATCTTCACAGCAGTCTAATATAAAAGTACTATTTTATGGTTAAAGTATTGTTCTGGATCTTCACACCACTCTAATATAAAAGCACTATTTTAGGGTTAATCTGGAGTCTCGGATCTTCACACTACCCTTATCTAAAAGTACTCACGAAAGTTTTGTCCCATCATCTTTATTCGATTTGTTTTTGTTTGATCTATTTCGTACAAAGCTAATAGATGGATAACTGCGCTTGTCGTAGTTAATTTAGAAGTAATAACCTGGAGAAAAAGTAGCTGGCCAACAGTCCCCCCCACGCCAATTATTGTGAGGTTTTTCATCAATTAAAAGTGAAGGAATTAGCCATCATATTACGTCCTCACGGCTGAAAGGGCGAGTATATTCGTTGATTAGTTTCGAATCAGCTATAACAACAAAACTTTTCGTTGATTAGTTTCGAACCAGCTATAACAACCAAACCATGTCAGGCATTCGACATGGAGTACCGACGTCAATTCCAAAACGTTTGTGTAAAATCCGCAAATCGTCACAGATACAGTTTCTCTTTGTTTTGGCGCAAACATATGCACTACAGGGATGTCCATTGCGAGTATGTAACTCCGAAATGTAGCGTTAGAGACCCCACAGTTTACCGCTAAGTCATCGAGGGACGCGCAATAAACATCAGTTTTAAGGTAGTCCAGAGAAATTGAATGTTTCATGAATTCAAGTTTTGAGATTTGCATTAGTCTTTTGTTAGCTCAGCGGTAATCCTGAAGTTTCATAACACTAAAAATCGTGTTTCGATACCCGAGTAGTGCGGAGCACAAACAGACAATTATATAACTTTGTGTTTGTTTGTTTTTGAATTTCGCGAAAGCTAAACGAGGGCTTCCTGCTCTACTATCCCTAATTTAGCAGTGTAAGCCTGGAGAGAAAAGAGCTAGTCAATACCACCAAACTCTTGGGTTAATCTTTTACCAACAGATAGAGGGATTGACCGTCAAATTATAACGCCCCCATGGCTAAACGCCATGTTTGATGTGAATGAGATTCTAACTCGTAACCCTAAGATTACAAGTCGAGCGCCCCCTAACCGCCTGATCATGCCGGGCCTGTAGCTTTGTGCTTTGCAACAAACAAACAACATTAATCATTATTTCCATATAACTTAATACTATATGGACTGGGTGTGGCCTAGTGGTCAACATGCAGAATTCTGAAACCGAGAATCATGGTTGGCGTCCCACTGCCGTGAAATCGTGCTACGCCCTCTGAGGTTGTGGGGACTTTAAAAAGTGACGGTTACCTCCCCCCCTCCCTATTCAATTATAGACTGCTGTTCACCAGCTTTCTTCCTTCAGTTCTGTCAGTTAGGGACGTCTAGCGCCAATACCTCTTGCGCACCTTTAAGCAAACATTCAAAACTCAGAACCAAATTCATGTCAAAACTTCAAATGCGCTGAATTTTAAGACTCTATTCGACATTTCGTGAACAATGAAGACATTAATGAGACAGACAATACGCTGACGGCGTTGCTATTTGAAATATCTCGTCAGAGCGTTGTAAACAAACACTTAAAAGACCGTGACGAAGTGAAAAATAACCACTTTATTGTAAAGAAAAAAGTAGTTAACCACAACGTATTCAAGTTGACTGTCGGGAGTTGGAACCCCGCCCACTTCCTCCCTTTCAACAATAATGATTCGATAAACTGTATTGCCACAGGGCATCTATATAATTTAGATTACAACAAAAACATTTTTCTGTTACTCTTTGGTGAGTTTGTTTCGCTGGTATCTCAGTTTCCTTCTTTGATCTTTCTTTCCCACACTTCGTTTAACCTTTTGTTTAACGGGTGAATTAAAAGGGGGATTAAACTCATGAAAACTTGAAAACTAAATATCCAAACCAAGCGTAATTTTTCCATCTTTTTACTCGTACAGTTTTTAGACCTACCAGTTTTCTCTTTACTTTGTTGACAAAGTAAAATGAAGCGTGGAAAGTCTATAGTTTTTCCGTAATGTTAAGTACTCTAAACTTGGCCTGATGAGAGCAAACTATGTGTTTCGACCTCGCACTGAGAAAACTGGTAATTTTCTGATAAAAAACGAGGGGTGACAAATATTACAGGAAAACAGGATTTCAGTGTTCATCTTCCTGTTAGAATGATGATTCATAACGGGGCAGCGTGTTTATTCAGTTATTAAAGAGGACAGGGCATTTAGAGGGCAGAGTGTAAAACAGGTTTAAGGGAGAGGGCACTGAAACTTACTCGGCTGTAGAAGATGAACAATGGATTCTTAAATCTATGGACAAACTAAGAGTCTACAGGATTTATAACGGATTTTTTATTTCGAGAGGTTCGAAAATAGGTTAACGTGCCATACATCTCGCTGTTACTAGCCAAATCTTAATATTTACTCTTTCAATGGACTTAAAATATTAAAAATCGGATATCGATACCAGTGGCAGGCAAAAATACAGATGAACCATTGTGTAGCATTGCGCTTAACAACAACTAGACTCAAACTGAGAAATATTTAGTCTGTTTACAATGTTTCCAAACTCCTGTTACCCAAGACTTTACAAATAGCTTATTTAAATCATTGCGAATCTCTTGTAGCTATCACCCACATCTTTATTTTAATTTGTCTGCAACGTTGCAAATTGTTACATCTTTCTTAAAGCTACAGAATCAAGCCTATCTGAGAGATTGGAAACTTTAAGAACTTAACGTCATTCCTAACATTTACTTTTATAACAATCGTTAACTCTAAAGAGACTTAAGAAATTGTATCTGGTGACAATGCCCATAACATGCTAATTTTTCAGTACCTGTCGCTTACCTACTTAATGGTTATTTTAGTCGCGGCATAACGGCTCAAAGAATGGCTCTATTTTTGTATTTTATGAAATACAAATTTTTATTTGATATCTTCGCCATCTCTTGACCGATTTGAGATCTAGTTACAGGTCAAGCCCTTTCGACTGATGTATTTGACCACACTCAAGGTCTCGTAAATTAATTTACTCCAATTGGCTGGTATAAATCCTGATGAGTAATAGAAATAAATCAGGCATACGCGCACACCATACTTTGTTTTGATAGCGAATAAAAATAAAACTAATAAAAAGTTTGTTTGTTTTTGAATTTCACACAAAGCTACTCGAGGGCTATCTTTGCTAGCCGTCCCTAATTTAGCAGTGTAAAACTAGAAGGAAAGCAGCTAGTCATCACCACCCACCACCAACTCTTGGGCCACTCTTTTAACACCGAAATAGTGGGATTGACCGTGACATTATAACGCCCCCACGGCTGGGAGGGCGAGCATGTTTGGCACGACCTTCATATTACGAACAGCACGCCTTAACGCGCTAGGCCATGCTGGGCCCAACTGATAAAAAGGCCAACAAAATTCCATATATTAATTTGATCTAGTCTTGCCTAAAAGAAATTCAAGTTCGCCATTGTTGTGGATTCTCTCTTGTTCTACTTGCAGAATTTGGACGCCAGCAACATATTTTTTGTTAAAAGAAATTTACACAAAAATACAAATCTAACAATTAATATTAAGCATCAACTATTTTAACTACCAAGTTCTGTTATTAAGTTAAAGAAATGTGTAAACTATGGGCAATGATATGAACCCATTAATAAAAACAAAATTATTAAATTTCCTCACATACAAAAACACTTTATTTTTCTTATGTTAAAAGTGTTTGTTTTTCTTTCTAAAACTAACTATGTTATTAGAATATTAACGAAACATAACCCCTGGCGGATCACCTCATAAGTTTGCAACATCGCTAGCTACTCCTCTTTGTAGGATTTTGGGTTTTATAGACCAGGGAGGGTCAGTTTCACTTGGATATTTTCCTTCTCTCTGTGTCATTAATTTGTTTACTGTGAAATGTTGATGGTAAAGCTGCCTATGGGTCGAGGTAAACATCACTTGCTCCGCCCCCTTTCAGGTCAAATATCCTTATATGCACCAGCTCACTACTCAATAACATATGTCGTTAAAATAAAACCCTTTCTTTAGTGTTGAGATATCAACGTTAAATTAGAGTGGGTTTTATAGTCTAGTAATAAGTGGCCTCAAGACATTCTTATTTCTAAAACAGATATTAACGTGTGAGAGGTGCTCTATTTTTACCGTGTATGTAGTAGCTATCAAACTCACATAGTAAACCGTTTTGTGCCAATTTTTCTGAAAGTAAGTTAAAGAATTATGGAAGAATCACGGCTGTGATTTCTTAATATTTGTGTATGAATTTTGATAAAGGACTGAACGTAACTTCATAAGCTTTACTAAAACACTCGTGGGTTTGCAATGTAAAATTTCTGGTTTTTATTTCCCGAAGTAAGCAAAACGCAGAGAGCCTATTACATAGTTTTCAGCTACAAGGACAACAACGACGAATCACAATGTCACTAAACAGATCAACCATTTGAATTTCCGTAACCACTGGGTTAAATTCCAAAGACTATTAAAAGACTTTCCGTGTATTGGTAAATTTCATGTTAACATTTAACCAAAGTGAAGAATATTTTCAAGTTCGATATGTCATCTCCAACATCCATGCCTTAATAAAGTCACTGGATGTATTCCTGACAAACCAATGTTATGTTTTAGATGTTTCATCTGGAAACCAGACTTTGGGCTGATGATGTTTTTTTCCCGGCAAGTACTTGTTTGTTTGTTTTTTTAATTTTGCGCAAAGCTACACGAGGGCTATCTGCACTAGCCTTACCTAATTTAGCAGTGTAAGACTAGAGGGAAGGCAGTTAGTCATCACCACCCAGGGCCAACTCTTGAGCTACTCTTTTACCGACGTCACATTATAACGCCCCCACGGCTGAAAAGGCGAGCATATTTGGTGTGACAGGGATTCGAGCCTACGACGCTCGGATTTCCTTGAAAGTGAATCCTGTGTTGATGAAGTTTCTGTTTTTTTTTATTAAACTCGCTCTACTTTGTAAATTTGTTTAAGACGCCATTTTAATGCCCCCCCCCAGTGACAGAGCAGTTTATTTGCGGACTAACAACGCTAGAATCCGATTTTCGATACCCGTGGTGGGCAGAGCACAGATAGCCCATTGTGTAATTTTGTGCTTAATTGCAAACAAACAAACCATCTCAAAAGAAAACAGGGATGGATGAAGGCTGTTTTGTCTTCCCGTGAGGTGATCTCTGTCAAAGATTTGCGAATCGTTATTAAATGTAGCAGTTTATAAATAAATGCAGAGCAAATAAGACGTTTACATACATAATATAAAAAAAACCGATAATCCAACCAAGTACCTATGTTAGGTAGATGCTCAAAATATACTTCCCACCTAAGCAATTAAAACTTGAACAGTTAGGAGGCAGAGAGGATCATTTTTATTGTTACAACTTGTAGAAGTTTGAAACAGCTTGAATTAAATAGCACGTCACCTTCACGAAACTCCGACAACCATGCTAGCTCACAGTTTTTTGTACTGCTTCCAAGGGTATGACATGACCACTAGTGATGGCGAGTGTTAACAACAAACGTCTTATCTTTAAAATAGGCAATTATTTCAACTAACTGTAGAGACGTTCTACTGAAATTCAGTGTAATTTTGTGATTTCTTTTTTTATAGGCCCCATTCCATAAGGTTGCCTATTATACCGGAAAGGGATTTTTATCCCTCAACCTGGTGTCAAGTACACGTGACAGTAACGCCTACCAAGGAACAACCTCTTGCTGTTCTCCCAAATAGGTAAAAAATAATTTAAAATAAAGCAAATTTTAAATGCATGTGATAAAGCAAGCCTTCAGGCAAAAACGCACACTACTGAGAGCAAGAAACATTCGCACATAAAACTTGTATTTTGTATACATGTTACCTAATCACCAGATGGCGGTTGAACGCGCCTTTCATAACAGTTACAGGCACGCCGATATAACGCATTCGAATCCTGGCCCTTAAAATAGAATATGTTAATGTTGTAAGACCACTATTCCTACAAAGCTGAAAAATAAATTTGTGAACAAAGCAAAAAGTGTTTCCAAACTTTTACCCTAATTCCAACGCGTTTTTTATTTGTATTTATCCTTATAGCATATGTACTTGAATAAAATATGTGCTAAATAATCATTTTAAGTCCTTGGATGACCTATATTGTAATTAGAATTTATTTCCATTTGTCAAAAGTAATTTTTTTTTGTTTTTTTAAGGAAGTGACTGATGTCGGCCATTCACCCAGTAAATGCATAAAAGGAGTATCAGGGTGGGGTATAAATGGTTATGGGTTGGTTTTTAACGGTTAGTGTCACCTTTAAAAAGGCTGTTTGAAATATATTAGATTAAACATATAATCAAATTCGTGACAACAAAGTCACTGTTTTTTTTTGTTTTTTTGAATTAAGCACAAAGCTACACAATGGGCTATCTGTCCTCTGCCCACCACGGGTATCGAAACCTGTATTTTAGCGTGTAAGTCCGCAGACATACCCCTGAGCCACTGGGGGGCACAAAGTCAAACAGAGAGAGAAATCAAAATCAGAAGACAATGTTAAAACCGTGGGTTAAGACTTCTTTCTGATTCAGTACAAAAGCAGCCTCAAAAATCGTCACAGTTCTATAAAGAATTTAATAAAATATATCAAAGTTCGAGAACTATGATAAACAGATTGCCTTTGAAGATAGACCTTCCACGGGACTGTTGGTTGATCTCTGAGAAAAGATGGGTTTACTAATAGAATGCTTGTTTCTTTGTTTTTGAATTTCGCGCGAAACTACACGAGGGCAATTTGCGCTAGTCGTCCCTAATTTCCCTCTAAGACTAGAGGGAAGGCGGCTAGTCATCACCATCCACCGTCAACTCTTGGGCTACTCTTTTACCAACGAATAGTGGGATTGATCGCAACGTTATAACGCCCCACGGGTGAAAGGGCCAGGATGTTTGGTGAGACGGGGATTCAAACTCGCGACCCTTGAATTACGAGTCGAGTGCTTTAACCACCCGGCCATGCCGAGTCTAAAATGGTTCCCACGCCGGGAATCGAACACGGGCCTCCTGGGTGATATTCTTGAATTATGATTACGCGTACATTTTGTCCTTTCTTTATAACTACCTCATTATGCACCACAGTTCACTTGAATTACTTGAAACTGATGCATTACTGCGCCTTTCTTTCATGTTCTAGAAAACGTAGTCGCTCAGCTGAAGTTAAGCCTGAAAAAGTAGTTCGGACTTTTTATCAGCTTCCCAGGCAACAGAAAATCACACTGATTAAAACCCTCTGGCATCGCTAAGCCTTCAGCCTTTAAATCAGGCGTACTACAATGTGACGCAACAGAAAAATTTAAATATTTCTGCATTCGCCCTCTACATCCACAGATCATTAAAATGAAACAGGAAAACTGCCCTCTTTGAATTTCTTTCGTAAGCAGGTCTGCATACCATACTTTGTTTTTGCGTGTGAAATATATCTTGCTATTTTATAAACGGGTTTCTTACCAAGAAGTAACTGATCCACGCCATACTTCAAACCAGTTTTTCGATTTTTTTATTATATCAATCCCCCTCATCCATCTGGTCAGCAGTGTGTTGAACATCGTTTTAAAAACAACTAAAGTTTCTAAAGTTTTATTTTTCATTGTTCATTGATCTTAAAGGTACTTATCTTTCGCATCTCGTTACCTAATGAAAGCGCCCTGTCAGTACAGCGGTAAGTGTACGGATTTACAACACTAAAATTAGGGGTTCGATTCCCCTCAGTGGGCTCAGTAGATAGCTTGACGTGGCTTTGCTGAAAGAAAACACACACACATACCTGATGAAGAAATATGCATGCTCACAAGAGTCATACATCATGAAGTGGGAGTTTCCGAAAACGATAAAATACACTTGTCCGTTTTAAACTCAAACCGGGAACGCTTGTTACTATTATGCTGGGGAAAACCTCTGCATGAGTTGTCTTTGTTTGTTTGTTTTGGAATTTCGCACAAAGCTACTCGAGGGCTATCTGTGCTAGCCGTCCCTAATTTAGCAGTGTAAGACTAGAGGGAAGGCAGCTAGTCATCACCACCCACCGCCAACTGCATGAGTTGTCTTGGGCCTGTTACCCCGTACTGAAATCAAACATTAGCGAAATAGATTTTACGTTTTTGTGTTTATTTACATGTATTTCCTGTCTCTTTGCTCATCATATTAAAATAATTGATGGACAATCTTTTGTCTTTTCTTAAAATAAAAGGTTGGTATTTATTTTTTTTGTTCACCACGGAGAATGGAACCCCGGAATTTAGGGTTATAATTCTATAAAAAAAACTACTAACCCACTGTTCGCTTTTACCCAATTACTTTACTTGTGGTGGTTTTATTTCTAGTTTGCAGAGAAACTGTGCACACAGTTTTAAAGTATCATAACCAACACTTGTTTTTTATGTTTCCGCCAAATAATTTTCAGAAGTGGTAATAATTTTAGGGCTAATTAAAGAGAAAGGGAAGTGAAAGATTTCTATTTATTTTTCTTTTATCCATGTGAGCATGCGCTGAATTATTTGTGTGAGTTACTTATGTATTGTCAGAGTCAGCGTGGGACTTTGATGTGCTCGAGACTGTATTCGAATATCACAATTATTCTTCCATACTTACATTGATAATCAACCATAAACTGAAGTTATTTGTTGATGAAGAGGTAATTATGATTAAATAACTGCTACTAGAATATATTATAGTAGTTTAAAAGTGGCCATTTCGTAAATCCAGTTGTCAGAAGAAATTTTGAGAGGTGTGATTTTCTTCACTCTGAAGAAAAAAAGTTATACCATATTTTTTTCAATAACACGCATACAAATAATTACAGTTTGTTATTGCAGAACATAAAGTACTTATGGCATTTTTATCGAAACATAAAGTGCTTACAGTTTGTTTTTTTCAGAAATAAAGTACTTGCAGCTTTTCTTCGGAACATAAAATGCTTACAGTTTGTTTTTTTAGAAGAGAAATTCCTTATTGTTTCTTTTCAGAACACAAAGTGCATATAGATTGTTTTCAGAACATAAAGTGCTTATAGTTTGTTTTTAGCACAGAAAGTCCCTGTAGTTTGTTTTCAGAACATAAAGTTCTTGTAGGTGTTTTTTTGGGACAGAAAGTCCTTGTAGTTTGTTATCAGAAAATAAAGTGCACATAGTCTGTTTTTTAGAACATAAAGACCTTGTAGTTTCTTTCCAGAACATAATGTGCTTATAGTTTGTTTTTAGAACAGAAAGTATTTGCAGTTTGTTTTCAAAACATAAACTTTTTATAGTTTGTTTTTTTAGCACAGAAAGCCCTTGCAGTTTGTTTTCAGAACATAAAGTGCATGTGGTTTGTTTTTTAGAACAGAAAGTCTCTATAGTTTGTTTTTTTAAAAACGGGAAGTACTTGTAGTTTGTTTTTTAAAGCACAAAGTCCTTGTAATTTGTTTTAAGAACATAAAGTTCATATAGTTTGTTTTTTGGAACAGATGGTCATTGTAGTTTTTATACAAAATATAAAGTGCTAATAGTTTGTTTTTTAGAACAGATAGTCCTTGTAGTTCGTTTTTAAAACATAAATTCCTTGTAGTTTTTCAGAATATAAAGTCCTTGTTGTTTGTTTTTAGAACATAAAGTGCTGATTGTTTGTTTTTTCACAACAGAATTGTGTGTGTTTACATGAGTATTTTTGATGCACATTGCACGGTCAAATATGTTATTTTAATCATATTGATTTGTATCAAGATCTGTTCGTTACTGGTATAAAATATCGATCTTTAATTTTTTAGTACAGTAAATGTGTACTTTAACATGTCTTATATTGTAATCCTGATATAAAGTTCGAACTTCCGAATCTTACAGATATTTTACAAAGACGTTATGAATACATATTTGAAAACGTCGCATGGACTCTGATTAACAAGAAAAACTTTTTAGCCATTCCAACATTCCAACATGCTTGGTCAGTTGGAATTATAAGCACAAAGCTACACAATGGGCTCTCTGAGCTCTGACCACAAGGGGTATCGAAACCCGGTTTCTAGCGGTGTGAGTCCACATATATGTCAAAATGGGGCGAACCTCCAACATGCTGAAATTGTCCTACCATTATTTTTTAAAGCCAATAGTCGCAAGTTTAGGCTTAACCCACAGCGAAGTGAACATTTCTAATCATTGTAAGACACATTGTTTCATTTCATCACCTCTTTCCTCCTCACTTCTTCCCTCCCAAATTTTAATTTTAGGCTAATTTATATTAAGAAAACATCACAGTTCCAATTAGCTTTATTACTTGGGTAATTATGTGTGGTGTTACAAATCTATTCGTGTGGAGGTGTTTCAAGAACATCAGTTTCTGGGCATACTCTTCTTGTGAGAACGTAAGAACAACAACAAGCCAAACAAAACCTGAAGTTTACGAATACTTGGTCCAGATTTGGTAAATGGGAAAGGACTTTGCACCCTAACTTTCCAGTTGGAAGAGTTGTTAGACTAAGAGGCCTTTTAACAGAGAATAGACATTTACTTGTTGATAAAACGGTCCAAAGTGATTGCAGTTTACTCGTATCTAATGGATGGTAAAGAATATATTATCTCTTTCCAAATGCTCATCGTACACTGACTGAAAATAGGTTATGGGAAAGAAAGGCAATGTATTCGTAACATTCGCGTTTTGTGCATTTTTCAATTATCTAATTATAAGACCTCAGTATCAAAAAATACTGAATCGACCTGGTTTTAACTCTTACATAGATATATTGTTATTGTTAATGAAGATTTTCCAGATGGCGTTTCAGGTAAACTTCAAACGTTAAAGGTAATGTTTGAGACAGTCGTTTTGAATTTTCTACATTACATCATTTAAATTCCAAGTGACATGCAAGATTCTGGTACACTTTTGTTTTTAACCAGTCGATTTACGAGGTATAATTACAAAATAATAAAGATGAAATTCAAAAAGGTCTACAGTGAACCAAAAAGGAATTATATATTTTTTTTATTTTTATTTCACACAAAGTTATCAGGAAGTCCCTAATTTCGAAACGACAGACCAGAAAGAAAGCACTCACTGTCAACTCCTGGGGTACTCCTTTGAAACTGACTGTTAATTTATAATGTCTCCAGCCCACCCCATAACAAAAAAAGATCATGTTTTGGGAAGAAGTTTGAAACCGAAAACCTCAGGTTGCAAGTCGAGTGCTGTAAGAACCAAACTATTTTATTTCTTTGTGGGTATCGAATTCCAGTGTTCAGCATTATAAGTTCACTAAGTTACTACCGAGCCACCGAATGCAATGAAAATAGTGAAAGAACACGGACTCTAGTGTTAAGCACCATCCGTCTATTTGTTTGTTTCAGAATCTAATGAAAAGTCACATAAGGACTATTGCACATGAACGTCCTCAATTTTGAACAAATAATTCACAGGAAAGAGTAGCTAACCAACCGCTGCCATCTTTGACCCTTTGGTTACTCTTACCTGATTGACCAGTGGGAGTTTATCAGCTCCATCGCCACCAATTCCGGAGTGTTTTTTGGAGCAAAGGGATCGTTAAATATAAGTCCTTGAATTCACAACCCAGACACGCTAACTAGTGGGACACAACCAGTCCGTTGTTCGTCAGATTTGACTCCATGTGGAATGTTTATTAGCAATTGGTCAGCGCTTTTGTTTCTTTTTTAAATTTCGCGCCAAGCTACACGAAGCCTATCTGCGTTAGCTGTCCCTAATTTAGCAGTGTAAAACTAGAGGGAAGGCAGCTAGTTATCACCATTCACTGCCAACTTTTGAGCTACTCTTTTACCAACGAACAATGAGATTGACTTGAACATTATAACGCCTCTATCGCTAAAAGGGTGAACAAGTTTGGTGTGACGGAGATTTGAACCCGCGACCCTCATATTGCTAGTCCAGCGTTATAACCAAATGGCCACTTCGGGCTTAACGCTTTTGTAAAATTTTAAAATAAAAAACAAAAAAACATTTTTTTAGAGATATTTCCTTGTATGTGTTCCCTAAATTTATTTTTACTAATCTTTTTTTTTATTTTACAATCCTTAGATCTTGATTAAGTGCTTTTAACCCTGCTCAAACTTCAAATTCCAAATTTGTGTTTCATTCACTATCATTGTATCACGTGATATTTCTGCCTATTACAAGATTCTGTGTAAAGAACTGACCTCCTCCCCCCGAAAAAGAATAAAAAACAAAATTAGGGGAAAACATTCATTTTTTAATGTAAAACATATATAGGGGACCCTAAAATAATTATTGGGGTTAACTGTAAGATTGGACGATATTTTATTTGAGATTTTGTTGTGCGAGTCCGACATTGTTAATAAATCCCTACACAACAAAGTTATGGATCTACTACAGACCACCTAGTGTTTACATGGTTAAGAAAACAACAAAACAACTATGATGGTCCAACCCCGTCATTACTTTTAGGCCTAAGGTTTTAACATATTGTATGTTATGCCAGATTAACTAAATGCATTTACTATACGTATGTGTGTTTCGACTTTGAGATAATGTCAGTGTTGTGTCTTTTAAATCTATCTCAGGGTCATGTATGACGTAACCACCATTTTGAAGGTACTGGGATGTGGTTAGCTTAGTTGTTAAAGGTATAATTTGGGTAGTAATGTGGCCTTCTTGTAATCCAGTGTCCGGAGAAAATCACTGACACTGGAAAAAAAACACACACCTTAAAGCATGAAAGTGATTTTTTATATTTATTATTCCTGTTTTGTTGTTTTTTGTACTCTCTGACGTATTTTCTGTATTCCTAACAAGAGATGTGAAATTAATACTCTTTCTGGACTCGTACCAGGAATCCCAAACTTATCATACAAGTTTAATTTATTCGCTTGTTTTCTAACGTTTTCTTCTTTCATTTTCTTGCTCGTTTTTTTCGTTTTCTCTTGACTCCAAGTTTTCTCAAGAAACTCTTTCCACCTTGTCAGTCAACTCCTTCCGTGTGGTGCTTCAACCAGATACCAGCCTGCCTCCAGAATCCAACAAAGCAACACTAATATACCCCCTCTTCCGCTCCTACGTTTATCGTCCCTGCTCTGTTCGTCCCCGCTGTCAAACAAACCAGTTCCAACGTTTTAATCTGTGGAGAAAATAAATTTCTCAATAGTATCGACCCCCCCTTTATTTACGATACCGTGGTATAACTGTTACTTGTAGAGGGCGTTTATGTACTCCAGATACGGATCAAAGTTCAACGGACGCCATCTCACGACAATGACCTGCCGCTCGTTCTAAACAACTATATTTGTTTCTCTCTCAGCAACACATCGAGTTAAATGTCACTGAGAAAATCACGTAAACGTTGTTGTATAAGCCCCAGTTACACGTTTTCCATTGTTCGTTATTCAATGGAGAGAACCAATGTTTTATAGCCCTTGGATGGAAGTTAATCTGTACCACCAGGGCTGCCCTTCACCTTCATCCCTCGTCATTCCTTCTCTAGAATTAAGATTTCATCTGAAGTGAATTCGACAATACTCACTGTAAAACAAAACACTATTTTAAATATCTTGTCTTAATAAAATACGTTTTAATTCAAGTAAGAATGACCACACTTCACCATATTGAAACTAAGCGGTATAAACTTTGCGATACAACGTACGCACCTCCTATTCCAGCAGGCTTGTAATGCTAAAAAACCCGGTTTCGATACCCGTGGTAGACACAACGCAGATTTTCCACTTTGTAGCTTTGTGCTTAAGAACAAACCATAGAACGTACTACTGGTGTGTCCAATGAACTTTGTGTGTGTGTGTGTTTTTAAGTTACAAGGCTTTTCACGTCTACATGACACGTAAATAATAAACTCAGATGACTGAACTTGTTATTAATTAGTGTTTTGAAGTGAGAAATACGAATAATTAGTAATTACAGTTGTTAATCTATGGTTCAGGAGATATACACCCATATCTCATTGAAGTAAAATTCAGGAAAAACAAATCATTATGTAAAGACATCAAAGGTCAAACAAGATTTGTCAAAATAATTAATTTTCTATCGACTATTTAAAAACGAGAGGGCAAAAGCTTGGACTCTGATTAATGTAAGACCCAAGTAAATAATGGCCGATTTCCTCATGGTAGAAAATGAAATGTCCAGTAAGATTAGTTAAAAGAGCTGGAATTGATTCTCTATGGATTATTTAGAAATGAGAGAGTAAAAGCTTATGATTACGTCGAAAAATACACATATATTAACCTATTTCGTCTTTTTAACACAGTTAATACTGTGCGTTACTCATGGTTCACTGGTCAACGTGCTGGGCTGCATTCCTAGAGGTCCAAAATGCCATCTTACTAAAAACACTACATTTTCAGAGTGGGCGGATTATAAAGAGATCTGTTAGTCCCACTGTTTGGGTAAAAGTAGCTGAGTAGGTGACGGGTGTTTGTGATTGTTTTGTTTACCTTCCTTTTGGTTAGCGTTCAAATTATTTGTAGCTAAACCTTTACTCTAAAGTTTGTTTTACCTGGTAGTTAGTTTGAATATACCAAATACCTTATTAACCTTCCAATAAACAGAACTAGTGGTATATTTATAAGTATAAATGTATGCATAATACTGTCATCTGGGATATATGTTTACGTACATAGTTCAAGTGGCTAACTAGTAAAATATTTTCACATACCCTGTAGAGATTTATTTAAACATTTTTCCCATGTGTAGACAGGATGATCAGTCTATGGACTCAGAACGTTAAAATCAGAGGTTCGATTCTTTTAAGTAAACGTTTAAG
The DNA here is from genome assembly GCA_011833715.1 of Carcinoscorpius rotundicauda. Classification (NCBI taxonomy): domain Eukaryota; kingdom Metazoa; phylum Arthropoda; class Merostomata; order Xiphosura; family Limulidae; genus Carcinoscorpius; species Carcinoscorpius rotundicauda. The sequence continues at coordinate 123,396,000 of CM022394.1, read as the reverse complement.
ACCGTATCGTGGATAGTGAGAGCATTACGTTCGCACAGGGCGCTGACTGTCCGATTAACTAACAACGTGAACTAATGATCTGGGTTGGGAGAAAGGGCGTCGAATTTATGTCACACTGGGCACCATAAAACATCGTTAGAAAAAAGACTGCATTTAAAAATCACAAACAAACAAGATCAAATCCATAATACTTTTTTAGTTTTCCAGATCCGGCATGGCCAGGTGGTTAAGTAGTTAAACTCGTAATATGAGAGTCATGGGTTCGAATCTCCGTCACACCAAACATGCTCGCCCTTTCAGCCGTGGGAGCATTTTAATGTAAGGGTCAATCCCACTATTCGTTGGTAAGAATATAGCTCAAGAGTTGGCGGTGGGTGGTGATGATTAGCTGTGTTCCATCTAAGCTTACACTTCTAAATTAGTGACGTATAGCGGAGAAAGATAGCTCTGTGTAACTCTGCACGAAATTCAAACAAACTAGAACCTCGACCAAAGCGCTTTCCAACGAAACGGAAATACGAAGTATCACGTTATTATTCATATGTTAAATTCGTTTCATTCAAAGTTCTGGTAGAAAATCATATATCTTAATGTAACAAAATCATCATTTTGTGGTATCATAAAAGCTAAACAGTTGAATATCATTCACTTCGTGTTTATCGTTTTATAACCGAGAGTTGTTTGGGACTTCGTGTAAATATTCTAAATTATTTCTTTGTTTCTAGTACATACCGTGGTTAAAACGAATCTCTCTCTATATAAAGCCAAACCACAGTGCAGTGATTCCTAAACATTAATCATTCAATAAATATAGTCAGTGATGTCGAGAAACCCACTTGTTCAGAATTTTATATGCAAAAACGGCTCGTTTGGGTTGAGAAAATAAACCAATATAAAGGAACGCCATTATACCTACATTAATATTTTATAGATAAAATTATATATTCAAACATCTAACCCCGCCCTCTACATTGCGACACTCAATCACACAACCCCTTCCAAACATGTGGTCAGCTTCCCGTCAGTTACCTCTTTCTTTGTGAACCTGACGATGACCGAAGAAGGTCGAAACGTTGTTCGCTCTTCTATTTAAAATATTTTCTCAACCCAATCAAGCCGTTTTTGCATATAAAATTCTCAATAAATATAGTGTTTTGCGCGACTCCCTTATTTTACGCGAATTATGTGACAAAATGTAATACCCGGATATGTATTTAAATACTACGTGGTGATTTTGACAAAGATATTACTATGAGTCATACCTGGTAGTTTTGATAGGCTGTTAAATATTACTTACAAGTTTCATACTATCTTTGCATTGGTATTTGAAAATCATAAATGACAATAACTTCCAATCAGAGCAAGCTGTGTAGTTTGGGAAAAACTAAAAATTAAAATGGTCAACTCTATAAATAATTGTATGTACTTTGATTTCCAATCCTTATGTGTAGATATGTAAGAAATACTGCATTAGTTGGATACCGTTGCTGTTACCCAATTAACGAGCAAATGAGTGTTTCGTATAGCAAAGCCACGTTGGGCCATCCGTTGAGTACATTGAGGGGAATCGAACCCCTGATTTTAGTGTTGTAAATCGGTAGACTTACTGCGCCACCAGCGGGGGACCCCAAGTAATGAGTGTCACCATCTCCCAATTTTGCGTTTAAGTTTGGAATGGAATAATTTTCGTTCCAGACTAAAAACCACAGACTTCCTATAATATACATATATTATAACGCCCTTTTGCTGTAAAAGTCCCAGTTTGTTGTAACAGAGGTTACAACGACTTAAACAAAACTTCTTGGGTTTGTGTGGTATGACATTTTGACCCTAAAGAGATGATTGTTTTGTTTTTTCGGCATGTGCCCAGCGGGCGACTAGAGTTAAATGTTACGTAATCAAAGACACATGCTAGACGCTCCGTCGTTGTGCAACACATCCGTTCTGAAGATTACAAGTACATCTCACGATGGATCAACTTTGCATTTCTTTAATTTATACATGCGTAACATGTATAGCGCGTTGTTTCGTTCAGCTAAACGCTCACAACTCACCAGTTTATAAATCAGTAATTTCCAACGATATAATATTTACCCTTGAAACTAAGCAAATCCAAGCCCTAAACATGATTCAAACGACAGTCTACTTTCCTACTATGAAAGGTCACTGAAAGAACAAAATGGGCTAGAAAGATGTCTGGTAACTGTCGGTGTTTGACATAACAATATAACCGCGTGCGTGTATAGCTTCGTCTTTCGTGCATGTCGCTACGGACTGGAACCTACCGGTCTGCTCCCGCGAATTCCACGCTTTCACCTTGGCCTTCAAGACGGTAGCCGTCAGGAACCCAAATCTTCAAGTAACCCTGTAATTAGCCGCTTATCACACGGTAACATTTTCGTGGTTCATTCGCTTGTTACTCGAGGGGTATAATGAACTTATATTGAGAAAAAAACAAACAAACTGGAAAGAAGAAAATATCATTATATGTATTCAGACATATAAAGCTTTTCTGTAGAAACACAGGAAGTGATTTTTGGATTAATTTTATGTATGCATGTAATGATTTTAATCGTCTAATTATATGTTTTTCTCTCGTGAGAATGTTACAGATCTTGTAAAGTATCCGTTATTTTTTCCTACTTAGCGGTAATCCTGGGGACTTATAATGCTAGGAATCGGGTTTAGATGCCAGAAGTGGGCTAAGCATAGACAGCCTATTGTACAGCTATGCGTTTAACAGCAACAACAACAAAAGAACACCAACAAATACTGAATATGTTTTAAGTGTATCTGTAGCAACAAAGTTTTGTGGATAAACAAACATCTTATATGCGTTAGAATCCGCTCTTGTGCCCCCCAGTGGCTCAGCGGTATGTCTGCGGACTTACACGCTAAAATCCGGGTCTCGATACCCGTGGTGGGCAGAGCACAGATAGCCCATTGTGTAGCTTTCTGCTTAATTTTTTAAATTTGTGCACTACAAATTTTTTTCTAAAAACGTCTCATGTACTTTCACACAAGTGAATCGTTTTCACTGAAATCACATCACATTTTGTTAGGCTTAAGATGTTGACAACCACTGACTATAGATTTCTCTAGACCAATCGCGACGTAAGTCTTATCGATCGCTCTAGAACCCAAAACTAAAAGAGATTTAATAATAATAATAATAATAATAATAAAGTTTATTCACTAAACGAAAATATAATTTCATCTGAGCAAGTTTTTTCTTCTTCTTCTTGATTTGCAACAAACAGTTGCGTTACAGAAAAAAAAATATTAGTTTTGAAATCTGAGTTTATGGAAAGTCTGATTAAAACCAAAACAGCCATTGGGGCGTTATAAAGTTATGGTCAACCGCACTATTCGTTGATAAAAGATTAGCCTGAGAGTTGGCGGTTTTGATGACTAACTAGCTGCTTAGTCTCTAGTCTGTTATTGCTAGATTAAGGGCAGCTATCGCAGATAACCCTCGTATAACTTCGTGCAAGCCTGTGCAATCTGTGTGTTGTTTCTAGGAAGCCCGCTCTGTTTAATCTCAAAACTACAACCTGTTGCTTCCTGGGATCTGCTTTATTTTTTAAACTATCATAGTTCTTTAACCAGAGATCGTTACTATCCAAAGATTTTCCGTACAAGAAAATGTTAAGCAGCTTTGAATCTGTTGGAACAATTTAAATATTAGATGAAATTTTCTCTCTAAATTAAAAAAGATTTATCCAACTATCTACCACTTCAACATTCACATTAGGCCTTACATTTGTATTATTTTATCCTTTCTTTTCCCAAGTGTATGGCTTGCGAATAGAAATTAAATCTTGCAGACGGTGTATCCCTTAAACCATTTGAGACCTACAATTCAGATACCTCTTTTATCAGAGTAACTTTAGCCTTCTAACAACGTTGTTTGTGACTTAGGTTTAATCGTGTTTCACGTACGACATTAATAGTTTTGTTCTTGTTTTCTGAGGAATGTATATGACACATATCTAGGCTTTTAAAGGCAAAGATTTTATTACAATTGATACGATGAAAAATCTGATATAATAAACTAGAACAGAACTCGACAAACAAGCAGTAATCTCTACTTAAAAAAATTTTATTCCAACATGCATTTTTTTTTCAAGACAGATGCTAATGTCCTCTTAATGAGTTTATTGTTGAGCAGGGTGTAGGTGTGGGTCCCTCATAAAGGTGAGGCTTCTATTATCAGACCAAACTATGGTGTAATTATATTAGGAACTTACAGAAACAATAGCTTTCTAGCCTAGGGGGAAGAAACATCCAATAATTCCAGGGTTAGCGAGACACACAAAGGTCTATGACACACGGCCTTAGCTACTTCTGTTACTCGTTTATTCTATAGGATTCACCCTCGCCTATTCTCCGTGTATCACCTCCTTACTCTTCGGACACTCGCTCTTTCTGGAGGGGAGGGGATATAAGGTTTTAACCGCCGTTCTCACGACCCTATTTTGTAATCATTGGTCCTTATAGCGTGCGTCTATTAGAATTTGGAAACTGGCATCTACTTCGATAGTGGTACAGCAAGTTTTCTTTCTTCTCCAACAGGAGGACATTAAACACTCGATTCATTATCAAGCTACAAGGGCGGCGACCTGTTCATTGTGTATGTTTTCTTACCTACTTGTGATGGTTCTTCGAAACACACACACACACGAAATGAACAATACATGCAATAAAAGAGAAACAGACAACAAAGACGAGACCACAAATAACAACAAATTAAAACCATAAAGATCAGGCAGTATGTTCATGCATTGTCTGGTGTGTGAAAAAGAAAAGTTTGATAATCGTTGAAGTTCAAACTATTTGTTTTTTTAATTTCGCGCAAAGCTACACGAGAGCTACCTGCGCTAACCGTCCCTAATTTAGCGGTGTAAGACTAGAGGGAAGGCAGCTAGACAATCACCACCCACCGCCAACTCTTGGGCAACTCTCTTTACCAACGAATAGTGGGGCTGACCGTCACATTATAACGCATCCACGGCTGAAAATATTTGGTGCGACGGGATTCGAACCCACGACCCTCAGATTACGAGTGGAGCGCTTTAATCCACCTGGCCATGCCGGGCCAGTTCGGACTGAAAAACAAAAGAAACAGTTAGTTATTAAACAGCGAAAGTTAACAGAAACTGGAAATTCGTGTAGTTTCTGTGTAATAAAGTGTTATGATTTTTCCATCTGTTTTAAAAGCGTATCATGTCAACCTTGAATATAAATCGTTATTTCCACTTGTTTCGCAAAATTATAAAAATAAATAAATAAGCGTGAACGTGGAAACAGAAGTTTTGCATTGAGAGTATTCGCACGTGACTGGTCGACTTTTTTTCAGCCAATTGGCACATAATAAAACTGATTTGTTTGCTCGATCTTCAATATTTAAATGCTATAAGAACAAAACAATATAAAAACTTTGATTTATTCTTAACTTCTACTTCACGTTCAGTAAACACGTTTTTTTCTTTATAAACTAAAATTTTCAGCTCTTTCTTTCCTGTTTTTACCGATTTACTCTTCAGCTTAACCTTCACTGTGATCTTAATAACGTACTCTGCACTCTCAGTATTTTGTTTTTGAATATTTCATTCTAAAATTTCTTTCTACTTTTATTTTTGAAAAAACAACAACAAAACATACACACACACACACATGCAAAGCTTGTGTGTTAACGCTATGAACATAAAACGGAGGGTAGATTGTTTTGAATTTCGCGCAAAGCTACACGAGGGTTACCTGCACTAGTCGTCCTTATTTAGCAGTGAAAGACTAGATAAAAGGCAGTTAATTTTTGGGCTATTCTTTTACTATAGATAAGTAGGATTGACGGTAACATTACAGTGCCCTCACTCCTGAAAGTGGCATGTTTCGTGGAACAGGGATTCGTCTCTTCGAACCTCAGATTTCGAATCAAGCGCACCAGCCATTTGACCACGTCAGCCCTTGCAGGGGTTTATTTAAAGACTCTTTCTCAAATCGCAGAGGCCCCAGTTAGGTCCCTAGCCCTAATTTGTCGGTCATGTTCCTTTCATTGCTTCCAATGAGTTACTCTGAGGACTCGTACCCCAACAAAATCGCATTAGGACATCTGCCTGTGGCACCAGTTTGTTCCAACTGGAATAAATACAAATGAAATTAAACATTCGCCCCAATACTCCAGTGGAGGTCAGAAATAAACTCCGGTGCTAGATTGGGGTTCAGCGATTCTGAAAACATAACTGTAGATCCTAATCATGCCTGGATGGCCTGCCGGGCGCGTCTTAGCCCCCATCCCCTTGATAGAGAAATATGCAATATAAGTATGGATATATTTCGGATTTAACCTGTTAATTTTCGTTCTGTCAGTTCCAAAACTATGGGAGGAACCTGAGAAGAAGCTAACAAGCAATGTCATTAACACCCGATTCTGTTAGTTCTGATAGCAGTTAATGTTCTTCGATTGGAGGGTGTAAAGCGAAATGTCTATTTTCAAAAGAGAAACGAAAGTTCCTGCGAAGAAAAAGTTGAAGAAACGTAAGGTCATGTAAAGAAAAAAAAGAGAAACGTAAATTCACGCTAAGGAATAAATTAGAGAAACGGTAAGTTCGCACGGACATATCAAACATAACTGAGAAACAGGCTGCTTGCTCTAGAATATGACAAGTTAGCTCAATTTACCACGAAACCAAAACTGTCCACTTCGTAAGTAGGTCGTGCACACGAACAGAACAATTATGGTGTTGAAACGTCCAAGATTCTGTAGAACGGCAACTACGTTCCATCGTGTATGCTTTTAGCAACTGCGCAAATCTAATGATAACAACATTTTTATTTTAGTTGCATGTATTCTTACACATAGAACTTACCATGGTATCCACAACAATCATGTTTATTCAATGAGATTTGTACTCCTTTCTAATCAAAGTGGTTTTTATTGGCTATTGTTAATGTTGAGCGCAAAGTTAGACAATAGACTTAGCCCTACTGCACTGACCACTAATGCTATCGAAACCCAATTTTTAGCGTTGTAGGCCTATTCTGAGTGGGTGAGGGGGATTATTATATTCTACAAAAATTACTGTAGCTCTGTCACGTCACCGTTGTGGCCCGGCATGACCAGGTGGTTAGGTGGCGCTCCGCTTGATTCGTAATTTGAGGGTCGCGGGTTCGAATGCCAGTCAAACCAAACATGCTCGCTCATTCAGCCGTGGGTGCATTATAATGTGACGATCTATCCCAATATTCGTTGATAAAAGAGCATCCCAAGAATTAACGGTGGGTGGTGATGACTAGCTGCCTTCCCTTCAGTCTTACACTGCTAAATTAGGGACGGCTAGTGCAGATAGCCTCGTGTAGCTTTGCGTGAAATTCAAAACCAAACATATGACTGTTAAGGTAATGACATAACGTTTCTGGAAATGAGCTCCGTCAGCATGTTAAGACTGAATTCAAAGACTCACCACTGACTCACCGAGAGATGATAGCAAAATAAATGCTTAAACTGACAAAGAATTTTCATCGACTGTTAGGGTTATGTTTGTAGAGCATCTTAGGTCATGCTATAATGCGGGAGATGTAATCCGTATAAAATAGAACTCTATTTAATGTGTTCAACCACCAGATTGAATACAAATTGGTTGACGACTCCAACGTTTGAAAGAAGTACATTTATTATTGTTTCAAGTTCACAGCAAAAATAAAAACCTAAAAACTCTATACATGTTTTAGTAGAACATGCTCCACCATGTTCAGGATACGAGTAAAACAAAAACATTAAAAATTCGAATTGCACGTGCACATTTAAAAATTCCGGATTTTCCAGATGGCAATTTTGTTTCGATTTAATTCGACACCACAAAATTATTCTCTGCACTTTAAGCTTTTGATTTGTTATAGGTGTGACAGTCAAACCCTTTGTGTGGAGGGTGGTTGGTGAGCTACTGTTTTCTGGCTTCCTTCTCTCTGGTCAGTTGTTGTAGAGGTTGCGGCGGATAGCTTAAGTAGCTTTACCATGTGTTTATTACAAAATGCAATTCAAAATCGAGTATAAATTGTTCGAGAAATAAAGTATAAATGAGATGTCCCGACAAAACCTCAATGTTAATAGAACAGGTAAAGAGATATATTTTTCACGGTCTCTTATGCAACCACAAATAAAATAATCTAAGGCAGAACAGGTAAACCACTAGAAGGTAACGTGTCTGCGACTTGAGTCTGTAAATGTTCTCTCTCAATAGTACCTAAACTACTGGTTGGCATAGCACTGATGTTTATATTATAAATTAATGATATGGATTGGACAGAATTACACAAGAGGCCTGATGCTGGCCGCGATTAGACAGGATCAATACATAACTATTAAACATGATGAGTACTCTGCCTAAACAATCTATCAGATAATAACTATTAAGCATGATGAATACTCTGCCTAAACAATCTATCAGAGAATAACTATTAAACAGTTTATGTTAAAATAAACAGATAACGGATATCAATAAAACAGAAGGGTAAGCATGTAGTCACCTAAAACCGTGGGATGCCCAGCTTTGACAAAATGAGCATATAACTCTTATCTCAAAATATTAATTTAAAAATAAATAAATTTTAAACACAATCATATAAATATTAAGTTATACAGTAACAACGATCAACATGAAAACAATAAACACTCAAGTAAGTAATGCGGCATGTGACTGGTGGGGTGTTACTGACCTATAGGATAAGTGCGTGTGTTATGTATTATCTCTTTATATGCCTATAACATAAGTTTATACACAAAATTACCCGTCCCCAGTGAGGTGAGAGGTTTAAGGTAATCAGGTTAATTTATTACATGGACTTCAAATAGGTTTATTGTGTCACGCTCTTGGTTTGACTCCAAGCTTAAACTTTTGAGACACACCGACCAACTCGAAAAGTAATTGTTCAGCACTTCGGTCGTGTTAAGAGCTGCTCAATAATAACATACGATAAATCTACAGTTTTATTCATGCTACGCCACATTGTAACTGCGATTAATTTTTAATAGTTTAATGTAGAATATCCTGCCTGTTGTATCATCAACATTATTCATGCCTGTTCTAATATCATTTCAAAAGTGAATGTTGAGCTTTGTCTGCGTGCACAGCTTTTCAAACAGGAGATAGACGGACGTTCGGACAAACACCACGAACCTATATGAGAACCCCGGCATGGCCAGGTGGTTAAAGCACTCGACTCGTAATCTGAGAGTCACGGGTTCGAATCCCCCCAACTCTAAACATGCTTACCCTTTCAGCCGTGGGGGCGTTATAATGGTACGATCAATCCCACTATTCGTTGGTAAAAGAGTAGCCCAACACTTGACGGTGGTGGTAATGAGTAGCTACTTTCTCTCTAGTCTTACACTGATAAATTAGGGGCGGCTAGTGCAGATAGCTCTCCTGTAGCTTTGCGCGAAATTAAAAAAACAACAACAACAAACAAAAGGCATAAATAAGAGCATTTGAAATAAAAAAAATACGTAGCGTGCTATGTAGACCACAAACATACTGTATTTTTTATAAGTAGTTGGTAATGTAAAGGTAAGTGATAAGTGGCTGATAATTATAAACAAATCAAATGCCTGGAATGGTGATAACAAGCGTATGTACACTTCAAGTTCCAGATATTTGTTATTACGACTGCCGTGATGCTCCGGAAAAGAAGCGTTTCCACAAAAAAATCTGGTACCTCCCTAACTGTCGTCTTCGTACTGAACATTTCGTGTAACTAAAACCAATCCAATAAGACACTGAACCCTCAAGATAGCAAGCACTCTTTTATCGTCTTTTTCACTTACGTATTTTTATCATCACGAATACATCGTTGAAAATTTGACAGGATACTTCAATCATATCGCTAGATAAACAAATAAAAATTAAGAAGAAAACAACATTGTATTTCTGTTGTCCATTAGGTCCCAACAATGCTGGTTGCCGACGTCTTTTCCTCATGTATTGACGAACGAAAGGTCTTCGCCATTTAATGATGCATGTTGATATATTTCCTTCAAGCATCATTTTACTTGTTTCTGGTTGCTTCATCATGGCAAAATATTTCTTCACGTCCATGTTGTTGCTGACCTTTTTACGAGCTACTATTCAAATCATCTCATCTGCTTGTTAAATTTGAGGTTTAATTGGAATTTGCGAATCTGTATACTTAAAGAGCAAAGTGTGCGTGAAAGGCTTTTTAAATTTCATTAAACTATGCAAAAAATAAAATTAAAAGTAGGGAAGTTTTGATGATGTCACCATGTGAGTAAGAGATGGGGTGTGTAAATAAAATTACGCATTATAAAGGGAAAGTTGTCTATGAAGTAACAGTGTCATCCGCCAGAGCTCCATTTCGGACAACAGTTTAAAGTTTGATTTATTTTGAATTTCGCGCTTTGATTTTATTTTGAATTTCGCGCATAGCTACAAGAGGGTTATTTGTGCTAGCCGTCCCTAATTTGGTAATGCATGGCTAAAGGAAAAGCAGCTAGTTATCACCATCCCCCAACTCTTGGGCTACTTTTTTTACCAAAAAATAGTGGGATTGACCGTCACATTGTAAATGCCCCTACGGCTGAAAGGGCATGTTTGATGTGACGGGGATTTGAACCCGCGACCCTTACATTACGAGTCGAGCGCCCTAACTGCCTAGCCAGTTTTCAGTGTTAAGGTTTGGCGTGCGAATGTTTTTACCAAAATACCCTGGTTTCGAAAGCGTCGCTTGATCTGGTGTTTCCAATTTAAACATTATAGGTTCATCATTTTGATACAGAGTATTCGGCTAAACATAGTTTATATTTATACTACAGGTATTTGATGGGTGTTGTTTGCTGTGGAATAGATTGAATCTTGCAGTCACTGAGACGCGTCGCACAGCCCTCAGATTCGTTTATATAACTTTTTGTACCCAACTTCTTACGAAAGTAGTCCTAGCAGATCGCTTAAATGTTTTAATTGCTTTAAATTCACAGCACTGTCTTTACATTATATAAATTTTGCGTATTCAAATACAGAATATCGCAATAAAATAAAGTTTCGCATACGAAGCACGAGGTTTCTCTCTCTCTCTGGTAATATACTCATACATATATATTTATTTGACATTAGAATAAACCCAACTACACTTTTTATTATAATATTTCAACCCACTCGAGTGTACCACATTTATCTTTCTTTTTGTTGTTGTTTTTGAAGGTACGTAAGCGAGATCTGGAAATTGACATAACCTGGTCAACCTCACGTTTGAATACATAATATTTACCCTAGTCGTCACGTGAGTTACGAGCAATGCGCTCGTAGTTCACGCACTTTCCAATAATCAGTTATTTTTGCCTTCAATAGCGTAGAGTGCAATTTCACGAAAGAACAGTTCAAGATGTCTGAGACGTAATGATTACCATTAGTTGACTGATTCAATGAGGTACGTGTAATTTAGGCTTAATGTTCTTTTTTTGTGCTTTATTACCATGCACCTCGTATTTGTGTATAATCTACTGCGCTAAGAACCTCTGTTTTAGAGTGATGGCTTACCCTAACCATATGCTCTTTAATAAATTATACAGACAGATAAGCATAGCTGTGTATAAAACGCACGAGCTCTATGAATAAAAGTTGGTCTGCATATTAAAATACGCAAGAAACTCCATTCCAAAATATATATATACCTATATTAATTTCGTACTACGTTAGTATTACGACTAGCTTTGCTTTTCTTCCGTTGCCCACAATCCTGGACTTTGTCTAAAGGAAGGGAAATTCGTGTTCCATAGCACTTGTCGTGTTTTACGTTTATTATAGTATTTTGCGTTTCCTGCTGCAGACTCTGCAATTTACATCAGAGCTGCACCATTCGTTAGTAGCAGTTACCACGACTTGGCGAACATATTACTGAAGTTCTTAGGCTTTACTGCCCTCTGCTGTAACTAAAACTAACTAAGGTTTTATGTACATTGAGCGGAGGCACACAAAAAATATATGCATTCTTCATAGTTATTTTTTTTGTAATGATGAGAGTTTGGGTCCCAAACAAAGTTGTGTGACCGTTTTTCTAATCGGCTTCCCGATACCTTTCTTCATCACGTGATGACCTCTTTGTCCGTTTTTCCTGACCTCTCCACCTCGTCGAGCTCCCATGCAGAACTGATAAGACAAAAACCAATCTAATTGCATCTATCTTAATTAGAAATAACAGTGATGTCTGCTTTATCACACCTAATTTAACCAGAACTAGTTGTTCAATATTTCTTAGAAATGCACGGGAGGGAAAGAGGTCTCGCTACCCGGTTCATGGCAATTCTTCCACGACTATTTAATCTGATTTTGCAATAAAATCTACTTCCCTCCCACCCCTCGTCACACCAGGCTGCTTTACTTTACCACAACAATTATAAAAACTGTCAGCCTGTTACCCAATTTATGCGAGAAAAGCATAAAACGCTGTTCCACTTGGTTGGTGACACCCCTCATGTTTGTTATTTTAGACAATCCTTTCACCATTTATTGAGTAACGTTGTCAGACAGCCGAGAGAGAGTCGACTTCTCTCATAATCACCAGGTTTTGTTCTATCTTGTTTTTCTCATTATTATCTCATTCAATTCCACTGTTTGTACAAATAGTTTGTCACGTATACAAAAATATGCTCAGAAATTGGCGTTTCATAAAACGAGTCGTAAAGAAAACGTTTAACAAATCACATTTTGGATGTCGGATATCAGATCATGGTGAAAGTTTAAACAAATTGTTATCCTTTGGTGTACATACTTCGAAGGTGAAAAAAACAACAACCCACATTTTGTAAACTGGGTCCCTTTGTTGAGAAATCTAAAGTTTGTCATGCCCTTCATACCTCCCTTTCCTCGCAATCGCGTTGTAAGTACAACTGCAATCTATAAGTTTGTATGAATGATGATGACATGCTAGTAGATATATGGCGAGTGAATTTTTGAAACTGTGTAATATTTAAAACTTCAGATATTTACCTATACTTAACAGTTTCATTATTTTAGTAGCACATTAATTAAAGTACCCGCCCATTGATATTTTACTGGTCGATTGTATCTATGCGTGAGTGTATTTGAACCTATTTTCAGATGTATTGTTCATTCAGTAAGTGAGAATTAGAAATATATCTGACACTTTTCCATAGACCTTTAGAAAGCAGAATTATTATGCCTTAGGGTTATAGGTCAAAACTATAGCGCCAAAAATTGACCAAAAGTTTCTTGAGACAAAATCATCTTAGTAGGTGTGCAAAGATTCAATTCTTTTTACTCCTGGAGATATGGCGGTCACAACACACACACACACACACACACACACAGATACGGTTTATGTTTTTATTATTATCATGAATAACACGCAGAGGAACGTGATAACCCAACGCTTCGGGCCAATACCATATCTGATATCAGTTCTCGGTCTAGCGAAACGGGAAGGCCACTATACAGCGCAAAACTGTCAATCACTTACAACAGTGACAATCGAACACTAATCGGTGAGACCAGAGGATGCTTTCTGGTTCACTCGTTCCAAAATTATTGACAGATAGTTACCTTCGAGTGGTCATGCGCAAACTCGAAATGAATTTCAATGAAAATTGTATTAATTTTTTATTTGTCTTTTAAGCTGAAAACAAAGATTAAAATATTCAATCAGACGAATCATGCTAAGACAATGCTCCTCGGTGCCAGAGGAACGCTAAAAACCGGGTTCGAAACCCCGACGACTCGCTGTGTACCAGGGTTCGAAACGTCACTTCTCACAAACTTTTAAGACAGATAACAAAAAAATTTACACGATTTTCCTTGTGATTTATTTGTTTATTTCAAAAATTGATTAAGCTATTGCATAGAAATGAATACAAGAAATTGGTGTACATAATTGTTGTGTGTAATGAAAACTTTTCCAAAAATAAACGACTTACGATAAAATAGCACAACTTCTTTCCTCTAATTAACTTTAACTAATTTAAAGATAAACGGAAGTAATCCAATAAATGAATTAATATTTTAATTAATTTTTGTATTGTTTATATGAACTCGTCCCATACTGACGGAAATGAGATTTACGTCAGTATGGCCCGTTTTAACTCGGAGGTAGGTTTGAGAGCTCATATCTGTTTGTTTGCTTTTTTTAAATTTCGCACAAAGCTACATGAAAGCTATCTGCGCTAGGCATCCCTAACTGAGTAGTGTAAGATTAGAGGGAAGGCAGCTAGTCATCACCAACCACCGCCAACTCTTGGGCTACTCTCAACAAACGAATAGTGGAATTGACCATCACATAATAACGCTCCCATGGCTGAAAGAGGCGAGCATGTTTGGTGTGACCGGGGTTCGAACATGAGACCTTAAGATTACGAGTCGAACGCCTCAAACCGCCGGGCCTGTGGGCTTTTATATAGTTCAGAGATGGCTTTCGACACTAGCGTATATAGCTAACCGTGTAACTTTGCGTTCAACAACAGATAAACAAGTAACTCATCAGTGTGAGCCTAGAAATAAACTAATCTCCCCGTCGCACCAAACATGCTCGCCATTTCAGCCATGGGGCGTTATAATGTGACGGTCAATCCTACTATTCGTTTCTAAAAAAGTAGCCCAAAGGTTGGCGGTGGGTGGTGATGGCTAGCTGCCTTCCCTCTAGTCTTACACTGCTGAATTAGGAATAGCTATCGCAGATAGACCTCGGGTAGCTTTGTGCGAAATTAAGAACAAACAAAACGAAAACCTAATAAAATAGAAACGTAATTCAGTTGCAACGTTGTCATAGTAACAGGTGAACATAAATATTTGTTTTAATGGAACAGATGCTTCACAACATAATATGACTGATGAAAAACGCATATGATTCAAACATTCAAACTTAAGTTTATGAGCTAATCAAACATCTACAAAATTTGACAATGGCTCCATTACTGATTCTCAATATTTTGTGTTTGTTTTGTAATGCACAACTGACAAACGGGCTCTCTACTTTGCACCAGCAACAGGAATCGGCCTGTGAATGTTAACGTTATAAGCTAAGCCACTGTTTGGGGTATGGCTTTACCATTCAACCTTTCAGAATGTTTTGGTTTTTGAGAGCAGGGTTTCTGTTTCGTGATCTACTCGATACATCAATGTGCTCACGATGGTAAACGAGCCAATTTGGTACAACGATTTGTATATGCATGTGTCACATCAACAACCTCATGCACACCGGAACAGGACTCAGGGCAAAGAGCATCAGATGAATGTATAAAAGCGACACCTATGTGAAAAACCGATGATTATGTGTAATAAGAATTATTTACAACGTTTCTAAAATGACCGCAACTATTAACTACGCCTTTGAAAATTCCCGGTATGTCGTTCAGGTAATTTCAACTGAAACACATCTTACGCAACACGTTGACCAAACGGCTAGGTCATATCATCCCAATCTCGAGGCAGAATAATCTCTAACTTACCAAAAAAAAAAATCTAGTCAGTAGCACCCGCAGTCAAGGTGGTTATTCTTAATCGAATAATAGGATTGATTGGCACACTTATGGTATCCCTACAACTGAAAGTGCGGGGCGTGTTCAGTAGAAAGGGCATATCGGGGATCGAACCTTAAGTAAGCTTTGTTTGTTTTTGAATTTCGCGCAAAGCTATACGAGGGATATCTGGGCTAGCTGTCCCTAATTTAGCAGTATAAGACCAGAGGGAAGGCAGTTAGTCATCACCACCCACCGTAAACTCTCGGGCAACTCTTTTACCAACGAATAGTGGAATTGATCGTCACATTGTAACTTTCCCACGGCTGAATGGACGAGCATGATTGGTGCGACGGGGATTCGAAACCGCGACCCACGGATCACGAGTTGAACGCCTTAGCACGCTTGGCCATGCCGGGCACTATGAACCTGTTGACACGCAGACCGGTCCACTGACAATTAAATATTCTAACCACAAGTTTACGATTAACATTCTCCTCGTTCAAGTAAAAAACGATAACGTTAACTTCAACTAAGTAGCTTATCTTTCACTTCGTACCATTACGTAAAGAATTTTTTTTCTTTAATCACTTGAAATCAAATATTTATTATTATTATTACTTTATACTTACCGTTTAGGAGTTCCACTTGACGACTTAACGCATACAAATAAACGATATGTGTGTATTTAAACGCCTTCGGGTTATTGAGAAAAGAAAAAAAAAAGATAAAAACTCTCATGGGTTGAAGTTTTAAATTTATGTTCAGAGTTTATCTTCTGGATTAAAATAAAATGAGTTTCTTGACTCAGGTTTTTTAAAAGAAAAAAAAAACGGGTGACGGAAGAGCTGCGCGAGGCATTTTATCCCGCGTTTTTGACCCGACATGCTAGAAATATCGTGTTGTGGCGTCACCGGTTGCTTTTTTCGCAAGTTTACAAAAATGTTAGCATTTAAATCATTTAAATATATGTGCTACATCTCTTAGTAACAAGTTTCTTGTAATCAGTCCATTACACAGACTTATTAGGAAATGTGGACTTTTTTTGTATTAATTGATACCTAGAAAAATTTCTGTGTGCTTTGGTATTCACTTTTTTTTTTTAGTTTTGGTGAAGATGTTTAGCTGGCACTCAAAGAGAGCTAACTTTCTAATTTGCAAGTCTTTCTGGTTTCGAAACAAAGCATATGTACATGTCGATAAAATACGTAGGTTCATTTGTTTTAACATGCGACACGGTTTCGATCTCCTGCACATTTTATCAGATGAATTATCTCAACAATGTGGAACACATGTTTATGTTTGTTTATTGAAACGAAGTGCCCGTTCGTAATGCGGTTTTAAATTTAGTGCAATGTGAGCACTTTCTGTAAAGTTCTACCGTTATTACATGAACATAGTTCTCTTTGTGGACCGCGCGTAGCCTAATGCTTAACGTGTTCGTTCTGTGAACTTGAAGATTTGTATTTCCTGATATGTGGCCGCAAAATCGCTTTTTGGCATTTTGTGAACCTGGAATCATTAAAAAACAATCACCAAAATTCACTCTTCAGCAAGACAAGAGTAGCTCAAGAGTTGGAAACGAGTTCCGTCTCCTCTGCCAATTATGTAGCTTCGCAAAGGGCTGTGAAACAAACCTCTCTCTGAACACATTTAAAGGAGTCAGTTCTTTTTGAGTTGATCGCGAGAAACATACAAACCGTTCGATGAAAATATTATAAACGTATCAATTTACCTGTGGAGATTGTTTATCTCTCTTCAGTACGTCACAACCAACACGGTCACTCTTTCAGTCATGGAAGCGTTACAAAGTCACGATCAATCCCACTATTCGTTGGTAACAGAGTAGTCCAAGAGTTGGCGGTGGACGGTGATGACTAGCTGCCTTCCCTCTACTCTTACACTGCTAAATTAGGAACGGCTAACGCAGATAGCTCTCGAGTAGTTTTGGGCGAAATTTAAAACAGACATACTCTCTTTAGCAGTTCATCATCTCTTGATAATCGTGTAGCTAGTCGGGAAATATTACACATTAGCCTTGTGATCTACAGCAAAACAAGTTTCACCTCGTAATATACTATTACCCCTACTCTTAAAAAAAAAATAATTAAAATTTCGTTTATTTTTGCAACAACTACAAATGCATTAGGTGAACGTTACTCCAATCGTGATCTTTTACCTTCTTTATAACGTCACTAATTTTGTAAATTTTTGTGTCGTTAACTCTCAAACGTAGTCTCCTCTACGTATATAACTGTTTGTAATTACTCAACAGACAATCAAAACAAACTCTTTGAATCCTAATTAAGAATTAAAAGTAACCGTTTGTTTTTAATCCATCGTCAACATTTGATTAAATAAAAATTCGTGTTATATATTTTGGCTTTTTTTTTTATATTACCCTAATTTTATCTCGAAGAACATACTTACCTTTTGATTTACAACGTCAGTCTCTTCTAGGTGATGTGAAAGCACGAGGTCGAAAAAAAGAATAGCCTCTCGTGACAACTGTTGTCCGAAAACTAGAGTGCCATCTAAGGGTTTATCTACCATAATCGTAGTTCGATGACTAAATTACAGTGATTACCTAAACGTTTTTACTCGTTATATTTTCACAACTCTGTATGTAGTTTCCGAAGTTGCCAAAAGTTACAACTTCAAGTTTCTAGTTCTGCTTCAGAATAACAGGAAGCGACCACTGGCGCCTTTAATTTTTATCATTTCACCCTCTGACCTTGAACAAATACTAAAAACAATTTAAACAAGAAACGTGCTTCAAGGATACCATAGTTTAAACCTTGCTATATAAGACAATTTTGTTTGTTTGTTTGTTTTGGAATTTCGCACAAAGCTACTCGAGGGCTATCTGTGCTAGCCGTCCTTAATTTAGCAATGTGACATTAGAGAAAAGGCAGCTAGTCGTCACCACCCACCGCCAACTCTTGGGCTACTCTTTTACCAACGAATAGTGGGATTGACCGTCACATTATAATCTCCCCCACGGCTGAAAGGACGAGCATGTTTGGCGCGACGGGGATACGAACCCGCGACCTTCAGATTACGAGTCGCACGCCTTAACACGCTTGGCCAGTCATCACCACCCACTGCCAAATCTTGGGATACTTTTTTACCAACGAATAGTGGAATTGATCGTAACATTATAACGCCCCCACGGCTGAAAGGGCGAGCATGTTTGGCGCGACCAGGATGCAAACCCGTGACCCTTAGATTACGAGTCGCACGCCTTAACACGCTTGGCCAGTCATCACCACCCACTGCCAAATCTTGGGATACTTTTTTACCAACGAATAGTGGAATTGATCGTAACATTATAACGCCCCCACGGCTGAAAGGGCGAGCATGTTTGGCGCGACCAGGATGCAAACCCGTGACCCTTAGATTACGAGTCGCACGCCTTAACACGCTTGACCATGCCGGGCCTATGTGAGAGAAACAAAAAGTGGTAGACATTTTACTGGGTTTCAAATGATAAAAATAACGTATATCTCATTACATAGTGGTTCTCAAAGTTCTGTTAGGTCATGAAAATAAGTTGGATTCTTTTAAGTCTCTCTGACTTGTTTCATGTAACATTAAACAAGATTAACTGACTTTGAAAGTCAGTGGGAGACCACTGCGACCCGATTGAGAAGTGACCATACGTCCATTTCTTTAAAATAAAACGCAAACTTAACAAATTTGGAATTTTTAGTCGATGAAAATAAATGTATACATACACATGAAAGTGAAATTTTGCAATAACTAAAATCTGTTATAATTTATGTCAGTTACGACTGTATGTGAATCATGAATTGAATGGTACTAGAATTGTGTTATTTGATGACAGCTATCTTACGTCAGTGTATTGAATGATAACACTGTCTTACTTATTGGTATCAATTTCTCTCCCCCTAGTGGACTTATAACGCTTGAAACCGGGTTTCGATACCCGTGCTGAACAGAGCACAGATAACGCTTTGTGTAGCTTAGTGCTTAAGTCCAAAAAAAATTTTTTTTCACTGTATTTCATTTTAACGGTCTTTGATTTCCTTAACAGATCAACTGTGATAATTCGTGAAAAACGTTTCTCGAACAATATTTTCAATGTGTGAGAGCTGACAAGTGTTTTTACTCTCATTATTTATTTGGTATGTCTGAACTACTGCTCACATCAATCGACAGTTTTCGTTTTTCTTCTTCCTACTTTCATTATTAATTCATATCTAATCAAATGTATTAGGTGCTCGTCGAAAGACGAATGTGTGAGAAGGCTATACTGGAAATCAATTTGTTAAATTTGCGGGGTGGATGAATAACAAAGAGGAAGTTCTCAAAGTTCACAATCTTCTCGTTAAATGGTCCTGGAACTGAAGCCGAGCGCCCGCCTCTCAGACTTTCCGATCCCCTGCAATTATATTTGCTCTCCGATTCCTGTGTCGATAGGGACCTGTTTTTCGTTTGGTGAGGTCCTGGTTCTCAGCTTAATCTCATTTCAGACGCGCCCGGTAAGTGATCGCGCGCGGACAGACGGGACCTGGCTGTGAAGTTGACAGTGTCTTAGGTGGGCCGCTCGCTGTCTGTCATTACGAGATGCTGGGAGAAACCGTCGGGCTTCTTTGCGTGTGATTGGCTCGGAAAAGTTTGGCTTTGAGAACTCTTTATTCGCTATTTATGAGCACGTATGCCGAGTTGTGGATATATATATATATATTATCAGCGCCCTGTCTGTTCGAGTGAAATGGTGAGTAATGAAAAGTATGACGTGGAATTAACAAGTTTTATGTTATTGTTACAAATTTGAACAGCGTCAGTTTGATACTCGCAACTGACATCATTGTGTTGGGATCGTGTATTAAGTCTGAGTGTTAAATTGGGGTAAAACGGTCAGTCCTCATTCTCCAAAAAAAATAAATACTTTAAGTTAGTTTAGATGCTTTCTTCGACACAACTGGTTAAGATCAGTTATGAACAGTGGTCTACCAGTAAAAAAACTCATACGAGCACCGAAATCTTCCTGGTAAAGATTACAGTTTGTGCTTGAGTTTTTCGACAAAAACGTTTATGATTGAAACATTTCTGATTTTTTGAAGTGTGGTAATGAACGAAAGAGTTTTAAATTTCAGAAAAGATACGAATCTATTTGATAACGTATGTTTTAACCCATGCCACAAAGTTATATTGACATATTGCGTCATCATAAAACTTTTCCTTTAAAAAGAGATACGTGAAATACGAACTTACCATATAAAGATTTGAAATCCGTATGTAGCCCTAAAGGATTGCATAAAAAAACAACAAACGACAAGCTACACTATGTTATTATTATATTTTTCTTCTTTCGATAAAACATGTCCGGCATTGCCAGGTAGTTAAGGCACTCGATTCGTAATCTGAGAGTCGCAAATTCGCATCTCCGTCACATCAAACATGGCCGCCCTTTCAGCCGAGGATACGTTATAATGTTACGGACAATCCCACTATTTGTTGGTGAAAGAGCAGCCAAAGTATTGGCAGTGGATGGTGATGACTAGTTGCCTTCCCTCTAGTCTTACACTGCTAAATTAGGGACAGATGGTCCAGATAGCCCTCGTGTAGCTTTACGCGAAATGCAAGACAAACAATCGACAAAGGACTATTCTTAGGTGACGTAGGCCATTTTTTATGTTGTGACATTTTGGTTGTCATAATTTAATACTGTCTTCTCTTATAGATCAGTCTTATAGATAACGGCAAAATTTCATGCCACTTAAAAATCTTTTAAGGAGTATTTGGCGCCTTTACTTCAGATAGAAAGTCAAAACAATCAACTTCGTCAGGTTCTCTGAAATTCCTCTTTCGCACGTGCTGTTTTCCCTTTGCTTCTCTTCATAACAAAGAAGAAGCGCCAACTGAAAGTCACGTGGTAGGAAGTAAACTTTCGTTGCGCCTTGCCTATTGGATACACAATAGAAATCGTCTGTTCGTTATTGGTTGGTGTTAGAAATCGCGGCACGTTGACAAGGCCGTCCATTATTTTACCCCTTCAAACACGTATTTTGTGTTCTCGCTTTACTAGAGAAAACTGATGCACAGATAAACAAAAGATAACGAATCAGACATGCAGATGACATGACAGATATTTAATCAGGCACGCCAACATTTAGGATGATGTTTTACTTTTAAAATCTATAATCTCCTTCATTCTTACACTTTACATCCAGAAAGCGCCATCTACTTCATATATTCAGCAGTTTTCAGAGTTGTTATGTAAATTCCCATCAGCTACGATGTTGTGTGTGTGTGTGTTTTGTTTTGTTTTTTCCTTATAGCAAAGCCACATAGGGTTATCAGCTGTGTCCACAGAGAGAAGTTATTACTACAACTCAAGGTTATTACTTCAATGTCAGTGTAAACTTCATTTTGTCTAGTAGATCGTGCTATTTGCCCTAAATGGAGCGAGCTTTTACGAAAGGAGTACGAATAATGAAATCTTTGTTTGAGTCATGTTTTAACAAAGTAAATTAATTAATTACTGTGGAAACATGATTAAAGCTCTCGTCATACGTGTTATGATTTAGATATGCTTTATTACGACCCGCCATAAAAGGTGGACAAAAGTTACGTTTCATTCTCTGTTTGTTTGTGTGTTTTATGCGTGTTTTCTTACAACATAAGATATATCGGGCTATCTGTTGAGTCCACCGAGGGGAATCAAACCTCTGATTTTAGTGTTGTAGATACGTAAGCCTACCGCTTTACCAGTGGGGGGGACTTGTTTGTTAGCACGATTTCTCGAAAACGACTGAATGGATTTGGTATACACTTCAAATATAACCAACTCACACGAGGTCAGTTTCTGGAGGTCAAGATCAAGTGTCAGAGTTCGTGAAAATTCAAAGGAATTCCTGAATGTTAATATGGAACCGATTTTTCACAATATGTTTGCTCTGTAGCTTAGTCAAAAATGAGATTTTAATGATACATGGCGGACATATGTAGAACATTATTTCATATTGTTTCGTCAAAAGTGGCCCGTCTCCATTCAATACGATGGACATTAAGGCAGATTCCCGAATTTCCTGATGACCGAATATGATCAACGCTGCCCCCTCCCCAGTTATTAGACAAACAGTTTAATTCATGAGAAATGTGTGGTTTCAGCTGTGTCCACCGAGGGTAATCGAACCCTTGATTTTAGCATTGTTAATTCGAAAACTTGTCACTGCCCCAGCAATGGACAGTTCATGACAAAAATCGCACAAACAAGGAGACAGAGGTAAAGAAGATAAACAGAATCGAACTGTTAATGCGTAACTGAAGTGCAAATCTTTCTGATTCTTTTCACATTTCAATGTGCCAAGTATTTTTTGATATGCCCCCCAGTGGCACAGCGGCATGTCTGCTGGATCACAACGCTAATGCCCGCGGTGAGCAGAACACAGATAGCCCATTGTGTACCTTTGTGCCTAATTCCAAACAAACCCAAACTTTTGAACAGCAGAACTAGAAAGAATGTGAGAAAAAAAGCAACAGTTGACTCCCCTCCCAAAAATAAAAACTTTTAGAATGAATTTTTGATGTACGTTTTCTTCTGGTAGGTTACGTCACTAGCACTTGACGATTTATCGAAATATTTGTCTCGAAAAGCTATCATTTCTTATAATGTAACACGTATAGTTATGTTATTGTGTGCATATATGTATAAATTGTTTATTCACTGTTGTAATTTACGTACTATTATCAAAGATAACTCGTAGTGAAAATACCAAGCTATCCTCAAAAACAAAAACAAAATGCAATGAAGTGATTGATTAACATTGATACTTTACACATAGGCTTATCTCGGCAAATAAGTACATCCAACTCTTAGTAATAGTAAAAGGTAATATCAGTCGTTCACCTTGTATGCAAATAAATCTTCGAAACACGGGTTGTGATTTGCATTGGATTTCCATATCTGATAACGTAACTGTTTGAATTCGAAACCCTTCTATTGAAGGAAGGAAGGTTGGCCTGAAAAACGCGATAAACAAGTTTTTTTTGTTTTTTTTTCGAGCTTCAAGGTTAATAGCCTGCTTCAATTTCATAATTATTTTTCCTTAAGCATTCTTAATGAAGAAATTTATGCATGAATTGAAGTGAAAACATCTCACGAGAACAAGCGCATACTGGAATGCTTTATTTCAATGGGAAACGAAAAGTCTATTTTTCAAAGACACTTAGAATATTTACTCAGGATACGTTTTTGTTTATTCAATTTCTGAAGCCATTCGTGCTCCCCCCCCTTTCCAGTGGCACAAAGGCATGTCGGTAGACACACAATATTGGAAGCCGGGTTTCGATACATGTGGTGGGCAGAGCACGGATTGTTGTTTTGAATTAAGCACAAAGCTACATAATGGGTTATCTTTTCCCATTGTGTAGCTTTGGGCTTAATTACAAACAAATAAATCCTAAGTTAAATATCTGTATTTGTACAACAAGAGGAAAAACAGCTGTGAAAATATTTCACTTGTACATCAGAACTGATAAGTTTATAGTTTCTGAAAGTACGCTATCGTTAACTTTTAATAAAAACATATTTTAGCCTAACGCTTTAATTATTGTTTCTTGCTGGGAAACGGCCCGGCATGGCCTGTTGGTTAAGACATGCGACTCGTAATCCGAGGGTCACAAGTTCGAATCCCGGTCGCACCAAATATGCTCGTATTTTCAGCCCTGGGAGCGTTATAATGTGATGGTTAATCTCACTATTCGTTTTTAAGAGTAGCCCAAGAGTTGGCGGTGGGTGGTGATGACTAGCTGCCTTCCATCTAGTCTTACACTATAAAATTAGGGCTAGCACATATAGCCATCCAGTAGCTTTGCACGAAATTCAAAATAACTTAAATTTCTGGAAAACATTTTGAAAACGTAATTAATACAGTATAAATATTTTATTTTATTTATACATAATTTTATTTTTTAAATATTCAATATATTTTTAATGTTTAGAGCCGATAAAAAAATTATGTTAAAGTGATGACTTGTGGTGTTAAGGACGTATTTCATTGCACAGTCAGCTTAAAAGTCGGTGTTTGTTTATGAATAATATTACTTGGGAAGAGCTGAGGTTTCTAACTGAAGCAACTGCTTCTGTTTTGAGTCAGTTATAACTTTAATACTCAAGAGAAAGCGTTGCTTTGTTTGATCATGACGAGGTTAAAAGTTTATTAATGCAGAATGATTGCTTCTAAACAAGGTATGAATAAGCCAGTCAGAAATACATTTGATCTTAAAAAAACGTGCGAGTTATCTAATCAGAAATAGTCTGATCCTGAATAAATTGAGAGATATGATCACCAAAAAATCGTGTGACTGATTCTAAATAATATGTATAAATGAAACGCTAAGTCGATCAAATTATTTTTTGAGGAAATATTCAATTATCCCCACTCCCAGGGATTTAAACCCTCATACGAGGTTCAATGCGACTCTCACATTAGTAGTTGAGTGCGTATAATATAATCATCCTAAACATTTTATTTGAATATTAGAGTTAAACCTGGAGGATATATTTGTGATATTAAAGCGACTGCTTTTATTAAATTGAACTTTCCCCACGTGCAGATCTAATAACGAATAAAATACACGTTTCGAAGATCATGATATAAAGCATCAGTTTACGCTGATATGAAAGAGGTATCCTATATTTGCTTTGGTTGGCATATTTTGCAGTGTAAGACTACAAGAAAGGAAGTTAGCCATCACCACCTATCGCCAACTTTTGAGCTACTATTTTACCAACTCACAGTAAATAAATAATAAAATAAATTGACCGTTACATTATAACGCACCCACGACTGAAATGGCGAACATGTTTGATGTGATGGGGATTCGAACCCGTGACCCTCGGATTACGAGGCGAGAGTCTTATCCACTTGGCCATGCCAGGCTTTTGCCTTGGATAAAAAGAAAGAAACCTACCATCACATAATAGCGCCCTCACGACTGAAAGAGCAAGCATGTTTGGCGACGAGATTCGAATCCTCGTCACTGACCAAGCTCTCCCTTTCAGCAGTAAGGGCGTTATAGTATGACAGACACTCCCACTATTCGTTGGTAAAAGAATAAATAGTCCAAGAGTTGGCGGAAGGTATTGTTGGCATATTTATTAGTGCTAAATGAGGAACGGCTAGTGCAGGTTATCCTCGTGTAGCTTTGCGCGAAATTCAAAACAATATTCGCTGCAACAAATATGACAAAGCAAATAATATTGGAAAAAGTGTTCACGTTCTGATCTATTTTTATCATATAGCGTTAATTTGATGAACAAGAACTTAGGGTTAAGAAACAAATGTATACAAACAACTGCTCATTGTTAAACACGAGAGCTGGCAACGCTGAATGTTCGATCTCTGCAGTAGACGTAGAACAAACTGATTGGGCAGATTTGCTCTAAAACAATCAAAATAAGCTTTAACAGAATTTACCTCAGAATTGCGTCAGTAGGTATTTTTTGTTTATTTGTTGTTAAGCGCCAAACTGCCGAAAGCATCGAAATCTGGTTTTTACTGTTATATTTTAGGCTTACCTCTGAGCCAATAGGGAGGGGGCACACCAGTTATCTATAATAAATTCTGTAACAAAGACGACAATCAGGAGGCATAAACTGATTTAAAAACAAATCATGGAAGAGGTGGAAATATATGTACTTTAAACTAAAGTTATCGTTGTCATAGTAGATACAAAAACAACTGAAGTTCAGTACTTTGGAAGAACATAATGATTCGTAACACTAAGATTCGGGATTTGATCTTTGACGTGTGAAAAAGGCAAGCAGTATTGTCGACTTTATGGTTACTAGCAAACAAACCCGTCCTCGGTAAATTTTGTTATTAAGCACAAAGCTACACAAAGAGCTATCTGTACTCTGCCCACCACGGGTATCGAAAGCCGGTTTCTAGCAGTATATATCCGCAAACATGCTATTGGAAAGGCTCCTCGAGAAATGTAGTTTTTAAAATTCTGATATTAATTTATTTACAAGGTTAATAGTTCTTGTTGGCTTATCGCTAAATGCCATAAAATTTGTGATTAGATATCAAGTGATATGTTAACACAATTTTGTGATCTCAATTCTGGTGTTCACTGCGCTTAAAATTAGTATTGTTTTTTCGCATAGTTGTAGGACGTTCATCGACCTCGGCGACTAAATGACAGGCCTAAGTACTAACCTTGCCAACCTTGAAAGAGATGACTTCAATAGAAATAGCAGATAATCCACGAAGAAGTAATCGCTCCTTGGAGTTCCGTTCAGTTTACGACATACAAGAGGAAGCGCCAGAAAACCTCGAAGAAAGGATGGTGGTAAGTGAAAGTCACGAAACCACTGGATCCCCCAATGCGGGTAGCCCTTTGAACCCTGTTCATCTCATGGACCCATTCAATAAAGAACTGAGCTCCAAATCTACGAGAACTGATATGGAGCAAAACTATAAAGAGGAAGAGGGGAGTTATGATTTCGACTTTTGCAATGAAGATAATTCCGAGATGCCTTTCTCAGAGGAATCTCAAGACATTGATATCCAAGACATAGAGACTCCAGGAGAAAGTGAAGCTGATGATCACGGATCGAATTCTCGATTTGACTCTCCGATATCATCTTCTAGGCGCAACAAAAGAAAAAATTTCCAACCACGAAATATAGTCTACCAGTACGATGACAGCGATGCCGATAATGACTTATTTTCTGATTACAATCTCACCAAGAAAGTTAAAAAATCCACTTCTCGTGAAGTGACGGATTCAAAAGACTCACAGCAATGTTCTGGAGTCGAGTCAGAAAGAAGCGATACTAGTCCCTGTCAGATCCAGACGCCCCTAGTGGAAAATCAGGAACCTACAACAAAAATCACAAATAAATGCACGGTAAGAGACAGAGAACAGCCTCTGGACCTGACAAATGATTGGACAATTCCTCCTACAAGTAAAGAATATTATCTAAGTAAAGGTGATGTTTTTCCTGTTGACCTGACTACTCGTAAATATAATTCCTGGCAGTGTTATTCACAAAACATGGAGGCTGTAGATTTGTCCAAAAATAATCGGACTCCTAATGGGCCGTCCCCTAATCATAAAAGTTTCAAGGATCATATTACCTCTCCGCGTTTTACCACATTAGACACTGTTTTACCTCGAACCGGATTTCAAACTGCTGAATTCGACTCCAGTAAAAGTGAGATTGTGGCTACCACCATGGACGCTTCAATGATGCGAGATTATGCTGAGTCTACAATGAAAGAGCTCTTGAGTATTTACGGCCTCAATGACGTAGTTGACTCGATCACCAATCATGTGCCACTACAAAACTTTTCCTCAGGTAAGATGCTTCCATTTATTGTGAACAATAATTGTTGTGTTAATAATGTGTAATGTTAATATTATCTGCAATAGTATTAATATTGTGTTTTGGAAATTACGAGTGTGATGAGATTTATCACTTGAAACGATGTCAAAAAATATACTTTATTCTGTTAACTTTGTCCCAAGCAAACTCTGTTGCTGGAAAGCGATATACGTGATTGATTTTACTCCGTAATGTGAGAAAAAACCGTATTTTATTTGTAAAATAAGTTACGAAATATTAATCCTCAATCGCAGACTTGTTTTAGGGTCGGAATGGTTCAGCAGTTTAGCGTGCTCAGAGTATCAATCACAGGATTCAAAATATAAATCTTGTTTCTTCAAAAATTCGTTCTGTGCCTTTGGGTTTGAGTGTGCCCGTAATACTGATGACCGAGATATTTGATCACAAAAACAACGATACCAGAATTGGCGGACGATGCATTTTTGTTGTTGTTGATATTTGTTTGTATTTAAGAGTTGTGTTATTTACTCAATAAAGTTGTTTGTCCTAAGGAATTTCGAAAAAAAAGAATAAAAACCCTGATAGGTCGTGAAATGGGCTCCTTCGATAATTCATCGGTTAAAATATGAAAGTGAGGATTTGGGGGGGTACCTCTCCATTGTATTGGGTTTATGATTTCACCAACGGTCTTTATTTTTGTCTGTTTTTGGACCAACTGGCGGACAATCAACGAATTGCAAGTACTCGAAAGCTTAAGAGAAATTATCGCACCAATCAATATACTTAGGAAAAGCTGGCGTTTACGTTTTGATATACATAGATAACCCACGTTATGAACTAACTGATATTGATATCCGAGTAAATTCATAGCATTTGAAGCTGCAAAAGATTATTTACAATGATATCCTCAATTATTATAAACATAAACTGTATAGTATGCTGTAGGCTCCCTTTTTGTAAGGAATACCGTAGAACCTTCTCCCCTGTGGGTCAGCAAAAGGTTTATATACTTACAACGATAAAACCCAAAGTTCGAACCGCCGCGGTAGACAGAGCGCAGATAGCCAGTTATACATCTCTAATCTACAAATTAACAAAACAATGTACTGCAATATGCAAATAAGCAGACGACATCCTTGTAAAATATTCTCGAATTGGGGATCGAGTACCCCTGAGAGCTGCAGCACACATAACTACACCTTCCTAAATGAATAGTGCGTTGTAAAAACATAGTTTTACATATTTTTAGTTATCTAATAAAAGATATAACAAGTTAACAATATTTTTCAAGGGGAGCTATTTTTTGTGTCCATCCCTATAGGTCGTGATTTTATTTACGTTGTACAGAAATGTCTTGTAATGAGCTCCAATTTACGTTAAAGTTAAGAGTAATCATGTTTTGTCTTTTGGAATATTAACCAATTTCCTAGACAAATCTATATGCTTATCATGAAAACTGCTTTTAAACTCAGTTACGTTTGTCCTTTGGAAATGCTTTCTTCTGACCGATGGGATGCATACAGGTCAGTGTACTTGACCAACACAATATCTGGCTTTACCAGAATTCTTAAGCTCTTCGACCTGACCATTCACGTTAAAAATTCAAAGATTAAATTACCACGTACAAAATAACATTCTACGTTTCCAGTATTGGTCATTAACTTTCTTTCTTTTCCACTGTTTTTGTTTTTGGAGTAACAAATTCCTTACACAAAGAAAGCTGACTACAAGTATCTTCGTGCATTTGTATAGATCACGAAGCTATTCCTTAACAAGTATCTTACTTCGTCAGTTCACCTGACTGTCCTCCGTCGGTGGTAAATTCATATTATGGACATGACCTGAACGAATATCAGAGGTTTCAAAAATTCTGGATGTATTCATTCTTTTTCTGTTTTAGATATCTCCGTCTCAAGATGAGGGAATTTACTAGGAACCCTGCGTATCCATTGTGTTCAGCTAAGGCCAGTCACGCAACGGTAGTGTATTCCCCCTCGTGTTTTGTCTTTTTCTCCCCGACTCCGCAACAATCGCACTTTAAATTACGCGTTGCGCTTTCTAGCACATCCTTTAACTGCTTTATAAGTATCTGATTCAATAGAGAACATAATTAATGACACTAAAATCGTGAATTATACACGTTTGAAAATGCCACGAAAGAATCTCTTTGGAACTAGTGTTAGCTCTGGGAAAAGGTGAAAGATTTTTTAAAAAAATTTTTGTGCTTCAACAAAGGTTTATTTTTGTAAAAAAAAAAAAGAAGTAAATATGATAATATGGCCATTACTACCCCTTAGCCCGCAATCTCAATTTGCACAATTTCT
Organism: Carcinoscorpius rotundicauda; assembly: GCA_011833715.1. NCBI lineage: Eukaryota > Metazoa > Arthropoda > Merostomata > Xiphosura > Limulidae > Carcinoscorpius > Carcinoscorpius rotundicauda. Next base: position 123,365,870 of record CM022394.1, on the reverse strand, counting down.
GTTTCTAAGAAAAATTACCAGTTTTAGCTACATTATGGCTTGATTTCAGTCTTGATTCAAATGTCACTAAAATTATATTACTATGATATACATATATACTTGTGTCTTTCGTTACACCTACACATTTCAATGTTTTAAATTCGTGTGTTTTAATTCCCCAAACAATTAAGTGTTATTTATCGATCTTCAATATTCTCCCCAATATAATTTTTCGTTGCACATTCTAGTTGTTCCATCTCCCCCAAAATTTTTCGTAGCACATTCTAGTTGTCCCATCTCACCCCCAAAAAATAATTTTTCGTTGCACATTCTAGTTGTTCCATCTCCCCCAAAATTTTTCGTAGCACATTCTAGTTGTCCCATCTCACCCCCCAAAAAATAATTTTTCGTTGCACATTGTAGTTGTTCCATCTCCCCCCCCGAAATATATTTTTTTCTTGGCACATTCTAGTTGTTCCATCTCCCCCAAATATAATTTTTCGTGGCACATTCTAGTTGTTCCATTTAACGACAGCCAAATCGGGATGGTCCATATCTCATCCACTTACAACTTCGTAACAATACAAGAGAATTTATATTAGCAAGTCAGGGAACGTTTCATTTTTCTATAATTGTTTGCATATATTAGTCATATGATGCGGGTTAACACTGACAAACATAACTTATTACGTATGGTAACTGAATCCAACGCTGAATTAATTGTACTGTAAACTTGCCAATCAAAATTTGAAAAAATACATATATTTTTGTTACAACGATTCATGGGCCTGTCAGTTCGAAATTTATGTTAAGAACGCGTGGATATCTTATGACATATTCAACGTTAGTTACTGCATATTCTGATGTATTTTAATAGTGTTACTACGCATTCGCGAAACACACAAGAAAAATTATTTTTAGAAACTTTAGCACACTGGAAGTGGAATAGTTAATTTATTGATATTCAAATAGGCCTAACCTGAACTGGTGGAACTCAACTCGTAATCAATAAATAATTAATCAAATCATTTCGTGGGTAAAGAGTAGCCGAACAATTGGTGGTTAGTGGTGTTGACTCCCTACCTTGCCTCTAGTATATTTCTCCAAAATTCAGGACAGCCCTCGAGTAGCCATATGCGAAATTGTAAAAGCCGAACAAACAGATTCAAATAAATTAATGTTTAGAAACTATTTTAAGACATGGAGAACCGTTACCGTTATCAGTACGCTAAGGAGAGGAAAGGTTGTGGCTAACGTAAAGTTAACAAAATCATTTTCATCTCCTTGAAATAGTTTGTCAGATGACGGCCATAAAGTCTCACTAACACTGTTTTTCATATCTCACGAACTTGAAGTCTTGGTTGTATGTGACGATTTTCCTTATGATCTCTGGTTTGACAAATAAGCCCAAAGAAAACAATTCCCAGGTAACCAACAAGAAATACCAGTAATTACGAACTCATTTCTTTTCTGTTGGCCCGACATGGCCAGGTGGTTATGACACTCGACTTGTAATATGAGAGTTGTGGATTCGAATCCCTGTTACACCAAACATGCTCGCACTTTCAGCCATGGGGACATTATAATGTTACGGTAAATTCCATTATTCGTTGGTAAAAGAGGAGCCAAAGAATTGGCAGTGGGTGGTGATGACTAGCTGTCTTCCCTCTAGTCTTACACTGCTAAATTAGGGATGACTAGCGCAGATAGCTCTCGTATAGCTTTGTTCTATCGATTCCCTGAGATAGACAGAACGCAGATAACCCTTTGTATAGCTGTGTGCTAGAAAACAAAATATTACAAGTTACATTTATTTCCACATACTTAAAACCACAACGAATACATAAATTTAGATGGTCATCTAGGCCTGGCATGGCCGAGCGCGTTAAGGCGTGCACTCGTAATCCGAGGGTCGCGGGTTCGCGCCCGCGTCGCGCTAAACATGCTCGCCCTCCCAGCCGTGGGGGTGTATAATGTGACGGTCAATCCCACTATTCGTTGCTAAAAGAGTAGCCCAAGAGTTGGCGGTGGGTGGTGATGACTAGCTGCCTTCCCTCTAGTCTTACACTGCTAAATTAGGGACGGCTAGCACAGATAGCCCTCGAGTAGCTTTGTGCGAATTTCCAAAACAAATAGATGGTCATCTTAATATTAACAACGTCACGTTTCAAAAAAGTTTATTTCGTAGCTCGTTCAAAGAAAATGTCACCCCTGTTTTATGTTATGATATATTTCGATCACACTAGTATATTGAATTAATATTATTTGTGATTGTTTGTTTTTTTTCAGCGTAGTTCTTATCACTTGGCTACACACGGTAATTCTTGTTAAATGTCTAATTAGACGTGCAAGAACATCCTTACATGTTTAATTGGAAGATTTCTACAAACTACGAGAGAATGTGATATGTTTCCATTATTGCTCTGATCCAGTAAAACTAGATACGACTAACTCTTCTTGTTGATACGCATGTTTTTATTTTTATAAATAGTCTTTGTTTAGTTTGAATTTCGCGCAAAGCTACATGTAGGCTATTTGCGCTAGCCGTCTCTACTTTAGTAGTGGAAGAGGAAAGGCAGCTAATCATCACCACCCATCGCCAACTCTTTTGATATTTTTTTTTACCTAAGAATATTGCGAGTGACTGAAAGTATTTTTTCGCGTATACTTTGCTATTCGCATCCAAGCAAGGACAAGACTTTCGTTCTAAGAGTTAAGCAAAAGCCGAACGTTCTACAATAAAGGGCCTGGCATGCCCAGACGGTTAAGGCACTCGACTCGCAATTTGAGGGTCGCAGGTTGGAGTCCCCTTCACATCAAACTTGCTCGCCCTTCCAGCCGTGAGTGCGTTATAACGTGCGGTCAATCCTACTATTCGTTGTTACAAGAGTAGCCCAAGGGTTGGAGGTGAGTGGTGATGACTAGCTGCCTTCCGTCTAGTCTTACACTACTAAATTAGGAACGGCTAGCGCAGATAACCCTTGAGTAGCTTTGCGCAAAATTCAAAACAAACAAACCAAAATAATCTACAATAAATAAACTTTGCTTGCCGTAAATGGGTTGTCCGAGAGCTCCAAGTTGATTGACGTTCGTTTTCCAATGTCATCAAGTGCAAGGAATATACTCGTGTTGGAAATTCTAAATCCCCGAAGTGAACACACGTTTATCGTGCGAGTATATAAATATTAAACGTATGAGAGATTTGTTACATGGCTGTCTTCAAGACAATCGGTTTTAAGTAACATCACGCTACTTAACAAATGGCAAAAAATGTCTGATGCAACGCGTTCCCTGCGACTTTATACTGGCCGTTATAACGGTTTCTCTTATTTTGCGGATAATTGTGGATCATCCAATATGGATGTACACTAGTTCGTTGTATGATGTAAAAAAACCAACAACAACACGTCTTATTTACTTTATTACATCTTTTAAGGTAAGCTTAACTAACCATAAATCTGAACTCAAAACTTCACTTATCTGCAAACTTTTCTCATTCGCGGAGCACTTTCTCGTATCTGTACTGAAGGTGTGTCTTTTAACCCCCCCCCCGCTAGTACAGCGCTATGTCTCCGGATTTACAACGCTAAAATCAGGCGTTCGATTCCTCTTGGTGAGCTCAGCATATAGCCCGATGTGTCTTTGTTGTAAAAAAAAACACACAAACACACATGCCTTTTAAACTCTCTTTGCTATAAGTCGAATAATATAGTAATTTCGTATAAAATAAATTCCGTGTTCTGGGTTGTGGCGTAAGATTGAAAGTATCTACATTTTGAATGTACAAAGACATCCATAGCACCAGAACCAGGATTAAATTCACGTACTTCTAACGTTAACGTCTGCGGTTCAATTCACTACGTGGAAGAAGTGCAGATGACCTGCTGAGTGGCTTTGCACCATGAAAACAAACAACAACAATGATCTTGGGACAGCTACAATGAATACCTGCCGCCGTACCTAATTTTGAACCACCAATGAAAGGGAAAACATCCCTACTATCCCCACCACGTAATTCGTTGTTACTCTTATAATGCAATCACTGCTCAAAGTGTAAGGAATATTTTGTGGTATCACAAATTCAAATCTGGTAGGCCAATTCCGAAATTCAGACCTCTTTGTTCGTTTATAAATATAAAGTGCTTTATTAAAGTTTCTTTTAACATTAATCTACAATAATATGCCCTATCTGTTAACATAGGTCCACTAAAACGTGAAGTACTGACCATGCAAATCAGATAAGACGACGGATGACGAAGAAGAGGCATAACATTTTAAATTCAGTTCGATTCTCGATGTCGCATTCTGTAAATTCAGTGTATTATACTCCTGAAGTTTTAAAAGTAAAGGTTTAACGTGGATGAATGAATATCTTACTCAAATACGTTTGTAGTAGTTGTGTTTATTCTCACTTTTGTCACTTAACCAGACGACTAAAAACCTGCTTATATATATATATAGCTAATGATTCAGGCTTAGCATTTGGAATTTCGTTTAAAAGTGTTTTAGATTAAGCGATAATAAAACACAAATTGCAACAAAATATGCAAAATAAAAACAAAAAAAAACTGAATGTATCACACATTTAGAAAGCAAACCCAAGACGCGTTTATAATCTGGATAACAGCCAAAAATACAGTCTAGGAGGCGCCACTCAAACTGCGGTTGAAATTTAAGGCTTAAGGCTGTATTCAGCAGGAGCTAAACATTTAGTACGTTCGCATCTATTTTATCTGCTTATCAACAAACCTACAGGTTAATCGAAGAAAACATGTTAATTTTCAGTTAAGTAAAAATATTTTTTTCAGTATTCTGTGTTCTTCTCCATTCTTTTCGAAAGTTACATTCACCACCTAAAGTTTTTCATGTATCAATTTTTTGCGCAAAACAGGTAAGTCGTCAAGGACAATTAGAAGCATTTTCTAAGGTGTAAATAATGTAAGAAAACCTTGAGGTATTATTAATAGGGGAAATTTAGATCGCTTTCTTATGATAGCATTAAAACTAAACGACAGCATGTATGTACAAGAAACTATTTATTTCTAAATGACACACGAATGTGTGCATGTACGAATACTGTGGTTCTCGGTTTCCTGACGAGGTCTCAGTAGTACAAATCGTGACCGACTCTAATCATTTTGTAGAATATCTTGCACTCCCAGAAAATAATCTTAAAATATATATATATACTTTTTGATACAACAGAAGCCACTGTAAACCTTTATGTGTTGTAAATACCAAATTACGGATTTATAGCATTGGACAAAATAAATTTTTTTTTTGCAATTTCTACCTTTTATTTAATAATATGGATCTGATCCACCACAAGTAAAAAATGACGCCCCTCGAACAATGATAGTTTCGAACATCTGACGACCAAAGTTTTCTTGTAAGAGTTAAAATGACATTGGTGATAAAAATCTGCTTCAGATATTGGTTTCGAAAGCTGACCATTGAAGTTAGATAACACTTAAGTCCATTGACTATGGTGGCCAAAAGAGGCGTTCAGACTCTTCTTCATATTTCAGTAAACCAGTCTTTAAGTATTTCAGCACTATGAACTGGCACAGTGTTTTGCTGAAACAGACCAGCCCCGTTTGGGTATAAGGTACTTACCAAAGGGTTATCTTGATCTGTATAAAAAAAATAATTTAATACCATCCTTTACCTTTTACTTAGATCACAGGCTCTAAACTAGTCCAAGTTACAGCTACCCAAATGCGGACAGAACCACCACCAGGCTTAACTGATCGTTCACGAAATACGGAGATTAAACATCCTGTGGCTTTCCCCGTAATCTAACATGCCCATTTAGTGGGAAATGTGCAAATATGATTCATCTTATGAAACTACATTTTGTGCAAATATGATTCACCTTATGAAACTACATTCTGTGCAAATATGATTCATCTTATGAAACTACATTCTGCGGTTGATTTACACTATCTTACTTTGACTTTTGTATTTCGGTTCTGTTAGTAGAGGATCCCGAAAGGTAGACCTATCATGGTAACCGACATTTTTAGAGTTGTTTAGACCGTGTATATATGTTTATTTGTTTTCGAATAAAGCTGCTTTTGGCCATGTACTGGGTCCATCTGGAAGAATCGAACCTTGGAATTTAACGTTATAAGTCAGTAAACCTACTGCTGTACCACCGAGGAACTGTTTTGACAGATTGGTTATTGTAGAAAATCCTTACGTTTAGCGCACATCTTTGACGATGTAGTCCTATGTTTTTGTCTCGCTACTCATCTTACTGTTCATCTGTCAATTTATTTTTTTCCATCGCAATGATATTTGTGTTATGCGGTTTTATTTTTCGATCTCACTGACGACACTGTTCTTCAGGATATATCGTGCCTCTTTGGAAATATAAAAGCCATTTTTAGCTTCACATTTTAAAGAACTGTTAGTTTTGTTTTCTTCGAAAAAATAATATGCTATTTGGATACTGTGAAATGCAATAGTGTAGAACAATTTAACACAGAGTTAAACACCAATACAGTTAAAATGTAAAATGAAAAATATCGGGTATTTACATTATTCTGTAAAAACACTTTACACAAAGAAAAAAAATAGCATCTCCATAACAAATATATGTATAACGGTAAGGGTACACAACTGAACATAATATTCTACCTATGATGATCTTATTAAAAATAAAATAAAAAATATGAAACATATAATGGTGTGTCGTACACCGTTAAAACAACTATCTGTATTAAAGCAGTGGGACACACACTGCCTTTCAGGTTTAATCTTTTTTTCAGAAACACCACTAACAGTGGGTGTAGGTGCTTGAGTTAACAACATCCCCCCCCCATTAACATCGGGCATTTACATCCAGCTGTGAAAAGGTATATTTGCTCTTAACAAAAAGTTGACTTTACGATGTCTGTGCAAAGCTATCTGCCCCCACTGTCCCTAATTTTGAACTAATATTCCAGAGATAAGGCAGCTCAAAAAATCAGCAGCGACCCCCGCCAACTCATAAGCTGCTCTGTAATTGACCGATGTAGATTTACCGTCACGTGCACCCAACTATTCTAAGTGGGTTTATGTGGGTCGGAATTTAATACAATTCACAGACAATGAGATCCACAGTCTTAACACATTAACGAAACGGCCACGCTCGGCCCGTTTAATAAAACAGGAAAATATGAACAAAATAATAAATAAGTCATTATAAACTTGACACATCTTCCTCCTATGGTTGCATATCTCTATGGTTACCATAACAAAATATATGGAACCTAGACCTTTAACTGATTTCTGTTACTAGAATAAGAGAGAATGAAGAGATAAACGTTTATGCGTGGAAAAAAAAATATTCAGAGCCACTCTACGAGCTATTGTGCCGCGGCAGAAAATTAAAAATGGAACTTAACGGCCAAAATGAGAAAAACAAGAATGGAATCTAACTTTCATTATTTCTGAATAACATCCAACGTGGTCATTGGCTGTTTTGTTACATGATTGTTCCTTAATGTTTTGAAAGTGGCGTGACCCCCATGTTATATACATTATATAACTTTTACTTATTTATCAAACTCGTATAGATAGGGACTGGAAAAAATCTATTACTTTTACACAAATACATATATACAAATTAAAAATCAATTTTGCGAGGTTTTGTTAAATTTAGTTTGACCTGGAACGGGGTAGTTGTTAAGTTTCTCGATTCCCGAAATTTGGGTGTCGATTTCAAAAATAGCCACTGAGCATGCGTGCTCCTTCAGCCGTAGGGGTGTTATAATGTGACGGCTAATTTCACTTTTTCTTGGTAAAGGAGAAGGTTGTGAGATGTGTTGAATAGCTGGCATTCCCTCAAGTCGAAGCTCGGCATGGCCAGGTGGTTAGGGCACTCGACTCATAATTTGAGGGTCTGGGATTCGAACTTCCCGTCACACCAAACATGCTTGCCCTTTCAGCCGTGTGGGCGTTTTAATGTTACGGTCAATCCAACTCTTCGTTAATAAAACAATAACCAAAAAGTAGACGGTGGATAGTGATAACTAGCTGCCTTCTATGTAGTCTTACACTGCTAAATTAGGACAGCTTGTGCTGATAGCACTCATGTAGCTTTGCGAGAAATTAAAAAAAACAAGCAAACCTTCTAGTCGATCATTAAATTTGGTCCTCGAATAACGCGAAACTTAACAAAGCAAAACAATATACAGTCAGTTTTGAAAGAGAGCAGCAAAGGACTTATAACAACGATTGTCAGAGACTTGTTCTACTCAGATATACGTCCATACGAATAAATAATTCGTTGAAGTACAACTGGAACTGATAGCTAATTTCTTGTGTTATTCGCGCCTTGTATACTTCTTTATCGCTCTTAACACATTTTTTAAAGAAAAGGAACGAAAACAACGCACTTCTGTTCTGGCTTCCATAAACAAAAGAAGCGAAATACAATTGAAATTTATTGATACCAAGTTCCGGACCCAGATGCGATTTAATAATTAGCATGCAGGTCGGACTGTGAAATCAAAAGTTTCCCAGTTTCCGCCGACACGTGTGTGTGTGTTTTTCGTATAGCAAAGCCACAAAGGGCTATCTGTTCAGCCCACCGAGGGGAACCGAACCCCTGGTTTTAGCGTTGTAAATCCGGAGACATACCGCTGACACAAAACTGTATAGCAGTCAGTGCTTTAACAACGTAAGTTAATGACTAATCAGTAACATTTGATCAAAGCAAGCTGCCAACGTGTGTTTTGATTAACACTAAACCTTAATCTAATAAATAAGTAAATTCATCTCGGCCTAACTAAGACGATGCGATGATTATAAACAACTCAAACATTTAGAGCCTGATCCAAGTTTATGTAAATAAACCTAATTAAAAATTCAATGGTACTAAGCGAGCAAAATTAGGTCTAAAGTTTTACACAGTGTTTAGTAACACGTAAAGGCAGGCACCTTCAGGTACAAATAGCCTCACATGCTGCTGACACACTGCACCTATTATATCAAATAAATTTAATCTTGTCCACTTCCAGCTGTTGAGTTTTAATTAAACTTATAATGACTGGAATGTATTAATGAACAGTTTGATGTCATCCCTGTTACCCTCCCCCTAATCCCTTTCTGTGACTGTCTATCTTTGATTTCGGATGGTTACACCAGTGATTATATTGTTTGCTTGTTTTAATATTTCGCGCAAAGCTACATGAGGGCTATATGCGCTAGCCATCCCTAATTTAGCAGTAAAAGACTAGAGGAAAGACAGCTAGTCATCACCACCAACTGTTGGGCTATTCTTTTACTAACGAACAGCGGGATTGACCGTCCTATTATAACGCCCCTACGGCTGGAATGGCGAGAATGTTTGGTGCGACAGGGATTCAAACCTGCGACCCTCCGATTACGAGTCGAGCGCCTTAACCCACCTGGCCATGCCGGATCTTGTGATTATAAAGATGTCTTTTGCTAAGAGCAATTTTCAATGTGGATTTCATTCGAATGCAACTACAACAATATTCAGTGATAGTAAAATGTTGGGCTTAGTTTTATACAGCAAATATGTTTCAATAAACCCTGATGTTAAAGGCTTTTTTTTTTCAACTAATCACCAACTAATTACGATTTGCAAATTGTTGTCCCAGTAGGACAACAGTAGATTTATGGACTTGCAACGCTAAAATCCAGCGTTCATTTCTTCGAAGTGGACGCAATACATAAATCCAGGAGGAAAAAGTCACAATAAAAACACAAAGAAAACCGTCATTTAAAATACGTTTTTTAAAACCTTTCATTTTTTGGCACACTTGCGTGTGTGAGATGTCATCACACATAATTTGTGTTGTGAAATGTGTAGAAGTCACGTATTGTCAGTTACTAACTGATTTAAAATATTCTTTTTCTTTTATTACTTTAATTATTTGTGGTATTTAAATAAAATGTGACTTTTTGTTTTCCTAGCCAAAATTACGACTTTACTTTTTTCTCAATCAATATATATAGCTCAATTTGGCTTTGGTCTAAAACAAACAAACAATAAATTGTTATACTTAATGGATCATCACTGTGTCAACGTGGAAGGTTTAAAATGTTACGATTCGGTTAGTTTTTGTGATTATACGGCTGTTATAAAAGTATTTTGATAGAGGCGTTTGATAATAGTACCTTTTATTACCGTTGTGTGGCCACAGCGTTCCAGTCCAAGGAGTTTTTATTTTATATCAACTGTATTTTTAGCCCTAATTTTACTTTCATCCCTTGCAGGTAAGGTGGCATTTTACTATTCCACACCACTCAATTATAATTATCTTGTATACAAACAGAAAGAAATTATTATCAGACAAACAATCAGAAGTCAGCAAAGGTCAAAAACTTAATACAATTAACAGCACTCACAACCTGTTCATAAGTAATAATAATAATAAATGGCCGGTTTCAGTTAGGTCTTTTTTGCACCATCTGTCCACGACTTGCAGAACGTTGACCTTTCGAAATTATCTCTACCAGAAATATAATTATAATCTCGACTGTTTCCCAGTAATTGCCTTGTGTGCAAGTTTAATTGTATTCCTGGCACTAAGAGTAAACTGAACAATTGGACAACAAAGAATTAACTAGTCGGTGCATAATTTATTTTGCAGCTTCTTTACGTAACGCACATACTTTTCGTTAAACGATTACAGCTTCGAATATTTATCCAGTGTGTTCTGATGATGATGACTGGGATAATGCCCACATGTTCGTAAAACATTACGTACACGTATCAAATGTGAGAACTTGTCACAACATCGGCTTAAGACGCATCTTTAAATTTCCAACCCCGCCTTTCTTTGTTTTCTCTAACCATTGCTTGATCCTTCTGGTGGCACTCCTTTGATTCTGTATCGAGAAGATCTGAATACCGTGTAATACCATCTGCACCACCGCTAAACATACTCGATACCTCGATAATCGTTGTCCAGAGGTTATGTAAGATGACTATAAAATATTACTTTATTACTTAGTGCACCTTGCCTCACTGGCAATTTATATACATGCTTGCCTATAACTTCAGGTTCGCTAATCCTACTTATTTCTGTCCCTCTGGAACTAGTCGGGAGTAGTTTTAAGGTTTTGTTACCGAGGAACGTGTGAAAATAATCGGATTGGAAGAAAAAAATATATAAATGCAAAAGAAAGGACAACGTGTCGTCGGCTTGGAAGTGATAATGTTGTCTTCATTGAGTCATTAGAAGAGGCGCTACGTTTTTGATTGCCAGTGACATTCACTTGCGTTTCATTGATTGTGACAACATACGTAAGTAATCTGTTTACACGTAGCAGCTCCGCTAATACCGACCCCTCCCTCTCTTGGAATATAAACATGACGACGCACTCATGTTTTACCTGTGGTGCGTCTTTTATCGCAGTGCGTCTTATTACTTACAAATGTGGGAGCTGAGGGGAGGAAGAAAGAGGGTGGGTCGAAGACCGTCTCGATGGATAACTTATCTTCGTAAAGGGTTGTTGATCTGTTCGTATAAACAGGTTTGTTGTAAAATGAATCTAAACACTTTTGTTTTTGGTTGTTTTTTTTACGCATATAGATTATGAACTGTGAGATTCATATATGAAATTTATTTTTAATGGATGGCTTAAATGGGAAAAGATTGAAAAAATCGACACGGTCCTACTTTTATTTGCATCAGATTGTTATAGATAACTTCGGAAGTTAAAACAAAATACAATTATCAACCCCAAGTTTGTTTGTTTTTTGTGTTCGCTAGACTTGTTCCACGCTCTCTCTCAAACATATTAATGAAGTTAAACAGTTTTTATTTGATTGTTGGTATTTTAAGTTTTAAAGGCAACCTCCTGCGATTCAAGGTTTGGGGCATAGTCAAAATTAAAATGAGCGATAGACCCGCCGTCAAAGTTTCACCTTTACAAAAAATAGTTATCGTACTGGCTCGATTATAGGGCGATCTCAGATATTAGGCGATTTTCCCTTGTCAGAAACCACGGTGATGGAAAAAAAAAACATTATATCGTACTTCTTTTAGGTCCACAAAATCAACAGTATGGCTGAACACCATGCAGGTGAATTAGTGCAAAAATAAGCGATGGCCTTGAACGATCATCTGGCGCGTATGCGTAAACGAATACCATCTGTACATCCACGAATGCTTCAGGTGGTAGGCTTGATAATGTGGCCAATACAGCATTTTTATCCTTTTCCTGGTAGGGAGTATATTTTTAATATATATTTTTATTCCGTTTTCGTTCTTTATTTTTTATTTGTAATGATTTTTGTATTTTTCTTATCTTTTCGTACTTTATTACTTTTTATACTTTGCATTGAATCCATATTTGAGCATTGAAAAAACAGCTTTTGTCTAATAAAAGTTATAGATGCCAGCATTACATCATTTTTCAGATTTTGTTTTCTACTGTAAATAGCCCGGCATGGCCAGGTGAACATGGCCTCGTAATCCGAGGGTCGCGGGTTCGAATCCCCCATCACACCAAGCATGCTCGCCCTTTCAGTCGTAGTTGCGTTATAATATAATGGTCAATTCCACTATGTGTTTGTAAAAGAGTAGCCCAAGAGTTGGCGGCGGGTGGGGATGACTAACTGCCTTCCCGCTAGACTTACACTGCTAAATTATGGACGGCTAGCGCAGATAGCTCTCGTGTAGCTTTGTGCGAAACTCAAACCAAACGAAACTACTGTAAGTAAAATCGCAGTTTCATGAAATACAAAACTTCTATTAAGAGTTTCAAGAGATAAACCGATGTTCTTTACTCTGTTTTTGGTAACATCTTGAAAGAGACTGCCTCCTGGTGATACAATAACAAACTACTTTTCAGTTTCAACGCAGAAGTGACTGCGAACTTAAACTGTATCGGGTTCTTGCCTAACTCCCTTCCAAAAATATTCATTTATCAGTTTAAACTTAGATCAGCATTTACTGCAGTAGTTTAAACTCAATTAAAAAACAGTATTATTGTAACGTCCATTTTATTGATAGTTTGGTTTTATGTGTTTATTCGTTGCTGAAGTAAACTAAATCGCAAACTTGTAGAATCAGAGTAAATAAAATTTATATAAACTTGAAAAGTCTGTTTAAAAAACACAACATAAAAAGAGGTTTCTCTGGTTCTGTTTTATACCTACGTGTTTTTATTCTCAGTTTTTTTTAATGCTTCATTTTGAAGATTTTTTTGTTTTGTTTTCAGGTCGATAACATACTCCTTATAAAAACAATCACAGAAATAAGTAAACACTTATGAAGTCTCATTTGTTCCGCTAGGGAGGCAGTTGTCTTAAGACATCGATAAAACTCAACATGGGAACAATGACGTTATGTCGTGGAGGCACAAAAAAACATCTGCTTATTATAAAATCCATAAATTTGAATCACAGATTATCTTTTACCTATTAAGTTAAATCTATTCGCCAGTTCATGAATATTATGAACGAATGGCCTTTCAACGGACTCATTCGACAAGGTTTTTGATCTTTAACCATTGGACCCCAAAATTTATTGACTTTGAGCAAAGGCCTGTGGCCATATGAATACAAGTCACAAAAACCATTGAAGCTGTTTGAAATATTCAATTAACAGAGAAAACGAGGGCGTTACTCCTTGGATCATTTAAAGTACGAAAAGGTTAACAAAGCCACATTTCTTATTAATAACTTTTATATGCATGCAACAAGAATAAGGAACTAGATGGGTTTTTTTAAAGACCTACCATAACTAGCTACACGAAGTTACCAATCAGATGTAAACATTTCCTATTATTCTACTGTCCTTTAAATGTGTTAACAAAGGGCTCGGATTCTTCTGCCATACAGTTTCTTTTTATATAGGGAAATAACATTGTGGTCCTTCCTGCAGTTATTTAGTGTGTCCTGATTTTTTTCTGTTATGACCAGTCTAGTATCTCGCACTACCCATCCCGTTTGCTGGTGGACGATTAGAAGCTATACTACTAGATAAGTGGATTGTTTATATCCTAGTTATAGGGCTATGTGCGCTTATAAAATTCAGCTGTTCCAGTGATAATGTATTTATAGTACAGTTAGCCAATGGTTTTATTAACTATCTAAACAACACGTAGAGATATAAACAAACGCGAAACGAGCACCATGGTTAAAAGTATCTGGTAACATCAAATTTAACAATGGTTTTACCTTTTCCACGGATATCTAATTGTATCTGTAATTTGACTAAATATGTTTTTGGCACGAGAAATTTTTCTATGCTTTATTTTCATTTTTTTACTTTTCAAGTTTAAGGCTTACCTTTGTAGGTTCGATTGCAGTTCACGCTGTGCACGCTATTATTTTACGTAACAAAAGACGTGTTTTGCATAATACTGCTCAATTTCGATGACAAATGTTCACTTGCTCTCTGTAATGCCATATTGTTCTACAATTTCGCAAATGGCATTGTGGTTAGGGTATGCAACCCGGTAGTGGGACATTATAATATGATAATAAGTTTGTAAAAAAGTTGCCCAACACTTGGAGGTTTATCAAAACTACGGACGGTTAATGAAGCTAACCCTCGAGTAGGCTTATGCAAAATTTCCTTCATCTCAGATTTGTTTCGGTTCGCCATGGCCAGGCCACATGGTTAGGAAGCGTTTGACTAGGAATCGTAGGGTCGAGAGTTCGAATCTCTATCCCGCCAAACATGTTCGCCCTTCCAGCTGTGGGAGCGTTATAATGTGTTGATCAATCCCAGTATTCACTGATAAAAGATTAATTTTTGTTTTTCTTGGTTTGGTTTGTTTTGAATTTCAAGCAAAGCTACAGGAGGGCTATCTGCGCTAGCTGTCCCTAATTTAGCAATGCAAAACTTCACCGCTAACTCTTGGGCTACTCTTTTACCAATGAATACTGGGATTGGCCGTCACATTATACACATAAACATATCTAATAATTAAGCCACGTAATGCCAATTCTCCTACCGGCCAAACAACAATACAAATATCTAAATTAAAAAATATATAACCTGCAACCAGAAAGAAATTCACATAACGTTTTACAGCCATATGCATTTTTAACAATTATATTCTTATTTTTTGATCATAGACTTCTGTTTCTAAAAAAATATATTGTAAGATCTTGAAATTCCACTTCAACATTTACACATATGCGAGAGATTGAGCCTAACCTCGTTTATGTTGGTACAGTATCATTTAAAATATACTCGTAACCTAAGGACCGAGGGTTCGAATCCCCGTTTCACCAAACAAGCTCGTCCTTTTATCCGTGGAGACGTTAAAATGTTACGATCAATCGCAGTATTCGTTGGTAAAAGAGTAGCCCGAGAGTTGGCGCTGGGTGATGATGGCCAGCTGCCTTCCCTCTTGTCTTTCACTGCTGATAAGTTAGGGACGGCTGGCGCAGATAGTCCTCGTATACCTTTGCGCAAAATTCAAACCTATCCAAAACCGGATTTGTTTCAACACCACCTTTTCCTAACCCCACACGGATTTTCTATAAAACTTTTGTTACACAGCTTGATTCCACTCGACTACAGAACCCTTGCTGCTCTTTAGGAACCTTGTGTTATTTCCCATTAACATAGCAAATCGACGGAACACGCGTATATGTAATAATTTGTATATGCTTTTTGTCGTGCCGTAAAACCCGGAGGGCCAATAAAAACAAAGAAAAACATACGTACACAAAAACGGTCACGTTTCGTTATTCTTATTCAAAAATACTTAAATGTAAGTGCATTTTGGTAAAACTGTGGTATCTTTTTGGATTCAAATTACGAACACAATTTATTTGTCTACGTTAAATTTCATCCCGCGAAATTCATAAACAGAAAAACAAAGTTGTCGAGAATTAGAAATCTGTTTTCTTTATGATTATTGTTTTAGTTATATGATAGAAGAAAAGAATAAGAAAATAGAGATAAAAATAAACTGTGAAAATTTAATTGTGTAAGACTAAAAGGGAAGGCAGCTAGTCATCATCATCCACCGCCAACTCTTGAGCTAATCTTTTACCGACGAAGAGTGGGATTGATCGTTGTATTATAACGTCCTCATGGCTGAAAAGGCTAGCACGTTTAGAGTTATGGGAATTCGAACCTGTAACTCTCAGATTACGAGTCGAGTGCCTTAACCACTTGGCCATGCCGGGCCTACACTGCTACATTAGGGACAGTTTGCGTAGACCTCGTATAGTATAAACTATCAACTCTCCATTACACGCATAACTACATCGAATTATAATTAATTCTGATGACTTATAATGCTAAGTTACAGATTTCGATACCCGTGGAAGGCGAAGTACAGATTGCCCATTGTGCAGTTATGCGCTTTATATCAAACAAAATCATACCTAAGTGTCATGTTAAGACTAACAGTTACAAATATGCATAAAAAATACTGATTAAAAGAGATAGAGAGTATAACGTATATTACGTCACACGTTTGTTGAGCACGATGTATCTCAGATTTAAAAAAAATGTTTCACTCGTGAACTGCGCACGAGTCAAAGGTTTAAAAGTTATCTTATTCCGAGAATTAAGGAAAATAATAATAATAAACCTCGTTGTAAGAAATCAAATTGCATTAACTGTTATTCTTAGAAATTATAAGTCCTATCCTCCCCTACCTCATTAATTTCTACAAATTTCAACGGAAAATGCATCAGTCCGTGTAATGCTAAAGGCGTTTCAGGGAATTTTAAATGTACAAAATTGTAATGTCTTGATAATCCTTTAAGAATCTCCGAAATTTGCCTTTTAAGGGGTCGACGAAAAATACTGAAAAAAACAAACAAACAAACAACTGTACATCTGTTTCGGCATGTGTGTTGCTCACCATGTGCATTTTACATTTTCTTCATTCCGTGATGCAATAAAAAGAGGGAAAGATGAAATGTTCATGAGAATCACAGAACAAAGAGACGTCGAGATGCGAGTTTCGAATATTTGTGGCTCTAAATAACTTCCAGCCTGCGTGACGTAAACATTTAAAAACATTGTTGCCACAAATACCTTTTAAGATATGAGAACTTTTCGAAGCAAATAGGGAAAGATGAAAGAGAAAACTTTTGAAATACCCATGCTTATGGACAAGATCGTGGCTTTCAGAGTAAATGGATAAAGATGATGGGTTTGTATTCTTCATTCTGTATGTGTGTGTGTGTATCTACGAGGACATACATGTTTTTTGTGGGGTTTTTTTTTTACATTTTACTGCTATTTGCGTGTTGATTACAGACTGAATACGTAATATACATAACACATGCTAAGCCTAAAATTAATTTGTACATCTTTATACAACTGGCTGTTTACTGTGGTTTTGAAACTTCGGTTAATCACATTTTTAACTTGCAGCACCTCTTTGTTTCACGAATGTAGTGTGAATAGATAACACAGAATAATTATTAACACATTTACGAAATACGTATAAAATTGCTTTGCTAGGGATGTATTTTCTACCTAACTCTTTGTGTGCGTGTTTCTCGCTGCGGTTTTACTTCGATCTAGGACTACTTACATCGTTCTTCACGTATTTTCGTCTCAAAAATAATCAACAACAAAAAAGTATGTGTCAATAGTCACTGCAACTAAAAACCAGATGTTAAAATAAACAAATCCAATCAACACCAAGAGTAGGTCCAACGTAAGTCAAAAACTGTTTGTTTCTCCAATTTTGATAAAAGGAGCAGCCTAAGAGTTCGCGGTGAGTGGTGATGACCAGCTGATTTCCCTCTAGTTTTATACTGTGAAATTAGGGACGGCTAGCGCAGATAGCCCTCGTATAGCTTTGCGTGAAAATCAAAACAAACTTAACTCTTTAAAAGTACATCACTTTATTTGGGTGTTCTGTATCATCTCATTACAATAGTAACAAGTGTCATGATATAATAAAACTGTTTGTTGCAGATGTTATTAAATTTATTTTGTGAGTGAATATTTTACTATTGTTTATAACAAAAAGAGTTAGAGGCAATTATTTTAAAGTAAATGTTAAGACAAGTTTAGTTATGTAAGAGTTCTTTGTTGTATTTATTACTTATTGAGACTGAGTTTATAGAAGTCACGTGAAATTTATTGATGTCGAGGATATAGCAGATGATTTAGTGAGAAATATATAAATAGTTTGAAATGAGCAGAAAACAATAGACAAAGACAAAATATCCAAGAAACAAAGTCAAGTCACGTAAAAGAGACATTCAGCCAGAGGAAAAAAGGTCTAATATATTTATAAAGTCAATAGATTACATACTAATATAGGTCTTATATGTTATATTTGCACTATCCATATGGTATACGCAATGTGTTGCTGTCATACGTTTGCACTAACCATACATACCATAGAGATTTAAAAGTTGACACAATGTACGCGTAAACAAAAATGGCGTGTATTGTTTTACAGGACTCACCCAATACGAATAGGTAAGCTTTCACGTGGCAAACATGTTAGCTGCTGTATTACATTTGCTTGTACAAACTACGCTGTATAAATCGTATTATATAACTGGAAATTTTATATGTAAAGCTCGGTAAGATATGATGTTCCGTGACTATGTTAGATAGTTCACTGAATCACTTAGAAATGACCAACTCATGAATAATAGATTTTGAAGTTGATAAGATCTGTTAACTGATGACAGTTCATTAAAGTAAAACACGCATACTTTTATAAAATGACTGGGGCATTCCAACAGTTTTACTTCATTAAACTATTTTTTTTTCTCTTTTACTTTCAAATTTTAGGTAAAATTTTAGAAAACATGTCCTTTCCGTCGCATTCATTCTCTTACCTTTCCATGATGCAACACGTGCCAACTTCCGAGATCCTGAGCCAGCACACGTCTTTAGCGACATCTTATGAAAATCACACTTCATATTCTGCATTCACTCCAGGTACGACACCTAGCGTAAGGAATACCATTCACCAATCAACGACATCACAAAATCAGGAGGAATCTCTTCGATATAAAATTCCGGACAACGTAAGAAATTTCTCATACGTATCTCCAAATAACTCTAGGGTAAGAAGTGGTTCATTGTCGCGAAACATTTGCCAGCAAAATGTCAACTTGAGTTTGTTTGTTTCTTTTTGAATTTCGCGCAAAGCTACTCGAGGGCTATCTGCGCTAGCCGTCCCTAATTTAGCGGTGTAAGACTAGAGGGAAGGTAACTAATCAACACTACCCACCGCCAAATTTTTTACTACTCTTTTACCAACAAATAGTGGGATTGACCGTAAGGTTATAACGCCCCCACGGCTGGGAAGGCAAAACCCAATTTTTAGCGTTTTAAGCCTATTCTGCTACTGAGTGGGTGAGGGGGGGATTATTATATTCCACAAAAATTACTGTAGCTCTGTTACGTCACAGTTGAGGCCCGGCATGACCAGGTGGTTGAGTTGCGCTCGATTCGTAATTTGAAGGTCGCGGGTTCGAATCCCCGCTACACCAATCATGCTCGCCCTTTCAGCCGTGGAAGCATTATAATGTTATAGTTAATCCTTCTATTCACTGGTAAAACGAATAGTCCAAGAGCTGGCGGTGGTGGTGATGACCACCTTCTTTCTTACATTGCAAAATTAATTGTTTGTTTGTTTTTGAATTTCGCACAAAGCTACTCAAGGGTTAGCTGTGCTAGCCGTCCCTAATTTAGCAGTGTAAGACTAAAGGGAAGGCAGCTAGTCATCACCACCCACCGCCAACCCTTGGGCTACTATTTAACAAACGAATAGTGGGATTTATCGAAAGTTTATTACGCCCCCACGGCTGGGAGGGCGAGCATGTTTGGCGCGACGGGGATGCGAACCCGCGACCTTCAGATTACGAGTCGCACGCCTTAACACGCTTGGCCATGTCTGGCTAGCAAAATTTATAACGACTAGCGCAGATAGCCTTCGGGTAGCTTTGCGTGAAATTAAAAAATCAACAACTCTACTTCTAACACAGACAGGTCTTATTAGCGATTGACGGAACAGCATATCAAATCACACCCCACAGCAATAATAAATTCAGTTAAATGACAGATTAATGAAATATTATACAGTAATTGATATATTTATCGTGGAAAAAACAGTGCTATTCTACTAAAATAATAAAAAATATATTTAGTAAAAAGAAAGGGAGAAAAATTTAGTTAATTTATTTCCCTTCTAAATATTCACGGTTAACGATTTTTCTGATTTCTTGTTGGTATTTTTGTACAAATGAACACTAAAAATTACCAAGAGAAAAATATAAAACTCGTACAGTTATGCCTTAAAATTTCAAGCTCTTCGTGATACTTTTCATGTACATATGTAAACCTAAAATTACGTTTTGTTACGCATGTCCCTAGATATCTTTCATAACATTTTAAAATTGTTTCTTTAAGGATGCGGCGACCATTTTAACTCTGGCTACACTTGGATCCAAAGTTGCAACTCGTAAAGCACCACCAGAGGACGTTCCACAAGTTTTCTCTACTCAGTCTCAAAGTATAGTAACCATAGCGCCCTCTACAGTACTGGCTTCTATAAACAAAGAATCAAGTAAGTGTGCAGTATTTTTGTGAGGAGTGAGAACAGACCCAGTTTGTGATCAAATTATTGTTAGCAACACCTAAAATGAGTTCCTCTGCTGGGTCAGCGATATGATTAGTGACTTGTAATGCTAAAATCCATAGTTCGATTATCCCGCAATAAACAGAAAGCAAAAATGTCTTATAATATAATTCTGCTCGAAGACAAACAAATAAACTAAAACCACACTATTCGTTGGTAAAACACTTGCCAGTGGGTGTTGATAACTAACTGCCTTCCCTCTAATCTTACACTGCTAAATTAGGGACAGCTAGCGCAGATAGTCCTCGAGTAGCTTTGGGCGAAATTCAAAAACAAACAAACAAACAAAACTCAAACTCAAACTGGCAGTATAAAGCTTTAAATGGTTTAAATAATAACTTTGTATTCTGCTCTGTAATGTGCTTTTAACATATTAAGAAGTAAAGCTTAATTGTTGAAAGAAAAGTATTGTTAAATTGGTTTTACTACATTAAAAAAAACACTATAGAAATGCACGTTACAGATTTGAATATAAGTAATTATTTAAACCTTTGAAGCTTTGTACTCTCATGATGACGAGAAACCCACTTGAAGTAAAAATGTACAGGGTGTTCGGAAAGTCACTGTGCAGTTTTGAAATCATATTTTGTTCATTCTATTTCAAGCCAGCAACTGATAGCGGTGTTTAAAAACAAAATAAGAAAGATCCAAGCCTGTATTGATGCCAACGGGGGGTCACTTTCAGCATTGTTTATAATTGTCATTCATATTTACCTCCTGTCTGTTAATAAATATACAAGTGCACAGTGACTTTCCTAAATACCCTGTATATCAGGACGGCTGGTATGGGTATTAACATGTTAACCTAGAGATGGCGTACGGAGGTCGAAACGTTGTTCTTTGCTTTATTTTGACAAGTGTTAATATCCATACCAGTCTTCCTAGGATACCCTATGTGACCTCAGTTTCGGTTTGTGTTTTAGTGAACGTTCCCGAGAAAGCTGTAAAGCGAAAGTTGAGTGTTTTATCAGATGAAAACTACATTTTGGTGTTGTGTGTGTGTGTGTTTTATTGTAGCTAAGCGACATCGGGCTTTTCCCGATAAACAAGTGTAAGCTTTTGTGTGTGTATTTTGTTATAACAAATCCACATTGGGCTATTTGCTGAGCCCACCGAGGGGAATCGAACCCCTGATTTCAGCGTTGTAAATCCGAAGACATATCGCTGTACTAGCGGGGGAAGGACATTTTGGTGTTGTAAGGAAAATTATTTTCAGCACTAATCACTAAATATAGTTCTCATGTCGAGTTTTTGTGACGCAATCCGGGATCAAGAATAGTGGCTTGCTGATTCGTAAATTCTTCTGAACAACAAATAAATAATTCAGCGAAAACAATAATCAGTAATACACAGTGTTGAAATAAATAATGTTATAATTCATAACCCTAATTCTAATGTGTTGTGATAGAAATAAAATAGTTAATATATGTGTATACCCTTCGGGAAACTTAATTCAGGTCACATCGTAACAGTTACTGTGTTTATTAAATCCTACCTGACCTAAAGCGTCAGTTTAGTGGGTCAAGTACTTGCAAAGAAACTCTGAAATTTAAATTTAGTTGTTGTTTTTTTTAAATGTATTGCGAGTGCCTCAAAAACTTTGCAGGTAAAATTTTCTTCACGAAAATTACGCATATTGTTCAATTTCGGCTACGAGCACTTTTTTTTTTTTTTTTTGCAGTTTCTTTCAGGCACCGTCACCTTGAAAATAGACAGTTTTATTTGAATTGAAACTGCCAGATTTCTAAAACGTTCACATCTCTACTTATTATATTCTAAACACAAACGTAGCTACAAGCGCACCTCGCCCTCTAATATCGTTTTGTTCATCTATATTATTTATTACATTTTTTGGAAAATGAGTGTTACTTCGTATGCTAGTAGCTAATAGTTCAGTGTAGATATCAAACATTGGATAATAACTGATCAGTTAAACATACTTATTAAATTGAAAATTCAATGCCACAAGATCCCGTTTTAGACCATCGTCGTATCATTTACATCTGGTCAAAATAATGCTTGCGTGTAATTTTACGTTACTAAGTAGATTCTCAAATATAGGCCTAAACTTTCCTTAGACAATATAGAAATATCTAAATAAACTTACCGGATACAATAATTTTAAACACATTCATATCCTTATGACTCAGTCTTTCTTTTTATCTCTAACTTATGTTTATAAATCACGTACATCTCACTTTACTTTTCTTGTTTCAAAAGAAGCTTCTATTACGCATAAAAAGCTCATTATCAGCAAACGGATCGAGCAGACGCCTATCATGTTTTCAAATTTTGACAAAGATAGATGGCGCTACAAATACAATCTTGAATTAAAGTCCGTTTAGACAGCAAATAAAAACTGTCATTTAAAAAAAAAAAATCCTAAACAAACGCAAAAAAAAATTGTTACCCTATTTTACGTGTAAACTAATTCTTTCTTAAACGAAGCAACTTCTTACAATGAGTGTTTTAAATACATTTATATATATTTCTAATTCAAATGAATACTTACACATCTCTCATTTCCACTGTTTATTATCATATCGTCCTTACTTACAGCCCTACGGTACAATAAGCTATTATTCGTTTGCATCTCTTGTACAAAAACCCTTTGAAAATACATAAACAAAAACCTGAAATCGCTGAAGGATTTCGAAAATATCAGAAGACCAATGAAAGAAACAGATGTTACTGTAATTTAATACATAAAAAGTGTATTAATTTTATATGCTATATTATGCATTATTGCATTTACACTTATTTAGTCATTCAATTTAACCTTACGAGTGTTTCTGTTCACTCTTTCCTTAAAATTCTTAATGAAACGGCCTTGAAAATAAACGATAAAATACTTTTATATTCCGTGAGCAAAATCTTAAGTATATTCAGTCCTAATGTAGTGCGTACATTTTTTTATTTTGCGGCAACAGGATGCGAACTATTTTTCTTAAGAATCATAGTTTGGCACGCTGACCACTAGGTCACGCGTTGGCCCGGCACGGCCTTAAGGTTAGGCGTTCGACTCGTATTTTGAGGGTCGCAGGTTCGAACTCTCTTGACACCAAATATGTTTGCTCTTTTATCTGTTGTGGTGTTATAATATAACGGTCAATTCCACTATCCGTTGGTGAAAGAGTAGTCCTAGTGTTGACGGTGGGTGGTGATGATTGTTTTCCCCTTAGTCTTACTCTCCTAAATTAGGAACGGGTAGGGCAGATGGCCCTCGTGTAGCTTTGCGCGAAATTCAAAACCAAATGCTAAGTAATTATATATTCATACGTTTTTATTTTGAATGAGGCTTACCGTGACTGAGGCTATTTTTATTCCAAGTACACAAATAGAAGAGAAATTAGGGTTAAAACGAAGCTGTCAATATTAACTTATCTGCTGTTGTTAGTACGAGTTGGCAATTTTGTCGAAATCTACGTCTAACTTGTAATCGTACGAAACTCCTAGCTTGTAGAGTTAGGAAAGGCTTTGAATTCACATTTTATTTACTTCGAGTTGGCTCCGCAAAGCCAGGTAGTTAAAGCACTCGACTTGTAATTCAAGGGTCGCGCGTTCGAATCCCCCTCACACCAAACATGCTCTCTCTTTCAACTGTGGGGGTGTTAAAATGTGACGGTTAATCCCACAATTCAGTGGTAAAAGAGTAGCCCAAGAGTTGGCGGTAGGTGGTGATGACTACCTAGCTGCCTTCCCTCTGGGCCCGGCATGGCCAAGCGTGTTAAGGCGTGCGACTCGTAATTCGAGGGTCGCGGGTTCGCATCCACATCGCGCTAAACATGCTCGCCCTTTCAGTCGTGGGGGCGTTATAATGTTAGGTCAATCCCACTATTCGTTGGTCAAAGAGTAGCCCAAGATTTGTTGGTGGGTGGTGATGACAAGCTGTCTTACACTACTAAATTAGGGATGGCTAGCACAGAGAGTCCTCGAGTAGCTCATTCACATATCTGACCGCTCACTCGAACTTCATGTGAGAACCAGCTACTGATCTGTGAAAGCCACACTTTTCTTTTCTTCGAGTTACACTTTTTGTCCATGGTCTTTATCAACGAAGGATTAACAAATTACGCTATAGAGATTATTAGGACCATTGCAAATAGTTGTTTTTTTACAATCCACATCCTTGTGACTAACAATTTATGTCATGTTTCAATGTATATATATATATATAAAGGTTAGTTACAGTTAATTGCGAAAAACATCTGTCTGAAGAAGTACAACCGTCACGACTGACTAGAACGCTTGAAAATGAAATTAGTTTGACCTTTTACACTTTTACAGTAGGATAAACTTGGATAATATGTTTAAAACTATCATTAACCTAGCTATTGTTCAGATGTCTTACTGTATCATCTACAGATTAGCTGTAGAAGTGGATAAATGATTCATCAGTGTAACCTTCAACGAGGAATAGATTAGCAGAAGGAGTGGATAAATGATTCATCATTGTAACCTTCAACGAGGAATAGATTATCAGAAACAGCTGATAAACTATTCATAATTCTAACTTTTAACAAGGAACAGATTAGCTGAAACAGCTGATGAATGATTCATCATTCTAACTTTTAACAAGGAACAGATTAGCTGAAACAGCTGATAAACGATTCATCATTCTAACTTTAACAAGGAACAGATTAGCTGAAACAGCTGATGAATGATTCATCATTCTAAGTTTAACAAGGAACAGATTAGCTGAAACAGCTGATTCATCCTTCTAACTTTAACAAGGCACAGATTAGTTGATACAACTGATGAACGATTCATCATTCTAACTTTTAACGAGGAACAGATTAGCTGAAACAGCTGATAAACTATTTCTTCTTCCTAACTCTTAAAAAAAAAACAGATTAGCTTAAACAGCGGATATTGGATTACTCATTTCTGACTCCAAACCATTATCTAATTAACGTCTCGAATCTAGAAATTACAGCGTCTTGTAGTAAAAATAAGAATCTCAGAAAATATCTAGGATTTTTATTGGTCGAACAGACTTAAACCACATTCACATTACAAGCAATCGACAGCAATCTTGGCGTATTCACTGAAGGAGATTGGCACATAATTAAGTGACGTCATACCCGTTCATAACGACCGAGGATTAAATGTTTTTATTTTTGAATCTGCCGATGTTGTTGTTTTTTTAAATATAAAAGGTGAAATAAAGTTAATATAGAGAGAAGCTACCAAAGCAAGTCATTTTCAAAAATTATAGGCGGAACTGTTACAGACTTAAAATAATGGTCAGATTTTTGACATTTGAATGAATCACGTGCATTATGTACCTCCAAAAAGTTATATAACTCATTTGATATGTGCTTATTTAAACGTATAAAATGTTTGTTCACTTGTTTTTAATAATAGAAATATTCGTCTTTGTTTTTCCCTATCACGTTTTCATTTAGCATTTTTTCCCACAGTCTGAGTTTGTTTGAAGTTCTGACACCACGATAATCACATTCAACTGTAACTGTTCTCTTTCAGTACACGATGTCCAAACGGATTCTCTTCAGATGAAACTACAGACTGAGAAAACTGGACCCACAGACTACACTCGGTACGTGAAAAGGTGAGTTATGTTTTAAAAGCGACAGCATCGAAGCAAAAAATATATACAGAATATACCAAAATGTTACAGCCGCGGCATAAAGGCTCAAAGAACGCCTCTGAGTTTGTTTTTATCAAACACAAACTTTTAACTCGTGTCTCCGAACTGAGATTTAATTACGGTTTTCGACCAAGAAAGTCAAACTATTTCGATTGATGTATTTACCACACCCAATGTCTCGTAATTTCACGTATTCTAATCCCGTGTACAAGAACTTCAGTTTGAGGGTAGGCTGATGAGTTTTCAAATCGAATCGGATATACGCACGCCCCATGCTTGGGACTGCTGGGGCACATGAGTATAGCTAATAAAAAATGGGGAAAAGGCTTATTTCTTAATCTAATTGGACTAAACTAATTTCAAGCGCTGCGGATACTGCGAATTTCCTTTTGTTATATCATTCGACCCCACTTAAAAGTTAAGGGATATAAAAATAAAACTACTACTATTAGCCTCTTACCTTCAATGATATTAAATGACATAGCATTACAGTTGATATTAATTTGAAAATCTCGACACTAAAACTAGTGGTGTAAATATATTAAATAGAATAACATCACAGCCAGTTACCAGAATATTAAAATAACACATTGTTAAACACAATGCTTACACAATGGACTATCACTGTTGTGTCCACCAAGGGTATTGAAACCAAATTTTTAGTTGGGGGGTTTATAGGTAGTGATCTAACACATTAATGAACACGGAAATAAAGCTGCTGGTCCAAATATAATAAATAAAACAGTGTTATAAAGGATGTACCAAAATTATTAAATAACAACACTATAAACAATGACTCAAAGGTATTGGGAAAAACATCATAAATGATGTCCCAAAAAATACTGTAACACAAAATATAATAAGAAATTAGCCTAAAATACAATTAAAATCAATGCGTGGGCGGAAAAATGTTTATAAACAAATTAACTGTTTGATATAGTAGACACAATTGTACTATAACTAGTGAAAGAAAGGTTTGTTTCGAATTTCGCGCAAAACTACACGAGGTCTATCTGCGTTAGCCACCCCTAATTTAGCAGTGTAAAACTAGAGGGTAGGCAACTAGTCATCACCACCCACCACCAACTCTTGGACTACTCTCTTTTATCAACGAATAGTGGGATTGACCTTCACATTATACGCTCCCACGGCTGAAAGGGCGAGCATGTTTGGTGCGACGGTGATTCGAACCCGCAACTTTCAGATTACGAGCCAAACGTTTTAACCCACCTGGCCATGCCGGGCCTCGTCGAGAGAAAGACGTTACCTCAATCTTTTACAAAAACAATCTGGTATTAAAACACCGAAGTTGGTATGGAGAATATTAAATCGCATATCAGAAATTTAAGTTTAGAGTACTAAATAGTAGTAGATGTTACAACGTCGTAGAATTTACACTAAGGTGCATAACACCAACGGTTTTCGATGCTATTAGTCTCGGAAAAGTTTCTACAACGTTTAAAGCACGTGATTTTTTCTTATTAGGTTTGCCAACGCAACGGAATGTGGGAGTGATTACTGCAAAGACGTAAATTACCGAGAACATTTTCACTGCCTGGAGTGTAATTCAAGGGTAGGTTTTGGTTTTTTTTTCCTTCAAAGTATTACTTTGATAGATGCTATTATGAGATGAGTTATGGATTTTCATGATCCATTAGTTTACTGTAAATTGCATGGATTACGGTCACGCGAGCAAAGAACTGCACGAGCTTCACGGTGATGTCCTCATCTACATTATCTATTACTTTTTAGGAACTTAATTGGTCACTTAAAATAAACCACCTTTAATTAAAATTATCTAAATTTTGAATATACTGGAAAATTTTCCCAAGCAGTCATGGAGTAACAGATTCAATCTTTAGAATTGTAAAAAAAACATAACAAAGGGGATAATGTTGTCAGTTTTAACCTAGGTAACACAATGGTCTTCATTTTCCTGAAACCAAAACTAAAACAGAATATATTAAATCGAGGTCAGTGTCGGTCGTTCTGACCCAGAGAACACGCTGAATCACTTTTTGTTTATTTTAAATTTCGTGCAAAGCTACACGAGCGCTATCTGTACTAGCAGTCCCTAATTTATCAGTGTAAGACTAGAAGGATGGCAGCTAGTCATCACGACCTTCCACCAACTCTACCAACGAATAGTTGGATTGAGCGTCACATTATAACGCCCTCACGGTTAAAAAGGCGAGCATGTTCGGTATAAAGAGGATTCGAACCTGCAACCCTCAGATTGCGAGTGGAGCGACCCCTAACCACCTCACCGAGAACCACTCTTTCTAAAGTCAAAATTTAACTCCACAGTACAAATGAATTAACCATTTATATTTATTACCTATTCTATACACTTCTAAGAAGGAAAAAAAGTTATGTAATGTTGAGTGATGGAATGACCAACAAATCTTCCCCAGGGCAATACCCACAACTAATTAGCCGTGACTTTAATGTTTCAGATACCATCACTAGTACTGATTTATTATGCTGTGTTTTGAAAAATGTTCTCACCTCACGAGGCTTAATATTAACTTAATACTTGTTGTTTTTAGCATATGTTTGACGTCGCCAGTGTTGGTGTTTCATACGGTTACAATGTTCACTATTGCATAGCTGTTTGGGACAGATCATATTTTTTCTGCAGATAAAAGTAAAATGTTTGGATACCTAGCAGTATTTCTTTGACTTTCATCAGATAGTTGACAGCGTTATGAGATGCATTAAAACAGTTAAAACGTAAAGAATCGAAACTGTTCACTACAGGATTAGGATTAGACCAAACTTACAGATTAATATTATTTTTATATCCTGGTCTTATTGGCTTAACACCATTTCCAGAGGTTGCAACTTGTATTCTGTAAAACCGAGGCGTTACATATGCAAAGAATGATAGGTCGTGACTCGTATTCTGTTATACTGAGGCGTTCACACCTGCAAATAAAGATGCAATTCTTTGTTACAAATAGTCTAGGTTACTTAAGCATGTAACATATATATATATATATATACCAGGTGTTTAAATGCGTCCTTAAATAAAAATGCCTAACGATGTAAGATCAGAAGAGCAAACTATGGTATGGCATCAGGAGGTCATGCAGACCGTACCACTCACCCCTGAATCCTATCTATTTGTTGTAACAGTGTCGTTCAGGTATACGTCCTCTTGAAACTTCATGTCTTCTGGTACGTTTTGCAAATCTTCAGTTGTTGAGCCAGAATCTTCTGCAGAAAATTAAGGCTTTTTTTTCCTATGTTAATGTTCCACCGAATGGAAAAATGACATGACCACTTATGAGACCACACCAAAAGTTCACGCTCTGTTCACTGGTTTTGGGTTTTCCTAACCTAGGGTGGAATTTCCTTGGAACCAGTATTGGAAATAACGGTACTTCGTTTCATCATTGCCTTCAACTGTATGAAACGTTTCGTAACGGAAATGTTTATCCAGCCCGTTTTGTATCATGAGCCATTCACAAAGTCCACACACCAGTCTGGGTAATCTCGTGGGACATGAGTAATAGAAGGTTATAAACTCACTTCTTTGCTTATTCCTAGTACTTTCACACTGATGTGATTGAGTTAGCAACGAGACATCGTATCCTAAAATTTTTCATTCGTTGCTGTCAAAGGTCATCCAAACGACCAACGTTTATGTGAGATGAAGTTTCACGCACAGGATGTATCGAATTAAACTGCAGTATTATTTTCTCACGTTCTTCAAAATCTGATGATGGAATTGCAACCAATTACTGTAACTAAAAAAAAGGGGCAAAAGAATTATAAACGAAGATATAAAAACCTTAGTCATGATAGGATATCACGGTGGTGTAGCTTTTCGTATCATTCAGTACGACTAATCAAGTTTGGTTTGGTTTGAATTTCGCGCAAAGGTACTCGAGGGCTATCTGCACTAGCCGTCCCTAATTTTGCAGTGTAAGACCAACCGCCAACTCTTGGGTTACTCTTTTACCAACGAAAAGTGGGATTGATTGTCACATTAAGACGCTCTCACGGTTAAAAGGGTGAGCATGTTTGGTGAGGCGAAGATTCGAATCCGTGATCCTCAGATTACGAGTCGAGTGCCTTAACCAACTGGCCATGCCCGGTCGTATCGCACAATACCATGAGACAAAAAGAAAACGAAAGTAAAAATATGTCGCACTTGTGCTGCTTGTGATAGTCGTAATATCCATTGTGTAAAGCAATCTGTTCAGACCAATAACACTATAATCGTTTCCCTGAGTTTCGAAGAGAAACTTAACTTTGCACATTTCCCACGACTTATGCAGAAAACTGTAATGTCTGAGACCGAATTTGAAGACTATTTTTCGTTCGAACTTCCGTTAGCATGGTGATGACAGTTGCCAGTTCGCCAAAACGACATGTAAGAAGAAAAAAATATCAAGATATTATCAGGGATATTACTCAAAATATATCATTTATATTAAAATCCAAAATGAATAACCTCTACTGTTTAATGATACTGAAACTCTTCTACAGGTATTTGTGAAGAAAGAGGAAATGATACGCCATTTCAAGTGGCACAAAAAACGTGACGAATCCCTCCAGCATGGCTTTCTGCGTTACAGTCCAATGGACAACTGTTCAGACAGGTTTACAAACTGTTCCCATAACCGGAAGCAAACCCATTACCACTGCTTGAAGGTGAGATCTAGTTGCAGATAGGCATTAAATATTACATTCCATTATTTTTTTAATTATTCCTGTTTTATTTAAGTCTTTACGTTTCCAGCCATATTCAAATCCGGTCTTTATCCTGGTTATAAATATACAGCGTTTTACTCGGATAAATCGCTGTCATATACACGTATCTCAGACATTAAAGCGAGAAGGTTAGGTACTTAAGGGCAAGTAAAGAAGTCCAATACGTGCACGCACAAAAACTTGTTTTTCCCAGAATTAGAAGTGAGGGTTGTAAACGAATGAAATTAGGTACTTTATTATAAATCATTTCCATATTCCATAACAGGTTCCCACAAACGAATACATATGTGACAAACATGGAACTGACATTCGTGATTTGTGTGTGACGATTTTGAGATTTAATCTTTTTGTTTTTAGAAGGGGGGGAGAATTCTAACTAAAAATAAATGAAAACTATTGGACATGGGAGATAAAGAAGCTTCATTTGTAAAAGTTTATATTTTCTAAAGGCCCACAGTAACCATAAAAATAGTAAACACTGTATGTAATGGACGCTTCAGACAGGTCATTTTGATGCATATTTCTCCTAACAGTTGTTTAGTTTGGGTTAAATTGATGGGAGACTGCTTCTACATGCAATGAAAAATTCAAGGGTTCATTATCTCAGGGAGGGAAAACAAACAAACAAACGTGGCGTATGCTAGCGATTCCACTGAAAATTAAATTTATCGGCTTAATAGAAATAAAAGGTTTGTTTCACTGAATTTCGTGCACTGTTACTCAGGGACATATCTGCACTATCTGACCCCAATTTAGAAGTGACAGACGAGAGGAAAGACAGCTATTTAATACTATTTATCGCAAAATCGAAAAGTGGAATTGACCGTTCGTTCCTAACGCCCTCATGGATGAGAAGATTAGCAAGCACAGTGACGGAATTCGAACCCACGATCCTTAAAAATTGCGAGACGTGTAGAGCATGCCAAGCCAGAAACAGACGTGTAGAGCATGCCAAGCCAGAAACAGACGTGTAGAGCATGCCAAGCCAGAAACAGACGTGTAGAGCATGCCAAGCCAGAAACAGACGTGTAGAGTATGCCAAGCCAGAAACTATAAAAGAAAGTGAAGTTTCATAAGGTTTATCAACATAAATCTCCATCATACCCGTAAAAACCATTCGAGCCTCTTACTGACGTTTCGTAAGGCTTAACTCAATATAGTTGCATCATACTTCTAAAACCATCCGAACATCATCTTGACGTTTCGTACTCAGATGCATCATATCTCTAAAAAATCATTTGAGCATCACCCTTCCTCTTGTAATCACGTGATGTAAATGAGAGCTACATTTTCTCTCCTGTTTTCCGTCGCATTTGAAACCAGAGTTGCAATAGAAGTACAAAAAGAACCACAGGGTTAAGTATGACTAGTTATTTGTCCAAAAAACCAAGAAAGTATCGAACTTTGGTGCAGGAAGCACGGAGTTTCGGGTTCTGGATCGCATCTTAAGTTGATTGGTTCAATGGGACCAGAAGCAAAATGAAGATTCATGAAAATTCCGTGCAGGAAAAGAAAAAATCAGATAATCACAAAAATCTATATCCATAAATATTGGAAATAAATGCGAGCAAGGTATATTTCATTCAGTAATGTTTTGCTGTGAAGAAACTTCCATTTATCCTAAGATAAAATATTCTTAATAAACCACTCCCCTCCAGGTTGTTCGACGCTAAGCTCATGCTGCAAAAAAATCAGGGTTCGATACCTGCGAATAAACTCGAAGGTTTACTACGCTAAAATCGCGGTTCGATACCCTCGGAGAGCACAGCAAAGATACGATTTGAATTTATTTTGATTTTATTAAACTAATAATTCAATGAATCCTAGCCAGTTTTTATTTTAAACATTGGATAATTTCCACTAATTTCATTTCTTATTAATGTTGTTTTTGATCCATATAGTTTATCCATAAATATAATGTTCATTAGTTCTTTCAGATTATTTTTTAATCCTTGTAGATTATCTATATCTATAATACTCGCTAGTTGTTCTTTAGATTGAAAGTAACCTCTGCTAGTCTCTAAGTTACTCATATAAAATCCTTTCGGTTCTATATTTGTCAGTTCTGTTTTCCCGTATTGCATATAAATACACCCCCAACTTACTACGATAAGTTTCACTTATCTATATATAGTTTTTATATAGTCCTAACGTATTTTTACACTTTCCTTATATTACTTCAAACCCTAACTAGTTTCTTATCCTCATTCATTTATATTTCTATTTTTCCCTCATCCTAAAATCCTAATTCATCCAGGAGGGATGCGATAAAGTGTACATCAGTACGTCAGATGTTCAGATGCATGCCAACTATCATCGGAAAGACTCGGCCATTATTCGGGAAGGATTTCAAAGGTTTCGGGCTACCGAGGACTGTGGCACTACGTCGTGTTCCTTTTACGGCCAACGAACCACGCATTTCCACTGTCGACGGTCAGGCTGCAATTATAACTTCAAAAATAAGGCAGACATGGGTAAGAACAGAAACCGGTGGTTACAGTTTCACAAACACAAAAGCATAAGTTCTTTAACCATTAACTTTTGAACCTCCAGATTTATATACTCTGTACTCATAGTATCACTAACAGGTAAAATAAAATTAGTGTATAACAAAAAATAAGACATTGTGCTTCCATTTTTCCTTAGCGTAATAAACACTGGAAGTTCAATTAAAATACATAGATGCACCAATACTGAAAATATTTGATCAACAAAAATTAGATGGTCTTCCTCACGTCGTTCTGTATCACTGTTAAGTTGTGCTTATTTGGTAATTTTTCCGACATTAAGTTGGGTACAACCCCCTCATGACTCTCCTCATGTCACTCTGTATCATTGTATCAAATTGATCTGATTTCGTAATTTTTTCCGAAATTAGATGGTGGTTCCAAACCCCCTCATGACCTTCCTTACGCCATCATCTATCAGTGTGTCAAGTCTAGTGCTGGTTGGTCAAGAAATGTGGAAACTATAAGGAACATATACATAGATATTGACATTTATTTATATAGATGAAATCATGTTGGCTTTTCTGTAAAAACTTGTTAGTGTGAATTAAACGATCAGCCACAGTTAACCTCGTGTAAGTCAAAACTTACCTTCTGCATTTATAACCATAACCATTGTATTTTTACCTCACTATATTTTGGTTCAGTGGTTAACCCAAGAGCTTTTATTGCCAAACTTCAAGTGTGTTTTTTTTTTGCCCTCCGTGGGTATAAACCAGATACCCCCTTGTTTGGCTTAGCGCTTGGCAACGAATTAACAATGTTAAGTGAACAGTGTGCTTTCCGAGGCAAAAGATTATGGAACTAGACTCAAAATCTGTGAATCATGAATTCGAATCCCACCACTGAAAATGCTCGCCCTTTCAGCTATGAGAACGTTATAATGTCACGATCAATCCCACTATTCGTTGGTAAAAGAGTAGCCCAAGAGTTGGATGATGTTGACTAATTGCCTTCCCTCTAGCCTATCATTTCAGAAGTAGTGACGGCTTGCACGAACGAACCTCGAGCAGCTTTGTGTGAAATTCAACAAACAAATAAACCCGAATTTGTCAGTAATTACCAATTATTTTTCTTCAAATTTTCTAAAATAGTAATTCAGTTACTTTATCAAAAATGACGCAAGTAGAACAACATTATTAAAACGCTTACTCAGGAAGTTCCTAGTTTCTTATTTTTCCGTTCTTTCAAAATATATGCCTCATTTTGGAAAACATATTTTACTTTAAGACAAGCAAAAGTACCCGTCCCCAGTGACGTGAGAGGATTAAGTTAATCAGGTTAATTTATTTCATGGATTGAAACGCTCAATAATTACTTTTCGAGTTGTACGGTGTAAATATAACTCGACATTCACTTTTGAAACCAAAGACGACGAACGCTCGGGCAGACATTACGATTCTCAATGTACGAAAAAACTACACGTGCATCTGTCGTCACACAAGTGAAAATGAGGCTGAGACAACAAGTAGTTATGCTAAAATTAAAAGTATATATTATAGCGTCAGCGTATTAAATATTAATGCCAAGTAACAAAACAGTGCAAATTATAAAACTATAAATTAATACAGTATATTAATATTGATTAGTCGAGTAAAATAAAAGAAAATTAGTTTTAAAAATGGAGTAAATCCCTCACGTATGCGCTATAAATTTTGAAAGACAACGAGAACAAAAAATATACAAGCATATTCAGGTACCATCTCCATAGTGCGTAGAAAATATAATGTATTCAAAACTTACTGGGAGTGTTAAAATTAAGGTTGAAGTTTTTGTTGTTTTTAATTTTTTATGTAATATTCGATTAACTTTGTCTGTATGCCTTCCATAATTAGAGGGAAAATTAACCCTTCCTACGCAACCAGCTGTGATGAAACCCCAATCGCTAAACGTTCGCTGAAATAAATAAAAAAATATTTTTTATTATTTTCTGGAAAACAAAGGTAGATTTTTTTAACCCTAGATTTATTGTCAGTACGTCCAAGTCCCTCCAGAGTGCGCTACAAATTCTGAAAAACAACAGAACATGTCTTTCACACATTTTTGCCATTTGTTCTTGTCTAACATCTATGAATTTATACATATGCTTCTTTTACCAAAAATTATGATAATTTGTTTTGTATGAAACTCATTAAGCTAATTCAGTGAGCATTATATCCCTCCCTAATCTAATTTGTCGCTGGAAGGTGTGTAGTTCAGTTTATGATCAAAATATTACCTTGAAGGTTTCCAATCACGACCCCAACTATTACTTTTCGTTATTGTTCGAAGTTCTGTTGCTTGATTTGTGAAAACTGAAATTATCTCATTCAAGGCTACTGGTATATACGCCACTAGAGGGTGATTCTGATTAATATTCATGGCACTTCCATTAGTAAAGGTGTTCAAGGTCTCGCGCTCCTAAAACATATAAGGCCATCTACAGGTTTAGCACAGAGTAGGTATTTAAAGCATGCAGTTAATGCTAGTTAACCGGTATTAGTAACCCTTAATACTCGTGTTACAGATTTTCCAAATGTTCGATTTTACGCGCATCATCATGTTTTAGTTAATTTTAATATAAAGTTAAAATATATGGATAATGACGTATATTAGTATCTCTGAAGTCAGTTCCTTTTATATATAAAAAAGTATTAATTCGAAGAGTTTTATTACACAATTTTCATGACAGTTGTTTCTAAGCTTTACTTTCAGCCGCGGCATATTGGCTCATAGAATGGTTTCACATTTTTTTTTAAATCAATAACACACTTTAAGATCACAGTTCTCTCATTTCTTCACCGATTTGAGATCTAATTGCAGTTTTAGACTCACGAGGTGAAACCTTCTTAATTGATGTATTTGATCACACCGAAGGTCTCATAGATTAATTTACTCTATAGAAAATTGGTGTAGTTTTTTAAGCTCAGTTAAAACTAGAAAATTTTTCTCTACAGCTATTGTTCACAGATGGAAATTAGCATTTTCCATTTTACGTTTAAAATTAACATATTTCGTAACGTGAGGTGGGCATAAATTATTTATACAGCTGTAAAAAGTCTACGAGTCATACTTGATAAATCATTAAAACTACATTTTCTTCAAAATACGGTTAAGCATATCGCACCAAACATGCTCGCCCTTTCAGCTGTAGGGGCATTATAATGTGACGGTCAATCCTAATATTCGTTGGTAAAAGAGGAGCCCTAGAGTTGACGGTGGGTGGTGATGACTAGCTGCCTTCCCTCTAGTCTTACACCGCTGAATCCCCGTTACACCAAATATTTCAGCCGTGGGAGCGTTATAATGTGACGTTCAATCCCACTATTCATTGGTGAAAGAGTAGCCCAAAAGTTGGCGGTGGGTAATGACGACTTCATGCTTTCCCTCTTGTCTTGCATTGCTAAATTAAGAACGGCTAGCGCAGATAGCTCTCGTGCAGTTTTGCGCGAAATTCAAAACAAACCACACTAGAAGATAAAAAAATGATCTAATAGTCAAATGACTCGAGAAATACTGAAATATTATTGGTATAATAATTTTAATTTCACTTTCGAATAGTTCTAAATTAAGCCTTCGGATGAATGTATTTGGACTGTATTGAGTAGTGTAAGTTTTTATTCGTTTATTTCACCATCGAATCTAAACAAGTTTTAACGCTTTTTTTCTATTGAATCAGAGAAACACAAGTCCTATCATGTCAAGGATGAACAGCTGAGTAAAGATGGCTTCAAGAAGTTTATGAAACAGGAACACTGCTCATTTCAGAACTGTCGATTCTCTAGAATTTGCAACCACATCCACTGTATTCGTCCAGGTAGGTTAGACAGTTATTTTGATTTTTGTTCAATATAAAATAATTACTCCACCAATGGTCTTCTTACAACGTTTCGTCTTGTGAAAATAGTTTCGATAATGTGAGGAGCATATCTTACGACTGACGAAAACCTGGTGGGGTACTGCAACTTCTTCGTTTCCTCATTAGGAGACAGTAACTGTTGACCAATTGGAAAATTATCTTCAAAAATAAATTTTCCGGCAGTTACAGCTCATAACTGCAGGGTCTATGGGAGATAACAATTGTCGACCAATTGGAATACTGTCCTCAAATAAATCCCCTAGCAATTACAGCTCGTAACTACGGCATTTTCAACAGACAATATCTGTTGACAGATTGGAATACTGTCTTCAAATAAATCCCCTGACAGTTACAGCTCGTAACTACGGCGCTTACAGCATACAATATCTGTTAACAGATTGGAATACTGTCTTCAAATAAATCCCCTGGCAGTTTCAGCTCATAACTGCAGGGTCTTTGGGAGTTAACAACTGTTGAAAAATAGGAATATTAACCTCAAAGTAATCCAGCCCTACAGTTGACTCTCATGTTTCTAACGAGCGAAACAAGTCTTTGGCTAGTTACCTCCTGTTTCGATCAATTTTATCTTTATAATCTATCGCTTCTTTTAAAAAATATTATTTCAGTTGGCCAGAAGACTTCTTTCGTCGATAGAGTGTATCTTCCCACAGTAAAATGATATACCAGTCTAAGTTATCTATTGATCTGAGGATAAAGATAGTTTACTGATAACAATATCTACTAATCCAGCTTTACTGCTCACCTCAGTGGAGAGTCTAACGACACAGAAAATGATATATCAGTTAGCCTATCTGCGAGTCTCGAGGGAAGAAAATAATCAACTAGTGATTATGGAAACTGCTAATCCAACATTATTGCTCGTCTCAATAGTAAGTACAACAACTTAGAAAGAGAGGTACTTGTCTGAACCACCTGCTGGTTCTAGAGTACATTGTTCCAATTCCGTTGAACGACAAAAGTTCAACCTCCTAGGTTTAAACCTTCTGAGATTGACATACTCTGGACAAGCCTCATCACTAGTACCTTGTTAACAATATTACACATGGTTTACAATGTACTACGTTTGTTGTCACCAGCAAATCGCGATTTAAATTATGGATCTACTTTATTCAGCGTGCCTTAATTTCATAGCAACATTTGAAATCTTGTTGAAACAAAAACGAACTAGATTCAAACTCGTTTAAAAATATAAAAAAAAATTTCCCAGGGGGTCAGCGCTAGAATCCGAAGGTTCAATTCCCCGTAATCGACAAAGCGTAGATAACCTACTGTGTAGCCTTGCGCCAAGAAATATAGTCAAGCATTTAAAAAAGTACGTAACGTTTAAAAAGAGTGAAAAGAATGGCACTATTTGCTGAATTGTTAAAAATTCCAAACATCTTAATTAACATTTTGGCACAACTTGTTAATCTCCAGTACATTACAATCTGTAATTAAGGCAGAGATATGGGCACTGAACGTGACAATTTATTCATTGCTGATAAACATTAACTGCGTGATGACAAATGTCGACAGATTGGAATGATGTTCCCTAATACCCCCCTCTTCTGCAGTTGCTCATAACTACAGGGTTTTCAGGAGACGATAAATATTGAATTAGAATACTGTCCTCAAATACCTCCCCGCCTCCGGCAGTTATAGCTTATTTAAAAGTAGGGCTAAGCATTTTGGGTTTCACCTAGAATTAGTAAGTGAGGCATAGTGTAGTTGTAATGGCTTCCCCAAAAACGTTCATTTTTAAAAGAAAAAAATAACTGGAAATCCAAAAATGTATTCTTGATCAAAACGACTGATATTGGTATTAAAACCTTAATCAAAACAAGTACATAAAAACGTTTGGACCTCTCTTTGTCAACCTGAATATGACCTAAGAATGTCGAAATGTTATTCTGCACTTTATTTTAATTAAAGTTTCAATACCCATACCAGCTGTCTTGTGAATTTATTTGTCTCGAAAAGAGTAAGGTTTCTACTGTTGAGAAACCAGCATTTCAGATTTCAAGCTATTAGAAGTCTTCATACTATTTTTATTTCTATCTTAAAATTTACGTAGATGCGTCTTAAAGAATCGAAGAGAAATATGAGACCGCAGGTTATTCAGTGGTAGACGTGGGTTGATTTTATGATACAGCATTGGATTTTGTAGCTGGCGTTTCAATCCTCACGATAACACAAAATATCCTTCTCATTTTTTAGTGGCCTGGAATGGCCGAGAGGTTAGAGGGCGCTCGACTAGTAATATGCGGATTACGGGTTCGAATTCCCATTCCAACAAACATGCTCGCCTTTTTAGCCGTGAGAGCGTTATACATTTCAATGAATCTCACAATTCGTTGGTACAAGAGTAGCCCAAGAGTTGGCGGTGGGTTGTGATAACTAGTTGTCTTCCCTCTACTTCCTTCCTGCTAAATTAAAAAGAACTAGCGCAGATAACCTTCGTCTAATTTTGCGGAAACTTCCAAACAAATCATACTCGTTTTAAAGCTGTGAGAGCATTCTAAGTGTGGCAGTTAATTCGTCAGAGATAGGTAAGTAATGATTGATATGGTGCTGTTATCCGGCTGCCTTATTCCTGGTTAGAAATTGAAAATTAAAAGTTGCTGAACGTTATAGTGAAACCTGTCTTCATATTCTAAG
Organism: Carcinoscorpius rotundicauda; assembly: GCA_011833715.1. NCBI lineage: Eukaryota > Metazoa > Arthropoda > Merostomata > Xiphosura > Limulidae > Carcinoscorpius > Carcinoscorpius rotundicauda. The sequence goes on along the minus strand of CM022394.1, from coordinate 123,325,990 downwards.
TTCATTATTAAAAATCACAAAACGGTCACTCGGGTTTCTTAACAAATGGCTTCGCAGAGCTATTTAATTTTCAAGTTAGTCTTAATTGTTGGAAATGTACTCACGATCAGCCCGTAAATAATACAAAATATTTTTCTTCCTTTATACAGCCGGACAAAGGATATTAGGTTCGGTTTCATACCACTTGTTTGACTCTGTATTTTATATAACGTTGATATGTACAACCTCAACATGTCATCCTCAGGAATCTTCAACTTCTTCCTTCATCTTGTGAAACCTTTTTATGCTCACATATCATAACAGCACTTTTCTTGGGAAATTGTTATAATTAAAAATAACTTTCTCAAATTACAAATAAAATTCACTTTATTTGAGACTGTATATCTGGCGTATTATCCACGAATAATTTTTCCCCTGTTCTATCAAAGAAAGATTAGAATGCATTGTTTCATCACGTGGAGACATTTTCGGTCGTAAACCCAATAATATCTTACGAGATGAGCCTAATTTAGGATATCTGGGTTAGTTTTAAATTTAAATACCAAAAATTAACAACCAAAAACAAGGTGTACATAATCAATGTATTTAGACTTTCTAACCAACACTGTTAACGAAAGCAACATCAGAATTAAAAAAAAAGGTTTACGCTAATCAAAACGGAGTAACTTAATCTTTATTCGTTCCCTAACAACTATGTTATAAATTATTCTGTGATCCGTTTTGTGACGACTATCCTTTCTTTGATAAAGAAAGTTACATATTCCTATTCTTATTAACACAGATCATTAAAACAGTTACATTAAAAACTGAAGTAAACGAATAAAGCCAATCTCGTTTGCTTAGTCATGTTTTGTAAAAATAATATCAATGTTAATATAAATTTTTAAGCGTCAAATGTTTATAGTTTTATATCCTGTATCTGAATACAAAGTTTGGTAGCATCGCAAAGTTTTAGCGACTCGACAATGTTTTTTTTTTTTAATCTTTCATAGGATGTACGTATGTCTTGCATTCAAGTGGACAACTGTACTCACACAAAAGAAAACACGAGAGACGAGAAAACGAAATGGCGTACCGTAAATACAAACTAGCACAGAATATGATGAAGGCCTTGTCAGAATCAGGAATTGTACCTTCCAGTATCGCCCCAGAACAGGTAAAAAATTTACATAGAAACAAGTACACGTTTCTCTATAACCTGGAACCATTTATTTGACAAATACTGATACTGTATTCCCACCTGCTGGTATACATAATTGGGACTCGTACCTTGTAGTATCGTTCCAAAACAGGTAAACACTTTATGTAGAAATGAGTACACATTTTTTTATCCCATACAACCATTTATTTGATAAATTTCGATATTGTAGCGCCACCTGTTAGTGTACAGAACAGTTACGCTTTACTGAGGTGGTTTTGTTATGGCATTTTCTTCTATAGTGTTTGTGTGTTTTCTTATAGCAAAGCCACATCGGGCTATCTACTGAGCACACCGAGAGGAATCGAACCTCTGATCTTAACATTGCAAATCCGTAGACTTACCGCTGTAATAGCGGTGGGCTTCTTCTATCTGCATTAGGTTTAATTATTTTTCAATGGTTTTAAGAAACTCTTATTTATAGGTTATTCAAACAGCTGGTGATTAAAAAGGTTACTTTGGCCTATACATTTCGGTCACAACGGTTTCGTGCTACCCCCCTCTTATTAGGCCTAACATGGCCAGATGATTAAGACACTCGACTCGCAATCTGAGAGTCGTGAGTTCGAATCCCCGCCACACCAAACCTGCTCGCTCTTTCAGCCGTGGGGGCGTTATAATGTGACTATCAATCCCACTATTCGTTGGTAAAAGAGTAACCTAAGAGTTGGCGGTGGGTGGTGATGACTAGCTACCTTCTTATGGTTTTACACTACTAAATTAGGGGTGGCCAACGCGAAACAGCCCTCGTATAGCTTTGCGCGAAATTCAAAGCCAAATCTCCTCTTATTGGTAATTCTGGGATAAGCCAAAACAGCTATATAGAGTATTGATTTTAATATATATTAATAGTTTTTGCAATGTACCTTTGTCTTCAAAAACTAGTTAATAAAACTTAGAAAATCTTGCAACCGAAAACTCCAGGCATTGGGATTGAGTGATTAGGGCATAACATGTCGTTCAATGGCATATATATGGGTTAGGAAAAAGAAAAAAAAAAGTCTTAAAACGACATTAACATAAAGCAACTAAGTTTTCTGTATAAAGTTCTTGCTTGTTGGAGCATATACAATGTCCTAAATTTTGCTTCAAATATTCGCTAAGTTACAGTTATTTATCATTATTATTATACAATTAATTTTCATTTTAAGGAGCCTAACGCTTGTGAGATACAACATTTTTTTGAGATCCGACTCGTTATAGAAAGTCAGTGACTACTGTTTAAGTTTTAAAATTATGTTAACACATTTATTAACATTTACTTTGAATGTGTTCAAAGTAAACTCTCTATCATGTCTCGCTGTCACAGTATTTCATGCATTATGTCCACCGTGTTCCCTAGTGGCACAACAAACTCACAACGCTAGAAACCGTGTTTTGATATCTGTCATGGCCAAAGCACAGATAGCTCAATGTGTAGCTTCGTGCTTAGCTTCAAACAAACAAATTGTTTACTTGTAGGTCAGCAGTCAGTCGTCGAACTCACAACGATCAAATCTGGGATTCGATCCTCACGCTGGACAGCTAAAAAAAATCTCCAACACTCATGCATGCTGTAATACATTACACTTAGGTCTCAGTAGAATTCAAGTGGCCATTGTTGCACAAATTCAACACTTCTTTCCTTTGAAACACAAATAAATCATTTGTTTAACAAATTGTTCGATATCTTCTAATAAGCTATAAACATTTAGTAGTTTAGGAATTCAAAAACAGACTTTCTTCAAATCAGGTTTTATGTCAATTTACTGGAGTAAATTATTTTTTTTTTTCAGTTTAGAATAAGTTTTTTTTTAAGTACGACAATATATTTTATTTTCTAGCTCATGAACTTACCAGGAGATGGATCTTTGAGTTCAAGTCCCACAGTTACATCTGTGCCTCCACTCATTCAAACAGGCCTCACTAGCGCCATTTTTAATGGAGCGATTAATAACAGAAATTCTATGGACAACGTTTATACCAGACATCAAGAAAATATCTGTGAAGATCTTCCTGTTTCAGGATCCACCCCTCAAACGTTTTCGCCTTTTACAAAATTTGAATCAGTGATTTCATCGTTCGATTTAAAACCTGGCCCAACTCTTTCTACTCCAGACACCAGCATTAATGTAAGCACACCAGAGGCTGTGGACTTAACCAGTGACCTGTGTAAAACTAAAGACCTGGATGATAAATGGAAAAATTCTGTCAAAAAGTAGGTAATTTTTAATTAATGTTAAATAATTAAAAATTGTATTAAAATTGTTCTGCTACATATTATTAATGTTTTAAAATTCATTTATTAGTAGAAACAAGAAATATTATAGCTAGCCTCTTCATTCAAAAATATGAAATTAAGATGTTCTAACTTTTAAGTGTATATCTCGATACAGTGAAACTGAAATTATTGATAATTAAAGGAACTATAAATTGTTTGTTACACTACAAGTAATTTTGCAATGTTCAAAACCATTCAGTGAAAAAAATCACAGTATTTCTCTCATTTTTACTTCAATCGGTTGAATTGGTTGTTTAAGCTGGTCAGGCCACCAGGCTGTTAAATTGTGCTACCAAGACATGCAACACATCATAGCTATTTCAATGTTTGTGTAACAATTAATTTCAGTAATAAAAATTGTTATTGTCTGACAGACAAAGCTTCAGTATGGTAGAAAAAATAATATATATAGCTTGTTGCTTTATTTCCATGCAAATATTACTATTATATCGCCTAGTTTGCATTTGAAAAGAACATATTGAGTTACTAGGCTGACAACATTTTCGAACAGTATGCGCCAATACTTACCCTTAAGCCTAAGTATGACCTACTAATGAGAATGCCGAAATTCGGATGGTTCGAGTTTCGTTGCTGCAAAATTATCATAAAAACTATGACCATAACTGCCAAATCCCACTGCTTGATAAGGAATCACAGGAATTGGCGGTAGGTGCTCTTCATTAACTTCCATCCCTTTTGTCTTAGTGTTTGTGTCCTTTGTGTAGGTAGGTAGGTAATACATAGTTTTAGACAGATATCCGAAACAGAAAAACTTTTACTTGAAACGCAGCACCCTCTGGGAAATTTTAATTTAATTGATTTATTTTTGCATCACATAATTTTACAGCACGTAGCGGTGTTGCTAAGCAATACGCGTTTGGAAAATAAACTGTGATTTTTAAATGAACGTTTTTAATATGTGAATCATAAAACTGTTAAAAATAAACTAGACAAAAGTGTATAATTTATTAAGTTTAAAATATTTTAAATAGCAGTTTTCTATGAAATCATAAACTTAAAGAAGCATTTTCAAGAATTAAAGAAAATGAAGGTAATGGTATTTAACTTCATGATAAAAGTGTCTTAAAAAGTTAACATATTAGAGTAGGCCGTTTTAAAAACAAATATAATGGGCATGTATTTAATATTGTGCTTCATAAAAAACTGATGGATTTGTTTGTAATTAAACACAAAACTGCATAATGGGCTATTTATGGTTTGCCAACACCGGGTATCGAAACCCTGTTTCTCGTAGACTACTGGAGGTCGAAACTAATAGAATTTAGTTTTATTATAATTACTACGCAACTAACGGTATTACATCATTGTTAAGCGTAACGAAGCTCACGTGAATTTATATTATGATCTCTTAGCTATAGTTTAAAAAAAAGAGGGAAGCATTGACTGCATTGTGGTAGTTCATTGTTATCAAAGCTGTTGGATTTTTTTAAGTATTTGATATGTGAATCTAGCTGTTACTTAGGTGATTTTATTAAATAAAATATCTCGTCTAGCTTGTCTACTTACGCAGTGGTATAGGAAAGGGTTGCAAAGTGGGAGTGCTTGTCTAGACATGCAGATAATATAATAACATAATTTACGCTTGTTATTTAAGTCAAATATGTAAATGTAGTGGTATTATCGCAATCCTGGTTCCGACGATTCTGTTGTGAATGCGTTAAATAAAGTCGTTTATTTTTCATCATTGCTTTCTAAAAATTTGTTCTTGTTCTATCAAGCAACAAAGTGGAAAAAATAACATCGCTTAAATTTCGTGTATTTATTATTTTTCTAGCCATAATTTCAATAAAAGGCCTAAGATAAAAAAAAATTAATACGAAGCTTACCTGCTAAATTCTTCAGAATAATAAATTAGTAGTGTTAAAGTTGGTGAGTAAAACATACATTGCTGGCCAAAATCTTAAGGCCAATGAACAAAAAGATAATATATCCATTTTGCATTGTTAGACTTAACCACTTATTTGAGTAGTGCTTCGAAAAATAAAAATAAGAAAAGGGAAAATAAAAATAAATTTTTTTTAGCATTTAATAGGGAAAATGTGAACACTATGAAATTAGCCTAATCACCAGCTGGTCTAAAGATTAAGACCATACTGAAACGAAACATTAATCGGTAAACACGTAACGAAATTTAGTCATTTGTGTTCAAGCATTAGCGTTGTCAACATCTCCCACTGACATCTCCATTGGGTGAAAACATGGCAAAGGCCAAAAAGTTGACAGAGTTTGAACGTGGCAGAATTGTCGAGCTGCAAAAGCAAGGTCTCTCTCAACGTGCCATCGCTGTTGAGATTGAGAGAAGTGAAACTGCTGTTGCAAATTTCTTAAAACACCATTGTCGGCCTAAGAAAATTTTGCCGGCGTTGAGCAGGAGGATTTGACAGGTTGTCCAGCAAGACACCAGCTGATCGTCGAACCAGATTAAGGCCCTTACGGACGCAGAATGCAGCTCAAGAACAATAAGACGGCATCTACGAGAGAAAGGCTTTAAATACCGTAAGCGTCTTCAAAGGCCACGCCTCCTTACACACCACGAAACAGCTCGGTTAAACTTTGCTGAGAAGCACCAAACATGGGACGTAGAAAAGTGGAAGAAGGTTTTGATCTCTGATGAGACAAAAATTAACCTGGATGGTCCAGATGGTCCTTATATACTGTAAGGATATCCCACCGGAGACATTTTCTACACGACACGGTGGAGGAGGTTCCATCATGATCTAGGGTGCTTTCTCCTTCCATGGAACAATGGAGCTTCAGGTTATACAGGGTCATCAAACAGCAGCTGGCTACATTGGCATGTTTGAGAGAGCATTCTTATTGACTGAAGGCTCTCACTTGTGTAGAAATGACTGGATCTTTCAGCAGGATAACGCTGCAATCCACAATGCCCGCAGGACAAAGGACTTTTTCATGGCGAATAACATGATCTTTTGAACCATCAAGCGTGTTTGCTCGAAATGAACTTCATTGAAAATGTTTGGAGTGAATGGCAAGGGAAATCTATAGAAATGAACGTCGATTCCAAACAGTGCATGATTATCGTAAAGTCATTTTCACCACTTTGAATAACATTTCAGCCAGCCTTCTGCAAACGTTTATATCGCCCATATCAAAGTAAATGTTTGCAGTTATTCGCAATGATGGCCATGCAACTCACTACTGAGACCTCTTGTTGGGCATTTCTTATTCTGTTTAGGACTTCTTTTTGGAATTGTTTTGAACTTTTGACCAGCTAGTATTTAGGCTAATTTTATAGTGTTCACATTTTCCGTATTAAATACTAAAAAAGTTTTTTATTTTTATTTTCCCTTTTCTTATTTTCATCTTTCGAAACTCTACTCAAATAAGTGGTTGAGTCTAACAAGTAAATTGCATATTTTTTCTTTATCTTCATTGGCCTTAAGATTTTGGCCAGCAGTGTATATATACTATATAGTGTTACGAAGTATCGTCAGATTTACAATGCTGTAAACCGGGTTTCGATACCCCTCGTGGGCAGAGTACAGATAGCCCATTGTATAGCTTTGTGCTTAGTAACAAACAACATTCTATGATTGGGTGGATTATTTATTTATCAAATAAACTTAAAACATTTAAAATCATAATAAATAATTTATTGTTTTTCCAAGCTATACAGCGAGTGAATTTTGTAAATCGAGTTGCGAGTTTATGTACACGGACCACTTCCACTGTTCCATCGACAACTGTGACATGAGCTTTCGAGCCAAAGACATAAAGGGCATAAAAGAACACATCAAGTAATTATGTTTTATGCTTTGTTTTTGTTTTTTTCAGTGCAAGTGTTTGAAAAGTTATAGTTCACTTTGGAAAATCAAAACCTCATTCCTTTCAGCTGTAATTATTATCAGTATTTTTCATAATACGTAAAGATTGTACGCAATTTACGGTTTCGTAAATGTTGCAAGTTATTGAACTTTAAAAATTATGCAAACATTTTATGCATAGAGCAAAATGTTTCATTAGCAGACCTGATTTGTTTTCGGTGAGTTTGTTTCACTGTCGATAGGAGTTGATAAAGAAACAGTCCCTACATCTGAAAGAGTTCGTCTTTCGATAGGTACAGTTTGAAATAGCGTTGACATTAATAATGGAATGCAATGGAGATTAAATTTGTAATCAGAATCATTTGTACAATCGTGAGTTTTGGAAGCGTAACAACAGTTTGTTGGTTAACTCTTGTTGATGATGAGAATTGACCTACTTATATTTTCTAATATATCATTTTATTGTACTTACGAAATCCTATTATAATTAATTTCAGAGTTAAAATTAACGTGTACGAACGTCGCTCTGCAGTATTCACCAAACAAGAATCTTGTAATTATAATAAAATTAGTATGCTGATAACTAAGCCGTTTAATGTATTTTAATTGAGGTTTTGTTTTATCCTACACAATTTAATCAGTTTCAATCATAGCTTTAATCTAGCCTTTAATCTTTAACCAATTTTTATCGCAGTTTTATTTCAGATTGCGCTCTTTGATTAGTTTTGATCGCAGTTTTATTTCAGACTGTGCTCTTTGATTAGTTTTGATCGCAGTTTTATTTCAGACTGTTCTCTTTGATTAGTATTGATCGCAGTTTTATTTCAGACTGTTCTCTTTGATTAGTTTTGATCGCAGTTTCATTTCAGACTGCGCTCTTTGATCAGTTTTAATCGGTTTTATTTCAGACTGTGCTCTTTATTGTTGTTTTATTGTAGACATTGCTTTACAGAATGCCATTTTTATCCAATCTTAAAAGCTTCTGTTCTATTTTTCTTAGAAATCATGAGACGCAGAACAAGATAACGGAATCTCATTTCATCACAGTGGAAAGAGAATCGTCAGCACACTGTCATAGTTGTTCTTTAAGAGGCACAGACAAGCACTATCATTGCAACTGGGTAGGTAGCATGTGTTTGGAACAAACATTTTGCTGAATATCAATGGAAAACAAATAGACATTTACTGTATTACTCATTGTTTTTATATTCTTTTTTACGAGTGTTACGTTTTTTTGTTTTATGTTTTTCGTAGACTAAACGCAACAGAAAGACACAGATAACAGCTTGTATAATTTATTACAATAAGCTATTATATATATGACAGATATAACATAAATTATATAACAACAATGACAGATATTAAGTTTAAACCTTCAAAATTAATTACAACACAAAATGGTACTGACCTGTATTTAATATAATGATCTAAAATGAAAGTCCAAAAGTTCAGATCAGAAATCCAAAATTCCGGTCTAGGGTGTGAATTTGGTCCCACGAAGAAATACCGAGGTTTGAATGGAGAATGACGAAGTTCTTTTTACGGTGCTTCTTGATGAACGTCTCAAACTTGCCGCCTTCCAACTTTTCCAGTCTCCCCTAAATAGTCCGTACATGACGACTCTCAGCACAACCAGTAATTCGAATGAATCGCAAAGATTGACGAGACAAAATCACAGCTTCTGTAGATCCAGCTCTGGTCACAAATTCAAGTTGAATAAACTCACAGCAAACACTTAAACTCTCTCAAACGAATGACTGACTCTTCTTATTCTTTTCTTCGAATAAAAACTAATGACTCCTCCTTTCTCGTGCGTCTCCGTCTCTTTATATATTAGTAGGCCTAGACTTCTCGAACCATCGCGTAACTTCCACAGAGCTCCAGAGCAATACGCACATGTCCGTTCTTGCACGAGACTCAACGTCTAGACACTAGGCCGCCATACATTTCCGTTTATAGTCATATATTTGATCTACCTAATTCTAGAAATTTCTAAATGTTATTTTAAATGAATAACAACATATTTTATTGGTTTAAGCTTTGAAACAATAATATAAATATGGAAATGTAAATAACAGATATGGAAATTTAAACACAACACGACATGTAGTCGTTTACAAAACATTTACATAACACGAGGCACAGAAAACACTGTCACTGGAACTGAAGTAATATATAGTTAAAACATAAGCAATAAATTTATTCGTATTTTTTGTTTAATATTAGCGTAGAAGTTCGGAAAACAAAACTTAATCCATCATTTTTACGTTCTAATTAACATAATCTAAATTATTTACACATTTCGAAAGTAATTTGCCATATTTTTATTATTATAATATAAAAATGCTAATTATTTCAATGCAAAAGTTAATTACGGGAGTTATTGCTGCATTGCCCAAATTTTCCCACTTTTCTTGTTCTTGTAATATTTTATAAGATTGTGCATTATGAAAGTGTGTTTGTTTTGTAGCAAAGAGAGACATCGGGCTATCTGCTGTGTCCACCAAAGGGAATTGAGTTCTTGATTTTAGCGTTGTAAATCCAAAGACCAGTGGGGGACCGTTTTGAAAGGGCCTGGCATGGCTAGATGGTTAAGGTATTCGACTCGTAATCCGAGGGTCGCGAGTTCGAATCCTCCGTCACACCAAACATGGTCGCTTATTCAGCCGTGGGAGCGTTATAATGTTACAGGCAAGCCCACTATTCGGTGGTAAAAGAGTAGCCCAAGAGTTGGCGTTGGGTAGTGATGACTACCCTCTAGTCTTACACTACTAAATTAGGAACGGCTCGCACAGATAGCCATCGAGTAGCTTTCTGTGAAATTCAAAACAAATAAACAAACAATTTCAAACTCTTTTAATGTTATTTAATCAATAATGTATGTTATATTATTATTAATAACTTTCTGTCAACGATTCACAAACTTCTGAATGTTACTTCTATAAAATACTTGGGGTTTGGAGAAAAAGAATGTATAGAGAGTAGTTTTGACATCTTCATGTGTTCCAAGCTCTTTTCCATCAAGATAGTTCTGCAAACTTTGGAATAGATGATAATCCGATGGTCCAAGGTCTGGAGAATAAGGAGGATATGGAATTTTTTCCCAGTCTAGCTCTTTAATCCTTGCAGATGTGATCCTTACTGTATGGGGCAGTGCATTATCCTGGTGTAACACAACACCTTTACGATTAATCAAAGCAGGTCTCTTTTTTCTTTCAGGACAACATTCAAGCGCTCTAACTGTTGACAGTAGAAATCTGATGTAATCGTCACATTGAGTGGCAGCAGCTCAAAGCAGTTCATACCAACAATATCCCACCAAAGACTTGATAAGACTTTCTTAGGGTGGAAGTCCATTTTGGGCTGTGCTTTAGCCAGTTTATCTGCATTGAGCCATTGTCTGTGGTTCTTAACATTTTTATAATAAATTCATTTTTTATTTCCAGTGACTAACCTGTCCAAAAAAAAAGGTGAGCCACTTTCACGAGAGTGCAGAGAAGTGCAAATGTCCACTCTTACTCTAAGATTGGCTTCTGTCAAATCATGGAGGGTCGTTTTCCACATTTTGACACTTTTCCAAGCTGATGCAGATAATGGTGAACTGTTGAATAGATTGAATTAAGCTTCTGTGCAAGTTTTTCAACTGTTACAGCATAATCTTCATCAAGTGCAGTTAGCAGCAAGTCATCATTAAACTCAACATGATGGTCTGAACATGACATGTCACTTAAGTTGTAGTCACCTGATCAGAACTTCTGAAACCATCTTCGACATTTTCTTTCATTGAGAGACTGTGCACCATAAACACCTTGAATATTTTGTGCAGTTTCTGCTGCACTATTGCATTTTTTAAACTCATTAAATGTGCTCCTCAGAGATATCCATCCTCATAAGGGTTTATTTAATTAATGTTCTGAATAAGTGGAGTTTAGTTAGTTTCTATTATTTGTCTGAACATTTTTACACACGTCCTACTACATATTTCACTCAATAAAGCCTTCTACAAAGACAGAAATGGTGATGCATTTTCTGCATTAAATTTTCGGACATTACTTGTGCCATGATCTTATAATTTTGTTCTTGCTCCTTTGACCATTTTAGCTGCTTGAAATCTTTGTGACATATCCTGTATAGGTAAGGAACGCAGATTACGGTTTGCTTTGAATTTCGCAAAGCTACCCGAAGGGTATGCACATTAGTCGTCCCTAATTTAGCAGTGTAAGACTAGAGGGAAGGCGGCTAGTCATCATCACCCAGTCTACTCTTGGGATTAGACGATTTCATTCATTCATTATAATGCTTCCACGGTTGAAAGGTCGAGCATGTTTGGTGGGATAGGCGTTCGAACCCATGACGCGCAGATTATGGTTTGTTGTAGTTCTTATAGTTCGGCTTTTTCTCCTGCACTTTGCTATCTATTACCATATAATTGTTTTCCATAATACTGAGATTCAGCCAGCGTAATGGCTTGATCCCTTTGAAGATAATGGTTCTTTTCAATACACGTAGGTTGAAATTTCCTTTTTGTTTGACGTCTACTACATAGAGTAGACGAATATTACCAACATTTACAATCCTGAAGCATAGAGCTGAATCATCTTGGAATGTGCACTGAACGACTCCACCGAAATGATCCCGAACTATTAGCTGCAGGGACTCAAAGATCTTAATTTACTCTTCGACACTGGCAGTGCTTTTTACAAGGACCATGTACACTGGCCATTCCTAATTTAGCAGTGAAATACTAAAGGGAAAGCAGTTAGTCGTTACCACCCACCGTCAACTCTTCGGCTATTTTTTATCAACAAATAGTGAATTATGTTTCAAAAAATGTAAAGAGGATGATAATTATCAGTTGAGAAAACAACTTGCTACGTGCAGATGTGATTGATGTTGTAAAGATGGTTTCATCTAACCACAAAGCTATGTTTTATCAGGCAATGGTTACTTCAATAAAAAATGATCTGATAAAACAGCCGTGCTCTATCCTGATCCATAATATCAGATGATACATTTTAAATTACATTGTATAATTAATTATGGTATCTATACTTTTGTGGATTCCTAAACCCCCTGCGTTAATCTTGCTTTGATTACATAATATGGCAGAAGTACATGGTTTTATTTTGTTTATATTTTGACTACCTTGACAGTGCCAGATTTAAAGGGAGTGCAATCTAGGTAAGTTTATGAGGACCTTAAGTCCCAAAGAAGGGGACGTCATCTTTGAATCATTCCAGGAAGGAGACCTCTAACGTCGCAGTATTTCACGGGAGTCCTTAAAGAGATCCAACTCAAGCCTCGTGTACTGATTAAATTTTGTTATTTTTTTAAAAATACATTTCATAATAGTGTTGCCATATTGAATGTTTTCTAAACTAAGTAGTAAGCACAAGAAACGGATGTATTTCTTTTTCAACTGTATAACGAAAATTACTCCTTTACACATAACTTTGGTGTTTCTTGATTTGTAAAATAGACAAGAAAATAAATTTGAATTTTATAACACTCATTTTTTTTCTTGCCAGGGATCATGTCAGGTGGTTATAAGTAGCACTGATCAACCCTTCAAAAGGCTTGACCATTTTAAAGTTCACGAGTACGCGAGTAAGCAAAATTCAACGTTGGATTACAATTCTGTAGAGTACATTACTGCAGCTGATGGAACCTTGCGACGGAAACGTGGACGACCTCCAAAGAACAGAATCGTAGAGGTAGAGTATAAAACTTATCGTAGTAATAATTAGGTGGATAAAGTAGACATTCAGTTTGAATTATTTTGGAAATTCGAAATGTTATAATTAATGACAACAGTCAGACGCACAAGAGCTGCTTGGCACTGGCTCGAGGGGTCCGATTTGGAAAATCGGAAAATCAGAATAAAAACCCGAAATTAAAATCATGCTCAAACGTCCGAAATTTCTGTGGCCATGGGCCCTAACAATGCATCTGGCCCAAAGTGTTGATTTGCAAATCATGTATTTACAAGAAAACAAAGAAGAAATAAAATGTTTTTCATGGCAAAGCAAACACGATACTGTCGTTTTTCGCCATTCATAATTTTGGGCTATGCATATCAGATCAGTTACTCTGTCTATAACACCGTATTACCATCCATTTAAACTGATGTGTGATATATTTAGCCCAAAATCGCACACTGGGCTCTCTGAGCTCTGTCTATCGCGGGAAATAGAGACCTGGATCTCAACGATAAGTCTGTAAGCTTTTTGTTGATCCAAAAAGGAGGATCCGTGAAAATGAATTATATTATTACATTACACTCGCAACTTAAAATGTATGTGCATGTGTGCGGGGGTGTGGGTGTATAGGGTGAGCAAGTGCTGTACAGATTCGAGCCTGGCTAGCCAATTAGGAAAGCTTAATAATTTTGAGAATTGGTAGGTACGTAGGTTTAGTATTATTCACAATATTCTATTTATATAAATTATAACAGATTCTTAATACAGAAAACAGTTTTTTTAATATTATTACACGAAGCTGGAGCCTGCGGCTGATAGTTAATTTGTTTTGAATTTCGCGCAAAGCTACAAGAGGGCTATTTACGCTAGCTGCTCCTAATTTAATTTACCTTTAGTCTTAACTAAAGGTAAGACAACTAGACGTCACCACCTTCCGTCGACTCTTGGGTTACTTTTTTTTACCAACGCATAGTTGGATTGACCTTAACATTAAAACGCCCCCACGAATGAAAGGGCGATAATATTTGGTGTGACAGAGATTCAAACCCGAGACCCTCACGAGCGCCCTAGCCACCTGGCTATGTAGGACCACAGCGGTTAAAGAGAGATAAACTGCTTCTTATTAATAGTACTGGTTATTTTATTTATAATATATTCTTTCAAAGTAAATTATGACCTCAAGCTTACAACATAAAATAAAGTTTCATGTAAAGAGAATCCGTTTTATTTATCTATAAAAATGTTAACGGTCGTTTACCGTTCTTCTTATTAAAGATCCATATAAAGGTTATTAAAATTCAGATTGGTCGATATTCGAACCCAATAAATAAAGTTCGCAGGTTTGAATTCCCTGCCCTAATTTTCACTTTTCCAAATTGATCTGTCTGTTTGATTGTCATTCGGTACACGAGTGACATGAGAACGTTGTGAACATGTTAACTTTCCTTCTTTGTTAGTTTTCCATTCCTTGAGATTTTTGTTTTCCTAGAACAGAGTATTGTTCTAGGTGGCGGACAGTGGGGTTTAAATACTGTTATTTACTAATTTTGTTTTGAAAAATATAAAGAAGCAAATAACGAACGTGTTATTAAGAAATGCAACAATCCTAATTCTGCTGTCTTATCTATATAAACATAATAATGCTATTTGGTGTGTGTCCACGTAACTACTTATCTATATAAACATAATAATACTGTTTGGTGTGTGTCCACGTAACTACTTGTCTATATAAACATAATAATACTGTTTGGAGTGTGTCCACGAAACTACTTATCTATATAAACATAATAATACTGTTTGGTGTGTGTCCATGTAACTACTCATCCATATAAATAAAATAATGCTGTTTGCTGTATGCCCGTGTGCCGGCTTCACAGAGTATAAATAGATCTTCCCCAAATGTGGTCCATGGGGCGATACACAGAAAGTTTCGATTATATAGTTTGTGGTTTTTATGAGATTTTGTGGATTAGGAGTTATTTTTCTACTCCTATTTCTCCATCTGTTGATGGACCTTCACGAGATTTGGTATAGGTGTTCATTGGCTTCGTGCGGAGATACACGAAAAATTGACGTTTTACTTTTTTTTTTTTTACAATTACATATAAGAGAAACAACTTTTTATGTCCTAAGATTATCTTTTATGAACCATGAATTTACATAACTTTCGTCCAGCTAGTGAAAAACATAATTAAATATCGTGAGCTGTTCTGAAGTGTTAATTTAATGTATTTCTGAAATCAGCAACAGAACTTCTTCAAAAAACGAAATTTGAGTACATGCCAAGTGCTCAATTTTCACATACATATAATAGGTGTAGCAGATACATTACATGTGTATGATATATTGTAGTGTAGCTGTTTTCCTTTTGTTTTCTTTACAGTTTCCAGTACTTTCTACTCGATCCAACCTTCCTCAGGCAATATATACCAGTTTTAAACTCCCGAAACCTACTGCTTTCCCTGAACAAGCATTCAGGTCAACATCCTTTGGCCCAAATCCCCCACATTTATCTGTTACCAATCCTCCCGCGCCCCTTTTAATGAAACGAACAAGCCCCGTTTCTTTCATTGCTTCTACCTTATCTCCAAGTGATCTGTACAGCTCATCAGTGGGTACCTCAGTCTCCACGTCGCCAAGGGAAGAGGGAAGTTTCGCATCTGGAGGCTTAGCAGTTTCAGAATCTTCTGATGATCATGATGGCCAGTCTTCTTCAATTCAGCAACCAAACAAAATAAGTCCTGAGTCATCTTCAGCGTCGGTTGAGAAGGTGGTGAGTAGAACCGTAGAGAAAAGAAAGTTCGAGTTTAATAATTCTTCTGAATAATTCAAGTAAAAAATAATTATAATTGTTATCTTAATATATCGTGTTCAAATAAACAATATAGAATTATGTAAACCTTTCCATAATTCGCGGCCCGGCATGGCCATGCGTCTTAAAGCGTACGACTCGTAATCTGAGGATCGCGGGTTCGCATTCCCGTCGCGCCAAACATACTCGCCCTTTCAGCCGTGGGAGCGTTATAATGTTACGGTTAATCCCACTATTCGTTGGTAAAAGAGTAGCTCAAGAGTTGGCGGTGGGTGGTGATGACTAGCTCCCTTCCCTCTAGTCTTACACTGCTAAATTAGAGACGGCTAGCACAAATAGCCCTCAAGTAGCTTTGCACGAAATACAAAAACAAAGGGGTGTGACGGGGATTCGAACTCGAGTCCCTTGGATTAGGAGCAAAGCACCTTAATCACGTGGTCATGCTGGACAATGTTATGTTAAATCTTTCGTTATTGGTCACATTGGGAGACTCTGTGACGTTTGAGGCTCTTCTAGCAATTCCACTTTTATTTTATAAGAAGTTATTCAAATTAAAATATTCAAATTATGTGATTATGGATTAAGCAAATGATAAAAGGATTTCAATAAATTTCTCGATCATTCGTGACGTTATTATGATGGATGTTTCTTAGTTTTTTTTTATTTGTTATCCTTTAACTGCCTACAATTCGATCAAGTAGATAAAATATCAGCCTTTTAATTAAGAAAAGCAAAAAAAAACTTAACGTATTTGCAACTTCTATAAAAATATAAACATTTTAAAATATATTTATTTCTCTTTCGACTATATTTTGAGTTGCTAGCTGTACGTTTACGGATGACGGACTTAGAAACATAATTACTAATTATTTTTGTAAGTAAATGAGATAGTAATTTTTAAAATGTTTTTCGAACGAAACTAATTTACTAAAAAGAGTCGTAATATAAGTTTGTATATTTTGTTCTTGTTCTGTTTTTCAGGATGGGTTTTACGGGTTTTCTAATAATACGCCATGCCCTGACCACCTGTGCCCTTACCTTGGAAATAATCATTTTCACTGTACCCAGCCTCGATGTTTTTATGTCACAGACCGAAGCGACATCCTTTTACTCCATTCCAAAGACTTTCACGATAACATTGATATACTGGAAGGATTTGTGTTCTTTGATCGCTATGTTGATTGCCGATTGTCAAATTGTCAAAGTAACAAAATTAATCGCCATTTTCACTGTACTCGCCCAGAATGCAACTATTCGTTTGTGCGTTACAGCACCATGAGTATTCACGATCAAAAGCATCGTGATCAAGATGGCGACGACACAGAAGCCAGCCAGCTGAGGAATAAGCCGCCAAATAGCGATGAAGAAAGGTCACCGAGTCCAGATGTGACATCTTCGGTGACGAGTCCAAATGTGACATCTTCGGTGACGACAATTGCTGGTGAAGCTGCCGTAAGCTGTACAATAGGGAGCACAGAACCCAAAACGACGGTAGTCAAGGCCACTGGAACTTATTATCCCTTGTCCGCCATTTCAAAAAAATCTGAGTCCAACCAGAAGAATACAGCTGGATTACCAGTGCTTCCAGAAGATACTTTCAACTCTAATTCGGAGAACCAAAGACCTGTAACATCTCTTACCTCGAGTGAAATTGAGCAGCCATTGACTAAACTTCTCCAACTCCCAAGTCCTACCGTGAAGAATTCCTCCGAAGGAATAGAAAAACACATCCAATATGGACCCTCACAGAATTGTGGTCGCCCTTTCTGCAAGCTGAAAAAGAAGGATCACTTTCATTGCAATGTTTGTAACCAGGTATATAATCCTTGATAATCTCTACTACCAGGAATTATAATAATCAAATAGTATAGATATGTAATTTGACTATTCGAGAAATATTCAGTTAGTAACTTCTGTTTTTGTTTCAAACCAAGGGTAAGTGATAAGCGTCACTCGTTTTTGTTTCGGATCTATAAAACAATTTACTCGCGTAGGATAGATCAATAATTATAAAGATAACAAATTTATGTGTGAAATTTCACACTGCTAGTACAGGGATAAATCTACGGATTCACAACGGTAAAATCAGGGGTTCGATTCCCTTCGGTGGACTCAGCAGATAGTCCAGTGTGGCTTTGCTGTAAGAAAACACACGCTTACAGCTGCTTTGTAATTCTATTTAACTCTAGACAGAGAAACAATAACGCAGTTTGAGTTATAAACGTTATTTATTTTAAACTTTAGCCTTTCCCAAATTTTATCACTCTAAAAAACAAAGTGTCCCACTGCCATCTAGTGAGAAAATATCTAAGGAATATAGTATATTTAATTTTATCTACACATAGCATCATTCCAAAAACTTAAAAACGAAAGATATTTGAAAAGCTGTTGTTGTTGTTTTGAATTAAGCACAAAGATACACAATGGGCTATCTGTGCTCTGCCCACCACGGGTATCGAAACCCGAATTTTAGCGTTGTAAGTCCGCAGACATACCGCTGATCCACTGGAGCGCATTTGGAAAGCAATAGATATGAAGTTACTAATTGTAATAAATAAAGAAAAACGGTATATAACTTTTCTGGTTTCCTTCCAGGCCTTCTCTAACTTCTCTCGATTGAAACCACACATAACCAAGCACGTTGGGAGTCCAGTTCCAGTCTATAATTGTGGTCAGTTAAGTCCAACAGCTTCTTCTCGTTCCTCGATAGGCGATGAAGAGGTTGAAAGTGAAAACGAGGACCATGATGACGGTACAAACCAACATCCGAAAAACAGTCCTGGCGCAGACATTGATAATAAAACTGAAGCTGACACGAGCCACTCGACTCAAGTGTCAGAAGTATCTTCCATGCCTCAGTTGCTCCCATGGCAACCATTCTCTCTAACCTCCATTTCTGGTCATCAACTCTTAATACCGCAAGGAATGCCTCCCCCAGTTTTCGCAGTGCATGGAGGGGCAACTTTTAATCATCAGATGGCAATTCCTAATCAGTCTAAGTTTGCTGTTTCCAGCAAAGGCTTCTATGGGTCCCCACAAGTGGATTACAGTGCAATAAAGAAAAGAGAGTTTACTGAAGTGCCACGTGTTTCGAATCGTAAACGTAATAATTGTACGGGCCCCAGTGGTTCTAATTCTAAGAAGATGAGAATACCTAGTTTACGTATTTTAAAGGATGAACCTGTCCCTGATGGATACAATCGTTATCGTTTCAATGAGGATTGCGCTTACACTCACTGTGGATACCGAGAGCATCAGACTCACTTCCACTGTACTCGCGAATATTGTGGCTACAGTTTTTGTGATAAAACAAGGTTTGTCCAGCACACGGCACGTCATGAGCGGCTAGACACCTTAATGGGGGGCGATTTCAATCAATATCGTGCAACTGTTAACTGTGGTCGACCACGCTGCATCTATATGAACTCGACCGGTGCGATGGCTAACAAGGCCTCTCATTTTCACTGCAAGAAATGTGATTTCGTTTGCACTGACACCAATAAAGTCGTGGCTCACCGTAGACAGCATATGAAGATGGACAGCATCAATGCTGCAGGGTTTGATAAGTACACCCCTTCTCAGGACTGTAATATGGATGGTTGCAACCATAACCGGAAACAGACCCATTACCACTGCCTGGAGTGCCAATACGCTGTGTTAGGTCTGTCACAAATGTCAGCTCACAAATATCGACACATGGAATAAATTATTCGTGCCCTCAGGTTCATCATGATGGCTTTTGCATTTGATCATTACAATAAGATGGCTCAGAATGCTCATGTTTATCACCGTGGGAAAGAGGTTAATACATCTGTCAAAAAAAATTAACTTAAAGGAGAATCCTTCTGTTACCGGTGGTCAAATGGTACTGAAATTGAATCGTGGTTCTGTAACCTCCATTTAAGTGCCAAGAAAGTACAGTAACTAATTCGTGGGACATTGATCTTTGAAAGTATTTGGTGGCATAAATTTAGAACCAATGAGTTTGCTTTCAACTTCTAGGGAGCCTTTAGATATATTTTTTATAGACGTCAAAATAGTGAGATGCGTGCGTTTGTCTTATAGTGCGACCTATGTAGCCATCTCTCTTCTGAAACATAGATGGTCAATAGGGTCTAGTTTGTACAAAAATTACAAAGTTGTGCTCAAAGCATACAGTGCATTATTAGTTACCTTTTAGAATGGCATATTTTAGTCGTGATTACAGTCACTTATATGATTTTGTCGTACGTTATATATATATATGGTTGGTTTCTCAACAGACCAAGTAATTTTAGTGCCGTTTTATACCAGGCTTTATCTATTACATTTATTATTGAACGAAATGGAAAGCCACTTCATTAGTATTTAGTAATAGTTCCCTTTGATATCTTATCTTATTTATCAAAGTTCCCTATGAAACCTAGCCATTCCAAGAAGACCATTGTATTCAGAAGCTATGTCCAGCCTAGGTAGTCAGTAGAAGAACTGAGTGAGCCGACTGTGAATTAGTTTTAATGTTTTATTTTTGTGTTATTGAAAGAAAAAAAATTTACTTTTCTCACATGTCGAATCTTTGTTCTTTTTGCGTGTAATAATTACAAATAAACTCATCCACGGTAATTGCTTCTTTTGTTCTTAAACAGTGATATTTTGGTTACTGTGACAAGGATTCTTCTTACCATTATTAGTACTTCGGTACTTAAGGGCTAGGGAAGGGTATAGTAAGGTGATATGTTTTTGTTTTGTTTTTACACGAAACGTTTTGTTACTTGATGGGTTTCGGAAAAGCAAATTTTTTTGCTATAAGCTGAAACGCCATCTGTATGTAACTCTACTACCAATCTGTCGCTTGCGATAAAAGAACAACCTCGGTGTATGTATATATATATATATATTTTTATGAGTGGTTTATCTTCGAAACTACTTGTTATGATTCGAGAACGTCACAGTACAATGGAGTTTTGTAGCGTAAGCAGACTATTTGTCTTTAACTGAAGGATTTTTTTAAAAAAATTTGTCATGTGAGAAAAGGATCTATTCACT
Source organism: Carcinoscorpius rotundicauda (assembly GCA_011833715.1). NCBI lineage: Eukaryota > Metazoa > Arthropoda > Merostomata > Xiphosura > Limulidae > Carcinoscorpius > Carcinoscorpius rotundicauda. The sequence continues at coordinate 123,305,190 of CM022394.1, read as the reverse complement.
AGCCTTTAATTGGATAGTTTCAAAAATTGTTTCAGTGTCGTATAGAATTTTCACGTTTAACATTCGTATGTTCAGTACTACTTCATGTAATTACCTGAAGCTGCATCGCAGGTTTCACGTAATTACCATTAATAAGGAACTGTATTGAATGTTTCGTGTAATTGCATACAATGACTTTATATCGCATGTGTTTACGTTAGTGCAAAAATGACCGTTAAAACTGGTTTTAAAAGGTTTATTTGCAGCTAATATAAGTAGCGATAAGTTTTATATTTGTATTCTTAGCTACCCGTCTAATGTAAGTTAAAACATCTATTTTTGAACATAAATTTTGTGTCTTGCTTTCAGTTTATTCTCGTTAGAATGCTAATCATTCGAACTAATTTTAGACACTTGTGCCAAAAACAAACAAACATGTACTATATTTGGTTGTTTTTTAATGCAAAGCTATGCAGTTAGCCCTCTGTCCTCTCCATCGCTGGGAATCGTGCCTCAGATTTTAACATTGTAAGTCCTTAAAGTTACCGCTGACCCACCGGGGATTTTTTTTAGTTTGTTTAGAATTAAGCACAAAGCTGCACAATGGGCTATCCGTGCTCTGCCCACCACGGGTATCGAAATCCGGTTTTTAGTGTGTAAGTCCACAGAAATACTGCTGTGCCACTGGGGGGCTCTCACCGGGGAATACCGAGTTTCTGGTCAATGCAGAGCAACTGTTCCGAAGTAAAGAAATATTTTTGTTTAAAAACTTTTGTTTCTTTCTGTTAAATACAAAGGTATACAATGGATTACCTGTAATGCGCCTATCATGGGTATCTAAATCCAATGTTATAAGCACTTAGATTCAACTTTGTGGATTTTACGAAGGAACAATATAAAGGCCATCTAGTGTGTCCTTCGCGTAATGGTTTTTATTTATTAATAATTCTAACCCTAGTTTTCGTTTCCTAAAATTTGAAATGTTAGTTTCTAAAGCAGAAAAGCTTATTCGATTTGTTGTTAAATTGCAGGTGAAAAAATATTAATGAAACTAATTTCAATATCCACTTTGACATCTTAAAGTGATTATTTTGTAATTTGTAAGTCGTGTTATCGCACGCAACACACACATACACACAGAACAGAAACTATGATGTAGGCTTAACTATCGCAAAGTTTCATTTCCGTGTGCAATGTTGCAGCACGCTCCTTTTGGAATTTATCAAAACGATAATATTTTTGAATTTTGTTTCGAAAAATCAAGTGTTTGTATCTCAAACCAGAAAATTGGGAATTACAAGTATAAGCGTTTAAGGTTTTGATGAATTATTCGTTGTTTTAAAATTCTTTGGTGCCATCTTATACTTTTCCAACTACCAAAGATTTTAATGATTCAACTTTGTAAAACCTTAAATCTTTGACAGTTAATTCTGTATTCATTATAATTTGTATATGGTTAATAACTTTAATATCAGATGTCGGTTATTGTTACGAGTGTGGCCTACACTTATTTAAAACAGTATTCCACATTTGAATGAATTTATATTGTTCAGTATATTGTTTCGCAAGAAAAGATCCAGTAACAGTGCCTAAAACTCCCAAATCCAATTATCCTAAAAAACTTTGTTGTTTATCTAAACAGCAATGTTTTTGAGCTCTCTGAAGTTATTATTATGCTTTATTAAATAATCTAAATGTTAAAAAGGTGAGGACTTAAGCTCGCAAAATCTCATTTTCCTAATGTCAAGATATAAATCGTAACAATGAATAATTGTCACTTTTTATCAAACAAGGTGATTATTTTTATACCCGCCACTTCCAAACATTGTTTCGCCATTTTCATTCTTTTTCTTTGCATATTCGATATTCAAATGAATTATAGTTGAAATCTGTAGGTTGTTGTCACTATTTTAGTGTTCGAATGAGTTCTTCAAAAAAACACAAAATTAATTTTAAAAAATTATATTTTGATACCACGTTTTAGTATCTTCCCCCTCGGTACGTCAATGACTTACAAAGCTAAAATTTGGCATTTCGGTTATCCCGGCGAACAGAAGGCAAATAACCCGTTATGTAGCTTCATGCTAAAACAGCAACTAATATTGGGATAAGAAAAAATAATATCATAAAGTATTAGAACAACTATTAGTATTTTTTTTCTTATTTGATTGTTAATATTTTGCCCAATTATCCTTTCTGATTGTCTTTTATTTATCATTAATTTTCATATAACTTTCAAATACGTATTTTTATTCCAGTGAATATAAGTTTGGTGATTTCTCTCTCTCTTATTTAACGGTGATGCGATAACATTTTAGTTGTTTGGATATGCCTTAGACCTATCACACATATCAAGAAATACAGAGTATTTTGAAATACATAGAAATGTTTATATACAATTATAACTTTTGTTACTATTGCAGTGTTCTTTTTTACCTAAATGTTAATTGGTTTTGGTAAATTTATAGCTATATTTCGTGCATAGTCTAAAGGGATTTTTATCGCAATTATTATGCCTATTGATTAAATTTCTTTGCTAGCTTTTGGTTCTGCATTTCACACTATAACGCAAATTTTATTTTTCTTGTTCGATCATTATCCATAATTGGTTTAAGCTGTCTGGATAACTTTTTTTGCTCTCTCATCTCATCCTTATACTGTGATACAGAAATTAATACGATTTTATTTATGGCTGTTCTTTTACAAAATCTACGATAGAATGGTGGTTTTAATGACACGTAAATTGTTGCAATCAACAAATGTTTCGTTTATTTTACTGTTTCGGGTTTTTTGCGTGAATTGTAGTATTTATCATAATAATTGCTATTACCGCAGTTTGCTTGACAGCGATAACTTAAATCGAAAAGGTGGAAAGAAATGTATAACTGTTTGAAATTCAAAGCTGTTATATTTCAAGTAAAATATTCCTGTTATCGTAGTTTTTACCTCAGGGCTACTTCCATACAAGTGCCTTAGAAAATTGTGAAAGCAAATTAAAATTAATTGTGCTCATTCTCCATGTTCTTCGAATTACGAAATTTGTATTCTTCAGTGGAGAAGCAAAAGTGTTATATATTTTTCACAAACAGAAAAGGCATCATTTGATAGTACATTAGTATGTGTCTTAAACCCTTAACCTGTTCAGTGCCTTAGACGAGATAACTCATCCAAGCCGATCGGTAACACAGTGCCACGGACGAGTTAATTCGTTCTTAATAATACCTTACTTCAACGCTAGATGTCAGCACCATACACGCATTTGACCTACTTACAAATTGTTTTACGTTCGATCCAAAATGGCGTCAAAAAGTTACAAAATGAAGAAGCATTAGAGTTGCATTATAGCAGCTAAAATACTAGGCAATAAACAGGTTAAATAACCAATGCACGATTTATTTAAATATTAAAAAACAATTCCGTGCCTTAGCTATTCACAACTTTTTTATTCTTACTTAATTCTCTGGATAAAAATATATTTTCACATTAATTCTTGCATGACCAGTATTGTTATAATTAGCATCCATATTGATCTTAAAATATTCGGCCTATTCGTAGTAGCATTCCATCCAATTATATCAGCTCAAAAAAGCATAGTTATTCGTATTTCTGACTGGACTGTTATGTGTTGTGAAAAGTAAGCAATGATAATAAATATGCAATTTCAAAGCTCCCTTTCCCAATTTTGATAAAGTTTGAGGTAATAGGAACAAGTTCGATTGAGGTAACGAAATAGTCAACCATTTATAATTTCCAAACTTTTAATAAAGTATTCTGTTATTTCCTATCTGTAATATTGTGATCTTGCCACGTCTTCTCATGGTAGTCTATGCAAATAATAATAAACTTTTGAATATTTATGTCCTGTCTTTAATTTTAAGTAAGATAAGTTTATTTAATTTTTTAAAGGTGGTTTTTTCACCCACAAAACTGAAATTATATTCTAAACAGTTTTAACGAAAATAAAATAGGAAAATATTTTTATGTGTGCCTAAATGATTAAATAATGAGTTTATTAAGTCACGTTGTTAAACATTTGGTGGAATATTCTTTCTTCAAAAATAAATAAATATAAATGCAACAGAACAAACTTTACAAGTTAAATAATTATTTACTATTCTAGAAATTCACACAAATCCAGCAAGCAACTTCTACGTGCATTAACAGAAGTGCATTCTTGAACTTTCTTGTACGATTAAGTACAACAAACACCAAGAAACCCACGAAATTACCTTTAATATTAATAAAGAACTCAAAAGAACAGTTTGAAGTGAATATTCAAATTTAACTTTTGTAGTAACCCATTTTAAATTGAATGTGTTAACTTCGTTCAACAGATCATCTATTTCAAATAATCTCCTATTAATTATGTCATTAATTATAAATTTCACAATTTTATATTGAATATAAAAGCATACGACACATAATTTGGAATTTCAGGTTAGTTAGTTGTCACATTCCTACATTAAATTATGCTATACTTAATTCTAAAATAGCTAAACAACTCTCCCAAGCGGAAATTTACAAAACTAATCAACTGTTCTGTGTTTTGCAATTACAGAAATTGTCTTGCAACGTAAAAGAAAATCCTCAAAGTTTTCATTGTAAATATCACATGTATATTTATTAACACAATTTAATCAATACAGAACAATAATTACACAAAGACAGTATATATATATACATCTATGTGTTATGTGTTACTAAATAAGTGAAATGTTTCAACACTAGAAAACATTCCTCAGTAAATTCTACTACAACTATCGATACCACCATTACGTTAACAAAAAATTGATATCACTTGTATAAGAAATCCAAATAATTTACTTCATCTTAGATTTTAGCTGTTTACAATTCTGTTTATGAATCAACCATATATATATATGTATATGTTTATATACATATAACTTTATATGTATATTTCTTCTCTATATTTTTGTCGGATTGGACATTATACTCTACGAAGAAAATAATATTTACAGAAAAGATAACACGATAGTGTTATTCTCACATAATATTCGAGAGCTGGAGATAAATTATGAAAATATTATGCATTTCATAAACAATAAACCATTTAGTGGCTTATATAGCTGGGTGTAATCTCCCCCTTTTTTTTAAAGAAATTCAGCCATAATTTCTTAGAGACATCAAACATTTAAGATAAAACGTTGCATTTAACTTTCGAAGTTAAATACTATTCGAATTTTTAAAAAATCCTGTTTTTGTATTAACGTTTTCGGGATTTTTAAAATGATAAATATTTAAGTCGTTCAAAAAATTGGATAAATCATCAACTGGATTTTGTTTTTCGGTTAAAATGCATAACACCATTAATATGAATTACATATATATACAAACGTCATTTAAGTTAACCCTAATTCATGTAAAAAAAAAAATGTCCGTAAAAACTGAATCCAGAACTGATGGTATTCCAAGTTTTAAGCATTTCGATCTATGGTCTGAAAGCTCACAAAATTCTTAGGCTAAAATAGGACATACAAGACCTGAAGAGCTAATTACAACCCTTTCACTTGATACAAAGTGTTGAATTTTCTATTTAACGAACAAGATTGAAAACAGTTTAGATTCTTTATCAAGATTAGTTAAGGAAAGAGATATCGTGTCATAACTAATGCTTGTAACAAATTACTGGATACATTAGACAAAATTAATACGGTGTAAAGTTTTTTGTTGAAACGTATTATTTATCAGGATATGTAAATGTTCATGTCGACTTCCGGGTTTATTTATATGCCATTTTAAAATTTTGTAATTATTCGAAATACAAAGCTAGCAGCCTTTGAACTACTATGTAAGAAATGGTTAGAGAGATAAAATTTTCATAAAACTAACAACCCCTTTCATTTTTCTTAAACAAATTATCAACAGCCATAAGTTCACAGACGATAATATTTAATATCAGATTATAATGTACACCACCACCTAGTGGAAAACTTGAAAGCATCACTACGAAGACTGTTTGCTGGCACTAGTCAGCTATAAAATGTTTTAAATGATCACACAAGCAACAAATATGTGAACTTAAACAAAGAATTTTAACGAAGCTACAAGGTTAAAACGCCTCTACTTAAAATACTGCTGAAATATGGCACATCATACAAAACAATAATGCAACTTCAGCATAAATATACATTTTCAGGAATTCAATAACATAAGTTGGTGTTAGCATTATTTGATAATATACACGATTAAATCCACTGCTTATCCCGAAACCTCGGTTTTTCAGAGAGAAATACGACGATAAATTGCCTTTAAACTTGTGCTTTGTTTAAAACAGCAAATAGTCAGTCGATCTATTTGCGCCTGGAAAGGCCCAAACAAATTATGGAGCTAGCACGTCTAGACACTAAAAACCACTCAAAAATATGTACAAACACATACAGCATTTTAAGTAGGGTTTTAAGCAAACACCCAAATTTTAACTCCCGTGAAGAGTAAACGTTACAGAAGTGTCGTCAGATTTGTGTCCAGGGCCTTAACGTTCTTCGTACACTATTTATAAAGTGTTACTATTATTTTTTGAAAATAACGACACGAAATATAAATAAAGAGTTTTCTTTATCGATTAGGAAAGGGGGGAGAGAGATGTAATCGAATATTTCTCAAATTTATTAAAAGCCACGGACGTGATTTTTTGCATGATTCATATTGTTAAGCCTAAAAACTTTTTTTTTTCTGCATTACGTCCGTCAAGGATCTACAACATCACTAACAAAATTCCCAAATTTAGGCAAGAGAATTATGCGACATTAAAACCCTTGACATAAATTCAACACACCACCGTTGCATATATGCTTTGGCCATAAAGAATGTTTCTCTTTGACGTCAAGATCACAATTTTTCTCTGCACTCTTAAACAATAACAGTTCAAATTAGCCTTTTGTTATTTTTTTAAAGCTACGATTTATTACTCTTTATGACCTATTATAAAATATTCGATTCTCATAAACCCCGGAGAGTAATGTTCGCTATTCATACGTGTATAAAAACCTAAAACAGTATCAAAAACTTCATACAAAATAAATGACTTACAAACTCACATGTGGCGCTCTTTGAAATACGTACATACATAAACACACACACACACACACATATATATATATCTTAACCGAATTTCTGGAACAATTTGTTGTGCGACGAATTTTTTTCTTCTTTATTTTAAATGTTAATATTTTATAGTCCTTTCGTTTTTTGCTGGTTTTTTTTGCACGAAATCAATTTATCTTAGCAACATTTTGGCTGAATAATTTTGCAAATAAATTACCTGATATCATTCAAATTTAAAAATGGATATTCTTAATTTACGATTGCGTAGAACTGTTAAAAATGTAAGTAAATACCTACAACTCCAGGTGCCGGAACCTATAAGCACGTGGGGCTCGTATTACACATTTAAAGAATGAAGTTAACAACAACAAACTAAGGTATCACAGCACGAAGAGAAAAACGAATGGTTCCATCAACCTTGATTGTAAATATTTTTCCAACGAATATTTAAATTTTGTCTCGTAGGGGGTTTCGAAAAAAAACATACGTTTTTTGTATTTTTATAATTACCCAGAGTAAATATTCGCATTAAGGTTTTCTTAAACTGGTTCTGGCGATATTAATAGTGCTGAAAAGGAACCATATGTTTGTTTCTTAATTTCGCGCAAAGCTACACGTGGGCTATCTGCGCTAGTCATCCCTAATTTAGCAGTGTAAGACTCCAGGGAAGGCAGCTAGTCATCACCACCCACCGTCAACTCTTGGGCTATTCTTTTACGAACGAATAGTGGGATTGAACGAAACATTATAGCGCCCTTACGGCTGAAAGGGTGGGCATGTTTGGTGCGACCCTCAGATTACGAGTCGAGCACCCTAACCACCGGGCCATGCCGGATCACCTAAATGTTGATGGAAAGAATGTCACTCCTATGATTTCCTGAAAAGACATCTAGTGGTAATAAAATAATGTACTCGTTAGCTAGTAATCATTAGTAATAAAGAAACAATAAATGAGAATACCAGAGTAAGTGACGAAACAGTCAGAACACTTAAAATCAGTGAATCTAGTTTTAACAAATTTGGTTGTGCGTCCTCTTCAGTGTCACCTTATCTTCTGGCAGGAGCATTGGTTAAAAATGCCTCCCAATTTAACTTCAAGTTAAAACAGTTTCCTGACCGACCACTGTTGTGTTCTCAAACGAATTTGGAGTTCTGGGTTCACAATGACAAGATTTCCTGACATATAATGTGAAATTGATGAGAAAGCACTAGGTTATTTAATTTAAACTTTTCTGGTAGTTTTTTCCACTCAGTGTTATTTTTAACTAAATGATGATTAGTTTCTTTTCATTTGAAGCGAAGTTCAAAGGAAAATAATGCACTTTAATACCTAAAATGCCAAAATGATTGCATAATTCACACAAAAGATACGAAATTACTATATGATCTGTAACAAAAACTATTTAACAAATAAAATCATTCACATGTTCATGAAGGAAATTATTATTACACGTGACACAACGTGTCGTGCAAGTAGACATTTTTTTCAAGATTGTTAGGTCGAAATTTCGCTTCTTTTGAACACGGCCAATAAACGTCATATCGTTGCGTTATTCGTACTTCATATAAAATCGCATCAGAAACTGGTTTTCAATCAATAATTTCTAAAAGTCAAAAGTATTGTGATTTTTTTAAAGCAAGGATAAAAAATTATCACATTATCCAAAATTTTCTAGTATCTTACATATTTTTCATTTTAACCCCTTATAACACATATTAAAGATCACTTAAGTTGTAAGACACTACAGGTGTAGTTAAAAAAAACAAAAAAACATTAGCCATGTGTATTTCCGTTACTCTGGTGCTAGCAAGTTAATTCCAACGCCAAATGGGCATTAGTCATGTTTGAAAAACGTAAAACATATGTCATTTACAATATATATCATTACAATTCTAATCACTAATTTTTATTGCATTTACTAAAATTGCATAAGCAAAATTTGAAGATACCACATACGGATAATTTAGTAATGTCTCTGTTAAAGAAACCATTTTTACGGCGTCACACTATTTTTCAGCCTCCCCCCATAAAACACAACTACAGCTCACAGAATACTGTGACCTTTAGGCACGAAGCTAATTGCAGACTAGTGTCTCCCCGCCCGAAAAAAAAATCGTCATCCAATTACTATTTGGTCTTTGTTACCTTGGTAACGTTAAGTTTACTAAGACGAAAATAAAGATTCATAAAAATATTCTGCAAAAAAAACCCAAAAAAAACAGCAACCCAACTTTGGGGCTTCTTCACTAACTTCCCTGAGTCTCCTCTTGACTTTTGGAAATAAAAATATTTTTTGCACCTAAACCTAAAAATAAAACACAAAAGATATTTGTAGTGATTTTGAGAAGGGTTCGTTTGTAATGATATTGGTGAGGTTAAGATTTGAATTTACTAAACAAGAACGGTGGTAACAGATGTCGCATGATTGGTAGTAATTACAAATCAGTTGGTAATATTGTTGGGCATTTCCTCGAAAGAAATCTCTGTAGCTGAAGAAGAAGAAGAACCATCTCTTTTTGTATACAGATATACAGGTAATATTTTGCTTTAAAACTCTTCCTTAAATTACCGAAATGGATCGCTAAAATACTTGAAACAATCTGTGTCTGGTGACAGAAATTGCATAAAGCGCTATTTAAATATTTTCGTGTGAAGTCTTTTAATGCGTATCTAGTATTAAGCCTAACAAGTGAGTTTTAATGTTAGAGGATCGATGTAAAACGTGTTGGCGAAAGTCGAGTAATAAAACGCTCATAAAAGGGCTATTTTTCATGTATGAAATGATGGCATAAAAAATGCGAAAACAATTCACTATTTTAAATCATTTGTAATAAGTTGGCAACATCTGTCAAACAAGGGTGAAAAAATGCGTTAGTTCACAGAACTGTGGTTAAACCTAAAACAGTTAACGAATATCCTTTCAATAAACAGAATTAAAAATATATACGAGTATATAAAATATTCATTATAAAGTTTTTATTTGCTCTTAAAAGTACTTTCAAACTTATGAAAAAAGATTGCACGTGGATAATATGCCATTAAGGCAATGTTGTTTGGATGCACCTGCTGTATTAAAAGAAACTGGAAAATAAACAGAGGAAAAAAATGATGCAATTTAATGATCATATAACCTTTAATCATAATTAAGTAACGTTATCTTTCCAACACACTACAAGCATAAAATAAGAAAAACAGCAAAAACCTGAAATAATACAGGGTTGTAACTAAAGGACGATCTTCAAACACGTAAAAAGATACAGAATAAGTTACAATTTCTGAAAATAATACTTATACCGAAAACATTATTCGCGGTTGCCATATGCAACGGAAAACATAAATAATGGCAAAGAAATAAAACAAAAAATATATAAAAATAACACAGAAATAAAATCTTTACAAACATTTTTGCATTCACAGATTTCTTTCTCTCTTTGTAACCTAAAAGTTGAAATGAACTACGCTGTTTTCTTTTGTTGTAAAAAAAACAGCCTAGTCCGACACTTCTGACTCAAAGTAGATATTAAGTCAGTTGTGGTAACAATACAAACAAACAAACATATTTTATGGTGAAAATGTTTTTGGTTCAAATATCACTAATCATCCTTACAACAAAAACAGTTCTTATCTCTCTGACTGAAAGTAAAAACAGACCAAATCACAACATACAATTTGTTTCATTAATTTGGTCAAAAGATAACTCAAATATTTTTAGAAACTTTTATAATTTGTGGCTTTTTAAAATTTTCACGGACTGTATATCATATTTAGAAGTGACTATGCTAAGAAAATTAATGAGTTTCAAATGTAAATTTTCTTAGTAGGTATCATTTACAATATATTCAATCTCTATATCACTAGATCCACTAACTGGCTTTTATTTATAAGTGGCACTGCTTTTTTGTTGTTCTTGAATAAAACTAAAGATATTCCTCTGTAGTTTTTACTTGTTAATAACTCAGATCAAAGACAAGAAACTGTCCCCTTCCACACATTACTGACCCAGAATACCATGGATAACCCCAAACTATAATAAATAAAACAACTAAAACAGTAAAAACATTCACATTTCACAGATGCATCAATAAGTGTTTCAATTGTAAATCACCAGAATTATTTTGGAATTTTTCAAAATCATATTTTAAGGCTTAAGAGGTTTATAAATTGATATCATTATTATTATATGATTTATTAGACAAAGCATAACATTAATTAGAACAAACTTAATATCAAATTATTTTGTAAAAGAATATTGTTTAAAAATAGCCAGAAAATTACAAAAAGGTATAAAAATTTATATACAACAAAAAGTATTTCCTTCATTTTCAGTTTTGATAATAAAAATTCACAAAAACATTTTTTTACCATCAATCAAAAACATAACATAAGTAAAAATCTAAATTTGGGTGACTGACTTTAATCCACACTCAGGATTCAACATCTTTTTTTCCCTCTAATTCTCTACATGGTTTATAATAATTACAAAAACTTCTTCAATTAGTACATTTCATACACCATTATGCATGTTATGTCATAGAATGACATAATTTTTTTTCCCACATATTTCAAAGTAAACATCTTCACATTTGTGTTTAAGTGTATAATAGTACAATGAAGAAGAAAGTGTAACACTGGTAACATTAAGGTTTTTTTTTTAGAGTGCTGTAGCACTTTGAATACAAAAACAACACACAATATACAGTTGTGTTTGAACAACGTTCCTCTAGTGCTAAAGTGAAAAAAAAATGGTGGGGCCACAACATTGAGAATGCCTTAACTTAGCTGCAGGTTAGTTTACTATCACAGTTGACACATACAATAATAACTAGTGTATATGGAGAACATGACTCTCTCTACATTAGCCTAAAAACTACTACAAAATGGCATCAAAAACCCTTTAAAATCTACTTTGGCCCATATTGCTTCCATTAAAAAGCCCCATATAAACAGAAATTCCACTGGTAAAAACAGGTGATTTAAAAAGTTCACCAGTGTAACAAATAAGAGAAGGTAAGAGCGTGGAAATTATTGTGTACTTAAACACTATTATCTACAGACTACAGTTACTGTGAATGTTGCTGCATGTTCATTCCTCGTAAACTCATGAATGGCATAAATGATCTCGGTGACAAGGAGGAAGGAGCTGGGGTGTGAGCAGGAGCAGGGTTAGGCCCTGAACAGTCATTTCCTCCTGAAGGAGGTACTGTTCCCATGTTGTTATGGTTACCATTGCCATTTGGAGAGTTTTTCCCCATGGCATTAAGTGAACTGTTAGAGCTTCCGCTGTTGGTTTCAGTCAAAGGGGTGCTGCCAGCTTCCTTTTCTCTTCTCTCAGCTGCTGCTCGACTTAACACATACTGAGCAGCAAACTGGTGCTTTGGATCCATCCGCATTTGTTCCATATGATGAAGTAGGCCTAGGACACAATACAATCCTACCATTACAACATGGGCTATTGTACTTATCAATTCATATACCTGATGTAAATTAAAATATTTATTTATTTGATAGGACAGTGTGGCCTCTCCTGCTGGTACAAACGATTCCAAATTTACAAAATTTTTCCCATTAATGAAACATACACCTACATCTGTGAGACGTAAAGGGTAAAAATTTTTTCTCTGATAATAATCTTAACAGTTGTTTCAATTTCCTAAAAATATATATGTATTCAGAAATAACATATACTTTTAAACATCAAATTTTTGTGTCTAATAATTTTACCTTATTTCACATTATTTTGTTGTACTCAATAAATCAAGTGGATTTTTTTAACTTTCAGAATTGTATAGAATTTTTTCACTTAAGAGTCTGTTATAGTGACAAGTCTGTACTTTGTATAAATTCCCCGATAACTATACAAATTAATACGTATGGTCTGATGTACGTGAGCTGATTCTGACATATTTTCACAATACTGAGTAAAGTCGAAGTAACCACATGTACTAACATTTTTACATGCTTCTTGCTTGAAAATAATAGATTGTAACCCTTACCACATGACAAAGCTCTAATCAACTTTAGATAGTTTCTTGAAACATCACTGAATACGTTGCTCAGTTAAGTAAGTGAATGCATGTAGAATTTCACTTCATTTAACAAAGTCTACCTTTAGATGCAGTTTAAGTACAAGTTATTACTTGTGGGTGACATTCGTAATGGTAGATTAAATAAAAACTGACACACTAACCATTCTCATGTGTAAACACACTTTGACACACAGAACAGGGCCAAACACGAAGAGTGGAATTGGTTGGTGTTGATTCTGGATGACTGGAGATGTGTTTCCGTAGTGATCCTTCATTTACGTAGCCCTTACCACAAATAGGGCAGGGATAGCTAGTAGTTCGACGTTTATCTAGGAAAAAAATACTAATCTTACTGTTGTCACAAACTAATGCTTGTATCACTTCTCATAGGAGTCTAATATAAATAAAAATTTAAAAAAATATTCACGCAAAATAGTTTATCTCAGCCTCAAAAATAAATTTTACACTTATCTTTTAATTTTCTTGTCGTCATAAAATTTATTCTAACAAGACTGACTTTCGTTACTCTATTAATGTTTCAGCATATATTTAAAAATAGGCTTAGAATTCTTTACAGACATTTATATAGAGCTGTTATTCCTTAATTGGGAACTTACTGCCCCAGAGTATTTGTTTTATTTTGTGGCAACAGGATGCAAACCTTGGGTTCATGATCTGCCATGCAAGTTACCAAGTCACACCTGACCTAGCAAGTTAAGGATAAATCCATTCAGTTCACTTGGTCCATAAATTAACCTTCCGCGACTGAAACATTAGAAACTCTCTTAATCCAAAACCTTGAAAGTGAAGATATGGAATGTGGAAAGTCATTAGGGTCAAACAACAAGTACTTAAATCTCTACTTATCTTGTTTGCTCATACAAAGAAGACATATGATTAGAGTTCCTGGAAGGAGTCAAGCCACACCTGCAAGAAAAAATGCAAGAAATTTTTAATTAACTTCTTTTAAGAAGTCAGAGAAACTGAAGTTAAAAATTGAAAGTAAGAATCCTAGACTCTCAACTTTAAATTCTATCATGTCTTAATTCTTTCACACTTCTTTCAAGCTCTTTAAGACAAAAGAAAAATTAAACAATGAAACCAGCTGTGGCATAAAAGAGATAAGTATGTAATGTAAGACTTAAGATAAAACCAGCACGTTTGGAAATTATTCATCTTAAGTTCAATTAACCATGTACACATTTTGTTTGTTTCAGATTGGTATTATTAAGTCAGAAAATTATCTCTGCATGTTAAAAGTACATAATAAATGCTTAAATCTAACAGTGAAATATTAAATATTCAATTCTCCAACAGAAAAAGCTAGTTTGATTGTTTCTTTGTTTATTTTTGAATTTTGTGCAAAGCTACCTGAGGGCAATCTGAGCTAGCCTTCCCTGATTGGGCAATCTGAGCTAGCCTTCCCTGATTCAATAGTGTAAGATTAGAGGGAATGCAGCTTGTCATCACCACCACTGCCAACTCTTGGGCTACTCTTTTACCAACGAATAGTGGGATTGATCATTACATTATAATACCCACACAACTGAAAGGGTGAGCATGTTTGATGTGATGGGGATTCAAACCCATGACCCTCAGATTATGAGTTGAGTACCCTAGCTGCCAGGCCATCTGAGTTTGAAAGAATGGAATGAATGTAAAAGGGTTATGAAATACCTGTTTCTAGCTCTGAACTAGAAATGCTTATATTCATTCACAGTTTTTCAAGAGACAAGTCTTATTACTTAAGAGATAATTCAGACAAAACATACATAAAATCTCTCATACCTTGAGCAGATTTTTCCCCTGTGCTCCAAGTGTTATGACAGCTGAATTTCTCCACAAGGAGTGGCATTTTCTCCAAGAATCCAGGAACTCTGTAAAGCTGTTACAAATTATCCAGTTAGTCTTACAGAGAGAAAGAGAGATCTGTTATTGCATTACGTGAGAACGTCCACACCACGTCCAGAATAGGTTTGCCAATGTCAATTCTCAAGGAACAAATGTGTGTATGTGAAGTTTATTATAGCAGAGACATATTGGGCCATCTTCAGTGTCAACAGAGGGGTATTGAACCCCTAATTTTAGCATTGTAACTCCGAATACTGTCCCACAGGAGGATAAAGAAGAATGATTACAAGAGTTCAGTTTAACCTTTTAAGCTTGTCACAATATTTTTAGCTACAAGTAAAATCGTTTCATATCTGAAACAGTAAACAATGCAACAACTATTGAAAGAGGATGATTTTTATAATTTATTAGGTGTGAATTTCTTGTGTCTTTCCACAAGGAACAATAATTTCAAGTTACCACAAATTCTGGAGACAATATCTTGACAAATTATTAACATTGAAGTTGTATTAAAATTCTCCAAAATTAAGAATGAATTTTTTTTTTCTGTTGGTTTCAAACATGTAAAATAATTATTTTGTCATTACATAAATCTTCTGAAAATGTTTAGACTTACTCAGAGAAAAGTAAACATGCTGAATAACTTTCTAGTTTACAAATTTGAATACCTACAGTAATGTTAAACTAATGAAAGTATAGAACACCAAACATATTTTTTATGTAATTGCTTCTCTTCAAGACAGTTGAAAGACATGTACCTTGATACCCCTGTTTGTCTCAAAAAACAACAACAACTGTAGATTATAAAGACCATTAAAGAACTCACAAAGTAATGAGAAATGTTTAGAATCAATGGATAGTGTTATTCACCATTTCTCTTGTAATCTTTATTCCTAAATGTGTACAAACTTTTACTTCCAAGAGCTGTTTAAATGTTGTTCGTTACCACATAAGTTACAGAATTATCTTGGTGTTTTTGTTTAAAAACTATCACTTTTGCTGTACCTTTTATACATATAAGTGTTACTAGATCCTGCAGAGAGTCATCATGTGTTAGGAAGAACATTTATCTGTTACTCAGTTAACCTGCGACTCAGTTCTTGATAACGGATTCTTCTGATGTTTTTTGTATAACACATAGCTACACAATGAGCTCTTTGTGCTCTGCCCCCCACATGTATTGAAATCTGATTTTTAACATTTTAAACCTTCACACTTCCTGCTAAGCCACTAAGAAGCCTCTTCTAGAGAACATTTATTTTTGCTACATAAGTAAATTTTATGTGGGGTTCACCTTGTACTGATATGAACTGGATTCTGTATGGGGATTTCTTTATTAAACATCGGAGGCTGATATATTCCGTTGTGTTCATGTGGATGTTTTGTACGCTGAACTGTAAAACATTTAAATCTTGTACTTCCCTCCAGGCAGTGACTAACTGGTATTTTGTCTCAACGTAAAAAAATCACAACAAACACTGTTTGGTTTGGAGTTAGTTTTACGAGATACAAGGTTATTCTTTTGAATGTCAAAAGTAAGTTCCAGTTAGATACCACTATCATATGCTTCTTGATAAAATAATTCCTGAAAAATATTAACCAAATGCACACTGAAGAAGAGAATATATAAGTTTTCCAGTATTCAGTTTTCTATCATGTAATACTAATATCAGAAAGATAGGAAGAGAAAAAAATCTTTGAAGTATTAGATAAGACTAATATGCCTTTTCTTCACATGTTGCACAATTTTGAATATCCAAAGTAAAATCTTACCCTGTATAGATATACATTTAACACTAGAATATCTAGAATAATATTAAAAAGGTAAAGGTAATAATCATTTAATTTTCCTCACTTTTACAACTTCTATTTACACAAAATTTAGAGCTGCTATCAAAATCATAGTGATACACAATAGTTAAAAAGTTACTGTCCTGAAATTCTGTTCTGGAATCAACTGGTGCCTGACTTCTATCAATTTTTTGCCTTTAATATAATTAATTATATCAGTATACAACTGAAAACATTACCGTGTATTTTTTATCCTGCTGTATTTATAAAACGACAAGGTTTGGTTTTTTGTTGTCGTTGTTTTTTGTCGTGTGGCAAAAATGTTAACAGTCTCCCAAATTTTTCAAATTATGAAATACTATTGGACATCAGTTCTTAGACTTTCATTAGTTATTAACTGCCAGAAGTAGGACAGCAGCGTATTGTTAATTTTATATTATGTGTACATTTTAAATTTCAAAACTTCTATTATGAAAAATGCATGTCTGTATTTCATACTTTAGTTACACTGAACTAATTTCTTGCTCAACTGAAAGTTACTTTTCAATAACGAAATCAGAAATTGAATATACAACTACCATGAAGAAGTTGAAAATGGCCTTTAAACATGTTATCATGTTCTGATATCTGTATTTCAAAACCTTAAAAATTAAAACAAAAAAACAAAACAAACCAGGCTCATCTGTGAAAAATATTGAAGTACAGAGTGTAGAGTATGTCATATCAAAATAATTTTGCAAGTTCAAAACTCTTGACCACTAAGACCAATACAAAATTGTGGTGAAACAGAATGCACAAGAGCTACATTTTGACAATTTTTTGCATCCACTGTGTTATCTTTTCTGAAGGTTGATAACAACCATTTCTAATGCCACAAATTTCTACATAAAGACGTGTTTACATCATGGATTTAAAATGTGGTGACACTTCCTGTACTTTATAGGATAACAAAACAAGAATATGGATCGACTTGGGTCACCAGAACAATCTAGAAAGAGAACTACAAAATTTGCACTGCACCCAAGGTAACCAAGAAAGTTTTCTGCCTGGAAAAGCAACACGTCAGGTGTATACAAGCTGCTTCCATGAAATACCTGCTCTACTATTGCAGTTGGAGAATGAAACAGGTATTCATGTTGTTCCATGTGAAGATATACAGATCAAGTGGCCAAACATAATTTCTATGGGTTTCTGTATAATTTGACTGTTGGAAGGAACACCGGGAACTATTGTCCTTTCTATTATGTGGCTTATGGAAAGCCTACAGGGAAGAGAGATATGCATTGGGCATGTATTATGATTGAGCTTTTAGCAATGGAAAATATATTGCAAAACTACTGCCAAAATGCAGTCATCAGATAGAGCAAGACTGGATGTCGCAACACTGACTGTAACAATGTGGTGATGCTTGACAATTGTTTTAATATATCATACTCAACATCTGTATTTATCTATCGCAGCTAAATAAATGTAAAATTAATGTGGAGAAAGGCTTAAGGTGGAATACATGAATATTTGTTGTGTGTGTTATTTTCAAACCCTTTGAGTTTGGATACAATACCAAATAAGGTCATTTTCTCATGTCATGTGACCACATTAAGCCTTTTGAGTCCCACATTACACTAAACCATTTCAAATCATAAGATAAACATGCTTCCATTTCTAGATTTGAGTAGCATCCTACCAAATTTCAGAGTAACAACTAAACAAATATTTAATAAAGATATACCACCAAAAAGTCAAATGAAAGGCATTCTGTTGTGCTATTTATATCATCTTTTAAACAGAAATAAGCATGACTTGTACAATTATTTAATTTTTTTTTTCCAAACAGTGACTCAAAAGGTTCATAAATTACACCTCAAAGGGTTTGCAAACCATCCTCTTAAAATGAACTCAAACTGTGACGAATCAGAATGCAGACAGAAAAAAAACTTTATTTTTAAAGTTACAGCTAAATTATTACATTGTATTTTGATACATTCAAGATACTATATATCAATATCAGTTGTTGGTAATGATACTAACAACTGTCAATGACAAGGAACTAGTACCATGTTTCATCTAGAATGATTTGTCTCAGAGGATACAAGTACCTTAATACACTCTTCTATAACTGGTAAAAAAAACCAAAAAAACTGACTTTCAAACAAAGAACAACGTTGTTTTGTGTCACATAAGATGAAAGATAAAATATTTTCATTTTTATGAAGTGTATGAAAACAAATTTCATACTGAACAAGCAGAACTAGTTAATTCATAGCATAAATAGTATTTGCAATGAACGTTTTGACAATAAGCAACAAATCAGCTATTTATAGACATATTATTATGTAGAATTACCATCTTTTTGCTTGCATATGTGAATTTTTCAGAATTTTCATACACAGTAAGGAAGGCTCAAATCATGAAACAGTAATTTATAGCGACCCCGAAATTAAATTTCGTGTGGTACCTTAGAACAACATTTGATTTTAACAATTTGGAAAAACAAATGAATTGCCACAGAAACATTGTCAAGTAGCAAACACACCTATGAAGGGGAAAATATTTTTATATTTTGTCCGTTAAAAACAGGAATACCCTTAAAAGTATATAAACGTTTCACGAAAAATAAAAATAACGAATTGAAATGTTTAGAAGGTCAATGTATAAACCATTCTATAAGGTGAATCTTCCACTGTCATATGATGTGTATTACTAATTCTAAGATGAAAAAAAAATCAATAATCATGAACTGATATCTAAAACATGCATTGTAATGAAACAGAAACAAATAAACTGGTAATGAGAAACATTACACCATATTATATGATGTAACTTTGAGCCTTATACAAACATAAAAACTAAGAAATACATTCCCCTTTGCAAAGAAAACAGAACATCTGTACCGTGTGTTAACTCGGTGCTGTGGAAAATTATTTCCATACTTTAATGTGTTTCCTATTAAGAATTATAGAAGTTTCACTAAATTATATTGTTTTCTGAAACTTTTTGCATAATTGGATAACATTCTATTCCATAAGAACTATATATTCGGGAAATTTCTTCCGAATCGTTGGATTGCAAGTAATAATTAAAAAATGAAAACCAATGTATGCAAACTATTCAGTAAGTTTAAGCTGGCAAATGTTAATAATGTTTTATTGTATACAGCAGTAATAATTAAATAATACACACAATTCTTTGCCTGAAAAGAAATATTCCATTAGTCTTACAAACCAAGTTTCTGCTACAGAACTGTAAAAAAAAATAAAGTAGTTGTGTAAAATGAATGCAAAGTATATTTATGTAACTTACATTTTTTTAGAGTACTCAAATTATAAAATAATGATGAAAATGGATCGGTAGGTAAGGGAAACTATAATATTGTCTCATCTTTTTCTCTGTCTTTAGAATAGAAATTTCTAATTTAGGTATGTACAAAATTTCTACTGAAATTAAAATCATTCTTTCTAAAAAATGATTACAGAAATCATACAACCATTTTAGAGTACAGGTTAAAAGTGTTACAGGAACTTGTATTTTTTTGTCTTTCATGTTTTTCATTTCATCCATGATCCACATAAAACACTCCTTTAAAAACACACAACAAAAAGTTAAAAAACATACTTGCAAGGAACTTTGAACCTTCTGAGTAACATGATTCAGGTTTGAACATAAGTCTCAGCAGTTCATTCTTATCAAATGTACTACGTAATAGGAAGCAGTATGCCTTTCATTTGACACTTAAATTTTACGAGACTGACTGGGACGAGAAATTGTTAATAATACAAGAGAGGAAGAACAGTCCTATAAATAATCTCGTTCAGAAATACTGTGAATAAACAACCGTTTTATTCTGAAACAAACAAAGAACAACTGGATATAACTTTACCAGAGAGCGATATCTGAATTTATTGCACTGTTTTGGCTCCTGTACTAAAGCACTCAAGAAAAATAACACATCAATTTTTAATTGTGGAAGTCTATTCTTTCTGTTCAAGGCTTCAGCACAGAATTTGAAAGTTTTGCAATGAATGTAAGTTTTAACTTGCATACATTCATTAATCCAAGTTATGATTTATACAGAAGATGAAAAAAACGTGAAAAATCAAACATTGACCTTTCACTATCTAAGTTATTTTCATTTATTCTAATATTTTTCAATGAGCTACTAAAGATGAGTTTTTAATAAACAAGCTAATAAATAGCATGATCCACGTAACATACATACAAAAGTTCCATCAGTTAAAAGTTAATTCTTTCTTTATACTAAAAAAGGAAACAAACACAATGAAGAAAATACATTTAAAAAAACATTTCTACCAATAAAATAACTTGGGTAATAGTTATGTATCAAGTAAAATTTACATCTGATTCTAACATTTGTCGTTTTAAGGATAACTCTTAATAGCAATAAAAAAGAAAAATAAATGCAGTAAAAATACAACAAGCAACTTGTGACCTAATAGAGTTATATTTGACTTTTCAGCACCTTCAAATATATATTTACAGGTAATTATAAATTAGTTTGTTTTTTCTCAGTCTTCAAACATCAATTTCACCGTGTGAATGAACTTGTATGGAATTTATTTTACTGTGTGTCTGAATATGTAGTTTTATCTGACAACAAACTGCATAAAATACTGTCAATATTGTAGAAAACTTTGACTAACACAAGATACGGTAACAGAAGTCTTATATATCCATTTCATAAAAGATATAATAGTATGTTATGCTGTATGCAGACATCAATATTATGCATCCAACAGTAGCAGCCAGTCGTACATTTCCTTTCATTGTTAGTTAACAAAGGAACAGATTCTTCATTTTTATTCCACACGTAAAGACATGTTTTATGTACATACCATGTTCTCATAACAGTAACTCCACTTCAAACTGAATATGGATTCATTCTAGACTCAATCATACCATGTTCTCATAACAGTAACTCCACTTCAAACTGAATATGGATTCATTCTAGACTCAATCATACCATGTTCTCATAACAGTAACTCCACTTCAAACTGAATATGGATTCATTCTAGACTCAATCAATTACTAGGTTAGTATTTTGACAACTGATTACAAAAACAAATAAAAAAGTGGCCAGTATACCCTTGTATTAATTACGCATGATGGTATGGGCACATTTTGCCATCATACGTGATTGCTTGCATTTTGCTAATGAGTGGGTGTGTTAAAGCAGAATGGAGATCATAAGAACCAATAATAGGCCATGCTAACATGACAAAAAATGATTAACCTTACAGTGGCAAAAGTCAAATTAATTAAGAAAGCCATCAACAATAAGCCCCGAAATAATTAATTACTGCTTAAACAATGTTATACATTGCTATTAACAATCTATTAATATTTAACGAGCTACTGGCTGTAGATAACATGCTAACATGAAAAAAAATGATTAACCTTACAGTGGCAAAAGTCAAATTAATTAAGAAAGCCATCAACAATATGCCCCAAAATAATTAATTATTGCTTAAACAATGTTACATTGCTATTAACAATCTATTAATATTTAATGAACTATTGGCTGTAGATAACCAATCACGAATTGTGCATTTATAACCAAATCCCACTGCTACATCTAAAGAACTTATTCATGGGTTAATTTCTTACATTATGCACATGCAGAGACAAGTGTAAAGAACCCACTTTGATACACGGACGTATTTTCAATTTCTTTCTAGCTTACCATAACTGTGCAACATTTTTAACAACAGTTAAAATCACCTGACGAAAAAGATTTTCTTTGCAAACAAGTTAATGCAACATTTTGCACCCATGTAACATTGTAAACATAGTTACACTTAGGCTCAAGACATCTTGGGAAAATGCTTTATGTATAATGCAAGTGCAAATTGAGTTTTTCATATGTTACCTTGTAAATGGAGAAAAGTAAAATCACTAAACCTTCCAAGGTTTTGAGATCATTGTGTATCCTTCATTTTAGATATGAACAAAGTAAAATACACAAGCATATTGAAATTGCTTTTACAAAAATAAACTGAATAAACATCAAACAATAACACACAAAAAATTATGTTTCCAATTTTTTAGTGTTTATTATCTTTTTCACCGGTCCGTTATTAACTTATTTTTAGACGCAAAAAACATGCAAGACAAACGATCATACATTCTCGTACAGGATATGCGTTTCCACAAACACAAAAAAAAGGACAAAACAACCCTTTCATTCTTCTCTGTAACCTACACAATGTTTGAAACCATGTACCAAGTTTTACTGAAATAATGCTGTACACACGTGCATTAAATTGAACTTATCATCACTTTTAGTGACATTTCATAAAATTAAACTGGCTCAGCTAACATGGAACTACAAGTGTTAAGACATTTTAAAGGAGTACCACAGTGGTTTCCAAAACTGAAGAGATCTTAAAGTGGTAACTTGAACAGAGCAACAACACTGTCATGTACATATGAGAATTTTTGTATGAGATCAAATATACATGGAAAGAAAACATTCCTTTCTCAAAATGTTTAAATATTAAATTGATTTCAATTACTGCTGAAATGTTACACATATCTGATGTGGTACTCTAACTATGAACAGCATCTTCCAGAATGTCAAAATGCAATGATACTGTTTTATAAACATTCTAGTGCATGAGACTTTGTGAGTGATATTGTGTATGTGTTTACATATATCCAAAAAAATGCAAGTTAAACTTTCTTCTCAATCTGGTTAAATAGTCACTATTAAGGTGCATTGAGAAGCACTATTTCAATTACTAGGCTTAAATTAGTACTAATCTACTTATTATAGACTTAAAAAAGAAGACTGAGGTCGAGTTGCCAGTGGAAAGTGCAGTGGTTGGGATGTACTGGGTGATGAAGTAACTGGTGGGACTAGAAAATGCCCCATGGCTAACTGTTGGTTAGTCAGAAATCCACCGAGTGCAGGATGACCCGTAAAGCCCATGTGGGCTGCTAAAGAAGTCGGATGCAAATGAGTACCCTCGTGTGAATTTGAAGGACTCCGCACTAGGGAAGAAGTTGGGGAAGGATTGACAGAAGGCAAACAGAAGGGAGAAATTGTGTTTTTATCCATTACATTCGAGGTAGCACGATTAGGATCAGATAGAGCATGGGGCTCGCATTGTTTTTTCTTACTTGGAGTCCCCGAAGCATTTGGGTCTTTGTGAGTGACTCGCATGTGCTCCATGAGAGCTTCTCCATTCACACAGATCTTATGACAAACAGGACAAGACTGGGAGTTGGATCCTCCAAGCAAGGATGCATGTTGCTAGAGGAGATAAAAAATAAAAGACATGGTTGAGTTGTTGAAACACCAATCCACAATCAATTTTTACATTAAACACAACAAAACTGCTCTCTCTTGATATTAAACTATAACAGTTATCCATATCTTCTATAAAAGTGGTAAATAGAATTTAAGGTAAGTACATATGACACTAAAACTTTTGATGGACAATTTTTACCTATAATTAAATATGCCATAAGAACACTACATACAAAAGTTTTTGAGTACTGTTTTCACAATTACCTGAAATTTACTTAAAACAAAGGATGAGGAAGAAAACAAAAAAACCTAAACTTTAATTATTCTGAACTTATATATGATATTAAAAGATCTATAGTTTGTTCACAGGAAGTTCCCTAAAGCACAATGTATATTTGTACACTCTATATACCTTATTAAAATGTTTTGTTTTTTCTCCATATGAGTTCTGATATTAATCCTAAACAATAGTGCTGCAAGCTTCAAGACTGTTATAGATTCAAATGTAATAAAGCTTTTGAATTTCATACTTTATACTGTAAGTTTATAACTACTCCAATTTTAGAATACTGTTAGTTTTGCCAGAAACATGTTGTCTAAATATGTTTCTGGCAAAACTAACAGTATTCTAAAATTGGAGTAGTTATAAACTTACAGCAGAAAGCAATATTATAACTAAATGAAGATTACGAATACATAGGCATTTTACTGTTATAATAATAATAACAAACAAAAGAAGACAACCAATCATAACGAAGGAAGGTTACAGCCAAGTTCAAAACACCAATATTAAAATCTACAATTTTCATTGTTGACATCTGTACACGACCATTCCGCTCACTGTTTTAAGGTTTGTTTTTAGTTGTTTGGAATTAAAAAAAACACATCTATATTGATAATGAAATTGGCTCAAATGCTTTTCAAAATGTGGTATAAATAAAAGCAAAACATGATGAATGGTAAATAGCAAAGGCAGTATCAAATGAATGTTTTTCATGGATGGTATTTTCCACTGACTTTTTTTTTTCAGTTTACTGCAATCCCTATAATTGTAATACAATTTATTCAAAAACTATAAATGTATTATGCCTAAGAAAAGCATAACAACAAAATATAGAAAGAAACATTAATGTATTATTAGAACAAAGATTGACAAATTCCTCAAAGTTTATTTGATTAGTAAGAATAAAGCTGCAGAGAAAGATATCTATACTGATGCCATAACTGGGATCGAGCCCTGAACTTTTTGCTTCCCAATGAGACAAAGAACGTCAAGAAAAAAACTGTATGTTAGATATTCATCATTACAAGCCAAAGTCAGATACATACAAGGTTTAGAATTAAGTATCATTGTAACAAAGTATTGATTTTCATGGAAAAAAATATTTTAGGGGCTGAGTAGAAATTAAAACAGTAAGAACTACAAAGGAAATAATTAAAATAAAATAAAAAAACTTAAAGTTTGTATGAAGCCTAGACAGTTGAATATAAATGAGCATCAACTGTTTTAAGAATCCAATTCTCAAGTTACACTTGGATAGTGCCAGTGATGAATTATGTGTAAGGATGAAAGTTCTGTGTAAAATCTGTCAACCACATGTGTTAGAAAACTGATTCTTCTGCTTGCATGTGGATGATTTAGAGAAAAAAAAAAGGAAAAAAGAACAAGGAAAGAGCTTAAGAAGCATTGGACAAAAGAAAAGAAAGTTACAGTAGGAATGTTTTGAATCACGTCTTTGTTGAAATACCTTGACAAGTAATCCTTTGTAAGAATTGTCTCACACAACTTGAAAACCATATGTGACATTCAGACTGTTAACTAAAAGTTCCCATTGAAAAACTGGTATGTGTGATATGAGAGATCTTAACTTCCTTTCTCAAATACTTAGTTTAATAACATAAGACACACGTACACACAGAGAGATATAAAGATTTGTATAAACACAAACTGTTGTAAAAATAACTACACCAACATTTTCTTTAAAGTATATACTCTGAAATTGTTAGCATTATATCAAATTTAATCAAAGAGTTATTCATCCTGTTTATAAGCAATGTTAGAAAGTAAACAGAAGTAAAAAAAAACACAACAAAAAACAGGCCCAACAAAATATTAAAACATACTGTGGTTAAATCTTGCTTAACAACTTGATCAATGCCACATCAGGAAATGTTTAAAGTTACTTAATCATTTTTCAAGTTTTAGAAAAGCCTTGAATGAAGTTGTCACTGTATTAAAGATAAAATCTTGCAATAACTGGTTGTTATATTTTAAACTGATATAAAAACAACTGCTTACATGTATCTAGAATAATTATTTTTTGCCTTCTTTCCATTTTCTACAACAATTGCAGACAGTTACATTTCAGGTTGCTATCGGTTGTTGTTTTTTTTAACTAACTTGTAAATATTTTAAACACACTAAGGAATTAATTCACACAAAGTAAAACTGAGGAGTTAAACTATCTTTATTTATTAATAGATAAAACTGTGTGCAACAGCAAAACTTTTTCTTAGGACTAAAAATTTCTTGGGAATGAAAACCTTCCATGATCACACAGTATTAGCTTATCTGATGTGAAATTACTTCCAAATGCAGTTCTCCCATGGTGTAGGTTTTGTTATATAAACCCACACATAGTTAACCCTAACAGATAGGTTTTTTTATATTTTCATTCTGTGAGAGAACATGCATGAAAGAATGTGAAGTATATATACATATATAAAATAAAATACTAGTTTGTTTTTATTTAATATTAACAGAAGCTACGTTATGTTAATATGTCCTTGTTAAGCACACAATTACATTAGGTTAATAGTGAATATAGGCTAAATAATAACACTATATAACAAATTTTGTTCCTGGAAAGTATGCGTTATTTCTTAATTGCTTATGTTGTAAAAGTACAGAAAATGGTCATTATTCCCTTCAAACTTTGCTTTTGTGACTTGATAATGAAATTTAGAAATTAACCTATTTCTGTGTAAAAACGGGCAAATTTGCACATTTTCATTTACATAAGGTCTGAATAAAACAACATATGAATCAAGATTTACATGTATTTACACTAAAGTTATACTACAATGTTTAGAAGTCAATAGTTTTTCGAGATTTGCGACTGTAATGTAAATCACTTTTACATATCAGCCCCCAAATATAAGTCTCCCATCATGTTTTCGTTACATGCTCCCAGGTCACAAAGCAAAGTTTGAAGAGAAAAATAGGTCTTTTCCATTTACTTTAGGCATAAGCAATTGGGGAATAACACTTTCTGCTAACGAACAAAAAAAGTACACATTTTGTTGCACAGTGTAATATTTCAATAACAAAATCTTTTTGTTTTTATCTCTTTTATATGTTTGTGGTGAGTGTATTTAAAGTGATTCTCTTCAAACTTAAACAGTTTTAAAATAGACAAGTCTCATGGTTGAGTAAATCTTGGAAAATGTGACAACATTCATGTTGAACAGTTTACACAGTAACTGGACTATTATAAAAACAATAACATTTAATTATCTCATAACTGACGATTTAAACGAAAGAAGGTGGTACCCACTTTTAATCGGTGTGTTCTTAAACTGCTTTCTGAAGCAAATCCTTTCCCACAGATATTGCAGTTAAATGGTCTGTTTTTAGATCGCTCCATTTGGCTGTCGTGATTTCTCAAATGCTGCTGCAAGTTAGATAGCTGAATAAAAGCACGTCCACATTCTTGGATGTGGCACTTGTACGGTCGTTCACCTAACAGAATGACAGTAAAACAGGTGTGAAAGTCTGTTGGGTAAAAACAACAACAAAATACAGAGTTTATTAACTCAAAACTGCTATATACACAGAAAGTCAATTGTGCTGTATTTGGTCAATCCACATTTGACTACTTAGCGGTTCAACAGACAATGTTTAGTACCAACTTAGTGGTTCAACAGACAATGTTTAGTATTAATATATTTAGGTTGAAACAAATTTCCTGCCAGAAATAAACTGATTGTCTACACACAAGAAAAACATTAATATAGAAGATTACCAAACGTAACAAAGCCAAAGGACAGAAAATTTTGATAAATGGAACTTGTATGCAATGTTTTTTATAGAAGTAGAAACACTGTATACAGCTGAACAATTAGAACTACAATGCACACTTCAAAACCACTGCCCCAATCACTTTGGAGCATCTTACATATGGATACAGCATCCAACCTAGTTAGATGTGCTTTTTCTCCACTCCAGACAATGTCATTAAAGGAAGTGAATACCTTGCTAGTCTCTCCAGTAATACTTGATGAATTACTGCAAGACCTCCCAATTCGACACAACAACTTCATCAGTGCTAATAAACCCAAAGCCTGCATTAATGCTACAAAGGGACATATCCTGAAAGAGGATGTATTTATTTCTAGCCTATAAAGACAAGTAGATTTCAACTACTTCTGTAGTCCTGGTAATTCATCACCTGGTATAACTTGTGGAACTCCCAAGAACCAAACCAACCCTTTTTCTCCATTTTCCTACACGGTGTCGAACTGTCGATTCCTTACAAAGAAATTAAGCTTGCCTTAGAAGCAGCCACAGGATCCAAACCCTATGCAGCACATAGAATTTATTACGGGTAAATCCAGCAACACAGCCAACTTTATCAAAATAGGTACTACGTCTAGACAAGCTGCTAAATTCATTTTAAATAATGAATGTTTTACTATCCCTCCTCCCATTTCAGGACTAGGAAGCCATGTTGAAGAAACATCTTCAAACAAGCCCCTCCCATTTGAAGCCAGTCCAGAAATCATGAACACTGCTACTATACAGCAGATTACATTATCTTGTCCAGTCAACCCCAGTGCTCAAAACCTAACATTGCTACTTTACCAAAATATACACCATCCAGTTCAGCCAACCACAGCAATCAAATACCTACCATGAGAAAGATCAAGAAAACTGATCAAGGCATGCAAATAAATAGTCTAGTACTTGAAGACAAGTATACAATGACAGCCTTTCCTGAACTAATAGACAAAGCCACAATAAACAGAAGAAAAATCTCACCCATCTACCAACATCCAGACAAGATCATTCCCTTTCCTTGTATAGAAGAGATCAGCTTTGCTTAAAACAACCATAATGACATCCTCTTCATATCAGTGATGTCAAGAAAACCCACTTATATAGAAAAATATATATGTAGAAACAGATCATTTGGAGTGAGAAAATTTCTTTTACGTAAAGGAGCAAACAACGTTTTTGACCTTCTTTGGTCATCATCAGGTTCACATAGAAAGAAAGAGGTAACTAACAGGAAGCTGACCACATGCTTGAAAGGGGTTGTGTAAATGAGTTTCAGGTCAGTTACCTCTTTCTTTCTTTATGAACCTGATGATGACCGAAGAAGGTCGAAATGTAGTTCACTCCTTTATGTAAAAAATTTTCTCAATCCAAATGAGCCATTTCTACATCATATATATTTATCCTCTTTCTATGTTCCTGAAGATCCACTGGACATCTACTTTAATGCCTTCCCTCCACCAGATAAACAAAACCATGAATTCTCTAGTTTTCTTGTCTTCCAGTAACACAACGTTTCCTAACCTTACTTATTTTCTTGGAGGTACACTTGGGCATGACTCTGCTAAACTATTCAGTGCCGGGACCATGAAAAGTGGATTTTCTTGGTGTACTCCTGTTTTCCCTAAAGCAAATTATTGGAACTGAATTTATAGATCCTTGCCACCTTGAACAAGGGCCATTTACTTCTTTTCATTTCATCCCTGGTTGTTTGGTACACCTTCCAAACTTGGACTCTTGTTTCTTTGCTCTCAGCCAGGTCATTGGAAAAATAATATCAGATGTTAAAGATACAAAGAATTTTCTAAGTTAAACAATTATACAACTAAATGTAATCTTGTTGAGCAGAGCAAAGGAAAAATGTAAAAGGACACTTTTGAAATTCCAAACAAAGAAACAAAAATGATGGTGGGCGTTCAGTTTTAAAGAAAGGAATTTCTAGAAAGTGAAAGTTTGGTTGCAAAACACAACTGAGATAGTTAATGTGATAATAAATGTGAATTTGGTGTTTAGTAAGGCTCACAGCCAAAACATAGCTTTATTTCTAAAATATCTCAAATTCAATGCATTTTTACAAGAAATATGGTATCAGCCATCAATCCATCACATACTTATCAAGTCACCTGATGCACTTCCAATGAATACTTGGGTTGACATCCACATACCATAAAAAGTTTGTCAGGTTGTATGGTCTAAGACCAATCTTTGATAAAACTATAGTGCAAATTTTCTCATTGTATGTATAATAAATGACACTTTTTTGTTTAGATGTTACATCCCATTCAAATATTCCATATTTCTACTGATGGCTTGACCATTTGACAATAATGATCACAAGGTGCTATGTTAACAAATTTTTCAAGAGGTTTAATAACAAACCCATTTTTGTTTTCTCTGTTTGTGTAGTCCAGTTTTAGTATAAAAAGACATCACACATTAAATGTACCTGCTTTCTTGACCATTTGATTAAAGAAATTATAACTTACAAAATACATACTTGTTACTTTGATGAAGAAAAATAACATTTTATTTCATTCTATAAAATGTTACACTGCACTCAAAAATAAAAGTAAAGTAATCATACATACAGATAAAGTGTGAAGTCTAATCACTAACAAGATTGGAAAAATACGTTTTCTTCACATTCAGTGAAGTTCCCATAGAAACTAACTGTTTGGGATGCTTTTTTTGGTGACAATCCAGAAGATGGCAAGGATATAGGAAAGAGGAAACATCCTTGTAAGGTTTAGGCTGAATGACAAAAAAGAGCACCATCTTATATGGAAACATTGGTTTGTTTGGCAAGCTGGTCACTGGGATGAAGGCAGAAAACCTTGTTGGAGAACTGTAATATATAGAACAACACTAACCATCCCTTCAAATATCAGTGACTAACCAGCTGCCCAAATGACACCTCACACTATAATGGAAATACTGCCATTTTTTTTTCACATCTTGCATGTGGCTTAACGAAAGATCCTACAAAGCGAAATTCCAAACCCAGATGTATCCACTGTCAGGGAAATGTCTGTGTGTGCCATGAAGGTAACATATAGTGGCATTACACCTGTCATACCACAGTAACAGCTGTCTGACACATGCCCCTCTCCACAACTTTCCTCACATCACAAAGGGTCCAATTTGTTGATTATGGATGCTCAAACTGTTCATAAACCTGTAGTTTTTCAAAGTTTATGGAACTGTAATGCCATCCTACTTAGCATGGACAACCAAACTGATGATTTATTGCTGACTTTCACTGCCTTTTCATCATCCATCTAAATGACTTCATAAAACCACAGTTAATTTTACAATCTTTGTTAAGTCATACCTGTATTTACATGTTAGAATTATTTACTTATAATCTTGCATGTTTCTATTTGTTTAGTGGTAAGTTGCATACATATTTAGACTGTAAAGGCTAATGCTGGTTTTGAACTTAAAATATGTCAATACTTATTGTGAACTTAAAATATGACTTATGCTCCCAATGTTATGGACCAATGTGCACAACTACAAGAAGTTAACATTTTGTTCAGAGAAGCAATGAAAATAGATTGATTAGGTCAACTCTTCTTCTGTGTGTAAAAGAAATGAGGAACCATGAGCTGTCTGTCACCTGATTGCTGAGGTAAAGACAGCCTGCTGACTAACAGATCTAACAAACTCTATGCCAGTAAAAACATAAGCTTCAAGCAGTTTGACTTGTCTATACTTTTCATGAATAGCTTGAGAATTTAACTATTGACACACATATTAAAATAAGAAAGACTGCCTACTTTCTGAACCATGAGAACATGTATCAAATACTCAAAGTTATGTACCAATCTATCACAAATGTGACAATAATCTGTTATTGATCATACACTAATTATGGTATATGTACAGGTTTGTTTGTTTGTTTTGAGTTTTTGTGCAAAGTTATACAAGGGCTATCTGTGCTAGCCATCCCTAATTTAGCAGTGTAAGACTAGAGAGAAGGTAGCTGGTCATCATCACCCATTGCCAATTCTTGGACTACTCTTTTACCAATGAATAGCGGAATTGACCATCACATTATAATGCCCCATAGCTGAAAAGGTGACCATGCTTGGTGCGACGGGGATTCGAACCTGCAACCATCAGATTGTGAATCGAGCTCCTTAGCCACCTTGCCATGCTGGGCCAAATGTATAGGTTCTTAAAAGTTTAATTTCTATGGTCCGCAGACAACAGCACATCAGTTGGTCACCAAGTACATGGCTTTCACTTAGAAACAATGCCAGTAAGCAACTGTGTTCATGTTACATCTGTTGTTTGTGATATACCTCAATATAAGCTCCCATTACTATCGGATCACATATGCACCACTTCCAGCATCAGTAAGTACTTTATACAGACAATGAGGACAGGGATTCTGTCCAGATGAGTGATGCTCATGAAACTAATAAACAGTAATTTTAATTTCAAATGAATGTTATGAAATGCAGAGATAGTACAGGTAAGTATTTTAGCTGCTCCATTCTGTTGTATGAGCACTCACAATGACACATGATAAATTGAATGTCATAGCCTGTCATAATATGGGCTCACATATGTCACTGTAATAAATATACAACTTTCTTCTTCAGCTACCTCAGAATTAACTAACACACAAATATATTCCAGCAAACATATATCCTTAGCCACACATTGTGTTCATTATAATGGGAATTATCATGTGCTAAAACAACATGAATACGATGAGTAATGAATTGCTTGTGTAAATGGTCATCCAAATCTAACAGAGAGCAACCAATCCCTTGTTAAAGTTTTTAAGATTATACTAATACCCAGGTTCCATGTATTTTGGACTACTGGGTCAAAAAAAAAAATACTATTTAGTATATGCTGCAGACAAATGCGACAGCACTTACTGACCTATTGGAAATTATTTTACCATAAACAGCAGAGAAATAAACTTGTAAGTTAAAGGATGTTGTTGCATTCTGTTGTCTCATTTTTTGTGCTTGAATACACCTAAAATTGTCAAGAAAAGGGCTTAATAAGGCATTTCACACCATGTCCATCTTTTTCTATCACATTACAATTTGCAATGTAAAGTATTAGTAACAGAGTGAAAAGCTCTGGTCCTTTCACAGGTCTTAAAACCTGTGGGTTATAAGTTATGCAATAGTTCAGAAGGCATTTTAATAATCAATCTCATAAGCTGGAGGTTTTGTTTTTTGTTTTCAGAACAGAAATGTGCACTTTCCCCATGTTGCTTTAAGCATTATAATTATTTATAATTATCACTTGATAATTCAGATATACATACATTTTTCATACAGCACAAAGTTCTACAGTGGCAGTTTATTTCCTAGTATTGTTGGAAAGAAAATTATCTGTTTAGCCTAATATTTTATTTTTTATTTCTCTTCATAAATATCAGCTGTTACACAGAAGTGCTGTAACTTCCACAAAAGACATCACCTACTGTACATAAAGTTCAGAAAATTTTGCTACAGAGGTTTTACAGAGGTAAAAGGCCAAATACTTCAGTTATAAATGTGTACAAAATCATAGAAACTTCTACTTGTAGTACACTAAAACCCATCAATGATAGTTTTAAAAATAAAAGTTTTAATACAATAAATAATAAGGCTCTGTTTTTTTAATTAATTTATTTAACTGATTTGGTAAAAATGGTTGATTGTTTATCTGTATAGAATACAGTAACATGTAGCAACACACTGTGGTTTCGGAGACCATATATCTCGATGGTAACAACCCAAAATTGTTAGGACTAAAAATAATACATTTTGGATACAGATCAAAATTAATAGGCTAAAAGAACGTTTTTAAGAATCAGATTTCTTTGCATAAAATGTAATTTTACCTGTATGAAGCCTGGTGTGCTGCTGAACATGAGAAAGCTGCTTAAAGCGACGGTCACAGTACGAACACTTGTACGGCTTCTCGCCAGTGTGGACACGGAGATGCTGAGTCAGCTGATGGTTTGATGAGAACGTTTTTAAACAATTCTGACACTGGTGGGGCTTTACATCACCACTATGGACCTCCCGGGCATGATGCTGCATAGCAGACTTATGTAAAAATATCTGGTAAAGACAATGACATAATTCAGGTTTTCATTTTGCTAGTATCATCCTAAATAAACCCTAAATAAAAATTCTATGTGGGGTCTTTAAAGATGGTTCATATAAACTGGTATGGAAACCCAGTTTCTAAAAGATACTAGTACAATTCAGTGACAATGGACTTATACAATGATATTCACATTTACTTCTAATATTTAGTTCTGTTTATCTTCATAGTAAACATTGAAAAAAATAATTGTGTCTGGTTCTATTTTACAATAAAAAAAGAGATAAAGAAACAAACAATAACTATGGTAATTGATCTAGTTGTATTGGGACAAGTTAGGTAAAGTCAAATTCTGTTTATCCTGATATCCAATTTAAAATAAAATGTTTGTCAGGAATACATAAGAAAGCTGAGATAATACAGTTAAGTCCTATAAGAAGCATGCTAGAATGGTAAAGTAATACAGTTTCAAGTCCTGTCAGGAACATGCTAGAATGGTAAAGTAATACAGTTAAGTCCTGTCAGAAACATTCTGGAATGGTAAAGTAATACAGTTACAAGTCCTGTCAGGAACATATCAGAAGAGTAAAGTGATACAATTACATATCCTGTCAGGAACTGAATACACTAGAATAATAAAGAAACACAGTCACAAATCCTGTCAGAAATCCATAAAAATAGTAAAGACAATCACTATTTAATAGTTATTACAAATTGTCACTTTTTGCATAATTAATAATAATAATAATGATTCTAAATGCAACACAAATATAAGAATCACACTAAGAAATACCAATAAATAACTGAGCTACATGTACTGTATTCACTCCTAAGAAATGTAATAAAGAACTGAGCTACATGTACTGTATTCACTCCTAAGAAATGTAATAAACTGAGCTACATGTACTGTATTGACTCCAAAGAAATGTAATAAATAACTGAGCTACATGTACTGTATTGACTCCAAAGAAATGTAATAAAGAACTGAGCTACATGTACTGTATTGACTCCAAAGAAATGTAATAAACAACTGAGCTACATGTACTGTATTGACTCCAAAGAAATGTAATAAATAACTGAGCTACATGTACTGTATTGACTCCAAAGAAATGTAATAAATAACTGAGCTACATGTACTGTATTCACTCCTAAGAAATGTAATAAAGAACTGAGCTACATGTACTGTATTCACTCCTAAGAAATGTAATAAACTGAGCTACATGTACTGTATTGACTCTTAAGAAATGTAATAAAGAACTCAGCTGCATGTACTGTATTGACTCTTAATGAATGTAATAAAGAACTGAGCTACATGTACTGTATTGACTCCAAAGAAATGTAATAAATAACTGAGCTACATGTACTGTATTGACTCCAAAGAAATGTAATAAAGAACTGAGCTACATGTACTGTATTGACTCCAAAGAAATGTAATAAATAACTGAGCTACATGTACTGTATTGACTCCAAAGAAATGTAATAAAGAACTGAGTTACATGTACCGTATTGACTCCAAAGAAATGTTATAAAGAACTGAGCTACATGTACTGTATTGACTCCTAAGAAATGTGATAAATAAATGAGCTACATGTACTGTATTGACCCTTAAGGAATGTAATAAAGAACTGAGCTACATGTGCTGTATTGACTCCAAAGAAATGTAATAAAGAACTGAGCTACATGTGCTGTATTGAACCTTAAGAAATGTAATAAAGAACTGAGCTACATGTGCTGTATTGAACCTTAAGAAATGTAATAAAGTACTGAGCTACATGTGCTGTATTGAACCTTAAGAAATGTAATAAAGAACTGAGCTACATGTGCTGTATTGACTCCAAAGAAATGTAATAAAGAACTGAGCTACATGTGCTGTATTGAACCTTAAGAAATGTAATAAAGAACTGAGCTACATGTGCTGTATTGACTCCAAAGAAATGTAATAAAGAACTGAGCTACATGTACTGTATTGACTCCTAAGAAATGTGATAAATAAATGAGCTACATGTACTCTATTGACCCTTAAGGAATGTAATAAAGAACTGAGCTACATATAGTGTATTGACTCTTAATCAATGTAATAAAGTACTGAGCTACATGTGCTGTATTGACCCTTAAAAAAATGTAATAAAGAACTGAGCTACATGTGCTGTATTGACCCTTAAGAAATGTAATAAAGAACTCAGCTACATGTACCGTATTGACCCTTAAAAAATGTAATAAAGAACAGAGCTACATGTACTGTATTGACCCTTAAGAAATGTAATAAAGAACAGAGCTACATGTACTGTATTGGCTCTTAAGAAATGTAATAAAGAACTGAGCTACATGTACCGTATTGACTCCAAAGAAATGTAACAAAGAACTAAGCTACATGTACCGTATTGACTCCAAAGAAATGTAACAAAGAACTGAGCTACATGTACCGTATTGACTCCAAAGAAATGTAATAAAGAACTGAGCTACATGTACTGTATAAACTCCTAAGAAATGTAATAAAGAACTGAGCTACATGTACATATTGACTTCTTAGATATGTAATAAAGAACTCAGCTGCAATAAAGAACTGAGCTACATGTACTGTATTTACCCTTAAGGAATGTAATAAAGAACTGAGCTACATGTAGTGTATTCACTCTTAAAAAGTGTAATAAAGAACTGAGCTACATGTTCTGTATTGACCCTTAAGGAATGTAATAAACTGAGCTACATGTACTGTATTGACTCTTAAGAAATGTAATAAAGAACTCAGCTGCATGTACTGTATTGACTCTTAATGAATGTAATAAAGAACTGAGCTACATGTACTGTATTGACTCCAAAGAAATGTAATAAATAACTGAGCTACATGTACTGTATTGACTCCAAAGAAATGTAATAAAGAACTGAGCTACATGTACTGTATTGACTCCAAAGAAATGTAATAAATAACTGAGCTACATGTACTGTATTGACTCCAAAGAAATGTAATAAAGAACTGAGTTACATGTACCGTATTGACTCCAAAGAAATGTTATAAAGAACTGAGCTACATGTACTGTATTGACTCCTAAGAAATGTGATAAATAAATGAGCTACATGTACTGTATTGACCCTTAAGGAATGTAATAAAGAACTGAGCTACATGTGCTGTATTGACTCCAAAGAAATGTAATAAAGAACTGAGCTACATGTGCTGTATTGAACCTTAAGAAATGTAATAAAGAACTGAGCTACATGTGCTGTATTGAACCTTAAGAAATGTAATAAAGTACTGAGCTACATGTGCTGTATTGAACCTTAAGAAATGTAATAAAGAACTGAGCTACATGTGCTGTATTGACTCCAAAGAAATGTAATAAAGAACTGAGCTACATGTGCTGTATTGAACCTTAAGAAATGTAATAAAGAACTGAGCTACATGTGCTGTATTGACTCCAAAGAAATGTAATAAAGAACTGAGCTACATGTACTGTATTGACTCCTAAGAAATGTGATAAATAAATGAGCTACATGTACTGTATTGACCCTTAAGGAATGTAATAAAGAACTGAGCTACATATAGTGTATTGACTCTTAATCAATGTAATAAAGTACTGAGCTACATGTGCTGTATTGACCCTTAAAAAAATGTAATAAAGAACTGAGCTACATGTGCTGTATTGACCCTTAAGAAATGTAATAAAGAACTCAGCTACATGTACCGTATTGACCCTTAAAAAATGTAATAAAGAACAGAGCTACATGTACTGTATTGACCCTTAAGAAATGTAATAAAGAACAGAGCTACATGTACTGTATTGGCTCTTAAGAAATGTAATAAAGAACTGAGCTACATGTACCGTATTGACTCCAAAGAAATGTAACAAAGAACTAAGCTACATGTACCGTATTGACTCCAAAGAAATGTAACAAAGAACTGAGCTACATGTACCGTATTGACTCCAAAGAAATGTAATAAAGAACTGAGCTACATGTACTGTATAAACTCCTAAGAAATGTAATAAAGAACTGAGCTACATGTACATATTGACTTCTTAGATATGTAATAAAGAACTCAGCTGCAATAAAGAACTGAGCTACATGTACTGTATTTACCCTTAAGGAATGTAATAAAGAACTGAGCTACATGTAGTGTATTCACTCTTAAAAAGTGTAATAAAGAACTGAGCTACATGTTCTGTATTGACCCTTAAGGAATGTAATAAAGAACTGAGCTACATGTACCCTATTGACCCTTATTAAATGTAATAAAGAACTGAGCTACATGTACTGTATTGACTCTTAAGAAATGTAATAAAGAACAAAGCTACATGTACTGTATTGGCTTTTAAGAAATGTAATAAAGAACTAAGCTACATATACCATACTGACTCCAAAGAAATGTAACAAAGAACTGAGCTACATGTACAGTATTGACTCCTAAGAAATGTAATAAAGAACTGAGCTACATGTACTGTATTGACTCCAAAGAAATGTAATAAAGAACTGAGCTACATGTACCGTATTGACTCCAAAGAAATGTAATAAAGAACTGAGCTACATGTACTGTATTGACTCCTAAGAAATGTGATAAATAAATGAGCTACATGTACTGTATTGACCCTTAAGGAATGTAATAAAGAACTGAGCTACATGTAGTGTATTCACTCCTAAGAAATGTAATAAAGAACTGAGCTACATGTACTGTATTGACTCTTAATGAATGTAAAAAAGAACTGAGCTACATGTGCTGTATTGACCCTTAAGAAATGTAATAAAGAACTGAGCTACATGTGCTGTATTGACCCTTAAGAAATGTAATAAAGAACTGAGCTACATGTGCTGTATTGACCCTTAAGAAATGTAATAAAGAACTGAGCTACATGTAGTCTATTCACTCCTAAGAAATGTAATAAAGAACTGAACTACATGTACTGTATTCACTCCTAAGAAATGTAATAAAGAACTGAGCTACATGTACTGTATTGACTTCTTAGAAATGTAATAAAGAACTCAGCTGCAATAAAGAACTGAGCTACATGTACTGTATTGACTTCTTAGAAATGTGATAAATAACTAAGCTACATGTACTGTATTTACCCTTAAGGAATGTAATAAAGAACTGAGCTACATGTTCTGTATTGACCCTTAAGAAATGTAATAAAGAACTGAGATACATGTAATCTATTGACCCTTATGAAATGTATTAAAGAACTGAGCTACATGTACTCTATTGACCCTTAAGAAATGTAATAAAGAACTGAGCTACATGTAGTCTATTCACTCCTAAGAAATGTAATAAAGAACTGAACTACATGTACTGTATTCACTCCTAAGAAATGTAATAAAGAACTGAGCTACATGTACTGTATTGATTTCTTAGAAATGTAATAAAGAACTCAGCTGCAATAAATAACTGAGCCACATGTACTGTATTTACCCTTAAGGAATGTAATAAAGAACTGAGCTACATGTACTCTATTGACCCTTATGAAATGTAATAAAGAACTGAGATACATGTACTCTATTGACCCTTATGAAATGAAATAAAGAACTGAGCTACATGTACTGTACTGACTCCTAAGAAATGTAATAAAGAACTGAGCTACATGTAATATATTCACTCCTAAGAAATGTAATAAACTGAGCTACATGTTCTGTATTCACTCCTAAGAAATGTGATAAAGAACTGAGCTACATGTACTGTATTCACTCCTAAGAAATGTAATAAATAACTGAGCTACATGTACTGTATTCACTCCTAAGAAATGTAATAAAGAACTGAGTTACATGTACTGTATTGACTCCTAAGAAATGTAATAAAGAACTCAGCTGCATGTACTGTATTGACTCTTAATGAATGTAATAAAGAACTGAGCTACATGTACTGTATTGACTCCAAAGAAATGTAATAAAGAGCTGAGCTACATGTACTGTATTGACTCCTAAGAAATGTAATAAATAACTGAGCTACATGTACCGTATTGACTCCAAAGAAATGTAATAAAGAACTAAGCTACATGTACTGTATTGACTCCTAAGAAATGTGATAAATAAATGAGCTACATGAACTGTATTGACCCTTAAGGAATGTAATAAAGAACTGAGCTACATGTACTGTATTGATCCTTAAAAAATGTAATAAAGAACAGAGCTATATGTACTGTATTGACCCTTAAGAAATGTAATAAAGAACAGAGCTACATGTACTGTATTGGCTCTTAAGAAATGTAATAAAGAACTGAGCTACATGTACCATATTGACTCCAAAGAAATGTAACAAAGAACTGAGCTACACGTACTGTATTGACTCCTAAGAAATGTAATAAAGAACTGAGGTACATGTACTGTATTCACTCCTAAGAAATGTAATAAATAACTGAGCTACATGTACTGTATTGACTCCAAAGAAATGTAATAAAGAACTGAGCTACATGTACCGTATTGATTCCAAAGAAATGTAATAAAGAACTGAGCTACATGTACTGTATTGACTCATAAGAAATGTGATAAATAAATGAGCTACATGAACTGTATTGACCCTTAAGGAATGTTATAAAGAACTGAGCTACATGTACTGTATTGACTCCTAAGAAATGTGATAAATAACTAAGCTACATGTACTGTATTTACCCTTAAGGAATGTAATAAAGAACTGAGCTACATGTTCTGTATTGACCCTTAAGAAATGTAATAAAGAACTGAGCTACATGTACTCTATTGACCCTTATGAAATATAATAAAGAACTGAGCTACATGTAGTCTATTCACTCCTAAGAAATGTAATAAAGAACTGAGCTACATGTACTGTATTCACTCCTAAGAAATGTAATAAAGAACTGAGCTACATGTACTGTATTCACTCCTAAGAAATGTAATAAATAACTGAGCTACATGTACTGTATTGACTCCAAAGAAATGTAATAAAGAACTGAGCTACATGTACCGTATTGACTCCAAAGAAATGTAATAAAGAACTGAGCTACATGTACTGTATTGACTCCTAAGAAATGTGATAAATAAATGAGCTACATGAACTGTATTGACCCTTAAGGAATGTAATAAAGAACTGAGCTACATGTACTGTATTGACTCCTAAGAAATGTGATAAATAACTAAGCTACATGTACTGTATTTACCCTTAAGGAATGTAATAAAGAACTGAGCTACATGTTCTGTATTGACCCTTAAGAAATGTAATAAAGAACTGAGCTATATGTACTCTATTGACCCTTATGAAATATAATAAAGAACTGAGCTACATGTAGTCTATTCACTCCTAAGAAATGTAATAAAGAACTGAGCTACATGTACTGTATTGACTCCTAAGAAGTGTGATAAATAACTCAGCCACATGTACTGTATTTACCCTTAAGGAATGTAATAAAGAACTGAGCTACATGTACTGTATTGACTTCTTAGAAATGTAATAAAGAACTCAGCTGCAATAAAAAACTGAGCTACATGTACTGTATTGATCCTTAAAAAATGTAATAAAGAACAGAGCTACATGTACTGTATTGGCTCTTAAGAAATGTAATAAAGAACTGAGCTACATGTACCGTATTGACTCCAAAGAAATGTAACAAAGAACTGAACTACACGTACTGTATTGACTCCTAAGAAATGTAATAAAGAACTGAGCTACATGTAATGTATTCACTACTAAGAAATGTAATAAAGAACTGAGCTACATGTACTGTATTCACTCGTAAGAAATGTAATAAAGAACTGAGGTACATGTACTGTATTCACTCCTAAGAAATGTAATAAAGAACTGAGCTACATGTACTCTATTGACCCTTATGAAATGTAATAAAGAACTGAGCTACATGTACTGTATTGACTTCTTAGAAATGTAATAAAGTACTCAGCTGCAATAAATAACTGAGCCACATGTACTGTATTTACCCTTAAGGAATGTAATAAAGAACTGAGCTACATGTACTCTATTGACCCTTATGAATGTAATAAAGAACTGAGCTACATGTACTGTATTGGCTCTTAAGAAATGTATTAAGGAATTGAGTTACATGTTCTGTATTCACTCCTAAGAAATGTGATAAAGAACTGAGCTACATGTACTGTATTGACTCCTAAAAAATGTAATAAAGAATTGAGTTACATGTACTGTATTGACTCCTAAGAAATGTAATAAAGAACTCAGCTGCATGTACTGTATTGACTCTTAATGAATGTAATGAAGAACTGAGCTACATGTACTGTATTGACTCCAAAGAAATGTAATAAAGAGCTGAGCTACATGTACGGTATTGACTCCTAAGAAATGTAATAAATAACTGAGCTACATGTACCGTATTGACTCCAAAGAAATGTAATAAAGAACTGAGCTACATGTACCGTATTGACTCCTAAGAAATGTGATAAATAAATGAGCTACATGAACTGTATTGACCCTTAAGAAATGTAATAAAGAACTGAGCTACATGTACTGTATTGATCTTTAAAAAATGTAATAAAGAACAGAGCTATATGTACTGTATTGACTCCAAAGAAATGTAACAAAGAACTGAGCTACACGTACTGTATTGACTCCTAAGAAATGTGATAAATAACTGAGCCACATGTACTGTATTTACCCTTAAGAAATTTAATAAAGAACTGAGCTACATGTACTGTATTGATCCTTAAAAAATGTAATAAAGAACAGAGCTACATGTACTGTATTGGCTCTTAAGAAATGTAATAAAAAACTGAGCTACATGTACCGTATTGACTCCAAAGAAATGTAACAAAGAACTGAGCTACATGTACCGTATTGACTCCAAAGAAATGTAATAAAAAACTGAGCTACATGTACCGTATTGACTCCAAAGAAATGTAATAAAGAACTGAGCTACATGTACTGTATTGACTCCTAAGAAATGTGATAAATAACTGAGCTACATGTACTGTATTTACCCTTAAGGAATGTAATAAAGAACTGAGCTACATGTACTGTATTTACCCTTAAGGAATGTAATAAAGAACTGAGCTACATGTAGTGTATTCACTCTTAAAAAATGTAATAAAGAACTGAGCTACATGTTCTGTATTGACCCTTAAGAAATGTAATAAAGAACTGAGCTACATGTACTCTATTGACCCTTATGAAATGTAATAAAGAACTGAGCTACATGTACTGTATTGACTTCTTAGAAATGTAATAAAGAACTCAGCTGCAATAAATAACTGAGCCACATGTACTGTATTTACCCTTAAGGAATGTAATAAAGAACTGAGCTACATGTACTCTATTGACCCTTATGAAATGTAATAAAGAACTGAGCTACATGTACTGTATTGACCCTTAAGAAATGTAATAAAGAACTGAGCTACATGTACTGTACTGACTCCTAAGAAATGTAATAAAGAACTGAGCTACATGTAATATATTAATCCTAAGAAATGTAATAAACAACTGAGCTACATGTTCTGTATTCACTCCTAAGAAATGTGATAAAGAACTGAGCTACATGTACTGTATTCACTCCTAAGAAATGTAATAAATAACTGAGCTACATGTACTGTATTCACTCCTAAGAAATGTAATAAAGAACTGAGTTACATGTACTGTATTGACTCCTAAGAAATGTAATAAAGAACTCAGCTGCATGTACTGTATTGACTCTTAATGAATGTAATAAAGAACTGAGCTACATGTACTGTATTGACTCCAAAGAAATGTAATAAAGAACTGAGCTACATGTACCGTATTGACTCCTAAGAAATGTGATAAATAAATGAGCTACATGAACTGTATTGATCCTTAAAAAATGTAATAAAGAACAGAGCTATATGTACTGTATTGACTCGAAAGAAATGTAACAAAGAACTGAGCTACACATACTGTATTGACTCCTAAGAAATGTGATAAATAAATGAGCTACATGAACTGTATTGACCCTTAAGAAATTTAATAAAGAACTGAGCTACATGTACTGTATTGATCCTTGAAAAATGTAATAAAGAACAGAGCTATATGTACTGTATTGACTCCAAAGAAATGTAACAAAGAACTGAGCTACACGTACTGTATTGACTCCTAAGAAATGTAATAAAGAACTGAGCTACATGTACCGTATTGACTCCAAAGAAATGTAATAAAGAACTGAGCTACATGTACTGTATAGACTCCTAAGAAATGTAATAAAGAACTGAGCTACATATACATATTGACTTCTTAGAAATGTAATAAAGAACTGAGCTACATGTACTGTATTTACCCTTAAGGAATGTAATAAAGAACTGAGCTACATGTACTCTATTGACCCTTATGAAATGTAATAAAGAACTGAGCTACATGTACCGTATTGACTCCAAAGAAATGTAACAAAGAACTCAGCTACACGTACGGTATTGACTCCAAAGAAATGTAATAAAGAACTGAGCTACATGTACCGTATTGACTCCAAAGAAATGTAATAAAGAACAGAGCTACATGTACTGTACTGACTCCTAAGAAATGTAATAAAAAACTGAGCTACATGTAATATATTCACTCCTAAGAAATGTAATAAACAACTGAGCTACATGTTCTGTATTCACTCCCAAGAAATGTGATAAAGAACTGAGCTACATGTACTGTATTCACTCCTAAGAAATGTAATAAAGAACTGAGTTACATGTACTGTATTGACTCCTAAGAAATGTAATAAAGAACTCAGCTGCATGTACTGTATTGACTCTTAATGAATGTAATAAAGAACTGAGCTACATGT
Organism: Carcinoscorpius rotundicauda; assembly: GCA_011833715.1. NCBI lineage: Eukaryota > Metazoa > Arthropoda > Merostomata > Xiphosura > Limulidae > Carcinoscorpius > Carcinoscorpius rotundicauda. The sequence continues at coordinate 123,260,408 of CM022394.1, read as the reverse complement.
ACTGTATTGATTCCAAAGAAATGTAATAAAGAGCTGAGCTACATGTACTGTATTGACTCCTAAGAAATGTAATAAATAACTGAGCTACATGTACTGTATTGACTCCAAAGAAATGTAATGAAGAACTGAGCTACATGTACTGTATTCGCTCTTAATGAATGTAATAAAGAACTGAGGTACATGTACGGTATTCACTCCTAAGAAATGTAATAAAAAACTGAGCTACATGTACTGTATTGATTCCAAAGAAATGTAATAAAGAACTGAGCTACATGTACCGTATTGACTCCAAAGAAATGTAATAAAGAACTGAGCTACATTAACTGTATTGACTCCTAAGAAATGTGATAAATAAATGAGCTACATGAACTGTATTGACCCTTAAGGAATGTAATAAAGAACTGAGCTACATGTACCGTATTGACTCCAAAGAAATGTAACAAAGAACTCAGCTACACGTACTGTATTGACTCCAAAGAAATGTAATAAAGAACTGAGCTACATGTACCGTATTGACTCCAAAGAAATGTAATAAAGAACAGAGCTACATGTACTGTATTGACCCTTAAGAAATGTAATAAAGAACAGAGCTACATGTACTGTATTGACCCTTAAGAAATGTAATAAAGAACAGAGCTACATGTACTGTATTGGCTCTTAAGAAATGTAACAAAGAACTGAGCTACACATACTGTATTGACTCCTAAGAAATGTGATAAATAAATGAGCTACATGAACTGTATTGACCCTTAAGAAATTTAATAAAGAACTGAGCTACATGTACTGTATTGATCCTTGAAAAATGTAATAAAGAACAGAGCTATATGTACTGTATTGACTCCAAAGAAATGTAACAAAGAACTGAGCTACACGTACTGTATTGACTCCTAAGAAATGTAATAAAGAACTGAGCTACATGTACCGTATTGACTCCAAAGAAATGTAATAAAGAACTGAGCTACATGTACTGTATAGACTCCTAAGAAATGTAATAAAGAACTGAGCTACATATACATATTGACTTCTTAGAAATGTAATAAAGAACTGAGCTACATGTACTGTATTTACCCTTAAGGAATGTAATAAAGAACTGAGCTACATGTACTCTATTGACCCTTATGAAATGTAATAAAGAACTGAGCTACATGTACCGTATTGACTCCAAAGAAATGTAACAAAGAACTCAGCTACACGTACGGTATTGACTCCAAAGAAATGTAATAAAGAACTGAGCTACATGTACCGTATTGACTCCAAAGAAATGTAATAAAGAACAGAGCTACATGTACTGTACTGACTCCTAAGAAATGTAATAAAAAACTGAGCTACATGTAATATATTCACTCCTAAGAAATGTAATAAACAACTGAGCTACATGTTCTGTATTCACTCCCAAGAAATGTGATAAAGAACTGAGCTACATGTACTGTATTCACTCCTAAGAAATGTAATAAAGAACTGAGTTACATGTACTGTATTGACTCCTAAGAAATGTAATAAAGAACTCAGCTGCATGTACTGTATTGACTCTTAATGAATGTAATAAAGAACTGAGCTACATGTACTGTATTGATTCCAAAGAAATGTAATAAAGAGCTGAGCTACATGTACTGTATTGACTCCTAAGAAATGTAATAAATAACTGAGCTACATGTACTGTATTGACTCCAAAGAAATGTAATGAAGAACTGAGCTACATGTACTGTATTCGCTCTTAATGAATGTAATAAAGAACTGAGGTACATGTACGGTATTCACTCCTAAGAAATGTAATAAAAAACTGAGCTACATGTACTGTATTGATTCCAAAGAAATGTAATAAAGAACTGAGCTACATGTACCGTATTGACTCCAAAGAAATGTAATAAAGAACTGAGCTACATTAACTGTATTGACTCCTAAGAAATGTGATAAATAAATGAGCTACATGAACTGTATTGACCCTTAAGGAATGTAATAAAGAACTGAGCTACATGTACCGTATTGACTCCAAAGAAATGTAACAAAGAACTCAGCTACACGTACTGTATTGACTCCAAAGAAATGTAATAAAGAACTGAGCTACATGTACCGTATTGACTCCAAAGAAATGTAATAAAGAACAGAGCTACATGTACTGTATTGACCCTTAAGAAATGTAATAAAGAACAGAGCTACATGTACTGTATTGACCCTTAAGAAATGTAATAAAGAACAGAGCTACATGTACTGTATTGACCCTTAAGAAATGTAATAAAGAACAGAGCTACATGTACTGTATTGGCTCTTAAGAAATGTAATAAAAAACTGAGCTACATGTACCGTATTGACTCCAAAGAAATGTAACAAAGAACTGAGCTACATGTACCGTATTGACTCCAAAGAAATGTAATAAAGAACTGAGCTACATGTACCGTATTGACTCCAAAGAAATGTAATAAATTACTGAGCTACATGTACTGTATTGACTCCTAAGAAATGTGATAAATAACTGAGCTACATGTACTGTATTTACCCTTAAGGAATGTAATAAAGAACTGAGCTACATGTTCTGTATTGACCCTTAAGAAATGTAATAAAGAACTGAGCTATATGTACTCTATTGACCCTTATGAAATATAATAAAGAACTGAGCTACATGTAGTCTATTCACTCCTAAGAAATGTAATAAAGAACTGAGCTACATGTACTGTATTGACTCCTAAGAAGTGTGATAAATAACTCAGCCACATGTACTGTATTTACCCTTAAGGAATGTAATAAAGAACTGAGCTACATGTACTGTATTGACTTCTTAGAAATGTAATAAAGAACTCAGCTGCAATAAAAAACTGAGCTACATGTACTGTATTGATCCTTAAAAAATGTAATAAAGAACAGAGCTACATGTACTGTATTGGCTCTTAAGAAATGTAATAAAGAACTGAGCTACATGTACCGTATTGACTCCAAAGAAATGTAACAAAGAACTGAACTACACGTACTGTATTGACTCCTAAGAAATGTAATAAAGAACTGAGCTACATGTAATGTATTCACTACTAAGAAATGTAATAAAGAACTGAGCTACATGTACTGTATTCACTCGTAAGAAATGTAATAAAGAACTGAGGTACATGTACTGTATTCACTCCTAAGAAATGTAATAAAGAACTGAGCTACATGTACTCTATTGACCCTTATGAAATGTAATAAAGAACTGAGCTACATGTACTGTATTGACTTCTTAGAAATGTAATAAAGTACTCAGCTGCAATAAATAACTGAGCCACATGTACTGTATTTACCCTTAAGGAATGTAATAAAGAACTGAGCTACATGTACTCTATTGACCCTTATGAATGTAATAAAGAACTGAGCTACATGTACTGTATTGGCTCTTAAGAAATGTATTAAGGAATTGAGTTACATGTTCTGTATTCACTCCTAAGAAATGTGATAAAGAACTGAGCTACATGTACTGTATTGACTCCTAAAAAATGTAATAAAGAATTGAGTTACATGTACTGTATTGACTCCTAAGAAATGTAATAAAGAACTCAGCTGCATGTACTGTATTGACTCTTAATGAATGTAATGAAGAACTGAGCTACATGTACTGTATTGACTCCAAAGAAATGTAATAAAGAGCTGAGCTACATGTACGGTATTGACTCCTAAGAAATGTAATAAATAACTGAGCTACATGTACCGTATTGACTCCAAAGAAATGTAATAAAGAACTGAGCTACATGTACCGTATTGACTCCTAAGAAATGTGATAAATAAATGAGCTACATGAACTGTATTGACCCTTAAGAAATGTAATAAAGAACTGAGCTACATGTACTGTATTGATCTTTAAAAAATGTAATAAAGAACAGAGCTATATGTACTGTATTGACTCCAAAGAAATGTAACAAAGAACTGAGCTACACGTACTGTATTGACTCCTAAGAAATGTGATAAATAACTGAGCCACATGTACTGTATTTACCCTTAAGAAATTTAATAAAGAACTGAGCTACATGTACTGTATTGATCCTTAAAAAATGTAATAAAGAACAGAGCTACATGTACTGTATTGGCTCTTAAGAAATGTAATAAAAAACTGAGCTACATGTACCGTATTGACTCCAAAGAAATGTAACAAAGAACTGAGCTACATGTACCGTATTGACTCCAAAGAAATGTAATAAAAAACTGAGCTACATGTACCGTATTGACTCCAAAGAAATGTAATAAAGAACTGAGCTACATGTACTGTATTGACTCCTAAGAAATGTGATAAATAACTGAGCTACATGTACTGTATTTACCCTTAAGGAATGTAATAAAGAACTGAGCTACATGTACTGTATTTACCCTTAAGGAATGTAATAAAGAACTGAGCTACATGTAGTGTATTCACTCTTAAAAAATGTAATAAAGAACTGAGCTACATGTTCTGTATTGACCCTTAAGAAATGTAATAAAGAACTGAGCTACATGTACTCTATTGACCCTTATGAAATGTAATAAAGAACTGAGCTACATGTACTGTATTGACTTCTTAGAAATGTAATAAAGAACTCAGCTGCAATAAATAACTGAGCCACATGTACTGTATTTACCCTTAAGGAATGTAATAAAGAACTGAGCTACATGTACTCTATTGACCCTTATGAAATGTAATAAAGAACTGAGCTACATGTACTGTATTGACCCTTAAGAAATGTAATAAAGAACTGAGCTACATGTACTGTACTGACTCCTAAGAAATGTAATAAAGAACTGAGCTACATGTAATATATTAATCCTAAGAAATGTAATAAACAACTGAGCTACATGTTCTGTATTCACTCCTAAGAAATGTGATAAAGAACTGAGCTACATGTACTGTATTCACTCCTAAGAAATGTAATAAATAACTGAGCTACATGTACTGTATTCACTCCTAAGAAATGTAATAAAGAACTGAGTTACATGTACTGTATTGACTCCTAAGAAATGTAATAAAGAACTCAGCTGCATGTACTGTATTGACTCTTAATGAATGTAATAAAGAACTGAGCTACATGTACTGTATTGACTCCAAAGAAATGTAATAAAGAACTGAGCTACATGTACCGTATTGACTCCTAAGAAATGTGATAAATAAATGAGCTACATGAACTGTATTGATCCTTAAAAAATGTAATAAAGAACAGAGCTATATGTACTGTATTGACTCGAAAGAAATGTAACAAAGAACTGAGCTACACATACTGTATTGACTCCTAAGAAATGTGATAAATAAATGAGCTACATGAACTGTATTGACCCTTAAGAAATTTAATAAAGAACTGAGCTACATGTACTGTATTGATCCTTGAAAAATGTAATAAAGAACAGAGCTATATGTACTGTATTGACTCCAAAGAAATGTAACAAAGAACTGAGCTACACGTACTGTATTGACTCCTAAGAAATGTAATAAAGAACTGAGCTACATGTACCGTATTGACTCCAAAGAAATGTAATAAAGAACTGAGCTACATGTACTGTATAGACTCCTAAGAAATGTAATAAAGAACTGAGCTACATATACATATTGACTTCTTAGAAATGTAATAAAGAACTGAGCTACATGTACTGTATTTACCCTTAAGGAATGTAATAAAGAACTGAGCTACATGTACTCTATTGACCCTTATGAAATGTAATAAAGAACTGAGCTACATGTACCGTATTGACTCCAAAGAAATGTAACAAAGAACTCAGCTACACGTACGGTATTGACTCCAAAGAAATGTAATAAAGAACTGAGCTACATGTACCGTATTGACTCCAAAGAAATGTAATAAAGAACAGAGCTACATGTACTGTACTGACTCCTAAGAAATGTAATAAAAAACTGAGCTACATGTAATATATTCACTCCTAAGAAATGTAATAAACAACTGAGCTACATGTTCTGTATTCACTCCCAAGAAATGTGATAAAGAACTGAGCTACATGTACTGTATTCACTCCTAAGAAATGTAATAAAGAACTGAGTTACATGTACTGTATTGACTCCTAAGAAATGTAATAAAGAACTCAGCTGCATGTACTGTATTGACTCTTAATGAATGTAATAAAGAACTGAGCTACATGTACTGTATTGATTCCAAAGAAATGTAATAAAGAGCTGAGCTACATGTACTGTATTGACTCCTAAGAAATGTAATAAATAACTGAGCTACATGTACTGTATTGACTCCAAAGAAATGTAATGAAGAACTGAGCTACATGTACTGTATTCGCTCTTAATGAATGTAATAAAGAACTGAGGTACATGTACGGTATTCACTCCTAAGAAATGTAATAAAAACTGAGCTACATGTACTGTATTGATTCCAAAGAAATGTAATAAAGAACTGAGCTACATGTACCGTATTGACTCCAAAGAAATGTAATAAAGAACTGAGCTACATTAACTGTATTGACTCCTAAGAAATGTGATAAATAAATGAGCTACATGAACTGTATTGACCCTTAAGGAATGTAATAAAGAACTGAGCTACATGTACCGTATTGACTCCAAAGAAATGTAACAAAGAACTCAGCTACACGTACTGTATTGACTCCAAAGAAATGTAATAAAGAACTGAGCTACATGTACCGTATTGACTCCAAAGAAATGTAATAAAGAACAGAGCTACATGTACTGTATTGACCCTTAAGAAATGTAATAAAGAACAGAGCTACATGTACTGTATTGACCCTTAAGAAATGTAATAAAGAACAGAGCTACATGTACTGTATTGACCCTTAAGAAATGTAATAAAGAACAGAGCTACATGTACTGTATTGGCTCTTAAGAAATGTAATAAAAAACTGAGCTACATGTACCGTATTGACTCCAAAGAAATGTAACAAAGAACTGAGCTACATGTACCGTATTGACTCCAAAGAAATGTAATAAAGAACTGAGCTACATGTACCGTATTGACTCCAAAGAAATGTAATAAATTACTGAGCTACATGTACTGTATTGACTCCTAAGAAATGTGATAAATAACTGAGCTACATGTACTGTATTTACCCTTAAGGAATGTAATAAAGAACTGAGCTACATGTACTGTATTTACCCTTAAGGAATGTAATAAAGAACTGAGCTACATGTAGTGTATTCACTCTTAAAAAATGTAATAAAGAACTGAGCTACATGTTCTGTATTGACCCTTAAGAAATGTAATAAAGAACTGAGCTACATGTACTCTATTGACCCTTATGAAATGTAATAAAGAACTGAGCTACATGTACTGTATTGACTTCTTAGAAATGTAATAAAGAACTCAGCTGCAATAAATAACTGAGCCACATGTACTGTATTTACCCTTAAGGAATGTAATAAAGAACTGAGCTACATGTACTCTATTGACCCTTATGAAATGTAATAAAGAACTGAGCTACATGTACTGTATTGACCCTTAAGAAATGTAATAAAGAACTGAGCTACATGTACTGTACTGACTCCTAAGAAATGTAATAAAGAACTGAGCTACATGTAATATATTCACTCCTAAGAAATGTAATAAACAACTGAGCTACATGTTCTGTATTCACTCCTAAGAAATGTGATAAAGAACTGAGCTACATGTACTGTATTCACTCCTAAGAAATGTAATAAATAACTGAGCTACATGTACTGTATTCACTCCTAAGAAATGTAATAAAGAACTGAGTTACATGTACTGTATTGACTCCTAAGAAATGTAATAAAGAACTCAGCTGCATGTACTATATTGACTCTTAATGAATGTAATAAAGAACTGAGCTACATGTACTGTATTGACTCTTAATGAATGTAATAAAGAACTGAGCTACATGTACTGTATTGACTCCAAAGAAATGTAATAAAGAACTGAGCTACATGTACCGTATTGACTCCTAAGAAATGTGATAAATAAATGAGCTACATGAACTGTATTGATCCTTAAAAAATGTAATAAAGAACAGAGCTATATGTACTGTATTGACTCGAAAGAAATGTAACAAAGAACTGAGCTACACGTACTGTATTGACTCCTAAGAAATGTGATAAATAAATGAGCTACATGAACTGTATTGACCCTTAAGAAATTTAATAAAGAACTGAGCTACATGTACTGTATTGATCCTTGAAAAATGTAATAAAGAACAGAGCTATATGTACTGTATTGACTCCAAAGAAATGTAACAAAGAACTGAGCTACACGTACTGTATTGACTCCTAAGAAATGTAATAAAGAACTGAGCTACATGTACCGTATTGACTCCAAAGAAATGTAATAAAGAACTGAGCTACATGTACTGTATAGACTCCTAAGAAATGTAATAAAGAACTGAGCTACATATACATATTGACTTCTTAGAAATGTAATAAAGAACTGAGCTACATGTACTGTATTTACCCTTAAGGAATGTAATAAAGAACTGAGCTACATGTACTCTATTGACCCTTATGAAATGTAATAAAGAACTGAGCTACATGTACTGTATTGACCCTTAAGAAATGTAATAAAGAACTGAGCTACATGTACTGTACTGACTCCTAAGAAATGTAATAAAAAACTGAGCTACATGTAATATATTCACTCCTAAGAAATGTAATAAACAACTGAGCTACATGTTCTGTATTCACTCCCAAGAAATGTGATAAAGAACTGAGCTACATGTACTGTATTCACTCCTAAGAAATGTAATAGAGAACTGAGTTACATGTACTGTATTGACTCCTAAGAAATGTAATAAAGAACTCAGCTGCATGTACTGTATTGACTCTTAATGAATGTAATAAAGAACTGAGCTACATGTACTGTATTGATTCCAAAGAAATGTAATAAAGAGCTGAGCTACATGTACTGTATTGACTCCTAAGAAATGTAATAAATAACTGAGCTACATGTACTGTATTGACTCCAAAGAAATGTAATAAAGAACTGAGCTACATGTACCGTATTGACTCCAAAGAAATGTAATAAAGAACTGAGCTACATGTACTGTATTGACTCCTAAGAAATGTGATAAATAAATGAGCTACATGAACTGTATTGACCCTTAAGGAATGTAATAAAGAACTGAGCTACATGTACTGTATTGATCCTTAAAAAATGTAATAAAGAACAGAGCTACATGTACTGTATTGGCTCTTAAGAAATGTAATAAAGAACTGAGCTACATGTACCGTATTGACTCCAAAGAAATGTAACAAAGAACTGAGCTACACGTACTGTATTGACTCCTAAGAAATGTAATAAAGAACTGAGCTACATGTAATGTATTCACTCGTAAGAAATGTAATAAAGAACTGAGCTACATGTGCTGTATTGACTCCAAAGAAATGTAATAAAGAACTGAGCTACATGTACCGTATTGACTCCAAAGAAATGTAATAAAGAACTGAGCTACATGTACTGTATTCACTCGTAAGAAATGTGATAAAGAACTGAGCTACATGTACTGTATTCACTCGTAAGAAATGTGATAAAGAACTGAGCTACATGTACTGTATTCACTCCTAAGAAATGTAATAAAGAACTGAGTTACATGTACTGTATTGACTCCTAAGAAAAGTAATAAAGAACTCAGCTGCATGTACTGTATTGACTCTTAATGAATGTAATAAAGAACTGAGCTACATGTACTGTATTGATTCCAAAGAAATGTAATAAAGAGCTGAGCTACATGTACTGTATTGACTCCTAAGAAATGTAATAAATAACTGAGCTACATGTACTGTATTGACTCCAAAGAAATGTAATAAAGAACTGAGCTACATGTACCATATTGACTCCAAAGAAATGTAATAAAGAACTGAGCTACATGTACTGTATTGACTCCTAAGAAATGTGATAAATAAATGAGCTACATGAACTGTATTGACCCTTAAGGAATGTAATAAAGAACTGAGCTACATGTACTGTATTGATCCTTAAAAAATGTAATAAAGAACAGAGCTACATGTACTGTATTGGCTCTTAAGAAATGTAATAAAGAACTGAGCTACATGTACCGTATTGACTCCAAAGAAATGTAACAAAGAACTGAGCTACACGTACTGTATTGACTCCTAAGAAATGTAATAAAGAACTGAGCTACATGTAATGTATTCACTCGTAAGAAATGTAATAAAGAACTGAGCTACATGTGCTGTATTGACTCCAAAGAAATGTAATAAAGAACTGAGCTACATGTACCGTATTGACTCCAAAGAAATGTAATAAAGAACTGAGCTACATGTACTGTATTCACTCGTAAGAAGTGTAATAAAGAACTGAGGTACATGTAGTGTATTCACTCCTAAGAAATGTAATAAAGAACTGAGCTACATGTACTGTATTCACTCCTAAGAAATGTAATAAAGAACTGAGTTACATGTACCATACTGACCCTTAATATATGTAATAAAGAACTGAGTTACATGTACTGTCTTCACTTTTAGCATTGGACAATAAACTGGTGATGGATGATGGTCATTTTTGTGATTTCAAAACAGACCATCTTTCAACAAACTTGAAAAAAACAAATCAACAGCTGCTTTTTATTCCTTCTTCACATTAAAAAATAAACAAACTTTTCAATCTGCTAAGAGCAGTTAAGGACAAATGCTCACTGGAATGAATGAACAAGTTGATAAGTTCATTCAACACGTCCTACTTCCAGTGCCGAACACTTATGTATTTACTACTACAATGAAGCATCCTGGGTAATCTCAGTGTTACTTCAAAATACTCTTTGAAATACCAGCACTACGTTACTCATATCTACTATGGGATTAGCTACAGTAAGTTGCAAACTGCTTAAATAAATAAAAAAAGCTTATAATTCAGTTTTGAACTTCATTAACCTCGCACATTTCACTTTCAAAAACAATTTACACGTGCTTGAGATAGTCTGTTTGAAGCTATTCAACCATATTAAGGCTTGTGCAACATGGATCTGTTAAACTCTCATATTAGTCACACTTCAACACACAAATTTTGATCTAGTGAAATTTAAATCTACAAAAATGTTTCACAGATATTCTCAAAGATAAATTATCAGAAATGAAGTATTTAGAAAGGGAAAAATGAAATTTATCACAATATATATCAATTTACTGGCTTTAGTTAAGTTTGAAATTTTGTCCTAAAAAAACAACAAAAAAACAGTTTAATGAAAAATCTATTTCTAAAAAGACAAAACATGGACTTGATAATGAATTTCATAACGTATCAAAAATACGACAATAAATAGAAGTTTTAATATGGTATGAAGCCCAAGAATTTTAAGTTAAAATATCAATAGATTTATTAACTTGAAATTTATAATTTTGTTAACGTGTACGATGTGTACAACATTTCTGGATGTATAAAGAAATTTGCAAAAATAAAAATATGACCAAGTTTATTAATTTTCATAAACAGAATATGTGATAAATACAGCAGTAAACAAGTATGGTTTCTTATATGTTTTGTAATTCATATATTTTCGTGTTAAATTACATTTTCAAAATTATGTAGCTTATTTATTTATATTAGCCTTGCAGAAGTAACCGTTGGATTTTCCAAGATCAAATATTCAACTATATGTCGTCTTATAAGCATCTGTCGTAGACTTACCGAAAGTTGGGCTTCGTCAGTTAACGAACAGGTTATATTTGTATGCTGGTATCTTACAGAGTTACTCGACCGACCAGGTCCACTGGAGTTCGATGCAACGAGTCGAGATAAAAGCCCTGATCTAAATTTCTCTCTTCCGTTTTGTGGAACTTCAATCATCGTTAAATAGCTTCCCGGAATTTCAGGTTTGAATTTCAATTTTAATAATAGAAAACTGTTGCCAAATAATTTGGTATTTTGGACAAGTAAATAAGTTTAAAAAATTCGGGCTCTCAGACTTGGAATCGACGTTTCTTTTGCTAGCACAAACGAAGCAACGGGCTCAAGAAAGCAACTGGTGTCGAATCCCACTCACACGAGAGAAACGTGGGATTTTAATAAACCGACAAGAGTAGCCGCAGGTTAAACACACCTGAAATGAGTAGGAATGCGGTACCCCTTTCTATATACACACTAGGCCTAGTTTGTATCACTCGGGATAATAAAACTTGAAAACCACGCATACAGTAAAAACCGGATTATTGGAGAAAAAAAATAACAACAAAAAGAATATATATCATGGGAAACCTTGCTTTTCCCCTTAGTATTTTCTTAAAATAACTTAACCCAAGGCTCAACGACCTATAGTATCACGCTTCAAATCTGGCCCCTATCAGTGTTTTCAACCGGTCTACCATACGTTACACAGATGATGGAAACGATGGCCGTCTGCAGACAGTGAACTTCAAACAATCTATTTTAGTTACCTTCTAGTAATGGAGCTAGACGGACACAACTATACCATGATCATGCAGTAAATTAAACCTGTTAAATAGAACGTGACAGGCCTTTGTCAAGAAACAACGTATCAAGTTTACATTTACATTTATAGGGGGCACGTACTTGACGGATGCGAGAAACACTTGTATATAAAATAAACATATGTCGCCACAGATAATCGAATAACGGAAAAAATAACTGATTTAAATGTTCGATTTCCAATTCCTTTTATTTTTATATATCAGGGTGTTATTATTTACTATTATATATATTTTAAGCACATTGAAGAATTTCTTCATGACTGTTTTATTGTCAGCCGCTATTGCCGTACAACTTTCAGCAAACATAATTTTAAGAACCGATAAAGTGTGTGTATGTGTGTATTCGTGTTTGCATTTTCACGTCTCCATTACTTTTTATCCAGCTTTTGTTAAAAGTTTTAATTAGCAGTTTATGAAAACCTTGACGTTCATGATTAAACCTAATTTTCATTACATGATGGATTACACTTAGCTGATTAAATACCATTTGTGGTGTATAAACACACGGGGTTCCGAATCGCACCCAAGAGAGAGAGCTTGTAGCTCCATATAATTAAAGATTAATAAAAAATAATTCTGTACACTTAAAGTTTCGGAATAAACACGAACTTTAGCACCCAGCTCGCATAATATTGACTTACACGGCGTTAATGTGATACATACAGTAGTAATAATAACAATACAAAAAGTATATATGTTAATAGTGCTGCCTACAATCCATATTTTTTTATTAACATCTTTAAACAGCTAATGGTTGTGTAAGCCGATTAATGAAAGGGTGCAGTCTATGAGGAAGTGAGTCATTAATCATATTTTGTGGCAAAAATATTGAAAGTTAGTTATACGTACACTATGTTTAGACAAGATACACTTAGTTTTTGACAAGTGCGTAGGCTTAACGATTTTTTGTAATCCCTAATGTATCAAAACCAAGATGTCACTGTTAAAAGGAATAAAACTCCAAGGAAAATGAGAGAGAGGGAAAAATTCGGACACACTCACGAGTCTTAAAAGATTATTTTATTATAAAGTTCTCATGACGAAGTTAACAACTAAAAAACAAATTGCAAAAAATAATGACTTGAAAGTAAAGATGTCTGTGAAAAGGAATACAGACTTAAAAAGAATTCGAATATACATTTGAGGCTTTAAAATTTCTATCAGAAAGTTTTCATGATGGAGTTAAATAAAAACAACGATTTAGGTAAAGTTTTAAAAATAAGTTTTTGCACACAAATGGAAGTCACTGAAACATTTTAACTTCATGGAGAAACTTATGAGGTTAGGCTTAACATTACTTCTACTGCGTTCACCGCGGGTATCGAAATTCGGCTTATAGCGTTACAGATTTGCAGATATAACCTGCGCTACTGAGCGATTTCGTAACCAGTGTAATAATGACCACAGTTATCACTTTTTGGGGGAAGGGTGCATGCTTGAAAAAGTGTGCTGTTGGTTTTACAAACGAAAGAAAACTATTTTCGTTGCATGATATAATAACAAACGTGTTTAGTCTGTGAAGAAAAAAGTTTTATTCCTTTACTAGTTTAAATTCAGTTTTCACAGTATCTGGAAACAATTCACCATAAGGCTAATGTCACCATTCCCTATTCAAGTTCTCGTACTTCAGACATTAGTTTTTGATATTGTGTGTAAACCTGTAAAAGACCTATATGCATCTTGTTAAATATGAATTATCGGACTGGGTGAAAGGCATCATCAAGTCAGTAGTACCCACTAACAACTCTTGCGCTACTTCTGTCTAATCAAGAGATGGAATTTAACTTATAGCACCCACGGCCCCAGTGGGTGGGTCGCTTTTTTTTTGCGGTAACCTGGTGCGAATCATAAGCTCTTGGATTAACAGCTCGGGAAAGCTCACCAAGACACATTAAGACTAAGAGACCATTTTGTTTTATGACGGCCAACATGTTATATAATGACAGTAACTGTCTGCTAAAGTCATTATGTGCTAAAGTACCTCTGTGACGCTTGTAAGATTGAAAATTTAGGGTACATTAACACCTTTAACTGGTTAATATTAAATCACCTCACAAAACAGTTAAACACTCCCCACTAATATCTATAAAGTTATAATTTAATTTGTCAAATGTTTGTTGCAGTGCAGTAGAAATGGATGAAGAGTTTACTGGACACATTCAATATTTTCAGTATACTATTAACACAATATATGAAATTATATAGCTTACCAAATTTTACTGTCGATAGTATACATATTTACACAACGTCCGTTAAATTTCGTCTGAAAGTAAGGGACACAAAACTTTCAGCAATGTAAAATTGTAATAAACAAACAAAACTATATATAATATAAACTATACGAGAGGGAAAACGCGAACCACGTGATCTCAGACCCATAACCTGTGACATGATAACCACTAGGCCACACTCGACCCTATAGTGTAGACTCAGCCATCTCCAATTTATTCTGCTGACCAGAGGGAGGGAAATCGATCAGCAGCACCACCCGCCATTTACAAGGTATTCTTAACCAAAGAGCATGATTAACTGTAACAGATATAATACTCCCAAAACTGAGAGTATGAAGGGACTTGAATCTTGGACCTTCTGCTCTGCAACTTGGCTTGATAACCACAGGATCATGCCTTACCTCAATCTAACACAGAAGAACCCAGTCATTTCTCACAGGTTCACTGGAACAAAATGCATTTTCACCAGCATAAAAGCCAGTGATTATTGTTTGTTTGTCCAGAACTTCGTGCAAAGCTACACGAGGGTTATCTGCGTTAGGCTTTCCATAATTTAGCAGTGTAAGGCGAGAAGGAAGGCAGCTAGTCATTACCACCAACCACCAGCTTTTAGGCTACTCTTTTATCAACGAATACTGGGATTGACAATGAATTACAATGCCGCCACAGTTAAGAGTGAATATGTTTAGTATGACGGGAATTCGAACCCGCGACCCTGAGAATACGAGTCTAGCGCCTCCTTACCATCTGGCCATGCCCGGTCTCCAGTGATTAATTCACATTTTAAGTTATGTTTCAAGTGCAGAGCTGGAAAATGAGATAGGAATCGATACCCAATTTTTAGCATTGTCAGTCCTTTATTTACGGTGTCAATGTTTTCAGTAACAATTTTTCATATAAAATATTTATATAGAAAAATTGAACATAATAAAACGTAACGTAACAGGAATCATTATAAGTCTTTACCATGTTTTATAATGTTTCTTTACCAACTTAGCCTCACAAAGAAAAGTTTCAAACGACTCTAACACTCCTCTCCAGTGGCACAGCGGCACGTCTGTGCAGTTACAACGTGAAAAACCAGGTTTCGATACCAGTGGTGAGCACAGCACAGAGAGCTCATTGTGTTGTTTCGTGCTTAATTTTACAATAAAACAAATCGTATGACAGTGCCTGATTTCAAGTGTATTCTCTACAGGTTTCCTAGTGTAAACTAAACTACTTTTACGAATGCGAGAAGATATCGATTTCTCCCAACTACAAAAGACATCGAAAATATAATATTAAAGTAAATACGAAGTAATACTTTTAAAAGCGGTCATAATGACTTTTTTTTAAATCTAGCAAATATTTCTTTTCTGCGACTAATAGGGTAGCCAAACTGATTGAATTACCAATATAAATACTCACACAGTAATTAAAAACGTAATTTGCAGTAAACAAAAATGATTTAAAAATTTTTTAGTTTATACATTTCCCGACAGATGCCGACTTTGTACAGTTCTTCATACTTTTTTGTTTTTTCGTGACGTATAGCAGATTTTGAATATTAGGAGAAATAACGAGCAGAGATTAATAGATAACTCACCCTCCCAGATCTGCCCGTGTAGATGTTTAATTGGAATAATATCATCTGATTAAGTGGTACCATTAAGCGCACCATAATTAATAAACGAAAATTCAAAATTCTGATATTTAGGATTTGATGAATTTTTGTTGTTGTTAGTTTCCATTGGTTTTACAGTTAAGTTATGCTGCTGATTACTTCTCCTGGAATATATAAAACACACAGTCAAGAGCAGGGTTCCTGAAACTAATTTATGGACACTTTTTAAGCAAGCGTCATTGAGTTTAAAAAGCCCATAACTTTGAAAGGCAATTTTGCATGTCATTTGACACATTTATTAATCTTTAATAACAATATTTAAAAATAAAGGAAAACTACAAAAATAAACAGTTTCAGCAGCGACCTGTTCGCTGACGTCACTCCGGCAACTATTCTGAGAAGTTTCAGAACTGTGTGGTTGTTGATTTTTGCGTTAATCTTTTATAGGACTTTGGTCCCGAATTTCGAAGTGACGGACGAGATATGAAGGCAGAGAGTCAACGCAACCCATCGCCAAATCGGTTTTTCTTTTACCAACAGAAAGCAGGATCATATATATGCAAAAACGGCTCGTTTGGGTTGAGAAAATATTTTATATAGAAGGGCGAACACCTTCTTCGGTCATCGTCAGGATCACAAAGAAAGAGGTAACTGACCGGAAGCTGACCACATATTTGGAAAGGGTTGTGTAACTGAGTGTCATAATGTAGATGGCGGGGTTAGATGTTTGAATATATAATTTTATCTATAATATTAATATAGGTATAATGGCGTTCCTTTATTTTGGGTTTAAGTTGTTGTATAAGTAAGGCTTCTTTAATTTTGCATTTGTTTATGTTTGTTTCTTTATTTAGTATTTTAGTGTTTTCTACGGTTATGTTGTAGTTATTTGACTTGCAGTGTTCGAAAACGTGTGAAGTTGACTGTTTATGTTCTTTGAATCTGGTTTCCATTTTTCTACTTATTTCTCCAATATAGAAGTCGTGGCAGTTATCACATTGTATTTTATAAATAATGTTGGTGTGGTCAGTGATGCCGAGAAACCCACTTGTAGAGAAATGTATATGCAAAAACGGCTCGTTTGGGTTGACAAAGAACCTGATAATGACCGAAGAAGGTCGAAACGTTGTTCGCCCTTTTATATAAAATATTTTCCCAACACAAACGAGCCGTTTTTGCATATACATTTCTCTACAAGTGGGTTTTCTCGATATCACCGAGAAAGCAGGATCATTCGTGACGTTGGAACAGAGCGCGCGTTCGGTGAAAGGTTTCAAACTCGCGACTTGCGGATGATAACACAGAAATAAGATAACTAATCTTACAGACTCTCAAAGGCACAAACTCACAGTGGTACAAAATAGCTGGTAAATAGTACAGAAGGTATGAAATGTAATGAACTTTTTGTTGGCATAGAAACCAACCAACGAACGACGTTATAAAACACACTTTTCTGTTGCTAGTTTCTTTCATATAATTCAGTGTTGCTGTTACCTTAATATACAAATAATAATAAAGGTTTTCAGAAGTTCATAATTGAGTGCGTGAACAGCCCGTTCCACAACATTAAGCAGAAAGCGCATGAACCGTTTGTATGT
Organism: Carcinoscorpius rotundicauda; assembly: GCA_011833715.1. Taxonomy (NCBI): domain Eukaryota; kingdom Metazoa; phylum Arthropoda; class Merostomata; order Xiphosura; family Limulidae; genus Carcinoscorpius; species Carcinoscorpius rotundicauda. The sequence continues at coordinate 123,242,627 of CM022394.1, read as the reverse complement.
TCGAAAGGTTCCCGTATCATTGTTACGCGCAACATCATACGTCATTTTCGTTTGATGACGTCTTCGTCTCCCACTTCAGCCCTTATTTGCGGTCCATTGAAACACGATTCTTAGGTTTCCATGCGAGTTCGTCTACCAAACTTCATTCCTCTTAAGAATATCTAAAACTTAACAGAAAACTCTGACATCCATCTATTATATTGGTTGTATTTGTTGTTGTTCAACGTTCACATCATACATAAACAATGACATAAGAGATTTAAGTGTAAACATACAGACGAGTTCGTGTTCATATATTATCACAGCTTTATGCGTGCTGATGTTTACCTTAAAATTAGTTGTGAACAAAAACACACGAAACACTGAGATACGCTTTCTCCTCACCGAATACTTTTGAAGCATAGATCAACATATCTAACGAACAGAACTGTCCTGTAAAATTAGTTCCAACATAATGGTAACTATTGGCGTTCTAGATAAAAAAAAACAATACACACACACGGTGGAACAGTCCTTTAGGAACTTCACATTTAAATCCATTATGAAAATACCAATAAATATATTTAATGTTACAAGTGAAAGTAAACTTCAAACCAAAAGTACTGATAATTTTTGGTAATATTATAAATATAAATAATATAAAAAAAGCAAAAATACGAGGTTTGAAAAGGAGAGCAGAAGTTGTGATTACATCGTACGTGCTGGACATTTTAAACTAAGGTTAATTACTTTCAAAAACTATATATATATATATTACTTTGAGACTCTAACACTAAATTCTCTAAAAATTCTTAAGCTTTTCAGAAGTATGTAAACTCATTAAATAATTTACAAATTCTTTAGAAAGCAGCAATTTATTCTCTTTATATAAATATTACAGCAATAATTATTTTCCCAAAATTTTTTACTATTAATGTTCCTAACACTGGTTCTTTCCTATTTGAAATTACTCTAATTTATACCTAAACATAAATTATAATAATCTTGTCTTTCTCAGTAATAATAATTTGTATCAAAGTAATCATGTGGTACAGTTTTACAGAAACTTACTTAATATTCCATCATAAAGAGAAATATTCTTACTATAACCTGAGACCCGGCATGGCCAAGTGCGTTAAGGCGTTCGACTTGTAATCCGATGGTTGCGCGTTCGAGTTCCGGTCACACCAAACATGCTCGCCCTTTCAGCCGTGGAGGCATTATAATGTTATGGTCGGTCAGTCCCACTATTCGTTGATGAAAGAGTAGCCCAAGAGTTGGCAGCAGGTGGTGATGACTAGCTGCCTTCCCTCTTGTCTAACACTTCTAAATTAGGGACTGCTAGCGCAATAGACCTCGTGTGGCTTTACACAAAATAATAAAAAAAAAAAGCTATGAACCGATTCACAGGTTCTGTGACATTCTAGGCATTTTCTTTGATAGAAGTGATTATGGCTAGAGAAATAACCTGTCTAAAATATCCAAGAAGTGATTTAATGCCAGCTTCTGTAAATGGATACTGACCTAGCAAATTATACCTGTAAACTGTGCTATTTCATCCAAGGTCAGTATTCAAGCATATTCCATGTTTAATGACCATTTGACTAAAGTTTTGTACATTTATAAAAAAAAAAGTTTCCTTTTGGAATTATAAAGGACCACAAAAAATTCATTTGGAATAGTTAAATAGTTAATCTACCTTTAACCAAATATGAGATGAAACATTAGGGCTACACTTTGGTTTATCAGTGAGTTTTGTTTGCTTTTTGAGTTGCTTTTGGTTTGGTTTGTTTTGAATTTTGCACAAAACTACACAAGGGCTATCTGCACTAACCGTCTCTAATTTAGCAATGTGAAACTAGAGGAAAGGTATCTAGTCATCACCACCCACCGCCAACTCTTGGGCTACTCTTTTACCAACATATAGTTGGATTGACCATCACATTATAATGCTCCCACAGCTGAAAGAGCGAGCATGTTTGGTGTGATGAGGATTCGAAACCACAACCCTTGGATTACAAATCAAGTGCCTTAACCACCTGGCCATGTCGGAAGAGTTGCTTTAGGATATGGCAGTGACTCAATGTTAATAGCGTAAGTTATAACACCATTTTGTAGAATAAAACATCAAAATCTAATATACAAATTATTTTACTCTTTATGAATACATAATTTACATATTACTTATGAAAACTTGCAATGTGTGATCCAAAAGTCAATGGATTCTAGAAGATTCATAACCAAAATATGCAATCACAAACCATTCAGTCATACCAGAATTCTGGCGAGTTAAAGTGTGCCATTAATTTTTCTGGTTAAATAAAGTCCTACATTCATGAAGAAATTAATGGGTTTTTTTTTATTATGGTTAATATAAATATTTGATTAATTGTTTTCTTTTTATTCTTCATTGGCTATTGTGATATAATCATACATTGAATATATTACGTCTATTTTGATTTTCAATAATGTTTAATGCAAACTTGATAACTTAGTCAGGTGTGTCTGAAAAATTATAGGGAGATTTTTTTTCCCTCATGAAATATTAATCGTTCTGTGTTCCCAGAAACAAAGAAAAATTTTGAAATTTAATTAAGTATAACAATTTTTATATTTGATTGGTTTACATTTTATTAACTGAAGGCTCTATAAATAATACATCATTGGACTCAGTGTATAAGACAAAAAAACAACACAGAAAAAAAATCATCAAAGTATGCTGACCCAGTTCCTGGGAATTGAAATATCCAGAGGATTAGTGGTGAACTGGGTTTAAACCCACTTGTTCTTATCGATTTGAACTAAAATTTACCAGAAAACTGTAATTTAAGTTAGATTTCATTTGGTTTGTTGCAAAAGGCCATATGAGTGTTACCCTGTGCTATCTGCCCCTAATTTAGCAGTGAGACTCTAGATGGAAGATAAGTGGTTATCACCACCCACCACCAACTCTTGAGCTAATCTTTTACTAATGAACAGTGGGATTGACTGTCACATTATAATAATCCCATGGCTAAGAGAGTGAACATATTTACTGAAACAGAGATTTGAACCATGCATCTCTCAGAATGTGAGTAGAGTGCCCTAACCACCTGATCATACTGGGAAACTAACATAAAGTAATGAAGATCTGGATATGAATACAAAAAGTAATAATTGATCAGATAAGAATATGATCTCCCAACTTTTGTTCATTGCTTTATTATCTACCATTCTTCATACAAACTATTTATTACAATGCTAATTTAATGTTCTAATTTTATATTATGTTCATATAAAAGTACCATTCTTAACACAAACTGTTTATTACAATACTAATTTAATATGTTCTAATTTTATATCATGTTCATATAAGAGGCAGTACAATAATGTTTTTTTAAAATTCTATTTTCTAAGCATAAAACTGAACAATGGTCCATCTGTACTCTTGCCTATTATGGGTATCAAAACTTATAAGCCTATTGTTATCATAATAAGCCCACAGAATTAAACAATCAGGTATTGAGATGAAACGATTGTGTTACAGATGATATTACTTAGTTGCAATTAAAGAAGTGAGAAAGCACGAACTCTGTGGAGCTTATGGTGTGCACTGAGGACCTGTGCATCATCGCATTGTAGATAACACATTGACTTTTATCACAACCAACTCAAATATAATCTTCCAAATCTGACATGTATCAAGTTACACATGTAGAAATGTTAAGATTTATATGGTGACAATTTATATGTGTTTACAGAGACAGGAGTAACATTAATTTCCTGACTCAACCTAGTTGTTGATGGTAGTTGACTCAACTGTCATAGAAATAACAAGTGGCAAAAGCAACACAACTACAACTTGTGCACACCCCACTACTAAAACTAAAATAACTGGACAAGTTAAGTCAATCTTTCATTGAATAAAGTTTGCATTGCACACAAAGGAACAAAAGCTGTATTCACACATGACCCACAAATGAGGTCAAAAATACACTGCAAAAAAAAAAAGTAATATATATCAAAAGACACCTAAGCACAGTGCCATCAGTTCAATACAGAAGTTCAGGTAAAGGATGTTATTCGGTGAACAAGGAAGAGATACACACAAATTAGGGGGATTCCCCTAAGTTGATCATCCTGGTGTGGAAGCTCACCTATTTTTTTTAACTACACTTGCCCATCACTGTTTGAAAATGTTTCATGTATGTGTAGAAACACATTACAGTAACCTTGGAAGATAGGAAGGAAAGACGGGGGGATTTCCATGAGCGTTCACACAGTTCTGGAATAAGTCAGTACTGTATTGAATTTCAGATTCTACAGGTCATAATGGCCCTAAACCCAAATTATTTAGCCATTATAGTCTGATCATCTCATACTGCTTCAATCAGAGAGAGACTGAGCACAACAACTGTGTTATTTGGGTTAATGGTACTCCGTTTCTAAACTGGACACAAAAATGTACTTATCGTATACAACTTCCAAACTAATCACGTTTTGTCTCTGAACTAGTAATTTTTAAAGTATCCAACCAAAGCAAATGAACTTTTAGTTAAGATGTATCATATTTTGGAGCAATAACTTTAGTTTCAAATTTATAAAACATCAGGATTTAAGTATTACTAGAAGTCATTTCTCCTAAGTTATTTCTTTTATCAGTTACTTTAGAAGATAAATAACAAAGAATCAATTCTTATAATACTGATTCTTTAAGTAAGTAGGAAATCTGTACTTTAATTTCATAAACCAAACTACAATGTATACAAATGTATAGCTTCAAGATATACAAGTATTAACCCGCATTCTCAGTTTTTATTCCAGTTAAATATTTCTATGTATATACATATATACATACATTTTTAAGTAGCACACAGTTCTATCCAACTAAACACAAACAACTAAAAAAATATGTTTCTCGATATTTGCCAATTTTGGAAATTAATTTACTACTAATAAAAGAAATACTCAAACTAGACAAAGTTAAACTGTGATGTTTGTATGTTTACATACAAACGTATTTTCCAGGAGATTTTGTCAACAAATACATAGACACAGTAACTTGTAAAGCACAACATGCAAGCATCTACGTATAAATGTAGGTCTACGTTTGAAAAAATGCTTCAGAATGCAGTTTCATATTCATGAATATTCTATTTATTTGCTCGTCTTGAATCGTTATATTTGGGTGTTTAACACTAGTAAAGCATTTTTTTTTAACTCTGCAGTAACTAAGAGTTCAAACTCGTACAAATCCTTTGTAAACATATAAATTTAATTTTTTTTTTTAAATGAAGAAGCAATATTTTAAGGTACATTTGTATGAGCTGAAATTAACTTCATGACTTAAGTTGTACTAACACATTTTTCAGTGGAAACCTTTGTGAAGCAGGGCTAACTTCAGATTACAACAACCCTTCCTAATAAAGAATCACCTCTACTGACACAAGTCTCTCAGTATATATTTATACACTTTTGCAAAATAATCTTCATTTTGATCTTGTCATCTCTAATTTAAGTTTTATAATTTATGATGCAATGTATAATAACCCCAAGTTTAATAACTGGAACAAAACCAACATTTTAAAAGTAATTCTAAAAATGTCTGTTGACAAGTATACAGGTTTTTATTTTAAACAAAATGTGTCCTTTCTTATAATTACTGCCTTCTAATTACAAGGTTTCTTTTTATGTGTAATTGAAGGCATCAAACAGTTTTAAAAAAAGAGTTACAAAATCCAAAAACTATTTTTTTCCTCCTGTACTTTACCGGTATTCCCAATACTTTAATTAATTTTTTCCTCCTGTACTTTCCCGGTATTCCCAATCCTTTAATTAATTTTTTCCTCCTGTACTTTCCCGGTATTCCCAATCCTTTAATTAATTTTTTCCTCCTGTACTTTACCGGTATTCCCAATCCTTTAATTAATTTTTTCCTCCTGTACTTTCCCGGTATTCCCAATCCTTTAATTAATTTTTTCCTCCTGTACTTTACCGGTATTCCCAATCCTTTAATTAATTTTTTCCTCCTGTACTTTACCGGTATTCCCAATCCTTTAATTAATTTTTTCCTCCTGTACTTCCCGGTATTCCCAATTCTTTAATTAATTTTTTCCTCCTGTACTTTACCGGTATTCCCAATCCTTTAATTAATTTTTTCCTCCTGTACTTTACCGGTATTCCCAATCCTTTAATTAATTTTTTCCTCCTGTACTTTCCCGGTATTCCCAATCCTTTAATTAATTTTTTCCTCCTGTACTTTCCCGGTATTCCCAATCCTTTAATTAATTTTTTCCTCCTGTACTTTACCGGTATTCCCAATCCTTTAATTAATTTTTTCCTCCTGTACTTTACCGGTATTCCCAATCCTTTAATTAATTTTTTCCTCCTGTACTTTACCGGTATTCCCAATCCTTTAATTAATTTTTTCCTCCTGTACTTTCCCGGTATTCCCAATCCTTTAATTAATTTTTTCCTCCTGTACTTTACCGGTATTCCCAATACTTTAATTAATTTTTTCCTCAACCTTATAGGATACTTAAAAAAAAAATCTTTAGTGTTTTACTAATTTGTTAATAATAAATAAAACAGCAATAAATGTGAACCTTAAGCTACGTCCACTGATATAATGGACAATACTGAATGTCCTCGTCTGATAAAGTGATTTGTGTTTCCTATTTCTTTTGGGTTCACAGTACTGCAGTTACCAGGTTTGAAACATTTCAACATAATCCACTTTCTTCCTTAGCCCTAAAACTATTCCCTCTCCAAAACATAGACACAACTCCCAGTCCAAATAGCTAATACAACATGAGAAAGTACAATCTTACTTGCATTCTGCTACAGTGCAGGTAAAACAGTATTTAAACAAATAAAACTTATCAAAAATGAAATTGCACGTAGGGATGGAGCTTGCTGGTGTATATGGATGATGCAAGTGTTATCCCTACCATCTTATTCATGTTGATTTCTTTCTAATGCAGTGTTTCAACATGCATAGGAAGGTGATTTATTCATAACCAAGTTCTAAATACAATGAAGTTCCCTTTGTAATATTTATTACTCAGCTGTCATTAGTTAATAATTCCTGTTTCATCCTATACTTAAGTTTCGTTTAAAAATAACTTGAAGTTTCTGGAAGAAAGCTGACTTCGAAGGGTAATAAAATAACACATGAAAGCAGATATTCCATTTCAAGCTATGCAATTTCAGTAAAATTGGTCTTTGAGTTATGTAGTAAGAAATGAACAGAAGAAAGGAGAAGAAATTCTTTTTTTTTTCTATAACATTTACAGATATTCCCAGGACATGTGAACCAGTCATTATATAGGTGTTGTTATAAAAGGACACAACGTAGAGTGTTATTAAGTTCTGATGACATACTGAGGAGACATTTTAAAATACCATTTTGATGAACAATCTAAGCCATCCCTACCCAGGCAATACCATTGTCTGTCTAACCATTTATTTTGGGTGTGCAATATTATTGTTACCAGGTTTGAAGCACTTAAAAAGAAAAAAAAAGTTAACTTTGTGACTGGATAACTAATTTAAGAAATATGAAGAACCAAAAATAGGTAAATTATTTTTGCACAATTTCCAAATATATACCAGAATAGTCACTGCAACATAAGAAGACAAATCCTTCCTCACATTTTGCTACAGTACAGGCAAAATAGTATACAATAGTACTCAACTTTGTCATAATATATTTACAGGTGGATGTTGCATTTAACTTTCTTATTAACAACAACAACAAAGCTAATTTTCAGAAAAATGTTTTATGTTTTAAAAAAACCATCAAGAAATTTAAAGGAATAAAAGATGTTATAATGTTTACTTACTAAATATAAAATGTAAGTTATAAAAATGGAATGCTAAGCCAGAGAAACAATAAACCAATCAGGACAAATTTAAAATAACAATAAACCAATCAGGACAAATTTAAAATAACAATAAACCAATAAGGACAAATTTAAAATAACAATAAACCAATAAAGACAAATTTAAAATAACAATAAACTTACTTCTCAAGTGCATAAATACAAAGTTTAACTTCTTTTCTATTGTAGAATAATTTTAAAAAATGGAATTTGAATGCAGTTAAACATTACAAAAAAAACAACAAAAACAAAACTTACTTTCTCAAACAGGTGTTGCAATATTAATAATCTACTATAATACAGCACCACATACAATGTTACAAAATATAATTTATTAGTTTCATCACTCAAACGTTATTTTCCTTTCAACTGTAGAATTTTTTTATTTAAGTTCAGATTTGTTTGTTATATATACAGCATTAGTGTCAACAAGTTTTCACCATATGCTGTTGAAGCCTTGAGCTTTTGTTCAACGTTGCTAACAGTTTCTTCAAATTTTATTCATATCCAAAGCCAAGGTTGTTTGTGCTAACTACAGCTCTTTCATCTTTCGAGCCTGCGCGTACAGTTCAGGCAGAAAACCTGGGCATGGACCAACCCTTTGGTGCCATGTTACTGGGAGTGGCTCTTCTTAATCTGATAAATACAGCAAGGGAGAAACAGGCTTTGAGTGTGCACAGAAATGTAACCCTTCCTGAGAGCACTCACTGTTGGTGTACCCCCAGCTATTACCACTCCTATCGATAGAACTAGGAAGTGTGATATACTACAAGGTGAAGCCTAACACTTGCGATAGGGTGGTGACTGCAGCATGTTAAAATATCCAGATAAAGTTTATTGGGATTACATACTTTCAAAGCAGAAATCTGACTATTAAACTGTAAACAGTTACTACTGTAAGTGATCAGGAGGTAAAAAGACTAAAAATATTTACATGTTGTTAAAAATAATCTGTTATGAAAGCCTCTACAACGCAAATTATAATGTCAAGGTTTGGTGTGAAATACATTTCACACACTTTATATTAATTCTAAACAAACACTCTTTCATGGTCACTGTGAGCATTTTTAGATTAAAGATCTTTGTATCAGATACTTTGTTAATGCTTACATGTGTGCACATATAAAAATATATATATACACACACACACACATAATAGGTGTTTATAAAAAAACTCCCCTGGTAAAGAAGAGCTGATGGTTTAGTGGGTCGCACATCACTCATACTGGCACAGGTCAATATTTACACACATTACACAAGAATCTCAGGTTAAAATTAAGTACTTTACATAGGCTTTCATGTGCAGAAAGAACATTAAATACAAAAAAACTTTATCAGTTTCACATAAAGTTACCAACCAACTTGATTGTTGGTAGGCCATAAACTGGTGCTTCTTTCTTTACTTTTAGTAGAGAGACTAAAATATATGCTCCTGCATTTATCAATAAATCAGAAACTACAAGCTTATTCAATAATATTTTATAGTAAGCGAGATAAACCAATGACAGGTCAATACATAAAAGAGAAGCAACATAGGATATTCTTGCTATTGTAGAGACATAAGTACAGCATAATGGCGCATGAGCAGCAATTGCATAAACACGGCTCCCTAGGAGAAAGAACGTGAGAACCAGTACACGCAGATTAAGATACTGTGAGAGAATCAACAAAAGGAGTTGAGAAATATTATAATGATATTTCTTTCATGACATTCAAAAAAAAACGGTAACCGTATTCACACTTTTGCAAAAGTTAAACACTGTTAATACAAACTTTGACAGTTCAAATTATGTTTTGTTTCTGGTTGATATGTAGAATTAAAACACAGCTAATAAGGCACTTCAGTGTATAATAATACATGGACAATAATGTTTATATGAAGAAACTGATGAGAAAATACATGTACATACTCGTATGTCATATCACAATTTTTATATAGTATACTCCATCATGTGCTTTTATATCATATGTAATTCCACAATTTTTATATAGTATACTCCATCATGTGCTTTTATATCATATGTAATTCCACAATTTTTATATAGTATACTCCATCATGTGCTTTTATATCATATGTAATTCCACAATTTTTATATAGTATACTCCATCATGTGCTTTTATATCATATGTAATTCCACAATTTCAATATAAGTCCCTGTGTGTTTATGGGCTTAAAGCGTGTAATTAAAAGAAATGCTTTAACCAATGCGTATGTTGCACGTAAATAAATGTTACTTAAATTATCAGTTGTGTTACAATTCAAATTTAAGTTGCTTGAGATATTTTTTTTTATACCGACATGCAATACCTTAATAAATTTTACTTCAGACGTATTAAAAGCATAATGTTTTGAAACATATTTACCAAATACAATATAATAGTTTAGATTCTAAAGACTGCACATTTACCTACTGTGATGGATAAACTTTGTACAAAAATGTAATCTCTTGGGGCCAAGAAACCCATTTGAAATAAAAATGTATCTCAAAATGACTAGTATGGGCATTAACACTTATTGATAAGCAGAGAACAATGTTTCGACCTTCCTAGGTCATATTTAGGTTAACAGTTTGTTAATTTGACCTAGGAAGGCCAAAACATTGTTCTCTGCTTATCAATAAGTGTTAATGCCCATACTAGCTGTACTAAGATACAATAATGTAATCTAGAAGTGACCATAAAAGTAATTTAATTCTGAGAACCCATAATAATTTTCTTTTCATAAGAATGAACAAGTTTTATTCTGTAATCCCCAAATTATGAAGTTTTTTTATTTAACCATTTTCTTTTGCTTAACCCCAAAGTGTTTCTATGAACTGGTGTAGAGTTATATAACTATTAAAAGGAAAAAAAATTCCATTTTTAACAAATTTGAAAAATCAACAATGACCTCAAAAATAAGCTCAACTGTCCAGAAGAATAAGACAAAATTACATTTCTAAGTTCACTGCTCAGGTAATAAGAAATTCTCAACTAAGTTTAATTGGACAACCATGAAGTGTGCAAGAGTATAAGCCTATATATACATGAAGAAAACTATACAAAGCTAGCTTCCACACATAAAATTGTCTGAAGCACCAAAGGCCAACATTATCATCAATCTGGGCCAACTGATAAGACCTGATACTATTCCAAGATGTAGATGGTGAATGTATCCAATAAGAGAATTATTTATGAAATTCAATGACGTTACTTCATTCCTCTACAGATAAACCTGTTAGAAGAGCTGAGCAATTAACTGAAATTACGATTAAATCAATTAATGTCACAAAATAACCAACTAATTGAAATTACCATTTCCAATTATTACCATTTTCAATCATTCCAACTATTCAAGTACTAAAATACCTCCACGGTTTCTCATTAGTATTTTCAGTTAACTCAAGGATGCTCATCTCAACTGATTAATCTCGATTCACAAAAGCAGACAAATAATCAGACTGTTTCCATTAACTTTACATTTTTGTGATTATTCCAGTTATCCAAATCTCATGTCTAAGTAACTATATGTAATTAAATGAGTTCAGTAATTATTCAACTAGCAAATACCATTGATCACCCAGTTCTACCTATTAGAGATTTGAAATATAAACTAGATATATACAGGTATATACTTCAGTGTGGTACACAGTAAGATCATTTTAGTACTAAGTGAATATTAATGCAGTATAGCAGAGAGCTTGAAGTAAAATAAACTACATCCAAGTTTGTAATAATTTTCAAAATTGCATGTTAGATTAAAAATCATCTAATGACAACCACGAAACGATCCTTCTTCGTTCCATTGTGACATATCACACTGTTAGTGTTATTCACCTTTAGACATCTAGTAAATGACACTTATAAATACACACCATAACCTGGCCTTTAGTGTTTGACCTATCTGGAATAATATCGGAATTGATATCTTATAGCATTCTGCTATAAACAACAATGTCATTTTCTTATTACTATGTATTAATAACTTATTATACTACCTACAGTATCTGGACTCATGTGATATTCAAATGTATATATCAGAGTATCATCTACATTTTAATATTTTAGGTGTCCACTGATGATGTCTCCAGTTACGGTAGCACCAACAGTGATGGATTGTTGTTGTTGTTTTTAATTAAGCACAAAGCTACACAATGGGTTATCTGGGCTCTGCCCACCATGGGTATCGAAACCCGGCTTTTAGCGTTGTAAGTCCGCAGGCATACCGCTGAGCCACTAGGGAGTGCAGTGATGGAAGGTACCACACAAACACACAATTTTCTTGGACTTTTCCTTCCTTCAATACTTTACATTATTACTGGTACCATTTATTCATGCAACTGAATTATAGTATTACTGGCAAAATGATAGGGGCAATCAGTAAAACCAGTCTGCAAAATAAAGTTTGTTAAGTGGCTTTAAACTTAAAGAGCTAAAGTATGAAAAAAATATTTTTAATTCAAAGTCTTATTCAAAAACTTCACAAAAGAATACTTATTTAAGAATTTTAGGAACAAAATAAATGAAATTTGTACATTCTATGAGTTCTGGGATACATCTCTTTGGTTCTAGAATGGTAATACCTTTCAAGTTAATAAATATTGATTTTTTTTACGTTTTAAATATTCTTCATGCATTGTGTTAAAAACAACAAAATACAAGGTTTTAATCGTCTGTTGCATATGAATATTACAACACTAAAAGAAGCTAGAAACACAAATAATATGCAAAACCTAAACATAATATAAAGCAAAGAAAACTGACAAGTTGATCTTGTTTCAAGTTAGCTTTGTTACTTTTAAAGTTCGTAATACCTTTTACCACCAGAGGGGAACACTGCTTAAAGTGACCTTATGAAATGATGTTAACAAAAGTGTCCTTCGATGGTGGTACAGGTAAGACTTAATCACTACAGTCCATCTACACATACTGAAACAACCAAGATGTGATGGCATGGCACACTTCATAGTTGGTAAAGAAAAGGTTTCTTTGAATCTAAGAAACTTTGTATTACTGTTACTCAGTCTGTCTGATAAGCATAACCTGAGAATGTCAAGAAGCAATTGCTCAATGTGAGAAACTCACAAGAACACACAGTTACTCAGAGTGTTCGTGTTTTACATAATGTTTTTCATTTCACACTTATGTCCAGTTTATTTATTCCATTTACCATCAACTCAATGCAAGTCTAAGCAATATTTCATTCTCTTTTATTTATAAAATTTCTCCACACTGAGTAACAAGCTACTATCTGGAAACTTGGCAAATATTATATTTCTATAATTCTTGCAAAATTTGGGTTTTAAAGTAATTTTCATAAGTGAAAAACATCAAAATTATAAAAACAGTTCTCAGATACTGAGAAAATATTACACACTCACTGTTCAAGTAAGAATGGCTCTTTTATCTTTTTGTTTTAAATCAAACTAGGGGCACTGTGTTTCTGCAAATGTGTGGTTGGTGTTTGGAAAGTCACTGTGCACTTACATATATAAATATATATTAACAGACATGTTTCAATGTAGAATACAGGAGGTAAATATGAATGACAATTATAAACAATGTTGAAAGTTACCCCCATTGGCATCAATACAGGCCTGGATCCTTCTTATTTTGTTTCTAAACACCGCTATCAGTTGCTGGCTTGAAATAGACTGAATGAAATATAACAACATGTGATTACAAAACTGCACAGTGACTTTCCAGACACCCTGTAGTAAACAATTTTTTAAGTTTTGCATGGCTCTGTGCTTGGTGAATTATCATTGTTGGTGAAGATTAGAAAAATAATGTTAAAACATGAATATTTAGCTCAGTGAGAGAATAATTTTTCACAAAATTGGAAAATTTTTTCACACATGAAATGTCTGGGGAAAAGTTTTCTCGTTTTTATTTAAGTCTAAATGTCTCATTTTCACTTTAGGTTTGGTTTTGTCTTTCATTTCATGAAATCTGTTAGATTCAATAATTCTAAAAAACAAATCCTCTCTGTACATCTATACAAAAAATGTTTAAACCTCTGGACTACTGATATGGATACATTTTTGGTCCAAAGTTTTTAAATTAAAATTTAATCAGTAAAATTTATTTTCTTTCTTTTCCATACATCAAAAATACACTTAAAAAAAAAAAAAGAGATATAAACATAGATCATGGCAGCTATACACACCTTTCTGATATGAGGAATAACAAAGATTAGTTTTATATCTACAATAAAACATTTTGAACCATCATAATTTTTATCTGTGGTGGCTTGGCAACTCATCGATTGGCTCAGAGTTTTTAAGTATAAAAGTTTAGCACATAGCTCCATCATTTCTTGACTGATTTGAGACCTAATTATGGTTCTGAATGCAAGAGATCTAACCCTTCAAGAGATCAAAAGTATTTGCCCATACTCAAGGTTTTGTATATTAATCTATTTTAATCCTGACTGAAAGAATCTAAACTTAAGCATAGGACAGTAGAAGTCCTGATAAGTAATAAAATCACATACACCCCCCCACTTCGTATTGTTGAATGCACAAAATTATAGTTAATAAAAAGGAAAAATGAAAAAGTCTCACAGATTAAGTTAATCTAATCCTGCCTTAAGGAATTTCAAGCGTTACAGCTATTGAGAATACCCTCGTAGTTTCCAACAGAAGGAATTGGCAATGTTCCTGAATCTAAGTAGTCTATGGAAAAAAACTAACCTGAATCATGTGGATATTAATGTCCTGGTGACAACTAGGAATACTGAGATTAAAAGTATTAAAAAAACTAGATACACAGATTTTTCTTAGGGTTTCAAAGAGGTCAAAGGTCAGCTATGCAAGTTTCTAAATTTTGAGAGGTTAATAATAGTTGGCAAACACTCACAGGTGGGAGAGTTGCTAATGTTACTTCTGTTTTTACAGTAACAGGAGATAATAAAAGTTGTCCTGGAAGTTACACATCACAGGTCTTATTTCTTCATAGAAAAAAATCCATAGTCTGTTATAAAAATATTTGCAAATTGATTTAGTGGAATCAAATATTATAAGTAAAAGAAAACTGATTCACCAAATGGGAAAATGCTAGCATATTAATTTGTAATCGTTTTCAAACGATTTTACTTACTGTCCAGACAATAGAAAAGATGTGGACTTTATGCACTTAGATATCTGAAAATCTGATGCAGCACCAAATTATCTGATAAAATCAGATAAGTACAGATTGAGAAAAGAGCAAGGACATACTAAGAAAATAAGTAATGTTTCCAGGTGATCCTGGTATTACAATCCAAGTCAGTGATACCAGATTAACGCATAGGGTACTTAGGCCCAAGTCTTCCAACTAAAAAAAATATGATTTGTAAAACTAGAAGAACAGAGGCAAGAGAAGTTTATAATCGGTATTAATATCTTTTTTTTTTATTGTCAAACATTAACTGGGTCTAGAGCCCCACTAAACCTTAATCCAGTCCTATCATTTGACACGTTTGCCAAATATTTGGAAGAATGGTAAATAATTATAATATGAAGATAACGCATCTAAGTTATTATAATATACATTTTAACTAGCTCAATAACATAATTAAACAAAAGGAATTTTGGCACAGTGAAGATAATTCACTCAGCCATCAAAGCACCGCTTTATTGCTGGTAATAGTATCAGTAACAAAACTAACATTTTTTAGGGCGTATTTATGGACACGGTTTTCTTGAGTCAAAATAGCTATTCATTTACGAAGATTACTAGTTAGGCCTTACTTTTAAATGCGATGTACATACTACTTAAGTCAGTTAAGAAAGGGTATTGACTTACTGGAAAGGGTTATAAGAAGGTTTACAAGTACTATTACCAGGATTATTCATGGAAAGTAATCTTACAGGTACAAGAATAGGTTGGAATCATTTTTTTTCTCTTGAGGTAAAACAACGAGAGGTGATCTTATCGAAGCTTAAATTTACTGAGGACATATATAAGATTAAGACTTCGGATTTATTTCTGCTATCTTCTTAAAATAACACGACAGGAAGACGATAGTTTAAAGTTTGTAAAAAGACATACAACCCTTCAGTTCAAGCAGTTTCATTTCTAAAACAACCGCGAAATTGACTTAAGATATTAATACAGTAATTTCCTTCACCAGTGGTACGAATAGAAGTTCGCACTTCACGTTTGAAAGGTCAAACAGTCTTTTTTCTCTTTCTATTTTGCTGGATATAGTATAACCATATATAAAATTTAGAAAATATCATATTCACTTACAAATCTATACAGTACTGAGAGCTGTATGCCTTCACAACTTTACATCTCCCCATTTTTCCACGTTTTTTTCTGATATTACACCAACAAACACAAGAAACAACTTCAGCGCTCTCGCACAACCACATCATAACACTACTTTCAAATTGAAATGAACGAGAGTGAGGCTGTGTACCTTTAAATTTATGTTGCTTAGTAACATAACTTAAGTGAGAGTCAATACGTAAATAACTGTAGAAACAGTGTCAGTGTTCTGTAACTTAAAATTAATACTACGTTCGAATAAAAAAAACACATCCGACCTAATCAATACATAACCAATAAAATAAACATGGAACCTCACTTGTTTTACATCCTATTACCGAACTAAACATAAATTATGCCTTACTTCCATCTATTAACAGTTAATCTCTATCTATTAAACAAAAGTAAGTGAATTATGGACAGGGTGTGTGTATGTTTTCTTAGAGCAAAGCCACATCGGGCTATCTGCTGAGTTCACAGAGGGGAATAAAACCTCTGAATATTAGCGTTGTAAATCGGTACTTACAATTAAGTTACTGGGGACTTATTGATAGATAATTTCAAACTATCATAAAATAACCAATTTTCACAATTAAATGACAGCTTTTTTTTAGCTATTCACAAACTCACTTTAAACGCAAAGTCATATTTTACGGCCATAGCCTTCATACAAAACTATTTCCATAACATTCAATGAGAGCCTTTTCCTCAGTTGCTACGTGTAAAAAATTATATATTTGTGTCACATATAAGAAAGCAGTTACATACATACGAAAGAATCACATGAATTAGGAAAATAAAACAATAAATGAACTCTAAAATAGCTGACAATGAGTACACAGAGTACAATTAGAATGTTTATGCAAACGTCGTTGCAGTATATATGTATATATATGCAAATTGTAGATTTACAAATGGAACAAGTTTACACCTATGCTAAGGTTGCATTAAAAAAGAACGTAGCAACAACTGACGTAATTTTAATGATTTTCTGATAAACTAACAAAGGGTGTATCAAGATAATGACGAAACTTTAACGACTTTCACATCATTGGATAGATCTTATAGGTGTAAAATATTCAGTTTAAAACATTGAAGCTCGCAGAAACTTATGATCCCGTAATGTTGCTGAAACTCCCTCATGACAAGTTAAAGCCTTGAATACTGAAAGAACACAAAATGTAAAAACGGTATTTTTTTTTTTACCTTTGTCGACAAGCCGCTGGAGAATTCTAACACTCACACGTTCGCATATGAAATAATTCACATTGTTGTTGTGAATTATTAATTATAACTGAAATACACATACATATAAATATATAAACGTATAGGGCAAGAAGTAAAGTTTAAATGAAATTTAGAAAAGTGAATGTTTTGTTGGAAAACGGACACCTACTTAAACGTATACTTAAGCAAGAGTAACATAAATGAAAGTAATCAGTCAAGATACATAATTTACCAGTCTTCACGACAAGAACTTATATTACCATGTTTTACCTGTCACGAGAACAATGTTCACAGTGTGTATTGAATGTTTTAACTTGAACTGCTCCAATTAAGTTTTAATAATTGTAACTTCTGAGACGTTGTGCATTTAGATATATTTGTATATATAACTGGTTTAAAATTAACAAAAGTAAAAAACGTTACACTCAGAGCAACAAAGAAGTAAAGTAACTTTTTGACAGTAATAACACTAACTGAAAGTTATATGGCTATTATTTATCTTTTTTAGAGATGAATTTTTCCATTATTTACAAGTTCCACAAACAGAAAAGCATACACTCTACAGTAGAATATAACAATATTCCAAAATTGGGTATTTTCTTTTTCCTATCCGCCAAACTGAGTAATAAATTAATGTTCTTTGGGAGTAGTTTTATCTGAAGCTTTCGATCATGTTAACTCACAAGAGGTTACACTTATTTCAAAGAATATGTTTTGATCACTTAATAGTTCTTTAATAACTGTTTCTAGAAGTTGTGATACTTAAATAGTAGTTTGTTTTTTTAATGAGTAAGTATTTGAGTCTGGATAACGAAAAGTAAGGCTAAAAACATATTTAAGACAGCGAAATGATTCGTCTTAGTCATGAGATCACGTAAAATATAAAATCAAAAGTCACTTTAATTAGTCTACACGAAAAAGTTGAATTTCGTAAGAAAAGATTAACGATGTGAAAGTCTTTCTTGAAAAATACCAAAATCGAAGATTTTAATATCAATAAAAAAATCAGTATTGTAAACATGTAGTTGAAGGATTGATCTTGATGCACAGAATTAACAAACAGAAATAAGAAGAGAACACGAGAGCTACCTGCGTTAGCCATCCCTAATTTTAAAGTGATAGACAAGAAGGAAAGCGCCAAACGTGAGCCACTCTAATCAATCAGTGAGATTTGACCGTCACTTTTATAACGCGCCTATAGCCCCATAGTTAGGAGCGTCATTTGTCCTTCTTTTTTCGTGCACAGATGTGCCTAAAACTACAATTTTTATTCATTTGAATAAAATATTTCTTGTGATGAGAGTAGCATGACAAGTGCTCTTGAAGATAAAATATTAAAAATATCTAATGACATTCAAAAAACAACAAAAGCTTTAAAAGAAGCGAATATAATAAAAAATATAGGCACAAGATTATGGAAAATATAAAAATAAAACAAATTAAAACAATGTTAAATGACAGAATGACTTTTATTCTCCAGTTGAACACCAGGTGACAATCCTAAGTTTTGTTCTCTCGTGCGGAGGCTGGTTAGCTCGCGCAAAGAAGAAGAGACCACTAGCCTTCTGGATGTGTAGTGTCCCAGTGATTCTCTGTCTCTTGTTTTTACCAGCTACATCACTCCATACAGGTTTTTAACAGTTTCATTTCCCTTGACTTTCGATTCAGATCTTACATGGCTGCCGATTCTGAGGAAATCAATCTCGTCATCCATCTCTGGTCCATTGCTTTCAGTAGTTCAATGAATAGCTATCCTTATGGTTTCCAGTTACATCTTTTACTTGCTTCTGGGCAGTGCCGGATCGTAGGACCTAAGCCCCTTCTGTTCAGAAGCCCTACCAACCGTATAAGTTAAACCCAAGGCCCGGCCCGGCCATATGGGTTAAGGCGTTCGACTCGTAACCTGAAGCAGCTAGTCATAACCATCCACCGCCAACTCTTGGGCGACTCTTTTACCAACGAATAGTGGGATTGACCGTCACGTTATAACATCCCCACGACTGAAAGGGCGAGCATGTTTGGCGCAATGGAATAAAAAGTTTTATTAAATTAGTAACAATGAAAGCTCTCTCTCTGTGTTTTATTTATTTTTCGTAAATCTGTATTTGATTACCTTTCCGTATGAGTACGAACTATATCTTATTACACGTGCACATTGGTTTGACCAATAAAGCTGAAATGTGATATCTGTAAATATCAGCACTGACAAGAAAGATCCGAAAGATAGAAAAGAGAAAGAAATATGTCTTCTTGTGTGTGTTCATTTAGCAAAGCCACCTCGGGCTATCTGCTGAGTCCACCGAAGGAAATCGAACCCTTGATTTTAGCGTTGTAAATCCGTATACTTACCGTTGCATTAGCGGAGAACATCTCATTATGGACTAACGAATGACTCAAAAACGTACTGATCCTTTTTGTTTTCTCATCTTATAATAAACGAATGAGTGTTAATCTTGGAGGTATTGCATGCGTTGAAAACTATGAACACGTTTATTCTCTGGTTTTGGTATTGTTTGTTTTTTTCTTTGTTGTTTGAATTAAGCACAAAGCTACACAATTGGCTATCTGTGCTCTGCCCACCACGGGTATCGAAACCCGGATTTTAGCGTGTAAGTCCTCAGACATACCGCTGAGCCACTAGGGGGCGTTTTTGGTATGTTTGTTTGTTTTAAATTTCGCGCAAAGCTACTCGAGGGCTATCTGCGCGAGCCGACCATAATTTAGCAGTGTAAGACTAGAGAGAAGGCAGCTTGTCACCATCGCCTACAGCCAACTCTTGGGCTACTCTTTTACCAACGAATAATGGGATTGACCGTCACTTTATAAGCCCCCACTACTGAAAGGGCGAGCATGTTTGGTGTGACGGGGATTCGAACCCACGACCCTCAGGTTACGAGTCGAGCTCTTTTTCTGGAAACTCGTATATCTTCTAGTAATAACTTATCACTTAATTTTTTGTGTGCTATAACGTAACACTACGGTTTTCTTCCTTTCAATAAACTGAGAACCTTTAATGCTGTAAATATTTCTTGTACATTTGAACCCCCCTTTCCTTTTCTGAGGGGTTTTATTTATTAATTAGTTTGTTTGCATAGCGATAACGGAAAACAGTTTCCTTTATCTCTCATATCTCAAACCATCTTTGCTTAATTTTTATTAAAACCATATGATCCATGGAATTCGAACTTCTCACGTCCCTAATGAACAAAGTTTGCGAACGAATGGGATGAAATTTAGTTAAAATAGATCGAAGCAATTTTCAGCGAGTGAAACTTCATTAGAAAAGAATTATTTACCGGCTCACAGCAATTACAAAGAGTTAAAAAAAAAGAGAAAGAGAGAGAATTCCGTCATCAGTGGGAGCTTAATTTTTCCTTTGACTGCACGCAGGAATATTAGCAATTTACCTCTGGGAGAGAAGTCGGCACTTCTCTTATGAAGCATGAACCGTAAAAACCCACCAGGTGGAACCTGGGGAATGTTAATTAAAACAGAGCAAACTTGATAAGTTATTAACTCAAGGAAGAACAAAAGGAACTCCAAGTTTCTTCCGAGAGTTGAGGCACGAATAAATTTATTTAAAAAAACAGATTTTTGGATTTTTGGGGAAGAAAGCCGCCATGATGGAAGTTGTTACTTTATATAACGTAACTTTGAAATCATACCATAAAAGCTTGTTTTCCCTTTCCAACAAAAAAATATTAGCTCAGAATTAAGATAAATACAACCTAGAAGTTTACGTTAGCTCTTCGTTAAGGTTCGGTTTGTTTTGAATTTCGCACAAAGCTACACGAGGGTTATCTGCACTAGCCGTCGCTAATTTAGTAGAGTAAGACTAGAGGGAAGGCATTACCACCCACCGCCAACTCTTGTGCTACTCTTTTACCAAGGAATATTTGGATTGACCGTAACATTATAACTCCCTTACGGCTGAAAGTGCGAATATGTTTGGTGTGACGGGGATTTGAACCCGCGACCCTCGGATTACGAGTCGAGTGCCTTAATCACCTGGCCATGCTGGGGCCCTTCGTTAAGAGTTCTACAGAAGGTGAGCCAAATCATTTTGTAAACAGAAACTTCGCTAAATAAAATGTAGAAATTCGAATTTCTTATAGCAAAATGGACGAAAATGGTTAGATCGGATGAGGGTGTGGCCATTTCTAACTGTAACCGTATTCAACAGCATCGCATCTCAAACCACGAATCTTTCAATATGCAGCCCTAGAAAATATTTGATGAATAAAAAAGTTTAATGTTATTTGTGTTAAGTAATCTTCTATATATCTAAGTTACCGATTTCTGTTATCTTATCGAAATATAAGTTTCTCTTTATTATTGTGTTTGATTGTTTGAAATTGAACACAAAGCTACACAACGGGTTATCTATGCTCTGCCAACCACAGATATCAAAACCCGATTACCATTGTTGTAAGTTCGCAGACATCCCGCGGTTCCACAGGTGGGCAAGCTTACCCTTAAAATATATGTTGTATATATTTTGTCAGGGTCCTTAACATTGAAGTCTAGGTGAAGTAGTCAGAACTTCTTTCCTGGTTTGGCTCCCCGGTGGTTCAGCAGTAAGTCCGGTGGTCCACAACGCTAAGTCCGCGTTTCTGTGAATGTGGTTGGTACAGCAGAGATAGCACATTGCGTAGATTTGAACAAGCAAATAAAATTTCCCGGTGTAACGCTCACATTAACTAACATTTATAAAATAATTTATCGTCATTTTGCCCCCAAGTGGCACAGCGATATGCATACAAGACTTACAACGAAACGCTAAAACCCGCGTTTCTCTACCTGAAGTGTGGATAGCATAGATAGCCTATTGTGTAGCGTTGCTCTTAGCAACTAACAAACCGGTGGTTAGGGCGCTCGACTCGTAATCTGAGGGTCGTGAGATAGAATCCAACGTCATACCGAATATGCTCGCTCTTACAGCTGTGGGAGCCTTACAATGTTACGATCAATCCCACTATTCGTTGGTAAAAGAGTAGCCCAAGAGTTGGCGGTGGGTGGTGATGACTAGCTGCCTTTCATCTAGTCTTACATTGCTAAATTAGAGACAGCTAGCACAGATAGCCCTCGAGTAGCTTTGTGCGAAATTCAGAAACAAACAAAGAAGTATATTCTGAAGTACGTCAAAAATATTACTTTGTTCTCATTGGTCCTTTATAAATAATATAAATATATATATTTTTAGGGTTATGCTGTTTGGTCCTTTATAAATAATATAAATATATATATTTTTAGGGTTATGTTGTTAGTCTTTTTCTTAGGAGTGTTTCATTTTCTGTACAGACATTGTTTCATATTCTTTAAGTTAACACGGTGTTTTCCTGAGGTTTATTGAGAGACTTTCATTCTATGCTGAAGAAAATTGGATAATCATAAACACACACCATTTAATGTTGCCCCCCCCCAGCTAGTACAACGGGAAGTCTCCAGAGTTACAACGGTAAAATCACGTGGACTCAGCAGATATCCATGTGGCTTTATTGTAAGAAAACACACTCACATACGTAAAGGTTGGAATTTATTGTAGGTAAACCAGGTTTGAATCTCTATATATAAAATGTATTGATAAATAAATTGTACGTAAAATACAAGTAGCGATGCAAAAATAGAAGAGCAAAACTCGGGCATTTGTGGCTCTGTACTTTGGAACTGCTCGTGGAAAGTGTGCGTTCGTGTGTTTTCTTATTGCAAAGTTACATCGGGTTATCTTGCGAGTCCACCGATGGGAATCAAACCACTGATTTTAGCGTTGTAAATCCGTAGACTTAGTGGGGGACCCTTGAAAAGGGAACTGGCAATTATCGTACTGATAATTGTATTACCTGAAAGTATTATTATTATTATAAAAGAACTACAAAATAAACAAACGTGCGGAAAATCTCTGTTCAGTGGTAGTCCATAGGAGCTTCGGTAATAACGATTATTACTATTTAAATTTGAAGTCGAATGCATTACATTAAGGATACAATTAGGCTAGCTGGAAAAAATATATATTTTTCTTATATTATATTTTTCATTACATTTTTATCACATATAAAAGTACAAATATGGAGTCGAATAATTTGGAATTAGACGTGAATCAGATACATTCATATAAATGCTTAATATGCCGCAAGTATTACACACAGGCTCAAACTAAAGGTCAGATTATTTTGGATGAATACAATTTAGGGTTTTCGAACAACAGAAGAATCATTTTCTGCAGGAGTCAGTAGTTTAAGATTATTATATTAGAAACGACAGAAATAAACACAGTTAATTTAGAGAAAGGATAACCGCACATTCGTTTCAGAACGCGTTCCTCCACTAACTGCTACACTTTTCTCTGTAGAGTGTAGAAGTTTTTTGGAAGTATGTCAAAAAAAAAGAAAGAAAAAGATGCAAATAAGTGACTCCATAAAAGCGACACGGACTGTGACACACGCCGTCCCACCGTTGTACAACTCTCAGAAAGACCAATTTGGGGGTTTTCCTCCGGTGAGATAGCAGTAATTTCTCAGGTTTACAATGTTAAAATCAGAGGTTCAGTTCCCCGTGATAAACAGAAAGCTGATAAATCATTGTGCAGCTTTGCGCTAAAAAAAAACACAGAACAGTCCGGATAACGAAAATGTTTATTTTAGCATGAAAACCGTAATAAACAAATTAGGTCATAAGGCTGTAGGGAACACACAGGCAATTGGATTTAACCTTTATTTTGCCTCCCTTACTCAGAGGTCACTCTAAAATATCATCAAAGGCTGTTTTACCTTCTCCTTTTTAGATGCAACTGCGGATCGAGAATTCGATTCACGTCAGCCATCGAAGTTTTTCGCCGTTTCAGACGTTGGCGTTATAATGTGACGTCAATCTCACTTTCCTTTAGTAAAATAGTTGCCAAAGAGTTGGCAGTAGGTGTTTCGACTAGCTGTTCTACCTCTAGTCTATCATTTCAAAAATAGGAATGGACAACGAAGATAGCTCTCGAGTAGCTTCGCACGAACTTCAAAAACGAAACAAACAAAACCGAAACATTTATGTGTTAAAACTGCCCTAAGTGGTGTACAACCTTATTAAACAGACCGACACCATTACGACTTGTTGGAACGTCGAATGCAGGAATTAAAGTTTATGTTAATAAATTCTCATTTTGACAAACGTTGTTGTTGTTGTTTTGAATTAAGCACAAAGCTACACAATGGGTTATCTGTGCTCTGCCCACATCGGGTATCGAAACCCGGATTTTAGCGTGACTGACCGTGGCATTACAACACCCCCACGGCTGAAGGGGCGAACGTGTTTGGTGCGACGAGGACTCGAACTCATGACCCTCAAATTACGAGTCGAACGCGTTAACCCACCTGGCCACTCGGTTTACATAGCAGTGGCGTTGCTACAATAAAACGCATAAAAATAATTTGAGTCTTCCAATCTGCAACGCTTTAGAAAACGAGCACTGGTGTTAATTTTATATCCAATGTGTACTGGCAAACCTTATAATAATAACAACGGATCAGAACCGTTTTTTAATCGGGCATTTATTGGTGTGGCTCACGCTGATTGGTGCTTGCTTTGCTTTGGAACACTTCTAATGAGCCAACGAAAAGAGACTTATAATTCTCACCTTCGTGGGTTTCAGTTTTGGTGTCAACGCCAACTCAAACGTGACGTTCTAAAAATAATTGTTTTTGATAGTAGGTATAAATATTCCACTTAATTTGAACTCAGTAAGAGGCTCGAGGCCCAAAACACGTGGCACGTGATCGTACCAGATGTTCGCAATTTTAAGTTCTTTACAGGTTCAAATTTTAAAACCACTCGTTCTTCTTCTTAGAACAGTGTTAACATCAAACAAAGGCCTCGTTTTCCTCCATATGAACCAAGCAACCAAGAACTATTTTTCTGGTTTCCTTTTTAGCATGTATTTGCATAGGAATCCAAAGCACTGGCGTTAAAAAAATAGTTAATTAAACTTCGAATGGATGAAGTTCATTAACTTTAGAAAGGTTAACACACACACACACACACATATATTCGCAAAAAGTAGTTTGATTGGTTGATTCTGCAAACCACGCTGTTGAAGTACAGTATTTTAAAACAAAGAAAACAGTGTGTGTTGACGTCTTGTATGGTAATATTATCCGTAAAGACTAGATCATGTGTGTTTGACAGACACAGACGTCCCCTCAGTGAACTCAGCAGATAGCCCGATGTGCTTTTGCAATGGCCTGGCATGGCCAAGCGTGTTAAGGCGAGCGACTCGTAATCTGAGGGTCGCGGGTTCGAATCCCCGTCGTGCCAAACATGCTTGCGCTTTCAGCCGACGTGGGGGCGTTATAATGTTACGGTCAATCCCCCTATTCGTTGGTAAAAGAGTAGCCCAAGAGTTGGCGTTGGGTGGTGATGACTAGCTGCCTTCCCTCTAGTCTTACACTTCTAAATTAGGAACGGCTAGCACAGATAGCCCTCGAGTAGCTTTGTGCGAAATTTCAAAACAAACAAAACAAGCTTTTGCTGCAAGAAAACGCACACACACACACACACACACACTGGGAGTCCGCACGGGAAGTAATTGTAAATATGTATCGGTTTTTCTTGTTAGTTATTTTGGGTAAATACAAGGATGTTTTGCGATTTTTTAAATGTTTTATGTCATTATCCTTTGTAAACGCTAAACAAACATTCATACGAACAAAATATTCAAGTCCAATAGTGGAAAGGAATTTTTCGTCACTCCTTAAATGGGTGATAGAATTATAGATTTACATGGCTGATACCACGTGCAAAATAACCACCACGAAAGAAACCTAAGCTATTTCGGAAAGTAGAATCACGTATAACCTTGTAGTTAAGGCACTACACTCACCCTTTCAGGCACGGGGACGTTATAGCGCGATGGTACATTCCGCTAATTTGTTGGTAAAAGAATGATAGCCCGAGAGGTGTCGGTGGATGGTGCTAACTTCTGATTTCACTGCTAAATTAGGGACGGCTAGCGCAGATAGCCCTCGTGCAGCTTTGCACGAAATTCAAAACAAACCAAACCGCACACGTCTCGCTGATTCCCTGTAGGAGGGTGTCAGCCTGTTCAGAATATAACGTGGAATAGTAGCAGTAATAAGAACCAATGAGTGACGAGTATTGTTGTTGTGCACTCCAATCGACTCTTTTGTGTGCAAAATTGCTGTTACCATTAATTCTGCAGAGTTATAGGAAGGTGCTGGAGAGGGAAAAAAATTGAAAGCTGAGCTCACATTTAGATCAAATTATTTATAGTACCCAATTTTATGCCAAGTTATTAATACGACATTAGGCTAACGTTTGTTTGCCCTTTTGCAATCGTGTCGAGCAGACAATGAATGGTGAGCTTGTATTAAAGTGTGAAGTAAGTACGTTACGTGGTAAATTACTAGGCCTATTTGCCGACTTAACGTTTGAAAGCACAGCTAATCGAAACAAGTGTTAGGGACGTTTACTGTGATAGATGGCGTCCAACGAAACTGTCTTAAAAAGAAAAAAAAACTTTGATAAGATATTAAACAGGGTAAGGGTAAGAAATTATCTGGCTGACTTAGCTAAATCTTTATGGTGCAAAGGTTTTGTTTGGTTGATTATATTATTTTTATTTTATATGAATAGATAAATTTTATCCATTTCTTTAGTTAATAACACGAAAGGGGAGCTATAATGTGACGGTCAATTCCACTGTTCGTTGGTAAAAGACTAACTCAAGACTTGGCGGTCGGTGGTCTCTCTGGTCTTACATTTCTAAATTTTGATAAGAACTGGGGAAGTTTGAAACCAGCTGTATGTTGTCGTACAGGTAAAAGGGGTGCAGATATTGGGAATAGAACACCACTAATAATTTTGATACAAAAAGAAAAAATGAAGGTAGACACTGTGTGAGTTTAGTAGAAGAGTTACAGTATATTTGGAACACGAATCGGAGAATTCGGAATTCTTGTCCAGTTATTGATCCGTCATTCCGCACTTTGGAGTCGTGAGAGCGTTATAGTAGTAATAATCAAATCCCAGTTTTGACTTAGATAAGAGTGCCTCAAGAGTTGGCGGTAGGCGTTGTTTAATACTGTCTTTCCCTCTAGTCCGTCAGCTCAAATTTAGAGAGTAGTTTGAAATTCGGAAAACAGCAATTTCGCACCCATGTAAAAGTTTTTTTCATTAATACTTTTGCATGGGAAGCTGCTGTTAAAATCTCCGACTTGGGAATATGGTGGGTAAAAGAAATCTTGTACAAATTGTTATCAGTGCACAGAAGATGAAAAGCAAAAAAAGACAAACACAGTAGTGACATATTATAGAAATACAAAGTTTATTATTAATGATTTCAAAGAAATAAAGATATACATATATACACAAACTACAAAAATTATTATTCGCCTTGCTTAGAAGAAACACCAACAGTAATAAAACATACATGAATATTAATATAACCGAGATGAAATATTTCACGAGAACAAGTACCATCATTAGCGTAGAGTTAATGTCGTACAAGTGCAAACACAACGACTGGTATAAATACAAGTACGATCATTAGCGTAGTTAAGGTGTAATGTCATACATTCGTACACCATTAGCTACAGCGCTGTAGTCTGTATACACTTTGACACAAATAAACACGGCTAGTGTTCTAGTTCAAATGTAATGCCAATATAATCAGCGATTTAGATCAGATCAGCACGAACAATGTTCTGTGACAGAACTACAAATAGGATCAGAGCTGTAATTTAGATGTACTGTGAGAGAGATAACCTAGATAAGGTTTGGAATCACAATTACCAAGTTTCCCTACTTTTCAAACCGATTTTTTTATTACTGGCTATCATCGGTTTTCCAACGCGATCCTCGTTTCTGAAAATGCACACAAAACGACAGCGCGTGCAGTTCTGCGGACACAACATCGCAAAACGCGTTGCTAGTCGGTTTATTTAATCGTGCCTAGTTGAGGTTACTAGGGTAATCAAGTGTTGCCAACCGAATTCCGTCAAACTAAAAATACCTGCACTCCAAACTTAGTTTTCGTTCGCTACCCCCTCATCCCGTACAACCAGCCTCTTTTCTAATGTAGTTTCCGTTCATATAACAAAATGTAACGAGCGCCAAGCTATTTTTGAGGATGACGCGATGACCTTCGAGAAGAGAGTGAGTCAGTTCGATTTGTGGCACAAGATAACTAGCGAGTATACCGCGTATTTATAGCAACACGTGGCTCATATGATATGAGTAAGAAGACAAATAACCTAAAAATGATGCTCTTGAAAACAACTGTGAAAAGAGAGTGGAATAGGTTTCTGGTGAACTACAACATTATTTTGTCAAGTGTGATATTAAAATCTCATCCGGAAAAAAAATAATAATAATTGGTAATTTACCGAGTTACTTATTTGTGTTATCTTATGGAATATAAGCTTACTTTTATTATTTTATTCGGAATTAAACACAAAGCTGCACGAAGGGCCATATACGTTCTACCCACCACGGGTATCAAAACCCGGTTTTCAGAGTTTTAATTCCTGCAGAGATTCCGCTGTGCTCCTGGGGGGGGGGGTAACGGAGAGAGAAGGTTATGACGCATCACAGACAGGGAGATGACAGACTATGACGACGAAAGAAAACCACGACACACACGAAACAGAAAACGGACGTGCAGATGGAACAAGGAAAATAGGTGGTCTGGGAGAAGTAAAGACGAATAACAGGCACTTCAAGGAAGAAAATAAATATATTGCAAGTGGAAAGAAAAAAAAGACTAACAGAAAAAGAGAGATAGATAATGATAAATTAAGAGAAAGTAAACAGAGAGACAAGAAAGCCCGCCACGCTAGTACAGTGGTAAGTAAGTCTACGGATTTACAACGCTAAAATCAGGGGTTTGATTCCCCTCGGTGGGCTCAGCAGATAGCCCCATGTGGCTCTCCTATAAGAAAACAGACACACACACACACACAAAGACAAGAAAAACAAGCACATAAAGGAGAATAAAAACAGACAGAAAGTATGGAAGACGGGTAGACAAAAGAAAGGGTTAAAACTAGCAGTGTGAAATACAAAACAAGTGCATATTGGCAGAGAGAAATCTGAGAAGTCCAGAGGAAAAATACAAACAAAAGGTGGGAAAGACAGACAGAGAGAGGACGACAACAGTTTACAGAAAGGAACAAAGTGGGGTTCTCGCAATTTAATTATCTTTTGTAAAAACGTACTTGGACGCGTGAGCTACGATGCTCATAGGTTCGTGTGTGTGTTTCTGTCCAAATTACTGTTCATATAGATCAATGATCTCATTTTCTTTCTAATCTTCCTTGATTACCAATTTCATTAACAGCGATCGAAGAGTAAAATATACCGTTGATAACGAGCAACCCTTCTCTTCAACACAGGTTAATTTTGAGCAAATGAGGTAAAAGCTAAACAAAAACGTGAGTAGTGAGGAAAGAAATTAACATATTAATATATTCCGAACAGCCGGTATGCGCAGAGCAAAGGTTTCAGAACGTTCGTAAAAACAGTATGCTTGGTTTTGTTTGTTTTTTCTCCTCAGTTTTAATTTTAATTTTGCTCGAAAAAACAAACAAACGTGTATGTTCCTATGTGTAAACTTATTTAAATATTTAGCAAACATTACACGGTTCTCAGCTAACGAAATATGATTTCATTAAAAAAAATATTCTTTGGTTCAGCTCAACATAGGCTATACCAAGGGTAGAAAAAAAACAAATTAGATGTCCAAAAGCGCTATACAACTGCAGTCAAACACAACTTTAGTAATTTCTGAATATCACGTGCTAAAAACAAATACTGTTAATAAAGTTAAACGTGTTACCATACCAACCACATCCATCGACCAATTGGTTTTAACGTAATTTTTTTTTCATTTTACGTATATTTCAGGCCTGTATGAGATCAGAGTAACTAACAAAGAGATAAAAAAAATTAATTTCACATATTTATTACTTTGTCATATGATTACATTAAAACAAATCTGAAAAACAACGTTCATGCAACGCGTAGGACTGAATGTTTCTTTTCTCAACTGGAGTTTATTCTTATTTTTTGTTTGTTTGTAGTTGAGTACAGAGCTACACAACGGGCTCCCTGCGCTCTGCCCACTGCAGGATCGAAATCCGGTTTTTCGTGTTACAAGTTCGGAGACATAAGCCCCGGTATGGCCAAGTGGTTAAGACTCATAATCTGAGGGTCGCGGTTTCGAATCCCCGTTGCACCAGACATGCTCGCCCTTTCAGCTATGGGAGCGTTATAATATGACGATCAATCACATTGTTAAAAGAGTAGCCCAAGAGTTGGCGGTGGGTGGTGATGACCAGCTGCCTTCCTTCTGGTCTTACATTGCTAAATTATGGACGACTAGCGCAGTCTAGCCCTTGTGTAGCTCTACCGCGAAATTCAAACCACACCCTCTAGCACAAAACGCTATAGATTCTGAGAAACAGTCATTTTGTTTTTGTGTATGTCACGAAAGACCAAAGTCCGGGCATGCTATTGGCTAGGTTACAGCTCTCCAAAGTTAAAAAAAAGAAACCAAGAAAAAGTAAATTAGATAAGTCTAAACGGTCGTTAAGACTAAAATAAAAAAAAACGTTAATTTTGATTCCTCTTTTGGTATCAACTGACTTATTTTGTTTTGTGTCGTTCATAAAAACTGAAAGAATAATTGTGAGAAAAAATAGCTCCACGTGCGGCGAGTGACAGTAAAACATTTTCCTTGTAGTTACTAACAGTATATGTTTGTTATCTTCTTCTTTCTTGTAATATTTGGCCTGGCATGGCCGAGCGCGTTAAGGCGTGCACTCGTAATCCGAGGGTCGCGGGTTCGCGCCCCCGTCGCGCTAAATATGCTCGCCCTCCCAGCCGTGGGGGTGTATAATGTGACGGTCAATCCCACTATTCGTTTGTAAAAGAGTAGCCCAAGAGTTGGCGGTGGGTGGTGATGACTAGCTGCCTTCCCTCTAGTCTTACACTGCAAAATTAGGGACGGCTAGCACAGATAGCCCTCGAGTAGCTTTGTGCGAAATTCCAAAAACAAACAAATCTTGTAATATTTAAATTTTAAGAAACTGATGACTTAATATTTAGTGTTATTTAATTGGTCAATAACCAAGGGAGGGTCGCGAGTACGAATCCCGGACTAGCTGCCTTCCCTGGATTCTCACACTGCTAAATTAGGGACGGCTTGCGCAGCCCTCGTGTAGCTTTGCACAAAATTCAAACCAACTTCCATTATTTAACGTTTCGGAAAAAAAAAAGACACAGTAATGACGCTGTTAAATTAACAGTGTTTAATAACTTCAACTATAATACGATGTCGTGCATGCGTTTGTGAAAGAACCCAAATACGCGTGCCATTCTGTTGTTCTAGAATGATTTTTCTTATCTCCTAGTGATGGTTACCAGTATGTATTACGTATTATAACGTATGTAGGGGACATAAACAAGGTGCGTCTTGGTTTCACGTTCAGTTTCGTATGATTTAGCTAGTGAACACGATCGTGGCAACTTGCGACGTTGCAGACGTGGGTTGCGAAGTAAACACTACGTTTCACTGTGTGTCCGATCTATTTTAGGAATGCAATGCCACTGCGAACTTTATTTTACATCTGTGCACCAATTTACACGCCAAGTTGCAAGTTTGTTAAATCGCCACGTTCAATACGAAACCTAAAAATGATGGATTTTTATTCACTAGTTGACAAACAGTTTGACTCGCTTAACCGTGCGAATGGAAGTAAAACGTTTAGATAGGAATAAATAAATTCGGTTTTGCGATTATTTTTTTATTATTCGTTATTAATGCAACGCACTCCACCGTGGATTTTGTTCTTCAAGTCCAATCTTTTTAACGTCACAAAATGTGTTACTGGTTTAGCAAAGTCATATTAAAAATAAAAAAATCTCCATGTCTAATACTTCCATTCGTTACTTCTACCATATTCCCTCTCAGTGGCACAACGGTACGTCTACGATTTGTTTGCTTGGTTTGAATTTCACGCAAAGCTAAATGAGGGCTATCCGAGCTAGCCGTCCATAATTTAGAAGTGTAAGACTAGAGAGAAAGAAACTAGTCGTCACCACCCATCGCCAAATCTTGGGTTACTTTTTTAACAATGAATACTGGGATTGACCGAAACGTTGTAAAGCTCCCACGGCTAAAAGGGCGAGCATGTTTCGTGCGACAGGAATTCGAACCCGTGACTCTCAGATTACGAGTTGCGTGCCTTAACCACCTGGCCATGGCGGGCGTAAATAAGAGATCCACACAATTTAATAATACAGTTAGAAGAAAAGAAAACGAACTCTGTACTCCACATAACTGTTAAGAGAGCTTTTATGTGTGTATTTTGTTGTAACAAATCTACGTTAGGCTATCTGCTGAGTCCACCGAATCGAAGCCCTGATTTTAGCGTTGTAAATCCGTAGACTTACCGCTGTATCAGCCTTTTTTTTTTCATCTTACGGGCAATCCCACTATTCGTTAATAAAAGAGTTGGCGGTGGTTGTTGATGACTAGCTGCCTTCCCTCTGGTCTTACACTCCTAAATTAGAGATGGCTGGCGCAGATAGCCCTCGTGTAGCTTTGCGCGAAGTTAAAACAAACAAACAAACAATCACGTCTTAAACCGTGGACCCATCAATACAACGTGCTAAAGACTTTGCCACACCTGTTCATTTCTATTTTTTGGTGCCCTTTGCTTTACGTTAATAAACGGTTTCTCAGTCTTTCTCTCTGGAAAGCACTATACATGTGTACTTAAATCATTTTAAATAAAAATGTAACATATGTACTCACTTGACCCGCTTCGAGGGATGATCAGGTTATGAGTAAAAGCTTTAATTTTTACACTGAGTTGATGATACAAACATAAAACAGTCAAGTTCTCACAGTGTCTCAATGTACAACCTTGTATTTTTGTCACCCACATATATTAATACAAACATAAAACAGTCAAGTTCACACTGTGTCTCGATGTACAATCTTGTATTTTTGCCACCCACACATATATTATTACAAACACAAAACAGTCAAGTTCACACTGTGTCTCAGTGTACAATCTTGTATTTTTGTCACCCACATGTATATTAATACAAACATAAAACAGTCAAGATAGCACTGTGTTTCAATGTACAGCTATGCATTTTTTCTCACCCACACATATACCAATACAAACATATTCAAACTAGCACTGTGTCTCGATGTACAACCTTGTTCTTTTTCTCACTCAAATACACAAGTATTAATACCAACAAAATAAAACGTCAAGGAGATACTGTGTCTTAACGTACAACCTTGTCTTTTTTGTCACTTACGCACACACACAAATATTAATACAAATATAATATATATATGGTCATAGTGATACCGCGTCGCAACGTACAATTTCTTTCGTTTGTCACATAGATATTCATACAAACATAAAACAGTCAAGTTGACACCGTGTCTCAATGTGAAACTGTCTTCTGTTTTTCACAGACTTGTCTTAAATTACATGAAAATTGACATCGAAGTTAAATTTTCTCTCCATAAACATGGAGGTTTTGTCCAAACCCACGTGGTATTATATAGACGTATATAAAATTTTTGTTTGGTTGTTTTCTTGTCGAGTCATGAAGGTATTAAACAATCTTCAGTCTACTTGTTGTTGCTTTTTTAATTTCGCGCAAAGCTACTCGAGGGCTGTCTGTGCTAGCCGTCCCTAATTTAGCAGTTTAAGACTAGTCATCACCACCCACCGCCAACTCTTAAACTACTATATCACAAACGAATAGGGGGATTGACCGTCACATTATAACGCTCCCATGGCTGTAAGGGTGAGCACATTTAATGTGACGGGGATTCGAACCCACGACCCTCAGATTACAAGTCGAGTGCCTAAACCACTAGCTATGCCGGCCCCCTATATGTATGGTAGTAATTAATTATTGTTTTCATTTTTAAAAATATATTAAAACGTGTAATTTTGTAATTGCACTATCGACTCTACCCTAATCGCTAACTCTTCCCCCTAAGATATCATTTCCGCCTACCCTGGGAAGCGCACTCTACATTGAAGTTATAAAAAATATAAATTAAAAACGTGATAAGGAATTATTGGTTTAGGTTCCAACTGGAGATTTTTCAATGCAAAATATATTCAAATTTAACATCCTATGTGCTGAACACACATAAGTTATTTTTGTTTTACACTAGGGGAAGCAATACAATTTTTTTTTTTCAGCTCTTATGTTTTTCATAATTTTGTTTGTTGAATTTCGCACAAAGCTATTGAACAAGTATTTGCACTGGTCATCCCTGATTTAGAGGTCATATACTAGAAGGATTGCAACTATTTAACACCATTCAAATCCAACTCTTAGGATGCACAAACTCAGTAGTGTGATTGACTGTTACATTATAATGCTTCCATGGCTGAAAGGGTGAGCAGGCTCGGTGCTGTTATTCAAACTTGAGATTCTTAGATTGCGAGTTGAGAACCTTAATCACCAGGCCACCATGTTATCACTAATGGAACAATATCTGCTTAAATAATATGCTTTCGCTTCTCTGTCTGTATGTCCGAAATTTTCTCGTAAATTTCTCAATCAAACGCTGTAAATGTCATATCGTTAGAAGGACGTTCGAGGAGTCTGGATTGCATATAGAATTTTCAATTTAGAACCATCTTATCTGTTTTCTTTACTTGGTTAAAATTTATAATACAACGAGCATGCTGAAAGATGACACAGCACACGACAACTGTGTTCGATTTCAATTTTATTTTTTTTATTTGCAAAATATTTCCCACAAATAACATTGAACCTACGTGTAACTTCCTTTAGAAATGAGCACTACATTAAATACAACTTTTTTGGACTTTTTTGACTTATTTAAGCTTAAAATACCTATGTGCAGTTCGTTCAAAGCCGGATGCTTTTCATTTTGTGAACACGTATTCGAACGTTTCTACTCATTCAGCTAAGTTTGCCTTCATTACAACTTCACATTTACTTTACTTTGCAATAATTTAGTTTCGTTTTTTTTCGTTGACTGCCATAGACATCTTTTGTTGCTACTTTTTGTGAGTTTCCTTGTTTCAACTTGTAAAACTGTGTCATTCCCTGAACCCTTATAACTGTTTCACACTCTGTATAATATTATAAATACCATTACTTTACTTTCATATTTACGCGAGTTTCTTTGTCTGACAACGTAAACTGCTTTCCAATATACCTGGAATTATCGATCTAATACACAATGCCCACAAGAAAACGCAACTTAAACTGCGTGCGTGAAAATAATAGAATAAGGAAAATGAAAGCAAGGATCAGGAAAACTACAGCAAATATTTTACGGGCTGCGGCTAGCAGGTAATAATACTCCAGATGCGCCCCCCAGTGGCTCAGGGGTATGTCTGGGAACTTACACGCTAAAATCCGGGTTTCGATACCCGTGGTGGGCAGAGCACAGATAGCCCATTGTGTAGCTTTGTGCTTAATTAAAAAACAACAACAACTACTACTCCAGATGCATATTGGATTATATACTCAAGATAAGTATGTTTGTTTGGCTGAAACCCGAAGCTACATAATGGGCTTCCTATACGCTGCCCGCCACGGATTACGGGTTCTAGCGTTTAAGTCCGAAAAAATACTGCCGTACCACTTCAAGCTTCAGATGTATATTGCGTTACATATATAATGCCTCTCAGTGACTCAGCGGTTGGCTGCGGACTTACAACGCCAAAATCTGGGTTTCGATACTCGTGGTGGGCAGAGCACAGATAGCCCATTGTGTAGCTTTATGTTTAATTCAAAACAACAACAACCACATAACGAGAAGTTCCAGAAATGACTGATATTGCTTCAATGTCTTGTGGCAATTATCTCAAAAATATCATTGAAAAATGGGTGTGCGACACAATTATATCTTGCAACACAATACAATGTATGAGAAACACATTGTACTCTGGTTATCAGGTCTTTTGGGGTTGTTTGTTTTTTTCATTTCGCGCAATGCTACACGAGGGCTATCTGCGCTAGCCGTCCCTAATTTAGCAGTGTGAGACTAAAGGGAATGTAACTAGTCATCACCACCCACCGCCAACTCTTTTACTAACGAACAGTGGGACTGTTCGTCACATTATAACGCTCCTACGGATGAAAGGGCAAGTATGTTTGGTGCAACGGGGACTCGAACCCGCAAGTCTCAGATTACGAGTCGAATGCCTTAACCCACCTGGCCCTGCCGGGTCGTTTCTGGATTTGCAAAATTCGCTTCGGATGTTGTTTTTGTTCTCTCTCTACTGCTACTCTATCACCATTACTATTGGACTAGTTTGTTTTGGATGTTGGGAATTATATGCCATTACACATTTTCCGTGAACATGTTGACGGTTTGGGATAAAATAATACAAACCAGAGAACTGGGACTGGACGGACTTCGTGTTCGTTTAAATTGAAAATGAAAACAACAAAAACACGAAACTAAACAGCTATGCATCAGTTGTTAAAAAAACTCAACTCGATATCAGTCTATCTGGTTGAACAGGAATTTAGAAGCCTAAAAGACCAAAACCGATTTGGAATTCTGAGGTTTGAAGCAAACATTTGAGACAGTATTTCTTCCAATTAAATCTGCAAGTACTAATATAAATCATTAGTATTTTAAAGAAACCACACTTCTTATAGAGAAACGTAAATGTTTAACTTGAGAGATAATATCTTATAGAGAAAACGTTTGTTTGTTTGGGAATTTCGCACAAAGCTACTCGAGAGCTATCTGTGCTAGCCGTCCCTAATTTAACAGTGTAAGACTAGAGGGAAGGCAGCTAGTCATCACCACCCACCGCCAACTCTTGGGCTACTCTTTTACCAACGAATAGCGGGATTGACCGTCACATTATACACCCCCACAGCTGGGAGGCCGAGCATGTTTAGCGCGACACGGGTGCGAACCCACGACTCTTGGATTACGAGTCGCACGCCTTACGCGCTTGGCCATGCCAGGCCCTTAGAGAAAACGAGCTAACGTTTTTTCAAGTAATCCTAACGCTATAATAATGTAAGTGATTCTGTTAACAATATTTATTTTAATTTTCTTTCTTTTTGTTTACGTATATATTTCCATGACTTACATTCTGAGTACTTAAGTAGTAAGATGGTAATTTTCACCTTTATATATATTTGCCATACCTTGTTTTTAGATTGGGCATTCTTCTCAACGGGGAATGTTATTCAGAACACTGTGAAGTGTGGAAGAGCTTGAAACAAAGTTTTCCGTAATTTCATTCATGGAGAGATTTTCACAGGACAATTTTTGATACGACAGGTACCACGTTCAGATTTTTTTTCGAATAAACATTATGATTTAACTTGTGCTTTAATTGAGTTTTTTAAACCCTAGGGTACAAATTATTTAACATATATTTATTTTAGATATCACGATTTCCTTACCGATCATTTATAATGATGTGTACTATGCCATGATACAAAATTCATGTTATTTTTTTACATGCCGATACTCACAGCACATATTTCGTTCTGTTTCACAAATTCTCCTTACTGCAGTACAGATGATTTTAACTTACGTTACTTTGTTTGTTTTTTGGAATTTCGCACAAAGCTACTCGAGGGCTATCTGTGCTAGCCGTCCCTAATTTAGTAGTGTAAGACTAGAGGGAAGGCAGCTAGTCATCACCACCCACCGCCAACTCTTGGGCTACTCTTTTATCAACGAATAGTGGGATTGACCGTCACATTATACACCCCCACGGCTGGGAGGGCGAGCATGTTTAGCGCGAACCCGCGACCCTCGGATTACGAGCGCACGCCTTAACCCCCTCGGCCATGCCAGGCCAACTTACGTTACAAACGTAAGACTGTAATATCACATAAAACCTTCAGATTCGCTAAGCGGTGTAATGATTCCAAAAAGTTCGATACATAGATCGGTTAATATACTTAAAACTCGACTAATGCCACAAGGTAATCCCAAAGAAGTACTTTATTTAAGCAGTATACAGTGACGATTCACGGACAGTGTACAGAGACAAAAAACAAAGTAAAGAGCACACATCATTTGAAAACAATAAACCATTTCTTACAACACAATTTTAAAAACAGATTGTTTCTTTTTTTTTTTTTCCTTATATGAAATATAAGTCGGTTGGCAGCAGAAAGCGCCATCTTTTGTCAAGAGCCCCGTTTCCAGGATAACGATTAACACATCACTTCAACAATAAAAACTAAAACGTCAATACGATCGGTTCTCTCACAACGAGACGAACGCGACATCAAGTTATGTATGATTCATTTCTGTATAACCAGACCTTGATCTCGTAACTTACTAAATGGTGTTTTGATCACTTTAACACATTCAACAAACTTGCCAAAAGAAAAACAAAAATAAAGTAACAGCGACTCATATTTACATAGAATTATCATCCATTTCTTTTTTATAAACGTACTAACTAGAATTTTATTTTGTACCTAATAGCAAAAACCTGAGCAAAGGGTCTTCTCACACTTCTTATTAGCTCCGGGGACAATAAGTTTTTAAACTTTTAACCACAACACA
Organism: Carcinoscorpius rotundicauda; assembly: GCA_011833715.1. Taxonomy (NCBI): domain Eukaryota; kingdom Metazoa; phylum Arthropoda; class Merostomata; order Xiphosura; family Limulidae; genus Carcinoscorpius; species Carcinoscorpius rotundicauda. The sequence continues at coordinate 123,203,741 of CM022394.1, read as the reverse complement.
AGCATTACGTTACTAACACACAACAGTTTAACGTGTAACCAAAACTATTTCCTTTTACCATCTGATGCTCGGCATCTAACTCTTTTCTCAACACGTGTTATTTGACTCCCTGATAGCTCTTGCTAAAATATTTCATTCTGATTATCACAGTATTAATACACACATTTGTTATTCTAATTTCCTCTTATTTCTTGATGTCACGTGCTGTAAGAAGATACGAAAATGTTTATGAAGTGCTTCCAAGCAAAACCTAAAATATTCATTCATAAAACGTCCCTTTTTATGTACAAGATTTTAATATTTTTGCTTTGCCTTTCATAATTTCGTATTATGCATATTTACATTCATTTATATCCAAACCACAATACATTCGTAATACAATTTCTTTTATAACTTGTAGCTTAAAAGTTATACACAAAAAACACCTACTTTTTAAAGCTCCGTCTACTCAACATGTTTTAGCTATTCTACAGTACTCTAATGTTTTACCAGTACCCAACCCTAATTAAAAGTTATCAGGTTTTTAATATCTTCTATCGAGCGTACTGTGTATTAAGTTCACACCACATATATATCTCAATGTATTTTTGAGCTCCATTCATAAGCAAACACGACTTTTAGACACGTGCAACACGTAACTTAACGTATGCTTTACCACTAACCAGTATCAATTCCAGTTACCTGAAGTTCTCTTTAAGAAAGTCTGAAGTAAAAATGAAACAGAGAAACAACCTTATGTGACATTTATTTACAAGTTAACGTGCTTGATTTTTTGTCCTTTAACAATGGCCGATTGTTAAAACAAAAACGAATTATTATATTTAACATTTGTTCTATGTTTACACTTTATGTTAACTATAGAGAAAAGCAGCCCTTTTCCAAGTGAGAGGAGTACCATGCATATTTAATTATCTCGTGCCACTTGAGTTTAGAGACGTAAGAACAGAGTATGAATAAAACAAAGAAATTCTATTTTAAAGTCGTCATTCATTTGTTACATTCGCAGGACTATTTATAATATAACACTTAGAATAATTTTATCTTTGTTTTAGTGTTAGGCTCAGGGTTATATTGCCCCTGGTGACCAGTTCCTTAAATGATTTAGAATTATACGAAATTTTCTGATACAACCTAACCCCCCAAAAAATCCTGATGTATTTCTAAATGGTTTTTCTTCAACGAATTTTTTGGTTTCACTTAACACTAGTAAAAGAAAAGTAAGAGAACACTCTCGTATCGTTACCCATGAGAAAAGCACCCACCACAGACATATGGATAATCATCTACTGAGTGGTAAAAGGAATAAATCAGTTTCGATGACGGAGTGTTAATTTTGAAGTAAAAAGCAAATGCATTTTAATGAACGTTGGGTATCTCTACATATTTGATCAGTACATTATCCATCTATTATTTCACAAAAGACACCACAGCTATTTGGGGTTGTTTGTTTATTTTAGAGGAAGTTTACACCGGGCTGTGTCCAGCGCGAGGAATTGATCCCCTGATTTTAGCACTATAAGTCCATAAACTTACCATTTTTCCACCGGGACACCAACCATATATTTCAGAAATGAATGCTTTCTCAACAGTTCTTAAACATCAGAAGAACAGAGGCGAAACATAAATACTATTTTGAAAATGTTTATTACAAGACCCAAACGAAAGCTGCGATTGATTTCGTTATAAAAATGTATATCCTGCTAACAGGACCTTCCTGTGAAAATTAATATAGAATTTCATTCATTTTTAACAAGCGTTAGACAAAACACCTCGAGGCCGAAACATACTTCGACCAAAGCGTGTTGTTTTGAAATGACAGTCAACATCAATTAATACTGAAATGTCATTTAAAAACTACAAAGAGTTTGTTTGTTTGATTTTGAATTTCGCGCAAAGCTACACGAGGGCTATCTGCGCTAGCCGTCCCTAATTTAGCAGTATGAGACTGGAGGGAAGGCAGCTTGTCATCACCACCCACCGCCAACTCTTGGGCTACTCTCTTAACAACGAATACTGGGATTGACCATAACATTATGATGCCCCAACGGCTAAAAGAAGCGGGCATGTTTGGTGTGACGGGGATTCGAACCTGCGATCCTCAGATCACGAGTCGAACGCCTTAACCCACCTGGCCATGCCGGGGCCCTAGATGTACAAAGATAGTTAAAAACATTTTACGATACAATACTTCTAACGGTGAATAGCTTTAATTTGAAACAATTATTCCTTTTTTATAGAAAAAAGGAAGCGCTGAAAAGCTACATTTACAAACTAACCTGGAACTACCATGATTGAACAAAAATGTTGATCTTCTTTGGCATGATATAATTTACTTGATATAGAAATTTAAAATCGAAAGGTACAAAAATAACGTTTATTTTAGAATATATGACATACATAAAGTGAATGTTATATAATTTTTAAATTTACAATTTAATTAATGTTATAATTTGCCAAAGCGTTGTTGTTGATTTGAGTTAAGCACAAAGCTACACAATGGGCTATCTGTGCTCTGCCCACCACGGGTATCGAAACCCGGATTTTAGCGTGTAAGTCCGCAGACATACCGCTGAGCCACTGGGGGGCTTGCCAAAGCTAACTGATGAGCTTGTAGAAGATTACACCGAAAGCTCCTTATGCCTCCTTCACCAGTGGCACAGCGGTGTATCTGCAGACTTACACGCTAGAAACCGGGTTTCGATACCCGTGGTGGGAAGATCACATATGGCCCACGTGTAGCTTTGTGCTTAACTTCAAACAGACAAACAAACAAATCATTTGTGATAATTTGCAAATTCCAATAAAATATAATGAAAAAATGGTATACCTCCTGACAAATTACAGGCTATTGTATTATTTCCAGTTGTGTGTTGTCTAGCGAAGGCAACCATTTAACATATAACAAACGTGACGTGGCTGAAAGATGAGTACATCGGATCATTTATTTTAAAACAGATTGTTGCGCACAAATCTTTCTCTAGCACTCTTTAAAGTTAAATTGTTTTCGTTTTCAGAGTTTAATAGGGCAATCTGTATGTAACTTAGGGCTAATGGCAGACAAGTGTCACATTCCGCATATGATAAACGAATCATTAACGTTTATGAGGTTGAAAAATATAGCTAGCAATTTTATCCCATCGAACAAATAAGGTTGCTTACTTTTGCGAATTAATGTTTTTTTTGCTGTTTTTTTTAAAATCCAAATCACAGAATTATTTACTATATCCATCAAATTCTCAAAACTGTCAACCTTGTTTCTTTTCTTCCATCTCAAGACACCTCAGATTAAAAACAAACGTTCTTATATTTTCGAATCGAACACTCAACAAGTCTAACGGTCATAAATACAACAAAGATGGCTGCTAACCTAATCAGAAGGGGATTGTTTAACACACAGAATATTCAACTTTCAGATACCTTTGGGTTTTAAAAATTAATACACCCCTAAATTTCAGAGAAAACTAAGAAATGCCAAAGGAAACGGAAAAACACACATGAAATCAAACTAACTTATGTTTAACTATAAAACAAAAATTATTTTAGAAACTACAAAACATGATAATTTTAATGACGATGATTGGACAAAATACTATTAAAATATACGTTCTTTTTCCGAGATGTTTTCTTGAATATAATAAAAAAAAATTGCTAACGCTCTTGTATTTGACATTACAGTGGTTTTTGTACTTTTTGTCTAAATTTAAATGTACGAGCTGCAATTTTTATTCCATCTTGTACTGGATTACATCCTCTAAAAGCGATCGTTCGAAATGTAATTCAAAGAACATCTTAAAATTAAGACGTTATATAGATAATTTCATAAACTCTTCTTACTTTTAAGGTCTGCTGTGTAAGTTAAAAATAAAGAATACGAAATAACTATTTGGCTCTGATGAATATCCCATAAGATCTCTCACATCCCCTTTTCTTGGGATTTATAAACACGTTTTTGGATCTTTTGAGGTAAAAATAGTTTTTAGTCGAGTAAACCTAAAACAGTTGTTGTTATTGTTTGAAGTTAAGCACAAAGATACACAATGGGCTATCTATGCTCTGCCCACAACGCGTATTGAAATACGGTTTCTACCGCTGTACTACAGAATAAATTTAAATGATATGGGAATGTCTTGTATGGGACATAAGATTACAGTTAATATTGGCTCAAACAGAACAGAAACAAATAAACTTAAAGTTGGCTTAGTAGTTATTATTTGCTAATGCGATCTCGATTTTCTGTATGCGTACACATATAAATCTGTTCTAAAGATGTATCTTTAATAATCGAAATTCTTTCTGTGGTTTATCTTCTTTACCAAAAGGTATTCAATTAATCTGGTTCCTTTGGAAGCGTTCAAACGTTAACTAATATCGTAATAACACTCACTCGTTAAACACTCATGGAAACTTGATAAACTATAACATCTACCTTCAAATGTACTTTAATAACGATAATAAAAATATTTCTCGAAATATGAAAGAACAAAAACCACGCTTCATAACTATAGAACATGCAGTACGAGTGTAAAATGTATTTCTTTTCTTTCTGAAAACAAAAGTATCATTATTCATTTTTCTAAGAAAGTAAAACGATTGCTCACGTAATTACCCAGCAAATATCACGCCCTCTATAATAATATTCTCAAACTTGGTCGGTTCACCCGGAGATATTTATCACTATCATTTCTACAGAACACTACGCGAAGCATTTCAATGCTACGAACGCTCAAAGCTCGGATATTAATCACAGAATCATATAAACCTACAACCTGAAATAATTTAGACAGTGTTAATTTTGACCACTGTAATAGGTTCCCTCTAAAACCGTGCGTAAGTAAAACTGTAGAAAATCATTAAACTATATTCAGATTTCTATGCAGTTAACACGGCTAACAGACTCATTTTATGAACAACCAGAGAAGCTGTTATATTTACATTTTGAATAAAGCTTAAATTTTCATTTTTTTTATACAAAAATTCGTGCAATTTTGCCGTTTTATTTAGATAACTGCCCCAAATGATAATTGTAACCTGTATGTGGTAAATAAATTAATTATTCTGGGCTTTTCTAAAACTTACAGCATCACAGAGTTAAAACAATAATGCGCAATCTTATAACATATGAAGAACCGATAGTTTAACACTTCCTAGATGCGTAACATTGTTTTATGTAATGAATATACACGATTTAACAATACCAGGGTAGTGATGACGTATATGAGGACGGTTGGTGCTGGTATTAACACTTTTACTAATAAAACAGAGAACAACTTTATCAGTAAAAGTGTTAATACCCATACCGGCCGTGCTGAGACACAGTTTTACTTCAAGTGTGTTTCTCGTCATCACGAGACCATAAAAATCCTTTTAAATTACACAACGTTTTTGTTGAAATATTGCAACTTTAAATGTCGTAAAAACAGCGAGTTTAAATTTGATAAACTTCACGGAGAACCGTTTTGTTTCACGTGACTTTCCCAACGAACAACAATAAAAAGAATTATTAAAATTTGTTGCGAAATACAGGTTTCCATGGAAACATTTATAATAGAATACCTAGGTTATCTAAGTTTATATTATATACTGATGATAAAGATAAAATATTTTATAAAAGCAAAGAAATCAGTTTTTAAGTAAATTTTGTATTTTTTGTCACCTGTGATTACACGCAATAACCCTTGTCTAAAAACGTAGCTTAAGCAATATTAATGAAATTAGAAAGGTTTATTTTACAAAATAATGTGAACACCAAGAAAACAGTAATTTCGATTCACATTTTAGAGCCAGCTGTGTCGTGTTGATAACCAAAGCTTTAATTTATTCAGTGTCACTTGGAAAAGAATTATTAATTTTGTCTTCGACTCTTCGAATTCTTAATAAAATTCGATTATTTTTCAAAATGATCTATTCTTTGAAATTTCAGAAATAATGCCTCAGTATCGCTAAACTAATTATCCTGTCAAGAAATGTTTATGGAAGAACCCACGTCTACAATTTAAAAAATGTTTTTATGTGATTATAAAACACGATTTGAAATGCTTATGGATTTGTTACAACACTCCAGACACAGTGAGTGTACATTTAGAGGTATAGGATACGAATAACTTGTTTGAGTGGTGTTCGGCAGTAACAACTCTACTTTTTGTGTATGGAACTGTTAGTCTTAACTCTATTCATGGTCTGGCCTTGCAAGGCAAGGTGGTTAGGGATCCCGACTCGTAATCTGAGGGTTGTGGGTACAAATCCACGTTACACCAAACCTGATACCCTTTCAGCCGTGGAGACGTTATAATGTTCGGTCCATCCCACTATTCGTTGATAAACGAGTAACCCAAGATTTGGCGGTAGGTGGTAATGACAAGCTGCCTTCCTTCTGGTCTTGCATCAGTAAATCAGGGACGGCTAGCGCAGATATTTCTCGTGTAGCTTTGCGCGAAATTAAAAACAAAACAAAACAACAAACAAAGTATTCACGGTGTGTGGATCCAACCAAACTAATATTCTTAGCTCTACTCACGGTGTACGGAGCCAATCAAACTGATATTCTAGCTCTATTCACGGTATATGAAGCCAATCAAACCATTAGTCTTAGCTCTATTCACGGTGTACGGAGCCAATCAAACTGATATTCTTAGCTCTATTCGCGGTATATGAAGCGAATCAAATCGTTAGTCTTAGCTCTATTCACTGTATACGGAGCCAACCAAACCATTAGTCTTAACTCTATTCACGGTATATGAAGCCAATCTGACATTTTCGTGGTTGTCGTTATTTATCGAATTATAGGCAAAAGAATTAAGTTTTGATGTGAAAATTTAAGATTTTGTAAAGTCGTTTTATTCTTGGAAGGACAAATTTATTTGTATCTATTTGTCTTCTTAATATTTCATCGGTTTGTTTGTTTATTTTAGCGCAAAACAGCACAATAAATTCTCTGCATTATACCTACTGCAGGAACCGAACCCTGAATTTTTAGCTCTAAATATTACCCCTGAGACACAAGGGGGTCTACGAACTTTAAGCACGGCTTCGCTAAAGCATCAGTTCGTACTTCCTTTGAGTCGTCTTGTATACAAACCCGATGCTGAAGTAGGGGGTTAATGATGGGGTCGCAACGGTAAAGGCAATTCAGAGCCAGCCAATGAGGAAACTCAAAGCAGAAACTTTTGTTCGTTTTTGCTTTAAGATCACAAGAGCAACGAACATGGAAATAAAGTTACCAGTAGATATGATAAGTGACAGTTAAATGACGTGCGATATAAAAATTATTCTACAGCATTCGGAAACAGTGCCATTTACTAAAAACGTTCGTGTAATTAATAAATTCATAAGGAATAACGCAACCCTGGCGAAGTGAAGCCTAACTAACATATTTCTATTTCTTTTTTCCAAGCCAAAATTTACTGATGCTTCGTGTGTTTTTGTAAAATATATGAATAGGTGGCGGTTGTACCAAATGAGCATCAGGTTTAAAAGACTAAAATTTCATCCATTTAATGTTATAAATAACACAGCCTACATCTCATAGGTGTCGCTTTCTTGAGATGTGCGTTTTTAATTCAACTATGGTAACAGCAATAACTATACAGACACACGCGAGTATTAACAAAAAACACACGTGTATTTTAATTACGACGAAATGAAGACTGAAACGTCTTAATTTGTACGTGCAAAAGTTTCCCTACTTTAAATGAGCTCAAGAGATTTTGTAAATACGTCTTGATTAAAAAAACACACCTTATATTATTAATCCTTTATTACATTTTACCTTAAACACAATAAAGCTTGGTTAAAGATTTTATCTTGCCATGCTCCAAAATTCTAGCGTTTCACGCAGTACAACCACTTGTGTACAATTGTAGCCAAACCTCAAACACCACAACAATCGACGTTACTACACAGAGCGTCCATCAATGATGAATATATATATTTAACCAGAATGTACAGACCTATAATAATAACTCCGAAAAATTTACTGCGATAAAATTTCGCTAATAACATTAGCGTCACAGCAGGGGCATTATCACAGCTGACAATATAATTAGGCTATGACATTTTGACTGTTTTTGTTTTTTTGCTTCCTTCTTGTATGTGTGTGTGTAAACACGATGTACATGATTTAAGAATCAATGAATGTGTTCATTTATGTATATATATATATAATTAATTATACATACTATATGTATGTGTTTACAAAGTGTCTGTGTTTTGAAAGGCACCAACATCAAAGTTACCTACTATTGCTCAACTGGGCACCAAACGTTAAACTAATGAATAGACGTTACCACGAAAATGAGACAGAAAAGTCCTTCGATTACTATCCGTTGTTAAAATAATCTAAACTAAGTTTTTGTTTTTTCAAGTTCTGTAAAAGTAAATTGAGCTGAGCTAGTTTTTTTTTTTTTGTATGAAAAACAAATATTAGTATGAAGTATTTGAGAAATCACGATCTATCTATGATAACTCCAAGTTATTCCTTCATCTCGGTTTGAAAACGAACTTTAATTACGCTGGAGTGAGCCTTTACTTAGTCTATTAATCTGCTTCTTACGTTGATTACCACTTTGTAGTAAAATGAATGAAGCAGCAGATGGACTATTTTCACAAACACATTTAACATCGCATCTACTCATTTAATGTTTCACCGGTGTTAAAGCCTTTTGTGCTATGTTGCACTTCGACAGTTCTCTCTTTTCTAAGATGTGTGTCTGAAATGTTGTAGGTACACTGGACGAAGTGGCACTCTTGATGTAAGATTACGGAACATTTTTTCACGTTCTTTTCTTCTAAGGAACGATTTCAAGATAAAAGAATAAAAAACAACAACAAAAATCACATACCACAATTTTTCCAGAACAGTTCTATGATGAGAAACTTGGATTAACAACAAAATCAATATTACGTAGCCAAGACCATCTATGGTTGACTCTTGTCTTTAAGAGTAATGGGATGTTCTCCTCCTGCCATTGAAGGCATGGAGGCATAGTTTCTTATCTGATGTAAGGAAATAAGTTGATTCGGAAAAGAGTTGTGAGAAGATTTTAACTCCATTGAGCTCATCTGTGAAGGATTTTTTGGAAAATTAACAGGTTCGTAGGGGAAATAAGATCTTGATGTAGCTGTTGGTAGTGGCAATTGTGATCCTGAAGAGATTGGTAACATTCCCGATTGGATGGGAGTGAAGGCTGAAGTGGTCTTGCTGTTGGCAACAGAGAGTGGGATTCCATCATATGACATCTGAGAGGATCCAAGAAGGCCACCGTGTCCCAATTCCGAATGCTCTCGATGATTTTGGTTGCTATTGGCGGTGTTTCCATTCCCTCCACTTCCCAAGGATTGGCGATGTTCCATATCTCTAGAAGACATATGGAGCCGTGGATGATCTCCAAGGGGAGATTGGAGGCACGCATCTTGAACAAGCGAGTGAGCAGCAGCAGCAATAGCTGCAGTAGAAGAGTTTTCAGAATAAGAATTTTCCGGTCCTTGTGTGGAAGTAGCACTTTTTGACCAAAAGTTATCCATATGGGTTCGAGCCACAGGTGTCTGAGGTGTTGGAGCGTTGTTACTCATTGATGCGTGAGACCTCTTCTCCATCCTGTCCGAATGTTTCTGCAGATGCTTTGCCAGATACGTTTCCTGTGTGTAGGACTTCCCGCAATATTGACAAATGTGGGTTTTGAGATGTTTTGATTCCTTGTGTTTTGGGATGTGTTCCAGAAGTCCGGCCTCATCGGTGAAACACTTGTAGCAGCTGTTACACTTGTAAGGTTTGTCAGTTTGATGGCAGCGGGAATGGGACTGGAGATTGGAGAGCTGGCTGAAGGCCTTGTTACAGCCAGGATGACGACACTTGTATGGCTTGTCCCCGGTGTGGGTCCGGATGTGTTGCTGCAGATGTGACAACTGGGTGAACTTCCGCTGGCAGATCTCACAGCGGTACGGTTTGATCCCCAGATGGATTCGCGTGTGCTGAGACAGGTAGGACGAGTTGGCAAAGGCCTTGGAGCATTGAGAACACTTGTATGGTTTGGCCTCACGCATATGAATCTGAGTGTGTAGCTGCAAATCTGCCTTGGAACCAAAGATCTGGAAAAGCACAGAAGAGACGGGAAAACATAATCAGTGATGCCATCTTCTGAAAACAATAATTTTAATTTTTGTTTTGAATGGCCTACCACACCATTCAATGCCCAATTTGTCTGCTTAACAGCATGGCTCCAAATTTTGAGTTCTTTATCATTATTTTATTGTTTTTTTTTTTTTTACAGATTTGATTTTGATTGTGGATTTCAAATCCAATCAGAGCCACCCCAGGGTTCCAAGGCAGGCTGATTAGACGCAGCTAAACACAGCAGACGATGGTGGCGCCATCATGGTGTGGCGGGCCTTGATGAACACTACCGGATTGAGTAGATTAGACGGTGATCCGAGTATCACTTCAGAAAAGTAAAGGATGGTTAGTTTATACTAAGTTCAGTATGGGTGCAAAGAAAGTATCAGAAGGCATGTTATCATTACTAAAGATGATGTCAACTATTAAACTTGTGTTATCAGAAGGCATGTTACCATTATCAAAAACGATGTCAACTATTAAACTTGTGTTATCAAAAGGCATGTTACCATTACCAAAGACGACCTCAACTATTAAACTTTTGTTATCAGAAGGCATGTTACCATTACCCAAGACGATCTCAACTATTAAACCTGTGTTATCAGAAGGCATGTTACCATTACCCAAGACGATCTCAACTATTAAACCTGTGTTATCAGAAGGCATGTTACCATTACCAAAGACGATGCCAACTATTAATTTTGTATTATCAGAAGGCCTATTACCATTACTAATGACCATGTCAACTATTAATCTTGTGTTATCAGAAGGCCTATTACCATTACTAATGACCATGTCAACTATTAAACTTGTGTTATCAGAAGGCCTATTACCATTACTAATGACCATGTCAACTATTAAACTTGTGTTATCAGAAGGCCTATTACCATTACTAATGACCATGTCAACTATTAAACTTGTGTTATCAGAAGGCCTATTACCATTACCAATGACCATGTCAACTAGTAAACTTGTGTTATCAGAAGGCCTATTACCATTACCAATGACCATGTCAACTAGTAAACTTGCGTATACTGAGCAGATGAAGATATATAAAGAAGTGATGAATTTATCAGATTTGTGCGTTTGAGTATAGACAGCATTTGCGTTTATGGTGTGGTTTGAATACCTCATAACCGAAGTAACGAAACTTTGCATCTGATACTTTCTTTTGTCTCACTCTGTAGGTGAGTTATGTCTCAGTCTTAATTTGATAAAATTAGGAAAGATTTTATTCAATCCGGTCAGCGTCTCATCAAAATCAATAAAACACACATACACTCACACACACACACAATAAAGTGCGCGAAAAAAAACAACATAAAAATAACGCTAACTTGCTGTGAAAACTAAATTACGTTAAAATCACGACAAAAGTGAATCTCGGTAAATCTGACAAAACAGGCTTAAAATAACTAGCTATGTAGTAAATATGATTTGTAAGAAAACTAATTTGTCATTGGCCATTATGACCATTTAGGAAGATTACCCTATAAATATAACCGAATATAAATAGTTTTATTGTTTAAAATAAACCAAAACAAATAATTGTATTAATTAAAATACGCCCGAAATAAATAACTGTATTATTTAAAATTAACCCCAAATAAATAATTGTATCATTTAAAATAAATCCAGGATAAATAACTGTATTATTTAAAATAAACCCGAAATGAATAACTGTAATATTTAAAATAAACCCAAAATGAATGATTAATTTTTACAAGGAAACAGAGATGAATAGGTACTGGTAAGTAATATTAAAAATTATTCATAACATAAGCGCTTTCCTCCATTGGCACAGAGATATGTCTGCGGACTGACACTGCAAGAAACTAGGTTTCGATACCCGCGGTTGGCAGAGCATAGATAGCCAATTGCGAAGCTTTTGCTTAATTTCAAAAAATCAATCAGAACATAATTTTTTTCCCAGAGATTGTTAAATCCATTACTGCTAGTTACTGATTGGTTGATTAGGTGCATAAATAACACTGTGAAACACAAATTTTGTTCCTGGATGGTAGCGTGTTATTTCTTAATTGCTTATGTTGTAAAAGTACAGCAAACGGCCATTATTCCCTTTAAACTTTGCTTTTGTGACTTGGATAATGAAATTCAGAAATTAACCTATGTTCTACGTAAAAACGTATAAATTTGCACATTTTCATTTACATAAGGCCTGAATGAAACAACATATGAATCAAGATTTACATGTATTTATACTAAAGTTAGACAAAAATGTTTAAAAGTGAGTAGTTTTTTCGAGATTTGCGACTGTAATGTAGATCACTTTCACGTATCAGCCCCCAAATATATTCTCACATCATGTTTTCATTATACGCTCCCAGGTCACAAAAGTAAAGTTTAAAGAGAAGAATAGATCTTTTCCATTCACTTTAGGCACAAGCAATTGGGAAATAACACTTTCTGCCCAGGAAGAAGAAAAAGTTGAAAATTTGTTACGTTACATTTCAAAGTAAAAATCGTAACTGGTTTGTCTTGAATATACATTTTATTGTTTTAGAATTGAAAACTATCAACTTTAAAGGATTTTATGCGCACGTGTTGTACATGGTAAGGTTTTAGACCCCCTAGGATTGTGACATAGCTGTTCCTAACTTTGAATTAATAACGAGAGCGGAGTCAGAGAGACAACAGCACCACCTGCTGTCATGAGAATTTTATCCGATTCCTTAAACCGAATATTTGTTTATTTGTTTTTATAATTTCGCACAAAGCTACTCGAGGGCTATCTGTGCTAGCCGTCCCTAATTTTGCAGTGTAAGACTAGAGGGAAGGCAGCTAGTCATCACCATCCCACCGCCACCTCTTGGGCTACTCTTTTACCAACGAAAAGTGGGATTGATCGTAACATTATAACGCCCCCCCCCGCTGGGAGGGCGAGCATGTTTGGCGCGAACCCGCGACCCTCAGATTACGAAACGCACGCGTTAACTCGCTAGGCCATGCCAGGCCTATTAAACCAAATAACAAGATTAATTGTTACTTCTATAAAACATCTATAGCTGAAACAGCAGTGTGTGTGTGTGTGTTAAGTGAAATCTACGTTTCAATACCAGAACTTTGTAGAATGCAGCCCTGTACGATGACCACTAGGATTCGCCCAGCTAAGAAAAGAAATATCTGAATAAGTGCCCAACATATCAAGGTGGGTTAAGGCGTTCGACTCGTAATCCGAGTGTCGCGAGTTCGAATCCCCGTCGCAACAAACATGCTCGCCCTTTCAGCCGTGGGGCCTTATAATGTTATGGTCAATCCCACTATTCGTTGATAAAAGAGTTGCTCAAGAGTTGGCGGTGGTTGGTGATGACTAGCTGCCTTCCATCTAGTCTCACACTGCTAAATTAGGGACGGCAAGCGCAAATAGCCCTCGTGTAGCATTGCGCGAAATTCCGAAACAAACAAACAGAAATAAGTAGGAGCATACACTAGCAAAATACGATTCGCTGGGTTTCAAACCAGTATTTAAAATGTAACTGTAACACCAATTTTGTAATGACTGTAGTGATTGTATGTAATGTCAAGGGCCAACTGCCCAACTCTTTACTCTTGTCATACAGAGAAGCTGGTCGTAGCCTAGTGGCTAGAAGGCCTGATTGTAAATCCAAGGTTGCTTGTCCGCATACTGTTGCCACAAAAATGCGTTTCACAGTTCATGGTTGTGGGTTTCTTATTAGAGTGACAGTCACTTCCCAATATTTGATTAAGAGTGGCCCAAGAGGTGGTGGTGGGTTCTGTCGGCTGGCTGCCTTTCCTCCAGTTTATCAATTCAAAATTATAGCCAACTCTTGAGCTACTCTTTTACCAACAAAGATTGGGATTGATTGTGACATTATAACGTTCCACGACTAAAAGAGCGAACATGTTTGGTGGTATGGGGATTCGAACCTGTGACCCTCAGCTTGCAGGTGGAATACTCTTACCAGCTATGTCGTAATTGTCTCAGAAACAATTTTCACAGTTTCGTCTACTCCAACAAAATATACACATAAACCACAAAATAATAGTCGAACTCTGTGTTATTTGCCCTCTGCTAGTACAGCGGTAGGTCTACGGATTTACAACGCTAAAATCAGGGATTCGATTCCCCTTGGTGGGTTCGGTAGGTAGATGTGGCTTTGCTGTAAGAAAAACACACACCGTGTTATTTTGGCTATCAGTTTAAGAAAATTAATGTATTCGATATGATAATCCAAGGTTACTTTCAGTTTTGTTTTGTTTTTTGTTTACAATATAAGTCAAGAAAAAAATTCGAATATATTTTTCTATTAAAATGATATTTTCTAAAATACAAAATTTGGAATTTTTAGTCTGAAAGGCACCAGAAATAGCAAATCATAGACTTCAAAGTTCGAGGAAACAAAAAACGTGCCTTAATTTTGAACCATAGAGCGATCAACCAGTCAACAGCATTCCATAACTACATAACTGTCCAACCACACAGCAGGATGGTATGTTTCGGTTATAAAACACTAATTTATATTGTTGAAGTTATTAACTCTGTCCAATATATTTAGTAAGGATGGGAAAATAAAGATATATTTTCGGGTTAAGGTTTTCTTTGCTCGGCAGCAAGTCTTAGGACTTATAATACTAAAACATCGGGTTTCTATAGCTGCGATGATTACAGCACAGAGAGCCCGTTGTGTATCTTTGTGTTCAATAACAAACATCGTTAGATGGTAGTTGGAGAGTGACCAAGTAGGTTCACAAAAACTGAAAGCGTTACGCGTGTTGAGAGATAAATCGTAACTCGAGCTCTAGACATTCTAATTCATTACCTAACACACTTAACACTAACTCACACTTGACCTTTAGCATTTAGGATGGTACTGGATATTCTGTTGTTAAAGTTATTGGCTCTGTCAATTGTGTTGAGGGAAAAATGGATAAATATTTTAATTTTTTGTCAGCTGTAGGTTTCCCGAACTCAAACGAAACACTGAGAGATTGTAACACTAAAAAATCAGGCTTCTAAATCTGACGTAACTACAGCACAGATAGCCTATTCTGTAGATTTGTGCTTAATAACGAATAAGCTAGTGAAGGTCTACATAACTCTTGACGTTTTATTTAGGCCCGGCATGACCAAGCGAGTTAAGGCGTGCCAGTCGTAATCTGAGGGTCGCAGGTTCGCATCCTCGTCGCGCCAAACATGCCCGCTTCTTTTAGCCGTTGGGGCGTTATAATGTGACGATCAATCCCACTATTCGTTGGTAAAAGAGTAGCCCAAGAGTTGGCGGTGGGTGGTGATGACTAAGTTACCTTCCCTCTAGTCTTACACTGCTAAATTAGGGAGGGCTGGCTCAGATAGCCCTCGAGTAACTTTGTGTGAAGTTCAAAAACAAACAAACACACAAATGTTTTATTTAAGGGACCGTTTTACACACCAACAGTAACACATTTCTATTCTGATTCAAAGTATTTTAACACTTGTTAAAATAGATTCGAAAAGGGATAATTTACAATATTTTCACGCTCGTAGTTAGATTAGGAAACACTGAATGCGACATGGACACGACATCCGATGTTCTACCATTAGAAAGCTCCGCATTCGAGTAATAAAATACTACCAAACTGAAAACACTAATCCGTGTAATGATGCTGAACACTGTTTTAAAGCATGCAATGTCGTGCGTACATTTGAGTGTTTCCACTGGGACAGGCTTAGCTTAATAGTTAATGTACCTGTGTAATGAATCCGAGGGATCATGGTTTGTGTTCCATCTTCGCTGTATGAATGACTATCAAATTCCAGTTGGTCAGCAGTATGTTTATTGATTCACAATGGTAAAATCTGGTGTTTCGCTCTCAGCGGTGGAATTGGGAACTGCTAGCGCGGATAGCCCTCGTGTAGCTTTGCATGAAATTCAGAAACAAACAACCTAATCTTTCCACGTAATTTTTTTCTTTATAATTCTCACGTAGTAAATTAATGTTACTAAACATCCACACGTAAAGAAAATTCCCCAAGGCAGATCCCCTCAATAAAAAGTTTACAAACATAACTCGGTCAAAAAGAAAACTATCAATTGTTTATTTGTTTTGAATTTCGCGCAAAGCTACACGAAGGCTATCTGCGCTAGCTAGCCTTCCTTAATTTAACAGTGCTAACTCTTGGGCTGCCTCTTTATCAAACGAATAGTGGGATTGACCGTTACATTATAAAGTTCCCATGATTGAAAGGGCGAGCCTTTTTGGTGTGATGGGAATTTGAACCTGCGACCCTCAGATTGAAAGTCGAGCGCCCTGACTAACAGACCATTTCAGGCCCAAAGCTAATCAGCACCTATTCTTTGAAACCAGGTGACGCTAAATCCGCACAAGTCCACAAGAAACACGGTTATAACATCACCTTGTTCTTTAATAAGAGTACATCAAGAAATTTGTATACATACATATTTTTTCGATTGTCATAGAATCTGTATTTATATTTAATCAATTGTTTTCTTTTCCGTAAGAAGAAAAGGATGAATATATTTTAAATGTATTACTTTGAGGTCCCTGGTGTAACGTCCCAAAAGTGAAAACACAGACCTGCGAATATAAACTTCTTTAAAAAGTTGCTTTGGCTTTAATAACGGATTTTTCTTTTTTTTTCTATCACGTAAAGAATTTTTACAAATCTGGAAGAAGAAAAACATATCAAATTATTATTTCATTGGATTATATCATTCGGAATTTGGGATATCTGTGCTCTGCCTACCACGGGCATCGAAACCTGATTTTTAGCAGTGGGAGTCCGCAAACATACTGCTGTGTCACTGGGGGACTGTTATTTCGTTTATTACAATGGAATTTTTTTTTTATTATTAACTTTTATATTTAGGTTCTAGGCAAATCGATAAAACTCTCACGTCGCAATTGGTCTAGACAAATCTATAGCCAGTGGTTGCCAACATTTCAAGCTTAAGATAACGTGATGTGATTTCAGTGTGAAAGTACATATGACCTTTTGTAAAAAAAAAAAAAATCTGTATGTACACAAAGAGTTCAAAACAACAATGCCATTGCAGGCCAACACTCTTTTTACACAGCCCTTGTTCTCATATTTAATCATATCAAACTGTTAGCAAAATCTGCAACTGTAATTCACATTTATATAGTATATATTCTCTCAATTAAGCATAACATATACGATTATTTGCCGATTATATATAAGAGAAATCGTATAGATAAAACATAGAGATTCATCCAGGACTGGATTTGTATAAGAACGCTCTATTTGTTAGCAGTCGCATTGCTGTTTATTGAATTGTTCTGCCATTGTTTTTTCTCAAATACAAACTTTTAGTTCGTAGATTCGTCATTTATTGACAAATCTGAGATCTAATTATAGTTTTGGACTCAGAAGATCAAATCATTTCGATTTATACACTTGACTACACCCATGGTCTCCCGGGTTAACTTACTCTAATCTTATGGCCTGGCATGGCCAAGGGCGTAAGGCGTGCGACTCGTAATCCGAGGGTCGCGGGTTCGCGCCCGCGTCGCGCTAAACATTCTCGCCCTCTCAGCCGTGGGGGCGTATAAAGTGATGGTCAATCCCACTATTTGTTGGTAAAAGAGTAGCCCAAGAGTTGGCGGTGGGTGGTGATGACTAGCTGCCTTCCCTCTAGTCTTACACTGCTAAATTAGGGACGGCTAGCACAGATAGCCCTCGAGTAGCTTTGTGCAAAATTCCAAAAAAAAACCCAAAAAAAACAATCCAATCTTGCTTAAAATAATTTGAATTTGAGGTCTGGTAGAGATGTTGATGAGTAATAATATCGAACTTGGTATTACTGGAAGAAAATGTATTATAGATTACCTTACTCTAGTCCTGTATAAAATAATTTCAAGAGCCACGGCTACTGAAGATTCCTTTTCTTTATTATGATACAATATTATTGATTCGTATTTTTAATATACATGAGCACACACATGCAAATATAAATAATATGTACAAAAATACATCTGTACTACTGTTTCTGTCTTATTATTTTACCGAATATACCACAACTCGCTCAATTTTTCGTTTCTAATAACACATTCTCCACCCCACCCCCTCACAAAACAACAACAACAAAGTACCACTTTTGACTAAATGCTATTTCACCAAGAGTGGCGCCAATATTTTAGGTTTCAGAAACAGAACCTGATAGCGTAACTCGATGAACAACTGGTAATTTTTGACTAGTTGAGAGTTCACGGCTGGCGACACACATAATGATGGATGTGGATCGAAGTGCGCCCCCTGGGGATCGCTGTCTGGCTAGCAGAATAATAACAAACCACGGCAGTCTTCAGAGAGGAAGTAAAGAGAGAAAGCTAGGGAAGGAAGTTGGAAATTATCGAGATTACGTCGTAGTGGATATTAGCTTTGACGGAAAAAAAATATCCAGTAACGTATTGTTGTTATTTAATATTAACCAAGGAAAACTTGTGGAAATCCAAACGTATGATTTACTATCTCAATTTTCTTTCCAACAGGAAACCCACTTCTTTTTTCTAATTCTTCTTGCACTTCTAGTTTTCTAATGGCCACCGATTTTCTTAAACTTTGCATGAAGTACTATAATGACCTTGGGCATGTTTTTGTCTAGCAGTAGAAAGGGTTAAATTGGTCTGTCTGGAAGAAACAGGCGCTTCAACGTGCAGAGACGCATTCAGTGTATTAGGCCTATTAGCGACGTGGTTATAACTGTGGGATTTCCAGCTGTTCTTATCGCTTTTTAAAATATTATGCATTGCACTGTAACATTCTCAGCATGGTTTGTGTGCGCGTTTTGTGCTTTCAATTGTTAACGTAATTAAATACAAAATCAACTGAAAAATAAATAAAATACACAAGAGTGAACTCTGTCAAAACGATTTGAAATTACGGCAATGATAATCACGGACACACTTCGAACATAATATACTTTTTCAATCTTTGTTACTTTCCATGTAAAATCCGTAGTAGGACTTCTATTAACTTTGTATATTTTGTTGTAGTCCATATGAAATATAAGATAAGCGGTAACTATCATAACATTGTTATAAATCCACGCAAATATTTAACTAGGCCTAAATATTTTAACTGTAGTGAACCTACAAGAAATCTACAATCAGGCTTAACTTAAAAAAGAACGTACAAATAAAGACAAAACTATAAATCGTGTTACAGCAACTTGAGGGAAAAACATTTCACGATGTGTTGTTTTATATCGTATGTTATTTGAACAGCTCTTTCAGTCAGATTGATATATATATATATATATATATGTAAATGTAATCGTGTTTTGACTTGTCGTTACATGGAACCGAAAGTGACTTCTGATAAAAAAATTCGGTGCTGAATCGTCCGCTTGAAGTTGCGGTAAGGAAACAGTTTTAAATGATATCACTGTTTATTTCTGTAGAAGACTGAAACAGTTTTAAATGATATCACTGTTTATTTCTGTAGAAGATTGAGACAGTTTTAAATGATATCACTGTTTATTTCTGTAGAAGATTGAAACAGTTTTAAATGATATCACTGTTTATTTCTGTAGAAGACTGAAACAATTTTAAATGATATCACTGTTTATTTCTGTAGAAGACTGAAACAGTTTTAAATGATATCACTGTTTATTTCTGTAGAAGACTGAAACAGTTTTAAATTAAATCACTGTTTATTCCAGTAGAAGACTGAAACAGTTTTAAATGATATCACTGTTTATTTCTGAAGAAGACTGAAACAGTTTTAAATTAAATCACTGTTTATTCCAGTAGAAGACTGAAACAGTTTTAAATGATATCACTGTTTATTTCTGTAGAAGACTGAAACAGTTTTAAATGATATCACTGTTTATTTCAATATAAGACTGAAACAGTTTTAAATGATATCACTGTTTATTTCAATATAAGACTGAAACAGTTTTAAATGATATCACTGTTTATTTCTGTAGAAGACTGAAACAGTTTTAAATGATATCACTGTTTATTTCTGTAGAAGACTGAAACAGTTTTAAATGATATCACTGTTTATTTCTGTAGAAGACTGAAACAGTTTTAAATGATATCACTGTTTATTTCTGTAGAAGACTGAAACAGTTTTAAATGATATCACTGTTTATTTCTGTAGAAGACTAAAACAGTTTTAAATAATATCACTGTTTATTTCTGTAAAAGACTGAAACAGTTATATATGACATCACTGTTTATTTCTGTAGAAGATTGAAACAGTTTTAAGTGATATCAATGTTTATTCTAAAGTAAGTCGGAACCCATTGATTTTGATTCAGTTACTCCCCAAATATCTTAGAATATTTCTTTGTCGTGTCCTTGATACAATGTAAGGAAGGACGAAGTTGTATGAAAACTATAGGACAAGATGTATTTTCCTTTACATCTTTCGCTAACATATCATCCATGAAATAGCTTTTGAACCTTAAAATCGATTCAAAAGACATAGTTCTAAATATTCAATAGTTTGGAGTAAGATGTCAAAATGCTTTGTTTTAAAGTTTTTGCAAATGGCTGCACAAAGGGTTGTCTATGTACAGTTATACTCAACTGTGGACGGATGAGCAATAGAAAAAGTAGCTACTTAGTTGCACGCACAGCGTGGACCTCAGATTGGAAGTCAACCACCTTAACTGCCTGATCATACCGGGCACTGAATGATTAATAAAATATGAAGACTTCTGAAGCTAAAATTCGGGTTTTGATATACGTGGTGAACACAAACATTGTATAGCTTTTTGTTTATGCAACAATCAATTCTTATAGCACATCCTGTCCTCAAACCAAAAATCATCAAAGTCGATAAGTACGAATTAAATAAATTATTGTAATATATATAATATATTCAAGTGAACTATAGTATATGTTCTTTACATTTGATATGCATTTTACTTGTTTGAAATCATAATATTTCAATATAATAGTTATTTTACCCCGACTTGTTATGCAAATATTTTCAAAATTCTAAAATTAAAATCTGCTATAAACATGATTTGTATCACTTCTACGGAGCGTTGTGTTTGGAAAATGTTGTTGTTGTTGTTGTTTAGAATTAAGCACAAAGCTGCACAATGGGCTATCTGTGCTCTGCCCACCACGGGTATCGAAACCCGGATTTTAGCGTGTAAGTCCGCAGACATACCGCTGAGCCAGTGGGGGCCCTTTGCAAATTGAGGGGTGTATTGTTGCCTTAACATTCAGTGACGTAGAACAGCGTTTCTTATTTCTGTGCTTCGTGCGTGTGTGTAAAAAAAACGCCCCGACATGGCCAGGTGGGTTAAGGGGTTTGAATCCCCTTCGCACCAAACATGCTCCCCATTTCAGCCGTGGGAGTGTTATAATGTGACGGTCAATCCCTCTATTCGTTGGTAAATGAGTAGCTCAAGAGTTGCAGGTGGGTGGTGATGACTAGCTGCCTTCCCTCTAGTCTTACACTGCTACATTAGGGACGGCTAGCGCAGATAGCCCTCGTGTAGCTTTGCGCTAAATTAAAGAACAAATCGTATAAAAAAATGTTTGGGGAGTTTAGTCATATGGTGAGTTAGATCACTGTTGGCAATACCAGTTCTTTTATAGAACGCCAGATCTATTTCTCAAAGGTCGATAAAAATGAAAATGAAAACAAGTCTTGTAATGTTAAAAGCTCTATTCTTTATCGCTCCCTCTGTGAGAATGCAGTGTTCAAATATTTATAATTTTCAAAGGTATTAATAACAAATAAAAGAAACCGACATGTTTCTACTCTTATTTTAAGAAATTTACAAATTCACGTACACGTGCAGAATTAATTGCTTATCACCCGCTCCAAAAATATGTACCTCTTCGGTTACACAAAGTTAAAATCCTTTTCTAAAGATAAATCTTCACTCTGGAATATCATCCGTGGTGGTATTGATTCCTATATTGGATTGAAGTCTCAAACTCTGCTTCTAATTGTAGTTACTACTGTTTTTAGGTAAGAAAGTCAGGAATGTAGTTTTGTCTATTGTATCTAGCTTGTCATTTTCTTTGTTGTTGTTGTTTCGTTTCACATTAGTTGGAACTACTACAAACTTCTTTCGAATTATTGACAAATGAGATTACGTGAAAAAATTGTCACTGCGCACACGTGTCGACTTTTATTTCGATTTTATGTTGTACAACGGCCGAGCTTGGTGAGACATCGTCATTGTTTGGCTTGGTTTGTTTTACATTTGGTGCAAAGCAACACGAGGGCTATCTGCATTAGCCGTCCCCAATTTAGCAGTGTAAAATTAGTGGGAAGGCAGCTAGTCATCATCACCCACCGCCAACTCTTGGGTTTCCCTTTTACCAACGAATAGTGAGAGTGGCCGTCACATATAACGCCCCGACGGCTAAAAGGGCAAACATGTTTGATGTGACTAGGATTCGAACCCCTTGCCCTCAGATTACGAGTCGAGTGCCTTAACCACCTGGCCACGCCAGGCCAAATAACGTTTTAATTATTACTGACTGTCGTATCTCATCAAGAGCTATGGTATTAGGAGAAAGGCCTCACCAGCACTGGACACAGCAAGTAAATTGTTGTTGACATCCTATTACACACTACTCTTGTTATTATTCATATTTTATTTACAAAGTTTGCAAGAATACAATTTATTATTGTGTTTTTAGCGCACCTTGTTTTCATATTTTTGTAGGTGTTACACGATTCACACACCAGCGATGATCACAAACAGTTTGCAAAAAGACAAGCCTTACAGTTTACTACCAACCAAATACCTTTTACGGGATCTGAAAACACATGGCCAGGTGGTTAGGGAACACTTGACTTGCTTTTTGTGAAGGCCGAGAATACGAATCCCTATTCCTCCAGCTGTGGGGGCGTTATAATGTTATGAACAATCCCACTATTCGTTTGTGAAAGAGTAGTCCGAGAGTAGGCAGTGGGTGGTAATGACCATCTTTCTTTTTTCTGGTCTTTCACTTCTAAATTAGGGGCAACGCTGTGCGAAATTCAAACCAATCGATTTTTAGGTTTACATCAGAAAGTTTAGTTTTGAGTTTAGTGGAAATATTTACGATGTGAAATGTACGTTTTTAAATATGCAAAGCGTCACGGGTCTAATCTTTACAATGATATTACAACATTACTGGGTGTGTAAACGAAACAACAAGACATGAAGTGACACATACGCTGGGCATTATGCCATAACAATGAACTATTTGTTTTTTGTCTTAAAATTTCGTGTGCCTAAGAGACTAGCTAGCCAGTAGCACCCACAGCAAACTCTTGATTACTCTTATCTGATCGAAAATGCACTTTAGGTGTGACAGGTCAAATATAATCCACGAATACTAGTATCTAAGCTCTGGACATGCTAACCACTAAGCTATGTCCGTTTATCTGTTCAACTGAGACGCTCATGAAGACAACGAAAGATTTTTTTAAAGAATTAATTGAAATGCTCTAAAGTAGACTGCATTTGGAATATAATTCATTTTCTTTCTAAATAGAAACATCACCTGGAAGTGATCGCTCATTTTGTTATGATCTCCCACGTGCATGTACAATCAACCCACGTATTTAATATACAATAATACAAAATGTAAGAGAAAGTTGTACAGGCATTATAATCAAAACCTTCATTTCTGACGTGTACATCTGTTTCAGTAAGTATTACATAAACAGAGCCATTTTCCAAAACAAAGAAATTATACAATGAGAGTTTCATACCAGCGTTACAATAAAATAACTTCGTATCCCCAAACAATAACGTTATCATAATCTATGTATGAAATGTTTGGAGGGTCCAAACAATACTGTTTAGGATTCAAGTGAGAAAGCTTTAAACAGTAATGCCATAAAGATCTGTTATTTGAAAGCTATAAATAGTACTGTTGTAAGTTTAATACTGTGACACTATAAGTGTGAATGTTAAATAGTACTGTTGTAAGTTTAATACTGTGACACTATAAGTGTGAATGTTCAATGCTACTGTTATAAGTTTAATACTGTGACACTATAAGTGTGAATGTTAAATAGTACTGTTGTAAGTTTAATACTGTGACACTACAAATGTGAATGTTAAAAGTACTGTTGTAAGTTTAATACTGTGACACAATAAGTGTAAATGTTAAAAGTACTTGTAAGTTTAATACTGTGACACTATAAGTGTGAATGTTAAATAGTTCTGTTGTAAGTTTAATACTGTGGCACTATAAGTGTGAATGTTAAATAGTATTGTTGTAAGTTTAATACTGTGACACTACAAATGTGAATGTTAAAAGTACTTGTAAGTTTAATACTGTGACACTATAAGTGTGAATGTTGAATACTACTGTTATAAGTTTAATACTGTGACACTATAAGTGTGAATGTTCAATGCTACTGTTATAAGTTTAATACTGTGACACTATAAGTGTGAATGTTCAATGCTACTGTTATAAGTTTAATACTGTGACACTATAAGTGTGAATGTTAAATAGTACTGTTGTAAGTTAATACCGTGACACTATAAGTGTGAATGTTAAATAGTACTGTTGTAAGTTTAATACCGTGACACTATAAGTGTGAATGTTGAATACTACTGTTATAAGTTTAATACTGTGACACTATAAGTGTGAATGTTCAATGCTACTGTTATAAGTTTAATACTGTGACACTATAAGTGTGAATGTTAAATAGTTCTGTTGTAAGTTTAATACTGTGACACTATAAGTGTGAATGTTAAATAGTACTGTTGTAAGTTTAATACTGTGACACTATAAGTGTGAATGTTAAATAGTACTGTTGTAAGTTTAATACCGTGACACTATAAGTGTGAATGTTGAATACTACTGTTATAAGTTTAATACTGTGACACTATAAGTGTGAATGTTCAATGCTACTGTTATAAGTTTAATACTGTGACACTATAAGTGTGAATGTTCAATGCTACTGTTATAAGTTTAATACTGTGACACTATAAGTGTGAATGTTAAATAGTACTGTTGTAAGTTAATACCGTGACACTATAAGTGTGAATGTTAAATAGTACTGTTGTAAGTTTAATACCGTGACACTATAAGTGTGAATGTTGAATACTACTGTTATAAGTTTAATACTGTGACACTATAAGTGTGAATGTTCAATGCTACTGTTATAAGTTTAATACTGTGACACTATAAGTGTGAATGTTAAATAGTTCTGTTGTAAGTTTAATACTGTGACACTATAAGTGTGAATGTTAAATAGTACTGTTGTAAGTTTAATACTGTGACACTATAAGTGTGAATGTTAAATAGTACTGTTGTAAGTTTAATACCGTGACACTATAAGTGTGAATGTTGAATACTACTGTTATAAGTTTAATACTGTGACACTATAAGTGTGAATGTTCAATGCTACTGTTATAAGTTTAATACTGTGACACTATAAGTGTGAATGTTCAATGCTACTGTTATAAGTTTAATACTGTGACACTATAAGTGTGAATGTTAAATAGTACTGTTGTAAGTTTAATACTGTGACACTATAAGTGTGAATGTTAAATACTACTGTTATAAGTTTAATACCGTGACACTATAAGTGTGAATGTTAAATACTACTGTTATAAGTTTAATACTGTGACACTATAAGTGTGAATGTTAAATAGTACTGTTGTAAGTTTAATACTGTGACACTATAAGTGTGAATGTTAAATAGTACTGTTATAAGTTTAATACTGTGACACTATAAGTGTGAATGTTCAATGCTACTGTTATAAGTTTAATACTGTGACACTATAAGTGTGAATGTTCAATGCTACTGTTATAAGTTTAATACTGTGACACTATAAGTGTGAATGTTAAATAGTACTGTTGTAAGTTTAATACTGTGACACTATAAGTGTGAATGTTAAATACTACTGTTATAAGTTTAATACCGTGACACTATAAGTGTGAATGTTAAATACTACTGTTGTAAGTTTAATACTGTGACACTATAAGTGTGAATGTTAAATAGTACTGTTGTAAGTTTAATACTGTGACACTATAAGTGTGAATGTTAAAAGTACTGTTGTAAGTTTAATACTGTGACACTATAAGTGTGAATGTTAAATAGTATTGTTATAAGTTTAATACCGTGACACTATAAGTGTGAATGTTAAATAGTACTGTTGTAAGTTTAATACTGTGACACTATAAGTGTGAAAGTTCAATGCTACTGTTATAAGTTTAATACCGTGACACTATAAGTGTGAAAGTTAAATAGAACTGTTAGAAGGTTCCAAGTGAAAGCTCCAAACCGTGTCATTGCAAGGACGTAGATGTGGGAAACTCTTAACAGTACTATGGGTATGATGGAATACATTAAAATTTCCATAAGTGCAGTAAAGTCAAAAGTTCACACCTCCATACATTTATTTTGGAGAATAGATTGTGTAGGTTCTAAGCTGTAGTGTAGGTTAAAACTACAGGTATAAAAACTCCAAACAGTAGCACTGTAGTGAGACATAACGTGTAGCCTTCTAAAATTATTTCGAGTAAGGTTCGATCTCAAGTTACGTTGGTAAGATTCAAGGTGTGAAAAATCCAAAGAGTAACATGGTATGGCTCAGGGTTCAAACAATCTTGACTCAGTTTAATTGTCATTAAGTTAATTATAGTGTTCAAAGTATTCTATATTGTTCACGAACCGTAGCTAGATCTCAAAGAAAGTATCTAGATGCTTCACTCAAGTGAAGAACCATTGGAATGATGGAAGCAGGTCAAGCAAAACGAATGAAGGCGAATCGAGTACAATGCGTCATTATCAGAATGTGGAAATCTTTCCAAACCAATGCTATAGTTGTATGAGTAACGATATTTGAAGCAATATTTTTAACAGTCAGATAATAGGAATATACTCACTTCCAAGGTGGCGGAACCGGATACATAAACCTAATTTTCATACAAACATATAACGCACATGGCGGCAATAGAAGTGTGATAGAAGAGGAATAAATACCATGGATGTATCCACTTCTGCATCCAAATGAGTGGCAGCATTAATACCACACATTATAGGAATCATATAGTACAACTTTATTTCATACAGTATACAGTGCAATGTGGCACGTCTTGGTCCTGAAGTACGATAGTACTGTTCACAAGTGATTCCAAGAAGATGAGATGTTTTATTTTGTTTTCTATTTATGAATTTCGCACAAAGCTATTCGAGGGCTATCTGTGCTAGCCGTCCCTAATTTAGCAGTGTGAGACTAGAGGGAAGGCAGCTAGTCATCACCACCCACCGCCAACTCTTGGGCTACTCTTTTACTGACGAATAGTGGGATTGACCGTCACATTATAACGCCCCCACGGCTGAAAGGGCGAGCATGTTTGGCGTGATGGGAATGCGAACCCGCGACCCTCAGATTACGAGTCGCTCGCCTTAACACACTTGGCCATGGCGGGCCGTAAGATGAGATGGATCAAACACATGGCAGGCCGTAAGATGAGATGGATCAAACACATGGCGGGCCGTAAGATGAGATGGATCAAACAGAGCAGCTTGCATGATCAGCGATTTTCATTTCATCAAGCAGGAATGGAATTCTCTTAATAGATGCGTCCAGACATTAAGGACAGTTCTTACAGAGAATGCCTGATGTAATACCAACACTGAATATAGAAACGCCACATCTGCCTTTACTATTGAAGAAAAGTACACGAGTACACCGAATCACTAATTGAAGACGTTTCGTCATATTATAACGCCCCCACGGCTGAAAAGGCGAGCATGATTGGTGGGACGGGAAATCGAACCCGTGACACTCAGGTTGCGAGTGAAGCGCCCTAATCGCCTGTCCACGCAAGGGCTCTCAAATAGTGAAACACTCAAAGTTTTGCTGAAGTAAAGTGAAAAAAACAGTATATTTTCTTTTGTACAAAAGAATATTTTTATTTCAGACTCATGTGCAGTTTCAAATCCACTCTACACGTCTCCACGCTTCACCAATAAATAAAGTAATTATTGTGTGAAACAAAACAATGTTGTTTAATTTTAGTTATAATTTTACAAAAGTAATCGACAGACGGTGAAGATTTTATGGAAACTGAAAATGTGAAAGCTCCAATCAGTTTATCTTTCTATCTATCTATTATCTAATTATCTATATCTTTATCTATCTATCTATCACTCTCTATATATAGTGAAAATAATTACGGGCAGTGAAGTGTGATATAGATGTGGGACGTTGTGGGTTTGAGCACCCACATCTCAATCTCCTAATTTCTAATCTTATGTGAGACTAGCGAATTGGAGGTTAAGACTGATGGGCGGTGTATCCTCACCGCAATGTGGGCCCTACTTCCTCAGTCACCTCCAAAACCAAGGATACATTTTATAAATTTTATAATCCCACGTTGTAGCTTGTAACCTAGAAATTTTTTTTTTATAAATTGCAGCGTATTTTGTTTAATTTTATTGTATTTTGCTTATGGCTTACCAAAGCTGGCGTGGAAAATATTAACACTGTGAATTCAACGTTACTGGATAGTAACTGCACAACTTTGTTTTTCGCTCATAATCCATGTCACAGTCTCAGAATGCACAGTCTTCGCAAGTTCTTAAGAAATGCTCAATTATTTATCAAACAACCCGTTACGCATGCGAAGCATCCCTATGGTAACCTAACCTGACGTGCAATGTACATGTTTATACAATACGAACTGTACCGCCTGGCCCCAGCATGTTCAGGTGATGAGGGCGCTTGACTCGTAATCTGAGGGTCACGGGTTCGAATCCCCGTCTCGCCAAACCTGCTCGCCCTTTCACCCGTGGGGGCGTTATAATGTCATAGTCAATCCTACTATAATGTCAATAGTAATTCTTTGGTTAAAAAAGTAGCCTGTGAGTTGGTGGTGGGTGGTGAAGACTAGCTGCTCTCCCTCTTGTCTTACGCTCCTAAATTAGGGACGGCTAGTACAGATAGCGCTCGTGTAGCTTTACGCGAAATTTAAAAACAAATAAACTGTACTGTCTATTTTCTATAAATAAATAGAACTAAATGGTTCCTTCTATTCCGCTGGAAGCGATACAATTATAAACCACTAAAATGCCCGACTTATACGTTTACAAAGTGATTTTCAATATTTTTAATGCTTTGGCAGATAGGTGGCCCAAAGCCAAATATGCCATGCTGAAACTTATCAATAATGAACAAATATTTTTGAAAAAAATAAAAGAGGATATAATAACGTATTTTTCAGTTTGAACCCTCACTAACTGAAACTGAGCCTTGGCTCATCCCGCTTCACGCCGAGGCCTCACTAATCGAAATTGAGTATTGGTTCATCCCGCCTCACGCCGAGGCTTTACTAATTGAAATTGAGTCTTGGTTCATTCCGTTTCACGCCGAGGCCTCACTAATCGAAATTGAGTCTTGGTTCATCCCGCTTCACACCGAGGCCTCACTGATTGAAACCGAGCCTTGGTTCATCTCCCTTTACGCCAAAGTCCCACTAATTGTATGTTTGAGGCTTAGCGAACTGGTCTAGATCATAAGATCTTGCAATTTAAATTAATACAGTATTTATACACGTGACATTGTAACTCTAATAATTAATTAACTATAGGTGTAGGTATATATAGAAATATATGGCACACTTGAAGCTATATAACACTTTCTATTTTATTTTGACACGCCACCTGAAATCGTATCTGCTATCCCTTTTTAGCGCAGATATCCCTCGCAAAATTTAAACACGAAAACAAACGAACTTTCCCTTTTTCCAATGTTGGCGTCCCAAGCTTGAATCCACAATCTGACGTGCTAATTACCTCGGTGCACTGAGCCCCCTACATTTTGATTAAACTTATGTACTAAATTTAACACGCTGGACTCTATACCATAGAAAAAAAATAATTACCTCTCAATAACGATACAATGAAATAAACGGAATACAAAACAATATTTGACTTTATAATAATGGTACAATATGGAACAAACTCAGAACACTGGACATTATTTCATTATAAAAAACAGGACATGACCCGACAGTAATGGTTAACAAAATGTGGAATGAACTAAGAATAGTGGACATTTCATTATCAAAAGATATAATTATTATTCAGGATCTTACTTGAAATAGCGGTCATCAAAGCAGTACCACTTGGCGTAAAGCCAAGACACACATTTCTGTCGTTTAATTATTACCGACAGTTCCAGATTACCAAATTATTCAAAATGAAAGAAGATTTTGAACAAAATGAGTTCAAGATTCATCAGTACACCAGCAGGGAATACAATAAAATTCTTACTTAGTTCCTGTCCTACACCAGCAGAGAATACAATAAAATTCTTACTTAGTTCCTGTCCTACACCAGCAGAGAATACAATAAAATTCTTACTTAGTTCCTGTCCTACATCACCAGGGAATATAATGCAATTCTTACTTAGTTCCTGTCCTACATCACCAGGGAATACAATACAATTCTTACTTAGTTCTTGTCCTACATCAGCAGGGAATGTAATACAATTCTTACTTAGTTCTTGTCCTACATCAGCAGGGAATGTAATACAATTCTTACTTAGTTCTTGTCCTACATCAGCAGAGAATACAATAAAATTCTTACTTAGTTCCTGTCCTACATCACCAGGGAATATAATGCAATTCTTACTTAGTTCCTGTCCTACATCACCAGGGAATACAATACAATTCTTACTTAGTTCTTGTCCTACATCAGCAGGGAATGTAATACAATTCTTACTTAGTTCTTGTCCTACATCAGCAGGGAATACAATACAATTCTTACTTAGTTCTTGTCCTACATCAGCAGGGAATGTAATACAATTCTTACTTAGTTCTTGTCCTACATCAGCAGGAAATACAATATAATTCTTACTTAGTTCTTGTCCTACATCAGCAGGGAATACAATACAATTCTTACTTAGTTCCTGTCCTACGTCACCAGGGAATACAATACAATTCTTACTTTGTTCCTGTCCTACATCACCAGGGAATACAATAAAATTCTTGTTTAGTTCCTGTCCTACATCAGCAGGGAATACAATACAATTCTTACTTAGTTATTGTCCTTCCTTCTAATGGAAACTTATGAATTAGAACAACATTCATTCAACATTATCTGGTTGGTAGGTTGCCAATTATAACAAACGACTCGACTGCGATAGGTAACTCATTAAATCTATTCCTGTCCAAAGATTGAGAACAGTTTGAAAGTAAGAAATACCAGTAAAGAAAAAACAACAACACCCGAAATACCCCAAGTTAACAAGACTGATGTTTGTTCGACTTTAGGAAGATGCATATCGAATCGGGAATTTTCCCTGACTAATGATTTACCATTGTCACTATTATTTATTTATGTCTACCACATTTTTACTGTTTTCTCACAGATATCTATTTGCACTTTTCGTGATCTTATTTCATTTGTTTTAAAATGCCACCAAAAATTAAACTTTCTGCTCTTAGGATATTTTAAAACTATGTGTTTAAACACTGGAACGTGTGATATACGTCACATAAACCTTTCATATATTAGTGGAATGATTTGAAACGGCTGACAAAACAGTATTCTGTTCTAATACAGCATTGAAACGAGGTCCCTCTCTTTAGCTCATACTAATGGTCTAAAACCCCAATAAAGATAGGCCCTTTTTTACTTAAAAGCGGTGGCGTTTTGTCCAGTGGAGTATTTAGGTGGGGTCTAAAGAGAACTTAGCCCCAGTGTCCATGGTCTTAACAGTGACCTATTAATAATTGTATTTTATGTAAAATATACATAAGATGTAGGGCCCACAAAAATTATTAGCCTCTGGGTCCATACAACCTTAAATCTTGCGTTGGTTTTGTCCTTTGCTTATAATACGAGTATACTAAGCCCCCGATGAAGAAAGACCATCAGCAAAAAGAGCTTGGACTTTATATATATTTTTTTTACAAAGAAGATCTGCGCTGGATTGTCTACAAATTAAAAAATAAACAATTTTTCACCTATTTATGGGTTTTTGAATCCTCTTTTCATGATTAAAAAGGATTAAAAAACACATTAAATGATGTGTACAAATTACTGCTATAACAGGCCTAAGTGTACTTTTTGACCTGCAGTTCAAGCTGTGTTGGTGAGCCTTATATGGCGAAACTGCAGTCCAATAGAGTGGGGTACGGTCAGTGAAAGAAAACATAAGCTCTCTACGTCATAGATTCTTCTTTCAATTTTACCTTTAATGAAACTGGGAGAGAAGTCTGTAACACATATATTACTTTCTACCTAGTGCACTACGTAATAAAATTAAATGCGATTGGTAAATACCAACAAAATGACTAATGATAGAAAAAATGGATATTATGAAATTTCTCCAACTAGTTAAATCACGATGTTTGTCTAAGGCCCAAAGATATTCATCTCTATCTATTAAACATGAGACAAACTTGTCCATATTCTGGTAAAAACCTTCTAGACATTAAAACTGTAAAACAATTCCGGACATGACAATACGAATAACAGTTAAACACACTATATTTCGATTACATAAAATGTCATTGTGTTTTTATATACAATTCATACGTGATATGTATCTCAATATTAAAACCATTAAGCTTAGCCGAAATCAGCTGAAGCTGTCTTGTAATTCTTTTCATTTGCACCATGGGCCTGTCAGTGCTCTTGTTTTCAACGCATATTGCTTTGTAAGTTTGTACTCAAAACGCAAATTTATACAGTATTACGCAAGATGTCTTAACTGCCTACCCTTTCTCTATGACAACTCACACTTCGCTTTTGTTTTACAAATTATTACATCAGAAAAGAGGAAGGCCATAACGCGTAAGTTTAAGATTTCCGTGCCATGGGGAATATGGACATTTATTTCAAGTAAGAAGACATGGGATTGCTGAATGTTTGTTATTATTATATCACTATCGAAATAGTTCTACAATATACTTCTTGAATGACCTGTATAAAAAAAAAGTTTAGATAAAAATTGAGGCTCTTAAAACATTATAAAATCAAATATAATAAATTAAGAAAACGTAAAACAGAAAAATGATAAAAACTCCCACTCACCTGGGGACACATTTTACACTGGTACTTTCGGCCTGTTCCATTGTTGGCAGAGGTGCTGGTGTTCATAGAACCAGGATTTTTGGAGACCGCATTGATTGGTTGTGGAACAACCAGCATGGAACCACTAGAACTGGGACTGGATACTGGTGGGCTGCCACCGTTTCCATGACTACTATACATACTGTGCATCTGTGGGGATTCCATCGGGGGTGAACGCCCCTCATCCAATGTGGCACCTGGGCCTGAGAGGAAAAGAAAAGTAATCCATTTGAAATACATCAGGGATTTAAATCCATTCTACAAACACAGAGACATTGACTATAAGTAGTATCAAAGTACTCTTTATTAGGGTAAAAACAATGGAAGCAAAATATAATGCTATGTGATGTCATCGCACAATTTCTTGACTATTTTGCGAAGAATAATCTCCACTTGTCTGCATCTTCTGTTGCGATTTACACTCTTCTGAGCAAACTCTATGTGGTTTTAATAACATCTCCTTTCGAATATCCTTAAGGTATTCTTGGGAGAGCAGAGGTCTGAAAAGTTGTGAACTGTTTATAAAACATTCGAATTTGTACCCCCCTACATCGTCTCCGATGTTCAATAAGAAACTCCTCTTGCGTAAGTCCTCCTAAGTTATAATGCTGTGGTTTAAATCTCAGGAGTAAAATTACTTTGAATAATAGGCTTAGAATTTAGCTGCCACTGCATTACAAAAACTGTTTCAGGGCAAGTGAGTGTCAAAGAAATGCAATATTAAACTACAAACGCACTTTACTTTATTACATCATTACACATATTTACCAAGATTAGATTAAATTTCTTACTTTTATGTTTCCTGAATTGTCATAACTAGAGTGACAACTAATTGGTACAACGGTATGTCTACGGGCCTTACACAGCTTGAAACCCGGTTTCGATGCACACGGTGGAAAGAGCACACATAGCCCATTACGTAGCTTTGCTGTTAATTCCAAGTAAACAAATACTAAACCAACAGCTAAGCCTAAAATGGAAACGTTAGGCTTACCAATGCAGATAACTTTTGTATGTTTTCAGCGCTCATTGATAATTACTTTAGCAAACAGGCATATTAAAAATTGGTAACTTTAAAAATCTAATGTATTATTAGATCATAATATAATAATATTGTAACACTTAATAAATAACACATATATATATATATACATATACATACATCGTATAGCATGTGAGGCAGAAAATGGAAGAAGGATAGACGCTACTTAAATCAAATTAAACTGAGCATTATTACTAGAGTCTTGAGCAGATTACTGCAGGGAAGAGACCCAGTGCTTTCACCGATTCTAAACTTCTCTAGCGTGTAAATCAAATTTAACCAAAGCGAAGATTTTAACGTAGTATTTCATTGGTTAGAAGGCCTAAAGTTGGAAGAATGTGTCATTTCTAACTGAATTACTTTCGTTCTTATAGTCATCACTTGAAAAGAAAAATGAATTAAACGTTTCCAAGGCATTGGTTTACAAGATATTTAGATATTATATATCTGTATATATATTGTATATAAGTAAACCTAAAACACGTTTGTGTGTATACGACTAAATATTTCACAGGTGAATATATATATAGAGAGAGATATACACTTTTATTTAGTAACAAAACATGGCGCTTTTAATAGTCTTTGTTTCATTGTAAAACCACACAACTGACATTCCGCGTTCTATCCACCACGAGGAATCAAATTTCGGGTTTTGATATCGCAAATATACCATGGGACCAACTTTATTCAGTTGAACAATAAGCGTGAAAATGAAAATAAAAATAAAGAGAGAATAATAATAAAATTACGTCGCTAACTATTTGTGTGGATTTGCAACATTTTGTTTCTTAATTTCTAAAACATGAATTGTGTTGTTGTCGTTTTTTTCAAGCGGGAAATAAGTCCGATTTAGATTCCGGGAATGATGGACCGTCCAATAACTTCAGTAACAGAAACAAACAAACAATTTCTCAACAATGGCTGAGTGACAAGAAAGAAAGGTCTCAGATAACAATCAGTGATGTCGAGAAACCCACTTGTTGAGAATTTTATATGCAAAAAAACGGCTATTTGAGGTGTTTTCTGAGCCCAAAAGAGCCGTTTTTTGCATATAAAAAGGTCTCAGATACCTGACTCAGGGTAACTCAGTTTTCTCTAGAAATAGACCAATAACAGAGGGAGTGCGTGTCGGAAATGCACAAAAATACATGTTATGAACATGTGGAGATGTTTAAAAATCATGAAAAAAATATGCAACATGAAATTAGAGAAGTACTGTGTCATAAAGATACGTATGATAAATAATCATACTTCATTAGTGAATAATGTTATGCACAAAGACAAAATATATTTATAAACATTTTTACGTATGTATAGAAAAATCTCTCACATTCATACAACAGAACTTCGAGTTCTATATTTACTTATACGTTTTTCTTAATTTAAAAAAGATGTGTATACGTGAATATAATCCAACTTGGAGTCTCTTTAATATACGTGAATATAACCTCAATTGGCATCTACTTAATATATGTGAATATAATCCAACTTGGAGTCTCTTTAATATACGTGCATATAACATAACTTAATATATGTGAATATAATCCAACTTGGAGTCCTTTAATAGACGTGGATATAACCTAACTTGGCATCTACTTAATATATGTGAATATACTCGAACGTGTGGTCTACTTGGTATACGTGAATACCAAATTTGTTATCTCTTTAGTATACGTTATTATAATGTATCTTAGCATCTATTAAATATACATGAGTATAATACAACTTAGCACGTTCTCTATATACGTGAATATAACTTAACGTAGCATCTTCTTAAAACACGTGAATATAATCCAACTTGGCATTTACTTAATATATCTGAATATATTTCAATTCAGCATCTAATTAGCATACGTAAACAGAATCCATCTTGGCGGTCTATTTAACCTTAAGCAATTCAATTAATCAAATAAAACAAGACACTTGCAGAGCAACATGCAGTGAAAGAAACGGTACAGCGAAATTGAATTTCTTTGTCCCTAGTAATTGACTTTGACTGTTCGTAATTTAACTGCGTGTTACTGTAAAACACATTAAAAAATAAATGACAGAAGACCAAAATTACCAAAAGCAGGCACAAGTACATGCATAAGTCTAAAGGGAGATAAAAAAAAAAAACAAAAGAAAACGAAACTAAAGAGTTCTACTTTCATCATACAAAAAGTAAACGACTGTAACTATTCAAGTTCCTTTTTTGTTGTTCATTTCTTAAGGCTCTTGTTCATGTAGAATCGAGAAGGTTTGTATTGTTTTAAACTTCACGAAAAGATACACGAGGGCTATCTGCGCTAGCCTAATTTACTAGTGTAAGACTAGAGGGAAGGCAGCTAGTCATCACCACCCACCGCCAACTCTTGGACTACTCTTTTACCAACGAACAGTGGGAGTGACCGTAACGTTATAACGCCCCTATGTCTGAAAGGGGGAGCTAGTTTGGTGTGACGAAGATTCGAAACCGCGACTCTCGAATTACGAGTTGAGTGCCTTAACCACCTGGCCATGCCGAGCCCCGAGTTCAGAAGGAAACTGAGAACAAAAAATGTATTTAAAAGCTATTAAAATAACTCTGCATATTAAATTCTTTATCTATTTAATAATATTTCTATCTGTTTATAAAAGTTTTAACTACGTGATTATATTACCAGCTACAGTATAGTTTTTTGCACTTAAATGTCATACGAATTTGAATTTCAAAAAAGAGTAGAAATGTACCATTATTTTTTTTTCTATTTCAATTTATTTCTATTCTTCCATGGTTTTCCTTCTATACCACAATGTGTAGCCGCGAGAGGTCTCTGGCCTAAGTCACCAGATGAAAGCTGTGAAACAAAAGTGTACGTGTTTGTCACCATCTGTGTTTGTTTTTTTTTTCTGTTTTTTTTTTCTCTTTCTGTCGCATCTACTTTAAGCCGACATAAAGTGTATATAACGGTCAAAGCCTACTGTCTACAAAAGTCGAAGCTCATTTAACAGTGCCTCGCGAGTCTGATTTGTGGGTGTATCAACACGAGACGTGACCTTAATGTTGTACATAAAAATATACATATACGTACACGTGTGTGTGTGTGTGTTTATTTTTTCAGTCGAGAATTGCCAGCATCCCCTGATGAGCTCGAGTTACTTCCCAGGAAAGTGTCAAGAAGCGTTTAATAATCCGACAATAAATACGAGAAACCATAGTTTCACTGACACTTTAAACGATTAACGCAATCGCGTCTGTTAAGAATTAAATTAAAATATAATAGAAACATTAGAAAACCATATAAAGGCAAATATCTGATAGATTTATCAATCTTATAACACATAACTGTCCACTGAGTATTCACCAATGCTTGTAATGTTAGTTAATAATAATGTATGCAAACAGTATTTTCATCAAACGACATAAACTATCACTTGTAACATATTACGTTTTCTTTGAGATTTAACTGACGTATGTCAGCATAAGTCAGCAGAAGTAAATATCAAAATAAACGAAATTTCGCAGACGACGGTTTTTGTTCTTTAACGAATATACTACCCTTTTATGCACAAGTAAATTATGTAAAGAACTCATAGGGCCCGAGATGACCTTGTGGTTAGGGCGCTCGACTCGTAGTCTGACGGTTGCAGGTTCGAATCTCCGTCACACCAAACATGCTCGCTCTTTCAATTGTGGGGGCGTTGTAGTGTGCGATCAATCCCACTATTTGTTGGTAAAAAAGTACCTTAAAGGAGTTGGCGGTAGATAGTAATGACTAGCTGCCTTCTCTCTAACCTTATACCCCTTAATTAGATGCTTACGCGAAATTAAAAAAAACACAAACAGACAAGAGTTAACAGCCTAAAACTGCCCATTTATAATCATATTATTCTTACCCTTCTTGTAACTGGGTGATTTTGTTGATGACAGAATCTCCAGTAGGATTTGGTTTACACAAAAACGTAAAACACAATATTACAATAAACTGCAGGATCCCGAATGTATCGTTATCCGAGGATCGCGGGTTCAAATCCCTGTCACACCAAATATGCTCGCCCTTTCAGCCGTGGGGGCGTTATAGTGTGTTGGTTGAAGAATACCCCAAGCGTTGGCGATGGGTGGTGATGACCAGCTACCTTCCCTCTAGCCTTACACTGTTAAATTTGGTACGGCTCGTGTTGCTTTTCGCGAAATTCAAACCAAATCAAATCCGAATGTATTTTACGTAGTAAATGCGTAATTTCAACCAATTTTGTTCTGTTATTTACGCCAAGTATTGTAATATGAAGAAACATAAACCGCCAATATGGACCCTAACAACAGTAAAAGATACGAAAATAAGTCTGTTATTAAAATGTAAAAACAACGAAAGAATTGATATGTAAACTTCTTTTGTTTGACTGTCGAAAAATTATTTGAGATGCTTTTGGGAAACTTAATAACGACTATACAAAGTTACACGAATCAGAAAAGAATACTAAATCAAATAGAGGTGGTTGGTTAGTTGTCCTTATGTGATTCGTAACAAAATATTTATTAGTTTGATTTGAATTTTCGTGTCCCTAATTTATCAGTGAAAGACCAAGACGGAAGGTAACCAGTCATCACCACACATCGCCAATTCCTGGGCTGTTCTTCTGCCAACGAAGAGTGGGATTGACCGTCACATCATAGCGCCTACACAGCTAAAAGAGAGAGCACGTTTGGAGACTGGCACTCGTGGGGAGAGACCCACGACTTTGATATTGCGAGTCAAGCACCCTACTCTAGTATCTGTCGTTATTCAAATAAAGTAATGTAGAGACAAGGAATCAAGAGAACATTTTTGAGTTGAATATTTCTTTCGATGTTTAATGGAACTTGCACTATCCACTGCAACATCTTTTGATGTTTAATGGAACTTGCACTATCCACTGCAACATCTTTTCACAACAAAAGTACAGTTATATTTAAGCACGCACATTTAGAAGGAGGTTTTGGACTTTTATACCCAAAACTACTAAAGGAATCTGTAGTTATGATATTTATAATCTGTTTGTTTGTAGTTAAGTAAAAAGTCACACAATGGGCTATTTGTGTCTTCCTAACCACGGCTATCGAAACCCGGTTTCTTATGTTGTTAGACCGCAGGTACATTGTTGTGCCATTAGTGAGCGATATTTATTATGAGGAACAAACTTTCGATTAATTTATCTCGGTACTAATTTGGAAAGCAACTGGTTGTTGGAATATTAATTACAACAGGAATAATGTAAAGTAAACGACATTCTATATAAAGGAATAGCTACAACGTACGTTCTTTTCTCCTCAAAAGGATATAATAACCTACACAATATTGTCATCATGACAAATATAAATTTTGGAAACGATGAAGGATAAAAGAAGACAGACATTCGACAAAAATGATGAAAGAAAAAAGAAGAAAATAACTGAGTTTTGTTTTCATGTGCCTCTGTAAGTAAAGTCAAATATCGTTGTTTCTGTTATAGTAACTTCATGAACAGTATTCTGTAATAAGCAAGTAAATAATATTAGTTTATGTTACTTTTAATTACATGTTTACTTTTATGAGCTTCACTTAGTATTGTTAATTCAACATACGGGTTTCTTCGTTTTTGATTTCAAGGACTGAGCTATAAACTGGCTATATAATATGAACCAAAGTAGTGAAAAGAAGCCATTAAAAACGAGTAACCACAATCTACCATCCGAACCAATAAGTAGTAAAAACAAGTCATTATAAACAGATAACTATAATCTACCATCCGAATCAATAAGTAGTAAAAACAAGCCATTATAAACGAATAACCACAATCTACCATCCGAACCAATAAGTAGTAAAAAGAAGCCATTATAAGCGAATAACCACAATCTACCGTTCCAATCAATAAGTAGCAAAAACAGGCTATTAGAAACGAATAACCACAATCTACCATCCGAACCAATAAGTCGTAAAAAGAAGCCATTAGAAACGTATAACCACAATCTACCATCCGAACAAATAAGTTGTGAAAAAAGCCATTAGAAACAAATAACCATAATCTACAATTCGAACCAATAAGTTGTGAAAAGAAGCCATTAAAAACAAATAACCACAATCTACCATCCGAACCAATAAGTAGTAAAAACAAGCTGTTAGAAACAGATAACCACAATTTACCATCCGTATCAATAAGAAGTAAAAACAAGCCATCAGAAACGAATAACCACAATCTACCATCCGAACCAATAATCAGTGAAAAGAAGCCTTCAGAAAAATATAACGAGGACCTAACGGAAATATTATTTGATCGAAGAACTGACTACATATATATATATATATATAAAGAGAGATATCCATGATTTTGATTCATTGGACCTTTTAACCTACTTCAGAAAAAATGGCTATTAAAATGTACTCTCTCTCTCTATATATATATATATACACATACATCTAGTATCTAATAAGAGGCTTTGCCTATTGAAAGAAGTTAGGACTTTTCACAAAACATACTATCCCACTAAACGTCGAGTTAAAATATTGATGAGCAGCTGTTGGTAAAGTTCTACTGAACAGACGACAGACAGGCAGGCAGACAGACAGTTATTTTAAAGGGTTTCACTTCCACCTGATCACACATACATATTACATAGCATTGTGCAACAAGTTAGCTACCAACGATATTTTTATAAGTCACGTTCACCTGTCACTAGAACAGAGCCAGGGGGCGCCAGCTGAGAAAGCATGCTGAGTTTTTAATTAGTTGAAATCAGCACGAACAGGAAACAAGTCCTAGTCAAACGTATTTTGGCACACACACATATACGTAGACATACATAAATATAATATATCAATGCTTTACGTATACGCCCATCAGCGAAACTTATCTTTAAATACCGTTTGTTGAAGTAAAAAAATCGTGCTATTTTATGCTTGTAACTTAAATATCGTAGCAATAAAAATATCACTACTCATTCTTTTACAGCAAATACCTTCTTGATCGTCACAAAATCTGACAAGAACAACAACAGTAATGTGTGTGTGTGCGTTTCCTTAGAGCAAAGACACATCGGGCGATCTGCCGAATGAAAAGTTTAAGAATGAAACAAAGCATACTGTTACAATATAGGTAGTTGGACTGAAGAATGAAACAAAGCATACTGTTGCAATATAGGTAGTTGGACTGAAGAATGAAACAAAGCATACTGTTACAATATTGGTAGTTGCACTGAAGGATGAAACAAAGCACACTGTTACAATATAGGTAGTTGGACTGAAGAATGAAACAAAGCATACTGTTACAATATTGGTAGTTGGACTGAAGAATGAAACAAAGCATACTGTTACAATATAGTTAGTTGGACTGAAGAATGAAACAAAGCATACTGTTACAATATAGGTAGTTGGACTGAAGGATGAAACAAAGCACACTGTTACAATATAGGTAGTTGGACGGAAGAATGAAACAAAGCATACTGTTACAATATAGGTAGTTGGACTGAAGAATGAAACAAAGCACACTGTTACAATATAGGTAGATGGACTGAAGAATGAAACAAAGCACACTGTTACAATATAGGTAGTTGGACTGAAGAATGAAACAAAGCACACTGTTACAATATAGGTAGATGGACTGAAGAATGAAACAAAGCACACTGTTACAATATAGGTAGTTGGACTGAAGGATGAAACAAAGCACACTGTTACAATATAGGTAGTTGGACTGAAGAATGAAACAAAGCATACTGTTACAATATAGGTAGATGGACTGAAGAATGAAACAAAGCACACTGTTACAATATAGGTAGTTGGACTGAAGAATGAAACAAAGCATACTGTTACAATATAGGTAGATGGACTGAAGAATGAAACAAAGCACACTGTTACAATATAGGTAGATGGACTGAAGAATGAAACAAAGCACACTGTTACAATATAGGTTGTTGGACTGAAGAATGAAACAAAGCACACTGTTACAATATAGGTAGATGGACTGAAGAATGAAACAAAGCACACTGTTATAATATAGGTAGTTGGACTGAAGAATGAAACAAAGCACACTGTTACAATATAGGTAGTTGGACTGAAGGATGAAACAAAGCACACTGTTACAATATAGGTAGTTGGACTGAAGAATGAAACAAAGCACACTGTTACAATATAGGTAGTTGGACTGAAGAATGAAACAAAGCACACTGTTACAATATAGGTAGTTGGACTGAAGAATGAAACAAAGCACACTGTTACAATATAGGTAGTTGGACTGAAGAATGAAACAAAGCACACTGTTACAATATAGGTAGTTGGACTGAAGAATGAAACAAAGCACACTGTTACAATATAGGTAGTTGGACTGAAGAATGAAACAAAGCACACTGTTACAATATAGGTAGTTGGACTGAAGAATGAAACAAAGCACACTGTTACAATATAGGTAGTTGGACTGAAGAATGAAACAAAGCACACTGTTACAATATAGGTAGTTGGACTGAAGAATGAAATAAAGCACACTGTTACAATATAGGTAGTTGGACTGAAGAATGAAACAAAGCATACTGTTACAATATTGGTAGTTGGACTGAAGAATGAAACAAAGCATACTGTTACAATATAGGTAGTTGGACTGAAGAATGAAACAAAGCACACTGTTACAATATAGGTAGTTGGACTGAAGAATGAAACAAAGCATACTGTTACAATATTGGTAGTTGGACTGAAGAATGAAACAAAGCATACTGTTACAATATAGGTAGTTGGACTGAAGAATGAAACAAAGCACACTGTTACAATATAGGTAGATGGACTGAAGAATGAAACAAAGCACACTGTTACAATATAGGTAGTTGGACTGAAGAATGAAACAAAGCACACTGTTACAATATAGGTAGATGGACTGAAGAATGAAACAAAGCACACTGTTACAATATAGGTAGTTGGACTGAAGAATGAAACAAAGCACACTGTTACAATATAGGTAGATGGACTGAAGAATGAAACAAGTATATTGCTGCACTTTAATCAGTTACATCGTATACTGAAGCCAAATATATTGCTACAGGTTAAGTAGTTGTTACTAACTGATGGAATCGATTTTTTAAAACTCAACTAGCTGGATTACATAATAAAACAAGGTAGATTCTGGAGTATAAATCTTCAAGTTACATTCAAAAACAGCATCTGGGAAATAACATTTTGAATTATAACTATACTGTGTATAGATGTACCAATCTTCTGAATACAACACTTAATATAGAATAGTTATGTATTAGGTGTTTCCTTGTATTTTGTGTTGTTTTTTCTTCACCTTATTTTTAAGGATTTTGACTAACTTGCTGCTAAAAGTGTTTTAGAGTTTTATTACACAACAAGATTGAATATTAGCATGAATGTGAGTTATACAGTTATAATAGTTAAGCTCAATACGAAACGAGGCATTACCACAGTCTGGACTCTACTAAAGTTAAAACAAACTATCTATTTCAATACATAGTTCCTACAGTTTGCCTTCCACTGCATTCACAACATTCAAACTAATGTATACAAAGTTACGGATTTTAAAATGATACACATTAACAGAACAATGGCCAGGTGGTAAAGGCACTCAACTCGTAATCTAAGGGTCGCTGGTTCGAATCCCTGTCACACCAAAGATGCTCGCCCTTTCAGCCGTGGGGGCGTTATAATGCAACGTTCAATCGCCCTGTTCGTTGGAAAAAGAGTAGTCCAGTAGATGGCGGTGGGTGGTGATGACTAGCTGCCTTCCCTCTAGCCTTACACTGCTAAGTTAGGGATGACTAGCGCAGATAGCCCACGTGTAGCTAGCTTGCGAGAAATTCAAAAACAAACAAAACCAGAACAGTTCGAACAGTATAGAATGTTGGCTATAGAAAAATGACTTG
The DNA here is from genome assembly GCA_011833715.1 of Carcinoscorpius rotundicauda. Lineage (NCBI taxonomy): Eukaryota > Metazoa > Arthropoda > Merostomata > Xiphosura > Limulidae > Carcinoscorpius > Carcinoscorpius rotundicauda. The sequence continues at coordinate 123,159,724 of CM022394.1, read as the reverse complement.
GAAAAATAATGAAGTCTCAATGGATTAACTAAAGATTCCATGTGAGTTATAACGAGTTAAAGTGTTAAATGCCAAAGCGATACAGACAAGTATCCGAGTAGTCGAGTTACACAAATATATACAAAATTAATAGAGTCTAATGTGTTGGACAACATTATATACAAAGTCTCAAAATTAGTCTTAGCTATGCTATGTCAAAGGTTATAGCCATAATCCAGAACAAACGTTTGGACTAAAAGATAATGTTAGTATTGGATTATTTCCCATAACTGTCTTGTACATATTCTCTCAATTAATTTAAACTTTAAAGGAATCTCTGTTTTAGAGTAACATTTATTCACGAAACGTTAACTACACCTAAGCTTGCCTTTTTATTTTCCTCTATAACTTAATTTTGTTGTGATATAATATAATTCCTTAACGTTAAATTATAGTTACGCACGTCAAGTTTTTTTCTTTCAAAAGAAGTATATATGTTAAGAGAAATGTAGAGGGCCGTCTTACAAAAATTACAGTTTTCAAAGCACTTTTTCATTGAATTCATTATTTTAATGAAAGCTGAGTAATCATAGACAGGTAGTTATGTAGTAAATCACCAAACAGATGAAAAAGAAAACAATCTAAATAATAAAACAACAACAACGAAAACATAAATTTGGGGAGGTTCGTCTACAATTAATAGATACAGATATATAATATAGAACATTACGTAGATAGACATATATAAAGAGAGCCTACCAGCGGTATTTCCATATTTGGAAACCTATTTCATTCCCCTCACCACGAACTTATACTTACCATCAGCTTGCTGGGACTTGAACCTAGGTTCGAAGAGAAAGTTTCTTAACTTCAACAACGAGATAACAGGGGTTGCACAGGCTAACCCCGCTTGTTGTTGTCGAATATCCATCACCTCTTGGCTTTAGCGTATTCCCGCCAACAGGCAAGGCCAGAAAGTATATCATAGCAGCGTATACAAAAGGGGAGAAAACAAATCAGCAGGTGGCGAGTTTTTCGTTCCTCCTTTTCCTACTGGCGCTACGAAAGACACAAAAGGTATTCTGATGTTTACAGACGATCAACGGGAGAAGAATGCTGTTAGGCCTAACTAATCCCACAACCGAATGCTGTTGGACTGGGCTGTACAACGAAGAAAATTTTTAAAGGATATTTACTAGCTTTCTTTATGATATTTATACCAAAACAACGTAAGTAATACCACCTGTTCCGTAACGATAAAACTTAAAGTGCCGACTATGTTTGTTTTCTAGCTAGAGATGAGCCAACCCTAATTTTTTAACTGACACTAACGTGAATGCAACTAGTTAGTTAACAGTTCTCGGCTTACTTTCTTTTTCGTTTTGACAAAGGCATAAAGCGCGATTCTTAGACATTAAGAATTCACAGTCCGCAACAGTAGTAGTAGGGGTAAGAGGTCAAGACTGTACATGACCCTCTCAGGGCCACCCGAAGGACATAATTTCCGATAAACAGAAACAGCGAACGTTAGTAGCAACTAGACCTTGCCTGGGTTGTTACGTCAGATAGGTAAAAATGCATATTTCGCCTTAATACAGTCTGTATAGGGAAAGTAAACTTGCAAACGAAAATAACGTACGTATTCCAACAAGCTGCAAATATAATAACAAGTTTCACGACTGGGAGGGAGTGTTCGCTGTAAAAAAAATATTCCTTGCGAATGTGACTGTTAATGTTATAGTAACGTATACCTGTCATTCGGTTATCAATAAAATCGTTCACGAGATAACGACTTATGTGCAGAGCGGACTTGAAAAACAACAAGTCAACATACACTTTCACTCATTTACACTTTTGTGGAGGGGTGATAAAAGGTAGTGAAAACAATTTCTTAAAAATACACAGTATTAATAACACATACAGATCATCCTTGTCGGTTTTTTTTACGCATAATATAATTTCTCAGTTAACACATCGCAGCATTAATAACATACAGATCATACTGGTGTTTTTTAACGTAAAATGTTATAACTTCTCAGCTACACATCACAGAATTAACAACACATACAGATCATACTGTTTTTGTGTTACGTACAATGTTATAATTTCTCAGTTAATACATCAGAGCATTAATAATACATACAGATCATACTGGTGTTTTTTGTTTTTCTTACGTTCAGAATTATAATTGCTTTGCTTAAGTTCCTACATTAGGTTTGTGTCATTGGAGAGGTTTTTCTAACTCCTCACGTGCAGTTAACTATATAATTTCCACCCGCTTTTTTTTCGAAGTCATGGTGATTGTTCTTCGGACTGTAATTTCTTGTTTAGGCTTCTCGCTGTGCTGTTAAGTATCTTTGAATTAGTGTCGCCCAAATCTATTTGTGCTTTTTCCCCTAACTTAGCATTTTGGCTTTCAGTATGTTGTAGTAGAATTCTGAGTTTGTTCGACAGTGCTTTTTTGGGGGGTGGGGGTATTTGTGCAAAGATATTTTTAAAAAACTATCTGCGCGAGTCATCCCTACTTTTGAACTGAAACACCAGGATGGAGATGGCGAGTCAGCAGCATTTACCACAATTTTTTGTCTGACTGAATAGTGGATTTTTTTTTTTCGATGAACATTGGACGCGTAGATTCATATCCCGGCACACTAACAACGAGGGCACACCCAACCCTTTTCTAAGAGAAGCTTTCATCTACGTACATGTAAGGCTTACAACGGAGCATGCGTGCAAGTTTTTCAGAAAGTTTAGATGTGTTATTCTTGACCATCGAGTTTAAACAAAACTGTTTTTATAAAATATGAAGTCCCTAAGTGAAACCCTCGATAAAAGCTCCCCCTTATTGGTACGTTATTACATAATCATAAGCACTTTTCTTGAGGAGAAGAGGGTATATTTCTCCTCATAAATAGACGAACGTAAGTTCAAACTACTATTACCCTGTGATTCTGGAGCTCAAACGGTTACCACGATGAGCACGTAACTAATTAATGGCCAATCCTAGTTAACCAGCAACGTTTAAGACTGGACGAAAGTATTTTGGTCTAAGCACAAACACACACACATACAAACAAATACGGGGGAATACCTATAGATGATGCTGGTTAACTGTACACTCCTTTTTTTACCCAATGGTCCATTTTATTCCTTTTAACTAGGCCCGGCATGGCCAGGTGGTTAAAGCGCTCGACTCGTAATCTGAGGGTCGCGGGTTTGAATCAAACCAAACATGCTCGCCCTTTCAGCCGTGGGGGCGTTATAATGTGACGGTCAATCCCACTATTCGTTGGTAAAAGAGTAGCTTAAGAGTTTGCAGCGGGTGGTGATTACTAGCTGCCTTCCTTCTAGTCTTACACTGCTATAAATTAGGGACAGTTAGCGCATATAACCCACGAGTAGCTTTGCGCGAAATTTAAAACAAACTAAATCTCTTAACTAAACTGTTTACGTCATGCATTTCTACACACACGTAAGTAGAGGTGATGAAACAGATAGTTAAATACACTTACAATTTTAACATGTAACAGAACCTAATCATTTGAATCTAGTGATTTGTTTTGCCTCTTTGTTGGTAAACGCAAAGCTACACAATGAGCTTCTGTACTCTTTCCGCCGCGAATATCGCAATTTGAGTTTTAGCATTATTCGCGATCAGGGAGCATTAACTGTAGGGAAAACTAATATTCTATTTTGTGTTGTTTTTTTTAACCATCTAGATACAATTAAGATATTTTCATTGAAATATACTTGGTATATTACACCTACTGTTTTTGTCCTCCCCAGTGTAGAGATGGTATGCCCTATAACGCTAGAAATCGGGTTTAGATACCCGTCATGGGCACAGCACAATTGGCACATTGTATGCTTTTTGCTTAGCTATAAACGAATAATTAAACAAAAATTAATGGTAAAAAAGTTACAAAAAATCAAACAGAATTTTCACAAGAAGAATAGGAGAATAGAATTCAAACACGTGCGTCTGATGAGTGATAACAGCTGTCTAGTTAAAGAAACGCTATCCCCTAATTAACAAAAAAATTCTGGGGAGCATTCATTATAGCTGACGGCTTAATTATTTTTTTATGGAGTTGAAATATTTATTACGTGTGCGAGAGATTTTTGTTAGTGTTTCACATCAGATTAACTCCTTCATTGATTTACACTCTTATCACAGGACGATTTTACACTTTACATTTATTATTCTGATGCACTGTCTTAATGGCTCATATATAACAAGGTATATTTTCTTTATAATGAATTCGATGGATACAAGTATGAAAAGTTAAAATCAAGCAGTATTTCCTACAAGTTAAACATATCAAATGTATTCCTAACTCTTGTTAACAGCTAAGCCAAAATGAGCTTAACCCAATTACATTATTAAATCTGTAGTCAGTTAGTTATAATCCCCCCTCCGCCATAGGCTATAAAAAACAGTAACCCTAACTATCATAAAAAGTAAATAAGATTCAATACTTGTAAAAAAATCCTACAGTACAAGGTAAAACAGTTTACTTTATAACCAAATTTAAGTTAAACATTTTAATCAAAATCAAAGTAAATTTCCAAATTGTGCCCAAGCTACCAAGAAAAAAAATGTTACGCCTAAAATTCAAAATTTTAACACCTAAGCCTAATCTTTTATAATTTCAAAATTGATGATGTTGCCACACGCAACCAAGTTGGAAATTATCTTTTACGTTATTTGAAGTTTATCGGATATTTTAATTATTAAACGAAAGTAAGAAAAGCATAAATAACAACTTGTTATTTAATAATTTTGTTTTTTCACTCACAATCCGATGAGAATAATGTTAAAAATGAGATTTTCTTTGTTAGGCAATTTTTTATAACTTATTGCTACTCTGGGAAAGCTGGCTGTACGTTTGCAATGAAAAGTAGGCCAAGCATTACACACGGACATATGTATATTTAAATTATGATACTGAAGTGTTCCAAAATATCTTAACATTTATTAGTATTGAAATCTAAATGACTTATTCACAAACACCCTCGTGGCACATACCAAATTAGCTTTAAATAATACCAGTGTTTAATAATGCACCAAAAATATTTTAAAACTGGACTCTCCACAGTTTCACAATAGAATAAAAAGATTACTCAAGAATTTTTTGCATAAAGATAAAAATCGTGGGATGACAATGATGCAGTAAGACATCAAATTATGTTGAATGTATGAGATTGACCCCAGTTTCACACACACACACATATATATGTATCTACACAGGAAATTACTGAATAATTTTTAGTTCCATGTTTGAGACTTAGGACAGTCTATTAAATTTTGGTTTTTCTTTGAACATACGATTGCTGCTTAATATTGACTAGCTGTATTGGCACTTGTAATTTTCGTCATGAAAAATACTTGCTAACCGAACACATTCTGTTGCCTGAAAATAAATTATTTTGAGAGAAAATTAAGTGCCAGAAACCTCACCAGAAGCTCCGCCATTGTTCCTGAAATGTGTTTTGTTCTGTAAGGATCTCATTATATTACCTACCTTTAATTGAGCCGCTATTAATGTGTTTGGGCTTTTTACCTCCCTACAAAAATAAGATTTTATAACCAATTTGTTGACATTCAAGAAAACTTATTAAAACCACTAGTGGTTTCAATGTCCCCCCGGTGGGACAGCGACAGGTCTACAGACTTATATAACACTATAATCCGACGTTCGATTCGTCAATGTGGCTTTGATCCTAATCAAACAAAGTTGCTTACATTTCAAATGTACCTTTCAAATTTCTAATTTGTTTTTGATACTGTCCGCTATCGATGGGAGTTACAGATTACATGACACTGAGTAAATTTCATGTTTTGGTCGTTATTACACTTCTTATAAAGAAACGACCAAACATTGCCATTTTAATATAGAATAGGTAGAAAATCCCAGAAGTAATTAATAGATTACAGATTACTTGTAATATTGGTGATGCTTTTGTGTGATTTTTTTTATGTTATTAGAAAACTTGTAACCAGTAAATTCGAGTAGCTTGATACATAAATAATTTAGAAAAGAAACGTATAAAAAGTTGATAGGGTCGACCACGCTGTTAAAGTTACAAGTTCGTAAAGAAACAACAAAAAGCCTGGAACTGTAAACTGTCAATTGCTATTAACAAAATTTGTTACCTTTAACTTATAAGTCGAACTGACTACGTTCAACAATTTATACATTACAACAGTATTTATCCTGTAACCACGCCTACTTAATAATAAATTCCAATCATTTTACAATGATTAAAGCCTAAAAAAATAACCACAAAACTGGAGAGGTTTCAAAAATGGGTTGTTTACAATTAAACAAAAACAAAAGCGTTCAAAACGTTTGGACGTATATTAAAATGCATCAGTGAAATATTCATATAAACATACATACATAATATAGGACCCCCCAGTGTCACAGCGGTTAGTCTGAAGACTTACAATGCTAAAATCCAGGTTTCGATACCCGTGGTGGGCAGAGCACAGATAATCCGATGTGTAGCTTTGTGCTTAATTCAAACAACAACAAAATAATATAGGAAGTATGGAAATAAAATACACAAACACACATACACAAATATTTCTTGTTTAACGCATGCAGCACATCCGTACGAGCCATAATCAAATAATTTTGTATTTTAGAATGCACGGTATATCAAAGTATGCTAACACAAACACATTTTAATTAACACCAGCTAAGAAGAACCATATTCAAACTAAACTCTGAATGTAAAAAAAAAAATCATTTGTCAACTTCCAAAGTTATTTTAAAGCGTTTTTTTTTCTCAGTAGTCTAGTCTATATTAGTTATCTAAGACCACATGCTAACACTCATTCGAAACGCAATTACTTTCAAGACCTCCACTCTCACAGGTGTACCCAGTTAAACATACTGCTGAAAACGTACCCATGAATCAATTCTAATATTTGTAATATGCAACCTAACAAAATAACAGCCACAGACGACCGTGTAAAGACACTCCCATCTCAGCTTAACTAGTAACTTGAACAACAAGCGCCCTGCCTGTCTAAGACTATGGAGCCCCGCTGTACCGGTACACTCAGGTTGCTCGTATTCAAAGGGTTGAGACGACGCCGTGAAGAACAAGAACCTATCCACGCGTTTCTTAAAGACAGTAAGTATTCACATGCGTCCCTCAGCCACACCTTGACATTGAATGACGTCTACACTGTCCGATAGACCAGCGCTAGAGAACAAGACCCCTTCCCCCGAAGCAGCCAGTAGGGAAAGGAGTTTTTTGGAGATGCTACTTACATACCGTTTCCGACTTTTCCATCATGGCGGCGCTTTCTTCTGCGCCGTTTGTAGCGTGGAACTCACTCAATGTATGCGAGCACTATATAGGAAACGCAGCCCGCTTTTTATCTGCCATTTGAAATTATGGAAGGAACTGATAACCCTGTCCTGCTAGTTAAGTCACGTGACCGCGTTCTTCGCCGACCGCCTGGTATCACGCGAGACTCTGCAATCGTCATTTCATGAATAATAATAATAATAATAGTAGAACTTTAAACTCCCGCCATTGTAATCATTATGGGAGCACCTGATGACATCACACGTGCGTGTGTCATGTGCACCAACATGACGAAGAGTGCAAAAAATACCAAGAACACTTATTAAAAGTGTGTGTTGGCCTTGTAATAGCAGAGAAAAATAATATGTATTTTTTAAAAATTCAAAATCAGACAAAAACTTAATCGTTCACACCGGGGCAAACTTATGGGGAGAAAATTATCTTAAATTGTATAAGCTTCTACATGGAGGTTCAAAAACTGTGCTCGTCAGTATTAACCGTTTCTGTACTGAATATACTATGCATCATAATGTAAATGATAATGTGTTTAGGGTTAAAATTCATTTTTATAAAATATAATAGCTCTTGCAGTTTGAGTGTGTCACTTTCAATCACCTCCCTCCCCAGCGTATATGTTTGCAGAATCATACCGCTAGAAACAATATTTCGATATCCATGGTGGGCAGAGCACAGATAGCCCACTGTGTAGCTTTCGGCTTAATTCCAAACAGACAAACACTTTCAATCAAAGTACAGATATCTACATTATGTTTCTACGTTTTATTCAATAAATCAACGTTGAGGACACAAACTAGTTCTGGCTAGACAGAACCAACCAATTTCAATTGAGTAAAACTTAAATAATGTTTGACGAGTTAGAATCCCTTGTGATTCTAAGATGTCTTGCTGATGATACAATTACGTAGATGAGAAACTGTAAAACAATAAAACTCGGCCTGTCCTTCTATCAACAAAACAAATGCTTTGTTTATCTACTTATATTGCGCCTACTTGCAGTGGACAAAGTCCAGTGTTCAAAGTTAAATAAATTTCTGAAAATGTTCTACAAATTATCATTAAAAGAACTTTCCAAGACGATCTGATTTTCATTCGATGTTATCATCATTAGTTTACATGAATAATAAAATGTTTACTTTCATCAAAGCGAAATATGATACTATATTTAAAAGTAAATGTTCGAAATACACCGCAATGGCTGAGCTGGCACACATTCTCATAATTTCTGAAAACAAAACAAAAGAACCAACCAAGAATAAAAGTTTAGAACCGTGATGTCATTAGAAACAAGAGAAACGCTGGCTACACTGTTCAATCGATGCGTTGTTACGTTTTCCATGTATAATATACCGCTACCGTAGCCTATTTTCTGAAAGTTACGTCAAACAACCCACAGAGGGAGATAGCAAAAATGTTAATGGGGACCATTGAAATATATATTTATCGCGTGCTATTTAGATTAAGTGCGGTTTTCACTTTCTATAACTTACAATATTTCTTAATCTGATTTTCATTTCAGGGATGAATGGTATCTTCTATACGTATAAAAACTTTACACGTGCGCCATATGAGCTTAATAGAAGTTTCAAATAGAATAGGTAGATCAAATATAGAAATGTTAAAAACGTTTCTTGTTTCCCTGTATTAAACATACATTTATACATTCAAAACAATAACAACAAACAGGCATGTGTGTGATACCAAAGGACGCCACACGTACTTGAAGAAACCTGACACAGCTCTTTTTCAAATTCACGTGTAGAGGTTTTTAAAATGTGTTTATCAAATTCTCCCTACTTTTTCATCGATGTAAAAAAATAAATAAAAGTGCGCTTTAATATAGTAAAAGTGGTAGGAAAGCTTCCTTCTAAGCCTATTTTTAAAAGCGTTAAAAATGCATGGTGATACTTTGAACTACATAACGATCTATGTGTAATAAAAGGTTGGTACTCGTAGTACTAGTTTTAGTTTTTACCGTAAGGAGTACAGCGATTAATCTCATGATAAGTAACGTTATAATAATAAATAAATATATAAAGCCCCCACCGCTGAAAGGGCGAGCATGTTTGGTGTGACGAGGTTTCGAACCCGCGACCCTCATATAACGAGTCGAACGCCGTAACGCACTTGGCCATGCCAGGCCCCGAATACTTTAAAAGATAAGAAAGATAATATATGTATATAAACACCTGTGGAAAATCTTATGACAAGTAACGTTATAATAATAAATACGGAGTTAACCAGTAAGATCATATGGCGTAAATAGTAAAAATTAACTCTTTTATTCATTCTGATACGGTAAAATATTTTTTATTTGTATTTAAACATAAAAGTTCAGTAAAGTTGGTAAATCAGATTGTAATATACAAACCGGCGCTCACACTACACGTACGTTTCAAGAATGTATGTTCATAATTACTTAGTAGTTATGTTCCTGTTTTATGTTTCACTTTTATACCGTCCTATCTGTCATTCAGTATATGGTTTTATCTGTCATAATCTTTCACGTTAATAAACACGGGCGCTACAACGCCAAATTTTTAAACGGCTAAATACTTTAATAACTGATATAACAGGAGAATATTGACGGCCACATTCACTAAACAGAGACAATAACATAGAGTTGAATTCGATAAGTATGTGACCTTATTTTAGGTGGTACATAAGTTCGATCTACATAGATTTATATACTTTCTTATCTCACCTTCCTGGTTATCCAGATCCATAATAACAAAGTTGTTTCCCACGGGAAAAAAAATAACGTTCTGAAACAAGTAATAAGTAAGATTTTTCAACGAATTTGAATTATCTGAATCAAATCGTTGGTAAGGGATGTTGCCAGCTGGAATTGTGGGAAATGATTCTGATAGACCAAATCGTTGGTCGCCAGTTGTAGATAAGATAAGTAAAAACTCAACTTCGTCCACACCTAATAGTGTTAAGTTTGACCATTAGAGTTTTGACTAAAAACAAATTAATTAAAAAATTGTTTAAATCATCTATATTTCATCAAAATGTGATATTACTGGTGGGAGGCGAATACTATTGCTAGACACTGTGGATATGTGTTTGTGTTTTTCTTATAGCAAAGCCACGAAGGGCCATCTGCTCAGCCCACCGAGGGGAATCGAACTCCTGATTTTAGCGTTATAAATCCGAAGACATATCGCTGTACTAGAGGGGGGCCACTGTGGATATACAATCTTTATTTTATATATATCATTCGCATTTCGTGGTAACTTCAAATAAAGAGGAGGAGAAGATATAGAGAAAGAAAGAATAATACTGATCACATGTTTATTGTATGTTATTAACACCAGGAATGTACCGGTGAAGCTCTTCTATTTCTCCCAATTACTTTTAACAACTATCCTATGGGGAGTCCATATCCAAAAAAAAAAGGAAAAGCATATAAGAACAACTGCCCGTGCTACAGGAGCATGTATTCCAACTAATAAAACAACTATCCGAGCTACAGGAGCATGTATTCCAACTATTAGAACAACTATCCGTACTACAGGAGCATGTATTCCAACTATTATAACAACTGTCCGTGCTACAGGAGCATGTATTCCAACTAATAAAACAACTATCCATGCTACAGAGGCATGTATTCCAACTATTAGAACAACTGTCCGTGCTACAGGAGCATGTATTCCAACTAATAAAACAACTATCCATGCTACAGGAGCACGTATTCCAACTATTGAACAACTGTCCGTGCTACAGGAGCATGTATTCCAACTATTAGGACATCTTTCCGTGTTACAGAAGCATGTATTCCAACTATTAGAACAACTATCCGTGCTAGAGGAGCATGTATTCCAACTATTAGAACAACTATCCGTGCTAGAGGAGCACGTATTCCAACTAATAAAACAACTATCCATGCTACAGAGGCATGTATTCCAACTATTAGAACAACTATCCGTGCTACATGAGCACGTATTCCAACTAATAAAACAACTATCCGTGCTACGGAGGCATGTATTTCAACTATTAGAACAACTATCCGTGCTACAGGAGCACGTATTCCAACTATTAGAACAACTGCCCGTGCTACAGGAGCACGTATTCCAACTAATAAAACAACTATCCATGCTACAGGAGCACGTATTCCAACTATTAGAACAACTGCCCGTGCTACAGGAGCACGTATTCCAACTATTAGAACAACTGCCCGTGCTACAGGAGCACGTATTCCAACTATTAGAACAACTGCCCGTGCTACAGGAGCACGTATTCCAACTAATAAAACAACTATCCATGCTACAGGAGCATGTATTCCAACTATTAGAACAACTGCCCGTGCTACAGGAGCACGTATTCCAACTAATAGAACAACTATCCGTGCTACAGGAGCATGTATTCCAACTATTAGAACAACTATCCGTGCTACAGGAGCACGTATTCCAACTATTAGAACAACTGCCCGTGCTACAGGAGCATGTATTCTAAATAATAGAAAACTATCCGTGCTACAGGAGCATGTATTCCAACTATTAGAACAACTATCTGTGCTACAGGAGCACGTATTCCAACCATTATAACAACTGTCCTTGCTACAGGAGTATGTATTCCAACTAATAGAACAACTATCCGTGCTACAGGAGCACGTATTCCAACCATTATAACAACTGTCCGTGCTACAGGAGCATGTATTCCAACTAATAGAACAACTATCCGTGCTACAGGAGCATGTATTCCAACTATTAGAACAACTATCCGTGCTACAGGAGCACGTATTCCAACTATTAGAACAACTGCCCGTGCTACAAGAGCATGTATTCTAAATAATAGAACAACTATCCGTGCTACAGGAGCATGTATTCCAACTATTAGAACAACTATCTGTGCTACAGGAGCATGTATTCCAACTATTAGAACAGCTGCCCGTGCTACATGATAATACATTCCAAGCTTGGTTTTACTGGTTCGGAATAGGGGTGTGAACACATTTTTATCCAAGGTACTCCCGAGATCCAGAGAGGGGCCAGAAATACATAATGCAATCCATATAGGATTTAGCAATCTCTAAACCTATTCTTAGTTTCCCACCATGTCTAGGTGACTTTCAAGATGTGTTTTAGACCTTCTTGATACCCTAGTTAAGGGGATATGAAATACATGATATCTGCAAATGAATACATCAAAAATAAAATCGAATAGATTTTTATTATTTGAGATAACAACAAAAATTGAATATAGAGACAAGCAGCAGGCTTGTAAGATTTAGTTTTAATGTTTAACGGACTTATACATGTCTTCCATCATTTGCTATAATTAATATAATTCTGAGCCCAAATTCTGAGAAAACCTTTTCCAACACATCAGTAGAGATTGATAAGATAACATCACGAATTCGATGTTTTAGTTTTTCAAAGTCTTTTAGTTTGTTATAAGAGACTTATTTTTAAAAACCTCGGAGATGCAAATCTAAAGGGGTTAAATCGAGCCAATGAGTAGGCCATTTGATACGTTCTTTGCTACCTATCCAACGCTGTGGAAAAGTTTGATTTAAAAACACTTTAACAATTCGAGCAAAGAGAGTGTGGTGCTCCATTCTGCTGGAAGATAATTTTTTTGAAACAAGCCAGAAGTTCTAAAATAAATAACTCTTGTAGCATGTGTAGATACGAATTTACAGTAACAATTTGGTTTGTTTTGAATTTCGCGCAAAGCCACACGATGGCTGTCTGCGCTAGCCGTACCTAATTTAGCGGTGTAAGACTAGAGGGAAGGCAGCTCGTTATCACCACTCACCGCCAACTCTTGGGCTACTCTTTTATCAATAAATAATGGGATTGACCGTCACATATAACGCTCACACGATTGAAAGGACGAGTGAGTTGGGTGAAGGGGATTCAAAGCCGTGACCCTTGGGTTACGAGTCGAGTGCCTTAACTACCTGGCCATGCTGGGCCTAAAGTTACAGGTCGTTCATCAAAGAAACAAGAACAAAAATTAATACGACAAAATAAGACTTACAAATCTACTATTTGTACTTATATTAAATTGTTATTGTTATGTCAATAAACAATCAGTTTATTCAAATTTATTTTAGTCCGCTAGTTGGACATATATATGAATATAAAAACAAGCTGAATTAACATGAGTAATTGCTAACACTTCAAGTGATTTTGTTAATGAACGATATGAGTGACTGAAACATGAAGTCATAAGAACAAGTGAGTAAATTAAACTGTACTTGCATATGCATAAATCTGGACTTAAAGCTGCGACTAACCTAATAATAAAAACTATACATACACATATATATATATGTGTACATAATACAAAACATATCAACATAAAGAATTATGGCAGGAAGTCGTCACGAAATATATGTAAAGGTAATTTACTACAGGCGTTTTGCCATTGGAACTAGAAACTGACCCCTAAAGTAATTCTAATATAACGTTGAACAACATAATAGTTTTTACTTCTAGCTATAGGTGGTTTTTCGAAATAATAATGTGCAATCGTTTTTTTTTTGTTTTTTTTTGGAATTTCGCACAAAGCTACTCGAGGGCTATCTGTGCTAGCCGTCCCTAATTTTGCAGTGTAAGACTAGAGGGAAGGCAGCTAGTCATCACCACCCACCGCCAACTCTTGGGCTACTCTTTTACCAACGAATAGTGGGATTAACCGTCACATTATACACCCCCACGGCTGGGAGGGCGAGCATGTTTAGCGCGACGCGGGCGTGAACCCGCGACCCTCGGATTACGAGTGCACGCCCTAACGCGCTCGGCCATGCCAGGCCTCATGTGCAATCGACAAGTGTTCAAAAATATATTAACATATATATATATATAGGTGGATATAGTTCGTATGTGTGAACTCTGTACATATGTACATATATACAGTTTATTGTTTCCTTGTGAGTGTTCATAACACGGATAACATGGCTGTTAAACAAAGGAACTATAGGATGAAGTCAAAAAACTAAGGTCCGACATAGCCAGGTGAGTTAAGAAGTTTGACTTCTAATCTGAGGGTCACGGGCTCGAATCGTGGTCGCACCAAACATACTCGCCTTTTCAGTCGTGGGGGCGTTATAATGTGACGGTCAAGTAGCACAAGAGTTGGCGGTGGGTGGTGATGACTAGTTGTCTTCTCTCTAGTCTTGCACTGCAAAATTAGAGACGGCTAGCGCAGATAGCCCTCGTGTAGCTTTGCGCGAAATTGAAAAAAAATCAAGAAACTAAAGTGTCTTCATTTGCTCCTAGCGTGTTTTTCAGTTACACTGTGTACAATAGATAAACGAAGTTCTTCGTTTTTGTGGTCTCGTTTCTAAGGCAATCATTTCGTTGTGCTTCGCTTCCAAATAAATAAATAAAAAAAAGACACTCGCAAGATAATAAACCGGTATATTTAACAAGAGCTTAAAAATCGCTTCCATTTCATACCTTTACTTAAAGCGTCTCCTATGTTTATTGGACCGAAACAATTCTCTGATAAACGCAGTTACAGTCCATGTGTAATTTACACACTGTACAACATGATCCGAAAGTCTCAGACAAAAACACATGGACGTGCTTTTCATCACTTCTTCCGCCTTGAATAAAATACATCTCTAAACATTAATCCGAATATTTGGTGATGTTTGTTTATTGCTTCTTGTACGAAATCAAAGTTGAATACGTTTGGGTTGTAAATAATTTTAGATTTAATATTTTATAAGTCCATTGAGAAAAACATCTTCACTTGCTAAAAATAAGTGTGAAATCCAATTTATGTTACGATTTACTGCTTGTCACTGAGCTATGCTGGTTTTGTGGGGATTTCACCCTTCATCAATAAGAGCGAAAGAATAAAATAATATTTCTTGTAGTGGTGTAGTCTTCAGATTTAAGAGTCTCAAATAAATGGTTCGATTCTCCTGATGGACGCGACACAGCAGATAGCCCATTGTGACTTTGCTATGAGATAATACATATATACAACACTGCTTTATTTGGATCACACACGGTCATCCTCTGAATACATTAAATATAACGTGAACATCTCGTTAATTTATAAGAATTACTTGATCATTGGACTTATTTGATATATAAAAATTACTAGTACAATATATTAAAAATAACCCGACATAAAGTTGTTGAATTTTCATAACGCCGCCAGGTTATTCTCCGTAATAAAGACTTGTTACAATTCAGGAAACAGATTTTTTTTTCCTGTGTTAAAATTGTGCAGGGAAATTCGCTTTTAATTGGCTTAAACGGTCGCATTGATAAAATCAGTAGCAAACGAAACGTGGCAATTTAGATTTTGGTTAACAAGTCAAGAATATATATCCATATAATACTTTGCTATAACCTAAAACAAGCCGAAACATAAATAAGTTTTAAAATAATGAACATACAGCGCTGCACTAATTAAAAAGATCCCAGGGTACATGCTATAATGTGGGATATAAAATGTGGGACGTTGAGCACCCACATCTCGCTCTCCTAATTTCTATTTATCAATCTATTTTTCTGGTACTTTTTATTTTATTTCTTTTTGTGAGATTGATGAATGGAGAATAAGATTGGTAGATGGTGTATCCCCACTGAGGAAGTGGGTCCTACTTCCTTAGTCACCTCCAAAACAAGGATACATTTTATATTATAGCTTGTACCATGGGATATTTTTAACTAGAGCAGCGTTTTTGTTTATCGTTTTTAGTTTATTTTTTGTTTCGGATTGTTTTTAGGTTATAACAAACTAATATGATTAGCCAGAGGTTTGGATTTGCTGTTTTTAACGCAGTCCTTACTTGTGATTGTGTTTACTTAACTTTATCTGCGTTAATTTTCACTAAAATATTCATATTTATATATATTCAATATTACTTTGAATTATATATTGTAGCCATCATAGACAGTGTATTGTGGAAGATATTCAGGGTCTCAGAAATTTGGTGTTTATGTTCGAATTTCATAAGCTGGTAATCAGTTAGAAAGAACGTTTTTATAGATGGAGGATGAAATATGTGTGGGAACCTGTTAGAGTAAGGGGATCTCACACATTTTCCCAACATGTCGCGCTAACTTGACGTGTACATACACACGTGTGTCACCTTAAAGAAGTACACTGACAGGCAAGGTTTTGTCACTTTTCACGCCCTTAACAACAAACTCCAGAATGCGCATGCTTTCTTCTTCCTGCCTCTATTAACATATGATACTCGGATCGAAAGCTTTAACGTCAGGCCTTTTGTGGTTAAACAACCCATACGTGATGCGCAGAAAGTTTGGTAAATCGACGTAATCGTTCTTTGCACACGGTATAAAGAAGTTGAAAAACTATAGCTTAACGAACGTACCTTTCTGCATCTGTTGGCTACTGTGATGATCCGGGTTATTCGTTTTGTTCTGAAAATAAACCAAACAAAAAAGGTAAATTTATATTTGATTAACTGAGATATTCTCAGGTTTAACGGAAGAGGTGTGGGGAACAAAAGAGACAGTGTGTAGAAACAACGAACCATAAAGAGAGAGTTATGTAGATGTATTAAATTTAAATGTATAAACTGATCATTAGAACACTTAATAGAACTGCGAACGTTGCAAGTAACAAAGAGAACGCGTCAGAATTCTTAATAATCAAACAAACGTTATGTGGTCGAGAAGCCGGTTAAAAAATCAAAACTAAATGTAAAGCCTATCTAATCATTTTAACCGTTATAATTATTAGCATATGTAATTAAACACTATTTAAACTGTGAAACGTAAAGTGAGACAATGGGTACAAAAGGCAAACGAGAAATTCAATTTTTTTTTCATGTTTTATTTATAATTATGAATATTAATTTAGTTCCAATACAATTATAATTCGTAATAATCAAATATTCTACACACTACACGGACGAATCAGAATATTTTATAGCCAAACATTGCATATACCAAAAGTAGCACTTCTTAATAAGAAATGTCTTTTTAGGGTTAACAAGTTATCAGCTAAGTTAAAAGAGCAGTTACTAACATATAACAATCAAACATTATTTGTATTTAGAACATAGAACAATAACATGAAACAGTAAGTACCAAATTCGAGTCACAAAACTTAATGTTCTTTTCGCATTTTATGAAAAATTATGCAAATTACATCTGTTACTATATAATAAGTTATTTTGTAAACAACAGATGGCAGCAGTATTGTAAACATTTTTAACAATTACAGGTATTAAATTAATATTGCATCGGTATGGCCATTAAGAAACCTTACATTATTTTAAATTTTCTGTTTCAATTCACAATTTACATAGAGGCATTATAGCTGAGAAATATAAAACAAACAATATGGTTTTATCTCACACATATAAGCTTTTAACGTTTTGAAATAATTAAACATTTTCGAAATTAAAATGGCCGTTTTGTGCACATAAACCTTGAATAAATTAACTTAAATCGGCCAAGTTTTTCCTCACATCGTTTTCTTTATACTATCTGCTACAACAGTAATATTAACAAAGATAAAGGTAACGCAGATGCTACAATTTGTATTTTGTTATTGAATTTTAAAATAGTGTGTTTATTGTGAAGCTCGTATAAAAAAAAAAAAAAGCGAATGCGAAGAGACCCCACGCGAGAAATGTTATTTTCATAAACATTACTTGACGCCAAAGTAACGGATTACCAAAGGCACAAATGAAAAATGTTCAATACATAATTAACAGGGAAACACATATATAGTTCATTTTTAATTAGTTTAATTTCAAAGCGTTGTTGCGTAAAACATTTATTGAAAATCTTTGCTATTTGTCTTCTCCAACATTGATTTTTTTCTCTTCTTATCGGGTGCGTTTGCTTATCTCGAATTTCGTTAAAGGCACTACAATTTATTATATTGTCACAGAAATATATCTGTATTAGAAATATTTTAACGCTTTTTTTAGTCATTGGTCTTAAATTAGTCTTCGATATTGGGCGATTCTTTTACAACGTCAAAATGATGGACCAAGGACAATTTCTATTAATCAAAGCCTGATGTACGTCAGCTGTTGAAAGTTTATAAAATGAAAAGCATTAATTCTTTTATCAGATTCATGACTTTTCTCCTTAATTCGTAGTCTAACTTACTTCACTTCCATGAACGTACAAATGTACAAACAAACAGAACACAAGTTGCTCCTACTTAACTCACGGTCTAATGTACTCCATCTCCGTGAATGTGCAAATGTACAAACAAATAGTGCAGAACACCAGTTGATCCTACTTAACTCATAGTCTAATGTACTCCATCTCCGTGAATGTAAAAATGTACAAACAAATAGTGCAGAACACCAGTTGATCCTACTTAACTCATAGTCTAATGTACTCCATCTCCGTGAATGTACAAATAGTACAGAACACCAGTTGATCCTACTTAACTCATAGTCTAATGTACTCCATCTCCGTGAATGTACAAATAGTACAGAACACCAGTTGATCCTACTTAACTCATAGTCTAATGTACTCCATCTCCGTGAATGTACAAATGTACAAACAAATAGTGCAGAACACCAGTTGATCCTACTTAACTCATAGTCTAATGTACTCCATCTCCGTGAATGTACAAATAGTACAGAACACCAGTTGATCCTACTTAACTCATAGTCTAATGTACTTCATCTCCGTGAATGTACAAATGTACAAACAAATAGTGCAGAACACCAGTTGATCCTACTTAACTCATAGTCTAATGTACTCCATCTCCGTGAATGTACAAATGTACAAACAAATAGTGCAGAACACCAGTTGATCCTACTTAACTCATAGTCTAATGTACTTCATCTCCGTGAATGTACAAATGTACAAACAAATAGTGCAGAACACCAGTTGATCCTACTTAACTCATAGTCTAATGTACTCCATCTCCGTGAATGTACAAATGTACAAACAAATAGTGCAGAACACCAGTTGATCCTACTTAACTAATAGTCTAATGTACTCCATCTCCGTGAATGTACAAATGTACAAACAAATAGTGCAGAACACCAGTTGATCCTACTTAACTCATAGTCTAATGTACTCCATCTCCGTGAATGTACAAATGTACAAACAAATAGTGCAGAACACCAGTTGGCTCTAAATTCTTCAACAAATGCTGACAAGGTAACACCTTTGGTTATTATTTAACTCCTCATATCAGGATGAAGACACCTTAAGATCTTCAGAACGTACCAACCATGTGGCAACATGGTCATACGTAATTACACATTGTACAGTAGAAAGTGATATACGTATTACTATTCTTTTATTACTACATACTACAATATGTGTGTTCAGCTTTAACAAGGTCTGTACGTTGATAATAATAATAATAAAACATTATTGGAGATAAATCATTATTTCCAGCAGTTAAATAAGATTTTCTGTTTGTTTTTAAGTATAGAGCAATACAATGGTCCATCTATGTTTTGCCACTGCAGGTATCGGGAACCGATTTTTAGCATTACAGCGTTCGAATTTACCGCTGAGATACTGGGTAAGCCTAATGGGACTTTTTTAAACACGAAGAGATATATGAGTTACCACAAAACATTAGCCCCATATTAGCTTGTGACTGTTCCTTTGTTTTAAAATTTCGCACAGATCACCACGAGGGCTATCTGCGCCAGCCGTCCCGAATTTAGCAGTGTAAGACTAGAGGGAAGGTAGTTAGTTATCACCACCCACCACCAACTCTTGGGCTACTCTATTATCAATAAATAGTGGGATTGGCCGTCACATTTTATCGACTTCACGACTGAAAAGGTGAGCATGTTTGGTGTGACGGGGATTCGAACCCACGACGCATAAATTGCGAGACAAGCACCCTAACCATCTGGTCACGTCGGGCCCAAAGTATAGTGAACGAATTGAAAGGGTCTGACGTTGGTTTACACTTTTATGCGATTCCAGTAGCATGACTCGAGATTGGGAAGAAAAGGAAAGGAAACAGTATTCAAATGTTATATTTTACGTATTTGTCTAACAAATTTCACCAGCAAAACTTTAGCTTAATAGCCTTTCCGATAGATAGCACCACCAGTCTGAAGTATTATTTATTAAATTTCGACTTAAATTATTTCTGATAGGTTTCGTAAAAACGGCTCGTAATGCGCAATATTGCATGAACAAAAAATAATACATCACTCGTGTGCATTTGGTTGAAGTGTCTTAAAGAACTGCATCTTTGGGGTATAAGACTCTTCTAAGACAAAAAGCCAGGGGGTTATCAATAACTACCTGATTCCATACAACTATTAACTTTGGTAGGCATATCATCTGCTGAATATCTTATCCTGGAACGTCACTCACTATCTTAATACATATACGTTGCGCATTATCGCGATGAACATCTCTGGCTATATGCTGCCAAAGGCGCATTCCAAACCACGGCCTTGTTACACTTCAACCTGTTCTTCCAGTGGAAAAAAAAGAAAACAACCGAGTAGAGTAACTGAATGTAATAGTAGAAGTAGCACCGTCAGCATCATTGGACACTTATTTTTATTTTTATTTTATTCCTCCAGTCCTCGGATTGGAGACAATTACACTTTTTCCAACATCTCTGTTTGGGTGGTCAGGTGTGGACGAAGAAGAAACATATAGATTTATAAATAATAAATATAGTAAAAGTTTATTTTTGTTTGTGTGTTTTAGAGCAAAGCCATATTGGGCTGTTTGCTTTGTCCATTGCGTGGTGTCGAACCTCGGATTTTAGCGTTGTATGGCCTTAGACTTACCGCTGACCCATCAAGGGACGTAGGCCAAAGAACTCTTCCTCTTTTGCATTTTTTTGTCAGACACCTATCGGCAAATCAAGTGAAAATTGCGTTTTTCTAGTCTTTCGTAGTTCAAGATTTCCTTTTAGAACCTCCACCAGGGCCCGGCATGGCCAAGCGTGTTAAGGCGTTCGACTCGTAATCTGAGGATCGCGGGTTCGAATCCCGGTCGCACCAAACATGCTCGCCCTCCCAGCCGTGTGGGCGTTATAATGTGACGGTCAATCCCACTATTCGTTGGTTTGTTTTGTTTTTTGGAATTTCGCACAAAACTACTTGAGGGCTATATGTGCTAGCCGTCCCTAATTTGGCAATGTAAGACTAGAAGGAAGGCAACTAGTCATCCCACCCACCGCCAACTCTTGGGCTATTCTTTTACCAACGAATAGTGGGATTGACCGTCACATTATAACGCCCCACAGCTGGGAGGACGAGCATGTTTAGCGCGACGCGGGCGCGAACCCGCGATCCCTGGAATTACGAGTCGCACGCCTTACGCGCTTGGCCATGCCGGGCCCTATTTGTTGGTAAAAGAGTAGCCCAAGAGTTGGCGGTGGGTAGTGATAATCCACAGAAATGGATAAAGTTATCTTTATTTAGGTTAATGTTGCATATTTTATATTCCCTGCAATTATTAATTTTACCGTTGTAACGAAACATGTTATTAGGTAGGCACTTTATGGAATCAGGGTAATTTGGAAGAGAATATCTGTTTTCGCGCTACGTCCGTCTTGGAACTGTATCAATGTTTGGGAACTCCAGGTGTATGGGACGTATTTAAGGCACAATAAGCTAACCCGCACATGATGTGATATCTTTGAAACTTGGCTAAGAGGAGTGGAAGTTTGAAATCTCTTGTTGACCATAAATGATTTAGATTAATATTTATAGGGTTTAACTTCACAAGAAAGAAGTAATTTTACACATTTATTACTTTGTGTTTTTTTCTTATAGCAAAGCCACCTCGGGCTATCTGCTGAGCCAACCGAGGGGAATCGAACCCCTGATTTTTGCGTTGATTACTTTGTCATGCAATTTCATTAAAAACGGAGTAGGATTATATTTTTTTCTTTTTCTACTGTAATTTATTCCTTTTGTTTTTTACAGTTAAGTACAAAGTTACACGATGGAGTGTGTGTGATCTGCCCACCACGGATATCGAAATCCGGTTTCTAGCGTTGTACATCCGCAGACGTGCCATGTGCTACTGGAAAAGGGGCATTTATTCCTAAACGGATCGCCTGTCCACTTAAAACGTATCACCACACACATCTGAGAAACATCTAAGTGGATAAAAAAATAACAATAAATAATTACTGAACGTACCCTGAAACTGCTAAACATAAGTTATGTATCATTTGAAATGAAACTTTTTTTTAACAGTTACAAGTGTTACCTTCTTTTCCCACCATTATTAAAAAAAAAATACGACAACGTATACCAATAATTGATTGTGAAAGTTGGTGTTGACTCAAAGCATTTTTAGGCTTAGCATGGCAGGGTAGTTAGGGATTCTACTCGTAACCTGAGGGTCGCGGGCTCGAATCGCCGTCACATCAAACATGCTCACACTTTCAGCCGTGATGGATTTATAATTTAATAGTCACACCCACTGGCGGTGGGTGGTGATGACTATCCGACTTTCCTCTAGCCTTCACTGAATTATGGACGTGAACACAGAGAGCCCTCGTGTAGCTTTGCGCGAAATTCAAAACAAACAAACAAACATTATATATTTTGTTTACAATCCACTTAACAGTAATAACTACACCTTTTAATTCACTGAATACAGAATATAAGATGATGGATTCCAGGTACCACCCCCTGCTGGGACAGTGGAAAGTCTATGGATATGCAAATCCCGGGGTTCGGTTCCCCTTGGTGAGCTACGCAGATAGCCCGATGTGGTTTTGTTGTGAGAAAACACTCCTGATAACACTGATAAAATAACTAACACGAAAAACGCAATTTTAATATGTGACTTAGTAAGCATATAATAATGGTGAATTTGAAATGGAACTGACAAGAAGGAATAAATAGCGTGGACAGAAGTTGTTCATACAGAAACTTATTGTATAATCAGAAATAACACGTGGCATGAATTCTGAAAGTTTGTTCATAAAACTAAAGTATAAACGTAGTTATGGTAACACCTAGTGGAACTGCTTCCTACAAACAAGGTATAAACGTAGCTATGGTATGTATAATTCTCGCATAAAAGGCAGAAACGTAACCATGGTAACAGCATTCTTACTTCTTACAATCAAGGTGAAAATGTAACTTTTAGAATACTTTTAACGACAATATGGAAACGTAGCTATGACTTACTCATACGAAAATGCAACCTTAAACTGCAACAGTGAATTTACTTTAAAAAAAATATTAAACAAGTATTTTATTTTTCGTATATAACCACCAGTTTACGTATTGTGTATTTCTTTTGGCAAGTGGGTTTATTTCTCAAATCTGGCAAATCATATATTGTTTCCCTGTGTCTATCTGTCTGCCTATCATGACGTTCACTCGCCCATCCACGTGTCACGTCTCCGTAAATAGTTGTTAATAAATAGTCTCTGGGTGTGTTTTTCTTATAACAAAGCCACATCAGGCTATCTGCTGAGCCCACCGAGGTGAATCGAACCCCTGATTTTAGCGTTGTAAATCCGTAGATATCGCTAGAAACCGGGTTTCGATGATACCTGTTATGGACAGAACACGGATAGCCCATTGCAAAACTTTGAGCTTAACAACAAACAAACAAAGCTATCTATGTTGTACTAGCGGGGGTCCTTAATAATCTGAAAGGAAAAACAAAAAATATTGTTTTTAAAAGATTTCTATTTTTGGGCGATTACGCTGTCAACAAAACAAAATTAGAAAAATCAGCCAGTTTTTAAGAAAGGCACGTTATCTACGTGTTTTGTGTTGACGTTGAAGGAAAGCTTTTCTTCTTTTCCTTCTAAATCTGCTACATTCCCGAACCAGTGTGGTCTAGTAACATAACTGGTTTGAAACTGGACTACTACGTGACTTGGGTTCGATTAGCACCAATTAAAAAGAATCTTCTCGCAGTTTGGTTTCAGTAGTTTTAAAGAATGAGCAGAGAAGAAAACAATAGTTTTTTTGAAAACATATAATTAGTTTTTAGCATTTCTTTCGCTCTCTGTTTTCTTTTGTAACTTCATAATCTTCGGGTTCGGTGACAATTTCCTGCAAAGCCATGCAGAAATTATTCGTGCTAACCGTTCCTAATTTAGCGTGTGTGTTTGTGTGTTTTTCGTATAGCAAAGCCACAAAGGGCTATCTGCTCAGCCCACCAAGGGAATCGAACCCTTGATTTTAGCGTTGTAAATCCGGAGACATACGGCTCCACTAGCGGGGGGCAAAAACATTGTAGCAGAGAGTGTCCTAATTTAGCAGTGTAAGACAAGAATGAATGATACTAGCCATCACTTGAGCTAATTTTTACGAACAAATATTAGGATTTACTGTAACATTATAACGCCACCACGACTGAAAGAGCGAGCATGATTTTGCGAGGACGAGGATTCGAACCCGCAACCTTCAGATTGCGAGTCGAATGCGCTAACCACCGGACCAATTTAAGGCTCAAATTCAGGAGGTGCAATAGTTGAAAATTAGGACATAAATTCGTCTACTCGCAAGTCGAAAAGCTTTGGTACAAACAGCTATTTATCACATATCCTTTCCCTCCAATGACACAATGTGAACTTACACGCTAGAAACCGGGTTTCGATGATACCTGTTATGGACAGAACACGGATAGCCCATTGCAAAACTTTGAGCTTAACAACAAACAAACAAACAAAGCTATCTATGTCCACCTATAGGATCACTTTTCACTTAACTGAAAATATGAAGTTAAATTCTTGGTTTCTTGGTCGTTTGAAGAGACGAAACAAATGTATTTGGTTTTCATTGAGAGATATTAGTTATTCATATAAGGCCCGGCATGTCCAGGTAGGTCAAGGCGTTCGACTCGTTATCTGAGGGTTGCGGGTTCGAATCCCCACGTACCAAACGTGCTCGCCCTTTCAGCCGTGGGGGCATTATAATGTGACGGTCAATCCCACTATTCGTTGGTAAAAGTGTAGCCCAAGAGTTGGCGGTGAGTGGTGATGACTAGCTGGCTTCTTTCTAGTTTTACACAACAAAATTAGGAACGGCTAGCGCAGATAGCCCTCATGTAGCTTTGCGCGAAATCCAAAAACAAAAACAAACAAATTATTCGATAAACAGCTAACGGGAACATTTTTCTAAAATGAAGTTTGATCTTCAACTAAACATTAAAAAAAAACAAACAGGTAAGATGTAAACAGAAATGTTCATATAAGTAACAATTTTATCCTAATATTTAGATATTTTTCAAAAATAACTGATGTAATACTTAAATGTCACTCGCCGATGTGATTGATTTGTACTTTCAACAAGCTTGTGCTAAAGTTTCAATGATAGACGTGTAACGTCAAATAGCGAATTTCTGCTTCAGGGCCTCTAGTGGTGAAACAAACAAACAAAAAAAGATTGCGTGCGATGTCATTTGCAGTCAACACCACCCGTTCGTTACCAACTATTAATTGAAGAACAGCAGATTTAAGTATGATTTTAAGAGGGCGCTCAGAAATGAAAACTCGTACGTAGCGACCTCTCACTCTGGACCTTTCGATCAGCATACTAATTTCTAGACCACGCTAGGCTGAGGGGGCAGTAAATACGTCATTATTTTAAGGGTAATAAAGTAAACGTCTTATCAGAACATAAACATTGAGTTGAATACAAAAACTACATTAACCCAGTCTAATGGGTACAACATTGCTCCAAATCTGTTGGGTACAACATTCAGTGATGTCGAGAAACCCACTTGTTGAGAATTTTATATGCAAAAACGGCTCGTTTGGGTTGAGAAAATATTTCAAATAGAAGAGCGAACAACGTTTCGACCTTCTTCGGTCATCGTTCAGGTTCACAAAAACGTTGTTCGCTCTTCTATTTGAAATATTTTCTCAACCCAAACGAGTCGTTTTTGCATATAAAATTGGGTACAACATTGCTCCAAATCTGGTGGGTACAACATTACTCCAAATATATAATCATAAAATTAGTAAACCATTAAAGTAATTAATTCTGATACTAATTCAATACCGAACCAATTAATTTATTATCAATACACCCAAAAATAAAACTGTTATTAACACTCTCTGTACCTGGAAGGTGGGAAAGTTAGATTTGGTTTGAATTTTGCGCAAATCTACTCGAGGGCTATCTAGGCTAGCCATTCCTAATTTAAAAGTGATAGATTAGAAGGAAGGCATACTCTTAAACTGCTTTTTTTCATTGTTTGTTTTGGAATTTCGCACAAAGCTACTCGAGGGCTATCTGTGCTAGCCGTCCCTACTTTAACACTCTAAGACTAGAGGGAAGGCATCTAGTCACCACCACCCACCGCCAACTCTTTGGCTACTCTTTTACCAACGAATAGTGGGATTGACCGTCACATTATACACCCGCACGGCTGGGAGGGCGAGCATGTTTAGCGCGACGCGGGCGCGAACCATCGACCCTCGGATTACGAGTCGCACGCCTTACGCGTTTGGCCATGCCGGGCACTCTTTTCATCAACAAATAGTGGGAATGACGGCTGATGTGAACAACACGGAGATTCGAACGTATGGCCTGCAGATTGCGAATCGAACGCTGTGGTCACCAGGTCAATTAGGTAAGAAGGTGATATTGGTGTTTTCCTATGGAACAAAGGAATTTTGTCTAACAATTATACATCCACTGGAAAATGTCCAATACTACCGAAAACCACAAATAATGCATTTAGTTTCGAAAAAGAAAAAGGGGTTTGAATCTCTCGATTGATGAATAGGAAATTTTCAGACCCAAACAGAACTTCATCACAGCTAGTGCCTTTTCCCAGAGGTTATTAGTAAAATAATTCGTTCTGGGTATTGAGACGCCAACATCTCGTTTGTTTTCGTTCAACTCTATTTATCGGAATGTTGAAAGAAAAACGTTAATAGGTAGTTTGGGAAGGTTTTATACTCTCCAAGAGGGGTAATTCAATTGGAAATTTCAGTTAGAGGTTTCAAACAACAGGGTAATTGTTTTTTTCTGTCTTCTGCTTTGTTTCTTTCTTATTGCTGTTTCTTGTTTCAATTTTGATTTTACTCATTTTTTTATTCGATCCCAATCAATCCATCAGCATAACAATCTCCGTCACACTAAATATGCTCGCTCTATCAGCCGTGGGGGCGTTATAATGTAACAGTCAATTCCACTATTCGTTGGTAAAAGAGTAGCACAAGAGTTGGCGGTGGGTGGTGATGACTAGCAGCTTTTCCTCTAATCTTACACTGCTAAATTAGGGACGGTTAGCGCTTATAACCCTTGAATAGCTTTGCGCGAAATTCAAAACATACAAACAAGAATATTTGAAGTAGCTGTGATAGACGGATTGGCAATCAGTCTTTAGCGAATACATCAACAAGCTGACGATTGCATTAATATACAAATAAAGATGAAAACTGGTAAAATACAAATTATCAACCCTAGTTAAGCGCAAAGCTACACAATGGGGCCGCTAACTATGCTGTTCCCACTGCTGGTATCGAAACCTGATTTTACGCGATATGAGACAGTGAGTAATAATGGACAGAATAATCAAACGATCCCCGGAGCTAGGAATATTCTGAAAATATCCAAATGGCTCAACAACCAGCTCGGTGGCTTTAACGATAAAATGTAGGGTTGGATTCCTCTCATTAACATGGTGTAATCAAAATAATCGTCCAGCGTTCTGTAGACATAAATGCGAGAAAAAAAACTGATGTTATAGACAAACAAGCGATTGTTAATAAATATGTCAGAAAGTATAAATTTTGTTAGAAGTTTAAGTGCCTTGTGAATGATTTCTTCATGTTTGGACTACGTATGTTTTGAACGTCACGGGAAATTGATTTTTGAAAGAAGTCTTTTTCAAACATGGATATTTTGTGGTGAAGAACTCCAACTGGTAAATCTAATAATAACAATCTTAATGCAATTAGATGAAATAGCTTAACAGCACAGTGTGCATTTTTGTATGGAGGTGAGGTGGGGAGGCTTACTCAGGCATGGATTTTCATATTGATTTATTGTGTTTAGTAAAATAAGAAACAGAAGGGAAAAATTAAGCATGGTTATTTTATTTAAAAATAATATTTTATACTGTTATGTACTTAGTTGAGTTATATACATGTATATATATGTGTGTGTGTGTGTGTGTGTTTACTTATATATAGCGAGTGTGATATATGAGACAAATAATTAGTAACTGAAACAAATACACTCGTCTCGCGCAGTCATGCTTTCAGAGAAATAGACGACATAGAGGGGGAGCAACAAAACAGAGAAGAGCTAGATGTTTAATTATACTTTCATGCACGAGCCTATTAACATAACTCATGCCTTCATTAAACCGATTACTCAACTCGATAATTCGATGATTAAGTCGTGTCACCACAGCCAACGATTTATTTATTCCATGAAGGGTAGCGGTCTGAGTGTTTTACGACGGAGAAATGGGAAATCATGATAAACTAGCTTTTTAATTGCAGTCATATAAAGTTCCTAAGCACGAACTCTCTCTCTATATATATATGTATGTATATACGACCCCTTTCATCTCCACTTCCCATCACCCCTTTAATTTTGGTGTGAAACAGACTGATTTAGTACGTGATCCGGGTTACCATATAATGTATACAAGAAAATCTGTCTCATCCACCTCGACTGTTCTCAAACTTTAGTAACCCGAGAACCTATTTTAAGCTGAAATTTTCTCTCCTCTTAAAAAAATATCTATCGATGCTTTTTGCTATAAAAAAAGCTTTGAAGTATATGAAAAGCTGTATTTCAAAATTAAATGTTTTACTTCAAGTCATTTTAATTTTAAGAAAAATATTTTATTTTTATTCTAAGGTCGTAGTTGCCCGGCATGGCCAAGCGCGTAAGGCGTCCGACTCGTAATTTGAGTGTCGCGGGTTCGAATCGACGTCGCACCAAATATGTTCACCCTTTCAGCCGTGGGGGCGTTGTAATGGTACGCTCACTCCTACTATTAGTTGGTAAAAGAGTAGCCCAAGAGTTGGCGGTGGGTGGTGGTGACTAGCTGCCTTCCCTCTAGTCTTACACTGCTAAATTAGGGACGGCTAACACAGATAGCCCTCGAGTAGCTTTGTGCGAAATTCCAAAACAAACAAACAAACAAAAAAGGTCGTAGTTTAAAAAATACTTTTATCGAAGCTTTGACATGACTCGTGGAACCCAGTTTGAGAAACGTACACCTAATCAACTGTAATGTTTAGCTGAAATGCATTTTCTCAAAGCGAAATCGTTAAAATAATGAAAACTGACCTTTGGTTTAAGTGTACAGAAAACTTACTACTGCACATACCTGTTTTAACGCTTTAAGTAACATCATTAATCTATAGCTAGCCTCTTACGTTTTATTGCCAGTTTAACAAAAATGGATTTAATGTAGGCCCGGCATGGCCAAGTGGGTAAAGGCGCTCGATTCATAATATAAGATTCGCGGGTTCGAATCCCCGTCGCACCAAACATGTTGGATCTTTCAGTCTTGGGGTGTTATAATGTGACCCACAATTCCCTATTCATTGGTAAAAGAGTAGCCCAAGAGCTGGCGGGGGTGGTGGTAACTAGCCGTCTTTCCTCTGGTCTCACACTGCTAAATTAGGGATGGCTATCGCAGATAGCCCTCGAGGAGGTTTGCGCGAAATTCAAAAACAAAAGCATTTAATGTTTAAGTTGGTAGCTAAAGGCTTGTGTTGTTTCTTTTCTTTGCGAAATGTTAGTGTAATCAATCGAGGAGTGTAAAAGCAGAAAAATAAAAGAAATAAAAAAATCCTTCGACGAAAGATGACTAGCCCCCCAAAAAACAACAAAAACTCACAATTGTGTAAAACAGGAAAGAATGACATGAAACAACAGGAGCTCAGATAGCAAAGTAAAGAGTAGCGCAATCGAAAAACAGGAGAAAAAAGAAAATAAGGGATACAAGAAAGACACATGATCTTAGAACAAAGCTAGAAGAACGAACTACAGTATACTAAAAGCAGATGATACTGTTTGTTTGTTTGTTTCGATTTTTGTGTCAAAGATACACAAAGACTGTTTGCGCTAACGTCCCTAATTTAGTAGTCTAAGACTAAAGAGAAGGCAGCCAACCATCACCATCTACCGCCAATTCTTGAGCCACTCTTTTTGTCAACGAATAGTGGGATTAATCATCACATTATAACGCTCCCAGTGCTGAAAGGGCAAGATTAAGAGTCGTGTGCTCTCTAACCATTTAGCCAAACTGACCAATAAACAATGCATTTAGATATTAAAAATAATGTTTTTTCGTTTGTTTTTTTTGTTTAATCGTTGATAGAGGGTCTCACAGAAAATGCCAACTGATAGACACCACATCTGTCTGCAAATGCGTTTTCAAACTGCGGATGTTTTCATCCATGTATCGACAATTTGTATCACATAAGATTCTACAGATGTCTTGTAGATGTATACTGTCCAGAAACTGGTTCAAATCCTGTCTTCTTTCTATGAAATGATATATAGTATGCCTGGAATGGTAGAATGCAATGTATCGTATGCAGCCGTTAACCTCTTTGTAAACAAGATACTGTGGATCGCAGATCCTCAGGCAACAGTAACAGTTCTCGAGAAAGTCATATTTCTCTGCACAATGCTTAAATAACCCGCTATTTAAAGCCCTTTCTTAAACTTTTTTTATATTTCTTATCACCATTTGTCTTTTGTTGTGATTACTTGATGCCTACGTTGTTGGATAACTTACCTAACAGAAAAAAAACTAAAACACACACCAAAAAAATCACGCAACGTTTCATAGATATGTAAATATAACATTTATCTTTAAGTACTTAAATATGGCGACATTTGACGAGAGGTTCTCAATACAATGCACACACAAAAAAAACAATAACAGACTGTCTTTTATTCCAAAGTGTTTCTGCTAAAAGCTATAGGTGGCGATTGACAACTCTTTGATCCTACTTTTTGTTTTGAATATCACGAAGCGTTGCTGAACTATACATTCAAAAACACAGATCTTTGAAATATCAAAATCTCAAGGTCCAAGGTTCGAGCCTCAAATACTGCTGAATACGCTCTACATTTTCAGCAGTGGACACATTATTTGCTGTCAGGAGCCGAACAAGGCCATCATGACCGTTCAAAGATTTGTGTTTTCTCATTCTGGATCGACTGTGCTTGAATACTTAGTCGTTTAGCTTAATAGCATATAAGGTTTTGTTCAAGTTGCAGATACCGATACCGACGTTCGGCCGTACAATATGTGAGTTCTGACCCAAAGCTTTTCTTTATTTGTGGTGAAACGTGTCAAGTGCTAGGTACAGATGATAGTTTACACATGTGTAAGTAATACACAAATGGAAACTCTATTGTTCAACAGTAGAATTTATTGAAGTTAGCAGATCAGCCTATCACACATATGGGGATAATAATAAGACGACCAAGTCTTACATAGTGTACAAAGGCTACATCGGAAGTGTAAAGCTGACAGCGATCTTGATGCGCAAAAGCACGAGTGCAGAATCAAAATCAAAACATAAATATGCATGACGAGAAACAAAATATATCTACACTTCAACCGACATAACATTAACGTGACATTCACGAGATCTAACCCTATCTTCAAGAGGCCTACCCATTTTTAAACGAATTCGAGGACCTGGCGATTTAGGCTTTGAGATTTCGTGATAAAATGTCATTATCTGGATGATTTTTCGCCTGTAGACAGCTACTGATAAGTTACATAAAGGTTTCATGGGTATCACGTATCTCGTGCAACGGCCTTGGTTTGTTAAGGATTACAACACTAAGCCTAATAGCGTGCTTGAAGGGGTGGGAACTAGCCTCGGGATATCGGCATAAACCAGGACAAAATATTTGATCAATGTCCCCATAGTCCAGGTGGCTGGCCTGGCTGCCAGGTAACATCAGTCGTCCTATTTACCTGGCCCGGGTTGTTGCGGTGACAGCACGAGATTTTGGTTCTGTTATAAACGTTGATGGAGTTACCACTGGAACAAAAAAAATCTGATCACGTGCTACAATGATATCGGTTATTAAACTTGAGGGAAAAAAAATCACATGCAAACGAGTACAGCCCCACATTATATACATATACATAGAATGTGACAGAAATTAATCCTTTACATAGAGAATTAAAATGTTTATTAATTATATTAACGTTCATACATATAGGTACGCACTGTGCAAAAAAACTCAAGAAAAAACGCACTCCAACGTGAATTGTGATTTTTATTCAATGCCGTCACTAACGTGCAACTCATAATCCAGAGAAAACATGCTTAGTAAAGAGAATATAAGAGTTCCAAACAAACCAATAGTTGTTTGTCGTATCAATAACTTATTGTCCATGAGAAACACAGATTCTTATCACGTCCTACTCTTCTCCCCAGTGGCATATCTGCGGACATGCAACGCTTGAATCCGAGTTTCGATACCGTGCTTGGCAGAGCACAGATGGCTTGTTGCATTGCTATGTGCTTCATGGGGGCCCGGCATGACCAAGTGTGTTAAGGCGTTCGACTCGTAATACGAGAGTCGCGGGTTCGAATCCACGTGACACCAAACTAGTTCGCCATTTCAACCGTGGTGGCGTTATAAAGTGTCGGTCAATCCCAATAGTCTTTGATGAAAGAGTAGCCTAAGAGTTGGCGGTGGGTGGTGACGACTAGCTGCCTTCCCTCTAGTCTTGCACTGCTAAATTAGGGACGGCTAGCACTGATAGCCCTCGAGTAGCTTTGTGCGAAATTCTAAACAAACAAACAAACAAAGCTATGTGCTTAATTTCAAATAAACAACTATATCCTAGTTTTAGGACGACAAGGACAATACATTGTAGTGAAATATTTCGGTATAATTATCCCTGTTGTTAATAATTATTAATAATAATCATTCTGAAAAAATAAATCTTGGTCGTTAGTGTAAGATGATTACAATATTTAGGGACAGTGTTTGGGTTTTAGGTAGTATTCAAGAAGGAAGAAGGACCTTCATTAAGGGCCCAGTGTTTATTTACCAGTCAGTCATAACGCTAATTTAACTGAAACTTAGAAATTTCTTGTTAGTTCTTACTGGATTACTTATTACTCCTTGTAAAATTACTAATTACTCTTTACTGGATTACGTATTACTCCTTATCGGACTTTTTCTTGTCAGATGTAAGCTTCACAGTTCATTGAAGTGAACCGCAAACTCGAACGGTGTTTCAGAAGTTTCTCAGTGTCGGGAAGTTTTAAACTTAAGCTTTAACCTTCTCTTTTTCCAGGTTAAATGTCCCCTCGGTGTCCCCAGCGGCAAGCTAGAGAGCTTATCACGCTACAAAAAGCGAGATCAGGTATTTGTGATAGGAGCAATGTTGACAACCAACTGTGTAGATTTAGGCTTAGAAACAAACACACAAACACCAGATAAACTGGCCACGATGTGTCTGGTCATTGAAGATAAGTGGACTGGTTTCCTCATTAAAATTAACATAATTTTGGAATAACGGGACATTCGCATCCCGTCTTCGATGCCGATACATGTATTGAGGGCTAGTCCTGTAAGCCCCTAATTCAAATAAACTTATTGGGGGTTAAATCCTATAAGCATCTGGACAATAATATTACCAATCACGAGATTTCCAGAACTGAACCACAGGACTTCGAAACCAAACTTTCGATACTTATTGATGGAACCTTCTTCCCTCTACTCCCATAAGAGAAAAAACTGAACATCTTAAAAAGTAAAGTAAAAATAATAATAAAAGGAAACTTCCATTTAAAAGGAGGGCTAACCGTCTCTATATTTTAAAAGAGGGAAGTGCTGATGAATCATCCGTTCTTCCAAGTTATTTTTGTGCGGCTACTGTAAGGAAAAAAAAAACAACAACAGAAAATGAACATCAATGAAGGATGTTTGGTCATAAATAGACTTTAAATAGATGTACGAACGATGTTTTTATCTGCACAGCCGCCTTTCAGCCGCCAAATAGTATAATGCTGTGATCGTAGTGGGTGTAAGCAGATACGAGTGATGCTCTGGGTCACAAATAATTTCATGTGTCGAAATTGTTTGAGCTATCAACATGTGCTCTAAAAAAATAATCCCATTAAACAAGAACTGACCGCACGTGTTTCTTAAACTACTATTTTTTCAGAGTACTAGGTTTTTTACCTTCCAGAAATAATGATTCCGATCGGATATGACGTCACATTTATCTTTAATATTCTACAACTTTTAGTAGCACGTTCTTTTTGTGTTCGTTTTATTTACTTTTATATACGTTACATTATTTTTTCCTTAGCAGTCTTTTACATGGAGTCACCTGCATGTAATTGATTGGTTCTTTTGAATTAAGCACCAAGCTGCACAATTGGCTATCTGTGTTCTGCCCACCATGGGTATCGAAACCCGATTTTTAACAGTGTGAGTTTGAATACATACCGCTGTGTCGTTTAGGGCACTACATGCATGTAGAAACACCCTCATTAGGCTGTTTATGAAGGGCTGTTTGTTAATAATAAATTACACACGAATACACTTTTTTGTTTGCAATACCCGTTTACGAGATACACTTTCTTCACATTGCTTGCATCTCCTGATTTGCACATTAACTTCAGACCTTAGTCTTTTCACAAAGTGTATATAGCTCTGATAGACAAGCAACACCATTCTCCACTTAAGGAATTTGGTAATTTTTTCAATAACTAAATGTGGACTTATCATACTTTATCATGCAATTTGTTGTGCGATAATGCTTGAAAGGCTGAAGTTGTTTAGATATCACCGAGTCGGTCTGCGTATGAGAAGGTCGAAGGTTTAATTCTCTGACGAGCCACAGGATACTATTCGTACTTTTAGTTGTAGAAGCGTTGAAAAAAGTGACCGCTAATCACACTAGACGTTTAAGACTAGTCGTGTAAGCAGAGGGTACAACCAGCAGGTTAACAGTTCTAAATAATGGACGACTGTCTCAAACTTTGGGACTCTGGCGTGGCCTTTTTAAGCCCACATATTGCATAAGATTGAAAATGCCAGGTACCAAAAATACTCGTT
The DNA here is from genome assembly GCA_011833715.1 of Carcinoscorpius rotundicauda. Lineage (NCBI taxonomy): Eukaryota > Metazoa > Arthropoda > Merostomata > Xiphosura > Limulidae > Carcinoscorpius > Carcinoscorpius rotundicauda. Next base: position 123,124,467 of record CM022394.1, on the reverse strand, counting down.
TTTTGCACTTAACGGAAAAGCAGCAAACTAACAGCGCTCTGTCATTTGATTTTCACCTTTATAACGCACCCACAAGCTTTATGATTAGGGAATATCCCGTGGTATCACGTGGAGTCAGACCCAGCCCAGCTTCGACATCCAGAGCTCTTACACGTGGCTCGCCACCCACGCCCCAAAATGCTTCTCAGAAGACCTCAGGTGGTAAATAAATGGGTGTTAATAAACTAACAATCAAAATGACAACTTTTTAAGTTACATTTGAATTACTACTACAATGAAGGACTCTAGCAGGGGTTTTTATCTTTATATGCAAAGTCAGTTACAATGAAGAACACATATTCTGGTCCTTGTCTGCTCCGTCGGTTATAATAAAGAACATGCACATATTCTGGTCCTTTTCTGCATTGTCAGTTACAACATACAATACGCACATAATTCTGGTCCTTGTCCCCCAAGCCAGTTGTAATAGAGAACAGACACATAATTCTAGTCCTTGTCTGCTATGTCAGTTGTAATAAAGAACACACACATAATTCTGGTCCTTATCTGCTATGTCAGTTGTAATAGAGAACAGACACATAATTCTGGTCCTTGTCTGCTGTGTCAGTTGTAATAAAGAACACGCACATAATTCTGGTCCTTGTCTGCTATGTCAGTTACAATAAAGAACACGCACGTAATTCTAGTCCTTGTCTGGTAGGTGAGTTGTAATAAAGAACACACACATAATTCTAGTCCTTGTCTGCTATGTCAGTTACAATAAAGAACACGCACATTATTCTGGTCCTTGTCTGCTGTGTCAGTTGTAATAAAGAACACACATAATTCTAGTCCTTGTCTGCTATGTCAGTTACAATTAGGAACAGGCACAAAATTCTGGTCCTTGTCTATGATTCTCTACAAGGACTTCGCTACAGACGGCACATGTACATCGGATATAACTGTGATTTTACGTCACGTCAAATTTGACAACTGTCTTCCTTCTTAACTTAACATAAATACCTCCACACATGTTATATAACACAAAGAAATTCAGTAGAAATATTTTCAACTCCCACTTCGTTAGGTGTTATTAAGTAACTAAACTAAAACCAGCATTATCAAAAATAACACTAGCAAGTTTACAGAGATTAAGAAAGAACGTGGCTTTAGAAATAGATAAGATTTTAACAAGTATGTCATGTGCTATACAGATATGAGTTTAAAAAGTGTTTATGTGTTATATAGATATGATTTTAAGGAATGCGTAATATGTGTTACGTAGGTACGATTTTAACAAGTGTGTTATTTATTATATATACATATTTTAAACAAGTGTTATTTGTTACATAGATGTGATTTAAACAAGTGTTTTACGTGCTTTGTCGACACTATTTTAACAAATGTTTTGTATAGTTATGATTTTAACAAGTGTGTTATGTGTTATATAAATACGATTTTAACAAGTGTGTTATTTATATGCAAAAACGGCTCGTTTGGGTTGAGAAAATATTTCACATAGAAGAGCGAACAACGTTTCGACCTTCTTCGGTCATCGCCAGGTTCACAAATATAAATTTCTGAACAAGTGGATTTCTGGACATCACTGAAGTGTGTTATTTATTATATATACATATTTCAAACAAGTGTGTTATGTGTTACATAAATATGATAATAACGAGTTTGTTATGTGTTATTATATAAATATGATTTTAATAAATGTGTGGTTGCAAAGTGTTGTGTTTCAAAAGAACAAAAGCCCATGCACTGTAAAATATCACGGAATAACACGGACAAGGCCAATAGGTAAACAGGTGCTAGCTTAAATTGTTCCAAACGTCTTGATTGCAGTTTCTGACGGCGTATCCGTTTAGTTTCTTCGTTTGGGTACTCGTCTGACTCGTACAAATTTTCGACTTTAATACTAACAGCTTAAATAAAAAAACGTAACAAAGACAGTGTATTCTTCCACTAGATTCCCAGCAAATGTTCTGTTTCAAGTTCGTATGCATGCTGTGTTGTGCTCGACATGGCCAGATGGTTAAAGCGCTCGACTTGTAATCTGAGAGTCGCAGGTTTAAATCCCCCTCGCACCAAACGTGTTGGCCCTTTCAACTGTGGGTGCATTATAACGTTACAGTCAATCCCATTATTCCTTGGTAAAAGACTAGCCCAAGAGTTTGGGGTTGGTGGTGATGATTAGCTGCCTTGCCAAATTAGGGATGACTAGCGTAGATAGCTCTCTTGTAACTTTGTGCGAAATTAAAAACAAACAAACAACAACATGCAGTGTTGCAGTCTACATAAAGTATAATTGTTTCTCGTAATTCTTTGCATGCGTACATTTAACAGTACAAATTGCAACGTTAATCGCTTATATAATGTAATTTTAGTGTCTACTGACTGACAGACATCACACCAGGTGATTATTTCAAACAGCCTTCGATCCCCTTTCTAGTAGATTATTGCAACGATATGCACGCACTTTTATAATGAAATAAAAAGAGAATGTATTGTAGTTTGTTTCGTTTTTGCGGAACAAAAACAAAACAAAACAAACGGAAAGCCCGTAATTAATACGCTTTGCGTACCGATATAGCGTCCAGCTGTATCCGTACAATGTCTTAGGAAACGGCATTCACATGTTTTAACATGTTAATAATTGTTAACTTCAGATGCATTTGGAGAAGAGGAACGATGCTCACCATGTGTAAAAATGCAAGTTAGATCAAGTTTCGATACGTTTCAAAGTAAGCAAACATGTGACTGTTGGCTTTACAGACCAACATATTTATGTTGGTCTTTTCACCCACACAATTTCTCTAGTTTTTAATGTTAAGTCGCCCTCCAACCCACTCTTATATTCGAGTGCGAGGTACAACATAAACACACAAAGAAAAGCGCTTAGATAAGGAAATGTACTTATCCATCCTTACTGATCTGAACACATAACACAGAGTTTCTTAGACTCTATTTCATGTAGAATGAGGTGAACATAAAGAATTATTAATAAGTGCAAGGCTAAGAAACCTGGACATTTTTGTATCAGATAAGAATAGAAATCTTTTGTTCAAAATTTGCAAACAGATGGCACCACCTACGAGGAAAAATATCGAGATACTGATGAATTATTTCCACAAAATTGTAACGTTATGAACATCAAGATAAAAATAAACTGAAAATGAGTCAACGGTATACTAGAAAGCACGCATCCAGTAAAAATATACAGACACATAACCTAGCAGAAATAAGTGTGTATAATACATTCAGATTGTGTATAATTTGTAATTTCAGTGTCCGGTAAATATAAGATGTACAGCCTGCAGGACGAATATGCGAAAATGCGCGCTTATCCTCGTTTTAAAGTTTGTTTTAGAACGTCATTCTGAGTATTTTGCTAACTGTGCTGTAGAACCTTGTGGTTATAAAATCAGAATCAAACGCGGGCGTATTATTTTCATCACATAAAAAAATTCTGGAAATGACACCAGGGGTGTAGCTACAGAAATTCTCACTGTGCCCAAGAGTATTTTCGGTTTATTTCTCTGACAATAACAACGGTGTTGGGCGCACAACTAGCCCCAGGAATAGCCCGAGCTGTTTTTGCAATGAATCTTTCAGAAGAGAAATGATTACTTGGTTAATACGAGAGACCCTGTCCAGATGGAGACAAACATGGTCAGTTAGTTAAGGCTTTCGACTCGTGATTTGAGGGTTGCGAGTTTGAATTCCTGTCACACCACACATGCTCGCCATTTCAGCTGTGGGGGCGTTATAATATGACCGGCAAACCCATTATTCGTTGATAAAGGAGTAGCCCAAAAGTTGGCGGTGTGTGGTGATGATTAACTGCTTTCTCTTTAGTTTTACCCTGCTAAATTAGGGACGGATAGCGCAGATAACCCTTGTGTAGCTTTGCGCGAACTTCAAAATAAATCAAACCCTTCCAAATGGTCACTGATCATTGTGGTTTTTGTCCATTTAGGATGTTTTCGCTAAGCTAACTGAGGGCTATATGGGCTAGCTTCATAATTTTTAACTGATAGACCAGAGAGTAGAAAGATAGTCATGTTTACCAATTCTTGGGGCCCACTAGTGGCACAGCGGTATTTATGCGGACATACAACTCTATAAATCGGATTTAGATACCCGTAGTTGGCAGAACACGGATAACCCTGTGTGTAGCTTTGTATTTAACTACAAACAAATAAAATCGAATAGCGGGAGTTGATTGTCACTCTTATGGCGCAGTTACGTCCCCAAAGAGAGTACGATTTTGCAGTAACGATGCGAACCATGAACCTTGGGCCAACAATGCGCCATGTTAACCATTATCCCACTCTTAACACAAGTTCAGGGGAGTGTTGCTTAATCATTATGATTTAAGTTGGAAATATTATAGTGAAGAATTTGTGATCCAACGTTTGCAAAGTAGATACATCAGAACCATATGTCAAGTTAAAACGAAATTACCAGAAGTTCGTGATGTCTGTCTGTTTGTTTTTAATTTTCGCGCAAAGCTACAATAGCCATCTGCGCTAGCCGTCCCTAATTTAGCAGAGTAAGACTAGAGGGAAGGCAGTTAGTCATCACCACCCATCGCCAACTCTTGGGCTACTCTTTAACCAACGAATAGTGGGATTGATCTTCATATAATAAAGCTCCCACGGCTGAAGGGGCGAGTATATCTGTTGCGACGGGAATTCGAACCCACGACCCTCAGATTCCGAGTCGAGCGCCTCCTAACCATCTGGCCATTTTGGGACGTATGTAATGTTAATAGTTAATACATAAGATAAAAGTTAAACGTATTCTGATTATCTTGTTTGTCTGTTTTAAAGCCGCAGGAAATGTAATCTCAGGTTTAAGCCTTTCCAGCCCGCAAAAAAACAACAACAACATAATTCTGGTGTGCAATGAATTAACTGATATTGATAACGCTTGTTGTTCATCAACTTATTCCAGTGCACAGTGCAATTGTTTTTCGAGCATTTAATGACATGAATTGCACCTCGTTTTGCGCTTTGCTTGAGCCAAATGAGCCTTGGTATTGAACAAGAGTCGTTATCGGCGCTAAATACAAGCAAATATAGTGTGATTGACGCACATTACTAAATATTACTCTTTACTTTAACTCACTAGTTCTCATAAGGTTGCACGACTTCGGATATTAAAGTTGGTACAGAGATTCACATTTCATTACATTACTAATGAAATTGTCGCTATTTTTTTTAAACATAAAGCAGTTTGTTGTTGTTGTTGTTTCGTTTACAGAACACTTTAGATTCAAGTTTCGTAAACATGGAGAAATTTTATTAGAATTTTAGTTGTTGGTATTTCTGCTATCCTAGTGAAACAATATTTTCAGTTTATTGTATACTATTACAAGATCAGTACTGTTTGCACAAACAGTCCAAAATTTAATGCTTCTAAACAGAATCCAGAGAGATAGTGTACGTTATGCTATGGAGAACTTAAAGCATTATTGCATTATTACAGTCTAAGTCATCGCGTTTAGCTGTGCACTATTTAACAGACGTGCGCCTGAAAATAGTCCTGTAGTAAAAGGCTGTGTTATAAGGCTGTGATGTGAAAAGCACTACACTTCTTCCTTCATGCTTTTCAGGAGCCGTCAAATTTATTTAGTTTTCTACCCCAAATTTTAAAGGCGAGATCACTCAGAAATACATAGATGATGTTGCTGGTGTGTCTCCCTATGGAATATCTGATTCATCTTCCAGCTGCGTGGATTGTGCAGTGTGTTAAAGGGATATGTCATGGAACGAACATCTGTGCATGTGACATGTGTCGCTTTCCCAGATGGAGATTCTGCTCGATATATGGATGTTGTTGCATCGGGCATGTTGAAAGCTTTTTTCACTGACCTTTATCTTTGTAAGTTTTTACTTTTTTAAAAGATACCGCAGTTTACTTACCACGTATAGGTTACGACTTTTAAATTATCCTGGTACTCCAAGCTAATTCATGTTTCTTTGTTTCAAATTTAATTAAGTTCAAAGGATACACTCCTTTTCAAAATTCTAAATCTAGGATTCAAACACATTTTTATGGTCTAAATGTATGCATATGTTTGTATATTTTCGGCCGAAAATTACCTTTGCGTATCCTCCACAAAAACGATCGATTTGCAGTGACATCATAATACTTACACAAACAGTGTAATAATGTACAATGTAGTTATGATACACGCCTTTCCACTACGCTATTTTATCGACCTTATGATCGTCACGTAACCAATCAATTTGCTTATCTTATATCGTTTTAAATAATGTATTCAGTCCTTTTTGTACATTTATGAATCTTGCAAACCTACAACTATTTATGATTTAAAACAGAAGATCAAATACTCTGAATATAAGTCTATAAAACCAGAACATTTGTTCGACTGGTAAAACAAATAATGTAACAATGGGCTTTATCTCAAGTGACGATAAATCACTAAGCCTGAATCGATTAAATTAGTTACATCTCTCTTTTAGCCTTAAACCTACCAATTAATTCAATGAAGCAGAGTGTAATTTGTATACTATATAATACGATAACTAAATATGTAACAGTTATTTTTCAGAAAAAAACATTAAACACAGATCATAAACTATAGAAAATGCATGTTAGAAAAGTCTTAATGCTTTAAGAAAGTGTCTTCAGTTTTCATTAATAAAATATAACAAGTAGGTATTTATAACCTTCATAGAATTGTGGGCTCGGCATGGCCGGGTAGTTAAGGCACTCGACTCTTAATCCGAGGGCCCCGGGTTCGAATCACCGTCGCACCAAACAGGCTCTCCCTTTCAGTCGCGGGGGAGTTATAATGTGACGGTCAATCCCACTATTCGTTGTTAAAAGAGTAGCCCAAGAGTTGGTGGTGGGTGGTGATGACTATCCGTCTTCCCTCTTGTCTCACACTGCTAAATAAGAGAAGGTTAGCGCAGATAGCCCTCGAATAGCTTTGCTAGAAATTCGAAACAAACGAAACCACAGGATTGTTAAGCTCTGCACACCATAGAGATAGAACACAGAAAGTTGGAGTTATAAGCTATCAAGCTTATGGAAAAGCTAACTTTTGAGCTGGGAGGACACTTTTGATATGAATAATTTATTAAATAATTCTGATTCCTCTGAAACGAGTTTAGATACCCGTAGACTGGCGCTTAATAACAAAAGACCGATTGCAACACTTTAGAGATTTAGTTGTTTACTGTTCTCCCCCATTTCTTGAAGAATACAATAATTCACATTAATATTTCGTTTTTATTCAGTCTAATAAAAACGATGATTAATTCTACATCCAATTACGTGTATATAGAGCATTGTAGGACTCGATTCACACAGTAAAGTAGGTTTTCCACTTGTAACTTTAAGTACAGTCACGCCTTTAGAGACAGATCGCTATTAAAAAACAACTTTTTCTACTCAACTCACAGCTTTCTTTTCTATTTCTTTTACTGACTTGATTCATCTGCTGCAGTGATCCAAGGTTCGCAATCACTCATTACCCCTCCCACCCCAACAACAACAACATCAGGTTATCACGTTTTTTAGAAACTATCACATTTAGAGGCATTTCTAAAGGGTAATCACACACAAATAATGCCGATGGAATTCCATATGCCTATGGAATAATTAAGTTGTTATTCAGTTGTTGTATTAATGGGAAAATTTTGTGCTGTGATGAGAGATTTTAATTTTTTTTTCGTAACAATTCGTAAGCGAATTTCTGTTCGTCTTTCGCACTGTTAACCTTACATAACACTCAAAAATAAAAATCCTTCTGTAACATTTTACTCAGTTGATATGGACGTGATGTTAGAGCGGTAAGGAGAACATTTGATGATTTTGTTTGGAAAACAGACTAAACATTATCTGAAAGGCTGAAACCTTACAGTTTACAGATGTTGAACATTCTGAATACAAGGAAAAAAAAGCTAAGAAGCAGTTAGTTATGTTGTAACAAATCAACAAGTAAATGGATAAAAGAGCAACGATATATTCGACTCTCAAAGGGGTGTGATTGTTTGTGTCTGGTCAGTAGGAGTATAACCGTTTAAGCCAATGTCTTTTATAAATTGAAAAACGTCCTCTACCAAAAACTGTGGAAATAACATAGAAATGTATCTGCTGTTCGGAAGAATAGTGTATATTAAGTATTGGCGAGTGACTATTGGAAAAGATGGCTAGAGAGATTAATAGAGGGCAGCAGACTTTAAGCTGTGTCTCCAATTAGCAATTTTTAAAGCAATACTAACAATCTCGAAAAATACCATGCGAAGGATATTATAATAAAAAAACAACAACTATTACATGGTAGAAATCGAGCAAACTGCTTATCTAAGATCCATACAGGAAAACACAGCTTCAGTGACTCTTAAGGTACAAAATATGAACCGTAATAACTGCAACTTGTTGGAGGTGGTGTAATGGTGCGGGTAAAGCTGTCTTATCAGAGGTTGGATTACTTTGATTTCTTTACGTGAAGAAATAAAATCCAGCATGCATCTGAATCTTTCTGTGAATCATATCCACTACACAAAGTTGCATTTCCACTCTGATGGATAAAAGTTTTCCGAATGATAATATAACAATTAAAAACATAATTATTATCACATTTCTATTATTGGTTCGAAGAGCTTAACGGTCGTCTTATTCGTTTTACTTGGCTAGTACAATGATCAGATTTCAATCTGGTTGCTCTATTGTTTTCCCATCTCATCTATGGACATTTATGAATCATTTGCATATAATACTCTTGGAACAATGAGCTACATTAGAAGAACTCATCTTTTATAATCTTTTAGATTTTCATGTCACACTGAATGGTCCAATCGGATGTTACTTAGGAATCTTAATAAATGGGCTTGTCAGTGTAATATTCCTGGCTTATTTTTCGTTTTGAAACACCTTACACTCTATATTAAAATCCCACAAGTGCTCGCGATGAAAAAAAAACAAACCTACACAACGAGAGGAAAAAAAAACTGTATTAAATACCTTAAGATTTGATAAAAACTGGCATTATTGTGTTGAATAATGACTCAGAGTTCTTAATCCATTTAACGTTAAGTATTTCAGTGTCTGTGTGCACGTGATGTCTGAAATCGTTGAAGAAGGAATTATTAATTAATTTTAACAAAATGTCATAATTGAGGGAGTGTAAGTGTGTGTAAAGGTAATTCCTGACTTCACTTGTTTGGCTAGACAACCTGCAACATCCGCCGCCGACTCTTGGTGTACTCTTATCTGATCTAGTAATGAGCTTTGATCGTAGCTTGTCTGCTGCTCTTACGAACCTGAAGTCCGGAGCGCGTTGTTTTGCTACATTGGAACGCAAACTATCAAAACACGTCCAGTTCAAGTTTGTAAAAAAAAAAAAAAAAAATTCAGACATAAATGACATATATCAACCAATAAATTCTTTTAGCCTAACAATCAAATTTTTACTAAAATTCATTCTTGAAACAATCGTATGTGTATGTACTTGTACAACTTCAAACAATCTTTCATAGTACCTGCTTGTTACATAACGATGCAATAACAAGGATATTACTAGAGTTGTTTTCGTAGTCTAACGAGTGTAAGTAATGGACCTTGAGTTAACTAACTTTACAGACCATAAACCCCAACAGTAAGTATAAGTGAACTGCAAGATTTAACTTACAGATTATTTCATTATTACCATTTTTGTAAACTACACACACACACACACATATATATATATATATATATAACAAGAAACGATGTTGCAGGTTTCGGGTCATTAGAAATTTTTTCGTTTTAGTAACTTAAAAACCAGACGCCAGGTAATGATCAATTTAAAAGAGTTTTATTACAAATAATTGCTGTTTTTTTCCTCAGGTACATTGTTTATAAAACAATAAAATTTCATTGGTTATCGTGTTAAACACCATTGCAATATTTTTTTTTCTAACTAGCTAAAATTAAAATTCACAAAAACGTTTACAATTCTGGTTATGACGTTAAAAATAGAGTTCACAAAATGTCATCAAATCAACATATTCACTCACTTCATTAAAACTACTCTTCGATAGAGTCGGTTCTCGCTTTGGAGTTAGCGCGCAGGGCTGCGGATCCAAAGGTCTTAGATACAACCCAAGATATGCTGCTTGTTCCTAGTCTTGGCTGAAACTAACAGTTTCTGATCTCGCCGGTTGAGTAGTAAAACTATGCAACTTTAAATGCATAGAGTGTGTAGTCTGTATGCTTATAAGAGTTTTGTACAAGGAGGAGAATGCTCAGAAAGGTGCGCATTGTAAGTCCCGGTGAAAGAGTAGTCACTCCAGTATAGGTTTTACCCACTTATTTATGCTGCTTGTAAAGTGCCTGTGGTAATTACCATTATTTACCATAAATTTGCTACCGTTTATTCGCTGTTTTTAATCGGAAAGCTGCACAGAGAGCTATCTGTGTTGTGTCACCGAAGGGATTGAACCCTCGTATTTACAAACTCTCAACTTTATCCCTGGGCCATCGAGGGGGGTAGTATTTTCCTTTAGCTGGACTCGATAAAAACTTAAACTTCCTAGTCAGTATGACCTAAATCGACATTTTATACACCACAACAGAAAGTTGTCGAAGAATAATAAATACGAAATAGTTTTAAAATCGTAACAATAAAAACCTTGTCTTTTTTTTTATCAGATACAGTTTGGCCTGATGTTATAATGCTGTTATATTTATGGTGAATTATCTCGATAATACATTTTTATTTGCTAAGAATTGCAACAATAACACATTTGTCAGTTCCGCACAAAGCTACACAAGGGGTTTGTTTGTTTGTTTTTGAATTTTGCGCAATGCTACTCGAGGGCTATCTGCCCTAGCCGTCCCTAATTTAGTAGTGTAAGACTAGAGGGAAGGCAACTAGTCATCACCACCCACCGCCAACTCTTGGGTCACTCTTTTACCAACGAATAGTGGGATTGACCGTCACATATAACGCCCCCACGGCTGAAAAGGCGAGCGTGTTTGGTGCGACTGGGATGCGAACCCGCGACCTTCAGATTACGAGTCGAACACCTTAACCCACCTGACCATGCCGGGCCTAACACGATGGGACCATCTGTGTTTTACCCATCGGGCTTTTAATTATCAATTTGCAATGGCAATAAGACATTTAATTTTTTTTAATCAGGCATTATAATTATGATTATATTATTCCAACAAAATAAATTAATTGTGACCAAATTTATGACAATAAAATAATTGAATTATGATTGAATCATACAATTAAACGTATTAATTGTGGCCATAAAATGTTTAAAATGCATTTAAATTATTACTCTTACATGCCAATAAAGCATTTTTATTGCGGCAGTAAAAGATTTTAAGGACTATTTTATGTCGATAAAATAATTAAAACCCTGATTTATGCGTGTTTTATGTTTTATGTTGCCCTAAAGAAAAGCAATGAGTTTGTTCAGTCCAACCCCCGAAAATTAAAAATTATGTGTAAAGAAGGTAATATTTGTAAATAATCTGATTATGCTTTCCTTTGCAAATGTTGTTCCGTTTGCCAATCAAACGCTTGAGGAATATCTTCACGGTCTGTCCTTTTTCGCTCCAAAAAATGTGAAAGTATAACTCCAATTTTTAAGCCCAGCATGACCAAGTGGTTAGGGCTCTTAGTATGTTGAATCGAATCTAAGTATCACCAAATTCCCGCCCCACAAACATGTTTGTCCTTTCAGTCGTGAGGGCGTTATAATCCTATAGTCAATACCATTATTCGTTGGCGGTAGGTGGTGATGACTAGCCGCCTTCCCTCTAGTCTTTCACCATTAAATTAGGGACGGCTGACGCAGATGACCTTATTGTAGCTCTGCGCGAAATTTGAATAAACAAACAAACAAACCTATTCTTAAAAATATATTTTATACATCAAACTCATTATAATTCTTTAAGAATCTCACATGTTGCGCCTTCTTTAAATGTACATACCTGTATGAAAATATGTTCTTTTATGTTATCCAGGGATTTGGACAACTTTGAAGTTGTAATTACGAACGTATTCTAACATGTATGTTTGTAAAGTTCAAAGTGTATAACTTCTTAAAGATAAATTTAAGAAGTTAAATTTTATGACGAATTAATAAATACGATTGGATTTGGTTTGTTTTAAATTTAGTGCAATGTTACTCGAGGGCTATCTGCGCTGGCCGTCCCTAATTTATCAGTGTAAGACTAGAGGGAAGACAGTTTGTCATCACCGCCCACTTCCAACTCCTGGGCTACTTTTTTCCCAACGAATTGTGGGATTGACCGTCACATTATAACGCCACCCACAGACGGCGAGCATGTGTTTGTAATGAGGATTCAAACCCGCGACCCTCAAATTGCGAGTCTGCTGGCCCTGCATGGCCAGGTGGGTTAAGGCGTTCGACTCGTAATCAGAGGGTCGCGAATCCCGGTCCACCAAACATTTTCGCCCTTATAGCCGTGGGGGTGTTATAATTTAAAGGTCAATTCGTTGGCAAAAGAGTAGCCCAAGAGTTGGCGGCAGGTGGTGATGACTAGCTGTCTTCCCTCTAGTCTTACACTGCTAAATTAGGGACGGCTAGCGCACATAGCCCTCGTGTAGCTTTGCGCGAAATTCAAAAACAAAGAAACCTTTACCTAATATAATAGCACCGGACGTGGTTCAGGAAAATTAATATATATTTTACTCCCCATCATTAGAATTATGTGACGCAAGTCTAGTGAAAGAGCAAAACATTAACGTATCGTTAACGAAATCTGACCACCAATCACCATATTGGCTCTGACGGTAGTCGGTTTAACTAACTACAAAATAAACGTTTAATTATTTTTTTTCCCTCCATAACTGAATGTTGTTGAATTTCGAATATCCCTATTTTTAAACAACTAACAGCAAGAGTGATACTTAATAACTCCATTAAAGAAATAAAAGTAGCCATAATGTCTTTTGTTTACGGAAAACAATCTGCCATCTAGAACAGTACGACCTTATTACGTGACGCGTAATTTACACAGTTCCACACGCGTGGTGTTTAGGCCTCCTTCGAAGCCTATACAAAGCAGCGACGAAAAAACACTTCGTTTCTGAACAAGAAAATGGTTAAGAACATCGTTTGCATATTAAGTGGATAATACATAGATCTCGAACGTCAGACTGACTTTTATGTAGAAGCCCTGCTATGTCGAACAAGAAGTAGTAATCTGATAAACGTTCTCTGGTTCTTAAAAACTATATACACGAATACGTTTAATAAATTTTAAAACGTGTACAGTCTAGTTATTACGTTTTCATCCAATATTCTGTATTAAATTTGAATTTCTCCACTGTTTTGTTTTTTAGTATTTTCAGACTCGTATTAATAACGAAGTGATAAATTGGGTGATGGATGGAGTGTGACCTATAATATCTATAAAATAAAGAATGGTATTAAATTTTGAAATTAATATCTGAACGTTAATAGTAATAACCTTTGTAGAGGACGTTAACCAAAGTTCGATTAAAATAGTTAACGATTACAGTGCAATATTTGCAGTGCAGACTATATTACACGCTCCACTATCCATTTACACAATTCTGACTAATTCCCACATTGGCACAGCGGTATGTCTGTACACTTACGACGCTAGAAACTAGGTTTCAATACCCGCGGTGGACAAAGCACAGATAGCCCATTGTGAAGCTTCACATGAATAATTTCAAACCGTCTTTACAGCTCAACGATGATTTTAATATTCTGTCTCATATCACGTGATAGTTCTCGTCTCGTTTCGTTTTTTATAATTTGCGCAAAGCTACTCGAGGGCTATCTGCGCTAGCTGTCCATAATTTAGCAGTGTAAGACTAGACGGAAGGCAGTTAGTCATGATCACCCACCGCCAACTCTTGGACTACTCTTTTACCAACAAATAGTGGGATTGACCGTCACATTGTAACGCCCCACGGCTTACAGGGCGAGCATGTTTGGTGCGACCGATATTCGAACCCGCGACCCTCTGATTACGAGTCAAACGCCTTAACACGCTTGGCCACGCGATAGTTCTATTTAAGAAAATGTGTTTGTTCCAATAGAGTTTTGGTGAGGGCTCACAGAAACGAATTTTTTGAATGAGAACAAAGAAGTGGCTTGAACCAAACAGTGGAATGCAGTTTGTGGTGTAAAGTATCATTCTCTTGTGCATAGCCTGCAAAGTTGAAGCCTGCCGAAGACAACTGCTGAAGGCTTGTTTGGCGCCTTGCTCATTTTGTCCCGTGAATGGTCTTAATTGTGTCCGAGTGAACGAAGTAGTTTGGAGAAGTAGTGGATTTTAAGAAATGGTTTGTTCGTGTTTTTGTCGAATTCCGCACATAGCTATTCGAAGGCTATTCTTTTCAAAAAAAAAAAGTAGAATTAATGGTCTCATTGTAATGCCTCAATAGCCGAAAGGGCGAGCTTATTCGGTGATGGAATTTGAACTGTGGGAAATGTTACGATAGCAAACAGATATTGTGACCTGCTCAACTGGAGACTGTTTGCCATCGGCGTTTAGAATGGTTTGAATAATTTCTTATGAACATTCGACGACGAACTGCTGTATTTAGGAACTTCTAACTACGAAGTCACGTGTTCTCAGCGCAAGACAACTGGCGTCCATAACAGAGTTGAGAAGAAATGGAAACATTGATAAATGTTCACATGCAAAATATTTGGTGACGTACGGCTAAACTTGTAACGGCGCGTGCGGATAATCATGTCTCTGTATATTGAGGTGAAATGATTCGACTAAAACTGATAAGCCGCAAACAATTTTGTACGTTTAACGACACAATTGGGCACAGAACAAGGTAGGTTATAACGTATTACGTACAGAAAATAAACACCGACAGTCCTAATCAAATCGCTTCATACAACGAGTATGCGCTTATCGGCACCGAGCGTCGTCAGCCGACATCCCATTACTCTGAACGATCAATCGTTGACTTCCTCTCAGATGCTCAGGTCTACCACCAAACGTCGAACTGACGGCGCCTTGTAACGGAAAATTACAAATATATTTCATTAAATAAACCACTTGTAGGGCTCAAAAGAAGCGACGAAACGGTGTGTTTTAATCTTTATTTACATGCGGGTTGTGTGATATGCACCAGTATGAAACGTATCGAATTTTGACGAACGTTCTATTACACCGTGTGATTGTTATGGCCACATCACAGCGTACACTGCGCACAGTTTCATCTAAACTTATTAAAAATGACAACATCTATAAATTGTTCTTATGATGACAGTTGAACATTTTTGTCTTTATGCATAACAAAAAATGTGCCTATGAAACTTCGCTCACCCGCTGGAACAGTGGTAAGCTGACAGACTTACAACGCTAAAATTTGTGGTTCGATTCCATGAGAATAATAAAGCAGGTCGCCCAGTGTGGCTTCGATCTTCAACAAACAAACTCTTAAAGACTTCTCCTTTCGTCCTTTAACTATTGTTTGTTTTGTGTTAAGTAGAAAAACTACACAATGGGCGAGCTATCAGCACAAATATAACGTGCTGTTTTTAACATTTATTGTGCCTATATTTGTATGTATCTGGTCGTTTCTTATATACTGAACATTTATTTAAAAAAAATAAAATTCAAAAGTAATTATCACACAGTCAATACGGTTAAATAAAATGCGAGCAAGAATTGCGAAACAAAGAACCAAAGAAATGTTATCTCGTTGATTATTTTCACTCTCTAAGGCACAAGGACTACACGAGACCTCGTTGATTAGTGTACCGATATGCGAATTATAAGATCCAAGGCTCGAGCCGTGAAAATTCGCTAAAACTCCTAGCATTTTGAGCTGTAGATCTATTTTAACAGTAACAAGACCATTAAATTAAGGATCCCCATGAAGGTGGTGTATGTTAATAACTAATTGTCTTCTGTCTGGTCACAAGGATGGTTCTGTCTGGACCTTAAGTGTTGGCTTATTTCTGGTCGTAAGGATGGTTCTGCCTGGACCTTAGATGTTGTCTTCTCTCTGGTTGCAAGGATGGTTCTGCCTGGACCTTAAATGTTGTCTTCTCTCTGGTTGCAAGGATGGTTCTGCCTGGACCTTAAGTGTTGTCTTCTCTCTGGTCGCAAGGGTGGTTCTGCCTGGACCTTAAGTGTTGTCTTCTCTCTGGTCGCAAGGATGGTTCTGCCTGGACCTTAAGTGTTGTCTTCTCTCTGGTCGCAAGGATGGTTCTGCCTGGACCTTAAGTGTTGTCTTCTCTCTGGTTGCAAGAATGGTTTTACCTTGACTTCTGTGTTGTATAACGTACAGTTCAAGTTCCAAATATTCATCTGCTCTAATTTATAGCGAAATAAAGACTTACACCACTGGTTAATAATGCTTACAGCTATGGTGGTGAAAACTTTGATATCAGGTGTATTACAGATGGCTTATTGTAATGACGAGAAACGTACGTACATCAAAGAAATACAGACGAGTGTCACTGCACCACACGTTTGCTCTGCCTGAAATACTCACACAGTTCCAGTAACAGCTGGATGAGAAGTCACTTGCCAAGAAAATTCAGTTTTAAAAATAAATGTCAAACGATGTAACACAAACATCAGTGAGGGACGTGTTATTTTAAATTAATGAGATGAAAGCCGGCAAGCTGGAATATAATCAACTTAGATCTTCTTTCTTTGAGTTATGAAGAAAAACTGGAAGCTCTCGGAATTATCATTTCATTTCATTCGGATTATTAAAAACAAAAGTTATATTTAAAGGCTTTGTTTGTTTCTTTTTTAATTTCGCGCAAAACTACTCGAGGGCTATCGGCACTAGCCGCCCCTAATTTTATAGTGTAAGACTAAAGAGAAGGCAGCTAGCTAGTCATCACCACCCACCGCCAACTCTTGGGTTATTATTTTACCAACGAATAGTGGGATTGACTCTTACATTATAACGCCCTTACGGCTGAAAAGCCGAGCATGTTTGGTGCGAAGGGGATTCGAACCCGTGATCCTCAGATTACGAGTCGAACGACTTAACCCACCTGGCCATGCCGGGGCCTTGAAGACTTTCTTGTTGTTGCTCTTATAGATTATTGTTTATTTCTTATTGAGCACAAAACTACATAATGCGCTATCTGTGCTGTGGTCAACACGAGTATTGGAACCCTTCTTTTCAGCATTATAAGTTTTTATACTTACTAATCTGCCACTGGGTCTTCTTTCACGCGGTTTGTTTGTTTTAGAATTTCGCGCAAAGCTACACGAGGGCTATCTACGCTAGCCGTCCCTAATTTAGCAGTGTAATACTAGAGAGAAGACAGCTAGTCATCACAACCCACCGCCAAAACTTGAACTACTCTTTTATAAACGAATAGTGGGACTTACAGTCACATTATTAATGCTCTAACGGCTGAAAGGACGAGCGTATTTGGTGTGACAGGGATTCGAATCTGCGACCCTCATATTACGAGTCGAGCACCCTAACCATCCCGCCATGTCGGGCCATTGAAATTGAGCTCGAAGCTACACAATAGGCTATCTGTGCTCTGTTCACCACGGATATCGAACCCAGGTTTCTAACGTTATAAGTCTACAGATATACCACTGAGCCGTTGGAGGTGTGTGCTTTCATAGAGAAAACAAGATATAAACTTCACGGTTTCCTCATACTGTAAAATAAAACGTTTATTGTTGTTTACTCAAGCAGAAATTAAAAAAAGATGTCGTCAGTAAAATAGCCAATCATCAAACGAGGTCGATAGAACTAAAATCCAGGCTTCGATTATCCGTAGTGAACATAGCAGATAGTCCAATGTGGCTTTGTACTGAAAGAAACAAAAAACATGGCCACATTTTTCTCTCATACACGAGTGCGTTGTCACGTATTGTCTGTCAGTCAAGTTTCTACCGATTCACGTTTTCGTTACAAAATAGTAATATGTCTAGATATATTAAATGGACAATTAGGCTAAGTTTTTATCCTGTAAAAAAATTTTCTTATTACCCGTCTTACAACACGCCGTTTAATCCAACTGAATTCCGAAAGCACGATTATAGAAAAGTTGAGCTTTCGTTTTTTTTCAATCCAGAGGACAGAAAACACAGAAACATGTGCCTAAGTTAGATTTTTCGTACGAAAGACTCTTGATCTAGTGTGTTTCAACTGCTACGTCTCTAAATGAGTTTTTTTGTAAATGTGGTTATTCAAGTGCACAGCAGAGATGGCGTTTCAGGATACTCCTGTTTGCACAGCGACAGCTATGGTAGGTGTTGATAAACACAGAGTCTGTGGACTATGCACTGTCTCTCAGCACGTTCTGATTTTGTAGCAACCTGTGCACGTAACTCAGATCACGTGGAATTGAATACTTGGTTTCAATCAAAACGTGGAGACAGTGGATGGTTTCTGTATGCTGTTCAAGAACGCATGTGCTATAACTCATTACCACCGTTGTTGTAATTTGAGTGTAACTTATCCTCTCTTAATAAAAACGTGAAGGGGACGGCCCCCCATGTAAAGTAAGCTCGTGCTTCGTTTAACTACTTTTTTGTTGTTGTTGTTAGTGGAATGTTAAGTTATCCTGAAATCACATGACAAAGAAGCTTGCTCTCACCATTAGTTCATTCATGATCTCAAGTTTACAAATATTATTTATATTACCCAGACTGTTGCTAATGGACACGTACATTGCTCTAAACTTGGATATGTAATCTGAACGCACGAAGCGCTGGACACTGTTCCGTGAAGATCGGTGTTTTTTGACACATAAAAAAGTTCGAAACTAAACATCCGAATACGAAAGGAAAGATACACAAACATATACATCGATTTATCTCCCAAATTAAACGTATTGCTGTATTCTTAGTAATAGTCTAAAGATAACTCTACCTCAACTCCATTCCACATATAGTGAACGTCATGTGGCGAAGGGTGCGCGGGCATATTCATGTGAGCATGGTCAGCCATCATGGACATCCAGTGCACGAGGCCTGACGAGGGTGACACCGGGCGCACAGGGGCAGCTGAGGAGGACGTAGACAGCCCTGCTGACTTACCATAGGTGTCCGGAGTAGGAGCCCATACTAGAGCTGCTTTCTAATTGGGTGAATAAAACAAACCGTAACCAATCCAATCAAATGCTCATCCCTTATATTCTATTTGTAACGAACCTTCGTACTGAAGGCGCATGACTACAGGTTAATGATGAGAGTTAAAAGTCATGAGATAACAAAGCAGTTATTGATTATTATTGGTTATTAGCAGTTATTGGTATTTTATCCTGATATAAGTATTCACTAAACTCTAAAGGACGACTAATTAATTACTTGCTATGATCAAACATACAGCATATATATATATATTTATATATACACACACACATTCAGAACACACAATGAGTAATTTTAAAACAAGCTATAAGGAGATTAAAATGAGAAAGTTAAAGGAAACCGACGTACAGAAACTGTCTCGGTGTTGGTTTTCCGTTTAGTGGATTACTGTAACATAGAACTTTGTATCAAGTTAAAGCTGTCTTATCAAAAAAAAGGGAGAGAGAAATAAGTAGGGGTAATGGGTCCCTACCAAAGGGTTTCTTATTACACCATTCTCTGCCTATTCTAGTATCACTAACGTCATTAAGAGGTGTAATACGTGAAACTGAAAGGGACTGGAGATTCGAGGATCAAAACAAAAATTAATAAATAATAAGAAATTACCGAATACATGGATGATGAACTTCCCAGAACTCCAAGCCTGGGGACAGTGTTCAAGGAGTCCAAGTTTTTCCCCGAGAAATAGCAATGTTGGCCACCATAAAAACTCCCTGACCCTGTACTGGAGCCCGATGAGAGAGGTGACCCAAGGGCAGCAGTGGGTGGATAGCCAGTTTCAAATAGTCCGTTCTCCTGCTTGATAGACACGGCGAGAGGTGATGTTCGCGGACACCTCGTGTAACCTACATCAGGATGGTGAAGTTCTAAACAGGACTGCATGTGCATGAGAGAAGATGTGAAGCTCTACTGTTTCTGTGCGCGAGGCTCGCCACAGAAAAAGCGTCACTCGGTGCCACACAACATATACTGCAGTCTCAATCAGCTACCAACGTCTTAAAACGCTGCTAAGGGCTCGCGAGTGTGAGTTGGCTGGTCACGATGAGAGCTCTGACGGTTAGAGCCAATGCAATCCTTCACTCCAAGTCTGATTAGCCTCGTGGCTCAGCCAAGAACCGCCTGCTGCCCGCGTGCGACATCTGCGTGAGTTCTACATGAGCAGTCGCCAACTGGGCCCGACTATCTAGCGAGCCCCGCGGTAAAAACTACGGCGTTTTTTTTATTATTAAACTAGTTTTCAACTCCTTTCTGGCAAGAGCAACTCCACATTCAACTCAGGTAACACACAGCAGTCGAGCAGCGCCACCACTCGTTCTGCGCTCATGCACTTGAGACTGTCAGGCCACATCACGTGCGAATATGCAGAAGCACCTTCCCCGCCCTACTACACAATACTGACACCCCCTCACCATCCTTTACCTATCAGGGGGCTTTTTAATTCAATACTAGCGTCTTCCCATTTTCTTCACTGATTCAACCGTCAGAGGAGTTAATAAACAAAAGACATTTGAAGTTATTATTATTTTAGATAGTTGTCACAGTAACGATAACTGATTGGTTAGTTTTTAACACGTGTAAATATTTATTTTCCCTATACTCCTGTCACACCAAACATGCTCGCCATTTCAGTCGTGTGGCCACTATCATGTGATGGTCAATCTCACTAGAGTAGCCCAAGAGTTGGCGGGATGTTGATGACTAGCTGCCTTTCCTGTAGTCTTACACTGTTGAATTAGGGACGGCGAGCAGAGATAGTCCTCGTGTAGCTTTGCGCGAAATTCAAAACAAACAAAACCAAACTATACTCCCCCCTCTTGTCCTTTCCCTTTCTTACATACACACACCCATAGCTTCACCTGAGCATAGAATGCTGTCGTTACGGTTATGTTTATGTATCGTATGTCGTCAGGTGCAATTAAATCTCAAAGATACACTCCCAGTGAGAAATAAAACTCTCAACTTCAGATTACTACGTGTGAGAAAACATACTCCCAAAAGCTTGGACAAGCAACATTACGAAATTTCTGTGACAACAGCGTTTTGTCGATATCTCAAATATTTTAATCAAAGTATTACAAGGAAAGTTAAAGATTTACTTTGAGTAGGAAAGAAAAGAGACAAAAACAACTTGCCTGTCGATCTTATTTGGGGGAAAATTTCATCTTATTGTATAAATATGTGTTTTCGGTGTCTTTTCTCGGTTCGATAAATGTCAGAACCCGAAAACAACAAAACAAACATCATATATACCTGTGCGTAACTGGGGATTTCTGACGGACAGACATCGCGTATACCTATAGCTAATTGGGAATTTCTGGTGACGTTTGGAACTCTTAAAAGAAATACACATTTACGTGAGTTTTATCAGGAATTTACATATAAATAAAAATAATATTTATTAAATGTAATAACTGATCAAAAACGTATTATTTAATCTATCTACAGAGGATATAAAGTACATGTAATATTCATATGTGTAAATAAGAGGCCTCTTTTTCCAAGAACTCAAACGCACATATTTATACAACGCTGCTCGGTAGATGTTTCGAAACTTGTTCACACACATCGCTACTAATGATGTTTTAATTCCACGTTGCGCGTCAAAGCTGTCAAGGTTTTGGCCTTGCCTATAAAATTACCTATTACATTTTTAAAAATGTGACAGAGCATACCAACCAAGAAATTGCTGTCTAGTACAAAAGCATATGAGGAAACTTATAGTAACTTGAGAGACGGACGTACGAACAGAGTGGATGGTTAGAAACGAAGACAGATAAAAGAGCATTTTGAACAGGTTTGTCAAAAGATGGCGGTAAGATACAAGTTAATCAAATAGACGAGGAAAATAAGTTGTGAAATCCAGTAAATAAAATGAACTGGAAACGGCGTAGAAAAAAACAACAACATGGCCTGAGAGCAGTCACGGTGAGTTCGTTACTGAAGAGACGGACGGACGGGTATTAGGTAGAACCTTGTTTGTAATCAAAATTACGTCTTGGATCTATGAAAATGGATGTTTGGCAATTATGTCTGGATTACGATATATATATGTTGAACACTTGTGTCCCAACTAAAGTACATGACACTTGAGGCACTTTTGTTACCACACGAAACTGATATCAAACCACTGAGTAAAAATAAAAAAAAGGTTATTTTCCACATGGCTAAACCACACACAGCTCGTAAACATCGAGATACGGTTAGAACGAAAATTCAAATGTTTTCTCTGACTAAACAGGAGCGTAAGCTAAATTGTATATGTTACGCGTTCTATACTTTTCAATCAAGTAGGTGTTGACTTAAAAAAGAAAAAAAGAGGCGAGAGATAAAATTTTAGAATTTCCTGAAACAACAATATCACTTTTGTGAAGTAACATGTTGCAAAGATCAGACGTGTTTCTTAAGAACTGAAGACTCCTGATGATAGAATTCAGCTTGAGGTTTCAATAGAATGTGACGTGACACAAATGAAACATTGTTAAACAGATGGGTTTTCTGCCTCAGAAGTTTGTGATGTGATACAAATGACACATTGTTAAACAGATGGGTTTTCTGCCTCAGAAGTTTGTGATGTGACACAAATGACACATTGTTTAACAGATGGGTTTTCTGCCTCAGAAGTTTGTGATGTGACACAAATGACACATTGTTAAACAGATGGGTTTTCTGCCTCAGAAGTTTGTGATGTGACACAAATGAAACATTGTTTAACAGATGGGTTTTCTGCCTCAGAAGTTTGTGATGTGACACAAATGAAACATTGTTTGACAGATGGGTTTTCTGTCTCAGAAGTTTGTGATGTGACACAAATGACACATTGTTTAACAGATGGGTTTTCTGCCTCAGACGTGTGTGATGTGACACAAACGAAACATTCTTAAACAGATGTGTTTTCTGTTTCAGAAGTTTGTGATGTGACACAAACGAAACATTGTTAAACAGATAGGTTTTCTGTTTCAGAAGTTTGTGATGTGACACAAACGAAACATTGTTTAACAGATGGGTTTTCTGCCTCAGACGTGTGTGATGTGACACAAACGAAACATTCTTAAACAGATGTGTTTTCTGTTTCAGAAGTTTGTGATGTGACACAAACGAAACATTGTTAAACAGATAGGTTTTCTGTTTCAGAAGTTTGTGATGTGACACAAACGAAACATTGTTTAACAGATGGGTTTTCTGCCTCAGACGTGTGTGATGTGACACAAACGAAACATTCTTAAACAGATGTGTTTTCTGTTTCAGAAGTTTGTGATGTGACACAAACGAAACATTGTTAAACAGATAGGTTTTCTGTTTCAGAAGTTTGTGATGTGACACAAACGAAACATTGTTAAACAGATGGGTTTTCTGCCTCAGACAAATTAAACATTGTTCCATACAGAGATGAGCTTCTTGTCTCAGGAGTGTGTGATGTGACACAATATTAGCGCTGTTCCACTCAATAAATCCGATTTCCTCAACATGAACTTTCCATACTCAATTGTGAATGGAGTATCATAACATCTGGCAATGATGTTGACAGTAGTGTGTCAGAAACAACACTTCTTATCCATACACCATTAATCTGTTGCGTTAAAATAACAATACTTGCAAAGCACGATAGCGTTTCACGTGGTACTGTCTGATTGAAAAGGAAACCAAACTATTACATATAAAGTTAAAATACAATACAGAAATATGAAAGTTTAAATGCAATGTTTATCGCCACCTATCGCCTTTGGATGGAAAGAAGGAATACGTATAATAAGTAAAAACTGTGATAAACAAAAAAGTCAGAATTGTTGGGGTAAGTAAGTAATTAGCAGACAGATTAAACAGAAGGATAAATAAAAATAATACTAAACGACACGTAACAACATTAAGAAACAATAACCGTTGAAATAAGTTAAAAAAAAAAGAAATGTCATTTTGAAAATCTATTTATTAATTTTATTTTGGAAACAATAGGAGAAGATTGTTATTGTTTTGAATTAAGCACAAAGTTACACAAGGGCTATCTGTGCTCTGCCCACCACGGCTATCGAAACCCGAATTTTAGCGTATAAGTTCGCAGACATACCGCTGAGCCACTGGGGGGCAATAGAAGAAGAGGGGTGAAGAAAAGGCATTTATGGAACTAAAATAATTAAAACGATACACATGGAACCAAAGTAATTAAAAAGATACACATGGAACCAAAGTAATTAAAACGACACACATGGAATCAAAGTAATTAAAACGACACACATGGAACCAAAGTAATTAAAAAGATACACTCTAAACCAAAGTAATTAAAAAGATACGCACGGAACCAAAGTAATTAAAAAGATACGCACGGAACCAAAGTAATAAAAAAGATACACACGGAACCAAAGTAATAAAAAAGATACACACGGAACCAAAGTAATTCAAAAAATACATATGGAACCGAAGTAATTAAAAACATATACATAGAACCAAAGTAATCTTAAAAGATACATACAGACCAAAGCAATTACACATATGAAAAATCTATACAACGCAATACATTTAATAACGCATTATCCAAATCGGTTAATAGTGCTATGAGATAAATTTAAAATACATTATTTGCTTGTTGTACCTTTTTGTGTCACATTATTTATGGCTCACGAACCCAAACCCTAATGATATAACTCAATATATGCATTTCCAGAGGAAGAAAGGACGACGAAATAAAAACGCTGATCAAATGCATTCATTACTAATTCTCATAAAAATATATATACATGATATGAAACCGCAAAAACAAATTTATTATTTTGTTATGTTTTGAATTTTCTGTTTCGGTTGTTAATTGACGACCCCTGAGGCGATATAATTGGTTAAAAAATAAAATGTTGATGAAGCGTTGAGAAAATATTTCGATTATTTTTTGTGGACCCCAAGTGGAACAGTGGTATGTTTGCGGACTCACACCACTAGCAACCAGGTTTCGATACCCATGGTGGGAAGATCACAGATAGCTTATTGTGTAGCTTCGTGCTTAATTCTAAAAAAAAAAACTTGCTATTTACGTGAATAATAGCAGTTTGAACAATTATAACTATCAAAACAATGAGCCTACTTTAAAGATTACTGAAACGTACGAGAACAAAGGGGAAAAAAAAAATATATATATACACACACTAATATTTAGGATTGATGTTGTTGTTTTGAATTAAGCACAAAGCTACACAATGGGCTATCTGTGCTCTGCCCACCACGGGTATCGAAACCCGGATTTTAGCGTGTAAGTCCGCAGACATACCGCTGAGCCACTGGGGGGGGGGCATTTAGGAATGAGAGTTTGCGACAGTGGTTATCTTGGATGCAGGACACTTGCTACCGTCAGCACTCATCCTATGTTACAAATTGAACATATGTTAAATTAGGCTTACTTGAATAATCCGTACAATGTCTTCATGAAAATATGAGTCTGTTTGGTTCTGTAAACGAGTTTGTGCAGATATCTTTGTGTGCTTAGCAGTTTGAAGTACATATTGTTTGTTTACACATTAATGGAAATTATCGTTTTGTAACAAGTGTGTTTTATTTCACCGAACAAGAGGTATTCCTCATTAGCCATGACACATGATGTTCTTTAAGATAGGACGAGAGTAAATTAATCTATGAAACCTCCTCCATGCTATTAGCCATAGCAACTATGGCCAACTATTAGCCATAGTGTTTGTGCGCCAGCAAAATTAAGCGTGTGGCACGCGCATAACCAATTTGATTGTAATGCCCATCAAGACTTGTACCAGCCTACCCTAAAATTGAAATTACAATAAACATAATTGGAGAAAATTAATCTACAGTACTTATGACGTTGATCAAACACACCAAATGAAAGAATTTGATCTTCTGAGTCCAAAACTGTAATTAAATTTCACTCTGGTCAAGAAATAACGGAGATATAAGCCAAAATATTTGTATTTGATAAAATAACAAAAAAACTCAGAGACGTTCTATGAGCCATTATGCCGTGGCTAAAAAAGGAAGATTTCGTTATTTTATCAAATCGCGTGTGTGTTGTGTGTGTTTTCTTATAGCAAAGCCACATGGGGCTATCTGCTGAGCCCACTGAGGGGAATCGAACCCCTAATTTTAGCGTTGTAAATCCGTAGACATACCGCTGTAATAGCGGGGAGCTTTATCAAATTGCACTGAAAACCTTACGATTTTTTTTCCTCTCTTCTAGAATTAACTTACTGGACTCATTTAAGACTATGACTGTTGTCAGTATAAGTGGAATCTACCAGAAGCACTCTTCTGATATCGTAGGTGCACTCTCCAAGGAGGTACCTACCAATAGTCAATCAGTAGGGGCATTGCGCATCTGCGACTATAATGGCACAAAAGTTATAATTGAAAATAAGATTTTAAAAGCTGCCTTACAACAGTAACATCAATTAAACATGGAAAAATTACGTATGCTGTTTATAGATAAATACGTTATACAGGGCGGGGAGGAAGCAAAAATGCGTGTTTATAAATAGAGGGCGCCTTGAAATTATTGGCGCTATACTTCTCTATGATGCAGCTGATAGATGAAAGATCACCAGCCCGGCATGGCTAGGTAGTTAAAGTACTCGAGTTGTAATCTGAGGGTCGCGGGTTCGAATTCCCGTCACACCAAACATGTCCACCCTTTCAGCCGTAGGGGCATTATAAGTGACAATCAATCCCACTTTTTTTGGGTAAAAGAAAAACCCAAGAGTTGGCGGTGGGTAGTGATGACTAGCGGTTTTTCTCTAGTCTTACACTGCTAAATTAGGGACTGCTAGCGCAGATAGCCCTCGTGTAGCTTAGCGTGAAATTCAAAATAAACCAAACCAAACCAAACGCAGATGACCAATGCTAAAATGCTTTAATATCAACCAACACACACAACATAACGTGTACAAATGAACTAGCTTATCTGACAACAGACTTGTTGTTAGGGTGAATTTGTATTAAAACACAAATAGTAATCGTGCAGTTTTACGCGAAATTCAAAAACAATCTAACACTTCCTGTAAATTACTCGCTATTGTCTGACGGTTTTGGTTTCGGTGTTAGCACTAACAACCAATAAAGTTTGTATGTTTGTTTGTTTTGAATTTTGCGCAAAGCTAAACAAGGGCTATCTGTACTAGCCGTCCCTAATTTCGCAGTGTAAGACTAGAGGGAAGGTAGCGATAACTAGACAGATGTGATACTCTTGAAATACCGATAACTAGACAGATGTGATACTCCTTAAATACCGATAACTAGACAGATGTGATACTCTTGAAATACCAATAACTAGACAGATGTGATACTCCTTAAATACCGATAACTAGACAGATGTGATACTCCTTAAATACCGATAACTAGACAGATGTGATACTCCTTAAATATTGGTGAGTAAGAGTCAGTAGATGTTTTGTTTCTATGACAACTGAAATTTAAAAATACACATGAAATATTAACCCAACGTACTGGTTGTTCTTTACTTTTGAAATGACAGATTAGAAGAAAATCCGCTAGTTAATTAACGTCATTCACCACCAACTTTTGGGCTACATTTGTCAGTTTTAATAGTGAGATTTGAACGTCACTGTTACGAATTTACTGTTATACATTTATTTTAATATTTATGTTTGTTTGAGCTTGATACATGCGACGTATATTGTTGGGTGTGTATTGCGCAAGTTTCCGCCTGTTCTCTAAATTTATAGAAGATTCTCGAGAGCAAGGATCAATAATATTTGGTTCACGAAAACACTAGCAGGTCTTCGAATATCGTTAAATGTTCGAAAATCTCGCCTGATTGGTATAAAAGCTAGCCGAGAGACAGTTATAGGATATTATAGGATAATAAGCGCGTTTATTATTTTGGCGAGAAAGTAACGCAAACAACGTAATCTGGAATTCAACTTGGAGCATCATACCCACAGGCCAGGCTTGATTAAATTATAGTACGGTAAGTTTCATATTGAAAATAAAACGAAAGAAAGTTGTTTTTACCGTTTCTCTATCAAATCGTATCATAAAAATACACAAAGTGAGAACATTTATGAAACACGATAAAAGAATATATTTATATATTTTTATATATGTATATAAATTCAATAATTTGTATTTTTTAAATATATGCCTATAATAGGCCAGTAGTAATTTAATTAGGCTAAAATACTGAATTATGTTCATTGTAACGGCAGGCCAGCAGTAAACTAATTAGGCTAAACATTTTGAACTCGTCTCATTGTTAATGTAGGCTAGCGGTAAACTAATTAGGCTAAACGTATTGCACTCAGCTTATCGTAAAGGTAGGTCAGTAATAGACCACTTTAAATTTTAAATATTAGTATCGGTTTATCTTAGGTATAGGCCGGCCATTAATAAACTGATTAGGTTAACACTTATCTTACAATGTTTGTTATCTTCATTGGTTTCCTATGGGCCTAGCTAGCTAGTATGATGGCGAGCATAATTTGACCTCCTGTAGACTTATCTTATAATTCACAATTATTTAGAAAAAAAATATACTCGTAAATAATATAAATATAATTCATATAGTTATGTAAAGCCATATAAATGTGCATACGGTTCATAAAATTACTCGGAAAGATTGTTTGTTTCTTTATTAATTATGAACAAAGCACAACAATGAGCTAGCTGTGCTCTTCCAACCAAGGTATCGAAACCCGAATTTTAGCATTGTATTTCCGCAGACATACCGCTGTGCCACTGGGGGGCTATTTGAAAGGAAACTTCAAAAACATGTATTTAACCTAAGATGACTGACATGCACGAGTTAATGAGGAGAACAACTTGCAGGGGCACCAAGCAGAATAAATACATTTTTACATTTCAGAACTGAATGGAAGTGTGTTAATCACAACAGCCTATAAGGGAGTCTTTAACTTGTTTTATTACAATAAGAAAGAATTCAAATCACCATTTTTGTATAAAAATCGTCTTCTTATTACGAAAATCAATGGCATACATAGGCCTAGATCACGTTTATCGTATCACACTCGGTCTGATGAACCTTCATCAGCAATGAATATATGCACGTGTAATATGGTTGACATGTTGTACCATAGTTGTCAAGGCACTCGACTCGTAACCTGAGGATCGCCAGTTCGAGTCTCCGTCGCACCAAACATACTCGCCCTTTCAGCCGTGGGGCGTTATCACGTGACGGTCAATGCCACTATTCGTTGGTAAAAGAGTAGCCAAAGAGTTGGCGGTGGGTGGTGATGACCACCTACTTTCCCCCTACTCTTACACTGTAAAATTATGGACGGCTAGCGCAGATAGCCCTCGTGTAGCTTTGCGCGAAACTCAAACCAAACTAATACATGTGCACATTATTAAAACTAATTACACAGACATTACGCTCAACCAGACTACGAGAGAAAAATTCGTTATTTCTTTATGAATTTTCAACCAACTTGTTTATGTGATAAACCTGTTTGTATCGCTAACGGATTAAAGTACGTATATTTGATAAATTTTGTTTGTTTGTTGCTCAGCACAAAACTAACAAATGGGATATCTGTGTTGAGCCCATCATGAGTATGGAAGTCTGGTTTTAGAGTCATTTTGAGCATTTGAGATTACAGTGATTTTATTCTATCATTTTTTTTATACTGTCAATGAAAGGCGAGCGACACTTAACCATGTACAAGAAAAATAAACAAACGAGTTCTTAAGAAATAGAGAACAGATCTGGGATGGCCAGGTGGTTAAGGCACTTGACTCGTAATCTGAGGGTCGCGGGTTCGAATTCTCGTCACATCAAACATCCTCGCCTTTTCAACCGTGGGGGTAGTTTTGATATGAGTATCAATCCCAATATTTGTTGGCAAAAGGGTGGCCTAAGAGTTGGCGGTGGGTGGTAATGATTAACTACTTTTCCTTTAGTCTTGCACTCTAAACTTATGGACGGCTAGCGCAGATAGCCTTCGCATAGCTTTGCCCGAAATTCAAAACAAAACCAAATAAAGAACAAGAAATGGATCCAGGAAACCGAATACGGTGGAAGGTTCGAACACGTTAGTAGCTAAAGTGTTTCAACCCTATAAAACTAGCGAAATTCTTCCCAGAACAAAAAGAAGCATAGAAAATAGTTTGTTTTTGAATTTCGCGCAAAGCTACACGAGGGCTATCTACGCTAGCCGTCCCTAATTTAGCAGTGTGAGACTAGAGGGAAGGCAACTAGTCATCACCACCCACCGCCATCTCTTGGGTTACTCTTTTACCAACGAAAAGTGGGATTGACCGTAACATTATAACGCTTCCACGGCTGAAAGATCAAGCGTGTTTGGTGTGACGAAGACTTGAACCCGCGACCCTCAGATTACGAGTCGAATGCCTTAACCACCTGGCCATGCCAGGTCTTTATCGTAATTGAACATAACTTGGTTTCCTCTCTTGTACAAATACCATGATTTAAAAAACAAATTTGTATGGGATTGATTGTCTTATATTAAAACGATTCAAAATATGAAAATCTGCAAGTAACATAACAGCCACAGCTGATATAAAGCCAAGATGTATTGCGATGTATAATAACTTCCTCTTGACTTCTTCTGTTCGTAGGTAATGTGGTGCCCCAGAAACGTGACTGATTTTGGCAAGGATATATGATATTACTTCCCACTGCAAAGTGTTCCCACACGTCGATCATAAATATGTAATCTGACCAATGACTTTTATAATAACATGGATCAGCTTCGGATACAGGGTTTACCCAGAACGAGACATTCAACAAGTCTTACCCCATGTAGCGACGGTTAGGGAAGTCTGACTCTTGAAACAAGTGTGAATCGATAAGTACGGAAATCAGTGACAAGGACGTACAATTGTCCAAGATATATGTATGCAATATAGTAAAAAATGATATATCTGGGAAAGCAACATGAGTCTCGTTTACACAAGCTACCTCCATACATATTAGCTCAATTGTCACATAGTTGTCGCATTGCAGGTGGAGAGTGAAACGTGATTTCACACTCTTCCACTTGTAGAAATATAGGATTTCTGTGCGATCGGGTTAAAGAACTGGTGTTGGGAAATCGTAGCCCTTCTTAGCCTAGATTGGTAAGGAGTGTGTCTTCAATAACAGCTCTTTAGCGGAGCTTTATGCAATAGAAACTATGGCAGGGCTGTTGTCAAGATGCACGGTGATAAGAAAGAACATGACTGGACATAAAGACAAGGATTTTAATGGTGCGGAGAGGTTCCAAAATCTCAAATTCTTTAAATTCTTTGTAAATCCAGCAAGCAATACCATTATCTACCTTATGCACAGTTTTCTTCAAAAGTTAATTCGATATCTTCCGTCAAAATGAAATTGTTTATCTCTTAAGTAGTTTTTACGAAATTTATACGTGATATTTGAGTTCAGTTCTAGATATTAGTTTCGCAGGTTTTTTTTAAAAAAAATGTTTTCAATCAGTCATTTGTAACTTTAGGAAGACTAATACAAAATATAAAAAAGTTGAACTTTAGCACAGAAATGACGATGACAACAGATGTTGTTACAAAAATAAAATAAACCTTAAATAATGAAACAAAGAAAAGAGCGGAATATAACAAGTTAAATGATAGATCAGAAGACGAAGGAAAGACTTGATTATGAAATACGAGACTTTAATACTGAATACGAGGCCCGGCATGTCTAAAGATGAAGAGAGAGAGCGGAGGTAAATAATTATGACGTAAAATACAGAAAGGTTTTGAATTTCGCGCAAAGCTGCACTAGAGCTATCTGCGCTAGCCGTCCCTAATTTAGCAGTGTAAGACTAGAGGGAAGGCAGCTAGTCATCACCACCCACCGCCAACTCTTGAGCTACTCTTTTACCAAAGAATAATGGGATTGATCGTCACAGTATAACGCTTCCACTTCTGAAAGGGCGAGCATGTTTGGTCTGACGGGAGTTCGAACCGACCACCCTCGGATTACGAGTTGAGAGCCTTAACCACCTGACCATGTGGGTCATCGAAGAAACTGAAGTAAGGCTTGAATACAGAATACTAGAGGCTATTGTTAAGCACAGATTTACTCAAAGGGCTATCTGTGCTCTGCCCACCACGTGTATTGAAACCACATTTCTATCGCTGTAAGTCCTCATACGTACTCCTGTGCAACGGGGAGGGGTGAAGGGGTAAGACGGGAAAAGAAAGAAGATTTGAAAAGGCGGGAAGAAAAGGAAGATTTAAATACAGAAAATGGGAAGAAAGGGAAGACTTGAATACAGAATATGGGAAGAGAATACGTTTAAAGACAAAGGAGATTTTATAACCAAAGAAAGATAGAAATGGTTAAAATATAGAACTATCAAGACGCGTCCAATAATAAAAATGTAAAATTTGTAGCTAATGGTAAAACTTAAAGCTTAATCGAAAGACGTAGATATTACTTAGAGTGGGGGATCTTAGGTGCATACCAGACTAAACATGATAAATATCTGGGAATCGGGTGGTATAACTCCCCCAAAATATGGCATTTTATGGTACTTAAAATGAGTGACTATTAACAGGTTTGGTAACTGAAAGAATAACATTTAATGTCTCCTTCCACTCATATGAACAAGGGAGGAAAATTAGTCTTTGTTTTTGACAGCTCTGAAAATTCATACTCGTATTAAAGCATTATGAGAGCCACCTGTCAGCAAATGTATTAATAAAACAAATATATTAGTATTTAGGAAACTTTACATTTCATTAGAAAATAAAAATATGATGTTCTGTGGTGGTTACTATGCAAACATTGCGTGAAGAAACGACCATGAAACGGTCGAACCAGTTTGATACGTCTTACACAATCAAATACAGCCAAATATAAAACATCGGTTGATATTTATCTGTACAATTGGCAAAATACCTAGCTCAAAGCTTTCTTTACTGGACCATTTATGAGCAACATTTTCCTTCAGCAGGAGATAAGTTGACTGGAATAAAGTCTGTTGATACATTATGAAATATTTAACAGTGAAACAGAATATGTAAAATGGCCGCAATTCCAACTACTGTTGCATCATACTTGTTAGGTGCTTTATTTGGGTACCAACACGCATCCTCAGAACCGATGCATAATCATACGTAGTTTAAATGTGTTCCAACACGTTTCTTAATATGAGATTTGTGATAGCTCCGAAGTGATAATGCAGGTTATATGATTTCTAACACGTGGGTTAGTTAAGATGTGAGTCTTTAACACGTGAGTCAATATGTAGCTTACGTAAGCGCCAACCCGTAATTTAATTTGTGGTTCACGAGAGCATCAACACATGAATTGATGTGTACTTTATACATATGTATTAGTGTATAATTTGTGTGAGTTTCAGGTACGAGTTTCTTCAGGAAACAGTGCGTACTGGACTCAACAATGGTAACAGTAGTGATTGGACCAGCCGGAAACTATGGTTTGAAGGTCGCGTGACATAAAAACCATGGAACCTAACTTCACATTGCTCTTGTAAAGGTTTGTCAGGATTACATAGAATGTCCTTCTTGCCCTAGCAGGAACTCAGGGCGACTACACCACGAGCTGGGGCTAACAAAACAAGCACATTTCACGCAGGACGAACAAGCACACAAAACCCCCCAGAAAACCTCCAGATCTCCTCGTCTATAGGAAAGAAGTTCTGACCAGTTTTGCCCCCGGTGTGTTTGGTCGTCGACAGAAATCAGCGTGATGGCCACTAGCCACAGCTAGAAGAAACCAGTTCTCTGTACATTTATATTAGATTTGCACTTCAAAAGAAACAAAGAGCATTCGTTATAACAGCGATTTCTCACCGTTTAAGACAAAGACATAACGTGGGTTAATAATATAGTATTGAACTTCTAAATAACTAAATGTTACATTAATTCTGTTAGGTAGATCTTCGTTCTTTAGAAATAACTTCTCTATCCAGCACGATTTGTCTGATACATTCATACAGAAAAAACTGGAAACTTTAATACCGTAGTTTCAAATTACCTCTTAAGTAACTTGGATTAGAGAAATGAAAAGCAAGAAAAAAAAAAAGAAAGAAAGAAGATATATTTTATTATGAAATCATTAGCATTATAAAAGCAAAAGATGGCGGATTGAACGTACTGACTCAAACGACTGAATTACTGACAATCTCAATGTTGCAGAACAATGCGCTAAGACACAGCTTGACGTCTTGGCGTTTGGAAGAAAAGGAAAGGACTTAACTTCGCTTTCGAACAAGCGAGCAGAGCTTGTTTACGTAGAAAGAAGAAGCATGGCTGTCTTTAATACTGTTTAAACACGAGGCTGTTCTGTGTAGGTCTGTTACGAATTAGTTTTATTTTCACTTACATTAATTCACTATCGTTTGTTTGTTTTTTTCTGTTGTTGTTCTGTTAAACAAACTTCTAGGAGAGGACTTTTACTTCAGACTGAAGACAAATACTCTGTTTCCTTCAATCAACAAAAATGAAACTCATTACCAAACGAGACCACAGTTTGTTTAATCACTATTCCCAGTGCCTCAGGTGTAAGTCTGGAAGCTGACAACCATAAAAATCGGGTTTCGATATCCCTAGTACACAGAGCCCGGATAGCCAGCTCATTGTGTAGCTTTACGTTTAACCACAAACAAATAAAAATTACATCTTTCAGTCTGTTTATTCTTCTTTAGACTGATATCAGTTTAAATTAATTGATAGCTCTCATATACAAGTCCTCATTCTATGAGTGGAACAGGAGATGCATTCATTCCTTTTGGATATATTTCTCTGTCAGCTGTATAACTCATAAATTCCACCTTCTGACTTTTGAAATCATTTATCACTTTTAACCAAGCAGATTTAAATCAATCTTTTCATCCTGTCCGAAAGGTGGCAGCACAAATACATTATAAACTGGGTGAATTTTTATTATTATTATTATTATTATCTGCGTAACAGAAAGTTGGAACTCCCCAGAATGCTACTTTAGTTTATGATATCATGTTCAATTTTTTTTTATCTCAGTAAGATACTTGTAGCGATGTTTTAATGCTTAATAAGAAGAAAAACAACTTATAATAGTACAGGTGGCGTAATTTAAAAAAAAGAAACTTTTAATAAAAAATAAAAAAGATAATTTTTGATAAACGCATGATCAACATACATCCACGAAATGAGCTCGCGATTGGTTATTTAATTACTGATAGTAAACATGTTTATTAGCGACAAGAACTGACCACGTGAGAAAAAACTGGGACCTTCCTTCCTTCACCATTAATCAAAGTATCCTTCATAGTCTTATATGAAGTTGTCCAACGAACACTTTTAATGTTTTTCACGTACCGACGTTCGTACTTCCTACAGTTCATCACTATCTTAGATGATAAAAAAAGATTTACCAAAAAAACCTCAAAGCACTTACATGCTACTCATATATATTGACCTACTTGTAAAAAACTGACCTCCGAAAGTAGCACACTACTACTAAATATAGGACGAGAAACGTATTCCTTGTAATGTTCGTGAAACGTTCAAGTTTTATTTAATTCTAAATTAACAGTAACCCATTTTCTGACCACATAAAGCAACAACGCGTCATTCTATACAATTAGATACAAATAATCATCTGTGATGCTTTACATCACAGTGTAATGCAATGAAGTAAAACTGCGGTTGCCGCATTAATCGATTCGGCATAGTTGTTAATTATCATACTTAATCAGAGACGAATTAATTGTGTACTATATTTCTTCTTATATCTGGAATTATATGATACAGAATGTTTGTGAAGCCAACCGGAGTTCAAGAATATTTGTTATTGCGTATCAACAACACACGTACCGGATTAGCTCCGTGAAAACAGATCAAGAGAACTGGGCCCGAGAATAATTTGAAAGAATAACTCCAAGCTTTTTTACAAATACATTTACTTGATATACGCCGTATGAGTATCGACCCGAGTTTACACCGTTATCTAGCAACATTACAACTCTTTCTCTCATATTCAGGCAAACAAACCGCACGAAAGTCAACTTTTGGCACGAAAAGTTCCTATCACGTTCGAGGAACGGTAACGAAGATACAACGAACGAAAACAGCCCCACAGTGATCAATAGTTAGATCCGAGGATGGGAACTTGGCGTGTGCACCTCGTGACGTCTGAAGACTAATCCCATCTTTGCCCCTCTTTTCTCACCTATCCCCCCCCAACTAAACAACCTTCACGTTGAAACAATCGAAATCACAAATATAGCATTTTGTATGGAGTATATTAAATTGGAAGAAGCAAAGTATATGCAAACAGTTTAGTTATTCTAGACAAGTGGATCATCAAAATATTGGAAAATTATACGGTAATGCTTTCCAAAAGTTATCGAAAAAAAAAATCCATAGTGGCCAAGTAGCGACCTCTATATCGTTCCAAATATAGTAGTTTATGCAATACAATTCACAAAGTTGTCAGTTAATGTATTTATTACTTGTGTTTACTGTGATTTCTGAGACGTTAATTAAGCTCCGAGAAACACATCCTCACACGTTTGTTTCTTTCGTCAGATATGACTAGTAAATATACAGTACCATAACAGTGTGTGACCAAACAATATAGGCACTGTTGTTAGTTGCTGTTGTTGTTTGTAATAAAGCACAAAGCTAAACAAAGGACTATCTGCGCTCGACCCACCACGGAGATCGAAACCTGGTTTTTAGAGTTGTAAGTCTGCAGACATACCGCTATGCCACTGGGGGAGGAGTGTTGCTAGTTATGTAGCTCTTACGTATTTTAATTTTAAGAACTTACAACGCAAAGATTCGGGGTTTATTTTCGCGAGGTAGGCACACCATATCGCCCAAAATGGCTTTGCGCTGTAATATACACACATGCACTCCACGTGTTTTAAACTAAATATAATTCGATCGTTATTAGATATCGAATAACGAGCAATTATAACGCTTTGTTTGTTTGTTTTGAATTTCGCGCAAAGCTACTCAAGGGCTATCTGCGCTAGCCTTCCCTAATCAAGCAGTGTAAGACTAGAGGGAAGCCAGTTAGTCATCACCGCTCACCGCCAACCCTTGGGCTTCTCTTTTACTAACGAATGGTTGGATTGACCGTCACATTATAACGCCTCCACGGCCGAAAGGGCGAGTATGTTTGGCGCAACCGGGATGCGAACCCGCGACCCTCGGATTACGATTCGCACGCGTTTACACGCTTGGCCATGCTGGCCCGTATAAATATAAATAATCATGACAATTATAATGCGACTGTTAGTTAAAAACAGAAGGAATTGGGTTATTTTTGAGATGGTCCACAAAGGACAGTCAATAAAACGTTTACATACAGAACTGCATAACACGTCGTGTCTGCACTGTGCTTGCCACAGGGATCAAAACCCGACTTTTCACGTACTCAATTTTATCGCCGAGACAACATGGGGGCCTGAAAATAATATTCAAATACCAATTTTAAAAAATACAGTGATGCGAACATTCTATATTAACAGCATAAATGCTTGCTTTAGTTGGTAAGCCCAGTAGCCTTAACCGGTACAGTTCAAAGATTACATTTTCAAAACTGATTTGTTAGGACTAGTTACAGAGTAAAAAACAAACAAACTTGTTTTCACTGCAGGTATATGACTTATCATCCATAGCCACTCATTGGTAATTTGCTTGTTTTTTTGTTCAACATATCGTTGGTATGATCCTGATAACTTGTCAGTTTTGTGTCTTCGAAAGAATATCTTCACGTGGAATTCCTGCAAACACGCATGCGCTATCTGGTTTGTCGACTGTTTTTTGTTTTTTTTTCTACAACAAGACTTGCATTGCAATGGATGCTGCTGAAACCTGCTCTTCTCGTGAGCAGCTGCCCTGAAAGATGGATGGCTTTACTTGAATCTCGGGAAAAGGAGGGGGGAAAGTTGAATATACCAATACTAAGCATTACATTTGTTTAATAAGTTACTTATTTATGAGTTACAGCTGTACCTATAAAATGGGAGAACATGGGGTTTTAATTTTTGAATTTTACTTTGGATGGAAACTTGTCTCTTCTATAATTAATACAAAAATATCTTGTATCTCCAAAATAAAATTCAGACTATTTCCTGTTATTCATGGAGGCTAATAATGATGTTAGGAGTACAAGAGTGACATTCAAGACCTCTGCAAACGAATGGGGGAGTATGAACACAAAATCTTAGTGTTCAAAATACGAAAATTACAACTAGAAAACAAAGGACCAAATTTTCGATTGTCCTAAGCCGATGCCAGATGATCATGTCAGAACTGCCTGCCTAAACTCGTGTAGATCTGACCAATGGCGCTATTAATTGATTGGTTGAGTTTCTGGGTATATTACTGTTTTATGCAAAAGTTTGCGAACAGTAAGTTGCATTAACATAACAGTATTGCCTCAAGTTTCACCCGCTCAACACCGAAATATTGATACTTGCATTATATTAATGATCATTCAAGTAACGAAAAACACTTGCAACATTTAGTATGTTGTAATATGTCTCTCAGTGGCACAGCGGTCATAAAGAGCCCATTGTATAACTTTGTACTTTACTTCAACCAGATAAACAAATGTTGTAATACATGTTGTTTGAAAATTCTCTAATACTATTTACCGGTAAGATTTTTTTCATTTTTAGCCGCGGCATATCGGCTCGTAGAACGGCTCTTAATTATTTTTTTTATTTTACGTACAAACTTTTAGCTCGTAGCTATGCTATCTTTTAATCGATTTGAGATCTAATGATAGTTTTAGACTTAGGAGGTCAAACTCTTTCATTTGTTGTATTTGACAACGCTCAAGGTCTCATAGATTAATTTACATCATGCACCACTAGAAATCCTTAACAGAAATTGTGACACAAAGTGAAGAGTGTGAATAATGTTTTTTACTTTATATTCAGCTGTGTGGATTAGCACAAGTTGTCAAAAAAACGTTGAGATATAGTGTCGTTCCTTTTAATGGTGCCAAACAATTTAAAGAACATTTTTTCAGGAGTTAGTAAACGCCAGAAGTATAAGTTCTAAGGTGTCTTCAGAGAAACCAAATGTCTCAGGAGCCCAAACTAGATCAAAGGACAGTTTTTGGCACAAATTTGCTGGGAATAGTTGCTTTGCTACGCGGATAATTTATATGTATACGAAAAAGGACATTTTAGAAACTACCTCCAATATCTCGGGAGGCTGGAACATCACCCAGGGGACAGTTTTCGACCAAAATGTACTGTAAATACTCGAGTCGCCACGCAAAGAGTCTGTGGGTACACTGAAAAGGTATTTCGTTTGTCTGAGGACATTTATAAAAAAAACTATCGCCAACATCTTGGAAGACTGGAACACCATTCAAAAGACAGTTTTTATTTGTATGAGGACATACGTGTACCATGCAGAAGAAGACAGAGAAAAAATGTTGTGTTTTCTACCAAGTGGAAAATTTGTTTGTGTGTAATTAAGTACAAAGCTACAGAGTGGGTTATCTGTGCTCTGCCCACCACGGGTATCGAAACCCGGATCCTAGAGTCGTAAATCTGCAGACATATCGCTATGTCACTGAGGGGCACCCAAGTGGAAGAAGGTAAGAACAACAATTTGGACAAAAGGACCCTTGATCATTCAAATCCAACTCATGCTATACACAAATCATTTTAGATAAACAAAGCATCCCAGTTACGTAATCGATATATTTACCGTAGTTTATATAAACGTAAAACAACAAAGACCAGCCCGAACTAGTAGAACCAAAATAAAATAATTAAAATTCGAAAATTAAAACTCTCTTGTAGTCAGGTTCACGCGTTATCTATCCTTTTTTTAACTTTGCGCATTAATACACGAAGGCTATCTGCGTTAGCCGTCCCTAATTTAGCAGTGAAAGAGTAGAGGGAAGGTAGCTAGTCACCTACCAACATCTCTTTTTACAAGGTAACAATGAGATTATCCGTCACATTATAACGTTCCCACGGCTGAAAAGGCGAGCTTTTTTGTCAGGATGGTGATTCGAACCCGTGGCTCGCAGATAACGATTCGAGGGATCTAGCCACTGGTCATACCGGGCCTGATATTTTGGAAACATGAAGCCCCATGATAAAGATGTACAGTTAATAGTATAAATTACACAACTGATTAGTGATATTACTAAAAACAAATAAACTGGAGGCCATTAGGACTATCAGCGTGTTCCACACATGGCATGAGAGTAAATAAATATGTAACGAATTTAAGCTGGTGTTGTTTTGACCCTCAGTGTTACGGAAAAGCTTTAAACGTTAATTACAAAATCAATAGCAAAGGCGCCAACTTTCACTTCATCCTGGTGTCTGTATATCTCGTATCACCTGAGGTTCTGCGCACGAGCAGTGATCTATTGAATTTTTTTTTCTTCAAGTTTGGTTGATAAAGCTCTGGTGTACAACGTAGCGTGTTTGAATTTTTTTTTATATATTCTTCTCTGAGGCTTTTAGTTTCTTGAAAATTAGAAACATGGAGACCAGTTTCTACTTAGATACTGGAGTCTGGAAAATATATAATGTTGAATAATTACAAGATGAAGTTGTGTCGAAAACTCTGCCACGTTTAATCTTACTTCGAGCACTAGTAACATATCTAAATTTTTACTTCCAGTTTTCCCAAATCTGTGAAACAGTGTTAACATTTTATAGTATAATTTCACTGTTTTCCATTGCCGGATGCTCCCCCGAGTGATATAGTGGTGTGTCTGCGGACTTACAACTTTACAGATTGGGTTTCGATACTCGTGATGGGCAGAGCCCAGGTAGCCCATTGTGTAGTTTTGTGCCTAATTGAGGGCCCGGCATGGCCAAGCGCGTAAGGTGTGCGACTCGTAATCCGAGGGTCGCGCTATACATGCTCGCCCTCCCAGCCGTAGGGGCGTATAATGTGACGGTCAATCCCACTATTCGTTGGTAAAAGAGTAGCCCAAGAGTTGGCGGTGGGTGGTGATGACTAGCTGCCTTCCCTCTAGTCTTACACTGCTAAATTAGGGACGGCTAGCACAGATAGCCCTCGAGTAGCTTTGTGCGAAATTCCAAACAAAACTTGTGCCTAATTGAAAAAAAAAGGAATTAGTGGATGAAACAAATCGAATTATTAATATAATTAATAATTATTAATTAATATCATTAATGTATTTAGCTGTTCAGAGCAGCAATACTGAGGTACGTTTTCCATAAGATTTTTAAATATTGTATTAATTTATGAGGTCCTGGAACATGTGTATGCTCGACATTTTTTTTTTCCTACTCGTACTTTGTCTCGTTACATTGGATTTTACAGCTCTTTGCGTTGCTAAGCGACACGAGAAACAGACGTGCGTGATAATGAAAGGAAATACTTGTTAACGTTTGTTAAAACGTTCGGACTTGTGTTACTTTAACCTCAAAAGCTACACAAGAATCGAGTAATCTTGATGATGTTAGCTGGAACTAATTAGAAACAGGAAAAACTAATACCGCTATTTTCAAACAGTCTTTCGAATACGGCGTTTGAACCTTCTGACCAACTGCAATTCGTCATTACTTGATTGGTTATGGATCATTGATTTTAGACTGGAGTCAAACGAACTGCAAAGTGATTACAAAACGACGAGGGATGATTGTCGTTACCTTAGAGATAAAAAGTACAAAGTTATTATAGACTCTGCAATTTTAAAATCAAAATACATAACGACTTTTCAGTATTAGGAACAAAGAATTATATTTTACCATCAAAAACAACAAATTTTAATTTCGTATTCGTCCAATAAATATTTTTTTAAAAAGCCTTGCATTTTTAATTAAGATTCTGAATTTTGAACAAGATAAATCACATTTGTTATTGCTTTTTTTTAAAAAAAATCATATTGAGACCACTGTAACCTTAAGCTAACTTTATTTGTAATTGCAAGCGAATTGGAGTCGCGTTCTATTCCTTAATTCTCATCAGGTTGTCGTTCATTTAGTGTTTTTCTTTTCTTGTTTTAAAGTTCTTAAATCAACTGTTACGACTCCGATGTATGGCTACTTAAATCACAGGTTATTTCAGCTGTTGGTATTGTTTAAAAATAGCGCATTGCAGTTCAACTGATAACTCCTTTATTAGACTGCACGTGACAACAGGTGGGGCGTCAGTATTGTCGATGATGAAATCAGATTTTTTTTTTACCCTTACTGCGAACAGTGCCAGTGGTGCCCTTACAAAGGGTAACAAAAAAACCCAACAACAACAACATAATAAAAACACAACACAGGTACGGTCACAAAACCTGGATGTTGACCAACCAGGTAGCTAATGTAGGAAGTTGGTAGGAATTATTCTCTAAATGACACCACATGACACGATATCAAGTATTCATATCTAGGGTATGTCGTAAAACAAACAAAACGTTAAGCCTAACAAGCTCTGTATCGGAGGTTTAATATATTGCCAACGGGTAAAATCGTTCTTTACCGCTGGTTTCATGTATATTTATATAGAAACCGGTTTCAACAAAGCCCCCAAAAGCTTTAAATGAAATAGTTCGTTTATGTTTAGTGTCTTGTAATTCATGTTTTTGTTATACGGAATGGCTTCCAGAAGTAAACAGAAGATAAGTGATCTTACGACAAAAAGTGTGTTTCAGTATGGCTGGTGCTGATAAAGCAGAGAAGAACGTTTCTACATTCTAAGGTCATCATCAGGTTAACATTTTTAAGACTTGTTAACCTGAAGATGTCCTAAGAAGGTCGAAACTTTATTCTCTCCTTTATTAGCGGCCCGGCCAAGCCAGGTGGGCTTATGTGTTCGACTCGTAATCTTAGGGTTGCGGGTTCAAATCCACGTCGCACCAAACATGCTCGCCCTTTCAGCCGTGGGGGCGTCGTAATGTGACGGTCAATCCCACTTTTCGTTGGTAAAATAGTAGCCCGAGAGTTGGCGGTGGGTGGTGATGACTAGATGCCTTCTCTCTAGTCTTACACCGCTAAATTAGGGACGGCTAGCGCAGACAGCCCTCGTGTAGCTTTGCGCGAAATTAAAAGAAGAAGAACAACAAAGAAACAAGTTTTATTAGTAAAAGTGTTAGTACCCATATCAGCCGTCCTGAGATACGTTTTTCCTTCAAGTGGGTTTTTTGTCATGACGAGAAATGTATGGCAATCTTTTTACTCTGCTAGTAAATGTATCATCTTTTTCGTTTTTCAAAAGTAAATAATTAGATGCTATAAAATTCCTTTTCCACGTGATAAGTTAAAAGTTAAGTGATTCGAGCGCTTCTTAGTATCCTGCCACACGCTTCGTCCAACTGAATGTGGTATTGACGCTCGTGAAAAGCTATGTACTTTCAATAAGGGGGAGGGATAGTTTCAGTTCTAATATGAATGTACATAATTTGTCAAAAAACAAAAAGCGAAATAGTTGAAAATACACCAAACTGAAATGTATACTTAAAGCTGTAGCCATTAGGTGATAGGCCTAACATGCAAATTATTCACTTCACTAAAGAATCAGCCAATAACGAATGACAGCAAGACAACAAATATGTGGATTTACTTTTCCTATTAGAGCCGCCTTTTAAAATCTAATGGAAAAGAAATAATGTACATTTTGCAATATAAACAAGTCGTGATTTAACGTTTGAAGAATAAGAAGGAAATCGTGGTTTTGATATATTCTCCTACTTTTTACAAAACCTACGTCTTTAACGTAAATAGTCTTTAACACAGGCCCGGCACGGTCAAGCGCATAAGGCGCGCGACTTGTAATCCGAGGGTCGCGGGTTCGCGCCCGCGTCGCACCAAACATGCTCGCCCTCCCCGCCCTGGGGGCATTATAATGTTACAGTCAATCCCACTTTTCGTTGGTAAAAGAGTAGCCCAAGAGTTGGCGGTGGGTGGTGATGACTGGCTGCCTTCCCTCTAGTTTTACACTGCAAAATTAGAGACGGCTAGCACAGATAGCCCTCGAGTAGCTTTGTGCGAAATTTAAAAAAAAAATCTTTAAAACAAGTAAGAGTGACACATATGTCTACAAAGCCCAGATGGTTAAGGCACTTAACTTCTAATCCGAGGATTGCGGATTCGAATCCCTGTCAGGCCAAACATTGTTGCATCGCCCAAATTTTCCCACTTTTCTTGTTCTTGTAATATTTTATAAGATTGTGCATTATGAAAGTGTGTTTGTCTTATAGCAAAGAGAGACATCGGGCTATCTGATGTGTCCACCGAAGGGAATCGAGCCCTTGATTTTAGCGTTGTAAATCCGAATACCATTGGGGTGCCATTGTGAATAGGCCCGGCCTGGCCAGGTGGTTAAGGTATTGGACTTGTAATCCAAGGGTCGCAAGTTCGAATCCTCCGTCACACCAAACATGTTCGCCCATTCAGACGTGGTGTCGTTACAATGTTTCAGCCAATCCCACTATTAGG
Organism: Carcinoscorpius rotundicauda; assembly: GCA_011833715.1. Lineage (NCBI taxonomy): Eukaryota > Metazoa > Arthropoda > Merostomata > Xiphosura > Limulidae > Carcinoscorpius > Carcinoscorpius rotundicauda. The sequence goes on along the minus strand of CM022394.1, from coordinate 123,080,050 downwards.
TGGTAAAAAAGCGGCTCAAGAGTTGGCGGTGGGTGGTGATAACTAGCTCCCTTCCCCCTAGTTTTACACTGATAAATTAGGGGCGTCTAGCGCAAATAGCTCACGTGTAGCTTTGCGCGAAATTCATAAAACAATGAAAAGTAATATAACATGAACAAATGTGTTCAAAAACAAAACAGTACATCATATACGAACGATATCATATCGATTGATAGACAACGGTGACTTTAACAAAACTTGCCGTTTCACAAATTATTTGTGAAATTTAAAAGGTATTAAAATCCAAGTTCCGAGGTTTCGTTCGTTAAAATGTGTCAAGATCCACATTCAAAAACCACGTGTAATTAATTAAACTGGCGACCTTTCAAGGCTTCTCTTCACTCGCACTTTGCTAAACGTGTTTCAATGAACAAATTATGTAGCATTTTGTTGCGTATTTAATAAATAAAACTACTGTATTATAACTAAAGTTTTTTTTTATGTTTATGCCTTGTTCTCTCGACATTTCATGCTAAAATAAAAACGTATTGAAACTCTGTCGACGTTCTATTTTTCATTGATTTTTTGTTCCAGATTCTTACTTGAGAAACATAAAGATTTATGGAGTGGTCACAAGGCCTCATCAATTTTCGAAATTCACCTATCTTAAGTTTCATAGGTGCTTTTCTGCGTGGTTTTATTTTATGCCAAATTTACGCAAGTGAGATATCGATTGTCTTCGGAGTTTCTCTTAGGATGAGAACATAATAACAAATAACATCAGAAGTGATGTAATATACTGTATATACACATAACATGGAATCACCTTATGTACAGTGGATAGCGAGAATGAAGGGCATGTCGAGATGCAAGAATTGCGTTATTAAGTCAGGAATGTACGCCAACCAACTGGTTGATATTTATTACCATCGGACAATTCGAGTTGATTTTTATGACGTTGTAAAAGTCGCTTTCTCAGACCTATCTTTACAGCACATGTGTTTCAACACTACTGAATTCGAAAATTTTGTTTCTTTCTTTTGAATTTTGCGCAAAGCCGCACGAGGACTATCTGTGCTAGCTGTTCCTAATTGAGAAGTGGTTAATTAAAGGATCAGTAGCTGGTCATTATCACCCACCTCCAACTCTAGGTCCACCCATTTACCGACGAATAATGTGATTGATCTGACGTTATAACGGTTGGAAAGGCAAGCATATTTGGTGGGACTGGTATTCGAACCCGCGCGCTGCCGATGGGAAAATAAGTGCCCTAACCACGAGGCCATGTCGTGGCGCCCTCGAAAGTCACGAAAGTTGTTATTAAAATAACAAGTTTCAAACGTGAAGACGCTCTTCAACCTGTAAGCAGATGTTAGAACGAGTCAATGCGAACAATTAAGTTTTGATGCTCTTCTGAACATGCACAACATTATATGCGAAACAAATGGTAGTCAGATTGTTTTTGTATGCTTGTTTGTTTATTAATGAACCCAAAGCTACAAAGTGGACCATCTGTAATCTGCCAACAGTGAGTATAAACATACAATTTTATGCGTTATCAGCCTTCAGACTCACCAGTGGTAAAGTGTTTTGGAGTAAAATACGGTTTATAGACTCTTCACAGGCGCCAGACTTCTCATCTTCGTAAATAATAATAATTGCTTTCTTGATCAAGTTGTTCTCACGAAATGAAACACAGATACCGACAAAACTATGAGAACAACTTTCCTTTTCTTCGTAGTTCAGATTTACATTATCATTAATAATGATTCGGTCCAGAAGAGGGCAGGAGACATTGAAGCTTTGTGTAGCACCAGAATGTAGAACACTTCACGTTAAAAAAACAACAACAAAAACAAAACAGCAGGTGAACGCCAAGCTCGGCTGACCAAGAATGTCCACCTCGCTGGGGACCAGTGGTCCTTTCAAAAATAATCCTCCATTAGTTCAAGCATGCGCCCTTAGGGTTAGAAGGGAGGGGGTCAGTGATGCACCTGGTTGTAATCCAATTAGCTAAATAGCAGAAATCTAAACCGTAAATAAAGGTGTGTTTTTTAGTGCGTCCTTCACTGAGTTTTTTTCATGTTTCGGATATCAAAATCAGTATTTTCGAGTTTAACATTATACAAAATCTACATTGTTTTTTGGAATTTCGCGCAAAGCTACATCAGAGCTATCTGCGTTAGCCGTCCCTAATTTAGCGGTGTAAGACTAGAGAGAAGGCATCTAGTCATCACCACCCACCACCAACTCTTGGGCTACTCTTTTACCAACGAATAGTGGGATTTAACTGTCCAATTATAACACTCTCACGGCTGAAAGGGCGAGCATGTGTGGTGCGACGGGGATATTCAAACCTGCGACCCTCGGATTGAATGTCGACATTGAACATCTGGCTTGAAAATAATTAGTTACAAGATTACTCTGATGTCATGTTTTGAATTTGTTGGCAAAACAGATTGCGAACTCTGATTCTGAAACTAACTGGAGTAACAAGGCAGATTCTGATACCAAAAACTTTGAGGACGGGTCTTTTATCAAATTATAAATCTTGACCCCAAGGAAAGAACAAAAAACTCGATTTGTTTTTTTAAGTTGTTGTTGTTTTCGGTGTTGATAACATCCTTAAAATGTATGTTGTTGTTTTTTTTCTCTTGGATAGTTATGATTCAGTAATTAACGGCCAGAATTTCCTCATGGATAGATTCGATCATCAAGAACGAATTTTTTGAACGAAAGAAAAGAAGAGAGAAAGAATATGAGCACAATCCGAAAAAACAAACAAACGCGAGATGAAAAATCAAGAAGTGGGATTATACATTAAACTTTGCTGTTGAAACTGAACAGATCAGGACCACAATTTTCTCCTTTTGTGACGGGGCGTGGCTTAGTGATTAACATGTCCCCTCTGTGAATCAAAAGTTCACGGTTGTCTCGTGAACGCACTCCGAGGCCGTGGATAGGCTAAAAGAGTAACGACGGAAAAAAATCCTGTTCGGCCAGATAAGGCTAGCCCATCAGTTAACAGTGGCCCACCACCGGCATCGAAACCCGGTTTCCAACGTTGTATGTCCGTAGACATTCCGCTGCGCCACTTCGGGACGGTTCTATAATGTGGTGTTTCAGATTCGTTCGTTATATTATTAAACGTGAATGATCTTATGCTTACAGCCCGGCATGGCCAGGTGGGTTAAGGCGTTCGACTCATAATCCTAGGATCGCGGATTCGAACCCTGGTCACACCAAACATGCTCGCCGTTTCAGCTTTGGGGGCGTTATAATGTGACGGTCAATTCCACTATTCGTTGGTAAAAGAGTGGTCCAAGAATTGGCGGTGAGTGGTGATGACTAGCTGCCTTCCCTCTAGTCTTACACTGCTTGATTAGGGACGACTAGCCCAGATAGCTTTCGAGTGGCTTTGCGCGAAATAAAAAAAAACACAAACAATCTATAGTTTATATAAATAAAGAAATGATTACTCATAGCTTTTCCTTTTAAATTCCCCCCCTTCGCTAGTACAGCGGTATGTCTATGAATTTAAGACGCTAAAATTAGGGATTCGTTTTCCTTTAGTGGGCTCGTAATACAGCCCGATGTGGCTTTGCAATGAGTAAACATACAAACACACTCCTTTTAATTTGTCGCAGTTTTTTTAGCAATTTAAACCCTGTCGGTCAGTCTACCAGTTAATGACAAAAGCTTTTCATTTTAAAGTTAATTAATATTTTTTTAGTACATAAAATTAATAGCGATCGTTTCACCTAAAAATTACGACGTAATTTTCAATTGGGAACTTTTAGCTGTTACCCCTAGAAACGTTAATATTAACGTATTTTAAGCGTAACGTCAAACGCGCAACACTTTGGTACTAAACTAAACGATCTCTTAACACCAAATTTATTTTTCTTTAATTAACTGCTCACTCAACGTTTCGCTTCACAGATTGTTTAGAAGCGTTTTACTGAAATAGAAACCGGAGCTGAAACTGGGTACTGTAAATTAGAGTTTCAGTGGAACGATTTCTTTATAAGCTGTAAAGCGAAACGTTAAGTGTCCAATTAATTAAAGAAAAATAAATTTGGTCTTATAAGGTCGTTTATTTTGAGAAATAAAACACACCAACGCACTGCAAAAATTAAATAAAACTATAATATTGTTGTATTTTTAACATTACTAGTTACCTACAGATAATATCATGTTAAGCCTAGTTTCATTAATCTTACGAGAATCAAGACCCAATCAAAATGGAACCCGAATATAATCCTCTCTTTTCGTTTCCCCCCTCCCCAGTGGTATCTACGCACTTGTTTAGCATTACCATTATTTTCACCTCTCCGTCTTCTTTGGGTGGAACTAAAGAGATTCATGCAGACTACGCCACCTGGTGAGTTGTCTAGTATATGCGTATATATATTCCTTCTCCTTTTGTATTAATATGTTTAACTTAAAAAAATATTCAAAATACTAAGCAGAAATCAGGAACTTTTATTCCCCAACAGAGAGTTACGACCAGATTAACTTCTGTTAACATAGTGGTCGATAACTGAGCAATTAGAAATCTATCAGAACGATATAAAGGTTATTATTTGCTTTATTAAAGGCTTCCTTAACGAAGACAAATTCTGTAACGCGATTAGAATTAAGGTTAGAAACAAAAATAATATTTCACTACATTATTTTAATAGATCCAATTGTGTTCTCTTTATATCTACAACTCAATATTTTGGTTTGGTTTTGGTTAAACACACAACTGCGTCATGGGGTATCTGTGCTATGCCCACCACGGTTATCGAAACCCGAATTTTAACATCTTTAGCCTTTAGACTTACGATCAAACCACTAGGGGACGTAACTGAGCACGTTTACGTTTCACTAAAATGTAGAATTTTGAATAAATTTAATTACAAAATCTTACTTGAGAGAAAAAATACAAGGAAAAAATAATAATAATCACGTGACGATTGCGTTACTTTCAATATATTATGATTAATTTCCTGTGGTGTGACGTTTCGTACGATTAGATTTCAATAAAACAGATCGCACACTTAAAACAGTTGCGTTATCTCGTAATTCAGCAGTGTAAGATTAGAGGAAAGGCAGTTAGTCATCACCGCCAACTCTTGGATTAATCTTTTACCAACGAACAGTGCGATTGACCGTCACATTATAACGCTCTCACGACTGATAAATTGTTGTTGTTGTTTTTGAATTAAGCACAAAGCTACACAATGGGCTATCTGTGCTCTGCCCACCACGGGTATCGAAACCCGGATTTTAGCGTGTAAGTCCGCAGACATACCGCTGAGTCACTGGGGGGCGACACGACTGATAAAACGAGTATGTTTGATGCAATGGGAAGTCGAAGCTGCGACTCTTAGATTACGAGAAGAGCGCCATGTTGGGCCCACCATTATCTATTTTGGAAGACAGTAAACAATATACACTATTCAAAGTGCTCGACCACGGTACCCGATATTTGTGCTGTAGCTAATTAGCTACGAATAATAAATATTGGGCTTCGATACTCGAGATGAGCGGAGTGCGAGTAACCCTTTGTGCAGCCTTGTGCACATTACAGACATAATCACAGGACTCCAGGCTAGGATTAATTCCGCGTCGAATCTGTTAAATTTAACTGAATATGGGTGTGGGCCGCTTGTCTGACAAAAAGGGCTCGGCATAGCAAAATGGGTTAAGGTGTTCGACGGTCGCAGCTTCGATTTCCTATCGCATCAAACATGATCAATCTTTCAGCCGTGGGGGCGTTATAATGTGACGGTCAATCCCACTATTCGTTGGTAAAAGAGTAGCCCAAGAGTTGGAGGTGCTGACTGGCTGCTTTTCCTCAAGTCTTATACAACTAAATTAGGGACGGCTAGTACAGATAGCTCTCGTGTAGCTTTGCACGAAATAAACAAAATGGAAAACTGCTGATAAATGTAAAATGAAATATATGCGCACATACATAAAAATGTAATAATAATGATAGAAATAAAATGCAAATAGTAAATAGTAATTTACAACCAATTAGACTTACATCAACAACATAATGCCTAAAACATTTTTGGCATTCATACTATTCACAGTAGTAACATGGTGAAGAAATTCAAGGTTCTCATGACTTCCACGACAAACATGACAATGACAAACGTGTATCAATTGAAGTACTGAGGCGAAATTTCATGTTTCGGTATTACATATATGGAATGTTAAGAATACACGTTAAACTGAAACTGATGATAATAGAAAGATAAAAAAAGAAATCTCGAACTCCTTAAAATTATGCTTACTAGCTCAGGGGAATTTCTCTTCATAATAAACGACTATGCAATTTTTAACTATGACATAGCTCTATGTATGGATGTGAATGTCACCTCTGAAACAGTTTGATGTCACGCGAAAACAAATGCTCAGAAAAATAACCAAACCCAAAAGTTTAGATGGGTATCAGATTTCAAACATCAAAATGAACAAACATGGAAGGTCGTGCATTTTACCGACGAATCCAGTTTTAAGTTTTTTCACAACGGTTAGCATCTGCAGTAAATTATGCTTGGGGTATAATACGAGTGTGGGTTGCATCTCAGCCAATGGTGTTTGAGATCTTCATAAAATTGATGGCACCCTGACTGCCGAAAGGTCCAATCAAACTCTAACTGGTGTTATTTATCCCCAGAAAGTAAACGATTTCAAGCATGTTGTACTTGTGGTGAAATGACACCTGAAAAACAGATTTAATGGAGCACTTGCAACCATGGCTCAGCCTGCGAAAAGGCATGTTGTGACTATTATTGACAGTATACGAGCCTCTACGGAACTAATAAGGTCAAATGGTCAGCAGGCAACAGGACATATGAAATAATATTTCATAATTATACATCGTTAAACTTAAGACAGTACCTGAACAAAGTGTACTGTTATAATTAAAACATATACAAAATACTGGTTCATTATACAACGTGTTCAACCTTAACTCTTATGATAAGGTATTGTACTCGTGATAAATGGAACTCATAAATACATTACCCATTGTGTGTTTTCCTGTGTCATCTGCGAGTTTCCATGGTTATTTCCATTACTATATGTATAAGAAATGAATATATAACTATGTTGATGGAAAGGGAAACAGTATGATAGTTGTTTCTGTGAAGAAAGAGCTTACACGAACTCAAGTCTTTACGTATCCATTATATACACATGGGTGTGTTCATGTCTTTAATAAAAAATAAAAATGTATGTAAATATTTCTTAATGTCTAGGACCTGAAACCAACATTCTTGGTAAAGGACATTCCTTAACAGAACGGGTGGTCTTACGTATAAGATTGTCAACAATGCCACATCGAGAGACAATTTCTGGGCAAGTCAGACAAACACCAGCGGGTAGTGTTGGTACGTATAAAGAGACACTTTAATTTACTGGCTAATTTCGTGAGGTCCACCTTTGTGGATAAGGCTTATCCACCCACCCGGGCGTTTTATTTTAACGGTTGGACCACTAGAAAATCGGCGAGGTTAGATGTGGTCCCGGATTTCAAGATTTTTTAATGGAATGTTAGAGCGTGCTCAGATGGCACTAGTGAGCCTTAAAGAAAATTTTAATGGAGAAACATAAGATTTTATTCCCAGAACGTTTTGTGTAACTATGATCAACAAACCTGCGCTTAACAAATACGAAGTTTGTTTGAACGCACAAACCTTGGTTTCGTAAGTCTCATCAACTACCATCAAAATTCGAAAAATTGACAAAAACGAACTCTCGAGAAATGTACGTAATGACTAGGATACTACAAAGACAAATCCATAATTAACTAGAAACTGTGCTATCGAAAAATTACTCGAACGCTTTCTACGTCTTTATTTATATGTAAATTTATGTATGAATGCAAGATGGTGAAGTAGTTAGAACCTAGGATTACATATAAGGAAAAACAAGTATACACAAAGTGATTTGCGTAGTGAGAGGCCCAAAGGTTTCAAAAATTACTCCAATTATAGACTAAAGGGATGGCCAAAAGCAAACGCAAGGTATTGGCAGCCTTTCTTCCGCGCAGGTGCCTGTAACTCCGTTGTAAGCGAATACTTCATGCAATTTGCTTTAGGACAATCTGTTCTGGTAGGATTACCTAACACCAAGACTTTCATGCTTGTTCGGTTTCGGCTGCAGATTGTCAAATCTAACAGCAGACTAAATTTCCCTGTTTACCAGGAACTGGAACGCGCCAAATGTTTCCCTTCCCCCCCACACACACATTCTGTTCTGCATGTCCAAAAGAATGATCGGTTCCTACGGATATCATTGAGATCTACCGTGAAAGGATGAAGACTTTATTTTGGACCTGTTGCTTTTTTTTTTCTTGCTTTTTTTTCCTTTTTAGAAATAGAATGAAAGGAAAGCTGTACCAGAGCGAGGCAGAAAATTTCTGTGTTTTCAATAAGTTCTACTTAGCAACAACAACAAAACAAAAAGACGTTAAAATTAGAACGCTGTGCTAGTAAAGCCTGCATCTTTTGTGATCTCAGAGAAATAATCAAAACAAATGTATTCAAGCTACGGTTAATTACCATTGGCAGCGTGACAAGTTTACCGATGGCACCGGAAAATGAAAATTATTCTAAAGAGTTTCTTGAGAGATCTGCTTCCACAGCCATGTTTGTTTTTGACGCCACAAAGGTACTAGATGTCTTTTTTTTCTTGTCTCTTTATCTGCTTATTTATTCTTCCTTTGCCTTTGAATGTGCATATATCGACGAACCTGACAACAAAGGTATATAACTATGTATGTGTGCGAAAATGTCGATAAATTCAAGAATGGCAGAATTGTTGTAACACCGAAGGATTTGATAAAACGTTGACAAACATATGTGTAAAAAAAATGGTAGATAAAGAAAGGCACACTATGATAGGTTTTATTTGTTTCGAATTTCGCGCAAAGCTACACGAGGGCTATCTGCGCTAGCCGTCCCCAGTTTTGCGGCGTAAGACCAGAAGGAAAGCAGCTCTTCGTCACCACCCACTGCCAACTCTTGGGCTACTCTTTTACCAATGAATAGTGGGATTGACCGTTACTTTATAACGCCTTCACGGCTGAAAGAACGAGCATGTTTGGTGCGACGGGGATTCGAACTCGCGATTCTCAGGTTACAAGTCGAGTGCCTTAGCCACCTGGCCATGCCGGGTCCCTTTATGGTAGGTCAGAATCGACGAGTAAAATAGAGAAGTACATTACATAAATATACAAACCTGTCATAAGAAAAATAACTAAACAGTGAACTGTGAAGCTAATGAGAGAAGATTTGCAGTGACTAAATAGTCAAACATTTAAACCAATGAATAAAACAAATTCGTGGTTGTATGATATTATTATAACAAACCCTTTTTCATAATTTACACTTTAAGCAAAAAAGTGAGATATCTGTGCTGTTCTCACCACAGGTTCCGAGCCTCGATATTTAGCAAATAAGCACTCAAATGTATCGCTGAGTCACTGCGGGGAAGAGGGTTCTGAAAAGAAAACAAAACAAAACCAAAAACAAACTCATTGTATAAAAGACGAGAAGGTACACCCCTTAGGAGTGTAAAATATATAAATTAGCGAAATATACAAGCACGGATATACTAAACGACGCCCTCTGAAGGGGAAGAAGCGAAACACACAGATATTATCGTTTTATTACATAGATTGGACGTATCATAAATATATTTTGCCAGAGGCTTCTTATTTCAGTAGTTTCTCTGTTACCAGCACAACTTCCCAGACAAATACATAGACAAATAAACAGGCAACTGAAACGAACTTAAGTGGCTCATATAACATAAAGCAAGCTTATTACCGATAGATTACGGCATTCCGTGAAATTCCGAATTCTGTTGCTAGTACCGATTAACGACACTTGAAAGATTAGTTTCCATGACAACAGGCTCAGATGTACCTTGAATCTGCAAAGTAAGACCTATTTTACAAACAAGCAAACGCTTTTGTGGGCAAAGCACGGGTATCGAAACCCGATTTCTAGCGTTGTAGGTCCAGTCGTGATGAATCAGTCGCTTCATACACACCTAAAGTAGGTGGATTTTGAATGCTTATGAATACGATGCATATTTTGTGATTCGGATGCACGTGTTTCGTGGCATTTTTCTGTCTTAAAATAAACATATTTTCCTTTTTTTTCTTATACTCGAAACTAATCAATCAAACTGCGAAACATCTAAATTTCAATTTGGTATGAGAGAAATATGATTATGTGTGTGTCCTCTAATGAGCTGACACTGACTTATGAGATAACTTTCATCTTTTTACCGTGATCTCACCGCGATTTCTTGGAGCTATACTTTTTCAATGCTTTTGACAGTAATGCATGAAGACCGATTGACTCGCATGCCCCACTGATAAAGAGACATCCAAGAGTGAAAGCTTTAGAGAGAACAAAGACGTAATCTCTTTATATATAAATAAAAAAGCCACGTGATGTATATATACATGGTAGACGGATGGCGCGGAGTATTGTAGGTAGTTGTCTGTATAAAAACGATCGACTGCACAGCAGGAAAACATCAGGACCTAATTTCTTCCACGTTTCGCTTTGACAAATCACCCTTTGACGAAACGGTCAGTAATTAGTCTTTGGTTATACAGTTAAAAGATGTAACGAACTACATCACATCTAGACTCGCACGTCTTTACGGACCATTTAAAAATGTCGTGAGCAAGTCGACTGCTCTCGGTTCTGAATTTTATAATGAATTATCCTTCATTGTCTGTTTCTTGTAACATTGGGGTTTACGAAAAATTAATTTCTTTAATTATAAATTTTTTGCTTTAATATTAAATACACAGCGTCACGTTATCACTGGACTATTTAACTGTAAAACCGTGTATGTAAATCCCATTGTGTCCAATCCACAGCGTAAAAGTCTTTTAAAAAAGTGAAAAATAAAAGAGTTGACTTTGAAAATTAAAGTTAAACCTAATTCAAAGTTATATCCCTTTATTACACTGCAGCGCCATCTGTCTTTTAATATGACACGGAATTACTATGTGGGAGAGGTACTCGACTAGTAATCTGAGGGTCGCGGGTTCAAATCCCCATCACATCAAACATGCTCGCCCCTTAAGTCATGGGGTTGTTATAAGTAACGGTCAATCCCATTATTCATTTGTAAAAGAGTAGCTCAAGAGTTGGCGGTGGGTGGTGGTGACTATCTGCCTTCCCTCTAGTGGTACACTGCCAAATTAAGGACAGATAGCGCGGATAGCCCTCGAGTAGCTTTGCGCGAAATTCAGAAACAAACAAACAAACAAAATATACATTGCGTTCCTGACATAATAGTTCTATATAAGCCGACACATGTAATTTTCCATAAACCAAAACACCGTTTTAATACTTTGAAACGTCAAAAATTCTATTATGAGCTTTTATAATTTTTTGTTGTTGTTTGGCGTACTAGGGGAACGAGAATACAATTCTGTTTTGTAAACATGACATCATCGTTAAAGTAAACCGTGATAGAAAGGAATCTGGCTAAATGTCTAACATTATAGTTTTGGTATTTTTTTTTTGGTAGTTACACTGTTCAACAGTGAACAGCATTTAAACTTTCTTTTCTCTCTTAGCATTCCTAAATTGTGGCTGACTTAATATTTCGTCTTTGTTTTTATCTCTATTCGTATTTTTGATTTCTGAGGTAAGTCTGGCATGGCCAAGCGCGTAAGGCGTGCGACTCGTAATCCGAGGGTCGCGCTAAACATGCTCGCCGTGGGGGTGTATAATGTGACGGTCAATCCCACTATTCGTTGGTAAAAGAGTAGCCCAAGAGTTGGCGGTGGGTGGTGATGACTAGCTGCCTTCCCTCTAGTCTTACACTGCTAAATTAGGGATGGCTAGCACAAATAGCCCTCGAGTAGCTTTGTGCGAAATTTCAAAACAAACAAACAATCAAAACAAACAGACTTCTGAGAATCCTGTTTGTTTTGAATTTTGCGCAAAGCTACTTGAGGGCTATCTGCGCTTCTACGATTTAAAGTATATTATGTTTCATTGTATCTTTTGAATTATGTTACTGAAGGACAAAGAAAAAACAGATAATGGGGCTTAAAAATCAGTTATTTATTGAAATTTAACACAGTTTATCACAGCAGTAAAAAACAAACAAAAACGCTGTAATTATTCAAACTCAAATTAAGAATCCACTAAGTTGTTTGTTTTGTTCTTAAACGCATTGCTACACTATAGGTCATATGCACTGTGTCGAGTGCAATGATTTATGTCCTCGAGAAATAACTGGTTTAGTTTTGTATTTGTATCGATGGCAGAAGTACTAAGCCTGTCTGTTGTCATCTAGAATTGTGAAATACTGTGACTGGAAGACAGACACTCAGTAACACCATCTATGCTTAAGAGATTAAATGACAGCATATATAGCAGTAATGTTTTCTTCTTCAACCAGCACGAGACATTTAACATGACAGTAAATATGAAGAAGACGAGCACATTTTATGCCTTCGTGTTTTACTTTGTCGAATTTTCTACGATCTCGTGTTGTGTTCAGACGAATAGAAGACTGATAAACCATGAGATTAGGGTTAATCACACATTCGCAAATTTGACAGCTTCTGTCATGTTAAAATTTATAAGGACATAGATTACGAACAAATTACATTGTATTCTATTAGTGTGCATTCTTATCACAAGGTGGCAGTGTTACAGGCAGAATGATACACCTGCGTGAATGATATCGAACTAATCGGATGTTGCTACGAAACGTAAACTATTTAATCTAGCTTTTTAAAATTAATATTAAAGCGTTGTTCTTCTGCCACATAATATTTTCTTACCATATTTAAAATTTTAAAACAAGGAAAGCGAGATTTATGAACTGATAGAATAAATATTGTAGGACTCTGACATCATAATGAAAATGATCCAGAAAAGGAGTTCTTTTATCTCTCTTTACACGCGTGGTTGTCAGTTGATGTGTGCTTGATTATCGGTAAAACATAGTTATTAATGTATTTTGTGCTCGTTAACTTTGCAGCATTCAGCAATATGAACATAAAGAGATATTACTGGGATTACGGCCGAAAACATTGCAAACAGTTTTTTTTAAGAAACAATTCATTATTAATTTTCATAAGTAGAAACGAAAGGAGGGTATATTTAATTTAGCTATAGTGATTACAGATCTTATATTTAGCTCAGCTGTAAACTTGCTCTAATCGAAAGCAAATAAAGCTTGAAACATGTTGTGAAATAGAGACACTCAAAATAAGCTGTAAGGCACCATAGTACTAGAAGAGCAAAAACCACAACAAAAGATCACAGTGGAAAGATTACCTCATAGCTCAGCCCCGGTTTCGTTTATATGGGAAATAGAAAACATTCTGACTGAAGACGCGTAAATCGTGGTAACTCCAAGCCTGATCTACATTTATGTGATGGGTAGACAGATGTATCACAATATATAAAAATTGGATCATCTAACTGAACGTTATAAATGTCACTTCGTACGTAATCACACTTCTTGTAATTGCAGTATTTATTAAAAACAAAAAGTGACGAGTTAATTATTTCCTCCGAGGATTATAACACACTTATAATTATCGTATACGTTATTTATTGATTTGTTTTCATACCTCTTACACGCATCTATAACTTACCAAGTACAGAGCATCGTATATTCCCATTACCTACTGTATTTAGAATTAGGAGAAGAGCAGACTTCACAGAACTTATCAGATAAAAGGTGGCGAAAGTAACGATACTTAGCATCAATGATGACGACGAAAATAACGATACTTAGCATCAATGGTGACGATTAAGTTATTCCTCTTATCACTAAAGCGGCGTTACTCATGAAAGGTGTAATAACAAATACAACCACAATTGGACCCTCAATAAAGACGTGAAATTCCAAACACGTACAACGGAGGGGATACACTATTTATTAAAACGTGGGTTGGTTTGGTGTTGCATGTTTTTCGTATACTTTCTTTCTAAAATGAGCTTCATACAGCTGGACTACACAACTAAAACGAAAACCGTAAATTATCATCACACACACTTCAACTTTTCGCTCTTCCATTTTCCTAATGAAAACGATTCTCAGTTTCGTATGCTGGGTATCCCCTGAAACTGATATTATTTGCACATTTACTGGATCAGAACATTATAAATGTTAAAGATTTACATTCGATCACATGCGTCGTGGCAAGTGCGAAAGACAATTGGACAACAAGCAGCTAGATAAACATGTTATCACAGTGACTGTGGGGCTATTTGAACATTAACTTATGTTACGCAGATCGTCTCTGGGTATATAGATGGACTTATAGTATTATGTATGAATCGGTCTCATTTATACGTAATAAAGTGATGAGTAATATGCGACTGTACGTTATGCTTGTAGCTGTAGTGTATGCAAGTGCCGCTGAACATTTTTGTGGATTGTATAGAAGAGCTAGCATATGATTAATACGTTCATCTAAGTTACAGTAGAATCCAACCCAAGAGCAACTATTTTCCAAATGTTTATGGGGGACAATTTGTTTTGTTCGTTTTTGGAATTTCGCACAAAGCTACTCGAGGGCTATCTGTGCTAGCCGTCCCTAATTTAGCAGTGTAAGACTAGAAGGAAGGCAGCTAGTCATCACCACCCACCGCCAACTCTTGGGCTACTCTTTCACCAACGAATAGTGGGATTAACCGTCACATTATAACGCCCCCACGGCTGGGAGGGCGAGCATGTTTGGCGCGACCCTCAGATTATGAAGCGCACGCCTTAACGTACTAGGCCATGCCGGACTTATGAGGGACAAGTCCCCCAATATCTCATGATTTGCAGATTATCCTAGCCAATCATTTTTTTTTCCTTTCCCTGAATTATGTAAATATTTCTATCGAAAAAAAACTGTAAGATTTGTAGTAGAATTGAGGTTCTAAGAATCCTCGGTCAGGTTTCCATTATGAGCCCCCTTCATATGATATTTTTCTATGATTTTTGCTGTAAAGCATATATTCTGTTCTCATAAAGACTATGTTTGATTTTCCTTGTGTAGAGATTTTAAACCTCAAACTGCCAACTGTTGGGACAACAGTACCAACTCATCCATACACTTGGCATTATGTCACAAAACTGAAACCTAAGCTTATAATGCAATGTAACATCTCATAACGTATGAACAAGCTAGTAATGTAACAACAACAACCTACGTGGGATATTAACCTGAACACACAGTATACACATCTACAAGTTTCTTTACGAGCGTTTTTTTTTTAAATAGGGAAGGGACCTTTATACGATGAACTGAGTCTCTCGAGTGGATTTACTATGTGAATAAATATTGAGTTCATCTTATTCTGCATTATAACTTAAAGTGCATCACTTTAAAAAGACAAAAAGATAAACATTTTGTATATGAGAGTCTTTCAGTCAGGCCCAGCGTGGCCACGTGGTTAGCGCGCTCGACTCTCAACCTGGGAGTCGCGGGTTCAAATCTCTTCCATACCAAATATGCTCGTCCTTTCAGCCGTGGGGGCGTTATAATGTTACCACTATTCGTTGATAAAAGAATAGCCCAAGAGTGGGCGGTGGGTGGTGATTAGTAGCCGCCTTCGCTCTCGTCTTAAACTACTAAATTAGAGACGACTATCGCAGATAGCCCTCGTGTAGCTTTGCGCGAAATTCAAAAACAAACAGACAAATCTTCCGTTCATCACAGATAACCGAAAAACCAAATGAGATTGAAAACACAGTTTCAGAGGTTGTTATTTGCCTAAGAGAAAATCCAAAAGCAGGTACGTTTTAATGTACCAGCATTTTGTTATGAATACAAGGAGAAGAAAAGCTAGTCTGACACACACACACAGTCAGTGCCGCTTACCCAAGGTCGTATAACAATCAAACAAAACAAAGCACGTGCTCCTGCCCTACTTTTTTTTTCATGTTAGAAACTCTAAAGGTGAAGGTAACGTACGCTGCGTTGTACACGTACATAACGTGCGCACACAACGTTCGAGAAATGGCACACATTGTGTTTAACACGTAGTTAATGCATTTTAGTATGATTTTAACTTCCATATGGCGAAAAATGGTGAACGAGTTTCTCAAGGGCACTACGGACACAACTTTGTTTTGATTTGCTGAGATCAAATAATCCAAATAATCGATCATTTACGCCTGGTGCGTATACCATCGACACACTATTTCTGAATAAAATACACCTATATATAAACAAGCATACAAAGCGTTAAAACTGAGCAGCGAAATCTTATATATGACGTTCTAGTGCCACCAAAACATAGCTATCACAGTAGGACACAAAATAGCTAATTCATAGAATCATTGTAACTGCAACACAAATAATTTCTATGATGCTTTAAGATTCAATGCATGATTTTCAAGCAATAATTCCCTAAGAATGCCTGTCCGTGTTTGTAAGGAATAATTGAAGCAGCTGTTTGTAGCACAGGTTTGAAATACAAACGATTTTATGTACATACACACACACATATATATATATACATATAGAGACTAAATAAAGGTCTCCGAGTTTTCGATGTTTGCGAATATCTTTTTTTCTCACGAGGTGGCGCTTTTGCAGCTAAACAGGTGTTCTTCACGTTTCTCACACAAAGTTTTCATTTTCGAGGCTGCGCCAAATTTTCCTTTAGCTTTGAAGACTTCGACAAGCAGCTGTTTAACCATATGGGCATCATGTTGCATGTTGTTCTACATGCACATCAGTGGAAATAAGTTGTTGTGTTTTCCTCTTTTAGTCCAAGCCTATTAATAAGTCATATTCCACTTTAGGTTTACCGAGGAATAACAAAAGAAAAAAATCTGACATACTTGAGGGTATTTCAGAGCACGTTATATCATCATAAGACAATAAACTGTGTAAAACTTACCCACGTTATTTGTTCTACTTAATTTTAGAACGATTGTGACAAACTCTGACAGATGTTGTGAAATTAGTATCATGAAAGGGTTGAACGAGATTTCATGAACGAGAACAGATGAGACTCGATTAGTGTTTGAAACCCAAAGAGTTGGACTAGTGTACACAAACCTAGCAAGTTACTTCTTCCACATAAAAGGAGTTCTGTGTATGTATTTTTTCATAGAACAGCCACATTACACTATCTGCTGAGTCCACCCACGGGAATCGAACCCCCTGACTTTTGACGTTGTAAATCCGTAGATTTGCTGCTGCACCATGGGGACGGGAAATGATATATCTAACCGAACGTTTACTAAGTGCGAAATATCTATTATGGTTTTTCCTACCCTTCCATTTTAATGTCTTCTCAAGAACTTTCAACAAAATTGCAGTAGTGTTTGACGTTTCGCTCATAAGATGAACGAGTACCAACATTTTACATTTAACATAGTGTTTGACGTTTCAACACTTACAATACAGCCATAAGTGTTCAGCATTTTACACTGATCGTGACACTGCTGACGATCTCACTTCTAAAATAATCGATAATGTGTGGTGTTAATATGAATTAATAAAGAAGCGTTAAAAATCCTTATACTTTTTACGGTTTTTAGTAACTCAAATAAAATTTGATGAAAAATTACATTTTTCTAACTTAACATAATTTGCACCGAAACGTTTGTTTAAGCAGTTTGATAGTCTGAATAGTGACTCCGCAGCTACAAAAACTACAGTGTGTTGTATCCCAGCTAGGCTGAAGAGTTCTGGTATTCACGAAAGGCTTCGTCGGTTCTTGTATAACAATCTCCTTTTTCTCAAAGCCGACGCAAAAAACTCACTCAACACAGAAAGTAAGGTTTCTATAGTGTCAAACTTGCTCTACAAATTTACTGTATATATTTTATCAACAGTATCAGTTTTCATATCTGTTTGTGAACAAAAAAAATTATAAGTTGTTCATTGAAATAACCACGAGAGGTCAGTGCTAGTCTGCCACGTGGTATCAGATTCACGGTTGAAATGGCATACGAGGAGAATGGAACTGGGAACTAATTTTGTTGATTACTGAGTAAGGGAAGCGGTTTGGTTACTTACTGAGTAAGGGAACTGAATTTCTTACTTACGAGATAAGAGAACTGATTTTGTTGATTAGTGTGTAAGGGAACTGAATTTCTTGTTTACCAGATAAGAGAACTGAGTTTGTTGCTTACTGGGTGAGGGAATTAATTTTATTACTTACTGAGTAAGTGGACCGAGCTTATTGGTTAATGGATGAGAGAACTGAGCTTGTTTCTCACTGAGTAATAGAACTGGTTTTGTTGCTCTCTGGGTAAAGGAACTGAGTTTGTTGCTCACTGGGTAAGGGAACTGAGTTTGTTGTTTGCTGGGTTAGGGAACAGTTTGTTGCTTACTGGGTAAAGGTATTAATTTTGTTGCTTAATGAGTAAGTGGACCATTTTTTTATTTACTGGGTAAGGAACTGATTTTATTACTTACTGGGTAACTGAAAAAAAGTTAAAAAAATAAAGTAAAGAAGAGGAGAATAATTGAAAAGAAATAGGATTGTTAATAATAATTTGATATTGAGGTTGTTTTATAGCAATATTTAGACACTTAAATAATGTTACTTTGTGGATAATTTATCCATTTTATAACATACACCACATTATCAGAAACCACCAAAGCATTGTTCGATCAATACGAGACCTTTAATGTTCTTTGATACAACCTCTGGTGGTGAATGTCAAAAACAGATATCAGTGTTTACAAATGACTAGGATTACACACGCATGGAGTTTCAATGTGATTCTTGTTTGTGTGATTCGAAGCTCTTGACTCTATGCACTCTCATACACCAGCACTCCTATATGAACAGACCCTTTGGTCCTGAAACATAAGAACGTTACCATGGGCTTATTAGCCGCGCACGTTGGCCTTTTCGGTCGGATAAACCCCTTTCTTTAAACCTTGGCACGAAAACTGATAACGTTAATTACGCAGACGATGTCAGTAGTTATGATGAGAGGAAGGGAGATAAAGGATAGAAGCCATGGTGACGAAGAACTGGTGTCGTTCTAACCTTTGATTTTTATTCTACAGCGACGCCAGATGTACGAGATACAAATTGAATAATGTTACCAGCGATTTAAAGTTAAAAAACAAAAACAAATAAGAAAGAAGGTAGAACGACCTGCACGTTGTTTCCTACTGCTAATGCACGTGCGTCATAAAGCACGTGACATAGTACCTAAGTAACAAATAACTTGCATAACAACTGAATCATCCATAGGTTTCTCGGTTATTTGAACAGTTTTTAGTGTTTTTGTGTTTTTTTGTTCGTTTTACAATTTTCGCGCAAGGCGACACGAGGAGATATCTGTGCACAGCCATCCTAAAGTGAAAGAAAGACAACCAGCCAGCCTGGGTGCGCTAACCCTTAGCTACGCTGGACCTCTTTAAACATAGAGAAGGAAAAAAAAAACACTTGTTTTATTTGATTAGCGTTAGTAACGGAAAAAGACAATAAATACTTAAACAGACAAACATTGTTCCAATCCCTGTATTATTAAGAAATAAAAAGTAAAGCTCATCGAGATTGAATCCCACTAAAACTTAAAACTGTAGAATCAGTTCAGCTGTCGCGTGCTTCTCTTCATGAACTTTTGACATAGCGTGAGGGTAAATTAGGCTAATGGCCTTCGAATACCCAACATTGCACACGTACAAGATTTCAGACTTTGTCATTGGGTGGAATTAATATATATACATAACTGTGCAGTAAGCCACTTAGAAACTAGCCGAAACTTAAGTATGCCACTCTAAATGGAGTTTGGGGGAGGGTGTGAGAGCTGAGATCGTAAGTCCCGTCTTGCTGTAGAGACCACTCAAGGTATGACAGAAGAAGAGAGAATAATGATTTGTACAGCAAGAACTAAATCGAAATAAAAATTTCATCGGGGACATTACATGAATCACTTTCTCCTATCACTTTCTCCTATGTTTGATTATAAAACCAATCACAACAGATCACTCTGTCCTACACTTGATTATAAAGTTAACCATTTGTTATTGCTCTCTCCTATTTTGATTATAAAACCAATCACAACAGATCACTCTGTCCTACACTTGATTATAAAGTTAACCATTTGTTATTGCTCTCTCCTATGTTTAATTATAAAACCAATCACAACAGATCACTTTGTCCTACACTTGATTATAAAGTTAACCATTTGTTATTGCTCTCTCCTATGTTTGATTATAAAACCAATCACAACAGATCACTTTGTCCTACACTTGATTATAAAGTTAACCATTTGTTATTACTCTCTCCTATTTTGATTATAAAACCAATCACAACAGATCACTCTGTCCTACACTTGATTATAAAGTTAACCATTTGTTATTACTCTCTCCTATGTTTGATTATAAAACCAATCACAACAGATCACTCTGTCCTACACTTGATTATAAAGTTAATCATTTGTTATTGCTCTCTCCTATTTTGATTATAAAACCAATCACAACAGATCACTCTGTCCTACACTTGATTATAAAGTTAACCATTTGTTATTACTCTCTCCTATGTTTGATTATAAAACCAATCACAACAGATCACTCTGTCCTACACTTGATTATAAAGTTAATCATTTGTTATTGCTCTCTCCTATGTTTAATTATAAAACCAATCACAACAGATCACTTTGTCCTACACTTGATTATAAAGTTAACCCTTTGTTATTACTCTCTCCTATGTTTGATTATAAAACCAATCACAATAGATCACTTTGTCCTACACTTGATTATAAAGTTAACCATTTGTTATTACTCTCTCCTATTTTGATTATAAAACCAATTACAATAGATTACTCTGTCCTACACTTGATTATAAAGTTAACCATTTGTTATTACTCTCTCCTATGTTTAATTATAAAACCAATCACAACAGATCACTTTGTCCTACACTTGATTATAAAGTTAACCCTTTGTTATTACTCTCTCCTATGTTTGATTATAAAACCAATCACAACAGATCACTCTGTCCTACACTTGATTATAAAGTTAACCATTTGTTATTACTCTCTCCTATTTTGATTATAAAACCGATCACAACAGATCACTCTGTCCTACACTTGATTATAAAGTTAACCATTTGTTATTGCTCTCTCCTATGTTTAATTATAAAACCAATCACAACAGATCACTTTGTCCTACACTTGATTATAAAGTTAACCCTTTGTTATTACTCTCTCCTATGTTTGATTATAAAACCAATCACAATAGATCACTTTGTCCTACACTTGATTATAAAGTTAACCATTTGTTATTACTCTCTCCTATTTTGATTATAAAACCGATCACAACAGATCACTCTGTCCTACACTTGATTATAAAGTTAACCATTTGTTATTGCTCTCTCCTATGTTTAATTATAAAACCAATCACAACAGATCACTTTGTCCTACACTTGATTATAAAGTTAACCATTTGTTATTACTCTCTCCTATTTTGATTATAAAACCGATCACAACAGATCACTTTGTCCTACACTTGATTATAAAGTTAACCATTTGTTATTACTCTCTCCTATTTTGATTATAAAACCAATCACAATGGATCACTCTGTCCTACACTTGATTATAAAGTTAACCATTTGTTATTGCTCTCTCCTATTTTGATTATAAAACCAATCACAACAGATCACTCTGTCCTACACTTGATTATAAAGTTAACCATTTGTTATTACTCTCTCCTATGTTTGATTATAAAACGTATAATAAGGCATTACTTTGTATTATTGATTACTAGGATAATCATTAGAAATTTATCTTTGTTATACTTGATTATAAGGCTAATCATTATAGATTCCGTTACACTATGTTTGATTTTTAGGGATTTCTCTGTCTAATTTTAATGATTTTGCTTTAAGATACACTATAGCTAAATATAACAGATACAAAGGATACTGAGGGAACGTAATATTACCGAAATGACTGGAATTGAAATTTGTTTAATTATTTAAACATCAAACTATTTATTATAAAAAAAAGAAAGAAAGCAAAAACAATAACAGAAAAGCAAGTCGTGAAATATATATATTTTAAGTGAAGCCTACTGATTCACTTCAAACAATTAACTGATAATTATTTTATGTTTTTGGTTGACAAAAGATATATCATGTTATCAAAACACGAACGAATGACAAATTGTTGTGAATCATTCTTTATTTTCTACCAGAAGATCATATTAATATTAGTAGTAAAAGCAGGACACACTGTCTCGAGTTTCTTGTGACGAGTCCTAAGCGTCTTTCAGCTAATTCTGGACAAACTCTAAAAGGTTTATCAGGGCTTTATCCTTCATACATTCGTTAATAAGATGTTGTGAGAAAGAGATTTATTTTGGAACTGTGATCATGGAAAGCTGGGTGAGGCACAGATATATTTGGATTGCTTGTTTACGCAGTCCTCTATCCGTTTTATTTTCTCTAGGTTTTTCTTGTGTTGTTTCTTTTTTGACTTCCGTTGCCAAGTAACACGCAGATCTTGTTTATTTCGGCTGATTCTGCGTTTCTCAATAGACAGTATATCTTATAACTCAAGTTGCCTATAAACAAACTCTAAATATTGATATACGAACTTTGATTTGGCCAAAAAAATGCCAGAAATTTAAATGTTTTGATCGATTTTTAAGATGTCGTTACAAAAATAGTTTCGTCACTTTATTTTCAATATCTGAGTTTGCTACCTTGTTCGGCAGCCAATACTGACTGATTTGTAAAGTTTGCCGCTGTTCTTTTAAGCCTAACTTTCTGCAGGTTCATAAATGTCACAAGTGTTCTGTGTACATCTTATACTGTTTATAACACGTTTTTGAAGACCTTGTGTTTTAATCTCCATGCTGAGTTGCTAATTATTACCCACTGACGAATTAACGGGGGAGGAGTATCCCCCCTTGCCAAAAACTAACAAACACGATACCTTTATACTTCAAACATGAAACGGGAAGCTTTTCAAAATGCTTCATAGCAGAAGAACTCTGTCCTCTCTTCACCTGTTTTTGTTACAACTTCAAACTTTTTGAACGATAAGTTCTTTACCAAAAGTTGAACTAATATTACGTTCAGTTCACAAGTTCGGCTAAAATGACCGAATCCAGCCAACGTCAGTCAAACTAGTAAAGAACGAACAGTCAGAGTAATATTTAGTCCACTGCAAGTGATTAATGTGTAGTAACATACACTTCAGAGTTATGACACCTTTGCACACAAAATTGTAATATGGTTCAAACCTCAAATATCATAATTACCTAATGTTAGTAAACCTTAAATTTTTAAACTAACAATACTAAAATTCGTAATTCATTCCCCAGGTAGATGAAGCGCTGATAGCCAGCCTATTGTGTAATTTTTTTGTTTGTTAGTTTGTTTGGCATTAATCACAAAGCTACACAATGAGCTAGCTATCTGTGCTCTGTCCACGAGGGGTATCTAAACCCGGTTTTTAGTTTGCAGACAAACCACTGTGAGTTTATTGTGTAGTTTTTGTGTAGTTCCAAAATGACAACTAAGATAACAATACAATTCGTGCTACCGTAGCACATCCAACGTGAATGTGGCCCGGCATGGCCAAGTATGCTAAGATGTTCGACTCGTAATCTGCCGGTCGCGGGTTCGAATCCCCGTCGTACCAAACATGCTTGCGCTTTCAGCCGACGTGGGGGCGTTATAATGTGACGGTCAATCCCCCTATTCGTTGGTTAAAGAGTAGCCCAAGAGTTGGCTGTGGGGGGTAATAACTAGTTGCCTTCCCTCTAGTTTTACACTGCTAAATTTGGGACGGCTAACGCAGATAGTCCTCGAGTAGCTTCGCGCGAAATTCAAAACAATCAAACCAACGCGAATTGTTTAAAAACAGTAAAGTGTCATTTGTCCTCATTAAATGGCAAACAAACACGAGAAACCACAAAACTGGCAGTTTGTGTTTGATTTTTTTTTACTTTTGCACAAAGATACACGAGGGCTAATTGCACCAGCCGTCCCAAATTTAGCTGTGTAAGACTAGAGGGAAGGCAGCTAGTTGTCACTACCCACCGCCAACTTTTGGGCTACTCGTTTACCAACGAATAGTGGGATTTATGCCACATTATAACACCCCCACGGCTGATAGGGCGAGCATGTTTGGCGCGACGGGGATTCAAACCCGCGACCTTCGGATTACGAGTCGAGTTCCATAACCACCTGGCCATGTCGGACCGTTTTGGTTTGTAGAACTTTTATAGGAAATAAGGAAGAAAATCAATGATTTATATAAGGTGAGATATAGTCTCTTTCAAGTTGTAAAGGTTTTCCTTGCCTTTCTGGCTTGATAGAACAGTGTGTGTTTTGAATTAAGCACAAAGCTACACAATGGACTATCTGTGCTCTGCCCACCACGGGTATCGAAATCCGGATTTTAGCGTGTAAGTCCGCAGACAAACCGCTGAGCCACTGGGGGGCTGATAGAACAGAACACTCAATGTTTAAAAGGCTGAAGAAGAAAATGAAGATAGAAAACGCACTCTTTCTTTATAGAAATACAGTTTTATTTAAGTTATTTTGTATATTTTCCCTAAATGGAGTAAGGCATTCTCTTCTATTCTTCTTTCTGATTCTTGGTGGAAATGTTTTCAAACTGAATTATTTTACAACGCAGCACATTTTCAATACAATCCACACGTGTTTAACAACACGGAATTTCTCAAGTTCCTTTGGTCGTCTTCTAATTAAAACTATTTAACTACGTCTAAAACTTAAGAAAAAAAATTACTGCAAACAAAACAAGACGTTCTACTCCGCCTGTTTCGTGTACGTTTTGAGAAATCCTACATGCGCCACGACAAAGTATATATCACGTAAGTAAACAGAAACTCGGGATAGAACTTTTCACTTTTAAGATGGGCGCGCAAATAGTGAAATACACATTCCCGGGAAAAAAAACAACAACTCGTGTACTTGTCTTAATTTTAATTTTCTAAGCTTCTTGAATATGATGTATCTTACTGTGTAGGTAGTTAAACACGCTCACACACACATATCTATAGATAAAATCCTTTTGCTCTACCAAGGACCGGCACAAAATCACTCCCTCCCGTTTATTTGTCTGTTTATTTTAGGGCAAAGTCATATTGGGCTGTCTGCTGTATTTTCTACAGAGAATCCATCCTCGGATTTCAGCTTTGTAAAATTCCCGCTATCTCACTGGGGGGACATCCAATGGCACAGTAGCATGCCTACGAACTTGGGGTTTCCATACCTGTGGTGGGAAGTGCACAGATAGCTTTTTGTGCGGCGTTATGCATATCAAAACCACGCAAGCTGCCCCCCCCCCTATTTATACCTCAAACTTCAATATTTTATCTATTTTGTTTGTTACTCCTAAACCTTTGTTGTCTTTCTATTTTTTTTATTATTATATGCTTCGATCTTCAAGGAAAGATTTCCCAAGATACCTCGGAGTCTAATCAAAGAATTCGTGGAAAGACACAAAGCAGATCGAACGAGTGGAACAGATAGAAAAGAGGGAACCAGGCACACGAACTTGAGTAGTTTCGTGTGCTAAACGAAAAAATATTGATTTAGCAATCAAGCTTCATGTTCGAAGGTAAGACACCTCTGGACTTACCAGCAGGTCAAAACTGGGGAGCGGGCAAAAGTTCTTAGTTATCCGATTGGCTAAATTATGACCCCCCCATTTATATATACATGTACATATATGTACAGACATTAACCGTCTAGCTGTGATAAGTGCACCAACTACACTTTTTAAGTCTACTTAGGAACAATTTAAGAATAAATTCGTATTTCATACAGTTAGATAAATATAAAAGTAGGCGCCATTTCTCTTTATCGTCTACAGCGGTATATCTAAAGATTTTAAAAACGCTAAAATCAGGCGTTCGATTCCCCTCGGTGGGCTCAGCAGATAGCCTGAGGTGGCTTTGCAATAAGAAAACATTCCCTTTATTGTCAGACGTATGGAGAACACTACTTACCTCGAACTCACTGTGTGGTTTTTTTTTTCTTCTTTCAAATACACAAGACAGTGAAAAACTCCAGTTTTCCTAACGCTGATGAAAATATTACTATTTTTCCATTTGTCGTTTTCATGGCGGCAGGAGTGCAAAGTGAACGTTTTGAAGCACTATAGAAAGAATCGTGGATGACACAACATCTGAACGATGAGGCACCAATGATGGCCTCCTTATTTGTACTGGTATAATTTCCAAACTGTTCTGAATTTCCGTTTGTTTATTTGCAGTGAAGTTACACAATAACCTCTCTCTGCTCAGCCCTCTGCGGATATCGAACATGTAATTTTGTGTTATAACCCCACTGATTACCCGCTAAGCCACCTGGGAAGGGGGCTTGTTTTGTTTTGAATTTCGCCCAAAGCTACCAAAGGGCTATCTGCGCTCGCCGTCCTTAATTTAGCAGTGAAAGACTAGAGGGAAGGAGAAGCTAGTCATCACCACCCATCGCCAACTCTTGGGTTACTTTTTTACCAATAAATACTGGGATTGACCATCACATTATAACACTCCCATGGCTGAAAGGGCAAGTAAATTCGGTGAAGGGGATTCAAACCCATGACCAACTGATCACGTATCTATCTATTGTTTCACTAGAAGTTAGGTTTTATTTGACATTCAACAATGCTTCGTGCTCGTGCAGTGTGTTTTACATTATTTGTATTACGTGTATTTTCTCGTTTCCTAAACTCTAGAGGGCACTTTAGTAGGGTGGAAATAGAGTGAATTCTGATAATATTACTTTTGGATGGCCAGTATTCAATTTTATTTTTATTTTCCTTAACGACCTTAATCTTAACTAGTTTGGGGTCAACCAGTATTTTTGAAACCCAAGAATATTTACACTCGGATGCCCGGCCCGGACAACAACCTTATAGAATAGATGAGCGATATTAAATCATTCCTATTAAATAAGGCCAGTGATGTTTCCAAAAATGTGTGAAGATGACCTAAGAAGTTCGAAATGTTGTTCTCTGCTTTATTAGTAAAAGAGTTAATACTCGTACCAGCTGTTCTGAGATGCATTTTTATTTCAAGTGGGTTTCTCGTCATCATGAAGGATGTATGTGAAAACGTTGGTGCCTTTTCTTCTTTCGAGTGCCTCTAAGTGGCACAGCGGTATGTCGGACCTCTACCCCTAGAAACTGGGTTTCGATACCCGAGGTAAGCAGAGCACAAATTGCTCTTTGTGTCGCTTTGTGTTTCTTCCTTGTTGCGCTGCGGCCATGAGCAGACAAGCAACATAAGTCATCACAATGACAGTGTGATAAATAAATTGCAAAGAGGATATATAAACAGGCATGTCTAAATAACTACGAAATCAGTGTCGTTGAAATATATATAATATTAGGGACATTTTTAAACTGTTGTTATGGTTTACATTTAGATTGTTTAGCATCTCGCGAAATGAGAGCGCACCAAAAACCGCATGTTCTATAATGTGCGAAATACCAATCATTGATGATTGGTTTGATGACGAGTTTATGATGACACATGGAAAGCAAAAAACAATAAAAAAACACATACCCCGTTTTGTGTGCCGCACTCACTCAAAACTAAGCAAAAAACAGGATGCAAGTCCGTACAATTTGATTTGGTTTGAATATCGCGCAAAGGTACGCGAGGGTTATCTGCGCTAGCTGTTCCTAATTAAGCAGTGCAAGACCTAAGGGAAGGCAACTAGTTATCACTACCCACCGCCAAGTTTTAGACTATCTTTTACTAACAAATGGTGGGATTGATTGTACGTTATAACGTCCCCACGGCTGAAAGAGCAAGCATGTTTGGTGCGACGGGGATTCGAGCCCGCGACCCTTGGATGACGAGTCGAGTGTCTTAACCACCCGGCCGTGCCGAATCCCTGGCAGCCCACAGGTTGCTGCTAATATATATTATATATCTCATATTTTACTGAGAAGAGAATGTATGAGGTCGACCAACCAAACTTTCTAATTAACTGTGCTAAACTATCCTCTTCTTTTCTATAATTGAGCACGTAAACTTATCTATGACGCAAGGAAAATAATTTTATATATAAATTCATACACGATTAAAGTGTAATTATTTTTGTGCTAAAAAGCGTTATTTATCTACGTAAAAGCAATCTCTGTGTCCTTTTGGTGTAAGCACGAACTACAGTTGACATGCCTTGCAATGTACATGCAAAACTTGTCTGAGCTAGAACCCTACCCTCCAGCTCTGCGTGCACGAGCTATCGCTGTCCTCTTTGGCGACAGTCATATGTTTACCCGGCGGCATTACGCTTATTATCATCTACGTAAGGTGAGGGGTCAGGAGGCGCTCTTTGATTGGTTATGTCACCATCAAGGTTGGCCATCTGTGATGAACGAGGCTTAACATCTACTGTTAACCCTCCGAGAAGACGGTCGAACATCCTGGGAGAAGAAAAAGACGTCTTTTTCTTTACAGATAAATCAGATCTCGGCTATCGGTTACGTAATCAAAGAAAAACTAATTTCGCGTACAGTTAACAAGTTTGTTTTTCACCGCTTTACTTGCTCGAAAATAAACCAGAGTTCGTCTGCACTCTCTAGGTTTTCACCTTGATTTTCGTGAATAAGAAACTTCACGCATGCTTCGTGTTATATTAAGCATTTTGTTGCAGCATTTGATTTCTCGTATTTACTTTATTTTTACTTATTCCTTCAAATATCAAATCATTTAAATTCAGTTTTCTTGTTCTTTTATATTTGATTTTCCCCCTTTTTTTTATTTAACCGACTATGAATTTGTTTTTTTTTGTAGGAAACCTGGAGTAGCCTGGTGGTTAGAGGGTTAGATCTGCGGGTTATCAGACGGAAACCTGTATTCCAACATGCTCTCAATTTCATCTGTGAAGGCGTTATAATGTGATAGCCAGCCCACCAGTGGCTCAGCGGTATGTCTGCCGACTCACAACGCCAAAAAGCGGGTTTCAATACCCGTGGTGGGCAGAGCACAGATAGCCCATCGTGTATCTTTGTGCTTAATTCAAAACAACAACAAACAAAGATGTGATTGCCAATTCCAGTACACGTTGATAAAGAACTGTCCAACGTAGTTGTCTGTGGGCGGTGGCGATTAACTGCTTTCATTTCCAAATTCAAGACGACCCTAATGTGTATGCATGTATGTATGTATATATATATATATATTACCTTTCCGTCCGCAAATCTACAGTTTGCCATATTTGGATACTTTTCTTTGCAAAATATAGGGCGCAGTCCCTCCCTTACTGGTTTGCCAGTTTTCATGGTGGAATGAAAGTACACTGGAAGACGAAAGAAAGAGTAGCTTTGGCCAATTAGTATCAACAGAAAGTATTGTTTTCTTCTGTAATAACTCCATGTTTGTCTGACAACTAATCAGTTAAACATTGTCGTATTATCATAGTGACACAGCAGATCATGTCTCACCAAAATGAATATCATATTCCAAAGTAGGCCCGGCATGACCAAGCGGGTTAAGTCGTGCGAGTCGTAATCTGAGAGTCACCGGTTCGAATTCCGGTCGCACCAAACATTCTCGCCCTTTCAGCCGTGAGGGCGTTGTAATGTTACGGTCAATACCGTTATTCGTTGGTAAAAGAGTAGCCCAATAGTTGGTGGTGGGTGGTGATGACTAGCTGCCTTTCCTCTACTCTTACACTGCTAAATTAGGGACGGCTAGCACAGATAGCCCTCGAGTAGCTTTGTGAGAAATTCAAAACAAACAAACAAACATATTCCAAGTAATGATGTAATAAAAAAAGAAAAATCCAAATCAAATCATGATCTGATGATCGGACGCTTGCTTCGCATTCTAAAGGTCGCGATTTCGAATTCCATTTTGAACAAACATGCTCACCCTGTTCGAGCAAGCAAACTTGCCAACAGAAAGACATCGTCAGCCGACAACCAATTTCCATTCCTCTTAATCCGAGGGTCGCGGTTTCGAATCTCCGTTGTGCTAAACCTGCTCGTTCTTTCAGCCATGGAGACGTTATAATGTGACGGTCAATCCCGCTATTCGTTGGTAAAAAACAACCCAAAAGTTGGCGGAGGTTGTTATGACTAGCTACCTTTCTCTTGTCTTACACTGCTAAACTAGTGACAGTTAGCGCAGATTGCCCTCGAGTAAAATTTCCTAATCAAACTAAGTAAACACACACACTCACACAAAATTATGAAACGAATTACTACAACATTATTAGCCGGATTTCATATTTATTTGATTTCTATTACACTCAAATTATGTGAACTTTTCTGATAGCATGATAGTCATTCGACATAAGAAATAGAACTCTCTTTCGCTCGTGACAAGGTACGTAAGTTTCGTCCTGTTAACGGCAGGAAAAAAAAACATTATCTTTAGAGTTCTTTAAATAAATTGTCTGAGTTTCACTAGAGCCGCCACGCCTTGGGTGTAATTTAGAAAACTGGGTAGTTTCGCTAAAAAGATAAGACATTTCGGTCTTCATTGACCGAAAACTGGTTAGGATATGTGCGCAAAGTTACATCAAGGTTACCAGCGATAGCCGTATCTACTAATTTTGAACTGACAGACTATATGGAAAGCGTGCTAATCAACAGCACCCAGCGTCTTTGTAAGTCGACTTTTACAACGCATCCACGACTCCAAAGTACGGTGTGCATTTTGTTGTAACGGGATGCGAACCATAAATTCTCGGCTCCACTGACTGACACGCTGACCATTAACCTACGCTAAGTAACATAGAATTTACTGAAGTGTAATAACAAAGTTGATCGCAAAAGAAACGAAAATACAACAAAGACACATTTATCAAAACACTTTATATATATATATATATTTCACCAGAGTATCGTTCAGTACTAACAATAAACTATCTAATCGGTATATTCAGGTAACAATGTCGCTCATAATATTAATAAAGGGTTTGTGAGCTATTCGAGTACACATAATGATAGAGACCAAAATATATTTAACCGAAGTTTCGGGTGAGAATCATTATTACAATCGCACGTGCTGCTAATTGACAGCTCTGTACCAGATAAAATAATTTTCCGGATGGTTTTCAAAGCTTTTCGTGACCAGCCCCCTCAGTCTGTGAACTTACAACGCTAAAAGTCGGGTTTCGATACCCGTGGTGGGCAGAGCACAGATAACCCATTGCGTAGCTTTGTGCTTAACTCAAAACAACAACAATTTTCGTGACCAGGTGGTTAAGACACTCCATTCATAATCTGAAGGTCGCGGGTTCGAATCCACGTCGCACGCAAACATGCTCGTCCATTCAGCCGTGGGGACGTTATAAAGTCACGGTCAATTCCACTATTCGTTGGTAAAAAAATAGTTTAAAAGTTGGCGGTGGGTGGTGATGACTAGCTGCCTTCCCTTTAGTCTTACACTGCTAAATTAGGGACGGCTAACGCAAATAATTTTAATGTAGCTTAATGTCACGAAGAAAAACCGAACGGAGAATTTTGAACAAATTCACAAAGAAATATATGTTATGTGGGACACTGTAGTTAATGGTACTGCGTTTCATGACTCAGCAAAAGAGTTTAACAAATGTGATAAAGATATTGTTTACTGAAAAAATACATCACGTGGACCAGATATTGACACTGTTTATGATAAACGATTCTGATGAATCATCGTTTAACCTTATAAAAAACTGGACAGTTTCATCGAATTTACTGCACCTTTATTTCTTGTGCGCTTATCAGCAATTTGGTGTACACGTTGTCATTTTACCAGAAACTAGAGAAAAGGAAATTTGTAACGATTACATGCAATTTCTGAAATTCAATAGCCCTTGTGGTGTGTCATTATACCAACCAATGTGTTACATTTCGTTCAAATGTCACCTAGAAACAGATGACGTGCAACAATATTCAAATACGCATGTTCGTACGGAGGCCAATAGGTAACAACCAAAAATAATATACAGAGTAAATTATAAAAAAAAGACGTAATTGAATCTATAAAACCAATTGCAATGAAATCTAAATCGTCTTCACTAAAGTGAAATTATACTACTGGTTTTGACTTTTATTTCATTAATAATATATGTGTTTGCATAAATATGGCGTCGTTCTTCGTAGTGTATTACTTCGCTACATGGCCCGGCATAGCCAGGTGGGTTAAAGCATTGGACTCGTAATCTGGGGGTCGCAGGTTTGAATCCCCATCGCACCAAACAAGCTCGCCCTTTCAGCCGCGGGGGTGTTATAATGTGACGTTCAATCCTACTGTTTATTGGTGAAAGAGTAGCCCAAGCTGCCTTCCCTCTAGTCTTACACTGCTAAATTAGAGACAGCTAGCGCAGATAGACCTCGAGTAGCTTTGCACGAAATTAAAAAACAAACAAACGAACAATAGTCCACTACAAAGTAAAGATGACATTAAAGAAACGTTAAACCTACCCATCGAAATACCTTTTGTAGATAGGTAACCATATGTTATTGTTAAGGCAAAACCGTATAATTTTAATGTGTCTATTGTGTATTTTATTCGAGTGGTTAGTGGTATATGATTATAAGTAACAATAAAGTTAAGGTGTTTGGAAATTGTTACACATTGTTTAAGAGAACCAAAGAAATTAAGCAAATCACATCTAAGTTTGTTTTTGGAATTTAGCAGAAAGCTACTCGAGGGCTATCTGTCACATGTAAGTGAAAATTTGAAATACTTTAAACAAAATGTTACGTTTGAGAACATCTTTATGATATTCTGTGTTCCGTGGATTTGGTTTCGTTGTTTGCTGTTCAGCACAAAGCCACACTATTTATATGTAATCTGTCCATTGTGGGTATCGAAACACAATCGCTTGCGTTTAAAGCCTGCAAACGTATTGCTGAGCAACTGAGGGGGGAATATAGTCAATGCAAACTCGCTTTTCTTCTTACGCGAGGAAGGACCGGATGTGGGCCAGTAGTAATTGTATTGGCCCAGCTGCGAGTTGAAATGTTCGGGGTTCGAGACTTGATAATGATGATCGCGTTCTGCACCTTCAGCCACAATGTTGCTACAGTAAAACTACTAGTCAATCCCTCTATTCATTTCAAACAGCTCGACATAGCTCTTTCACTGATAGTTACAAACTACGTTTTTTTTTAAACTGGCCATTTCAAATAAAAAGCATTTAGTTTGTTTGTAATGAAGCACAAAACTACAACAATGGGTTATCAGTACTAAGCTCACCATGCATATCGAAACTCGGTGGCGTAATAAGCCTTCAGCCACTGGAAGGCAAAAGATATTTATGAAAAGAGGATGAAAAAACAGACACGAGGTCCATCTTTTGTCTACCTGGCCCGCCATGGCCAAGTTTGTTAAAGCGTTCGACTCGTAATCTGAGGGTCGCAGGTTCGAATCCCCGTCACACCAAACATACTCGCCATTTCAGTCGTGGGGGCGTTATAATTTTACGGTCAATCCCACTAGTCATTGGTAAAAGAGTAGCCCAAGAATTTGGCGGTGGATGGTGATGACTAGTTCTAGTCCTACACTGCTAAATTAGGGACGACTAGCGCATATAGCCATCATGTAGCTTTGCGCGAAAAGAAGAAAAAAACCAAACATACCACAACGCAAAAAAGATGTACATATCTATTAAATAAAAAAGACGCCAGTTAAAAAAATAAAAGTGTCGATATACAGTTCAGAGATTATAGAAATATAGAAAACAAACATACAAGCATATTAACCAATTCAGAGATTATAGAAATATAGAAAACAAACATACAAGCATATTAACCAATCTCAATAGATAGAAAGATAGATTTGTTTATGAAATATTCACTATCGTATAACATAGAGAGCATTTCTCTCCTAGTGGAATGCCCAGCTGTTTTCTTCCCTAAGGTAATATCTTTTGGTTCTCGCCCTGATATATCTATGTTCTCATAATAATAGGCTTCAGGCGGATTTGAAATCTTCAAAGGATTGCATAGCTTGGTTAAGCTCCATTGCTGACAATGGTTCTACATGAGTGAACTTGTTCTGTATATTAACATGAAGATTTCTGTGCTTGTTTTCTCATCTAGGCAATGACAAATTGAGTGGGATATGTACGTAACATCAGTCGTAATTTTCGCCTTGCCTCTAGGCATAATTACCTAGCCAGCAGGTTACTCAACAGACTCAGTACTCTGGCCAAGGTTAGAAAGGAGAAAGCTATTAATACGAGACTGCTGGTCACGAAGGAAAGTTAGGTCTGCTTCGCAATAGACAACAGTCACCTAAACAAGCGACACAAAGAATGTTGGCTTTGCCTTCTTTTCACATTACGCTAGTATTTCAGTCATCATGAAAAGCTCTCACGTTTCAATCATTCTCATAAAAAAAGAAGAAAAATCGAAATTAGTTTCGTATTTCTGCACTTGGTGTCTTTTGTTCGTATGTAAATATTCTGAGGATACCAAGAAACATGAAAAACTTTATTGGCAGCCATCGAATTTCAAAATTTAAAGGTTTTTGTGAATAATACATTTTCGGGGGGTGGCAATAAATACTTTTATAACTCCATGTTTTTTTCAACGGTAAAATGTTTTTGTCATTACAAGAAACTGTGGCCCGGCATGGCCAAATGTGTTAAGGCGTACGAGTCGTACTCTGAGGGTCGTGGGTTCGCATCCCCGTCGTGCCAAAAATGCTCGCCCTTCCAGCCGTGGGGACGTTATAATGTGACGGTTAATTCGTTTGTAAAAGAGTGGCCCA
Source organism: Carcinoscorpius rotundicauda (assembly GCA_011833715.1). NCBI lineage: Eukaryota > Metazoa > Arthropoda > Merostomata > Xiphosura > Limulidae > Carcinoscorpius > Carcinoscorpius rotundicauda. Next base: position 123,045,381 of record CM022394.1, on the reverse strand, counting down.
AGAGTTGGCGGTGGGGGTGGGTGGTGATGACTAGCTGCCTTCCCTCTAGTTTTACACTGTTAAATTAGGGACGCCTAGCACTGATAGCCCTCTAGTAGCTTCATGCGAAATTAAAAAACGAACAATACAAGAAACTTCTGAGTTACTTATATTACATAGGATGTTAGTGATTTCAGCCATTACTCGTTTGGTCACTTTGCCTTACTAACCGTGGTAACAAACAAAAAAATCTAAAACTATTCAACGCGAAGCAGCAAGTTGTGTGAGGAGGTAGCAAATGGCACGATGTCAGGCTAATAATTTAAAGTCTAATACTTAAGTAAAATACATTTTTACTTAAAATGTCTAATAATTGAAAACAACCATCACAAAATCAACACTATATGATATCTAACTTCCTTCTCGTGATAAAAACAACAAATCTCCAGGTGCTCAACTGAAATGAGATCGAAACTAAAATTCCTGACTTTAACCTCGTGTGAGAAATTTCAGGTGGTTACGAAGGTTTCAAAGTAAAGGAAAAACGTTAGGTTCCAAATTAAACACAAAGCTGCACAACTGGCATTTGTTTCCTACCCACCACGAGTATCAAAACCCTGTTTCTATCGTTGTACGTACGCGGATACTGCTGTGCCAGAGGGGAGGGAGGGGAAACAGAAACGTGAATGTATTTTCAGGTGTTAAATTATTGCAATGTTCCAGTCGAACACCTGACTTTACCTTGCATGAAGGCTGTCAGGTGGTTGCGTAGGTGAGTAAATAAAGCTGCTAACGGACAGAACATGCATAGCCAAAAAAGTATTGAAGAGGAACAATCATACAAAACTAAGAGTTTCTCAGATATTAACAACACAAGACATATATGTAACCTCAATGCTACTAAGAAACCACTGGAAGTAATTAACCATGTTTTTTGTGTTCTTTTTTCTGGTTAAAAATGATGCAAAGGGAGGAACACCCTGAACCCTTGCCAACCACTGTGAATGATATGGAAAACCCATTAATTTTCCTTGACAGAAAAGAAGCTAATTTCTCCCGCGAGAGCTCAGCACAAGTCATGTCCCACTGACATGCAAAAAAAAAAAAAGTTGAACAAGAACGATTGATAACAGCACACTTCACTTGGTGATCCATAACAAAAACGAAAAACAAACTTTTCCACACACAGTATTTTGTTTCGTTAACCCTTAAAATAAACTTGTTTTTCCACAACAAAATCGAAAAACAAACCCTTCTACACATAGTGTTTTGCTTCATTAACCCTAAAAATAAACTTTTTTTTCAATTTGTTTGTGAATTTTGTGCAAAGCTACACGATGGCTATCTGCGTTAGCTGTCCCTAATTTAGGAGTGTAAGACTAAAAGGAAGGCAGCCAGTTATCACAGCCCGCCACTAACTCTTGAGCTACTCTTTTTCCAACGAATAGTGGGATTGACCGTTAAATTATAACACCCTCACGGCTGAAAGGGCGAGCATGATTGGTGTGACCGGGATTTGAACCCACGACCCTCAGATTACGAGTCGAACGCCTTAACTCACCTAGCCATGCCGAGTTCCATTGTATTCGAATGGGTATCGAAATGAGGTTTCGACACCAGTTGTTCATTTTACTTTTTTTTACAAACAAAATGGTGTAGAACATGAGGTTCATGATGACGTCATGACTTATCTACGTTTTCTTCAATTCTAAGTAACCTTTCTATAAATTGCCCTCCTTAATATCAACCCATCAGAAATAGTTTCAAACCGTAAAACTGCATGTGCGCAAAATTTGCACTGTTTTAGGCTTAACCATGTTAATAGTTCATTCTGGGTGGTAAAATGGTATCAAGCAATCTAGCGTCGAAATACAAGAATACGTATTTCTATTCTCATTTCTACCTCGTTCACGAGTGCCAAGAATGAAAATGTGAGTGAAGCCCACAGGTGGCGTAGGTGTTCAAAGCCGTTGAAATTGTTAAATAACAACATACATTTCATTATCAGGACATCAGGAAAGACCATGTAAGTAACAATTTAAAACCATTCCACGCCATGCAGAGGATCAAACAAAAACGCAACATCTACTAGAAATTCATTCAGCTGTGATATTGGCTGTTTAACATTACGATATCTTTATGGAAAGAGTGTGTGTTTTCTTATAGCAAAGCCACACCGGGTTATCTGCTGAGCCTATCGAGGGGAATCGAACCCCTGGTCTTAGCGTTGTAAATCCGCAAACTTACCACTGTACTATTGGGATACTATATGAAAGAGACAATCATATTCGCCTCCGCTAATACATCGGTATGTTTATGGATTTACAACGCTAAAATCAGGGGTTCGATTCCCCTCGATGGGCTTAGCAGATAACCCGGTGTGGCTTTGCTATAAGAAAATACACACACGCAGTCATATTCATACTGGGGTAACACTACCAGAAATATTCATATAAGTCAACTGTGTATCTCTATATATATATATATTCACGACTTTTAACACTATTACGCCATTTATCACGCACCTCTAATTGGTGTTATACCTTGTGTTATTAAACGCAATTCATTGTTTCTCGGCTGGTGGCTCACTGCTTTGATGAGAGCATTAATTAGTTTATACGCCAGTCATTTGACAGCTTGTAATACACTTTGATTTACTTCAGTTCGTTCTCGAGGCCTAACTAAGTGATATTGAAACACTAAATTACCGAAAGCGTTCGTATCTTTATATTAAAACGTTAAGTAACTTGTGGAACGAATAGGATATTTTTACTCACCGTTCCATATTCTGTCCAAGATGTCAGAGGACGGGGCATTCCGATGAGAGAGTCCAGTTGTTCCCTAAACATTACGCTTTTCTTTCTTTCTCCCTATCTCAGACACGAAATCACCAATCGACGATTGTGACGGGCACACTTAGGCACATGGGCGATACAAATGTTTCAAAACTGTAGTTTTGCTATTTCGTTTAAAAAATAAAACCGCCAACAAAGGAAGCGACATCTTTGCACAGGAATCTCAAGCTAGACGGCCTTAAAGTCGAATGAAAGCAAATCATGACAAAACGTAAGTAACGCTGTAAGGTTACGGACCAAGTCTAACTCTCAGATTAATGGTAAACACAACGAGTACCCCTACTACTTGTTACGCCATCTGGGGGCCGAGAACATAAAAAAAAGTGGAACCTGAAAAGGGATTTTTTTTTATAAGAATAACGACTAAAATGTGTCTCGCTGTGTGTTTTTACGTGGTTAAGGTAAACTCCAGAAACGGTTCTGCAGTTCATATGTTACCATGATCACTGCCAACACTTGTCACTTTGGCTGATAGCTAGAAGCGTGTTACAAACCTAAATTGTTCAGTAGAGAGATAAGTGGAAAGAGGATGATAATTATTACATGTGTATCTGTACACAGAAAAAGGAAAACAAATGTTAAGCGTGCATGTCTCATATCACAATACCGACTGAATCTCACTTTACGCAAAGCCGATTTTCTCTACAAACTTCGACCACAAATCTTGGAAAGTACGACGTGAATTTCGAGCCACATGTTGGCTAGAAAAGTTACTGTACTAATGTTTTACTTAGAATATAGTTTGATTTTTAGCTACTGTTCTGTTGTTGTTGTTGTTGTTGAATTAAGCACAAAGCTACACAATGGGCTATCTGTGCTCTGCCCACCACGGGTATCAAAACCCGGATTTTAGCGTGCAAGTCCGCAGACATGCCGCTGAGCCACTGGGGGGCCAACTGTTCTGAAAGTCGAAAATACTCGAAATGTTTTCAATCGTCTTCGCAGTGTCGTTTTCCTTCGGTACCAACCGTGTAATATCGAATGTAATAATACAAAAAGAACGTCCAGTACAGAACAATTAAAACGCTTTGTTGTAAATATTCATTATTGCGTTTAGAGGAAACTGTTACGTATGTTATAATTACTAAAATCAGTTCACGTTCCAGAACTACGTAACTGAATGAAGTTACTAACAACAAATGAGCTACAGCGCAATATTACGTGAATATGGCGAGGTAGGTTAATGCGTTCGACTCGTAATCTGAGGGTTGCGGGTTCGCATCCCCGTCGTACCAAACATGCTCGCCTTTTCAGCTGTGGGAACGTTATACTGTGACTGTCAATTACGCTGCTAAATTAAGGACGGCTAGCGCAGATAACCCTCGTGTAGCTTTGCGCGAAATTCAGAAACAAACAAACAAATTACGTGAATATTATTTACGGTGCTTATAGAGGTTCGTAGAGAAAAATGGTTTAAAATAGCACCAAACATTTTGCTCATAGTTTTAAACCAGCTCACGCGCCCTGATGAAATGAACACAAAATTATCAATTACATTGTTCTTATATTCTATACAACCAGAGGGCGTGAAGCAAGCTTTCTTTAACAGTAAAAAAATAAGTGAGGTGTATAGAATAATAATTCGTATGTCTTAGAGATATCAAAATATCCATACACGAACAAACATACCTCAGGATTTATTGCTATATACGCAAATCAGTGTAACGAATCAATCGTTTTTATTACAAATAAAACTACAAGTTCGGAAGGAGTCATTGAAACGTCAGTGTAATAAAGAGATAGAGCTGTAGATGTTAAGTTGAAATCGCTGTTTATTTGTTGAAGGATTATCCGTATTGGTAGTTTCATCACGTCCGACTTTTGAAAAGAACTTTGCGCTTATGCGTTGGTTTTTCTCATAAAAGTTGCACTGCTTACTTTTAGTGTTTCGTATTCACTATGACGTTTGTTGCATAGTTTTTATAAGTTTACGTGTGACATACAATCAAATTCAGGAAATCATTTTACGGATCATTATGCGGTTCATTTCTTCACTCGTAATCCATTCCCTGTGAAAATAAAACAACAACAAAACGCCAGTACAGCGGTAAGTCTACGGACTTATAACGCTAAAATCAGGAGTTCGATTCCCCCTCGATGGACTAAGCAGATAGCCCGATGTAGGAAACATACACACACCCTGTTAAAAGAAACATATCGTCACACTGATTTATCCACCGCCCCCGTAATACATATATTGGTCGATACTGCTTCACCCCCCACACTCCAACGAAAAACAAAACAACATATAATCACATTGGCACATTTTTAACCCTAAAGAGAAACATTGACGAAGAAATAAAGCTAATGTTTCACTTTAAGGTTTTAACTCGTTTAACAGCAAGACAAACCTAGATAAAATGAATTTACTTTTAAAGAGAAAAAATTGTGGATTATTTTAACCTCCTGGGTGACAAGACAAACTTTCTCTATCTTCACTGGAGAGACGCAAACAAACATACACACACCATTCCAGTACAGCCCGGCTGGGAGTGGGAAACGTTATCTGTCTTGGCCCGATGCCAAGTGAAAAAAAAAAAAAGACCGAAGTTGTGAAAAAAAAATATAGGGGGAAAATAAAAGACCACAAAAAGAGAAAGATCACAACAGGGGGGGACATTCGATGATAAAAAATGCGGTCCATTGTTGCTGTCGCTTGGGAAAGTGAGGTTCTCTGAAAGAGCTTTCTTTCACGGCAGCCCTGGATCGTCCAATGTTATTCATTTCCGCATTGCCACAGATTTTCGTTTTTCGTCTTCTCTTCAGGATTTTGAAGAGAATCGGAATTTTGTACAAACCACGCAATTTGTTAATCCATCACTGGCGAAATGGGGGTCACTGTTTGTGAGCAAAGAGCGTACACCAGCCCTTGTCAATAAATACCGTCTGCATTATCAAGTGGTATATTAAAGATTTTGGACTTTATATAGACACGAGTGCGATTCGCTGTCCCTGAGTATTTCATCTCAGTATTGAAGAAGCTTGCTATAAGAAATACGTGGAGCTTAAGTATCTTATGCAACGTTAAGAGAAACGACAGCGCTTTTATTGTTTGAAGTGTTAAAATCTGTTGTCATTTAAATACGATCTGACGTTTCATACAAGCGTGATGAATTATTTCAAAGTTTCATCACAGACTGCCAATCTCTGACTTTTGAAACGACATTTTTAAATAAATAGTTTATTTAATTTTGTGATTCACGATAAACTACTATACCGTTTCAACACAAACTGCCTTTTATAATGACAACATGCTGAAAAAGAATAGTTTATGTCACTTTCTGATTCATGGAACCACAAAATCTATTTGACTAAGTTATTCACAACATTAGAATTTCTTGTGATTTTCTTTCTTAGATTAATAACTTACTTCACTAATGATCCACAGTTGAATCATTAGGTTAGAAACTTACTTCACTAATGATCCACAGTTGAATCCTTAGGTTAGAAACTTACTTCACTAATCATCCACAGTTGAATCCTTAGGTTAGAAACTTACTTCACTAATGATTCACAGTTGAATCCTCAGGTTAGTAACTTACTTCACTTATGATCCACAGTTGAATCCTCAGGTTAGTAACTTACTTCACTAATGATCCACAGTTGAATCCTCAGGTTAGAAACTTACTTCACTAATGATCCACAGTTGAATCCTCAGGTTAGTAACTTACTTCACTAATGATCCACAGTTGAATCCTCAGGTTAGTAACTTACTTCGCTAATGATCCACAGTTGAATCCTCAGGTTAGAAACTTACTTCACTAATGATCCACAGTTGAATCCTCAGGTTAGTAACTTACTTCGCTAATGATCCACAGTTGAATCCTCAGGTTAGTAACATACCCTACTAATGATTTACAGTTGAATCCTCAGGTTAGTAACTTACTCCACTAATGATCTACAGTTGAATCCTCAGGTTAGTAACTTACTTCATTTCTGATCCACAGCCTGCTTCTCATATTAATAACTTACTTCACTGATGATCCAAAATTGATTTCTCAGGTTAATAACTTACTTCACTAATGATCCACAGTTGAATCCTCAGGTTAGTAACATACCCTACTAATGATTTACAGTTGAATCCTCAGGTTAGTAACTTACTCCACTAATGATCTACAGTTGAATCCTCAGGTTAGTAACTTACTTCATTTCTGATCCACAGCCTGCTTCTCATATTAATAACTTACTTCACTGATGATCCAAAATTGATTTCTCAGGTTAATAACTTACTTCACTAATGATCCACAGTTGAATCCTCAGGTTAGTAACATACCCTACTAATGATTTACAGTTGAATCCTCAGGTTAGTAACTTACTCCACTAATGATCTACAGTTGAATCCTCAGGTTAGTAACTTACTTCATTTCTGATCCACAGCCTGCTTCTCACATTAATAACTTACTTCACTGATGATCCAAAATTGATTTCTCAGGTTAATAACTTACTTCACTAATGATCCACAGTTGAATCCTCAGGTTAGTAACTTACTTCACTAATAATCAACAGTTTATTTAAGTGTACGTTCCTGCAATAGACCTTGGACTACATAACTGATTAATAGTTTATTTGACGTCACGTACTTTCTTTGTCATATTAACGCCTCTTTCGTTACTATTATTACTATTACTATATTACTTTTACCTTTCTGGAGGGTCATCATGTTTCTTTTTCGGCTGCTATAGAACGTATAATGTTCTTTATTACTTCCTATGGCCACCTCTGTGTGTCGTTACAGGAAATATCAGAGTAAGACTGGTGCTAAATGTTTCGTTACTTACTAAATGTTATGTTTAGCATGTTGTTTTTTCTTATTGCACTTAGCATAGTTATATCGTCCCTGGTAGTCCAGGTGTTATTTTATTTTGTTTCTTTTGTACATTAATTTTTGGTTATATCATGGGAAAATTACTGTTGCTAACCTAACACAGTTTAAATTGTAAAAGATGTGATTTGTGGTTGATGTCGAAATTTCTTTGGTCAAGAGAAGTTAGAGAGAATTTGAGTTCAAGGTTGCAACTTCCAAAGGAATGTATTTCTACGCCAACATTAATGTCGTTGTTGTTGAGCACAAAGTTACACGATGGGCTATCTGTGCTCTGTCCACCACAAGTATCGAAACTCGGATAAACCGACTGAGCCACTGGGGGGGGGGGCAAAAGTAAAGCCAACAGATGTGTTTCCCATGCAAGGTGCACTATATTATTCTTCAATTGTTACTTTAATTAACAGGAATTATTAGGTTAATTAGCATATTGACTGCCATCACTTTTTTAATTTATGGTTATGCTTTCATTTTAAAAACAGTTTTGTATTCTGAGCTTAAAATATATGCTTGGGACTAACCTAAATCTTTTAACTTGACTGAACATCGAGAGATATTTTTGGGATTACGACCGAAAATATCGTCAAAATCGAAGGTACATATCTGATGAAACAGTATATTCTATCTAATACTTATAAATCCAAAGCGTAAGAAGAGTTTGTTTAATTAGTTATACGGTTGATTTTGAGTTTAGCTTTAAGTACATAACTTATTCTCAACAGAAGCTATTTTTTTTATTCACCAAATTTCAGTCTATAATCTATTTAACCAGGTTATTCACAGTACATTTGACCGAACATTTCCACAGACCTCGAATTAAAATCTGTTTAACTTATTTATACTTTACTTAATTAAAAGATTCGCTCTCTAATTCTTAGCCTACTGTCACTTTAAGTGGTTCACGGTTTGTGTAATTGAATATTTCATATAATAAATCTTGGACTAAAGTCTACTCAACTACGGTTTATTTTGTGTTTTTTACGTAAGTTTCCGTTGATGATCCTTCGACTACAATCTATTCAAGTTAGTAATCCAGAGTTATTTAAACATTTTAATTCGTCTTTTAATTCACTTCCAGTTAAGCAGCAATTCACAGTTTGGTTTCCTGGTATGTTGAATAAGAATTTTATTTGACCAGTGGTCAAATTCGTCAGTTTTACTCTTGCATTCACAACCAAGTAAATAATCCATGGCCCGGCATGGCAAGATGGGTTAAGGCGTTCGACTCGTAATCTGATGGTTGCGGGTTCGAATCCCCGTCGCACCGAACATGCTCGCCCTTTCAGCCGTGGGGGCGTTAAAATGTGACAGTAAATCCCACTATTCGTTGGTAAAAGAGTAGCCCAATAGTTGTCGGTAGGTGGTGATGACTAGCTGCCTTCTCTCTAGTCTTACACTGCTAAATTAGGGACACGGCTAGCGCAGATAGCCCTCGAGTAGCTTTGCGCGAAATTCAAATAAACATACAAAATAATCCATCTGTTCCTACAACCTATTTTATTGCTTTTGAAACCCACACTCCCCACTTACTTTACAATAGCCTACTTATGGCTAATCATCTTGTCATCCACACCTCAGACAAGCAGTAATTTTCATCATATAATTTGTTCTGTTTTAAAATAAATGAATATTACAAATTATAAAGTCGCTGAAAGCACCTCACTTCTTTTGGACCTCTATTTAATTACACCCCTCCCCCTCTCGACACATACACACACTTGAACACAGTTTTCTCGATACATTCTCTAGACACATACACACACTTGAACACAGTTTTCTCGGTACATTCTCTAGACACATACACACACTTGAACACAGTTTTCTAGGTACATTCTCTAGACACATACACACACTTGAACACAGTTTTCTCGATACATTCTCTAGACACATACACACACTTGAACACAGTTTTCTCGATACATTCTCTAGACACATACACACACTTGAACACAGTTTTCTCGATACATTCTCTAGACACATACACACACTTGAACACAGTTTTCTCGATACATTCTCTAGACACATACACACACTTGAACACAGTTTTCTCGGTACATTCTCTCGACACATACACACACTTGAACACAGTTTTCTCGGTACATTCTCTAGACACATACACACACTTGAACACAGTTTTCTCGGTACATTCTCTCGACACATACACACACTTGAACACAGTTTTCTCGATACATTCTCTAGACACATACACACACTTGAACACAGTTTTCTCGATACATTCTCTAGACACATACACACACTTGAACACAGTTTTCTCGATACATTCTCTAGACACATACACACACTTGAACACAGTTTTCTCGGTACATTCTCTCGACACATACACACACTTGAACACAGTTTTCTCGGTACATTCTCTAGACACATACACACACTTGAACACAGTTTTCTCGATACATTCTCTAGACACATACACACACTTGAACACAGTTTTCTCGATACATTCTCTAGACACATACACACACTTGAACACAGTTTTCTCGGTACATTCTCTCGACACATACACACACTTGAACACAGTTTTCTCGGTACATTCTCTAGACACATACACACACTTGAACACAGTTTTCTCGATACATTCTCTAGACACATACACACACTTGAACACAGTTTTCTCGATACATTCTCTAGACACATACACACACTTGAACACAGTTTTCTCGATACATTCTCTAGACACATACACACACTTGAACACAGTTTTCTCGGTACATTTTCTAGACACATACACACACTTGAACACAGTTTTCTCGGTACATTCTCTAGACACATACACACACTTGAACACAGTTTTCTCGGTACATTCTCTAGATACATACACACACTTGAACAGAGTTTTCTCGGTACATTCTCTAGACACATACACACACTTGAACACAGTTTTCTCGATACATTCTCTAGACACATACACACACTTGAACACAGTTTTCTCGGTAGATTCTCTCGACACATACACACACTTGAAAACAGTTTTCTCGATACATTCACTAGACACATACACACACTTGAACACAGTTTTCTCGATACATTCTCTCGACACATACACACACTTGAACACAGTTTTCTCGGTACATTCTCTAGACACATACACACACTTGAACACAGTTTTCTCGGTACATTCTGTATACACATACACACACTTGAACACAGTTTTTTCGGTACATTCTCTAGACACATACACACACTTGAACACAGTTTTCTCGGTACATTCTCTCGACACATACACACACTTGAACACAGTTTTCTCGGTACATTCTCTCGACACATACACACACTTGAACACAGTTTTCTCGGTACATTCTCTCGACACATACACACACTTGAACACAGTTTTCTCGATACATTCTCTAGACACATACACACACTTGAACACAGTTTTCTCAATACATTCTCTAGACACATACACACACTTGAACACAGTTTTCTCGATACATTCTCTAGACACATACACACACTTGAACACAGTTTTCTCGATACATTCTCTAGACACATACACACACTTGAACACAGTTTTCTCGATACATTCTCTAGACACATACACACACTTGAACACAGTTTTCTCGGTACATTTTCTAGACACATACACACACTTGAACACAGTTTTCTCGGTACATTCTCTAGACACATACACACACTTGAACACGGTTTCATACGTGAATATTTAAATAATACTTCTTGCCACTTTTCACACAATGTACGTTGTAACGCTTGTTCTGATTGTTTTTGAATTTCGCGCATAGCTACGCGAGGGCTACCTGCACTAGTCGTGTTCCTAATTTAGCAGTGTAAGACTAGAGGGAAGGCAGCTAGTCATCACCACCCACCGCTAACTTTTGGGCTACTCTTTTACCAACGAATAGTGGGATTGATCGTACATTATAACGCCCCCGCGGCTGAAAGGACGAGCATGTTTGTTGCGACAGGTATTGGAACCCGCGACCTTCCGATTGCGAGTCGAACGCCTTAACCCACGTTATAATGCTCAGCTTAGTATTACTGACGCAGTTCGTTGGACACGTGAGAATTGACATTCATCGTAACTGTCAAGTTGAGGTTTTTTGTTGTCTTTTGGGAGTTACGTCTTCATATAACGATGGCTCTTTTTTGAAATAAGATAGCCGTTTACAATGACACCAATAGCATGGACTTACGGACACCAACAAAATGGATTTACAATGAGAGTAAATCTGTTTCTCGTCTTTATAGTTAGATATTTAAGTAGAAAATGCAATTTATATCTTATTTTCTTCTCCGAAATAAATATTTATTCATTTTCAAATGGATTATTTAAGGAATTCGTCCAGTGCTTAAACCATAATGTTCCATTTAAAATATATGTTAAAAACTAAACATTTGTGAGACAACCACTCATTGATGTGAGATATACGAATATTACGATAGTTGACCGAAGTTTGCTTTTCACAAAGTTTTCTGTTAATCAAAGACAAACCAAAGCTAGTTCTTATGTCCTCACATACCTGCTTATGTTTTGGTAAATTTATCATATGTGCAAAACCGGAAAACAAACAAAAACATCTCAATTACGAAATTTAATTTCAGTTTTGATTAACTCATCTTTAGACCTGTATCGTTGAGTATGTTTCAAAACGCAAAATACGTTGGTATTCGTATTATTATTTTGGACTAACTTATCTTTAGACTAATAACTCTGAGTATATTTCAAAATTGCAAAACATTATGCGACACACAAAGAAGTGTTTCTATCTTTGTTTTTAGAGGAAAGCCACATTGGAATATATGCTGTGTCCACCGCGGGGAACTAATCCCTCAGAAGCAAACTTGCCACTGTCCCGTGAGGGAAAGTTTAGTTTAGACTATCTTATCTTTAACCACGCTTATTTTTGTATGTTTTAGAACACAAAATAATACTTTGAGCACAGGTTTAAGGTTTTAAGTTACACTGATTCGTTTTTATTTCTGCGTTCGACTCGTAATTTGATGGTCTCGGGTTCAAATCCCAGTCGCGCCAAACATGCTCGCCCTTTCAGCCGTGAGGGTGTTATAATTTAACGGTCAATCCCACTATTCGTTGGCAAAAGAGTAACCCAAGAGTTGGCGGTGGGTGGTGATGACTAGCTGCCTTCCATCTAATCTTACACTGCTAAATTAGGGACATGGCTAGCGCAGATAGCCCTCGAGCAGCTTTGCGCGAAATTCAAAACAAACAAACAAACTTTAATTCTGATTTAAAATATAGTTTTGTTTTTCATCGAAGTTAATTCACCTTTATTTGAGCCTGTTTCAAAGCTAAACAACAACAAACAAATAAGATCTTTTATTTATGCAAGACCCAGACATCTGTACTCTAGCTTCACTTGATGGATGACTCTGAACTAAATGTTGCTAATTCTTGCGAAGGAGTTATGAGTCTGTGACAAGGTCTTTCCTGAACAACATCTAAACCTCTATTGATCTTTCAGCTTGTTACCCTTGTTATTTTTCTGAAAGCAACTTCAACAAACTGAATAGATTGAAGGTCTGATTCTGAAAGACCATAATCAACACACTATGTCGAAGCATAAACACATACAAAACACAGATATATATATATATATATATGTGCATCAAACCCTTTGTGGTTTTTCCAAGAAGCCTATCTGTAAAGTATTTACAAATCATATTCTCTTCCTAATGGGAGGTGCACATTGCTGGACTACATCCTCTAATGAGTCACTAGGTGGCGCCTCTGCACATCATTGTACAGTTGCTAGGTGTATCGAATTTTCAATTTGTGTAACTCCCCCTTTTTTGTTTAATCGTAAAACTATTTGGGAAACTGTGGAAACAGAAGTTTATTAGAAATGTCTATATTCTATTCTTGGTCATTATATATGTATATATATGAGCGCGTATAGCATATGACATAACATAATGTCTTTGTAATAACTGTAAGCAGAACTAGTTTATACACTCTCCATACAAATTTGTCTCTCCAACAAGGAGTTTCTTACAAGAAAAAAATCTTCATTTATCCGTGCATATAATTTGTTATATATGTTAGGGAAGTATGGAAAACTTTAGTACGAGATCATTATAAGTTTGCTAACAAAATTCAAATGCAATCTGATAGTACACATAAAGATCATTAACTTATACACAAGTTTCGGTTTAAACAAACATTTAATTTCCACGAGAAACAGACAGCTACGTTTGAGACACCTCCCACTTCACCAGGACCAAAACTGCTTAATGAAAACCTAGAAACTTTAAACGATCCCTTAATGTTTCAAGTTATGAAACTTTCAGTTTAAATTAAAAAAGAAAAACAAACAAACATATAAGCAGAAATGATAGATGAAACTGGACGAACGTAGTAACCTGTTAATTGATACAATTTGCCGAAAACTTAATAGAGGAAATAGTCGATTTTTTTAGAAGCGATTTTTGTTTAATTACGCTCATAATTTGGTTAAATAATTGAAAAGCTCTATACTGTAAGAAAACATTTAGTTTGACGCACAGTTTTATTCCCGTCAATGGAGACGACAAATAGCCCAATGTAACTTTGTTCGAAAATAAACTCACACAGACCAAAGTGATATAAAAAATTCAACTGGTTTGTTTTGAATTCCGCAAAAAGTTACACGAGGACAATCTGCACTAGCCGTTTCTAATTTAGCAGTGAAAGACTTCACCCACTGCCAACTCTTTGGCTACTTTCTTACCAACGAATATTTGGATTGATCACAGCTTTATAACGACTCCAAGCCTTAAAGAGCTGAGCATGTCTGGTGAAACAGGGATTTGAACGCACGATTCACAAGTGGTAAGTTGAGCGTCTTAACCACTTTGTCACGTAAAATTCAATTGGACAATTAATTGCCACAACACATTCAGCCAGGATCCGGATGTGACGTTAGGTGTTGAACTTGCGAGTTATTTGTAACAATGAATGCACGCAGCGTTGGCAAGATGTATCGAGTGCTCATTGAAATTTATCCAGTCCCGATCTTTAAAAGCTCTCGGGGAGGAAAATTCTTGAATTACCACAACCATTGCAATGTGTTGCACAACGCATGATGTTCCAGTAGTGCATTACTACAACTATTGCGATGTGTTCCACACATGGTGTGCCAGTAGTGCATTACTACAACTATTGCAATTTGTTGCACAACACATGGTGTTACAGTGGTGTACGTTGCACAACACATGATGTTCCAGTAGTGCATTACTACAACTATTGCGATGTGTTCCACACATGGTGTGCCAGTAGTGCATTACTACAACTATTGCAATTTGTTGCACTACACATGGTGTTCCAGTAGTGTACGTTGCACAACACATGATGTTCCAGTAGTGCATCCATTTACCCTCGATGCTGCGCGACCACTGTTTGTCTACCTGTTCTATAAGCTTTTAAAATAGCTACTATTTACCAGGGCCCGGCATGGCCAGGCGGTTAAGGCACTCGACTCATAATCTGAGAGTCGCGGATTCGAATCCCCGTCACACTAAACATGCTCGTCCTTTTAGCCGTGGGTGGCATTATAATGTGATAGTCAATCCCATTATTTATTGATAAAACATTAACTCAAGAGTCGGCGGTGGGTGGTGATGCCTAGTTGCCTTCCTCTAGTCTTAAACTGCTCCATTAGGGACAGCTAGCCCAGATAGCCCTTGCGTAGCTTTGTGTGAAATTCAAAACAAACAAACAAACTGTTTACTAGATCCTTGATTGTATTACGGAGAAATGTTTGGTTTTGTGAAAATATTAGGTGTAAACAACCAGATGGTGGAGTTCTCACCAAGAGTCTTTCATCCTTTGTCATCCGTGACCCCATAATATTTGCATGTGACTTTTATTTGGGGGGAAGGGGAATTTTGACCCTTCAACTTTGTATTTTCTTGTTCATTCTCGATAAAAAGTGGAAACTTAAATTTTGTCTTAACTTTGCAAAAAATTACTGATTGGTCTTCCCAACTCTTGGAGAACTTTGACCTCCACCACAGCTGAAGAAAAATTATTCCATATGTCAATTACTTTATTAGAGAAATAAAACTGTCTTAACCCTAGCTTAGCCCTCTTTAAGGTTATATATGTGTACGTTTATTAAATGTTTAAGTCTTCTAGGCTTGCCAAAAATATTCAAACCTTACAGAAAGCATTCAGTTGAGAACCTTTTAAAATATGCTTTCTCATCGTTCTGACTCAAACTTTGTAGACTTGTATTGGATATTCATGTGTTATCTAACGAGTATCATGGGTAATTTTTATATAGTGTAATTAATAGTTTCACTGGAAATTATGACGAATTATGTACATTTCTTTTACTTGGATTATAAATGTGTTTTAAAAGATCGAACACTTATTCCAGTTTCCAACGACAACGGATTCATCACGTTCAAGTTAAACGAATTATTAAATTTCATAATACCTGATTATAAACTTTTTTTTTTCGTTGGATATGAAGAAATCCTCATAACTTCGTGAAATTCTACTAGTGCGCCTACGTAGAAAAAAAAAAGAATCTCGTAGAGAAAGTCCTTAAGAACTCTAACTTTAGTTGAACTCTATAAAATGCATAAGGCACAGAGTTTAACCAGTTGAATAAGAAGTTTGTAAAAAGATTTTTCAATCTGTACCAGAACACGCCTCTAAAGGACAATATGCATCAGCAGACTTCCCCATTAAAACTGACTTTGAGAAAATCCATCATTCTGTCATGTTTATCAAAGCCCTTTGGAATGAGGTGGCGCTGCTGTCTCAGTCCCAAAAGGTACATTGACAATTCACAATAATCAAGTATTGTGTGAAAAAAAAACACAACTAGTTACTGGGCATTGTTGGATAAAATTATAAGGTTTAGATCGCTGCACTAACGAAAAGAGACGAACAACACACAAAAAAAGGTTAGAACAAGGTCTGGGAAACGTCTACTGTTCGAAACAGAAGTCTGCTTTGTCTAACGTTGTTATAAAAGTTAAGTCACAGTGGCCGGGCTGCTTTAGCTCAAGCGGAAAGAGATTGCATTCCAAGCCTGCGACGTACATCTTGAATCTCAATCCACTCCAATCCACTCCGTACAGAATTCAGTAAGTGATTAATCATTCACTGTTGTCCTCGCGAATGGTGAAGCCGGTCTCAAGCTGTGATTAATGTTCCCTCTACTTCTGTGTGTGCACCACCAAGAATAGGGATGGATGATGGTAAAAAGGGTAATACATATATACACACTCACACGTGTGTATATGTATATGGGGAAGTAGGCTATAAGTACAGAGGTGGCTGGAAGTCACATTGGAGGTTCCCCAATCATCTAGGTCTGAAAAAAAATGACTCCTAACTAATAAGATATCACGTGCTTTTTTTATATACTTTCCTTCTTTTGAAAGACACATTGTATTGTGATAGGTGTAAGTTACTGGCACACGCAATGAACATTATTGATAAAGTCATCATTTCTCTATAAGTCCCAACCCCAGTGACATTGTAGTATGTATACTGCTAGAAACTGAGTTTCGATACCCATGGTGGGCGTAGCACAGATAGCCCATTGACTAGCTTTGCGTTTAATAATACAGGGTGATCGCTATGAAAGCGGAAAATTTGAGGGTCAGATGAGATCATGAATAAAATGCGTGCTTACTCATTTCTATTTTGATTTCTTTACACCATGAATAAAATGCATGATTTAAATATCACGGACGACATTTTGAGCATCTATGAGTGTAATATAACATATGCCTTTAAAAAACTTTGTAAAAGTTATTCTTTGTAAAAATAAATAGCTGTTTGACAAATTTTCCGCTTTTCTAGCGACCACCCTGTAGAATCCGACAACAGTTTATTTAAGTTCACTAGATGGTGGACCCGGCGTGGCCAGGTGGTTAAGGCACTCAATTCGTAATCCGATGATCGCGGGTTCAAATCTCTATCACATGCTCGCCCTTTCAGCTGTGGGGGCGTTATAATGTTACGGTCAATCCGACTAGTCGTTGGTAAAAAGAGTAGTCCAAGAGTTTATGGTGGGTGGTGATGACTAGCTGCCTTCCCTCTAGTCTTACACTGCTAAATTAGGGACGGCTAGCGCAGATAGCCCTCGTGTAGCTTTGCGAGAAATTCAAAACGAGCCAAACCACTAGATAGTGCTTACGTAGTAGAGTAAGTGGTTATTTTTTTGAATTGATAAAACTAGATCATTTTTACCAGACTTGTGACCCACTTGTATAAAAGTGAATCGAGCCGATATTATAAAGTAGACATATTCTAATTATAATGATAACCGTATGATAACATGCTTTTCGTACTGTTGAAGATCTCAAAAATAGATGCCAAAGAAACGAGTTAGAGTAACATGCTTTTCGTACTGTTGAAGATCTTAAAAATAGATGCCAAAGAAACGAGTTAGAGACGAGCCCACTGGTGCAGTTCTTCTAGAAAATGTACTTGAGAATAATAGAATGACAACAACAAAACAACTATAATTTTCAGTTTGAACAGCATCCTATCAGCACGTGTTAAAGTCTGTTAGGTTTCAAATATTACCATCCCTAATTGTAAAATACTAACCAAAGAGAAGACAGGCAGCGAGTAGCACCAGGGACGTTTCGAATGATGGAATTAACAGTCATTTTTCTGACACGACAATGTCTGAAAGTACGGAACGTGTTTAGCGGCACCACGTCTCGAACCCTGGATCGTTCGACCTCCCCCCTAGCTCGACAAGTTTAATAAATGTCGAGACTTTAATCACTTTTCACCAATACACACTTCTCACATATTCTTGCTTATAGTCTTGTGGTCTTATTTATAGCTATGGTATTTTGAGAATTCTGAGCTATATTTCTGAGTATTTGTTCCATAAAACTACTCCTTACGAGGTTGTAATTTATTTTGAAGGTTTTGTTTTTTTGTTTTTGTTTTTACTTTTCGCGGTAGTGCACGAATTGACCAGTTCGAATACGATATTTCGGAAATTTCGATAATCTTAAGTGACAGAGACAATTTTTGCAAAATTTAATTGGGATTTGTACACGTTGTTAAAGTTTGTAACGTATATGTATATCTTTTCATGCCTAACGTTTCATATTTCGCGAAGTTTTAAAGAAGTTGAGGCCTTCTTTCTTCTTCCTTTCTGTGAAGTGGAATTCTTGGAATATTTCAAATTCAGTTGTTTTGTGCTAATTGGACTATAAAGAAATAACGCTGTTAGTACATTAGGTCCCATGTAATAAATACACTTGATAAGTCTGCTCCATGTAATACTGTTGGTACATTAGGTCCCATGTAATAATTACACTTGATAACTCTGTCCCATATAATAGTGGTCATAAGTCTGTCCCATGTAATAGTAGTGATAAGTCTGTCCCATATAATAGTAGTGATAAGTCTGTCACATGTAATAGTAGTGATAAGTCTGTCCCATGTAATAGTGGTCACAAGTCTGTCACATGTAATAGTGGTGATAAGTCTGTCCCATGTAATAGTAGTGATAAGTCTGTCACATGTAATAGTGGTGATAAGTCTGTCACATGTAATAGTGGTGATAAGTCTGTCCCATGTAATAGTAGTGATAAGTCTGTCCCATATAATAGTAGTGATAAGTCTGTCCCATATAATAGTAGTGATAAGTCTGTCACATGTAATAGTAGTGATAAGTCTGTCACATGTAATAGTAGTGATAAGTCTGTCCCATATAATAGTAGTGATAGGTCTGTCCCATATAATAGTAGTGATAAGTCCGTCACATGTAATAGTAGTGATAAGTCTGTCACATGTAATAGTGGTGATAAGTCTGTCACATGTAATAGCGGTGATAAGTCTGTCCCATGTAATAGTAGTGATAAGTCTGTCACATGTAATAGTGGTGATAAGTCTGTCACATGTAACAGTGGTGATAAGTCTGTCACATGTAATAGTGGTGATAAGTCTGTCACATGTAATAGTAGTGATAAGTCTGTCCCATGTAATAGTAGTGATAAGTCTGTCACATGTAATAGTGGTAATAAGTCTGTTCCATGTAATAGTAGTTATAAGTCTGTCCCATGTAATAGTAGTGATAAGTCTGTCACATGTAATAGTGGTCATAAGTCTGTCACATGTAATAGTGGTGATAAGTCTGTCCCATGTAATAGTAGTGATAAGTCTGTCACATGTAATAGTGGTCATAAGTCTGTCACATGTAATAGTGGTGATAAGTCTGTCCCATGTAATAGTAGTGATAAGTCTGTCCCATATAATAGTAGTGATAAGTCTGTCCCATATAATAGTAGTGATAAGTCTGTCACATGTAATAGTAGTGATAAGTCTGTCACATGTAATAGTAGTGATAAGTCTGTCCCATATAATAGTAGTGATAGGTCTGTCCCATATAATAGTAGTGATAAGTCCGTCACATGTAATAGTAGTGATAAGTCTGTCACATGTAATAGTGGTGATAAGTCTGTCACATGTAATAGCGGTGATAAGTCTGTCCCATGTAATAGTAGTGATAAGTCTGTCACATGTAATAGTGGTGATAAGTCTGTCACATGTAACAGTGGTGATAAGTCTGTCACATGTAATAGTGGTGATAAGTCTGTCACATGTAATAGTAGTGATAAGTCTGTCCCATGTAATAGTAGTGATAAGTCTGTCACATGTAATAGTGGTAATAAGTCTGTTCCATGTAATAGTAGTTATAAGTCTGTCCCATGTAATAGTAGTGATAAGTCTGTCCCATATAATAGTAGTGATAAGTCTGTCACATGTAATAGTAGTGATAAGTCTGTTTCATATAATAGTAGTGATAAGTCTGTCACATGTAATAGTGGTAATAAGTCTGTTCCATGTAATAGTAGTGATAAGTCTGTCCCATGTAATAGTAGTGATAAGTCTGTCCCATATAATAGTAGTGATAAGTCTGTCACATGTAATAGTAGTGATAAGTCTGTCCCATGTAATAGTAGTGATAAGTCTGTCACATGTAATAGTGGTAATAAGTCTGTTCCATGTAATAGTAGTTATAAGTCTGTCCCATGTAATAGTAGTGATAAGTCTGTCCCATATAATAGTGGTGATAAGTCTGTCCCATGTAATAGTAGTGATAAGTCTGTCACATGTAATAGTGGTAATAAGTCTGTCCCATGTAATAGTAGTGATAAGTCTGTCACATGTAATAGTGGTAATAAGTCTGTTCCATGTAATAGTAGTTATAAGTCTGTCCCATGTAATAGTAGTGATAAGTCTGTCCCATATAATAGTAGTGATAAGTCTGTCACATGTAATAGTAGTGATAAGTCTGTTTCATATAATAGTAGTGATAAGTCTGTCACATGTAATAGTGGTAATAAGTCTGTTCCATGTAATAGTAGTGATAAGTCTGTCCCATGTAATAGTAGTGATAAGTCTGTCCCATATAATAGTAGTGATAAGTCTGTCACATGTAATAGTAGTGATAAGTCTGTCCCATGTAATAGTAGTGATAAGTCTGTCACATGTAATAGTGGTAATAAGTCTGTTCCATGTAATAGTAGTTATAAGTCTGTCCCATGTAATAGTAGTGATAAGTCTGTCCCATATAATAGTGGTGATAAGTCTGTCCCATGTAATAGTAGTGATAAGTCTGTCACATGTAATAGTGGTAATAAGTCTGTTCCATGTAATAGTAGTTATAAGTCTGTCCCATGTAATAGTAGTGATAAGTCTGTCCCATATAATAGTAGTGATAAGTCTGTCACATGTAATAGTAGTGATAAGTCTGTTTCATATAATAGTAGTGATAAGTCTGTCACATGTAATAGTAGTGATAAGTCTGTCCCATGTAATAGTAGTGATAAGTCTGTCACATGTAATAGTGGTGATAAGTCTGTCCCATGTAATAGTAGTGATAAGTCTGTCACATGTAATAGTGGTGATAAATCTGTCACATGTAATAGTGGTGATAAGTCTGTCCCATGTAATAGTAGTGATAAGTCTGTCCCATATAATAGTAGTGATAAGTCTGTCCCATATAATAGTAGTGATAAGTCTGTCACATGTAATAGTAGTGATAAGTCTGTCACATGTAATAGTAGTGATAAGTCTGTCCCATATAATAGTAGTGATAGGTCTGTCCCATATAATAGTAGTGATAAGTCCGTCACATGTAATAGTAGTGATAAGTCTGTCACATGTAATAGTAGTTATAAGTCTGTCCCATGTTATAGTAGTGATAAGTCTGTCCCATATAATAGTAGTGATAAGTCTGTCACATGTAATAGTAGTGATAAGTCTGTTTCATATAATAGTAGTGATAAGTCTGTCACATGTAATAGTAGTGATAAGTCTGTCCCATGTAATAGTAGTGATAAGTCTGTCACATGTAATAGTGGTGATAAGTCTGTCACATGTAATAGTAATAATAAGTCTGTCCCATGTAATAGTAGTGATAAGTCTGTCCCATGTAATAGTAGTGATAAGTCTGTCACATGTAATAGTGGTAATAAGTCTGTTCCATGTAATAGTAGTTATAAGTCTGTCCCATGTAATAGTGGTCATAAGTCTGTCCCATGTAATAGTAGTGATAAGTCTGTCCCATGTAATAGTAGTGATAAGTCTGTCCCATGTAATAGTAGTGATAAGTCTGTCACATGTAATAGTGGTGATAAGTCTGTCCCATGTAATAGTAGTGATAAGTCTGTCACATGTAATAGTGGTGATAAATCTGTCACATGTAATAGTGGTGATAAGTCTGTCCCATGTAATAGTAGTGATAAGTCTGTCCCATATAATAGTAGTGATAAGTCTGTCCCATATAATAGTAGTGATAAGTCTGTCACATGTAATAGTAGTGATAAGTCTGTCACATGTAATAGTAGTGATAAGTCTGTCCCATATAATAGTAGTGATAGGTCTGTCCCATATAATAGTAGTGATAAGTCCGTCACATGTAATAGTAGTGATAAGTCTGTCACATGTAATAGTAGTTATAAGTCTGTCCCATGTTATAGTAGTGATAAGTCTGTCCCATATAATAGTAGTGATAAGTCTGTCACATGTAATAGTAGTGATAAGTCTGTTTCATATAATAGTAGTGATAAGTCTGTCACATGTAATAGTAGTGATAAGTCTGTCCCATGTAATAGTAGTGATAAGTCTGTCACATGTAATAGTGGTGATAAGTCTGTCACATGTAATAGTAATAATAAGTCTGTCCCATGTAATAGTAGTGATAAGTCTGTCACATGTAATAGTGGTGATAAGTCTGTCACATGTAATAGTGGTGATAAGTCTGTCCCATGTAATAGTCGTGATAAGTCTGTCACATGTAATAGTGGTAATAAGTCTGTTCCATGTAATAGTAGTGATAAGTCTGTCCCATGTAATAGTGGTGATAAGTCTGTAACATGTAATAGTAGTGATAAGTCTGTCCCATGTAATAGTAGTAATAAGTCTGTCCCAGGTAATAGTAGTGATAAGTCTGTCCCATGTAATAGTGGTGATAAGTCTGTCACATGTAATAGTGGTAATAAGTCTGTTCCATGTAATAGTAGTGATAAGTCTGTCCCATGTAATAGTTGTGATAAGTCTGTCCCATGTAATAGTGGTAATAAGTCTGTTCCATGTAATAGAAGTGATAAGTCTGTCCCATGTAATAGTGGTGATAAGTCTGTCCCATGTAATAGTAGTGATAAGTCTCTCCCATGTAATAGTAGTAATAAGTCTGTCCCATGTAATAGTAGTGATAAGTCTGTCCCATGTAATAGTGGTGATAAGTCTGTCACATGTAATAGTAGTGATAAGTCTGTCCCATGTAATAGTAGTGATAAGTCTGTCACATGTAATAGTGGTAATAAGTCTGTTCCATGTAATAGTAGTGATAAGTCTGTCCCATGTAATAGTAGTGATAAGTCTGTCCCATATAATAGTAGTGATAAGTCTGTCACATGTAATAGTAGTGATAAGTCTGTCCCATGTAATAGTAGTGATAAGTCTGTCACATGTAATTGTGGTGATAAGTCTGTCACATGTAATAGTGGTGATAAGTCTGTCCCATGTAATAGTAGTGATAAGTCTGTCACATGTAATAGTGGTAATAAGTCTGTTCCATGTAATAGTAGTGATAAGTCTGTCCCATGTAATAGTGGTGATAAGTCTGTCACATGTAATAGTAGTGATAAGTCTGTCCCATGTAATGGTAGTGATAAGTCTCTCCCATGTAATAGTGGTGATAAGTCTGTCACATGTAATAGTAGTGATAAGTCTGTCCCATGTAATAATAGTGATAAGTCTGTCACATGTAATAGTGGTAATAAGTCTGTTCCATGTAATAGTAGTGATAAGTCTGTCACATGTAATAGTGGTGATAAGTCTGTCCCATGTAATAGTAGTGATAAGTCTGTCACATGTAATAGTAGTGATAAGTCTGTCACATGTAATAGTAGTGATAAGTCTGTTTCATATAATAGTAGTGATAAGTCTGTCACATGTAATAGTGGTGATAAGTCTGTCCCATGTAATAGTAGTGATAAGTCTGTAACATGTAATAGTAGTGATAAGTCTGTCACATGTAATAGTGGTAATAAGTCTGTTCCATGTAATAGTAGTGATAAGTCTGTCCCATGTAATAGTGGTGATAAGTCTGTCCCATGTAATAGTAGTGATAAGTCTGTCCCATGTAATAGTAGTGATAAGTCTGTCACATGTAATAGTAGTGATAAGTCTGTTTCATATAATAGTAGTGATAAGTCTGTCACATGTAATAGTAGTGATAAGTCTGTCCCATGTAATAGTAGTGATAAGTCTGTTTCATATAATAGTAGTGATAAGTCTGTCACATGTAATAGTAGTGATAAGTCTGTCCCATGTAATAGTAGTGATAAGTCTGTCACATGTAATAGTAGTGATATGTCTGTCCCATGTAATTGTGGTGAGTCTGTCCCATATAATAGTGGTCATAAGTCTGTCACATGTAATAGTGGTGATAAGTCTGTCCCATGTAATAGTAGTGATAAGTCTGTCCCATGTAATAGTAGTGATAAGTCTGTCTCATGTGACACTGTCTACAAAACTCTCCCATTAGCTGTATTCTCCAAAGACACTTGTGGGATTCGTAACACAACTGAATGACACAAGACTTGTGTGTTTTCAAACAATAAAAATGGCTTATGATTTTCAATTTATTTAAAAAGAACACGTTGTTATATAATTCAATAGATTTAAGTACGTTATATATGCCCCCCCATTAGTACAGCGGTAAGTTTATGGATTTACAACGCTAAAATCAGGGATTCGATTCCCCTTGGTGGGCTCAGTAGATAGCCCGATGCGGATTTGCTATAAGAAAACACACACACAAATGATATATATAAAGTATTAACTGTATACCTCTGAGAATTCGGTTAAGTCTTAGTCAATAGAGTTCTTACGATTCGAACACAAAATCCACATGAAAATTGACGAGAGTACAGTTGTAATTACAGTTCTATATAATGTACGTGACCACAGTTGTAATTACAGTTCTATATAATGTACGTGACCACAGTTGTAATTACAGTTCTATATAATGTACGTGATCACAGTTGTAATTACAGTTCTATATAATGTACGTGATCACAGTTGTGATTATAGCTCTGTTACTATACACGTGACCACAGTTGTAATTACAGTTCTATATAATGTACGTGACCACAGTTGTAATTACAGTTCTATATAATGTACGTGACCACAGTTGTAATTACAGTTCTATATAATGTACGTGATCACAGTTGTAATTACAGTTCTATATAATGTACGTGATCACAGTTGTAATTACAGTTCTATATAATGTACGTGATCACAGTTGTAATTACAGTTCTATATAATGTACGTGATCACAGTTGTAATTACAGTTCTATATAATGTACGTGACCACAGTTGTAATTACAGTTCTATATCGTGTATGGGACCACAGATGTATTATAGCTCTATTATAATATACGTGATCTCAGACACAGTTACAGCTCTATTGTTATATACGTGGTTTCAGACACAGTTACAGCTCTATTGTTATATACGTGGTTTCAGACACAGTTATAGCTCTATTGTTATATACGTGGCCTCAGACACAGTTATAGCTCTATTGTTATATACGTGGCTTCAGACACAGTTACAGCTCTATTGTTATATACGTGGCCTCAGACACAGTTACAGCTCTATTGTTATATACGTGGCCTCAGACACAGTTACAGCTCTATTGTTATATACGTGGCTTCAGACACAGTTACAGCTCTATTGTTATATACGTGGCCTCAGACACAGTTACAGCTCTATTGTTATATACGTGGCTTCAGACACAGTTACAGCTCTATTGTTATATACGTGGCTTCAGACACAGTTACAGCTCTGTAAATGGTTATACATATGATTATAGCTATATCAGTAAATTTGTTTGTCGTTCCTTACAGAAGATATTATAACTCGATACCAGCAAATGGTAATAGTACAAATTAAAGTAACCCGATATCGATACGTGGTTATATGTATACATGAATATTGAAACTGAAAAAAAAATGTCTGACATGTTGTAGATTTGATATATATTTTGATATTTGATACTCAACAGATTTGAGTGTAGCTCATTACCAATAGATGGCCGCATATATTATTATGGCTCGACGCCAGCAAATGGCCGTACATAGAAGTTAAAGTAACTCAATACTGATATGTGGTTATATAGATATGAATATTGAAACTGAAACATAATGTCGATATTGTATCAATCTGTATGTTCGTATAAATATTTATTAAGTACTGCAAGCCCTATTACGATGAAAACACTAATTTAACTTAATAATGTGAAGAAGCAATTGCTCACGGCAATCTTGCATTATTCATCAGCGTTGGTAATCTACTAAAAGCAATGTTAGATATTCAATTACCGCCAGGTGTATATGTTCTGACAGATAATTAATGATACAATAGTAACCGGAAGCCAACTCTTTACTTAACCCTAACTAGCGCTGGTAATTTGTATGTGGCCTGCCTGAGTGTGTTGTGTAATTAATACACTTTTAAACAACAAAGTCACTGTAGTGGAGACGTTTTCCCAAGTATTTCAGCGAGAAGTGTTTATATTTTACTTCTTACGAATGAAATTAATAAATCATACTAATGATAAAGAACTTGGTGTTAAAATAGACGAATAGTTTGATGTCATTAAAAGTCATAAACTTTACTTCGATGTGTTAGCGTCTTAAATGTAACGGATGATAATTATAGTTCACTTACTCCATTTTGTTTACAGCAAAACATTTCTTGTTCAAGTAACTAATGGTATAACTAAGGTCACGACGACCATCATGTCTGTCGTATCCAAGATGGCCTGATGAAAGGTTTCGCCTCACTGAATGTAGCAGATATGATGATGTTGGAATATTATCACATTCTATTTCACTTTTCAATCACATGTACTTATAATGATTCGTGAGGTGTATATTAATATCATTATTTAAGTGAACAAACTAGTTTTAGTATTAGAGTAAAACCAAGAACCCAAAGACTCGTTGAACACCACAAGAGGACTTCCGCCATGACACCACAGTAACAATAACGATATACAATCGTGGCTGCGAGTGGAGGAAAATAGCTGATAGTTCGATAGCTGATAACCTGCACGAAATTGGGATAACGTGCAAAAATGAATTTAGGGTGGATGAAGTCTCGTGCAGGAGAAATGTAGCTGAGAGAGATGTTATCGACGGACGGGAATTAATAATAGAGGACGAAAACTGAATAGAAGGAGTACAAGAATATTAAAAAAAATTCAAATTAAATGTTGGCCGGCAGGAGGCAGACATTTGTTTGTTTTTGGAATTTCGCACAAAGCTACTCGAGGGCTATCTGTGCTAGCCGTCCCTAATTTAGCAGTGTAAGACTAGAGGGAAGGCAACTAGTCATCACCACCCACCGCCAACTCTTGGGCTACTCTTTTACCAACGAAAAGTGGGATTGACCGTCACATTATACACCCCCACGGCTGGGAGGGCGAGCATGTTTGGCGCGACTCGGGCGCGAACCCGCGACCCTCAGATCACAAAGCGCACGCCTTAACGCGCTCGGCCATGCCAGGCCAGGAGGCAGACATAAACATTAACATTTTTTTATATAAAATACTATCTATTAATATTCAGTTATTTTAAAGTCATGAACTATTTTTTCTTAGGTTTATCCAAAAGTGATATATTTATATGTCATGAAAATGATGAGAGTGATACAACAAAAACTGAACATTAGTTGATTCTTTTATATAACACACTTCTGGAATATATACCACAGAGACGATCATGCCAGTATTATTACACGATCAAAAACGACGTACCGACAGTATTATGGGATGAAAGCCCATACACAAACAACATTATATTATCGAGACTGACATATCAACGTTATTACATGACTAAGACTGACGCACCGACATTATTGTATGGTTAGAACTAACGAGCCAGCATTATTACATGATCGAGACTGGCGTATCAACAGTGTTGTGTTATACAGAACTGAGGTATAAACACTGAAGTCTGATACACCAACGACACTATCAGGTACTGACGTGAAAGATAAGTGTCAGACGCGTCACGAACAAATACGTTATTACTACTTAGAGAAAAATGATAGGTTGGATACGAGCATAAGAATTGTAGACAGGATGGAAAGCAGAGCAAAACAGACAATCTGCAGACTGACATCTTCAACAATAGAATACCGACTGTTGAAACATGACGGTTAGGGACTGATGAACAAGGGAAATGAAACAGGCAACATAAAGGTTAAAATATTTCAAGAAGATCAAAGACAGACACGTCCGAAGAATTTTTTGTTTGCTTTTTTGAATCTCGCGCCAAGTTACAACGATGGCTATCTGCGTTAGCCGTCCCTAACTTAGCAGTGTAAGACTAGAGTAAAGGCAGTTAGTCATCACCACCCACCGCCAACTCTTGTGCTACTCATTTTACCAACGAATACTGGGATTGAACGTCACATTATAACGCCCCCACGGCTGAAGGGGCGACTATGTTTGATGCGACGGGGATTCGAACCGCGATCCTCGGATTACTAGTCGAGTGATTTAACCATGCGGCCATGCCGGGGTTTTAACTAAAGAACGTTTTTATTTCCAAATTGTTATTTTAGCATTTGTATGTCACATAAAAATGCTTTTACAATTTTTTTCACTGTTCGTTTTTCATGCCTCTTTTGAAAATTCGTCTGTTTTGAAATAAAAGTGCACTTCGACTTCTTATAACAAAATTCATCAAACTTTCATATCAAGAACAGAGCTGTATGGGTTACGAAATCCAAGCCATTATAAATAATACAGAAGGGCTACTTCAAGGCTATCTGCGTTCTTTCTTATAGCAAACCGATATCGGGCAATCTGTTGTGTCCACCGAGAGGAATCGAACCCAAAATCTCAACATTGTAAATTCAAAGAGATTTACCTCTGGGAAATAGGCTATCGGTGCCAGCCGTTTCCAATTTTGAAGAAGGAAGACAAATAGGCAACACCACCTACCGGTAAACTCTTAACCAGCAAATAGTGAAATCGACCGCCACTTTATAACACCCTTCCACAACTGATAAGGCGAGTATGTTTGGGGACGGATTTCGACCCGGCGGCCCGCAGATTGCCCTATATATAAAGTAGTATTCGATATGCATATTTAATAAGAAAACAATATTAACAGCGTATGCATATTGACATAGCAATATTTACTGTTATATGCGACAGGCTCTTTAGAGGGACTGTACGCGAAATTTTTTTGTACTAACCTCTGAAGCCAAGCAGTTTGTCACCGGGTCAAATATTAAAAGAAAAGGTTGTTTGTTTGTTTGTTGACATTGTTGATGACTCGCGCAAATAGTTCTCGAGTAGCGTGGCGCGAAATTAAAAAAAAATAGACTGAGGACACAACAATTGGGTATTCAAGAGGAAAGTAGAGGTAAGCTTGAAATGTTTTGACAATTTCGTTAACTGATTTAGCTTTCATTTTTCTGGGTCCCCCGATGGGTGAGCGATATGTCTTTGGATTTGCAACGCTCAAATCATGGAGTTCTGCTGTGGACACAGCAGATAGCAAATCTAATTGAAAGCTATCTGCGCTAACTGTCCCTAATTTAGGAGTGTAAGACTAGAGGGAAGGCAGCTAGTCATCACCACCCACCGCTTAGTTCTTGGGCTACTCTTTTACCAACGAATAGTGGGAATTACCGACACATTATAACGCCCCCACGGCTGAAAGGGCGAGTGTGTTTGGTGCGACGGGGATTCGAACTTGCGCCTCGGATTACGAGTCCAGTGCCTTAACCAGCCCCCCAGTGGCTCAGCGGTATGTCTGCGGACTTACACGCTAAAATCCGGGTTTCGATACCCGTGGTGGGCAGAGCACAGATAGCTCATTGTGTATTTGTGCTTAATTCAAAACAACAGCAACAACAGCCTTAACCATCTGCCATGCCGGGCTTATATTAGAGAGCGGTTAATAATAACTCGCGTTCGTTGTCATTTGCTGGAACAATGTGTTTGTATTAGGAACTGGAATATTTAGATTTCAAGTCCCGCATTTTGTGACAGGGAGAGTGTACTATATATGTAGTTGGCGGTGGGTGCTATTGACTCTTTAACTATTATTGCTGGCTATAGGCTCAAAAGTAGGAACGACTATGTGCAGTTAGCCCTTGGGCAATTTTTTCGCGACCCTCTAACCCGACGAATGATCGTTTGCTTACAATATTTCATAGCTATCTAGTTTTCAATGATGACTCGAATGAAAAAAAAATATCCCCGTAGGCTCTAAACCGGGACAAATAAAACTTTGACAATAGCGTTTTGAACTTTTCAAGCTGAATTACGAATGGTTACACCCGATTGGTTCCTTGATCTGAACGTTTAGCCCACATGTCGTATAAAGGTTAAATCTTCAACATTTTGGAAAGACTTACATGTCTTGTTTATTAATGCTTTCGTTATCAATATGTATGTGAGACGGGGGGGATTTAGGGAGATATTTGTATGTCGCTTAAGAGCTAACTGTAGCTCAAATTTGCCACAATTATCACACGAGCAGTTGTTACTGAAACTTCGTTACGCTCGCCTGTGGTAGATGTTTATACGTAATCTAATTTGACTCAGCATAAAAATACCTCGCGTGGTTGTGAGGCCACTACGGAAACCAACGACAGTTTGTTCCTTCTATTCAACCCGGAAATGCTAACAGTTCCTGCGGATTTTACTTCCGCAACTTAATAGCAGACGTCTTAATATTCTACGATATTCCAGACAAAACTACAGAGCACAACCGATCCGAAGTCTACCTACCTACCTACGTACAACCAACTCTTGTTAATATCGAAAGAGATCGGAAAATATTGACTGGTGGCGTGTCTGTTGCTGTGGAGAAGCGATGGCGACGAGTTACCCATACAAACGCGAGTGGTAAGCACGAACTGAGGCTCGAGCCTCCTGCTTTCAGACGGCCACCGATCAATAAAAAAGTCTGGTAAAAACCGGCCAGTGTCTGGGTGGGGGATAACAGCTCGTGCATATAGACAAGTTAAACTCAGGGCTTCAAATAAGAGTGACAGTGTTTAGAGTTGGTGATGGGGGATAACAGCTCGTGCATATAGTTAAGTCAAACTCAGGGCTTAAAATAAGAGTGTCAGTGTTTTGAGTTGGTGACGAATTTTACGCGGCTTTGGATCAGCTCAACGAGCTAATTCGTGGAGTGAGAATCAGATGATTTGAAATACTAAAAACAAAAAGGATAACACTGGTTCAATCACACACAGTGACGTGTTAAATTTTTGCCTTTCTAATACAAATTGGAATCTTCAAATCGAGTGCACACACGCAGCCGAGGAAGACATAGAAACCGAATCAACTCCTAGCAATCACTCTTTCTAGATATATTTTTCTTTCAACTCTAGGGATACCGATGGGGTTCGTGGACCCCTTCAGCTTTATAAACACATTTTTTTCTAATCTATTTATAACACCAAGCTGCTTGGTGGGCAATGACTTAGTTACACGGTACTTAACAACACAGGAGTCACACAAAAAAAAATGTAAACAAACATGCCACCAGGACAGCAGTCAGCCCTTTTCGTATTTTGAATGGAAAAATTGGGTTTTTCATCTACCAGTTTTATTTAGTTGTTTTAACATTGAGTATTAGAAAGGCCTTGTGCGAGGTTAGATTTCCCTACTATAGACCTGTCAGACACTATTGGACGTCGTTAACTTAGAAAAAAACAAACAAACAAACAACGGGAAAACAAAAATAATAAATGACATTCCTCACTTTTGAGCCCTTGATGCGTTATAAGAGTGGCAGCCAAATCCTATTATTCGGTTAGACAAGTGTTGGCTGTGTACACAGTTAATTAGCTGCATTTCCTCTAGGCTATTAGCGATAATTTGCGCAGCTAGTTAGTCGTTGAGAAGATTTGTGTGAAATTAATCAATCAAACAAAAATGAGTATTTTAATGTAAAAACAAATGAATACAATTTCTCAATGTGATATAATATGTGGATATCCATACAAAATTATCAACGGAAAAAAGCAAACCTTTTGGTAACTTGAAGGTTAAAAACTTCACTTACACGCGTGCCTTCTAATATTGGTTTGGTATGAATTTCGCGCAAAGCTACAAGAGGGCTATCTGCGCTCGCCGTCCCTAATTTAGCAGTGTAAATCTAAAGGGAAGGCGGCTGGTCATCACTATCCACCGTCAACTCTTGGGCTACTCTTTTTCCTCGAAAAAAATTAGTGGGATTGACCACTATTGACCGTTATTACCTTTATAACGCCTTCACAGCTGAAAGGGTGAGCATGCTTGGTGTGAAGGGGATTCGAACTTGCGACCATCAGATTGTCTTAACCACCTGGCCATGCCAGGCTTTTCTTATAAGGAAGTTTATGAAGATGTAAAAAAAGAGAATAAAGTAAATTTTCAGTGACTACGTTTTAAAAATACCCAAAGTGATGCATTAATATTTTTACACATCGACAAGTGCATAATTTCTGTGATACTTAAGTTTATAAATATAAGAACGAATGAGCTTAAGATATTGAAAAAAAAGAAAAGGTTAAAAGGTTAACCGAAATAAAAACCACTTAGCGTGACAAGTTCAAATGGACTCTCAAATTCTTGGTACCACTGAACCAGTGCATTAGTTAAATAAGAGACAAACAGATATGAGCTAAGTGGTCAAGTATGGCGCCAACATACAATTAGTCCCCCGTTGGGACATCGATAAGTCTTCGGATTTAAAACGCTAAAATCAGGGGTTCGATTCCCCTCAGTGGATACGGCAGATAGCTCGATGTGGCTTTACTGTATAAGGAAAATACACAAACACACATAAAATGAATTTTGGAGTTAAAATGCTGTAAGCATTCTAAGACCACTAACACGCTTGGATAGCTTTCATCAATAAACCTAAGACCGAAAACATCGATTTGAGAAACAAAATTTAGACTGATTGGTTTCTCACAAATTTCATGAACACAGAGCGAATTTTACATTAACTCACACATTCTTGTGGTCCACTAGATGGCGCAAGAAATGAATTATTGCAGCTTTGTGGATTCCATTCGCTCTCCAAGCTATTAGCTTGGATAATTCCTCTAATTTTAAGGGTTTAAAATGATCTAATTTGCATATGTCAAAAATTGCGTCACGCAGTAAACCTTCATATCTTTGTTTTTCTTGAAACACCTACAATGCTGACAAAATATGGAATTTACGTGTATAAGACCTTCGCACGCAATTATTCCTTCATGACGTTTGCTTCAAATATTAAGTTTTCGTTTTTTTGTTGCGTCACGTGGTTTGATACTGAAACCAAAATCTATATCACCTCATACTTCACAGCGTTAGCGTTTCTTTCTTTCATTAATTCTTAACTTACCGTTGAGAATAGAGAAACAAAAAACTTATTTTTTTTTAATATTTATTCAGACGAAATGGTCAAAGAGGTAACAACATTATTGTAAATGTTGGCGCCTACACAATAAATCGATCTCATTTTCACTGGTTAGGTCATCGCTAAGTTTCATAAGTTTGGCAGACCACTAGACCTATCGGGTTTTCCAAGGCTCGAGGCCGCACGGGCTTGGTCCTGCCCCATTAGCTGGTTCCACTACCGCCCTTTTTACTGAGCATATAGAAATAATCTAGCCCCAGACGTCCTTGAGATAGCGTTAGCCTAGCTCGTATGGAGAGATTTGAAAAGCACGTACTGTAAGGCCTATGTAGACGTTCAAAGCAAGTGTGTGTGTGTGTGTTGCCACTAGGGGCTCTAGTTGGTCAAAAACACTTAGCAATAGGAACTGGGTAAAGAGTAGAGGATGTAGCTAGATTGATAGGTACTAGTAAGAAACCTTGAACTCTGCCTCTCAAACTCCTCACGCTCCCACGTGCAGCTGAGGCAACCCTTCACCCCTCCCCATCTCGACAACTGGTTGGCTGAATTCCAGGTTTTGAGGCCCCTTGATATTTGGTATTGTGTAGGCTCTTTTCTCCCTACCCTGTCACTGAATGAATTCGGATTAGCTATTTATGTCACCTGTTAGCCACGACTCTGTGGTCACTGTGGTTTCACCATATCCAGACCAAAGAGTCTACATTCCAATAACCTCGCAGCTCTTACATTTTCTTATTGCAATCACTCATGCACTTTAAACCAACCACGATAGACGATGGACTTTAATTAGGGAAATAGAGGTGTTTCAACCAAACGTAAATACATTTACGTGAAAACGCAGTGTCTTTTATTGATACGTCAATTTATAATTGGTATTTAAATAAACAGTGAAATTCTGATAAACTTTGTGACATTTTTTCGACAGAGGATTTTACAAAGTTTAGTTTCGAGGATAAGTAGTCTCTATATTGTAAAAATAAGAATTACATATTAAGCGTTCTATAGTCATCAGTAAAACAACAGAGGTTTTGTCCATAAATTTGTTCGTTGATTTCTTAGGAATTTCGCGCTAAGCTAATCGAGGACTATCTGTGATAGTTGTCCTTAAGTTATCAGTGATGCACTAGTTATTGTTTGCAAGGAAGTCCAAAGCTACACAAGGACTATCTGTGCTCTACCAAATACGGGTATCGAAATTCGGATTCTAGCGTTAGAAGTCCGCAGACATACCGTTGTGCCACTAGAGGGCTTGTGATACGCTAGAAGGAAACAATTAATCAACACCTCTAACTGTTGAACCATTCCTTTACCAAATAAAAGGTGGAATGACTGACACATTATAACGCTCCTATGGTGGAATAGGGAAGTACATTTGTTAATAAAACTTGAACTCGCAACTCAAATATTACGAGTCGAGTGCTCTGACCAACAGACAGGATAATTTATTCATATTCCGTATCAAAAGCATAACATTTATTTGATCATAAGTGACCGCAGATTAATTATTACACATTAGTTGTTAAAATAATGACATTTCTCCGTTTTGTAAGAGTCGAGAGACAAATTAACAAATTAATTCATAGTCAAGGTAATAACTTTTATCTGTCCACAAATGAATGACGAGGTGTTAATTCATACATATTAGGTAACTACAACATTATAATTATTTCCACATGAGACCAAATATCAGTTGATATATATAAATGTTCATTATCTTCGAATAAAAACAAATTAAAAGTAAAACAGCGCCACATGTGAGCAAAGGGAAAATCAACTTCAAACTGTTCTCGTTAACCATTAGTTTATTAGGCTTAGAAGAATTTTTTTGTCCAAGAGTGATGAAAACCGAAACTAGTGGGCAACAGCTGACCACGAAAAACGGTTTCATTACGAATGTTTCCAAGAATCAGTTTACTTTAACGAAATTATAGACTGTTTGTCTGCAGTTAACCACAAAGCCACACAATGGGCTATCTGTGTTCTGCTCGTCACGGGTATCGAAACCCAATTTCTAGCGTTGCGAGCCTGCAGACATGCCGCTGTGCCACTAGGGTGGGGACAAAAGTTTATCTATATCAGTTTAAATCTTACCAAATTGGAGATTGTTTCACTGTTCGTAGTCAAGCACAAAGCTGCACGATGGGCTGTCAGTGTTCTGCCCGCCACGGGTATCGAAATTTGCTTTTCAGTGTTGTAAGCCCGAAATTAAATACAACTGGCAAATAAAACGGTAGTTATATAAAACGTTCATGTCATTTTTCTTTTACTTCTCCAAGTATCTTGAATTTATTTGGGAAGTGGATCACACCTAAAGTGTTATTTCAACGACCGTATTTCAAAATATAAGCTACAGATTCAAAGCTCACTCCAGATTGCATTACCTAAGTGTGATAAACTCAGAACGGAGATAAGGACCTAACTAATTCATAACGTAAAAATCTACGTATACCAATTTGTAAAAGTTTGTTTTTTTTTCTTGTCAGGACAACGTGTAAAAATGCCATTTTCCAGAAACTTCTCTTCAAACATTCTGTTTGAATGCGAAAATAATAAAAGAAATAAATTGTACAAAACTGAATTTGTAGATATAATTTGTTAATTCAGTTACATAATTATTTTAAGTTTAACTTGACATAACATTCGCATATAAAAGATAATTTAGTAGCGGGTATTAATTTGAAGAAAAATAAATTCTGAATCTAGAAATAAGAAAGCTTTGGTGGGTTTCGATGAATATAATTGCTATCAGTTGTCTCAGGTGGCTCGTGGTACGCTTAAGGACTCAGAACTTTAAAAATTACGGGTTCGATTCCAGCGGTAAGCACAATAATATATTGTCTAGTTTTACGCTTACCAACAAAAACCTAATCTACACTGCTTTAAATAGCTTTCTGAATGGGATTTTACTGTTACTCTTATAAAGTCCCCCAGCCCCCACAATGTGAAGCACCATTATGCGATTTATTATCATTAGTGATAACAGGACAATCTGACAGAGCGGTACACCAATAATCTGGTATCCTAGCAACTGGACCATTCTCATTCTCCCAGACAGTAAAAATAAAGTATTTTTTAAAGTGAAGGTGTTTAACATTTCCGAAGAAAAAAAATCCAAATCTACGCCATGGGCTATCTTAGTTATGCCCACCACAAATATCGAAATTCGACTTTCGACTTTTTGGACCCTCAGACTTACCGCTGAATGGCGAGGTGGTTAGGGCACTTGACTCGTAACTCGAGGGTCGCGGGTTCGAATCCTCGTAACGCCGAACATGCTTGCCATTTCAGCTGTGGAGGCGTTATAAGGTGGTGGTCAATCTCACTGTTCTTTTATCAACGAATAACGGGATCGACGGTAACATTATAACGCCCCCACAGTTGAAAGGGCGGGCATGTTTGGTGTGACGGGGATTCAAACTCGCGACCCTTGGATTATGTGGAGAGTGCTTTAATAACCTGGCCATGTTGTGCCAATGAGCAGTGACCAACAATACGACATTAAAATATGCCTATGTGATTTTCTGTTCGAGATAGCGTAGTTTGAAATGCTTTGCTACGTAATGTGAGAGTCGCGAGTTCGAATCCCCGTCATACCAAACATGCCCGCCCTTTCAGCCGTGGGGGCGTTATAAGTGTAGATCAATCCCACTATTAGTTAGTAAAAGAGTAGCTGAAGAATTGACTGTGGGTGGTAATGACCAGCTGATTTCCCTCTAGTCTCACACTGCTAAATTAGGGACGGCTATCGCAGATAGTCCTCAAGTAGCTTTGCGCAAAACTCAAAACAAACCGAACCAAACCAAGCTACACCACGGGTTTACCTGTGATCTGTCAGCAGCGGGTATTTTCAGCGTCACAAGCCCATAGAACTACCATTGAATCACTGGGGAAGGACTTAAAAGCTTGAAGGAGTTCAGGAGATGAAGGCTCACTGGTAAGACAGCGTTAAGTCTATGGATTAGCAATGGTAATCCTGGAGTTCGATTCCTTGTAGTTGACACATAACGTAGTCCAGTGTTTGTGTGTGTTTATTAAATGTCAGATGTTCCTTCTTGTAGTATTAAATATTGTCAAACAGTAACACCTGCACAGATCCAGAACGTATATGGATCATTTGTATGTGAACAAGAAAGGTATCATGGAAACAAACCGAACACTGATCCCTCCTCTCATGATCCCTCTTCTCAACAGACCACACCTATGAATCTAATTTATGTATTTCCTTATACCATCTGTCCATAAGTCGGATATCCATTAAAATCCAAATGTTTATTGGATCAGAATTTTCAAAATAAATGATCAATGCTTTTGATCAAAGAAAATCGCCTGGGTACAAGTTGGAAAATTCTTGTGACAATTTTGTCGGTTATAGGAAACTGTTGCAGATAGGGGTTAACCCTTTCGGTACATTAAAAAATTCCTTTCTGGCAACAAGCAATCTTCTGTAAATATATATACATATATACGAATTTTTATTTGATAACGAAAGGCCATGACTAAATTTTGTTCAATCTATATTTCCAAACTGAGGGCCCAAAGTTCGACCTTACTCCACTTTTCATGTTCCGTATTTTCAGCTGTAGGAGCGTCATAAATGTAACAGTAATTCCAATTATATAGGAAATGGGAAATTGGTGTTGTGACTTTGTGGTTACACTGTTTATATATTAGTGATGGCTTAGCTCTAAACCTTAGGAAGCTTCTGACATAGCCATTTAGTAGCTTATGTGTTACACAACTTGCCGTTCTTGTTATAACTAATCAATAACAGTGGCTCTTTTCTGACCACAAAAAAAAGTGTCTGGTGGTTAATTAGGAAAATATAATGAGCACTCATTCAACTATTAAAGGCTGGTTTTAGATTCAATTTCATCTTTTCTCTGTTTTAAGGCCACCTTTCTGACCACAGGAAATTGCTAGTGACATTCGGTAAAGATACTGTTAGTCTTGAGAAACAGATTCTAGGCCTATTTTAATACAGATAATTATATCATCCCGAGGGTGTTTTTTTTAGCTGTCAGATGTAATAATTTTACAGGGTTACAGTGGGGATCAACCTATATTATTTTAAATGAGCATTTTATTTAAAGATTGGCTATTTTAATGACTCTTAATAGACGTTTAAACGAAATCCAAAACAAACGCTCAGTTTGGTCTGACAAGGTGAATTAGAATCCAAAATTGGTGATAGTAAAAAATGCCGTCACAAATTTTAAACACCGTGGATAAACCTGCCAGGAGGCACTGTTAACGCACGGCTATAAAACAACAGGTGGCGTTACAAAATTACCTCTATCAGTTTATTCCACAAGTAAAGTAAAGAGGGCTTCTGGCCGACACAACTCTTTAAATCGAAACCACTACATCTAATTTGTGTATTGAAAACCTAGATTAAGTTTTATTTATTATCCTTTTTACATCTTAAAAAATACAAAAACATAAAAGAAACGTCGTTACCGAATTGGAAACGATAATCCTTTCGGTTGTTGCCACGTGCCTAACTTTTCCAGTTTTTAATATATTTGTTTTGCTTTTTTTAAAAAAAACATTATTATGAAATAAATGAAATTAATCATATATTGTAGATAGTAATCCTGGTTGCTACATGCGTGACTGTTAACTATATTTGATCGACATTTTATTTGTTTAAACTCTTATTTCTATTCATTCGTGATAAAATCAATATTATTTCGTTTTT
The DNA here is from genome assembly GCA_011833715.1 of Carcinoscorpius rotundicauda. Taxonomy (NCBI): domain Eukaryota; kingdom Metazoa; phylum Arthropoda; class Merostomata; order Xiphosura; family Limulidae; genus Carcinoscorpius; species Carcinoscorpius rotundicauda. The sequence continues at coordinate 123,006,122 of CM022394.1, read as the reverse complement.
TCTAAATTTTAATTTTAGTTTCCAAGTGTTCGAGATTTTTTCACCGTTTTTGTCTTTGCTCAACTCAAAATTTTTACTTATTCACAAAGGAAACATAAAAAAAAACTACACATATAATTTTTGATAAAATTTACATTATTTTTCTGTTTAGAGATTGTAATTTTGGTTTCCACGTGCTTGGCTTTACCCCGCCGTTTATATTATTCCTTTTCAATTTTTTTTTTGAAACTTTGAAACTTTATTTACAAAGAAAGTTGAAAGGAAGATTCACATATCTGGTGATAAAGTTTAGAGCTTATAATTTTCTGATATCTTTTTGGTCATACAGTCTCAATAGAAATCGATTTATTATGTCTGGTACGTTTTGCTGTAACTTGATCGTTTTAAATACATCATGAAGCCAGAATATATCTTTAGTTTTTATCAGTGTTGTTGAAAGAATGATGTTAATATATAATACAAATTTCTCTTGATTCGCCTTGTGATATTACTTTGTCAATAACGTTAAACTCAGGCCCGGCATGGACAAGTGTGTTAAGGCGTTCGACTCCTTATGCGAGGGTCGAGGGTTCGAATCCCGGTCGCACCAAACATGCTCACCCTTTCAGCCGTGGGGGCATGATAATGTGACGGTCAATCCCACTATTTGTTGGTAAAAGAGTACCCCAAGAGTTGGCGGTGTGTGGTGATGACTAGCTGCCTTCCCTCTAGTCTAACACTGCTAAATTAGGGACGGCTAGCACAGATAGCCCTCGAGTAGCTTTGTGTGAAATTCAAAAACAAACGTTAAACTCCATTTTCATAAAATATATATTTTTATATATATAAATATAAATCGGTTGTATTATTTAGCTTCAAGTGTGTCAAGGGAAAATAACACTTAGGAACAAGATGATTCAATAAATAACACTTAGCAACAAGATGGTTCAATAAATAACACTTAGCAACAAGATGGTTCAATAAATAACACTTAGCAACAAGATGGTTCAATAAATAACACTTAGGAACAAGATGGTTCAATAAATAACACTTAGCAACAAGATGGTTCAATAAATAACACTTAGCAACAAGATGGTTCAATAAATAACACTTAGCAACAAGATGGTTCAATAAATAACACTTAGCAACAAGATGGTTCAATAAATAACACTTAGCAACAAGATGGTTCAATACTTCTTGTTTGTTTTTTGGAATTTAGCGCAAAGCTACTCGATGGCTATCTGCGCTAGCCGTCCCTAATTTAGCAGTGTAAGACTAGAGGGAAGGCAGCTAGTCATCACCATCCACCGCCAACTCTTGGGCTAGTCTTTTTACCAACTAATAGTGGGAGTGACCGTACCATTACAACGCCCGCAGGGCTAAAAGGGCGAACATGTTTGGTGCGACGTCGATTCGAACCCGCGACACTCAAATTACGAGTCGGACTCCTTAACCCACCTGGCCACGGGGGGCCGGTTCAATACTTCTTCAGTGAATGTTATATTAAAACAAATAAATCAAAAATGGTAAATATATTCACACTATTATTCTGATATCATGGAAAATATCTGAGATTTTTTTCTTTTTAGGAAATAAAATTATTTATGCAAATATTTTATGCTTTGCTTAAAACATAAAAGTTTGTTTGTTTTACAGCAGAGCCACACGGGGCTCTCTGCTGTGTCTTCAGTGGAAATCGGATCTCGGACTTCAGATTTATAAGTCCGTAGAATTGCCGCTATTCGAACGAGCAACTACACATAAAAAAACTTATACATTGAATTGAGCTCCTCGTGTGCTCAGAAATTGGGTTTCGAAACCTGCGGTGAGAAGCGAAGATAGCTGCAATTGTATAGAGCTTAACAACACAGTATAGACTACCGATTTAAACGTTTGAACTTAGTATAAATACCCTCAAACTTTTAGTTCAAACTTTGTATTTGCTGTAACGAACAATATTAATACATTATGGAAGTAATACGTACTATAGCCAATATAATATTTTAATTGTAGTAGAAAAGACAGTTACACAGTGTGAAAGACAGTGTAATAGTAGTATTTATTAAAAGTCAGTGGAAGAATGTAATTCTCACTTTACTTTTCATGCCATACAGGGCCCCGACATGGCCATGTGAGTTAAGGTGTTCGACTCGTAATCTGAGGGTCGCGAGTTCAAATCTCCGTCACACCAGACATGCTCGCCCCTTTCAGCCGTGGGGGCGTTATAATGTGACGGTCAATCGCACTATTCATTTGTAGAAGAGTAGCCTAAGAGTTGGCGATGGGTGATGATGACTAGCTGCCTTTCATTTGGTCTTACACTGCTAAACTAGGGACGGCTAGCACAGATAGTCCTTGAGTAGCTTTGCGTGAAATTCAAAAAACAAACAAAAACACACTATACGTCACAGTAACTTTTGGACAAAACAAATGAACCCGAATCCTAAAATATACCAGCTTCAGCAGTGAAAATATTATTTGTTATTTGTTTGTTTTCAAGTGGAAAGCTCAACACAAAATTATAGCGTTTGTTTGTTTGTTTTTTGGAATTTCGCGCAAAGCTACTCGAGGGCTATCTGTGCTAGCCGTCCCTAATTTAGCAGTGTAAGACTAGAGGGAAGGCAGCTAATCATCATCACCCACCGCCGATTCTTGGGCTACTCTTTTACCAACGAATAGTGGGATTGTTCGTCACATTATAACGCCCCCACGGCTGGGAGGGCGAGCATGTTTGGCGCAACTCGGGCGCAAACCCGCGACCCTCAGATTACGAAGCGCACGCCTTGACGCACTAGGCCATGCGAGGCCCAAATTATAGCGTTATGGGATCTCAAGTTTACCGCCGAACCAACGGAGGGCCTCAAAAGAGAAACCATACAGTAACAAAAAGTAGTAATGCTTTAACAAACAAGAGTATGATCTTCAGTTATCGATTCTTCCATAGGGTTAAACATATACTTCATGAATATGCTGGTTCATAATGTATGATAAAGCTGACTTCCCGCACGTGTCGGTCCATATCCGTTAAGTTGATTCGAAATGCTCGAAGCACAGATACAAGAGTGTAATTTGACGTGTGTATAGAATAGTATTACCGAATTTGTAATCACAACACTTCACGGTTTGCTTTCAAATTGCGGTTACTTATTTAATTCATTTGTTTTCACTGAAGGTTTACTTAGAACGACCGATATATTTAGTGAATAAAGTGAATGCTGGTTATAACTGTCTAAATGTGTGTACTAAACATGTGAGTTTTCATCTGAGGACGTCCACTTTGATTTCCACGTGAAGTTTTTATACAGTGGTTCCCAACCTTTTTTATACACCGCAACCCTAAAAAAAATTAAATAATTCTCGCATCCCTCACAGCAATTATTTATTTAAGAATATAGGTGAAGGTGGTCAAATCAAATTTTTATAATTAGTTTTTAATGATGTATAAACGAAAACGAAACATTTGGAAAAGAAAAAAAATGTTACAACAAACTAAAAGTTGCATAAACTGAAATGTTATCTCGCACCCCTGGTTGGGAACCACCGTTTTAACAGAACGCAGCAAGAAACGAAATACATAAATAAAATAAAAATGTCCGGTTACAATCTAAATAATTCCGATCAGTTGCTCCAGACGTTTTGAAGATTCGTTGGGGTTGGGGTTGAAATAAAACTTTATATTCTGTTGTGTCTTAAAGAGTGTTATTTATTAAAGGTTCTTTATTGTTGTTGTCAGGTGCTGGAGTTGAATGGTAAATTGTTACGTTAAATTCGGCTTCGTAAAGCAAACAATGCTCCTTCAGGAGTTTTCTTCTCCCAGGGCAGGGGAAGCTTCTCCCTGGACATTATGCAGATTTAGGTGTGTATTTTTTGAGGTAATAACTTTTGGGATGAAATGCTAAGCATCCTTGAAACTGTACCATTTCAGGCGTAGTCGTAAAATATCTTTGTAAAACACGACTAGCTTAAGTTTATAGACAAACTGAGCCTTCTACATACAGATTCGTATCGCTACATCAATCACTAAATAAAGTCCCTCTGTGGACAAAAAAAAACAACAAAAAAACATCCCCTTTTCTTAAACATATAACATTATCCAAAACAAGTAACTTCTACACAAGCTCTAGCCATAAGTATTAAACTCAAACCAGTGAAGTGATATTGCAGTTTTATCAGCACGTACCGATGTGAACTTTACCCTAACTGTGTAACCCTGTTAGGCCCGCGTTATTCCAGTTCACTATCTTTTATCTCAAGGAAAATGGAAACAGTGACAGTGTATTTACTGATTGTCTAATAAATAACTACGGTTGCTTATATTTCAATATAATTCCGAACAAGAACAAATATATCTTACGTTGTCAGCCACGTTGATGTTTCAAGACAATAAGATTGAAATTGTTGTCAAAATAATAATGTTTAGTAATTTTGGAAGATAAAAAAATAACACAATTTAATAAAATAATATCTTTACACTTTCTGTTCCTGAAAATCTCTACAAAAAGTAGCGTAAACTCAGCAGTCTTGCTAAAACAAAAATCTCATAAAAAACAAACATATTCATAAAAACAAACATATGTTCAAAGACATTTAAGACAATAAGTTACGAAATATGTGCGGTGTAAATGGTTTTAGGTTTTTCATAAACAGTCATTATTTCGAGCAAGATGTCTGGACAATCGTGATTTCGAACGAAATTTGTTGTTTTTTTGAATTAAGCACAAAGCTACACAAGGGGCTATCTGTGCTCTAGTATCGAAACGCGGATTTTGGCGTTGGAAGTGCGCAGACATATCGCCTTGCCACTGGGGGACCCGAACGGAAAATCTTTATACGACTTCTAATGAGTTTTAGTTTAATATATATATATATATATATATATTTTTTTTTTTTTTTGGTGAGGTCGGTGGGAAGCTTTAACTTTAGAAAACAGTCCACTTGTTTAGTTACATTATAATTAAAGAAACAGATTCGTTAAAACCTTTGTTTTTGTGCAACTTACATATTCCATAATTCATGTTTAAGGAAAGCACGAATTTCTCTTCGATATGAACGTAATAGTCTGTAAATTGTAGAGGGTTTTTTTATGAACTGAATGAGATAAAGTAACATTATTCTGCAGTCCAAAATATATGGTAATAAAGGTTAAAACTAATTACCAAAGGAATTAAAATGATGGACACCTGAAAGGAACTTTGTTTTTAAAATTATGATCATGCTAATGAAGTTCCAAATCGCTCAGCCATGACACGCGTCTCACCATCCTAGAGGGAGCATCGGTCGTTGGTAATTAGAAATACGATATATTTTATGTCAGATAATGCTTGAAAAAAAAAAGAATTATATACGTTTCCTGTCTCTCTACTGATAAATTAAAGCGTGAATTGGTGGATCTCTTCGGGAGGGCTAAAACTTCAATATTTTATGATTTTTTATGAAAGTTTTTGACAAGATGATTCTATTTTATACGTTATTTCTAACACTTGTTTGTTTCAATACATCCAAATAAAAATGACTTCTTTGCGCAGAGTTGTTTAAGAAACCATTCTTATTCTTAACAGACGCCCAGACTAAGAACAGACGCGCAACACAATCTAACGTTACGTGAACGAGCGTCTGGCAGCACTTCACGCGCCAAGCAGCTGACCAACTCGTGCGAATACGAGCAGTATAGAAGACGAAGCTATAGTATATCAATTTTTTTTTCTCCCTGAAGAAAAGTTTTTTTTTTCTACTTTTAACGACCGTACAACTACATACAAATGATGCAATACTACAATTAACAAATGAGGCAAAATTTCCTTACCTCTTACACGTTCTTTAAATAAACTTCTTATTTCTATAGACTAAACAGTCCAATGATGTTGTCCGCCATGTTGAATGTTTTTGCTGATAGCCGATGCTACTTTATAACTGTAGTGAAACCAACTACGTATAGATGGCGTTGTGCTCAGCAAGAAAAGGGTGTGCCTTTTTTATATAAATATTTTTTGCTCAATGTTGAAAGTACCAACGAACCGCTACTCTGTATTTTATAACAGTTGTTAGTCTGTCTGTATGCGAAAATATAGTATCAACTTTCCAATAGCCAATTTTAAACTTATATACATATGTGTGTAATTTTTAATTGTTCCTAAATACGTACATAAAAAGTTTGATAAAAGCAGATAGGGGTATTTTCTGTCCTGGTTTTCAGAAAGCTCTAATGAATTGATTTTGTTGCTTCAATTGAAGAATCCTCTGAATTATACCAAATATATATATATATGAAATAATTTAGAAATATTAGACCAATAATTTGGAACACAAAATTCGCAGGTGCGTTCGTCTGATCCTAAATGGCGGGAAACAGTGGAAGCTCACGTGCTTTTTTAAGCTCCTCCTCCTTCTGGTTCAACCCTTTCAAAAATTTAATGGTACAACTGGCGTTTCAGGGACTGATAAGTTGGAAAGTGGGAGGTGCAAATGAATTTCATATTTCTTGAATTTTTCAGTCTTAAAAGTTCAGTTAATAAAGTAAATGTTAACATTTTAACGTGAAAATATCAATTTTTTATTTTATTAGTTAATACTATTGTTATAAACATTCCTGAACCAACTTAAAGACAAGACAAAACGCAATAGTTAAGACTAATGAATAAAGAATACTACAGGGTGTTCGGAAAGTCACTGTGCAGACATGTTTTAATATAGAATACAGGAGGTAAATATGAATGACAATTATAAACAATGTTGAAAGTGGTCCCCGTTGGCATCAATACAGGCTTGGATCCTTCTTATTTCGTTTCTAAACACCGCTATCAGTTGCTAGCTTGAAATAGACTGAATAAAATATGATTACAAAACTGCACAGTGACTTTCAGAACACCCTGTAGTATTAGAGCTCCCAATGTTATAGTGATTTGTCAGCGTCTAAATATTTGCGAAAGAAATAGATCAAAATAATTTCGTTTTGTGGGCCGAGTTTTAGGTATGATAAAATTTATTGAATTTCTTAGATCTCCGTCCTATCTGCTTTTACACCGCTGCTGATAGAAATTATCAGCTGTAAGTAACCTTACCAAGCTAAAAGTTAGAATAAATAAATACAAATGTATTTAGCTTTTACGATAATCAAAAAGGTATGAAACGTAGCCGCATCGAAACAACGAAGTTAAGCTTAATAAAAAACAAACTGATTGTCCGTTATCAAAGCAAAGTACAATTGCTCTCTTGTTCTTGTTTTTGAATTTCGCGCAAAGCTACTCAAGAGCTATCTGCGCTAGCTGTCCCTAATTTATCAGTGTAAGACTAGAGGGAAGGCAACTAGTCATCACCACCCACCGCCAAATCTTGGGCTACTCTTTTACCAACGAATAGTGGGGTTGACCGTCACGTTATAAGCCCCCACGGCTGAAAGGGCGAGCATAGCTGGTACGACGGGGATGCGAACTTGCGACCCTCAGATTACGGGTCGCAAGCCTTAACCCACCTGGCCGTGCCAGGCACAACTGCTCTCTCAAAACTTAGCTGTTAAAGTGCATATTTTTACACCTTAAATAACGGTACATTTATTCAGCATTCGCATACGGAAGAAATTACCTACAGACGCCATTTTTTTATTAGGCATAAAGATTAATAATTGAACTAGAGGGAAGGCAGCTAGTCATCACCACCCACCGCCAACTCTTGGGCTACTCTTTTACTAACGAAAAGTGGGATTGACCGTCACATTATACACCCCCACTGCTGGGAGGGCAAGCATGTTTAGCGCGACGCGGGCGCGAACCCGCGACCCTCGAATTACGCCTTACGCGCTCGGCCATGCCGGGCCACGTGGCTTTATAAAAGAAATTTCACATGGGCAGTGCTATTATTGATTGTTCTCCAGTTATATCAGTTTCTTATAACCTAAAATTAAACCGAAACTAAAATAAATTAAAAAAATAATGAACAAAAAACACTGCACTAATTAAAAAGATCCTAGGGTACAAGCTATATTGTGAGATATAAAATGTACCCTAGGCACATTTTAATTTAATTTTTTTCGGCTTGTTGTTAAGTGATGATAAATTAATATAATTAGTCAGAGGTTCAAATTTGCTGTTTCAAACACCGTTCTTCCTTTTGGTTGTGTTTACTTAACTTTATAAGTATTAATGTTCTGTAATGTCATATATATACATAGAGACGTCTTCGGTATGTATATATATTTATATATAGACAGACACACACATAGGTTTGATTATTTAATAACTTACATCATTACAACGCACCATCCACCAATTTTCACTAATGAGCGTGTTCAACAACGACTATAGTAACAAAGATTTCTAAGCGAAAACAAAAATGGGTCTAACAATTTGTGAACCACACTATATATTCTCTACCCACTTCCAAAGAGGCTCTTCGCCTGATAACGGGTCTCATCAGCCATGCTGAAATGTGAAACATATGTCAGTGGTCATGTACGGAATTTTCATTGTTTGTTTGTTTAACGTAGTCACGTATACTTCATTAATAAATTGCATTAGCAAAAAATAGGAACCAAACAGTGAGATAAACTGAGACTTAAACAGTAACATGAACAAGGAAACAAACACTAACAAGAACTTGGAGTCATAGAGTAACAAGAACCGAGAACCAAACAGTAACAAAAACTAGGAGTCATGCAGTAACAAAAACTAGGAGTCATGCAGTAACATGACGTTGGAGTCAAACAGTGACAAGAACTAGAAACCAAACGATAACATGAGTAAGGAGTCAAACAGTAACGAGATCTAGGAGTCAAAGAGTAACATGAACTAGAAGTCAAACAGTTCATGAATTTGGAGCTAAACGGTAACAAGAACTAGGAAACAAACAATAACAAGAACTAGGAACCAAACAATGACAAGAACTAGGAAACAAACAATAACAAGAACTAGGAACCAAACAATGACAAGAACTAGGAAACAAACAATAACAAGAACTAGGAAACAAACAATAACAAGAACTAGGAACCAAACAATAACAAGAACTAGGAAACAAACAATAACAAGAACTAGGAACCAAACAATGACAAGAACTAGGAAACAAACAATGACAAGAACTAGGAAACAAACAATAACAAGAACTTGGAACCAAACAATAACAAGAACTAGGAACCAAACAACGACAAGAACTAGGAACCAAACAATAACAAGAACTAGGAACCAAACAATAACAAGAACTAGGAACCAAACAATGACAAGAACTAGGAACCAAACAACAACAAGAACTAGGAACTAAACAATAACAAGAACTAGGAACCAAACAACGACAAGAACTAGGAACCAAACAATAACAAGAACTAGGAACCAAACAACGACAAGAACTAGGAACCAAACAATAACAAGAACTAGGAACCAAACAACGACAAGAACTAGGAACCAAACAATAACAAGAACTAGGAACCAAACAATAAAAAGAACCAGGAACCAAACAACGACAAGAACTAGGAACCAAATAATAACAAGAAGTAGGAACCAAACAATGACAAGAACTAGAAACCAAAGAAGCTTACTTATGAAATCTAAAATATTGTTTTTAGTGTTAAGCACAAACCTGCACAATGGGCTATTTGTGCTTTGCCCATCACAGGTGTCGAAACCCGGTTTTTATCGGTATAAGTCTGTAGACATATCGCTGTGCAAATGAGGGGGCGTGTGCTTATATATTGACAAAACCTTTATTTTTATGTGCAATAGTTGTCATTGTGGCCGTGACCTTTAAGTCAGACCAATGACGTTGTGTTTTACACCCTTTTATTACCATGTCACTTAGTAGCAGTTCGTACACTAATATTTTTCAGAATTTAGCTTCGGAGCTACGCTAACAGATGCGTAATCGAGTAAAATTTGTGCTCAGCGGAAACTGTTTTATTGAGCGAAATATGGTTTACAGACGAATGGTTACGAACTCGGTCTTACAACAAGGTTTACGAAAAACTAATCACGTACCAAGCTTTTCAAGGGGTTTACAACAAAACAGTTGCTTACTAGTCCGTGTTGCAGAATCTACAATTAAACGTTTACATACCAGTCAAAACTGCACTACTTGCAACTCGTTACTGGTTCATGATACAAAAACAACAAAAAACATGAAGATATAAAGGTACAATGTGTTGTGACGAACAGCTGAAGTTTGCCGACACCGTACGTTACGCGTGGTTGTCGGTGTACAGTGCGTGATATTTGTACTTTGAATTTTGTGATAAAAGAAAGGTTAAACAAAAGTCCCGGATTTTTATTATGTTTGTGACGACACTACACTGAAAGTTAATATTAGTTTCAGCACGTAACTAACATATTTCTCATTCAACAGTGTATTTTATTAAATACTATTTGTACTCCAGTAGACGAGATCGCATCTGTTGACATTGTTTCACGTGCTGGTGGCGTGTTGTTTTTATTTCTTGTAACCTCAGCAGACTACCGTTGGTACTGTTGTTAGTTTTGGGCATGACTACGTGTTAGGTCGCCTGACTTACAATCTGAGAGTCGCGGGTTCGATTCCCCCTCCTACCAAACATGCTCCCAGGTAATGGTGTGGTAACGTCACGATCAATCCCACTCTTCGTTGGTAAAAGATAAGTCCAAGAATTGATTATAACGATTAACTACCTTCCCTCTAGTCTTACACTGCTAATTTAGAGACGGCTAGCGTAGATAGCCCTGCCGTAGTTGCTTTACGGGAAATTCAGAACACACCCGGCTAAAACATGGAAAGATACACTTATTCAACGAGCCAACAATGTAAAGCAAACAATAATATCAACCACACAACAACTCTTATCTATTTCACGGTGCCGACTCGACCTTTCGTTAAATACCAAAACTTACCAGGCTGGCTGAGATACAATAGATATAGTAATACTATTTATTTGTATTTTGAATTTCCCACAAAGCTACTCGAGGGCTATCTGTGCTAGCCGTCTATAATTTAGTAGTGTAATACTAGAAGGAAGGCAGCTAGTCATCGCCACCCACCGCCAACTCTTGGGCTACTCTTTTACCAACGAATAGTGGGATTGATCGTAACCTCACGGCTGAAAGGGCGAGTATGTTTGGCGCAACGGGGATGCGAACTCGCGAACCTCAGATTACGAGTCGCACGCCTTAACACGCTTGGCTATGCCGGGCCATATGAAGATAAGACTTATTTTAGTCGTTTTAATTGGGGTTATTTCTTGTGCAAAAAAAATATTTGTGCGAAAGCTAGTTAAGAGTCCACTAAAAACAACTCAACCAGTGTTAACTGCTCTCTGTTTCGCTCCATCGCCGGTGACTCATCTGTAAATTTCAAACCTCATAACGCTGTAGTTTAGGATTCGATCACTGCGCCGGATGCAGCACAAATAGCTCACAGTACAGCTTTGCAGTTGAAGCGAGGAACTATTTTCACGTATACGCATTCCCAGCCTTCTCTTTGCGAGCGTTTAAATACCCGTGTTAGTAGTTGGAAGGAAATACAAAAAAAAACAATGCGTTGTTGTAAGGCGCAACGCGAACATGCTTGTATATTAAACTACCCCCCCTAGCGATTATTTGGGTTTATTTCTGCGTTAAACTTAGTAACTGGTTTTAGTGCAGTTTAACGAAAAGTTATTGTCTCATTATTAATTGGTAATACAATACGAGATATTGGATCGAATTACTCCAACAGAGGGCAAAGAATAAATGCTTTCCTATTGGACGCACACGTTGTTTTTGTTTTAACCCGAAGTCACTTACTGGCCCATTTGTTTAGGTAAATAAAAACAGCTGCACGTTAAGATCATAATCAGCTCGATACTGAAGATTTTTTGTGTTGTTTTTTTTTTCACTCACGAAACTGAAATCTCTTTAGACATTTTGAAGTTTATGTAAAACTGTACAGGAAGAAAAGTACGAGACGTCTTTTCAATAATTTAGTGTCTCTTACCACCGCTAGGCATACTTTTGTATTGTTAGCTAGGTCCACGTGAATGTGGAAATAAGAAGATTAAGCCGTTAACACCTTCACGACAAAATAAAATCACCATGACAACGTAAAATGCTGTCTAGACAACGGATAAACTGCTCAAAACGAAACCCGACTGCTCTGTCTTCAAAACACCTCCGCTTATTTGTTTTTCTTTGGAAGCAAATATATGCACAACATAAAGGTTAAAAATTCATGGTTCTTTTTTTTATGTTTGCTTTTTTAGCACGAGTAGAATGTAACTTGTTCATTAGTTAAGTAAATCGAAGTTGCTGGACTTTCTCCATTTAAATTAACGTGTATTATCATTGGGGCACGTGTGGGTCCGTGAGTAACACTGTTTAGTTTCTTGTAATTGCATTAAAATATGTCTGGGGGTAGATAAGAAAAAAATATTCAGAATGGTTTCGGCCACTTTTTTGAGTTTTATTTGTTATTAAATGTTTTAAAACATTTGAAAAAGTTCTAGATGGTAGCATTTAGAAATTTAAAACAACTAGCAATAATTCTCGGTCTTACTATTAGTCCAATAGAGGGCAAAAAAAGTCTAGTGGAATTTATAAAACAAACAACAACTTTCGTTATATTTAAATGATTTTCGAGCCTCACCACGTCTTTATAGTCTGTGTTCCTACGCCAAGTTATGCTGACTATGCATCTTTATATTGTAAAGTGTACTTCCCATTGCAGAATACCGTTTAGTAAGACTTTTGTGTGTCTAAAGCACTCCACTCCTCCTGTATGCTTTCCATAATCCATCTGGCGCATGAAGGCGACAGTTTCTCAGTTCTCGATTTCAATAATTCATAGGTGCTGCTTTCGGTTTTTAAGTAAGGGGTTGACTGTTTCCCTTATAATTCACTTACAACCGAAAGAAAAGAGTATATTCAGCAGCATCGCTGCTTGTTTGCTTGTTTGTAGTTAAGCACAAAGCTACACAATGGGTTTATGCTATGCCTACTACGGGTGGCGAAACCTGGTTACTAGCGGTGTGAGTTCGCAGACATGCCACTAGGGGGCAGTATCGCTTCGCGAACATTATACCTCATATACACGGTTCTGTTCACTTCACACATCGAATAATAATGATTTTCTACATCGTAGATTCTGAATATCCAAAGTAAAATTCAAATATATGTTTTTGATCACATGATGAACATGTAAGGTTTTTCTATGATTACTTGAAAACACATTAAAAAAATCTTAATTGAGTAGTAATAAAGTGTTAATGAATTACTTTTTGCAAGACTTTGGTTTCGTTGATTTAAAATTAATCGGAGGGGAAAAATGACCAAACTAAACAAATAGAGCACATTACCTAATCGAATTAATGTATTGTATAGAAATATAATTAGATAATTGAATAAATGTATTTCTCAATTAATTACAATTTTTTATCATTTTTATAACTTACCTCAGGGTAACTCAGCGTTAAGTGTGCAAACTTGCAACGCTAAATATCGAGTTTTAACACTGGGGGTGGGCAGAGCGCAGGTAGGCCTTTATGTCGTTTGTGCTTTAAAATAAGAACATCTTTGTATCTCGTCAAGAGAACGCCATCTGGAGTATATAAGCTAAATATGTAACGTATAATAATAAATAATCTGACATCTATCCCCTGGTGGGACAGCAGTAAGGTTAGATACTTACAATGCTGAAATCCTGAATTCTACAGAGCAGATAGCTCAAAGAGGCTTTGCTTTAAAACAAAAGACAAAATATTTATTTTGGTGCTTTTGATCGACATATGCCTTAAAATTTTTCGTATAAACTGTATGAAGAAAGCTATAAATAAAATCTGATAAACATTCTGACAAACATCTCTGTCTTTGTGTGTGTCAAATTGAAACTTTAAGGAACGCATGACGTTTTACTAGTTTTCAGAATTATTTGAGTCAATGAAGTTTCATACATCGTTTATAGAAGCATATTTTATTGAAATTTCATTAATTAAAACGAATATTTATATTTAGTAAAGTTCCGAATTTCTTAAGTAGATTCCAGAAGTTTCTTCAGGTTCCCCGTTGTTTAGCGGCATATATTTTGTTCGTTATTATGTTTCCATAGTTTATCATCCAGCCAGCATGAAAAGCTTGCTCTTGTTTCACGTATCATCGTATTCCATTTCATACGAACGTAAACACGTTTGGTTCTGGAAAACAAACATCTAATACCTTAAGCAAGTATCAATAAAAATAAAAAGTTGGAAGACATTTAAAACGAAAAAAAAGCGCGCGATTCCAGTTCGTATCGCAACGAAAAGAAACTGCCTCGAGACCAGAATATTACAGAACGGAGGGGTTTTTGTTTACCCCCCACATTAGCTCCTAGCAATAACGAGCGAGGTAGCTAGCTACCTACGCTCGTGTAATATCTGAAGTAAAAAACACGGTTCGTTTAGTAAAATGGACGCAGTAATTAATACGATGAAATGAAAAAGTCTGTATATATTTTTTATTTCTTTTTTGTTATTGCAAATAATCGTCGTTATAATTATAAACTTTGTAAATAAATTCTTAGTCGATAGTTATGCAAATTACTCAATATGTAACGATGTTTGACTATCGTAGGTTGAAGAAACAAAACAAAACGTTCTCAAGCGTGATGATTAATATATATTTTTACGAAAAAATTTCTCGCTTGCATGAAAATTAAAAAAGGGGAAAAAAATATGTTAATAATAATTCTCATTTTTGCTTTCGTTGTCTAAAGCTAATAAAAGTGACGAATAAGGGTAATTCATCAAGGAAACCACCAGGCATTAGAAAGTACTTGGTGTGTTTTATATACAAAAAGAATTTTGCGCAAAAAGAAAATTGTTCGTGAAAGCAAGCCTACGGGAAAATTGTGTTTATATTTCTACATTTCATTCTATCACATGTGTACGTATTAGCGAACTGATATATAGTGTTGTATAGTTTCTCTGGTTGAATTGTAAGCAGTTTTGGTGAGTTGATACATATGTATATATATAATTGAACGTTGCTAAACACCTTAAGTTTATAATAACTTGGCTAAACCTCACAGACTGTTACAAAAAAAAATCGCAGCGCTAAGCCTCGTTTAAATGCTATACTTCAGCTCCATTATGTGTGTGTGTTTTCTTACAGCAAAGTAACATCGGGCTATCTACTGAACCCACTGAGGGGAATCAAACCCCTGATTTTAGTCTTGTAAATCCGTAGATTTACCGCTTTACTAGTGAGGGCTCGTTACGATAAAAAAGCACAGATCTGACTGATGTGTAATAAGAAAAGACTTACTAGTATTTTGCGAGTTTCACCTATTTTAAACGTTAAAAACTGAATAGCTGGTCCCTTGAAATTTCTTGTAATTTTTTTTTTTTAAATCTCTTTCTGACATTAAATTTTTACACGCAGTTTGTTATCCAGGTTTGAAAACATTAAATGATTTGTTTAATTCGAAGTTTTGTTAAACAGAAGAATAATCGACAAACAACTATATAAAAAGGTCATGTGGTGGGGTCATTAAAGGTTTCGTCATAGTCTCATGGATAAGCACCTAATAACGTTTATTATTGCCAAAATTCATCATGCCAGGCCTTCCGTAATCTTTACATATTTTTATTCAGCGACATATTAAGTAAGCATTTTTAAAAAGAATGGTATGAAACTATATTGATTATTATAGAAATTCATCTCTGAAAATTTCACTACAGTAATTTGAAGCGGAATTCTTTTTATATTATTATTATTCACTGCTTTTAGGGTTTTCCAAAAATACAATATTGCAAATAAACACATAATGAAATTGACAAACAATTATTATTTCTAAAATGCTTTTGCAGACTCTTTCAGCTGTTATGTTATCGTTTGTTTACTGTTTGTTTGCTTATTTATTTCGGCCCGTCATGGCCAGGTTGGTTAAGGCCTTCGACTCCTAATTAGAGAGTCGCGCGTTCGAATCCTCGTCGCACCAAATATTATCTCCCTATCAGCTTTGGGGGCATTATAATGTTTCGGCCAATCCCACTATTTGTTGGTAAAAGAGTAGCCCAAGAGTTGTCGGTGGGTGGTGATGACTAGCTGTCTCTTTTCTGGTCTTACACTGCTAAATTAGGAACGGCTAGCGTAGAAAACCCTCGTGTAGCTTTGTACGAAATTAAAAACAAACAAACAGTTTACCATATTAACGTGATAGGTAGTTTTAGTATTTATCATACCTCACATCTGTGGTATAATCCATTTTACCTACATATATATTTCAGCACAAAAAAGCCCTTGCAATAAGAAGCCACATTATTCTCAAGTACACGATCTAACAAATTGATTAATTACACCAACTTAAAATATTTAAGCTTTGCATCAACTTCGTATCTAGGATACAATAGGGGTATTTTTTAGCTAGTTTGCTTCCCCTTCTTGCAAGCTCATGCTTCTCATTTACGACGTATATTAAATACTTTGGAGTTTTTTCCTCAGCAAGCTTAAAGGACCTGTGACATGATGTTTATATAGAAAGATTTAAAGAAAAAACTCCTCCAGATGCCTAGAATACTTCGTGATACGCAAACAAGATCTTAAAACTATATATCATCCCTGTCACTAAGGTTTTTTTTATGGGTTAGAATTCTAATTATATTTTTTTAATGAGTGAGTAAATCGCTCAACCAAACCATCTTCTTGTTGGAGATAAATGGTGATTTAATTTTGAAAATCACACAACAATGTTTCCAGTTTTTTTTTTCACTACTCTTGGTAAAAATTGTCTTTGGTCACTTAATATCTCTATAAGAACACAGACACGCTCAAAACATTCAGAAGTATAAGTGCCTTTACTGGTTTTTGTTGGTTTAAGTAAAGCAAGTAAAACTGTTAATCCAACATATAGTGTTGCAGTATCAGCCGGTGTAAAATGGTTTATCTCTCTCTCGTGAAGCACGTGCAACTGTTGTGTCAAGAAATGACGTTGCAGTATCAGCCGGTGTAAAATGGTTCACCTCTCTCCAGTGAAGCACGTGCAACTGTTGTGTCAAGAAATGACGTTGCAGTATCAGCCGGTGTAAAATGGTTCACCTCTCTCCAGTGAAGCACGTGCAACTGTTGTGTCAAGAAATGACGTTTCAGTATCAGCCGGTGTAAAATGGTTTACCTCTCTCTCGTGAAGCACGTGCAACTGTTGTGTCAAGACGTGATGTTGCAGTGTCAGTCAGTGTAACAATAATGATATCACAACTGAGATACAACATTTTAATACATAGATACAGGATGGTTAAATTCATAGCTCACCTCATATTATTAGCTACGAAAATATACCAACAGTGTATACTAGAATAAAATATACGTATTCATAAGGTTCACAAAACAACATTTGTCCGACTATATACAGGTGTGTATTATATACAGATCTATCATCTTTCACAAAACTACATGCTTGTTATATTATTCAATATTCTTACCAAATTCACATCAATCATATACACAGAATAATCACAAAAATCTCTTCCGGAACTTTTTTCCTTCTAGTTGAAGGTACAAAAACTCATATAATAAGAAATTCGTTATGACATTCGACTCGTTGTCTATGAGTTTAAGATTCGAATTCCGTTTCTGAACGTGCCCCGCCCTTTCAGTTGTAAAGATCTATTAATGAAACGTTGAATCCCCCTTTTCGTTTGTAAAGATTAGTCCAAAAGTTGGGGGCGAAGGATGTCAACTAGCTGCATTCCTTTTAAGAGACGACTGACACAGACAGCCTTGGTAAAATGTTTTATACAGTCTTGGGCTACTTATAGAAATAGGCCTGTCGTAGCCACTTGGTTAGGGCGCTTCACTCGTAATATGAGAGTGAAATATTCGAATCTCCGTGACGCCAGCCATGCTTGTCCTTTTAGCTGTGCGGGCGTTATAGTGTAACGGTCGATCCCACTATTTGCCGGTAAAAGAGTAGCTTAAGAGTTTGGGATGGGTGATGATGGATAGCTGCCTTCCCTTTAATCTTACACTGTTAAATTAATGACGACTATTGTAGCTTTGTGCTTAATTCAAAAACAAACAAACAAACTCTTTACAAGCAATGTTTTTACATCTGTCCATTGGAATTTGGAAGTTTGGTTATCCAATATTTTTCAGTTGATCAGGAAAAATGGTCCTTGTCAGGAGATGAATGAACGAGTAGTGGCAGCAAACGTTTAGAATCTCACGGAAATTCATCCATGACATTTTTTTTTCACGGAGACCAGCAGCAACAAAAACTGGTCATATATTTATCAAATATAACAGTTACACTATCACAAATATAACCCCCTCTATCTCACTCTCTATTTTAATATGTATAAGGTTTCATACGTCACTGACAAGATAACCTAATGCTTAAAATAAAATTCTATCGAACCACTGTGCAACTTTACTGTTCCCAGGAAGGGATTTGTATTATAAATGACAACATTGCTATGAAACATATTATCAGTTGCATTAAGCCTATTTTTTCAATTAGAATGAATATTAATTTAATATGTTAGGTGGTATTAATTAAATGTGGAGTATTACGAAGTTTAGAGTTATTTTTCTCGTTCTTTGTGAAATTATATTATTAGAAGAGTCAGTAATTTAAGTAAAAAGGCCCAGCAGTGGGTGGCGATGACTGGCTGACTTTCCTCTTGTATTACACTGCTAAATTAGGGACGGCTAGCGCGAAATTTGAAAAAAGAATTTTAATAATAATTACACTGAGCATGGGCAAAAACATTTCTGATAGCAGCTGAGAATTACTCTACATATATTTAGATGCAATCTAAAATTATACTCCAAATTAACGTAAAGGTCGTGTAAACATTACGTATGCATCATTGTTAGATGGCTGTGACTTTAATTAGCTGTTTGTACGAGTTACACCATTTTGTCATTACTTTGGTCAAGTTGTTACAAAACTTTTCGTGTCCAGTAAGTAAACGCGCATGCGCATCTTTATTAATACCCGAAAGTGTGACCCGGCTCTAATATGGCGAAAAATAAGTAATATAAGAATTATTAGAACTTAATGTGTACCATTTAATTACTGTTGAAATTAAATATCTGAAATATATATATATTTCTTGGAAATTCGGAAATAATGGTATAGTGCTTGTAGTATTATTTGGTACGAAATTCGCTAACTGGTGCAAATTACACTAAGTTAAAGTTTCTTTTTGTATATCTGACTGTTTAAGAATCAACAGAATAGATTAATAAATACCTTTTATTTAAATTAAGAAACTGACGCGCTGTTTTCTTGGTCCCCCGCTAGGGCAGCGGTAAGTCTTCTGATTTATAACTATAAAGTTCGGGCTGCGAGTCCCCTAAGTGGACAGAGCAGATAGTCCCATGTGGTTTTGCCAAAACAAAACACACATTGTTTTCTTGTTTATTAACTGTGATTACAAAATAAAATGTCAGCGTGGTCTGTGAAAGGTAAAAATGAAAGTTTTGTTTTTATCGTAACAGAAAGATTTGAAAAAGGCGTAATAAGAATTTTATGTATCATAAGACCAATCACAGAGAACATTTGGCAAGTTGATTTAACCATTTTATGGTAAGAAATGTTCGACCCTGGCTTACTTACACGAAGCGCATGACGTCGAAAATATTGTAAAGATGAATGATTGTGTTACGTCAAGGTAACAATACATTTGTTTTGGTGTTATGCATAAAGCTACCCAGAGGGCTATTTGTGCTCTGCCCACCACGGGTATTGAAACCCGATTTCTAACGGTACAAGTCCGCAGATACACCACTGTGCCACAGGAGGGCTGTACAAGAAGTGATAAAGAAAAATCGAAAATATAAGGATTAAGAAAGCACTGTTATTGGTCAGGTAATTTTAAGTGCAGAAATAAAACGAAAAACCAACCGTCTTTTTCAGGCAATAGAAAATCGTCTACAAAGTTCTTCTGAAGATAGCCCTGTTTTTGTTTTCGATAGATAAAAATTATTTTTATACACATAAAATTAGGAAGTGAAAAGATAAAAAAAAAGATACGCAGAAACTGGCATTTTCAGTCGTTTTTGGGAAGTAGGTCTAATGAGATCTCTAAAAACTAAATGACCATGTTG
Source organism: Carcinoscorpius rotundicauda (assembly GCA_011833715.1). NCBI lineage: Eukaryota > Metazoa > Arthropoda > Merostomata > Xiphosura > Limulidae > Carcinoscorpius > Carcinoscorpius rotundicauda. Next base: position 122,986,134 of record CM022394.1, on the reverse strand, counting down.
GATAATTACATCAATCGCTCAAATTAGTGTGCATTAGCCAAAATTTATGGAACATGTTAATAGGAATAATCTTATTAGTGATAGTATCGGGAGCAAAGAAAGACGTCCAAGAAAAGAAAACAAGATTTAAAATGTTTTGAAAACGTGTGGATTAACAGGAAATTAGGACATGAAAAGGATGGGTGAAAAAAGATTGGCTGAGGACGTGAAAATTAACAGTAAGGATTTCTTTAAATACATTAAAGATATACAAAATGTTAGGATGGGAAGTAGGACCCTTAAGGAAGACCAGTATTTGATAATTGAAGCAGAGGTAACAAGATGACTGCACTAATTCTGAGCTGCTTAAGAAAACATTAGAGAGTTGAAACAAAGACAAGGCTGATGGGTCAGATAATGCTTCCCCAAGAGTTTTGAAGAAAGTCAAACATTGAATATGTAAGCCACTTGTTACTATTTTTTGTCAATCTTTGAATAATGAAGATTGGAAGTTAACTGATGTAATTCTTCTTTTTAAGGGAGGTGATAAAATTTGACTGGTTAGGTCACATTTGGAGCGTTTTATTTAGTTTTGGGGTCAGTACCTTTAATTGTTAGAAATGGTTCAGCGTAGGGCTGCTGGAATGGTTATTGGGATAGAAGGGCTGTCATGCAAAGAGAGGATAAAATTTCTCAAAATATTTTGTCTTGGAAGACTTAGAGGGAAGCTGAGTAAGGTGTTTAAGATTGTAATGGGAACTAATAGTATTGATGTGTCATCTTCTGTCAAATTTATAGGTGATGATATTAGGACTAGGAGACACAAATATGAATTTTGGCAGAGTAGGGGTCACCTTCAGCTAAGACAGTTTTATTTTGCTAGCAGGGTGGTTGGCTTTTGTTATGAGTTGCCTTCGGATGTTATGGAGGCAGTCAAATTAAGATAGTTTATGAAAGCTTGATCAAAATAAGAATGATAAAGGCTGGCTTTAACAGTTTCACAGTTTTAGTTTTCTTAGAATTTGAGACAGATGAGATGGAACTATAGGTCCCATGTTGTCCAAAAATATTCTGTGATGTTAACTTCACTAACCTACTTGGATAAATTCACTATTTATTGATTTACAACTGTTTCTTTCAAGCCAAACTTTATTTCTATTAAATGGTAATATAAATCAAACAACAAAATAGTTCGAATTACATTTAGTGATGTGTTATGTGTTTTCCACAAACGCTATGTTTTGGATTGCATTGAAATGCTGGTTGTGAAAAGGGTATCTCGGAAATGTCTCTCTGTGTGTGTGTGGCGATAAAATATTTCCAGCCTAATTAAAATGTTGGATCTTGAATAAGCGGAATGTTAACTAAATATGTACTATGTAGTAACGAAGATTATTTTAAACCAATGATAATTACATTCAAATAGTAAATAAAGAATTAAAACAACTAACATGCTAAAAGTTATAGTCGTACCATATGGAACATGTTTAAGTTCGAACATTTTGTTGTAATGACCTTTGAGACCCAACATTTGCGAGTGACTTGGTCTCCTTGTTTGTTTGATTTTGAATTTCGCGCAAAGCTACACGAGGGCTATCTGGGCCAGCCCTCCCTAATTTAGCAATGCCAGACCAGAGGGAAGTTAGCTAGTCATTACCACCCACCGCCAACTCTTAGGCTACTCTTTTGTTGCTCTTTTCCTAGTAGAGAAATTTGCCTCGTTTGTTATTAAAGCCACCTGTGCTGTGTCTATCATGGGTATCGAACCCCCAACTTTGTCGTCGTAATCCTGCACACTTACCACTGATAAAGGTAGTGGAACTGAAAGTTGACATTCCATAATAAGACAGCAAAAAAATATTATCACTATTAAGTAAGTTAATGTCCATACTTTATTTAGATGCATTTCCAACGTTAATCTAAGTACATTTTCAAAGATACGCATGCGCACTACTCAAGTCTCTTTATTCCGTACACTAAATTATGTTTTGATAAAACTAGTTATTTTGGTATTGCAGTTAATTTCGCTCAGCTAAGTTAAGCAGTTTTGCACTTGTTTTTATCTTATGTTCGCAAAATGCATAAATAAAAAGTAGGCTTTGTAAATGTATATTTCACTGTGGCGTTTGAAGCAAACGTCAACTTTTTTTACTTTTTTTTTACCTTATCACATTCTGGTGTTTACAGTTTCTTCACTTTCACGCACCTGTCTTTGATTCGTGTATGAAAAACAACTCTCCCAAAAAATCGCTTACTTACTAAATCCACTTTACCACAGTCCGGCATGGCTCGGTGGTCAAGACACTCGATTATAGCTCCCCCACGGCTGAAAGGGCGAGCATGTTTGGTGTGACAACCAATCCCACTATTCGTTGGTAAAAACTATCCCACGAATTGGCGGTGGGTAGTGATGACTAGCTGCCTTCCCTCTAGTCTTATACTGCTAAATTAGGGACGGCTAACGCAGACAGCCTTCGTGTAGCTTTGCGCGAAATTAAAACAAACCCTTTGCCACGAAACAATACAACGCGTACTTCAAAGGATCCAGATTATATAGTTTCAGATTATATTATTGTTTTACTTGTCCTTAGTTTACACACCGTGCTGTGAACGTGTTTCTTGTGCAGGTAGATTATCATATTTTCATATATTTGCTTTTATAAATAAGGAGAAAGTGTGAACGTATGATCAATCTGCTAATTAATGTATTTAAATTATAGGTTTAATGTGTATTTCACTCTCGTTTTTTCAACTGGCCAAAGGTTCTTTTGTGATTGGTCAAGTTTTTGTGATGATAGCTAAAATTCTCACCACCTATCGCCAACTCTTGGGCTACTCTTTTACCAACGAAGAGTGGAATTGGCCGTCACTTTATAACACCTTTACGACTGAAAGGGCGAGCATGTTTGGTGCGACGCGGATTCGAATCCGTGACCTACAGATTTGGAGTCGAACGCCTTAACTCACCTGGCCATGACGGGCATTATTACTTATATTACTGACTCTTATAATGACATAAGTTCATAAAGAACGAGAAACATTTATTGTCAGCAAAGCAAGGAAAAATAATTCTAACCTTCCTAATATTTCACATGTAATTTATCACACCCAACTTATTAATTCTTAGTGAAAGGAAATGTTATGTTACCGATAACATGCTTCACAGCAACGTTGTCATTTAGAACAGAAATCACTTCCGGGGAACAGTAAAGTTTCACAGTGGTTCGATAGAATTGTATTCTAAGCATTAGGTTATCTTGTCAGTGACGTATGAAACCTTGTATCATATTAAAATAGAGAGTGAGATAGAGGGGGTTATATTTGTGATAGTGTAACTATTATATTTGATAGATATATGACCAATTTTTTTTGTTGCTGCTGGTTTCCGTGAAAAAAAAATTGTCATGGATGAATTTCCGTGAGATTCTAAACTTTTGCTGCCACTACTCGTTCATTCTTCTCCTGACAAGGACCATTTTTCCTGATCAACTGAAAAATATTGGATAACCAAACTTCCAAATTCCAATGGACAGATGTAGAAACATTGCTTGTAAAGAGAATAATTGTATTCGGTGTAAGTTTATTTGTTTGTTTCGAATTTCGCGCAAAGCTTCACGAAGACGATCTATGATAGTCGTCATTAATTTAGCAGTGTAAGACTAAAGGAAAGGCAGCTACTCATCATCACCCATCGCCAACTTTTGAGCTACTCTTTTACCAGCGAATAGTGGGATCGACCGTTACACTATAACGCCCGCACAGCTAAATGGATAAGCATGGCTGGCGTCACGGAGATTCGAATATGCCACTCTCATATTACGAGTCAAGCGCCCTAACCAAGTAAAAAGGCAGGCCTATTCGTATAACTAACCCAAGACTGTATAAAACATTTTACCAAGGCTGTCTGTGTCAGTCGTCTCTCAAAAGGAAGGCAGCTAGTTGACATCCTTCGCCCCCAACTTTTGAACTAATCTTTACAAACGAAAAGGGGGATTCAATGTTACTTTATTAAATCTTTACAACTTAAAGGGCGGGGCACGTTCATAGACTGGATTCGAATCCAAAACTCATAGACAGCGATTCGAATGTCATAACGAATTTCTTGTTATATTAGTTTTTGTTCTTTCAACTAGAAGGAAGAAAGTTTCGGAAAAGAGTTTTGTGATTATTCTGTGTATATGATTAATGTGAATTTGGTAAGAATATTGAATAATATAACAAACATGTAGTTTTGTGAAAGATGATAGATCTGTATATAATACACACGTGTATATAGTAGGACAAATGTTGTTCTGTGAACCTTATGAATACGTAAAATTGTTTTAAAAATTGAAAAGAAAATCTAAAGTTTTACCGATAAAAGGATTAACTTTCAGTTAGGAGAATTTAGAGGTAGGATCTGTCACAAAATTTACAGAAAGAAGAAATAAACACAAAATAAAAAGATTATTTGCACATTTCTGGTTTACGCTATTACTATATTTTCATAGCTAATAATATTAGGTAGCTTTCGAATTAACCATCTTGTGTGTTGAAGTCTTGAATCTCAGTTGTGATCTCTTTGTTGTTACATTGCTGATACAGCAACATCAAGTTTTGAAACAACAGTTGTACTTTTGCTTCACCAGAGAAAGGTAACTATTTTACTCTTACACTGGCTGATACTACAACATCAAGTCTTGAAACAACAGTTGTACTTTTGCTTCACCAGAGAGGGGTAACCATTTTACTCTTACACTGGCTGATACAGCAACATCATGTCTTGAAACAACAGTTGTACTTTTACTTCACTAGAGAGGGGTAATCATTTTACTATTACACTGGCTGATACTACAAGATCAAGTCTTGAAACAACAGTTGTACTTTTACTTCACCAGAGAAAGGTAACCATTTTACTCTTACACTGGCTGATACAGCAACATCAAGTTTTGAAACAACAGTTGTACTTTTGCTTCACCAGAGAAAGGTAACCATTTTACTCTTACACTGGCTGATACAGCAACATCAAGTTTTGAAACAACAGTTGTACTTTTGCTTCACCAGAGAAAGGTAACCATTTTACTCTTACACTGGCTGATACAGCAACATCAAGTCTTGAAACAACAGTTGTACTTTTGCTTCACCAGAGAAAGGTAACCATTTTACTCTTACACTGGCTGATACTACAACATCAAGTCTTGAAACAACAGTTGTACTTTTGTTTCACTAGAGAGGGGTAATCATTTTACTATTACACTGGCTGATACTACAAGATCATGTCAAAAAAGAAGATGGTTTGGTTGAGCGATTTACTCACTCATTTAAAAATATAATTAGAATTCTAACCCATAAAAAAACCTTAGAGTCTGAGATGATATAAATTTTTAAGATCTTGTTTGCATATAATGAAGCACTCTAGGCATCTGGAGGAGTTTTTTCTTTAAATCTTTCTATATAAACATCATGTCACAGGTCATTTAAGCTTGCTGAGGAAAAAACTCCAAAGTATTTAATATACGTCGTAAATGAGAAGCATAAGCTTGTAAGAAGGGGAAGCAAACTAGCTAAAAATACCCCTATTGTATCCGAGATACGAAGTTGATGCAAAGCTTAAATATTTTAAGTTGGTGTAATTAATCAATTTGTTAGATCGTGTGCTTAAGAATAATGTGGCTTCTTATTGCAAGGGCTTTTTTTTGTTGTTGTTGAAGTAGGTATGTAGGTAAAAAGGATTACACCACAGATGTGAGGTATAATAGATAGTAAATCACGTTAATGTGTTAAATTGTTTGTTGTTTTCGAATTTCACGCAAAACTACAAGAGAGCTATCTGCACTAGCCGTCCATATATTAGCAGAGTAAGATTAGAGGAAAGGCAGCTGGTCATCACCACCCACCGCCAATTAATGGGCTACTCTTTTACCAACGAATTGTGGGATTGAGTGCCACATTATAACGCTCCCACAGCTAAAAGAGCGAGCATGTTTGATGTGACGGGGATTCGAACCGGCGACCCTGAAATTAAAAGTCGAGTGCCTCAACCACATGGCCATGCCAGGCCTAATATGTTAAAACCATGGAAGTTGTGTGTTTCTTCTGTTCGCTGTATCATGAGTTGTCTAAACGAAACAGAATAAACCCAGAAACTAGAAGTTTTTTCTCCCTATCCATACAAGAAAACTGTATATGTGTTATATTTTTGTTACTTTATTGAGTGTTGATAAGGAATGGTGATTCCATTTATCACGCTTCTGACAGGAAACTTAAGGACAGGCTGATGTGAAAACCATTTTACGTCAAGAAAAGTTTTCTGTGAAAAACTGGATACGTTAACTACAAGAAAATCGTCTAGTTGGAACAGCGGCACGTTTGTGGACTTACAACGCTAGAACCCGGATTTCGATACTCGTTTTGGACAAAGCACAGATAATCCGTTGTGCAGCTTTGCGCTTAAGTTCAAACAAACTGTGAGGAAGGTTCTGAAATATTATTTTTATGTGCTACACCCATGGTATTGAACCTTTAAAATTTACAGTGCACATAGAACGTTATTAACTATAAATGCCATCTTTAAAGAATTGGATATTTTTTGATGTAATGAAGTTTTCGAAAGTATTTTCAATCGGATTTTGGTTTTGCAAACCTTTTTACATTCAAAAATGTTGAAATGTTTAAAAAGTGGTCATTTGTAGGGATTAAGATCTGACGAATAGGGTGGATGAGGTAAAGTTTGATGTTGAAGTTCGTTTAAGTTTTGGATATTATCGCGCGAGACACGAGGTCGAGCATGTCATGAAGCAGTCAGTGTAGGCCCGCTGGAACTGACTATTACTGGATATTTTCGTGACAACCTTTGGTGTGTTTTTCCAAGTTCACAATAATATTTCTCTGCTGGGATTGTTTCTTCTGGATTTAAGAATGAATAATGGATCACACCTGTTGATGACCACCCAACACTGGTCAAAAGATTCTCAGGGTGAAGAGTTGGTTTAAGAGCTTATTCAAACTCAAGCGATTGTCCAGCTCATCGTCGGTTGTCGTAAAGAATCCATTTTTATAACAAATAACAATTATATGAAGAAATTGGTTGTTTTTTGTTGCGACTTAGGAACAAATTAAAATCATTGTTTGATGGTTTTCGGTCAATTCGTGAGGTATCCATTTATCGACTTTTTTCACCCTACAAATTGCTTCAAGATGTCGAAAGAGGTTGGTAAATCCTCTCACGGTTTTGCAGGTATCTGGTTCTTCTAATGGCTTCAGTTTTTCCTCATTAACGGCTGTCTGAGTGTGGCCTCAAGGCTTGTGTCCCCTGAGCGAAATGTTCTAAACCAACACTGCGTGCTCATTAGCTGCGTCGTCACTAAACACGACTGACATCACGACTTTCTGTTTCTGTATTGTGACAAAGCTTGAACTCGTACAAGAAAATTGTCCAAATATTAATTTTAACCTTGGTGACAGAAAAACAACATAAATATGATTTAGTTTCTGAAATAGGATAATTAAAGTGAGCATGAAACGAACCAAACTGGCTATATTATTCCGACAAATTTACGGTAATTAGCCACGAAAAATCGACTTTCAAATTTTCATATGAAAATCCAACATTTCATATGTAACAGCTTAATAATACAAACTTTAAAAGCTTCCACATTAGTTTATGTGGATGACACAGCAGTGTATAACTGTGCTTGGGAAGAACGTGTGGGTTAAGTGTATAGGTTAAGGAACACAACCACAGTACCAGGAGTGTTGGTTTAGTTTCAGTGATATTTCATGTTTTGAATCCTGTTGTGGGGAAAGGAGATATTTTCCTGAGTAAGCTGCAGTAAAGCTGTCATAGATTTTTCTACTTCTGTTACAAGAAAAGGATTGAATCCATTTGGTGAAGGATTTGGCTATTATTAAAGCTTTAAATCAACCTGTGGTCGAATGATTGATTAAATGTGACAAAAATTCTATAATGCACGATAGGAACATCCAAGGCTCTAAGCGTTTGAGATGTTGAAGCTTTGTTGTAAACTTATATGTCATAGTTTTGAAGATAACTTTCTCGTTTCCTTGAAAACTAAAACTTCCAACGGAAACTGAGGCACTTACAAGCCAATATGGGAAGAACAGACAAAAACGATTAATAGTTTCTCTTAGCTACAACTCCACAAGAGTACAGAACTTTTAAGACGATTTGAGAAAAACAGGCAAGAGAAATTAGCAGCTTTCCTTTAGCAGCTTTCCTCAGCTACAAATTACTCCCATACCTTCAATTTCACCCTTTAAATAAAATACTATCTATCAATGGTCTTGGGAGTTACAAAATTAGGACTTTATCTGCTTATATCATGTTTTATAATTGAAATTGACCACTCTTGATGACACTTGGTAAAAATAAGAACAACAAGAGAAGAATGTTGGTTTATTGGAGTCACATTTTACCTGATTTTTTTGTGTGTGGAGTAAAACAATGGGAAAGACGGCGATAACGTTAATTCAGATCCATGATTAAGAGAAACCCACTTGAATAAAAAATGTATTCTCAAGATGTTTTCTATGGGTATTGGGGACTTCTATTAAAATAAAGTACAGAACAACGTTTCGACCTTTTTAGGCCATCTTCAGGTCGAAACGTTGTTCTTTATTTTATTTTAATCACAGTGCCAATACTCATATCACCTGTATTGAGAATACATTAATGCAGGTCGCTCGCATGACGTTCATAATGACCCTGTCATCTTTCACCTGTTCATCTTTTTGGAGGATTATTTAATTTAGCTTTTATGGCAAAATCTCAGAACATAATGGGAATTATGTTAAAGGAAAGGACTAGTTCAATTCAAGGATGTGGATTGGTGTTTTGTAGTTTAGCATAAACTGGTAACTGAATTCCGCTGGGATGGTTTTCAGAATAAACCAACCTTGAAAGACCGGTTGACATAACTTATCCGATGTAATAATATTGAATATCTGATATAAATCTAAAATGAAAAATTGTAATGAGTGCTCGCTGGACTCATTATGTTGAATTACTTTGTCCCGAACTACTGAAAGCAATGAGTAACCAAAATGCCAGATGCGAGATGTAAGATCGCAGATGCAAGAACGTTGATTGTTGACACTACTGGTGTGTTATATATTGTAGCAGGTGAACGATGCATTAAACTGGTTTGTTTTGTTATATGTATTCTCTAGTTATTAAGTAAATAAGAATGTATGCTTACATCTCAATCGCACTATATTTGTTATATCTAGTATCGACGATGTCTTTCACCCAATATCAGGGCTCTTGAGGCCTGCTGTGACATACAACAGACATATTATGATTGAGACACTATCTGTGCTGGCACACTGTTTGAACAACAACTGGTTCGCTGCGCAGTGGATTAAGTTAGTGTAGTTTTTTCATGAATTTTTCACAAACCATTATTGTTAAGAAAACAGTTTTTTAGTTCAGTGAGTGAAGAAGTTTTAGATAAATGGACATAGTGAAGGCAATCAAATAGTTTGATATGGCACACCTTTTTATACTGCCCAAATGTGATGAAGTGTAGTTCTGTGCTAAACAGAACCGTAACAAACTATGAGTATGTCGAGGTTATATCTTTGTTTGTGGTTGGTTTTAAGCTTCCTTCACATACCAATACACAAAAAAACACACACATTTGGAAGTTATATCTTCAAACTTAATTTGCAACTCGGTAGAATATTGATCCTATTTACGGTGAGAAGGTAAGATGTCGGTTGCCCTGTGAGTTTCTTGACTGTATATATCCAGTTGCTCACAGCTCTTTAACCTGTTCAGTGCCATAGACGAAATAACTCGACCAAGCCGATCGGAAACACAGTGCAACGGACGAGTTAATTTGTTCTCAATTCTGTGTTCTCAATGTGTTTTTAAATACATGCATTTGACCTACTTACAAATTGTTTCACTTTCGATCCAAAATGGCGTCACGAAAAAAGTTATAAAATGAAGAAGCATTAGAGTTGTCGTAGCAGCTGAAATACTTGTCAGTCAACAGGTTAAAGTACTCTACAATCACAGGACAAGATAAGAGCTTTACCTAAATTACTGACATAAAAGCAGACCCTTGGTCATACGATATCCCGAAACACGCGCACTCGGATACATACGCACACCACGTCTCGTTTGTAAGCCAAATTTAAATTTTATTAAAGATAAGAAAAGTCAAACGCCTACTACAAGATAAGAATGTCATGACTTTTTTTCCCAATGTATTTCTATGTTGATTGTGGCTGCTTGTACACGTTAAACAAGATTTTGAGTTGTGAGCATGTTTAACAGGAAGTTTAGTACCAAGCAGGCTTGCATATGGGTTACAATCCTTGTCACCATAAGCAATGGACTGAATATTTTAATTCTAGTTCACAAATCTACGTATGTGTAATTCACGACTAATTAAATTGGATTCCAAGACTAGTGGACAATTTCAAAGATTTACATGACAAATCCAGCCATAAAACGAAGAGTCAGGTTAATCTGATATAGAATCTTGAATGAAATATTGAGCTATTGAAGCTGAATTTATTAGTTGTATTTTTATATGTAAACACTAACACACCAGAACATAAAGACACTGTCTGGTGTGGTGAGCTGGGTGTCAGATTTATATAGTACCCACAATATGGTTACACTGAAGGTGTGGGAGTTGTCCTGGTAATGTTACACGAGCATGAAGAAACTGTTCTGGTTTGGTGACCTAGGTGTCAGATTTGAATAGTTTCCACAATATGATTACAATAAAGGTGTGTGGATTGTTCTGATAATGTATCCATTTATTACCTTAAGGTTTTTAAGTTACAGGATTGTCCATTAAATAATCGTAAACACGTTATCATCACAGAAAAAAAGAATTTCACTCAACCACATATAGAGAAAATAGTCCGCGTGTTTGAAACAGAGTTCGTGCCTTCGGATTTTCCTTTAAAAGAAGCTCTTGTAAATTGGTTTTGCTTTGAGCCACAAAAAAGCCAAAATTTTCCAGATGCTCTGTCTCAAGTAACCACTATAGGGGACGATGTCCTTTGGATAAACTACTAACCTCTAAATCTTTATTTGTACAGAAACCAACATTAAAAGTAGAATTTCCTACCCAAGTATGATACTATTAGTTTGTGATTTAAAGAACATAAAAAGTCACCTTCACACGTTTTCGAACACTACAAGTCAAATAAACACAACATAACCATAGAAAATACTCAAATACTAAATAAAGAAACAAACGCAAAATTAAAGAAGCCTTACTTATACAACAACTTAAACCCAAAATTAACCAATATAAAGAAACGCTTTTGTACTTATATTAATGTAAAAAAATAATAAATTATATATTCAAACATCTAACACCGCCCTCTACATTCCGACACTCAGTTACACAACCCCATTTAAACATGTGGTCAGCTTCCGGTCAGTTACTTCTTTCTTTGTGAACCTGACGATGACCGAAGAAGGTCGAAACGTTGTTCGCTCTTCTATGTGAAATATTTTCTCAACCCAAACCAGCCATTTTTGCATATATATTAGATACTATTAGTTTGTTTGTTCAGACGCAGCTCAAATAACCTACTTTAGGGCTCAAACCCCAAATTTTATTATTATACAACTTTAAGCTTCCAATTGAACCACTGGAGTGAATCTGAAAAAAAACAAACAAACTCAGAAGTCTTCTGTCAAACGTCTGCAAACCTATTATTCAGTTTGTTTATTTCATAGTTTCACAGTTTATTTTCTATGTTCAAATTATTATTTTTTTAATTTTCTTAAAGGTCCTTCTAATCAGGCTAATTAGACGCACACAGTATGATGAAATATTGCACGATTGAGATAAAGCTAGACAAATAAATTGGTAAGATGCTAAACCTGAAATCTGAAAATATCCAATCCTTTGTACTAATGTGAAAATTTCAGGGCTGGTGGGTGCTCGTGGTGGCTCAGGGTCAATCAAGTCTGAGGGCTTATAACACTGAAAATCGTGTTTCAATCAATACTAGTAATGGGCAGAACAAAAATTATCCATTCTGCCACTTTACGCTGGACAAAAAACAAACACACGAACCTGTAATTTAAAAATAGATACAAATAGAAAGTCAAAACTGGTATGGTTATGTCGTGTCACAGAGACTTTTGTAAGCGTTTCCCAACTATCCATTTCGGATATTAAACAAAGAATATAAAATAACATCAACACAAAATAACTTCGTCGAGACAGACGACAATAACATCGTATAAAAAACAACAACTCTTTTTTTCAGTTGTCCAGTTATTTCTTTCGATTGGCATTGCGCATGAATACACACATAGCAAATCTTAACATCTTGGGTGTTTGTGTGTGATGCGCCCACGTGCTATGTTTAATTCAGTCTTTCATGACGTCACAGATATTCTCCACGACATTAGTTTCGTGGTTTACTTACTTACATTCTTCAAATATGCACAGAGTTCAAACACAAGGATCTGTGGTTTCTCCATTGTGTGAGTTGCCTCGTGTTGTTTTACTTTGTATATCGTAGTGATCTTTCGAGACTTCCCATCGGTTCTCGTGCCAAGACTACTGATTTATAGGGCGTGCAAACAACTGTAATGGACAGTTACACTCAGACGTTGCTCTTAGCAATGAAAACTGAAAAGGAAGAAATCATTTTAAGATACTTTTGTACAGATATTCAACAGGTTTAATTATATATACATTTGCTGCCAAGATGAAGAAAGCCAAAAGTTACTTAGGACTATCTCAATTAGTAAATAAATAAATATATATCTTATAACAAAATTATTAATCCTATTTCAAGAAGTAAAGGACGCCATGAAGGACTATCATCTCGACAAAATTTGAAGATCGTGTATTAGTTTCTTAGGTTGTTTTTTTTTCTCCAGGTACACTTATATAATTGCACTTTTTATATTTCTTTTCGAAGTCCAACATTACAATGGACAATTGTTTGCTTGTCGTTAAGCACACAACTACATAGATTATGCGATCAGTGCCACTGGGGTCACAAAAAACAACTTCAAAATGCATTTGGTTTGCATGATTGAAATGGAATTGTTTTTTGTCCGAGATTTGCTTATTCTCAGTTTCGTGCAAAGCTACACGAGGGCTATCTGCGCTAGCCGTCCTTGATTTAGCAGTGTGTGTGCATGTGATTTCTTATAACAAAGCCGCATTAGGCTCTCTACTGAGTCCACTGAGGGGAAATGGACCTCTGAATTTAGCAGTGATGACTAGCTGTCTTCTCTCTAATCAGTCCCACGATAACGCCCCCAAGGCTGACAAAAATGATCATATTTGATTGTTTGGGAATTCGAACCCACGACTGTCAGATAGCGAGTCAAGCTTCCCAACCACCTGGTCTGTGTCAAAATATTTCAGTTTCTAGCAAACAGTATATTAGTTTTCTCACAGAGCATTAAAGAACTATATGTTTTTTGCTTAAACCCAGGATCAGAAAAAAAAATGTATTTAGTCCGTAATCCTAGAATCACATCTATTGAAAGATTAAACAGTACGATCTCTATCTATCAGTGATTCTTGTTAAACCTCGAACTTTTTTTAGGGGCTTTTTTTAGTCCCATATGTTAGTCCAAGTGTGTATTGAAACAGTTAAAAATATAGAAGTATGGGTTCCCAACTTTCTCAGGACAGACACCACCACCAACCTCTTCAAAAATAGTCCACATCATGCCAAAGAGACCCCATCCAGTAAACCAATTAATACGGTATTTTGTGTATTTCCTGTGGCCTCACTAAAACTTTTCTATGCACCCCCAATTCTTCTTCCTACACACACACACAGAGATACATCATCCGGGATCTACAGTCTCAGTTTTGGACCCTTGCCATAAATGAAACAGGCTTTAGAGGCACAATTATAGTTACATTAATTAATAGCGTTTTAGCTCCTTAGGGACTTTCAAACTCCAGCTCTTAAGATTAGGGAAAAACCGAAGCTCGAATTTATTTATGAGGGTTATGCAGGATTAGAAATCCTAGCCAGACATAATTTATTTAATTAGCGGCCTGCCTACTACGTAGTCGGGACCTGTGAACCAGTAGGATAAGCGAAAAACCAAAAATGCTCAGAACGTTTAGTGTGGGTCCCGGCACGGCCAGGTGGTTAGGGCGCTCTGTTCGCAATCTGAGAGACGTGGGTTCGAATTCCCGTCGCACCAAACATAGTTGCTCTTTCAGCCGTGGGAGCGTTATAATGTGACGGTCAATTCTACTGTTCGTTGGTAAAAGAACAGCCCAAAAGTTGGCACTGGGTAGTGATGACTATCCCCCGTCCCTGTATTAAAACATTGTTAAATTAGGGGCGGCTAGCGCAGGTAGCCTTTGTGTAGTCTTGCGCGAAATTCACGAAACAAACAAACAAAAACGTGTAGCGTGACATGTGACTGAAGCCACGTGGCGTTTAACTAGTTATTTATATATACAGACAGATATATATATATTTAATTATATAAACGTATAACACGAGTAAAACAATGAGTTTCTCAGTTTCCTTCAGTTAACCCAACAGGTTATTATACACTATTTCTCTCACTTGATTTCCTTATCACGATCTCAAGTAATCATTCTTGACATGCACGAAGAAACGAAAACGCGAAATAAAACAATACCTTGTCATTTTATTCAATAAATATTATGGTGGACACGTGAGTTAAAGGTGTCAGTTTCGTTAAAACACCCTCTTCCGGAACGTGCTTCATTATTTATAACTTGATGTTTCAAGCTGTCGGTTTGTGTTTGTCATGACATCACTGATAGAATAATGTGTCATAACTTATTAGTTGTGGTTCAGCATGGCTTGGGGAGTTGGACGCTTAACTCGGAGGGTTGCGGGTTTGAATCTCCTTCACACCAATCATGCTCGCTCTTTCAGCCATGGAGGAATTATAATGTGACGGTCAATTCGTTGGTGAAAGAGTAGCCCAAGAGTTGTCGGTGGGTGATGACGACTGTGATGACTAGCTGCTTTCTATCTGGTGTTACACTGTTAAATTAGGGATGACCAGCGGAGATAGCTCTCGCACAGCTTTTCCCGAAAATTCAAACCAAATAAACCTTACGAGTTGGTTTAATTTTAATTATGTTATAAGGAATTAAAATGTTCATTTCTTTCGAAGAGAAGTCCCCTCCTGGGACAGTGGTAAGTATACTGATTTACAACGCTAAAATCAGGGGTTCGATCCATCTTGGTGACCACAGGAGATAGCCCGATGTGGCTTTGTTATCCCAAAAGAGAATTCCCTCATTTGTATATGAGTATGGGAAATTGCTAAGAAACAAAACACATCTACAACAAATTATTATGATATACGTTAAAATATAATATTCATAATCAATTTACAACTGAAGACTCCGAGAAAAAGTACATTTTAAAAGCGCTGGTATTCTCGAGTTTATTTAATAGTTATTTCTTTAATGAAATTTGTTTGAAAGAAACTTTTAGACACCTCCTGTGTTTTACGGCAAACTAATTATATAGGAAATCAGGTTTTGGTTTAAATTTTGCGCATAACTACACGAGGGCTATCTGCACTAGCCGTTCCTAATTTATCAGTGTAAGACTAGAGGGAAGGCAGCTTGTCATCACCAACCACTGCTAACTCTTGGGCTATTCTTTATCAACGAATAGTGAGATTGACAACGACATTATAATGCTCCCACGGCTGAAATGGGGAGTATATTTGGTGTGACAGGAATTCGAACCTACCATCCTCGGAATTAGGAGTCGCACGTCTTAACCCACCTGGCCATGCCGGGCCGAAACGTTATTAGATCAATATAAATTTAGTTTTCAAATAAATAAAAAGTTAAAATATGTTAAAATAAAAGAGTATGGTTGAATCTTCGCCAGAATCGATGGTCTATGCGAGAATACATACAAATTTTCAGTTTTGCATTTTTTGTGGGTGTTTTTGTGTGTTTCTTTTCAATTAAATTTCGCATAATGCTATGTTGGGTCTCTGGGGGAAAATATAGAAAAATTTTCAGCTTTAAGTTTTGCGTTTTGCGGTTTCTATGGAGGTGTTTGCCTTTCTTACGATTATGTGTATTTCCAACTAGCAACACAATAAGTCAAGATCTCAAATGTATAATGTGGTACATATTATTCCATAAAACAATGGTTCATGTTTTGTAATACTATACTATTTGTGGCTTGCCCTAGCATTAAGCTGTCTGGTGGCCCAGCAGTAAGTCTGAGAGCTTATGAAATTGACCATTATATAGTCTTGTGCTTAAGAAAAGGAAAATATTTGGTGTTATTTTTATCAAATAAAGAAAATGTTTCAATCTTATAGTTACACGTTGAAACAAACATAAAACACGAATACGGTTTGTTTTGTTTTTGAATTTTGTGCCAAGCTACACGAGGGTTATCTGCGCTAGCCGTTCCTAATTTAGCCGTGTAAGACTTTGGAGAAGGCAACTAGCCATCACCATCTATCACCAAACTCTTGGGCTACTTTTTTACCAACGAATAGTAGGATTGACGGTAACACTATAAAGCCCCCATGGATGACAGGGTGACAATGTTTGGTGTGACGGGGACTCAAACTCGCGACCCTCAGATTACGAGTTGGGCGCTCTAACCAACTTGCCATGCTGAGCCTATTCAGACTGATAGCCCAGAGAATGCTCAACAGTTGTGATGATGTAAAGTAGGCATAACTCACACGTCTGTAACAATAACTGTTGTAGTTTAACTTCAGTCAATAGCAAAGTTTTAAAGTTATTTCGACATTTTCTTTCACTGATTGATTTGCTTATTATATATTTACCTTCTACAATTTTTACAGAGACATTTTACAACCTGAATTATCTTTTAACATTTATTTATCACATGATTTCAAACTCATAAAAGTGGGCCATATCTAAGAATCTTTGAAAGGTTCGTGGGGGATCTTAATCAGGGGGGGGAGAAATTCCAATTACTTTCAAAATGGTAAACGCTGTAAGATGGATAAAGTATGGGGGGAGGGGGTATACTTCCGTATTCTTACTCATAATCGCCTGAAGGTTTCACTGAGATCATGGAAGTTTCTGTAGAAAGTGACACTTTACCACCTGTAACTCGACGTTACATCCAGGATACAGGGGAGTTAGTCTGATGCTTCGTTATAGGGAGTTATTTTGGAGTTTTCAACTGATTATTCGTCTGAAACATTTTAAGGAGTTATAGAATGGATGAACCTCTCAATGTCCACAAGAAATATCAAAGAAACTTCCTATCAAATACACTGAGTGGTGAACGTGTGCACATGAAAATAGAGCGTATTTCTGAACACTATGATCCTGTAAAATTTCCTAATTAAGTAACCTGCAACTTGATTAACTTTTCGAGACACAAGTTGCCTACCTCTTTGCCCTTGGTGAAAGCCCGATAAAAACAGTGAACATCTACAAGTAAAATGGAACTTTCAAGTCCGTTGTGCACTTTCTTAATAGAGCTCTTGTAATGCACTTTAAATGTCTTGCTTTAAAGGCTTGCAGATTTTTTTTAAAGAGACTGCAGTCCTCTGTTTTCTTGCTCTTAAAAACGTGGTGAAAACATCAACCAATTTTCTAAAAATAAAAAAATCCCTTCTAGGATTTTCAGTATTATTCACTCTCAAGAAAACTGTTGTAAGACAGGAAAAGTGGATCTCAAGTGAGGAGGTGTAGCAGAATGTCGAGAAATGTTTCATCACTTCTTGTTCAAAGCAGCCGGTTTCACAGTGGGAATGTGATCAAGATTTGTACTGTGAAATTGGAACATTAATGGCCTTAAATTTAACTATAATCTCAAATTTTGCCTCTACGGAAAACTAAATTCTAAAAATTGAAACAAATCTTTGAAAAAAAAAAGATGTTGTAATTATGAATTATTTCAGGCTAATTCGGTCTTAAGCGCTTATTGTAACCGCAGGTTAAATGGTGCGAATCAAAGAGCGAGAAAGTGAACAAAGCAGGAATACATTAATTCTACATATTGTAGTTAGGTATTATGGGAAACAAGCCAAAATGTTAAAAATGTTGACTTGTAGAATTTTGTTGCAGTGTGAGTTTTGTCGAAACTCAGCTGTTTACAGTAATCCTGCAATAATGATATAGGGTTTCTGTTATAAAATATTTTTATTTCTCAACATATGGGAAAGTTCAAGTTTGGTCTTTGTGGATCAACTTGTTCAAATTCAAAACAAACCAAACATTTCGTGTTTCAAAATATATAAAGAGAGCTTTGTTCGTTATGAGGAATTACCTTCCTTAATCTCTTTAGCTGTTTCTCTTTCTGCAATGACCAGAATATTTAGGCCACGAGTAAATGGATCCACACTTCAACTTGGACTCAGCACATAATCTTAAATGTAACTTACTGATTGAAATAGTCATCTCGGTGACATGTACCTACAAGAAGGAACAAGAGGGAACATGTTCTGAAGGCTTTATCTTTACTAGTCACGAACAAAAACTATTTTATTTCTATGTTAGACGTTGGAGGTTCTAACTTTAAACGCAACTTTGTACTGAAAGGCGTGATAAGAGATGCATTTGATATTTTGGTGATTACTACTGGCCTAATTTTTCCTGCATTGAAACTTGACTAATTGAACAGTCGACATTACAACTTAGTTATGTACATTCAGTTAAAGCCTGAAAGGCGTCGTAATAAAACAGTTTGTTGCGCTGCTATTAACCCCTTTTTTAATTAACTTATAGCAGGATAATGCTTGTCACGTACGCATTTGCTCTTTTTTATGTATAGAATGTTCCAGCAAAGAGACACAAGGGTTATCCGTGTATAACTGTTCGTAATTTTGAATAAATAGGCGTTTGTTTGTTTTTGAATTTTGCGCAAAGCGCTACACGAGGGCTGTCTGCGTTAGCTGTCTCTAATTTGGCAGTGTAAGAGTAGAGGGAAGGCAGCTAGTCATCACCGCTCACCACTAACTCTTGGACTACTCTTTTACCAGCAAATAGTGGGATTCATAATAACTTTATAACGCCCCCAAGGCTGAAAGGTTGAGCATGTGTGGTGTAAAGAAAATTCTAACCCGCGACCCTCAGATTACGAGTCGAGCATCATAACCACCTGGCCAGGCCGGGCCTAATAAATAGATGATACAGTCTGAGCTTGGTGATTTTTATTCACAAATCTAAGTGGGATATATTTGGTCTGACTAGCACGGGTATCGAAACTAGAATCTTAGCGTCTACAAACTCGTAACGCTAATATCTGTGGTTTTATTCCCTGCAGTGGACACAGCAGATAGTCTGAATGACGTTGGTTCAAAACAAACAAATTTGAGTTATCTTTGCGTCATTGAACTGTATTTTACACTTAAACTTATATCATATCCTCGAACTAGAACGGTATTCTTTTCGAGAACGTGCTAAAAAGGAAGAAATACATCAACCTCAAAATTACCTTATGGTGTAGAAGCGAATCAGCGAAACATGAACACAGCGAGTGCAAAAACAACATTGTTCCGTTTTTCTGTGTATTCATTTGGTGTTAAGTACAAAGTTACGCAATGGGCTATCTGTGCTGTATAGCCCAACGGCTATTAAAACCCGGTTTCAAGCGCTGTAAGTCAAAAAGATATACTACTGGGCTACTGGAAGCCAAATGTGTTTTAATTTATCTGTTTGCAATTAAGCACATAACGACATAATATGGAATTTACACTCTGCCCATAGCTGGTATCGAATCTCGAATTTTAACGTTTTAAGCTGTAAGACTTGCCACTGAGCTACTGGTGGACAGAGCACAAAATAAAATGAAATGTACAGATGTAGTATTGGAAATAAGCATAGTCTGAAACAGAAGTTTGGGTATAAGAAGCCTAAAGTCAAAGTTGCGATGAAATTCAAACGTGCTCGCGTGCTAACGTGTCAATCAAGCTGTCAAAATATTCTTTGAGTGTCGTTCGAACACAGTAGAAATATGATACAAGACTCGTAAAAATTGTCATTTTAAAAATGGAAAATAGGATTCGTCTACAAAGCACAGAAACAAGATTAATCAAAATGCAAAAGTTATATTTTCAAGCCTACATGGCCTCGCATAACCACACGGTGAGGGAGTGCTCGACTCCCATTCTGATGGTTGCGAGCTCAAATTCTCCTCCCACCAAATGTGTTCGCCCTTTCGGCTGTGGGGGCGTGATAATGCTACGATCAGTCTCACTATTTGTTGACAAAAGAGTAGACCAAGAGTTGGCGAAGGAAGGCGATCGATGACTAGCTGCCTTCCTTATAATCCAAAACTGCTAAATGAGGGATAGCTAGCGCAGATAGCTTTCGTGTAGCTTTGTGCGAAATTCAAAACAAAGCCGAAAAAGGAAACGAAGAAGGTTTAACGTCTACATTATATTCTACAATAATGTGAACTATTTCCAGCCTAGTTTCTTACATTATATTCTACAATAATGTCAACTATTTCCAGCCTAATTTCCTACATTATATTATACAATAATGTGAACTGTTTCTAGCCTGGTTTCTTACATTATATTCTTCAATAATGTAAACTATTTCCAGCCTAGTTTTTCACATTATATTCTACAATAATGTGAACTATTTCCAGCCTAGTTTCTTACATTATATTCTGCAATAATGTAAACTATTTCCAGCCTAGTTTCTTACATTATATTCTACAATAATGTAAACTATTTCCAGCCTAGTTTCTTACATTATATTCTACAATGATGTAAACTATTTCCAGCCTAGTTTCTTACATTATCTTCTACAATAATGTAAACTATTTCCAGCCTAGTTTCTTACATTATATTCTACAATAATGTAAACTATTTCCAGCCTAGTTTCTTACATTATATTCTACAATAATGTAAACTATTTCCAGCCTAGTTTCTTACAACTTGTTTCTGTACTTTGTAGACGATTCCTACTTTTTAAATCAACAACTTTTACTAATATTGTTTCTGGATTTTCTTTATGTCCATTTATGGAGAATAAAGTTTATGTGCTCATGATAAATGTTTTTAAACAGTTAACTGTTGCCTCATTCAACTTAACTACCACACTGAACTTAGTCAGACTGAATAACAAATGTACAACAATGAACAAACACGTGTATTGCTATTCAACTACAACAAAGAAAATGTAAATTTGTTTGTTTTCAAAGGCACAGTTTGTATCATTACAGATTGAACTGCCAGCTCCCCCTAGCAACTGTACAATGAACAAAATGTCCTGATAATCCATTATAATGTACCAAAAGACGAGTAGCAACAGAGCAATCTTATAAAAATAGAGCAGTGTTTATTCTCACATGATACAACACATAACAATTCAATATAAACAGACACGGTTTGTTCTTAAACAGTGTACTGCGCATAACTGTTTGTTTAAATACGGCGACACAAATAATACATGCCAAGTAGACAACAACGACACACACTTAGCGTAAATCAAGAATTATTGGTAACATTTACAACCGCTATGTTAACACCAACTACTTAAATATAACATTAGTTATATGAATAGCAGTATTCATACATGAATTCATACATAGTATTCATATATGAATACAGTGGTAATAGATGTTGAATAAGCACTCAACATTTCAGCTAATTATAAGAAACAATCAGAGAAATCACCATTGTTATCATTCATTGTTAAAATTTGCTGAAATACAGTCGTGAAAATCCTTGTTGAGACAGCAAACTGAACTAACGACGCAAAATAAGGACTCGAGTAGGAATATATAACAATAAAATCAGGGACATTTCACGTCGTAGTTTCCTATCAATACACAAGAGAATGCACGAGTTGAACGTAGTTTCCAAATCGCGTGCACGCAAGTACAACACTGGATATATATATTTTTTTAATGACACATAGTGAAGGGCTCAGAAAATTTCTAAGCATGATAAAATTAAAAGATATCGAATTCAGTTTAAACATATTTTCTCAAATTTGTAACCACTTGCAGCCCCCCAGTGGCTCAGCGGTATGTCTGCGGACTTACACGCTAAAATCCGGGTTTCGATACCCGTGGTGGGCAGAGCACAGATAGCCCATTGTGTAGCTTTGTGCTTAATTCAAAACAACAACAACAACCACTTGCAACAGCTGTATAGTGGAGTCTGAGTTATAGTGAGAAAACTGCCATCAGTAGACTCCAGCATTAAGTACGTAATTTGTTTTGTAATCCATATTTATAAGTTTTATTTTTTCAATTTTTAATTATCTTGTACGTTGACTTTGAAATTATATTCCCAGAGTAAGAAACAACCTTTACTAGGTAGCGTTTTCAAATAGTCCATGTACGATTAAAATAATGCTTTAAGTAGAACTTCGTGTCTTTTAAAGTAATTATTTTATGAGTCAGGCTTTTTAACTGAAGTTTCGTGTAAACACTTGTTAAACCCGCGTCGAGTGCAAAGACGTCGCTCATAATAACAGGTTGTTGTTATTTTGAATTAAGCACAAAATTACACAATGGGCTATCTGTGCTCTGCCCACCACGGGTATCGAAACCCGAATTTTAGCGTGCAAGTCCGCAGACATATCGCTGAGCCACTGGGGGGCCGCTCATAATAACATCGCATTTATTATGCAGTAAATCAGCTTTTAAGTTGGTCACGGACATTTGCAGCTTTTCGTACAGTACATTGTCTAGGTTTTGGTGTAAAGTACCCCGTTGATGTTGTTTCAGGATTGTGAAACGAACAATAATAATATGAATAAACTGGCAAATATTGATTGTGTCTAACAGTCGCGAAATCATTTTTTTTTACTCAATATCAACGTTTGGATTGTCTTTATTTTCGGCGGCCCGGCATGGCCAGGAGGGTTAAGGCATTAGACTCGTAATCCGAAGGTCGCAGGCTCGAATCCCCCGTCGCACTATACATGCACGACCTTTCAGCCATGGGGACGTTATAATATGACGGTCAATCCCACTATTCGTTAGTAAAAGAGTAGTCCAAGAGTTTGCGGTGGGTGATGATGACTAGCTGCCTTCCTTCTAATCTTACACTGCACAATTAGAGACGGCTAGTGCAGATAGCCCTCGTGTAGCCTTGCACGAAATTAGAAAAACAAAACAAACTCTATTATCGGAAAGGAAGTTTTTTGGTACTGTTTCAAGAATTAGTCTTATTTTTAAGGTGGTTTATGACCGAATGTTCTATTAGAATTTTGACCAAATTCCTGTGCGATTCTTATTATGAATCACTATCGTAGCCCGTGATACTTGTTGTTGTTGTTTTGAATTAAGCATAAAGCTACACAATGGGCTATCTGTGCTCTGCCCACCACGAGTATCGAAACCCGGTTTTTAGCGTTGGCAGTCCGCAGACATACCGCTGAGCCACTGGGGACGGCCCGTGATACTGCTTTTTGAAACAACAATACTACACTCTATATTATATATTTATATATAGAAGTTGCACTTAAATGTTTGCCCAAATTTTAATATCCTAATTTAACATTAACGTTTTGCTGCATTAATATTGTTTGTTTGTTTGTTTGTTAGGAATTAAGTAGAAAGGTACATTATGTGTGTATGTGTTATTTTTTTCTCATAGCAAAGCCACATCAGACTATCTGTTCTGTTCACCACGGGCATATTTATTTAAATAATTACATTTTGAAAGTTTAAGTCAGTGACTGACGAATAAAAGTCTGGCCTCTTATTGTTCAAAAATTTGCAATCTCCATGAGATTTTTTTTTTAATTTTAAAGTTTTTTTAATGGTTTGTTTGGTTTTGAATTTCATGCAAAGCTACTCGAGGGCTATCTGCGCTAGTCGTCCCTAATTTAGCAGTGGAAGACACCGCCAACTCTTGAGCTACTCTTTTGCCAACAAATAGTGGGATTGACCGTCACATTTTATAATGCCCCCACGGCTGAAAGGGCGAGCATGTTTGGTGAGACGGGGGTTCGAGCCCGCAACCCTCTGATTACGAGTCGAACGCCTTAACCCACCTGGCCGTGCCGGGCCGTTTTTTAACAGATTAATTAGCATATTAATTTGCGCATGCGTGTGCAACGTAGCCCTTACTAGATGTTCTCTCGCTTGTGTTCTGTTTCAAGAGCGAATAAAAACAAAATTAAAATGAGCAAATATTTTTATTTTTTGCTTTTGATGTTCGCGTGCTATGCCGTGTCGCAGCCGACAGAGTGTAAAATTCTTCTCGTGACTCATGGCATGCGTACGTTTAGTTGACATCACGACAGTACAAATTTAACGTTCCTCATACGTCGTCATTTTATTGTCTATTGATTGACTTATGAACAACCCACTACTGTATAGTGGCGCAAGTGGTGAAAACAAAAGACCCCACTTGGCTACTTCGACTCCCTCTATATGAGAAACTGGCTTCTGCGTATTCGATATCTATTTTCTGTTTGCCTAGCATTTCAAGTATTCACTGGTAGTAAATATTCAATTTGTTGCCTCTGGGTTCTCGTTTGTTGACACACTTTATATCGTATTGTTAACCATTTAAGCAACTAGATAAGTTAATATTTTTTTTTTCCAATCCAGGTTTCTTTGTCTGTATTTAACAGATAATACGATTTGAGAGAAAAAAAAATCAAACATAGAGCAAATCAAAGTCAACTAATGATTTATTCAAGTCTTTAGTCAGCTTTTTTGTTTATTGAGGAGGTTGGGGAGGAAGTAAACTGTATAACATAGCGAGCAAAAAAAATTCTTAAAAACTATCATAGAGCGGCCTAATTCGACCTCTTTAAATTGAAATATATAGAAATAATATTTTTTATGCCATTACAAATAAATTCTAAATTAATGTGATACTTTGTAAAGATTTGCTTTTAAAGTGATCGAATCGTATAAAAATAATATAAATAAATAAAAATAAATTCTAAATTAATGTGATTCTTTGTAAAGATTTGCTTTTAAAGTGATCGAATCGTATAAAAATAATATAAATAAATAAAAATAAATTCTAAATTAATGTGATTCTTTGTAAAGATTTGCTTTTAAAGTGATTGAATCGTATGAAAATAATATAGATAAATATCTGTCTTTCTATACGCTGCTTTATGATTTTATGAACTTCATTTGAAGGAGTTTCCAGTTAGTTAATTATAAAGTTTAAACCAAATCTTTTTTTCGTTTCGAGGCAGACCAGGTGCGGTTTAAGGATTATGGTAAAAGTCAGTGGATCTGCAGGCCAAGTCTGTTTGTTGAAACAAAAAGTGCACCTCGCATTTTGGGACCGTGAGTGGGTTATAAGAGTGACGGTCAAATCCCTCCATTAGATTTGAGTAACTCAACAGACATCGGTGAGTATTATCCAGTAGCTGATTTCTTTCTAATCTGTTGTTTTAAATTTTGGAACATTTGGGGCAGATGATCCTTGTGTAGCTTTGCACGAATATTTTTGCATCAGAAAAACAAATTCAATTAAAACAGAACCTTGCATATGAACCGCCATGAACAGAACTCACGAACAGCCCAAACTAAACTATTCTATAAATAATTGCTCAACAAATGGTTAAGAAACAATAATAATTGTATCTGGATGTATCTCGTGCACTCTCGTGGTAATAAAATAAAAAAAGGATATTTGACTTGTTTTCTTGTGAGGGCCTGGCATGGCCTAGCGCGTTAAGGCGTGCGCTTCGTAATCTGAGGGTCGCAGGTTCGCGCCCGAGTCGCGCCAAACATGCTCGCCCTCACAGCCGTAGGGGCGTTATAAAGTTTCAGTCAATCCCACTATTCGTTGGTAAAAGAGTAGCCCAAGAGTTGGTGGTGGGTAGTGATGACTAGCTGCCTTCCCTCTAGTCTTACTCTGCTAAATTAGGAACGGCTAGCACAGATAGCCCTCGAGTAGCTTAGCAGAAAATTCAAAACAAACAAACAGAATCGATTTAGTTCTACAGTTTAATGTAGTAGCCCAAGAGTTGGTGGTGGGTAGTGATGACTAGCTGCCTTCCCTTTAGTCTTACTCTGCTAAATTAGGAACGGCTAGCACAGATAGCCCTCGAGTAGCTTAGCACAAAGTTCAAAACAAACAAACAGAATCGATTTAGTTCTACAGTTTAATGTTTCCTTAGTTCTCTTTTGTGTGTCTTTTTTCCCCTCTCACTTCCTTGTTGATTCTGAACAGTACCATTGCACAAAAGTGCTCAATTTAAACTGCCTGGAAATAAAACTTATTGACCTGTACTTATAAATACATTAAGAATGGCAGAAAAATGTTGACTCTAGTAAAATATGTCAGGAATAATGGATTAAAAAAGGAAATATATATATATATGTGTGTATATATATATGAGGTCTGTGTCATAATGATGAATATACAAGTTTTCTGTTTTGATTTTTCATCTTGAAAACACTGTTTTTTGTTTTTGGTGAAGCAGAACAATGTGCTTTCTGTGCTGTTTCCATTACTTGGAATCATACCCCTGATTTCAGTATTTTGAATCTGAAACTGACGTTGCTCCATCCAGGAATTTAGTTGAAATAATTGGTGCCACATTCTAAGGTTAATTTTTTCTCACCCCTGCACCACTATTGGAGCCCCTTTCTCTGTTTTTTCCTCATTTTGCAACACAAATAGTACCAGGTTTTGGTTTTCAAATCTTGCACCAATAATGGTGTCATATTCTAGTGTTAGTTTTTCACACCTTGCACTAATACTGGTGACATATCAAGGGTTAGTTTTTCAGACTTTTCACTACTATTGGTGTTATATTCTAGTGTTAGTTTTTTCACCTTGCACCACGATTGGTGTAATTTTCTAGGGTTAGTTTTTCAGACCTTACACAACTATTGGTGTCATATTCTAGTGTTAGTTTTTCAGACATTGCAGTAATACTGGTGTCATATTCTAGGGTTAGTTTTTCAGACCTTACACTGCTATTGGTGTCATATTCTAGTGTTAGTTTTTCAGACCTTGCAGTAATACTGTTGTCATATTCTAGTGTTAGTTTTTCAAACCTTGTACTACTATTGGTGTCTTATTTTAATGTTAGTTTTTCAGACCTTGCAGTAATACTGGTGTCATATTCTAGTGTTAGTGTTTCAGACCTTGTACTACTATTGGTGTCATATTCTAGTGTTAGCTTTTCAGACTTTGCACCACTATTGGTGTCATATTCTTGGGTTAGTTTTACACCTTGCACCACTATTGGTGTCATATTCTAGTGTTAGTTTTTTCACCTTGCATCACTATTGGTGTCATATTCTAGTGTTAATTTTTTCACCTTGCATCACTATTGGTGTCATATTCTAGTGTTAATTTTTTCACCTTGCATCACTATTGGTGTCATATTCTAGTGTTAGTTTTTTACCTTGCATCACTATTGGTGTCATATTCTAGTGTTAGTTTTTTCACCTTGCATCACTA
Organism: Carcinoscorpius rotundicauda; assembly: GCA_011833715.1. Classification (NCBI taxonomy): domain Eukaryota; kingdom Metazoa; phylum Arthropoda; class Merostomata; order Xiphosura; family Limulidae; genus Carcinoscorpius; species Carcinoscorpius rotundicauda. Next base: position 122,958,824 of record CM022394.1, on the reverse strand, counting down.
TTGGTGTCATGTTCTAGTGTTAGTTTTTTCACCTTGCATTACTATTGGTGTCATATTCTAGTGTTAGTTTTTTACCTTGCACCACTATTGGTGTCATATTCTAGTGTTAGTTTTTTCACCTTGCATCACTATTGGTGTCATGTTCTAGTGTTAATTTTTTCACCTTGCATCACTATTGGTGTCATGTTCTAGTGTTAATTTTTTCACCTTGCATCACTATTGGTGTCATATTCTGGTGTTAGTTTTTTACCTTGCACCACTATTGGTGTCATATTCTAGTGTTAGTTTTTTACCTTGCACCACTATTGGTGTCATATTCTAGTGTTAGTTTTTTACCTTGCATCACTATTGGTGTCATATTCTAGTGTTAGTTTTTCACCTTGCATCACTATTGGTGTCATATTCTAGTGTTAGTTTTTTCACCTTGCATCACTATTGGTGTCATATTCTAGTGTTAGTTTTTTACCTTGCACCACTTTTGATGCAGTTTTGTTTTTAATTCATAAAATTTTTATCATAGGTATAAAACTATAAATTTAAACCTATGGTGAAACCTCATTTTGTTCCATAATGGTACTTTATATATAATTTCAATTGGTTATGACCAATCAATATTGATTGATTCCTATAATTACAGATATCTACAAAAGGTGCAACAAAGGACAGTACTTGTTGGTTTTCTATAGAAGACCGAATTTTACTCGGCTGTACATTAAAGAGAATTCATTATTGTATGACAATAAGAACAGTGTTAGCCTATTGTTTGGAAACAATCAATTATTAAAAATCTGTTTCACTTCGTTCACTATAAAGACTACAATTGAAATCAGTGGAGTGGGTTAGAAAGACTCAAGACTAAACCAGACTACCAACAAGATCTGAAGGTTTTAGTCTAAATTATTACTTTCTTTAAGACTTTTTTCTTCGATGGAAAAGATTTATTTGATTTTTCCAGATCACTTCTATGAAAGTAAAAGTTAGCAGCAATCCGTTGTTTCTTTACTTACTATTAAAAAGTTAAGTTCTCTTTCACTTTCATAACTAGATAAAAATCTGTTCGTTTTAAGGCTTGAACACTTCACGTTCTCTTTCATAACTAGAGAAAAACCTGATCGTTTTAACGCTTAAACACTTCACGTTCTCTCTCATAACTAGAGAAAAACCTGATCGTTTTAAGGCTTGAACACTTATGGGATTACCTCAGTCTTCCAATGTGACAGCAGTAAGCTTAAATATTTACAATAATAAAATCCAGGGTTCGATTCCTTGCAGTGTACAAAGCAAGTAGCTCGAAGTGGTTTCTCTCTAAAACGAACAAACTGTAACTTTGAAAATAATTTTGACTCTTAACAACGTGAATTTTACAAATTATTTACGTGACAATGTACTATTTGGCAAAATAAAAAAACAATCCTGATTTTGTTTTCATTCCAATGAGGTGATCTGGCCTTCTGACCATGGCGATCAGTTATGCCCACTACTGGGTATCATCTAAAAGATATAGTCTTCAACCCACTCAGGATGTAGCTTACAGAATGTTCACCGATGTGTTATTGATTACCAAAGAGTTTACATACACGGAACCGTGTTTACTGATTCGTAAAACTTACAAAGTACTTTCTACGTTTACTTCCCGTAACTACATACTTTAATACCAAATTACGATTAGAGACTACAGTGGTAATAAAAAACGCCAGACGTCGAGCAAGAACGGTTGCCATAGAGACAAGGCACGATGTCAACTGTACAAATACTCTTTTACTTTTTAATTAGTTTAAAGAAGATGCTTCAGTTAAACGTCTTTAAACTAAGACGGGTAAGATCGTGAAATAATATTACTTGTTTTAATTGAAATCTAATCTTCCAACGGACCACACAGTCCTTCGCTAGAAACACAAAACGTTGCTGTTGTTTGTAATAAAGCAGAAAGCAACACTATGTGCTATATGAGCCCATCACAAGCATCAAAACCTGATTTTAGCGCGATGTAAGTCGTGGGGACGTTATAATGGGACAGTCAATTCCACTATTCGTATGTAAAAGAGTAGCTCAAGAGTTGGCGATGGGTGGTGATGACTAGCTATCTTCTCTCTAGTTTGTTTTTGAATTTCGCGCAAAGCTACTCGAGAGCTATCTGCGCTAGCCGTCCCTAATTCAGCAGTGTAAGACTAGAGGGAAGACAGCTAGTCATCACCACCCAGCGCCATCTCTTGGGCTACTCTTTTATCAACGAATTATAAGATTGGCTGTCACATTATAACGCCCCCACGGCTGGAAGGACAAACATGTTTGTGGGACGGGAATTCGAACCCGCAACCCTCAGATTACAAGTCGAACGCCTTAACCCACCTGGTCATGTTGGGCCTTTTCTCTCTAGTCTTACATTGTTGAATTAGGGACGGCTAGCGCAGATAGCCTTCGTGTAAGTGGGATTCGAACTCGCTATTCTCAGATTACGAGTCGAGCGACCAAACCACATGGTTCACGTGCCTGGAATTAGCCACAGGGGGAGAGGGGCAGTCCAAAATGAACAGTACAAAAACTATAAACATAAATTAACTTTAAACCCCAACAGCGTCAAGACATGTTGCTTCAGATTGTTGGGTTTAACACTAGGATACCCGACAGGTTACCAAATATTTAATGTTCGTTTCCATATCAAAAGTTTCCGCCAGTCACGATAAGTTTATGTTTTTCTATTTAAATAATTAAGATAGCATTGTAATTGCCGCATAATTGCTATAAATGTGATTCAAAAGCCAAAACGTAGAATAAAAATAAATAAACTATACTTTAGGTACAAACAAAGGTGGTCTTATTTAGAAGATCTGCAAACTTACAGAAGCTTTATTTTTTTATTAAGCACAAAGCCACACAATGGGTTATCTGTGCTCTGCCCATCAATAGTATTGAAACCCAGTTTCTAGCGTTGTAAGTCCATAAAAGCTGATTCATTGCTCGTGAAATAATTTATAATAGCATTCAACTTATTTACTACCTCCACTTAACGAATAATAACACGTTACGTGTTTGAAGAATAAAGTTGTGTGTGAAACAGTACACGTGTGGTTACCTGCCAAAGCAACATTTTTTTATGAAATGAGTAAAAAACATCACGACGATTATGAACAAAACAGGTCAGTTTTACTACACTGATAAACTGCTTTTGAACGATTGTTTCGTTGAAAATTTTTATTCCTATTTGTTTGCTTCAATCGTCGTCCCAGTGGATGGTTTGAAAGGCTTATATTGCAAACAAACGAGTTTTTGTTATCCGTGATGGGCACAGTACAGATAGCCCATTTTGTAGTGTTGTGTTCGATAGCAAACAAACATTTTTATTTATTGTTATGGGCGAGTTACTGTGATCATTGTTGTGCAATGTGAACTTAATGAACAACAATGCGTGGGTTTTTGCTGTGTCCACTGAGGTCAATCGAATCCTTTTGTGCTGTTAGTTTCGCTTTGTGTTCTAGAGGATTCTCCTGATTAAACTCTGAAGCGAAACTTTGTTTAATTAAAGAAAAACAACATTGTATTGTTACAAGGTTGTTTATTTTTAGTCTTAATATGTTTACCATACACCAGCATGCGGTACAGATATTGAATCATGAACAGAATGACAAGAAATATAACATTGACGAAAACAAACTTTTACCTGAATTTTCGTTTTTTTTTATCTTTCTAATTTCCCGAAAAAAATACAGATTGTTTTTTTTTTTGCTTAATATCGAGCAACGCCACCTTGAAAGAAGTATTGGTATGACATTTAAATATTTAATAAAAAGTATGTCGTAATTATAAGACGCAAAAAGTTAAATCTAACTGCAAGGTTTAATCAACGAAAAACAAAGGAGAATTTTAAATTACTTCTAAATTACTCTCAAGAAAAACTAGAGGGCAGTAATGAAAAGAGAACTAAATTAAATGCCGTAAATAACCAGATTTTTTTGTTCCATGAAGTTTTCAAATTCCAGGAGGCTATTTTAAAGAAACTGCGCTAAACCAGTCCTAACTTTTCGTATTTGTAATGTCTGTTAAATAATAAAATAGCTTGTGCTTATAATTAGAAGCATGTACTTGAAATACGTTTCTATACTGCACCATATTAATTCACATTTTACTTGAGAGGAACGCAAATTTAAAAGTACTGGTCCAAATGTATAAGCACCCTTTTTATATGAATTTCTGGTGAGTTAATTGGACAAAAAAAGTATTTAAGTATATGTTACAAGCCTTACTGTTCTGGCTAATGGGTAATCTTTGCATTTGGGATTAGCCATGGACTGGTATATATCATCTTGAGGATTAGCCATGGTCTGGTATATGTCATCTTGATAATTAGCCATGGTCTGGTATATATCATTTTGAGCATTAGCCATGGTCTGGTATATGTCATCTTGAGGATTAGCCATGGTCTGGTATATGTCATCTTGATAATTAGCCATGGTCTGGTATATATCATTTTGAGCATTAGCCATGGTCTGGTATATGTCATCTTGAGGATTAGCCATGGTCTGGTATATATCATCTTGAGGATTAGCCATGGACTGGTATATATAATCTTGAGGATTAGCCATGTTCTGGTATATGTCATCTTGACGATTAGCCATGGACTGGTACATGGCATCTTGAGGATTAGTCATGGTCTGATATATGTCATCTTGATGATTAGGTGTGGACTAGTTATATGTCATCGTGCTATAATGGAACATGGTATTTCTTATACCTATTGAATGAATGAAGTTCGTATCTAATGAGGTCGAAGGAAAAAAAATTTTAGTAATCCTTGAACTTTCTATGAAATTGAAAAACGAAAATAAACAAATATAAGTTGATACATTTGGTTTGTACACTAAAACATGAAATTTGTTTTGCCTGTTTAGGCACGTTTTGAATTTTTAAATTTAAAATAAGCAGTTATTCATTCTCTTCAATAAATAAAACGTAGGATAAAATATCTTATATTTGCTTAAGTGTCATTCTTCTGTACAGTGCTGCAGTTTGTTTTCCTTTTGCAAAATAACATCTCGAAATGTTTTATTTTGTTCATTTTTTATCAAATGCAGAATTTAGTTTAGACGAACTTGCAGTAAGTAAGAAAAATAAAAGAGCAGAATTTTAAATATAATCGCAGTTTTAAAAAATACATACTTGCCATAAATAGCATATCCAGGTCTTTTTGCATGAAAAAAACAAAATACAAAATAATTTTGTAAATGCAGAATAATTTGATATGGAAATCTACAGAAACACATTATGGTTGTATTTTCCATTTGTGTTGAAAATAATAAAAGTTTTTAATTGATAAAAAACAAACAAACTGGTATATGTCAAATGTTATCTATTGGGCCAAGAATACGGAATGTCTTTTCTGGTTTCCACTTATTATTCTGTACCATTCTAAGGACCTCTTCTGACCAAGTTTCATCACTAGTAAATCAAGGAAATCTAGTTTGGTCTTATGGTAATTTACACGAATGCCTGATTTCGGGCATAGTTTTCCATTATGTAGTTCTATACGTTACTAATAATCATTATATTCAAAAGTGCACTGTTGTATTATCGTTGAGAATATGTTAGTATCTTAATACTATTACGATTTTAATGGTATATCACATAATTTAGGAGAGACTGACATATCACAACGTTAAAAGGTGTGAGATATCACATTTAAACACATACTGCTTTGTCACTAGATATCTGGACATATTATGATATACGCAGAAACGCTGAAAGATGTCAAATACTTTATTTAACGTTGGTATTTCCTATTATGTCAGTAGGTCTTTGGATGTGTTAGTGTACTTCGAAACGTTGAAAGATGTGATGTATTTTATTAGGTGTTGATATTTCCTACTATGTCACTATATCAAGTTATACTGGTAGATGACAACAACAGGATGCGTAATAAATACTGCATCATCAAATATTGGATATTAATGACAACATTTCACACCTTGACTTGAGCATCACAACATCTGGATATGTGTTAAATGTATCCAGAACTCCTATCTCCAGATTTTAACGTTTTCTGGAACATCAGGTTGGAAGATGAATTTATAAGCTTTAAGAATGTATGAAAAACACTAAGCTAGAGGCTGATCAAATATACCACAGTCTCCATGTTGAGTTTGAATTATGACCCGACAATTTCGCTGACTTCAAATACAGTTAACTCACTCTAATGCCCCCCCCCAGTGGCTCAGCGGTATGTCTGCGGACTTACACGCTAAAATCCGGGTTTCGATACCCGTGGTGGGCAGAGCACAGATAGCCCATTGTGCAGCTTTGTGCTTAATTCTAAACAACAACACTCTAGTGTGGTCTGTTTTGCGTATGTATACAATTAAAGTTACGTGGGACAATCTTTTTTGACAGGGTCATCATGACACAACTACATGAAAAACAGATGGAAGGAAGGACAAGTGATGCACTTATTTTGAAGTGACGGCAAGGTGTTGAAAAGTATTTGGAGAGGGACGTGGTCCACCAGTTATGTGTGCCAAGTTAAATATATATATTTCTGCTGGTATATACACATGATATCCTAATCATATTAGCTGTCAACACAGGAAGCTAAGCACAAGATATTTATTCTCAGGACCCACATGTGTGAAAGTGAGGACTCATCAAAACCCTTTACCGTCTCAGTCACTACAAGTCACATGTGGAATACTGGTTAACCTGTGGACCAGGGTCATTAGATGGCTTTATTAATATACATATAACAGGGTTGTTAAATGGCTTTACCAGTATACACATAACATGATCGTTAAATGGATTTAACAGTATACACATAACATGATCGTTAAATGGATTTAACAGCATACGTATAACAGGGTGATTAGATGGATTTAGCAGCATATATTTAAAAGGGTGGTTAGATGGATTCAACAGTATATGTATTTAATAGGGTGGTTAGATGGATTCAACAGTATATGTCTTTAAAAGGGTGGTTAGATGGATTCAACAGTATACACGTGGTTAGGTGGTTAATTATATTTTACGGTATCCATATAAGAGAGCAGTTAGATGCTTTTGTTTGTTTGTTTTGGAATTTCGCACAAGCCTACTCGAGGGCTATCTGTGCTAGCCGTCCATAATTTAGCAGTGTAAGACTAGAGGGAAGGCAGCTAGTCATCACCACCCACCGCCAACTCTTGGGCTGCTCTTTTACCAACGAATAGTGGGATTGACCGTCACATTATACACCCCCACGGCTGGGCGGGCGAACATGTTTAGCGCAACGTGGGTGCGAACCCGCGACCCTCGGATTACGAGTCGCACGCCTTACGCGCTTGGCCATGCCAGGCCACGCGGTTAGATGCATTTCATGGTGTACATATATAACAGGGTGGTTAAACAGATTTCGCGGCATATATATATATATATATATATATAACAGGATTGTTATATGGATTTATAAATATACGTATAATAGGGTGTTAGATGAATTTTACAGCATATGTATAAGAGGGTAGCTAGACAGGTTTTTACAGCATATTGTTGCATAATATAATTTATCCCACATAAAGGCCTGGCATGGCCGAGCGCGTTAAGGCGTGCACTCGTAATCCGAGGGTCGCGGGTTCGCGCCCGAGTCGCGCTAAACATGCTCGCCCTCCCAGCCGTGGGGGTGTATAATGTGACGGTCAATCCCACTATTCCTTTGTAAAAGAGTAGCCCAAGAGTTGGCGGTGGGTGGTGATGACTAGCTGCCTTCCCTCTAGTCTTACACTGCTAAATTAGGGACGGCTAGCACAGATAGCCCTCGAGTAGCTTTGTGCGAAATTCCAAAAACAGACAAACTTATCCCACATAAATTTGCGATTTATTATATCACGTTTTTTAACGTATTACGATTTCAAACAGCCGAACATTTTAATTTTAATTTATAAATGAACAAAACGTCGATATATAATGGGGGTCCGGCATGGCCAGGTGGGTTAAGGCGTTTGACTTGTAATCCGAGGGTCGCGGATTTGAATGCCCCGCCGTACTAAACATGCTCGTCTTTTTAGCCTTGGAGGCGTTGTATGTGACAGTAAATCCTATTATTCGTGGGTCGTCCCGCGACCCTCAGATTACGAAGCGCACACCTTAACCCACCTATATTAGAAGTCCTGATTTTGGAAGTCGATTTCGTGCTATGCCATAACATATTTGGGGATACTTTAAGCCCTGGGTACGTTATAAGAATAACAGTAAATCCCTTAGGCCGCTGCTAACTGGTTGACTTCATTTTGTCCGCTTGTGGCGTAGCGGCAAGTCTGAAGGCTTGTGAAGCTACAAAATCACATATGCTTCACCAAACAACGATAGAAGTTATTATGATGCACTCGAATATCTGAAGTACATCGTGTGGTTTTTATTTCATTTTATTATTATTACTTGTCTGTCAGATTCGCAACCAAGCACGCTAACCGCAAAGACACACCCTGACCTCATGAGAAACAAACCCGTGTTTTCTACATTATGTGACATACAATAGTCTCCTTTTATAGTAGTAACACAACTAATGGTTCGAGTGTTAGAGTCAAGTGTTCTGGTTGGACCCTTTCCTTGCGCTGATTTCTGTTTAGTTATAGACTATATATTCATCCAGCTTGCCTCTTTCTCACTGTTCATCCACTGATCGTTAACTTGTATTTACATATCTTGTCGATATCTTTATGCATACAAGCAGTCTAATAAAAACAGAAATACCGAAGTTTTAGACACATAAATTTCAATATTTTATTTAGCGAGAATTGTTTTCTCATGCTGCTATTAAGCGAATGTTATTTATAAGCATTCCAGCATTGGATTTTTGGTTGTTGTTATCGTTGGTGGAGCTGAGAGCACGTACGTATCTATTGCAATCATATATGTGTAAACACAGGCATATGCACTTACAAACCTTAATTAGTGAAACCTACGGTTAAAATGGTTCCATGTGTCTGGTGTGTATAAAATATCTACGCTCACCGGATGTGGGAGAAAGCACGAGATAGAAACTTTGTTATGCAATTGGAAAGTTCAAGATGTACTCTTGGTAAATGGACACCATTCGCCAAGAATCAAACGCCCACGCACCACACGCGTCTTTCTTCACGTGCTGGGTGAAAGAAACGTTTAGATACGAATAAAATTTATTATGGGATGGATAAGAGAGTGTTAAACTCAATATTTGTCTAGCTGTTGCATTTATTTTTCTGTAATTTTCAACATAAAAAGCATTCCTCTTGTAACCACCCACATTTTTGTTAAAATGGATGAATAAACTGATTATTGTTAAAAAATTACAGTCAATAAAATCCACATTTGCTTTATAAGGAATTCCGTTAGAAATCCAGTGACAGTCATTTAGGGACAAGACACAATATGGTGTCCATAAAACATTCATCAGTTAAACTGACAGCGACTTTAATAACATATAATAAAGCAATGAAGAGAGGGGAGAAAAATCACAAACGGCTTACAAAACCAAAAATACACTAAATGTGAGATACAGTTTTAACTAATACATGAATTATATAACATTGTTTTTGTTGTTTTGAATTAAGCACAAAGCTACACAATGGGCTATCTGTGCTCAGCCCACCACGGGTATCGAAACCCGAATTTTAGCATATAAGTCCGCAGACTTACCGCTGAGCCATTGGGGGGCGAATTATATAACACACTAAATATTTAGATAATGTTGTATTTAATACAAGATTTATTTAACACAATAAATATTTAGATACTGTTGTATTTAATACAATTATTTAACACAATAAACATTTAGACACTGTTGTATTCAATACGAGAATTATTTTCAGTACTAAATATTTAAATACTGTTGTAATTAATGCAAAAATTGTAGAACATTCTGAATATTCAGATACTGTTGTAATTTAATCATGGGTTATCTGGCACACAGAATATTTAAATACTGTTGTAATTAATGGTAGGATTATAGAACACAATAAATAATTGGATACCGTTGTAACTAAGGCAAGAATTATATAACACACTAAATAGTCATATACTTTTGTAATTGATGACAGGACTGTAGAACACACAAAAATATAAGAAATTCTTGTAATTAATGTAAGAATTAAATAACACACTAAATATTAAGGCACGGTTGTAATTCATGCAAAGATTGTAGAACACACTGAATATTTAGAAACTGTTTTAATTAATGCAAGCATAATAGAAAACACCAAATATTTAGATATTGTTGTAATTAATGGAAGAGGCATATAACAAACTAAATATAAGATACTGTTGAAATAAAGGCAAGAATTGTATAACACACAAAGTATACAATACTGTTGTAATTAACGCAAGGATTACAAAACACACTGAAGATTTTTATTCTGTTGTAATTATTGCAAGAATTATAAAATACACTTAATATTAAGATGTTGTTTAAATTAATACAACGAGACTAGAATACACTAAATATAAAGATACTGTTATAATTAATGCAAGGATTGTAGAACACTGGATATTTTGATACTGTTGTAATTAATGCAAAAAATATATAACACACTAAGTATTCAGATACTGTTGTAATTAATGGAAAATTTGTAGAACACACTAAATATAAAAATACTGTTGTAAGTAGTGCAAGGATTGTAGAACACACTGAATGTTTAGATATTATTGATATTAATGCAAGAATTATATAATATACTGTTGTAATTAATGCAGGAAATTTATAACATATAAAATATAAGATACTATTATAAATAGCAGAAGGATTATTTAACACTATATATTTAGATGATGTTGTAGAATACACTAAACATTAAGATACTGTTGTAATTAATTCTATAATTATATAACACACAAAATATAAGATACTGTTGAAACTAAGGCAAAAATAATATAATACACTAAATATTCAAATACTGTTGAATTAATACAACAATTATATTGAACACTAAATATTAAAATATTGTTATAATTAATGCGGGAATTTATATAACATTAAATATAAGACACTGTTGTAATTAATGCAAGAATTATATAACACTGTAAATATTTAAATACTGTTGTAATTAATGCAAAGATTATACAACACAATAAATATTTTGATACTGTTGTGATTAATGCTAAAATTATATAACACACAAAATATAAGATACTGTCGTAAATAGAGCAAGGATAATATAATACATAAAATATTTAGATTCATTGTATTTAATATAAGAATTATATAAAATACTAAATATTTAAATAATGTTGTAATGATTGCAAGAATCTTAAAATACACTAAGTATTTAAATACTGTTGTAAGTAATGCAGGAATCATATAACACATTAAGTATAAGACACTCTTGTAAATAATGCAAGAATTATATAACACATTAAATATAAGACACTGTTGTAATTAATGCAAGAATTATAAAACACACTGAACATAAGATATTGTTGTAATTAATTAACTATTTAGATACTATTGATATTAATACAAGAATTATAGAACACACTGAAAAATTACATGCTGTTGTAATTAATGCAAGGATAAACTACACTTAATATTGAAATATTGTTCTATTTAATACAAAGATTGTAGAATATATTAAACATTTAGATACTGTTGTAATTAATGGAAGAATTATATAACAAACTAAATATTTAGATTCTGTTGTAATTAATGCAAGTATTGAAGAACACACTAAATATTAAAATACTGTTGTAATTAATACAATATTTGTACAAGGATTATAGAACACACTAAATATTAAGATACTGTTGTAATTCGTGCAAGAATTGTAGAACACACTGAATATTTACATACTGTTGTAACTAGTTGAAGAATTGTAGAACACACTGAATATTTAGATACTGTTGTAACTAGTTGAAGAATTGTAGAACACACTGAATATTTAGATACTGTTGTAACTAGTTGAAGAATTGTAGAACACACTGAATATTTAGATACTGTTGTAACTAGTTGAAGAATTGTAGAACACACTAAATATTTAGATACTGTTGTAATTCGTGCAAGAATTGTAGAACACACTGAATATTTAGATACTGTTGTAACTAGTTGAAGAATTGTAGAACACACTGAATATTTAGATACTGTTGTAACTAGTTGAAGAATTGTAGAACACACTGAATATTTAGATACTGTTGTAACTAGTTGAAGAATTGTAGAACACTGAATATTTAGATAGTATTGTAATTAAAGCACGTGTTAAGAACACACTAAATATTAAAATACTATTGTAATTAATACAATATTTGTACAAGGATTGTAGTACACACTAAATATTAGTGCAAGGATTATATAACACTTTAAAAATTAAGATACTGTTATAATAAATGCAAGAGTTATAGTATTTAATACAAATACTACATTTAATATAGTAAATATTAAAATGTTTTCTTATATGGTAGTTTAATGAATATATCCCAAGGAAGTATGGTGAATTTATAAGCACCACGCCACACTGAAAAGTTTGGAATATTTGTTGGAATGGGTTCAGTAAACACACTGAATATTTAGATACTGTTGTAATTAATGAAAGGATTGTAAAACACTCTAAATATTTAGATACTGTTGAAATTTTTGCATGTAGATACACCCTAAACATTGAGATAGTGTTGTAAGTAATGCAAGGAGTGTAGAACATACTAGAAATTTAGATTCTGCTGTAATTAATACAAGGATTATAGAACACATTAAACATTTAGATACTTTGTAATTAATGCAAGTATTATAGAATACACTAAGTGTTACGGTAGTGTTGTAATTTATGCAAGGGTTAAACAACTAAGTATTTAGTTACTGTTAATTAATGCAAGGAGTTTAGAACACACTAAATATTAAAATACAATTATAATTAATGGAAGGCTTATAGAATCCAGTAAATATTACAATACTCTTATAATTAATGCAAGGATAAATTAACACTTTAAAAACTAAGATACTGTTATAATAAATGCAAGAGTTATAGTTTACAATACTATCTAAGGGTTAAAGACTTAGAGTGTTCACAAAATGCATTAGCAATTATTTTATACACCCTTAGAATCACTAGAAACGTCTACCAAGTTTCTTCACTCTTAAATCAGATTTTTTCTCTATTTTTTTTCTTTTTTAGTAAGTGTGTATATTATATTTGTTAATTTTTTTGTTATTGTATGATATATAAATTTCCACTTGCCCCCTACACGGGGTTTCTTGAAGTCATTAACATAATTTGATAGATAAGAGGAAAATATTTACTATTGTGAAATTATGAGGATTTCGTATGCGATATCTAGGTAGGGCAGTATTTAATTAACTGTTTCTCTAACAAACAAATTTCCACAATATAAGCAGAGAGAAAACAAATGTTCAAACGCTAACTCTTCGCTCTTAATTATGTATATATCTGTGTGTGTGTATTTACATTTTACTTCCTGTATGTATTACAAGCATATAGACGTATTAATTAGTGTGGTACATATTTTTGTACACACACACACGTGCACATAAAACACGCATGCTAATGTTTTCTTATATAGAAGTTTAATGAATATATCCCAAGGAAGTATGTTGAATTTATAAGCACCACGCCACACTGAAAAGTTTAGAATATTTCTTGGGATGATTTTGTTATTTTATTTATTAACAAATCTTCTTGGCAGAGGAAAATAAAACGTAATTTCTCAAAGTTTTGCGAATACAAATATATATACATATTTCAACGTCAACTTCAACAATAATGATAAGAAAAAGTCCTCATTAGTTAGAAAGGACATTAATAAATAATCAGGAAAAAAACAATGAACGCCAAGAAGTTAAACTTTGAGCTCAAAAAGTATTTCATAATCGAAATTATATCATTCTTAAAATTTCCTATTTTCTTTAAGAAAGACATATAATAAAAACAAAAACGTCTTTTTGAGAAAAACTGCCCTGTGTCACTTTAATTAAGAGTTTGTTGTTTTTAAAATTCGTGCAAAGCTACTCGAGGACTATCTGCGCTAGTCGTCCCTAATTTAGCAGTGTAAGACTAGAGAGAAGGCAGCTAGTCATAACCACTCACCGCCAACTCTAAGGGTACTCTTTTACCAACGAATAGTGGGATTGACCGCCACATTATAATGCCCCCACGGCTGAGAGGGCGGGTATGTCTGGGTTTCATTAAGAGAGCAAACTATATATCAATACACAGTTGTAATTACTGCAATGATTGTAGAACACACTATCAAGATACTATTATAATTAATACAAGTATTAAGATACTGGTATAATTTCTGAGTGTCTGACAGACTACATTATTTGTAAGGGACCAATATTTTCAAGAGACGAACATTTCCAACGGACAGTATTTCTACATTTCTAAATGACTGGTAATACTTCGCTATGTTTAAGAGACAGAATTTCAGTATCGTGCGTAAATGATTGAAATTCTCTAATAGTTCCAAGTGACAGAATTTTGACAACATTTTTAATTGACCGACAGAACTACGATATTTTTAAGTGACTCATATTCGCCTCAAACTTCTGATATTGTATTGTCACTTACTTGAAGGCCTAGACTCCTGGCGCTTGCTGCTAAAGCACATTTTAAAACCGTATAACGGGTCACAGGCTCAAGAACATTTCCAAGTGACTTACACTCACCAACACAGGCCTGTTTATATACTGAGTGTTTGTAATGTTACCAAGTTACGTTAGATAAAACAGTGTTATTTCGACGGAAGACAAAACGATTTGAATCCATTAACAAAATCCAATCCATAATGAAGTTCTAGAAACACAACATTTAATATTCATAAATATATAATAAACCATATTTTATTCCAAATAATTAAAAATATAATAAGGCTAAGGGATAAGATTAGGTTTCATTTAATGTCAGCATTGAGATTTTAACACTTATTGACTGTAACCACTTATCTTTTGTTTTTATATGGTTATATCTCTGACCTTTATTATACATCCAAGCGAACCTCTGATCTTTATCGTTTGTTCAAGTTAATCTAAGATCGTTCCTATAGGCCAACCTCTAATATTTATCGTTTGAACTTAACATTTTTCCAACTCATTATATGAATTGTCCTTTATCTTCAGATTAATATATGCGTGTAAGATAGGTAAAGAAACTATAACACACAAAGAAGTGTTGAAAATGGAGAAATAGCAACGACTGTAACAAAGAAAGCACGAAAACTTACTTTCTTGAGGAAAAAATGGAAAACAAAACCAAAACTTATGCAACTATATTGTTATATTTTATTCAGATGCAAAGTTAGAGGTCCGGCATAGCAAGGTGGGTTAAGGCGTTTGACTCGTATTCGAAGGGTCGCGGAGTCGAATCTCCGTTGCACCAAACATGTTTGCCCTTTCAGCCGTGGGGGCGTTAAAATGGTCGGCCAATCCCACTATTCGTTGGTAAAAGAGTAGCCCAAGAGTTGGCGGTGGATGGTGAAGACTAGCTGCCTTCCCTATAGTCTTAAGCTGCTAAATTAGGGACGGCTAGTGCAGGTAGCCCTCGAAAATAAAAGAAAATTGGAAATGCATTGTTGTATTGTTCATCTTATGTACTGAATGAACACTTTGACAAGCGTATGAGACGGAAACGTATTGAGAATTACTTGTTTCTTAAACTGTGTGTTCCTGCAGCATGCATGGTCTTCTGTCCAGTACATCATTCTCTCATTGATTCTCGCTTTTCGTGAACATCTCTTGCAGAACATTTTGTAAAAAGCTTGTAGTATATTTTACAATGTTTTCCGATCTTATAAAATCCGACTCTAAATAGCTCGACTCCAGGAAGTTATCACACTAGAATTTTGAGAGGTCACTTCCGTTGTTCCAATGATTGTGTTCAGGAGACGGGTGAACATAATGTTGTGAAATTTGGCGAGTGTTAAATGAATTGATTGTGCGAAAAACAATCCGATACCCAGCCCGACACGTTCACCACTGGTACACACGATCCACAATGTTTACGAAAATCTTAATACAGGATTTACCATTCCGACGAAGAAATTTCTTAAAAACTGTTACACACACAAACAAACAACAAGAAGATTGAATAATGAATAGTTTGATCTAAATACGTTTAAAGTATCCTGAAATAAAAATGAAAGACGTAAGTAGCTACGAAAAGCATCTCACAGGTTACAACTCTAAACTTTGGGTATCGATACCTGTGGTGGCTGAAGCACCTACAGCACATTATGTAACTTATTGCTTAATAACAAACAAACCCCATACAAATTACGTCTATGGGTTAAACAGTTAACTTCTTACTCTCGCATATCGATTTGAGAATATGATAAAAACAATCGGCGCCATTTTGAATTCACAGAACGAAAACAATTGTTGGAGATCGTACCGTTCAATTTGATTCATCAGTGTATTGTCGCTTAAGTTCCAGGTCATTGAAGTAAATACATTGGTTTTGATTCGTGTAATAAATAGAAAGGAATCCAACTAGGCCTAGTACCTTTTACAAATGATCATTTTCAAGCATATGTAGTTTGAACAAAACGATTTAAAAACGAAAGATAACACAGCTGAGATTTAATCAGTTGCAAGAAGGCTACAAACCGTGGCAGTCCGCAAGATGTCTCTCGAAAGCTTTAATTTCAAGTTGATTAATGTGTTAAATATTAACGGTCCATTTTATTAACCCAGATGTTTGTGTATATATATATATATATATATATATAATATATCAAAAATATAATCAGTTTTTGAATAATTAAGCAAAGTAAAGCTTATTACAAAATGAGGAATTTAATTTCACCTAGTGGCATATTATGTTGTACAACATTTTTTTTTTCTTCAGCCGCGGCTAAACGGCTCATAGAACATCACTGAATGTTTTTCTTGTTTTGTTTTTCAAGTACAAACTTTTAGCTCACAGTTCCAAAATCTCTTGACCGACTTGAGATGTAATTACAGTTTTAGTCTCAAGAAATCAAATCCTTTTAATTGATGTATTTAACCACGCCAGAGGTTTCAAAGATTAATTTATTCTAATTCTTTCTAAAAGAATTTCAATTTCGGCGGACATTTGGAGTTTACTCTTGTTTCCTCAAGTCCACTGGAGAATACATAAAGATACTAAGTATTAACATATATGCTTTTGTCTGTTTCTATGCTACACATAAACGTGTTTGTCTGTGTTTATAAAATACTTAAGAGTAAAGCTAATTAAAATGCGTTGTGTTGGAGTTTTCTCGCAAAAATTAAACACGTAACTTTCTCAACAAATTGCAGAAGGTTTGTGTAGATCTTTTTAATTTCTCGAAGTTTGAGAAATAGATATTTTTAAGTTTCAAGCGTTCTCTGAGATTCACTTTACAGACTTCAATTTTTTTTAATCTTCTACAAAGAGATTCGAAGTGACACTCCCCAGGCTAAGTTATCAGGAATTTTAAACTTTGGAACAACTTGTTTTGCGACTTGATCAAAGGGAACCTAACTGCCAAAACCACGCGATGATTGTTTTTGGTGATTTTCAATATAACGAAGATCTTAGCCTCAGAGATTCAGCGAGTTAAATAAGGTCGTAAACAACTTTATATCTGTAAACTATTTTAAAACCGGTCTCAGACACATACATTCACACACACAAAACTCTTCATTCCAATATTTCCGAAGCTTTCAGCGCAAACGTGTTTGTTGATACGCCTTAAGAAATTGAATTTCGAGGAATGTTCTGGAAATACGATTTGAAAATGGTTCCAACATAAAAGAATCTTCGGTCACCGTGATAAAAGTATTATCTTAAACAGTGGATAAAGTTGTTCAAATGAGGAATTATAAATATAAAAGCGAAGTCGTTGTTTTTTTTAAATAAAGTCATAATTAATGCGTGATTTTTCATGTGTTATGTGTGTTTTCTTATAACAAAGCCACATCTGGCCATCTGCTGAGCCCACGGAGGGGAATCGAACCCCCTGATTTTAGCGTTGTAAATCCGTAGATTTGCTACTGTACTAGTGGGTGAACTTCTTGTTTTCACTCGTGACATGAACTAATTTTTAGTTTAAAATATCATGTAGAATGGATAAACTAAACTGAACTGGAGGACCTATTCATCGAACCAATTATTTGTTTAGTAGAATTTAGGGTTAGAATATAATAATTAGGGAATAATAATAAAAAAAAACCGAT
Organism: Carcinoscorpius rotundicauda; assembly: GCA_011833715.1. Taxonomy (NCBI): domain Eukaryota; kingdom Metazoa; phylum Arthropoda; class Merostomata; order Xiphosura; family Limulidae; genus Carcinoscorpius; species Carcinoscorpius rotundicauda. The sequence continues at coordinate 122,940,712 of CM022394.1, read as the reverse complement.
GCGTCGCGTATTTAGTAAATATTAATGAAACCGTTTTAGTAAAATAAAACAAAATGAAAAACACAAGATGCACCATTTGTGCTGTGCTATAGCAGAGAAAGTAGTAAGTAAAAATCGGAATATTTATTTTATTATAGGGAAGATTCGAGGCTACAGAAATCAATGAAATGTCAGTAAATGACTCAGTGTAAAAGGTATTCATGAATCGCTAAATAAAATAAAAACGTTGTAATCTTCACGGTTACAATGGTTACAATGAATGAAAGCAATAAAAAAACGGAATATCTATTTTATTACAGGGAAGGATATATAGAGAATTCGTTAGATGTACCAATACTGAGAACAATAACCAAAGTAGAATTAACCCGTAATGACAATCAAGCAACAGAAAGAACCACAGTAACGGGTTAAAATGGAAGTAGAAGTCATAGTAGCTGTTTATACCTTGTTAACTAGCACCCAGATTAACCATAACAGTTTCTTTTATTTATGCTTTCAGGGGGATGGGTAATGAGGACAAAAGGCAGTCCTCACTCTCTTAACTGATTTGTTGTTTTCACCCTTGCGAAACCTGGCGTGCACATGGATACATTTTATCACCAATGTTGTTTTTTATCCTGTCTTCCCTCAACCGTCTTTTCAACCAAATACTTCTGTGAGATGAAAAAGAATATCCCCTCTTCACACAGCTGGAAGAATTTCTCACGACCCTGGCTCGTGACCGTATGTTGCGCGAGCACTGTCATGGTCTATCGTATGTCTGCTTGTGAACCCTTTAGCTCCGCAACGTAAAAAAACAGCGGAACCAGCTGTCAGCAATAGGAATGTGATGTTGTGGTGACAAGGGACACAGCTGGGAGAAAGAGGTATCAAAGGGTTGAGGGACCATTTGTATATATCAGGACTGTTACACTGACGTTCCTTTACAAAGCTTAATACAGAATTTACAAAGGAAGGAAGTTTTCTAGGGTACATACACAAATTTTCAAGACCCCATAATTTTAATAAGCAGGAGTAAATAGCAGGTTCCTGGCATTTTCATTATGAAACGTGTCAACTTTAGAGGGACAAAAGGCTTAGAATAGCTAACTTGGATTATAAGTAAACCCTATAACAATAACCGTTTTCACTAGGCTTAGCTTAGTCTGATAGTTGGGTCAATTGTTTCGCAATCATCGGGTTGCGGCTTCGAATCCCATCATAGAGCATACTCGTCATTTCAGCCGTAGAGCGATCTAATGGTACGGTCAATCCCACTATTCATTGGTAAAATATTAACAAAAGAGATAGTTGAGTGATTAGCAACATTCTCCCTTCTCTATCGCTGTGTTAAAAACTCAGAAAACATTAAATTAAACTTCTAATAAATGAACGATACTAAATCTGGCACCGTTTATATTTTGTGTATTACTAATAATATATTTAATTCTTTCTTTGGATCAACTGTGATCCAATGGTTAGCGCATTGGATTCTTAACTTTGCACTTATGGTGTTAGATAATTTACAAGGGTGAAGGTTGAATCACACTATTCAAATAAAGTAATTCAATAATTAATTGTGGGTTCTTTTTTCAAGCTGCTTCCCTCTACTAGTTCATAAATAAAGAAAGCTAGTGAATACAGTTTCTCTGTCCGTTTTGCATGAATTTCGGAAAGAATTTAAACACAATTCTTTTCTGTTTCTGGATGACCAGTAAAAAGTTAAAGGTCATCATACTTTGTCTTGCCAGGAGCATCCGGACGGACCCTAAGAACACGTGACTTGGCCCACCCAATATGCTCTGTAGGGAAATACATGATGTCTGAACAGACAAACACAGAAGATGGATAGACCAGTAAAACTGCAATGTGTCCCAGATGTAAAAATGAAATAAATTTGAAAAATAATTATTATAAGATGTTGGACTTTTGAAGAATGGGCACGTGACATAATTAAAATGCTTGATCATGTGCGAAATATTGTGCACGAGACAATTCAGTGCTGTTGAAGTTGTGACAAAAGAACATGTGTAAGCTTTTCGAAAAAAACAACACCAATAAGAAATGTTGTCAGAGCTTGACAAAGTTTTACTTGTTAAAAGTCCCAAACACGTCTCAGCCATTGGTTAGTGTCCTGGACTGTGGATGCCAGATTCTGTGGCTCGAGCCCCGTGAACACCAAGATAAAAATCGCCCTTGCCCTTTGAAATCGTGAGCGTGTTATAAAAGTAATGGTCAAATCATACTACTCGACAATAGTGGCCCACGAGTTGTTGTTGACTAACTGCTTTCCCTCTAATCTGTTACTTCAAAATTAACAACGGAGAGCACAGAAAGCCCTCAAGAAGCTTGAGGCTACATACAAAGAATAAACAAGATACAAACTGGTCTTTAATGTACAGAAGGTCATAATGGTGAGTTCATTTGGCCCGGCATAGCTAAATGGTTATGAAAATCTACTCGTAATCTGAGTGTCGTGGATTCGAATACCTGTCGCACCAAACATGCTTGCCCGTTCAGCCGAAGGGGCGTTATAGTGTGACAGTCATTCCCACTATTCGTTGGTAAAAGAGTAGCCCAAGAGTTGGCGGTGGGTGGTAATGACTAGCTGCCTTCCCTCTAGTCTTACATTGCTAAATTAGGGACGGCTACGCAGGTATCCTTCGTGTAGCTTTGCCCAAAAAATTCAAACAAACCAACAGTGAATTAATTTTTTTCATGAAGTAATTTAACTACCCGTGAAGACTCTACTGTGTCCAGTGTAACAAACCGTGAATGGGTACCAACTGTGAAGGATATGTACCACGTAAACTTTGAAAGGATTAGAATGTACAATAGTTACGTCACCGCAATAATGTCCGCCACCGTTTTGCTTCACTTAGGGAGTGCCAGCGCCGGAATCTTGACGAAGGATCGCTCTCACCGCTTCATCTAGTGTTTTCAAGAGGCAGTTGAATATAATATAAGTCCCGGATGAGTAATCGGTGAATGCCCATATGGCACCTGCGAGAGTTTATGTTATGAAGAATGAACACTCTCTGTGCGTGTGTTCTCTTATAGCAAAGCCTCGGTTATCTGCTGTGTCTTCTGAGGGGAATCGAACCTCTGAATTTAGAGTTATAAATCCGAAGACGTACTGCTGCCCCATTGGAGGGGACTCGTACTTACTGAGACGTGTATAAATAAATAAATACGTCTTTCATTTATTCGCTGTATTTTTATAGTTTCAATTATTGAGTTAACTTATTATGAAATATAAACCAAGACAATTTCTTTCCAAATTTCAGGTTATTATTTAATGTTGAAAAATGGCTAACTTAGTGTGATCTACCTTCGTTTTCTCTCCACTCTTTTCATATGAAGGCAACCTTCAGTCACCTTTGCGCTCCAGTTTCAACTAGTACTCAAAGGAATACAGAGCAAACATCTCGCTTGTGAAATAATAGATGAGTGACGAACGCTTCACATTCCAGATATTCTGAAACGAAAGAAAAAGAAGAGACGATAACACGTTCAGAAAACAGAATCTAAAGTCTAAATCCCAGCATCACTTCTCCTCACCAATATCTTGTGCATGAGGGACTGCATCTATATCCCAGCATCACTTCTCCTCACCAACATCTTGCGCATGAGGGACTGAATCTACATCCCAGCATCACTTCTCCTCACTAACATATTGTGCACGAGGGACTGCATCTATATCCCAGCATCACTTCTCCTCACCAACATCTTGTGCATGAGGGACTGAATCTACATCCCAGCATCACTTCTCCTCACCAACATATTGTGCACGAGGGACTGCATCTATATCCCAGCATCACTTCTCCTCACCAACATCTTGTGCATGAGGGACTGCATCTACATCCCAGCATCACTTCTCTTCACCAACATCTTGTGCATGAGGGACTGCATCTATATCCCAGCATCACTTCTCCTCACCAACATATTGTGCACGAGGGACTGCATCTACCTTTAAAATTCGTGAATGAAATAATCGCTTAGCTTGTAAAGCACAATTATTTACTTGAAATCCAAAAGATAAAGGGTTCCATAACGCAAAAGTTACATCATAAACGCATTCTGCTAGCAAGATTTTGTGACCTTGAAAAACCTGAACCTAAACCAGTATAGAATGAAAATTTACTTTTGTTGCGCTACTATGTTTAGTATTTGTGACCAATTGTACCACATATGGTGGCTTGTATAAGAAGTCCAGCATAATTAAAAAAAATAAAGTTTTGTTTGTTTGTGTTTTTTTTTATTTCACCCAAAGCTACACGAGGGCCATCTGCGCTAACCGTCCCTAATTTGGGGAAGGCAGCTAGTCATTACCACCCACCACCAACTGTTGCACTTCTCTTTTACCAACGAATAGTGGGATTGACCGTCACATTATTCACCCCCACGGCTGAAAGGGCGAGCATGTTTGGTGTGACGGACATTCGAACCCGTGGCCCTCAGATTACGAGTCGAACGCCTTAACCCACCTTGCCACCCCGGGCCTAAAATCAATCAAATAGATAATTTCGGGCAAGGTTATATTCAAACCATATGAATTTAACATCCATCGTCAGAAAAAAACCTCATTGTCTCATACCTTATGCTTTCGCTCACTTCAACTTCTAAATCACAGACTCATTTCTACACCTTTCATCAGTGGAAGTGACCATGCATTGTGTCGTATAGAGATTTTAATGTTTAGCCTTGATACGTACTAAGAGCAAAGGTATGACCAAAATTTCGGTGACATTATGAATTTCTATGCGGGTTACACGAGGAACCTCTAAAGAGATAAATAGATTTACCTGCAATATTGACAATACTTGTGAATATTTTTCTGCGCGTGGATCATGTGTTACCAGAGACCTTGTAACAAACAAATTACGACAGGATGTTTGGACCCAATCAGCTGTGAGTCATATAATACCAGGTGGTTAACTAAAAAGTACATCTTATTGACCATTTAACCTATCATGTCGCCAAGATGAATTATACCAAATATATATTTCAGAGAGTAACCAGGGAAGCTCACCTTTTTCAAAATCAAAAACATAAAAATTATGGTGTTTCAATGAGTAAATAATAAGGGGCCCGACATAGCCAAGTGTGTTAAGGCTCTCGACTCGTAATCCGAGGTTCGCGGATTCGAATGCCCCGCCGTACCAAACACGTTCGTCTTTTTAGCCTTGGAGGCGTTATATGTGACAGTGAATCCCACTATTCGTTGTTAAAAGACTAGCCCAAGAGTTTGCGATGGGTGGTGATGACCAGCTGCCTTCTCTCTAGTCTTACACTGCTAAATTAGGGACGGCTAGCGCAGATAGCCCTGTGTAGCTTTGGATGAAATTCAAAAAAGCAAACAAAGCAAATAATAAATATATACATTAAGTCGCAACTCGCTGTTGAAACGAACACAATACATATAACTGCGCATGTGTTCAAGTACAATTAGATGGCCATGAAAAACTGGTAAGAACGTCAGCAATCATGTGATTTTACTGAAGTTACAATTGTTAGTTTGCCATTGTTTGCAATTGAAACTTAAAGCTGTTGAAAATACAGTAAAAGAGAAAAGTTATTGCATTCGATTTTTCTTTATCAGCATCAAGTCTACGTGTGATTTGGTAGGTAACTCATTTTAATCCATCTTCGTTTTATGTTTTAATTTTAAGGTCAGCTACGGACTGAAGTGTCTTAAATTATTTCATATAAAGGGCACATACGTTTACAGTGGACAATATCGTAAATGATGTCTGCCGATGAGAAGACAGTGGTAAGTTTAGGGATTTACAACGCTGAAATCCTGAGTTCCATTCCTCGTACTAGACACAGCTGATAGCCCAAGGTAGCTCTGTTCTGAAACAAACAAACAAACAAATATAAATAGCATGAATAATAGGTAAAGAGCAACATCCTACGTGAAGGTGTACAAATAATTAGAAGTGTATTGTTCACAAACATCTTACTACATTAAGGTGTACAAACCATCAGAAGTATACTGTTCATAAACATCTTACTACATTAAGGTGTACAAACCATCAGAAGTATACTGTTCATAAACATCTTACTACATTAAGATGTACAAACCATCAGAAGTATACTGTTCACAAACATCTTACTACAGTAAGGTGTACAAACCATCAGAAGTATACTGTTCATAAACATCTTACTACAGTAAGGTGTACAAACCATCAGAAGTATACTGTTTATAAACGTCTTACTACAGTAAGGTGTACAAACCATCAGAAGTATACTGTTCACAAACATCTTACTACAGTAAGGTGTACAAACCATCAGAAGTATACTGTTCACAAACATCTTACTACAGTAAGGTGTACAAACCATCAGAAGTATACTGTTCACAAACATCTTACTACATTAAGATGTACAAACCATCAGAAGTATACTGTTCATAAACAACCTACTACAAGAAGGTGAATAACTTAACAGTGAACGTGATATAGATAGCTTTGTGAGGCGAATTTCACAAAGAGTCTTTTAAATTATTTTATTATTTTATTACCTATTCTAACACAAACTCATAATTATTTCCAAGAGACTGGGCGTTTTCTGTCTGTGATTAATCTAATTTGTAATTATTGAAACATTCCAAACCAGAGGTAGTACATATATGTACTAATAGATCAAATTCTGCTTTTTCTTCTTAAATCAGGCCCGGCATGGCCAGCTAGGTTAAGGGGTTCGACTCGTAATCCGAGGGTCGCGGGTTCGAATCCCGCTCACACCAAACATTCTAAGCCTTTCAGCCGTGGGGGCGTTATAATGTGACGATCAATCCCACTCTTCGTTGGTAAAAGAGTAGTCCAAGAGTTGGCGGTGGGTGGTGATGACTAACTACCTTCCCTCTAGTCTTACACTGCTAAATTAGACATGGCTAATGCAAATAGTTCTCGAGTAGCTTTGCGCGAAATTCAAAAACAAACACATGCATCTTCAATGTTTCCTACTTTCATCAATATAAAACATATCTGTGTTTAGAGGAACGTAATTATACTGTTGTAGTTGAAACACAATCTTCCTGTACGTCATTACATATTTTGATTGAAACAATCCTACATAATGCTATTTTCAATACGTATTGCTATGATCCAATTACTAGCGTCTTACATACGTATCGAACTGCAATTAAACTCTACCACGTGACCCGTAATTGCTCCCTCCGTCACAGATAAGGAACCTGGTACGTGTTCAGATGAAAACAAATGTAACCATGCGACCCCTCCCATTGGGTAGAGATGTGGAATATGCTTTAAAGAAGTCATTGACCTTCGAACTAGATTATGACAAGGCGCTAACGTAAGGTTTTGTTAACTACGTTTCTTTGGCTATTTCTATATATTCGGCCTCTGTTGATGGATATCTGTCCTATTCGCGTTTAACGTTGTACACATGAAGTGTGTACGTAGTTTAGAAAAAATCAGACTTCACACATTTAGAACATCTCACGTGTTTCAGATTAAATAGTTTCAAGCATCACTATCTGTTTAGCCGTGAATATGCGTACAAAAAAAAACTCTTCTGGTGGTTTATGGGTAAAATGCAGGCTTAAAAAGGCTTAAAATCAGGATTCGATACCTGCGATGAGCGGCGCATCGTTAGCCTTTTATGTAGCTTTGTTTTGATAAGAAACCAACAAAAAAACTCTAGTGGTCTGTAAGTTTGTGTTATTTGTTTTGTTAACAAGTTCTGTTAGAAACGTTCTCGAGTGTCCTTTTTTTCTCTGCCAAATTTGTAAATATCATAACTACAGAAACCGTAATATATGCACACTGACACAAGTATACAACTACTACCTTTGGCTGGTTTCAACTGAGTAGTTGGTCTACTTGTTACTGTTCTTATATGATAAGAAGCTGATAAGACAAAAAGAACGAAGATGACCTGTAAATAATTGGTGAAATTGATGTACGAGGTAAGGTACTGTTTTAAGCACGTGGTCATAATAAACGTTAAACGTTTATTTGTTGTTGTTTTACTGGATAAAAACCCGAGAAATTTATGTGTGTGTCACAAAGAAAGACATTGTTTCATCTTATACTTGAGATAATAACTAAATATTAGCATTCGGTCAGCGCAAAAGTAAAATACGAATGATTTCGTTAACGCACGGAAATAACGCTAAAAAAACGAACTGATGTTAACAAAATGATATAAACATATTAAGAGAAATAACTGTAAAAATATTGATTACCCAAATAGTCGCGGTAACAAACTTTACAAAATTAGAAAGATAAGTTTTGTTTTGTTTTTAAATTTTGCACTAAGCTACTCGAGGACTATCTGTGCTAGACGTCCCTAATTTAGTAGTGTAAGACTAGAGGGAAGGCAGCAAGTCATCACCACCCACCGCCAACTCTTGGGCTACTCTTTTGCCATCGAAAAGTGGAATCGACCGTCACGTTATAACACCCCAAGGCTGAAAGGGCCAGCATGTTTTGTATGATGGGAATCCAAACCTGCGACCCTCAGATTACGAGTCGCACGCCTTAACACGCTTGGCCATGCCGGGCTTAAAAGATATATGAACGATAAGGCACGACATGTCAACTTAAATCGACGCTCGACGAACACATACATAGACACACAGTTAGACAACTCTTCGTATATGTATAGTTGTCTGCCCAATGCGCAAGTAAGACTTCAGATGTTCCAAAGATTCAAAGACTTTGGTTTTGGTTTGGATATTCGTGCATCCTCAGACTAGAGCTAGCTAGCATTGCTAAGATTGAGCTGCCAGACTAGAAAGAAGACCTCTAATCAATAGCACACTCAGCAAATATCTGGGATAATTTAATCGATTAATGGATCTGACTGTTTTACCTATGACACGTTCATGACCATAAAGTGAGAACCAAAGGAACACGAACCATGGACACTTGAAAGGACTAGCACACACGTGTAATGTTTGTAACGTAAAATCTGCCCAAACAAAAGTGACATATGAAATAAAACAAAGTTTATCAGCTATACAATGGTATTTTCATCCCTTGAATGGCAGAATGACATTTCATCATGAAAATTATCGACAACCATTGGAGGAATTTATTGAAAAGAAACCAGAAGATGGAGTTTGATTCTGAACCTCCTTCACGGTGATCTCTAACCGAGTTTGTTCTTTTAATTAAAGTGATTCCATCGCTAATTATTCTTTGTAATTATTTCGTTTAATTAAAGCGAAAATGAATAATTCCCTTTAAATATACGGCCCGACATAGCCAAGTGTGTTAAGACGCTCGACTCGTAATCCGAGGTTCGCGGATTCGAATGCCCCGCCGTATCAAACACGCTCGTCTTTTTAGCCTTGGAGGCGTTATATGTGACAGTGAGTCCCACTATTCGTTGGTAAAAGACTAGCCCAAGAGTTTGCGATGGGTGGTGATGACCAGCTGCCTTCTCTCTAGTCTTACACTGCTAAATTAGGGACGGCTAGCGCAGATAGCCCTGTGTAGCTTTGAATGAAATTCAAAAAAGCAAACAAAGCAAATAATAAATATATACATTAAGCCGCAACTCGCTGTTGAAACGAACACAATACATATAACTGCGCATGTGTTCAAGTACAATTAGATGGCCATGAAAAACTGGTAAGAACGTCAGCAATCATGTGATTTTACTGAAGTTACAATTGTTAGTTTGCCATTGTTTGCAATTGAAACTTAAAGCTGTTGAAAATACAGTAAAAGAGAAAAGTTATTGCATTCGATTTTTTTATCAGCATCAAGTCTACGTGTGATTTGGTAGGTAACTCATTTTAATCCATCTTCGTTTTATGTTTTAATTTTAAGGTCAGCTACGGACTGAAGTGTCTTAAATTATTTCATATAAAGGGCACATACGTTTACAGTGGACAGTATCGTAAATGATGTCTGCCGATGAGAAGACAGTGGTAAGTTTAGGGATTTACAACGCTGAAATCCTGAGTTCCATTCCTCGTACTAGACACAGCTGATAGCCCAAGGTAGCTCTGCTCTGAAACAAACAAATATAAATAGCATGAATAATAGGTAAAGAGCAACATCCTACGTGAAGGCGTACAAATAATTAGAAGTGTATTGTTCATAAACATCTTACTACATTAAGGTGTACAAATAATTAGAAGTGTATTGTTCATAAACATCTTACTACATTAAGGTGTACAAACCATCAGAAGTATACTGTTCATAAACATCTTACTACATTAAGGTGTACAAACCATCAGAAGTATACTGTTCATAAACATCTTACTAAAGTAAGGTGTACAAACCATCAGAAGTATACTGTTCATAAACATCTTACTACAGTAAGGTGTACAAACCATCAGAAGTATACTGTTCATAAACATCTTACTACATTAAGGTGTACAAACCATCAGAAGTATACTGTACACAAACATCTTACTACATTAAGGTGTACAAACCATCAGAAGTATACTGTTCATAAACATCTTACTACATTAAGGTGTACAAACCATCAGAAGTATACTGTTCACAAACATCTTACTACAGTAAGGTGTACAAAACCATCGAAGTATACTGTTCATAAACATCTTACTACATTAAGGTGTACAAACCATCAGAAGTATACTGTTCACAAACATCTTACTACAGTAAGGTGTACAAACCATCAGAAGTATACTGTTCATAAACATCTTACTACATTAAGGTGTACAAACCATCAGAAGTATACTGTACACAACATCTTACTACATTAAGGTGTACAACCATCATAAGTACTGTTCATAAACTCTTACTACATTAAGGTGTACAAACCATCAGAAGTATACTGTTCATAAACATCTTACTACATTAAGGTGTACAAACCATCAGAAGTATACTGTTCACAAACATCTTACTACATTAAGGTGTACAAACCATCAGAAGTATACTGTTCATAAACATCTTACTACATTAAGGTGTACAAACCATCAGAAGTATACTGTTACATAAACATCTTACTACATTAAGGTGTACAAACCATCAGAAGTATACTGTTCATAAACATCTTACTAAATTAAGGTGTACAAACCATCAGAAGTATACTGTACACAAACATCTTACTACATTAAGGTGTACAAACCATCAGAAGTATACTGTTCATAACATCTTACTACATTAAGGTGTACAAACCATCAGAAGTATACTGTTCACAAACATCTTACTACAGTAAGGTGTACAAACCATCAGAAGTATTACTGTTCATAAACATCTTACTACATTAAGGTGTACAAACCATCAGAAGTATACTGTTCACCAACATCTTACTACAGTAAGGTGTACAAACCATCAGAAGTATACTGGTTCATAACATCTTACTACATTAAGGTGTACAAAACCATCAGAAGTATACTGTTCACAAACATCTTACTACAGTAAGGTGTACAAACCATCAGAAGTATACTGTTCATAAACATCTTACTACATTAAGGTGTACAACCATCAGAAGTATACTGTTCATAAACATCTACTAAGTAAGGTGTACAAACCATCAGAAGTATACTGTTCACAACATCTTACTACATTAAGGTGTACAAACCATCAGAAGTATACCTGTTCATAAACATCTTACTACAGTAAGTGTACAAACCATCAGAAGTATACTGTTCATAAACATCTTACTACAGTAAGGTGTACAACCATCAGAAGTATACTGTTCATAAACATCTTACTACATTAAGGTGTACAAACCCATCAGAAGTATACTGTTCATAAACATCTTACTACAGTAAGGTGTACAAACCATCAGAAGTATACTGTTCATAAACATCTTACTACAGTAAGGTGTACAAACCATCAGAAGTATACTGTTCATAAACATCTTACTACATTAAGGTGTACAAACCATCAGAAGTATACTGATTCACAAACATCGTACTACATTAAGGTGTACAAACCATCAGAAGTATACTGTACACTAAACATCTTACTACATTAAGGTGTACAAACCATCAGAAGTATACTGTTCATAACATCTTACTACAGTAAGGTGTACAAACCATCAGAAGTATCTGTTCATAAACATCTTACTACATTAAGGTGTACAAACCATCAGAAGTATACTGTTCATAAACATCTTACTACATAAGGTGTACAAACCATCAGAAGTATACTGTTCATAACATCTTACTACATTAAGGTGTACAAACCATCAGAGTATACTGTTCACAAACATCTTACTACATTAAGGTGTACAAACCATCAGAATATACTGTTCATACAACATCTTACTACAGTAAGGTGTACAAACCATCAGAAGTATACTGTTCAAACATCTTACTACATTAAGGTGTACAAACCATCAGAAGTATACTGTTCATAAACATCTTACTACAGTAAGGTGTACAAACCATCAGAAGTATACTGTTCAAACATCTTACTACATTAAGATGTACAAACCATCAGAAGTATACTGTTCACAAACATCTTACTACATTAAGGTGTACAAACCATCAGAAGTATACTGTTCATAAACATCTTACTACAGTAAAGTGTACAAACCATCAGAAGTATACTGTTCACAAACATCTTACTACATTAAGGTGTACAAACCATCAGAAGTATACTGTTCATAAACATCTTACTACAGTAAGGTGTACAAACCATCAGAAGTATACTGTTCACAAACATCTTACTACATTAAGATGTACAAACCATCAGAAGTATACTGCTCACAAACATCTTACTACATTAAGTGTACAAACCATCAGAAGTATACTGCTCACAAACATCTTACTACATTAAGGTGTACAAACCATCAGAAGTATACTGTTCATAAACATCTTACTACAGTAAGGTGTACAAACCATCAGAAGTATACTGTTCATAAACATCTTACTACAGTAAGGTGTACAAACCATCAGAAGTATACTGTTCATAAACATCTTACTACAGTAAGGTGTACAAACCATCAGAAGTATACTGTTCATAAACATCTTACTACAGTAAGGTGTACAAACCATCAGAAGTATACTGTTCATAAACATCTTACTACATTAAGGTGTACAAACCATCAGAAGTATACTGTTCACAAACATCTTACTACATTAAGGTGTACAAACCATCAGAAGTATACTATACACAAACATCTTACTACATTAAGGTGTACAAACCATCAGAAGTATACTGTTCATAAACATCTTACTACAGTAAGATGTACAAACCATCAGAAGTATACTATTCATAAACATCTTACTACAGTAAGGTGTACAAACCATCAGAAGTATACTGTTCACAAACATCTTACTACATTAAGGTGTACAAACCATCAGAAGTATACTGTTCATAAACATCTTACTACAGTAAGGTGTACAAACCATCAGAAGTATACTGTTCACAAACATCTTACTACATTAAGATGTACAAACCATCAGAAGTATACTGCTCACAAACATCTTACTACATTAAGTGTACAAACCATCAGAAGTATACTGCTCACAAACATCTTACTACATTAAGGTGTACAAACCATCAGAAGTATACTGTTCATAAACATCTTACTACATTAAGGTGTACAAACCATCAGAAGTATACTGTTCATAAACATCTTACTACAGTAAGGTGTACAAACCATCAGAAGTATACTGTTCATAAACATCTTACTACATTAAGGTGTACAAACCATCAGAAGTATACTGTACACAAACATCTTACTACATTAAGGTGTACAAACCATCAGAAGTATACTGTTCATAAACATCTTACTACATTAAGGTGTACAAACCATCAGAAGTATACTGTTCATAAACATCTTACTACAGTAAGGTGTACAAACCATCAGGAGTATACTGTTCACAAACATCTTACTACATTAAGGTGTACAAACCATCAGAAGTATACTGTTCATAAACATCTTACTACAGTAAGGTGTACAAACCATCAGAAGTATACTGTTCACAAACATCTTACTACATTAAGATGTACAAACCATCAGAAGTATACTGCTCACAAACATCTTACTACATTAAGGTGTACAAACCATCAGAAGTATACTGTTCATAAACATCTTACTACAGTAAAGTGTACAAACCATCAGAAGTATACTGTTCACAAACATCTTACTACATTAAGGTGTACAAACCATCAGAAGTATACTGTTCATAAACATCTTACTACAGTAAGGTGTACAAACCATCAGAAGTATACTGTTCACAAACATCTTACTACATTAAGATGTACAAACCATCAGAAGTATACTGCTCACAAACATCTTACTACATTAAGTGTACAAACCATCAGAAGTATACTGCTCACAAACATCTTACTACATTAAGGTGTACAAACCATCAGAAGTATACTGTTCATAAACATCTTACTACAGTAAGGTGTACAAACCATCAGAAGTATACTGTTCATAAACATCTTACTACAGTAAGGTGTACAAACCATCAGAAGTATACTGTTCATAAACATCTTACTACAGTAAGGTGTACAAACCATCAGAAGTATACTGTTCATAAACATCTTACTACAGTAAGGTGTACAAACCATCAGAAGTATACTGTTCATAAACATCTTACTACATTAAGGTGTACAAACCATCAGAAGTATACTGTTCACAAACATCTTACTACATTAAGGTGTACAAACCATCAGAAGTATACTATACACAAACATCTTACTACATTAAGGTGTACAAACCATCAGAAGTATACTGTTCATAAACATCTTACTACAGTAAGATGTACAAACCATCAGAAGTATACTATTCATAAACATCTTACTACAGTAAGGTGTACAAACCATCAGAAGTATACTGTTCACAAACATCTTACTACATTAAGGTGTACAAACCATCAGAAGTATACTGTTCATAAACATCTTACTACAGTAAGGTGTACAAACCATCAGAAGTATACTGTTCACAAACATCTTACTACATTAAGATGTACAAACCATCAGAAGTATACTGCTCACAAACATCTTACTACATTAAGTGTACAAACCATCAGAAGTATACTGCTCACAAACATCTTACTACATTAAGGTGTACAAACCATCAGAAGTATACTGTTCATAAACATCTTACTACATTAAGGTGTACAAACCATCAGAAGTATACTGTTCATAAACATCTTACTACAGTAAGGTGTACAAACCATCAGAAGTATACTGTTCATAAACATCTTACTACATTAAGGTGTACAAACCATCAGAAGTATACTGTACACAAACATCTTACTACATTAAGGTGTACAAACCATCAGAAGTATACTGTTCATAAACATCTTACTACATTAAGGTGTACAAACCATCAGAAGTATACTGTTCATAAACATCTTACTACAGTAAGGTGTACAAACCATCAGAAGTATACTGTTCATAAACATCTTACTACATTAAGGTGTACAAACCATCAGAAGTATACTGTTCACAAACATCTTACTACATTAAGGTGTACAAACCATCAGAAGTACACTGTACACAAACATCTTACTACATTAAGGTGTACAAACCATCAGAAGTATACTGTTCATAAACATCTTACTACATTAAGGTGTACAAACCATCAGAAGTATACTGTTCATAAACATCTTACTACAGTAAGGTGTACAAACCATCAGAAGTACACTGTACACAAACATCTTACTACATTAAGGTGTACAAACCATCAGAAGTATACTGTTCATAAACATCTTACTACATTAAGGTGTACAAACCATCAGAAGTATACTGTTCATAAACATCTTACTACAGTAAGGTGTACAAACCATCAGAAGTATACTGTTCACAAACATCTTACTACATTAAGGTGTACAAACCATCAGAAGTATACTGTTCATAAACATCTTACTACAGTAAGGTGTACAAACCATCAGAAGTATACTGTTCACAAATATCTTACTACATTAAGATGTACAAACCATCAGAAGTATACTGCTCACAAACATCTTACTACATTAAGTGTACAAACCATCAGAAGTATACTGTTTATAAACATCTTACTACAAGAAGGTGAATAACTTAATAGTGAACGTGATATAGATAGCT
Source organism: Carcinoscorpius rotundicauda (assembly GCA_011833715.1). Lineage (NCBI taxonomy): Eukaryota > Metazoa > Arthropoda > Merostomata > Xiphosura > Limulidae > Carcinoscorpius > Carcinoscorpius rotundicauda. The sequence goes on along the minus strand of CM022394.1, from coordinate 122,924,750 downwards.
TTGTGAGGCGAATTTCACAGTCTTTTAAATTATTTTATTATTTTATTATTTTATTACCTATTCTAACACAAACTCATAATTATTTCCAAGAGACTGGGCGTTTTCTGTCTGTGATTAATCTAATTTGTAATTATTGAAACATTCCAAACCAGAGGTAGTACATATATGTACAAATAAATCAAATTCTGCTTTTTCTTCATAAATCAGGCCCGGCATGGCCAGGTGGGTTAAGGGGTTCGACTCGTAATCCGAGGGTCGCGGGTTCGAATCCCGCTCACACCAAACATGCTAAGCCTTTCAGCCGTGGGGGCGTTATAATGTGAAGATCAATCCCACTCTTCGTTGGTAAAAGAGTAGTCCAAGAGTTGGCGGTGGGTGGTGATGACTAACTACCTTCCCTCTAGTCTTACACTGCTAAATTAGCAATAGCTAATGCAAATAGTTCTCGAGTAGCTTTGCGCGAAATTCAAAAACAAACACATACATCTTCAATGTTTCCTACTTTCATCAATATAAAACATATCTGTGTTTAGAGGAACGTAATTATACTGTTGTAGTTGAAACACAATCTTCCTGTACGTCATTACATATTTCGATTGAAACAATCCTACATAATGCTATTTTCAATACGCATTGCTATGATCCAATTACTAGCGTCTTACATACGTATCGAACTGCAATTAAACTCTACCACGTGACCCGTAATTGCTCCCTCCGTCACAGATAAGGAACCTGGTACGTGTTCAGATGAAAACAAATGTAACCATGCGACCCCTCCCATTGGGTAGAGATGTGGAATATGCTTTAAAGAAGTCATTGACCTTCGAACTAGATTATGACAAGGCGCTAACGTAAGGTTTTGTTAACTACGTTTCTTTGGCTATTTCTATATATTCGGCCTCTGTTGATGGATATCTGTCCTATTCGCGTTTAACGTTGTACACATGAAGTGTGTACGTAGTTTAGAAAAAATCAGACTTCACACATTTAGAACATCTCACGTGTTTCAGATTAAATAGTTTCAAGCATCACTATCTGTTTAGCCGTGAATATGCGTACAAAAAAAAACTCTTCTGGTGGTTTATGGGTAAAATGCAGGCTTAAAAAGGCTTAAAATCAGGATTCGATACCTGCGATGAGCGGCGCATCGTTAGCCTTTTATGTAGCTTTGTTTTGATAAGAAACCAACAAAAAAACTCTAGTGGTCTGTAAGTTTGTGTTATTTGTTTTGTTAACAAGTTCTGTTAGAAACGTTCTCGAGTGTCCTTTTTTTCTCTGCCAAATTTGTAAATATTATAACTACAGAAACCGTAATATATGCACACTGACGCAAGTATACAACTACTACTTTTGGCTGGTTTCAACTGAGTAGTTGGTCTACTTGTTACTGTTCTTATATGATAAGAAGCTGATAAGACAAAAAGAACGAAGATGACCTGTAAATAATTGGTGAAATTGATGTACGAGGTAAGGTACTGTTTTAAGCACGTGGTCATAATAAACGTTAAACGTTTATTTGTTGTTGTTTTTACTGGATAAAAACCCGAGAAATTTATGTGTGTGTCACAAAGAAAGACATCGTTTCATCTAATACTTGAGATAATAACTGAATATTAGCATTCGGTCAGCGCAAAAGTAAAATACGAATGATTTCGTTAACGCACGGAAATAACGCTAAAAAACGAACTGATGTTAACAAAATGATATAAACATATTAAAAGAAATAACTGTAAAAAAATTGATTACCCAAATAGTCGCGGTAACAAACTTTACAAAATTAGAAAGATAAGTTTTGTTTTGTTTTTAAATTTCGCACTAAGCTACTCGAGGACTATCTGTGCTAGACGTCTCTAATTTAGCAGTGTAAGACTAGAGGGAAGGCAGCAAGTCATCACCACCCACCGCCAACTCTTGGGCTACTCTTTTGCCATCGAAAAGTGGAATCGACCGTCACGTTATAACACCCCAAGGCTGAAAGGGCCAGCATGTTTTGTATGATGGGAATCCAAACCTGCGACCCTCAGATTACGAGTCGCACGCCTTAACACGCTTGGCCATGCCGGGCTTAAAAGATATATGAACGATAAGGCACGACATGTCAACTTAAATCGAGCACTTGACGAACACACACACACACACACATACATAGACACACAATTAGACAACTCTTCGTATATGTATAGTTGTCTGCCCAATGCGCAAGTAAGACTTCAGATGTTCCAAAGATTCAAAGACTTTGGTTTTGGTTTGGATATTCGTGCATCCTCAGACTAGAGCTAGCTAACATTGCTAAGATTGAGCTGCCAGACTAGAAAGAAGACCTCTAATGAATAGCACCCTCAGCAGATATCTCGGATAATTTAATCGATTAATGGATCTGACTGTTTTACCTATGACACGTTCATGACCATAAAGTGAGAAGGACAAGTGTGGACCAAAGGAACACGAACCATGGACACTTGAAAGGACTAGCACACACGTGTAATGTTTGTAACGTAAAATCTGCCCAAACAAAAGTGACATATGAAATAAAACAAAGTTTATCAGCTATACAATGGTATTTTCATCCCTTGAATGGCAGAATGACATTTCATCATGAAAATTATCGACAACCATTGGAGGAATTTATTGAAAAGATACCAGAAGATGGAGTTTGATTCTGAACCTCCTTCACGGTGATCTCTAACCGAGTTTGTTCTTTTAATCAAAGTGATTCCATCGCTAATTATTCTTTGTAATTATTTCGTTTAATTAAAGCGAAAATGAATAATTCCCTTTAAATTTACGGCCCGGAATGGCCAGGTGGTTAAGGTACTCGACTCGTAATCCGAGGGTCGCGGGTTCGGATCCCCATCACACCAAACATGCTCGCTCCTTTTAGCCGTGGGGGTGTTATAATGTCCCGATCAATCACAACTATTCATTGGTGAAAAGAGTAGCCTAAAAATTGGCGATGGTTGGTGATGACTAGCTACTTTCACTCTAGTCTTACAATACTAAATTAGGGACGGCTAGCGCAGATAGCCATAACTGCGCGTCTTCAATTTTCTAGATAACAGGGTTAGTTTGTTTTGAATTTCGCGCAAAGCCACCACATTTAGAAACAAAACCACACACACGTAAGGTTTGCAATGATAACGAGCCCAATAAATCTATATTATTAGCCACATAAACTTTTTTATGATCTACTTTATCTGTAGACTTAAAAGATTGGCGAGTTTCAATAACAGTACCCAGAGTGTTAGTAATATTGGAAAACATTTGAATAATCTGTGTTAATGGCATCAACCCCTTCAATTCAACACTTTATTATCCCCATAACAGTCGTTCCGAATGGTTGAAAGGGTTAATTTGTTAATACACCTGTTCATTGAAACAAGAAAAAAAAAAGCTGACAGAATTTTAAACCACGTGACTATAAAGCTTTCGCATGAGGAATGTGGCGACCACATAACTATCCTAAAAATCCCTCCTCTAACTGCTTCTCTCCCTTTCTCCAGTTTTTTTAAAAGTGTTGTGTTTCATCTTTATTTGGAGACATTTCCCTTTTCTAGTTTTTTTTTTAATATTTAATTTTCGCGCAAGCATCAAACACATGCGACAGCCCCAGAATTACATTTTACAACCGACCCCCTTCGAATGGAACTAAGGTACGCATATCGTGTATCCATCCGCACGCCATTTGTTCTTCGACGTGATTTATAAGGTGTTCCAGCGTCAAAGTTCTCATTTCTGCTGTTAACTATAAAGCAGAAATAAAACGTGACGCATTTAAAAAGGGTTCTAAGCTTTGATAAAAAACAAAACAAAACAGGGAGTACATTAAAATATATTTCTTGCATGTATATGCGTTGCTTTTTGACTTCGAAGCTATTTAAACTTAAACATTTTCTAATTTATAGTAAGTTTGAGAAGCTTGTACTCGGAGAAATGCTACAGGATTACATTTCAAATGTTCTCCCTTTTCGAGCGTTATGTCTTGATTATTTTGAATCACAATAATGCATATTATTATTATTTCCGTGTCACATGCCCATTCACACACGTGTTTAAAACAGACTAAGACATGAATCCGTGTCACCGAAAATGATCGCCAGAGAGCGCTATCTGTTCAGTATGACCACCTATGACGTTATGGATAAACTGCACGAAACTCCAATATTCGTCATGGCTATACAGTGTCGGGTGGCGTTTGTGACGTCAGTCAACATGGCAGATGTTTAACGTTATACACTGACTTTGTTTTAGGTATTTCTATAGTCTGTTTCTCTGTTTGTGTTATAGCAAAGACACATTGGATTGATTAATTATCTGCTGTGTACTCCACGGAGAATCGAACCATAGATTTTAGCGTTGCAAGTCCTTAAATTTATCTCTCTTCTACCGGGGGACATTTCTATAGTCAAAACTTAAGTGGGCCATTTATATGTTTATTTTTTTTTATTATGCGGCAAAATTAACGCATCTGACTATAACAGACGTCGTAATTCAATACTGTGTGTGTGTATATATATATAAGCTATCGTTAAGGTTTGAGAAATCCAGAATCCGAATGTAGCTATTTCTAAACAGTTCGTTACATCTTGAGATCTAAAATATCCAACCTGAATAAAGTACGTCTGGGCTACTTAATTTAGTTTCTAATGGGTTATATCACGTAAACCATGACAGGTGTCACAATACTTTACCAATAAAACATGGTATATTTTAGCTGTGCAGTGGTATGCTCTTAATAGTACACCACCTTTTTGAATAATCATACGATACGTTCTCTCAAATATTTATCATATGCTGTGCATAGTGACCAATAGAATGGTTTGAGTTGTTTTTGTTTTGTTTCAACAATAAACTTTTAACTCAAGCCCCATCTCTTGACCGATTTGAAATCTAATTATAACCGCGGCTATTGAGAATTCCCTCTTATTAACATTTTAATTTTGCGCTCAAAAAACGAACCGACAAAAGATCTCGTATTCGAAGACCACGTGCGAAAAGGATGTCGATAATGCTTTACCCTCATATCAGAAATACACATTTTTTTATTCTGTAAGATATCTCTTTCATCATCCGTGAAGTGATTTACAGAAAAGTAACTACCACTTTAGAGCTAATTAGATAGACGGGTTTATTGTTATATGTCAAGTCATATTTGGGTGTTTATATTTACTCCTATTTCATTACAGGTTAACACTTTAAGTTCTTTCAAGAGCACGTGAATGAAGATTTAGAAAAAACTTGCATTTAATAAATCACTGGAACCAATACGGTTATCACACGAGTCCCATAAAGTTCTAAATACGTTATTTAATAGGGAACGTTTTGTTTATCGACTACGTGTTATCATAATCATTTGTGTTTAAAAAGCTCGAATAAATGGAATTTAAAAGGCGAAACGCATTCTTTTTGTTTCATACTTTCTGTAAAAACACGTGGTGCGTGAGGTACCTGTAACATTTCTTAATATGTACCTTACCAGTACCTGTTAGTTTTAAATCCTGGTAAATTTTTAAGTGGTCCCTATAAATCCAACCCTAACGTGCTTGTGCTAGTTGTATGGATTAAGTAAAGTGGGATAACGTGATTAAGTGTTGGGACTTCATCCCAGATTCTTGTAAACTTCACAATGAGTTGGCATAAATCATTGGTGAACGACAGTAACTGGCATCGAGGCCAACAAGGCCCAGGGAAAGATAAAACGCGTTACGTGCTGAATACATTTCTGCTGCGTTTAATACGCAACAAAACGACCTGGCGTGCGTTCGCTGCAGACCTACTTCGCTATTAGCGTGCAAAATGCGTAAGGAAAACTCGCACGTTCGTGCGTGGAGCACCTGGAAAGACAGATCAAACACAAAATAACAAAAATGAGTTATTCCAAACGTAAACAACGTCAAATATCTGTATACGACAAACATGGCGGTAGACAAGTTTTGCACGTGCTACCTCGCCCTCAGTAATTTAAATTTCAAGGAAGTGGGATAGTTTTCCTCCAAGTATCAGATCAAACCTGATTGTTATCATGCTGGAGTACCAAACACGCCACTACACGTAGATAGATCTTTGTCCAGATACGAGGGAATTACCCTTTCGTGTTGTCGTTTACTTTGGTTTATCCTGTCTTTATTGTTTTGTTTCTTCATTTCGAAATATAATAATAAAAAACACACGAGACATACAAATAATGTTTATTTTACACGTACTCTACGTTAAAACTGGATTTCAGTAAAAATTACAAAAAAAAGTGCAGTTTATACATATTTTCTTAGTTAATTTGCTTATTTCTAAAGAACTTTTTCTAAATTGTGGTTTTCCCACAAATGCAATCGGTCCATTACTTAAACCTCGGAACTGCAACGTAAATAACACAGAGTATTCCATGCGTCATATAATATTAAATAATTTTCACTGACATTTGCATTAAATCTTTTGGAAAAGCAAAAAAAAACAACCAAAAAACACGTAAATAATAGTATTGTATAGAACCAGTGCATATAGGAAACATTTATGCAATAATTAATTCAAACAAAACGGAAACCTGAAAACATGAATAAATACAAATCGTTACAACCTGTTGTGACGAGAATACCGTATCAAATGATCCGCCATTTCTATACGAATTCTGTTATAAATTAATTATCCGTATATAACTACACGTGAGTAACCACTTTATGCAGACATGCGCACAGTGATTTAATAAAGATTTTAGATGAAAGGAAAGAAACAAACGTGAGTTATTTAAATGCTCTGACAGCACGTATTCGTGAGTTTCGACAGAGCTGAATGTTCTGAACTCATGATATGTAAGTGTGTTTCCTATCTGAGTATAGAGGGTTGACTATGGGCTGTCTCGTATGGTGCATTATATAAAAATGTAGATGTTAATTCTGGGTTTTATATCAAGGAAACCTCAACCTTCGTCGTTTCAACACATAATTGTAGTTTCACTCGTTGTTTGTAAAGAATTTCGTGCAAAGCTACAAGAGGGCTATCCGCTCTAGCCGTTCCTAATTTTGCAGTATTAAGACTAGAAGGAAGGCAACTAGTTATCACCATCCACCGCCAACTCTTGGGCTACTCTTTTACCAACGAATAGTGGGATTTATCGTAACTTATAAAACTCCCACGGTTGAAAGGGCGAGTATGTTTGGTGTGACGAGGATTCGAACCCGCGACCCTCAGATTACGAGTCGCGCGCCCGAGCTACCTGCCCGTGCTTGCAGTTCTACGTGGGTACAACACAAATTAATTCAGTTTCTCACCAACTCCAGACATCGCCTTAATGTGTGCTTCTGTTACGTTGCAATACAAATAATAATTACATTAATAACACTATGTAACACAGATTTTGTTCCTGGATAGTACGTGTTATTCCTTAATTGCTTATGTTGTAAAAGTACAGAAAATGGCCATTATTCTCTTCAAACTTTGCTTTTGTGCCCTATTTTTATCTAAAAACGGGCAGATATGTACATTTTCATTTGCATAAGGTCTGAATAAAACAACATATGAATCAAGATTTACTATATTATACTAAAGTTATACAAACATGTTTAGAAGTGAGTAGTTTTTTCGAGATTTACGACTGTAATGTAGATCACTTTCACGTATCAGCCCACAAATATCTCCCATCATGTTTTCGTTATACGCTCCCAGGTCACAAAAGCAAAGTTTGAAGAGAAAAATAGGTCTTTCCCATTTACTTAAGCATAAGTAATTGGGAAATAACAGTTTTTGTCCAAAAACAATAAAAAGCACACATTCTGTTATAGTGTTATTCCTATATACAGTCACGTGAAAAAGTTAGGACATCCTATGAAAGCCTGTGTATTTTTGTAACATTTTTGGATATATAGATATTTAATCTAACGTAAAATGGCTCAACTCACACACAGGTGTATCACACCACGTGCACATGATAAGAAGATCGTTACTCAGCATTTTGAATGAGGCTTGCCCTATTTAAACCTCAGACATTTAGTGTTAGATTCTCAACAAGTGGGTTTCTCGACATCACTCAGTGTTTGATTGTTTAAGTGAAAGTGAGCACCGCGGTGAGAGCAAAAGAACTGTTTGAGGCCTTCAAAAAGAAAATTGTAGCAGCTTATGAGTCTGATTTGGAATTTAAAAAAATATCAAAAGATTTTGAAATCAGCCATTCCAGTGTTCGGAAAATAGTCAACAAGTGAAGAGCTTTCAAAACAACTGCCAACATGTCCAGGTCTGGTCGTCCAAGCCAGTTCACCCTGAGAGCAGACCGCAAGATGCTAAAAGAGGTCTCTAAACACCCTAACATGTCATCACAGGACCTACAGCAGGCTCTGGCTACTGTTGATGTGAAAGTGCATGCCTCTACAATCATAAAGAGACTGCACAAGTTTAACTTGCATGGGAGGTGTGTCAGGAGGAAACTTTTACTCTCCAAGAGAAACATCAATGCCAGACTGAATTTTGCCAGAGAGAATGTAGACAAAGGCCAGAACTTTTGGAATAATATTTTGTTTTTTTTGACATATGAGTCTAAAACTGAATTATTTAGACACCAGAACAGAGGACACGTTTGGCGTAAACCAAATACAACGTTCCAAGAAAAGAACCTCATACCAACTGTGAAGCATGGAGGTGTCATGGTATAGGATTGCTTTGGTGCAGCAGGACCTGGACAACCCACAATCATAGAATCCTCCATGAATTCTACTGTGTATCAGAGGGTGCTTGAGGATCATGTGAGACCATCCGAAGCGGAACTGGACCCTGCAACACGACAATGACCCAACACATACCAGTAAATCCACCAAGAACTAGATGTAAACTAAGAAATGGAGAGTCCTGGAATGGCCGAGTCAGAGCCCAGATCTTAATCCCATTGAGATGCTGTGGGGTGACTTGAAACGGGCTCAAACCTCTCACAGCTGAAAGATATCTGCATTGAAGAGTGCGGCAAACTTTCTTCAGACCAATGTCAGAAACTGGTAGATGGCTACAAGAAGCGTCTCATTGCAGTTATTTCAGCCAAAGGGGGTAACACTAGCTATCAGGGGGGTAGGGCGTCCTAACTTTTTCCTGAGTTAGAATATGCATTTTTGTAGAATTACATTTACGAAGATCTTAAAAAGCCTTTTCTTCAGTTTTACTTGCTTAGTTATATTTCTATAATCTCTCAGTATTGTTAAAATTGAGATTAAATATCTATATATCCAAAAATACACAGACTTTCATAGGGTGTCCTAACTTTTTCACATGACTGTATATATATATATGTGTGTGTGTGTGATAGTTCTTGAATTCGTAATTAGGTCCAAGTTACTAACAAATTACATTTGTGATGCAATTTAAAATAACCATTCTCAGTAACATTAATATGTAGTTTCTTTTCTGTGTGTATGTGGTGAGTGGGGTAAAGAAATATGAATTTGTTATGTTATCTGCCAAACACGAATTCACACAGTTTTCTAATTATTCACTTCGGAAGCTTCAGTTTGAACCAAACGCACGAGACACTCGCAATGAACTGGGGCCGCAAAATTTGTTTAGTACTGTCACATCTAACAATTACTTGTTTTCAAGATCGAGAATTTAACTGAAATGAAAATGTCTGTTTGTTATCAGAGGCCCAGAATCTTAATATTTTTTATTTTATAAATTATGCTGCTTTTTTACTTCTGTAATCTGAAAAGAATATTTTATTTTACAACCTAGTAGATCCTACACGGCATTCACTATTTACTAAATAATAATATTTTATAATTGTTTATTTACGTTTAAATTTTCGGTCCTCATTTTGGTTCTTGTAGTCATTTTAGTCCCTTACGAATATTCATGAATTACCCACTTTTATAAGCACAATGTATATATTGATGTTTTTATCCAACATTCATCTATAAATTCAACATTTATTTACCATTTATAGACGCACTAGCATTTTGTCACATACGTTTTTACATATATGTATTTCTTCTCACCTATGGCCTAGCGCGTTAAGGCGTGCGCTTCATGATCTGAGAGTCGCGGGTTCGCGCCCGAGTCGCGCCAAACATGCTCGCCCTCCCAGCCGTGGGGGCGTTATAATGTGACGGTCAATCCCACTATTTATTGGTAAAAAACTAACCCAAGAGTTGGCGGTGGGTAGTGATGACTAGCTGCCTTCCCTCTAGTCTTACATTGCTAAATTAGAGACGGCTAGCACAGATAGCCCTCGAGTAGCTTTGTGCGAAATACTATAAAACAAACAAACAAACAAACCTTCTCAGCTATCTCTTCATTCAATGAGGCCCGGCATGGCCAGGTGGGTTAAGGCGTTCGACTCGTAATCTGAAGGTCGCGGGTTCAAATCCCCGTCGCACCAAACATGCTCGCCCTTTCAGCCGTGGGGGCGTTATAATATACGATCAATCCCACTATTCGTTGGTAAAAGAATAACAGAAGAGTTGGCGGTGGGTGGAAATGACTAGCTTTCTTTTCTCTACTATTTATTAAATTAGGGACGGGTAGCGCAGATAGCCCTCGTGTAGCTTTGCGAGAAATTCAAAACCAACAAACATTCAATGAAGTATTACTGTGTTATGTGTTGTCATTATTCACGCTTTCGTCCTGCTATATATTAGTGTTATTTGCGTTATCTGTTTATTGAACTTCAAAATACCAATACGTTTTGTATATACCAGTACCGTATGTATTGCAAATATTTTGATGCACAGACAAATTTTTGTCAATGTTTTTAAAATCTCTGGGTTCACACCTGTAATTTACGGTTAATATATTTTTGTCTCGTTCTTTTACCCAAGGTCATGCAGTCGTTATCTTATACATAATAAGTTATATTTAACATTTGCTTTTTGTTAATTAAATATTCAAAACACGCACATTAATACATTTTCACATGCATATTCGTATATCCCCCTCTGTGTGGTACTTGTACCTGACACTTTTGTTCTCTATATAAGGAACACTCGAGTTGTTCGAATACTGTAGCTGTGACACGTAAAAGTAAGAAACATGGTTCAACTGTGTGAGAGTTAATTTGATTTATAACGTAGCGATATGTAGCCAAAACACGACTGTAAATCAAACTGTTGTTGTTGTTTTGAATTAAGCACAAACTGCACAATAGGGTATGTGTGCTCTGCCCACTACAGATATCGAAACCCGGATTTTAGCGTGTAAGTCCGCAGATATACTGCTGAGCCACTGGGTGGTATAAATCAAACTGAAAGAGGTTCATAAGCTACTTTCAAGAACACCTGTTAAACGGGCCGATTACAGAATTGAATAACTAAATACGCCGGAGAAACGAATTTCGCGTTCTTTATCCATTCACGTGAATGTGCACCTAGGCTGAAATGTGCAATATCCTAGATACTTCTCTTTCTTAATTTGAAGGATGAGAGCTAACATGAAGTGACACTTCGGAGGAAACCTTCAACCATTTAGATCCCATAAAACTTGGCCATTTCTATCGTAGGCTCAACATTTCTGTCAGGAGTGACGAGTTTACAGCTTTTCCCAGATTCGCTACCTGTACGGAGAACGTGTAGTTGTTGTAAAGCACCTTATCGTATCCTTCGTCGTACAATGTGTACTTAACAGAAACAGTGTGTTCGAACATAAACTCTGACGGAGAAGAATTCCTCCCACTATTACCCATCGTTGTCAGTAAAAAAACAAAGCAAAGAGAAAATTGTCTATGAAACGTACCGCCCAGTTCATCAAATAAATCTTCGCAAATGGTCACTAAACATGCTCTACTAGGACTCGTGCCTTACTTAGCCTCTTGCAAGTTTACAAACTTACGACTTAAAGTTTGTTTTTTTAAGATTTATAAATAATAATAATAACAGCACGATTGGGTGTAGGTGTCCGTGAATGAAAGGAGTAGACAATTTTACACCGAAACTCACTTCTTAATGGATTGGGCCTCCAAATCGCCTCTAACATCTTAAATCAAATAAATATAATTTACGACTTATCGTACTTTTTAGGCTATTTTCGATATTTCTGAGAAAATAAGTTTAATGTATTATATTTCAAAATTCTCAGCTCTGAAAAAAAAAAGCCTTTTATCGAAATTAATGAAATAGAATTATTTATTGTAGATTATTTGTATTTGTATTATTCCTTTTATTTTTTTAAAAATAAATTCTGGACATCGTGTGATAATGCGATAACTTGCGTTATTCGAAATTGCCTTTATAAACAATTTTTAACGGGTTAACACTTCAAAATCAGTTGTTAGAGCACCAGCTTGTAGCGTTTAGCAGTTCCTGTTTCAAAGTTTGAACGAATGAGACATAAACATTTAAATTACCACGAGAAGCAGAGTTTCCCAGAATAAACCTCAAACTACCGCTTTCCTTCTTTCACACGAACAATACACTCAGAGTTGTGAGGTGAATTCTGGTTGGGAACCAAACCTTCTCATGGTTATTTCCATTTGTGCACCTGCCACGTTCTGAAGTTAAACCTGGGACTATTCACGCTGGTCCGCTAAGACGTAAAGAAATTACATTACATTAAAACTGCTAATAACTATTCTTTGGTGGATCAATCCGAGTTTTCTGTGAGAGCTTTGGTTGTTATACGCCAGAGCAGAGAAGGCCTATCTACTCAAAACCAAAGTTCGTTAACCCACCTGGGCTTACAACACATAAGTCATGGTTGAAACATCTCCTATTTCTATTCTAGTGTTTAGTAGCTTTTAAGTCTTGATGAATGATCATGACCGAGATGACAAAACCTGATCATTGTTCTGCTTTAAATACGAATCGAAATAAGATATTGTTTTCAGTTAATATAGCTCTTAAAAGGCTTAAGATAACATACCCACTTTACTGAAGGTTCAGCAGTTATGCAGTTTTATAGTTACGAAGGGAAAGCATTATTTGTAATAAAGAATGTGACATTTAGTCCTGAAGGTACGAGACAGACTAAAAATAATAAATGAAAGGTTGCCGGGTCGACCAGCTAATCAAAGCTGCCGTTAAAGTTTATTTCTCTCACAAATAATTTTAATAAGCCACATACATACATTACTAGTCTTTTAATATTAAGTCTGCATTTTTTCTTATACACACAGACAAATGGAAGCACGCCCACTCGAGATATCTAATGTACAAGTCTGATAGGATATTAAGGTGAGATATGCGAAAATATAACCTACTACTTCATTATCTTTTAACGATATATACATTTTTGTGTAGTTTGCTTCTATGCTATTTATAGTGTGAATTGTTTTTTGATTTGTTTTGAATTTCGCGCAAAGCTACTCAAGGGCTATCTGCGCTAGCCTTCTTTAATTTAGCAGTCCAAGACTAGAGGGAAGCCAGCTAGTCATCACCACCTGTCACCAACTATTGGGTTTCTCTTTTACCAACGAATAGTGGGATTGACCGTAACATCATAACGCTCCCACGGGTGAAAGGGCGAGCACGTTTCGTACGACGGGGATTCGAACCCGCGATACACAGTTAACAAGTCAAACGCCTTAACTCACCTGGCCCTGGCCATGCCAGACCGTTTTAAGTGTGAAAAAAACAGCTGGTACAAAACTTATATAGAGATATAAAACTGCTCTTCCTATTTGCAGAGGTAGACGACACTGGGATATTTGAGACTGTTTGTGTAAAGAAACAGTAAATTTAAGGAAAAGTCATAGCTTGAAAATTTATGTTTACAATTTTTTTACGTTCGTAGAAATTAAGTTATTGAGTTATTCCACTCATTCAAATAATGACTGACCTCATTTTTGCTTCTTTTCACAATATCTTACATATCACACATCATGCTATTAATGTAATAACTAACTGTCTTCAAATATTTCTTGTTATATTATTTTACGATGTGTTTGGGTATCAAAAGGTTTATGATTTTTTTTTTTACTCGGCAAGACTGTGACTTTTCTTCCTGTTTGTTTATTTCTGCTCAGAGAGTGATAGGTCTTAAGCACCGTACCACACAGTTCATCATATAAATCTTGGCAAATAATCTTCAAACATGCTTGACTGGGACTCGTGCCTTAGCCTTTTGCAAGAAAAAGTTTGTTTTGGAATTTCGCACAAAGCTACTCGAGGGCTATCTGTGCTAGCCGTCCCTAATTTAGCAGTGTAAGACTAGAGGGAAGGCAGCTAGTCATCACCACCCACCCCCAACTCTTGGGCTACTCTTTTACCAACGAATAGTGGGATTGACCGTCACATGTTACACTCCCACGGCTGGGAGGGCGAGCATGTTTAGCGCGACGCGGGCGCGAACCCGCGACCCTCGGATTACGAGCACACACGCCTTAACGCGCTCGGCCATACCAGGCCCCAAGAAAAAAGAAATACATAGTTTGCTGCGATCGTGAAAGCTGGAGTTTGGGGTGTTTCCTAGTTGGTTTTCATTGTGATTTCAAGAAAAAGAAAAAAACTGGAGGTATGCCGCTTGTCAACTCCTAACATTTTGTTATGTTCGTAATAAAGGGTCTTTTCACTGACCTTAAAACTTTTGCAATCTGTTTATTTCTCAAGCAACTTAAAAACTCAGTTGCGTTTTTAGATTCGGATGACTCAAAGACAGATTTTTCGCTCGAATCTCCTGTTATTAGTGGTTTTTATCCTATACTTGTAGGGAAACCAGTTTATCTGAGAATACTACAAAAGTACTAAACTTTAACAGTAGCCCTACTTCGTGCACAATTTATCCGTTTTAATAATCATACTTATGAAAAAAAAATACAGTTTTGTCAGAGCTTAATATTTATTCTTTCTAAATTGTCGAGAATACTCCCTTTAAACATATATATGTATATTATAACTATAACTTTTAAGCCATAAACAAAAAGACATTGACATGAAACAAAATATGCTGCATATTTTTAAAAGGGATCCTAGATTACAAGCTACAACGTGAGATTATAAAATATATTCTAAGCTTTGGAGGTGACTGCAAAAAGGGGATCCACATTACGATGGGGATACACCGTCTATCAGTCTTAACCTCCAATTCGCTAGTTTCACATTAGAAACTTAGAAAGTAGGAGAGCGAGATGTGTGTGCTCAAGCCCACAACGTCCCACATCTATATTTACAATTGTGGAAGGTGACTACTCTCCCAAGTTAAAATATTTTAACCTCCATAACCTAGGATACATTTTATAATCTCACATTATAGCTTGTACCCTGGGATCCGTTTCAAAAATATGCAGCATATTTTGTTTCATGTTAATGTGTTTTGTTTATGGCTTAAAATGTATGGTTATAATATAATTAATCAGGGGCTAGGATTTACCTTTTCTGACGCAACCCTTCCTCATGATTTTGTTTATTAATTTAGCTTAATTTGGATGTAATTATTTAATTTCATTAATATATATTAATTTCATCAAGTATGATTCTATTTCGTGTAACATGTAATAAGGTATTTACCGAACCAACTTTTGAGAACGACTGACTGAACATTTTATTTTACTATAACAAAACTTTCTGACCCGTGATCTTGAACTACATAAAGTAGTGTCCCACTAACTATAACGTCATGTTTTTCCACTAATACCTTTTTTAACACATCTTACATGAACATTTTCATGACTCCAAGATTAACACTCATTTAACGCAAATATTCCTCACGCTCACCCTGAGAATTTGTTTTGTTATGCCTCTTCCGCTAGTGGTACAACGTTACGGTCTACACACTTACAACGCTAGAAACCAAGTTCAGATACCCGTGGTGAGCAGAACACAGATAGCCTAGCGTGTAGTTATGCTTAACTTCAAACAAACAAACGTTAAGCCTATTTCAAAAATATCGTGTTACCCAGTAGCTCAACTGCAAGTCTGCAAACTTTCCTTCGCGTTTCGATAACTCCAGTGGGAAGAGCAAAAAAATAGCCAATTGCGTAACTTTTGTAGTGAAACATACCGAAACGTCGATAAGAGCTCAATTTTTGAAAAAAATATTTACTCGACGTTTCGCCTTATAGCTTCTTCGAAAGTATTTTTATATATCACCCTTTAATAAGCTGTAAAGCGAAATGTCGAAAGATTGCAGATAAAATTATCATAGAATTCTTACAATAATTTGTAAGAAACTTTCCCAAAGAAGATGTGATGACGTATTATAGTCACTTTCATACTTTAAATCAGGTTTTAAAATATCTAAATATTTGAAATTACTAACTGAACCTACAAAACGTTTATCTCGTAAGAAAACGAAAACCATAATGTGATAACGTATCGTTTGGTGCAAGGTTTTCTTAAGTTTTATTTCATAAACTATTAAGAATTTAATTTGTAAATCTTCACTAAAGCCATAATGCCGAATATTTTCATGTTGAATCAAAGTTTAAGACTAAAGAGCACAAAAATACATAGCTTTAATTCATTAGATCATTAAATAATCACCACATCTTCCAAATGATAATGTCAATATGTTAAATATAAAACTACGAAATTTGCAGAGGGCGAAGTCTTCGTTTTTGTTCAAAAATTTAAATCTGTCTGGTACATTTTCCCGCTTACAATACTTTCAGTTTTCAGAACTTAAAACTTGAAAATAGCGGATTCTGTTGTGTTTTTTGTTTTCTTATGTGGTAACCCTATTGCATATTCAAATAAGGAAAGAAAAAAATTTCAAATTAGTAGGTATATCTTAATCGAACTCCAAAAGGACAGATGGGCGGTTCGCCAAGTTAGCCTTTTATCGACCGAGGCAAGAGGCCAATGCATGTTTAAGAAGTAATGTAAGTAGTGTAGACTCATTCGTGTCGATCTTTCGGCTTCTTTTATACTAATGCCTCTGGGGAAGATTAATTTGAATATGGTGAGCGACAAGAAATGAACACATATCAACAACAAACGCCAAGAAAATCTAATTCACTGAGGTGCGAGTAAAATGGATAAGTTTGTGTGTGATGAAAGATCTGCTGTGGAATAATTATTGCTTAAGCCTAATTATGAATATTCTTTGCCAAGGAAACGGCTGTTGGAATTGTACGTATATTCTCAGTACACTGTATAAAACAATTACCGACCTTACCTTCGTAATGTCTGTATATAACATTCAAACTTGTTGGGCCTCATTTAGTACTTCGATCAGAAGTGACTTTCAAAACCTTGTTTCTTTTTTTTTTAATTTGTAAATTTTGTTCTCTAAATCGTTCCACGCGGTCTCTAATTTCGTTCACTGTCTCTTGGTCTCTTCACTCAAATGCATGTAGCTTTTAAACACGGTGAACAGTTTCGAAGATTTATTGCACATATTTTAGTAGCTACATTTAGACAAGCTGTCTTTAAAAAAATATTCGCTTCTGTACATACATATTTCAAAAGATCAGTCTGTAATCTCGAGATCATTAACACAATCACATAATTATCGTCTGCACAGCATGTGGCTTTCTGAAAGAGGTTGGAGTGCACAGCTGCAGGCGCCCTTGTTTGGATTGTATGAAAACTTGCTGGGTAAGCTCAGATAACCAAAATTTATTTTTCTTTTCTTTAGATGGCATCACCAGTATCTTTTCAAGATTATAATCCATCTCAATCATTTTAGTATTGAGCTTGTGTAGGCAATCAAACAACAACGTATTGACTAATGACTTCCATACGTAAAATTCTAGAGGTCTACTTGCTGTATTAATTTTCTGCCCTTTCGAATGTTACAGATAAAAAACTAAAGTGGCACAATAAAGGACACAATTTGTTAAACGTAGTTTTCTCTAGTGTCTTCAATACATAGTCACATGTACGTTATTTTGTTTCGTCACATCTCGTCTGCCTACAGAGTGAGCAAAGTGATCTTGACATTTAGGCTTATGCCCTTGACTTTTGACTTTCAATCTCGACCTGTAATAATTCAGTTGGATTTCAAGGGCTAAAAACATCTTATACGATCTTTTAAAATTTGATAACTCTTCATATCTCGAGTTGCATTAACAAACGTGTTGATGTTTACTTTTTTTAGAAAATTCTGAAAAAAATAGGTTTAAAATGTTTAGGTTTGGAAGACACAAGTATAAAGGAATGATCTTTGCATTATGTCGCTATCGTGTTTTAATACCTGAAAATTTGACTCCAAGTACATCTATATTTTCATTTAAACAACGAAGCAGCGAAATCCATTTTTGTGTTACTTTTCGTGCCCTGTTATAGCACAAAATATTATGACGTTTTAGTAATAAAACAGCATAATTTCATACTACCAAGGTATGCATTGGTACACCTGACATGGCACATATCTCACGATATGTTTTTCTTCAAGGTAATCTCTTGTTTTATAAGCTCTTTTTTCTCTCTCCAGGTAGCTTTTCTATATAAAAAAGTTAATTGGAAAATATAGTCGTGTACTTTGCCGAATTTTAAGCCGCTGACGTGTCATAACAGTGACAGTCAATCTCTTGTTCGGTAGTGTGCTGGTGTCTTGTTGCCAGTAGTTTGAAATTAGGTTTAGTATGAAATAAAACAAGTCTTGATAGCTTTGCCATATCTGACCCGGCATGGACAGGTGGTTAAGGCACTCGACTCGTAATACGAGGGTGACGAGCTCGAATCTCCGTCACACCAAACATGCTCGCCCTTTCAGCCGTGGGGCCGTTATAATGTGACGGTCAATTCTACTATTCATTGGCGGTGGGTGGTGATGACTAACTATTTCTAGTTTTACACTGCTAAATTAGGAACGGCTAGCGCAGATAGCTCTCGTGTAGCTTTGCGTGAAGTTCAGAACAAATCAAGCTTTGCCATAAATACGAATACACATAGAAATACATATGAAAGGTAAGTTTCATATTTAAAGTTTTTTTCTTGGACAGTTCTCCCAAAGACCAATAAAAAGTTGTCACTCAAAATCTTTAGAGCTTAGACTAAATGAAAACAAAACAAAATACGATAAACATTTTGAAGACGTTTTATAAAAAGGAACTGTGTTAACACCGTTCGAAACGTCTTGAAGACGTAATTCGTCACGGTGATAATTAAGTTGCACTCGGCCATCTTCAAGTGGATTTGTGACTAACATTTGCGTAAGAGATTTAGTGCTAGGTTTTTAATCTTGGTTAATAAAATCTACATGTAGCACGTAGAAAGTGGAAAAGAAGAAATCTATTCAGTATAAAAATTATAGCATTCCCAAAAACAGACAAAATTATTGATTGAATATCGATTTATTGTTAGTTGAATCACAGAACCTGTAGCTATGTTAAACACGATTTTATATTCACATAACAGTAGCTTAAATTTAATGAGATGACATTTGGAACACAATATCTGTAAGTATATGAAACTTGGGTGTTATCTTTTTATTAATATAGTTTAAAGTTCATATTATATTTCGTACAAGTTCCTCTGGTTCTAATCCCCGTCACACTAAGCATGCTGCCCTTTTAGACGTGGGGGCGTTATAATGCTACGATCAATCCCACTATTCGTTGGTAAAAGGATACCCCAACAGTTGGTGGCGGATGAGGATGACTAGTTTCCCTCTCTCCGGTCTTACACTGCTAAATTAGGAGTAGCTAGCGCATATAGCCCTCGTGTAGCTTTGCTCGAAGTTCAAAAGCAAACAAACAAACTATTCGTCAGCTTATTAAAATTCGAAATTAATAAAGCAAGCATAAAAATTATAAGAATTCTTGGTTAGGTGGATTCTTCCATCCATAATCCCTTCATATGAGGTCGAGACATCTTGTGATTCTCTTCCATTTAAAACTATCTAGTTGATTTATTCCATAATACAGTCTTCCATCTCTTCCTCAGTATTTGTTTCTGTCCCTTGACTTTTACTTTCTTCTCCCACGCTATTTCCCTGAACTGTCCTCACCCATTTTTTACGCATGCTCATAACCACTCTGTAGTCATTCTTGCAACGTCTCAGTGTCAAACCTTCACTTCTTGTCCAGTTTCTGCACGTAACTCGTGAT
This sequence comes from Carcinoscorpius rotundicauda, assembly GCA_011833715.1. Lineage (NCBI taxonomy): Eukaryota > Metazoa > Arthropoda > Merostomata > Xiphosura > Limulidae > Carcinoscorpius > Carcinoscorpius rotundicauda. The sequence goes on along the minus strand of CM022394.1, from coordinate 122,904,865 downwards.
TGCATGGATTGTACAACTTCAGAAAATAAGCTGTAGAAATATGCGACCCGAAATTATTTTAAAAGTTTCTACTGAAACATTAACGAACTGATTTCTCTGTTTTTGTTATTTAAAACACGTTAATTAGATTTATATAAGATTCGATTTCGTGTTGGTCTGAAGGTTTGCGGGCTTAGGTTATTTCTTCAGCTCAAAATAAGCACAGTTAACCTCGCAAGAGGCTTCAATATATCTCTTTGATAATATCCTTATGTTAGTAGCAAAGTCAAATTACCTGTAAACAGTGTGATTATGAATACCATTGATGAAAAGTTAAGACGTTTACATTGCAAGTAATGCCTTCTTGTTTCGTTGGTCTTTCAAAGCGAGGTTAAAGCCTCATTCCTCGATTTACATTCGAGATATTCTGCAGTTTCTTTACAGAATTCTGAAGCAAAGGTACCTCAAAGAAAAATTAACATCAGATAATGAATGACCCTAAAGAAAAATTAGGAGAGGAAGACCCAAAGCACGTGTTGTAACAACAGCCTTTTGATTACACTGCCTCATATAAAAAGAAATTCAGGACGTCGCTCAGTCGCTCTTGCATTGCTTGAAAAACTTCGTATCCCAGTTGACGTTGACCTGTTGATCAGTGCTCAAGAGATTGTGGAAGGTGTCTCTAGTTGACTCTCGTGAAAAGTTCAGTCCACTTTTATTGGCACATTGTGGATTGAATGAACCAGAAATGAAATACTGTAGACATTCTCAGAACGTTCAAGTTGAGAAACTCGAGGTTTATGAAAGAAAAGTATTGTTAGATTGAACGTAGTTACAATGTTAATAACACAGTTTTCTGTGTATAGAACTTTTTTTTTCTAGACTCTACCTGTTGTAACATTAGAGTGAATGAAAGGATTTCAGTTTCAGAAAGATAAATAAACAAACAAAAACGTCGGTTCAACAAACATGAAATGTACTGTGCAAGCTTTTGCTTATTTGTTATTAAGCCCAAGGCTAGAGTGTGCACTATCTTTATTATGGACACCATGAATATAAAGATTTTTACCGTTCTGGATTGCAGATTTGCCGACGTGAGCTGAGGGGTAGGGAGAGGACACACTGTGTAAACAACTAAATTTCCCATTATTAAGAATTCTGTCTCATTCGATAAATTTCCGTTTAAGCATGCAAGTTTTCACTGTATAAACTAAGTTTTTTTCTTCCAGAGACTTATAAATCAGTTCGAAGTGAAATTTGTTATAGGGATCAGACCAATAATCGACAGTCCATTTTTAAGAAACACGCGTGTCTACACTGGAATACTTGTTTGAAATAAAAACAAAACAAAAAACTGAAACCATCCGTGGGAAGAAACGAAGAACGATAAACCATCTCGTTTTGTTCTTGAGAATAATTCCATCACTGACCTCAACTACACCACTTTCTTTTATCGCAAGGCCGAGGAGTTTTAGAGGAACAAATGCTCACGGTGGTTAGATATGAAAGGACATCGAGAAACAGCAGGCAGGAAAAACCCTGACCCGATAATCGTATGTTGATGGTATTATTTTGAGGAACTAAACAGTTAGCCATAAATAACATTCCGCCGTCATACGTGTCTACAGTCGATGGTAACCGAGCGAATAATATTTTCAGTTTCGCCGCTAGGGTTGCTGTACTGCACGAACAAGCCAAGGTCGTCCATAGAGGGATTAATTTGTTAGATCCGTAGGTCGTCCCTCTACCTGCTGTGATTATTCCCATTCAGTCATTCAGCGGCTCCCCCCCATTCATCTCTTCCCTGAAGTTATAGATGTTTTAATACTACGTGGAATAAGAAATTTTTAGAGTCTGTATTTATTATATTTTTAATCACAAGGTTTTTATTTTGTAAACATATATTTAAGTGTAAAACGACAATTCATGATAATCACTGAAATTCTGTTCCTATTGTTACAAGAATATCTGTTGTCGAGTTAGAGAAGAGTCCAATGGAGCAGACATCCGTAAAAATTGGTTACGAGAAGATGTTAAGTACATATTTTAACATCGTATCGTTTTACTCCAAATAAAATTATGTTTATTTGTAATTAAGTTACACAATGGGCTCAGAGTTGCAGCTGTTAAGTATGTGGAACTCCACGGCTGTAACTAGTCGTAAAAAACAACTGCTTTGCATGGTACGTCCTTCAATGTCTTCGTGGCGAGTGCAAAATGGATGAACAAACTTAATGGTTTTTAGGTTTACCATACCCTGCTCGACATCATGGCTGTTCTCAATATATTTAAACAGCTTTATCTCTTCCTGTTATCAGAACCGCTTTACAACTAGAACTTTTACACACATGCAGGTAAAAAACAATAAAACTGATATGGAACTGGCAAAAAATGTAAAAACAAAACTGCAGCGAAAACATTCAAACTGACTGGTATACCAGTATATCATAAGTTTTATGGTTGATGTTATTTACCTATCAAAAACCAGGCACAAAACTAAGGTCTATAGCATGTAAAAACTACACTGACAAACACCACACCAACATTATTTATAAAATACAATGTGATAACTGCCACGACTTCTATATTGGAAAAACAAGTGGAAAAAGGGAAACCAGATTTAAAGAACACAAAAATTCACCTTCACACGTTTTTGAACACTGCAAATCAATTAAACACAACATAACCATAGAAAACACCCAAACATTTAGTAAAGAAACAAACATAAGCAAACGTAAAATTAAATCAAACATCTAAGCACGTCCTCTACATTCCTACACTCAGTTACACAACCTCTTCAAACATGTGGTCAGTTATCGGTCATTCACCTCTTTCTTTGAGAACCTGACGATGACCGAAGAAGGTCGAAACGTTGTTCGCTCCTTTACATAAAATTTTTCTCAACCCAAACTAGCCGTTTTTACATGTACATTTATTCACCTATCTGTATCGATGCACTGCGTTTTATGTTTTTTTTCTGGACCTTTCTCACTCCCGCCTCACCCACATTACACTTCACGTCATCTGTGCAGACCACAACGACCAGTACGAGAAACACTACTATATACCGTATTAACTGTGTTTCCGCTGGCCAGTATGAATTTAAAAACACAATTCAAAAAAACTTTTTTCTTTCTCGAAATCAAATCATTTAAGGGTTAGTTATATTTGTGCTCCAATCCTGTGTCTGACTAGAAACACACTTGTTATCATTTAAGGGTTAGTTATATTTGTGCTCCAATCCTGTGTCTGACTAGAAACATACTTGTTACCATTTAAGGGTTAGTTATATTTGTGCTCCAATCCTGTGTCTGACTAGAAACACTTGTTATCATTTAAGGGTTAGTTATATTTGTGCTCCAATCCTGTGTCTGACTAGAAACACTTGTTATCATTTAAGGGTTAGTTATATTTGTGCTCCAATCCTGTGTCTGACTAGAGACACTTGTTATTATATTTTAATACGTTTAATGAACTACGATTTTTATCATTATTTGTATGATTTTTATTGATTTCTTCTCTTCTACATCTAATTTTCAAACATAGTTTAAAACTTCTTGTTTAGGCTTTCATCTGCAGCCTTAAAGTCATTTATAAATCAAGATAGCAGACACGACATCCACGAAGACACCATTGAAATGTTTGTTTGTTTGTTTTATAGCAAAGCCACAGTCACTAACATGCTGTGTTCAGTGCGAGAAATCGAATCCTGTGCTGTAGCGAAACTTACCGTCAGTTTACATAACGAGGACAAAAATTCATCTTGTAAACAAAACTCTTTTTCCTTAGTTAACCAAACAAGGGCGTTATGTTTTTACACTTGGTAATTACTTTTCTTCAGCGAACCAAACAAGAGCGTTACGTTTTTACACGTGGTAATTACTTTTTCCTCAGTGAACCAAACAAGGGCGTTATGTTTTTACACTCAGTAATCACTTTTTCTCTGTGAATTGGAGTCGTTTTAATCATCTTGTTTTATCTTTCTGAAAACAATTTCTAATCAGTCAAAGAGTTTTACCAATCGAAGTAAGTTGAATGAGCACGAAAACATTTATTGGTTACAACAATAAGTATAGACGAATTATCACAGCCTGAGAGTATGTATTTATTGACATAAGTTTAACCGAATAACCTCAACCAGAAAGTATTTGTTGACAAAAGTATAACCGAATAACCTCAACAAGAAAGTATTTGTTGACATAAGTATAACCGAATAACTTCAATCAGAATACATTTATTACCGAATAACCTCAATCAGAAAGTATGCATTTATTGACATAAGTTTAACCGAATAACCTCAAGCAGAAAGTATTTATTGGTGGTTGTTTCCATAAATTTTCGTTTGTATAGATTCAGAATCAGAATGAAGCAATTTTATCACGTGATAAAAAAACTTACTTTATTTAATAATGGAACATGGGAGTTGCATTCAAAGCGTGGTACTTCTTTCAGATATCTGAAGGGTATCTGTGACCTCAACTATTATCTTGGGTTACATTTACCAATTAGAACATTTTCGTGGTATAATGAAACAGCATGTATATATGTAGTGCTTTGCCCGAGTAAAGCTAGAAAAAAATTACATTTTTTGTTTTGTTGAAGGAAGTTATTGTTAGACGTTGAGGAAAAATATTGTTATATTTTGAAGGAAGGTTTTGTCAGGTTTTTGAAGATTTGCTTTTAAATGCTCAACGAAGGTACAGTTAGGTGTTGAGGGAAGGCACTGTTACATATTGAGGGGAGGTAATGGTAGATGTTGAGGAAAGCTGGCTTTAGAAGATTATAGAAGGTAGTGTTAGATGTTGAGTGATATTAATGTCAGATCCACACTGTGAAATATTCTAACTCCCACTCTACGTAAACTGGAGAGAAGTTGCAAACGTCATTAAATAATGGAATAGAACATTCTTCAAACGTTCTCCTGGAGACGTGTATAAATAGTACAGTATTCACACTGTTCATCGAAACGCCATGTTAATTTAACGAGTGGTTTGTATTTCTAACGTAACGTTTCTGACAGACCAAGTGTTGGAACTATAGAGATGATCAGTTAATATATTTGTTTCCAGATTCGTTGTACACTGAACATTAAACTACTCAAACGTTCGGGAAGCCAGAATTGACTAGATTTGTTTTTTCAGGCTTACGTGGTTCGAAACCAGACAAACTATCGATTCCTGTTTCTTCACAAGTTCTGATATAATCTTTGTTGTTCCTGATACAACATGCTCGATAGGATGTCCATGTTATAAAGTCTTCATGAAGCTAACTGATTAATTAAAATGAGCAACTGGTGATTTTATAAAGCTCTACTGATCAAATAATAATTATCAAATTAGAAACTTTGAAATTCTGAATACCAGTAAATATGGGCTTATACGTTAATCAATAATTGTAATAGACACTTTTAAAATCTTAAACAGAACATATCGGGGAAGGATAGGGTGATGCGGTTTTCAAACAAACGAGCAAGATAATTGTTTGGATATTTTGAAGTCGAAGGTAGTTAAAAAAGAAGTTATTTTAATTTCAGAAACAAAAATGTTTCAGTAACATAGCGTGTTTTGTGATGGTGGCTCTTTTAGCGCAAAGCTACATAATGGGCTATCTTAGTTTTGTCAACCAACAGGAATCAAGCCTTGGATTGTAGCATTGTAAGTCCGTAAAATAACTGCTGGTCCACCGAGGGATGTAACGTGTAAAACCAAAGGTTATAAATGAACCAAACGTTCAGGGACCCATGTTTTTCTTCGTGATAGATCATAACTTCATGTTGGCAAAGAGAGAGTACAAGAACTGCTCGTTGCTGTAGGAAAGTCCCCATTGCACGGAAAATAGAAGTTGTTATTTTTTTATTCTGACGCGTGTATAAAGATCGAGGATGAGATGATCATTTGCAATCACTAATCCTGGAAAAAAAAATTCTAGTTCAGTCTCTGCCTTTTCGTACAAAGAAGATCCGGACATTTTGTCACGAACGTACAGTTACTGGACGTTTCGTTACCGTCACTTTTGACGGGTTTATTTTTATTACATTATTCTTTTGACATAACAGTTTCGTTATGAATATTTTGCGACACGTAGTTTTTAATTGGAAATTGTTTGGTGATAATAACGGAAAATGATAATAGAACGTGAACTGTACAGTAATTTAGGGAACATATAAAAATTAAATAACGCTATGTGGGCGAGAGGGTGTTTTAAAACTGTAATACGATCTGACACAGGAGCTGTTCACCACCAACTCTTTGGGCTACTCTTTTGCCAAAGAATAGCGGATTGACCGTAGCACAGCCCCCTCGTGGCTGAAAGGGCGAGCATGTTCGGTTATGGGGATTCGATCTCTCGCCACCAGCAGATTGTGAGTCGAACAGTCCAACGATCAGACCGTGCCTTAAATAGTAACAGAAGATCATGAGGATACACGTGCGGGTGTGTAACCGATATCGTTAGCTATAGCTATGCAAAATTTCTACGCCATTGCTTTCGTCTATTTATTGACGTCTAATTTTTGTTACAAGGAATATTATCTGTGCTAATTAGTTACTTCCTCTGGGCTTACAGTTATAAACGACTCAGGTTATAATTTCCTGGTAAGTGTGACACAAGATAGCGTTAGTTTTAAGTTTTTTATGACACGTGCTCCTAACACATTGCTGAGTGAAAAAAGTGGCTAATGTTTATAAGTGCAGAATCTTTCTTTGAAACAACTAAACTTTTTCTGGTACAGCGTTTCATTTGAAACCAATACAAACATTCCTAGACTCAAGTGCCTTGACGATTAACCTGTTAAGTGCCAAGTATTTCAGCTGCTACAATACAACTCTAATGGTTCTTCATTTTGTAACATTTTTCGTGACGCCATTTTGGATCGAAAGTGAAACAATTTGCAAGTAGGTCAAATGCAAATATGGTGCTGATATCTAGCGTTGAAGTTAGGTGTTATTGAAAACGAATTATTTCGTCCATGGCACTGTGTTACCGATCGGCTTGGGCGAGTTATCTCGTCTTCGACACTGAATAAGTTAAAAGTTAACATTCTGGGAAGACCAAGCAAGACTATATTAAAATACCATAAAAAAAAGTTCTATAATTTAAATGCTCTAATTTTATTGGTTAATGTGGATGAAACGTGACCGACTTCTCAGAGCACTTGCATGACAAGTAAAGTCACGGGTAGGAATTTGTTTCCATACTAATAACCGGGTGGACAATTCATCTGTCGGGTTTATCACGGTGTTTTTGTCTCTACAAAACGAGTTCAAAACCCAAATATGGAGTTTGCTAATTAATCGTGTGTGCATCATTACAACCATACAGAAACAAACTAGTTGCTTGAAACTCGCATGAAGTCGGGGAAAAAGATATATAACAAATAGAAAGACAAAAGAAACAATATTTATTTACATATTGTGATATATTTATTATTACTGTAAACACACTTATCATCTACTCCTTTTCTTTTCAAATTGGCCCGGCATGGCCAAGCGCGTTAAGGCGTGCGCTTCGTAATCTGAGGGTCGCAGGTTCGCGCCCGAGTCGTGCCAAACATGCTTGCCCTTCCAGCCGTGGCGGCGTTATAATGTGACGGTCAATTCCACTGTTCGTTGGTAAAAGAGTAGCCCATGAGTTGGCGGTGGGTGGTGATGACTAGCTGCCTTCCATCTGGTCTTACACTGTTAAATTAGGGACGGCTAGCCTTCTAGTAGCTTAGTGGAAATTCCAAAACAAACAAACACACTTTTCTAATTTGTTTATTTAAGAATGGTCCCGTAACTATTTTGTACTTGCAATTCATGACCACTTATGTGTACTCAAGGAAATTTAAGCCGTTCTATTTATTGGTTTTAAATTAAGCTAAACAAGAAAACGAAAACTGCACAACTGGCTATCGGTTTTGAAGGTGTCGGAACCCGGTTTTTATTCCTGCTATGCCACTGAAGGTGTAGGCAAAATGTTCTTTGGTCAAATACAATCAAACTTTTCACGTCCCCCGCTGGTGCAGCGGTAAGTCTACGGACTTACAACGCTAAAATCAGGGACTCGTTTTCTCTCGGCGGACTCAACAGATAACCCGATGTGGCTTTGTCATAAGAAAACACTTGCACTTGTTTTTCCGACATGTCACCACTGTTTGTCACATTCTGTTTTTGTTTCAAAAGACAACAGGACGAAAATAATCTGGTCTATTTCACTCCTGTGCGGTGAGTCTACAGACTTGCAACGCTAAAATCGTAGGTTATATTCTCCGCGGCAGTTATAGGTGAGATGGCTCCGTTGTGACTTTCCTTTAAAGCAAACAAACACACTTCTTGAGCAGTTTAAGAATATAAGTTATTCTTTTAAAAAACAGATCATTTCCTAAACTGGCCAAGCGTGTTAAGGCGTGCGATTCGTAATTTGCGGGTCCCGGGTTTGAATCCCGGTCGCGCTAAACATGCTCGCCCTCCCAGCCGAGGGGGCGTATAATCTGACGGTCAATCCAACTATTCGTTGGTAAAATAGTAGCCCAAGAGTTGGCGGTGGGTGGTGATGACTAGCTGCCTTCCCTCTAGTCTTACACTGCTAAATTAGGGACAGCTAGCACAGATATCCCTCGAGTAGCTTTGTGAGAAATTCAAAAACAAACAAACATTTCCTGAACACGCTTGTGCATTACAGAAGATGAATTTGGAAAGAGAGGGGGAGCTGGTAGTACATCGTTGTACGAGTGAAATAGTCACAGCCAATAAACTATATTGTTTCGATTAAGTTATATCTTGATTTAAAAACAATACACAGCTCCGAATAGTTTTACAGATAACGTAATCAGCCATGTTCTGTTTCATTTCTGTATCGAATGTGTTGTTTTTTTTGCAAAGAAAATGTTACTATTTTTTCTAAGTCTTTCTTTTCTTCGATGCAATTTTGAATTCGTTGAACTTACCCCACTCAAGAAACAGCGCGAGCCACCATATTCTGTTGCACTCAATGTACTAATTCAAATATTTTGTGTTAAGAAGATCAAAGTTCAGTCCGGGAGTACAGATTCTTGTGTCTCACTCAGGCGGTTCTATTCAGGGTTAAGTAATTATCTTACCTCAGCCAAACAGTTCTATTTCTGATTTGCTGGCTGTTATACTTTACTCAGGCAATCCTAAGTCAGGGTAGTCATTTTTTAACCTCATCCAAGCAGTTTTATATCGGGTATACTGGTCAAACCTTACTGTTCGGACAAACGAGAATAGCCCACAAGTTGGGGGTGGTGGTTTTGAATAGCTGCCTTCCCTCTATTTTGTCATTTAAAATTTAAGGACGGCTGGTGCTGAAAGCCATTGTAGCATTGTGCTAAATTCTAACTAACCGACAGCTCACTTTGTTATTGCAATGTAAGCTGGTGTGCGACTCTATTCCACTAGAAGGTACTTCAATAAGTGTTGAATGATAATGCAATAAACAATATTAATAGCCGATTATGCAATCACATATATTGAAATCCAGCTTAAATAGTCATAAACCCTCAGTCTAACCGCTGAGCCACTGGAAAGAGGAATTGGGTATAATTAGTAAAGGAGAAATACAGAACACAGGTCTGTGTATCGTGATGCAATGCTATGAAAGCTGACGAACGCTAGGTAAGAATGTTCATTGCTTTCTATCTTGATAAATAATGGTTTATGTTTCTGTCTTTGTATAATAGCTGTGTATAATATACCACGCTCTCATCTGAACCATATGAAATAAATCATCACTGACGTTTAGTGCAACAGTACTGTTCAGAATGTCTGTGAAAAAGTGCGATGTCTATTTGTTTGTTTTTGAATTTTGCGCAAAGCTACTCGAGGGCTATCTGCGCTAGCCGTCCCTAATTTTCCAGTGTAAGACCAGAGGGAAGACAACTAGTCATCGCCACCCACCGCCAACTCTTGGGTTAATCTTTTACCAACGAGTAGTGGGACTGACCGTCACATCATAACGCCTCCACGGCTGAAAGCGCGAGCATGTTTGATGCAACGAGGATTCGAACCTTGGACCCTCAGATTACGAGTCAAACACCATAATTTACCTGACTATGCCGACTTACACTATATGAAAAACCATTAAGTGTTATAACATTATCCTTCCCATTTCTACCTTGTTTCCTTGCTTTATGGTGCTCCCATTCCTACTTTCTAAATTTTATTTAAAATTTAAAGCTGCATTGCAGGGTTCATGGAATAGCTCTGAGATTTTTGTTTTCTTTGAAGTACAAACTTTAACCTCATAGCTCCGTCATCTGTTTGCCAATTTGAGGTCTAATTGCAGTTTGAACTCAGAAGGTCAAACCTTTTCAATTAATATGTTTGACTGCAGCACACAAAAATAAGCTAATACAATGGGGAAAAATATTTTTTAGTTTACTGGATTATGCCTAAAATAACTTAAAATGCCACGGTTATCGCCCCCCAGTGGCTCAGCGGTATGTCTGCGGACTTGCACGCTAAAATCCGGGTTTCGATACCCGTGGTGGGCAGAGCACAGATAGCCCATTGTGTAGCTTTGTGCTTAATTCAAAACAACAACAACAGCCACGGTTATTGAGGATTCTTTTTTGTTCACACACGGTTCATGGCTCTCGTTTGTGCTAAGTCTCGAGAGAACGAAGCTTTAGGTCTGTTCTTCTCATAGCTATGTAAAAGCTATCCCCGATATTTCCTAGCTTTTGCTTATACGAGTATGTTTGTTATAGTTTTCCTTCCATCTAATCAAGGTGGCAGCTTTTATTTCGCTGGATTGAAGGCAAATGCTTGTTTCCTACATTCACCATTGTTGTTTCTAACCTTATCTCTATTCTTACAGTAACACTTTCTTTGCTGGAACAAGGATATCAACGCAAGATTTTCTCATTTTGTTTCGTTTTGATTCCTTGGAAACCACATTTTAAAATTCGCATTGCTTCATTTCAACCATATATGCCAATAGGTCACACTTATTTTGAAAGCAATGCAAAGATAAGTTACACAACAAATTATTCTCCCTTCCAGTCCAGAGCACTTGATCCAATTCGTGTCAAGCTTCGGAAGGGGCAACATTGGTCCTCACGACGTCTTAGGCACAGACCGCTATGTTAAAATTGCTTTGTCCAACATAGAACTGTCGAGTCAGATGTATAGAACTAAGAATTTCTCTTTCAAAGGCTAGTTCGTAGTTATAACCTAAATCTAGAGAATATACGTAGATCCAAGTTTTTTTGTTTTGTTTTTATCTATCTGGTATAGTTACAGGCTGGTCGTGTAGGGCCCGGCATGGCCAAGCGTGTTAAGGCATGTGACCCGTAATCTGAGAGTCGCGGGTTTTTGTCCCCGTCACGTCAAACATGCTCGCCCTTTCAGCCGTGGGGGCGTTATAATGTGACGGTCAATCCCACTATTCGTTGGTAAAAGAGTAGCCCAAGAGTTGGCGGTGGGTGATGATGACTAGCTGCCTTCCATCTAGTCTTACACTGCTAAATTAAGGACGGCTAGCACAGACAGCCCTCAAGTAGCTTTGCGCGAAATTCAAAAACAAACTGGACATGTGGCGCATACGCATTAGGAATGGTGCATTGTACGTGATATAAGGGCGCAATATTACTTGGCAATTCATAGAGTGTGCTCGTAATAATAGAATGTGACTACTGGTGTATTTTTGACTCATTTGTGGTGTTGAGAAATGGCTATTAAAAATATTATAAGTAAAATACCTTTAACCAAGGTGGCGTATTTCAATCATGTGCATTTAGATTTGGATAAAATGAAGGCAAGAGAGAGTTGTGTTTTTTGCGAGATGGACTCTTCACTTGTTTTGTTTACTACTTAACAGTGTGTTTAATGTGTTTGTATTATAAGGTTTTGTTTAGATGCTCTTTGAGATTTTAATTTGTATTGCACATTTGGTTCTCTACTACTATAATTGTTTGTTTGTTTTGGAATTTCGCACAAAGCTACTCGAGGGCTCTCTGTGCTAGCCGTCCCTAATTTAGCAGTGTAAGACTAGAGGGAAGGCAGCTAGTCATCACCACCCACCGCCAACTCTTGGGATACTCTTTTACCAACGAATAGTGGGATTGACCATCACATTATAACGCCCCCACGGCTGGGAGGGGCGACCATGTTTGGCGTAACTCGGGCGCGAACCCGCGACCCTCAATTTACGAAGCGCACGCCTTAACGCGCTCGGCCATGCCGGGCCCCCCACTTCTCTAATTTAAGATTTGCCCTTCTCTCTTCAGTTTTCCACTTCTTTAATTTAAGATTTGCCTATCTCTCTTTAGTTTCCCACTTCTCTAATTTAAGATTTGATCTTCTCTCTTCAGTTTCCCACTTCTCTAATTTAATGTTTGCCCTTCTCTCTTTAGTTTCCCACTTCTCTAATTTAAGATATGCCCTTCTCTCTTCATTTTTCCACTTCTTTAATTTAAGATTTGCCCTTCTCTCTTCAGTTTCCCACTTCTCTAATTTAAGACTTGGCCTTCTCTCTTCAGTTTTCCACTTCTCTAATTTAAGATTTGCCCTTTTCTCTTCAGTTTCCCACTTCTCTAATTTAAGATTTGCCCTTCTCCCAAACCGGCTCCAGCTGAACAGCTATCAAAGCTCGTAGGTTTTGATTTTGTAAAAGTTCGAAATTTTATAATAATGTTGAAAAGATTTATCTGGATGTTTCTGACAACTTGTACTCCTAATAATAGAACATGACTACTGATGCATTTTTAAGTTTATACCTTTTATTGTGTCAGTATTGTTCATTAAACTTTTAGGATAAGTTGATTTCTACGTTACTGAATATTCAACTATATATCTTAATATAAAAATTTCTTCTAGTGTGTTTAAATATCTCTTGAATCCTGTATGGTCTCTTCGTAACGTCTCATCTGTTCCATTTCTTATCCAATGAATGATAACAATACAAACTAAAAAACGTGTTTTTGTAATCTGTTATACAAATTGGATGTGCCTACAAAGCTGAACTTCATAATGCAGCTATGCAGACTTCGATAACGATACTCAATTTTTGTTCTATCACGTAAAGATGTTTAATAAATCATGAAGAAAAAACTTACACAGATCAAATTTTTATGACGTTATGTTTGGGTTCTAGACGGTCGATAAGGTTTTCACGTCGCGATTAGTGTAAAAAATCTGTAGGCAATGGTTGCCAACATTTCAAACAACAAAACGTGATCCGATTTCAACCAAAGCAATTCTCTGATGTAAAAATACAGATGAACGCGATTTCAATAAGTTATGGACTTTGAAAGATATTTTAACACTATTAAAACAAATCTCTTCTCTGTTACTCGTATTTCTTTACCTGAATGTAGTTTGGTCTCTCCCGTACCTGTCTTCTACGTTTGGAATCCTGTCCACTTACATTCACTTATTTCCTAAGGTGTATATTATTTGTGGTGTTTTATTCTCGTACTGTTCTTTGTTCTTACGTTCTAACTGCCCAAATAAATTGTTTTTATTTGGAACTGGTAACAGAAGTTCTGAGCTTAAGAATTCGCTCTCGGCTCTCTCCCATTCGTGGCATTGTATCCGTCTTCTATTCTGGAATCCTTAATTGGTCTGCCAAGTCACTGAGCCCTATTTGGTATCACGTGTCACAGGTTTTTCATAATAAAAGTCTGTTTTACGAAAGTAAACAATTAATCTTCTAATGTGAAGGACCACTTTTCGTCTGATCCACGACCTTTGAACTTTCTAGCTTGAGAGGCCCTGCTAGTAGTTTAAAACTCCAGACAGCGTAACTTTGCGGATCACGGACACTTGAGAGTTTCATCGTTACGTCAAGCAAGGAGAAAATTCTACTTCTGTATAGAGATAAAAAGATTATATGTGTAATAAGTGTTGTTCTTATCAACATACCTTCCACACGGAGATGAAAATATTAAATATATATATATGTATGATAAACCTACTTCTAAACAGGGGTAAAGAAATCATATACGTATATAAGTCTACGTCTAAAAGAGATAAAGAGATTAAACACATGTACATGTTTAAGAAGTCTATTTCTACACGTAGATAAAGACATTAGGACGCATTGCTTGGTTTCTAGTGTTATTTCTGAAGATTTAATTGAAATAAAACGGTCCTGTGAAGTCTGTACAAAAATAACATTTTGTGTTTTTTATGGAGAGAAGCGGGAGAACTTTCAAAAAAACAACAACAACAACTGATTGTTTTCAAACACAGTTCTTAGAAATATGAGGAAGAGAACGTATCCTCTCCACATGCTAAGACTTCCTATATGTTTGCCATTTCAGAAGAGGACACGAGGAGAATGAAAGTGCACCAGATACAACACTAGTTTCGCTGTCTTCACGTTCCTGAATGAAGACTTCAGAAAAAGTGACAGAGAGAGAGAGAAAAAAATAAGCTTGTTGCTGTCTAGTGTTCATTACTTTTAGAAACACCCTTTGTTTCCTAGCCAAAAGACTTCAGTCGTTTCGTTCTGTCAACTGGTGAGAACCACACTACCAACTACAAACATGTTTAAAATTGAAATAATCTCCAAATATACAAAAACAGCAACATAAACAGCAGAACCACCTCCGAAGAAAATGTTCGTTTGTTTGTTTTTTAAACACCTACGTAATTTGTTTCTTTGTTTTGAATTTTTGCACAAAGCTACCCGAGGGCAATCTGTGCTAGCCGACCCTAATTTAGCATTGTAAGACTAGAGGGAAGGCAGCTACTCATCACCACAAACCGCCAAATCTTGGGCTACTCTTTTACCAACGAATAGTGGGATTGATCGTAACATTATAACACCCCAACGGCTGAAAGGGCGAGCATGTTTGGTGCGAACAGGATTCTAACCCGCGACCCTCGGATTACGAGTCGAACGCCTTAACACACTTGGCTACTCTTTTATTAACGAATAGTGGGATTGACCGTCACATTACAACTACATAAAACTTCGGGTCCATCTGGTTGGGCGGCCAACGTTAAATATTTCGACCTGTACTTTAAAAAAAAACTTTTTAAATACATTTGTTTGTGAGTGTGTGTTTCCATCTTTCCTTTCATGTTATTGGTTAACAATTTTTCATTAAAAAACAAAAAGTTTGAATGTTGCATCCTTTGATTTTCTTTTTAACAAACTTTTTCACTGTAAAAATAAAATTTCACGAGGATTAGTAGCACGTTCTTGAAATGTTTTACAGTGTACTGTGTGGAATGTTTTGCTCACAAGGCGCACGTATATAGAGAAAATGTTCCCGAGAACAAAAGGTATGTACAATAAACAGAGCAATAATAACTTGTACTTCCTGACAAGGTAAAATAATATATAACTTCCTAGACCAAAAAAAATTTAAATCTAATATATTTTACGCCATCTACAAAGTTTTGCACGCTCCCTTAAATAATTAATGTTACTCCCAATCTTGGCGATTTATTTTTTATATTAGTGAACCCAACTTGGTTGTGTTTTATTAAGCAAGCTTTCCCGTCTCTGTTATTTTAATATTTTAAACTAAACACTTTTATGTACACTTAGAAAAACGAGCGTTTTAAAAACAAAACAAAGATGTTATGCTTGCAATGTGTCAACTACTGAATGCATCATCAATCCACATTTTATGTTTTATGAAGATTCGGGAATGGCTTAGTGGTTAACATGTCCAGAATATAAGTCCGAGGGTTTATGGTTTGCGACCCATCGCTGTAAAATTGCGCTCTAAACTTTGGAGCCATGGTTATTCTATAAAGGTGATATTCAAATCCTATTATTGAATCAGGCAAAAAAACCCAAAAAACACTGGAGAGTTAGCGATGGGTGTTGTTCACTTACTGCCTTCAGTAGCTTTAATTTGTAATTTACAAGTTAGGGTTGGCTTTGTAGAGATTTGCCTTAAATGTTGATATAAACACACGTTTGAAAATTCGTGACCGCTTTGTCAATAGTATCATAAGACACTGAAGAGTGTAGTCATAGATATAATGTGTGGAGAACAGAACCGTAGCAAAAAATAAATGTATAAGTCGTCAAAATATCTTGTTGTTAAATACGTATATTTTAGAAACGGTATGTGAAGTGTTTATCATCTGATATATATCACAACGTGGTCCGGCATGGCCAAGCGTGTTAAGGCGTGCGACTCGTAATCTGAGGGTCGCGGGTTCGCATCCCGGTCGCGCTAAACATGCTCGCCCTTTCAGCCGTGGGGGCGTAATAATGTCACGGTCAATCCCACTATTCGTTGGTAAAAGAGTAGCCCAAGAGTTGGCGGTGGGTGGTGATGACTGGCTGCATTCCTTCTAGTTTTACATTGCTACATTAGGGACGGCTAGCGAAGATAGTCCTCGTGTAGCTTTGAGCGAAATTGAAAAAAAAATAAAACTGACTAACGAACCAGGAGAATTTGCTTCTTTTTATTATTTTGCGTAAAATAACTCTGGGACCCCTCAGTAATCAGAGGTGTGTTTCTTTTGCTTATAGCAAAGCCACATCAAG
The DNA here is from genome assembly GCA_011833715.1 of Carcinoscorpius rotundicauda. Classification (NCBI taxonomy): domain Eukaryota; kingdom Metazoa; phylum Arthropoda; class Merostomata; order Xiphosura; family Limulidae; genus Carcinoscorpius; species Carcinoscorpius rotundicauda. Next base: position 122,888,425 of record CM022394.1, on the reverse strand, counting down.
CTATCTGCTGAGTCCACCGAGGGGAATCGAACTCCTGATTTTTAGAACTGTAAATTCGTACAGACTCAAACTCATAAGAAACTAGCTGCATGTATAGTTTAGAGAAAAAAGAATTGTCATGAATTCGTTGGTAGTTTTAGGGCTAGGAAGATATAAGAACATTGCTGCAGTCGGTTTACACTTCAGTGAATGAATGGTATCCACTCTACACATTTCTTGGACATGAGGTGATTGACCGGGAAAACAATTGAACGCTAGCTAACCTGACTTCGTTCCCATTGGGCATGTAGAGGTCGCTCTGAGGAAGACTCGTTCCATCTCGTTTTGTTACTCCAACCATTAAAGATGTCCCTGAAAACAATGTTTCAGAATAACAGTAGACGAAGACAGCTCGAGATCTCATCCTATATTGGTACGAGGTACCACTTGCTGCTGATGAAAGAACAAGAACTGTTACAGTTTAGGCCCCCCCTCTTCTAAATTGCTACCAAACTAGACCACGTGTTCCAAGCTACACGTTTCTTTTGTTACACTTAAAACATTATAAAATCCATTTCTTCCTTAATACATTTGTACGGTGTGAAATACAATCCCACAACCGGGCTGATGGCAGTCCTATACATCAGAATCAATTCTGTTTATCAGAAACTAAGTTCTGAAAATGTGAGGTAATAGACAGGAAATAGATATTCAGAACGTTAGGTGGGTTACATAGATACTCAAACCTATGCCTGTTGAGCTCTGTGATCAGCAGGCTGGGATAAACTTGAAATGCATAAACTTGCAAGAAATTTCAGCTGTGAAGACCAACGTTTTGTACATTAGCGTAAGAGAGACGTGTTTGATTGTCACAAAGAATAAAGCTCTACCAATCACGGTTCTGTTTGTTGTTGTTGTTGTTGTTTTAGCTTTGTAAGTCCATAAACATTCTTCTCTGCCACTAGGAGGCAGGTGTGTGCTTTTGTGTGTTTTCTTACAGCAAAGCCACATCGGGCTATCTGCTGTGTCCACCGAGGGGGAATCGAACTCCCGTTGTAAATCCGTATAGATTTACCGCTGTCCCAGCGAGGAACGGAGGATGACTGAGATAAATATAATTTCGGTCCTTTTGAGTAACTTTGTTTTCTAGAACTTAAAAAGAAAAAAAGTTTTTGAGATTTGTCTAACCTCAAACTGTGTATAAAACACCTAGATTTGGAGTGTGTGTATATATATACATATGTATAACACTAATTATATCTTTTATCTTCCCCTAAGCTATAAAAAAACATAAATAAACTGGTCCAGCCTTTTTATTAGCGTCCTTAAGAAGTTCTTTATTTTTTTCTTGCATTCTTAAAAATATAACAGAAGTGCGAATAAAATAACTCTGGTTGTTACGTGTTCGCTAGAAGAAATGTGTGACCTTTTGTTATTTTTCGTTAAAAGGTGTGTTGTTTCAAACTCGACAAATGATTTACAAAAAAACAAACATTTATTGTTAAGCGCAAAGCTACACAAACGGACATTGAAAATCGGTTATTGTCATTCTAAGCCCTCCGGACTTACCTCTGAGCCACTAAATGGGTGGAAGGTCACAAAACAAAATAAGACATTCAGAAAACACAATCAAAAATAATTAGTGAAAACCTTAATCTGCTTAACATAGTACATTTTAAAGTTTAGTGATTTGTATTGAAATTTAGTGCCAAAACACATTGATTATCTTCTTATTTTCTGCCAGTAGATGACGCCACTTTACAGTTTATCGATCCTCTGGAGACCGAGTGAGCCAAACTTAGTGACACGTCACACATAGATCTTGGCACGGGCAAGGCGCAGTTGTTGCTGTGTGTTTTGTACTCGCGCATTGCAAAGTGACACATAAAATCCACCAAAAACAAAAAGAAAAAAAAAGAGTTGTTAAAGGGGGACAAATGTCTGAGTGATCTATTTAAATACAGTAAATAGGCTACAATAAAATATAAGAGATAACATTTCTAATTATGTTATTATTGGTATTACTCTGTTACAACACTAATCATATGTTGGTCTTAAATGAAATGTTTCAATTTGTGTACCTATTTTTAACGGTGCGTGTTATTTAGTACTTTAACGTGATACGCAAGTGCCAAGAAATAATAGGAACATTAATTCTTATCGCGGGCTAATAGCCAAGATTAAGTTCACGTTAATACTCACAGTTGTTACTGTAAACTGGTCACTTTTCCTCAACGAACACTGATTTGACAAGAAGAATTTCTCAGCGGTATGTCTGCGCACTTACACGCTAAAATCCGGGTTTCGATACCCGTAGTGGGCAGAGCACAGATAGCCCATTGTGTAGCTTTGTGCTTAATTCAAAACAACAACAACAACTGTTACAGCTTTTACAATGAACATGGATTTACATTAAGAATTGTTTGTTTCAATCAGTAAATCCAAAATGAGTGTTTTACGTTTTTTTTTGAACAACATGAATTTGACCAGAAGTGACCATGCATTGTTCAGTTTCATAGTTTAATTCTCACTTGTAAAAATGTAATTCACGGGCAATGTGAGGACTGTGCGTAAGTAGCACTTCTACGAAAATTTCAAAATCGCAAACACTACAGCTGTTTGAATTGTAAAGAAATCGCGAGTTTATTGTTTGGTGTTGAACATTAAAGAAAGCGTTAAACCAAAAATATTTATGTAAAAACGGATCGCTTTGAGTTCAGAATTTTTTTTTTACGTAGAGTAGCGAACGTTTCGACCTTCATCGGTCATCGTAAGGTTCATGTTATTTTTCTCTATAGGTAGCTTTTCTCAACATTAAAGAAAGCGTTAAACCAAAAATATTTATGTAAAAACGGATTGCTTGAGTTGAGAATTTTTTTTACGTAGAGTAGCGAACGTTTCGACCTTCATCGGTCATCGTAAGGTTCATGTTATTTTTCTCTATAGGTAGCTTTTCTCAACATCACTGAAAGCGTTAAACGATTTTAATAGGTTTAATGGCCATCATTCCAAAGATGACAATTTCACGTCACCTATAAGTGGATAGTACAGTATTACAGTTCAAAAGAATAGTAAGACTAGACAGTAAATACCATAAATACTTTAAAAAAACAAATGTAAGAAGTTTCGATTAAAAGATAAAATAAAAAAGGGTTTGGTTTGAATTTCGCGCAAAGCTACTCGAGAGCTATCTACGCTAGCCGTCCCTAATTTAGCAGTGTAAGACTAGAGGGAAGGCACCGCCAACTCTTGGACTGCTCTTTTACCAACGAGTAGTGGGATTGAACGTCACATTATAACGCCCCCACGGCTGAAAGAGCGAGCATGTGTGGTGCGATAAGGATTCGAACCTGAGATCCTCAGATTACGAGTCGAGTTCCTTAACCACCTTGCCATGCCGGGCCAGAAACAAATGGAAAGATGAGGACGGGCGAGACACGAGGAGAAGCGAGCATTGGATTCGAAACGTAACAACATTTTATTACATGGAAATAAGTTCACGGACTTAATAATCTAAAATCCGAGGCTCGAGTCTCCGTAGCGGAAAGTACGCAGACAGCCTATTGAGTAACAGAAAAAAAACACCCAACAAAAACAACGAATGGTAAGTCTGACGACGTAACGATTCGTAAGAAAAGAAGCAGCTTACTGAAAAAATACAACAAATTTGTCATCACAGTAAAGTTTCACAGGTTACGTGTGTAATCTTTAAATGATGGCGGATTTTTTTCTCAAGAACTTGATAATCTAATGCAGAAGATATATACTTCACTGATCGCAGGCAGTCACCGAGGTCTTCCAACCCTTTCGAACGAGGCTATCCACGCTCGAGGTGAAAAGTGCGTGTCTATCAAGAGGAAACTTTCAGCTAATGATGTCGACATTTAAATAGTTCAGAAGGCGTACCGTACTGGACTGAGCGAGGTGTATCCTGTACACCCCACTGAAAACCCCTTTGCCGATCTCCAACATGACACTGTAACATGCGAGTAACGACATTTTGATTGCTGTGAATCCATTAGCGGAACGACAAAGACTTTTGACTATCCGCCAATGCAGTTCGTTCTCTGTACATTAATATATTTTTTTTTCGTTCTATCCGAAATAAAGTAAAATTTAAGTAGTAACAACTAGGAGAACCTTTAATTTAGACGACAAAGCGTATAATACCCGGAAACCGGAATCCGTATAATCACAGTTCGTATACAACGTTGCATTCCTCGTTACTATGGCAACTCACCACCTATACGAGTAAACGAGTAAAACAGGTACAGCACGTGTACTTTTTTGGTTAAGATTGGCTATAGAGAAGGGTTTTACAGTATATATACATGTAACATCTTATCTCAGGAGTGTACCTCACGTAATGAAGGATGCAAAATGTTGAAGACAAGTTTCAAAGCGATCATGATTTATGAAATACAATAGCTGAATTTGTTAATTTGTGTAAACTAGCGAAAGTAGCTGAATGATTCCACCTTGACATGAAACTAGTTTAATGGTTCTACTTTAACATGAAACTAGTTTAATGGTTCTACTTTAACATGAAATTACCTGAATGGTTCTGCCTTAACGTAAAACTTGCTGTATGGTTTTATCTTAACGTTAAACGAACTGAATGATTTTATCTTAACATGAAACTAGCTGAATGGCTCAACCTTAACATGAAACTACCTGAATGGTTCTACCTTAACGTGAAACTAGCTGTATGGTTCTAGTCTAACGTGAAACTAGCTGTATGGTCCAAGTCTAACGTGAAACTAGCTGTATGGTCCAAGTCTAACGTTAAACTAGCTGTATGGTCTAAGTCTAACGTGAAATTAGCTGTATGGTTCTAGTCTAACGTGAAACTAGCTGTATGGTCCTAGTCTAACGTGAATGTAGCTGTATGGTCGTAGTTTAACGTGAAACTAGCTGTATGGTTTTAGTCTAACGTGAAACTAGCTGTATGGTTCTAGTCTAACGTGAAACTAGCTGTATGGTTTTAGTATAACGTCAAACTAGCTGTATGGTTCTAGTCTAACGTGAAACTAGCTGTATGGTCCTACTCTAACGTGAAACTAGCTGAATGGTTTTAGTCTAACGTGAAACTAGCTGTATAGTCCTAGTCTAACGTGAAACTAGCTGTGTGGTCCAAGTCTAACGTGAAACTAGCTGTATGGTTCTAGTCTAACGTAAAACAAGCTGTATGGTTCTAGTCCAACGTAAAACTAGCTGTATGCTTCTAGTCTGACGTGAAACTAGCTGTATGGTCCTAGTCTAGCGTGAATTTAGCTGTATGGTCCAAGTCTAACGTGAAACTAGCTGTAAGGTCCTAGTCTAACGTGAAACTAGCTGTATGGTCCAAGTCTAACGTGAAACTAGCTGTATGGTTTTAGTATAACGTGAAACTAGCTGTATGGTTCTAGTCTAACGTGAAACTAGCTGTATGGTCCTACTCTAACGTGAAACTAGCCGTATGGTTCTAGTCTAACGTGAAACTAGCTGTATAGTTCTAGTCTAACGTGAAACTAGCTGTGTGGTCCAAGTCTAACGTGAAACTAGCTGTATGGTTCTAGTCTAACGTGAAACAAGCTGTATGGTTCTAGTCCAACGTAAAACTAGCTGTATGCTTCTAGTCTGACGTGAAACTAGCTGTATGGTCCTAGTCTAGCGTGAATTTAGCTGTATGGTCCAAGTCTAACGTGAACTAGCTGTAAGGTCCAAGTCTAACGTGAAACTAGCTATATGGTTCTAGTCTAACGTAAAACAAGCTGTATGGTCCAAGTCTAACGTGAAAGTAGCTGTATGGTTCTTGTCTAACTTGAAACTAGATGTATGGTCCTAGTCTAACGTGAATGTAGCTGTATGGTTCTAGTCTAACATGAAACTAGCTGAATGGTTCTAGTCTAACGTGAAACTAGCTGTACGGTCCGAGTCTAACGTGAAACTAGCTGTATGGTCCGAGTCTAACGTGAAACTAGCTGTATGATTCTAGTCTAACGTGAAACTAGCCGTATGGTCCTAGTCTAACGTGAAACTAGCCGTATGGTCCTAGTCTAACGTGAAACTAGCCGTATGGTCCTAGTCTAACGTGAAACTAGCTGTATGGTTTTAGTCTAACGTGAAACTAGCTGTATGGTTCTAGTCTAACGTGAAACTAGCTGTATGGTTGTAGCCTAACATGAAAGTAGCTGTATGGTCCAAGTCTAACGTGAAACTAGCTGTATGGTTCTAGTCTAACATGAAACTAGCTGTATGGTCCAAGTTTAACATGAAACTAGCTGTATGGTCCTAGTCTAACGTGAAACTAGCTGTATGGTTCTAGTCTAACATGAAAGTAGTTCTATGGTCCAATTCTAACGTGAAACTAGCTGTATGGTCCAAGTTTAACATGAAACTAGCTGTAGGGTTCTAGTCTAACATGAAAGTAGTTCTATGGTCCAAGTCTAACGTGAAACTAGTTGTATGGTCCAAGTTTAACATGAAACTAGCCGTAGTGTCCGAGTCTAACGTGAAACTAGTTGTATGGTCTTAGTCTAACATGAAACTAGCAATGTGGTTCCATACAAACTAATGGAAGTAGCTAAATACTTGTTCACTAAATTGCATAATTTGTGAAACTTTTGGACAGAAGAAAAAAAGCCATTGTGTCATTAACCTCTTGTTGTTATATTGTCCACGGCTGATGGAGTCCTTATTATTTCATTATATTAAGTAGTTTCATGTGTTTATTTGTTACCTGTTACAAAACTTAGTGTTACGATGTTAAGAAGGGATAAAGATATTTTAATGAAATAATCCATTTTTTATATAGAATGGGTAAAGTCCCAGCAAAAATTTATTATCCATCGAATTTTCGCTTAAATTTTTAACGTAACTCATTTCTTACTACGACTTCTGTAACTAATAATTTTACAAGCGAACGGGGAAGTTTCTATACAAATACTTTTCAAAATACACGCTGATAAGTTTTATCGGTAATTCAAAAGACAAATACGTTTAAACCAGCATTAGGGATATTTAATCTAAATTCGCGATTCATTTTAGATATTCTGTACGAAACACATGTTCACATTGGATAACAAATCTGACACGTTGAGCTCTGGGAACAGAAACTTCCATCAGACCTCATCAGGAAAATTATACCGTTCAGACCACACAGGTGGAAGATCTATTGGATTCTTGTCGCTTCTTGTCTACTTTTAACGAATATTTTCATTCTGTTAACGACGTCGGCCATGTAGTGTGTGTTTACGATATTGGTCTCAAAGTTACAATTCAGCACTTTCGTCTTATCTCGCTTTCTTGTGTTTTCCTTTGGTGATAAGGTAGAAACCCACAGTGGGAGTTCTTTGGAGTTTGTAAGCAATGCAAAATATCTATTTTTAAAAGCAAAAAAAAGAAAAAGAAAGATGCAAACGTAGAGAGAGAGTGGTGAAAAAAAATGGTATTTTCAAGATGAAAGCACATCCTCCGCGCTCCACAGTACAATGCACTATTGACAAGTCGTACATCACTTTCTACTTGCGTTAAGCGTGATGAGAAAAGATGGCCCAGGGAAAAAAAGTATACAGTTACCTTCTTATGGATAAATTCTTTACTCTTCTGGGTTTCATTTTGATCTGTGATTTTCATCAGTCAAACCCCGCAAGAACCCGGAAGACGTGTCTCAAGAAACGATATATAGATTTATGGCGAATGTTATAAAAGAGACATTGGCTAAAGACTCGTGCCAATCGAAGTTGTTGTACGTTCTACACAGACGCCAACGAACCAACGCAGTATTTATTCGTCGCCAATAAACCAACTGTTGGTAAAAAAACTTCTTTTTTGCTAGTGAAAAAAGAAAATACAGCTAATTCATTTCGTACTACACAAAGATAACCTTTCAGCCCAAACTGTTATTTTCCTTGTTTTGACACTAACACATGAGGCTTCTGTCATAATAATAATAAATACATTTAGACATGCTATAAATACACATACAACATTGACTATAGTTATTTTATACGAAAAAGTGTGCCTTTAGTAAACGCGAAATATTCCAAGATTTAAGCCATGGACAGAGTTGTTTGTTCAGAGAGCAAAACCACGTTGGGTTACCTGCACTGTCCATCGCGAGGAATTAAACACCGGATCTTAACAAGATAAGTCTGATCTAGCATCTGTCCCACGGGCAGTGTAGTGAAGACCTGATTTCAAAATATAAAGATGCCTGGGAATGTAGTTAACAACTGTTTTTTCTTCCCACTTGAAGTAACAATGCATTCACAAGACGGCTGGTTTGGGTATTAAAACCAATCAAAATCAAATACAGAACGTTTCGACCTTCCTAGGTGATCTTCAGGTGAAACTCTCTTTCGTAATCTGAAGATGACCTAAGAAGATCGAAACGTTCTGCATTTGATTTTAGTTAAAGTTTTTAATAGCAATACCAGCCGTTTCGTGAATACAAATGGTTTTGTTCTTCTAGTAACTGAAAAACACAACAAGGAGTTTGTTTGGGGAGTTTATGTTTCTTCACTACGTCTTGTTAGGACTTCAAAGCTGTTTTGAGGAGGAAAGTTTTACAAATTGTCGACTCTCAAATCCTCAAGAAATCCTTTTATTTACTCGTGAAATATTTTCTGAAACTTGCATATCATTTTCTGACTCACAGCATCCTTAGAAGTGAGAATCAACAAAACCTTCAGATTCACAGTGTTAAACACACTCTAACAGAACACTAGCATGTAACACTTTTATCATTACTTCACAGATGTTCTGCACCAAACAAACAGTCTTGTGTGTTCATATCACCTAAACAAACAGTCTTGTGTGTTCATATAATCTAAACAAACAGTCTCTTGTCTTCATATAATCTAAACAATCAGTCTTGTGTGTTCATATCATTTAAAATCAATCTCGTGTTCATATAATCTAAACAAACAGTCTTGTGTGTTCATATAATCTAAACAATCAGTCTTGTATGTTCATATGATTTAAACAAACAGTTTTGTGTGTTCATATAATATAAACAAACAGTCTTGCGTGCTCATATCGTTTAAACAAACAGTCTTGTGTGTTCATATCACTTAAACAAACAGTTTCTTGTCTTCACATAATCTAAACAATCAGTCTTGTATGTTCATATAATTTAAACAAACAGTCTTGTGTGTTCATATCATTTAAACAATCAATCTCGTGTGTTCATATAATCTAAACAATCAGTCTTGTATGTTCATATGATTTAAACAAACAGTTTTGTGTGTTCATATAATATAAACAAACAGTCTTGCGTGCTCATATCGTTTAAACAAACAGTCTTGTGTGTTCATATCACTTAAACAAACAGTTTCTTGTCTTCACATAATCTAAACAATCAGTCTTGTATGTTCATATAATTTAAACAAACAGTCTTGTGTGTTCATATCATTTAAACAATCAATCTCGTGTGTTCATATAATCTAAACAATCAGTCTTGTATGTTCATATGATTTAAACAAACAGTTTTGTGTGTTCATATAATATAAACAAACAGTCTTGCGTGCTCATATCGTTTAAACAAACAGTCTTGTGTGTTCATATCACTTAAACAAACAGTTTCTTGTCTTCACATAATCTAAACAATCAGTCTTGTATGTTCATATAATTTAAACAAACAGTCTTGTGTGTTCATATCATTTAAACAATCAATCTCGTGTGTTCATATAATCTAAACAATCAGTCTTGTGTGTTCATATAATTTAAACAGATAGTCTCGTGTGTTTGTATTACCGTCCAATGAATCGTCACTTCATCTAGATGAATGACAGTTGTATGTTTTACAGCAGATTCAATCTATATACTTGACACGTTATAATAACTTCCCACAAGTTTGAATAACCGCTGTTGGTTACCTTATGGTAACAATCATGGTAATTCATTATCTTCTCAGTCATCAATAAGGTAATTATTGACTTGCTCTGAACGCTACACAATACACACCATATATTTCCAGCTGACAGCTAACTGTCTGACTTACTTTTATAAATAAACGCGAGCATACGTATAACAAAAATACAGAACACAGCGTTGTTTGTATTTCTAGCTACAACATCTAATGGTTTGTCTTCCTAGCTGCGACATATAATGGTTTGTCTTGCTAGCTACGACATCTAATGGTTTGTCTTCCTAGCTACGACATCTAATGGTTTGTCTTCCTAGCTACGACATCTAATGGTTTGATTTCCTAGCTACGACATCTAATGGTTTGTCTTCCTAGCTACGACACCTTATGGTTTGTCTTTCTAACTACGACATCTAATGGTTTGTCTTCCTAGCTACGACATCTTATGGTTTGTCTTTCTAGCTACGACATCTAATGGTTTGTCTTCCTAGCTACGACATCTTATGGTTTGTCTTTCTAGCTACGACATCTAATGGTTTGTCTTCCTAGCTACGACATCTAATGGAAAGTGTTTCCAAAGTTATATGACATCTATGTGGTTCATGGAGTCAACCCACTTCCTCACTACTTTTTACTGGAAGTATCATTCAGCTGTAGAAACACTTTAGTAGGTATGGTTTTCACTGCACGAATTACTTGAACTAATCTATTCCTACGTAGTATCCTGCGAGTGGAATATAACAACTGATACAACAGCTTGCTACATGTATACTCGATGTTACATTCATTAGTCCTAAGTGCATATCTTTTTTTCCTTCCTTATTTTTGGTTCTTTTTCACAGCGTGTAGCTGACTGTCCATTTTCAGTGAATGACATTGTCTTAATCAATCAAATACCGGTCGAATAATTCGAACCAAGTAAAGCAATATACGCCTGAGTTGTAAAACTCTGTCTTTTTCTCCGTGATCCAAAGAGCAGGAAGAAAAAAAAAACACCCAAAGAGATAACACTGTGTGTGTGTGTGCATGGTGAAAGAGACCCTTCGCATCACACACTGTATTCATAAGAGATATTTCAATAGTGTCTAAAGTTCCCCGAGAAAGCTGATACAAATTCAAAGATGGAAATCTGGAACGTAGTAAATGATCGGTTAATTTCAAACCTTTTTTTATGTTCTATTCCTATCGATCCCTCCAATGCTGAATACGTCTCTATCTTCTATGTTATTTTTTTCTTCACTTTATTACGTGTAAATTCATGGTGATTTATTTGAAAGACCCCACACTCAATGTCCTCACACTCCTCTTTTTTTTTAATACTTCACGCCCCCTTGCGTGAACTTGACGGATCATTTATCACTTCAAGGAATTGCTGTTTGGATCAAGAACTCCTCCCCTCCCCCCTTTTCCTTTTCCTTTGTCGTTACTGTCGCCTGTTTGTCTGGAAGAAAACTTCACTCGTTTCTGGCTTCGTTGTATAGAATGACGTCATTTAACAACCCCCTCTATATTTGTACAAGTCACTTAATTCCACGCATGTTACGAAATTACACAAATTAACCGCCTTCCAACTTGATTACGAGACAACACCAGGAAAGATCTCGAGGAAATTACCGACTTAAAAGGTATGCTTACAACAAGATGGATTCCCCTTCGACTTCGAGGAATATTCGATCACGAAGGTTGTGAGAGGAAACGTTGTAAGATCTGTCCAGCAGTAGAAGGACATTGGTAGATACTGACCTTGGTTTATTTAAGACAAAAAAAAAAACAACACTTGACATCCATGCACGAGGAAACTCGTGTACATTTGCACGCTCTTCGCACTTAGAAAATTTCCAGTAGGTTCTAGCATGAGCTTGGATAACAATTGCGCTTTGTCATTAATCTAAACCAGCAACAGAAAATCTACATAATCAATCTTTCGGGATTTCGTTGACACGAAAAGAACGTCCTTCGCGTCGGATGAATACATTCACTCTCAACTTGACTCACTCATCGTAACTAATTTTAGTTTCGTCATTTTGCCAAATCTCTGTCTCTCTTCTTCACATACTGGATACTAAAATTATACCACTACACACACACATATATATATCGCTTATTTATATGTATATATATATATGTATGTGTCTATTACTAAGTGTAAGAACATAAAAGTGAAGATTCAAGACATTCAGTATTAGTTTTATCGTACTGCGTATTATAACTTAGACCCATACATTACCTATATATGTTAGTTGCTGTGTTAATTTCTAGTTTTTGATCTACGTAGGTAACTTGCTTTTATCAAAAACCGATTATTTGTTTATTTTAGAGGAAAATCACACTTGGCTATCTGCTGCTTCCGTCTAGAGAAAACAATTCCCGGGTTGTGACGTATCAATACTCCACTGTGGAAACAAAAGTTAAGTTTGACATATATGAATACATACACATAGATTTCAAAATAAAGTATCTAACTCTTTGATCTAACGTTAGAAACTTGAATGACTTTACTGGGCTTGTTCACTGTTTAGGGTAGCTGGATGATCAAAACTCGGTTGAACGAGCACAAATCTGACTGTCAGCAACATGTACACTTCTTAGCGACGACTTGGACTAAACAATCAAAATTCTTTCGTTTCGGTAATCATCGCTGTAACCCTAAAACCGCTGATTTACTGGGCTACTTCTGTCACATGCGTCGCTGTTTCTTACATACGTCACTGTCAACTTCCTGCGACTTTGACCGCCTTCCCAGGCGACTACAAGTAACTTCATTGAAACAGTTACTGCCGAAAGTTTGTCATTAACAGAAACTTAGACCATTATGTCGTTGGTGACTAATCAGTCCAAACAATTAGATTTGTATAAAGATAAATGCCTAATCCGTGTTCGTCACGAATGCTGGTTCTCCAAGAATAACAAATTGATGGCACACCAGCCCTAAAAATACTTAATTCATTAACACCAAATCTAATTAAGTTGAAATCTTTCGGCAGTGTGTACATAACCTTTCAGCCTATCTCTTCTGGTCTTGTCTTTCTGGTTTGTTCTTTACATTAAGAAGGAAACGGTAAGTGCCTATTGCTGTACGTGTTCGCAATTACGTTAGGGAAATCGCAAATGCGTTTTCCTTTTTGAGTTTTAAACAGTTACTTATGGATTTTGAAAGAAGTTTTAGACACTTAGAAAAATGCATCCAAATGCAATTTTCTAAGTAGTTTAACAACAAGCAAATGAAAGTTTCTTCTCAAAAGAAGAAAATACACGAGAGTTGATCCAGAGGTGTTTTAAGTGGTAAATATAAATTATTGTTGCAAAACTTGACGAAACGAAACAATAAACTCATTAGCAGTGTTATTTAAAACATGTATCTTTATTTTATTACAAAGCCTACAGTATACTAGAGTTATCGGCCAGTGTTTCTAATTCTGAACTGGAAACTCGAGTGAGGATGACACATCTTACCACCCACCATCCGCGATTAAAAGAAGCAACAAGAAACTGACTGTCGTTCGTATAACACAGCCATAGCTCAAACAGTGGAGAAGATTTCATGGTCTCGCAAGATCACGTTTAATATATCATCTTTTATGATCGTTAGTTACGAGAAACCAGAGATTTCTCACCAGCTTCGATAAAAAAAATTGTGAACAACTTATTGTTTACATGAGTTGTATTAACTTATATTAGTCTTCCCAAAATAGAAGTATGCATTACAGAATGTTCGCACTATAGAGTATAGAATTAGTGTTTAACCAAACACTGTCTTTGGTTAAAATGTAAGCGCTACAATCATAACGTAGAGATAGTTTCATATCTAGAAGGTGGACAATATAGAGTTAAATATCACGACCCGTGTCGTGACAACATGTTTCCAAAAGGTGATAATATAGAAATAAATGTAGCCACCTATGTTATGACAACACTGTCTCTAAGAGATGAGAATATAGAGTTAAACATCGCCACGTGTGTCATGACAACACTGTTTATATGAAATGAAAATATAGAGTTAAACATCGCCACCTATGTCATGACAACAGTGTCTCTAAGATGTGAGAATATAGAGTTAAACATCGCCACCTATGTCGTGACAACACTGTTTATATGAAATGAAAATATAGAGTTAAACATTGCCACCTATGTCATGACAACAGTGTCTCTAAGAGGTGAGAATATAGAGTTAAACATCGCCACCTATGTCGTGATAACACTGTTTCTAGGTGGTGCAGAATACAGACTTAAAAATCGCCACCTATGTCATGACAACACTATTTCTAAGAGGTGATAATATAAAGTTAAATATCGCCACCAACGTCGTGACAACACTGTTTCTAAGAGGTGAGGATATATAGTTAAAATTGCTCTCTTCTTTGCGACAACATTGTTTCTAGAAGGTGAGAATATAGTTAAAAATCGCCAACTACGTCGTGACAACACTGTTTATGATAACCCATTATCACAAACTAAAAAGAACCACATGTAATCATATCAACAAGAGAGAAGATCTAAATGTGTTCGGAACTTAAGTGGATTTAGTCAATTGTTGTAGTTTTGTATCCATTTTCCTCCCCCAAACACTAATAAATCACGTAAAACCTTATATACAAACAGTGGCACAAAAAATTACGATAGTAATGAATTGGTAATGGTTGGGTGAAATTATTTGCGTTCTCTGCTGGATACGTTAATTTTTCAAAATTATGTTGTTTGTGAAAGCTTGGAGAAATCGAAAGCAGACAATCAAAAGCTTTTGTGGCCAGGATTTCACTGTCTTTGGCTACTCTGATGGACCAACGGATTTCACTGTCTTTGGCTACTCTGATGGACCAACGGATTTCACTGTCTTTGGTTACTCTGATGGACCAATGGATTTCACTGTCTTTGGCTACTCTGATGGACCAACGGATTTCACTGTCTTTGGCTACTCTGATGGACCAATGTATTTCACTGCCTTTGGTTACTCTGATGGACCAATGGATTTCACTGTCTTTGGCTGCTCTGATGGACCAATGGATTTCACTGTCTTTGGCTGCTCTGATGGACCAATGGATTTCACGGTCTTTGGTTACTCTGATGGACCAATGGATTTCACTGTCTTTGGCTGCTCTGATGGACCAATGTATTTCACTGTCTTTGGCTACTCTGATGGACCAATGTATTTCACTGTCTTTGGCTGCTCTGATGGACCAATGTATTTCACTGTCTTTGGCTACTCTGATGGACCAATGGATTTCACTGTCTTTGGCTGCTCTGATGGACCAATGGATTTCAATGTCCCTTTTAAAAAGCATCGACGATCCCGAGTTGCTGTGTGAGATTTGTTATTTTATTTTTTGCAGAAACGAGACGCGAACGATGATCATTCGTGCCTATCATTGGGCCACGTCCTACCTCCAAATTTACATAACTGTTGATAAAAAAAAACATTTCCAGTTTGCCCGTAAAGAAGAAAGGTCCAAATTTCGAAAACGTTCGGATTAGAAGGTTTCTATCTGGTATCTATCAAAACTGTCATAGTGGTAGTGATGAAATAATAACCGTGTCCATATTTACATGGTGGTAGTGATTATATATTATCGTGTTCTTACTTACATGGCGGTAGTAATGACACAACAATCGTGTCCATATTTACATGGTAGTAGTGATGACACAACAAATGTATTCATATTTGCATGGTGATAGTAATGACATAACAATCGTGTTCATATTTACATGGTGGTAGTTATGACACAACAATCGTATTTATACTTACATGGTGGTAGTAATGACACAACAACTGTGTTCATATTTACATGGTGGTAATGATGACACAACAACCGTGACAAAGAGAAATGAAAATTTTTAACTTGTCCAAATCGTTTGCTTTCTGGGTTGTTTTTAAAAAAAAACGAGAAAAGTTTTAAATAAGCAAAAAAACATCTTATTAAAACTGAAAATAAATAAATACGTAATGATAAAAACAAACAAAAAGTAAACTGACATGAAAGATAGAATTACCAGTTTTCAATGTCAAAGTTGCCCTTTATGTAATAAATGCTATTCTTATAAAAATACCTATTCATATTTTCAATAAGATAAAAAGAAATATGTTAGTTGATTAATTACTCAACTATCTAGACATCACTGTTTACAACTTCTCAATAACAACGTATAACAGTTTTAATGCGACCTTATAACGCGCGTGGTTAAAACATCAGACAGTGTTATGTACGTAAACAAAACAGTATGTCTGTCTAGCCCGTCGGGAACTATCGTTAAAACTGCACATAAAGTTTCATAACATTTATCAGTACACGTTTATAATAACTAAGTTCCCGCCTTCAAAATAAAATATTTTGTTTACTTTTCTGACGAAACGATTTATTAAAGTTATGCGACATAGTTTGGTTCGCTGTCTAGCTCTTGTAGCGAATGAGCAGGCTCCAATACACCGTTTTCCCATAGGACCGTGCTTCTGGCAAGGTGTTAATAATTCATACTTGGTATATTGAAGCAGGTCTATTAAACCCACGTGTCTTTACGAATCATTGTTTTTATTTTACTAAATTACACCCTAGTCACCATAAAGACAATCAGAATTCGTTTCGGTATACAGACGTACAAATTAAATGAGTTATCCAAAAACACTAACGAACAATTTATATCAAATCACTTGCTATACTCCACAAATAAACACTTTCCACTGATATTTCGTTTTATTCAGAGCAAATGGAATTATACTAAGATTTCCGTTATGTGATTTTATTTGTTGTCATTATTGTTTTACACTGAACAGAAGAAATCATTGTTGGTGCTGTTAAACGAGACAGTACTCATAACAATCAATGTAATTGTACTATGTGTTAATACACAGAAAATTATGTGTAATAAAAATGATTAGTGGATAGTTAATAACAGTCAAGGTTTTTACGTTGTTTTATTTATTACCTACCAATCCAGGGGAAGATACCAGTCCTAAGATTCGGAACTCAGTATCCCACAGCGAGGTACTGCTGTGTATGTTACGCCTAACATCAAAACAAAATTTAGATAGTTGTAAACTATTTACGTCTCTCATATTTTATACTAGACACTCAATAATTATAAATGCATACACGGAACACTAAAGATAAGGTTTAGTGCTGCCATCTTTTGTTAACAATTGCTACATTTATAATTTATTAACATTTTCAAAAAAATTTATGTTTGAAATAAACATGATATAATATCTGTAAAGCAACGATTGAAAATACATACCAGCACTGATAATCATAAGTCCGCGCCTCTGTGCAAAATTTCAGTTTATGCGTTTTGAAAGCCTGAAATATTTAAAAAAAACACACACACCTCTCTACAGTTTTTGTTTAAGTGGCATTCTTTTCTGATTCATTATCACTCTAAAAAGGTTTGTTTAAATCACTGAAAGCAAGCTAATAACGAAAGCACTTCTAACAATGCCACAATATGTTTGAAAACAATGAATAAAAGAAGAGGGAGAGAGAACCGAAATCTCTGTTTCTATTTTTTTTTTTTTTCTTAAGCTCAAATCTCATTTTTTCTCATTTTTTTTTAAGCTTTAAGTTCATTCAAAGTTAATCACTAGGAGGCGCACTGAATGTGCATGCTGTTTTCTTTAATGATCTTTCTCATTTGGAAGAAACGCCAAAAAAGAAAATTGGATGAAAAAAAAAACGTTCACAAAAGTTTAAAACCTGAAGGTAATTAAAAAATCATTTGGATTCTTCCATCCATTGTGAATGTTTTATCCTAATGATGAAACGAGTGAAGAGTGAATGGTGAGCTAATTAAGCACAGATATTGAAAAGCACAATTTTCTTCTGCACAAAAATCAAAGCACGTGAAACAAGAAAGACAATCCGTTAATTTACTTTAAAAAAAGTAAAATTGTTGAAGTGAAATTTACCTTTCAGCTATCAACAAACAAACTAACTCATAAGTTGAACGTAAAACACACACACATATTAGAAAATTAACCGACCTTACTGTCTTATTAATTCTACTCCTGAAAATTCAGTCTTTATTTTTTAAACGCTAACAACTCATTTTTGTGTAAAGGTGTTTTTCATTGGTTTGGATCCATCTTACATTGTATGTGTCTGAGTTTTTTCTTATAGCAAAGCTACATCGAACTATCTGCCGTGTCCACCGACGGGGATCCCAACCCCCATCTTTTGCTCTTAAATTGCTCCAGTGTTCTGGTTATTCAGTTTAGTTTTTCAGCTTACTTACTTTACCCATTTCAATGCTAATCCACGCTGTCCTTTTGAGACACCAATAATTTCTTTAGAAATCTAACTTACTCTTATCCTCTTCAAATGTTAAACTTACTGATCTTTAAAATTTGTAACACGGGTTGTCATCACATGTAGTGTTCACAAGTTTTCTTTGTTTTTCAATTTCGCGCAAAGCTACACGAGGGCTATCTGCGCTAGCTGTCCCTAAATTTAGCAGTGTAAGACTAGAGGGAAGGCAGCTAGTCATCACATCCCACCCCCAACTTTTGGGCTACTCTTTTACCAACAAAAAGTGAGATTGATCATCACATTATAACGCCCCCACAGCTTGGAGGGCGAGCATGTTTGCTGTGACGTGATTCAAACCCTCGACCCTCCGATTAGGAGTCGAACGTCTAAACCACCTCGCCGTGCCAGGCAGAGTGTTTACACGTTATTATCACATTTATTATGTTCACGGGTTATTATTATATTCATAGTGTCAGGGGTTATTTTTTTGCATTTACCATCTTTATGATTTATCATTACATTTGCTACGTCCGTGGGTTACCATCACATTTACTGTGTTTTCAAGGTTAAATTCAACATGATATAAAACATATTCACCTCTCTCTCTGTTCATAAAAATATCATACAAAACAACGACTTGATAAGCTGGATAGATTAAACTTTCGTTTCTTGATATATTATTAAGCCATGGTTAATTATCTTTCCTAAAGATTAGCAGACAGCTCATAAGTCACCAGTCTAAGAAAAACAAAATCGTCAACGGCTTTGAACATTTCATATTCTGTGTTTTTACGAAACTTAATTAGAATTTTTGAAATGAAACATTTATTTAATAAAACTCCATTATCTTTTTTCTTCTTCTAATAAATCAAAACTATTGTAGTATTTAGCTGCTTCTTAAGCTAAATTTATTATTTTAAAATAAAACTAGCCACGTTTACAAGGTTTTATAAAATAAGCTTTTGTGGGTTTTTTTTTATGAAACGAAATTGCACGATGTGCTCTGTCTACCCTACTTTTTGCGTTACAAAAAAAGCTTATCGAGAAATTAATTCATTCGTTTGTTTTTTAACTTCGCGCAAACCTACACGAGAACAATTTGCGCTAACCATCCCTAATTTAGCAGTGTAAGACTAAAGAGAAGGTAGCTAGTTATCACCACCCAACGCCAACTCTTCGGATACTCTTTTGCTAACGAATAGTGGGATTGATCGTCACATTATAACGTCCTCACGGCTGAAAGAGCGAGTACGTTTGGTGTGAAAGTGATTCGAACCCGTGACCCTCAGATTGCGAGTCGAGGGTCCTACCGCCTGGCTATGTCAGACCTCAAATGAATGATTTGTTTGTTTTGGAGCAAAACCACAATGAGCTATCTGCTATGTGAACGCGCGGAATCGAACACTGGATGTTAGCCCGTAAGCCTACTGCTTGTCCGACCGTAAGACTTAAATAAATAAATTGACTTCACATTTACTTCGTGAATAACGTAATCAAAATTGTTTAAATGTTACTGGTAAGTTCCGCCACAAGTTATAAGAACAACACACTCATACAATAGCATGTTAACGTGTGGGAAAATAAATGCATCACATTTACTTAAAACTCCTTATAAATGATTTAACAAGTACAGTAACGAGTTGTAAGAATATAAATAGAATCTAGGTATTTCTCAAAATTGTCGAAACTGATGTGATTTAAAACGAAGTTTAATAGTGAATAGTTCAAAGATAAAATAAGTTTCTTACAACTAATGTCTCAAACCTAACGGTTTCGCAGGCAGAACAGTTTGTTGCCCTGGTTACTAAAGATTCGTGCTACGATTATTTACCAATACCAGGCAGAATTCTTAGCCAATGTAGGCAGTTTCAGATAAGTAATTCTAAACTGCTTGGCATAGCCAGGTGAGTTAAGGCGTTCGACTCGTAATCTGAGGGACGCAGCTCCGAATTTCCGTCGCACCAAACATGCTCGCCCTTTCAGCCGTGGTGGCGTTATAACGTCACGGTTAATCCCACTATTCGTTGGAAAAAGAGTAGCCCAAGAGTTGGCGGTTGGTGGTGGTGACTAGCTGCTTTCCCTCTAGAGTTACGCTGCTAAATTAAGGACGGATAGCGCAGATAGCCCTCAAACAGCTTTGCACAAAACTAAGAAAACAAAGAAACAAACAATACTATATAATTCCCCATTTATCTTTTGACTGATAACTCACTAACGTTTCAGCACTGTGAACAATATTAATCGTGTTCAAGTGAAATATTTGATTTGATACAAGTTACAGAGACTTTGTAGTTTTAGTGTTAGCATTACTCCGAAAAAGTACAGCTGCCATGTAAACATTTCCATCTTCTCAAAGCATCATTTGTCTCTTCTTCACTTACATTAAGTTCCGTTTAGGTTTGTAATTTTACTTTTTCACATTTTCTACTAACTGTTCACAGCATATGAAATTCATTAAAAAAGTCTATTTTATTTCATCTCAGTGACTGACCACGTGGGTACTTTAATTCTTCATGAAGTTTGAAAAGTCTGCGTTTGAAAACAAAGGAATATGAATTAACCTGGGGTAACTAGAGTCATCCAGAAAGACGCTTGCAACAAGTCGTACCACAGCTATTAGGTGGCTAGATTCCTCGCGGTTAAAACATATGCACACTGTGATATTTAACAAACTTTTTTCCCAGACTTCATCGTCAGGTAATCTCAGGAAAATCTGTACAACCCTGATTATTTTGTTACCATTTCCTAAAGAGCTTTACTTGCCAGAAAGGCTTCAAAATGGGATTCATTTTTCTTTAAATCAATATCTGTGTTTGTTTGTTTTTGCCACGCGCTGTCTAGTAATCTTTTTTTTTCTTATCGTTTCTAAGTCTGTCTTCATTTCGCAGATACATTAATTTTTAAAAGCATTTCGAGTATTGACATAAACATAGAGACATCATATCAAAATATTTGTAATGACATTTTATAATTTGTTAAAGCATATTTAGATAAAAATAAGATAAAAGTCGTAAGAATTTTTGCAAAAACTGACAACGTTAGTTTGTTTTCTTTTTATATAAAGCTAAATAAAAAAGTGTGTCTTGAGTAGCTGCTTAGAAACACTGACAGAATTCGGTTCACCAATTATTTATTTTTTATTCTTTTTTACAAATATATCGACTAATTCAGTATGTTAGTTGAGATACTTCAAAACAACTAAATCAGAAATGTATATCAGTGACCAACAGAAAGCACTAGTAAAACTGGGAAACTTTAACCCTAACATCTGATTGGGAAAAACAAATAATACATTTATAAATCAATAATATCTTAATTAAGATAGCATCTTAGGCTTATCCAGATGAAAGGATAACTCTCAAACTTAAATAAAGTAGCATCTTAGGCCTATCCAAATATAACGATGACTCTCAAACTCAAATACAGTAGCATCTTAGGCTTATCCAAATATAACAATGACTCTCAAACTCAAATACAGTAGCATCTTAGGCTTATCCAAATATAACGATAGCTCTTAAATTTGGACAACCATTTATATTTTAATTTCAGATGTTATTTTACTCAGATCATTCATTGTCCAAAACGTGTGATGCACAGTTAAAGACGCGAATATTTTGATTTTTTTTACTGGTAAACGAGATTGTTTTATAGAGAAGTTTTATACAAGAAGTAACAATTGGTAATTCATAAATATAAAGATAATAACCTTAGCTTCTAAATATTAGTAGCTATATTCAAACTTTTATAAGCGCAGAATACAGAAACTAATGAGAGATCGAACGAGAAACGTTTAAATCATAAACAGCTTGATAACAGATCAACCCGTCAGTTACTATGTTTTACCACATGGAAATTTTTATATTTAAAACTAAAGTACGGAGTTAAGTAATTTTAGCGGTCCACAAACTTTAACTGTAAAAGAAACGTACTTCACAAATATGTGCAGGCTGTAATTTTGGCCAAGTTTAGCATGACAGAACAGTTACTGTGATCAGGTTTCACATCATAAAACAGTAACTGTAGTTAGGCTTAGCATCATAGAACAGTATGTTTGACCATATTTGACATCATAAAACAGTAACTGTAGTCGAGTTTAGCATCACAAAACTGTATCTGTGACCACATTTGACATCACAGAACAGTAACTGTGGTTAAATTTGCCACCGTAGAAAAGTGTCTGTAACCAGGTTTTGATGTCGTAAAGCAGTAATTGTTGTCAAGTCTAGCATCATAGAACAGTAACTGGGGTCAAGTTTAGCATCATAGAACAGTAATTGGGGTCAAGTTTAGCATCATAGAACAGTAACTGTGGTCACGTTTTGCATCATAGAACAGCAACTGTGGTTAAGTTTAACATCATAAAGCAGGAATTGTTATTTATAATAACTCCCCATAATATGAAACTATCTTTCACAAAATAACACTAAAACCGGGGGTTCGATTCTTTGGAGTAGAAGGAGAGCAGATAGTTTATTTTGTAAGCTTTCAATATCATAATAACAACAAAAGTCATTCGTAATAACCCGCCGTAATATGAAATCATTACTCATGATAACCCGCCATAATTCTAAATAAATGCATTTACGCTCTTGTTTAACCGGTAACCCATCACAAGAGAGTTGATATTTCAGTTAGAATAAAAATAATAGATTTAACGGTCCTTTCAATCTATATTATCAGATAGTAGAAAAATTAAGAAATAGAAACAAAGCATGCAAAAAGATAAAAGAGGGCATTCCTGTCTTTTTAAATTTACAAAGACTCAAACACTGGTCATGCTTTTTGGCGCTCTTTCTTTCTAGTTGTGCTACAGTAATCACTGATTGTTTGTGACATTTCAATGTGAGATCAAGAGATTTATAAAAGAAATTTCTCTGTTAGAACGACCATATTTAATAACCAGGGTTTGTGAGCGTCGCTAACTTTTATCTTTTTCAATTTTGATTATTTATTTTTACACTCTTGTGATTTTCAGTTATTAAATCCCGGGGGATGGGGGGAGGGAAGAAATTAAAATAATTGGCCGTATACCGTGCGCGTAGTTAATGCATTTTTATCACTTATGCACGAGTAACCAGATATAATTTGAAAATTTCTCAAATGGTTTAAGTTTTTATCTATAAGTCTGCATTAACATCTGAGTTTGTTTGTCTGAAATGAAGCACAAACCTATGTAAAATGTTATCTGTGCTCCGCTTAACACGTGCGATGAAACCTAATTTCTAGCGTTGTAAAAATCCGCAAACGTTGTGCAATATTACATGGGTCAGTTCAAGATTTTTCGTTTGTGTGTGTGTGTGTGTGTATACAAAGCTTTGTTTGTTTGTTTTGGAATTTCGCACAAAGCTACTCGAGGGCTATCTGTGCTAGCCGTCCCTAATTTAGCAGTTTAAGACTAGAGACAAGGCAGCTAGTCATTACCACTCATCGCTAACTCTTGGGCTACTCTTTTACCAACGAATAGTGGGATTCACCGTCACATTATACACCCCCACGGCTGGGAGGGCGAGCACGTTTAGCGTGACGCGGGCGCGAACCCGCGACCCTCGGATTACGAGTCGCACGCCTTACGCGCTTGGCCATGCCAGGCCATATATACAAAGTAGGGAATACAATTATTGACGCAAGGATTATTTATTTGGTGACGTAATCTTGCTCTCTGATTTGTTTTCTTTTCATTTCAAGTGTTTTTCGTTCTGAATTTTGGGTTGCCCCACCAGTGGCTCAGCGGTATGTCTGCAAACTTACACGCTAAAATCCGGGTTTTGATACCCGTGGTGGGCAGAGCACAGATAGCCCATTGTGCTTAATTCAAAAAACAAACAAAACAGTTTTAAGTTACGTCAAGATGGCGGCTTTCAATAAATAATTCATTTATGAAGGAGTAATAATTGATTACCATCGTTAGCAAGTGAAATAAGTGGACTTTGATAAAAGAAAACATTGTTTTCATTCCAAAACCAACGAAACAAACCAAAACTATACATTGAATTGCACTAGAACGAATTCAAAAAGCTTTTTTTTCTTTGGTTACTCGTGCTCAATTAATCACTTAGTTTGAACTTATTGGCTCTCTGCATTTATTCTTTCATGAATATCAGGTAAGAAACTACGAACAAGTCCATCCATAAGTTTATCCCTGAAATGATGAAAAATATTGTGAGATTATACGATAGTCATCAAGATTTATACAATGGTTTACCTATGCGAACGTTGCGCCATCTCTACAATATAGATGAAAGTAGAGTTTGAAAATACTCTTGCATTTATAAATTATTCTGATTTTAATACATTTTTGTATACGATAGCATCATATATTTAGGCAAGATATGAGACTAAACTATCATATTAGATAAAGTAATCTAGCTGAAAAACATGTTTCTCATTTGCAAGTAAATATTAGATCTAGCTCTTACAAACAGCAAAGTGCTTTCTTTGTGATTCAAAAACTACGTTATAAAGCCATCACATTTCTAAAACGATATTAAATGTTACAAGAAATAGTAGTTTGGATAACGAACAAGACATCTTTCTCAAAGAAGGCCTGTCTTCGGATATATTCACATTTGCACGATGAATTAAGTACGAAAATATTTTAACACAATTATGTGACACTTTTATATTGATTCGATGTGACACATTCTTTGATTCTTTTCTGTTATGAAAATGATTAGACATTAGGCCTACTCTGTAACACTTGTGACGAATAGAAATCCTTACAACGCAGGACCTTACTTACGTTTGTCTCATTATTCGTTTTAACTGAAACCTATTAACTAGTTGAGGATTCTAATCACCCGAATATGAATTATGGCTAAATTCATTCCATGCCTAGACGACCCATAGGGGTCAGCGCTTAAAATAACTATTTTCCAGGGAAAGCTCGAGGAAAGAATGAAACTATATTCAAAGGTAACTTGTCATCACTACCCACACTTTTATCGTTGTTCCTCTCAACACTTGTTTTCACACAATTTCATTTCAAAGATTATTGTTGCTTTTTAAATATTGCGCAAAGCTACTCGAGGGTTATCTCGCTAGCCGTCCCTAATTTAGCAGATTAAGACTGGAGGAAAGGCAGCTAGTCATCACCACCCACCGCCGACTCTTGGGTTATTCTTTTAGCAACGAATAATGGGATTGATCGTCACATTATAACACCTCCACGGCTAAAAGGGGCGAGCATGTTTGGCGCGACGGAGATGCAAACCAGCGACCCTCAGATTACGAGTCACACGCCTTAACACACTTGGCTATGCGGGGCCGAGAAAAACGACCACACCTCACATTGACTACATAGTAAACACAATATAGTATCAAATTAATTTCAGACTTAAAAATGAAAAATTATAAGCAACAAATCCAGAATTTCAGCAGAGACAACTATCCAAGGTGTAACAAAAATTAACAATAAAAATATCAAGATTAAACCAAAATTATACTTCTAAATAAAACACTAGATGGCAGTGACCGATAAGGGTGACAAGATGTTCAGACAAATGGGTATTTTGTGTCATAAAAATAACAAATGAATCACTAAGCTTAATAATGTAGTTTATTGTACAATCTGGAGGATTTCATTAATATCAATACTTGTGATGTTTATTTAACGACAAAAAAATTTATTTTTGACTTAAGATATGAAACTGGGGGTTGCTGGTTCGAGTCCCATCATTCATCGTACTTGTTCTTTAAGTTCTGGGGATGTCATAATATTACGAATAAACTAATTACTCCATAAGCGTAATTCAAAAAGTTGGCGGGAGATTATCTTGACCAGCTGTATTTCTTCAAGGCTATCATCTCTAAATGACGATTGGTTAAAGGAGACACAAGGGCCTTCCTTGTGTTATACACATTTTTCGATGTTCGACGTCACATAAAGGCTATCTGTACATAACAATCTATAATTCTGAACAGATACGTTAGAGGAAGATATCTAGTCAAGACCACACTCGGTGAACTTCTGGGCTACTTTAACCCGACCAAATAGTGGGATTTAATATCCACTCTCATCACTTGAACATCCGGGGACGCTAACTATTAGGCCACGTCCAGTCACATCTTATTGATATGGTGAAAATTTAAATTCAAATTTTCAATTCTTGGGTTATAACCTTCCTTGTCGACATTTAACAGGACGAAAACAATTCCTTGAAGTTGCACACAAGTTGTTCTGAAGAAAAAGTATTCTATATTAATTCAACGTTAAATTAAAAATATATATATATAATAATTCATTGAAAAAGATTAATGTTTTGTATGAATTTTTCATCTTTCTGTTTCTTTAACTTCTTTATAAAGCGTTTACCACCAGAGTAGTCCATTAGTTACATCATATATATTCTTTAGAGTCGAATAATTCACTTGTTTAGTACCAGTGGGGTCCATAAGTTACATCATAATGATTCTTCAACGACCCAAAAATTCACTTGTTTACAACCAGTGGGGTCCATAAAATGCGTCATATAGATTCGTTAATAGTCGAATCATTCACTTGTCTACTGCCACTGTTTTCCATACATCATATTAACTTTTTAATAGTCGCATCATTCGCTTCTTTACTACCAATGGGGACTTTAAGTTACATCATATTGATTCTTTAAAACTCGAATCCTGCACTTGTTTAGTGTAAGTGAAGTCTATAAGTTACATCATATTGAATCTCCAATGGTCGAATTATTAACTTGTTTAACTACCAGTGGGGTCCATAAGTTACATCACATTGAATCTCCAATGGTCGAATTATTAACTTGTTCAACTACCAGCGGGGTCCATAAGTTACATCATATTGAATCTCCAATGGTCGAATTATTAACTTGTTTAACTACCAGTGGGGCCCATAAGTTACATCATATTGATTCTTTAATAGTCGAATCATTCACTTTTTTACCACAAATTAGTTCAATATGTTACTTCATATTGAATCTTTAATTGTTGGATCAGTCACTTCTTTCCTACCAGTAAAGTCCATTAGTTACATCATTATTATGAATTATTCACTTGTTTACAAGAAGTGTGGTACATAAGTTACATCATATAGATTCTTTAACATTCGAATTATTCACTTGTTTTTACCATTGGGGTCTGCAAGTTAGGCCATATTGTTTTATTTCTACGTGTAACAACACTGTGTCGAGAGTACTTATCCATTAAACAAAGACCGAAATCAATTGTTTTCTGTCTGGAACGTTAGGAGTAAAAGTAATGACATCATTAATGTCAAGCTTTGAAACAAATATTGAATTCACTGAAAGTAATCCTTTGTTTTGGTGACATAAATAGATGTCGCGAAAATTCTGTCTTTACATTCCTCAGTGCCACAATGATATATCTGTGGATTGGTTTGGTGTGTTTTGAATTTCGCGCAAAGCTACTCGAGGGCTATCTGTGCTAGCTGAACCTCATTTAACGTTGTAAGACTAGAGGGAAGGTAACTTGTCATGACTACTTACCGCTAACTTTTGGGCAACTCTTTTACCAACGATTAGTGGAATTAGTCGTGACATTATAACGCCCCCACGGCTGAAAGGACGATCATGTTTGGTATGACGAGGATTCGAACCCGCGATTCTCGAATTACGAGTCGGACGCCTTGACATACTTGACCATGTCACGCTATGTTTTTGAACTTAAACCCTAGAAACCGTATTTTTAGAAAGTCCAAAAACATGGCGCGACATGGTCAAATATGTCAAGTTGTTTTGCGTTGAACTTCAAACACAAGTAGCTCACAGATTATTTGTGAGTTACTATGTGACAAATGTGTTACTTAAGAGCAGTTGATAAATATAAAAAAGGGTGAACTGACCTAGTCCATAGTCAGCTTATCTTTACAGTTATCTGTTTTTACACACACGCGTTTGTATTCCTCGAATTTACTTAATGTTTTAATTTATCCCAAACTTCGAGTTGTCTTCAGTTTAATTATCTTAACATGTTCGAGAAAGATAGGCACTCCTGAGAAAAGTTAGCTTAGTAAAAACGGGAATTTATTGTGGTGCTCTTTAAAACAAACTTCGATATTCAAAACTGGTGACTGTTAGAAGATTTACGCCATTTTGTTTTGTACATAAGATCAAGACATAATTGAATTTATCAAAGCAAACATTGAAAATATTTTTTTCGTTTTTTTAAATTTTTCCCAAGAGGACATTCCTGAAGGAAGATATCAAGTTAATTTTTAATAAGAGAAGCATTACCCTCTCCTTTTAATATAAAATACCAATCACTTTAGTTCAACGTCTTTGCATTTCAAACAAAAATTGTTTCTAATTTTAATAATAGTTTTACTTTTTACTGCTAGATGGCACTACATTTCAGTGATTATTTCCAATTGATTACTATTCAGTTCATCACGTTGTACAGACGCACAGAAGCTATGCGATGTATGTATCAAAACGTATTATCATAATTTTAGCTATGTTAGGTCTGAAGTATCTCCTATCTAAGAGTTTTGGGGACAATTAGGTGCAAATATGGTTGAAAACCACATTTTGGTAACTGCATTTACAACTACAGTTTATTTGCATTTGGACCGTATTCTTCTATCTATGCTGAACACGTTCACAGCCCTAATAACCCTAGCTGTCGATAGGCCTAAAGACCAAATAACCAACTGGTAGAGCACATTTTCCCTGGATACTGTTCCATGTGAAAATAATTCATTCCGCACATGGATCGAAAAAATGAGAAGGAACGTTGCTACCAATATATATAATGTGTAAAATTAGATAACCAAACAAACAATTGTTTTAATTCTTTTATCCATTATAGTAGGTTTGTTTTCCGAATTTTGCTAAAAGCTGTGTGTGTTTTCTTATAGCAAAACTACATTGAGCTATCTGCTGAGCCTACCGAGGGGAATCGAACTCCTGATTTTAGCGTTGTAAATCTGGAGCAATACCACTGTACCAGAGATGGGTTATGCTAAAACCCACATGAAGGATATTGGCTCAGAGCTG
This sequence comes from Carcinoscorpius rotundicauda, assembly GCA_011833715.1. Classification (NCBI taxonomy): domain Eukaryota; kingdom Metazoa; phylum Arthropoda; class Merostomata; order Xiphosura; family Limulidae; genus Carcinoscorpius; species Carcinoscorpius rotundicauda. The sequence goes on along the minus strand of CM022394.1, from coordinate 122,859,401 downwards.
AAATTCACAGAATGCAGAGGGAGACATCCACGCAACAAAAGTAACTTTGAATTATTATGTTGTTTGCTTGTTTTTGTTATTATTGTTTTTGCATTAAAATTATCTTCACAAAAACCAAAGAAAATAATTTATTTAAGTTTGCATGATCATTTTCAACATTATTTAAATCATTCTGCCACGATAAATTTGTGTAATAAAACATCCTCAAAAGTGTGCTTATTTAAACGATGTCCAGTGCATTTTGCAGGTTTTATTTTGAACGATTGATAAAAATAGCCACTACGTTCAATATCCACGTGAGGTTATCAACTTAACCACTGAAACGGAATAACGAAATATTCCTTTTAAAAGATAATTTTTTTTTTCCTAGATAACACATATCAACACATAATATATAATTATACAGTAAGCTCAACACAAGGAAATATCCAACACACGTTCATCTGTATCATGGTATATTTATTAAAGTCCTTTATAACTACATAGTTAAAATTGTAGCTCTACTAATATTTATGTATGGAACTAAGTGACTCAAATATCCTCAGGTCTTCTTTCCGGTCACTCCATATCCTCAGGTCTTCTTTCTGGTCACTCCATACCTGATCTTTGCATGTTAGGCTGTGATCCAGTCTTAGGAATCCAATCAGATAAGGAAACAGGGAACGGTCTTTCACAACATTTATTACCTCATTAAGTCCTTCATATATCAATTAGATTATATGAGGCGATTCCAAGTAAACCTGTCAAACAACCAACGATCTGCCCCTCGCTACTGACGAAATAGAGTGTGGGAATTTAACTAGGTTTTATGACCCTCGATATCAGATAGCAGTAACCGCCCAGGCTTTTAACCCATATCGGCCTTCTTCCGCGGACACGGTCTTGTTTTCTAGCTGTCGAAGCTTCCCTCAAGTATGGTTGGCCGACGCCGCCCCTTCAACGCTCTAGGGCGATTGAAAGCACGCGGGCGGGTATTTATATTGTCCACCTGCATCCTAAAGTCGACTTAACACTCTTAAGTCAATGCTCAGTAGCGTAGAAACATAGTTAAAGATTAGAACCTAAATTCCCCATTTAGAACTATTCTGCGCTTCCCCCATCATTTTAAACGTGAGGTTTTTGTTAGGTAAAGGACAACCAGGTAGTGAAGGTCACATGTCAGTTATTTCAACGAAGAAGACTTTATCCATTGGTGAGTACGTCAGCACACATAAAAGAACAACTGAACCATTCTTCATTGAGTATGTGTTACTTCTCAGGTGTCCAGATGTCAAACACAGGGAATAAAATAGCCTTAGTCGGTCCTTTAGCTCTCCACATATAATTATTGTGGTGTTTGTAACTTAATTATGACCTTTCGACTCTTTCTCGTGTTTGTCCAAACAGCATACCACTTTAACGCTGAGGTCAAGCAAGATTCCATAAAGCAATTAAACTCGTGGCCGTTTCACGCCTGTCCTGGAATTCGAACAGAATATTTAGATACCTAGTAAAGCCCAGTGTGTTCTAGTTACCATGAGATCGTGGGCTTTCGCGGGGGCACGAAGATGAGGCATTTGCCCCCACCTGGAAAATGAAAAACATAACTTTTATTTTATTTATTGAACAGTTTAACATTAATGTTACTTTTGCTCCCTTAAAAAAAATTGCCCCCCCCCTTTCACCGTCGAAAAATTACTTGCAAGAGATGTAAAACTTTAGCTTAATTATTGTAGGGTGTATTGTTTTTACCGACACACGAGTTGTAGAGTTGGAAATCGCATGCAATATAAATTTATGTATATTTTTCGATTTACCACATATTACTCAATTTTATTCGTTTCGGAAATTTCCAACCGAAATCGACCGATAGATTGCTTATTATTTTAAATAGTTTAAAAATAAAATAGTGCATTATTTTGTATCCTTAGTATTGCGCAAATATAGATTCACTAAGATAGCTATTTCTATAATCTACAAGACTTTAAGAAGATTTGTCTTACTTCGGTTACGGCCCGGCATGGCTAAGCGTGTTAAGGCGTGCGACTCGTAATCTGAGGGTCGCGCTAAACATACTCGCCCTTTCAGCCGTGGGGGCGTTATAGTGTGACGGTCTATCCCATTATTCTGTGGTAAAAGAGTAACTCAAGAGTTGGAGATGGGTGGCGATGACTAGCTGCCTTCTCTCTAGTCTTACACTGTTACTCGAGGAGCTTTATTCAAAATCAAACAAACAATTATTGATCACGTAAATATCGCCTGAATAATAATTTCTGTCGTATCATAGCTGTCCTGGTATTGGATGAAAGGTTTCGTTCATCACCACCCCCGCCCAACTGATGGACTACTCTTTTACCAATGACTAGAAGAATTGACCATAACATTATAATGCCCACATGGCTAAAGGGGTGAACGTGTTTGATGCGACGGGGATTCGAACCCGCGACCCTCATTATTACGGGTCGATCGCCTTAACCCACCTGGCCATGTCAGACCGTAAATTTATTAGTAAAGTATGCTTTTGGAGTATCTACCCTTGTTTCTTAAAAGAAACAAGTGACTCCTGGCGGCTAAATGGTAATCTTAAAGTCTTAAAAGCTAAAATTCGTGGTTCGATCTGTGCAACAGACTTAATGCAGGTAGTGGAGCTAAAAACGAACGAGCAAACATTTTTTTAAGTTAAACAAACACGAATACTAACTACAGGGTGTCGCTTAAATAAATAAATACATTTAGTTCGCAAAGAAATCATTCATTTTCTTTTTTCGAGTCGTTTTTGTTGTGTTCTCCTACAAATTAACAAACACACATCTCTGTTTAATATGGTGGCGCTGTTGACTTGCATGCAAAGACATACATCACTTGTTTTCAGCTTGTAAAAACGTCTCTTTTGTTGTTGTTGCTTTTCTTCAAGCAGAAACTTTCAGCTTAAAGCTCCGTCATCTCTCGACAGTTTTGGACTGTGAAGGTCAAACCCTAAATTTCGAGTGACGTGCATGACCACGCCCAAGATTTCACATATTAATTTATTTTAATCCTGGCTAAAAGAATTTTAATTTTAGGATAGACTGATGAGTAGTATGGGGTGCACACGAGCCCCACGCTTGGCATTCGTGGTGCACAAAAATGTTACTAATAAAATGGGAGACAAAGGTCTCATGGACTAAAGAAGCCTGTCTAAAAGAATTTCAAATGACGAGGCTACTGAGGATTTCCTTCGGTTTCTTGCGAGAAACGTGTTTATTGTTTCTGAAGCAGACTCGTGTGAATCAACAATATAACTAACCTGAGAATAAACCTACTTTATCGAAATGCTGAGAACTGAAATAAAAAGAACTTTATGTGTGTGTTTGTCTAGAAGTAAAGCCACATCGGGCTATCTGCTGAGTCTGCCGAGAAGAATCGAACCCCTGATTTTAACGTTGTAAATCCGTAGACTTACCGCTGCACCAGCGGGGAACAAAATAAATATAGTGCTGTATTGTTATTCGTGTGTTGTGATTTGTTTTGAGTCTGATTTATTAAACTGAAGGATGTAGCGTCTGTTTGTTTGCTTCAGAACTTTTGTCCAAATCTACACACGATCATCCCTACATTTGAACAAATATAACACAGGAATTGTTTGTTTGTTTTTGAATTTCGCTTTGCTCAAAGTTGCACGAGGGCTATCTGCACTAGCCGTCCCCAATCTAGCAAATTAAGACTAAAAAAAAGCAACTAGTCATCACCACCCACCGCTAACTCTTGGACTATTCTTTTACGAACAAAAGTGGGATTGACCGTCACATATAATACCCCCACAGCTGGAATGGCGAGCATGTTTAATGTGAAGGGCATTCGAACCTGCGACACTCATATTACAAGTCGAATGCCCCAACTACCCAGTCATGTCGTCCTAAATACGAGGAAGGCAACTCTTCAAGAGCATTCATTACCAACTTCTGCACTCTATAAGAAGAAGAAGATTTCTCGACCACTCTAATATCACACCAATTAACCACCTAATCTGAAGGCTTATAACACTACAAATGGTGTTTTCATACAAGCTGTGGGCACAACATCTCTTTATTTAGTTTTGCGCTTAACAACAAAAATTATTCCAACGCTCTCAAAGCACAGAAAACATTTTTGACAATCAACCACAAATTTTACAAACCGCCGGAAAAAAAGGTAACACACATATTCAAACTAATCTTGTAGCGTTAACTATTAAAGAAATGATAACTGAATGTGTTAAACCTGCTGATATCTGGGATTTGAAACAACCATTTGGATTTTAACACTTTAGCAGTCGAAAACTACGTGGATTACCAAAAAATGTTGTGATTCGTAGTGACGTGTAAATAATTCAGTTCCAATAAATCATATTTAATTCTATTGTTTATGTTGTTCATATTACATAAAAAGTGCTTATAACTCATATTTGGCCTGACATGGCCTCGAAATCCGAGGGTCACGGGTTCGAATCCCTGTCACACCAAATATGCTCGCCATTTCAGCCGTGAAAGCGTTATTATGTTACGGTCAATCCCACTGCTCGTTGGTAAAAGAGAAGTCTAAGAGTTGGCTGTTGGCGGTTATGACTAGCCGCCTTCTCTCTTGTGCTACACTGGTAAATTAGGGACGGCTCGCGCAGATAACCCTCGTGTAGCTTTGCACGAAATTCGAAATAAACTAAACCAGTTCATGGTTCATGAACCATCTTCCTGTTGTTCTTTCCATTAAATCAAAGTAGATAAATTAGTAACTGTATCCAGAAAAAAGATAATGAACATTATAAACAATTTTATGCGGGATTCAAATCTACAGAACACATACTTAAGTTTTATGACAACTCGTATGGGTATAAATAATTAGGTATCAGATATTCGGGTTCTAGGTGTCAAAGCTTCTGTGTGAATTACGCGACACCTGCTTGACACCTCTCCTCCTATCCTATGTCTCCACCTCTTCCCTTCAACACCAACACTGAGATAGTTCGTGGGACATTACTTCTCGGTACTTTTCAGAATCCCCCCAAACTTTTTCACTTCTACAAGAGAAAATACAGAGGAAAAGCAATGTAATTAGCGTTCCTTTTTTGTACAGTGACAACACTTGTTGTTAAAGAAATCAAGGGGCTGAGAACCAATTAATTTGTTGACTGTGTGGCGATCATGATCTTTAGCAGTCATTTGTTTGTTTGTTTTGAATTTCGCACAAAGCTACTCCAGGACTATCTGTACCAGCTGTCCCTAATTTAGCAGTGTAAAACTAGAGGGAAGGCAGCTAGTCATCACCACCCACCGCCAACTCTTGGGCTACTCTTTTAGCAACGAATAGTGGGATTGACCGTCACATTATAACGCCCCCCACGGCTGAAAGGGCGAGCATGTTTGGCGCGAGGGGAATGCGAACCCCCGACCCTCAGATTACGAGTCGCAAGCCTTAACACACTTGGCCATGCCGGGCCGTTAGCAGTAATTACATGTATATGAATCACATTGTTGTAATATTTATGTGTTAAAGGTAGACTAAATGAGACTTATGTTAATTAAGTAAATAAGAGCTATGGTCGGTTTTCATTTAAATAAAGATAAACAAAGGATATTTGACCTTATCTAGGAAGTCCCAAACCCAAGTGTTTCGTTTGGCTCCTCCATAAGGATAAATCAAAGAAACAACAAAATCATAATCGGTTCACACTTCAAATGAAAAATAATAATAACTGTAGTTGGAGACTCGGAGATGGTCCGGCATGGCCACGTGGCTACGGCGTTGGACATGTAATCTTAGAGTCCCAGGTTCGGATCCCCATCGCGCCAAACATGCGCCCCCTTTCAGCCGTGGAAGCGTTATAAAGTGACAGTCAATCCCACTATTCGTTGGTAAAAAAGTACCCCAAGAGTTGGCGGTGGGTGGTGAGGACTCACTGCCTTCTGCTGTTAAATTAGGGACGGCTAGCGCAGACATCTCTCGTGTAGCTTTGCGTGAAACTCAAAAACAAGCAAACTGACTCGCAGACTATCTAGAATTAATTCCCAATAAACAGCTCAGGTTTTACATATAAGTGAATTTTCATTGAATAATTTTAAGATAACTTCTTATACTACCGAAGAATAAAATATAAAAACTTATTGCACAAAACGTATAGTATTGACTACGATAAACCAACATGTCACGGCTTGACACCCCTCCATCCAATGCAATATATAGCAGTTTATGATGGGAAAGAGAAGCTCGTAGAGATAACCAAGTGAAGGCTTATCTTTTTTGTTTTCGTTATGTTTGTAACCACAACGTTATGATAGATTATTATTTCAGCTATTCACGGTTGCGTGATGCACGCGCATTGTGAAGTTTTACTTCACTGGAATTGTCATAAATGTCTTCAATTAATACTCTTGAGGGTAAATAAATCATTACTAAGTGCTGGCAAAATATTCATATAATAAAGTGGCTTAAGTAAGGTTTATTATATATAAACTGGACTGCCTTGCAAACGATTCAATATTTGTATTATGTTGCATAGAAAGTTATCAGTTTATACAAGTCATTTTTCATAGGGTTAACATAGATGCGGGTATGGCCTATTGTCAGCATACCCGGACTGTGAATCCCAATACAAATGTGCTATGTATTATGGGATGTGAGTGAATTATAAGACTGACAGTCAAATCCCGTTATTCAGTCCAACAGTCGGCGGTGAGTGCTGTTGTCAAGCTACCTTCCCTTTAATCTATAACTTCATAACCGCGGACAACTATGCAGACAATTTTTGTTGTTGTTGTTTGGGTGAGTTCCCACGAAAACTCTGAAAAATAAAATGTCCTTCCTTTAAATATTTGGCTTTTCATTAATTTCTCTGGCCATTCAGAACATATAACTAGGGGGCTATTTTGATTACATTTCATATAAGGAAGTACAATTCTAAAATTGTATTCAAGCGGTGATACGTTCGTAAAAAGTAACGTAGAGTACGCTCAACTAAACGTCTTTAGGCCACATTCAAAAACATTCATTTGATAAGCCACTGAACTTACAAAACCGTGATTACTGACACTGAACTTTCTGACTTCAGTTTGTAAAATTACAATGTTATTTACTTTTTTTTAAATTCGTGAAAAAAAAGCCCATAGTTGTAGAATTAGTTCCGTTCCCTTTCGTTTACTTTATTATCCGGAAAACTCGCGCTAATTTATGGTAGAATATTTTACGGTTTTCATTGAACACTATTATAGGCTTAATAAAGTAGGCCTATATTTGCAGCGGTAATTGACGTTGGGTAATGAGTCTGATAAGTGTTTACTGATGAAAAGGTGTGTCATACGTTCCCACGGTGTGATGAAACAGTTGATTATATCTCTTAATAGTAACAGCAACCAACTTGTTGCTCCAGGGAAAAGAAAGTATCTACTACTGTGTATCGTGCTAGGCTTCCTAACTGCAGGACACCTTGTCAAGCAACAGGACACTAATGACCAAGCCCAGCTCAGTGCTCCCTGCACTTCAGCTAACCAATAGGCAGGCTACTGCCTGATACATAGAATAATTAGGGTTAAGGAAGGTTAGTGTTTCGTTAAGAATAATACAGAAGAAGTAGAAAGAGTGATTATTTCCCAACTACCTCGAAAAGTCGCCGTCTTAAATGAGAACATCTTAAGTTCTGTCACCTTCCAACTCTTTAGGCCACAAACACGAGAACTGAGTTTTCATCGGTCAACGCAGATACTTCGTAAAAGACAATTTGCTACCCTGACCCTAGGCCTTGTCGAACACAACCTGGTCAAGTAAAACGACAAGAACTCCATTTTGATGATTCTGGCAACAGAGATGCGAATCATTACGTGACTATCTTTTATATTCTTTCAGTTGTTTTTCTTCTTTATAGTATCGTACATTTTCTGATTCTAAACCACCGAGTTATTAAATCACCCGTTAGAAATTATAACTACTTTTGGCCACAATGGCGGTCTCATTTCGTCCAAGTTTTACGGGATATACCTTACAAAGTAAGTGAAAACTTTATTTTCCATTTTATTTGATGGGTTTGTTTTTGACGTTTTAAGTTTTATTTCAAAATAATGCGTTGTTTTCGACTATATATTTATTTTCATGCATAAGCAATGATTGGAAAGAAAATTAAAAACACACATCAACATTACTTACTGGTATTAGTTTCATTTAATGTATTTATTTTAGTTTGTTTACTTTTGAACCTCTTTAATTTATAAATTAATAACAATTGTTACAGTGAATTGCCTACAGAGGGATCTATGCTAAATAATCTCACGCCATCAGACAAAATCAGCAAGTTTTGTTCACCATGACAAATGTAGCCCCAGATTTTTATTATTAAAATTTCATAGTTTTACCGCTACCTGTTTAGAGGACAAATGCGTAAGAAATAAGATAAACTATTAATATAAAATGTTATTAGTAAATATGGTTTGTCATTAAAACGTGTTTTTAAATTTTATTTTTGTTTCATCAAGATTGATTTATAATTGGTATATAAACTGTAACGTAGAACTTTACAAAAGGTATATTAGTCAGCAAGTATTGAAATTAAATATAAATCCAAAGACACGGCTTTGGGGGTGAACTATTTTATTTAAAGTATAGTCCCTTGCTGGTACAGCGGTAAGTCTATGGATTCAAAACTCTAACATGAGAGGTTCGATTCCCATCGGTAGACTCAGCAGATAGCCCGCTGTAGTTTTGCTATATGGAAACACACACTTTAGAAAGTATATACAGTATTATATACAGTCTGAGAGAAATTCGAAACTGTTGGAGTTTCTTCCAACTTGTTTGGAAACACATCTTTTGATATGGGTCTTCGACGTGTAGATGGACACATAGGTTTGACTATAATATACAAGGTTAAGGTTGCGCTAATTAGTCTCAGTATGTTCTCCCAAACCATCTTCATCTTAGTCTACCAGCAAGCACCGTAGCATTAATTTTGTTTGGGTACCAGATATAAATTTAGAATTATTTGCAGTACATGTGAAGATAGCGAAGAGGCAACATGCAGAGATTTCAGAAGCAAATATGAACTAATAGATCATTTGGAAAATAAAAAATATTTAATAACGATGCAACTACCAAAATTAAATTGTTGTCAACAACAATAAAAAATATCTTCTTCTTTTGCATTTCTTTATGTATGTTATTTTGTTACTAAAAACCTAGATTGCTACATTGTTATTGTTTGTTTGGAATTTCGCGCTTAGCTACTCGAGGGCTATCTGTGCTAGCCGTTGCTAATTTAGCAGTGTAAGACTAGAGGGAAGGCAGCTAGTCATCACCATCCACCGCCAACCCTTGGCTTAATATTTTACCAGTGAATAATAGGATTGACCGTGACATTATAACGCTCCCACGGCTGAAAGGGCAAGCATGTTTGGTGCGACCGGGATTCGAACCCGCGCCCCTCGGATTATAAGTTTAACGCCTTAACACACTTGGCCATGCCGGGTCCGTAGTTATTGTATATCACTTATGACATGAGAGATCGCGTTTTGTTCCAGCGACGTCCATTTTAGACGCCATCTTAAATATGAGGCCGCACATTAAAATACATCTACATCAATAAAAAATAGATATAAACCCCACAACCCGAGCGTTTTCGAAAGGCGGACCTTTCTTCTTCAAGTGCAAACTGGGAATGGCTTTTACATCAGTTATATTATTGAATTCCTCGACCTCAAAAGCCCAGATTTGGACTTCATTTTTAGGTGCTAAAATATTTGCTTTTTAATTTATGGCAGTCCCCTGAAATATAGTAATTTTCCCTAGGGTGACAAAATGGCAGACGACAGAATTGAATTCAGCACCTCCGAATAATAGAGGGTGTTTGGAAAGTCATTGTGCACTTATACATTTATTAACAGACACGTTTCAATATAGAATACAGGAGGTAAATATGAATGACAATTATAAGCAATGTTGAAAATGACCCCTGTTAGGATCAATACAGGCCTGGATCCTTCTTATTTTGTTTCTAAACGCCGCTATCAGTTGCTAGCTTGAAATAGACTGAATAAAATATGATTACGGAACAACACAGTGACTTTCCGAACACCCTGTGTATAAACAGACACACAATTTTGTCTTTACGCCAAATCACACTTTTCATATTTCTCCCAAACTGATAATAATTTTTGTTTGAAACAATAACAGACTCTTAGGCTGATATTAATTAAATTATAATACATATAAATATTTACATATATATTAATCCCGGTCGCACCAAACATGCTCGCCCTTTCAGCCGTGGGGGCGTTATAATGTTACGGTCAATCCCTCTATTCGTTGGTGAAAGAGCAGCTCAACAGTTGGCGGTGGATAGCGATGACTAGCTGCCTTCCTTCTAGTCTTACACTGCAAAATTAGGGACGCCTAGCGCAGATAGCCCTCGAGTAGCTTAGCGCGAATTTCAAAATAAACAATATATGTATGTTGGTAATTTCGTTGAAAAATTGACTAGTATTTTGTAATAATTAAAACATTATCACTTAGGTCAAGGACGGGTCAATCAGCTAGGTGGCGTCTTTTTCAATGGTCGCCCGCTGCCTGGTCATATTCGCTTGAAAATTATAGAGATGGCTTCTTCTGGGATCAGGCCTTGTGTGATAAGTCGAAAGCTCAAGGTGTCTCATGGATGTGTGTCGAAAATTTTAAACAGATATCAGGTATGTTATTCTGTCTGTCTGTTTGTCGCGAAAAAAAATCGAAGAATATTTTGGTGGAAGATAATAATCCAAGCCCAACTTCTGGTACTACTTGAAGCGTTAGTGTATATCTTTGTTTGCAAAAATGCAATTTAAATTACTTTATTAAAACTGGGATGCGTATTGAGTGTTTTTGCAGCTTCCCAGTGGCACAGCTGTATGTCCACGGACTTACAACACCAGAAACCGAGTTTTGATACCCGTGGTGGACAGAGCTACTTGTGCAGCTTCGTGAATAACTTGAAAACACGAAATATGCCTAAATACCAAACTTTTCTTCCAGAAAACGCGTAAAATAAATAAATAAATATATATACTGTACTTTACAAAAAGATGATTAGTAGAAAGCTAAGCTATGCATATCTGGTGGTTCATATACAAAAATAAAAAACGAAAGTGAAAAATTATTTTTTTTTTAAATTTCACGTAAAGCTACAAGAGTGATATTTGCGCTAGCTGTTCTTAATTTAGTAGTGTAACACTAGAGGGAAGGCAGCCAGTCAATCCAACCTACTTCCAGCTCTTGGACTACTCTATCACTAACGAATAGTGGGATGGTACCCTGACGTCATAACGTACCCATGGCTAGAAGGAGCCAGTATGTATGATGGAATAAGGATTTCAACTCACAACTCGCAAATTATGAGTCGATCGCTCTTACCACCTGGTCGCGTGGGTCCGCGAAAAAGGAAGAATATTCGTGAATGCAAAACGGTGCTTTCCACACGTTTTTGTTTTCTTCTGTTGTTTTTTGCAACTCAAAACAACAGCTTTTGCTAACGAGAATACCAAGACAGTTTTCATACAAAACTTGTGACGAACCTGTCGGTAGAACTTGGAGGTCAAACTCTTTAAAATTATTAAAAAAAAAAATCATTCAACACTTACAGGAAAATAACTCACTTTTCAGTTTATTATACTCCATTGACGACTTTTCAAAAATCACTCCAAACGACTTACTGAAATACTGCATGGATCATCAAATCGGTTTTTCTTAAAGCGGAGCTATTGATGTCTCTGTAATAGAATGCTTTACGAATTTAAGGCCATCTGTTGGTGAATAATTAAAGAAAGATCCGAAAAAAACAAATCGAAAAAACAGCAGATGCACTTCTATAAAATATTTTCTGTGTAATTAATGAAACACAACATGTGACTGATATAAAATCTTTACTACATTATTAATGAAAAATACTTTAAACTGGCATAACTTGCTTCCTGTATGATTAGTTGAAAATAACTTGTGAGTGATATGACGTGTTTACGATGCATTTAGTGAAAATGGTTTGTAGCTGATATAACATGGTTACAATTAATTCATGTTGGTAAAGAGATATTTCATACCTAAGTCGTTGCTGGAACACAACGACTCAAACTCACAATATATCAACAGAACTAAGTCTATTTTGGAAAACAAATATCTCTACGCACCATATCCAAACAAAACATTGGGGATCATGATCTCTCATAGATCTCTCCCTCTCTGAGTACCATATCTAAACAGGAACATGGTGACCATGGTCTTCCAAAGATCTAAGTATCATATCTAAACAGGAACATGGTGACCATGGTCTTCCAAAGATCTAAGTATCATATCTAAACAGGAACATGGTGACCATGATCTTCCAAAGATCTAAGTATCATATCTAAACAGGAACATGGTGAATATGGTCTTCCAAAGATCTAAGTATCATATCTAAACAGGAACATGGTGATCATGGTCTTCCAAAGATCTAAGTACCATATCTAAACAGGAACATGGTGACCATGATCTTCCAAAGATCTAAGTATCATATCTAAACAGGAACATGGTGATCATGGTCTTCCAAAGATCTAAGTACCATATCTAAACAGGAACATGGTGACCATGGTCTTCCAAAGATCTAAGTATCGTATCTGAACAGGAACATGGTGATCATGGTCTTCCAAAGATCTAAGTATCATATCTAAACAGGAACATGGTGATCATGGTCTTCCAAAGATCTAAGTATCGTATCTGAACAGGAACATGGTGACCATGGTCTTCCAAAGATCTAAGTATCGTATCTGAACAGGAACATGGTGATCATGGTCTTCCAAAGATCTAAGTACCATATCTAAACAGGAACATGGTGACCATGGTCTTCCAAAGATCTAAGTATCGTATCTGAACAGGAACATGGTGATCATGGTCTTCCAAAGATCTAAGTATCATATCTAAACAGAAACATGGTGACCATGATCTTCCAAAGATCTAAGTACCATATCTAAACAGGAACATGGTGACCATGGTCTTCCAAAGATCTAAGTATCATATTTAAACAGAAACATGGTGACCATGATCTTCCAAAGATCTAAGTATCATATCTAAACAGGAACATGGTGACCATGGTCTTCCAAAGATCTAAGTACCATATCTAAACAGGAACATGGTGACCATGGTCTTCCAAAGATCTAAGTATCGTATCTGAACAGGAACATGGTGATCATGGTGTTCCAAAGATCTAAGTATCATATCTAAACAGGAACATGGTGATCATGATCTTCCAAAGATCTAAGTATCGTATCTGAACAGGAACATGGTGATCATGGTCTTCCAAAGATCTAAGTACCATATCTAAACAGGAACATGGTGACCATGGTCTTCCAAAGATCTAAGTATTGTATCTGAACAGGAACATGGTGATCATGGTCTTCCAAAGATCTAAGTATCATATCTAAACAGAAACATGGTGACCATGATCTTCCAAAGATCTAAGTACCATATCTAAACAGGAACATGGTGACCATGGTCTTCCAAAGATCTAAGTATCGTATCTGAACAGGAACATGGTGATCATGGTCTTCCAAAGATCTAAGTACCATATCTAAACAGGAACATGGTGACCATGGTCTTCCAAAGATCTAAGTATCATATCTAAACAGGAACATGGTGATCATGATCTTCCAAAGATCTAAGTATCATATCTAAACAGGAACATGGTGATCATGGTCTTCCAAAGATCTAAGTACCATATCTAAACAGGAACATGGTGACCATGGTCTTCCAATGATCTAAGTATCGTATCTGAACAGGAACATGGTGAATATGGTCTTCCAAAGATCTAAGTATCATATTTAAATAGGAACATGGTGAATATGGTCTTCCAAAGATCTAAGTATCATATTTAAATAGGAACATTGTGATTATGGTCTTCCAAAGATCTAAGTATCATATCTAAACAGGAACATGGTGATCATGGTCTTCCAAAGATTTAAGTACCATATCTAAACAGGAACAGGGTGATCATGGTCTTCCAAAGATCTAAGTATCATATCTAAACAGGAACATGGTGACCATGGTGTTCCAAAGATCTAAGTATCATATCTAAACAGGAACATGGTGACCATGGTGTTCCAAAGATCTAAGTATCATATCTAAACAGGAACATGGTGACCATGGTGTTCCAAAGATCTAAGTATCATATCTAAACAGGAACATGGTGATCATGATCTTCCAAAGATCTAAGTATCATATCTAAACAGGAACATGGTGATCATGGTCTTCCAAAGATCTAAGTACCATATCTAAACAGGAACATGGTGACCATGGTCTTCCAATGATCTAAGTATCGTATCTGAACAGGAACATGGTGAATATGGTCTTCCAAAGATCTAAGTATCATATTTAAATAGGAACATGGTGAATATGGTCTTCCAAAGATCTAAGTATCATATTTAAATAGGAACATGGTGATTATGGTCTTCCAAAGATCTCTTCTCTTTGAGATACAAAGAATTTCCAAGGTCGATACATTCATCTATTCAGATACACTGGTGACCTAAGTCAACCTCTGTTTTCCACGAGTTCTCTTTCCTTCAATCTTTCCAGTTACGCCCAGACTTATAGTTTATTCTCTCCTCGTAAGGTGTTCTAAAAACTCCATCTGTCTTTCTTTATTATTAACTAGCAGTTTCCTCCTACGACCTGCTCTTGACAAAATATCTTTATTTTTAGGTGTGACTTCTTTTCAACACACCTTCATGACACGTCATGAGAGCCACAAATAAATTGTTTCAGCTCTGTTCCATACTTTGCAATGCTCTCCAACGTCTTGGTGGACATCTGAGAACTGTAATACTGGAATTATTTTCTTCAAAAATCTCCATAGAATTTCCTTTTACCTTTTACTAGACAAGTAATAAACCACAAACTGTCTTTCCTTAGGAGACCGGCAGTATTCGACCAGGTGTTAAAGCTGAAAGTAAACCCAGAGCGACTTTTCTTGATGAGGGGCAAAATATAGAAGATTCTCAGAACAAAAAAGCGTGCATTTATACTTGGGAAATGTGTGATCGCTTGACAAAGGTAGGTTGCAGACTATATGTGCATAGTTATAAACTTCCTCAGTGTGAAAAACATGTAATACAAATGTCGAAAATTAAATAACGAAATAACTGAAATCTTTAAGCCTATCACAGAAGATAAAAATTATTGTTTTACCCACTTGAATATATCGCAAAAACATCGTTTTACCCACTTGAAAATATCGCAAAAATATTGTTATACTCACTTGAAAATATCGCAAAAATATTGTTTTACCAACTTAAAAACATCGCAAAAATATTATTTTACCGTCATGAAAATATCGCAGTTCATTTTTATTATTATATATACCAGGGGTTTGTGTGTGTGTCTGTGTGTTTTGTTACAGAAAAGCCACATCGGGGAATTGAATCCCTGATTTTAGCGTTGTAAATACTTCGACATACCGCTGCATCAGCGGGGGATATTTACAAGGGGATACAGGTGTTATAAATTATATTCATTACGATATTTACTAAGGCTTTTTTTTTCTAGCAAGGGGGAGCCACAGCTTACTTATAAGCCATGACGCATTTTCTGGTGGGCTAACAAAAATGTTGAATTAATCAAATTACAAGATTGATTTATATTTTGAAATAAAAATAAAATAACTTTACTCAAAATTAAGCATGTATTTAATTCCTGCCCTCCGCCAGTACGACGGTAAGTAGACGGATTAAGAACGCTAAAATCAGGACTTCGATTCTCCTTTGTGGACTCAGCAGATAGCCTAATGTGGCTTTGCTATAAGAAAACACATAAACATTTGATTGCTCATCAATCTCTAAATTTAGGTTAAGGCAGTCAACTCATAATCCGAGAATCGCGGGTTCCGTCTCACCAAACATACTCGTCCTTTCAGCCGTGAGGGCGTTATAATGTACGGTGAATCCCACTATTCGTCAGTGAAAAAGTAACCCAAGTGTTGGTTGTGGGTGGTGATGACTAGCTGCCTTCCCTCTAGTCTTACACTGCAAAATTATGGACGGCTAGCGCAGATAACCCTCGTGTATTTTTGCCCGAAATTCAAAAGAAACAAGCAATCTCAGGAATTTAACCCAAACATAATTTATTGCTAATGGTCTTATTATAATACATATAAGTTGAAAAGAAAAGCCACATTAAATTGCAAACATACAGTTTATAAGAAAAAGTACTTTGTAGATGTCATTCAAGTTCGTCAGTATTTTTTTTAATTGATAAATCACATTTTGAAGCAATTTTATACGTTAGGGACCTCAAATTTTTTATTCACGTCAATAAAGTCTCAGACTAAAAGATTTTGTTTGTTTCTTTGGAATTTCGCACAAAGCTACTCGAGGGCTATCAGTGCTAGCCGTCCCTAATTTAGCAGTGTAAGACTAGAGAGAAGTCAGCTACGCATCACCACCCACCGCCAACTTTTGGGCTACTCTTTTACCAACGAAAAGTGGGATTGATCGTAACATTATAACGCACCCACGGCTGTGAGGGCGAGCATGTTTGGCGCAACTCCGCGACCCTCAGATTACGAAGCGCACTAGGCCAGACTGAAAGAATTTGGGAGCCAATGTACTTTAAGGTCATGGTGACAGTATGTTTGGGGGGGGGGGCTCATTCCATTTGTAAAGTATGTTTCTCAGGACAGACGCCCTCTTAATCCTTCGTTTTTTCTTCTCAAAAATCACGAATAGTATTGTTCAGTTTTATAGGTTTAAATCATTAAATTAGTACATACAATATCGATTTATTTCGTGCTACAGTCATACATAAAATTACGAACAGTTACGGTTAATAACTCCAAATATATGGTTTCTTGTATTTGTTTTTCTTATATCAAAGCCACATCGGGCTATCTGCTCAGCCCACCTCGGGGAATCGAACCCCTAATTTTATCGTTGTAAATAAGATATATGTTTAAAAGTATTTAATAACATTTGTTGACTCGCGTCCTCCAGTGTGTGTTTTCTGATTAATATTCCCACAGAATGAATGACAAATTTTATTTTAAATATATAATATATTTGTTAGGATTAAATCGTGTTGCTTGTGTGACGAGTTCCTCAAAATTGGGTCGGCATAGCCAGGTGCTTAAGGCACCCAACTCGTAATCTGAGGGTCCTAGGCTCGAATCCCCGTTGCACCAAACATGCTTGCCCTTTCAGCCGTATGGGCGTTATTATGTGAGTTCAATCCCACTATTCGTTAGTAAAAGAGTAGCCCAAAAGTTGACGGTGGGTGATGATGACTACCTGCCTTCCTTCTAGTCTTACACTACTAAATTAGGGACGGCTAGCGCAGATAGCCCACGTGTACCTTTGCGCGAAATTTAATACAAATAAACAAACAAGTTTCTCAAAACTTAGATGTCTATTAAGTATGTTCACCATGAAGAAGCGAACGCGTGATTTTCGTGAGTAATTGTATCAGAAATAAAATCTATTAACGAAGTGTTGTGTTTTTCTGTAGGACGGAAACTGTGACAAAAGATCTGATATTACTGCGAGTTCTTTTAGTCGAACCCTCCGCGGAGGAATACAGTTTGAAGACGCGAATGGCTATAATGGCGAAAGTGAAGAAAGCAAAAAGGCCGACCACAGTATTAACAGGATTCTGGGTGGTAAGTGGAGAAGTCATAATTTGCTGACAAATGTTTTATGTGAGTGTGTGTGGGTAAATATGTGTATATATATAAAAATACATATAATTAGTTCAACAGACCTTGTAAAACTCACATGACTAACATTGTCTTTTTTGCCTTCAAATATTTAAAAAAATATACCAAAGAAATTTCTATAATTATCAGTGGTCAGGGCTTGGCCTGATGATTCTATAGAATTTGTGGTTCGAGATCCATTGACAAAACAATTCGCTGCCAACTTTGTGATTGCGCTATGAGGGTGGCCATAAGTCTCACTGTTCGATTGTTTAATTATTTGTAATTAAGCACAAATACACATGATGAGTTATCTGTCTTCTGTCCACCAGGGTAACGAAACCTGATTTATGCCGCTAGGGGACCTCACTGTTTAATCAGCAAAAGTAGGTGGTGAGTGCTACTGATAAGCTGACATCATCCTACTCTGTAAGCCAAAATTAAGAATAAGTACACGCAGATGGCTCTTATGTGGTTGTGTGGAAAGTTGAGACATATGGAATAAGTCTATCGTAATTTTATATTGAGTTCACGGAACTGTGATTACCGCATATGGCTGTAATTTCTGATTAAAATTTTCTTACCTTCTTATTTGAGTCGATTCTTCAAAGTGCATTGACAATATTTACATCCAATCGTGACTTATCAAAAGGCAGATCTTATTAAACAGATGACAGACTAAAAATAATATTTCAAATTTTTAGGGAAATGATAGCTTATGAAAAGGGTAAAAATAAGTTGCAACCCCACTGAGATCTTGTCGTTTTTATTTAATAAAACACAGAACTGGCACATAAATAATGTTACACTTACGAATGAGCTTAGTGCTTAATGCGTTCCGCTAACAATATGGAATTTAAATACCATCACCGATCGCATCCTTTCATCTGTGAGAGCGTTGGAACGTAACGGTTAGTCCCACTTTTTCTTATTAAAGAATAGCTAAAGAGTTAGTGATTAGTGGGGTGTAACTCCAATGCTGCGATATTTTAGGCATAATAACGTCAAATTTTTATCTCTAGTCTTGTTTTTAGTTGAGAACAAAGCTACACAATGGGCTACCTGTGCTCTGCCCACCATGGCTATCGAAACCTGGTTCTTAGCGTTTTAAGTCTGCATATATTCCGTTGTGTTTCTCGGGATTCGGGGGAGGCTATCTCAACTCATTGGATAGAAAACCATTTTATTAAAATATTTTAGGTAGTAAAAGAGAGGCATAAACACATTTGTCACAATTGACTGACTCTTTGTCATTTATAAATCAGAAATTAAAAATCTCCAAGGTACAAAATCTCTTGCCCACTTGGAGCTGATCTTTTTGTATATGATTACCTGATTGGTTCACAGATACTACGTCATATAGACGAATTGGTTATTCTTTCCATAGAGGGTCGCGAGTTCGAATCCCGGTCGCACAAAACATGCACGCCCTTTCAGCCTTGGGGGGACATGGCCAAGCGCGTAAGGCGTGCGACTCGTAATCCGAGGGTCGCGGGTTCGCGTCGCGCCAAACATGTTCGCCCTCCCAGTCGTGGGGGCGTTATAAAGTGACGGTCAATCTCACTATTCGTTGGTAGAAGAGTAGCCCAAGAGTTGGCAGTGGATGGTGAAGACTAGCTGCCTTCCCTCTAGCCTCACAGATGATACCAACGAATAGTGGAATTGACCGTCACATATGACGCCCCTTTTGTAATACCTCAGACGGACCCACATCATCACTTTTCAAAGTGAAATATGGCCAATTACATATCTGTTATTGGTTTTACAAAACAGTAAACAGATTTCTAATATGTAAAGTGAGTGCATTAGGAGAGTGACAGTTACATCTCACTATTCAATTAAAATAGCCTAAACCTCGTCACTGAGTGCTATTGAATAACTTCTTATCTGTTAGTTAAAACAATTAGGGACGAACTGATTGAAATGGTCACTTACCGCGTGCACCCTCTGATGAAACCACGTGATGATCGCTTCGATCCACGTGGGCCCAAATCCTTCATTTCTTCAATAGATGGCATGGCTTGATTGGTTTCGTTCAGTTTTCTATTAAACCTGTATCAGTGATAGAACAACTCGTATCTAACGATGTCGGGAGTAGTGGTTGAGGTAGGTGGTGACCTCTATCTCTCTCGAATTATCTGTTGGAACCACAGTTCGTAGATTACCATATATTCCGGCATGAGCCCACTGTAGACGAGAAACATCATTCGCTCTGTGATTAGCTCTATTAACTTTACAGCCAATCAGAGCAAGAAGTGAGAAAATTCGAAAGCTATTTGCTGTGAAGTAACCTTGGTAATTTTTAGTTTACTGAGATAATAAAGTCAAAAAAATATTTTACGACAGAAAAGAATTTCACATCTGTCTGTCTGTCATAACTTTCTCTTTGTCCTTTTAAAATGAAACTAAAAAATAACAAAAACGCTTTACCTCCATAATGTTCTGTATATGTCACCCTTCTTCCAATATAATCAGTATTTATCAAACGTTGTCTCTCCTTACTAAAATAATGACCACAACGAGTTTGATGAAACACTTTTAACGTTTCTGTGAGATTTAAAATTTTTGATCAAATTAATAAAACAATGTTTCAGTGTGGTGTATCTTAAAATCTAGACAACAATAGCATAGTTCCTTAGTAGTTTATACAACAATAGAACTACAGTATAGTTTCTTAATAGTTTACAGAACAACAGAACTGCAGTACAGTTCCTTCACAGTTTACAGAACAATAGAACTGCGATATAGTTCCTTTGTAGTTTACACAACAATAGAACTGCAATATAGTTGCCGAGTAGTTTACACAAAAATAGAACTAAAGTTCACACTTTACACAACAAAAAGAACTACGGTATTATCCTTCACAGTTTACAGAGCAATAGAACTTCGGTGTAGTTCCTTAGTTGTTAACACAACAGTAGAACTACGGTATAGTTCTTCAGTAGTTTACACAATAATAGAACAACGGTATAGTTTTCTTCGGTAGTTTACACAACAATAGAACAACGGTATAGTTCCTCAGTAGTTTACATAAAATTCACACAACAATGGAACTACACAGTATAGCTTCCTAGTAGTTTACAAAAAAATTCACACGACAGTGAAACTACGGTTTTGTTCTTTAGTAGTTTACCAAAAGCCACACAACAGAGAAACTACAGTGTAGTTTGTCAGTAGTTTACAACAGCGAGACATAAATCATCATGCAGGTTACTGGTTTAAAAAACTTTAACAAAGAAAGCAAGACATGTTTACCTAGGACATCATGTAGCACATTTAATGTCATCACCTTTAACTTTGTATGTTAAACTTGAAGTGTGTGTTTTTGTGTAACAAATGCTTTTCCGCATTCGTATAGTGAAACCACGCATAAATAAAGAACTCTTAGTGAAAGCTCTGTGTAAGTTTATTCATGAGGTGTTTCTATTTTTTCATTTTATATTCTAGTGAAGGATTTAAAATTCTTCATTTGGAGAGGCTTGTGGGAAATGTTACCCAAGACTCGATCTTACAGTTGCATTACGTTGACAGTTTTATTAATAAGACTAATTGATTTTACCAAAGTTTTATTGTTTTATATTCAATTAAAGCATCGTAAAATATATATTTATTTCTCTACCACTGTTATTTCTTTTTTTGTTGGGCCCAGCATGTCCAGATTTGTTAAAGCACTCGACTGGTAATCTGAGGACCGCGGATTCGAATCCCGGTTGCACCAAACATGCTCGCCCTTTCAGCCGTTGGGGCGTTATAATGTGACGGTCAATCCCACTATTCGTTGATAAAAGAGTAGCCCAAGAGTTGGCGGTGGGTGATAATGAAGCAAAAAAAAAACACTTTGAATTTTGTACTAAGCTACACGAGTGTTGTTTACGCCACCCGCCTTTGTTATAACAGCAGTAAGACTAGAAGGAAGACAGCGAGTTAACACCACTCACCACCAACTCATGGGATACACCATTCTCAACAAACGAGGCCCGGCATGGCCAGGTGGGTTATGGCGTTCGACTCGTAATCTGAGGGTCGCGGGTTCCAATCTTCATCACACCAAATATGGTCGCCCTTTCAGTCGTGGGGGCGTTATAATGTGACGGTCAATCCAACTATTCGTTGATAAAAGAGCAGCCCAAGAGTTGGCGGTGGGTGATAATGACTAGCTGCCTTCTGTCTAGTATTACAATGCTAAATTCGGGACGGCTAGCGCAGATAGCCCTCGAGTAGCTTTGCGCGAAATTCACAAAAGGAACAAACGTTTTTGTGATTTACGTTGTTTTCAAGGGTATTTTTTATACATCATTATATGTTCTTGTGTAGTGCAGGAGTTATCGCTTCTTTGACACAAGCGCCGATTTTATCTTCTGTACGTTGAAGTGTTTTTATTACAGACCACAGTAGCAACAATAACCTTGACTGTTAACCCGAACCAGGTATTCCACTCAAGAGAAAGCAAAGACGATCCAGAACCACTTACACCATGGAACAAATTGAAGACTTAGAACGTACCTTTGAAAGAACTCAGTATCCAGATGTGACCAAAAGAGAAGAGTTGGCCGAGAGAACGAAGTTGACCGAGGATCGTGTACAGGTTTTAGAGCTATTAAATATTTGTAAAAAAATTATGTTTTTAATACAGCAGAATGTTATCTAGCATATTAACACAAATGTAAGAAAATGAAGTTTAGATAACTCTGGTGGCCTGGCATGGCCAGTTAGTTAGGGTGTTTCACCCGCAATCTAAGGTTCGCGGGTTCGAATCCCCGTTGCACCAAACATGCTCGCAATTTCAATCGTAGGGACGTTATAATGTGGCTGTGAATCCCCCTATTTGTTGGTAAAAGAGTAGCCCAAGTGCTGGCGGTTTGTGGTGATGACTAGGTGTCTTTCCTTTAGTCTTACACTGCTATATTATGGACGGCTAGCGTAGCAGATAATTCTTGTGTAACATTGCGCGAAATTAAAGAAAAATAATAGACAAACAAACAATAACTCTGGTAAAGACTTCAACATAAGAGAGTTGGAAATATTATGCGTGATTCCATTTTTAAGAAACCACGTTTAACTTTGACGTTATTGAATAAATTTTAGATTTTTTTTAAAACTGTTGTATTGCTTAAGGTGAACATTTTGTTTCTTCCTTTAAGAAAAAATTCAAACATAATCCCGAGATTTATTCTTAACTGGCCCGGCATAAGCCAGATGGTTAAGACACTAGACTTGCAATCTTAGGATTGCGGGTTCGAATCCCCCGCACATAAAAAATGCTCGCCCTCTTAGCCGTAGGGGCGTTATAATGTTATGGTCAATCCCACTATTCGTTGGGCAAAGAAAGTAGCTTAAGATTTGGCGGTGGGTGGTGATGAGTAGCTGACTCTCCTCTGGTCTTACGCTGCTAAATTAGGGATGGCTAGAGCAGATAGCTCTCGTGTAGCTTTGTGCGAAATTCTAACAAACAGACAATATTCTAAACTCTATTATTCTTCATCACCGAGAACTTTAATGAATGATGAGGCTCGTGGGACAGGTAATATTTCCATGTTTTTGAATGATTGGATATGTGAGGCACTTGCTGTGATAGTCTTGTTGCGAGATGATGCACGTGGGTTATAATTTAAATTATAAGTGCAATGTTGATGTGTTATTGGAAGAAAAGTGTTTTGATGTCCTGGTTGATCAGTCTCTTGAGCCACCCAAACAGTGCGCAACAGTCGTGGACACAATGGTGGTAAGGCAAATTGGATTTTGAGTTGTATCTACAAAAGTATTGAATATAAGTTTAAAGAGGTTATAATTTCATTGTGTAGGTCACTGATTTAGGCCACATTTGGAGTATTGCGTTCAGTCTTGGGCTCATTACATTAAGAAGTGCATTGAACTGTTGAAAATGGTTCAGAGAAGAGCTACTGATATAGAACCTGGAATGGAAAGGTTATCTTATGAGGAGGTGTTAAGATCTCTGAAACTGGTTTTTCTTGAGAAATGGAAGGGTTAGAGAAAGGTTGATTGAAGCGTTTAACATTGTTAAGGGGAGTTGGTATTGTCGCTGTATCAACTGTTTTTGGTAATTAATGGTGATAACGGTGAGACTCAGGGGACACAAGTGTAAATTTTGGCAGAGTAGGCTCATTTTTAATTAACTAAAAATGCTTTATTTGTTTGAGAAGGTGGTTGGCATTTGGAATGAATTACTTTCGAATATGTTAGATGTGCTAAATTTGTGGAGTTTAAAATAATTATAAAAGCTGGATTTGATTTTTTTTTTTAAATTTAACTCAGTGGATCGTACAGCCTAAATAAACAAGCATGTCCTTTGTTATAATAGAAGTGTTTTGTGTTGAAATCAATTTAGAACTCAATAGCCTTTCCGTCTTAAACGGCAAGTTGGAGTTTTCTTGTCTTCTTTTCAGATTTTTCTGTGGTTTCTTAAAAAAAAACGGTTCTGTTTTGTAGATATGGTTCAGCAATAGGAGAGCACGATGGCGAAAACAACTGGAGAAACACCATGCCACAAGCATCTATCCTGCTTTATATCTGTCCACAAATTATATTCGGCTGCCATCTTCAGTCACCACTTGTTGTCCGTCAAGGATCGAATCTGGTAACCCTCTTCACCATTACGGTGAGTCAAACTGTTGAAGGGATTCTGGTAAGAACTAAATTACTTGGCGAATTGGATGTGCAGTTTCTTTAAATCTGTCACGTGCCATAACGTTTATTCTAAGTGTTTGAGTGAACGAACCATATAAAATTGTTTCATTTCGTGTTTTTCACATGTGTTCGTGTGTTTAATTTACAGGATTAAGAGCTTTTTACTATTTAAAGCTTTTTTTCTTTTACATAAACCATCAATTCCGTCGGCAGAGCCACACATATAAGGTGAAAAACTAAGGTAGAAATAGCTCAGCGGGAGGTCTGAAGGTTCATAACGCGTAAAACCGGTTTTTGAAACCCGTAGTGAGCACAGAGCAGATAGCCTGTTGTGTAACTTTGCGCTTAACAACAAGCAAACAACTGAAAGCGTGAAAAGCAGAAATAAAGAC
Source organism: Carcinoscorpius rotundicauda (assembly GCA_011833715.1). Taxonomy (NCBI): domain Eukaryota; kingdom Metazoa; phylum Arthropoda; class Merostomata; order Xiphosura; family Limulidae; genus Carcinoscorpius; species Carcinoscorpius rotundicauda. The sequence goes on along the minus strand of CM022394.1, from coordinate 122,834,708 downwards.
GAACAGGGATCCCTGGAGATTGACATGGACACCAAATCCGAATGCCGAACCATCCATGTCACTCACTCCTCAGGGGACGTTTGTCTGTTTGTGTGTCTGCCTTTCACACCGTTTTCTTTATCGATTCCATTCAAGTTTAGGAACTGTCGGGAGTTATATAAGCGGGTTGGCACTCGAAATCTGGTCCCATATCAATCTAGGGGACTCTTTCTGTCTACGAGGCCGCTTCTCGTGTCTTTAGTTTTTAATGGCTCTGAGAGTGGCATGTCCCCTTAGGCGTCTGTGAGAAATAGATGAGGAGGTGGTGCTCGAGTCTGAACCCTTTGTGCATTCCCCATACTACTTTAACGATCGCTATTAAATTTTAAAGACAATCTCAGAGCACAACAGGGAATAACATAGGTGGTTTCGACGTTCAGATCTGGCCCCCCTATGATATTGTTTCGAGGACCATGCATTGAACGGGTATATCAGAGAGTAATTAACTACAGTTATATATTAAATATGTTTTACAGATAACCCAGATTGGCCACTACCACATCAGACATTAACCAATCCAGGAGCTTTCAGCCTTCACATGCAGCAAGAACTGTCTCAGATGTCACATTTTTCCAGTCTATCCTTTACAACTGAAACTTGTGCTAACCAAGAGCTATCATCGCAACAGGTAAGTACATTTCTTGGTTTTCTAACCAGTTTAATAATAAACCACAAAACCCAATAAATGCTCACCTGAATAAACGCTTCCTTAAACCGTAGTTAAAACACTCGACTCGTGATACGAGGGTCGCGGGTTCGAATCCCCGTCACATCCAACATGCTCTTCCTTTCAGCCGCGGGGGAGTTATAATGTGTCAGTCATTCCCACTATTCGTTGGTAAAAGTGTAATGGATGGTGATGACTAGCTGCCTTCCCTCTAGTCTTACACTGCTAAATTAGGGACGGCTAGCACAGATAGCCCTCGAGTATCTTTGCGCGAAATTCAAAACCAAATCCTTAAACCGAAATGTCGTTTGATAACTTTTTACTCATTATTATAATTGTTAAATTTATCGAGAATTTAAAGTTCAAAGTACAAATTTTACAAAATAATATCATAGTAAGAATATGACCTTTAATTAATGAGCTGTGAATTGAAATAGAATAACAACAGACCGCGTCTTAATTTTCTTTTATAAACCACTTTCTATCTTTACCGTTAAACGTTTTCGAAAAGTTAGTAGTGAATTTTAAAAGTTTTATAAAACATATCTTCACAGTAATGTGAATTATTTGTTATTTTCGTCACTATGCCTCTTTCGCTGTCACAATTTTACGCAGTGTTCAACATTATCAGTTAATGTTTCTAAATGACTTGCACACTTCGTTAATGGCAAACGTTTTTTGAAGCTTACATTCTTTTTAAATATAATAAATAACCAATGATGTTTGTAATCTGAGTTTCATGTAACAACCGTTCGCATATTTTTTTTATTCCATCTTGGCACTTCTTCCTCATTCATTATTCAATAATCGTTTTTATCATCCAGCTTTTCCACTGGGGTTCGATTTCCCTCGATGGTTTCAGTAGATACCTTAATGCGGCTTTGCTGTAAGAAGAAATGTAAACACGCCTGCCTTTTCTCACATGCTGTCTTCCAGTGATTCAGTGGGGTCTTATAACGTCAAAAATCGGGTTTTGATACCTGCGGTGAGCAGAGGAGAGATAGATATTTGTGTAGCTTTGCGTGGCAAGCGTGTCTGTGTACGTACAACGCTAGAATCCGGTTTTAGATACCCGTGGTGGTCACAGCACAGATAGCCCACTGTATAGTTGCAGGCTTAACTTCAAATAACAACATCTTACACTGGTTTAATTTTTGTTTCCAATATTTGGGTGTTTGTTTTTGAACAATGTGGTTACTTTGTACAAATTTGCATATCCATCTCAACAAATTAAGAACACAAAAGGATATTTATTTTAAATATCCCTCCTTCCTTTTCTTTTTACAGATGCTGAACATTTTTGAAACTTCTGATAATTCGTCTACAAACATTGGATCAACAGTCACAGATTTTCATCCACACATTCCACCAATCAATTCTGATAACACCAGTCCCAAAAGTGCGCCCTCTGTTGCAGGATGGAGTAACTCGTCCGGTTCTCCTTCGCCGTGGGCTTCTTCCTATGATAATTATGGGCAGGCATTCAGTTGCAGTTGATTTCGTGAAGCAAAGTTTACATCTGATACGAATACATCAGTATTATTAAATCTTTTCAATCCACCCTCTGTTTTAATTATCTTTAAATTATTGTAATGTTTTGAAACGTACACGTTTAAGGTCTCACAAATAAAATGTACAGGAATAATCGATAAGTAAAACATGTCTTTTCAACATACATCTCCGATTGCACGAGGTCCGGCATAGCCAGGTGGTTAAGGCATTTAACTCGTAGTCTGAGGGTCGTAGGTTTGAATCTCCGGGCCTGGCATGGCCGAGCGCGTTAAGGCGTGCATTCGTAATCCGAGGGTCGCGGGTTCGCGCCCGTGTCGCGCTAAACATGCTCGCCCTCCCAGCCGTGGGGGTGTATAATGTGACGGTCAATCCCACTATTCGCTGGTAAAAGAGTAGCCCAATAGTTGGCGGTGGGTGGTGATGACTAGCTGCCTTCCCTCTAGTCTTACACTGCAAAATTAGGGACGGCTAGCACAGATAGCCCTCGAGTAGCTTTGTGCGAATTCCCAAAAAACAAACAATTGAATCTCCGTCATACTAAGCATGCTCGCCCTTTCAGCCGTGGGGGCGTTATAATGTTCGGTCAATCCCACTATTCGTTTGTAGAAGAGTGGGCGGTGGGTGATGTTGACCAGTTGCCTTATCTCTAGTCTTACACTGATAAATTAGGGGGACGACTTGCGCAGATGGCCCTCGTGTAGCTTTGCGCAAAATTCAAAACAAACCTACTGCACAAATTCTAAAACTAGGTAAGCACGAGCCTTCAATTACTTTGTGCTTTGTTCAAGATTAATATGAATTAATTGAATAAACCTACGTCTTGTAATCTGTTTAAAATGCTAACGGCATCAGGACCTTTTATCTTGAAATCAATTAATAAATTGAGTTCTATGCGTTTTTTAGTGTCTTCAGAAAACAAAGGAACACTTCTTTAACTGGAAAAGTTTCTAACAGGTTTGAGGTACGATGACTTTCAACCATTTCTATCAATGTTCAGTTGTGTGAGTTCAATCAATGGATTAGTGAAACTGATATACGTAATTTATACCTTGTATCTCAAGATGGCTGGTATGGGTATTAACACTTTTACCAAAGTAAAACAGAGAACAACGTTTCGACCTTTTTAGGTCATCTTAAGTTTAACCTGAGATACATTTTTAACTGAAGTTGGTTTCTCGTCATCACGAATAACCTATGCCTTGTTTACATTTGTATCCCATCTCAGAAATTTCACATATGAAACTTAGAGACAGAACAACAATTCACTTTTAACCAATCAAAACAGATTTTTACTTTCATTAACGCATGAAGTTTTAAAAAAAATCTCCATTGGATATCAATATGAAGCCACTCTAATCCATTCTGCACTCAAGTTTGTGCAAACTTTGGTTAAACGTCACACCAAAACACTTGGTGCAAAAATATGTAGCTTGTATAATTTGTAATTCAGTTAAATCTAACATGAATCGTTTTTATTGCAAAAGGAACTCTTCAGATGTGCAAGGACTTCGAATTATCTAGCAATGAAGTGGCAACTCTTTTACAGAAATCCAAATAATAAATTGTTGTATTGGGAATTTTCAAATAATCGATTGTTTAATTAGCTACTTCAGACATAATTCTGAGTGCATAATAAAATGTTTAATTGAGAAAAAAAATACTTTTAGTCCTAAGAGTGTTTTCCAAACCTTATGGAATCGAAATTACGATTTTGATATAATGTGTGTTCCGATTTCTTTTGTAATTTTTTTCCCCCTTTTTGAAACATCGTAATAAACGAACATCCAAAACCATATACTTGATTATTCTACACGTCCAACTTTTACTTGTTCTGGTTTTAAAACTTTTTTTTTATTTAAAATAAAGAAAGTGATGAAATTCATTGTTATCTCGGAATATGCCCACGATAGCACAAGTGTATCAACTTTTCTTTAACAATGCTGGTGTTAAAAGACGTTCGGTAGAAATTCACGAGACAAGTAAAACATGTAATTCTTTACATATCTGTATTGCGAACCGAGAAAAAAAACAACTTTTAATTTGTACCATCTTGTAAAGCAATAAATGCTATAATTTTATTTCAATATTAACTATTATTGCTAAGTTGCTTGTTATTATGTCGTATTAATGAGTGAGAAATATTAATTTATTTGTTTCAATACAGAAATATTAATAAAATTGGAATCAGAACCACTTGGCTGTTTAATCAATGTTATATGATTCTTTTTATATACGTTATCTATACTGAATTAAGTTATAACAATTTTAATTCGTTTGTTTTTCTTTATTAACAAGTATTTCAGACAGAAACTTTAATATAATATAACTTAGTTGTATATGGATGTTAACTAACACCAGTCATAAATTTAAGACTATTTTCTCTGTAATGTTAATTCGCTCTCGAACTTCGAAGTCAAAAGTCAATATTCCTCAGGACCAACTCTGGGATACTCTGGGCCAACAAAGTTCTAAGTAAATTGATTTTGCTCAAATAAACAAATAAAAAATGCAAAGTTGGATTGCTTTGTTTGGATATATTTACTCATCTGGACATCACCGCTTAGTAATTGCTACAACATCTATTGTATATGTCAGAAATGCTCGTGCGCCTTGCTTTTCCAATTAGTGTACATATAATATCTATGTTAGAGTGGATTAACTTATTTCATATCCCCACCTATCCACTTTCCAACAAAGTTAAACAGTCATAAGTGGTAGATTATATTTATTAATATGTGTTATAACTGTTGATTTAGTTTTCAACACGATACGAAGTTTTGGATAGTTGAAAGTTCACTTGCAAACAAATCTAAATTTCAAAGGAATTATTCTCTGTGAATGTATTTCAGAAGTATCTGATATTATTAAGTAGCATTTTCGTTTTGTTTAAAATGGATATACCACCTTTTATATATCAGGTGTCATGAAGGGAAAAATTTTTAATATTTGAAGTTTGTCACACAGATCACACAAATCTCTTAACGTTGTACTCCATGGATTTATTTATTTTTTATTTTTTTTAATGAAGGGTTAATCAAATTTCCGCACTTTTTAATCCTAGCTCTGAGAATATTGGTTCACTTTCCGAATTAAGTCGTTTCGCCGATAATTTCTAACCAAAGTCCAAATTATCAGAGGTTTAACACCAGCAAAAATTTTGGAACTAGAGAGTATTTTGTCATTTTTTTCCATTTTATGGGGCCATTTCTGATACGTCATTACAGAATGTAAATATTAACACTATGGTAATGCTTCACTAACCCCCATCGGTAAGTCTACGGATTTGCAACGTTAAAATCAAGGGTTCAATTCCCTTCGTTGGCCTCAGCAGATAGCCTGATGTGGCTTTGCTATAAAAAAAAAACACACACTCGCTGACCCCTGTTGACAACTGAACGAACTAGGGTGAGAAATTTATTCTTTATAATTTCCATTCACTTGTATCAAGTACATGTCATCAGGGTTCTGCTTGAACGAATATACTCATCAAATGTAGGGTCTGAAATAACTGTCATGGTGTCCCATGCAGTGTCTTAACTATATGGAAAGAAGCTAACATGTAGTGCTGTATATGCTAGAAGAAATCAGTTTTATAGCACTCCACAAAAAAACTTCGATAAAAGTAGGATTAACACTAAATGTTAAGTTTTGTTGTCATGCCACGGCCCAATAAGCGTACAGTTTACATTAAAAGTTTAACGTGATGCTGGTTGGACTATGTAACAAATTGCTGCAGACTTGAAAGTCTCCCCAAACACTGTCAAAGTACACCCTCGATCATGAGACCCAGACAAGTAAATTCGAAAATAGAAAATGAAGAAGTAAAACACCTAAACTTAATAATATTGATGTTAAGTATCTTTGTTCAGAACAGAAGGAAGACTACCACTGATTTCAAGCATGAGATGAACAACCATCTACCAAGTGACATAAAAGTGTCCAGATCTACAGTATAAAGAAGGCTCGAAGAGAATGAAACATTTTGGTCGTGTTTCAGTTAAGAAATCTTTACCTAAATCTCCAAATATCACGAAGAGACTGAAATTTGTTTAGAAAGTACAAAAACTGGATGAGCTCAAGTTCGAAATATCTGGTCCAAAGCGGCTCACCGTCCGGCTGAAGAAAGGTGAGATATACTTACTTCGATGCCTAGCGCCTAGCATGGGGAAGGCAGTGTTATGGTTTGAGAGTGTTGTTGTTCTTTTCTGATGTTGCGACAGGTGATACTTGCAAAATAGATGGAATAATAGATCACCATAAGTACCATCAGAAACTGATCCGTCATGGTATATCCAGTAGTTTGCGTATCATTCGTGAAAGATTCTATTACCAAGAAGATGATGACCCTAAACATTCATCCAATCTATACAGAAATTACTTAGCTAAGAAAGAAGCTGCTAGAAACACTAAAATGATTCAATGGCCCTCGCAGAGCCTCGATATAAATCTAATTAAGCAGGTTTGGGATTTGATATATCAAAAACTTGACAAATCATTAGTTACTTAAAAGGAAGTTTAAGGAAATGTATTAGAGGCATTTGGAGTAACATTCCAAAGGGCAGTTTGATTAAGTATGTTTCAACAATGCCTGTAAGACTGTTTGCAGTTATTAAAGCAAAACGGACACATAAAATATTAACTGTTTGCTGAATTCAAGCACTTCTACCCAGTTTTGATGTTTTACCTTCCATTATTCTTTGAAGGTAGCGTGAAATCTAATTGTTGACTTTATCCTGACACTTTAGCACAGTACTGTACATAAGGATGTTGTGGCCAGATTTGAAATCCTTTCCAAATTATCCTTTCTTTCCTGTCAAGAAATTAACTAAGCCACAAAATGTCTTGCACGTTCTTTTCCAGACGATGTTGAAACCAAGACAGAAAACGAATTGATCCCTTTTTCCATATTGGCAAATCCAGAGCTTTGACGTTCATTCACACAATTTGAACCAAGGGAATCAGTAGAGATAAGAATGTCCCTCTTTCTCCATAAATACGCCCTTATCAAAACATTTCTTAACATTGACATAGTTCTGAGAATACGCTTCTTCATAATGGTATTAAACTGCAGCGTTCATTTTTGAAACTCAAACGAATGAAAAGTGAAGTTAGAAATAGAACAGGAAAAAGTGACTAAATAGTCTGTCAGTAATCGACATTGACGAACTTGATTATAACAAATCCGCAAAAAGACTATTATAGCTTTATACAGGTTCTAATAAAGTTGTCTGAACGATCATTCACGAGTGAATAAAACGTGTTTACAGACGTTTGTGGTTTGTCTAGAATGTTTCCATTGTTACAAAGATATATTGTGTCATTAAATGTTTTCACATACGTGTGCTTAACATTATGGTTTTGACAATAAAGTTGGCTCAATTCACTAGAGATCAATATATTTTCTACTGCCCGTGGTCCAAGTTACCCCTAATAAATAACAAATATATAATATAGAATACAGATATATAGCGATATGCAACTACAGCAAACAAAATATAAAGTTGTTATTAAAGAGCTCTCTCGAAAACAAAGATTGTATCATCATAGATTTAATCAGTTTCCATCAATGAAACAGTGTAATGTAACAAAAAACGAGCAGCAACAAAGCAATATAATTAGAATTATATAATTTTTTATCAACAATTTCATTATATTTATATTTATACTTTTTTTCGTTTCTGTATGAACTCCACTTAGAGCATGGACTATTGTTGATTACCCAAACTTTAATTCATTACTGACCACAACACATAGAACAGCTACGATATTGCTTTAGAAGTGACCAACATTTCTTTATCTACACACACACACAAATATAACATACATTATAACTCTCGACTCATCTTGTTTAATCCAGTAGTTTAAATACTCGTCTACTCATTTCCAATTCTGATTCCCCAACTACACATAAAACCTGTTTTGGATTCTTCCATTTCTCTAACCTTTGAAAAAATTATTTTCAAGTCTGACTACCCTATTAAAAATGTAAAATTGAGCTGATACGTCAATTCTATACACCACCTTTTAAATTTGAATACCCCTAACCCTACACTTCTCAAGAGAAAATCATTCTAAAATTTCTTTGTATTGTTGCAGTTTAAGCACAAAGCTACACAATGGGCTGTCTGCGCTCTGCCCACCATGGATATATACTTTTGCTGGTTTCTTAGTTAGTGCGCAGACATATGGCTATACTATTGAAGGGGAATATTTCTAAGATCTTAACCTCTCTTTATTTAACACTTATATCATCCAAGAATTCATCCTGGAAGCCCGTCTAAAAAACACTTTCAAACTCTGTTTTCTTAAAGTAATAAGTTAAAGGCTTGGAACGATTGTTTTGGCTTTTTGAATTTCGTGCAAAGCTACATGAGAGCTATCTGCACTAACCGTCCCTAATTTCGCAGTGTAAGACCAGGCACAATATCTTAAATGAGATAAATAATCGATAACTTCCTTTGACTTATATTTGATATTCGTGGAGATACAATTAAAATCCCTTTTTGGTTTTGGCCCGGTATGGCCAAGCGTGTTTAAGCGTTTGACTCATAATCCGAGGGTCACGCCAAACATGCTCGCCCGTTCAGCCGTGGGGATGTTATAATGTGTGGTCAATCCCACTATTTGTTGGTAAAAGAGTAGCTCAAAATTTGGCGTTGGATAGTGATAACTAGATGCCTTCCCTCTAGTCTTACACTGTTAAATTAGGGACGGCTAGTGCAGATAGCCCTCGAGTAGCTTTGCACGAAATTCAAAACAAACCTTTTTGGTTTCTCACTGTTAGCAACACGTTGCCCGAATAGCTGACATCAACTAAAACACCAGATTATTTTCTTTCGTAGTGACAGCGGATAGCGCATTTTTTAAACTTGACTGGAGTCATTATAGAGACCTTTGATCCCATAAAGTTCAATCCGTACTGTATCGATAAAATAATGGTGTCGTGCGTAAAAATGTTTTTTAATTGAAAAATATTTTTACATATATTATAACAAGTTAAGACTTTTGCAGTACAGCACTTGTATTTTTACTTGTACAATAGCCCACTGTAAAAGTTCTAACTTATAATAAAATATGAATAAGTAAAATAAAAACGAAACTATTCATAGTTTTATATATAGAGAGAGGGATGACTAATGACGTCATGTAGGCGTATATTAATCTGGGAGAGAGAAGTGATGGTTGCATCCTAGACTATTTGTTTGAGGTAAAGTTTAACTTTGTGTGAGTTTTAATGATAGTTTTGAAAACATTTCAAGGTTTTTCAGAGTTTACATTCATAATACTTTTGAAGTTAACTTATATGTTTGTCATAAGGCAGGAGTGAGTGAGATGAAGAATTTTGTTTGTAAAATATCAGTAGTATATTAGGCCTAACAGTAACTGACTAGCAGTGTAGGGTTTTGTAATGCAGTATGCGCGAGGCAATCTTATACTGTTAAACCTGAATATTGAAACTTTAGGCTAAGCTGAATGAAGCTCAGTAGCTGGTATTAATCATTTTTGTAATAGCAATATAATGTTGCGATTTGAAGAAACTCTTGAGTTTCTTTAACATTCGTGCCTTTTTAAGTATTGTAATCTCCATATAAATTAATAATGATTTTGTATTACTGATCTCTAAAATGATGAGTGTTGGCGCTGGTTGAATTTCCAGCTCGATTTGAAGACCGAAGTGAGAAATCTCAAATTCAAAACCAACCAGTTGAGATAGTGGTATATTAAAACGTTATTATTAACAAACAAACGTTCTACAATCGTGTTTATGAAAAAGAAATCCATTTGTTCTTTCTCTTCGAAAAAACAAATAAAATTTCTCAGCAACTTATAAGAATGTGTGTGGTCTATGTAAACTTAGAATTACAGTAGTAGGAATGTAGTTTGTAAAAAAAAATAAAAAAAAATTGAGATTTTACACTGGTAATTAGAGAATATTATAGTTATTTAACAAACTAAAACATGACCTCTACTTCAGTTATTGAATACAAAAACTAATCATAATTTATATCAAAACTTTTATAATATCCAGCATCTGCTATTCATAAGATTACATTTATTGTGATAATTGTCAATTTTTTCTTCATAATTTGCTTAAAATGTAATGTCATACCAGATACTCTTGTCTCTGTTGTGTGAAAAATTTCAGAGTCAGCAATAAAAAGTTTTTACAAAATAAAGTGAAATTTATGTATTAGTAAACAAAACTTTTGTTTTGTCAGGATGTTAATATATGGATAATGACAAGGCTGTAGACTGGTGCTCTCTGATTTTCCAAAAGCTTTTAAAAAGTTGCCACACACACACAAGGTGGCTAAGAAATTTTCTGTTGATAATGATTGCAGAAAAATTAATTAGATTGTGGGATAGTTAGATGGAAGACAACAAAAGTTGTAATAAGTTCATTCAAACTGGGCCGTTCCTCACACTTCTAGTGTAGCACTTCAAGCTGTGTGTGCTTGAGCCTTTGCACTTTTTTACTTGTAAGTACGTTATTAGGGATAGTATTAGTAAGTTGGAGAAGTTTTGTGATGAACATTTTAACATTTCCAGCAGTATTGAGGATGCTCAGAATAACTATTCATTTGTCAGCTTTACTTGGAATACTGTATGTACAGGGTGTTCGGAAAGTTACTGTGCACTTAGATATTTATTAACAGACATGTTTCAATATAGAATACAGGAAGTAAATATGAATGACAATTATAAACAATGTTGAATGTGACCCCCGTTGGCATCAATACAGGCCTGGATCCTTCTTATTTTGTTTCTAAATACCACTATCAGTTGCTGGCTTAAAATAGACTGAACAAAATGTGATTACAAAAGTGCACAGTGACTTTCCGAACACCCTGTAGTTTTGGTCTCTGTCTGAGAAAGATTATGCACTTCTTGGAAAAAGTTTAGTGAACTATTAAGATGATTCTAGGATAAAAGGGTTATCTTACAGAGATGATTGGAGGTCTTATTTTTCCCTTAAGAAAAATAGTGAAAAGTTTACAAGGTTATTCAAGAGAATGATAGGATAAAATCTTCTAATTTAAGTTTTGAAGACAAGGAAGCATGTTTAAAATTTGGAAAAAGAGGTTAGACTTCAGCCAAGACGGTTTTACGTGGTTATTGATGTATGGAATTAATGTATTGTTATTAGGAGTGGTGAAAGGTGGTATTTTAAAAAGATGGTTAAATGGAAACAGAATTCTAAAATATTTTACTTAAGAGTTGAGCATACAAGGACAGCCTTGAAGGACCAAATGGTGTCTTTTTGTTCAAGTTTTAAAAAACTTCATTTAATTATTCAAAGTGAAGTTTCAAGTGGAAATAAAATTGTATGAAAGGAACGTGCCAAAATATTAAAGACAAAAATATTTGCACTATAAAGCTTGTGTCTTGTGATCCTAAATCTTTAAAATGAGGTTTGTCACAGAACCATAAACTTGCCTCACAACATGGCTATTGGTCATTTATTTAATGTGATTTGTCAGGTAATTTATAGTAATAAAACATGAAGTGTGAAATGTTGTATAGCTTTCTGTAAAATTAATCACAGTGGCAAATGTTTAAAGTACATAATTTATACACCCCTTTAGGAAGATTCATTTTCGAAATAAGACAAGGTTGTGTGTTAAAACTCACTGGTTTAGTAATTGGTTAGTTCCAAGTATATCATAAGAGGAAAAGTGTAAATGTATTATCTTTTATTAGTGCATATGAATTTTTACACAAAATTTGTATGATTTTTTAAATGTAAAAGACATGATGTCCAAACATTTGGTTGAAATGAAAACTGTACTAGACTAGTGAGAAACTATTTTTAAAATAATATGAAGACTAATGGATCTTGTTGAAATATAAAAATAGACTTCAGATGGTTTTAATGATCTAGGTGTTAACAGGAATGTCATGGTAATATGATTACAAGGGTTACAGATATTTATTAAAGTACAAGAAGGAGACAGTTTTAAAGCTTTCAGTTTCTACTGACAGATGTGTTTGTAACTCTTGGTAAAAAAAGCAATAATATATTTTAATCATAACAAAGCTCTGGATTGCTTTCTCCAAAATCTGTATAATAATTCTTGTTATAAGCCTTTTTGGTAGAATTTGTAAATATATACATGTCAGTGGGCATTATAATTGAAATGTTTTTAAAATGGCTTGTAGATTCATTGAGAGGCAGTCTTTGGTGGCTTTAACCTTCACGGTCTTGTTCAGGGTTTCTGAATTTAACTTGGTTAGAAATTAAAGGTGTAATTTATTGTAAAGCTGCAGTAACTAATGTTTAGTGAGAAACAAGTTTCAATAATCCTTTAACAACAAGAATAATAGTATACAAATTTAGTTTGTTGTAAAATGTAGCAAGTAATTAGATTATAAGTCTGGTTGTACTGGTTTTGGTTTGTTTCAAATTTTTCAGTTTGTAGGAATAACCTTTCATGAGGTACTAACCAAAATTTTCTTGTAGTGATTCAAAATAGTTTTTGGAAAATTTTCAAGTATTGTATGACATTTATAAGGTTTGCAAAGGTTCTTTTAATGTGCAACAAACTTATCTTTACTTGAAATTGAAGTTGGAACATTACCCGTCACAGGTGAAGATTCAATCACTACTTGTACATCACGGTTCTGTATTCAAATGTCAAAACTTTGTTTCTCCTTTAATGTAAGTTGTATCAGTTAATACAGTATTCTCCACAACGCCTTTTATTTTCTCTCATTCTTGTAGTCATTCAAACATCAGCAGGATTTGTTGCATCTTTATTAGTGCATTATCTACTGGTGGTAGCAGTAAATATTTTGCTTTTAGAAAAGCTAGTGTGAAAATCATAAATGCATAAAAAAATATTCAAAAGTACAATAAATACAACTAAAATAGTTAAAAATGAAGACTGAAGAAAAAGTTACTTAATAAATATTTAATATATATCTAAATTATGATACTTGTTTTTAGTTTAACTAAATCTTTGAAAGTAATAGAATTTTGCAAGTTATATGTCACATGTTTCTATGGAATATAAAGTCATGGTGTATATTAATTATGTGACACTCAATTAAATAATTAATCAAATACTACTTGGAAATTATATGAGACAGAATAATTCATTTCGTGTTGTACTTTACTTGAATATTTCATATGAAACTATGCATTCGGCAACTTGACTGACACAGGACACGACAATGAAGAATGCCGTACTTTAGCATAGTGATTTTAATGTCAAATGCCTTATAGTTTAGATTTATTTCTGTAGAAGTAAACAAAATATTTCTTTGTGTTCCTTCGAATTTCACCACATTTGAAATTTTTATATTGCCTCGAACAGTATCTGTGAGGTGATATTCTAAATGGTGTTGTAGTTAGTAGACCCTTGTTTTTCTTAATATTATATTAAGGAAAAATTGTTAAACATATTTCATGGACAAATTTAATTTTCTGGTATATAAATAGCAGTACTCATTTCTAGGACTAATATTTTGAGGATACATGGTGAAAGTTGAAGTACAAGAATGATATTTGGTTAATCCTTTGATCCAAAGGATTAGAAGAGGTTGATCCTTTGATCCAAACTGTAAAATTAGTATTGTGAAAAAGGTCATGTGTTCATTACAAGGATGGTAACAAATTTAACAAGAGTATGGTTATTTTAAAAAGTTTTTTTGGAAGAATTGTCATAATTTTGATTTGTAAACTAGTTTTACATAGTATATACATTGTCTTGATTTTTTAAAGTATTCATTTGATAGGTATACGAATGTTAAAGGTCACATAAGTGTTTGATAGGCTTGTAGTGGTAAATCTAATGACCTGTGGTATTGATTTCTTTGTCATTCATTTCTTTTATTATTTTTCATAGAAGTTGTAATATCTAGCTACTGTTTCTCAGCTGAAGAACAAGTTATATGTAAAATTTATATAAGTTTTTCAAGGTAGTAATTTTCTTACCATTATACAATCAGGTAAATAGAAAGCTACATATCTTTTGGTTGTATATGATAATTAACATTTATCCAAGTATTAGCAACTCGAAGGTTTTTTGAGTAGTTAATTAAGAAAAAAATATTCTGTTTTTCTTCTTCTTTCCCAGAGGAAATTATTAAATTATTTATCACATCACTTTGAATTTTTTTAGTTCATAAATATGCCACAGAATGAAAACATTTTCTAAATTTGTATTTCAGCAATTCCTCTTTGTATTAGTAGATAAAAATAAGCACCCGTGGTTATTACAGGTTTTTAGTCATGTAGGGAAATCTTATAGGATTCCTAAGCCTTTAAGCAGTAAAATTTGATTACAAGTGTGATGCATCTCTAACACATAGGTGTAAACAGTGGTGTTTATTGATTGTATGCTAAACATTTAGCATATGTATGTTTCTAGACTTGAGCGTGCTGAGATTGCATTTTTGTACTTGCTTCTTATATGTTGCTAAGCAACCAACAGTTTTATAACAAAACTAATGGTGTATTGATTAGTCCAGTGGCTCTTCGTGGGTTGTGTTTGCTTCACTGTATGTGTTAGACTGTGTATTGTAAGGTGTGCTGAATATTGTAAGTAGAGTTTTGGTTATCAGTTAAACGTTTAACCCTTTGATATGGTTATTGTGAATGTGCTTAAATTCAGCTTTTTTTGAAATTCTGTTTTTCATCACATGAATGTAAGTGGACTGAACAGTATTTAAAGCATAAGATTTTATATATTTATGGAATAAATATCAAGTCTTGATGTTTTTAATAAAAGGTCATTATGTGTAGCTAGAGAAAAAATTTAATTTTTGTGTGTGATGACTGAAAGTATTTTGCATGTAGGTTATTGAACTCTACTATTCTACATGCTATTAGACTGTGTACTCGGACATTTATAATGTTGAGTATTTATGAATAATAATATCGGTCATTACACTTGTATAAATAGCTGTGCTGCTGTTTAATTTGTATATATGTATAAAGAGCATAAATTACTATATTTCTCTAAATTGTTAGATTTGAAATGCTTCAAACTTGTTTATGGCTGAATTAATTATGCATTAATGTAAGTACAAGGTGTTTAAAAATTGGCCTTAGTTACACAGGTGTAATGTTTTCACTTGCTTAGGAAAGCTTAAGTAAACACTTAACCTGTTGACTACCAAGTATTTCAGCTGCTACAATACTCTAATGTTTCTTCATTTTGTAACTTTTTTCGTGACGCCATTTTGGATCGAAAGTGAAACAATTTGTGAGTAGGTCAAATGCATGTATGGTGCTGACATCTAGCATTGAAGTTGGGTATTATTGAGAACGAATTAACTCGTCCATGGCACTGTAATACCAATCAGCGTGGATGAGTTATCTCGTCTATGGCACTGAACAGGTTAAAGTTACCATCATATTGATTATGTTTAATACAAGGTGTTAATGGCTGTTTAGGAAACTGTTATGGTGAAAACTTGTCATTTGTGAATTTTCAACATTTCATATTTATTGTGTAAAAATAATTCACTGGTGTGTGTTTTTATTATCTTGTTCCTTTAATAGCTTGACAAGAGAAAGAATAAGGGTTTATACTATATTGTGATAATGTCTATCAGAATACTTTTTGTTGGTTTAGAAATGAGTTATGGATAAACAAAATATTAAAGAGACAAAAATGTATAGATTAGTAAAATCTACAGTTTGAGCTTTAAAATTGTAGAAGTTCTATTTTTGGTGATGTTTAATTGATTTCTAGTGAAGGCTGAATTCAGTCATGGCTTTAACAAGGTTTGTTAATTCTTATTTCACATAAGTGTTTAATGTTCAAATAATAATGGGTAATAATGATGATAATGAGTTGTGTGTTCAGTTTATCTGAAAGATCTGAGTGATTAGTCTAACCTTTGTATATAGGATTTCCAAAAGTGGACCAACACATTAGTGCACAAACTAATTTAATGCTTTTGTGAAAATTGTCAAAGGCTTATTTCCCTCTTAAATGTTTATTTTTCTTTTACTTATTTGCACTTAAAAATGGTTAAGGTTTTATTTAATCAGTAATGGAAATATATAAAAAAAATCAAGTTATGTCCATATTTGACATGTTGTGATGGTTTTCATATCGAAATAATGAAATATTTATACATGATGATGTCGCATTATTCTCTGAGAAACTACTTAACATTTTAATTTTTTGTTTATGTATATTTCTCCACGAGATGCAAGGCTTCCAACTTATTTGTTAGTGGATATCCAATTACATGTTTGAACAGGAGAGCTCTGTAAGTCAAAATGTATACGTGCATTTCAAAGATATTAGGCCTTTCTGTATTATAATTTTTAGATTTAGAAAAGAACTTTCATTTTAACTTTCAGAATTAATTTCATAATGAATTGCAGATGCATTGACATATATCCAGGCTGTTTTGCTTAAGGTAAATGAAAACGTTGAGAAATATATTATATATACATTTCATTCAACTTTATGTGCAGGTAACTTCAACAGTGAAAACATAGAAGTATCGGATATCGTGCATTGCAGTTCCAAGTTAAAAAAAATGGACATTGATGTCAGATGGTTTTCTATAAAGCGACTAAAGTAGAAACTTCCGTAGCCGAGGTGTGTTATGGTGGAACAGATGAAGTCTAAAAGTTTTGTTGCACTCTTAGCTTGTATTGTTTTAACGAGCATTATAGTGTGCCTATTTGGAGATTCAAAGCCCTCTATTCACGAGTTTGTGTCTACAACACAGAAACAGCTCACAAAACAACTAAAAGGGATTAATGTAAGTTTAGTTTTGTTAATTATTTTTCTTCCTAATTTGGTAATATAGTACAGAAAATCGTAAATCGTTTTTTAAAAATTGTTATTGCAAAAGAGAAAATTGTGAATTATAGCATAACAAATTTTTCTGAGTTTGGAGATCAAAGGTCACAAAACATTATTCCAGGTACTGATGTTGTAGTTTTGAACAGCCACCCCTTTTTTATGTTTTTCAAAATGTTACATGAATTCTTTTAGCTTCATTTGTTATTAAACATTTTGAAATTAGTGGCTCCAAAACTGATAAGTAAACATAGTCAAAAATAGGGACTCGTAGCTTGATAACGTAATGAACACAATTTCAGCCCAGTTTTCTTTTTCAAGAGTCTTTTCTTGTAGGTTCTAATGTCTTTATTTTTTTGCTTTTGTACGTTTCTGACTATCTCTTGCCCCCTTTGAATGAACAGTTTTTAATTATCTTGTTAATGTTAGCTAGTCATTTAGTCTTAACAGTTGAGTCAGAAGATAATGATTCTTTTGCTCTGATTTTAAGAAAAAAATTTTTTGTATTAAAATTTCCTGAACAGTTTACACATCTTTGTTCTGCCTTTTTTGTTTTATTGCTACATCTTAAATATACAGAATTGAAAACTGGAATACGATAAAGTTGATCCTTCAAATACATACAAGGCGATTGTTAAAGAAAATATATCTAAAATGACTCTTTTTACAAAAATATGTGGCTCAGTGGAAACAAAAAATGTTACCTCTGGCACATTAAGAATTTTAACTACTATTGAGAGAAGTATGGATGTGACACAGGGTGTTCTGCATACGTAGGCCACTTGTCTCGTAAACTAGCATTGCTCTCTGTTTACCTCTCTCCCACTGACATCAGGTTGGAGATTTAATTATAATGCATGTCGTGTGTAGGATATTGTAAACAATTGTGAACACAGTTCAGAATAGCTGGTGACTGTTGTGACTTCATTCAGGTTTTGACTTACTATGGTAATTGAGAATAACAGGACACATCATTTACAACAGTTTTTGAAAAACGTTGTTCAGTATCCAAACCTTTGCAAATAAAACTTATTCTTGATGTTTCCCTTTCACAAGTACTTTTTTAAATTATTTTAAATTTATGGTCTTCTTTGTTGGTGTGCAGGAAATAATTTGTACATGTATATGTCTGTGCTTGTACATTTGTATTTTTTGTTACTACCTGTGCGTGTAGGTGTTACCTTCCGAGGCTCCTGAAGTTGACGTTAACCTTAACTATTTGAAACTTCTTGGCTTTACAAACAACCCAAGGTTGTATCCTTCAAATACTTGGAGCAATGTGACATTACCAGTGGTAGTAACTGCTGTTTCATCGGGTGAAACTGGTCTGGCTGTTGGGCTGATCAGGTCAAGTCAGAAGTATCTCCCGGATCATGCTGTATTGTTATATGATCTTAACTTGTCAGAAGAAGAGGCTACTATTGTAAGTAAATTCTGTTTTATTATGAAAGATAACAGTTTGAATTCTGTTAGTTTACAGAATAATCTGGCCTTAACATAAACATTTTATAAGAAAACAAAATGGTGCCATGAAAATTTGTGATTTTAACACATTATAATGATGGTGAATGGGGAACTTTTTGCTAACATTAAAGAAGCTTAGCTATTTCGTCTACACAGTTTTGAAATAGATGCATTTTGTGATAATGATCTAATTGAAACACTGTTCATGAATGTTGTGGTTTTTTTACACCTACAAAGATTATTTTTTGTTATTATATTTAGGTATGGATTTAGAATTAACTTAAATCTCCAAAACTTCACATATCCATGAGGTAAAATAAAGATAATGGTTGGGAATACCACTGCTTGTAAAATCATTATCGGATTTAGTCCATTTACTTAACATTGTGTATTTCTTGCCAGTTTATTATACAGGATTGACATTTTTTATCTTGTATCTAAATAATCAGCTTACTATACGTCAGTAGTTAATAAATTATGGCAAAAAATGTTCAATAAACTTTATGATCTATATTATATTTAGTTCTTTAATTTTAGTGTGGTTCCATTTAAAAAAAAATTTAGTAGAAAAGTGTTTTATGGCATCGATAAAAATAATTAATAAACTTCAGTAATAAAAGGCAGTAACACAGATGTTTAAGGTTGTTGAGCACTTAGTAACTGGCAGGCTGGGTTGTTTTTGTTTTTTTTATTTAGAAATAGTGTTTGGGATTGAATATGAACTGAAAGAAAGACCTGGTGTGTTAACGTACACAACCAAGAAAAGTTAATTATAACTTCTGTGTAGATTGATTATTATATATTTTATCTTGCAGTTCAAAGTTGGCTTGATATGAGTTAAGCGTAGTTTATTTCAATAAATACTTTTGTCTTTTCTGTTTCATTTTTCTACAAAAGGTTTTCTGGGCAAGTTTTTTAAACTAAGCAATCCAAATTACATTTCACGTATAGTGAAGGCCATTACGTACTGTTTAAGGATGAGAGTATATGAGTAATTGGTAATTATATGCATGAGTTTATTTCTTTGTATCATGTTTTTTTTTACAGCTCTGAAGAAACTAAATAAAGAGTAATTGAGACCTTTTATCTGTCTGTCTATACATCTGTTTATTAACTCATTCATCTATTTATTTTATATACAAAGCTCATATGGGTGTGAAAGAAAGTAGAACTCTGATTGAAATTGTATATTTTGTTGCAAAATATTTATGCTGTATTTAGTTTTATAAATAAGGAAAAAAATTTGGAATAAAACAAGTAAAATTACTCATGAGAAAAAACAAAAAACAAAACAGATGAAAGCACTTTCTGGATATGGAACTGACTGCAGGATGTGTAACCAGTAGCACAATCGTGTTATTGGTTCACTGGTGTTCATCTACTGACCAGGGCTGAATAACCTAGTCTGGAAGTCTGGACACTAAATTGTTCTACTCAAAAAGTTTTGTTAATTATCAAAATTGATTAACATTATTTTGTTTATGAAAATTAAGATTATTTTTTCACTGATATATTTGTCTTGCATCTAGATTTTTCTAGTGTAGAAAATAGCTAGTTCCTTGTTGATTTTATTTTTAAGTTATATAAAAAAAAAAATTAGAAAATTGAAGTATTCTATGTGAGAGACAATAACTTTTCAAAGTAATATTGCCAGACCAGTTTTTGGGCTAAGGAAATTAGAGATTTTTTTCTTCTAACTCGTTGTATGTGTTCTTCAATTATATTTGTTAGAAATGTTGCTATTTTTGCTACATTATGTTCAAAATTAAAACAGACATTAGATTTCAGAATACATTTAATTGTTGGCAAAGCATTGGTCTATTTACATGATAATGTTAAAGGAAAACTTAGAAAAAATTCATTATTCTTTACAAGCACTGGTTTTGAGAAAAAGGAGTAAATATTAGCATTTTAAATGCATATTTTTATTGCACATTGTGAATCGTAATCTTATGAGTTGAGGTTTTGATTGGAAAGGCTTGTTGGAATTAATGAACAACAGAAATAGTGGAAATGCTAACAATTTTGATTTGTGCTGAGAGGTAAAGGAAACTTGATAATTGATTTAATTGTATTAGTTGGTTATTTTTGTCAATTGTGAAAATAATGAATTGAGCTAAACAGTATTAAGTTAATTGATTTGTTTGTTTGTTTATGAATTTTGCGCAAGACTACACGAGGGCTATCTGCAATAGTTGTCCCTAATTTTGCTGTGAAAGACTAGAGGAAAAGCAGCCAGTTGTTACCACCCATCACCAATGCTCGGGTAACTTTTTGTCAACAAATAGTGGGATTGACTGCAACATTATAACACCCTCATGCCTGAAAGAGCAAGCATGTTATTTTGTGACACCAGTGAAAATAATTAATGCTTAGATGTTTGATTATATCGAGTTAATTGTCCACTTCTAGGTTTTGCAACTGAAAAACTATTTTGCTAGTAAAGAAAGGTGTAGTAAAGCAGATAATTAACCTTAATATCTTATTTTTCATCACAGAATATTGTTTAAGTTAAAGGCATTATTATGGTATACACTTGTTGCTTTGTAGAAGTATTCTCCACCTATTACATAGGTTAAATGTTTTATACAGCATATAGTTGGACTATTAATAGTTAATGCAATCTCAGTACTTAAAGTTTTTCTTTACAGTCTAAAATTTATCAATATTTGTATTTTTTTTAGATACTGTTTTTAAATTTTATGTGATTGCTGTTGATTTGTTAGGTTTTACGGGTCTCTGACCACAGACAAAACGGCATTTAAATAACCTGTAACTATAGTTTGGCTATTGAGATGTCACCTTTGGTAATAAACAGGAATGTTTGACAGATGTGTGGAAATGTATCAAAAGTTTGTGTTTTATCATGGACAAGACATTTGACAGTTTTTGTGGGACATAATAAAATATGTAAGTGTAATATGTATCACATTATGTACTATTACTTGTAGTTCTGGCAAAAGTAATTTTTGTTATTACAGATAGTAAGCTTTGAATATTTTCTACAGGGGTTGATTACAGTACTAGAAATTGTTTCAAACCTAAAAACAAATACTTGGTGGGCATATTATATTAAAGTAATGTTACTGTATCAGTCAAAACACGTTACATAATTATGATTGTCATAAAATGTTAGTATTAGACCTATGCTATTTTTATGCACTACATTATTTATATAGTTGCATATTTTCAATCACTTGAAGGATGTACAATAATAGTATTTCGTTTGCAGTGTGTGAACCATATCCACTCCTGAAGATGAGGTTAGCTCGGTCCAGAGGTCATCAGGTTGGTCAAGACACATTAGTTGTTGGAACGCTATTTATATAAAACATTTATAACAACAGTTGTTGTTCTATGTGGTTTGTATAAGTGATGTTCCTTCTGGCCTGAGTGAAATGTATCGTCAGTAGTGGATGGTGAATCTAGCATGGTTGAAGTGCTATAATCGTACAGGATTTTAATTATTTAAACACCAGTGGAAATACATTAGGTTTATTGGAAGACTGTTTTTTGAGACTTTATAAAGAAACTTTAGATTGTTTTGATTTTCATAGTGTTAGGTAAACAGTTAAAAAAAAAAAAGGATTCTATTTCAACAATAGTTTAGTTTCAGAGCTTTTAAACATTTTGTTTTTGTGGGTAAGGTATTAGAGTAATCTTAATTTGATCATTTGGGAATGATCTTTCCTCTCTGTACATGTAAAGTTTTTGTTGTAAGATTATAACCTCTTCTAAAGTAACTTACCTAAATAACAGCTGATTTGTAAATAAACTAATCAGAACACTGGGAGAATGTCCAAAGCACAAAATACAAATATTTTGGATGCAGTTGTAATGAAGGGGGGTTACTTTCTGTTGAAGTTAAGGTGATCAGAAAGATAGGCCATTAATAAATGTTTGAATCCAATGAAAAGAAGTCAAGAAAATTAAACATATGAAACATTAATAATGATATATTTTCCTCTCACTGCAATTTGTTTTCATTGTTTTATGAACAAACTTAGAAATGATTGATCAGATCTCAAATAAGGAATTTTGTTGGAAAGAGTTGAAGTACATTTATTGTTGCTTCTTTGAAGAATTAAGTGTGTTCTGGGTGATATTAGTATGATGAAAACCATTCTGACAGTGCAATTTGTGGTCGAAATTGAGTGGTCTTAAGCAAAAGTTTCTTTCCTTTGGAAGAGCTGAACATTTACACAAATATAATGTTTTAGGAGTTTCATTGTATTTCTAAAGTAAGAGATTATACTGGAAGCTTTTGTAAAATTTTATTTATTTGTTTATTTTATTTTTAAGGTTACTACCAAAACATGGCAATTTCTTTTTGATCTGCTTACAGTTTTAGGGTTAACCTGTTGACTGCCAAGTATTTCAGCTACTACAATACAACTCCAATGCTTCTTCATTTTGTAACTTTTTTCGTGACACCCCATTTTGGATCGAAAGTAAAACAATTTGCAAGTTGGTCAAATGCATGTATGGTGCTGACATCTAGCGTTGATGTTAGGTATTATTGAGAATGAATTAACTCGTTCTTGGCACTGTGTTACCAATTAGCTTGAACGAGTTATCTTGTCTACGGCACTGAAAAAGTTTAAGACTTTTCTTTCATTGTGAAGTTTTTCTGACTATTTGATTCAAGTTAGGAGTAGATGTATTTAAACACATAAAAAGGTTTTTCGCATTATCATGGAAAATTTTGTTGTTGGAAATCTAAGAAACTATTAAATTGCTATTCAAGCACATGTTGTATTTGATAAACTAATGTACATTGTTTGTTAATTTCAGCTTATGAAAACCTGTAATCTTACCAAATGTTCTCTTCAGAAGTTTGATTTTGACTCTTTTCCATCACATATTCATAACCTAAAACTTTCTGCTTTTCGACCAGTAATAATTCAGGTGAGTTTTCTTTTATAGCTTTTCAACCAGTAATAATTCAGGTGAGTTTTCTTTCATAGCTTCAAATGGGAAATGTTACCAATTTTTCTTTGTATCCTAGTGGTAAAATTTACTTTGTGTCACTAGTTAACAACCCAGTGTATCAACAGGCTTTTTGATTGGCAATCAGATTGACAAAATGGGCCACTGTTCTGTTTTTAACATTTCATTTGACAGTCTTTTCAATGTAAATGGTCAGCTAATAATGTTGCATATTTTTAATCACTCAAATTTTGCAATGTTTGGCTTTAGACAAGTTTGTGGAAGATGAATTGTTTTTTGTGACAAAATATTTATGAATGTTAAATATGCAGAATATGAAGACTCGCAAAACAAAAGTGAAGAAAAATATAAGAAATCACAGATAGTTTTAGGAACTCATCAGTGTAGGTAAAACACTAATGGAAGAAACTTTTAAATTGAATAAATACTTGTAGATGGGGGTAGCAGTAACTGAACAGAAAAATACTGAGATATCAAAATTTAAATAAAACAAAGACTTCGGGTTTCATAACACCATCAGTATCTTGGTGGGTTTCTGGAAATAAAGCTTTTCTGGACTATCTGGAATTCGGTGTGTAAACTGGAATAATTTTTTATCATCAAAACGTGGATAGTTGCTGCTAAACATAAAGCGGCTGGAATGGACTCTTCTCAGGTTTTCATCGCAGTGATTGGATTCCAGAAAGCCAGAAGATTTTCATCTGTTGATGGGATTGTGTTATAATACCTTTAATGTTGCAAGGTTCTCTAAATTCAGTTACTCTGTAAAAATATGATTTGTACTATTTCTGTCCCAGTAGCTCTGTTTACACTTGAATCTTTTCACATTGATGCATCTTAAGAATTATTTATTATTGTAGTTACTCTGAACTGACACTATCTTAAAAACTAATTAACTTGCAGTGGGTCAGTGGTATTTCTGCAGATTGATGATAAAAATATAGGATTTTGATGCCCATGGTGAACACTTCAGAGATAGCCTATTGTGCAGCTTTGTGCTTAACTACAAACAAGCGGATCTGCTTAAAGGGATTGCGAGTCTTTCAGTGTGTGTATAGTTTGTTTGGAAACTATATCAGGCATCATATAAAATTAATAAAAAAAGTTTGTTTTTCTGGCTTTATGAAAATATTTTTTATTTGTGGAGTTCTGAGCCCTTTTTGTTCAACATACAATAACCTGAAATAATTTAGCTATGTGACTAAAATTATGACATTGTGTATTATTTGATTTATAGAGCAGATAAACTATTTAATGGTTATGTGTATATCTATGTATGTGTTAGATTTATATCTCACCAAAGGTTTTTGATTTAATTTTTGTGGTTGCTAAAATAATGCATATGTGACTTTAGGAGGTAATTGTGTCTGTGGCAGACAGTCTGTAAAAGAAACATTGTAGTCTAGTTTTATATAGAAATTTTAAATCAAATATATTTTTTTTCTTCAAATGAAAAGTTAATTTGTTCTGGTGACAATAATGAGTTCCCCACTAGTACAGCAATAAGTCCACGGATTTACAACTCTAAAATCAGGAGTTCAGTTCCTCTCGGTGGACTCCTGTAGAGGGCGTTGTGGCTTTGCTTTAAGAAAAACACACAGACAATAATTATTAAAAAATTGTTAATTAAAGATAATTATAATGATATTTGTAATTTGTACTGTCTATAAAATGTGTGCATTCTTATGAAACTTGGGAACTATGCACACTGTAGGCTACAAAATAAAGTGGCATGAACATCAAAAGCAAGAAACATAAGCATTCATTACTCATAATTTTGTTCTTGAAACATAATGCCATCGAATTACATCTAGTATAGATAAATTACATGTATAAAGTTTTTGTATCATTTAGTAAAGATTTAAATGTTAAAGGCTTGGACTTGAATAATTTGTGTATAAAGTTCTGTTTGCAGTTATTGTCTTTTGCAAAGAATGCTGAATTGATTCAATTATTATGTTTATTTACAGGAAGTCTTGAATAAGGCAGGAGCTGTGCTCTGGTTGGATGTTCAGTTCAGATTTAATGCAACTCTTCCCACTAGCATACTGAAAAATGCAGAGCAGAAAGGTCTGGTGGCCTGGAAGCTCGATCAT
This sequence comes from Carcinoscorpius rotundicauda, assembly GCA_011833715.1. Classification (NCBI taxonomy): domain Eukaryota; kingdom Metazoa; phylum Arthropoda; class Merostomata; order Xiphosura; family Limulidae; genus Carcinoscorpius; species Carcinoscorpius rotundicauda. The sequence goes on along the minus strand of CM022394.1, from coordinate 122,809,206 downwards.
CCAACTTCATCCCTCACACACCAAAAAATGTTTGACTATTTCCACATTTCACAAGAATATTATTACTTCCACCACATGGTTGATCCTAGTCATATAATCCTGTACAACACCGACTCAGTTCATCACAAACTGATGCTACCATGGGTGCAGTGTGCCCTCACTTTAGACTGCATTGCTCCTATTGGTGCTCAAGGTTCAGGTTGTAGGTTTAACAAGAAACCTATGTATCGGTATTCGGGCTGTCATCGTTATGACATGTCGGCTTTGAATGTGGTGTTGGGTCTGATGTACAACTTTAGTGCTCACAGTTACGTGGCTAGCTACAAAGACAAGTTTTTTGATTTAGTTCAACAGGAAACCATATCTAAACCATCAAAACCTTTATTGACAGGAAATACAACAGGCGAAAAATTAAGTTACGGTAGAAATAGAAACGTCTAATGAGAGATGTTAGTATACATTCAGTGAAGCTGTTTTTTTTTGTTTTTTTATCCAACAAGTAACACTGAAGTTATGATCTGTATCTTTCCAGATTCAACATTATTTAGCAACATGTTGCTGCACCATTTTCTGTAATAGTGTTTAAAGAAAACTCAGAGCATGTCAGAAACAATCAGGGATTACTATAAAGTTCCTTGCAACTTTAATATTTTGTTTTGTTTATGTTGCAAAATTGACATAATATAAGTGTGCTTATATACAAGGGTTTAGGATTTGTAACATAGATTCTATCTGTTTAGTATTTGTTGAAAATATTGTTTGTATGTATTTCAGTTATGAAATATAAAAATTCAGGCCTAGAAAGCCAGTCAGGATAAGAACATGCCACATATCAGAGATTGTGTGTTTCATTTTTTGTTTATTTTTGCCTAAGTTATGATTCATGAAACACTACTTAAAAAGTAACAAAAATTGAACATGTTGCATAGTTTTTGTAATTCCAGGTTTTCTAATGAAAAGTACTCAATTTGTTTTTGTTTTGTCTTCTCTACTTTCCTTTTAATGGTACCTGCTTATATATTTTTACATCTTCCCCCTTTCTTTTGTTACTGTGGTCTTCACAGTTTCATGTCCCCCCCCACATGTTGTTTAACTGTGTTTTGTTTTTTATTCCCACTGTTAAATGTGTTCGTGCATTTATCTTCCCATTTGTCTTATAATGGTGTCTGTGTACATATTTCGTAAATCCACTGGGTTTTTTTTCTGTGTATTTGAATACTTTTTCCTCGTATATTTTGTTTCTTCAACTGTAGCTGTAAACTTAATATTTGACGCATCTTGAAATGGTATTTGTGTACATTTTCCACTTCCCTCTTTGTTTTTTAAACCCACCCATTCCATCTAGTGGTGTTTACCAGCTCTAATACCATACCATCTATGAAATCCAATCTGATGCAGTGGTCACTTTAGTTTCCTAGTGCTCATAACTTCCACACCTGCCCTTCTGATGAATAGGGTTTTTAAAGGAACTGCTGACAAGCTGATGATGTCAGAAGCTTTATTTTGTTTGTTATGAAAACAAACTTTAACATCTGTGTAAGTCTTTAAACAAAAATAACGTTACGTCTGTTTCGTGTTGTTGGTCTTTGCCATCCATTTTCTCTGTGATTGTGCATATTTATGGGAACGTAGAAGACCAACAATAAAAATATGATTCTTGCATAAAGTATACTTATTAGAGAAATTTATAATCCAACTGAAGAGTAACAATCATCTCTAGAAACTTTAAAAAATTTTTTTGGTTTTGGATACTTTATCAAAATTATAATTTATGAGAACTACGAATGAAAACATATAAGAAATAATTTAAACTTCAGTATTGGAAGTATCCTTTAGTACAAAGCAAAAGAGAGAAAAGTGTAATAATTTCAAACTTTGGGTGGCCATGTACAGTTTTGAAATAAGGTGTATGGATGAAAGTACGAGTGTGAAAAGTGGTGCTTTAATCAGAGAAAAGAACGCTAAAACATGGGTACCAAGTATATATTGGATGTTTTATCAAATCCATTGTAATAATGTTTAATAAAAAATTGGTTTTTCAAGCAAGTAAGGATAAATGTATAATTTAACTCCAATAATAATTACATTGTTAATAAACAGACAAGTTGATTTTTAAAATCTAAGAAATTCTTTTTTTTTATAATCATATTTAGTGATGGTGAAGTCAACGAATGATAGTAGAATAAAAAAAATTGTTTGTCGTCGAACTTTTAGTGAGAGAATAAAGAGGTTGGTTTTTGTAAAATGCAGACCACATATAAATTGGTGTTGATTCCAATAGTCAGTACTATGTATGTTGATTTTCATGTTAATCAAATGTGAGATCTTCCTAAGGGGCTGAAAGATAAATATTCATGTTAAGTAATGAAATGTATTATCTACAGTATAAAAATCACAGTAGGCTTAATGTAAGATTTGTTTAGAGGTTAAACAACATGTTAATTTATGGTTTTTCAACTTCTAGGATAAACGAGTTAAAAGTCTTTTTAAAATAGATGTTATGAATACGTTTAAACTTATCCGTTTAACGTATCTTTCTGTTTAAGTTGCATCATATGTGTCATGTTTAGTGATGGCATGGTGTTATTAAGACTGGGAAATAAAAGGATAAAAAAGAAACAATATATTCAGATGGATTAATAATATTTTTAATAACATATGTTAATAGGATATCAGGATTGTTCAAGTTGTGATATTTGAACAATGAAAAATGTTTTATAGGAACAAAACTGAATCTTATGATCGTTTTCAGGTAGTTTCAATTGGTTTAACAGAATACAAGTGAAAGATTGGTAAACTTCAATTTTTTTGTTTTTGTTTCCGGATAAGGTTACTTAATTAAGTATTGCTTGAAAACTTTGTTTTTGTTTGGCTAACAGCCAGATGTTGTGATTGTTTACATGCTTTAGTTGTTTGTTGTTGCTGTTGGAAAGGAATTGTTAACAGGTGTTGTCATATTAAAATTACCAAACATGAAAACATCAACTGTCTGAAAAAAAATCTCATTGGACTTGAATTTCTGTACATTTTGTTTTTTCAATGTGTTTATCTTATGGCTAACAGAATATTTCCTTCATATTAGGTCTCGTATTTTAACACTTTTATGTTTAATAAAAGTGGTGGGTCTGGATTTATTAATCCATGTTCAATAGTTGCTGGATATTATGGGATAATGAATGTCCCTAAATGAAAACATGAGTTATGTGTTTTGTATATTTCTGAGTTATCCTTGCTAATGGTGTCCCTCTTTGTAAAGTTTTGGCACAAATTCTTTCAAAGTTAAGTCAGTAATATGAGACGTAATGTTCATTACATTCTTACAGTTTGTTTGAGTTGTAAGTTTTAAGCTCGCTGTAAGTAGGGAATATTGCTCATTGTGGGAAAATAGATGTGCAAGACACCGCCTTATTATGAGCTTGTCTTCTGGCATATTGTGCACCACTGGCTTAGAGAAAGACAGTGGTGTTTCTTCAAAGTACATGATATAGTTTGTTTTTGTTAGCATTCTTCATTAAAAAATTCTCAGCTGTAATTCGTGAGTTAATGTTTTAGATAATATTAGCTTAAGAAAAACATTTGTTTTACGAGTTTGAGAAAAACGTTGATGAAACTGAGTAAGATCATCGTTGTAATCCTAAATAACCATTTGTTATTTGTATCATTAAGAATTTTTCAGGGTAATATTGTTGTCATGGAGAAAATAACATTGTGTGTTTAGAAATAACTTAAGATACTCAGCTGATTGGGCTAACGTTGTGGTCACTTTAAATACTGGTATTGGTTTCGCTTATTAAAGTGAATTGAAAGAATATAAATGTAGTAAGACACTAAAGCCAACAAACAGAATGAAGTACCACATAGTTCATTGAAACAATTCTGTCTTTGGGATGAGTGACTTATCTGGAAATGAACCAAAAGTTTGTGTGATTTTCCAACAATTCAGATGTTTCTTTGTGAATGTTGCATGTGAAACTTCACAGATTCCTTCAGTGGGGCATTCACGTGGAAGTTTCTTTTGTATCATTATTTACTCTTTTTCTTATCCTTAATGGTCATCCAATTTTAGTATCCAACTTTAAAGTTGGAGGTTGGAGTCCAAACCCATTTTAAGTCAGCTTTAAATTTTGGACAGTGACCTCGGAGGTCCTCGTCGTTAATTCATACGGTGTGGAGTATTTGGTAGTTTTCTGTGTTCTTCTAACATGGATTTTATTTGTATTAACAATGTCTAGATTGATACGGTGCTCTTTGTGATTCTGCAAGTTGTTTGTCTGCTGTATAATTTATGCCATGATGTCGCGTTTTTCTTGCAACTTCTAAAGCATGATGTAACCAAGTGGTTAGATGTAATTTGACAGAATTGTACGAGAATATTCGTCCTGGTGTGCAGATGTCGGATTTAAATACATTATATCCTTGCAAATGTTTCAAAGATGGCGTAATTCTGCATGTTGGGTACATAAAGCTAAAGTAAGACTTTCAGGGAAAAGCTGCTCGTTGTGATAAAAGGCCAATTACAAGGTAGCTTCTTCATCTGAACGTGGTCATCCCTCTGGCGGCTCTTTGTGTTAGTTTGTAGAATGAGGTTTTTCATTTGTACTTACCTTTGATGAAAGCTTGGTCTGTGTCGTATCTAGAAATATGCTGCTTTGTTGTTATTATTATTATTTTGTAGTAAAACAGTGCTTGAGTACGTAGCCAGTAATTACTGTTGTTGACGTAAAACCAGTATTTTTAAAGTTGGAAGGTAACGTGACATTGGTTATAGTGTGCCGAAATTTCTGTGTACTAGTCAATTTTTTGTAAGCCATGAAAGATTCAACTGTGTGGATACACCAATAAACACGATTTGAACCTGCGCAAATAATGTTCATCTATTGTCATTATTTAACTATAAAACGATATGAAATGCTAAACTCGTGTTACAGAAATGCAGAACGTAATAATCCTAAGTGATTTTACCCAAACTAAACGTTTCAGGTTTATTCTTTCCAGAATTTGGAATTTTAAAGCAGCATATGAAAACAACCAAGTATGCAGTTATAACATGCTCAAATTAAAATTTCTCAACAAATGATCAGTTATACTTCTTGTATAATAAGTATATGTGTTGTAAGTGTGTGTGTGTGTGTGTATGTACAGTTGGAATAACTGGCCCTTGTTCGTGTTGGAGTTACTAAAATCATTTGATTATAAGAGTGCCCCCTTAAAATCAAAGTTAAATCATGAACAATATTACACTAAAACATCGAGAATTCCCGCGCACAGAATCTTATCACTTATTGACACCTGTGTTGACTGTTGGGACATTCTTCAGGAGGTGGAAACTGATAATTGAAGTTCGACATCCAGCATTCGAATCGTGTGCTCTGCCATACGAGCCAAAACCCATAGTTTTCACATGTGCAGTATTATTATGTGGAATATCATGTGTACATTTCTCAGTAGATAAATTATTTAAATAATGATGTAATAGGTAGTTGGACAATGAAGCAAAAATATACTGAACAAATTATGAAGTATATTGGAATTAAAATAGTGTAAAAGTATTGAATAATATCTTTGTGTACAGCATTTTATGTATAACTGTCTAAACATCTTGTCTTTCTTAATAATGGCTATCTTCTATAAAGGCATTTATCGAACTCTTGATAAAAAGCCTTTATAAAATAGCAAGTTTCCAATATATCTATTACCTTCCCTCACACGAATAATTATTATCGTTCAGTGCTGCCATCTATATGCAAATATATTCTTTCATACCATCAGCCTTGAGCTCCCACGCACACGCACCCTACAATCAACGTGGTCTACCGTATCTCGCTTATAAATCGTGATGTAACACCCCTTGCCATCAATAGGTGTGCGACAAATGCCGTTCTTTGTTCACAGGTTTGTCTCGTGGAGTAGCTTTTCGACCCTCAGGTTGTTCCATGACTATGCAATCAGCAAGGCACTCCTTATCTGGATATATTAACCTCAACACAAAGTTAACCTTTATTCGCTTTTGGTGTACTGTTCCTCATTCTCAGGTCCTGGCTCTAGACGTTATCAAAAATAAACTATCCCTTCCTTGTCTCTTTCTTCCATTTCTTGTTCCTCGTTCTTAGGTCCTGGTTCCAGACGTTATCAACAATAAACTATCTCTTCCTTGTCTCTTTCTTACATTTCATCCCAACTCTATCACTCTTAGTCATCAGTCCTTCTTCCACCATTCATACTCTTGGACTTTATAATTGGCCTTTATCAAGTAACTAACAAGGTGATCTGGATTGTCTACACGTAACTATTGAGTGTGATCACTTGAACCTCCAATTATGCACTCCATCTATGTCGTGGAGGTCGATGTTGTGCCAAGCTTCTGTGGGGTTCTATTCAGAAGGTGAGGTTGCATTTCTTACAAAATTTATTTACTACTGTTTACGTAAAGCTAAAAAAGACTTTTTCAGGGGAAATCTTCTCATTATGATAGAACAAATTACAAAGAAGCTTCATTAAAATTATCACACCTCTGACAGTTCTTCATGTTTTCTTGTATAACGAGGTTTTTCATTTGGATATAGACTGAAGATCAATGATGCATCCAACTTCTGTGCAGTTCTATTCAGAGGGTGAGGTTAAATGTTCTAGAGTCGATCCATTTCTGTTTGGTGGGACTCGGAGACTGATGTTGTGTTCCAGCTCATATACAGTCCTATTCAAAGGATGAGGTTAGTTGGGGATCCCTCATTTTACCATTACATGCATGTCAGTACCAAGTGAGTGGTTTTGGATCAGAGCTGGGACAAGCAACATAAATACCTACACATATGTTTGTTCTGATTTCTTACCCTAACTCCAATTTTGTTGTTTTGTCTCATATTCTACATCTCCATATGGTGGGTCCCAGAAGTTGAGGTTGTACACATATGGGTTCCAACTTCAGTTTGTTCATTTCCAAAAGATGATTTCTGGGGCAAATACTCTCCCTCTAGTGTTATACCTCACAGATGTTTTCTGCCTAAGGCTACTGTTGAACGGTCAGGCTCCACTTAGATTGGGTTTAGTTTTATGTAAACCATCACATTGACACATTCCTTCAAATTTCAGGTTTTCAGATGTATAATTGTGATTGTAGATTTGCACACACGTGCCTCATTTTATAGTTTGGTTTGAAAAATGTATGCTATTGTTTAACTCACCTTGAGGTGAAGATGGTGTGAATTCTTTCCTACCACGAATCAAACGTGCTATTTCTGATGCCACTTAGTTTTGGATTGGAGTTGAATGCCCCCATATGGGCTGATGCACTCTAGCAACTCTACGCCTTGGTGCACGTCTATGTATTTTTCCATATTCTATTCTGTAGATGTTTTGCTATAGTTGTTTTTAACTGGGATTGAGATTCAGGTATGTTGTGATTCGAACTCGCATCTTATTTTTCTCTCTCTCTCTTGGGCTGGGCCCAGTCCACTTTCCACCTGTGTATGCGACACATATTTCTATTAAAAGAAAAAGGCCCAGCATGGCCAAGCGTGTTAATGCGGGTTCGAATCCCGGTCGCACCAAACATGCTCGCCCTTTCAACCGTGGGGCGTTATAATGTGACGGTCACCCCCACTATTCGTTGGGAAAAGAGTAGTCCAAGAGTTGGCGGTGGGTGGTGATGACTAGCTGCCTTCCCTCTAGTCTTACACTGCAAAAATTAGGGACGGCTAGCGCAGATAATCTTCGAGTAGCTTTGCATAAAATTCAAAAACAAGCAAACATCGCTGCCACAGGACAGTTCATTTGATGAAGTAAAAAGCATATCATAGAAGAGTACTGCAGAATATATTCGAAGTGTAATATTTGGAAATAGATGCGTTAGATAAATAAATAGTAATATACGTTTTTGCCTTTTCGTTTACGCAGCAGCTTAAGGAATTTTAGTCCTAAGCTTGTTTTTGTAAACGCGAAATAAACGTCACAACAGATTAGAAAGAGCTCTCCTTCACGGTCGCGCCAGCAAGGATCAATCAGACATCGTTAGATTAAGGACTACAAGAGATGGCCCAAGTGTTGAGAGTAGTGGACTTTTATCCCTTAATACAGCCACGTTTTTGATTAGGTTTTCCTGGTGAAGCAACATAAAATTGGCTCAACAATGTTATGAAACTGCTTAACTTCGAAAACTATTGTTCATCTGCGTAAATCTGGTTGATTTATTGATGCTAAATTAGCCCAAGGAGCTCAAGATACACAGAATTACATAATTGAGTTACAATAATCAACACTTAAGTGTTTGAGGAAATAATATTCGGATAGCACTGTTTTTCCTGTGTTATCACTGAAACCCCAAGAAACCAAAATTGTAAATTTGTTCTTTTGGAGGACCAAATTTTTTATTAGGTAGATTTTTAATCACCGTCTTGAAGTAATAATTACTTTTATAGCACAGATACAAGGTAGTTTTATATACATTACTAAACAGAAACCAGTTTTCGATACCCGTAGTGGACAGACCATAGACAGCCTATTGTGCAGCTCTGTACTTAATTACTAACAAAGCAATATTAAATTCTATTTAATAATTAATTTACAGAAAAAAGATATTTAAGTTAATATTACAGTTAATTTTTACAGTGTTCATCTGATTCTAAAACATTCACGTTAACATTCGTTAAATAGACACTGCACGGTCGTGCTCTGCAGGAAGCGACGTTGACGACCATGTCACTGTTCAGTTTAATTGGGTATGTTTTGAATTACGCGCAAAGCTACACGAGGGCTATCTGCGCTAGCCGTCCTTAATTTAGCAGTGTAAGACTAGAGGGAAGTCAGCTGGTCGTCACCACCCACCGCGAACTCTTGGGCTACTCTTTTCCCAATGAATAGTGGGATTGACCGTAGCCTATAACGCACACACGGCTGAAAGGGCGAGTATGTTGGGTGTGACGGGGATTCAAACCTGCGATCCTCGGATTACGAGTCGAGTGCCTTAACCACCTGGTCATGCCGGGCCCCACTTTTCAGGAAAATCTTTCTTCTGCAGGTCTGAAGTGTTTAGGTGAGTTTTAAAGTAGCTATTGTAAAGTAATCATTAAAAATCAAGGTATAGAAAGATGACGTTACTGGTTATAGCAGGTTCGTCACACTGTCGCTCCATTAGTAGGATATGTTATTGAATCAGATGTTTTTGTGATTGAACTATGCGTGAAATATTCTGCGGATTTCTTGGTATATTTTCGATCAACCAAATGAAATGACCTTACGTTAGTCGAGAAGGTGTTTTATTCAGACGAGTAAATGACTTATAATTATAATAATATTATAATGAATTATTAGAGAAAAACAACAACTCTGAAATATTTGGATTCTAATGTTTACATAAAAGATGGAAAACTCAAATGTATGTTTGTGAGAGGGAGAGAGAAGGCGGGAAAAATACTTGAATATAAAAAAATAAAAGTTTGTTTGTTTTGTAATTTCGCACAAAGCTACTCGAGGGCTATCTGTGCTAGCCGTCCCTAATTTTGCAGTGTAAGACTAGAGGGAAGGCAGCAAGTCATCACCACCCACCGCCAACTCTTGGGCTACTCTTTTACCAACGAATAGTGGGATTGGCCGTCACATTATACACCCCCACGGCTGGGAGGGCGAGCATGTTTAACGCGACGCGGGCGCGAACCCGCGACCCTCGGATTTCCACTGCACGCCTTAACGCGCTCGGCCATGCCAGGCCAAAAATAAAAGTGAGAATTAAAAATTTAACTGTTCGAATTATTAGCTCTATTATCTTTATTTGTGACTGATGTTAAAAATTTAAAATTTTAACAAATACTTCGAGTATTAATTTTATTTCCAAAGACTATTTAGTGTTAGAAATTTTAACATAATAAGATAGGTTAAAAATGGAATATCAGTTATTTCTTTTCCAATGGGTTCGTATCCCTGTCACACCAAACATGCTTGCTCTTTTCGCCGTGAGGGTGTTATAATGTACGATCAATCTTACAATTCGTTGGTAAAAAGAATAGTCCGAGAATTGGCGGTGGGTGATGGTGAGTACCTGCCCTCCTTTTACTCTTACACTGGCCCGGCATGGCCGAGCGCGTAAGACGTGCGACTCGTAATCCGAGGGTCGCGCTAAACATGCTCGCCCTCCCAGCCGTGGGAGTGTATAATGTGACGGTGAATCCCACTATTCGTTGGTAAAAAAGTAGCCCAAGAGTTAGCGGTGAGTGGTGATGACTAGCTGCCTTCCCTCTAGTCTTACACTGCTAAATTAGGGACGACTAGCACAGATAGCCCTCGAGGAGCTTTGTGCGAAATTCCAAAAACAAAACAAACAAACAACTCTTACACTGCTAAATTAGGGACGGCTAGAGAAGATAACCATCGTGTAGTTTTGCGCAAAATTCAATATAAACCTTCTGCGCATGCTCTTCTTGGTCCTCTTTCTCGACTACATCAAGAATCACGCGGGCGTAGCTGAAAGCTGCAGAGCACACTTTTACATACATCAAGTGACAGCCTTAAGGAATAATATTGAAAACAAATACACAAGGTGCAGAAATAAGAAAATGTCGGTTTTACTCCTAGCTTCTTCTGACCAGGAACAATTATGTATCAACAAATTTAAAATTTAGTGACACTAGTTTCGAGGTACCTCTCAGCGTTAATGTTTACCCTTAAACTAAAAAATCCACAGAGCGAAAACTATCGAACATTCTAGCTGTTATTCCTTTCGTCTTAATAAAGTAAGGTATAATACGATACAATTACAGTTACAGAGGTTTTGTTATAAAAAAAACAACATTTCTATCAGGGATCCACATGGAATAAAAATAGCTTGCTTTTCTAAACGAGTTTATTTTGATCTGATTAAAACGTAAATAATGACCAGCTGTTTATTTTTTCTTCTACTTATTAAGATGTACACAATTACATTTTATACCATTAAGATTTATTGTACTTGTTTAAACTAATATGATTACCATTCAGACCAACTGTATTTCTGTACTGGATTAGACTGGTGTAGCAATGGGTTAGACCAACCCGATTTAGTGCATCGGTTTAAATTCCTATGATTAATAAATAAAGGACAACAAACTTGATTTATTGGACGAGTTTAGATTGATGTAATTATGTAGTAAAGGTCAACCAACCTTATTTTATGTGTTTATTATTTATTAAGTTTGATTTTGAATTTCGCGCAAAGTTACTCGAGGGCTATCTGCACTGGCCCTCCTTAATTTTGCAGTGTAAGACTAGAGGGAATGCAGCTAGTCATCACCACCCACAGCCAATACTTGGGCTACTCTTTTACCAACGAATAGTGGGGTTGAACGTCACGTTATAACGCCCCCACGGCTGAAAGGGCGAGCATGTTTGGTGCGACGGGGATTCGAACCAACGACCCTCAGATTAGGAGTCGAACGTCTTAACTCATATGGCTTCTAAAATATGTGAAATTAAAATTTAACAGTTTTAAAACATGCCAAAGATGCTGTTAATTTCCCTTGTTTTAGAGCTTTTAAAACGATTACGTCACGAAAAGATGCCATTTCAAGATATGCGATATTTCAATGACAAATAAAAATAATGATCTCCATGAAAAAAAGAGAAAAAGCCAGTTGAAAACACGTCCTTTAAGAATACCAGTAACGTAACAACGTTAACGAAAGTGCGAAACTGAATACTCGATTTACCTTGTAACGTCCGTATCAATGAGTGTTTTCTTCCTCTGGACACTAATGTAGGATACGTGCAGACGATAGGGTATTAAATAAATAAATAGATAATGAATTCGGTGTACGTTTAAGTTGTGTTTTACTAATGACGTCACTAATCCCTGTCAAGGACTAATTGCTTTCATTGACAGAAAATTAAATTTCTTCCATAATCGTCCAGGACATGTTATTCTCTCGCTCTTCTATGGATACGAAAGACCTTATCCGTTGAAACATTATTAATATTTTTGTTTTTGTGTTAATAGAGCAGAATATTAAGTACAATAGAGAAATAAGGCTCCACAATATGGCGGATAAGATTTATTAATTAACATTAAACTAAATAATTTACTGGATTAGGTGGGTTTTAAGTTACTGATGATACTAATAAAAATAGATTAACATATCTGCTCGGTGTAATATTAATTATCTCACGGTGGGATCGTGGTAATTTTACGGGCTTTTTCCACTAAGCTCCAGCGCTCGATTCCTCTCGATGGGCCTATCAGATGACTTGTTTTGGATTTTCTTTGAAACACAAATTTTAAGGGTTGACAAAGACAGGTTGAGTGTGCTTATGCTTGTTTGCAGTTAAAACACAGCGCTGCATAACGAGTTATCTGTGCCTTGCCCGTCAAGGGTATCGAAAGCTGGTTTCTGGCGTTGTAAGTTCGCAAACCTACCGCTGTGTTACTGGAATGAGTTGGTTTTTATGACAAACACAGAGCAGTAAACGGGTTGTAGTGTTATATATACATATATATATATATATATATCTAAAAGTCATGGGTTCGAATTCCCGTCACATTAAAAAAGCTCTCCCTTTCAGCCGTGGGGGCGTTATAATGTAATGATCAATCCCACTATTCGTTGTTAAAGAGTAGTATATGTATATATCCCTCAATGATACAGCAGTATCTCTGCGGACTAAAAACTGGGTTTCGATACCCGTGGTGAGTAGAGCACATTGTGTAGCTTTGTGGCTATTTACATAACAACAACTGTTATACGTAATTTTTAATTGAATAGAATGGCAAGTTGCAAGCTAAAATAAGTTAATTGGTGTGTAGGATAGCGTGCTATGGAAGTGGAGAAATTCACTTGGGTGTTTTTTTTACGTGAAAACATTTTAGTTTCATATTTATTACTTTTGTAAGATTTTTCTTACTTAAATTTTTTTCTGAGCCTCAGCAGGAAAAAAACACAACTAATTATTTTACAATGGGTTACGTGAGTTGAATACTCTAATTTTGGCATAACTGGTTCTAACGTTTAACGCCGAACCACTGAGGAACATATCTGTTCTGCTTAAAAGAACTCAATCTCTATCGTTCTCAAGTGAATTTTATGTTTAGGTTTCAAAATCTATACGAAATACAGCTGAATGTTTGATATGATGTGATTTAACAGCAAAACATAACTAATATTTTAAGTCCGTTAATGTTCGCCAGGTGGCAGTCTATGCGTGTTTTTCTTATAGCAAAGCCACATGCGGTTATCTGCTGAGCCCACCAAGGGGAATCGAACCCCTGATCTTAGCGTCGTAAATCCGAAGACATATCGCTGTACAAGCGGGGGGTCAGATGGCAGTCATTTATTATTTGTTTGTTTTTTGAATTTTGCGCAAAACTGAACCAGGGTTATCTGCGCTAGCCGTCCCTAATTTTGCAATGTGAAGTGAGCTAATCGTCACCACCCATCGCCAACTCTTTAACTACTCTTTAACCAACGAATAGTGGGATTGATCATTACATTATAACGCCCCCACGGCTGAAAGGGAGAGCTTTTTTAATGTGACGGGAATTCGAACCCATGACTTTTAGATTACGAATCAAGTGCCTCAACTACCTTGCTATGCCGGGCCACACCTATGGAGGGAATAACCAATTATTTAGAAGTTCGACTATATGAAGAAATATTCGTAAACCAATCAGGTAATCTTATACAAAAAATCAGCTCCAAGTGGCCGAGAGATTTTGTACCTTTTATCTTCGAGGAGATGAATGGAATATTTGTTATTTTTTGCGATCGAGAGAGATTAAAAATGTGTAACGCTGGGCAAAAACTTTAAAATTCGATGTACATAGAGTTTAAATAACAAAAGTGAACATTTAATATTCAGGTAATTACGTATCTCAGAATGGCTGGTAAGAGTGTTTATTTATTTTATCAATAAAAGTGTTAATGTCCATGCCAGCCGTTCTAAGATACATTTTTAACTCAAATGGGTTTCTGGTCATCAAAAATTCTGGTAATTAGATGTTCAAGAAGAAAAAAGGGTTATTTAATATTTTGTACAATTATATTTTAAACAATAAAAGGTTTGTTTTCATTTAAACACAAAACTACACAATGGATTATCTGTGCTCTGCCCAAGACGGGTGTCGAAACCTGGACTGTAGCGTTGTACATCCCCAGAGCTTCCTCTGTGCCACTGGAAGACAACAATAAAAGGAAAAAAAAACATATACATCCCGTTCTTTTGTAAGTTTGATGCCCATTTCAACTCGTTGGTCAGATTATAATTTCTTAACAGTGGTTCTGAGTAGTACTCGTCTGAATGTTCAGGAATTAATATTCAACCTCGACTGCTTCTGTTATCAGATTTTCTATCCCATTTATACAAAAGTTCGCTGAGATATTTCCCATGCATTTACACACTCATGATAAAATATTTTTGTGGACATTATGCTGGCGTGCCGCTGCTTGATTGGTTGGTTGGCAACCAATCACGTAATACAATATAAATTTAAAACCGTGCTCAAATGTAGTTCACTTTCCTATAATATATTAGATCAGTAATAGACTATGCAGCTCCAGCATGGGTAACTGTAAGTAATGTAACAATCAAAACCAAACTACAAAAAATACAAAATGCACTTCTCACAACAGCATACAGAGTTCCGAGAGCAACATCATCTAAATTCATCCATAATTACTCGAACATACCAATAATATCAGATAGACTCCTAAATATTACAATTAGGTATTTTAACAAAAATTGGAAGAAAAATGATTTGTTATGCGAACTAGATAGGTACCTTATACATGATGAAGATATTCCTAAATACCTCTCCCCAATTAACATATATATTAAATATAAAGAAAAAATAAATAAATTAAATTAAAATATGTATGTATATAAATTTTAAATCTTGTATTTATAGTTTACATACTTATGTATTTTAAAATAATAATAAGATTAAAAAAAAAAAAAATGCCACCAGCAAGCTTGACTACTGTGAATAAGAGACTATAAATGGACATTGCCCTGAAAAGGACCTAACATAACATCACGAGTTAGGGAAAATATGTTAAGGAAGGAGGAAGAGGTCAAAGTGAACCTGACCCTCCAGGGCAAATACCCAAACACCATCGAAAAAAGAAAAAAAAAAACTTTCCTATAATAGAATGGAAACAATTTCACTGTAGTTGTTGTTGTTTTGAATTGAGTACAAAGCTACACAATGGGCTATCTGTGCTCTGCCCACCACGGGTATCGAAACCCGGATTTTAGCGTGTAAGTCCGCAGACATATCGCTGAGCCACTGGGGGGCATTTCACTGTATACCTCTTTTTATTCAGTGTTTCCAAACCTACATGCACATGAGTACAAACAAATTACATTCATGCACAAACAAATTAATGGTTAAATAAAAAACACTTGACTGTTCACCTTTACACAAAGTTACTTTTATGTCATTCGCATAAATTAAAGAATTTCACAAACTCCTTCAGTTAAATACGTTTTTATGTTATTTTAAAGTTGTGTGCATAAATGATTAGGGTTTGCTTAATAATTTCGGTCATGACGAAAAGTCACACTGGTCATGTGAGGGCTGTGATATTTTATTGGTTATGACTATAGGTGATGACACACTTTGCTGTTTCAAGCAATATGGACAGAGAGGTTATTTTTCCAAAGTTTGTTTGTTTGTTTTTTAATTTCGCGCAAAGCTACACGAAGGTTATTTGCGCTAGCCGTACTCAATTTAGCAATATAAGACTAGAGGGACGGCAGCTATTCATCACAACCATTCCCAACTCTTGGGCTACTCTTTTAGCAACGAATAGTGGAATTGACCGATCATTGTAACGCTCTCACGGCTGAAAGGGCGAGCATGTTTGGTGTAAAGGGATTTCGAACTCGCATCCTTCATATTACGAGTTCAGTGCCTTAACCACCTGGCCATGCTGGGCCTTTATACGAAGTAGTCAATAATATTTCGACAACAAACACATTAAAAATAGTTGACGTTCATCATTACTGCTTTCCAGGTGTTGAATGATGTAGTCGTTCATGCAAGGTTCGGAGTGTCAGCTTCCACGAGTTTCTTCCAGTACTACATCACCATACATCTTTTTGGCTTTTATTCGATTGACAATTCATAGCATTGAGACTCGGCATGTGAGTTAAGGCGTGCGATTCCTAATTTGAGGATCCAGGGTTCGAATCTCGGTTGCACTAAACATACCCGACCTTTCAGCCGTGGAGGCGTTATAATGTTCCAGGCAATCCCACTTTTTGTTGGCAAAAGAGTAGCCCAAGAGTTGGCGGTGAGTGGCGATGACTAGCTCCCGTCCCTCTAGTCTTACACTGCTAAATTATGGACGGCTAACGCAGATAGCCCTCGAGTAGCTTTGCGCGAAATTCTAAAACAAACAAGCATCGCATTTAATGCGGATACTGTCAAAGCCAGTCTTCTTTTAAGCTTGCTTTGTTAGGTCAGTCAGTTTTAGTTCTTCATATTTATATATATGTGTACCTACAGAGCGTACGTAGGTCGTCACTTGAACAATAAAGACAAAATAAGAGCAGACGATTGTGTATTTTGTCATTCGAACGTCTTTGTCACGTTTTTATGGTTTCTCCTTTCTGAATTGTGACACCTCTATGGGGAAACTGATTGTACCACCAGGAAAATCAATTCGTCTGAAAAACTTGGTGTCTTTTCTTTTGTTTTTTGATCTGTCTAAAAAATTCCTTTTACTGTCATTATTTCATTCATTCCCTACTTATTAACTAAGAAATGCAAAAACAAGAAAAATATACCAATGGCGAAATTGAGCAAGGACCAAATTAAAAAAAACTCTATGTTTCTTTTTATATGTATGACAAAATCAATTTTCTATTTGTATTTTGAGCTGTTTGTGAGACCAAACCGCTTGAAGATATTATTTGTTTTTGTAATAATGGCGGTTTCTGTGCCCTTTGGCCACATATAATCCTTAAAATAAATATAAATTTAAAAAGATTAAAAGAGTGTGTGTGTTTTAAATTTCGCGCAAAGCTACACGAGGGCTGTCTGTGCTAGCCTTCACTAATTTAGCAGTGTAAGACTAGAGGGAAGGCAGCTAGTCATCACCACCCACCGCCAACTCCTGGGCTACTCTTTTACCAACAAATAGTGGGATTGAGGGTAGCATTATAACACCCCCACAGCTGAAAGGGCGACCACGTTTTGCGCAAGGGGGATGCGAACCCGTGACCTTCAGATTACGAGTCGCACGCCTTAGCACGCTTGACGATGCCGGGCCGTTTGAAGAGAATATAACCAACTATAAACACATGTATGCAGTTAATATTTATTCATTGGAGAAAGTGAAATTGCCGAAACAAGTGTGCATGATGTAGTTATTCATATAACTAGACTTTCTGATTTATTTTAAAGATAATAAAGATAAAAACAAAAATTTATGCGAATTTTTCTGGTTTGTATAATGCCAATTAAAAATTCTCTGTTTAACAACAGTATTTAATTAGTTTACTCTTTTGCTAGAAGATGGCAGGCAATATAAACTTTATGTGGACTAGGACAAAATACCGTATCATATCAATTGCAGATTTATATTTATGTTTACGTAGTTTCTTTTCTGTTTAGCTGAAAAACAAGAACAGCCCTAGGCTAGAGCTTTGTAAGCCTTTTAGATAGATCGACGAAGCTAATTTACTGAATAGTAATAAAGAACTGTTATTAGAAACGCTGTTCTCTTTATATAAATAAACCGCCATACGTCTCTCACAGTTAAAAGTAGTGACGTAAAAGGCGGATAAAACATATACCAAATCTGAAAGTTTATTTGGTGATGACAAGAAATTTGAAGTAAAGTTACAAACTCTCTTTATTTACCTGAAGATGACGTAAAGGAGGTCGAAACGCTGTTCTTTAATTTATTTTAACAAAAGTTTTAATACCCACTCGAGCTGTCTTGAGATACGTAAGGTTTTATTTTATTTTTTTACTCAAGTACAAAGCTTCACAATGGTCAGTCTGTTCTCCACCCACACACAGCTGTGAGGGGGAGGACAAACTGAGATGAGGTACCTTTTTTTTAAAAAAAATTCACCAATAAAACAATTTTTTTTCATTGAACTGCTGACCCCAAATACATTTTACCTGAATTAGATATTGGGTGTCAATACATACAGGACTGAAAACGCTTTTTGCACAAGGTTTGGGTTATTTTGAATTTCGTGTTACACGTCCCTAATTTTGGAGTGTAAGAACAGAGGGAGAGCAGCTAGTCATCACCACCCACCGCCAACTGTTGGACTACTATTTTAACAGCAAATTGTGGGATTGAGCGTAACTTTACAACGCCTCCACGACTGAAAGGGCAAACATGTTTGGTATTTTGGTGTAACGAGTAATCGAACCTGCGACCCTCAGATTACGAGTTGAGTGTCTTAACAACCTGGTCATGCGGGGTCTTTTGTACACGGAAAGGCAGTATTGTTGTTGTTGTTTTGAATTATGCACAAAGCTACACAATGGGCTATCTGTACTCTGCCCTCCACGGGTATGGAAACCCGGATTTTAGCATTGTAAATCCGCAGACATTCCCCTGAACCACTGAAGGGGGGCTAAAGGCTATATTACATGGAGTAGAAATGTGTAATGTGTACGTGTGTAGTGAGTTTGATTTTAATTTTGTATCTCCAAATAGCCTTTTGACCAGAAAGGTCCGTCTATTCCTCACAAACCTAATTATATATCAACTAATAAGCTGTCGTAGCTGTACAGAAAGGACCTTCAGGTAGCTGAACGGTTTAAAATGTGGGTTTGCTGTGTAATTATCTAAACCAATAGTTCTCAATTAATTGTAATATAGTTTGCATAAATTAGTTGTACGATTATACAAACCAGAAGTTTCATTAGTGAATCCTTGTTCAATCTTTACATTTACCCTCGTGGCACAGTGATATATGTGCAGGCTTATACCTCTTAAAACCGGATTTCGAAACCTTAATTAAATTACTTTATAAATTTACAGACTGGAAGTTTTTTCAGTGACGAGAAATCTCTTAGCAACAGAAAACGCAAGTGATGTCTGGAGGACGAACAACCGCACACATGGAGTGTCCAATGTTTGAAGAGTGTAAACCACGGCAACATAAGGATGTTTTTACCATTTCATTCTTTAATAATCCTCAGACCATAGGAACCGGATATGTTGTAACTTCCTTTATTCGTTATTTATTCTGCCTGAAAACGAAAGGCGGAAGACTTCCGAAACGTCGTCCACTGCACCGTGTCTCCACAACAAGCAGTTGTTGTCCATTCTTCAAAGTTCCATCAATAAACAGCATAATACAAATTATATTATATTTAACTCAATAGTTTTCAGTCCAATCTAATTAGTAACGTTAATTCATCAGTACTTCATTTATCTGTGTTTAGTTTCAAAATATTACGTTATTCTATTCATTAATTCAGTCTTCTGTGTGTGTGTGTTTCTTATAGCAAAGCCACACTAGGCTATCTGCTGAGTCCATCGAAGGGAATCGATCCCCCCTGATTTTAGCGTTGTAAAACCGTGGACTGTATTTTTGTAATTAAACAAATATTATCCTACTAGCACCTTAACATGTAGTCACATTATTATTGTCATTTTTATAGTTAAAAGTTAGATTATTAGCATAATTACGGTGATACTTTCAGTTGGAATGGGCCTGATGTGCAATATATGAAATATAAATTAAAATCTCGAACACACGACAAACAGCATGTCAAAAAAATTTTATTAGCGCTTTTGTACACACATTATTGAAAAGTAAACAAACAAACTGCAGACTAACAAGCCACCAAGAAAGTCGGTAGAATAAAAACAAAAAAATCATCAAATTTCAAATTTGTGCATCTCGCAATCTGATTGGCTAACATTGTTGGGAAGACATATTTCTCTCTCGTGCCTCTATCTTATGCAAATATAAATTAACGTGGTTGAAATACGTTACCTTAGCTTAGAGAATTTTTTTAAGGTTATTGTTATTACGAAGGTTATAAGTAAAAAATAAACTTTTGTAACACTACTAACGAGCTAACAGTGCGCTATTAGCCATATTCTATGATTACGAATGCGCTCCATAAGTTGCCAAATAACGAACGCCCTTGTATCACGTGCGGGTGGACTGTACGATTGCTTATGATCACGCACCACACGATTAGCATGTATCATGTAGATTCTCTAGACTTAACTTGTAACTTTGATCTGACATTTAAAATAAAATTTCCAGTTTTATGCACCTATCCCAGGTTTATGTGTTGGACAAAGCAATTCTATCATAACAAACGGTGCCTAAGGTGTCGAAGTCTGACACGGCTTTTCTCTTACACCCAGGACCTGAAACGAGAACGATAAGTTTCATACTTGACTTTTGTACTGTTTTCAAAAGAAGTGTGACCTATTAATATCTAAGGTTGTACATGAAAATTGTTTAAAAATATTTGTATAGGAAATAAAACGCGAGAGAAGGAGAAAATGTATGTTAACAATCTTGAAAAATTGTTGTTCTAGTGAAGAGATCATTACTGTAGGAACTGATATAAGATTAGAAACGGTAATGCTGAATATGTGAAACAAGAGTTAGCTATTAATTCAGCCAAAGAAATGACTGCCATCCTGGCTAGATGGAAGAAAAACGATGTAAAAGTGTCAACAAAAGCCAAAAATTGTTAAGAGATAGCTTTAAAAACGCTATGAAAAGGATAAGCCTAGAATCCTCAGCACTCTCGAGACTTAGTACTTAAAAAACTATGAGACAACCTTGGATTAACTATGGATTAACCTTGCAACACTTGCTGGTTTTTGATATTGCTCAGCCCAATCCTATTTTGTGTTTTACTTTGAATTTTGATCCAACTATAGATTTAAATTGGGCTTTATCAGTTGCTAATCCTTTCTGAATAATCAAAAAATCAAGAAATTTCAAAAATTCTAATTTTTTATACCATTATTTTGTCCCACTCCTGACTATATAGATAGATGTAGTGTCTATCGTAAACAAAGTATAACTGTTGTAGCTTCCTATCTCTCTTTATATATCAAACAAACACCTAAAGATAATATGCATTTTTTATAGATCCCCTGTGACACAGCGATATGTCTGCGGACTTACAAAAAACCGGTTTTCGTTACTCGTGGTGTACATGACACATGTAGTACATTGTGTACTTCAAACAAACATAGCACGTGTAGTACATTGTGTACTTCAAACAAACAAACTTCACGTAATTTATCATGTACATGTATTTGGTTGTTGAGCCAAAGTTTACAACAGAGAAATATAACTATATAAACCCTTCATTTAATTTGAGAAATTACAAAGTTACAGAAACACACTAATTGAGAATGAACAGAACAACGGCCACACCCACTTTCAGGTTGCACCAATCATAAACCACCAACTGTTGTAATGTTAACCGCTCATTCTTGCCTTGTTTCCTCACTTTTTTGGTTCTATCATTCCTAGTTCCTAATTTTTTTCACTTGTTAATTATATTTGATGCTAAATAAAAACGTGTTATGTGTAATCTCCTTTATACTCACTGAAAGTTTATATTTCAATCCCCGTATTACGTTAGATTTTTTTGTTATTAAGCTCAATAAATGTTAAAAATAAGATATATGTGCTGTGTTCACCGGGAAACAATTCTATTAGGATATAAATATTATTATTTCTTTATTTTGAAGCTAAAATATTCTATATCTTAACAAGTATCTTACTGAAACTATTTTAAATAGAATATATTTAATGATGAGACAAAGGGCTTGGAATACTAGAAATTGTTTTTTGATACCCGCCAAAGTAAAGTTACCCAATTGGGTAACTTTGTGCTTAAATAATAAACAAACGTATTTTAAAAAATTGTTTTTATAGTATTCACGTTTTTATTATTAACATAACGTTCTTGGATGACATGGGACCTATTTGTCCATCTTGGCTTTACACCTCCTAAAATAAACTAAGTAGAAAAAAACCCAAATCTTAAAGCCAATCCTTATCATTCACATACATGCCAAGCTTCTTAAACCCATTTGAATTTACCATTTCTTTAACATCAGAAGGCAACCCATTCCAAAAGCCAATAAAAGTGTCACAGCTGAAGATGACTCCTACCCTGTCATAGTTGATATTTGTGTTCCCTAGTCCTATCATTTTCACTCTCAAATATGAAAAGAAAAGATGCATCAACACCAGCAATAGATTTTATAATCTTCAACACATCAATCAGACTCTAACTCTTCTTTTCTAAAGGGGAAACGACTTGGGAACTTTCATCCTCTCCTACCATGATGACCCTCTATCCTAGTTACTATGCTAGTGACCGTTCATTGAACACATTCTAACAATTCAATGTATTTTCTAAAGTAAGGATCACAACATTGAAACAATATACTACAAGTGACTCAAATCAGTGACCTTTACAATGAAAATATCACTTCCTCACACTTGTATTCAATATTTTGTAAATACCGTTTAAATTCCAATTTGTCCAACCACTAGCAACAGCGCACTGCTTGGATGGCTTTAGATACTGATCAACCATTACACCAATATTCCTTTACTTCATCACACTATTAAGGTTATTCACATTTGCAGTCGTGGTTCAAATTATCTTCAACTTATTATAATTAATCCCAATACCTTAATATCATCTGCAAGTTTGAATAATTTATTGAGAATTCCTTCATCTATGTCATTGGTGTAAAAACAGTAAAGGTCCTAACACTGACCCCTGAGGTACCTCAGTCGTGGCATTATTCCAGCTTGACCAAACTCCATTTGTAACAACCTTCTGCTTTCTTTCCTCTAGTCATTTGCCCATCCAGCTTGCTAACTTGTCCCTCCCACCTATAGAGAGAATTTTTTCAAGCCTTTTACGTGGCAGCTTGCCAAATAATTTCCGAAAATCCAGGTAAACGAAATCTACACCCTCACCCTAATTTATATAAGCAGTAACCTTTTCATAGAATGTCAAAAGATTTGCAAGATTTTCCAATATTGACTTTCCAATAAAATTCGAAACTTTGTTAAATGAATTTGCAAAGTATCTTTTATCAGACTTTCTAAAAGTCTTCCTACAAGTGACGTAAGATTAATGGGCCTATAATTACTGGGAAAATTTTTTATCATCTTCATTAAAAAGAGTGGTTGCATTTAGTAACTTCTAATCATCTGCTTATTATTCAAACATTGACAACAAATAGTAGTAAATGGCTGAAATATCCAATCCTTAACCTCCTTCAAAATCCTTGGGGAAATATTATCTGTCCAAAGAGATTTATCGTTTTTTAAACTTCCCAAATTTTCCTTAAGCAGCTCAGAATTAATGGAGTCATCTTGTTTGATCTCGTGTCCATGTATCAATTATTTAAGATGTGGAATATTACTTAAATGTTCGACAGTAAAAACTGACGAGAAAATAAAATTTGATAACTTAGCCATCTTATAATAATCGAATATCAACTTTCCTTATCAGCCTTTAATGGCCCCATTGCAAGATTTTATTTACTTCTAATGTTTAAAAAAAAAATCCTGACCGTTTATTTCTACAATTTCGTTTAACCTTTTCTCAAACAACCTTTTGACGTTCAGTGATGTCGATAAACCCACTTGTTGAGAATTTTATATGCAAAAACCTTTTGACGTCATAATTTCCCATGTCTCCAACTTGGAAACTATAATTTTCTAAGTCTCCCGTCATTTCAGTCAATTTAATTTTTTTTTTAATTTGGGATGCTTCTGTGTGTGTGTGTTTGTGTGTTAGAATTTCGCGCAAAGCTACACGAGGGTTATCTGCGCTAGCCGTTCCTAATTTAGGAGTGTCAGATTAGAGGGAAGGCAGCTAGTCATCACCACCCGGCCTGGCATGGCCAAGCGGGTAAGGCTTGCGACTCGTAATCCGAGGGTCGCGGGTTTGCATCCCCGTCGCGCAAAACATGCTCGCCCTTTCAGCCACGGGGGCGTTATAATGTGACGGTCAATCCCACTATTCGTTGGTAAAAGAGTAGCCCAAGAGTTGCGGTGGGTGGTGATGACTAGCTGCCTTCCCTCTAGTCTTACACTGCTAAATTAGGGACGGCTGGCACAGATAGCCTTCGAGTAACTTTGTGCGAAATTCAAAAGCAAGGACTAGTTGTTCATAATTTTATAAGCCATGATATGTTATTGTCATCTAATGTTGCTGCACTTCATGTCAAGTCCATGTATTTGTCTTATAAACATGTGATATAAACAGGTCGGGCAGCAACGAACGTATGACTAGATATTTATTTAACTTGTCTGTAAAAAATAATATATATATACGTATGTGTCGACTTTTCAAAATGCTTAATAGGCTATTACTAATAATTTTAGCAGGGAACACAGTTAAATGTCCACTAAATGTACAAAAGCAAAGAGTTTCTGAGGACTTAGCCATGAACTTGTGGATTAAGACGAAAGAAGACTTGTTTTTAGCGAGTTTCGTAAAATGCATTAACGTGGATTTTTTATGTTGTTTTTTTCTTACCAAATAAACTTCCGCCAGTTCTTATTTCCTGTGTGAAGTTTATTCTCTGTTATTTATATAATGAAATGCAACCTCACTGAGTGGCTTGGTGAAGAGATCAATAGTTCCGAGACCTAATTTGAAGGACAGTTTTTCAGATGCACGTGATGTGTCATGGACGAGTTTTGTTAACTATGCTCGTTAAGAATATGAACTAACGACATAAATTATGCTCGCGAAAAATATGTGCTAATGACACAAGTTGTGCTCGCGAGGAACATGTGCTCATAACACAAGTTGTGCTCGCGAGGAATGTTCACTGATGACGTAAGTTTTGCTCGCGAGGAATATGGGCTAATGAAGTAAGTTATGCTCGTGAGAAGTACGCACTAATGACATAAATTAAGTGCGAACCGTGTGCAGTTTCCTGACTGTGGGGTTACGTTCTAGCTTCAGTTTTGTCAACTGAATTAACAGAACACCTAAGCACGGTGATTCAACGTTGTGGTTATCGAATGATTAGACTTGTACAGGGTATATTGTAGTCTTTCTGTTGATATAATTCATAGTTTCAAGTGTGACATGGAAGAATCATAATGTATCTCTTTGTGTTAGACTACATTGAGCTATCTTCTGTTTCTACTGAAGGGAATTGAACCCCGGATTTTAGCGTTTTCATTTCGCAAAATTACTGCTGTTCTATCAGGGGATCCTCCACTAGGAGAAAAGTATAATGCTACAAAGAATTAAAGAAACAAATACATATTTCAGTACATTTTTGTCATAAATAATTTGTGTACGAAAAACATATCTGTTCGTCTACAAATGTATGTTTTGAGCTTGCGACTGAAGTTTGAAGCACCTCAAACGAAACTCACCTCACTCAAGTAGAATACAACTCAAGGTATCCTATATAAGGTTGTTACGTAAAACTATGTATTCCTCATTAATTCTCAAAACAAACACCAACATGGATCTTTTGTGGCTCGTTTTATCAGTGTGTATCTTCCTCTCGTGTACCGTAGTGTGGCTCGTTTTGTCAGTGTGTATCTTCATCTCGTGTACCGTAGTGTGGCTCGTTTTGTCAGTGTGTATCTTCATCTTGTGTACCGTTGTGGGGCTCGTTTTCTCAGTGTGTACCTTCATCTTGTGTACCGTAGTGTGGCTCGTTTTGTCAGTGTGTATCTTCATCTTGTGTATCGTAACAGTCAGACACAATCTGACAGAGAACGAGATGGCGAAGGTGGTCCAGATGCTGGAGGATGGCCAAACCCAAAGGAGGGTGGCACAGCACCTCGGTGTGCCGCCAAGCGTCATCAATCGACTTTGGTGACGCAACCAGGAGACGAACTCTTATGACAAAAGACCAGGTAAAGGCCGTCATTGCTGCAAAACAGCCAGAGAGGACCGCTACATCGTGACCACCGCTCTGCGGGACAGGTTATCTACGGCTCGGTCATTGCAAAATGACCTTCAGCATTCCACTAGAACTATGTATCGACCCAAACAATTTGCAGTCGTTTGCATGAAGGATGCTTTAGAACCAGACGGCCTGCGAGAGGCATTATTCTGACAGAGCGACACCGTGCCGCCAGATTGCACCTGAACCGGGAACTTCGTCAATGAGCCACCGTGCTGTGAACAGACGAGAGCAGGTTCACTGTGTCTTGTGATGATGGACGTGCGAGAGTGTGGAGATGCCGAGAAGAGCAATTTCTTGCCTGTAACATTGTGCAACTCGACGCTAATGGAAGAGGTTCTGAAATGGTCTGGGCAGGCATATGCTTGGGTGGCCGTACGGACTTACTCATACTCGACAGGGGTGCTCTGAACGCACGACGATATAGAGACAAAATTTCGGAACCCATTATGAAGCTTTCTGTTAGAGCTGTCGGCGATGGGTTCATTTTCATGTTGATTAACGCGCGAGTCCAAGTGGCCAGACTGTGTATGGACTTCCTTGACGAGGAAGGAATACAGACTTTTGAGTAGTTCGCCAGTTCTCCAGATTTAAACCAGATTGAACATTGCTGGGATATGTTATCGAGGCATGTCAGTGGACGCCAGCACCCTCCTCAGAATGCACAGGAACTCCGACAAGCCCTGACAGACGAGGAGTCTACCGTACCCCAAGATAACAATGATGGACTGATTCGAAATGTACCAAATCGGGTCAGAGCCCGTGGAGGTTACACTAGATATTAAATGTTTCAAACATTTCTTGAATAAACGCATGTAAGATGTTTAAAGTATTGTTTCACATGAGATATCAGGTTTAGTGATATTGGTCATTTAAAAAAAAATTATTCCTCCATATTTTACCGTTCATCACACATTATAAAATGGAAACAAATGGAAAGAACTCAAATGAGGCAAATTACCTAAAAAATAAAAATGTTATCAGATTTGGAACACTGAGATAAGTTATATGAGAAAACGTACTCGTTCCTTTAATGTTTTTAGCAGTTTATAAAGTGAGTCTGTATACATGTATATACGTGTGTGTGTGTGTGTCGAAATAAAGAATGCATAATTTTCTCTTCTGTTTAGGCGCAAAATTACATTTGGTACTACACGTGTTCTATGGACACCTCGAATATCAGTTTCCGATTTTTAGTGAGTTACTGGGCGTATTGCTTATTTCGTTAATGTCAGCCACACACCTTTATGTTAAAAGTATTGTCATAACCAAAAACAAGCAAAAACAAAATTGAATAATTAAAAGCGATGTACCAATTGAAAGGATTCCAGGGTACAGGCTGTAAAGTGAAATATAAAATGTATCCTAGATTTCAGAGGTGACTGAGAAAGTAGGACCCACATGGCGGTGGGGATACAGCGTATATCAAACTTAGCCTCCATTCGCTAGTTTCACATAAATAAAATAAAATAAAGGAACAGCAATACAAATACAAATAATAGAAATAGAAATTAGAAAAGCGAGATGTGGGTGTTCAACCCCACAACG
The DNA here is from genome assembly GCA_011833715.1 of Carcinoscorpius rotundicauda. Lineage (NCBI taxonomy): Eukaryota > Metazoa > Arthropoda > Merostomata > Xiphosura > Limulidae > Carcinoscorpius > Carcinoscorpius rotundicauda. The sequence goes on along the minus strand of CM022394.1, from coordinate 122,781,769 downwards.
TCGCACATTGGACAGCTGTAGGAAGGTGACTACTCCTCAAAATAAAGAAGAAAAAAATTAACTAAAAATAATGATAAGAAAATAAGTTACAATCATTTGAGGATAAGTAAGTTAAAAACTTACTTTCTGAAGTTAACATTCCACTCCTCATTATTGTAGAACGGCACTAGCTGGAAGCCCAGTAAATGAATTATTCTAGAGTCCCAACAAGTTACCTGAACTAACTGGTGTAACTCCCAAACACCACCCATTTTGTCTACTGTAACTATCAGTTTTCATTCTATAAGCAAGCCTTTATATGCAGTAAGTGGCCTGGCATGGCCAAGCGCGCAAGGCGTGCGACTCGTAATCCGAGGGTCACGGGTTCGAGCCCGCGTCGCGCTAAACATGCTCGCCTTCCCAGCCATGGAGATGTATAATGTGACGGTGAATCCCACTATTCGTTGGTAAAGGAGTAGCCCAAGAGATGGCGGTGGGTGGTGATGACTAGCTGCCTTCCCTCTAGTCTTACACTGATAAATTAGGGACGGCTAGCACAGATAGCCCTCGAGTAGCTTTGCGCGAAATTCCAAAACAAACAAACAAACCAAGAAATTCTGTCAGCGTGGTTCTCCATTTATAATGATGTATCACTAGCTTTCTCAATTTTAGCAGAAGAGACCATGAACGAATATGAAGAAGAAGTTCCTGCCCCAGTACCACCAACAAAAACTGCAGATGAAGCCATCAAGGGACTTGAGGTAGCCCTAGAGTACTAGGAGCGTGAGAGAGACAAGCTGAAAACACTACAACTAAAGTCCATGATTGGAGACACCAAGAAGAGGGCAACAATGAACAAGAGGCAAGCAACAATAACGTCATACTTTACCAAGAAATAAACTGTATTTGAACTAACTAACTAACATCTAACGATGTCTGATAGATCCTTGCTGGCGCGACCGTGAAGGAGAGCTCTTTCTAATCTGTTGTGACGTTTATTTCGCGTTTACACAAACAAGCTTAGGACCAAAATTCCCTAAAGTGCTGCGTAAACGAAAAGGCTAAAACGTATATTACTATTTATTTATCTAACGCATCTATTTCCAAATATTACACTTCGAATATATTCTCCAGTACTCTTCTATGATATACTTTTCACTTCGGGAAATGAACTGTCCTGTGGCAGTGATGTTTGCTTGTTTTTGAATTTTATGCAAAGCTACTCGAGGATTATCTGCGCTAGCCGTCCCTAATTTAGCAGTGTAAGACTAGAGGGAAGGCAGCTAGTCATCACCATCCACCGCCAACTCTTGGGCTACTCTTTTATCAACGAATAGTGGGATTGACCTCACATTATACGCCCCCACGGCTGGGAGGGCGAGCATGTTTAGCGCGACGCGGGCGCGAACCCGCGACCCTCGGATTACGAGTCATACGCCTTACGCACTCGGTCATGCCAGGCCTGAATTTCTTGGACTGGAACAGTTGAGTGGACAGCTTTCATTAACCTCTGCTCTGCGTCTTTCACTTCTGCTGGGGTGAAACCAAAGAATTCTTCGTCATCATTACCCGAGTCTTCTTCTCTGTTGCCTTCAGTGAATGGAACCCCCCCAGGGCCTTGTTCCAATAGTTCCGGATCGACTCTGCCTTTACCGCCTCTGCTCACTATTAATTCAGAAACTGAAGTGATTTCTATTGGGTTTGTGGCCAATATTTATACAATTCCATAAAAATATCGGATTGTCGAATTAAAAATAATACTTTAATAAATGATCACTTTTTTTTTCACGGATTTACCGCGGATTAACTTTAATGTATGGAGAGGTGTGATTCGGTAACAATAGCGGCCTCCATGAAGCTGACACAGAGAGCGGATAAGGTAGATTAACGGTCGATTTCTATTGTAATATATTTTATTTATTTCCCAAATTAAAGCAAATCCTTTTTAAATATACCCTTGAAGTTATACAGCCAGGATTAAATTCGTAAGCCGCGTTTTTACACGTTCTAAAATTAGCTGTGAGCCGCGATAATCCTCGCTCACATTTGTCATGTCAGTGTCAACAACAAGGAGAGTGTGAGAAACTTTAAAAAGCCAGGTAGTAGATTTGATGCATCAAAAATTTTGGGACAAGACTTGCTAAAGCGGCTTAAGCGATTTCGCGGTTTATTGGTCCGTGGCTTAATGGTGTTTCACTGCAGTTGCGAAGTTATAATGCTTGTCACGGAAGAGTGTAGTGCATTACAATTAAAAGCAGGTAAACCATATATTGAAAAGGCGTATGTATGTGTGTTTTCTTATATCAAAGCCACATCAGGCTATCTTCTGTGTCCATTGAGGGAAATCGAACCAATAATTTTAACGTTGTAAATCCGTAGACTTATTGCTGTCCCTAGTCATCACCACCCACCGCCAACTCTTGGGCTATTATTTTGCCAACGATTATTGGGATTGATCGTCACACTATAACACCCTTACGGCTGAAAGGGCGAGCATGGTTGATGTGAAGGGGGATTCAAACCCGCGACCCTCAGATTACGAGTCAAGTGCCTTAACCATCTAGCCATGCCGGATATTGGAAAAGTAAAATGTTTTATTTTATCAAAAATATATACATTGATATACTTATCATTTATTTTAATTTCTAAATCTAAATAATGTACTTGTATATAAGATATTAAAGTATTTTCCATTCCTAATTCTGCTGGATAAATAGTGTTAATAACATTATTTATACTAGTTAAATCATCTATATATCTGAAAGTTAAAACAAAAGTACTTGTGTTTATGTAGTTCCCCCCAAAAAAACATGTTTATAAAAACAAAGATATAAACTGGCTATAGAAGTAGAATAGTTAGCTCTCACTGCAACTCCTATTACTTGTTTAAAAACACGGTTATTGGAAAATGTGTAGCTATTGTAAATACAGAAAATTAATATATTTTTTGTTTTGGAATTTCGCACAAAGCTACTCGAGGGCTATCTGTGCTAGCCGTCCCTAATTTTGCAGTGTAAGACTAGAGGGAAGGCAGCTAGTCATCACCACCCACCGCCAACTCTTGGGCTACTCTTTTACAAACGAATAGTGGGATTGACCGTCACATTATACACCCCCACGGCTGGGAGGGCGAGCATGTTTAGCGCGACGCGGGCGCGAACCCGCGACCCTCAAATTACGAGTGCACGCCTTAACGCACTCGGCCATGCCAGGCCATCAGAAAATTAATATATTTTATGTTTCTGGAGATAAATTCTCTTTCTTCCAGTTTTGTAAAGGGATAACAGAACTATTATATTAATGGATTTATTACAAGATGCTAAAGTGAAAATTTGTAGGTAGCGGACCATAAGCATGTAAACGTTGTCCAAAATGTATTTGTAGGTGGCGTGAGGGGGCAGGACAAAGAAGACGAAGAACTTTTGTGATTGTAAGAGTCAGCCATCAACAGAAAATTAACTGAATCCATTCGATCTGTTATCAGGCATACTGGACATGGACGATAAGAGAGAAATAAAGTTCGAAACACACGAGGAAATTACACGTGCAAGAAAGATGCAAAGTAGGAACTTGAGTAGTTACGTGGTAGCAAAACAACATGGCGACATCAGGAAACAGGAATGTGGAGTAGATAATTAGTGAGAATGCATATGTGTCTTGCGACACGAAAATAAAGACAGGGAAGTCAGAGGAGATTGAGGTGCTTAAGTATAACAGACAAGATAACATCTATAAGAGGCGAAAAGATAAAAATGAGAAACATGATAAGACAGAATGTAACGAATTTGCTGTCCTTTGTTTAATTTCGCGCATAGCTGCGAAAAAGCTGATATTGCCAGCCGTTTCTTGTCTTGAAATGAGGCCTCGTATGGCCAAGCGTGTAAAAGCGTTCGCCTCGTAATACGAGGGTCGCGGATTCGAATCCCGGTCGCACCAAACATGCTCGCCCTGTCAGCCGTGGAGGCGTTATAATGTTACGGTCAATCCTACTATTCGTTGGAAAAAGAATCACTCAAGAGTTACATTGCTTACTCTTCCACACCGCGGGTATCAAAATCCAATTTTTAGCTTAACAATCGCACTGACTCCTCGATGGCTCAATGGAAAGTCAGTGGGACTGTTACGCTAAAAATTGGATTTCGATACCCGCGGTAGCTAGAGCTCAAATAACCTATTATGTATCTTTGCTCTTTACAACAAACAAGACTACTTCAAAGAGATTCAGAAATTTGACTAGGTCGCCCTCTTTCGGCTGTCTATTTCGTTAGAAAGTGTTGAGCTGTCACGCGTGTATCTCACGCTGAAATGGAAAATTCAAGGTTTTAGGTTTTGAGAATTCAAACGCATATCGTCATGTTAATTTCAATTCGGTGGAGCACACTGAACCGGCTGCAAAGGCTTTCAAATCGTACGGTGCCTCTTAAGGGGATTAAAATCCATGGTTGGGGAATTCGAATGGAAAAAATAAAACTGTTTTTGTCGTGTTTCTAACAGCAGTATTAAACCTTTTTGTGTGCACTTCTTTTTATTGAAAGGAAACAACGTTGAATGAGATTACTCAAAGTATTACAGAATTTGGGGGAATCATGAAGTTCGTCGAAAACGTTAAGACGGCTCCGGAAGAAATATATGTTGAATATTTATTTATTCATATGTCTATGTGTGTGTGTGTGTGTATACACTCTGCTTTTTGTTGGATTTCACACAAATGCTAAAAGATCGCTGTTAATGTCGTCACAATATCTGAGGGGAAGACCAGCAGCTGAACAACATCCGCGGGTTATTTTTACATCCAAAAACAAGAATTTACCGACACGTTATAACGCGTCCACGGCTGAAAGAACGAGCATGTTCAAAGACGGGCTTCGATCCCGCGATAGTCCGAACCGCCAAGTCATACCAGAAAAAAAAAACATCAACCAACACAAAAATACCAAATATGTATATAGTCCCCCCCCAGTGGTTCAGCGGTATGTCTACGGACTTCCGACACTAAAAACCGGGTTTCGATACCCGTAGTGGGCAGAGCACAAATAGCCCATTGTCTAGCTTTGTGCTTAATTCAAAACAACAACAACCAATAAATTAAAATGATGGTGAAAATTTATTTTTAAATATTTTTTTCTTTTCTTGGGGGGGTGGGGGACTTTTATTGTTACGCTCTGGGCCTTAGCCCTCAAAACTGTTGGTTGACACCTAGATACACATACAATGAAAAAGGAAGAAAATATCCCGCTGAAACAGCAGTAAGTCTACGGATTTACAACACTAAAATCAAAGGTTTGATTCCTCTCAGTGGACACAGCAGATAGCCCGAGGTCACTTTGCTATCAGAAAACATACACACAAACAAATTGGAGAAAAAGGAATAATTACCAGTGAAAATCGAGAATCTGAGTAATTTATTCTCAATAACTTTTACTGAAGGAGCTTGAGTGTGATAGATCAATATTTATTAGTCCTAAGTCTGTTTTATTTCTAGATTTTACATTAAGAAACGTGAGGTGATAACTTTGTGAGTAGGAACGGCAGAAGGACATGGATTTGACGATCTAAAACTAGTTTTTTCTTAGACATTTCGGATGTCATTTACTTTTATATATATATAGGTGACTGGGCAGTGTAAATAAATTTATGATTTTAAGATCCATGACCAAAAGAAACCCAAATGTCTGTTTTAGTGTGGAAATAAATCTCTAACTCTGAAAGTAGGCTTAAAAACACTTTTAGCTCCGAAGACAAAACACGTGTAATAAAAGATTGTTTGTTTGTTTTTGAATTTAGCACAAAGATACACGAGAGCTATCTGCGCTAACCGTCTCTAATTTCACAGTGTAAGATAAGAGGGATGGCAACGAGTCATCACCACCCACCGCCAACTCTTGGGCTACTCTTTTATTGACGAATAGTAGAAGTGATCGTTACATTTTAACTTCTCCACGGCTGAAAGAACGAACATGTTTGGTGTGACGGTATGGTATTGTATTGTAAGTTTATTGTTGCACTCTATAAGAACGCTGTTGTTCTCTAAGGATTGTAAAGCATATGTTATTGTAGTGTATTACTAAGGTATTATAAGTGTAAATATGGTATTGTAAGTGTTATACTTCGTATAATGGTAAAGTGATACAATGGTTCAATGAAATACTTATCAGTTTACACATTATCCTAAAAGTTACCTGAAGAAAGTGTGGATCGTATTTATTATTATTATGAACATTACTGACCATAGCAGATATTGGGGTCGGTCAGAATACTGACCATAGCAGATATTGTGGTCAGTCAGAATACTGACCATAGCAGATAT